>CM057451.1:275855000-278563750 GCA_016271365.2 Neoceratodus forsteri
ACATGTACCAAGAAGTGTGATCATACCCATCTTGTTCACGCTAACCTCCAGGACAGTAGCACCCAATTTTTTCCCAGGTCCTGTTCAAACTGTACTACTTGTCTTGAAAAGCCTTTACAGTTCAGATCATGCCTATCCCCTGACTTGCCTCCAGCTGTTCTTCAACTATTCTCTTGTTCACTTTTTTCACTACTCCTCTGCAATTGTCCACTATGTGCTTGGGCACATTCTATCCACAGTGTATGGAACAGCTGCCCCTCTGTCCAGAACTGCTCTCTCTCTCTCTTTTCTCTCTGCCTCACTCTTCCTCTCTTTAAATCTCATCTCAAAACTGATCTCCTCTCACTTTCCTTTAACTCTTAGCTTATCGCAGTCTTTTTCTCCTAGTCTATGAACCTTTATCACTGTGTTGTCAATGATTCTGCCTGTTGCATTTAACTTTTGTTAAAACTATGAAGGTTTTTTAATACATTTTGCATAGAAAATAATGTAGAGTAATGTTTGTTACTCTGTATGCCTCTTACACCCTGAATGACTTATTCCCAACACATGCCTCTGTTGCCTCCCAGTAAGTGTGTCTTCCTGTTCATCAACCTCAACTGTGTCAGCAGGACACTTCTGTGGAATGTCCAATGATCCTACAAGACATCAGGTAGACCATTCAGAATAAGTAAGCATTTGCATTGTGGCAGACAGTACTATTAAACAGATTCATCTGTAACATAGGAGAGGGAATTAAAGGTAACATATGCCCATGTATGGATGACACCAAGCTGGAAAGGATAGTTGGTAGTGGGGAAAGTGTCAGGTATAAAAAGACAGAGAGATTAGAAAGGTGGGACTGTGTCATGCAGCTTAAGTTTAATGCAAAGATGTGTGGCATGCATGTTTGTAAAAAAAAAAAATCCCACGACAGAATGTTGGTTTGCTAGAGTTAAGCTAACAGCAACTTTGGTGGAAAGGGACCTGGGTGTACTATAATCATTGAAGACAACTTAAAGGCACAAGGTACTAAAGCATGCTGAAAATGAAACAGAATGCCTGGCAGTATAGGTAGGAGGTTTTCTAGAAGAAGTTAGAAATTGATCCTGCCTTTGTATACTGGAGGTCCCTGGTGCACTCGAGTACTGGGCTCAGTTCTGGAGTTGTTACCTTAAGAAAGATTGGGATAAATTAGAGGCTGTGCAGAGAAGAGCAACCAAAATGGCTGCAAGACAAGAGGGGTAGATATATTAGCAGAGACTACATAGCCTGAAAATATTCTCACTTGAGAACAGGAGGAGGCGGGACATAACTGAAACGTTTGATTTTGAAAGGAGTCAATAAAGTTGATAGCCAGTGTTTAATCACACTGTAGGTACCTCAACAGACAGCATAAATAGAAATGTGTGAAAGGAAATTTATGAAAGAACACTAGGAAGTGCTTCATTGCAGAGAGTGCGGGATGGAATGGTTTTCCAGAGGAGATAGTTGAGCCAAAACTGTGAAAGGCTTTATGAGAGGTGGAACAAATATAAGAGACTGATCAAAGTAAAACATGATCATGGGGGGGGCGGGGAGGCCAGCAGTACCAGTAGGGGTGCCAGAACATTCACAGCGATGGGCTGGTGTTGCAGTTTAGGTAGCAACAGAGCAGATGGGATGGACATTGTTTTTTTTGTCTGATAAATTTCTGTAGTATGCTTCTGTTGTGTAAGGATATGCAGTATTCAGCGTGCTACAAAGATCTTAATTGTACACATGATTTATTTATTAATGTATTCATTTGGTTCACCAGATAAGTGTACTAGGATCAAGATATCTATTTTCAGACCTGGAACAGTACAAAACAATAAAACAGTGGCAACATAATACAAACCAATGGTGAGGCAAGAATATAGAAAGTGTAACATGATCCCAGTTGACAAAATTGCTAATTATAACAAAAAGCAGTGTGCAATAAGAATAGCATCCACTGCAGTATAACCAAGACCACACTAGATACAGTAGATTGCAAATGTGGTGAAAACCTCAGTCAAAAGAGGTAGGGGATAACACTGTATGTAAAGTGTATGGTGTGTCTTTTCCAAGGGCAGCAGCCCAGTGCCACCTGTCCTATCGAGGCATCCGAATCTCATTTAGGCTGGCTGAATGTTCACCTCATGATGCACCTGGTTCCCCAAAGGGTATAATTGTACTAAACGCCTGCTGCTATTGCAGCTACCATGTATGGTGTGAGCAGATAAGGATGGAGCTGATTACCACCATCCTATGCTGGACAGAAACATCTGATCAGTATGCTCTGCATATCCTCATCTGCCTGTACCTACGCTGTGGTCACTACTGTATTTATTAATCATCTAACCAGACTGTTCAACATGTGCCTCCATCATGGTCCATAGACTGGACTGTTGGAATGTGAAGTCATAGCTGAACCCAGGGTACATGGTATCGCATCATAATAGCGAGTCTTATATAGTGAGTGCATTACAGTGAAGCAATAACAGCGCAGCACATAATAGCGACTGGCACAGATTGCCCAACAGTACATAACAGTGAATGGTGACAATAGCACCTATGGAATTACATTGATCTGGGCATGCTGATACCCCCACTATCAATGAGCAGCGTGATGTTAGAATATAAAGGTAGGGGTGAGGCAGCCTCATGAGGGGGGAGAGGAGCCCCTGTACATCACAGTATGCACAACACTATTGCCGCAAGTGATGCTAATGCCGGTAGGCTGCCATCTGTGTGGTTGCTAAAGTGCACGGTTCAGTGGGGGTGAGACAGAGTGGTTTGCAACAGCGATGCCTGCAAGTGTGGAGGACATGACATTCCCAGTGAGTACACCCTGACTCTGGCCGGTCTTGCTTATAATTGTTAGCTGCAAATCTGAGCCATAGATTAGCTGTTGTGTGCTGTGCTATTATTTGGATTAGCTTGAAATTGTTGTTGCTATTGTTGATTAGCATTTTTGACATTCGCTTATATTGATTAACTATCATCACATAGCGCCAGGGTACATCACAGGCATTTTGATAGGGACCTCTGAATTGACCACAATGAATATGAACATACGAATGTGCCAGCAGAAACAGACCACCTGGTCTATTTAAGTCTGCTCGAGTGTGCAGCCAACACCTCTAGTTTGCAGCTGCCCCACCCTCCACTTTGTCATCCCACTGCTACCCCACCTCCCCACCCTCACTCTCCCTGTTCCCTGTCCCATGCCCTTTGAAGCTGTTCACAGATTTACATGATACCACCCATTCTGGTAGGGCTCCATTTTGCTACCACCCTCTCTGTGAAATAGTGTCTCCTCATTTCCTTCCTAAATCTTCCCTCTATTCTAGCCCATGCCCCTGGTGACCCTCCCTCCTTAACTTAAAGACCCCATCTGCCCCATCCTTATTGATTCCCTCAGATACTTGAATGTCTCTATCATGTCTCCTGTCCCTTCTATCCTCCAGGGTGTACACATTCAGGTCTCCGAGCTCTGTTGTCAGAATTTTCATCCAGAAACCCAAGTACTTGGGTTTCTGGATGGATCCTTGGCTACTGGTAATATACATATAGATGAATTGGTTAAAGTAGTGGGTGTAAGAGTGGGATTATTGTATCGAAATAAAAATTGCTTAGGTGGAACTGTGATAAAGAAAATTGTTGAGTCCCAGATATTTCCTCTTTTTGATTATGGTGATACACTGTATGACAATTCTCAGTTGGGTAGACTGTACAGACTAGATGTACTGTATAATCGCTCTATGAGACTGATTTTACAGTGTTCTAAAGACACCCATCATTGTTTAATGTACCAGAGATTGGGATGGACTTAGTTGACAGAGAGGAGACAGTTGCATAAATATATTTTGGCTTTTAAAAGTATTACTACGGTAATTCCAGAATATTTGGCTGAAAGGTTAGAAGTTAGGAAATTAAATCTTCATTAAGAAATGCAGGATATAGGAAGTTGGTTATACCTAGACTGAAGACTAAATGTTCTGATTTTTTTTTAGCCAGTTTGTTCCCAGATTTTGAATATGATTCCTGTAAGATTTCGATTGTGTGGACAAAGAACACCTTCATGCAATGCTGTTAAAACCTGGTATTTGGAAACACTTTCAGGGCAAAGGAAAAATTGTTATGTTAAATAAGTTGTATTGTTTCTTTAGTGTGTATGTATGTTTAGTTTCTTTTTGTTTTATATATTTGTTGTAGCTAAACTTTGTATGACCAAGGGTCACAATTTTAAATGAGTTTTACTCAATGGTCTAACCCATTTAATAAAAAAAAAAAAAAAAAAAAGAAATGAAATGAAATTCCACATATTTGTTGCCCTCCTCTGCACTCCCTCCAGTAACCTGATATCACGCTTTAGGTATGGCCTCCAAACTGCACACAATACTCTAAGTGCGGCCTACCAGTGACCTGTAGAGGGGCAAGATCACCTCTCTTTGCCTGGACAAACCCCCCTGCTATGCACCCCAGCATTTTGTTCACTTTTGCAGCCACTCTCCTGCACTGGGCAGTGTTGTTCATGGTCCCTGTTATCATTACTCCAGGTCCTTCTCCTCCTCAGTGATCCCCAGCTTAACCCTCCCAGCCAGTATTCTCTCCTTGGGTTCTTCACCCCAAAGTGTATAACCTTACACTTCTTTGTATTGAACCCAGCTGCTACCCCTCTGACCATTCCTCAGCTTCTGCATAAGTCCCCTGCAGCTGTTTCTCCATCCCTCCTCTCCATCCACCACTGCTCCGATTTTGTGTCGTCAGTAACAGACATATCTTGTTCACCACCCCGTGTGCAATGTCTGATATGAAGAGCCCAAACAATACTGACCCCAACACAGAGCCCTGTGGCACCCCACCATCACCAGCCTTGGAGTTGAGAGCTCCCCTCTCACCACCACCCATTACAGCCTGCCACTCAACCAGCTTGTAATCCAGTTCATCATTTTGCCCCTACCCTACACCAGTTAGCTTCTCCCCAAGCTGCCCATGAGGCACCGAATCAAAGGCCTTGCTGAAGTCCAAGTAAAGAACATCCACCGCATGACACAGGAATCATCTGCTGTCTACTGGATAAATAGGCATTCCTTCTGACATTTGGGAGTTGTTATAGAGGCTACTGCTTTGTGCCAAGAATGTATGTAACCAAACCCAAATGTGTGTTTTCACATAGTGCTGGGAAGACTGTTCTTTTGAAATCAGCCTCCTCCTCCTCGATCTGAGACTTACCCATAGACTCAGATAAAGGCAGACTCTGTCAAAGGAGTCCAGTTCTGAGTCCATGGGTAAAGGGGAGTGGTGGGAAGATGCAGACAGGAGATGCAGTGAGCAGAGAAAAGATGCAGTGAGCAATGGAGGGGACCGGATGAGTCAGGGTGATATTGGGAGGAGATAGGACAAGGTGCTTGTTGTCACATGGGTGGTGGGAGCAAGGAAAAGCTCAGAAGGGATGAGTGAGTGAGTCTGCTGCCTTGGTGCATGCAGGTTAGGAGGTGGGGATTGGGTGAGTCAGGACAATGTGGTGTGGATGGGATGAGAAGGGAAGGGATGGGTGCCATAAACTAACATTTGTGGGTGGGGAAGGAAGGAGGAGAGAGACACAAAAAGGGTTGCACTTGAGGTAGGGAAAAGAATGCACCTGCTAGTATAAGCAAAAAGTAGAAAAAGAAAAGTGACTGCAAAAACAAGGTTTATTCAGGAAGCTAGCAACATACGTTAGAGGCTTAAAAACCATGGTGCTTTGTAACTGTAGTAGGTCCCTTTGTCATGGGGAGGAGGAGGACTGGATGACACAGAAATGGGACTGGCCAATGCAACAAACCATTGTCAGCACTCTGACAGTAGCCATAGTCACAGCCAATAGTAGCCAGTAGCTGGCAGGCAGAATGGTCATGTGACATCACTCAGCAGTATAGAAACTGCTGAACTGCACAACAAACTCAGATGGGAGAGTGAGAGGCAACCTGGGCAGAGCAAGATGAGTGAGATGGACAGAGGATGGAGTGGCAGGGGGCTAAATACTAAAGAAATGGGAAACCTACTAAAAAATAATAAATAATAAAAAAATGACAATAGGAGTTCTGGTTGGCTACTGAGAGGAAAGAGTAGAAGAGAGAGAGAGAGAGATTGGGATAGAGTGCCATGAGCAGGATGGACAGGTTGCAAAAAGAACAAGGAAGACTACTTGGTTGCAATTTAGAAAGAGTTTGTTCTAGCTGCTGAGGTCAGAGTTGGAAAGAGAAAGAGGAAAATATTGTGCGGGGAGAGGACCAAGGGGACCAAAAACAAGCAAACAAAAGTTACGATTTATTATATATATATTTTTTTTTAACCAGGAGAGACACACTGTTGAAAGCTCATTTACAGGTGCGACCTGGGAGCACAAGGAAGTTAAGTGACTTGCTTAGGGTCACACAGTATACAAGTGGGGCTGTGGATTCAAACCCAAGACTCCAGGTTTGCAGCTCAGAGCCTTAAACCACTGTGCTATACTGCCTTCTAGATAACCTTTAACATACAAGCAAGATAATTTGACATTTTACTAGGAAAAATATCCTTGTCATGAGAACAAGAACAGTTACTGTTTTACAAGAAAACAAGTATTCCTTTTCATAAGAATGGAAAAGTTACTATTTTACAAGAAAACACTACCTCATCATAAGAACAAGAAATGTGCCATTTTACAAAAAAAAATATTCCTGTAATAAGAACAAGAAAACATACCATTTTACAACAAAACAAATACCCTTTAACAAAACAAAAGTTACCATTAAAAAATTAACCCCAGTGGCTTCTGGCTGCTGAGGAGGATGAAGCTGGTGAAAAGAGAGAGGGAGACAGAAGAGACTGTGCTGGGGTTACAAAAATACCCTGTCCCCAATACCCCAACATGAAATTGTCTTCCGCTGCTGAGGGAGAATGGAGTTGGAGAGAGAATTGTCTTCCAGCTGCTGAGGGATAATCTAGTTGGAGGGGGGAGAGACAGAGAGATGCAGGAAATTGTTCTTGGAGTACAAAGTAAAATACCCCATCCTCAAGACCCCAACATAAAAGTGGCTTCTGGCTGCTGAGGAGAACAGAGAAATTGTGTTAGGGGTGACCCAAAAAGTAAAATACCCAGTCCCCAATACCCCAAGGTAAAAGAGTCTTCTGGCTGCTGACTTTTGGCCGCTGAGTGAAGACAGAGTGGGGGAGAGAGAGAGAGAGAGAGAGAGAGATGGAGAAAATTGTGCTGGGGTCACAAACATGTTAAAATACCCTGCCCCAAGGCCCCATCATAAAAGTGGCTTTAAAAGAAAAGAAGAAACTATGCAGAAATGAAGAGAGACATCGAGAGACAGAGAGAGATCAGTTGAGTTAATATACTCTTCCTGTCCTGACCTGACTTGTAGAGAAAGAAAGTTTGTCGGGTGGGTACATTTTGTTATGGATAAGTCCTAAAGGTTTATGTGAGGGCTGGTACTGATTCCAAGGTGCAGAGAAAGGTTTTGTTGTTCATCACTAAAAATAGAGTCGACAAAAAAGCGCGGGGGTTGCATCTATGTAAGAGAAGATATCCTCCTCCTATGAAATTTAGTTCCCAAGTAACACCGAAAATATTTGGGTGGTAGTACAACTTAAAGGTCTCTCACAAGTTATAATAGGAAACTGTTATAACTCCCCATCATCTGATTCTTCTTATGGAAATGCATTGCTCAAGGATATTATACATTTTTCCAAGCATGCGGATGTAATAATTATGGAGATTTCATAGTCCCCATATAGATTGGTCCACAAACTTAAGCAGTAGCAATTTGACCTTGATTTCTGGCTATGTTATCCAAACAGGGTTTGTCACAACTAATTTCCTCTCTAACTAGAGACAGTAACATCCTTGATCTTCTTATTTCAAATTTGAGTCACAGACTAATATTTAGATACTAGATCCTTTGGGAAATAGAGACCACTATGCAGTTTTGTTCGAATTATTAATGGAACATCATAGTCTTAAAAAGAAATCAACATATAGGAACTATGATGGAGCTGATTTCAAGAGTATTATTAAGAAATTAAATAGCATTCAGTGGAATAAATCTTTTCAAGGACTTACGACAAATGAGGCATGGATTAAATTAAAAATTATAATTTATCACCTGGAAGAAAACCACGCTCCCAAAAAAATAAATATAAAAAAAGGTAGAATATCTATATGGTTAAATAAAACAATTAGATTGCAAATTAAAAAAGGAAAAGTTTTTTAAAATAGTCTATCAACTGAAAATAGTATGCTTTATAACAAATATAAAAACACTTTAAAGAATCTAAAGAACTTGATTAAAAAGCCAAAATGAAATTAGAATTTAAGTTGGCTCATACTAAAGATGGCTATAAATCACTTTTACCTACTTAAACGATAAAAAGGGAAATTGTAGAAAGATAGGTCCACTTATTAAAGGTGTCAGTGTGGCTCAGTTGGTAGCATGTCTGCCTCTGGACCAGAAGGTCATGGGTTCTCGTCCACACTGGGATTGGACTTGCACCTAAAATTGCTGGCATCTGAGTGCAGTATTGGGGGCTGTACTGCTGGGGTGTGCCGTCCTTTGGATGAGATGTTAAACCGAGGTCCCTTCTCTACTTGTCAGGTGAAGTAAAAGAACCCAGGGCACTCTTTGCAAGAGCAAGGAGCATTCCCAGTGTTCTGGCAAACATTCCCTTTCCCATAAACTGGTTCATGCAATTATCCAGGCTGTGTGTGGGTGATGATGTGTGATATGGCTGCCACCACACATTCAGTCACTTCACTACCAGTCTAGCATTGCTTGTAAAGTGCGTTGGGATTCTGTGTATGAAAAGCACTATATAAATGCTGATTCTTCTTCTACTAATAATGGCATTACTGTGCAGTCTGATACTGATACAGCAAATCTCTTCAATATTTATTTCTGCTCTTTTTTTTCAAAAGAACCTTACCAACCAAAGGTGGATCCTAGGACGTGTTCTGTTTCTAGTGATAACCATAATGTAATTGTTTCTGATATCATTTCATTTTGAAATCTTTTAATAAAAACAGTCCAGTGCCTGACAGAATCACTGCTAGATTTCTTGTTGAAACAGCTGAAGCAATATCTATCCCTTTAAATATAGTATTTAATAAATCTTTACAGTCAGCCAAAATTCCTGCTGACTGGTTAATGGCATCTGTAACTTCAATACATAAGAAAGGTAACAGATCATTTGTTCAGAATTACTGCCTTATAAGTCTTACACCAATCATTTGCAAAATTATGGAAAAATAATAACAACATTTCTAATGGAAGAAATGAGGAAACTAAATATACATGATAGCACCAGCACGGTTTTAGAACTGGTCACTTTTGCACTACAAACCTGTTAGCATTCTATAATAACATTAGTCAGGTCTTGATAATAAACAACAGATGGATGTCATTCTACTTGACTACAGTAAAGCTTTGGCAAGGTCTCCCATGGTAATCTAATCAAAAAATGGAAACTTTAGGGTTTTCCTTTTGTTTAATAAACCGGATAAATGCATGGTTGACAAATAGAACCCAGAGAGTCATCATAAATGACTGTGTCTCAAACCTTGGTGCAGTTACTAGTGGGGTTCCTCAGGGCTCTGTCTTGGCCCCATTTTGTTCAACATTTACATAAGCAATATGAAAATAGGTTCCAAAACTGGTTATCCAAATTTGCTGATGACTCAAAACTGGGGGTTTTTGAATAATCTCATGACTCTGACGCCCTTAAATTAGATCTCCAATACATTGAGAAATGGGCATTAGAAAACAAATGGAATTTAACACTGACAAGTGTGTGGTTTTGCATTTTGGGTCACACAACCCACAAAATAATTATTATATAAACAATATCTTAATTAAATCAACAAATAAAGAAAGGGATCTGGGCATACTGGTAAACTCTAGACTGTCATATACAGATCATTGTCTAAAAATAGTTAATACATCTAATAGTTTAATTAGACAAATTAAATGTTCCTTTGTTACAAAAACTGAACAATGCCTAATACCCCTCTACAGGGCATGTATCAGACCACTCATTGATTATGGAACTCCTTTTGAGTCCTTATTTAAAGGAGATATAAATTGGCTAGAGAGGATTCAAAGACAGGCAACTAAGATGGTCCCAAGATTACGACATTCCCCTCCCAGACTAGACTTCAGATTACAGGTCTAAATTCTTAACAACATAGAAGAATTATAGGGCACCTACTCTTAGTCTACAAGATGATGAAAGATTCAGAACTTATGAACAAGTGTGGACTAAACTTAACTGCAAGGGAAACTGTACCAAGATGCTATAATATTCTGTGGCTGGCAGTATAGCCTAGAGGTTAGAGCAATGAGGTGTGAATGAGCTTGGTACATCCAGCAGACTAGACCAGAGTTTGATTCTCACAACCTCCAATTGCATACTGTGTGACTCTGAGCAAGTCACTTAACCACCCAGTGCTCCCAGGTCACCCCTGAAAACAGGCACTTGTGCTTAGTGGGCCTTACCCAGTTACCAAAGACTAAACAACTTGTTCCCAAAGCTAAAACCAACCAGAGATTAAATTTCTTTTCAGTTAGGGCATGGAGGCAATGGAATAAACTTCCACAAGATTTGGTCAATGTAAATAGTGTAGAAGTCTTTAAAAGGGTCTCAATAATTGGTTAAACCAGAATTGTATGTTCTAATTTACCCACTCTGTGTGGGGAAAAATCTAGATGGGCTTGGCCTTCTTTTTTCCTTAAAAACCTAGTAAACCTAGTAACCAGCCACACTTGTTTTGTATAAAATCTATTTCCTTTTATTTGTTGCTTTACTATGAACACAGTGATCCCTGTTGCCCAACATTTCACCCAACTCTGGGCTTCATCGGGCAAGGATCTAAATAAACATACAAACATAATATTCATTTTCCAGTACTTATCATTTTTTTAAGTATTTTTTATATTTGTATTTTTGATCAGAGAAAATTTGTCCATATCGGACCATATTATGCTTTGGCATAATATTAATGCATAGAGTTATATCTCAGTTGATGGTTAATCACTGTAAGGCAATGATAAACTTTGCCTCTCTATTTCCATCATAATGCATTACTGTCTCTTTAAAGAATTAATCACCATGGTTTAAATAAATTTCAAAAAGGAATACATAGAATATGCACAGCCACGGCTGCCCAACCAGCCTGTGCTGCCACCTTAGCATTCTGATTTTCTCGGACCTCGAGAGCTTGCTCTCCCGAGGTCAAATGGAATCAGAACCCCTCGGTGGCAGCACAGGCTGGTTGGGCACAGTAGCCCAGCCAGTATTTTATATAATGTATGGAGACCCCTTGTTCAAAAACCATAACTGCATGTTAATGTTGATCTTGTAACTTAAATGTTTAATGTCTCATTCCTATTGTACCCTTCCCCAGGTCACACTGGGAGACAAGTGACAAGTGACTTGTCACTCAGTGTGCCTTGGTGGTGAAACATTTCATAAATAAACATACTCATTTGCAGTTTTATGTTGGTCCACTTATTCTACTGCTTGTCAAGTGCCTCAGTCACCTTGAAAAACTGCCACCACCATTCTGTCACAGTATTGACTGTTTGAATACTGAGACGTGCGGTAGTAGTTTTTCCATTACTGGAAGTGCTGTCTCATGTGCTCTGAAAAACAGCAAAGATGTTGTTGTACCACAGTGTGGTGTAACTGCGTTCCATGAACTTTGAACTGTGGTACAACAACATTTTGACAGCTGATGGATTTCAGTGTGGAACAAGGGGTCTCCATATACTACAATATTGTTTCATCGGCACAATTTATCAGCTACAAGTTTATCCACAAAACATTTGCCTTGCCATTACTGTTAAAGCTCTTTATATTCAAAGCTGTACTAGCCACCTTGAGTTACACATAAAAATGGAATCTCATATTCACCTGCTGTTCAATCTTACACATAAATCCTCTTTATGTCATTTGGTGAACATTTTTCATTTTAACTGATTTGTAGCAGACTTTTTGTTACAGCAAAGAAGGAGGCAACAACAATCCCAGTGTTTTAGACATTTGTTAATTTATTGAATTGAGGGTGAATTTCTGCAACTGTAGATAACACTAGTGCCTGCTGTCATCATCGATCGTCATCCCAGTTCCCTGTTCTCCTTATTTTGTCCTCACCACCATAATAATGTGTTCCACATAAAATCATAAATTAATGTCTATATGAAAAATGTAACTTCTGAGGCCACTAGTAGCATTATATTGTTGAGCTGCTGAATAAAGTCACTGAACATTATACTAGGAGTCACTCTTCTTTGTCTTCTGTGGAAGGAACTGGTGGTCATCAGTCATTGTTTCTGTATGGCTGGTTGAGGCTGGTTGTACCATGTATGATGATTCCCTGTAGGGATGGGAATGGAGTCAAGATGTTAGGGACTGGGAAGGATATTTTAGAAAATTAAACAAATACCAAAAGTTCAAGAATGGCTCAAAGCGTTTGGACTCCAACTAATTCTGAGTCTCAGGTAGACACTGCAAATTCAGGTAATCAAAAGGGTGTCAAGGGCCAGAATAAGCAGTCATCCTCCTGCACAGAGCAAACAAAATCAAACCCCAAAAGCAATTCTGATAACTCTAAAGCATCATCTTCCAAGTGAATGCTTAAATCTGATAAAGGCATCTGTCAGATCAGTTCTCCCCAAAATGTTCTGTAGTTAAAACAATGAGATATTGAGAGACAGAGAGAGAGATCAGTTGAGTTAGCATACTCTTCCTGTCCTGACCTGACTTTGAGCAGACTTTTTTTGTTACAGCAAAGAAGACACAGACAGAGGAAAGACTAGCCAAGGCAATTAAAAGGAGACAAGACGTTTTTAGATACATTAGAGAGATGAGAAAAACAGGGGTGGGATTGTGAGACTAAAAAAGAGAGGGGTCAGCAGAAGGGGACCAGGAAAAAGCAGAAATCCTGAACAAATATTTTGTTTCATGTTCATGGTAGAAGGAATGGGAGGACCACAGCTAGGTGTAAGAAGTACCAAGGAGAGGAGTGTTTGTACTAAATGCAGACTCCTTGTATGAGACCCTTAGTGAAAGTACAGCAGGAGAAAGTGCATCTATAGCTGCAGCACTTTTAATCCACAGTTTGTTTTAGTTGTTGAGAGAGACACTGCTGCAGAGCTGTTTGGGTAGTATAGTTCATGCTCACTGACAGACTACACTACCAGACATGCATATAGCTGCAGTGTGATAGTTTGTATACATTTTGAGCACAGATATTTCTAAATTGCTGCAGAACTTTATAAAAACAAGGGGTTGCTAGAATTTGGGATTTAAAACACTGTTTGTGGAATATTTAGACTGTTGTAGTGCAAGATTAGTCATGACCAATCAAGTGACCAAGGCTTACTTCCTGGTTCCTGGGCCATATAATACTTACCCCACAGCGAGTGGGGTGAATCGTGCAACCTCTTGCGTGGAGATGTGCGCCTAGTCAAGCGAGTCTGCATGTGTCAGGTGTGTCAAGCGAGACTGAAGAGTAAAGAGGACAATTTACTGTGAGTAGCAGTTTCACTGAGTTAAAACAAAATGGGAGTACTGGTGATAGTATAGACTCTCTTGCAGTAATGTGTAATGAAGGATGGTTAGCAAACTGTAAGATGTTCAATGTTTTATATACCCAGCCTGTAGTTAGAACTGGTCCTGACTGCAATAAATGCATCCAATATGAGATACTACAGTATAAGTTGAATAATATAATTACATAATTACAAAACTTAAAGGATGTTTTATGATTGGAAACTGATTGTGGCATTAGTGGCAATTTAATTAGCCATGGAACAGCATTAACTATGGTTCCCAGGCAGTGAACTTCTAAACATGTACATGAGGTAACAGCAGGCTCCAGCCATCAGTCCCCATTAGAATCACCAGCTCAGTCAAAAAAATGCTGTAAAGAAGATGGTGCCATGGAAAATGTAAATAAATAGTTAGTAGATGCTCAAAGTGCACGACACAAAACAAACGGATGAATGGTGCACAGTAAAAAAGGAACAGGGTTAAAATTGGTTAAAAGGGTCATAGAACAATAGCCCCTCAGGATATCAGCCTAAGTAATAGATTTGGTATTTTAAGTGATGATCAATTGGAAAATAAAGTTGAAATGATAGTAATAGGGATTCAATAATAAGGAGTTGTGACACCGAAATCTGTCAGAATAATTAGGAGAATAGGATGGTTTTATGTTATCAAGGGCAAAAGTAAATGGCAAAAAAAAACAAATCTCAAAGATCATTAAACATTCAAACACAAAGAGGGTTGTAACATTTCATGTAGGCATAAATGATGTCGGTTTAAACCATGAAAAAATCATTTGCTTAGAATTGATACATATTTCCAAGGACCTTCAACATCAAGGAATAGAAGTAATGATATCAGGACTTCTCCCTGCAGCAAGGGCCTTGCCAGAGAAAAACAAAACAATCTTGAGAATAAAACACATTTACAAAACTGGTGTAAAACTGAAGACATTGGGTTCATAAACTCCTGGAAAGATTTTTATGGAAAGAGAAGCCTCTATGGCAAAGACGGTCTACATCTCAATAATGAGGTGGCAAAACTACTAGGATCTTTGATAAAAACAAATGGAAACAACCAATTTAAACTCAACACTTGGGAAGCTGGATCAAAATGAGTCATAAAACCACAGCAAAGCCACAAACTTGTATGAAAGAAAGTCTAAAATGTATATTTAGCAATCTACATAGTCTAAAGAACAAATTTCATGAATTCCAAGCATTATTACTATCAGAAAATATTGATATAGCATTACTTACAGAGACTTGGCTAGATAACAAAGAAGTTTGGGAATGTATACCAGGTTATTATATTATTAGAAGAGATAAGGAGAATAAAAAGGTGGGAGAATTGCAATTTATATAAAAACTTCATTAAATTATGCAGACATAACAAATGAATATCAAAATAATAGAACAAATATGGAAACAGTTTGATTCAGATTACAAATAACATACATAGAAAAATATATTAGGTCTTTGTTACAGACCACCAGATACATTAGAGGTGGATAACAATGTTCTTATGGAATAAGTAATTACTGCTTCACACCTGGGGCTAGCCATTTTACCAGGAGAGTTCAATTATCCAGATATTGACTGGGAGAATAAAATGCAAAAATAATCTAAGTAAAGCCTTCCTTGAGATATGTGTAGAAAATAGTTTAACACAAAATGTACTAAAACTACAAAATTAGAAAATATTCTGGATTTAATTATCACATCAGAAGATGTAAATGTCTCCAGTTGCTCACTAATGGCACCAATCAGGAACAGTGACCATTCAACAGTGTATTGTTATATAACAAAATATAGAAAAACATCTGGACACACAAAGGTTTTTCTGCATAACACTGCAAATAAGGAAGGAATAGAGTGATCTTAGTAATATTGACTGGATTGAAGAACTTGAGAGAAAATCAATTGATGAAGCATGGATGTTCATTAAAACAATAATATGTAGCACAATAGAAAAACATGTTAAGAGCATTAGTAAATATGGCACCAAAGGCTGTAAACCAAAGTGGTTAAGCAAAAGGTTTTAAAACTAATAAAAAGAAAATAAGGCTTATGGTATGTTATCAAAAATAAGACTAAGCTAAATTGATCAAAATTTAAAATAGCACAGCAAAATGCAAAAACTGAATAAATAAAGCAAAGAAAAATTTTGAACTAAACTTAGCAAAGAATGCAACAAAAATCACCGTAAACAATTCTTTAGCTATATAAATTAATTAAAAGGACACAAGGAATTATGTCCAATCAATATAAATGGGAATGTGTAAGAGATGCTTTATGATAGCAAACATCTTTAATGAATATTTTTATTCTATTTATTCAACAAACAATAATAAATTCAACAATAAATTCTACACTAATTGTAGATTCTATTATAGGAAATCACATTATCACAATGGAAGAAATTGAACAAGAAATATAAATTAAGAGAACACAGTACACCAGGACTGGATAATATTACCTTTTCAGTGTTAAAATAATAAAATCTCATATTTCCTATCCTTTGAAAATACTGTATGAAAAATCACTAAATTCTGCTAAAATCCCAAAAGACTGGAAAAATCATGAGTAACCCCTATCTTTAAGAGTGGAAATAAAGAAAATGTCTGTAATTACAGACCTATTAGTTTAACCTCTATTCCATGTAAAATCTTGGAAACTTTAGTATAAAAAAGAATTGTAGAAAAACTTGAGAAAACAAATTATTTGACAATAACAACATGGATTCAAAAAGGATGCTCAGGTACAACCAATTTGATATGTTTTTATAATGAGGTAAGAATGGATCAAGGAACTCCAGTGGACATTGTTCTTTTGATTTTAGTAAAGCTTGATAGGGTACCACATTGAGCAACAGCAGAAAAACTTAACAAATATGAAGTAGACAGAAATTATAAATCAGATAGTAAATTGGTTAACTGATAGGGTTCAGACAGTATCTATCTGAGGATTTACTTTCGAGTTGAGGCAGTTACAAGTAGGGTACCACAGGGCTCCATAATGGGTCCACTTATTTTCCAAATATTTCTCATGGATCTGAAGGAAGGTATGACTAATAATATTACAAAATATGCTGATGACACAAAGTTATGTGGACCCTGTAATTCCATGGAACAAATACTATCAAAACAAGCAGATATTAATATTATACTAAGATGGACAAAAAGATGGGGTATGAAATTGAATCAAAAATGTTGTATTTTACATATGAGCAAGAAAAATCAAAAGTACCCCGTCATCAGCGAGCAGCAACAACCCTACCTGCATACCGCTTGACTGTACACGAATGACAGCTTACAGTATCACACAGCTTTTGGTCCACACTGTGACCAATGGGCTTGCAGTACATATTGTAAGAGTCATTCACAAATATGTGAATGATTGACTTAACATAGAAACATAGACTTTGACAGCAGATAGGACCACTTGGCCCACCCAGTCTACCCATTTCCCTTTCTATTGGATAAGCTGCAGATTCTAGTTAACCAACAGCCTACTTCATTTACATACTTGTGAATGACTATTACAATGCACTGCAAACCCATTGGTCACAGTGTGGACCAATGGGCTTACAGCTGATACTGTAAGCTGTCATTCATCGGGCAGCCAGGTGGTATGCGGATGGGTTTGTTGCTGCCCAATGACGGGGAGCTGGGTGGCAGGGTGTCCTGTGTGGATGGAGGGCTGGGGGTGCCACTGGACCACAAGGGATATTTTTTTTCAGTTAATAGTTTTATTGAACATTTTATGCTTGCATACAATAGTACAGCACATATCATATGTCACCACACTATTGGTCAGAGAGGTCATCACAAG
This sequence comes from Neoceratodus forsteri, assembly GCA_016271365.2. Lineage (NCBI taxonomy): Eukaryota > Metazoa > Chordata > Ceratodontiformes > Ceratodontidae > Neoceratodus > Neoceratodus forsteri. The sequence goes on from CM057451.1 coordinate 275,872,397, forward strand.
GAAGAAGGAATATAACATCTCAAAGAATATTTGGACAGGAAGGTGAGAGAGGGCATTAACTCTCTGGCCATATATGTGTAAACTAGTACAAGTTATATACTGGTACAAATTACATAATAGGTAGTAACACTGCAAGCCAGAAAACATAAAGAAAGGAAGAAGGAAAAAAGAAACTAAAGCATTAAGATAAAATATAGTAAATGTAACACAGTGCCATAATCACACCTGGGTACCCATCTAATATGGTTAAACAGCTCAAGGAGAGTGATGTAGAGGAGAAAAAGATATCACAGGTTACTAGGTTGGCTAGGGGAGCTTACAGTGGAGGCTTAAGCTCAGGGAGAGCAAGTAAGTGAAGCAAATATTAAACATCTTGGTGTTCATCCAATCCCAGTTCTGGGTTTTAAGTAAGCAAGAAAGGGGCCCAGCAGGCATTATAAGCTGTTAGAGCATCTCGTGTGATATGTGTCAGACGGTCAAGAGAGGCTAGCTGTGCGAGAGCATGCTGAAGTTCAGCGAGGAGGGACATCTGTGGTCCTCCACTGAGATAGGATTAGGTGCTTAGCTGAGATACTTAGCAGATCTATCCAGTGGTTGGTGCCTTGAGGGCCAAATTTTGAGGGGTAGTCCCAAAATCCACATTAAAGGGTCCATCTGCACTACCTGGGTCAGGGTCCGAGTTGCCAGTTGACAAACCATTTGCCAAAAGGGGCAATTAGCGGGCATGTCCAGATAATGTGGTAGAGGCCACCGTGTGGCTAGGCATCTCCAGCACAGATTGTTATCTAGTAGCCAAGCTCTGTGTAAAAGTCTGGAGTTCTGTACCAGTGATGCAGCAGTTTATTTTGTATAAGTTTGCTACGGGCATCAGGATAGCTCCAGTGCACTCATTTCCAGAGGGCCCACTACTCAGCTACCAGCTTGGTCTGTAGCACCTTCTCCCATTTTTGTTTAGACTCTTCGGTCTGGGAAGGAAGACTGTCTCTTAGATCAGTGTGATACTGTGCTGGCTTGGCCCCTGAGAGCTTAAGCCAGGAGGAGAGTTTCTGAGGTGGGAATGACTTGTCAAAATATGTTTTAAGGTGGTCATCAAAGAGCTATGTAATTGTAAATATCTCCAGAGGTTGTTTTGTACAGACCCTTCATATCAGCCAGTCTCGAGAAGGGAGCATCCGCAGCTCATTCCGATCTAGGACATCGGCTGCATCTTTATACCCTGGCATTCCTAATGGGGCCAATTAAATGGCTTACCTCCACCTTGATATGGGCATTGTGGAATATAGGCATGTACAGGGCAGTTTGGGATTTGTTTTGAGTTTAGTGTGAGCTTTAAACCAGGTTCGGATGGTGGGGTGGGACTGCAAGGTTTTAGGAAGAGGGTTGTATATCAGCAAGGAAGGGTGTGGACTTGTGTGAGAGATTGCTCCATATACACCCATTGCGGAGATTCGGGAGTCAAGGTAGAAAACCATTTTAGAGTTTGTGAAACAGAGTATGCCCTTGCATAACCCTCAAACCAAGGGAGATTCCAGCCACCCACTTTCCAGTGGGACCGCACTTCTACTGTATCTGGGTTTTTGAGTCCCCACAAAAAATTCCCCACCACTGTGTCTATAGAACGGAGCCATTTCACCAGGGGGTCTAGGGATATGAGATAAAGGGTGGAGAATTTTGGGAGTGGAAATCATTTTAAGAGCAGCAATTTTCCCAGGAAAAGTAAGGTGGAGCAGTCGCCACCTATCCAGCTCTGTTTTTAGATTTGCAAGAACAGGTTTCATATTGAGATCCCAAATAGTAGACAGGTCTGAGGAAATATGTATGCCAAGATATACTAGCTCATTTTGGGCCCATTTAAGCCCAGCAGGCCACCAGGCTTGGAGTGCATTGAGGGTTAAGAGGGAGCAGCTCAGTCTTGGAGGCATTCATCTTCAGGCCAGAGAGTTCCACGAAATGTGCAAGCACTTCAAGGAGCACTTGGAGGGCTATAGTGGCATTAGCCACAGGGACTATGTAGGTCATCAACATACATGAGTGTGGTATAGGTCTGGGACCCAGCAGCGATTCCTTGTATGTCCGTGTGCTGTCTAATCACAGCAGCCAAGGTTCAGCAGCTAGAATAAATAACATGGGGAGAGGGGCATCCTTGGCGGTACCCCTGCAGAGCTGGAAGGGGTGGATATTACCATATTGGTATGGATTCTGGCCATGGTTGGTGATACATCACTCTGGCCCAATTTCAAAAGCAGGTCCCAAAGCCAAGCGACACAGCACTTTTCTAGATAATCCCACTCCAGAGTCGAAAGCTTTTAGAAATCAACCGCAATAGCAGCTGCAGGAATAGGAGAGTTTAGCCTGATAGATGATATTAATTAGGGACCTAATATGGTCTCTGCTGAGTCATCCGGCACGAAGCCAACTTGCGAGGGATGGATCAGGGAGGAGAGGAGTGGCTAAGTCTAAGCGCAAGAATCTTGCAAAAATTTTGCTGTCTGTGCTAATAAGGATATAGGGCGATAATTAGAAGCCAGAGTAAGGTCCTTGTCCTTTTAGAAAAACTGTGATTATAGCTTCACGGAAGGTGGGGGGAAGGTGCCTGTAATGAGAGCTTCATTATAGACCTGGGAGAGAAGAGGGCAATTTGGGGAGCTAGAGCTTGCAGAGTTCGACCGAAAGCCATCACCACCGAGGGTTTTCCCGGATGCAGAGTCTTGATGGCTGAAATGACTTTGATTGGCATGATCGGGAGCTCCAAGGCCCAAATTTGAGCAAGGGGAGGTTAGGGAGACATAGGGAAGCCAGAAAGGGCTCTATGGAGTTTGGCTCCTGATGTCTAGTAGAGGAGTAAAGGTCGCTGTAAAAGTGCTTCATGATCTCGTTAATGGCCTGTGCATCAGTACAATGTGGCCAGTCGAGTCTTGCAGTCCCGAGATGTGTCGCCCGACTGCTGTTTGTGCAGCCGTAGGCCAGAAGTTTCCCAGCTTTTTCCCACCCTCCCAGTATTGGTGTCGTACTCTCAATAAGGTGATCTCAGTTTTATGTGCCATTAATTCATTGATAGTCATATGAACTGAGAGCATTTCTTTATATGTAGAGAGTCAGATGAGAGGTGAGGAGTCTGTGGCCTGAGCTTCTAAGGTCTTAGTTGTGTCTCTAGCAGGGCCAGGCATTGCTCTCATTGCTTGCAGGCTGAGAAGCATATCCCATTATAGCCCCTCACAAGGTGGCTTTGAAAGCCTCCCATGTAGTGCCTGGAGAGGTAGCTATGGGCGGGTTCTCTGCTATGAAAAGGTAGTCTCCGAGTACCCATGTGATAAATTATGGGTCTTTAAGGAGAAGGGAGTCTAGTTTCCACAAATTTGGCTTCACAGGAAGAGGCCCCAGAGGACATGCAAATGCACTGCAGCATGGTCCAAGAGTACTTTGGGAAGAATCTTTGAACTAACTACCATAGGAGATACTTCTTTGGAGGTAAGCCAAAAATCTAGGTGGCTATGAGAGTTGTGTACTAATGAGGTGAAGGAGTAATCCCTCCTGAGGGTGTAAGACCCTCCAAATATCAGACAAGCCAAATTGGCTATCAGGTGTAGGAGTGCTTGATGTCCTCTGGGGTGCTGTATGAGAGAGGCACTACGGTCCATTTGAGGTACCAACACTAGGTTAAAGTCCCTCTGAGTATGGTAGGGGTGCAGAGGGGGCATAGAGCTGATTTCCTGGGCAAGTGTGTGGAAATAGGAGGGATCATCCTCATTGGGAGCATAGATACATCCCAGGAGAAGGGGCCTTCAAGGGTGCGCACAAAAGCTAGCACCCATCTGCCATTTGGGTCTGTTTGAACCTTGATGGGGGACCAAATGAGAGATTTGTGTAGTAGTATCACTACGCCCCTTTTTTGAGGACAGGGATGAAGCGAAACCTGCCTGACCCAGTCTTTAGCAAGGAGAGCATGGTCTTGTGCCATGAGTTTAGTTTCTTGTAGGAAGGCAACTAGGGCCCTCAGCCTCTTCATGTGGGATAACACCTGTTTATGTTTGACGGGGTATTTAACCCCGCATGTTCCAGGTGTAAATATGGAGGTCACCCATGGTCCCAGTAAGAGAGGAAGGGCTGAAAATGAGCCTGGAAAAGTAGGCAAAGAGGCAGAGGCATAGTGACCCAGAGTCGAGAAGCCCGGAAGCCCCCAGTAGTGAGCCATAGCCAAGCCAGACAGTAATTATAAAACACAAAATTTTGATGGGTACCCAGAATAAACAGTAAAATAATAACTCATCAGGCAACAGGCCCGATACCTAATTAAACTATGTACATCCTTGAACATTATAAGTCCTCTAATCAGAGAGGTCAGTCTGGCGGCATACTCGCTGTCGAAGGCCATCTGCCAGCCTCTTGCAGGGTAGGGTGTTGGTGGCAAGCAGGACGAAAGGTTCCACTGGCCATCCACTTGTGTAATGAGGCAGCTACAAGTACCCATTCCCCTGTGGAATGTAGCACGCATGGGGAGAGGTGAGGATGCACCAAGGCAGCCAAACTAATGTATGAGATGGGATGTCCCAGGTATTAGCGCCCCTTGTATCTATGCAGTTAGTAATGAGGTATAGCTACAAGAAAGTCATAACACAGACAGTATACCATCAACAGGGCATAGCGGGGAACAGGAAAAATGGTAGTGTGGCGTACAGGATAAAGAAAAAGGAGAGGTAAGGGGAGGATCATGCCAGAAGAGGGACCACAGTAATGCCATGGTGCGTTGGAGCACCCAAAAAAAAAGGACAAATAACAGTGTCAGGTCCCTGGTGTGAGGGGAGGAGGATAGATGCTGTCCCCTTCAGAATGCTCCAAGAAGGAATGACTATTAATCCAGTGAGTGGGTGTCCTGGGGATCAGATATAAGGCACAGCAGGCTGTATCTCCAGGTATCCATCATAGGAGTCTACCCAGGGATATCAGGGAGGAAGGCGAGGGGCTAGGAGAGTGCATAGAGCAGAGCGACCCAGCAACACTACACAAGTAGGCGGATTGCTATTTGTGCCTGAAACCCGATTCCATATACCATAAAATCCCTACATGGTGTATATGCAACAACAACTCCAGACATAAAGGATTTCACCAGGCAGGAGACAACACAGATACGGGAGGGTACATACAGAAGAGAAAAAAAACTTGAATAGAAAGAGAGAGAGAGTAGACAAAAAAACAAAAAAAAAACTTGCACCATTAATTAAGTCACAGAGCCAGGCCCCATCAGAGCAGGGAGGAGAGTAGTGGCATGTTCATGCCCCCGCCAAATCATGTAGGGGCCACCGGAGGCCGAGATGTGGAGAATCCACTCTGGGCTTCCTTGTCAGGTGTTGGCGGTCGAGTTGGTGTAGTCAGCATCAGGGTCTGCCCAGGCACCCGGTCATCCTGGAGGGCCGACAGCTACTTCAGCTCAAGATCTGCCCACAACAGTTGGTGCTTCAGTGGTCAGTGAGTTTGTTGCCATCGTGGTGTCTTCCTGGAGAGTGAGAAGCAGGGCATATTTGTTCAGTGATGCAAACTGACCTAAGTCGGTCTTCAGAGGACTGGGAGTTGCAGCTTTGGCTTGCCGGGTGATGGGTGGTTGTCTTCATTTATGGAGATGTGGCGGAGGCGCCTCTTGCTGCAGTGAGGGAGGGTGGCAGCAAACTTGTAGACCGGCTGGGGTAGAAGGAGATGCAGGCCTAGAGGAGGATTCCAGGCAACGGGAAGGTCCTGAGACATATCGAGGGTGCCGAAGAGATCTGGATTCTGAAAGTCTTTAGGGAACTCCAGTCCAAGAAAGTCCATCAGGCTCTCTGGTGTGGAGAAGGTGAGGCGCCCATTGTACATCACCCACCTTGTGACACGTGGCATAGCGGCGATAAGGTGATACGGTGAGCATGCTGGATTCTACAGCAATCAGAGTAAGCCTTACAGCATTCATTCAGCTCCAGAGTAGTCCTGATAAATTTGAATGGGATTGCCCTGCCAAGTGAGAGGGTCTTTTCTCCAATCGCTGCTGCGACCTGCTCTGTTTGCCTGAAGTCAAGTGGGCCAGGATAGGGGCACTGGCACTCTCCAGGCTCAGCTGCCAGAGCCAGAGTACGGTGGGCCCACTCAATTTGCAGAGTAGTTGTCAGGGGCAGCCTGAGGAGGTGGACTAAAGTTTCTTGGAGAAATCCAGAGGTGTTTTGGCTGCTCAGCTCCTTCAGGAAAGCCCAGAAAAAGGCAAGTTATTTCATGACTTGGGTTCTCTAAATCATCTACTTTATCCTGGAGATAGTGGATAAGGTGGCTGTTCCTGGTAGTTGCAGTCAGATCCTGCAGAGCCGAGTCATGGGCCTTAAGCTGGCGTTCTGTATGAAATAAACGAACTCAATAGAGTGTGGAGTCTGGGTGTTGTTATTGAGGGCTATTGTCATTTGTCTCATCTGTGCCATCAGTTGGTGAAACATCTCTTCCATTTTTGTAGGTGTAGGTGAGTTGGGAGAGAAGCAGGCCATCCCAGAGTCCATGAATCCAGAGGAGGCTTCAGCAGGCTCTGTATTCTGAAGAAAGAAGAAAATGAGGACAGCGAGTGCAGCAGGTATGTCCTCTTCCCATATTGTGCAGTTAGATTCAGCAAGGAATTCCCTAGCAGTAGGATGCACTTCAATAGGATCCACAAGAAGGAGCAGGCAATTATGCTGCCATCTTGGTGTAAAGCTTAGCCACGCCCCCACCAGGGATATTTTAAAACTATATTTCTTGTAATTGGGGTTATGGGAGGGCTGGGGGTACCACTAGACTACCAGGACTATTTTAAAATATATATCTTGTGATCGGGGTTACAGGAGGGAGGGGTTACCGCTAGACTACCAGGTATATTTTCATCCTTCATTTATAACAATCTCAGCTACAGGGAGGTGGGATACCACTGGACTTCCTCTGGCAGCACCACATGCTGTGCAGGGCACCATGCACTTTCGCTGGCCAGCCATGTGCAACTCATGCAAATTGGGCCATAATGACATACAAATGGCCCAATTTGTGCCTACATACATTATGACTCATCTGCATACTGCAGGCTGAATATCAGGAATTTGCACACAGCATAACGTTGTTGCGCTGGTGCAGTTCTCATTCCTGGTACTCAGGCCTGTCTGGGAGGGATGCACCAGTGCATGGTATTTGTGCAGTGTACAATACCTGTTATATTCAGAGGAGATGCGCCCATCGCATCTCCTTTGAATATATCCCCGAGTTGCATCAACAAGAACACCATTGCACTGCGCCATCACATGCATCATTGTTGGGGCGAATTTGAATATCGAGGCTAGACTATAAAAGTGACCAAATGGAAACTAGGGATCACTCATTACAATTAAAATAGACTGATTTAAAACAAATAAAGAAAGTTTTCTTAAACAATAAGAGCAGCAAGTCTCTGGAATAAGCTCCCTTATCAATAATTTCTAGTATAAACAAAAATACTTTCAAAATGAATCTGGATAATTATATAAACACTAATGGAAATATAGAATTCTTTACCCTTTTGGACTAGGAACAACTTATATGGGTCTCGACCTTTTTGTTCCTCTGCTACCTAGTGAACCTAGTGAATGTAGATAACAATCCGTTCACAGTAGAAGGAGTCCTAAAGGAATAAGATAAACTGAAAATAGATATAGAGCAGGAACCAGGTGCATTTATCTATGTGTCTGGGTCCAAAAGGTTTGATGACTATTTCTCATGTAAAAAGTGTGTAGAATTCAGATTTACAACTCTTATTCATCCATAGTTGTATATTTTCTTGGAAAATGCACTTTCTTAAGAGTAACTAAAAGTTTTACATTTATGTAATAGACTTGGTTTACTTAGTTATTTACTTAATTTATCTAATTTATTTAATAGACTTGGTTTACTTAATTATTAATGTAATTTATTTAATGTTTCAGATATGGCTAGCAAGACTTCTCACAAACCACAGAGGCAATACATCCTACACACTGATACAGGAGTTAGCACAGACCATGGAGACCCGCTACCTTTTAATGATGCTGACTGGGAGAAAGTAGTTAATGCAAAGAAAAGGTATTCTAGTCAAACACTGTCAAAGTACAACATGGTGTGTCTTGAATTGCCTGAACGCTACTCCAGCAACCATGGGTATCATTATATCAGCTACAAGAACTTCACTGCATATAAGAGTTCTGGTAAACTTGAAGCTGATGAAACTTTTAAAAAGACATCATAAAGAGCTATCCAGCAAAGTTGCTTTGCTCCCAAGTTCATGGTGCTCTATCTGAATCTGCAGCATCTACATCAGGCATATTCTCAAATGAATATGTGTTTTGCAAATCGTACAAGAAAAGGAATCCTAAGCCGTCAAATGGACTTTGAATATCCTACAACATGTGTAACTTATGGGCAGCAGACAGCATAAAAAATGCAGCAAAAAAATGGATGATCGACAAATGGATATGATGGTAGGCAGTATTGATCTCATAGCCAAAGAACTGAAGTGCCACAACAACTGTAAGAACAAGTATGTAAAAAGGCAGAACAAATAAAGGGCACAAGTACAAAATGTGAATACAGTCTGTAGAGGGTTAGTCACCAGGTTGCCTTTTGCAGACTTGTTAAGTATCGATGCATCATTGTTAATGGAATGCAAGAAGAATCATTGCTATCTCTACACAAAAGGTACATGGACATTCTTATGGAGTGTAGTGAGTGTGAAACAAATTACGACCCACAGAGCTTGCAGTCAAAACTGGCAGATCACTTCAAAGAAGGTATCATATTTGATACCAAAAGTAGAAAAATGGGTAGAATCATCAGGTCTGTTAAGAAACAGGCTGACTGAGGAAGCACAAGCAGCACAAGCAGCTCAACACATAAGAGAACAGTTGTTGGAACTCCTAAAGGTACAGCCTCATAATAAATCCAAAGTTAAAGTTGAAGACTTAATAGATGAAAATGTAAAACTGCCACCCGTTCTTCAGATATTCCTATGTACTGTACTCATGGGTTCATCAAGTGGGCAGTGAACAGCAGCAAAGGTAGTTCAATCTATTGCAGATGACATAGTGTTTGCAGTGTCGAAGGGAATAATCAAACCACAAAACACCTCTTGTTGGGCATGAGTATTAAATCCATGACAGGCAGTAAAAAGTTTTAACTATTTTGAACAGGTTTGGTCACTGTGTCAGCTACCATGTTGTGGAGGAACTCAAACTGCAGTCACAACCAATATAATGGAGAAGAATATGGCTACACCAGATGGATTGCTCATATAGTCAGGTTTAGCCACTGCTTTGGCTTTCGACAATTATGATGAGATGGCAGAGACACTTGATGGTCATGACACTTTGCATGACACTGTGGGTATAGCATACAAAACGCACCATCCAGTTTTGAGGCGACAGTTGTACCCAAATAAAGGTCTGAAGAAGCTATGACAAGAACACACATAGATGACCAAGCGCCAGCAAGAAATGAAACACACACAATACAAACAAACACAGATAAGCAAAGATTAGAAGTTTATGCCTACAACCAGGCAGGACCATTTTAACATAAAAGAGCAAAGAGCATACAACACAGAACATCAAAGACAAAGGCTGAAGATTTTGAGGAAGACTATTTGCCAAGTGTAAAGAAGAGATATTGCAGCCAATGGCATGACAGGAACAAGACACTGTACCCAGGTGCATTCAAATGTTTCAAAGGAAAAGAGCTCTAGATATTGGTGAGAAAGACATCTGGAAAACCAAAAATAAAACAGTATTAATATAAGGTGACAGAAAGTTCTGAACAAAAAAACTCATGCAAGCTAAGAGAAGGATGTTGCCTGGATGATATCTTGTGCAAGTTTAGATGCTACTCTAATGTGGTATGGATGGAATGCCCTTGTTTCTGTAGATGACCTACCACAGCAGATCATATCATACATGGACCATATAGGAAAGTCTCCTACAAGACTTGATGTAGTGCAAGACACCATGAATACTGGTATCAAGGTTATGGATAAATGCCAGGAGGACTATATGCCTATTACTGACTAGACCATGTGCTCTGCAAATTCAGCCCTCAAGTCCCTGGGATATGACAGGCTTTTCATATGTTCTGGACCAGCAACAGTGAATTTGGAGACAGCTTGTTGCTGCTGAGTAACACCAATTGGCAGATGCCTGAAAATTTTATTTTTCTTACTGGCCAGTATGCTGAATTGAGAGCTTATGGAAACAGAAGAGAATGCCAACCGGCAGTTCCACAGACAAGACTAAAAGCTAGTTCAGAAGGATGCTGAGTTTTGGAGCACAAAATGTGCTGAAACGCCTGGATACAATTTAAAGAGATATGCCACCCTTGCCTGGGGTTATTAACCTTCAAATTGACACGTTCATTTGTCAAAGTTTATTAAGCTCAGTGGCACGTTTTCTTCTCTTCTCTCTCTACTAGCTGTGCGTAGCCTGTTGGGAACGATGAACACAGAGAAGGCTTGTGGCAGCCATGGTCCCTGAATTGCTGACCCAGAGGAGAGGTTTAGTAATGGATGGAAAAGGAGAGAAGGGGCTTCTGTTACATGGCTGAAATGGTGTGAATTACTGCTGGTATTCGGTGCTTGGATGGCTTGGATGGTTATGGAGATTTTTCCTTATTAACCTGCGTACTGAAGTTGCGGTGATCTTGCCAGTAAAAGGGAGTTCATTTCAGATGCAGCTCCATTAAAGGTACTGCTGTACTATTATATTTTGCTGGACTCATTAAATCAAACCATAAAATAACTGGGTGACAATTTGGTGTTTAAAAATGCTGAATGACAACAAGACATTTTGTAACACCAGTAGCTTGCTTTGATAGACTCTAGAACTTAAAGGAGCTCCGATTATACCAATTTTGTTTTCTCAGATCCAAGTTTTTATTTTATCATATACACTTCAAGTATTCAAGTTGTAACCCTTGTTATGACTTTAAATTTGCAGTCTTTTACTGTATTACTGTGTCATTTGTGTTTCATCTGTGTAAATCACAAGTTATTATATGTTTTAAATGTTGAATTTCCATATGATTTTTATTAATTTAGGATTTTATCATAGTTGGTCACCTTAATTTAAGTGATAAAATACACATTTATGATAATGAAGATATGCTAAAGTTTACAGAATAGTAGACCAACTAATGGCCTCTATAAGGAATGGATGGGGAGTCACATTTTGGCCCAATGGTGGGAAAAGTGAGCCAAATAGTGGACTAAAATGTATGGTTGTTGGAGGGCAGGAGTCAGTCATAGTGATCTGAGTAGAATACTACTTCTTGCCGGTATGTAATTCCCACCATATTTGGCATTAGCAAGAGGCAGAGAAAGCAATACTGGTGGCAGGAAGCGTCATATTCACTAAGAAGGCTAGGACAGCAAAGTGATTTACATTGGGTTATGTGACTAAATGTATATAATTTATGTATATGACATACAGTAGTACCTTTGTGAGACAAAAGAACCTCTATGTAAACACTGAAGCAAGGGTTACCCCAAAAGGACATTTGGCTGGGAAACCAAGTTTCAAGAAAATACAAAATCACATGCCCACACAATGCAAAGCATCATGGGCTGCATATGCAAATCACCACAGAATGTTAAGCTGGTTCAGCTTTAAGCAAAGTGCATGGTGCCAAAAGGCCTCTCACACAGTTTGCAGCGGGTGCTAACAGATGACATAGACACGTGTTTCGTCCTACCAGGACTCATCAGTATGCCTCATCTGTTTGACACCCCAGTGGAATGGACCAGCTACCCTAAGACAGTGTGTCTTGGGTATGTTGTGTGAACCCATTAAAATAAAAGCTATTTAAAAGACAAAAGAACCTCTGTGCGCAAACACTGAAGCAAGGGTTACCCAAAGGGCATTTGGCTGGGAAGCCAAGTTTCAAGAAAATCCTTTGTACCTTTGTGAGTGATACCCAGTCTGTTAGGAGACCCAAAGTTAAGTGGGTGTATCTTATAGGTGCCCACAGTAGGGCCCATTCAAAGGTGTTTGAAAACAAAGCAAAATAAGTGCGAACAGGAAAACATACAAGGTATCACGGTGACCTAGAAGTGTTTTTTAATTACTGCTGGTTTATAATTCCTGCTATATCAGTGACAAATGGATTTTTAGAGCTAGTAGTGTTGTAGGCTGCCTCTGCAGCTTGCCAAAAAGTGTGGGTATTACTTGCAATTTAATTTGTTTCAATTTGGGTCTAGTGACCTTCTTACTGTTATTAATTTTCATGCATGAATATCTTTGCAGGCTGGCAACAAACCTGACTTGGGATGGGAATGGATGGCCAAACCAAATACTTATTGGGTAGCTGTATGACATTCTGAATGAAAGGAGGAGAACAGCATGGTATTAATCCTGATTCCCACTAAATTCTAAGCTGCATTGGCTAATAATGGTATTCATTGAAAAATAGTCTATTATAGTAATGAATAATTGTAAATGGCACATTTTGTGGTAACTAAAATAAGTAGGTTTATGGACGAAAACCAACTTACTGGGATTATGACTATGATATGAATGTGAAAAATGTTAGTATTTATGTAAATTGCAGATGTTTGCACCTGCTAAATGTTTCAATCAAATGATATTTGTATGAAGTGAGTATTTGCATTTGTATGAAGTGTACTGCATGTATTATTCTTTTATTAGAATATTGTAATGGCTTTATAGCTGAACAATAAAATCTGACTCCTCTATAATTTGGACCATTCCATATAAAATTAGCATATTTCAAAGTTCTTGGATACTTTCTGAATGGTTCTGTGGAGACACATTCTTGTTGAAAGTGGTGTATAACACTGTGGGATCTCTGAATGGACTTCTTCAAGGAACATTTTTCAATCGGGAAAAGAGGCTTCACCCGATGCTATCGGCAGCATTCAGAATTAAACATTTGCAGTGCTTTATACAATATAAAGGTTTGTCAGACTTTCCAGTCTCAAAGCATCTGCAGCAGCTACTTAATGACCATCGCCATCTTCAATGGTGGACCTAGAGAATACGGCTGAGCTCAAGACATTCATGAAAGCATTTAAAACATTCTCAGATTCCACACACCGTGGTAAGCATGGTGCAACTGCCAGTTTTGACTGCAGTACTGCAGTTTGGTAGAGTTGTACCAACTCTTCTGCTGTTCCATCAGGACAAATGACTTGCCTCTCTTTGTATATAGCTTAAGAAGATGATGCCTCTTTACTTCACAACTGGGCACCACCACAATGCCAAGTGGATGACCCTGTACCTTATGAATTTGCTAAACATGGATGAGACCCACCCTGGACTAAGGAAAACAATTGAGAATGGAGCATTAACCATTGCAAGATCAAAGAGAGGATTTTGTAGAAATGACATAGACTTGACCTTGGAACAGACAATGCTGATGCTGCATCAAGACTAACTGGGATTTCTTCTTTGACTCAGAATGTCATCAATGCAAAGAGGAGGTGGAACATTCTGTGGCCAGCTCAGTAAAATTGTTGTAAGTCTTATGGAAAAAGTTGATCTTGTCAGTCATGAAGAAGCCAGGGAAGAGCTGAAGCATTTTAGAGTTAAACAAGACTTGAAGGATCTAAACAAGCTATTGAACACAATAGACTCCTCCATGAATCCATTCCGGGATGCGTTTGAGGACAGTAATCTTTACTCATTAGGTAGTGGAAAAGCAGTATCACAAGAGGTAGCAAATGAAGTGTTACAGGTTACTGAGATAGGTACTCAGATGTATCATGTTTAGAGATGAATGCATTACCAAAGGCAGTAGGTTTGAGGAACCCATCAAAAGTCACAAGTTGAAGAACTTTGCACATGATGCAATGAAGGTGAAGATTAAGAACAAGGACAAAAAATTTGTCGAGTTGAAAGGAACTCAAGACCTCTTTGGACACTTGCTATATCTATTTATGACTTTAACAGTTGAACTTATGATGGTGTTTGCCTACCTACTAACCCCAGTACTCTTCTCATAGGAAACATTGATACATCAATGAACACAACAATGAAGTCAATACTGCTGAAGAAACTTGAGACCAGAGTCCAAAGTAGCCACCCAGATGCTGTAAATTCCTCTTAGTTGATGCCATGTTCTTGATCAGAAGTCTTACAAACCTGCCACCAGCATTCCATGGTGTGGCAAAACCATCTTGTCTCTTGTTTGCTGTACTTCCACAAATGAAGTCCACCATGTCAATGACTGTTACAAGTCACCATTGATCAAAGGTCTTGAACAAGAAAGAGAAAGCATAAGCATCACTGCACTCTCCTATCTCATAACTGGTCCTGTCCAAAGCCGACCAAGAGACTTTGCTGGATCCTGTCTTCATCTTCATTCAAGACGGCACTCTAGGTTTTCTAGCGACAGCATGGAATTCTGATGTGTACTGTGAAGTTCTAGGTGATAAAAAGCTCATGTGTTCAGCAGGAGAAACTTGTTACTCATACAAAGTGGAAGCTGGACATATGCTCAGACTAGATTGCAAGGCCCTAAAAAAGCAAACACATAGAAGCAGACACAGGAATCATGCAACATATATACTACATTTGCAGTCAAAATGAGGGTGAAGATGTGCATGTAGTGGTCAGGGCAGTAATACTGATATTCTGGTCATTCTGCTGTATCATGCAAGTCTAAATGATCATCCCAAACTGCACATGGACATTGGCCATTCAGGGAATAACACAAGAAGATTCATAGATGTATCCTGCTTGTCAGCAGAGTTAGGCAGACCTGTGTGCAGCTCACCAGGTCTCCATGCACTGATAGGGTACGATTATTCACCAGTGTTCAAAGGCAAGGGAAGGTGCCAGCTCTAACAATTATGGAAAATAATTTAGAGTACACACAGGTATTTGGAAAACTGGGATGTCCACACTTGTCTGAAGAAACTGAGAATACAATTGAGAGCTTTGTGTGTACCTTGTATGGACAGAAAGTAAAGAGGTCAAAACAGCCCGCAACAGTATATTCAACATCAAGTATTGATCAAGGGACAAAGACGCACCTTAGAAAAGATCAAAGAAGCAGACGGCTCGCAGTCACCATGCAAATCAATCTCTGACACAACACATCTGCTGTGCAAATTACATTTCATTGTTATGGAAAATGCAGACAAACCAGAAATTATGCTACCAAGCCAGAGGACAATGGCTGGACCTGTGAGAATGGCAAATACAAGCAAATGTGATTTACATGTGAAGTTGTACCACCAGTCTTAAGTGAACAATTGAACAAACACAACAACAATTCAAACAAAGAAGATGACAACAGTGACTATGATGTCAATATTGATGAGACAAATTTGATTAACATGTCAGATAATGAAGACAGTGAACAAGAATACTGATTGTTGTACTTAGGTTCATAAAACATCATAAAAGTTGATTGTTTAGAATAAAATAAATAATAATGTTAATATTAAGCCTGTACTATTTCAATAAAAGCTATAGAATTGAAATTAAAGAAGGAACCATTAGTTAAAATATACACAATTTTCAGCGACAGTTCATTTTTTCATTGAAGAAGTGCATTTTGCAAGAAATGTTCAACTTTGAATGAAAAGAGTTGTAAATCTGGATTCTACACACTTTTTTCCATAAGGAACAGTCATCAAACCTTTCGGACATAGACACATAGATAAATGCACCTGGCTCTTGGACTAATAAAGCAATGGGGCCATTTTCCATTGGAACACAACTCACACAACATATACTACATCAATAATGCACTCAGACAACCAATACAGTGATGGATCATGTCCCAGGGACTCTCAGTTAGCTTTATAGTTGCACATAATGGGTGAAAATAAGGAAGCCCTTGGAAGGCAGGGCTTTGTTCATATCTGCTACTATGCGCATTGCTTGAATTTAGTAGTTCACAGTTTTCTTGATGAAGACAGGGACATTAAGGCTCTTGTTAGCACTGCTAAAAGAATCTGCACTCATTTCAATCACTCAAGCAAAGCCCACCACTTCTTTAAACAAATACATAAGAAGCACAAACTACCTTTACGGACTGATCTAAGACATTTCTATTAGGTGGAATTTGACCTTTCTTGTGTTGCAAAGGCTACTGGAACAAAAGAAGCTGTCAGACACTACACCTTGGAAAACAAAGTGGTGATGCCAGACTCTTGATATCACCACCACAGTGGGCCATGCTGAAGTTTGTAATTCTAGTTCTTCAGCCATTTGAGGAAATTGCCAGAGAGGTGAATGCAAACACAGCAACTCTGGAGCCAGGTGATACCCATAATAAAATATGCTTAAATGTTTAAATACTGCTTGAATCTGATTAGGGACAGTTTAGTGAATGCTAACAATCCCATCCCACATGCTGACACCACTGACACAAACAGGTCGTCCACCAGAACACAAAAAATCTGACCAGACTTATGATCAAAAAAGTTGATGAAGGTGAAAACTATGTAAAATGCTTCAGTCTAACCACTATATTAAGGCAACAATCCTGGCTGAAAGATGATGACACTTTTTGAGATAAGCAGACAAGACATAATTGATGAGGTCCATGATATGATCGAACAGGATCAATTCAGAACAATCTATTTCACAACACAGCACAGCATGCAAGCAATAACACACGATGAGGTGTGGTAGAGGCCTGATAAGAGCATGCCCAAGGGTACTAAGGCATGAGGCACTTGCAAATGCGGCCTGAGCCCCTGCATGCCTATCAGGTGATAACCCACACCTTGGAGTGTGTTATTGTGCTATAAAATGGACCCCTCAAGTAGAAATTTAAAATATAAAAAGAAAAAGCTGTGAAAGTGAAAAGATGAGGGAAAGAGAGGTTTTTGGGTTACAAAGATAAAATAGTCCCTTTATGTAGTGTTAGTTTGTTCAGTAGTAGGGGTGGTTGTCCTCCCCAGTTGAGAGTGAGGTCAGGTTAGGTTTCTATCTTGTTTAACCCCCATCTCAAAGAAAAAACAACTGAGACAGACACACCGTTTTGTACATTTGTTTCGTGGCTGACCACAATGAGCGAGCGAACAGATTGCCGTGCATTTAAATCCCTGTATATACGTGCTAGGAACAGAAAGCATTGCAGCAACATAAAATAAAAATAAAAAAAATCAGACCGCTGCTCTATGCTTGCACTTTTATCAGGCTTCTGAACCTCAAAACAGTCTTTAAGCAAACGGTTGGCTGTAGTGTGAGCGAACGATCCCTCGGAGGCTGCCATAGACAGCAGACACTGCTTGCTTTCTGGTCTGAACAGTGAGGAAGGAGAAATTATTTTAAAACTGATAGAGGTGTTTTGAAGTTCTTGGAAGTTTGGTAGAAGTGTGACCATAAGGCAGCGGGTGTGTTTTTTTTTTTTCATTTATGTTGCCACGACGCCGCTGTTTGAGCATGGGTATGTAGACGGGATTTCGATGCCGCAGGGAATGCTTCTGGCTGCTCGATTCCAGTCGGCTACGCTGGGTACTAAGTAGGACACATGAAGGAACACAGTTAGTTACGCTAGGCAGGAGACAAGATGAGAACACAGGTTAGACTAGATATCTGGAATTAAATAAAACAAATGTTGTCAAGTGTACTAAATGAGGAAAATACCAAGGTAGAAAGGTCAGTGGGGATGTTGCTACAAGTGGTAAAGCCATCAAAAATGGAGAGCAATGAGTACCAATGCCCATAGTCTGGGTAACAAGCTTCCTGAATTAGTGGCCTTGATGGAGGAATATCTGGATATC
This sequence comes from Neoceratodus forsteri, assembly GCA_016271365.2. Classification (NCBI taxonomy): domain Eukaryota; kingdom Metazoa; phylum Chordata; order Ceratodontiformes; family Ceratodontidae; genus Neoceratodus; species Neoceratodus forsteri. The sequence continues at coordinate 275,890,125 of CM057451.1, forward strand.
GTGGCAGTCACAGAAATATGATACACACAGAACTATGACTGGGATGTAAACACACCAGGATACACTATCTACAGGAAGGACAGGGAGGGTAAAAGGAGGAGTAGCTCTCTACATAAGGGAAAGAATCAAAGCAACAAAACAAAAGGGTAAACAGGGAGGAGAGGAAACACTGTGGGTTAATTTGGAGACAGGCAATGGCACCACAATCTGCAAAGGGGTTGTATATAGCCCCCCCAGGGGAGGAAATGGACAAGGAAATGATAGAAAGCATACTTAGAATGGCAGAAAAGGGAGATATTGCTGATCTGAATATGCCAGATGTTAACTGAGTGCAGTGCAGCAGCCACTTCAAGAGTGGGATTACTCTAGATGCCCTACAGGGGCATGCCTTAGACAACTAGTATTGGAACCCACTTAAGATGGAACAATCTTAGACCTGGTGCTCTCAAATGGAGATGGAGAAAGGATCACAGATGTAGAGTGGGTAGCCATCTGGGAACTAGCGACCATCCAGACAGTATGGTTCACGATAGACACAGCAGTAGAGTCAAGAGCCATACAAAGGCAAAAGTACTGGACTTTAGCAGGGTTGACTTTGCCAAAATGGGTGAGTGCCTAGGAATGCACTAGCAAATGGGCAGGGGTGGAAGAATAATGGGAATAATCAAAACTGCCATCACAGAGGCAACAAGCCTTTGTGTGAAGCAAAAAAACAAAACAAAATGATGTAAGAAACCACTATGGTTCTCAAAGGAGGTGGCAGGGAAGATTCAAGAGAAAAAGAAAGCATTCAGGAAGTACAAGGAATCACAAAAGGAGCAGGACAGAAATTGTATCAGTTAAAGTAAAAGAAAGTTGGGAAGGCAGTCAGAACAGCAAAGGCCCAAACTGAGGAAAAGATTGCCAACTCAGTTAAGAAGGGGATAAAACCTTATGAGGTACATCAGGGAGCGAAGGAAGACCAAGGAGGATAGTGAGGCTTAATAAAGGGGAGGAGGTGGGCAGAGGGTGACTGTGAAAAGGCAGAGATACTAAACAAATATTTTGCTCAGTGTTCATAAATGAAGGGGGTACCTAAACAAAACAATAGAAACACTCTGGATACAAGCGTTGATACCAGCCCATTTACAGAAGAAAGGGTTCTGAACGAACTCTTAAAACTGAAGGTGGACAAAGCAATGGGGTCTGATGGGATTCATCCCAGAATTCTAAAAGAACTAGGGTAGAACTAGTGACACCACTGACTACCCTCTTCAACAAATCATGGGAGTATGGGGTGGTATCTGAGGACTGGAGGAGGAGGCAGATGTGATTCCACTTCACAAAAGTGGGAGCAGGCCAAAAGCAGGAAACTACAGACCTGTTAGTTAACCTCAGTGATAGGAAAATGATGGAATCACTTCTGAAGGAAAGAATTGTCAAGTACCTAGCGCCAAGGGCACAGGACCCAAGGCAGCATGGATTCTGGCAGGAAGGTCATGTCAGATGAATCTAATAGATTTCTGTGACTGGGTGATCAAAGTAGTAGATCAGTGATGGGCTGTGGACATGGCCTACTTAGACTTTAGCAAGGCATTGACACAGTCCCGCAAAAGATTAATATACAGAGTTAGCCAGCCTGGGAGTGGGTCCCAAGATGGTAGCCTGGATAAAAATTGGCTGGAGAACAGGATACAGAGGGTAATAGTAAATGGGTCCACTCTGAAGAAGGGGTTACTAGTGGGGTACTGCAGGGTTTTTACTAAGGCGGTCCTCTTCAATGTCTTTATAGCTGACATTGCAGAGGGACTAGAAGGAAAAGTATGTCTCTTTGCAGATGACACAAAGATCTGCAACAGAGTTGATACACAAGGTGGGGTGGAAAGGATGAGAAGGGACTTGGCAAGGTTGGAGGAATGGTTAAATGTATGGCATCTTAGATTCAATGCTAAGAAGTGCAAAAGTAATACACTAGGAAACAAAAACCAGGGAAGAGTACACGGGGGGTGAGATCCTAACAACAACAAAAATAGAAAGGGACCTGGGGGTGAGTCATATCTGATGACCTAAAGGTGGGCAAGCAATGTGAGAGGGCAGTAAGGAGGCTGGGGATACTGGGATGCATAGGGAGAGCCATCACCAGTAGTAAATAGGAAGGTGTTAGCCCTCTGTACAGACAGCTTGTGAGACCCCAACTGGAGTACTGTGTGCAGTTCTGGAGACCCAATCTCTGCAAAGACATAAACAGGATGAAGGCGAGTCAGAGGAGGGCAACTAAATGGTGCAGGGTCTGCACAGGAAGACATATGAAAGAGGGCCAAGAACCTATATATGTAGCCTGAGGAAAGGAGGAGGGGGGACATGATAGAAACTTTCAAGTACCTCAAAGGAATCAACAAAGTCCAAGAGGGTAGCATCTTTCAGAAAAGAGGTGTGCAAGAATAAGGGGCACAATTTGAAGATGGGAGGGCAGCTCAGAGGTAATGAAGAAGTATTTTTCACAGAGAGTGTTGTGGATGCATGGAATGGCCTTCTGGAGGTGGTTGTGGAGTCAAAAACAGTGGTGGAATTCAAGAATGCATGGGACAGTCATAAAGCAATTCTAGGGGTGGGAGTAGGAAGAAGTAGGCTGTTGGTTAACTAGGATCTGCAGCTTATCCATTAGGTAGGGAAATGGGCAGACTCGGTGGGCCAAGCGGTCCTTATCTGCCATCAAATTCTATTTTTCTATGAGGGGATTAATGAGAAGCTGCTGGAGGTTGAGAGAAAGTAGCAGGAGAGCCACAGAGGATCGAGAGAGGTTCCAGTACCGCTTCAGTGAGCTCTGGAGCCATCGTTTCTCTTTACACTTGGCAGAGGTCACTGATTTTGCTGTGATGGGGCATGTTGGTGGGCAGTAGTCCCGGTTGGCAACTATGTCATCTGATAAGGACACGGCTCAGATGATGTAGTAGCCAATCAGATAGCTGGATTTTTAAGCCCATTTTATAACAGGCACTAGTACTTTCCTTGGTGTTCCAGTTATTTCTTTTATTCTTCTTCTTTGCCCACTGCACTAGGCTCTTCTTTTATTTTTCACCACCATCACAAAATAGCAGCATTTCAAAGTGCAGATTTCAGCTTTAGGTGTCTGGAGTGTGGTAGAAGCACAGGTCAGGAAGCATAGGCAAACCAGGAAAAGTTATAACATTTGCAAGCAGAGTTTTATTACAGTATTATCAACAACAATACAATAAAAAAATAAAAAGAAATGTGTAGGATAGCTTTTCATACAGGTAGCTCAAACAAAGTCCTACATCTGAGAGTCTCTCTTAAAATCTCCCCTCTCTATCCATAAACAAAACACTGCTTTCTTTTTTATAAGATGTCTTTTATGACAGTTTAAATACTGCATCCTGTTGAAGTAAATCAATCTCCTGTTGCTCACAAAACTTCTAAGAAGTTTATCAGTTTCTTTTCTGCAAGCCTGCAGGTGCAAATAAAATAGAACACTCTGTCCCAGGGCTGGCCTCCTGTTGACAGTTTGTAAACAAGTTTTGTTCCAGACTGACACTTTTCTAAGAACCTTAAACAGCTTTCTGCATTCTTTTCAATAATATAACTATATTCATTTGTAAACCAAGGGATACCAGTTTCACATAAAATTCACAAGTATTTTTTAACCACAGAGAAGCAAGGGGAGAAATAAAGAATAGCAATGGCTAGAAACAGCAAGAAACAGCAAGTGAAGTAAGGAGATAATAGGTGGAAATTGTGGGACCATCAGAAGAAGCCAATTTGTAGGTGCCCAAGAGAAATTTGATTTGTGCAGTAGGAGCGGGCAAAGCCAGACAAGTGGCAGTGGAGAGGATGAAATAGATGCTTACTTTAACTCTCTTTGCATAACAAATGGGACAGGGGTTTACACAATCTTGTCACATGAAGTCACTTGCAATCGCGTCATTGTAAGTATTCATCCACTTTCTAACACAGCCTCAGCACAGACCATTGTTGAAATATACCTGGCAGAGGCCAATATTAATTGGAATGCAGATCCATTGAAATACTGGAAATCCAAACAAAATATGTGCTGCTTTAGTACAGATTGTTGTGAAGTACATGAATTGTCCTCCTACTAGTGTTTATTCAGAACGATTGTTTAGTTCAGCTGATAATGTTATTACTGATATAAAATCCTCTGTCCCCAGATATCACTGAGCAGCCAACATTTCTGAAAGTCAGTGTTCCTCACTTTAATTTCAGATATGATACCAGAATGAAACATATGGAATCTGAGCAGGCCCTCTCAGAAAACAGTTTCTCCCATTGTGCCTGTGGTAAAACCTTTTGTAAATATAGTATACTTATAAATACATAGAGGCACACATGAGATCGTAGCAACAAGTCAAGTCAGAATAGTACAGGACAGGATTATTTGCAAGAGTTTAGAGAATAAAAAATAATAACATCTATGGGTCCAGAGTCCATATAATATAGCAACTGTATTTAATTTCCCAAACTTAGTTGTTAGTACTAATATGATCTGGATAGTGGATACTGCTGCCTACTATTACTACTACTACTTGTCAGTAACTGTGTAAAATATGATTTTATCACCTGACTATACTGTATTATGATGTTAATGTTGTAGTTACAGTTTTTCTTACAGCAGATGGTTTAGCTGAAACCTGAATGCTCTTCAATGGATAATATATTTTTCACATCCTTCCGTAACTATATCTGGCTGTGATAACATGACAACGAAAATGCTAGTATTCATTCATTGTTTGTAGTATGATGTAATACTACATTTCAGTCACAGTGACTGGCTGGACTGAGATTATATTTTATTATTGTTTCATTTAATACATTTTATTAAATGACAGAGAGAACAACTAAGAATAACATACAATAACATATCTGCAAACACTAAAGAAAACAATGAAGCATAACATTTCTTTCCCTAAAACAAGGTTCAGAAAGCCCACCCCTCCTTGGCCCATAACACCCTGCCCCCAGAGCACACCCAAGAAAAGTAAAACTTATTATCAAAACATCAACATAGGGTAGGGGCTCAGGAACTACTACAAAACTAAGTAAGGTGTATCTCGATGACTACTCGGATGGATCAGAAGGACGATGATGACTCCAGTCTAGCTTGAAAATGCTCAATTTGGTGATGCATGGAGGCAATTTGTTTTTATTGCTAAGGCCTGAAGAATTTCTTCATGCCACTCATGAAATGAGGGTGTAGTAATTTCAAGCCAATGACGGGCAGTAATCAACTTGGCAGTTATGAAATCATGGCCATGTGGGCATTTCATGACCCAAAAGATTGGAGGGATAGAGGCCAATAGACAGACTTCCGTGTGGAAATAAGTCTTCAGGCCCAAGAATAGATCCAGGGATGTCCTTATAACCTCCAGAAAGGATGATGTTATCGCAGTCCTATGAAACATGCTTGAGATGACCATCAGTCTTACCACATCTATTACATAAGGAGAAAGGCCTACCCATCCAGTGAAGTCGCTCGGGGTGTAGTACAAGTTATGCAGGACCTTTTAACTGTAGGAGACAATAAGCGGTCCTGGTTAATATATTTGTATAAAGAATGCCAAATAAGCCTCCAGACTTCAGGATCATCAGATAAAAACAGAGCTTGTTGCCAGTAATAACATATCCCTGAGAGGCGCTTAGGGTCAAACTTCTGAAATAATTTATAAAATTTAGGTGTTGGGTGAGGCTGTATAGCGATAGACAAACACATCTGGAATTTGGAGTTCTGAGGGTCTGGTGAAGGACTTGTACCAAAGTGAGCAGTGATAGCCCACCTGATCTGGAGGTATTTAAACTCAGAGGATGAGGGAGTGAAAGCGATCTTTAAAAGCAAGGAACAGCTGAAAATTACTATTCAAAAACAAAGGATCACAGGTGATATCTCTTAATTGTGGACAACGTTTCAAACATATGGGGCCAGTTAGCCAAATAGCCTGGACAGTCTAGTCCCTAGCTACGTCTGCCGAGCCTTAAGGACCACATTGAGGTGTGTTGTAGGATGGTGGGTAGGTGTAAAAGGTTAACAGATAACAACCTGCTTAATCTAATGCTAGCCCTCTGACAGATCCCCTGCTCGATAGTCAGCCATAAGGGAATGCATCTATTTTGTCTCTAAAGAGATCTGGATGATCCAGAGGAAAAATTGCTGGTATGTAAGGCACAATAATATAAGAAGAGATTAGGAGACACAAACCCCTTTGATCTGTCAGAAGTGAGAGTTTGATATGCCCTTCAAACCGCTACTCCCTTCCATAGGAAGGTATTGAAAATTTGTTGCAACTGGGAAAACCAATACTTAGGAATGTGAAGGCCAAGCATACCAAGGGGATATAGTAAATGGGGCAACATGTTCATTTTAATTGTACTAATTCTACCCCACAAGGAAAGGGGCAGGGCTGCCCAGTGCTGTAGGTCAGATTTAATGATTTGCAAGAGAGGGTAATATTTTCCTTAAATAAAGAGGAAAGACTATGGGTGAGATGGATGCCCAGATAGAGCAAGATTTTAGACTTTGACACTAAACCAAGATCCAGGACCTCTTGTTTATTAAAAAGCTGTTAAGGGTGAGAACCTTAGTTTTTCCATATTTAGTTTTTACCCTGACACAGAAGCAAAACCCTTTATTTCCATCAAGGCCACAGGGTCAAAATGGAAGGTTCCTCAATGTGAGAAGCAAATCATCGGCATAAGCCGATAATTTATAGTGAGACCCTCCAGCAAGAATCCTGTGTATCTGTGGATTGAGTAAGAGATGCTGGATGAGGGCTCCAGATAAAGATTGAACAAAAAAAGGGAGAGAGGGGCAGCCTTGTCTAGTTCCCCATTGTAAGCACAGTAGGGAAGACAGCCTCTGTTACACCAAATCACGGGCAGTGGGGTCACTATACATAATATGAATCCACTTCTGGAATTCCATGGGGAGACAAAATTTCTCTAAGACTTTAAAGATGAAAGGCCAGAAAACCCAGTCAAGGCTTTTTTTTCCATGTCCAGGAGATCAAGAAAGAAGAGATCTTGCTCTCCTGGACATGGACATCAGATAGTGGAGTTTACGCAAGTGGTCGCCAGATAAATGACCCCATAAATCCCACCTGGGCAGGGCTAATGAGACTATCCCATACTAACTGAAGTCTATTGGTCAAGATTTTAGCTAGAATTTTGAGATCAGAATAAGATTATATTTTATTATATATACTTATAGAACTTAGCACTGGCAGCAATTGTTTCTTTGGAAGTAGAAAGGATGTATTATATGTTCACAGATACACACAGCAGTGGCAGCTGTTTATTTCATTACTGACTGCACTTCACTGATGCAACTGCCTGGGTAAAGATTGTGAATGAGCAACCATGCACATTACTAACATACTATTTGCCAGCAGATTAGGCCTTATGGTCTATTGAGTCTGCTCAACCTTAGATCCTTAGTTGGGTGCCGAGACCTCCCATCCCTTGTGCTCCAGAAACCCGTATCATCCATCCCCACCCCCTGGGACAGGCCATCATCTGATACATCCACTTTCTGTGTCTGTCCCACCCTCCTTGAAGCCTCCACTGTGGATCTCTGAACCAGCTCACCAGGCAGTGCATTCCAAGGGTCCACCACCCTCTCAGTGAAAAACCTCTCCTCTTTCCCCCACTCACCCTTCCACCTTCCAACTTCAAACCATGCCCTCTGGTGATACCTCCCTGCTTTGGTCTAAAGATCCCTCCATGTTTACCCTATTTATTCCCTTGAGGTACTTGAAGACCTCAATCATGTCCCCCTGTCTCTCCTCTCCTCCAATGAAAACAGGCAGAGCTCCTTAAGTCTGTCCTCATCGTCAAATCCCCTAGCCCTCGTATCATCTTTGTTGCCCTCCTCTGTACCCTCTCCAGGGCTGTATGTCCTCTTCAAGTGTGGTCTCCAGTACTGTACACAGTACTCAGGTGTGGTCTAACCAGTCCATTGTACAGCGACAGAATCACTTCCTTGCTCCTAGAGGTGATCCCTATCTGATGCATCCCAACATCCTGTTTGCCTTGCTAGCCAGCTCTCCTGCACTGCTCAGAGTTATTCATGCAGCCATCACCATGACCCCTAGGTCTTTCTCCCTATTGAGGCCTCCAGCGCCTTCCCTCCAGGGTGTACCTGTGTTTAGGGTTTCCCGACCAAGATGCAACACCTTGCACTTGGTGATATGAAATTTAATTTCCATGTGTGAGCCCAGCTTTCCAGGGTGTACAGGTCCTTGCAGGGCCAACCTCCCTCTTCTCCCTCAACTACTGCTCCCATCTTGGAGTCATCCATGAAGAGACTCATTTCACACCTATACCCTCCCTGATGTCCGATATGTATGCATTAAACAGGATGGACCCAGGACCGAGCCCTCTGGTGCCCACTACCAACCTCTCTAGGGTTGAGAGCTCCCACAGACCACTACTCTCTGAATGCGCCCAGCTAGCCAGTTTTCAATCCATCTGACCATCAAAGGGCCTACTCCTAACCCCATCAGTTTCTCCACCAGACCATTGTGGGGACAGAGTCAACGCCTTGCTGAAGTCCAAGAATAATACATCCACAGGCTTACCCTGTCCAGTTCTGATGTTACCCATTCATAGAACTCCACAAGGTTGGTTTGACATGATCTACCTGGCACAAACCCATGTTGCCAACTATCCAGACCTCCCACCTCCTCCAAGTACACCCCCAATCGTTCCTTTAGTATACTCTCCATTAATTTTCCCACCACCGAGGTCAAACTGATGGGTCTATAGTTACCTGGTACTTCCCTCGACCCCCTTATGGATTGGTACCACATGTGCCTGTCGCCAATCTCAGGTACCCTCCCCTGTTCTCAAGTGACCTCACAAAAAGCTCCGCCAGGTGCAGCCAGTATGTCCGCCAATTCCATAGTACTCTCGGATGAATGCCATCCGCCCAGGAGATTTGTCTTTCTTAGGGCCTTGAGGGCTAACCACACCCTTTGGCAGAGATAGCATCATCCGCCCCTCCACCTTACTGGCCTTTTATCCTTACTCAGATGTGACACCCTGGGGTACTCTCCTCCCTCTTGCTCCATTTCAGTTGCTCCTGATCCCACTTACTGGACGTTTCTATCCCCTTTGTGCCTTGCTTTGTAGATATCCTCCCTCCCTACGTAGAGAACACAGAGGCAAAGTACTCTCGTTAAATACCTCTGCCTGGTCCTCGCCTCTTCCACCCACCCTCCTTCTGATCTCAATCTGCTGAGATGGCCCTTAGTTTTTCGGCTCCCAATGTACAGGAAGAACCCTTTTCCCCTCCATGTATCCCTTTCGCCAGCCGCTGCTCTTTTACTGGACTTTGCTCCCCTCACCATATGGGTGACTTTTCTAGATGCAAGCTTGTATATTTCCTTATCCCTATCCCTCTTGTTGTTTTATATTTTTGTAGGCCTTCTTTTCTCTGACTGCTACCTGTACCTCATTGGACCACCAGCATGGTTTATGTGACCTTGCTCCCTTACGTTTCAACTTAGCGCAGATCCTGACTGCCTAATGAAGTCCCGTTTATGACCTCCCATCTCCTTTCCACACTTGTCATTGAGGTAATCCCTTCAAGTGATCCTTGAGAATATTTTCCATGCCCATAAAGTTCTGCCCCTAAGTCCACTGCCAGTGTCCTAGATCTCCCCTCCCCATGCTTATTTGAAACCAGACAGTATTGTGATCACTCCCAGTCAGGGGTCTTGTACAACCATGTCCCTTACCAGATCCCCATCTGCCAGAACCACATCCAGGACATGCCCCTCCTTGTGGGCTCCATCACATGCTGTGTTAAGAACACATCCTGGAAGCCATCCAGCAGCCTCTGCTCCTGGCCACCTTAGAGGACATGTTCCCCAGTTTGTACCTCGGCATATTAAGGTCCCCATCAACACCACTCTTCCCTTTTGGTCCACACTGGGCAATGATGTTGTCCAGCAAACCATCCTCTAGAACATCACTCATCCCGGGGCCTATATGCTACACCCAGCTTGACCTTATCTCCTGCTGGGATCGGCAGGTGACCCATATGGTCCCACGTTTCTCTGCCTCTTCTATCTAGCAATTTCTATGTCATCTCTAATGAACATAGCCACTCCACCCCTCTGCCCTCCTTTCTATCCTTCCTAAGCATAGTGTACCCCGAACATTTAGGTCCCAGTCATGGTTTTGTTGGCCCCATTTCCGTGACTGCCGCCACATCCACCCCAAACAGCATGGCCTGGAACTCTGGCAACTTGTTTCTCAAGCTCCTGGCATTTACTAACACCAACCCCACCCTTATCCCTGATCCTCTTTGTCGAACCCCACCCAGATTCCTTATACTTCCATCCTCCTCTGCTCCTCCTGAAACCTCCACCCCAAATCTGTTTCCCCACCCCCTTGGGCTTGAAGGCTACTCCTCATCTGGAGGAAAGGGCTTCTGGTCAGCCCTCCCTTATCCTTCCCCTTCACAAGTTTAAACCCCACCTTTCTTGTATGTAGTCAGCCATCCCTGTTTAAGGACTTCCTTCCCTAATGGGGCAAGATGAAACCTGTCCTTGGCATATAGTCCCTTATCCTCCCAAACTCCATTCCAGTTCCTTAACACCCCCAACCCACTCTCTTCACCCCACTTCCTGAGCCAGTCATAACCTCTGTGAGCTTCATTTTTTCTCCACTGAGGCCTTTGGTACTGGCTAATACTCCAAAAGGAAATGTTGCATCCATTATCCCGACAGACTCTGGCAAGTTCTGGAACCTTGCTTGGATTTCCAAATGCTATTTCCCTCTAGATCATTAGTTCCCAAATGCACCAGGAAATCCGGTTTCCGCCACAATCCTAACCATTTCATACACATGTGCTTTGCTCTGTGCACTGTCAGCCCAGAGATACTCACTACCTTCACCTGGCTATGGCATCCACCCCTGTCCTCCCACTGGATACCCCTAATCATCGAGTCTCCCAATAACAGAACCTTAACACCGCCATCATCCTTATGGTTACCTCACTATGCCCTCTCAGTCCCCTTCCCCTTTATTCATGATCTCAATTTCGTGGGAGTCTTCCTACCTTATTAGAGACCCCTTGTCACCCTCCTTTCTGCCTCCCTTGCTATTTTGCCCACTTAACCCCAACCCTCTGAATAGGTGTCCCTTTAACCCTCTTTATCCGAACCATTTATACTGGCCCTGATGGCTTCCCCTCCCCCACACCACCATCCCCCTTGTAATAGTACCCTGCCACCAGAGGCTTCTGTGGGTCCCTTTAGCTAGGGCCCCATCCTTGGTACTGACCCCCATGCTGAAGGTGGCTCCTCTCCCACCTCCTTGTCTCCCAGTTTCTCTCCAATCATGCTCTCCTCCCTCATGTCTGGAATATGTTGCATCTCCCCATTTGCTTAACATATATGTTTCCCTTCTCCCTCTGGGACTATTTCTATCCTTTCCATAACCGGTCTGTGATGCCCTATGGGTATCTGACTCCCTCGGCCTCTGTATAAGTTTCCTCATTTCACCAACCTTCCTCTCCAGGTTGCTTAGTAGCTCAAATTTATTGTGACTCTATGTCAGCCTCCATCAAGTAACCCGAGTTTCCTGACTGCACCTCTAAACTGCCCTCTCTTCCCTCTTGTTCTGTTCACCTTAGAGCTCCCTTCCCACAGTCTGCTGTTTTAGGCTTCCCACAACAGCCCCTCCTGACTCTTCTCCCTCCACTCTCTTTGTATTCAGAATGTTCATCCCGTGCGCTCCTTAGTATCAACTTCCCTATCTAAGGGTCCTCTGTCCAATATCCCTCCTCCTGCTTGCTGTAACATAACGCCCTGTAATTTCAGAGCGCTGCCCCAGTCTCCCTCAGCCCCACCCTTCTGCTGCCCATATCCACATCCCTTGTCCTTGGACACCCCCAAGCTCCCAGCTTACTCCTTTAACTAATATACCTCACTCCTGATACAAGATAGCTGTCTACAGAGTGGGAAGCCTCCCTCTCAGGCCTAATTTAGAATTATTGCCATCCCACAGCCTGTGCAGCCTACAACCCTTCAAGATGCCTGCCATGGTGGAATATGGCCACCCTGTTTATCCCCTCTGTTTATAATGGCACACCCCTTTCTCAGTCCCTTTCCCTGAATACAGTTTCTCTCTATACTGACTGTAGTTATTTACAAACCCAATTTCAACCCCACCAATAAAGTTCCCAAGTCTCACAAACACATACAGTCCAGTGTGTGTTAGGTCCCACTAACAGTGTGTGTAGCAGACATCAGGTACCGTATGATGTCACAGGCCCACCAGCTCCTGTTGCTTCGAATTTCAGTCCCAAAACAGAAATACTAGCCCTTCAATCCCAACCCCAGTGGCTTTTCAGTATTTAAGAAAGCCTACAAAAACAAGGTGGGTGGGAGGGCTCTTCCCAAACACCAGGCAAACAACACATTTAAATTTCCCTCTAATTAACCCTGACAAACAACAGTCCCAAGCCTCCAAAGTTACAATATCACAGCCCAAGTAACAGTTCTAATTCAAGGTAATAATTTTAACACATATAGCTAATTTCACTTACAAACTATTCAAATATTTCAGTTAAAACAGAATATAACCCCAGACCTCTGTTCTACCAGCCTGCTTGAGTTCCCAAGTGAACAATGGAGGCCAGGGTAATTCCTGTTTAAAGACAAGGTAATTGCAGCTAATGTCCCCTCCCCTAACACCAGGCAAACAACACATTTAAATTTCCTCTAATTAACCCTGACAAACAACAGTCCCAAGCCTCCAAAGTTACAATATCACAGCCCAAGTAACAGTTCTAATTCAAGGTAATAATTTTAACACATATAGCTAATTTCACTTACAAACTATTTAAATATTTCAGTTAAAACAGAATATAACCCCAGACCTCTGTTCTACCAGCCTGCTTGAGTTCCCATTCAAGTCTGTTTTCAATCTCGTTTCTGTGGTAACAAGACCCTTATGCTGCTCTCTTGAGGTCTCCTGTTACCAAGGAAAACGCTCAATCAAACAACAGCCTTGTCCTCTATGTCCTCCAGATTAGCATGGAGGATGGCTGCTTGTTTGCAGTACCCATATTGAACTGAATGACTTAATATAAAGCAAAATGAAGATCTGACAGATGCCATAATTGGCTCTAGCAAGTGCAAGGAATCAGGACAAGCACAGCTGTGGCTTGCAGCTTCACACTAACAATGGTGATGCTGTAACCACAAAGTTCTGATCATGTGATCAGTAGGCCATGAAATATCAACTACATGGTGGGCAGTAATAAACTGTAAGACATATTGAACTACATGGGAGTTGATCCTTTCTTGTCATGTTTTGGTTTCCTTCTGTAACCATGAAGACTAAGCAGAAATAATAATTTAATATGTTTGCCATTTGACATAATCTTCCATCCAGGATCCCCATCCTTCATCCTTTTAACTTCCCCTTGTTTTCCTCATCTCCCTGATCTACCTAAAAAGTATTTGCCATGTTCCTTTATACTACCTACTATTCGGATCTCTGCCACCACCATAGCCCTCATCATTTCATTACTGGCCTCCTTCAGTTTGGTAAGTTCCCAATTTCCTCCGATTGATTAAATTTACACCTCCTAAAGGCCAGTGCCAAAATAAAGCTCATTATGGAGAGAGGGTATTAAAGGGCCTATAGACATAGAAGTGGTAAATCAATGGGATGGGGCAGGCCCTGGCAGGACTGCTGACAGATCTCTTCAAGTGCTCTTTAGAAATGGGGAGGTGCTGAGGGTTTAAGGACAGACATGTGGTCCCACTGCACAAAGTGGGAGATAAGACAAGCTGGCAATTACAGACCTCTCAGTCTGACATCAGTAGAGAGGAAACTATTGGAATGCAAGCAAATAGTCTGAAGGACACCAGGTAGCATGGGTTTACCAGTGGAAGATCATGACAAATGAACCTGATAGAATTCTTCATTGGGTGACAAGGGCAGTGGATAACAATCAAGCTGTAGATGTCCTGTACCTAGATTTTAGCAAGTCCTTTGACTCCATTCTACACAGGCAGTTGGTTAAGAAAACAGGTGATCTTGGGGTGGGAGGTAGGATAATTGGGTGGGTGAAAACTGACTGAGTGGGAGAACTTAGAGGGTAGTTCTAAACAAAGATCATTCTGAGGTTACAAGTGGAGGTGCCCCAAGGATCGGTTGTGGGACCTGTCATCTTTCACACATTCAAATGTGATACTGAGAAAGGATTCCTAGTAAACATATATCTCTTCACAGGCAATACTAAGACATGTGGAATGGCAAAAGCAAGAGAGAAAAGGGCTAGGATGAATGATCCAGAAAGACTGGATAGGTGGTTAAGGTTGTGGCAGCTAAAATGTAATACTAACAAATGCATGGTAATGCATATAGGGCCAAGAACCTGAGGGAAGAATACAAGATTGGTGTGGTGGTGATGGAGAGGACAGTGGAGGAATGGGATCTGGGGGTGTTAATAAGGAGAACTGGAAAGCATTGGCACAGTGTATGAGGGCTGTGGACAGGGCAAATTAGATACTGGGAAGCATGGGGGATCAGTAGCAGGAGAGGGAGGTAATACTGCCCTTGTACATATCCCTGATGTGACTACACCAACAGTACTCTTGAAGTTTTGAGGCTGCTCTTGAACAAGGACAGAGAGAGACAGAAAGAGAGTGAAGTTAGAGTCATTGCAGAGAAGGAAACAAAAATAATCCTGGGATAGTAGGGAAGTCCACTTGGGTGGTTGGAGAACCTCAATATGAACACGGAGGATAGGACCGATAGAGAACAAGACAGAGATGTTCCAGTACTACACCTCTTTGTGATAATAAAGTAGACAGCAAGGAGCTGTTAACATTCAATTAAAACATGGGCACCAAAGAAAATGCCTTGAAGCTAGCATGGGGAGGTGCAGAAATGATGTCAGGAAGTACTTCTTTAACTAAAGGTGATGAAAACTGGAACAAGTTCCCAAAGGGGTGTCTGTACTGAAACATCAGGGGCTTCCAAAGGGGTGGGACAGGCACATGGGATGGGTGTGGATGGGGCAGCAGGGAGAGATGGGAATGACCACTAGGGGCATTGCCAATACTAGTCAGTTTGGGGTGGACTTCATGTACCATAATGCTCTTATCTGTTGACAGTATCTATGTTTCTATGTTAAACATCCTTAATTGTATGCTTCAAACCTCTGCCTCAGTACCTTGGTCCCCTCTCAATTTAGATGTAGGCCACCTTGTTTAAACTGGCTTTATCCCTTCTTGAAGTACACCAGCTTGCAAGAAGTGAAACCCTCTTCTGCTCACCACGCCTTCAACCAATTAAGTTATTGACAGATTTTTCATCTTCCTTGCTTTCATCTCCCTGTTCAATGGGAAAACTTCATAGAAGGTTGCAGTTCCGGGGCAAAGAGAAATACACTGCACACTGAACCCACTCTTTGGGTGGGTTCATCTAAGCTAACCACTTGCATAAGACAAATGAAAGAAAAGAAGTATACAGAGTTTACATACTGCGGTCCTCCAATCTCTCTCTCCTTAGGACTGACTGTGTGTTGCCATTAAAACCACTGGATGAATAAAAATTGGAAGTGTACTTACTTTATTAGCCCCTAAGGAAGACCTATAGCATGGTGAAAGTGTTGAGGGTATCAATCTTGTTCACTCATTGTGCACTAATAGTAAGTACACATCCAATTGTTATTTATCTAGTGTTTTTATACTTCCACAGAGTCAGTGTATGACCTTTTCCTTTCATGTGCAATTCAAGGCCCTCCCATCCCCAGTTGTTCCCACCCAATAAACTCCTCCCTGCCTCTACATTCCAACCTCCATTACAAACCCCAGGAAGTCACAGAGGAAGAGGAGCAGCCATAGGAAGTCCTGGCTTGCATTCCAACTCACAACACACAGCTGGCATATTTTTAGCCAGACCCAGACTAGTTAGTCTCAGAGTGAAGTGCCACCAGTCCTGAAGACTGGTCAGCCACTACACCTCCCAGTGTAACTACAAGAGTATGGTACCACAGCCTCTGCAGCTAACTATCTCCACCCCCACCAACAGGATCTATGTACGTACCTACCCTCTGTACAAGACTACTTCTGTCCCTGAACCCCTCCTCAGGCCCAATAGTAATCTGAAGCATCCACCTGGTTGCTGATAAGTTTGGTTTACTCGGGAATCAGGACACTTTGTCCAGGATTGTGACTATTCCCCATTTGCACTTAAAAGTCTTGCATAGCAGATGTTCAGGAACCCTTGAAAGGGTTTTGCTGTGACCTTATTAGTATGTGATACAGTCTGTGGCATCACTATTTGACTCTGTTGGACATCATTGTTGTCATTCTCTTAAATCTTTTCACCTCTAGCTCTAATAAGCAGCTTTTAGTCATGGAGAATGTAACTTTCTGAATGCATTTCCATTTGTTAGCATTCAGCCCACTTTGTCAACCTTTCCTTCCATGTCCTGAAGTTGCAGACTCTGTGTTAATATTCAGCTCCTTTCCCATCTCCTGGCCCTTCTGTTTGACTTCCCAACATAAGCTGTTTACTTGAGGAACAAAATGCCTGTTCTACTACAAAGACCCATCCCAGAAGGTTTGGTTAACAAACTCTGTATCTAGACAGATCTGTAAACTGGCCAACAGAATACACAAGTTATCTCAAGTGTCTCTCTAAGCTAAGCATATAGCAATTTATTACCTCTGTTGCCATATTGTTGAGCTTCAAAAGAAACCTTTAAGATTTTTCCCTCAGGCTGGAAGCTGTCCCTCACATTGTAACCTACTGTAACCAAACACTTACTAGAAAAATAAATAACTGGCTAGATACTATTTATAACATGGGCACATGTCATGGTCATATTACAGTACTACTGATCCCTTTAACCCCTGGAGAATACTATACGATTTCTCATACTCCTGCACTAACTATACAGTAGCAGCCAGCACCATCTGTAACAGCACTGCATCATGGCATCATACATGGGGTTTGCATCGTTGGCTTTTGTGTTCCATTCTGATATCAGTACTGGGATCTCTCCTGGTGTCCTACTGCAGCTACCAGATGTCATAATAGAGCATGTATACTGTGCATGCCCACTTCTCACTTGCTGAATGGTTGTCTCTTTAACAAATCAAGCACTCTTGTGCTGTACTGGGTCAAAATAATTGATGTTATTATATAGTACATGAATTCTCACACTTCTGAGCAAAGATGAACAATGTACTGTTCAAATGCTGACAAGGTTTTCACACTTCAAAATGTTGATCACGGAACACCCAGCAAACAACTCTATATATAGTACAGTAGCTATCCTGGAGTCTGAGGTCATATCTCTCAACCTTCTGCCTTGCAAATAAGGGACATGACTTAAAAAACTAGGGACAACTGACCAAAATCAGGGACAAATTGCAACAAATGGTAATATCTACTCAAGAAGTGTAATATGTGGTACATAACATAACTCTGCTGCTGCCTCAGAGTCTGGGGACTGGCTCTGGGATCAGGCATTCACCACCAGTGATAGTAATGTTAATTTGTGTGTGTTGTGGGGGTGGAGGATTTCAGTGTTGGAAGGAAATTGTGGATCTGGTCATTAAGGTTAGGGCAGCTACTTTACAGTGTGTCATTATTCATTGTTAAACACATTTGCATGAACACCTGCCTTACTGTACCTCCTCTGAAGTCATAATCCTCTACTTGTGACATTAGAATGATTTACATATACTACACAATTCAATGTCTGATTTTGTGTAACTGAGTTCTGATTATTCTAGCTGTGAATATTTTACTAGAATTATCTTTTTAAGAGTTTTTAAAAGCCCTTCTCTTGTATTTACTTTTTGACTTTGAATGTTGGATTCATACTGTGGATGTACTGTTTTATTATCATTGTAACTTTTAGTATATGAAAAAAAGGTACATCATAAAACAGAACTGAATCAAATAACATAACACTTAATAAAGAATATTACACTAAAAATATGGCATATTCTCAATATAAGAACAAAACCAAAACACAGTAAAGTGAGAAATAACAACCAAATCCTTGGTATTTTCACTAAAGACATTTAAAAATATTATTACTTGGACCTAAAACAGAAACATGTTATGTCTCTGACCTAAAAAAAAGAAATGTTATCCATTATCAATAAAAACATCTATTGAGACTGCTGTATGTTCCCTGTAATCTATTTTCATAAGATATAAGAAACCGAAGGACCCAATATTTAAAAATTAGTCCTGTGGCAAAATTAGCACTGCCCGGTGTGCAAAATGGCCTGGAACCATTTGTACACTATATTCAAAGGAATAGCCCAGGGCTAAATCAGTTGAATATAGCATGCAAACAAGGGTGTTCAAACAGGGCTGAGAGTGCAGTGTAAAACAGGCTGGCAAATAAGAGCTCTGAATATAGCAACGGCAGTGCAAACTGCAACAGCAGCCAAGTACACCCAAAGGTGGAGGTAAGGCAGAGCTGCAGTAGGTGGCCATTGTGGGTGTTAGCAAAGAAGTGGTGTACAAACAACTGCAAACAACATTGCAGGCCAAATACTACAGAACCATGCTATATTTCTGATTGGTTTGAGCGAGACTAACCCATTAGCTCAGCGCTAACACATTTGCCCGGCACTAAATTTTGCTATATTCAAAGCTCCTATGCAATGAGCCTACTTAGGCAATCCACGGGCAAGCAGCCACATTAGCATCTCATTACAGCCCGCTTTGCATGTATTACCATGTAGATTGCCTGGTGCTGTTTATGGTACAAACAGCTCCATCTGTATGCCAGACTGGAACTACAGGTCAGTGGCTGCATCTAGGTTTGCACACAGCACCAGCTGTATGTCAGCCTGGAACAACAGGACAGTAGCTGCAGGCTGGGTTTGAACACAGCAGCACAGACCATTGTGGCGAGGGGACTAGCACCACAGGCATGGGTGGTTGTGCTGCATGCCATACATATATTGTTATACCTGCTACAGTGGATATCAGATGGTACAGTACCATAGTAACTGGTATTGTGAGAGCCACTGCAATGCCTCGTGTGTGTCAGGCAACAATGACTGCTGCTATCCACACAGAGACATGCACAGCTGGCAGGTGTGTATTCTGGCAGTGGACACCACTGCCATGCTGTCCTGTACCCACATGCACTGCACTAATGGCACTGGATACTCACAGTAACATACACATGGCTGTCTGTGTGTGGACGTGGTGTCTGTACAGGTGTGCGGTATGTGTCGGGGGCAGGCACACTGGTGTCTGGTATTGCCATCACTGGAACATGTGCACCATGTGGATGGCCCAAGCCATGTGGCAGCTCCTATTATGTGGTGCAGCCTGGCCACCTGCACTCCCTCCTCAACATCATCCATTCCCCAGTGCTGCATGTGTGTGCTGGATTGTGTTGGTGTACTCCAGTGGGAAACTGGAGGTTTGTGCCATATAGACACACCTGCTTTGGTGACCACTGGGCACTGGGGCACCCACAAATGCCTGGCAGGGTTGGGACTGATGACAGATGACAACAATGTGGGCATTGCCTTCTGTCTGCAGCATGTCTCTTCCATGGCATATGGAGTGGCCCAGGGTGGCCATCTGCCCTCTCCACCTCTTCATTTGCTGCAGACATCAGGTGCCCCATGCTGCTGTTGTTGCATATAGCCGTGTAGCCTGTTGCTGCTGTGTCCATACCCCTATCCTTGGTTTGCCTGGAGTTAAGACTACCTTTTCATAGGCCGTAATTTGCGCGGCGCTACATGTTGCACTATGGTTTTGAATATACTGTTGTGCCTGTATGTATGTCCCCACCCCTCACTTTGCACCGCGTGATACATTATCTTTAGCGCTGGTGCTAATACATTGCACCAGTGCTATTTGGCCTTTTTATATGGCAGTCTAGCTCATGTTCGACTAAATCCCGTGCAATCTGTTTGTGTCTGGCACAGTGTTTTGAATATCTGGCCCCAAGACAGCAGATAAAGTCAAAAAGTTTAAGATAAAATTCAGTGAGAGAAGGAAGAAAAAGGGAAGAAAAGAGTAAGTCTAGTCTACTACTCCTAGAGCATCTGCTGAAGCAGAAAGAAAACAAAAGGAGAAAAAGGAAACACTATGAGCTATTTTAGATATTATAAGTATAATGGAGTCCTGTATCATGGAGTAGAATAGTTCAATATCTCTTTTGAAAGTCCAAATAATTTGTATTTCTTAAAGGTGATAATTTCTTTAAAGACATTCTGTGCCCTGTGTGAGGCTATCTTGAAATAACCAATGCTCAAGTATAGTGACTCAGCCAAATGAAGTTTGTTTTGGCATACAAGTATAACATAAAGTGGGTGCACCTTACCAGAGGTAGGCCAAACAACAAAAACACATTTACCAGAGGCAAAAGACGGTCAGTACTCATCATCGTCTCACACTGACATCATCATCTGATGATGACGCTAGTGTGAGATGTTGAAATGTTAATGACTGTGTGAGCTGATGCATGGCTGGGGTCTTTCAGGACTGTGGACTAGTGAATCTGCTATTTGAACTGCTTATAGACCTCTGTAGCACTGTGATATTTCAGCCTGCATCTGCCTGCTGCCTTGTTATGTGCCATGATGGATTTTTAACTACAGAATTGATTAAAAAATGGCTTTGAACTGATTGGTTGAGTGCTGACTGTCTTTTGGTTCTGGTAAATGTGTTTTGGCTATCATGAAATAGTCAGAGGGCAAGAAAGACTAATGTCCTGATGAGGACCTATAGCATTGTTTGAGCCTCCTCCATTAAACAATTTATAAATGGTGCCCCAGTTATTACCAAACTTAGGATTACATCAGGTACTTGTTTTACACTCTTGTGTGTTCTTTCTTCTGGCAGTAGTTCCTGAATTTGTTTAATACAGTTGTTTTGTAGTTTTTATTGTGAGTTTGAGATTTATATTTCAACAGGTGTTGTTAGCCACCTCCTGGAAGCTTCTTGTCCCCTCAGCTAGGATCAGTTTACAGCTAATTGTGTTTAAATACATGTGTGTTCTCTCACATACAGTAGCAGCACTGCTAAGCAAAAGTAGCTTGGCTCAGGTAGATTTGACTTTCTGCTGGTAACTCTCTGAGCTACTCTCAGCTAGGATCACATTCCAGGTACCTGATTGTTTTTGCACAGTGGACAGGCAGGAAAGGAGACACCCCACCACCCTCCCTAGGTGCTCTGCCTAAAACAGTGGACGGGCAGGAAGAAGACACTCTCTCACCCTCCCTGGGTGCTCTGCCTTTATAGACATCGGCAAAGACACACCTACTTAAAGGTACAGGGAACGCTTGGCAGCACCCTACAAGATAGGGCCTATCTGAGAATACAGGCAGCAATACAAGGGAAGAGCAGTCAACTAGGTTCAGAAAGGTGCTTGAAGCAGAAAACAGAGGAGTAATTTAGTTGGAAAGGGAGAAAGGAGAAGAGAAAAAATAACTGAGAAGGAGGGGTGGTAGTAGTAAGCAGGTTCAGGAATATGCAGGAGTGGTGCAGTGCTCTGGGTGTGGTGCAGCAGTCTTCAGATGAACATTCTGGGTACTGTGGTTAAAAAAGTACTTAAAGAGACAGGAGAAAAATTGGTGTTTGTCATACATGCTGGCACCAATGACATAAATAGAGCCAACTTTGATGATCTTAAACAGGATATTATTGCACTTAATAACATATTGGCTGAAAGATATATTGTTTGCTTCTTTGAAATTTTGCCAGTCCCAAGGGCAACCAATTTTATATCCACCAAAATCAAAGCCTTTAATGACTGGCTTAGGAGATGGTGCCTTCAGCAGGGTATAATATGTCTTATGCATTGGAACACTTCTGCCAAAGAACCCCTTGATCTGCTGGGATGGATTACACCTTAGCAGAACAGGCAGTTACATATTGGGCAAAAGTGTAGCATCAGCAATCAACAAACTTTTAAACTAGATGCTTTGGGGGACCAGGTCCTTTTCTCTGTTCTCTAAAAACCCCAGATAGTAATAAAACTGTCTGTGAGGTACTTTCACTGAATGCCAGATCATTAAACCAGGTTAAAATGACTGAACTTGAAGCCAAATGTCTTATGGTCAATTATGAACTTATATCCATAACAGAAACTTGGTGGGATCCCAACTCTGTATGGACAACGTGTCTACCTGGTTACAAGCTTTACCATAGGAATCATTTAGGACGCACTGGGGGTGTTTTATATTAAGGAGGATATAACTTCTTTTCAACTACCGCAGTCCGAAGGTATTGAATCCATATGGGTGAATGTTCAGATAAGAGGACCACCTCAATTACTGGTTGGTACTTGCTACAGACCCCCTAGCTAATACTGATTATACTTCCAGTCTTCTCAATGAAATTTCAAATATGGCTAATAAAGGTAATATTTTAGCCCTAAGGGACTTTAATATGCCATCCATAAACTGGACTACCTAGACAGGAAATCACAAGAGCGAAAAGAATTGATCTCATTAACTGTGGATCTAGATCTGGAACAGCATGTCACTAGGCCAACACGGGTGATAACATATTGGACCTAGTAATATCTAATATAGGAAATACCATAACAAATATCAGCACTGGGGACCCTTTAGGTACTAGTGATCATTATTCCATTTCCTTTGCATTAACTACTAATCGTCATTGAATTTAAGCCATGCAGAATTCAAATATTATGATAAAACAAGCGTTCATACTATTAGTGAACAACTAAATAATCTTTGTTGGAAAAATTATTGCTCCCCTTTCAGTGGAGGAAGCATGGGACTTCTTGAAATCAAAACTCTATGACTTAGAAGAACACTTTGTCCCCACAAAGAAGAAATATAATAAAAGGGAAGATTCCATTATGGCTAAATAAAACCATAAAAACTAATTAACAAGAAACAAAGGTTGTTTTCACAACTGAAAAGAGTGAGGGTACTAGCAAAGACCAATTATTAAATACAAACATCTTTAAAATAGTTGAAATACACTATCTTACAGTCCAAAAAGAATCTCAGGTTCGTTTGGCACATCATAAAGATAGCTACAAATCCTTACACTCCTACCTTAATAATAAAAGGCTAATAATAGATATTTGGGCCCTGTAACTATTAATAACTCATAAAACAACAGACAAGGAGATTAGGATGCTTTCAACAAGCAGTTCTGCTCTGTCTTTACAAAAAAGCAAAACTCAATTTACATTCACTTAGCACTTCTAGACTATAATATATGTGATACTGATATGCTTGAAGCCTTACAATCCTTAAAAACTTCTAGCTCAGGGCCTGACAATATAACTCCTAGATTTTTGTTACAGACAGCTGAGGCTGTAGCTAAACCCAACTCTCATTTTTAATATGTCCCTTCAAGAAGGTTATATTCCTCATGACTGGGCTAGTGCCACAGTCATACCTATATTCAAAAAGATAATCATTCAAATCCTGAAAATTACCGTCCTATAAGTTTAACATCTGTAATAACAAATTAATGGAAAAAATCATTAAAACATTTTTGACCAGGAAATAATTATTAAGAACAAAACTGATCATACACAACATGGCTTCAGGTCTGGGATTTCCTGTACTACTAACTAGTCTCCTTCTATAATTACAAAAGTGAGGGACTTGATAGGGGAGCCCATGGATGTTATCTTTCTCAACTACAGCAGCGTTCGATAAAGTGCCCCATGGCAAACTTGTAGACAAATTGCTGTATCTGGGGTTTCCTGCAATTGGTCAAATGGGTTTCTTGTTGGTTGACCAACAGACAGCAACAAGTTAGGATTAATGGTACTCTCTCCAATGTAGGCTGTGTTACCAGTGGGGTCCTTCAGGGCTCGGTTCTTGGTCCTACTTTATTCAGTCTTTACATTAGTCATATGCAGGTCAATGCTGATAATTTTTATTAAAATCTGCTGATGATACTAAACTAGGGGTGTAGTATCCACTTTTTAAGCAGGTCCACTCTATGTAACAATTTAAGATCTATTGAAGATTGGGGAACTAATAATGGGATGGTGCTTAACTCCAACAAATGCATTGTGTTACATTTTGGAAAGAATAACCCAAGGCAGAGCTATTTTTAAATAACATACACCTTAAAATCTTCAACATCTGAAAGGATTTAGAAGTCATTATAAATGACAAACTAACCTCTGGATCATTGCATCAAGGTATCTAAAACTGCAAATGCATTATTATCAAATTAAATGAACATTTGTCTCTAGGACCCAGGAATGCATCATCCCCTTTTATGGACCCATAACAGGCCCCATTCTGACTATGGGTCTCCCTTTTGGAGTCCTTGTTTCAAACAGGATATAGATAAAGTAGAGAGAATTCAGAGAAGGGCAACAAAACTAGTACCTAGACTTGCTTATAGCAACTATCACACCAGACTGAAGGAAACTGATTACATTCATTGCAAACAAGACATACAAGAGGTGACCTGCTATTATACAAAATTTCAAAATCTCAGGACTTAATGAGTCAATGCAGCTTAAAGTTCTCTAATAGAAGGAATTCCCAATGCTTCATAATAAACAGATTGATGTGGCTAAATCAAAACAAATGAAAGACAAAATTATTTTAGGATAAGAGCACCAAGACTGTGAAATAGTTTACCACAATATTTGGTAGATAGTAACTATATTCAGTCCTTTAAAGAGGTCTGGATCAGTGGCTGGAGTCAAATAGCCCCTGGGCTTAATTATCCTACCATAGTGGTGGGGGACAATCTCGATGGGCCACGGCTTCTTTGTCCCTTACAACCAGGTAAACCAAGTAAACTGTGGTGCTGCCCCAAATGCAAGCACCTCTCTGGGCTGAAGGCAGAGGTCGCCAATCTCTGGGCTGAGCTGGCAGGGTACTGGAGACCCTCTCCCCACCCAGAGGCCACCAGTCCCAGCCTATGCCTAGCGGCCACCCAGGCAAATGGCAGGGTGGATTATGGTGGCTCAGAGAGATTCAGGGATGGGTAGAAACATATTCACCATCCAGTCCAACTCAAAAGCCCCATCACTGTTTTGGAGGGTGGGAGAGTCTTGCAAGGAACCCGATGCTGAAACCAGGGAGGATGAGAGGGTCCTTCAGCAGGGATACCCAGTAATGGGAGGAAGAGAACCTCAAAGGAGGAAGAAGTTACTCTAGTGAGGGCTTGATTGTCTGGGGAATGGATCTGAGCACAGATAGGAGGGAGGAAAGCGAGGTCAAGTGCCTTCCAGGAGGCACAGCTCAGAGGGAGGGGAGAAGATCCAGAGGATCACCAAAGAAGTGACAAGGGGGCTGGATGTCATTGTCCATCTGGGGAACAAATGACCTATCCAAAGACAGGGCTAGCCTGGAACAGGTGAAACAGGACTTCATAGGTTTGGGGAGCCTGGGAAAGTAGCAAACTCTGTGATATTTTGGAGGTGCTGCCAGTCCATGGCAGGGACGGGAATAGGAATCTCCACAGTAGTAACTTCAACTCATGGTTGAAGGCCTGGTGCAGCAAGACAGGGTGTGGCTTCACTGGTGTACCTGGAATGATGTGGTCCTGCACAGTGGGGACGAGCTGCATCTGTCCAGAAGGGAAAGCAGCCCTCAATGAGCGGTTCAAACACTTTGTTGACGAGCTTTTAAACTAGCTGGGGGCAACAAGAACAGGCAAACTGTGGCAACCCATCCCCATGTGGTAGACACACAGAATTATGTTACCAAGGTCACCTGGACCCAGACAGATGGGGAGAAGCAAGAAATCAGGGACACATGTTAAGTTAACAGGGGGAGGAGGAAACTGCAGGGGACCAAAACCGGGAGTGGAGGGAGGACAGGCAGTAGTACTTAGAAGGCCATAGTGACAAATACCTGCAGCCTGGAAATATAATCCCAGATATGGAGGCTGTGATAATTGAGGCAGACCTGAACATAGTAGCTAACTGAAACCTGGTACACTGCCAATCATGGTGGGAAGTAAATATACCAGATTATAATCTGTTTAGGCGGGATGGGGGCAAAAAGGGAGGAGTTGTCCTGTATGTAAAGGAGGGTATAAAGGCAACACAGATACAGGGTAGACAGGGGAGACCAAGCACTGTAGGTCCCTTTAAACCAGGAAATGGTACAGTAATATGTACAGGGGATATACAGGCCTCCAGGTCAGGGTGAAGAAGTGGACAGGGACCTTGAGGATGAAATACACAAATGGCAATGAAAGGTGAGATTCTGCTGATGGGGATTTCAATATGCCAGACATGGATTGGACCACCCAGGCAGCTGATTCAGCCTGAAGCAGAGCATCCTGGATTCCCTACAGGGGCAGAACTCAGGCAGCTGGTGCTTGATCCACAGAGACAGGCGATTATTGATCTAGTAATGACTAACGGGAAAGAATCACTGATGTCCAAGTGGAGGTCAAGGATCCAATGATAACCACATAGTGTGGTTCAGCATACAGACAGGGATTCAGTCAAGTCACACTAGGGCAAAGGTTTTCGATTTCACAAAGGCAGACTTCATGAAATGGTGAGAGTTATTAAAGTACCCTGGAGAATAGGGGACGGGGTGAAAGAGCAGGGGAGAACCTAAAAGAGCCATAGTGGAAGTAACAAACAAATGCATCACATTGGTATCAAAAGGCAAAGGAGGAAAAGGCCACTGTGGTTCTCAAAGAGGTAGCAGAAAAGGTAAGGGCTAAAGGGCAGGGTTCTAGAATTATAAGGAGACCCAAGGGAGGAGGACAGAGAGGTGTACTGAGAGTGTCTAAAGGAAGCAGAGAGGGTGGTGAGGAGAGCAAAGGCACAGACTGAAGAAAGTTTAACACAGGCAGTAAAGAAAGGGACAAGACATTCTACAGGTACATCAGCGAAGGAGGAAGATGGTGGGAATTGTAAGACTTAAAGGGGAGGAAGGGAGTGTAAGGAGGGAGACATGGATAAGGCAGAAATACTGAATAAATACTTCTGTTCAGTATTCACAGAAGAGGGAGGG
This sequence comes from Neoceratodus forsteri, assembly GCA_016271365.2. NCBI lineage: Eukaryota > Metazoa > Chordata > Ceratodontiformes > Ceratodontidae > Neoceratodus > Neoceratodus forsteri. Next base: position 275,917,097 of record CM057451.1, read on the forward strand.
ACAGAGACCACAGCCAAGCATCAGATGCCAAGGGGAAGAGGTGGACAACAGTCCATTCACAGTGGAAGAGTCCTGCAGGAGCTCACTAAATTGGAAGGTGGACAAAGCAATGGAACCAAATAGTATACACCCAAGTATACTACGGAAGTTAGCAAGAGAGCTAGCAGAACCTCTGGCAGCATTGTTCACCAAGTCACTTAACACAGGAGTGGTGCCAGAGGATTGGAGGAGGCACATGTCATCCCTCTACACAAATCAGGCAGTAAGGAGGAGGCAACTATAGGCTGGTCAGCCTCACCTCGGTAGTGGGAAAGATTATGGAGGCACTACTTTAAGAAAGGATAGTGGGACATCTAGAAGTCATCGGTGCCCAGGACCCTAGGCAACATGGGTTCACAATGGGTGAGTCATGTCAGACAAATCTCCTAGACTTCTTCAACTGGGTGACAAAGGAAGTAAATAATGGGGTGCAGTGGACGTAGTCTGCATTGAGTTCAACAATCCTTCAACACTGTCCCACATAGGAGGCTAGTTAACAAGATGGGTAGTCTAGGCATGGGAGATAAGGTGGTAAAGTGGGTTGGAATTGACTAATGGACAAAAGACAGAGGGTGGTGTTAAATGGAGTACAATCTGGGAGAGGAGGGTGACCAGCGGAGTACCTCAGGGATCAGTCCTTGGACCAGTTCTGTTCAATGTCTTCATCAGTGACATTGCAGAAGGGCTAGAAGGAAAGGTCTGCCTGTTTGTGGATGACACAAAGATCAGTAACAGGGTGGATATTTCTGAAGGGGTGGAGAAAATGAGGAGAGACCTGGGAAACTTGAGAAATGGTCTGCAGAGTGGCAGCTGAAGTTTAATTCAAAAAATGAAAAATTATACCTGGGACACAGTTACCCTGGGAGAGCTACAGGGTAGGGGGGCAGTTGCTGACAGTTACGAAGAAGGGGTTACTATTTCAGATAACCTGGAAATGTCAAAGCAGAGCACAAAGGCAACAAGGAGGGCCAGTGGCATGCTGGGGTGCATAGCAAGGGTATCACCAGCAGAAGGCGGGAGATCGTGATGCCGTTATACAAATCCCTGGTCAGACCTCACATGGAGTACTGTGTGAGTTCTAGGCTACACCTTCGAAAAGGACATTAACAGGCTGGAGGCTGTCTAGAGAAGACAACTAAGATGGTAAAGGGCTTGCGCCACAAGACTTACAAGGAGAGATTAAGGGACCTCAATATGTACGCTGGAGGAGAAGTGGGAGATAGGGGACATGATAAAAACATTCAAGTACCTCAGAGGCATAAACAGGGTGCGGGGGGAATCTTTCAATACAGGAGGAGTACAAGAACTGGGGCATGACATGAAATTGGAAGGTGGCAGGTTAAGAGGGAATGTGAGGAAGTTTTCTTCACGAGTGGGTGGTGGATGCATGGAATGGTCTGCCACAGGAGGGGTGGGAACTAGCATTGTGGTTGGATTTAAACATGCATGGAACAGGCATGGGGAACCATAGAAGTAAAGCAGAGGGAGAGTCAAGCCATGATCAGAGTACAAGACTTACGGGCAGACTTGATGGGCTTAGCGGTCCTTATCTGCCGACAATTTCTATGTTTCTATGTTTCTCTGTCTAGGTCTTTTATACAAAGAGCCAACCTTTCCACCTAATGGCTTTAATAAACTGATTTCCATGCCTGGAGTGTTGGCGCTTTGTCCTCTAACCAATATTATTTGATTTATGTATATCTTGTAATTCATTTATAATGTAGCCTGTCCAGTCAAATCCTTAATTACTTATTTATTGTTTAATTTGCTTTGCTTATGCAGCTGGGAGGATTTGGGGTTAGTTAGGTTGTTCTTAATTCACTGTACAGTGACTTTGCACTTTCAACATTCTTGTGTTTTGTAATTTAATTGTACTGTACTTCTTCTGTTTTCTTCTAATAAAGTTCATTTAATTTGAAAAAAAATAATGCCTTTCCTGAGACAACTATTAATAACAAGGAATATTTTTGTTCTTGTGGCCTGTATTCATTGTCATCAAAATGCCCCAGAATACATGTTTCTAACAGTGGAGGATGGATGAGGAGCACTCAAATCGGGATTATTAGGTCCAGAAGATGCCCTGGGGTGAAATGGAGGTCAGAACGTGGGTTTTTGTCTGATCCCCATACCAAGGGCACCGCTACTAATAACGGCGGGCAGGTGGCTGGGGATCCTCTGAACTCTGTCCAACTCGGCGGTTTTGTGCAATGCCAGATCCGTTGTAAACAAGACTGCCGCTGTGGCGGACTTGTGGGAATGGCGGATCTGGCTTGCATCACCGAAACCTGGCTGGATGGAAATGCTGGTCCCATTCTTGAGGCAGCTGTTCCGGCGGTATTGATGATACACCCGAGATTGGATCATAAGAGTGGGGAGTGCGGTCTGCTTTAAGACAGAATTGGGTCTCAATAGTGTTCCAGTTGAAAGACCAGATCTTTCAAATGTGTTGTAGTGGCAGGTGGAGGCTATAGATTGGCTCTCGTCTACCATCCACCGGGGATGAGAAGCCATTCCTTAAGGAAGTGGCGGACTTCATCGTTGACCTGGTATTGGAGTCTCGAGGTTGATGGTGCTGGGCGACTTCAATGCTTGGATTGACGATGAACTCTGCAATTTGGACAGCACTTCCTCTAATTGATGAATTCATTGGGCCTCTCACAGGTTGTTACCTCTGCCACTCATAAATGCAGCCATTCCCTTGATCTGGTTTTCCTCCTGGGGATGAAGCCTCAGTGGGGTGGAACCTGTCAGTTGGTCTGATCATCACACTGTGATAGTCAATTTTAACACCCGTTCGTAGACCTACCCCTGTGGAGATGGTCAAGTGCACCGCCCTTTACGGGATGTGTCTCCCGATGGTCTAACTGCGTGCTTGACCTATCAGAATTCCGATGATGAGCTTGGATCCTGAGGTCCTTGGTTCTGGCCTATAACAAGGCCATATACCAATGCCTGGATTCTATTGCTCCCATCTGTGTGTGTCCCCTCCTCATCCGCAGTCCCCATGGTTCAATGGGGACTTGAGGGAGATGCGTCGACTTGGACACAGGTTAGAGAGGTGTTATGGAAATCTGGCTTAGATGCTAACCACCTTAGACTGCTAGAGCATTATCAACTCTACCAGTCAGCAATTGCCTGTAAGAAGGCAGTATTCCTGTCCGGGAAATTGCCGCTGCTCAAAACAGACTAGCTCAGCTCTTTGAACCGTGAACAGACTTTTTAGCCCAGCCTGTCTGCAGGTTCATAGAGCTTTTCACAATTTCAGTGTGAGGAGCTCTCTCAGTACTTTGCAGATAAGGTGGAAGACATCAGGGCAGAGACCTGCACGACACTCTCTATGGGAATGGCCATGGACCTGGCCCCGGTAACATGCCCTCTTCTTTCCTGGAGTTTCTTCAAGAGGCCGGAAATCAAAGATGTTATGAGGATTGTCCGGCAGTAACACTATGTCTGTGGTTTAGATCCAGGCCCCACAGCCTTGGTTATGGGCTGTGGGAGATTATCTTCCGGTTCTGGCAAGGATAGTCTGGTGCTCCTTAGACTCTGGTGAATATCCTTGCTCCCTGAAGGAGGCAGCGTTACACTAGTGTTGAAAAGCTTCTTTGGACCCTGACTTCTCGGTAACTACCGGCCTATCTCAAACCTTCCCTTTTTAGGGAGCGTAATTGAGAAAGTAGTGGCTACCAGTTAGACAACCACTTGACCATCCATGCATCTCGATCCCCTTCAATCAGGTTTTGAAGAGGCACAGCACTGAGACTGCACTAGTTCGGTGCTCAATGATCTCCTGATGGCAGAGACCAGAAAAATGGTCCATTTTGGTCCTTTGGACCTGTCATCAGCATTTGACACTGCAGACCATAGGGTTCTGCTTGAGCACCTGAGAATCATCTGTGGGCTTTCAGGTTTAGTCCTCAGATGGTTTATGTCTTTCCTCAACAGTAGAACTCAGAGGGTGGTATCGGGAGTGTTTTCTTCCGATCCTGTCTCTCTGTCATGTGGGTGCCTCAGGGCTCTGTGCTGTCCCCATGTTGTTTGCGGTGTACATGCTTCCCCTCGGAGACATTGTAAGACAGTATGGGCTGGAGTTTCATTGTTATGCCAATGATACTCAGCTCTAACTGTCTTTGCACCTGACAGAATAGAGCACTCTCGGTGTTTAATAACTGCCTCGGTGAAATCCAAGGTTGGATGAGGTCCTGCTGGTTGAAGTAAATCCCGGAAGGCGGAGGTGATGGTGTAGATCATGGTTGCGGATAGGGGTGGGGATAAACCATCCCTCACGTTTATTACTGGGGCGTTGGGCTCCCCACCTCTGGAAGGTCGCGGAACCTATGGGTGATTCGTGACGATCGGCTGACACTACGTGATCAAGTGTCGGCCGTCGTTAAAGTTTCCTTTACCATCTTAGGAACATCGCTAGGATCAAGCACCTTGTTCCGTCGGGGACCTACCTACGCTGATCCACGCCTTTGTAACCTCGCGTCTGGACTACTGCAGTTCCTTTATTTTGGGCTTCCTGGGGTTGATATCTGCCGCTTGCAGCTGGTGCAGAACTCTGCAGCCCGGTTGTTAACTGGGACTTCTCATTTTCTCATGTTACACCGGTGCTGCGGGACTGCACTGGCTGCCGGTTCAGTGGCGGATCACCTTTAAAATCAGTCTGTTGACCTACAAAGCCCTGCATGGTTTGGGCCCTGACTACCTGAAAGAGCTCCTGGTTCCCTATCTCCCGGGCGACCGCTCTGCCTCGGCTGGTGAGGGGTTGCTGGAGATTCAAGGGTTATTTTGAATCATCGGGTGCCCAGGCTTTTGCGTTTGTGGCTCCAACCCTCTGGAATTCCCTACCACGTCGGATTACCGGGTGTGCAACAGTGGGGTTTTAAACAAGCCTTAAAATCCTTCTTATGGACTAAGGCTTATGGGGAAGAGACTGATTTGGTTTGATTTTACTATTGTGTCATGCTGTTTGATGTGATCTATTAATAATTTGTATTGTAATTTGTATTATAATGTTTTATTATGGTGTGATTTTACAACTTGTTCTGCGCCTTGATTTTTGAAGGCGCATTAAAAATAAAGAATATTATTATTATTATTATTATTAATTCTATTGCTCAAAGCGGGGATGTCCTGAAATAATTACTTTACTTTATTCCATAATATTTGAATTAGAAACATAGAAACATGGACGTTGACAGCAGATAAAGACCACAAGGCCCATCCAGTCTGCCCATTTTTATACCTTATAGATGTGCCAAGGCCTTTACTCTGTCAATGGCCTATCAATTCACACTCACCTGTATTGCTCCCTTATGCCTATCCATGCCTGTTTGAAGCCCTGCACTGTATTCATATCCACCACTTCCTGAGGTAGGCCATTCCATGCATCCACCACCCTTTCTGTGAAAAGAACTTCCTCACATTACTCCTTAATCAGCCTCCTCTAATCTCATGCTGTGTCCTCTTGTCCTGCTATTTTTATATTGGAACATGTTAGACTCTTACACCTTGTTAATGCCCTTAAGATGTTTGAATGTTTTGATCATATCCCCTCTCTTCCTCCTTTGCTGTAGAGTATACATACTGAGCTCCATTAATCTGTCCTCATAAATGTTTTCTGATGCAATCCCTGCACCATTTTGTTGCCCTTCTCTGGATTGCCTCCATTTTGTTAATGTCCTTGTGTAGGTCGGCCTCCAGTCCTGCACACAGTACTCCAGAAGGACCTAATTTGAAGGTATTCCCATAACATATGGACCAAATAGCCTTTCCCTGTTTTGCATTTACTGCAATTAGGATCAGTTTTAATGCCCATTCTATGCATATAGGAAGGTGTGTAGAACAAGTTGTGTAGTGTTTAAAATGTAGAAGTTTTAAATTTACTGCACTGAAAGCTTTCATAGAAACAGACCAGAGTCTTGTCCAGTTCCAATTCTCTGTATTCACCCTATTTCTTGTGTACTGTTTGTCAATGTACTGTACAAGGATGGTGCTAGCCTACTGTATATAATGATTTTAAAGTGTTCATGGGTATAATTGAATTTGTTTTCCACTAACAAATCCTGCTGCTTTAAACCCACCACAAAACTACAGTACCATTGGATACATGACCAAGTAACACTCCTTCAAATGTAAGTGTGTTAAAAAAAAGACATAGAAACATAGAATTTGACAGCAGATAATGACCACCTGGCCCACCTAGTCTGCCCATTTCCCTACCTACTGTATAAGCACCAGATCCTATGTGATCTGTGGCCTACCTCCTCCTTCCAATCACTAGTTTTGCCTTCTGCCTCTCCATGCATTCTTGAATTTGAAATTCCAAAAGGTGATGTCACTGGTAACCCAAGTAAAAAGTAACTGACACGCCACTGCAGTATTGTATTGTAACCACACCCTGAGGAAGACTTGTTTGAAGTCAAAGCGCTGGGTGAGGGACTCCCGTGTTGTTGGTACTCCTTGTTAATAAACTTTGGAACACTGCAGTGGCGTGTCAGTTACTTTTTACATGGAGCTACCGACTGACACCACCTTTTGGAATTTCATTTAAAGTTCTGAGCTGGCTGCTTGTTTGTGGTGAGCACCATTAAGACAGAGCCAGTCGCAGCATTCTTTGAAACAGTCTAATTCTTGAATTTTCCAACTGTTTTTGGACCTAATCTCTCCCGGAGGCTGTTCCATGCATCCACCACCCTTTCTGTGAAAAATATTTCCTCACATTACCCCTAGGTCTTCCCCTTCCAACCTCATATTGTGACCCTTGTTCTTGCACACCTCCTTTTCTGAAGATACTGCCCTCTTGAACTCTGTTGATCCCTTGAGGTGTTTGAATGTCTCTATCATACAGTGGCTCAGTAGGTAGCACACTTGCCTCTGAGGCCGGGAGATCAGAGGGCTGTGGGTTCGGTTCCCACATCTGGCACTTGGGTTAATATCCCAGTACTGACACTGTAGTGCAGCATGAGAAGGTGCTGCACTTCTGAGGTGCCATCTTTCAGATGAGACATTAAACCGAGGTCCCATCTGCCTGGATTGGTGGTAGTTCAGGTGGATGTTAAAGATCCCATGGCACTTATCGAAAAAGTAGGGAATTTCCCGGTGTCCTGGCCAAATTTCCTTATTCACTAAAATACCAAAAAACAGATCTGATTCAAGGTCAGTTGGCATTCATCTGTATCCCCTTCCCAGGTCATGCCTGAAAATGAGGCAGGATTTGTCTGATGCACTTACCCAGTCAACAAAACTAACTAAACTAAACATATCCCTCTCTCCCTCCTGTCCTCCAGAGTATACATATTGAGTTCTCTCAATCTCTCCTCATATGGTTTCTGGTGTAGCCCTGCACCATTTTCATTGCCCTTCCTGGACTGCCTCCACCCTGTCAATGTCCTTTCATAGATGAGGTCTCCAGAACTGCATGCAGTACTCTAGATGAGGCCTCACCAACTGCCTGTACAGTGGCATCACCACCTCCTGTTTTCTACTGGTGATACCACTCCCAATGCACCCACCACCCTCCCTCTGGCTTATCTCATCACCTTCTACATTGTTTGACTACTTTTAGATCATCTGTTATGACTATCCCAGGTCCCTTTCCATTTTAGTTGTTGTTAGTACCTCCCCCTTTGTGTATTCCTCCCGGGTTTTGTTCCTTAAGTAGTGATTTTGCACTTCTTGGAATTGAATCAAGCTGCCACACTCTTGACCACTCCTCCAACTTTCCTAAGTCTCTCTCATTTGCTCCACCTCCAGCCCCACAGGTGTCAACCCTATTGCAGAGCTTGGTGTCTTCTGCAAAGAGGCATACTTTTCCCTGAGTCCATCAGCAATGTAAACTTATAAAGACATGCGAGGACCGGCCCGACACTAAACCCTGTGTTACCCAGCTGGTTACTCACCTTTCCTCAGATTGAACTCCATTTACCACCACCTAAGAGACTTAAGAAGAATAATAAAGCTCTGCAAACATATTTTTATTTCTGTACTATTTTGTTATTTTTGCAGGAGTAGAAAACAACAGTCTTGATGAGTTTGCAGGATTTTTATTATAAGTCCATCAACATAAGCCCCTTCTGGCCAGGTCTGGATCCCTCTCCGTGCCATCCACTCCCATGGCATGATCTTTATCTTCTGGCTGTGCTGGTGACCATTCATGGGTTGCCACCCATAATCTGCCACCTCCTCCCCAGGTGGTGATCGATCACCCAGATCTGACCTTACCATGAAAAAAAAGTAAAATGAACAAATAAATAAGAATGCTTCTTTATCTGAATGGTTCCTATTTTGTACCTGTTATGCCATACTTAATGAGAAATCCCTCTCGCCTGGTGCCTGACTACCACCCCTCCCAGTCATATAGGTTGATATAGTTGCTACTCACTGGGTCAGTGTGGGTGACAGTGAGTGTGGTCATCCATGACTGGCCCAGGCTCCCCTCAGACAACTGCTGACCCACTGGTGATGCCTCTGCAATGTATATATTTATTCCAGCAGTGTACTGCAGTATATATATTTATTCAGCTGCATACGCAATGATATGAGAAATGTGCTTTTCATGCCAACAATCATTTAATGCATGCATCAAGCTGTCTCCATACACAGTACAGTACCAAAATTAGCCATCATCACGAAGCTGATCTGGACTGGGTTGCCATCCAGAAATATGGTTCAACAATAATCATGACTGGGACACTACTATGTACTAGGATACTGTCTATTTTAGAAAGACAGAACTGGTAGAAAAAGGGGTGGGGGCATAGCTATGTATGTAAGAGAGTGAATAAAAGCTACTATGACTCAAAATAGCAATACCGAAACAGAGTCACTTGGGTCACTCTAGAGGCAAACAATGGGGCAGCAACTCTGGTAGGAGTGTTCTACCAGCCCCAACAACAAGTGTTCGGGAACAAGGAAATGTTGGAAAACATACACAAAATGAGTGACAAATGGGAGGTGATTGTACTGGGTGACTTAAATTTACCTGACATGAACTGGGATATACATACAATGAGTTCAGCCAGAAGCAAGGACTTTCTAGAGGCCCTGCACATTCGAGCTGAAACAGCTGAAAGGACAAAACAAGGGGGAAGTGGTCCTTGACCTGCTACTAACAAATGGGGACAATGTCACAGAGGTAGAGGTTGGAAGCCACCTGGGGACCAGTGACCACTGTATGATGTGATTCCAGGTCAAGACAAAACAGACATAAAGCACTCCAAAACAAAAAGTCATGGACTTTAGATGAGCAGACTTCACAAAATGAAGCAGTCTTAAGCTGTCTGGCTAACATTATCACGGGGGATAGATGCTGAAGACTACTGGATATAGCTCAAAAGGGCTATACTAAAACTGCAAACCATTGCATGAGAAAGGTGAGCAAAGTAAATAGAAAAGAAAACCACTCTGGTTTTCTAAAGAAATAACCACTAAGGCCAAGGAAAAAGAATGGCATTCAGGAAATACAAACAAACAATACCTGGTTAGATTAGTGCTACCAGAATAGCACCAGTCAGCTGCGCTAGTCTGCATAGCACTACCTCAGACAGCAGAGTGGATTTACAGTGCTTGCAGTGCGCCTCCTCGTCGCTGTCCATACTGCCGATCAGGAACAAGAGCACCAGAATCGAGGAAGTTGGCTTAGCTGCTCCTGTGGTGTGGAAGGCTGGAGCATAGAACAGCTCATCTAGTGCTATCAGAGACAAGGGTTCTAATCCTGATTTCCTTACATTTCACTAGTATTGGGACTTATTTTTTTCAACAGGCTGTGGAAACAGTATTCCATGGCTCCAAAAATTTAACTTGCCCGTGATCCTCCCCTCCCAGGAGGAATATTTCAGTCTGGGTGGTGCGAGGAGTGAAGGCCCTCTACAAAAACAAAATGGTACCATTTTGACCACACGCATTTTATGCCACGCGGAAGAAAGAATATTTTCACTGTTTGGACCCAGTGTCCAAACAAATCAGATCCAACAAGGACATAGAAGAATACAAGGAAACATAGAAGGAAGCAAACAAAGTGATCAGGACAGCAAAGGCAGAAACTGAGGAGAGGATAGCCAAGGAGGTCAAAATGGTGACAAGACATTCTATAGATATGTCAGTGAGAGAGAAAGACATCAGAAGGTATTGTTAGACTCACAAGGGTGGATGGGGAGATCACAGAAAATGACTAGGACAAGTCTGAAATCCTCAACAGTTACTTCTGCTCTGTATTCACCAAGAAAGCGAAGGATGCAGACCCAGCAATGCAACACATAACAAGGAAGGAGTCAGAATACACTCGGGTCCCTTTACAAAATAAAGGGTCCTAAAGGAACTAGAAATACAATACAAACAAGGCCATGGGATCAGATGAAATTCACCCTAGATTACTAAGAGAATTAAGGGATGAGCTGGCAGCGACCTGGCTGATCTTTTCAACCTATCATTCAAGCTGGGAGGTCCCCAAGACTGGAAGAAGGCAACAGTTATTCCTCTGCACAAAAGTGGAAGCAGGGAAAGTGCAAACAACTACAGACCAGTAAGCCTAACCTCAGTTGTGGGTAAAATAAAGAAACCCTGCTCAAAGAGGATTATATCCTTTCTAGAAGAAAGCAACAAATTAGACACAAAACAGCATGGCTTTACAACAGGAAGGTCATGCCAAACCAGTCTGATAGGCTTCTTTAACTGGGTGACAACATAATAGACCAGGAGGAGCAGAAGATATAGTATACCTGGATTTCAGCAAAGCCTTGACTTGGTCCCACACAGAAGGCTACTCAACAAAATGGACAGAATGGAGTAGGACAGCAAGTAGTGAAATGGGTAAGAACTGGCTCACTGGAAGGACACAGAGGGTGCCTGTAAACAGCTCACTTTCAGAAGAAAAGGAGTAGACAGAGTGCCACAAGGCTCAGTACGAATGCGATCCTATTCAATATTTTATTGGTGACAGAATTGTGAGGACTAGAGGGAAGGTGAGCTTATTCATAGATGGCATAAAAATAAGCAATAGGGTAGATACTCCAAGTGGGATAGAAAAGATGAAGGTTGTCCTTAAGGCTCTGGAAAATGGTCAGAAACATGGCAACTAAAGTTTAACAGTTCTGGAGACGACACCTAAAAGGATATCAACAGACTGGAGACAGTGCAAAGGAGAGTTACAAAAGGATACATAGTCTGCAGAACAAAACTACCAAGAGCATCTGCAAAACCTGCACATGTACTCCTGGAACAGCAGAGGAGAGGGAGACATGATTGAGACCTACAAGTTCCTAAATGGAATAAACAAGGTGCAAGTTCAGGAACTGTTCCAAGTCAGAAAACACACAAGAACTAGGGGCACAACATGAAGCTGGAGGGCAAATTCAGAGGTAACATGCACAGGGGGCATGTCTTAGACAACTAGTATCAGAACCCACTGAGAGGGAGCAATCTTAGACCTGGTACTTTCGAATGGAGATGGTGAGAGGATCACAGATTTAGAAGTGGGTAGCCATCTGGGAACTAGTGACCATTGAACAGTATGGTTCCCGATAAACACAGCAGTAGAGTCAAGCCATACAAAGGCAAAGGTACTGGACTTCAGGAGGCAGACTCTGCCAAAATGGGTGAGTGCCTAAGGAATGCACTAGCAAATGGGCAGGAAGGAGGGTGGAAGAGCAATAGGGAATAATCAAACTGCCATCACAGAGGCAACAAGACTTTGTGTGAAGCAAATAAAACAAAAGCGATATAAGAAACACTATGGTTCTCAAAGGAGGTGGCAGGGAAGGTTAGGGAGAAAAGAGAGCATTCAGGAAGTACAAGGAATCACAGAAGGAGCAGGACAGAGAATTGTATCAGTTAAAGCAAAAGGAAGCAGGAAAGGCAGTCAGAACAGCAAAGGCCCAAACTGAAGAAAAGATTGCCAACTCAGTTAAGAAGGGGAATAAAACCTTTTATAGGTACATCAGGGCGAAGGAAGACCAAGGGAGGTATAGTGAGGCTTAATAAAGGAGGAGGGTGGCAGAGGGTGACTGTGAAAAGGCAGAGATGCTAAACAAATACTTTTGCTCAGTATTCACAAAAGAAGAGGGAGGAGTCTAAACCAAACAATAGAAACACGCTGGATACAGGGGTTGATACTAGCCCTTTCCTAGAAGAAAGGGTTCTGAAGGAACTCTTAAAACTGAAGGTGGATAATGCAATGGGGCCTGATGCGATTCATTCCAGAATTCTAAAGAACTAAGGTTAGAACCAGTGACACCACTGACTACCCTGTGTAATAAATCATGGGAGGATGGGGTGGTACCTGAAGACTAGAGGGAGGGCAGATGTGATTGCACTTCACAAAAGGGAGCAGAACAGAAGCAGGAAACTATAGACCTGTTAGTTTAACCTCAGTGATTGGGAAAATAATGGAATCACTTCTGAAGGAAAGAATTGTTGAGTACCTAGAGGCCAGAGGCATGGGACCCTAGGCAGCATGGATTCACAGTGGGAAGGTCATGTCAGACAAATTTAATAGATTTCTTTGACTGGGTGACCAAAGTAGTAGATCAGGGAGGGCTGTAGACATGGCTCACCTAGACTTTAGCAGCATTTGAAACAGTCCCACACAAAAGATTAATATAAGTTGGCCAGCCTGGGTGTGGGTCCCAAGATGTTAGCCTGGGTAAAAAATTGGCTGGAGAACAGGACACAGAGGTAATAGTAAGCAGGAGTCCACTCTGAAGAAAAGGGGTTTCTAGTGTGGTACACATGAGGATTCAGTACTTAGGTCCGTCCTCTTTAATGTCTTTATAAGCAACATTGCAGAGGGACTGGAAGGAAAAGTATGTCTCATGCAGATGACACAAAGATCTACAACAGAGTTGATACACAAGGTGGGGTGGAAAGGATGAGAATGGACTTGACAAGGTTGGAGGAATGGTCAAATGTATGGCATCTTAGATTCAGTGCTAGGAAGTGCAATGTAATGCACCTGGGAAACAGAAACCCAGGGAAGAGTACACAATGGGGGGAGATACTAACAACAATAAAAATAGAAAGGGACCTGGGGGTAGTCATATCAGATGACCTAAAGGTGAGCAAGCAATGTGAGAGGGCAGTAAGTAGGGTTGGTGGGATACTGGGATGCATAGGGGCAGCATCACCAGTAGAAAACAGGAAGTTGTTATCCCTCTGTACAGACAGCTGGTGAGACCCATCTGAGATACTTGCAGTTCTGGAGACCCAATCTCCGCAAAGACATAGACTGGATGGAGGCTGTCCAGAGAGGGCACTAAAATGGTGCAGAGTCTGCACCAGAAGACTTATCAAGAGAGACTTAAGGATCTTAATGTATACCCTCGAGGAGAGAAGGGAGAGGGGACATGATTGAAACTTTCAAATACCTCAAGGAATCAACAAAGTCCAAGAAGGTAGCATCTTTCAGAAAAAGGTGTGTGCAAGAACAAGGGGCACAATTTGAAGCTAGAAGGGGGATGGCCTCAGAGGTAATGTGAGGAAGCATTTTTCCATGGAGAGGTTGTGGATGTATGGAACAGCCTTCCTGATGAGGTTGTGGAGTCAAAACAGTGGTGGAATTCAAGAATGCATGGGACAGACAAGGCAATTCTAGGGAGTGGAGGTTGAAAGAAGCAGGCTGTTGGTTAGCTAGGATCTGCAGCTTATCCATTAGGTAGGCAAATGGGCAGACTGAGTGGGCCAAGTGGTCCTTATCTGCCGTTAAATTTTGTTTCTATGTTTCTGTTTCTGCTACCTGGATTCCCCGCATTATTGGGGAGGTTACTAGCTTCCTGATCAGAGGTTCCAGATACCTGTTAAATAAAAGGGGGACAGGGGGCAGCCTTGTCTAGTAGCCTGATAAAGTTGAAAGGACTCGGAAAGAATGCCATTACATTGAATTTGGGCTGAGGGGATGAGTATAGTAACCTGACCAATTTAAGAAAATCAGCAGGGAGGCCAAATGGGACATAGCAGTGGAGAGAAAATCCCATGAGACTCTGTCAAAGCCTTCTCGGCATCCAAGGACACAAGAGCCATTGGAAGTTCCGAGTCCTTGGACACTGAGAGAAGGTGCATTAATTTATGAATGTGGTCCCCAGGATCTCCCTGTCATGAAACCAATTTGCTCTTTGCCAGTTATGGTGGTCAAAATAGGTCCTAACCTGTTGGCCAATATTTTGGAAAGGAGTTTAATATCCGTGTTAATCAACTAAATAGGCCGATAACTCTCTGGGTATTATGGGTCCTTACCTTTTTAGGAATAAGGGTAATTATGGCCCTAAGAAAGATCGGTTCTGAAAAGACCCTTATTGAACCACAAGTTGCAAACTTCTGTCAGTAGTGGGGCTAGTTCTGTTATACAGGTCTTGTAGAGATTATTGGGTAGACCATTGGGCCTGGGATTTGTCCAGTGGGAGTTGTTCTACAGCACTCACCACTTCCCTGATACTGATGGGACCACCAAGGAAACAATTTGGGAGGAGAAAATTTAGGAAGAGCTGTCGATCTGAGATAATTGGTTATATCTGCTTCAGAGGGGCATTTGGCTAAATCCTCTGAGTAAAGATTCTGATAGTATTGCCTTAGTATCTCAGCTATCGCTCTAGGGGCTGTGCCACTGGCTTATCTTTGTCTGGCTTAATTCCCGGAATAATCGAGATGCTTCAGCTTGTCTTAGCCGCATGGCCAATAACTTCCTAGCTTTTCCCAACATCAAGATATTGAGCTTTGTGTGCTTCAGTGAGAGCTCAGCTTTCTGAGACATTAGGTGGAGATATTGGGCCTGCAAGCCGTGCAGCTTGACCATTCCTCATCCGAGGAATGACGGTTAAGTGTACGTTCTAATTGACTAGTGCGTGAAGCAAAGAGTGCAATTGTTGTTTATACTGTCGATATTTTATGGTAGTCCATTCGGATACATTCCCCCGTAATGTACATTTTAGAGCCGCCCAAACCACATCTACTCTACTAACTGAGTGCTTGTTGATCTCTATGAAGCTTAAAACAAAATCTTTAATCTGTTGTAATGAGTGAGGCCTCTGTAGCAGCTGAGTATTTAACCACCACAGGGTTTCTCTAACTCCAGGCCCTATAAGGAGTAGCAGGGATACTGTTGAGTGATCAGAGATGACCCTGGTGTGTATATTAGAGCTAATAGCTCCGGGAGGACAAACAAGCTCATGAGAAGGAAGTCAATTCTAGAGAGTGTTTTATGTGGGGAGAAAAAAGAAGGTATATTGGTGATCCTCAGGGTTCAAAACTAGCCACACGTCTATGAGATCGACTCCTTCATGAGCTCATGTAAAGCCCTTTGTGCAGGGATAATCCCTGTCTCTGGGAATCAGACCTATCTAGGTGTGATTGGGGAGTGATATTCAATCACCCCTAAGATGGTCAGTTTGGTGGGGTTTGTAGCCACCAGTCCTCATCATCCATGTAAAGAAATGAGGGGAAGTCAATGTTTGGGCCATATGCAGCTCCAAATATAATTTGTTGTGATTCTAACAGGCCATAAAGGAAACATATTGCCAATCAGGATCCCCTAGTTCTTTTTCCAAGGTGAAGGGAATCTTTTGTCAATTAATATTGCCACTCTCCACTACTAGTAGATTTCCCTGATCCATATACCTACCATGCTCTATGGAACAAATTAACATCATCCCGATGGAGATGAGTCTCTTTGTATGAAGGCAATCCCTACCATAAGATGTTGAAGGTGTTGAATTATAATTTGTCTTTAAAGAGATCTTAGGCCCTTCACATTCCTATTTATGAAATTATAAGGATCACTGTGTCAGATATGTAACTGTGATAATGACCCTGCTGCCCCTCAATGATATTTGTCCCTAACACACTTGGCTCTTTTCCTCCCTTTAACATAATATCCCAATAAAAAGAAAACTATAGCACACTAACCATAATCCCCATTACCCACAATCAAATTAACATTTTAACTACTTAACTTTAAAGCACTCTTTTACTAAACCCCAGTTCTATTTAACATACTACCTTACATTCCCTGGTGGGTGATGTTTGTGAACCTGCATCACATTGCATACCCACCACTCCCAGCCCTTCCCCTACTGTTTAGGAGACAGAATATATGTTAGAACACAATAATAAGAATATAGCAATATACTGTAGCAAAATAAAGATGATTGTCTCGAGGAACACTCAACATGATCAATAGTAGGACCCAGGCACTGCAGTACTGCGGAGCACTAAAATTAGTTACCAGGGAAACAGATATGTTAGTCACCAGTCTTTACCTATAAGTAAATAAATAAAAAGAAGTAGGAAATTTAACTGCTCCTACATATCCTGGAACTTAAACATTCCCTTACAATGCTAGGGTTAACTCCAAGTCTCTCAAGACCACGTTAACCTTCTTAATTAGGTGCCCCAGCGACAGTGAAAATAATAAAAAGGAAAAAAAAAAAAAAATGGAAAGTCAGTATTTCGCCATATCCTGGGTTCTTGCAGGCACTTCTCACCCACACCCAGTATCCAACTCATACTTCCCCTTGCAAAACCAGTTGCAAGGGTCCTTCACAGGTTTTAGGGACAAACGAAGGTATAATAGCCACAGAAAAGTCCCTTCTTAACCAAAGGAAGCTGGTAAACTTGTGGGTCTCGTAGTCAGTGCTCACAGCTCACTGAGCCCAGATCAAACAATCGAGTTATTCTATAGCCAGTCTCAAGGTATAAATCTAACACTCACCCTGAAACCTCTTCATTTGAATAGGTCCAGGAACAGGGTCTTAAGTTCTTTAACAGCTTGCTCTTGTGACTCAAATGAGAGCCATTGTTCCTCTGCTTTGACTTGGAGTACTGCTGGATATCTCATGAGGAAAGGTTTCCGGTGGCTATGAACTTTGAGACAGTTGGTGCAGCTCCTGTCATTTCAGCTTGACAGATTGTGGGAGATCCTGCATAATATGGATTTACGCCTTCCCAAAGAACCTCCTGGAGATCTTTAATTTTGGCTAGAATATGCTGCTTATTAAGAAAAGTTCAGCAGCTTGAAAATGATGGGCCAGGGGGAGGACCAGGAGATGGAGGAAGGTGCAGTGCCCAATGTGCCCGCTCAATGATATCTGTATGTTGTGCCATTCGGGGATGGTCCTGATATCCTCTCGCACAGCTTCTGTAGGGAAGAATATGGAGTGTTGCCCTTTTCTTTTTCTGGCACTCCGATGATCAGGAGGTTATTCCTCCTACTCTGTCCCTCTAAATCTTCCTGCTTTTCTCAAGTTTCTTCACTCATTGGCCCATTTGAATGGCATCCTGATTCCCTGTTTTTTCTCCAGGGATATGATTTGGTATCTGAGTCTCCACACGAATCGAAAGCCACTGCACCAAGGTTTTGATTTGTTGCAGGTCTTCCGAGATATCTGAAATCTTCTCTTGCAGAGGCTGCATTATTTCCAAAAACCTCTCTTCCAAGAGGCCGATGCTGAAATGAAAGGCTTAGATGTGCCTGCCGCTTGTTGTTTCAGGCGCTGCTGCCTTGTCCTTCTCTGGTGTCGGTGGAGGGAGGTCGCAGAGGTGCTCTTTTCATATAAATGTCCATTTTTGCGAGTATATAAGTTCTATCGCTGGTGTCAGCTGTGTCTCTGAAACTTGTGAGGGCTATTGGTTAGTGTCTAACCGCTGATATAAGGATTTAATGCGAAAATTAACAGCAGGGAGCGGAGCTCGGTGAGTGCTGCTATTCTTCAAGCTGCCATTATGTGACCATCACATTAATGTTTTTATAATTAATGACTAAAGTCATTAAAGTGGACCACCACTTGCAATTTTTATACATCCTGTCCCTCAAAGTTACTTTGTGACTTAAAATGCTGAGTCATACTGTGGATGTAGATGTACTGTATTAAGAGGGTGTCACAGTAGACAACTATATATAAAGAATTTTTTGCAGCTAACTGCTACTTTAAAATCACAACCCAAACTCACCACCAACCTACAGTAGGTCAATACAACCAGGTAACACTCCTTCAAATGTATTAAAAAGATGTAGAGAACAGTAATACAGTTACCAAAAATATTTGTATTTGTGCTGTATTATTATTATTGATTGACTGATTGATTTAAGAACAGTTAACAAAACAGTCCTGATAAGGCAGCAGGATGTTACTGACTCATGAACATGGGTGCTCCTCTCCAATGGGTCTGACTCATTGTCCACACCATCCGTTCCTGGGATCCAAACATCTGCTTCTATGGGATGGCATTCACGGGCTGCTCACACGCACTCCCCTGTTACCACCTCTTCCAGGTGGAGTACATTGCCTGGATCTGACCCTACAGTAAACAAACTCTGGCCAGAGTCAATAGGACTGCAGCTGAGGAATGTGGGTAAACATACTGAAAATGTACTTTGTAATATTTTTGACACCAAATTTTCAACATACTGTAGCCTTGTTATGACCCTGCCCTCATGAAGAAGGGCAGGAAAATGTGCAACTCCTAAGTTAAAGGTGATTTTGTGCAGGGACTGTGAAATCAACTTTTGGGATGCTAAAACACATTTTGGGCAGGAGTTGAAAATGACAGCTGTCACATTCATAAGTGTTGAAAGAAATGGCTGTGTTGAAAATTTGGGGTAAAAATATTGAATATTACCAATGTACAAGCCTGTGCTAGCAAAATTCAATGTAGGCTCATAACTTTGTTAAGTTTCAATATTTTTACACCAGTTTCCAACATAGCCTTGTTATCACCCCACCTCAAGAACAAGGTCAGAGAAATTTTTCAACTCCTGCCCAAAATTGATTTTGTACAGGAATGGGAAATCACCTTTCTAGATATAAAAAAAAACAACAAAAAAACAAAACAAAAGACATTTTGCACAGGATTTGAAAATGACAGCTGCCACATTTATGAGGCACTGGAAAGATATGGATATATTGTAAATTTGGGGTAAAATATTGAAAATTACCAACAGTATGAGGTTGTGCTCACAAAATTCAACATAGGTTTACAACTTTGTTGTTTTTAATATTTTACACCAAATTTTCAACATAGCCTTCTTACACCATCTCATGAACAAGGGCAGAGAAAATTGTTAACATCTGCCTGAAAGGTGATTTCATACAGGACTGCAAAATCATCTTCGGGATGTAAAACATTTTGGCCAGAATTTAAAAAATGACAGCTGTCACATTCATGAGGTGCTGTAAAGAAATTTGGCTAAAAATATTGACAATTATCAATGTTACGAGGCTGCATTTGCAAAATTCAATGAAGGTTCTGCTTTGTTATTGTTTAATATTTAAACGTACACTTGACAGGGTGTGTAGATATGAGGATAACGTCCACGCCTCAGGTGGTTGGACACGAGACCGCAGGGCCGAAAGTGCATCCAATAACTGAGGGTGATGTTATCCCAAATGACACACACCATGGAGGTCATTATTGCTATTATACAATGGCTCATTGTTATACAGAATAAAAAATAATTTTAAAGATGTTTTTGTGGGAAAAATATTTTGTTTTTAAAAGAAGATGAAACAATGAAGCACATCATCAAGCAGCACATAATCAAGCAAAAGTTCATCTACAGGTTCACAGTGAGGCTGAGACTAGACCCGTGATGTTGTACTGGGATAGCATCACGGGTCCAGCTCAAGACTGTCCAATCAGAGTCCAGGATTTTTCTTGCCATTGTATAATTTTACACAAAATTTTCAACATACCCTTCTTATGACCACACCTCATGAACAGGGGCAGAGAAAATATTCAACTCCTGCCTGAAAAGTGATTTTGCACAGGGACCACAAACTCACCTTTTGAGACACATTTGTCTAAGGACAGTGAGATTGCTCACTAGTTGGAGTTCCAAAGAAGGCATGTTGAAATTTTGGGCCAGAAATATGCAAAATGCCCAAGTTGTGCCTTAAGTTCAAATCCCCATTGAAATACATTGAACGGCATACCTGTTTCTTCGGTTTGTGGTCAGGCTTCAGAGTGAAGACATGTCTGCGTCCAGAGAGGATTACGCATTGGACCTCCAATAGCTAAGTATTGGCTTTGGGGGTGGGGGTGGGTGCCTCAGTCTGAGGGTCAGGTGGGCAGTTAGAAATGTCTCAGAAGACAGCGATGGATGATTTTCTTCTTACAGGTAATAAAAAGAAAAGAGCAGGACCGAGATGCTGATAATGAGACTGGGCTCGGGCACCACCACTGTCACTGTTATGTTTCTGGGGAGGGTGTGTGGGTGGTGGGTGCTGTATTTCATATTTCCAAAAGAACAATTCATTTTCTATAGTCCACATCAAATCAAATTCAACTAGATGATCAAAATCACCACGTAATGGGTTTTAATCACTAATATTTATATATATTTTTTAAAGAGAAAGGCTGGCTATCTCTAGACATGCACTTTACATTTGGAATCATTAGGCTATGCCAGCAAAGTTATTCACTCATGATGTTAGTTAAAATCTTACATTAGCTTGGTTAACAAAAACTGTGCACAGGGTCCAAGTGCTTGATCCTTGTTCTGCCAAAATGGCCCCCAAAGGCCAGCAAATAACAAATGCAGCCAAGCTGTTTGTGTCCAGCAATTTTCCCAAAGCTGTTTTAGGGAGATTTACTCCAGCTGGAATTTAGTATGTGTGCTGTCAGGAAGTCTTAAAAAGTTTTTGAAAGCTTTAAAGAGTTCTTACAGTTTTTATCCTTAGAAACTGATAGAGGTTTTTAACTGAAGAACAAAATAAACCTCTCCTCTAAATAATGCTATGCACTTCAAGTGTGCTCCTGCTTCAGCATGTGCCTCCTGTCTGACTGCCTTAGCTGAATGGCGCTGTCGTCAGCTGTCCTTTTATCCTTGTATGCTGTGACATCAACTAATGACGATCTTTGAAAGTCAGTTGAACCAAGGGATACCGAATATAGAAAACACCAAGTCAGAAACACAAACAACTCAACAATTCCCAATGGTTTCATAAAATGTCACATAATCCATGTTTGGGAATGACCTTGGGGAGGGAGGAGTGGGATTGAGCAGCTGCTGGGCAGCTCTCCCTCCTGGGTTGTCCCCCCATAGTTCCACTTCCACCAGGTGGAGTCCGTTGGGAAGTGTAGGCAGTAGGGGTGGCGACAATAGCCAGGAGTGGGGTGGAAAGGTCAGGCCAGTACCGGTGTGCTAATGTTCCTCCACGCATGTGCGTATGTGATGAGTCCTGGGACTGGGAGAAAGCAGGGGACAAAAAAAAAGTTACTAATAAAAAAAAAGTAAAAGGAAAATTAAGATACCAAGTACACGCGATATAATGCTAGCCAGGAGGTAAATTTATTTTTGGGATTTAGGTCCTGATTACATTCCTGATTTATTTAAATTATTTTAGTTTCAGTTAAATGCTTTACTTATATGCTATGCATTTGAGTGCTTGAAATTAATGAAGTTTAAAATATTATGTTTCTTCCTATTGCTACCAATTTCTGTCTACTTTTACCTACTTCTACCTTGCAGAAAAAAAAAACTTACATATTGTCAGCTTCAATAATCAACCTCCCATTCTCTGGCCCTGTGGTCCTATGGGCAGTCCATAATCCTGAAATCCTGAACTCCTGAACTGCCGTAATGGCAAAAAATGCATGTGGAGGGGTTCAAATTACTGAAAACTACCAAGCAGGTCTGGACAGGGCCAGCAGGTCCAGGAATTCAGCATTTTAGCAATGGATAAAACTGAAGTCACTCCATACCAAGTCAAATGCAACTAATCAGATAAATCAGGAAGTGAAACTCAAAAATTAACAAAAAACAAACTAACAAAAAAAAAAAACACTGAGGCTAATTCCAGTGGTAAGAGTAACAAAATAAAAGTAACAAACTTAAAATATATAAAACTGCATCACTGAAAGTAAATATAAAAACCCATAAAAATAGGGGATACAAATCCAAGCACTAAGAGAGCATCCAGCATCTGTCCTCGTGAACTTTTACCTGTTTCAGAACACTGGGTCACCAGGTAAGTAAATAGATAAGCTGCACTGTTACTGAGACGCAAGTCACAATTGAAACTTTGACTGGCATAGTGGGGTTGGCAGAGATGAGAGTCACTGATACTGAACAGGCTGTGGCAGATCAGGGTAAGACAATCCACAAAGGCAACGGCTTCCACTTTTGTAAAACAGGATCTGGCCAGAGTCTGTACATTAGGAGAGGAGACAATGAGGTAAATGAGGTGCAGTTGGGTTAAGAGTCAGAGCACAAGGCAGTTAGAGGAGGATGCATGACACATACAATCAAATCACAGCAGCAGTACATTTGGGGCAGGATATTATCAAATGAAATCAAAGCTAAATAACAGCAAAATAAATAAAAGCTGCCACACAATCCATGTCTCCTGACTGTACCACCTAAAAAACCTCCAATCCACTTTCTTTCCACTGCCTCCAAGTGCACAAAGAAATAAAAAGTAACTTTTTCTTTGTGAACTGAACCTAAGAACTTCTCATTTGTACTGCTATTGTACTTATTTGAAGAGGTCTAAACTCCCTCTCAGTCCATGAACACAATTGGACAGTCTCTCAAACACCTACGCCGTAAAAGAGCCCATATGTACATTTAGAACCAGTACACCCCACCTGGCAGCATCTAACTCCATTAAATTACTGTTTATAGAAATCAGCTGAATCACAATAATTGGAACCAGACCTTTTCAAACGGGTTAACAGGAGCCACTAACCCCATTCAAAAGTCCAGTTCCAATTATTATGATTCAGCTGTTCCATAAACAGTAATTCAATGGAATTAGACGGTGCCAGCGGGTGTACTGGTTCTAAATGTAGGAATACACCGGTTCTTTTATGGCATGTGTGTCTGAGAGACTGTCCTGTTGTGTTCATGGACCCCAGAGCGTGAGACCTCTTTAAATAAGTAGCATGTGGACTGTTCCAGGACAGATGCAAGGTGACTTTTAAGAAAATAAGCTCCCCTGTGTGTCTCTCGCCTCTGCAGGGCATTTCCTTTGCTTGTTCATTTACTTTCTTTCTCTCTTTGTGGTGACTCACTCTGTTTCTGGAGGGGGCGATGCATTTCAGCTGTGAAGGACTGTTGCTGAGGGCCAACCAATGACAGATGCAGCCAAGCTGTTTGTGTCAGCTACTTTCCCAAGTTGTTTTAGGGGAAATTTACTCCAGCTGGAATTTAGCACGTGTGCAGAGTCAGGAAGTCTAAAAAGTTTTTAAAGCTTTACAGAGTTCTTACAGTTTTTATCCTTAAGAACAGGCAGAAGTTTTAACCACAGAACAAAAAGAAACCTCTCCTCTGAATAATGTTATGCGCTTCAAGTATCACATCCTGCTTCAACGTGTCCCTCCCGTCTGACTGCCTTAGCTGAATGGTTTTGTATGTCAGCTGGCCTTTTATCCTCGTATGCTGTGACATCAACTAATGACGATCTTTTGAAAGCCTGTTGAACCAAGGGATACCAAATAAGGAAAAATGCCAAGTCAGAAGCACAACCACCCAACAATTCTTGATGGTTTCATATAATGTCATATAATTCATGTATGCTTAGAAAGTAAAGAGTAAAAACTAAGATACATAATAAAATATACTTTCAGTACTAGAAAACCAAGTACACAGCAATATTAGGTTAGCTAAGAGGTAAATTAATTTTTTTAGGATTAAGGTCCTGATTATGTTTCTAATTTATTTTACGCTTCAGTTAGATGCTTTATGTAGATGCTTATGCACTTGAGTGCTTGAAATTACTTATATATTATTGAGTTTTTACAAGGTGCAATACTTTTACATCAAGTTTCAACATGTATAGGCAGCCAAGGAATGCCATAATCCAACATTTCTCAATATGTAATATAGATACAGCATTTAAACTAGTTCCATGTGGGACACATCATCTTGTTCTATAGTTCTTACAATAGTCGGTACTTCAAATAACCCAGTGGGGAGGGCCGAGGAGGAGCAATTTAGCAAGCCATGGTCTACTACCATTATCCTGAGGTTACTTGTGGAAATAAAGTTTAAAATACTCTATTTCTTCCTATTTCTACCTTTTCTGTCTACCTTTACCTCCTTCTACCTTGCAGAAAAAAATATTTTACACAATATCAGCTTCAATAATCAACTTCCCATTCTCTGGCCCTGTGGTTCTATAAGCAGATAAGCAGTCCTATAATCCGAACTCCTGAACTGCTGTGCAAAATGATGCATATGGGGGGTGAGTTACTGAAAACTACAGGGTCGTGGACAGGCCAGCTAGTCCAGGAATTCAGCATTTTAGCAATGGATAAAACTGAAGCTACTCCATGCCAAGTCAAAAGCAAATAATCAGATAAATCAGAGAAGCAAAACTCAAAAACTTAACAAAAAATAAAAGCTAACAAAAAAAAAAAACTGGGGCTAATTCCAGTGGTAAGAGTAACAAAAATAAAAGTAACAGACCTAAACGATATAAAACCACATAGTTGGAAGTAAAGATATAAAATAAATACTGTATAAAAATAGGGGCTACAAATCCAAGCCCTAAGAGATCATCCAACATCTGTCCTCGTACAACTCTCTGTTTAGACAGTGAGTCACCAGGTAAGCAGGTAGGTCTAAGCGCACTGTTACTGAAAACATAAGCCACAGTTGAAACTTTGGCTTCGTAGTGGGGTTGGCGGAGATGAGGGTTATTGATACTGAACAGGCTGTGGCAGATCAGGGTAAGACAATCCACAAAAGCAACGGCTTCCACTTTGTAAAACAAGTTCTGGCCAGAGCCTGTACATTAGGGAGAGGAGACAATGAGGTAAAAGAGGTGCAATAGGGTGAGGAGTCAGGAGCACAAGGCAGTCAGAGGGAGGGACGATGACACATACAATCAAATCACAGCAGCAGTACATTTGGGGCAGGATATTATAAAATTAAATCAAAGCTAAATAACAGCAAAAAATAAATAAAAGCTGCCACACAATCCATGTCTCCTGACTGTACCACCTAAAAACTCCAATCCACTTTCTTTCCACTGCCCCCAAGTGCACAAAGAAATTGAAAGCAACTCTTTTTTTCTTTGTTAACTGAACACAAAACTGCTCATTTGTACTGCTACTTAGTATTTGAAAGAGGTCTCGCTCCTTTGGTCCATGAACACAACCGGATGGTCTCTCAAAGCACACCGCCATAAAAGAGCCCATGTATTCACTACATTTAGAACAGTACACCACTGGCAGCATCTAACTCCATTGAATTACTGTTTATGAAATAGCTGAATCACAATAATTGGAACTGAATCTTTTGAATGGGGTTAATAGGAGCCACTAACCCTGTTTATAAAAGGTCTGGTTCTAATTATTGTGATTCAGCTATTTCACAAACAGTAATTCAATAGCCCAGATGGTGCCAGGGGTGTACTGGTTCTAACTGTAAGAATACATGGGCTCTTTTATGGTGTATGTGTTCCGAGAGACTGTCTGGTTGTGTTCATGGACCAAGGAATTGAGACCTCTTTCAAATAAATAGCATGCGGACTGTTTAAGTGACAGACGCAGAGGCAGCTTTTTGGGGAAAAAACTCCCTGTGTGTCTCTTGCTCCTGCAGGGTGCTTCCCTGCTTGCTCAGTCTCTCCTCTCTCTCGTTTTATGGTGGCTCACTCTGTTATGGGGTGGGCTATGTATTTCAGCAGTGAAGGACTGTCGCTGGGGGGTATGTATTTCAGCAGTGATGGACCACCGAAAATACAAAAAAAATTGTGAGTGTGCAGTGTTCCAATGTACAGAGGCATGGAGTGACTTATAGAAACATAGACTCTGTCAGCAGATAAGGACCATAGAGCCCACCTAGTCTGCCCATTTCCCTACTTTGTTTGGCAATCCCTACTCTTATCTGGACTGCCTTTCCCTGCTCTGCTGTACAGCAGGTGCTCTGTCTTATCCCATGCACTTTTGAATCCCTGTACTGTTTTTACCAACCCATTTTACCACTTTAGAGCCCACACCAGATTCCCCAATGTTAAGCAACCTTCTATGAGGAATGGTGTCAAAGGCCTTACTGAAATCCAGGTAGACCACATCCACCGCCTCCCTGATCCACCACCCTTGTCACCCAGTCAAATAAGTTAAAACGATTTGTCTGACAGGACCTACCCTCAGCTCAGTGAATCCATGCTGCCTTGGGTCTTTTGCACCACTTGACTCCAGGAACTTCACTACCCTCTCCTTAAGCAGGGATGCCATCAGCTTCTCCACCACTGAGGTCAGGCTTACAGGTCTGTAATTGTCTGCCTCCTTCCTACTTCCAGTCTTGTGCAAGGGACCACCTCTGCCCTCCTCCAGTCCCCAGGTACCTCGCCCATCTCTAGTGATTGGTTGAATAGGGTTGTCAGTGGACCTGCTAGGAATTCCCAAGTTCCTTCAACACTCTAGGCGAATCCCATCTGGTCTGATTGCCTTGTCTGTCTTTACTTTTCCTAGTTTCTTTGAGACTCTATCCACTGTAAATGGGCTGGTGTCCACCTCCCCCCTGCACATCTTTCCTCATGAGTCTTGGGCCCTCCCTGCCTCTTCCTTGGTAAATACTGAGCAAAGATATTTGTTCAGTACCTCAGATTTTAAGGTCATCCTCCACCCACCCTCTCCCTTCTTTAGCCTAACAATACCACATCTGATCTTCTTCCTCTTGCTAATATAACAGCAGAAGGTCTTGTCCCCTTCTTAATAGTCTGTGCTATTCCTTCCTCCATTCTTGCTTTAGTTCCTCTGACAGCTTTCCAGCTTCTCTCTGCTTAAGCAGATATTTCAGTCTGTCTTCTTTCTGTGTCTCTTTGTATTTCCTGAATGTCTTACTTTTTCTACTTTCTGGCTACTGATTTAGAGAACCACAGTGGCCGCTTCTTTCTTTTGTTTTTGCTAAGCAGTCTGACACATTGACTTGTCATTCCTGCTATGGATCTCTTGATCCTAAGCTACTGTTCTTCTACCCTCCCCTGTATCTTCTGCTGCCAGGCCAATTTTGAGCTGCTCCCCATCTCCATGAAGTTGTCCTGGAAATCTAGGATCTTAATCTTTGAATGGCTTTCTTCTGCCAACGTGTTGACTGTAAACCACACAGTTCTGTGGTCACTGGTACCAAGGGGACTGCCCACCTCAACTTCCATGATTCTGTCCCCATTTATCAGCACTAAGTCCAGTACAGGCCCCCTCCTTGGTGGGCTCAACCACCAACTGCCTTAGGTTTGCCCATACATGGCAGATATGAGGTCCCTGCTCCTTGATGTACTTGCAGTCTGGGTATTCCAATCTGTATCCGGCATGTTGAAGTCACTCATTAGTAGTACTTCCCTTTGGCTGCCATATTATGGATGGCTTCCACTAATACTAGATCTATATCCTCCCCTGCATGGGAGGCCTATAGACTACTCCAGCATGGATGGTTGTTTTGTTCCTTGACTCAGTGTGACCCACAATGCCTCTGCTTCTTCCTGGATCCCTGAGCCTCCGTGGTTTTAATCCCTTCCTTTACATACATAGCAACCTCTCCTCCTCTTCCCTCCCTATCGTTTCTAAAAGTGTATACCCTGGTATGGCTGCATTCAGTCATGGTTCCCTGCATACTATGTCTCCAGTAATAAACACAATGTCCAGGTGTGTGTCTGCTATCAGTGCCACCTCATCATGTTGTTGGTTTGCAAGAATGCGGAGTGCTTTTCTACTAGTCCTAGCAAGGATGGCAGGGCTCTGCCTATGCAGCCCTAAAAATGAAATAAATAAGAATGCTTCTTTATCTGAATGGCTCCTTTTCTGTTGCCTGGAAGCTGCAAGGAAACAAGTGATGTATGAAGATACGGTACATACAGTACAGTCTTCCACAGTTCTGGTAAAAGTTTATTTAGGCAATATATACCATGACAGGAGTAGGTATATTGGTGGATTTACCATGCCTGGTAGTAGTTCAGCCATGAGGCACAGCCGAGTGACTTAACCACACCAGAAGTGGTAAATTCACCCATAAACCCACTCCCTGTCATGGTATATTGCTATATAAATGTTCAACTTGTTTTTGTTTTATAGTGATATAAAACTTTTACAGTGGGTATACTGGAGGATGTATCATGGTCATGTGATGTGTTTTGACCAATGAGGTTACTGGATTTTCATACCCCATTGTATAATTAAAAGTATCATACCCAAAACACCTTGATTATGTTCCATTTCTTGTCTAGCTCTATTTTGCTGGCAAGTGAAAATATTTAAACACCATTAGTAATGCATACAGCACATTCTCAGGTGCTGGGCAGCCCACTGTAGCCAACCTGTACCTTCATCCCAATGAAAGTTGGGACTCACTCAGTGGAGTGCAGTGGAGACAAAAGCCTCACCAGATGAGTGGGGAACCCATGTGGGAAGATCAGGGCATCCTGCTGCCTCATCAGGATCTGTATGACCAGTCTACTTAGCCCTGCAATGATATGGAAATATACCATATACACAGGGGATAAATTGGCCAGGATCCACTGGAACTGAGCTCCACCAGCCTACACAAAATGTCTGAGTGTTCCAGCACTTCTGTTCTCTTTCACAATTGAATACTATAGTAGACATACTGTACACCATGTAAAACTGACAGTTCACACACCTAGAAATCTCAATCTGAGAATTCCCCACTCAAACATTTCTAATTTAACCACTGGATATAAAAGATATACAAAAGAAATGACTGTGGGACACTGTATCATTTCAAGAGCCCTGGCACCATTTAGAGAAATTACAATACAAATGCATCAGTTTTGTAATTATAAGTGCATTACAGTATGTTCACGGCCTGTTTTTAATAGATCTGGCTGGAACAAACACTGCACTACTGAATTTACACTTACTTGGTTGACCAACACTACACCATGTGTGCCCTTAAATTGGTGTACATTCTTCCTAAGAATCAGGCCTCTGGTTTCAGACTAGCTCTTGAATATCTATCTGAACTATGCAATAACTCAAGTTCTAATGCTGGGGGACTTCAATATAAACTAGTTATCCCCTGATGTGGCACCATACAAGGATGCCATCGCAGCTATTGACATGGTCCAACTTGTTCAGTCCCCACATGGGTAAACTGTCACACTGGTATCAGCATGCTTATAGACTGGATACTAACTAATCAGCCACAGAGAATTACTAGTATCACTGTGCTAGATGATATCATCAGTGAACACTCACCTGTGTTATGTACCTGGACCAACAAGACTCCAAAACCCCACCCAGAACCCTAACCTTGAGAATACTGAAACAAAGGCAGCTTGCCTCCCTCATAGCTTACCTTCATATACCAAGACTGGGCAGGAGTCTACGCTGCCATTGATGTGAATGCCACACTGCAATGCTTTATTGACATTTTTAATAAGGCCTGCAATATTTTTGTCCCTTTAAAATGAGGAAGATCAAAGGGTCCAGTAAGACAGAATCACATCACAGCTCCTTGGTCCTATGAGGTCCAGGGATGACCTGTGGCACATAGCTAAGAGTACAGGGTCACAATGCTGACCTCTAAAATTATAAAACAGCCCAGAACAAGTGCACCAGTGCTATCTGCCAGGCCAAGAAATCCTACTTTAGGAATGAATTAAATAACTCCTGGAGAAAAAGCCACAGCTTTTGGGAAAACATCAAATCTAATGGGCAAAGCAAGTGAAACACCCCCGCACTACTCAGTATCGATGGAGTAACTACCTAAGATCCAAAAATAGTGCAGATGCTTTCAACAAGGCCTTCACAGACCTAAGCGGAGTGTTTCCCAGACTCTCTTCAACACTTGGATAATTCAAATCTATACAACATCTTAGCCCCATCAGCAATTTCAACTCCACCCTCCTACCTAAAGATTTTTCACTACAGCCAAGGCTAGAAAATATCTGACAAAGTCCTTGGGACACCTAGATCCAGTGGTGACTTGTTTGACCTCAAGATCTTAGCACTCACCCTAGATGTCTTACTGTCCCTCTAACTAAGATCCTAAACCTCTCACTTATTACAGGCAAGTTCCCACAACTCTGGAAAGCTGCTGTAGTCACCCCAATCTTTAAGAGCATTGATAGAACTAACCTTGCCAACTACTAGCCAATATCAATTCTTCCCCACTCTCTAAAACCTTGGAGAGGATAGTCTATGATCAGTTAGTTGAATACCTTGATAAGAACAACATTCAAAGCCCACAGCAGCATGGTTTTCAGAAGACCCATAGCACTACCACAGCCTTGGTGGAATTTACTGCTCATATTCACGATGTACTAGATCGGGGGCTCTTGGTGGGCACTCGTTTATTGATTTCACCAAAGCCTTGACAAGATTAATCATAATTTACTACTAAACCAGTTGGCTCACATTGGGATATCTAGTGATACACTGGACTGGTTCCAAGTTACGTCTCCAACAGAATGCAGCAGGACAAGAGCCTCGACGTATTGTCAGATCATCGGAAAGTCACCACGGTGTGCCCCAAGGCTCCATATTAGGCCCACTGCTTTTCAACCTGTTTTGAATGAACTCCCTAAAATATGCCAGAACAAAATCCTTTTATGCAGATGATGCTGTGCCGACACTTCACAGTCAACAACAGATACACTTGAAGAATTGATGCAAACCGACTTTAAGCGCGGTGGAAAACTGGTTCCTTAGCTCTATTGGCACAGGCATGACTCTTGGAGATCACCATGAAGCTTGCTGTTAACAGCTTGGTTCTATCAGTCATAGACTATGGCCTGTTTGTTTGTGGAGCAGGCATGGACACTGCCTTAAGAGAATAAAGACTGTCCTAAACAAAGCCTGCAGACTCATGCTGGGCACACACCATTAACTCACACTTGTGAGCTTTACTCTAGCACTGGATGGCTAAACCGGAACAAGATTCAATATCAGGTTTATCTGCTAGTTAAAAAATCTCTCTTGGTCATACACCCATAGACCTGCAAAACTCCTCAACTATTCCTCCAACCGATAACAAACCAGGGGTCCAGCAAAGTGGTCTTCCACATTCCCTTTCATAGCACTTCACAGGGGCAGCGATCCTTTGAGTATAGGGCCCCTTGCTTCTAAACTCTCTCAGTGCAGAACTAGTCACGGAACAAAAATTAGGCCCCCTTAACACCAAATTACAAAAGTATTTGGCTACTCTCAGCTTGTGTGACTCAGACACACATAACTGTGCAACTACCCTCCCTTCCCCACCTCCCTTGTTATCCCTCATCTATTTTAATTCCAACCTTTAGCTCTTTTTCTTTTTTGTTTCTCTCTTTACCTCCTCTCCTCCCTGACCATCCCTTCCACAGATACCTCACTATAATAACCCTCTGGAGCTCACCCATTCATTATTTCTCTCACCCCTCCTCTTTCACCAATACCCTATTTCAGATCCTCACCTACTTACCAAAATCCACAGGGTGGATTTCTCTCTCTACCACTCCACACCCATGTTATTCACTTTTTACCTCTTCCTCTCTCTAACTTATAAACTATCCCTCTCTTGTACTCTACCTGAACTGAGCACTTCTGTTCTCAGCAGTTTTAGGCTCAAATCCTACTAACTTCCTTTACTAGTTCCTCCTTTGAGATAATTTGAAGATTGTTCCCAGTTGTTATACATTGTCTCACCTACAAACTGTTTGTACATAACTGATGATATACAAACTCATTGTCTGAATTTTTGTTACTGTATATTTACCTGTATTTGTTAAGTGTTAACTGTCTATTTTAGCTGTCTGTAACATTTTGACGTGGAGCCTTTAACGGAGCTTGCTAGCTCAAAGGTTGCAATCCGAGAATTCAATAAATAAATAAATAAATAAATAAATGTGGATGACAGCACTATACCCCACACAGGGCTGGGGACACCACTGTCCTGCCATTGTTGTCAACCAGTAACACATACCAAAAGTGAATAACAGACTCTTGCTACAATTGGTTAACAAACTTTTCTAACAATCTGAGCACAGATATTACCACTTGCAGTGAGCTTAGCACATTTAAGGTGAAACTAGTCACACATAATTTGTACATATTGCACAATTTTGTAGCTTTTAACACTGGACCACCACTTACTCGAACATCCTTTGAACAAGTAACTCTACCTACAATTTGTTCACAGTTTTCCCACAATCCATACAAATGGATCAATAAACGCTAAATGAAGCAATAAAGTCTGCATGCACTTTTTTTTTTTAGTTTAACCAGGTATAGCACACTAAGCTGAAAGTTTTTACAGACACGACTTGGGAGCACAAGGAGGTTAAGTGACTTGCTCAGGGTCACACAGTGTGCAAGTGGAAGCTGTGGGATTCAAACCCAGGTCTGATCTGCTGGATGTCACCAAATTTGCAGCTCAGAGCCTTAGACCACTGCGCTATACTGCCTCCCACTTAAATTACAGATTTCAGCAATTTTATATTGAGTCATTGGTGCAAGTACCTGATGGCTTGTGATGTCCCACCTTTGTCCCAGTCCATTTTCTTACTGTTGCCCATCAACACGAAGGGGGACGCATGGGTGCAACATAGTGCCATTTGCCAGAATTAGTGGGGCAAATGGCCATACTTCATGCTAGCTGGCATTCCATCAGAACTGTGTAGCAGCACACCACATTGATCCTGTAAGAAATTACATGGACAAGGACTCAGAGCTGGTGAATGTCATAAAGTGATATATAGTACACCATGCATGCTACTGTACAGTTGTCAAAAGAATATAGTACTACACAGTATGTCACACAATGAAAAGAAATGAGCTTATCCGTGAAAATGATTCCCTACAGTTGGGGTGGAGTTATGCAGAAACATAGAATTTGTTGGCATATAACAACTGCGGACCCATCTAATCTGCCCATATTTCCGACCCAGTGATTAAACGCAGTTCCTACTTGACCTGCAGTTTACCCTTTTTCTCTATTGTTAGTGTTCCTTTTGTTTATCCCATGCATTTGTAGCCCTGGCACCGTGTCTACAGAGGGCTACTACCCCTGCCTGGGTGGCCACTAACAGTTCGAGGGGCCTGGGTTCCCATTTAGCTGTCACGGGGGTTCTTTCCCAAGATGAACAACTATAGTGGGGTGTCTCCACCCAGAGTACATTTAAGTAGGTCAAATTTCAACGTACACCCCCTGGGATGCTGTAACAACCCACCTCCCCACACATGGATACCATAAGCCAAAACACCCAATTTTAACACTTTGCATTTTTGACTTCAGCTAATAATATGCTCACGAGTCTGCATTTTCCAAAACCAGTTATCACCATTTATTTACAGAGTGAGGGTAGGAATGGGTGAGTGGATTAGAGGTTAAGTAGTAATCACATTTTTCAATTGGCATTTAGAAATTGGCATTTTAGAGCAATCCTTCCATTTAAATCCCAAACATATTTTAATTCTTGCAGCCACCAGCCATCTAACTAGCTAGCTGCTGCAGGTGTTTACATTTTCTCAAACCCCAACTGGTACCAGTTTTGACCCCTAAAAGTCATAGCTGGGTACCTATTGCTGACACGTTGTAGGCCTGTGGTGCAGCTGGTCGACCAGTGTTGGTGCTTTGGTGTAGAGCAAAATTAACTCTTACATTTCTCTTTGATTATTTTAAACTTTCCTACATCATTGGGCATAACTTGAAAGCAACTATATACATCCCAGGTGCAGGACAATCCCTGTCTTTACTCATAGTTCTGCAGTCAGTTTGAATGGTGCTGGGAGTGAAACGGGTAGATGGAACAGCAGAACTCAGGATCATTTGGAAGCCTGAGACATGGAACTCGCACTCTGCAGCTTGGATCTTCCAGCTTGCTTGAAGGTCTAGCCGCTTGTCCCCTTCAGCCTGTTTCAGGCCCGATGCAGAGCACATATCCAAGGCTTTCCAGGCCATATAGAAACCGTATCCAGGAGTGACCCCACAGTCTGGCTCCCCACTGGATCTAGAGTGCCCTAGCACCCAGGCATGTGCCCATGGCACCTTGCAGCCAGTCTGCCCACTTGATAGGGGTTGGCTGTTTCCTACCTTGCTCCAGGCTGGGAATGAGCAAATTCTCAGTCTCTCTAGCAGGTCCAGTTGCTAATTTCAATATTTAGAAGAAAACATCCCCGGCCACACTACCATAGTGGTTGCCATGACCCTTTTCACACAGTTCACAGTCTATGGACTCACTGAGTGCACGGTCTCAGTGAGATCTGGACACTTTCAAATTGGGCTCCTCCAAGGACCCTGAACTCTGTACTGACTGAAACACATTCTTTCCTTGACCAGTCCCTTAACTCAGACATCATTTCTCCTCACCATGCAGGTACTCTCAGACCAGAAGAAGCTCTCTGTTTTCCTTCTGCAGACTACTTGGTTTACTGGCCAAACCTCTACATGTCAGGAAAATTCCATACCAAGTTCCCCAAATACCATTTTACTTTAACCAGAACCATCATTTCCTTTAACCAAATGTCCTTCCCTTTCCTTGAGACATTAAGTCCAACCAGGTACAGACAGAACCTTTATTCTTGTTTCTCATCACTGTGGTGTAGACAAATTCAACCCTTCCTTGCACTAAGCTCTGCAGCCCCCAAGAAGATCTCCATCTCCCTGAAATTCCAGACAACCTTTACTCTCTGGAACCTCTGAGAAAACCTTCACTGCTGTGGTGTAGCTTCTTCCCACAGCAGCCTGTTGCTGGGCCTGGCAGCTCTTTCTCTCTCTCTCTCTACTGAACTGCACAGCAAGTCTCCTTGATCACATTCCTCCATACATAGGAAAGGCAGACCCATAGGCCCTGGGGACAGGTAGCTGGCCTGGCAACCCACAGAATGCCCTTCCCCAGCCTTGCAGCCC
Source organism: Neoceratodus forsteri (assembly GCA_016271365.2). Classification (NCBI taxonomy): domain Eukaryota; kingdom Metazoa; phylum Chordata; order Ceratodontiformes; family Ceratodontidae; genus Neoceratodus; species Neoceratodus forsteri. Next base: position 275,951,907 of record CM057451.1, read on the forward strand.
ATTTTCTGCATAGGGGCTGGAGCACCCTCACTGTGGAGGGCTCCCACAGAACTGACTTCAGAACCAAAGTCTCTCATTTTTGGGAGCTCTCTGCAGCTTCTGATTGGTTGATACCACTGTCCCTTTCAAAAAATTAATATGTAGAGGCTCCATTGATGCCTGATTGGTTGTGAGCAGGCGCCAAGAATTTCCCTGCTTTTGCCCCACAAGTCCATTTAACAGTTCCACAAGCATCACTGGCAAATCCTGGCACTCCGATTGGCTGTACAATGGTCACCTGGCTGCAAATATGGCTGTTGGCAAGAACAGTCCCTGCAGTCCATACAATGTTCCAACTTTATTCCTCTAGTGCAACCACAATAAATATTTTTATTCAATCATTGCCTCCCTGAATTGTAACAGCCCCGGCCCTGTTGATTCACTGCCCCATATGAACATTTATTTATCCCCTGCCTGTCATTAACACTGATCCAGCTTGCCACCAGGTGCTAGGCAGGCGCTCACATTAACATTCATTTTCCCCACAGCCTCATTAATATTCATGAGGCACATTGCTAACACCAACAGACAGCAGTCTTTAACAAAACGCCCGAGGCTCCTTTTTGCCTCCTTCAGGTCTCCGTCCCCCAAAAAGCTTAATTTCAGGACCAGGAGCATTAAAGAGCCATCTGTTTGGCCATGGCAATGGCTGCAATCACCAAGTGCTACACACATGCGTGAGTTGCCCGGATTGCACCATTTCTGCAAATGGGACCGTAGCTCCTGCTTTACTCCCCGTGGCCCCATTCTGAGTTAAAAATGTGATCCTGGGGCTGGATGAGACTACAGGGTCAAATGGGACTGGCCAGGAGAATGAGAGACACTACAGGGAACCCAGGGAAGTGGGGAAAACTGGAGAACAGGGCAGCCCCATGGGGCAAGCAGGTAAGCCCCAAAGGGGAGGGGGTTACACATTTTGAATTCCACCATCATTTTGCCTCCCACTGCCTTTGCCAAGAGGCTATGCCATGTTTCCACCAATCTTTCTGTGAAGAAATATTTCTCATGTTACCCGAGTCTACCCTCTAGTCTCATATCATGACCCCTTGTTCTTATAGAAACATAGAATTTGATGGCAGTTAAGGTTACCCTTATACACACCTACTTCCACTCTGGGCTGAGGTTTGAAAGAATTCAGCTAATGAGACATGTATTCCCTGAGTGGCTGACATACCTTTCAACCCAAAAAGTGACTACAGTACAGTACAGTGCAGTACAATATAGTACGGTACAGTACAGTATGGTATGATATAGTATGGCATAGCACAGTACTTTATGCAGCACAGCACAGCCCAGCACAGCATGTGATGAGTTGTGCACATGCACTTGCACATGTTATGGGAGTTAAATGAACCAGACAAAATAAAAACAGGTTGCACGATAACTAAAATGAAAAAATTAAAATCATAATACTGTGCCTACCTATAACATCCCCAAAGACAAATGCAACAAGCATTTATAATGAAAAAAAATCATAAAGTCTTTATTGTTAGGTGAGTTGGGGTGGTGATTGTCCAGTTAACCAATGTCTCCTCTCCTCTCCTCTCCTGTGCTCTCCTCTTCTCTCCTCCCCTCTCCCTGTCCTTCCCTTCCCTCCATCCATTTCCCTCCCCCTCCCCTCCTCTCCATATCTCAACTGTCCCTGATTATGAGGACAGCCCTCATTGCCCCTCAAAATTGTTGTGTCCCTCATTTCATCCCTCATGGAAAGGTGCTGCCCACACAGAGAATGCATTAACAACTAAACCATATTTTTACATGCTTCGTATTTAAAAAATGACTTTATAGGCTTGTAAAGGAGAGGCTGGTTGATATTTATACTGAAACTGCATTTATTAAAGTAGGATAAATGCAGTTTCACAGCATTTGAAAATTGTAAACACAGTCTCTGTTGATTCAAAATCATGCAGCAAGAATCCTAAAATGGCTGCATTGATGATGTCAGGGAAGAGGGATAACAGCTGTGCAGATGTATTCTAGTTCTACTTACTGTATTCAAATGTGAATAACTTTAAAACAAAAATGATAGCATGGTACTGTGAGCACTAAAGCTGTTCAGCACAAAAATATCTACAAAATAAGTGGTGTTTCATTTATAGTTCATTTTAGTTTTTATTTCAATTAGCAAAACTGCAGCAGAAAATTACATTTTGTCAATTTTTCAACAAACAAATGCAAATAACTTTAAAACAAAAATTATAGCATGATACTGTGAGCACTGCATTTGTTCAGCACAAAAATATATACAAAATGAGTGGTGTTTCATTTATATATACCTTTTATTTTTATAATTAGCAACAAAAAAAAGCAGCAGAAAATTACATTTTTTCACTATTTGCAACAAACAAATGAAAATAGCTTTAAAGCAAAAAAATGATAGCATGGTACTTTGAGCACAAAATTGTTCAGCACAAAAATATCTACCAAATGAGTAGTGTTTCATTTATAAATACGTTTCACACTTTTTATAATCAGCAAAAATGGCAGAAAATTCAATTTCTTTTCACTTTTGGGAAGTATGGCATAAATGGAATATGCTACCTCCTACTGGAAATATTGTTGATATTTTTGTTCTCATGCCTCCTCCAATTAACTAAACTGCAATTTGCTTTTCAAATAACTCCCACCTCCCACCTTCCACCTCCTGCCTTACAAACAAGGGACGGGGTGCAAAACTGTTGTAGGCTTAATGTTTCCATTTCTATTTTCCTTGCTCTGTCAATGCTTCCTCACTGTGACAGTGTGAGCCACAGATTCTTGTATTTCCACTTTACTTTATCAGGCAAAATGATCTAGGGCATGCTACATTTCTCATGCAGCCACCCACTAACACTTCTTTTCTTCCTTGCATTTAGTCAGTGCACATGAAAACTGCCTTAGCCATACTACCCTGAGCTACATCTCGTTCTGCTACCATTTCCCTTTTTGATTTTATTTTTGTCATTCAGATGTGTGCCATTTAAGTTGAAATTCTACCTCTATTTCCAGACAGAGAAGCTAGGGGCCTGATGCTCCTCAGAGCAGCCACCTACTTACTCTCCCATGTCCTTAGCATGTGCTTCCATAGCAGCATAGGTCCTTCAGCACCTAAGTGAAGTCATCAGCACTTCCCAGCTAGTTGATGGCACTCAACTGCTTCCTTTTCCTCGCAACCCACCTGGGGCATGGTAATATAGCATTACCACACACCTTGTCATGTGTTATTGCTTACTTACAATTTACAGTGTTATCCTATGGGAATCATATACCTTACTTCAGACGTGATTGAAGGCATTCAGCTGCACCTCATGCCTCCCAACCCACCTTGGGTATGAGGTAATTTAGCATTGCTGTACACCTATCATGTTACCCACAATTTACAATGTGATCCTATGGGAATTTTACTGCACTTTCCAGGTGGTGTGCAAGTTTGTATGGGTATTCATGGCTACATAAGCACTGGACCATGATGATGGATGTCTCTTATATCATTTGGTAAGAGCTGTATGTTGTTCATCTTACCTGATAATGGATGTCTGTGGTTGCTTGTGATGCCTTCCTCCCTTTGGCATCTCGGAGGAATGTGGAGTTATTGTTGAAAACCCTAACATTGTATTTCCATACTTTGCTGCTTTAATAGCAACACAAACTGATGCATTAACTGAGTTTTTTTGCAAAGAATATATAAGGATATGCTACCCTTACTGGAAATATTGTTGATATTTTGTCCATGTGCTGATTGACCCAATCACATCACAAGTGGTGAAGCCATGAGTGATGTCATCAGGTCAATTGGCACAAGAACAAAAGATGTCAATAACATTTCTAGTAGGGAGGTAATATATTCCATTTATGCCATACCTCCAAAAAGGTGAAAAATGTTTTTATTTCCTGCCATTTTTGCTGATTATAAAAATCTAAAAGGCATCTATAAATACGCCACTCATTTAGTAGATATTTTTGTATTGAGCAACTTTTGTCCTCAAAGTACCATGCTATCATATTTAGTTTTAAAGCTACAGGTATTTGCATTTGTTTGTTGCAAAAAGTGAAAAAACCAAATTTTCTGCTGCTTTTTCTAATTGTAAAAACTAAAATGTATATATAAATGAAACACCACTCATTTTGTAGATATGTTTTGCTGAAAAATGTTGTGCTTACAGTACCATGCTATCATTTTTGTTTTAAAGTTATTTGCATTTGTTTGTTGAAAAATGAAAAAATTAATTTTCTGTTTTGCTAATTTTTAACAATTAAAAGTATCTGTAAATGAAACACCACTCATTTTTAGATATTTTTGTGCTGAACAAATGTTGTGCTCACAGTACCATACTATCATTTTTGTTATAAAACTGTTTGCATTTATTTGTTGCAACCAGGAAATAATTGAATTTTCTGCTGCTTTTTTTTTTGCTAATTAAAAAAACTAGAAGGTATTGATAAATGAAACACCACTCATTTTGTAGATATATTTGTGCTGAACAACCCTTTGTGCTCACAGTACCATGCTATCATTTTCTAGCTCTAGTTGAGCTAGAATACATATGCACAGCTGGCATCTCTCACCTCATTGACATCATCAAGGCAGCCATTTTAGGATTCTTACAGCAGGATTTTTGAATCAGGTGAGGCTGTGTTTACAATTTTAAATGCTATGAAACTGCATTTATTCTACTTTAATAAATGGAGTTTCAGTATAAATGTAAACAATAGCTTCTCCTTTACAAGACTATGGAGTCATTTAAAAAAGATAAAATGTAAAAAGATGGTTTAGTTTTCCTTTAAAGAAACACTGTCAACCCTCACTGTCTGACTCTCCTGGGTTGGGTCCTGTATAGGGTTTACTTCATAATTTTGACTATCTACCCCTGCGTGGGTGACCTATGAAATTGTTGTTGTTTGTATGTTGACCTTCCTGTGTGAGGTCCTGCCCTGAATACTGTACCACTGTCTTCTGCTTATTTTGATATTCTGTATTCGGTACTCTACCATGTCGTGCTTGAAAATAGGCAGGCCAAATTGCCGAATGCACTTACCCAGTTACCAAAAGCTAGTAAATAAATAAATAAACCCCTTAGGTCTCAAAGTGTCCCTAGTTTAAAAACACATTTTATGATTGTCAACATTCTGTAAAGATTGCTTATGTAGCTGGTAGTTTGATTCTGATTCTTTTTCTTAAAAAAGTGAAATGCCCACCATACTGGTGTTACCACACCAAAACATGTTTACATTCCTTGATAAGCTCCAACTGCATCTTTCCTGGATTTGGGAACACCCACAACACAGTCTAGCTACTCATGATGCAGTGAAAGTTTAGGAGACTACTGCATCATGAATGATTGCACTATTTAGAGGTGTTTCTAATGTCCAGGAAGTATTCAGTAAGAAAAGATCCAGGATTGTAAACAAAATAAAGTTGTTTATAAATATACCTTAGCATGCATTTCAGTTCTACTAAACAAGGAGACAGACAAAACAAACAGCAACGTCAATGAATTTTAGAGACGAAGGAATCATAAAATGCAGGTTTTTAACTAGAAATAATATGATAAAAATAGATTGACAGTGCCCTTTAAAGCAAACATTTCTGATAGTCTATGATTCTGAATCAAAAATAAACTTTGTACAAGTAAACAAAATTGTTTTCACAGTATTTTAAGCTTGTATGTCCATGTCTGAGGACGTGTCCCTCATTCAGAGGTTCAGTGTTCCTCATTGTTCCTCATTTTGAGTGCCTGTGTTCCTCATTTCAGAGAAAAAGGTTGTGAGGTATGCTTCCCTTCCCTCCCTCCTCTTCCTTCCTCCCCTTTTCTTCCCCTCCCTCCCTGACAGCATTATTTAAATTTTTTCACTCTTGACTCCCTCTTGTGTGCACCTTTCCCCAAATTATTATATTACCTGCTTGATTTCTATCCAAGCAACATCCAGGTCTAAACTTGTTACTTCCCTATTCATTCTCATTATCATAGTACCTGTGTAATTTCCTTCAAAACTGATTTCCAGGTTTCACATTTTACTACCCCTCCCCACATCATAGTATTACCAGTTGCTTTCACTCAAATGGCAGTTGTGCTGCAAAGGGATTATATTGCCATTGTGTTGGGTAGGGATGCGAATTTAATTTTACTGTACTTTTGAAACAAGAAACAAACAGCTGAGGTTCACAATTGTATTTCATTATAATTTCACAGCACAGGAAAAGTGTTGCATTTGTCACATTGCAGTAGCACAACCATTTGCACGAACAGCAGGTACGACTTTAGCCATGTGCTCTATTGTATGTAGCAATTGCAATCTTCCAGTGTCAGCAGTCTGTTTGCAAAGGTGTCTGATGGCCCATCCCAGCTGATCATGACTCCAAGGTTTTGCCTATATCCTAATGTAGGGCTTCATCTAATGCCACACCATTTCAGTTGGGTTTAGATCTAGAGATTTTGGTGGTGTCTGTACCCAGTTGACTCCTGTTCCTTTATAAAAAGTTGTGACACTGTGTGTTTGGGTGACTGTCAGTAAAATAAAATGCATGGAGACTTTAGAGAGAGAGAGAAGAGAGAGATACCCTACAGTAGTTCAGACTGTCTCAGCCCCTGACTCATCTTAATTATGCTGTGGCATGCATATTACAGTGCCTGCATATTGTACAGTGCATTACTTTGTAAATAAACAATGCTCGTCTGCAAACACACACTCAGTAATTAGCATAGCCTTCTTCTCCACTCTCATCTCTGAAGAAATCTCACTTCATGATGCCACTGAATAGAAGTGTATGCCCAGGACCTTGTCATGAGCTACAGCTCCAGAAATGGATTTTGAGTGGATGTTTTGGCCATGGTTTCAGTGACTGCCTGCTCTTTTTGTTTTTGTAAAAAGCCATACCTTAGGGCAAAACAACTGCATTGTAATAGTTGATTCATCCATAAAATGACACCAGAAAACGTCTCATTTGCTGCCATTCACTCCCTGACCTGTTCCAACTGTTTTGTTGATGTCAGGGATCAGAGGGCATGCTCTGCAGGACATTAGAAATGGCTGTCAACATCCTGCTATATGCAATATGATACTACACTACCACATGAGGACTCTATACAGTGCAATATGGTACTACACTACCACATGAGGACTCTATACAGTGCAATATGGTACTACACTACCACATGAGGATGCTATACAGTGCAATATGGTACTACACTACCACATGAGGACTCTATACAGTGCAATATGGTACTACACTACCACATGAGGACGCTTATACAGTGCAATATGATGTATGTCTTTGCAAAATGATGCACAGCACTTTACCTTGCTCTGTCATAAGTCCATCCCTTGCTGTATCTCATTCTTTGAATTGATGATTCTCACACTGAGTAGCCCTGGTTTGTAAGCATCTCACAGACCTCTTGTGCACCACCTTCATCTTTCATTGTAAGCCTGTCCACAATGTTAGAAACATCACTGCAAAAGATATGCAAACCAATTAGGCAGCAGTACAATACATTCTCCTGGCATCCGCTGTGCCTTGTAGTGCCTGTCTTCTACTGTATTTTCTTAACTGCCATTGTAAATGGAGTCCTCTGAAGAAAGAGGGGTTACTAGTGGAGTACCCAGGGTTCAGTACTGGGTCCTGTCCTTTTAATGTCTTTATAAGTGACATTGCAGAGGGACTGGAAGGAAAAGTATGCCTCTTTGCAGATGACACAAAGATCTGCAACAGGGTTGATACATAAGAGAAGGGACTTGGTAAGGTTGGAGGAATGGTCGAAGTATGGCAGCTAGGATTCAATGCAACGAAGTGCAAAATAATGCACCTGGGAAACAAAACCCAGGGAAGAGTACACAATGGGGAGTAACAAAACAAAAAGGAAAGGGACCTGGGGTAATCATATCAGATGACCTTAAGGTTAGCAAGCAATGTGAGAAGGCAGTAGGGAGAGCTGGGGTATACTGGGATGCATAAGGAGAGGCATCACCAGCAGAAAACAGGAAGTTGTTATCCCTCTGTACAGACAGTTGGTGAGACCCCATCTGGAGTACTGCGTCCAGTTCTGGAGACCCCATCTCAGAAGGACATAGACAAGATAGAGGCAGTCCAGAGGAGGGCAACTAGAATGGTGCAGGGTCTGCAAGAGAAGCCATACAAGGAGAGACTAAAAGAGCTTAATATGTATACCCTTGAGGAAAGGAGAGAGGGAGGACATGATAGAAATGTTTAAGTACCTCAGTGGAATCATCAAAGTCCAAGAGGGTAGCATCTTTCAGAAAAAGAGACATGCAAGAACAAGGGGACACAATTTAAAGATAGAGGGGCGGTTCAGGGGCAATGTGAGGAAGTATTTTTCTCACAGAGAGGGTAGTGGATGCATGGAACAGTCTTCCTGAGGAGGTTGTGGGGTCTAAAACTGTGGGAGAATTCAAGAATACATGGGACAGACATAAGGCAATTCTTGTGGTGGGTAGGAAGAAATAGGCTGTTGGTTAACTAGGATCTGCGGCTTATCCTGTAGGTAGGAAATGGGCAGACTAGGTGGGCCAAGCTGTCCTTATCTACCGTCAAAGTCTATGTTTCTATGTTAATGTACCTTGCTCAGGGGCACTGAGGCAGCATAGTACTGTACATATTCATTACCTTCTAACGATCTTTCAAAGGCACTGATACATCACAGTACCTCTTTACTGCCATCTAATATGCCTTGCTCAAAGGTACAAAGCAACACAGCACCTCTTCATTGTCATCTAATGTGCCTTTCTCAAAGGAAATGAGGAAGCAGAGTATCTTCTCTTGCAGAGCATCTCTGTACTGTACTGTACTGTACTTTGCTGTCACTGAAACCTGCCTGTTCCACACTGTTAATCTGCAGATGTGCTCTGCAAGGCCAAAGATGACTATAAAGGCCTGACAGAGAAATTTGAATTCAGCTTTGTCAAGGAAGGCCTATATTGCCTTCATCAAAGTCCCGTTTAGTGCATCTTATAAACAACATTGCTCATTCTCGCACCCAGCTTCCTAGTTATTATATTGTGAAGGTGCTGGTGCTTTGTTCTCCAAATGAAACTCCAAAAGATTGAATTACAGTACCATAACACTGTATTTATCCATGGACAAGTAGGCATGTCCCTGAAGTGAGACCATAGAAGCACCAATCAGATGTGACAGATGTCGAGGTATGCCAATCAGATGTTGGAGAATGTTTAGGCATGGCTTGCCTCTGATATGTAAACATTTTGAACAGTCATGAACCAATCAACAGCTGAGTGCTACATGTCTTCTATTTTGTGAACAGTTTTAAAGGGGTTTAGGGTGCTTGTAAATTGCAATTAGACTGCACAGAATGGTTTTATGTGGCCCCAAAGCTTAAAAGCTTTCAGGAAGAAGATCTTGCTGGCCAATTAACAAAATAGCACATCAGTAAAGAGAAATAGAGCAGGAAAAGAACGTTCTGCACCACCTACATAGCATGTAATGAAATTCAGAAGGAATGAACCAAAGAAATACAGTGTAAGTAATTACTCTTTATGTGCATTTGATAACCTAGGCACATGCATGGTGGGGTGCACTGGCAACCAGCAGATGTAAAAAAAAAATAGGAACACTGTATGTTGTGCTGTAATTAAACATGCTGTACAATTTCTTTCTTCTGCACAGCGTGATATTCTAACAAGTGATTATATGCTGGCATTTTAGAGGAAACAATAAATTAACTTGGAGCAGGCACATCTGGACATTAGAAGCAGCTGAGCTGCATCAGATATATAAAGCCATTGTACTGGGTAATCCAGGCCAAGTACATCATGCAGGAGAAACAGCTGAGTCTGAACAGATACATCAGGCCATGGTACCTGCTGAGCCAGAGCAGGTACATCATGCAGGAGAAGCAGCGAAGTCTGACCAGGTACATCAGCCCATGGTATCTACTGAGCCAGAGCAGGTACAACATGTGGGAGAAGCAGTGGAGTCTGACCCGGTACATCAGGCCATGGTACAGTACATGCTGAGCCAGAGCAAGTACATCATGCAGGAGAACCAGCAGAGTCTGACCTTGTACATCAGGCCATGGTACCTGCCGAGCCAGAACAGGTACATCATGCAGGAGAACCAGCAGAGTCTGACCAGGCACATCAGGCCATGGTACCTGCCGAGCCAGAACAGGTACATCATGCAGGAGAACCAGCAGAGTCTGACCAGGTACATCAGGCCATGGTACCTGCCGAGCCAGAACAGGTACATCATGCAGGAGAACCAGCAGAGTCTGACCAGGTACATCAGGCCATGGTACCTGCCGTGCCAGAACAGGTACATCATGCAGGAGAACCAGCAGAGTCTGACCAGGTACATCAGGCCATGGTACCTGCCGAGCCAGAACAGGTACATCATGCAGGAGAAGCAGTGAGTCTGACCAGATACATCAGGTCATGGTACCTGCCAAGTTAGAACAGGTACATCATGCAGGAGAAGCAGCTGAGTCTAACCAGGTACATCAGGCCATGGTACCTGCAGATCCAGAACAGGTACATCATGCAGGAGAAGCAGCTGAGTCTGCCCAAGTACATCAAGCCATGGTACAGTACATGCTGAGCCAGAACAGGTACATCATGCAAGAGAAGCAGCGGAGTCTGACCAGGTACATCAGGCCATGGTACCTGCTGTGCCAGAGCAAGTATATCAGGCAGGAGAATCAGCTGAGTCTGACCAGGTACATCATGCGCATGGTACCTGTTGAGGCAGAGCAGGTACATCATGCAGGAGAAGCAGCTGAGTCTGACCAAGTACATCAAGCGATGGTAAAGACCAAAAGCACTGCACTCATAGAGACGACCAACACACAGATTCATAGCATGTTTCAACAAAGCAATAGAAAAAGGGAGCTACGATACAATTGTATCTATTAAGTTTTACCTGTTAAGTTTTAGAATTGTTATTAGGATCGTAAACTCTATAATACTATTTATGTAGCTCTATGAAAAGATTAGAAGGGGGCATAGTTTATAAATTATATCTAATTAACTTTTGATATAGTTAAAATTATTTCATTTGTAAAGTGGCCCATGTGAAAACAACTGAATACATTAAATCAATGTAACTACTGCTTAGTGAAATAATTGAGCAGCATCACTATGCCAGTATTACTAATGCATATATATATACTTCACAATTTAAATCATTCTATTAAAGTTATATATCAATAATAGGACATAGTGAGACAGGAGGCTTAAAAATGCTTGTTCAAGATAATATAAAGGCAGTAACATTATAGAGAAATTATTTAGCGAGATTAGAGAAATTCAAAATTCCAAAAAATTCAAAACAAATTCAAGAAATTCTGAATCAAACATTCAGGTTTGTTAAAACAGTTATCAATATTAAGCTGGAAATGACTGGTAATGTATACAATTATCATTGTCAGGAGGATCTTCACACAGAATTCTAGAGGAGGAAGCTATAAAAGAACATAAAACAGCAATCAGTAAATGCCACTTATTAGATAGTGTTTACAAAGATATGTTAAATATGCAAATCTACTTAGATACACATAATCAAATAATGTGTTTCTAAACACCAAAGTGTTATACAAGGATCCTTTTCTTTTCCTGTTATATCATGCTCTCCCATACTAAACCATATTCTGGCATATTAAATACTGATCTTTTATGGATCTTTCAAAAAGGTTTTAGGTCAAGTTCATCATTCATTCCTTCCTTCTGGGTTTAGTGCTCCAGAGTGGAGATCCATCTGCTTTCCTTCTCTTAAAGGAGGTTCAGTGCGCACCTTTTCCTTCTTTCACAAATACATCAGACAATGCTATCTGCTGAGCCAGATCAGGTACATCATGCAAGAGAAGCAGCAGAGTCTGACCAGGTACATCAGACCATGATACCTGCTGAGCCAGAGCAGTACTATCGTACGGCAGAAGCAGCAGCGTATGACCAGGTGCATCAGGCCATGGTACCTGCTGAGCCAGAGCAGGTACATCATGCAGGAGCAGCAGCGGAGTCTGACCAGCCACATCATGCAGGAAAAGCAGCTGAGTCTGACTAGGTGCATCAGGCCATGATACCTGCTGAGCCAGAGCAGGTACATCATGCAGGATAAGCAGCAGAGTCTGACCAGGTACATCAGGCCCTGGTACCTGCTGATCCAGAGCAGGTACATTAGGCAAGAGCAGCAGCGGAATCTGACCAGGTGCATCAGTCCATGGTACCTGCTGAGCCTGAGCAGGTACATCTTGCAGGAGTAGCAGCTGAGTCTGACCAGGCACATCAGGCCATGGTACCTGCTAAGCCAGAGCAGGTACATCAGCAGGAGACGAGCTGACTCTGACCAGGTACGCCTTGCAGGAGAAGCAGCTGAGTCTGACAAAATACATCAGGTCATGGTACCCGTTGAGCCAGAGCAGGTACATTATGCAGGAGACGCGTGGAGTCTGACTAGGCACATCAGGCCATGGTACCATAAAGCCAGAGCAGGTACATCACGCAGGAGAAGGTACATCAGGTCATGGTACCTGTTGAGCTAGAGCAGGTACATTATGCAGGAGAATCAGTGAGTCTGACTAGGTACATCAGACCATGGTGTATTGCTGAGCCAGAGCAGGTACATCATTCAGGAGAAGCAGCAGAGTCTGACTGGTGCATCAGGCCATGGTACCTGCTGAGCCAGAGCAGATACATCATGCAGGAGAAGCAGCTGAGTCTGACCAGGTACATCAGGCCATGGTACCTGCTGAGTCAGAGCAGGTACATCATGCAGGAGAAGCAGCTGAGTCTGATCAGGTACATCAGACCATGGTACTGCTGAGCCAGAACAGGTACATCATTCAGGAGAAGCAGCGGAGTCTGACCAGGTGCATCAGGCCATGGTACCTGCTGAGCCAGAGCAGGTACATCAGGCAAGAGCAGCAGCGGAATCTGACCAGGTATATCAGGCCATGGTCCCTGTTGAACCAGAGCAGGTACATCATGCAGGAGAAGCAGCTGAGTCTGAACAGGCACATCAGGCCACGGTACAGTGGTAGCCACAGACACTATTTCCAGACATTTCGTGAAATTTCTGAAGAGTTTCTCTCTGCCCCTACAGTTTAAATGCAAAAGCATCAGATATTTCTGAAATATCACAGAAATTCCAGGAAATAGCTGGCAGTTTCTAGTATACTACTGTACCTGCTGAGCCAGAGCAGGTACATCATTCAGGAGAATCAGTTGAGTCTTACCAGGCATATCAGGCCATAGTGTCTGCATTGCCAGAGCAGACACATCAGGCCCTGCAAACATCTGAGCAGCAGGGTACCACAGCAATTTCACAGCCCACAAAGAAGTCAAGAGTTGGAGACCATGCCAGAAATTCCAATAGTTTGTGTGCCAAAGTCTGAGGAAAACTCAGCAAGATCTAGACTGCATGGGGATGCCTTGGTTCAGATAAAGGTTGGACAACTACAGCTATAGAGTCTTGTAAATGAGATGTGCAGTGAACTTTGAGAGATTTGACTGTCAATGCCATGGACCTCAACTCCCAAGAAGCAACACAACATTTATTTATTTTATTTGACATGAGCATATCTGTATGAGGACAGCATAACACAATGACATGCAGAGGTGGACACAGTACCAGCAGAAACAGACACACTGCCAGCAGAAGTGGACACAGTGCCAGCAGTAGCAGACACAGTATCAACAATAACAGACATAGTGCTGACAGTAGCAGACACAGTTTAAAGAACTGCTGACGCCTCAAAGAAAACTTTGAAAAACACAATACTGTAGGAAGGTGCAATTCATCTTGTGTTCCATGTGCATTCTATAGACTTCTCCTCTGCATTTGTGTATTAAGGAGGAAATTGTTAGAATACATGATCTTTATCCATTAGATCTTTATCCCTTAGAGTTCACCTGCATCTACTGTATAGCTTATTGCCTACTTCAAGTCATAACGCTCTGTCGTGACATCACAATCTGTTTCCATGGGAGTAACTGTGATGTCACAAGCAGTGCATTATGACCTCAGGTATGGAGAAAGCAACAGGAGTAGATGAACACTTTAGAAGTAAACATCCTGTTTTCATGCAAATTACCTCAATAATAAATAATGTGGAGGAAAATGCAGAACTAATGTGAAATACAAGCTGAACTGTGTCTACATATTATGTTTTGTTAAAGCTGTCCGGAAGGCATCTTTAGCTCTTTAAGTAGAAGTGGACATAGTGCCATCCTGACTTCCAGCATGACAACAATCACCCCAGACCACAGGGCCACAGCTGGAGTAATCATATGTTACTAGTGTGCAAATAACATACTGTATAGTCATCAGGTTAACATTTTACCAAACAGACTTAGTGCCATTCAGCACAGACAGGGAAGAGAACTAAGATACTGGTGTGGTGACAAACCATACAATTTGCTGCTTTGGTTTTCTGTGGCCTTGTACCATTTGTACACATCATTGTGACCTCTACTCCAAGCTTATCTTCCCTCTTTAGTGGCAGTTGCCTTACCCATAGCGCATCTTTAATTGGGAAGTTCTGGCTTGGTTATCTCCCACCTTGCCTCCACTCCCTCATCTCTGTACTCCCTATCCCACTCTACTCCCTCCGTAACTCCTCCTCTAGGACCCTCACCCTCCCTCCCATTACTCCTCATCTGGATGAGCTGCCTTCTATCACTTCCCAAGCCTCTGAACTCCCTCCTTAGATATCCACTCTACCCAGTCCACTCATTCCTTTTCTATCTCCCATGACAATACATATCCCCTCCTGCAATTGCTCCTGATCCTCCCCCTTATTTCCTCTACTTGACTTTCTTCCACCAATCACTTGGCTCAAATCTAACAAACACTCTAGCTTGGGCTGTCCTCAAGAACAGATCTTCCCTGCAGGGGTCCTTGCATCCTGAAGGGTGCAGGCTCATTTTGACTACTAATTCCTCCTTATTGTACTCCTTGCCTATCCTCTTGCAGGAGTCCTGCACCTAAGGGAGCATAAGCCCTCTCGTCCCACCATCTAGTCCCCTCTTTTCTCCCAAAACCTGATTAATCAACCTGTATTCCTACCAGTATGCCTTAAAGTTTACTAATGTTGTTTAGATTCTGGTACTACCCTAGTAGTGTGTTATTTGTAATGTATTTATAGCTCTGTGCGTGTATATGTGATTTGGTTTTATGTACAGAAAATGTAAATATATTTGCTACATGTATATATGTAAACCAGATATATTTATTTAGTACACATTGATGGCCTGTTCTGTCTGCCTGTATCTCTTAAGTGCTTCTTATTTTGTAACTCTGTATCTTACTGTATCCTCTGTACCTCTCCTCCCAGGACGATCTGGAAACGAGCTATTGCAGCTCAGTGTGCCTTTCCTGTAAAACTTTTCAAATAAAAAAAATAAAATAATTAATTAATGAAATAAATTTATGTTCAATGGCGAACAAAATCAATTATATATAACAAGTCTTTGTATTACAGCAGGCTTGGTGGAGCGGAGTGTGTCATTCAACGACCACCGTAGCAGTAACACTTAACTTCCTGGTTTCGTGGCAGGTAGCGGTTTTAAAACCATAATGACTGTAAAAAAAAGTGTCTCTCTTTGTGTTGAGATTTTAGAGCTTGTAAGAGTGGAAGCTGCGTAGGCACAAATCGCTATATCGGGATCGAACGCATGAGTTAGCGGGAAAGCTATTTGTTTGCAGCATGTGGGATGCTTATTGGATTGCGGGCAGCTGTTGGGATGGTGCCGATTTCAACCAAAAGTTGTGAGGTTAGAATTTTTTTAGTATTTATTGTGCAATTTACTGTAGTTTGGCCTAGTTATGGCGAGGGGGCAGATTTCTTTCATAGACAGAGGCTGCTTGTTTAAATGTTGTGAGCTATGCTAACCTGTGTTTTTTTAGGGTTGGCACAGCTCAGTGATTTGTTCTTGTAGTGGGCTCAACAGTGAAGGGTAGAGCCGGTTGGCTACAATATCTACTGATAAGGACATGGCTCAGAAGATGTTGTAGCCAATCAGGTTACAGATTTCTGAGCCCATTTTATATGCACACATATTACAGTATGTGCCCCACCATCGATATTGAGGGTGCATTGTACAAGGCTCACACTGGTACAAGTAAGGCCTTCTGTATGCTCCAGCCTGTTGTAGATGAGCAGATTGAGTGAGGAGTAGCTCACCCCTTGTAGGAGTGCCAGGAAGGCAGTATCACCCAGACAATGAGCTGGCTCCAGTTTCAGGCTTGCTGTTTCAGAGTACAGAAAGGCTTTTGGGATCTTAACTTCTCTTTTCACCCAGCTTGAGGCTGGTTACTAGAGAGCACTCAAAGGGTTAAGCCTGACCCTGAGAGATGCTCATTTTGGTCCCCAGCTTGGAGATAGGGTATCTGGAGCTTGCACCTAGAGATTCTTGACTCAGTCAGCAGTGGGAAGGTCAGGCATGAATATTCATGGCTGTGCACTTCCTCCTTTACACTACACAGAGGGAAGAAAAGCTAAGGGTACATGCACAGTGAGGAGGGAGAAAACAGCAAGAGGTCCAGCCCCCAGCTGCAATGGAGCTGAGGGGGCCTGCATCCCTCATAGAGGTTGTCAGAGTCCCTGGGTCCAGGTGGCACTGGTCCCTCTGGTGAGGTCTCCAGGACTCAGGAGCAAGTCATAAACCCTCATGAGAAGAACTCCCCAAAGCTCCAGTGAGGTAGATGACCAGCATCCAGTGTTCAGCCTTTGAGAAAAAGGAAGATACAAACCAAGTGGCACAAAAGGAGTAGTGGAGGGACACCCTTCCAGGGAAGTCACCAGGATTTGTGATAATCCACTCCTGGAATCTGTATGTGCTGACATTGCTCTGTGGGTGATAATAGCCTATGCAGTAGTTACAGTATTTAAACCCCTGGGAGTGCACCAAATGAATGTTGTTAGGTGGAGGGGCCCTGATAAGAGTTGGGTTGATAAGTCCCAGTATGGAGCCAGGCATGGAGTTAGTCTTCTTGGGCCACTACGGCTATCATTGTAGTTGCAGGAGAAAGGCACACATGGCTGAACACCTGTATCCATAACTGAAGAGTATATCATAATGCTGATGTACTGAACGGAATGTGAAAGCCACTTGCTGGCATGTTAGATGAGCACAGGCATGTTTACCCCAGGGTAGTGCTTGCCCTCCTGGAGGGTTGCCAAACATAGGCCTTAGGAGTGCCAGGCTCCAGGCCCCCAAAAAGGAGATACAGTAGCTTTATGAGACTGGTAATGAAAAGAAACAGCAGGAACAGAGCCCCGGACCCTTTAGAACAAAGGGAGGCAATCCTGGTATAACAGTGTAGAAAAGTGGGTGTAAGACACATTTATGGTGATAGAAAATGAAAAACTTGCTGACAATTGAAGATGAACTGAAAAACAATGGCAGTGCCCTTCTAAGCTGTGTAATATCATTTCAACTTATCAAAATGCATCATGCTTGATCCCAGCTCCCGGTATGGATTGGTTTGTGAGCAGCCTCCTGTTTGTGGCACCAAAAGTGTACATTGGTTGTCCCTGGTCCCCATTCATCCCGACTCCTGGCTCAAGTTAAAGGAAAGGTGCTGGTGTTTTGGTGTAAGGTGTGTACTCCTCTGGATGAGGATGCCATCATATTCCCTAGATGCTGGGGCATGCCCAGCCCTTACAATTATAGTGGCTCAAAGGGAAAGAATGTTTTCCCAAGAACTTATTATTGCCACCCTGACCCATGTTAAACTCCATTTTGATATGTCACTTCCTTTTATAGCCAGAATACATGACAGGCAGAAGAAATGAATTAAGGAAGGTACAAAAGGAAATTCACCCCTTATTTAGGAAACTGTTTTGTTTTTGTTACATGCATTTAATAAAATATTTGAATCTTGTTATGTTGTAGCAAAATAAAAGTCATGGAAAATGACATCTGTCTGTCTTTTCTGTTCTGGTGTCCTAAAATGGATGGCTTCATTGAAACCATTTTGAAATAGTGTGATACCTCTCATGCAGCATTTAACATGAAGACAAACTTAAGGTGTGAAATGGGCATAGCTCACAACAAAATGTGGTTTTGGGTGTTGATACAGTAATTATCCAGCAAGGCATTTACTTACTGTACATGCGTGTGGATGCACAAACTGTGTCTTCATCTGTGTTGTCTCCAAAACCACAGTTTGGTGGCCATTTATGACTGGCTTGTGTGGTCTGAATGTAGGATCTGACAAGCACAATCCAGAGTTTGGACTGAAAATGTATCAGAAAACATGAATTAAGAGCAAAATAAAAGCAATATGAAATAACAAGTGACCGTGCACATGCACAGTAAGCACACAATTTGCCTAGTCACAGTGTTTTTTGGCCCATTCATAACTTTATTTCAAGGCATTTCATGCTCACATCTAGGTCATGTCTTTGATAGGCCTCCTCCCCAGACAAGCATAAATGCAACTCTCACCCAAATGTGTTTTTGGTGTTGACTGTGGTTAAGCACACACAGCACTGAACATGGTACACAAGCCACTTAGTTTCAGACAGAAGATGTACCAGTGTCGGCTTTGGTTGATCTGACATTGGGTGACTGATTCAGAACAATATTGTACCTCACGGTACTATGCTGTATGATAGTGTTACTGATGATACTGGTTACCACTGTAGTTCAAGACAGAATAGTGTCCTCCCACGTCTCCTAGTTTCTTGTCTCCTCCTGCTTCCTTAGCCCTCTCCAGCTTGGTTTCCATAAGATCCCCACCCCCCACTATCTCCTTACTTCTCTGGCTTACTGATACTGTCCTGAAGAGGATAGATTGGGGCCTATCCATCACCACTATCTTTGTCAAACTGGCTAAAGCATTTGGCACTGTTGCACATCTAATCTTACTTGAAAATCTTGCAGAGGCTGATCTGTCAGATCTTGTGGTCAGGTGGTTGCATCCCTACCTGTCTAACAGATGTCAGTCATCCTTATAGGCTACTCTGCCTCCTGCATCCCCAACCCCTGATTGGGCCAGGTGTTCTGCAGTGCTCAGTTGTAGATCCCATTCTGTTCTTGATCTACCTCAATGATCTCACCAGTGTCAGTGCATCTGCACACATTCACGTGTGCATCTGTGCTCATTCACATGTATGTGGATGGCGCTGTGGTTTTGTTTTGGATCCTTAGCTACGGAGTTGGTAGTTGACCTTCAGTAGCACTCTGACACTGTTTAATTCTAGTTTCTGGTTAACCAACACATGCTGAACACTAAAAGTCTCCATGACCTCTGGTAGCAGACAAAGACTTTCCAGGCTCCACATTACCCTGTCTTCAGTTCTTTCACATCTTTACATACCTAGGTGTGTGGCTAGATTATCGCTTGGGCTTCTTTAGCCACATTGATGCCAACAACAAAAAGTCCTCCTCAAGCTCAGCACACTGTATTGCAACAATTCCTGTCCCCCATCCCTGCCCTCTGGAGACCATACTCAAAATGTTCCTCCTGGTGTTTGACTAGACAGATGTGGTCTACAGTACTGCTTCCAAGTTCACCCTGGCCAGAGTAAACCCTCTCCTTCAAAATTTCTCTTACTTCGCATTAAACTGAAGCCCATTCATTAGAACTCAGTCTCTATTGTAGCACATAAACAGCATGCCTGCAAATTTTAATCACAACAGGGTGAGGGAGAATTTCTTACTTCGCTGTTATGACAAACCAGTTATATAATGTAACTGTTACTGTACAAGCAGAAAAGCTTTAGTAATGTTATAAAACATATTTTAAACACTGTGAAAATAAACAACACTCAGCAAGTATGTCAAAATAAAATAGGTAATTTCACAAATAGTAATAATAATAGACTTTATTTATAAAGCATCTTTCCCAGGATCAAAGCACTGAACAAATTTCAATAAAACACATATAAATAAAACCACAAAAACAGATTACACAAAATCAATAAATAATATCAAACATTCCAGTCCATAGATCACATTAGATGTTTTCAGTGATTTTTATTTAATTATTTACTCAGAGACTTTAATTTAGGCTGCAAGTCTTGTTTCAAATGCATACCAGGAAGGATAAAAGTTATTAGGTAGAATTTTTAATTAACTACAATATAATGGGAGAAATTCATAAGGACCATAGTACCTAAGAGTCATTTAACTTGGTCGTGAATATAGAAGTTAACCCATCACCCAAGTGGCCATTCCAGATAGAATAGCACTGTATTTATTGTAATGCCTTCCATATGAATATGTCCTGAATCATGTCATACACCAATGAGTTACAGTAGATGCTGGTAATGCAAAGATTGCATAATATATGGATTGACATTTTACCATGGGAAACATTTAATTTATTTTATTTTTTTATTCATTTGTTAACCAGGTAAATAACACTGGACCAAATGCCTTTTCAGGTCTGAACCGTAACATCAATACAAAACATACAAAACAATACAAAAATAAACAATACACAAAACTTTACAGACATTAAATATTACAAACACATTGATACTTTAACAAAACAAATTCTATTATTTTTTCTTAAAACCACCAATTGATGTTGCCTGTTGAATAAACAAGTGAAGTACATTCCAATGAAGGGGCAGCAATGGAGAAGGCACGGAAGCAATTTTAATTTAGACAATTCAACAACTAATGTAATACCTTCAGATGAGCACAGACTAGGAGAACACATCTCAATTTAATTAAACTATTAAGTGGAAATTGGGACCCTAAGAACACACTTTTGAAAATCATACAACAGAAAAATATCCTATTCTTGCAAGAGGAGACAACCAACCTAACCTAGAATACAATAAGCAGTGATGTAATTGGGGAAACTCTAATAAAATAAATCTACAAATATTATTATAGGCCACCTTCAACAGTTGCAATTCCCTACTACCTAACCCCAAGTAAATATAAGAAACATAATCATAAAGTGGTAATAACGATCCTACAGGTATGGCCTTTCTAACCTCAAAATAAAATGAATCCTTATATTTATAGAAAAGCCCTAACTTTTGATTTATTGTAAGGGAACTGAGCAAACTTGAGGGAAAAGATCAAAATAGGAGCCAACCAAACACCAAGATATTTAAAAGAAAACTTGTTCTATAACTTGTCCATTTTGATCAAACAAACTTAATGTTGATTTCTACTTAGCATTCCTTTGGTCCCAAAAACCATAGATTTCATCTTAACTGAATTCAAAACTAATGAATTACTCAAAAACAAGTGCAAACTCTACCAAAATCATCACTTAAAGCAGTGGATATTTCCTCAATAAATTTTCCTGAGGTAAATTATCAAATCGTCTGCATACAGAATGGTTTTACATTTTAAACTAACAGAGGAAGTTCATTTACGAAAAAAGAAACAACAAGGGGCCCAATATGGACCCCTGAGGGACACCACAGTCAATCAAGGATACCTTTGAAGAATGGGAACCAACATTAACAAATTGTAGATGATTTGGCAGATAATCTCTTAACCAAGCCACTGCAAGTCCAGAAAAACCAAATCCCCATTGACTCCTAAACACTGTTTGTATGGTTAATTATGACACATACAATCAATTAGATGAAAGATAAATAGCACAACTGTCATACTCATCCACATAGTACTAGTCCACCTTCTCCAGGCTGGCCAGTAGTCTCATGGTCTCCATCAGCCTTGCTTGTGATGTATCTGCAGCACTATTGAAGTCATGGTCCCCTCACAAGAAGATCATCACTGGACAACCCAGGAACTGCTGCAATGACAGGAAGGCAGGAATTAGCAACACATAAAACAAGGCAGCTGTTCACAGTACATAACAATGTCCCACATATTCTCACTATATCCAGCTATTCAACACCCCATAGGGAACCACAGCTGTCCTCATAAAGGAGGGCACTAGTTTGTGCCACCCCATCCAACAATTGTGCCCTAGTTTTGGCCACCATCACTGCACCATCAGCCATTGCAGAACTGTTTCACAACATGATGAAGTGTGTCCTGTGCAAGGTGTATTCCCAAGGACTACCCTGTTACATCCACACATTTATGAGGAATGTTGCAGTAGCAATTAAAGAGATATGCACTATATAATAATACACTACAGCATCATACTGTATGCTGTGTCCACTATCATGCTGCATGGGGTCAACATCATAAAAGGGCATTGCAATTCAGGCATTGGTACCATACAGATGTGTCTCTCACTGCTGATGCATACCCTACCATAGGAGGTACAGTTCACCATGGAAGAAGAGGATGTGATCAGATGCATACCATGCATCTTCAAGATCCATGTGTTCCTCGGTGACATTGGGAATAGCACTATCTGTACAGTTTCCAGACAGGCCATGCCACATCAACAAATCATCCACTCTCTTCAGGGACAGGCTGTGTCCACCTTTTTTTTTAGTCTTTGGTAACCAGGTAAGGCTCACTAGGCAAAAGTGCCTGTTTTCAGGGGCAACCTGGGAGCACTGGGCACCTAACTCAGCTCATACAAGTCCCTACACATATCAACACTAAATCTGGGAAACATATATTACTTGATTTTGGATGGTCACTAACTACCCTATGAGGATTAAAGGCAGTTGGTGTTCTCCTGATTGCTTAAGTGATCACTCACCTAATTTTTGTGTGTGGAGAAACAACTGCCCAAACCCCTTCCCAAGATATCCTTAGTCCGTGACATGTCTAGATTTAATGTAAGCCACTTTGTATCCTCCATCACTAGCATGGACTGGACACCCGTTAATTCACTTCTGGACCTAAATCATGCCCTAGACTTTTTCATCACAACCTTCACTCTGATAATTAACCAAAGCGCACCCTTGAAAAATGTAGGTCCAAAGGTGTTAAGGCTCCATGGCTCTCAAGGAAATTAGGATGCTTATGTCACACAGAGATAAAGCCTGGTGAACCTATAAAAAAGAGTGACCTCCCTCTGACTGGCAAACCTACAGACAGCTCAGGAACAAATGTAAACAGTCCCTTCAAAAGGCCAAGCACCTGCACTTTAAATCCCTCCAAACTGATAACCTCTGCAGTCCAAAGAAATTCTGGTGGCAAATTAACTTACTTGTAAAGGAAATCTGTTACAACCCCTAGCTCAGTCATTGCCAATGGCTCCACCCTCACTGACTCTGCATCCATTGCAACAGGATTTATAACTTCTTTACAGATCTTCACAAATATACTGTACTTTGCTTTTCGATAACTCCTCCTCTCCTAACTCGGCTCCACCTCATAAAATTGCCCTTGATGGTCGACTGGAGTTCCATCTGAAACTTCCACCCTTAAAGAGATCCAAGTTCCTCCTAAACCTAAATCCTGATAGCTTATCTGGACATGACTCCCTAGAAGCAAAATTTCTTAAGCTGGGCACATCATCCCTTGCTTGCCCTGTCGAGACCTCTTCAACCGGTTGTTCCTGTCTAATACAGTACCTGATAAATGGAAGGTAGCAGTGGTGGTACCGATACATAAAGGGGATCCAATACTGTTGCTGACAACTATAGACCTATATCCCTCCTCTGCCACTTAGCAAAGATACAGGAGAACATAGTGTACAACCACCTTCAAGACTACCTTGAATCCCACAACGTACTATCCCCTATCAGCACAGATTCAGAAAGAATCACAGCACTATAACTGCACTGGTAAAGTGACAGCAGACTTATACCATGCCATGGATGAGGGTCATGCTACCGTGCCATTTCTGTCAACCTTACTAAAAGCATTTGACCTGGTAAACCATGATCTCCTGCTCCACCAGCTGCATGCTCTAGGTCTGGATAATAATGGCTGGAACTGGGTAAAGTTACCTATCATGCTGCTCTCAAAGAGTCAGGTGGGATGGGTCCCTCTCTGAACCCAGACCCATAACCCATGGTGTACCACAGGGCTCCATCTTTGGACCATTACTATTTTCTCCCTTTATAATTGACCTCCCACATTCTTGTGGGGGTGCCTCAGTGCATCTTTATGATGATGATGCCATCCTTCATTGTTTCTCATCAAATACTGTACAAATTAACTGGAACTTTCCAATGACTTTGCTTCCCTTGAGTGGTTCAATAAGCAGCATCTGGTTCTTAACATAAAGAAAATTAAATGCATGCTTTTCTCCCATAACTCCTCTAAAAGCATCCTCCACCTCTCTTAATATCACATCAAGCATGGGTGACACCCTGGAGTTAGTCCTATCCTTCAAATACCTGGGCTTCACCTTGGACTCATGCTCTCTTTCAACATTCATGCTTCCAACATTGTCAAGACCATGAATCAGAAGTTTGGTCTACTCAATCATATAAACCCATTTCTCACTTCTGCCTCCTGCCTAAAATTGCCTTTGCGTCACTTACTCCCCTCTTGACCTATGGAGCCCCTTGCTGCTGTCTACTACTTCCACCCTATCTCTCTCCCCTCTCACAGGCCTACCATAGGATTGGGAGGTTCGCTCTAGGAGCTAACTCATGATCACACCACTGTGAAGTCCTCGCTTCTCTGGGCTGGTTACCCTATGAATGTAAATTGAAGTACTTCTCCATGTGCCTTATGTTTAAACTTGTCCACTACTTCCTCCCCCACCTAAGGGATATAATAAGCATAAGACAGGCTTCATGCACCTCTACTCAGCATCCCTCCCCTAGCTATAACCAATCTGTGCTCCCCTCACTAGGAGGTCCTTCTCCTTTCTGCTGTCTCAGACTGAAACTCTCTTCCTCCCCTTGTCCTGAATAGCTCCTCTCTTCCTTTATTTAAGTCCAATCTATGCCTCCTTGCTTCCCTACCACCTGCTCCTGTCTCCACTTATGAACCCCAACTTCTCCTATCCCTTCCCACCTCTGCCTCTCACCCCACCCCAGCTTCTTCCTCTCCTCCCTCCCTACCACCTAATAAACCATTACTATAATTCCTCCTCTCTCTACTCTTTACCCTAGCTTTCTCCTATTACACATTGTTAGCACTTTGCTTATGTACCTGCAATATCACACATTATATGTATGTAGCACCTATGTCTTTAAGTAACTTTCTATGGCTATATACCTATTGTACAATGTCTGTCAATGCTTACTGCTGTTATGATATACCTCTCTGGACTTCGCACTGCTCTGTAATATTTTTGTACTACTCTGTAACACTTGCAACCCTGGGTTGACCCTGAATAGGGGACTGTTATTGTCTCAGTGGTCTCACCCGGTCAACAAAACTCAAATAAATAAATAACTTGCTCAGCGTCACACAGTATGCAAGTGGAGGTTGTGAGAATCAAACCAAGGTCTGGTCTGCTGGATGTACCAAGTTCGTTCACAGCTAATTACTCTAACCTCTAGGCTATACTGCCAGCCCAACTTACTAGTTGCTCATGTGCCATGGAGACTAAGGTAATGTGCCCAAGTGTATCATGTCACAGGATGTTTCCAGCATGTGGTAGTAACATGACAGGAGTGATTCAGTCATCCAGGTCACATGCTATATGTCAGGTAACAGCTCCAATATTGACAAATGTGGGGGACTACACTCAGTTCCCAATAGCAGGACTGGACACCATGCAAGATCAAGAGGCCTTCTATGGCCAACGTTGTTTCCTGTAGGTCAGAGGGGCTATAGACTGCACACACATACTGTACCTAAACTGGAACCACCCATCAATGAAGATGCCAACAAGAACAGGAAACTGAAACATAGCATAAATGTCTAGGTTGCTGTAACACACACAACTCTGACATCTTCCAGCAGTCATATCTGTGGCCACTTCTGGCAGTGTGACAGTGTGTATTAAGTGCTAAAGCTGATTGTTGGGTAAGAATCACATGGGACGCATGATGCTGTGTAATCTGTCCACCTTTTACCCCTCACAAGTGACAATGATAGCTGTTTACTACTTGGTTTACTTACTTGGTTTGTTGGACAAAGAAGCTATTGCCTATCAGATTGTCCTCCATATGTGTGGACCAATTACCTTCATTTTAATTTAAAACAATTTGTCAAGTTTATTTTGAAAATTGAGATGGTTTGTGAATCAACAATATCTTGCGGCAATGTATTCCACAACCTAGGTGTTCTGATAGTGAAAACATGTTGCCTTTTATTTGAATTTGCTTTATTAACTACCAGTTTTTATTGTGAAACCTAGCCACAGTTCTTCTGGTGGAATAAGTTATACCACATTGTTCCATCAAAACAGGTGATTGCAGAATTTTGAATAATTGTAAAAGATCACCTCTAATTATTCTCTGTTTGAGTAAATATAAACCTGTTTTCTGAAGTCTAGTTGCATAATCAAAATGGGTGAGATTTGGGACACGTTTAGTAACCCTACACTTGATTTGTTCTATTCTATTTATATCAGAAACCAGATATGAACTCCAAAGCGAGAAACCATAATCCATGTATGGTCTGACATGTTGACCTATATAAGGTCATGATACATTGTTCTGATTTAGAAATTAATGTACAGTTTGTCCTGCGAAGAGCGTTAGTCTGATTGGCTATGTTATTACAATGAGATGATGAGGAAAGTTTATTGTTTACTAATATCCCATGGTCTTTGGCTAAAAGTGATGCCCTGATAATAGCATTGTTTAGAGTATGTTTGTTTAGAGTTGTTTTTCCATGTGTAACACTGCACATTTTGTAACATTGAAGTACATTTTATTTGTATGTGCCCAGTGTTTTATTGTTGCCAGGTCAGATAGTAATGTTTTTAGTTGGTCTCATTATTAACAACGCCCCTAGTTCTGTGTTGTCAGCAAATTTCAGTATGATATTAGGAGGAAATTTTCATATCACTAACAAAACATTGAAAATTGGAGCTAAAACTGAACCCTTGGGAACACCACTGTCACCCTTCCCAAATTGGATAGAACACAGTTTACCCTTGTCCTCTGAGTATGAGTGCTCAGCCAACTACTTATCCATGAAACTATTGATGGTGAAAACCTGGATGACTGAGTTTTTAATCAAGATGACATGTGACACTTTGCCAAAAGCTTTACTGTAGTCCAGGAGGATGACATCAGTAGGGATGTTTGAGTCAAGGTTTATACTAATATAATCATAGAATGAGAGCAGATTTGTGGTGCAGGAAAAGCCTGTTTTAAATCCATGTTGGGCTGTATCTATTATATTTAAGGATTTCATTTCTGTTTCTAGGAGTGATTTGATTATTTTTCCATTAATTTACAGGGATTGAGGTAAGGCAAATTGACGGCAATTTTCTACTTTTGGATGAGAACCTTGTTTGAAAATAGGAGTTACTGTGGCAGTCAACCAGTCAGATGGAACTTTAGATTCATGAAGAGATTTATTAAAGATAATTGTTAGTGGTAAGGTAATTGTTTCTTTTTTCCTAAAATAAATTTGGAACTAATATTATCAGGGCCAGGACTTACTGATTGTTTTAATGTTTTAATACTTTCTGAGTGTTGTTTATTGAAACCTTATAAAGCGGAACAACTAGAAAAATATGTATCAGGAGGGATTAAAAGCGTCTTGTACAAAACTGAGGAAAATATTTATTTTATGCATTAGCTGTTTCTATATCTGAGGTAATAAATTGTATAATTTATATTTAGTGGACCTATTGTTTTATTTCCTTTTTACTATTTAAGTAGGAGTACAGAGTTTTATGTGAATCTTTGGTATGTGCTATATGGAATTCTAAATTACGTTTTGCAAGTATGATCTGTTTTTTAAATATTTTAACCAATTCCATGTATTTAGTTAATATTTCCTTTTTTGGTTAATAGGACTTTTTAATAGTGAAAATAGTTTTTGTTTTGAGTGATTTGTTTTTGATAGATCCATTAAACCAAGGGGCATTTTTCCTTTAGCGTTTTATTTATATTTTTCAGGAACATACTGTTGTTCAGGTTCATGGATTTGTGTTTTTAATAAGTCTCATGCTTCTTCAGTACTAAGAGGAGAAAGAATGTCATCCTATTTGAGAGCACCTATATGTTGGTTTATTTTATGAAATTATGCCCAGTCGTATTGCTTAATTTCGTTTATTGATCATAGGATGTTGATGAAGTGAAATAGTGAGAAGTATAGACATGTGATCACTATTACCAAGAGGGTCAGATATTTGTAAATCAATTGAGGGATATCTAAGTTTGTTATAACAAGATCTAGGATGTTGTTTACCTAGGTAGTTCCTGACAAGTTGATATGAACCTAAATCAATAATAGTCATGAGAATTGTCCATCATGTTGATTTGAACCCTTTAAAGTCTCCCAATTTACAGTGGGAAAGTTGAACTTTTCAAAGTTAGGACTGAGCCTTTATTTGCTATTTGGAGATTTCATCAGCCAACTGTGTACTGGGTAATATCTGCAGAGGGTGGGCAATAACAGGTACCCGATCGTTGGGAAAATGCCTCGGTTGAATATACTACCATACACTTTCTGATTGAACATTTACTGGTGATTCAAAAGAAGTGATGTCCTCTCTAATATAGAGGCTGACCCCACCACCTTTCCTTTGTCCATACTATTTTTAAAATAATGTTTGAATACTGGAATTTCTACTATCCATTTTTTATCAGAGTTGCCCCACATTTCTGTTATGGCTATTAGAGCCAAATCAAGAGACTGGGCCTTAAGCTCCAGTTCGCATGTTTAGATATGTTTAAAGAATGAGCATTAAGGGATAGAATGGTCAAGTGGTTATGATAAGGAGAACGGATACTAGTAGTAAGAGAATTGAGAATTTACCCAATCTCCCCTTTTCCATCAGTTTAAATGGTTGTTTATAAATGTAGCAACCTTTCGCATCAGTAATGTACTCCCCATCTACTAAGATGTAGGCCATCCCAACAGAAAAGGGATGGTCTGTTGTTGAATTCTTCCCAGTGTGTAAGACAGGGAATGCTTTGTCTATAGCACCATTTTCGAAGGATTCATTCAAGGCATTTATTTTAGCTGTAATATACTCTGTGGATCTTGAAACTCTCAAAATCTCAGATAGACAAATATTACAGCCACGTTCAACCAGTATATTACACAGGAAACATAGTCCTGTTTTAGTTGCTACAAAGGAAGTCTGGTGTTATAATTTGTTCCTACATATATGACCACTAGGAGATTTTCTCCAGCTGGTAATAGGATTTGGTTGACCATTGAGGTGATATCTGAGACCCTTGCCCCATGATAACTAGAGCAGGTTAGGTGTTCCTTATCCAGGGTTGCAAGCGACACAGTCAATATAGTTTGTGAGGGAGTCTCCAGGATGAATACCTGTTTTTAGTAGGAAATTGCACCTGTGCAGTTAAAGGGGGATGTTGAAGGTGGGGTCTGTAAAGCAGCAGTCTGCTCACTAACAATTTGGCTATGTTTCAGCATATTGCTAGCACTTGTACTAAATTCTGGACTAATGGTTCGACTTCATCAATCATCTGTGAGATGTGCTCAAAGAGTCATGTATAGGATTTCATGGGAACTGGGAAGGGAAGAACATTTTTCATTATTTTTTTTGGACTTAGTTTGAGGTACTGTAGTCCAAGTATCAACCTTGTATGTGTTTTGTTGCTGGCAATCTGAGGCAGCAAATTAAGGAAGTGGAAGTAATGGTCAGATGTCCTAATATGGGGACCTGTGGTAAGTTTAGATGAGACTCTGGCAGATATCATCACCCATTATTTTGTGGAGGAAGTATTTGCTTCCACTAGGAGTGACATCTGCTCAATGTAATCCTCCAATGCTTTAATGTCTGAATTTGTTGTCACTTTTGGCTGTAGACACATAATTTTCTCCTGCAAGTTATTAACCAGTACACACTTGTCACAAGTAAAATTGGGTGTTTGTTTACCTAAGACGTACACCTGACATGACGTGCAGTACTTATTTGCTTTCTTTATTGTGTACAGTGACAGTGTAATCAGACCTGGAAGTATATATTACCATCTGTTCTTTATATGGAAGACACCAAATAGTTTGCCTAATCCCCATTGTCCCGGTGGACACAGTGAGACCACGTGCTGAGATGCGTATCTCTGTGTGCATCTCCGGGGTGCCCCATGCATGTTCACCCCACTCGCTGAGTGCGGGTCTTAAATGCACAGGAACTGGAACTGCCTCTCACGCTACTTCCGGTTTTGCACTCAAGTATTTGCGATAAAAATACTCAAACAGCCTTTAAAAGGCTCACCCTAGTTGTCTGAAGGATTTTTGTATGCCAGGCAAGTGCACCTTGAGTCAGGCACAGTTATTAAAGAGCTTCTTTAGGTATGTACTGGCAGTGTGAAGTAAACCTCCAGTACCCACAATCCTTTTGCTAACTTAACAACAAGCACAGGAATAGGGATAAGACCCTTTTCCAGGACTTGCCAGTAAAACAAGCAATAACAGTTTTAAATACAATAGTACAATGGTATACACATCAATATCATAAAACCTCTCACCAGTGGTGCGCTAGGTAAATGCAGAGAATTTTCTACAGAATCCATTAATGCCAATTTAACACATGGTAGCATATCAAATTTGCAGTCAAAGCAAATTTCAAACAGTGTTTTAAAGCGCCAAATAAATGGATCCCACAAGGATTTGCAGTTGCAAAGGTTGTGCAGGGACACTGTCCTAAAGCCCTGGTGCTTCACTTGTCCCAGCTTCTTCAGGGATAGTGGCTTGTTATGAAACAGGAAGGACTTTTAAGGGTCTCCAATAATGTAATCAATTCTGCATTTTTCTGCTTTAAGGGTATGAGATCCTTAACTACTAGGCAAACACATCACCATTAGTGAACAACAGTAAAATGGTGATGACTGACTGAACGTATTAACAAATAATAATCACCAGTGGTACTGAATGGGACTAGGTATGGATGTGTGTCATTTTGTATACTAAACAATACATATACATGATAAACAATGCACATGCAAATGCTTACTATACAGATGGATACATGCATGCAAGCACACACATAACCTCACAGAATAAAGAAGCATACCACATATAATATAAAAACTCCAAACATTTAACATAAGCAGCTCCTGTACTAGGCCTCTGGAATCAGCAAGACCTTCTATCAAAAAGTCTCATGAGCTATGAGTGATAAGCCCTCATTTCTCCCATCTTGTGATTGATTAATCTTGGAAAGATGGGACAGCTATGTTTTCCATGTTCTTCATTCCAGGTCACTAGCACTTCCATGGTTTTAAACCTGTCCCAAGCCCTGAAAGCCCTGTCACTGATATCAGTATGACATCTAACAATTACAATAGTGACTTAGAAGCTGGTCATTTCTAAGGGTTTATTAATGGGTTGGAGGATGGGTGGCCTTAGGTGCAGCCAAGGCCACCTCCTCCAGCTGAGTTGTTAATCCAAGGAAATGACTGACTTGAAGGTTGTTATTGCAATTTTAAGTCTAATCACAGTAACAACTTTATTTTAGCCAGTTTTACTTAGGTTTTAGCTTTGAGGGGTGAGCCGTGTGTGCCACACAGTGTCAGTCTGCAGCTGGATTGGTCATTTCAAATGTTAATGACTGATCCACTAGCCCATCCAGAGTCTCACTAGGCTCAAGAACAATTAATTAGACCTATAATTTCTCTTATGCAAAGATGCATACTAACAACATAAAATTGTACTGAGTAAGAAAACATGTTCCACAACTGAGAATCAAACTCAAGCCCTTCTCAACTACTGTTCTGGTGCTGTGCCACTGTGCTATCATTCCGCATAGCAAACTAGAAAGTTTCTAGACAAAGATGCATGCAAATAACATAAATTGTAGTAAGAAGGAAAACATGTTCACAACTGGGAATGGAACTCAGGCCCTTTCCAGCTACTGCCTTGGTGTTGTGCCACTGTGTTATCATTCTACGTGGCAAAACAAATGTTTCTATAGACAGAGGCATGTGAACTACATAAATTGTAATGAGTAAGATCGAACCCAGGGCCCCTCCAGCTATTGTCCTGGTACTCTGCCACTGTGCTATCATTTCTCTTAAAGTGTCAGAATGCTTCTAGAGTCTGATGAATGCTAATAACATAAATTGTAGTAAGAAACAAAAAATGTCCATAACCTGGAATTGAACCTGGGCCACCTCCATGTACTGTACTGCTGTTCTGTCACTGTGTTGTCATTCCACATGGCAACAAAGAAGGTTTTAATAGATGAAAGACAACTAACAGAAATTGTAGTGAGAAAAAAAAATGTTCATGCTACAAATCAAACCAGACCCTCCCAAGTACTGTCCTGGTGCTCTGCCACTCTCCTATTAGCATGGCAAGACTGAAGGTTTCAAGAGATGGGCGAGAGATAGAGATGTATGCTATCAAATCAACTGTAGTGAAAAGAAAAAACATTTTCAAAACTGGGAATTAGACTGAAGCCTCCCCTGACTTCTTTCCTGGTGTTCTGCCTTATAATGCTAACAACCGAAACTGTAATGAGAAAGAAAAAAATGTTCACTACTAGGAATCCAACCCAGACCTCCTCCCAATTACAGTATTGGTGCTTTGCCACTATGCTATCATTCCAGATGGTAAGGCAGACTGTTTCTTGCTAGATATGAATGCTAACAACAGAAATTGTAGTGAAAAGAAAAAAATATATATTCACAGCTCTTTAGTGTTTTGAAAGTCTCCTTCAGACCTTGCAAACTTAGTAAACATGACATGCAATGTTCTTTTCAGGACTTTGTGTCCTGACAGGACAGATTTCAAACTGTCCAAATTGTTGCTCTTAGCTAAAGTTACTTCTCATATAATTTACTTTTCAACTCCATACACAAGGATCACCACTCATATGAGTTTCTATCTTTAAAAGAAATTGCAGTTTTTAAGTCCCTGTCAGGATTCAAGCCATGTCTCTTCCAAAAGTGCAATATATTATAGGCCTACCTGGATTCAAACTGCTGATCTTTTGCCTGCTACATGAACACACATTCCAAATGCCACTGAGCTGCAGGGAAGGGCTGCAGTTCCTGTGGTGTGGAGATTAAGTCACAACCTACAAAATGGGCAACCATGTTTTTCACTCTGAAGGGATTATAAATTATAAGATTTAGTAGTCATGACAGGAAAATATCATGTCACCATTATTAGCACTCCACAAACGACAAGCTTAGTAATGGTAACATGATATTTTCTTAACAGAACTTCCTGTCCTGACAGGACAACTTTCTACCTGCACAAATTGTTGTTCTTAGCTAAATTTGTTTTTCATATAATTTACTATTTTGACTCCACACTGCCGTTGTTCACCACTCAAGTGAGTTTCCATTTAAGAAAAAGTTTACGTCACTGTCAGGATTAGGACTATGTCTCTTGCAGAACATATAATATGCTGCACTGTGAGCCTACCTAAATTTGAACCATCGATCCTTTGCATGCTAAGTGGATGCACATTTAGTGCGCCACTGAGTTTTCAGGAAGGGATGCAGTTCCTTTGTTGTAGAGGTTAATTCACAACCTGCAAAGCAGGTGACTAGGACTCTGATCTCAGCAGGGAATTATTAATTGCAAGCTATGGAAAAGCTGTTGTAGTCATGACAGGAAAAAATCATGTCACCTTTATTAGCACACTTCAAACCACAAGCATTTTAGTAATGGTTCATAGGTTCATAGAAGTGTACAAGCAATGAAGGCATATGTAAGGATGCCCATTGTATGCTCACCACCCATATGTCCTATGGGTGGAAATCACATTTTTGTTTCCCATATGTTTATCTAATCTTTGCTTAAAGGTATTTAAATTATTATAATACTGACACTTACAGGTAAGTTATTCACAAACCCACAACTCTCTGTGTGAAAAATAGACTCCTTCTAGTGGATATACATTTTCTCCAATGAGTTTATAACCATGACTCTAGTTGATTTGACATTGGAGGCAGTAGTAAGTCCAATTGTGGTTCTTAAATAATCATTTTTAAGGTTTGATAAACCAATATTAAGTCACCCCTTATTTGTCTGTATTTTACAGAAAATAGGTTAAGTTTTTAATCTATCTTCGTAACTATTACTATGTAAAGATGATACTTTTTTAGTGAATTTCAGCTGAACACCCTCATGGTGACATGCTATTTTTTGTCAGGACTGCCTGTCCTGACAGGATGAATTCTACATGCACAAATGTTGGTTCTTAGCTAAATTTACTTTGTATATCATTTAATATTCAACTCCACACTGCTATGGATCACCACTCAAGTGAGTTTCCATTTTAAGAAAAAATATTAAGTCATTGTAAGGATTAGAGATGTCTCTTGCAAAAATACAATATACTACTTATACTTTGTGCCTACCAACATTTGAACTACTGATCCTTTGCCTGCTACATAAATACACATTCAGTATGCCACTGAGCTACAGGGAAGGAAACTGCAGTTCCTCTAGTGTAGAGGTTAATTCACAACCTGCAAAGCAGATGACCGGGACTCTGATCTCAACAGTGTATTATTAATTACAAGCTATGGAAAAGCTGAAGCAGTGCTTACAGGAAAATTTCGTATCACCTTTCTAACATACCTCAACCCACAAGTTTAGTAAAGGTGTCATGATGTTTTCCTGTGCAGGACTCCTGTCTTCACAGGACACATTTCTACCTGCACAAATTGTTGTTCTTAGCTAAATTTACTTCTCTTATAATTTACTGTTTCAATTCCACACCACCATGGATCACCACTCAAGTGTGTTTCCATATTTTAAAAATTAAAACATTTTAAGTCCCTGACAAGATCTGAATCATGTCTCTTGCAGAAAATACAATACACTAGGTATCCTCCTGGATTCAAATTACTGATGCTTTACCTGCTATGTAAACACACATCCAGTCTGCTACTGAGCTGCAGGGAAGGATGTTGCAGTTCCTGTGGTGTAGAGGTTGTCACAACCTGCAAAGCAGGCAACTGAGGTTATATGCCTGGCATGGGATAACAAATTACAAGCTGTGGAAAACTCACCTTTACTAACATCGCCTTTACTGAGTTTGTGGCGTGAGGTGTGCTAATAAAGGTTACATGGAATTTTCTATCAGGACTTCCTGTCCTGACAGCACAATTTTCTACCTGAACAAATTGTTATTCTTAGCTAAATTTACTTCTCATATAATTTACTTTTCCAACTCAGTACCACCATAGATCACCACTCAAGTGAGTTTCCTTCTTAAAAAATAATAAACAAAAGTTTAAGTCCTGGTAGGATTCAAACCATGTATCTTGGAAAATACAATAAACTGTGTGCCTACCTGGATTAAATCACTGATCCTTTGCCTGCTAAGCAAGCACACATTCAGTGCACCACTAAGCTGCAAGAGAAGAGAACTGCAGTTCCTATGGTGTAGAGGTTAAGCCATGACCTGCAGTACCAGGTGACCAAGGTTATAAGCTCAGCATGTGATTATAAATTAAATGGTATGGAAAAGTTGATGTAGTCCTAATGCTGAAACCTTAGTCAAGACATCTAACAATGCCACTCATACTAACTAAACTATAGTGAGAATCGAACAATGGACCCTTTGGGGATCAAACCCAGGCTTGTGTAGGTCTGAAAACTGCACCAAGCCCTAAAAGCCTTATCACTGACATTTCATCATTGACATCATGCAGCTGAATCACTCAGAGTGAATGCAGAGAAGAACACACTAGACAATCACAATCACAAGCTTCACTTGCTTTGGCACCTAAAAGTACAAATTCAGTCAAATTAGAAAAAATCTCTTGCTCTTAACTACTGGTTCCCATTATTTGCATTAATGTGGTCATAATTTTTTCTATTTAAACATTGCTCTGCTATTCCACCTTCTCAGTAATGGAAAATAAATTACAGTAATACAGCCATCATTATTTCATGGCACATTGTAATTTCCCAGACATTGAGGAAAATCCCAGTTCCCATCTCCACTGGGAGCCAACCATTCCATGCTGTCACTGAAGGAGTAACATTTTGGAGTTCCTTAAAAACAGCACAAAGGCAAAAAGAGATAGGTAGAGAGGAATAGTGAGAAAGAAATAAAACAACAAACACAAAATACTACATTAATATTCTTTTTCTCAGTTAAACAATCACATCTATTAAACATACTGTACATCACAGAACTGATTTGTAATGCACATCATCATTTGAACCCTCTGATTTGAGTGACCTCAATCAGTGTATCACATTGTTTTCTTTTGCGGTAGCCTTTTTCGACCCCCCCTTTGGATTGGAGACCACTCGATCACCATAACTTTCAGGCATGATGTATTGGCTTCATGTTACTCCCTTAAAGTGTTGTCCTATCAAAGTGTCAGTTCTTTCATTATAATGGACCTCACATTTCCTGAACTCTAGCATTTAATGGTGGAATGGTGGATGTTCTCTCCACAAATACAACTTCATAAAAACACCACAAAATTTGTTCTGTGTGTCATGAACTCACTGATCTCAAATTTCTTGTCCAATTTGGGTGGAAAAATTATTTTCCTTTCTTTGCAATGTGGTAAACATTACAGTCACCACATGGAAAATAAAGAGCTCCCATAGGAAATAATGTAATCTATAAGAAAACATAGGAAAATTGCCCTGGAGTTACAGGAAAGTGACAGCTCAATCTGGGGCACTGAAAACATCTCTTTGGCTTTGTGCCAGCCAATTTTGTGGCTGTTCATTTTGCCCACTAAAACAACTGTGCATAAGCCTATCTTTAAGGCTCTGACCCTACCGAACATAATGCATGGATATTCACACATGCACACAGCCCTGACACAACATGCCTTTTACTATCATGCTCCACTATGGACCAATGCCTTACCTCCTGATGTTATCAATGCCACATCTATTGGAACATTCAAATGTAGACTCTGGCAGCACCTAGTAAAATCTAATAAATGTGACTGCTACCATTAGCAGCCTCCTGGGACATCAACTAACCACATGCACTACCTCCTGACAACTCATTGGGTTGAGAGACCCCAATCCCAGCACTTAGGTTACACTTACCACCCCAAATCATGACATCACTCCCACTCTTCACCCCCTCAGATGCTCCTAACTACCTTACTCCTTCCACCCATGCTTGCAGCCCCTCCTTCTTCTCACCTCAGAGAGCTTCCAAGTAGGGTGTTAACCTCTGATGCTAGCTAGCTGCTATACTGCCTAAGCTGTTTAATGCTGTTGTACCTTATAACTTACCTGTACCATATGTAAACCTGTCATCTGTGTTGTATTGTCTATGTAACTGACGTGGAACCTATAAATGAGCATCTGTTCACTGGTGTAATCCAATACCTCAATAAAAAAAATATATATATATATATATACACTCTTCTAAGGCATCCATGAGAAGCTTATCCCCATTAATATTAATGTTGAGGAGGTAGAAAAGCACAGTGGTTTAGGGCTCTGAGCTGCAAACCTGGAGACCTGGGTTTAAATCCCACAGCCTCACTTGCATACTGTAGCGACCCTGAGTAAGTCCCTTAACTTCCTTGTGCTCTCAAGTCACACCTGAAACAAGTTTTGGCTTAGTGTGCCTTTCCTGGTTAAACAATTTCTCCTTTCCTTAATATCAGCCAGATTTTGCTGATGATATTTCCTGTTCTTTCTGAAATATAATTATACTCAGTAATGAAGGTTATCGCTTCCTTCTCTTCTTTCTCAGTTTTCTGGGATCATCAAATTTTCCCTATCAAGATTTCTAGTTTTCTACATTGCCTATTCTGGAATCACTATGTCATACCTGCTGTTAAAAAAAAAAAAATGTTTCAGCTCTCTTGCCTGAACCTCAAAGTCCTCACTTGAAACCTTATTAAGAATTTTGCCTACAATGGTGAACTGCAAATTGTATGCTGTCTTTGCTGAACTGACATCAATGGATGCTATAGATTCAAAAGCTATGTTTTGCACTGTGGATATTTAATCAGCAATTTTGAACATCAACCTACACTTTGGTCACAGCATAATAAAAAAAGAAAGAAGGTAAGACATATATGAGTATGTCTTCTTTTGTTCTAAATGATGGTACTGTATTTTTGATTTAGAAGTGCATTAGTTTGCTGTGTTTATAGTAACAGAGTTGCTGGGGTTAGCCACCCTCTGATGACCCCTCTAACTGATATACTGATGGCAACAGTGTCTGTTGGTTTTGGCTGGGCCCCATGGAATTTGGTGGAGCAGCATCAAACTAAGGATACAGCGAGAAGCTGAATTTTGCCAGAAAATTTCTACGAAGTCACGCCAATTCGCATCCACGCATCATTTTGCACAATTGTGCCTCTGAACCCAAAATTCACCATGTTGATTTCATTTTATAATTTAGCTTTATGTCTATACCACTAATTTCACATTGTGTATTCTTTGCGAAATTAGCAAAACAAGGTCTTACCACATGTTCTGCCTTTTATTAGGTCACATGATGGTCAGGAAGTAACTGAGTGAGACAGAAAGTGAGTGTCACTTTCAGTTTCACAGCAGCAGAGAAAGAATTGCATGTATCTTTGTGTGAGTGTCTGAGAGGCAATTCAAAAACAACCTTTATCTTTTGTCTTTATATAGTTTCTTTGTTCACCCTAACTGAACTTTTATTGTACACCTGTAAGGTATTTTTTGAGAACCTAATTTCTTTGCAAGGTTTCTTTTGTTTGAATCCTCTCGTTCATTTTGTAACTCTTTTACACTTTTTTTAGTTTTACTTTCTTTCCTGCCCTTCATTTTCTTTATAGTTAAACTTACTTGAAATGGAGAGTAACAGAGGTAAAAGCTATGGGCAGTAAGGGCCAAGGATGCGG
Organism: Neoceratodus forsteri; assembly: GCA_016271365.2. Lineage (NCBI taxonomy): Eukaryota > Metazoa > Chordata > Ceratodontiformes > Ceratodontidae > Neoceratodus > Neoceratodus forsteri. The sequence goes on from CM057451.1 coordinate 275,990,585, forward strand.
GGTGGGAGAACCATAAGCCCCACCACCATCCTTTTTGTCTGGTCATGCACTGGAAACAGTAGCAGCAGTGGATGCTCCAGTGGCAGCAGTGGCAGCACCAGCACTGGCAGCAGTAGATGCTACAGCAATAGCAGCAGCAGCAGCAGTAGATGCTACAGCAGCAGCACCAGCAGCAGCAGCAGTAGTAGATGCTACAGCAGCAGCACCAACAGCAACAGCACCAACAGCAGCAGTAGATGATACAGCAGCACCAGCAGCAGCAACAGTAGATGCTAGCAGCAGCAGCACCAGCAGCAGTAGCAGCAGATGCTACAGTAGCAGCACCAGCAGTAGATGCTACAGCAGCAGCAGCAGCAGTAGATGCTACAACAGCAGCACCAGCAGCAGCAGTAGATGCTACAGCAGCAGCAGTTGATTCTGCCTCTGTTAGTGGCACTGCAGCACAGGCAGTTGATGCACAGCCTCAGCAGCCAGAGCAGCCAAAACAGCAGCAACAGTGCCTGCCCCTCCTCCTGTTTGTTCTGCCACCACAGCTAGCACCCAGGCCCCACCTGCTGATTAGACCATTACCATTGCACTGTTGCCCTCCTTCCTGTTCCTGGACCACCAAGGAGCTCTGTAGTTTGGGAATATTTCAAGATACCCAGGAATGATCCCAGTGTAGTGCAATGCAGTAGTCGTGGGATTCATGTCGGCGATGGGAAAAAGGAAGGCACTTTGGCATGAGTTGACAGAGAAGCCACCTTATTATTCACCACTGTGCGGAATGGGAGGCCAGGCTGCAGCAGGGAGCAAGAAATCCTGTTCCTGTGGCAGGGATGTAGCAGGACAAGACAGTGCTGGGCAGGGGAAACATGCCAGAAAGAGGAGGAGGAGGAGGAGGACTGAGAGCAGGCCTATATGTGAGAGGGCAGCTGAATCTGTGTCATCGTCTGCACAATCCACCTGATCTTCCTGTCCTCCATGCACACCAGGAGGACCTGTGACTCAAGCTCATCTTGCCATTCTTTGATGTGAGATAGAGGAGCTCCACAAGCAGATCACAGCAGAACATGCAGACACACAAAGGTACAGGACAGCCAGGAGACAATGATAAGTCTCTTGAGAGACAGCCATGATCATCTTTTAGTTTTCTTTTGCTTCTTTACATATACAGTATGTCACAATATATTATTTTGTTTTCGGTGTAGTTGTACTGTACGTTATAACTTTTTATTCACTTTCCTTCCTCCTCTCCTGTTCCAACACCACAAAATAAAACAGCAAAAAAATAATAAATAAATAAAAAGATGAAACAGTAAAAATAAAGCAAACTTTTTGGTCATAAACACATTTACTTCTTGAACTTCTTTTCATTTTTAAAGTACTTCCTTTTATATCTTCCTTATCCTTCTGAAGTCTCATTTTTTGAGTGTTATTGAGAGTTGTACTCCCCACCATCCCCAAAATACAAAGCAGCAGTGGTATAATCAGCTGAAAATTTTGACTTATACCTTTTTATGCTATTTTACATTGACACTTACCTCCTGACTTGTATGACACCCTTCTGTTGACAATTTGAGTCTGTTTTAGTACTTTGTTTCATGCTTGAATTAATAAAGGAGAACTCCTTTTCGTATGGCTCAGAACAGGTCTGCATCAGTATTCTCAGCTGTTTTTGTCCATCAGTTGTTTAAATATCACTTATGATGTGACTAATATAAAGCATTATGCAGCGGGCAGTGCTCCCTGACCTTATGGGACAATAGGTGTTCAAAAACAGTTGAGAATACTGGTGCAAACCTGGTCTGAGCCATATTAAAAGGAGCACCCCTCTTATATTATCAAACATGAAAAAGTACTAAAACAGACTCAAACTGTGCAAAGAAGGGTATTGTACAAGTCAGGACTCAGGAGGTACGTGGTAGTGTAAATGGCATTAAAAGAATAGGTAAAATGTTCATCAGATTTTGCACTGCTGCTTTTACAGCACATTAATGTTGTGAAACATTTGGCCTATACTTTTTATTCAATGTTATAGTTCCCTTACCTCCTGACTTGTATGTGATACCATTCTTTCTTGATTATGAGTCTGTCTTCTATTTTGGTTTCACATTTGAAATATTAAAGTAAGTCTCAGTTCAATATGGCTCCCACCTGGTTTTCATCAGTCTTCACTGCAGTTTTTGATCATGTACTGTCCCACATAATGTGACGGGTAGTGTGTGCAACATAGTAGTTGATTTCCATCAATGCAGAAGTGAGTTTCAAAAGTTCATGTATATAAACAGCTGTTGAAGCTGCTGAAAACCCGATCCTGGTCATATTCAATTGGGTGCTCCTTTTTTGTTGGCATGCATGCATGCGCAAACAACACATTTGGTAGTAGCACTTTCAGAGGTGTGTCAGTGTTGCGACAAACGCAGGTGACTTTCATCGGTGTGTCCTCAGCTGCCAACCAGTGAGCATTCTGCTGATGACAGCAGTTTCAGAGAGTGCCACCAACTTGAATGACCTGCTGCTGCAATCAGAGACAGGCTCATTATTGCAGCAGCAGATGATACACCTCCATTACGTGCCATTCCTGGTGAAACATTTCAGTACATATGGTGGCTCCTGCCATCTGCCACACAGTCCCAAAAGCCAACATTGGGGTGCCCAGTCCCTGTGTCAGCATCCTCCCTCTCAGTGTGTCTTTCCTGATTAAACACTTTCTCTTTTCCGACACTGGAATACCCCTCCTGGTGTCAGATGTGCCCTTCCCAAACCTGTCTATATGGCTTGCCAACATCAGGATGTCCAATCCCGTGTTGGCATCCCTCTGAATTGTGGCACACTGGGAGCCCACCTCAGTGTGCCTATTTATTTATTTTTCATATATGCTGCATAAATAAGGAAAACCTTCCTCAGTCTTTTTCCCTGCAAAGAAGAAAACTGTCCACTGTTGTCTCCTTGTGCCCTCCCCATCCCCACCCTCCCTCTGTGCACCCACCTCCCACACACCCCCACCCATACTTACCCTCCAGAAGTTGGTAGCCACAATCTTGTCTGAACCAGGACACATCTGCACTCTTCAAAGCCAAATGGCGAACTGAAACAATGACAGTAAACTTTATAATGGGAGGTTTCAACTTAGGTTGATATTTCAGCCATTTTAGAATTTTGCCCCAAATTTTTAGCATGGAGTTCTTGGGACCCCACCTCATGAACATGTAACTGTCATTTCGTTTCTCAGTCCCAAAAGGTGATTTTGCTGTCACTGCGCGAATCACCTTCGGGACTTATTAATGAAACGCTGGTGCTGGTGTTCATGAGGGAGATCCTAAAAGCCCATGTTGCAAATTTGGTGAAAAATTCCAAAAAATCATCATGCTACTAATGTGCATTGTGCAGTTTCTATGCACGCTTGTAACTTTGCCAATTTTTAATATTTGCACTCAGATTTTCAACATTGCCATTTTTCACACCTCTTATGAACAGAACAGTGGTCATTTTTCACATCCTGCCCCCAAAAATATTTTCACACCTGTGGCGCACAATGGTGCGGTTGCAGTGCAAATCAACTTTGGGACAGAGTAACAAAATCACAGTGCCACTGTTCATGAGGAGAGGTCCCAAAATGCTCTTGTTGAAAATTTGGTGAAAATATTCCAACAAATGACTGCATAATGGATGTGCATTGTGCAGTATCTATGCATGCTCATAAGTTCACAAATTTTTATATTTTCTCTCAGATTTTCAACATTGTCATTTTTCACACCTCCTCATGAACAGTACAGCTGTCATTTTTTGCACCCTGCCTAAAATGTGTTTCTGCACCTGTGGCTCAGAATGGTGCAGTTGCTGTGCAAAATCATCTTTCAGGATTGAGTAACGAAATGATAGTGTTCATGAGGTGGGGTCTCAAAAAGCCAATGTTGAAAATTTGGAGGAAAATATCAATAAACACCCAGGGCATTAAGCTTTCCAACCATACACCCATCCTGTAGAGACTGACAGGTGTGGGAGGCGTAACCTAGGTTCATCTGCGTAATATTCACAGCATTCTCCCCCACCCCATCCTACAGCCACTGACAGGCATTGAGTGTGCCTTGGGTTCTGTTGCCCTAACATTCACCCTATTCTCCTATATTGCTATCTCAGCATATTTCCTTATGGAATGAGGTGACCATAGACCCAAAGACCCCAAAGCACACTCTGACAGCTGTCAGTTTCTGCAGGAGTGGGGTGAGGTGAAATGACATAAGTGTTATGGCCAGCGACCCAAAGCCACACTCCCAACACCTTTCAGTCTCTGTGGTGGGGTGGGGGTGTTAGTGTTAGTTCAACACTTCACTGTCATTCCTATTATGCATCTTTCTAACTCCTGTGCTACCAATGCCAATGCCAGCAAGCCAACATTTGGCATTTACAAATGCTTGATTTTATATTTCAGATGTGAAAATAAGTTCTGAAGGATACTTAAACTGTGTGAAGAACTGTATCACAGGACTCAAGTTAGTAGATAAGCAACAATTTAAAATAGAATAACAGATTATACGTAAATGTGTTCTCATAATATTTCTTAATGCATTGCTACTGTCACCCACCCCAACCCCACAAAAAACAAAACACAAAAAGTTCCTGTTTTATGTAAACTAGGCATACTGCCACATCAGGATGCATGCTGTCTCAATGGTTGATAGTGTGTAACAGGAAATGAGATCCACTAATAGTAGTGTTGTTTAGAAGCCATTAACTAAATATCATTTAGTTTTTACCTTAGAGCTCATGAAACTATCTGGTAATATACAGTAATGTAAATTGGTGGTGCAAGCCAGTCTCACAGCGCACACATAATACCTAGAAATACAATATGCATCCTATGTTGTGCTGTGCAACTGCCCAGAGAAGTCGAAAAGACACACATGAGAAAATGTCTTATTATGTGAAATACATTACAGAAATTTTCATGCAAGATTTCCCCTGATAGCCATATTAGTCAAAGTGCTCGCCCAAATACCAAAAATTAATTCCTGCTACCGCGCTGGCCTACTGCTACTGTTGTGCTGTGCAACTGTCCAGAGAAGTCAAGAAGACAGATATGAGAAAATGTCTTAATGTGAAATACATTGTGGAAATTTTCATGCAAGATGTCCCCTGCCAGCAACTTTAGTCAAGTGCTTGCCCAAGTACCAAAAATTAATTCCTGCTGCTGCTACGTGCCTACTACTGCTGTGCTGTGCAACTGTCCAGAAAGTTAAGAAGATGCACATGAGAAAATGTCTTCAGAAGTGGCCTAAATTGTGGAGTTTAAGACTGCAAGACAGGAACACCAAGAGTTCTACAGTGGCAGACTGATGATGATCAAATGTCAAGTTGCTATGCTGCCTGCAACTACAACTGCTGCTGCTGAGTGCTGCTGTGAAAGTTTGAAGAGACACGTTGTCAAATCATGAAAAGGTAAGAATTTGGTTACTTATTTGCACAGTGTGGGTTGTGTATTTATACCCATACCCATATCTCACTAATATTTTCCTTTTTCAGTTACTGTTCATATCATGATCAATGTAGAGACATAATCATCCACACTACATTACATTACATTATTCCTCTTGGCACCCAGAAGGAAGTCATCATTAACAACATCTCACAACCATGGTATGGTAAGTATATATTCTTTGTATGTTTCTTATTTTGGGTGGATGCCTTTTTGGGGTGTAATTACCATATATTTTATTTTCCCATGTCCAGGTAAGATTATGATGACATATACGAACATATGAAGACTCCAGCAGCAGAGCTAGTGTCCCTGCCCTCCCTCCCCATTCCTTCCATCCTCCCTACCCATGATCCTTACTTCCTCTGCCTATCCCAGCCTCACTTAAAGCTGCCCACTGTCTTCAATGAGATAACCTCTTCCAGCATATGCCACTCTGCATCCTGTATCTCTGTGAATTCAGCAACAACCACATAAAGATAAGTATTTTTTGCACCGGGGGTGGCAGGGGCTGGTTGAAGTATGCATATTTTTAAATATTAGACTCAAAGTTGTCGAGTCATAGTACATGTTTTGTGTTTTCTGTTGTTTGAATTCAGGTACTTTCCAAGATGTTTCTGTGTTACGTTGTCTGGCCAGAAGAGGAAGAAGTAGATGACATGTTAAAGCCAGATAGGAATGATCATGGTGAAGCAGAAACACGGCTGCATTGACCTGTGAAATTAAAATGATATTATTGCGAAGCAGTGAGGAAGATGATTAAAAAAAAACTACTTACCATTACATGAGTACATGGCAACCTCGAGATGTATACATGCTTGTTATTGATTGTAGACCATAAATTGTCTTCTATAGTGTGTGGTCTACAGCGTCAGTAAAAAAGACATTTTACTTCTTACTTTGCTTTTTTTTTTTATTCAGAGCAGCTTTCTCCACGAATCTCCTCAGCTCATCGCTTCCTGAACTGTGTTGGAAGGGTGACGAGCATACGTGATCATGTTCCATGTTGTTATGCTGCAGTAGCTATGTAGCTAGTGCAGCATAACAGCTACAGTGATGTAGTTACTGCAGCATAACAATCCCATTCTAGGGATGGATTTTCATCCTAACAGCATTCAGCCATACACTATATGAGTAATAACGATGATAGAAAGATAGATAGATAGATAGATAGATAGATAGATACTTTATTTGTAAAACACCCATTTCCTGGGACTCTGGGTGCTGCACAATTCATACATTATAATCATAAAACATACAAATCATGCAAATCATAAACATACTAAATCCACTAAAAGCACATTTAAAATCACTATCAATCTCAATAAAATCAAAACATTGCTGCAATTAATTCATTAATGCTTGCTGGAACAGGTATGTTTTAGGCCCTTCTTAAAGGCTTCTACTGAGGGAGCCTCCTTAAAAAACAGGCTGGGAGTTCCACAGGGTAGGCACGGCCACCTAGAATGTCCTGTCCCTGGAATGCCATAGCGTAGCCCTGGGAACTACCAGGAGGCTTCCTCCAGTAGAATGGAGAGCAGGGAGGGTGATGGTGACAAGAAGATCTTGCAGATAGACAGGTCCCTTTCATGTAGGGTCTTATAGGTAAGGAGCCCTACCTTGAAGACAATCCTCCGTCTGACCAGCAGCCAGTGTAGTTCTGAAGGACTGGGGTGATATAGTCCGTCTTTTAACCCCCATTAACAATCTAACCACACATTCTGCACCAGCTGCAGCCTGTGGAGGTTGCCTCAGATAACCCTAAGTACAGGGCATTACAGTAGTCCAACCTGGTAGTGATGAAAGCATGTACCAGCGGTCAGCTCCTCAGGTGGGATCAGGCTCAGATTCGCAATGTTTTGAAGATGAAAAAGCCTCTCTTAACCACGGCCGACACCTGAGCATCCAGAGTCAAGCCAGCATCCAGGATCCCACAAAATCCTTCACCTGTCTAGAAGAGACAAGAGGAACTCCCCAGCACTAGGCCAGGGGTAACCCCTCACCTCTCCTCCACCCTGATGGCCGGATCCCCACCAGTACCTCAGTCTTGTCTGGGTTAAGTTTAAGCCAGTTGTGAGTCATCCATGACTGGATCTCCTTGAGGCAGCTGTTAAATACAGAGGCTGGCACCTGGGTATCAGGCGCACAGGACAGGTACAGCTGGGTATCATCTGCATAGCAGTGAAAACCCAGCCCATACCACCTGATAATGTCCCCTAACGGCAACATATACACCATGAACAGCAAAGGCGACAAGCCCAAACCCTGTGGAACCCCACAGCACAGAGGCATCAGGGAAGATGAGGCTAACCCATCATCATTCTTTGCACTCTGTCAGTCAGGTGTGACCTGAACCAGTTGATGACATTACGGACAGGCCACACAGAACTGCAGGTGGTCAAGCAGCACCTCATGGTCCATGGTGCCAAATGCTGCAGAGAGGTCTAGGTGGACCAAGATGGTATGGTCTCTCCTATCCCTCGCCATCAGGAGATCATTCAGCACCCTCACCAGGGTAGTGTCTACTATACCCACCCGAAACACAGACTGGAAAGACTCATAGGTAGAGGGAGAGGCAAGATGTCTCTCAAGCTGGATGGCTACCACTTTCTCAATAACCTTCCTAAAATGGGGGTTAGAGACCTGTAGTTGCTGAGGCAGCCCTGGTCCAGCGAGGGTTTCTTCAAAGAGACCTAACAAAGCCTCTTTCAAAGCCAATGGGAAAACCCCACTCCTCAAGGAACTCCAGACTACCTCAGTAACCACAGGTCCTATCATATTCAAACAACCAACTAAAATTCAGGTCAGACCTGGGTCCAGATCATACTGGGTTGACTGCAACCTCAAGATTATCTCCACCATCCTCCTCCACCCCAACCAGCTCAAATTCAACCTAGACAGGAGGAGTGTTTGCACCCCTCAGGTCAGACCCTGTATCCCTTTCGAGAGATGTTCAAAGATACCTCATCCCTGATGGAGGACACCTTGTTGGTGAAGAACAGAGCCAGCCCCTCACACCTAGTGCTAGACCCTGCTCCTCTGACACAGAGACAGGCAGGATGTAAAAGCCCACCCACCGTGTGGAAGAGCTGAGCCAGTCTGTTCCTCACCACAGCAATCTCCTAGATAAAAATTCCCCTTCTTATGGGAGTGCCCCTGATAGTCAGCACAATGTGACATCAGGGCCAGTTTGTCCCCTCCAGGCTGGATCTCCTTCAGCATCTCTCTAACCTCCACCCTTAGTCTTTAAATGACAGAGATCCTCATCATACCATGGAGGTCTTCGGCAAATAGACAAGGGACAAAAGAATGGTGCGTTGGAATTGAAGGCAGGAGCCACAGCCCCATTATAGGCTGCCACTGCCTTCTCCTTCCCAGCTACACAAGCCACCCCAACACTCAATAGGTCCAGCACTGCTGATAGTCCTGTACAGGAAACTCCTGTTAATGTGTGGTACTAGATCATCTCCACAGGGCAGGACAATCTAAGGGGTGTGCCCCAGCGTGAACTCCACAGTGCTGTGGTCTGACCAAATTGATCCACCCAGAGGTCACTTACCTCTAGACCCAAGGAAAAGACCAGATCCAGTGCACAGTCATCCGAGTGAGTGGCATTTGTTACATTCTGTACCAGGCTCAGGGCTCCCATGCTCTTAAGGAGGTTGTTTACAAAACTCAACAGCCTGCTGTCGACCCAGGCATTGAAGTCCCCAGGATCAAACATCTGGGAGACTCCAAGACTAGGCGGCGATGAGCACTCATTCTCCCAAAAAAGTCCCGTCTGACTCAGGAGGATGACAGAGCACGAGGATCCTAAAGCCAGAACCCACACACCCTCAGGTGGCCACACACTCAAAGGATGCTGGCTGTGATATCATATGTTGTCAATCACGTGTTGCTGTTGAAACCACTGTTGCCTTGCAAACCTGCAGCACTTGATGATGTCACTCATATTTGCCTGAAGAGCAGCGACACAACTGTTTCATTATTGAGTTTTGAAATTGCATTTTATGCTGCATCACACTATATGCAGCCAAAAACCATCATGTTTGTGCTTGATCATGAAGGAGCAAACAAGTAGGCCACAGTAGAGTAGGAGGAGGAGGAGGAGGCTGATGAAGCAGTGACATGTCCCTCTGTATGGAGCAGGTATGTTATGCTGACATCACAGTCTGGTGGTGGTGGACAGTACTCCATCAAGAGTAATAGTAGCATCAGAACCACAGTTATGTAAGGATGTACACTGGTGGTGAGGAGAGGAGCCTTTTATAATGTGGCATCAATGTGGACTAGACAATCACATTTATCACTGGATCGACAGAACAACCCAGTCCCTGGTGGAGGAAGAGGACTAACTGCTATACAGTATGGTGCCGTGTGAAGCAGCAAGAAGTGTCAGTGGTGTTGGAGTGTGAGATAGACACTGAATTTGGTGGCAGACAAAACAAGCAGAACAATTTGCATGTGGAGTTTGTAGACAGTAATTAAAGTAAAAATTGATTGCCATGGTATCAACACATGAATGAAAATCAAGTAACAGAATAAGTGATAATTAAAATGTTTATACTGCAGAGGACCAATGACTGAAAATCAGGTCTTGTTTTAATCAGCATCCGCAGGAAGCAGCCTTCACGGTCCTCCAGACTGGAGCTGTATCCAGATGGAAATTCTCCTCCAATACTTGCTCCTCCCACCTCACTTTTGCTCCTACTGCTGAGTGGGCTGACAGTACCTTTCTTTCCTCTTCACTGCTGTCATGGCTTGAAAACAGACATTATTGACTTTGTTGGAATGTGTCCTTGATTCATTTTAATAAATGTTAGCAAGTTAACATCCTTTGGTGTCCTGCACTATGGCACCAGCTGAACTAAATACGCATTTAGCACTTACACACAATGCTGGACAACTCAGGTACTTCATGGCCACGATGTCAGTGCTGAACAATCAGAGACCTTTGTGCTCCAATACATCAGGGCTCATCTCTGATGCTTAGGTGCCTTGTGTCCGCAAGATATGTATCAATCATGCATTGCGCTGCTTTCATTTCTGCTGATTCATCATCAGCCTCCTCATTATCTTGCATGTCTGCCACACTCACCTGACTTAAAACATCCCAAATGAGATTATTATTTTGTTCATTCATGGTACAGGTTTTGGAAGAAGCATTCAAATTTGAGGCCTGTGTGGTGGTAGCAACACTGGGTCTATTAGCTGTGTCATGCTTTACCTTCTTCTGCACCTGTGTGTTTATTTGCATCTGCACACCACATACTCTTATTATCAGAAGGTCTGTCAACTTCATAACCTGCTGGCGCACACCTTCAATGATTGAAGCCACACCATGTTTATATCGTGAGTCAAGCAGTGTGGCAATGCCAAACTCTTCAGAGTGCAGAATTCCGTTAATATGTGTGTTGGACTGAAAACACATTCAGCATGTGATCCATCAAGTCACAACTACCAGGGTCAACACCAGCTTCCAGCTGTTGCTGGACATTCAACAGTGTTTGCCTCATCACACACAGAAGTGGAATTGCCTGACTCATACAGGCACTGTTGGTGCTCACAGCCTGAGTGGCATGTTTGAATGGCTGAGAATCACGAAAGTTCATCTCTCTGCCGCCACTGTTCTGTTGTGAGACTCATGGATGCACCAGTACTGTTCGGCTAGTATGTACCAGCATATATTCGAAAATCACCTTGTACTGCTCATATAAGCGATCCAGCATGTACATGGCAGAGTTCCATCATGTCACCACATCCATTTTCATTCAGTACTGTTGCAAGCTGTTGTGAATTTGCAGCTCAAACACCAGGTCCGCGTGCACACAGATGCTGCACGCAACAGACAAAATCTCCCGGCGTCCAGATGGGTGAGAAACTGCTGGACGATGAGATTCAGACAGTGAGCCAGGCATGGCACCCTGAAAAAACACCATCACTAATGCTCTTGATGACATTAAATCCATTATCACTGGCAATAAAACCTGCCTTCAACGAGTGTGGGTGGAGGCAGTCATCAATTTCAAAAGAAGTGCTTCCAGCATTTTCTCACCCCTATGTGACACCTCTATGCTTTTCATCATCAGTGTGGCATGTTAACGAAGACCCTGAATTTTACTACCACCACAATTTGCCTTACTACAACTTTTGCCACTGCCCAAGTCTAACAGTGCCCCAAATCTGTTCCCAGTGACCTGTAATACATAAATATGAACTGCCAGCTGTTTTGCCACTGGTCCACATATCCATACTCAGATGTACTGTATATAAAGCATTGCTGAATGAATAATGGCATGATTTAACATAGCTGATACTCTACCATACAGTTCCGGAACAACACGTTTTGCAAAATACGTTTGAGATGATATCTGCCATTTGGGACATGCATGGGCCATGAACTGCCAGAAACTGGCATTCTCAACAAAGGATTATGGCAAGAGATCAATTGTCAACATTTCAGCCACTGTTGCATTGAGCTGCCTTGCAGTCACATGATTTTGTGGGAATTTTACATTCACGATCAAGCATGGTGTGGAGTGTGGGCTGGACCTTTCTTTGTGCAGTTGGAGTAAACAACTTTAATCATCACGGTGGCATTGTTGGGGTGCTATGGGCTGGTGCTTCAGTACTAACTCTAGCTGTGTTATTAATACAGTGACTATGTTTCTATGACTCAAAGGAGTTGTACTAGTAGCACTACTGCTATGTCCTGTACTACTAGACAGAATAGAATCATGCTCCTCCGCTACGTAGTCCACAGCATTTGACATTGTGGCCCCTCCAACCACTTTCTCAACTGGACTGATGCTGTAAGCTCCACCACCTCCTCTTTCCATGCTAACAGTAGCGTGCAAGGTGGTCTGTTCTTGAGGTGGGTGGTTGCCCACCAGTGCCTAGATGGCTTCTCTTTTACTCCTACTTGTCTGCACTTGACACAGCTGACAGATCACAGCTGACTCATCAGCAGGGTCAAGAACATAGAAATCCTTACAGGTGATTTAAATACCCTTCTTTTTCCATGGTGCCTGTGACAGCGGACAGGAAGGTGTGGAGACATTGTTTTTCGAGATGATTTCAACACATAAAAATATTAGGTGTGCTTTCTTTACGAGCTGTGACAGTACTGGATGCAACATCCTCCTTAACAACATCTGAATCATATGACTTACGTTTTTTACTGTCAGGCTCCCAAAGTGGATCCTTCACATCATCATTATAATCATCAACAGTACTCTCATTCTCTTCAACATGTGTCCTCCTCAACCTGTACATGTGCCATCTCAACCACATTCTCTGCATCTCTAGTATTTACCACTGTCTCAACACTGTCTGCTCCAGAAGCACGACCGTCAACACCACCCATGGGTACCCAGACTACCTTCTCCTCTTCCACTGTTTCCTGCCTGCTGGTACTTGCGACACTGCTACCTTTCTCCTCAGGTGTCACCTCACCCACCATCATTGCTGCCACCAATTTAGCTTTGAAAATTGTTGTGCCTGATATGACACCTCTGCTAACTACTCCATTACTCTCACTGTCATTTGCCCTGAGCCCACAGGAATTGTTGATGACACGTGCTCAGACACTGATGTTGGTAGTGGAGTATTCATTGCACCTTTGATCTATCAGCCTCTTCCCGACCATTGCAAGCACCCATCCCTTCCCTCCCATTTTTGCCAGTCATGATTCCTGTTTATGTTTTAACAGTAAGGTTTTCTTTTATAGATCACAACACCGATAGTACTTCAACTAACAAATGAAACTGCACACTGAATCTGTATTTTATATCTCAAACACAGGTCTGGTTTCCTAGCACAGGGAAATCCAGCAAGTGAAATGCACACTGAAATTGTATTTTATATGCCCTAAATAAACGTCTGGTTTTCTACCAGCAAGGGAAATCTGGCAAGTGAAACTGAACACCGATCAGTATTTCACACACAAAATGCACAGGTATTTAATTTAGCAGTGGGAAATATGGCAAGAAAAGAAACAAAAACAACATACAGTACAAGCTACTTAATCAGGACTCCAATAATGGGGACATCCACTTTATTGGGAAGACCTGCCAGGAACCGATTAAGTGGCCATGTAATCCTATGAACAGTACTGCTGCTTAATGGGGATGGGGAGCTGTCTTATTGGATGATTCTGTACCATTAATCATCACTAATCCTATGAGTTTAGCTGCTGGCTGCTGCTGTTGCCATTAATCCTTTAAGCGCCTGCTTATTACCTTCTGCCCGTTTCAGTGCCACAGGTGCTAAAGGTGCTAAAAGTGATTAGTGGGCTGCATTGAAAAAAGGCCAACATTTAACAGCAAGCCCCCTGCAGTGAGCCAAAGTTACAGCTGACAGCTCTTAATCACACTCATGTACGACACCGACAGACAGCCAAAGTAAAAGCTCAACTGAGTTTATTGGCACCCAACCTCTTCAGCAGCTCATAGCTAGATGACAGTGCCAGCATTCCTTTGTTGCCAGCTTGTGATAGGACCAGACAGAGTGCCAGCATTCCTTTATCAACTGAACTGAGTACCAGCATTCCTTTGTCATTGGCTTGTGACTGGATCGGACTGAGCGAGGAATGCCAGCATTCCTTTATTGCTGCCTTGACCGGACTGAATGCCTAGTGTCAGCATTCCTTTGTCGATCGGATTATGCCAGCATTCTTTACAGAAAGAGAGCAAAGGTACTGTAGGATAGAGGGTAATGGAACAAGCCAAACAGAGCGATAGGTGGAACAGGGGGTGAGAGGCAGGAATCGGGGACCGCAGTTTTGTACAGTACTGCCTTAACTGGAAGCACTAAATTACATAAAAAATTAGTTACCAGAAGGTACTACACTGTTTGTAGTGCACCAAGTGATCAGTGGAACGGGTGGCATGGTGGTGTAGTTAACTTGGAGAGCTACACTGCATCTGATAAGGCTGAATAATAGGCTTCTGATAAGGGGACAAAAACCACCACTGGGGTGTCCTGATTAAGCAGCTTCTACTGTATACCACAAAAACACTGCTCAACTAAGTAGAAATGAAAAACTACAGATCTTGAGTGAACCTAGCCTCCTACAATGCTGCTTCCTCCCCCACACATAGTCCACAGACCAAAATGCAGAAGCTGAGAAACCTACTTTACACTATCTAATCGATGAGTGAATACAAAAAGTACTGTGTATCCACAATGCAATCACAAATATTGATAAAATTTTGTTCAAATGGAATTTTTTATGTTTTAACAGGTTTTTATGATCAATCAGACTAACACAATGTGCTCTGTGAGACACTCTCAATTACACTGCACTCAGGCACGACCTACTCAGCTTCCTATAGGCTATTCAGCAACATGTGACCCCCTAGAGTGTCAGATTACATCCTATCCCATACTGCAGTGTGAATTTCTATACAGCGCAAATTTCACTAGTAAAATTTTCATTTTGCATAACAGTAATAACCTAGATAGTGGCACAATAGAAGCGAAGTCAGCAATTTTGCATTTTCATGAAATCACTGGAAAAGGCAAAACTGGGATTCACAAGACGCGTACAATTTCAAGAAAAGTCAAAACTCCAAGAAATATTACAGGAATGAAATTTGCTGACTTCACACACCTCTAATCAAAGCCCCAATCGATGTACCTTGCATGGGTCCTGGACTGGACCCCCATGAGGCCCCATCTGCATTGTGGAACCACCCATAGCAGGGCAAAGAACTCCAGTGCCAAACAAATAACAGTGGAAGTGACTGAGATACGGGCAAAGTATTTCACCCTTATGGTCAAGTAGCACTGGGGCACCAACAGAAAGAAGGCCAGGATCTGAAGAGGACGGAGATGACTGTTAATGCTGCCAGCCCTGTCCACAGGTTATAAAATGTCATTAAGCACAAGCTGAGACCGAGGACAGTAGTTAGGGAGAAGCTAGCCACTGAATGCTCCAGGCAGGGGCCACCAACACCGCAAGAACTACTCACCTCAAGGACATGGTGGCAGAAACCATCATACAGGCAATGGTTAATTGAAGGTGGATGGGACAGATACCATACCAGCTGAGTTTATACCACATTGTCACAGGAGGTGACATATGTTTTTTTTTAAATTGAATATACTTTATTCATTTTATACTACAGTAATACATCATAACAGGCATACAACCGTCCATAATAATTATATTAGTAACATGGCATGGGACATTAACAAGACATATATTACATTTTAGTTGCTGTAATATAACAAATGCAGGAAATAAAATTATCCTAACCATGCCTTCCAATCATCAGACAAAGGAGGTGACATATGTGACAGTACCCTTACGTCATGGGTGTAGGAATGCATACCCCAAGTAAGTCACAGTTTGCAAATTGGTTGGAGAGAGGGCATATTCTGGGCCCTGACCATTTATTTTAGTTACTCCTACTGTGTGATATCTAATCCCACTGTGTTATAACATGCATTCTGTACTCTAAATAAAAATATAATTTTAAATGCATAAAACTATCTATGTTTTTCTGCTCTTATTATGTCATTCTAAAATTAATATGGGTTGTACAAGTGTTTTGAAAACAAATATGGACAGGTCTACATAGGGCAGGGCATCAGAAAGGTACCAATGGGGTTTGGCTTACAAGTTTAAGTTTTTTAGCTATCACTGCCTCACATGCACTGTTGACATGCATGTGCCTTCACAGCAGACCTAATATTGTTGTCAGAGGATGATGGTGAAGGTGACAAGCCAGAGAGGACAGAAGACATACCCAATGACCATGGTGGCACAGATGCACAGAACAGTGCATGGCAGCTGCCACGTGGTGAGTATTCACATACCATGTTGTCACCAGTATCATGTGCAGACACTGATATCAACACTTCTTCCACAGATTACAATGATGCCACCATGGTCCACAACATGATGAGTACAGCATTGTTTGGAGGAGCAGACCAACAAGACAGGCATCAACTCAATCATCAGTTCAAATGCCAGCTATACCTGCAACCACCACATCACCATCCAAGACCAAGAACCACCCAGCACTACAGGCAGAGGGCACTGATATGACTGGAAAGCATGTGCCACACAGTACCAACTCACAGGGTGCCTGCCACTATGATAAACCCAGAACATGCCTTAGACATGCATAGCACTGACACAGCAAGGGTCAACACCACAGCAGGAGCTTATCCCATCACAGACATCATAACCCCTGTGACACACACACAGACCATGATCATGGCAGTGGTAATGAGGGACTGTCCCACAGAACAGGCCACTTCAAGAGGCAAAGTGCAACAGCATGTATGTTGAGCACATGCTACCCAGAAGTGAGACGCCATGAGCAGGAATGCCTCATACTAGCAAGGCCAACAATGTGCTCTGGGTCCTCATGGTGATGTTTCAAGGCCACAGACAGAGAATGGAAGGTAGCTGATCTCCTAGAGGGCCTCTAATATCACTTGACTACACAGGCTGACACTGGTATGGATGGCGCTATGATGGTACCCACATCCACAGAGGCATACAACACTCATGTGGCTGGTGCACCACAGCCTGCATCCCCACCATCATATCCCAAGGAACAGTTTACAGATGGCACTCATTCAGTGACTACCCATCCCAGCAGATGGGAGTTCCTCAAGTAGGTTGTGTGTGTGTGTGTGTGTGTGTGTGTGTGTGTGTGTGCTGTAATTCACACTAGACCAAGAATACAGTGACATACACAAGATGGCACACAGGCACATAACATAATCCACCTATCTGAAGGCATGCACTACTATGGCCTTGGTCTTCTCTGTGTTTCATTGTGTCACTGGTCAGCCTCACCCTCAGGGGTTATGAATGGCATCAGCAGGTATGGCCTCAGTGGGTATTTATTGTCTCCTGTGGGGATAAAAGGTGGTGAGATTATACAGTTGTGTTGTGCAGAACACAGCATAATGTATGCCACAAATGTCCAGTGTGATGCTTACCCAACAACCAGCTGGAGCATTCACCATTCATTACCAGGAGCAGCCATGGACATGAGTGTTGGAAGGCAAAGGTGTTGTGCATGGAGCATAGGTACTTAGCACAACCATTTGTGATGAGGTTATCTGCATTTACAGCCACCTGGACATTCATAATATGGTACCTCTTCCTGTTCCTATAGGCCTCTTAATTGATGTGGGGTACCAGTATCAGCATGTGTGTGCAGACTATTGCACACTGACCATCAGGAAACCAGAAAAGACATAGCACCGAGACTGCGCTGGTTGGGTGTTAAATGATCTTCTGATGACGAGGGATCAGAAGAGGCGTTCTATCTTGGTTCTTCTTGATCTCTCTGCAGCCTTTGACACTGTGGACCACATGGTGTTATTAGCTCGCCTGGGGCAAATTTGTGGTATGTCTGGAACCATTTTGCAATGGTTCACATCATTCCTCACGGAAGATCACAAAGAGTTGTGTAGAGATTTTTCCTCTGACCCAATTTCTTTGTTGTGTGGAGTGCCTCAGGGATCTGTGCTATCACCCATGTTGTTTGCAGTGTATATGCTGCCCTCGAGTATCATAAGACAATATGGGCTGAGGTTTCACTGTTATGCAGATGATACCAGCTCTATCTGTCTTTTGCACCCGACCAGGATGGAGCTCTCTCGGTGTTTAATAACTGTCTGGGGAGATCCAAGACTGGATGGATTCTAGTTGGCTAAAGTTGAACTCGGAGAAAACAGAGGTTCTGGTAGTTGACCAGGTGGTCGGATTGAGAGGCCGTGTATTGGTGCACCATCTGGAATTTTCTCGGTGGTGTATCTCTTCCGTCCCTCTTAACGGGTGCTGTGAACCTGTCAAATATTCTTGACAACAGGCTGACTCTCAAATCTCAGGTGTCAGCCGCTGTCTAGACTTCCTTTTATCATCTTAGGAACATTGCCAGGGTTAGGCACCTTGTTCCATCCGACTCCTGCCTACCTTGGTCCATGCTTTTGTTTCTTCACGTTTGGACTATTGCGCTTCCTTTACTTTGGGCTTTCTGGGTTGAAATCCGTCGCCTACAGCTGGTGCAGAAACGCTGCAGCCGGGTGACTGGGACAATGAGGTCCTGTCATACCACTCTGCGCGCGAACTGCACTGGCTTCCTATGCGGTGGCGGATCACCTTAAAGTCATTTTATTGACTTTTAAAGCCCTTCACGACCAAGGTCCAGCCTATCTGAAAGACCTTCTGTTTCCTTACTGCCCTGACCGATCACTCCGCTCGCCGACATGGGGTTGTTAGAGATCCCAAGAGTGAGTTTAAAATCTTCTGGCAGCAGAGCATTTTCGCATGCTGCACCCACTCTTTGGAACTCTCTACCATGCCGGTTATGGCAGTGTACCTCCATGGAGTTATTTAAGAAAGACTTAAAACATATGTATGGAGTATGGCCTTTTAGATAATTAAGTTATTGTATTAATTTTCGATTTTATTATTTATATGATATTGGACGATATGCTGATTTTTATGGATGATGATTTTTATTCAGAGTTTTGGATTGTTTGAAATTGTTCAGCACCTTGACATTCTGAAAGATGCTTTATAAATAAAATTATTATTATTATTATTATTATTATTATTTTGTTGGACATAGAAGGCCTTTCATTCTGGCCTGGTGTCTGGTCCTGCTATTTGGAACTGTGCATAGTCCACACACAGGTCAGCACTGCAGTTGTCACCTGATGTAGGACATGTGATGTGACATGGGTGACTAACTCACCCTTGTCATGTCACTTCCCATGCACTGCACAGACCCTGTGGCATAATACATCAGGCACACATCACCTTAATCTCCACCAAAATGGTGCATAAGCAGGTAGCAGTGGCCACAGCCTGTCCCTGAGGAAGGTACACAGTTTGTTTATTTTATTGATTTATTAATATTTGGAAAGCACTTTGAGACGAAGGCTCATTTACAAAGGTTCCATGTTGATGAAGAACAGTTGGCGTTACAAGTAAAATAAGTTACAAAGTAAGATTAGGAAACACAATACAGGGCAGCCAGAGGCATTGTCAAAACACAATTGTAGGCAGGTGATTCAAGACATTAGAGAACTCTTAAAAAATGGAAACAAATGTAAGAGCAAAACTTAGAACAGGAGGACAATTTAGCATAGTGGGGTAGCTAGACTGACAGAGTCAGGAACAAGTAGAGCAAACAGAAGTGGGGTTAGTATGTAAAAGCTGGAGTAGGAAGGGCAAGAGAGGAGGAAGGATTGGGCTAGGGCAGGATAGGTTGAGGGTAAGAAGGTCCGAGAAGGAGGGAAACATGAACAGGGGTGGGGGCGTAATAGGAACAGCAAGGGTGAGGACTTGGAATAGGTTATAGGAAGCAGTCACAAGAGGCACTGGCAGCGGAGGGTGTTGGTGAAGCAGGCGCTTGAAGGAGCCAATGTAGTACAGTTGGTAATTTCAGGTGGCAGTAAGTTGAACCAAGTAGGGCTCTGGTCCTGAAAGAGTGTTGCCCCTTGGGAGGTATGCAGTGAGGAATGGAAAAGGTGAGACTTTCTGAGCTTCTGGTTAGGCAGATGATACCATAGGAGTCATAGAAACATAGAAACATAGAATGTGACGGCAGATAAGGACCGCTTGGCCCACCCAGTCTGCCGTTTCCCTACCTACTGGATAAGCTGCAGATCCTAGTTAACCAGCAGCCTACTTCTTCCTACCCCACCCCCAGAATTGCCTTTATGACTATCCCATGCATGCTTGAATTCCACCACTGATTTTGACTCCACAACCTTCCTCCGGAAGGCCATTCCATGCATCCACAACCCTCTCTGTGAAAAAATACTTCCTTAAATTACCTCTGAGCCGCCCCCTCTATCTTCTTCAAATTGTGCCCTCTTGTTCTTGCACACCTCTTTTTTGAAAGATGCTACCCTCTTGGACTTTGTTGATTCCCTTGAGGTACTTGAAAGTTTCTATCATGTCCCCCCTCTCCCTCCCTTTCCTTTAGGCTATACACATATTAAGCTCCTTAAGTCTCTCTTCATATGTCCCTCTGGTGCAGACCCTGCACCATTTTAGTTGCCCTCCTCTGGACAGCTTCCATCCTGTCTATGTCTTTCAGGAGATTGGGTCTCCCAGAACTGCACACAGTACTCCAGATGGGGTCTCACCAGCTGTCTGTACAGAGGGATAATAACTTCCTGTTTTCTACTGGTGATGCCTCCCTATGCATCCCAGTATCCCCCAGCCCTCCTTGCTGCCTTCTCACATTGCTTGCCCACCTTTAGGTCATCTGATATGACTACCCCAGGTCCCTTTCCATTTTTGTTGTTGTTAGTATCTCACCTCCCATTGTGTACTCTTCCCTGAGTCAGGATAGATTTGACACTAGGGGACAGGAGATCCATTATAATCTTTTTAGAGAGCAGGCAGGACTGGTACTTGATTCTGCCAGCTAGTTGGAGCCAGTGTGCCTGTTCTTAGATATCACTAAGTGTGGGAGGGCAGGGGCAGAGTTTAGAAGATGACAGGCCTTGTTTAGGGCTACAGCAATGCGTCTTAGCGCCCGTGTCGGTAGCTGATCCATAAATTATAAGACCGTAGTCAATAACAGAGATAATGGAGCTCTGAATGGCGTTGTTAAGGGCTTCAGCTGTTAGACAGCTCCTGTGCTTATGTAATAGCCCTATGCACGTATTCACAGTTTTGGCGATGTTGTCAATATGTTCCAGTATGCCAGCGTGCAGTCAAGGGTAATCACCAGGTACTTAAGCCTGTAAACCTGCTCAAGCTGTTCCCTGCACTGTTCCTGATATGTAATTCTTGATCTTTATGTTTGTTGTGGGTTCCCTGGAACATCATTGTTTTAGTTTTCTTGTAGTTTTAGGATGAGTTTCTGCGATTTAAACCAGGTCTCCACCTCCACAAAACTTTCCTGGAGCTGTAACTGTACAGCGAGGTGGGTCTGTGTGGGAGGAGAAGATTACTGCATCATCTCCATATAGGAGGGAGTTTATTTAGGAAAATGCTGAAAAGTATAGGACCCAGAATGGATCCTTGGGGACTCCTGACTGGACCAGAGAGAGGAAGAGAGTAATTCACCAACTCTGACCTGCTGTGTTCGATTACTTAGGTAGCTTTGGAACCAGTGAGTGGGTATCAGATAAGAGCCCTAGGAGAGACAATTGTTCAATAAGCAGGGAATGGTTGACCGTGTTAAGCGCCTTCATCAAATCAATGAAGGTGGCCAGTGAGAAGTCCCTGATCAATGGCATTGTGGATGTGGGAGGTGAATTTAAGAGTGCTGTAGTGGTGCTGCGCCCTTACGAAATCCGTCCTGCTCAGGACATTGCAGGCTATATTTTTCAAGGTAGTCAGAGAGCTGATCAGCAACTATCCATTCCAGTGCTTTTGAGAGTGGGGGAGAATGGAGATTGATCTGAAATTGCTGGTAAGGGTCTTGTCTCCACTTTTGTGAACTGGAGTAACCACTGCAGATTTCCATTTTGGGGAGGTGTGAGAGAATAAGGGATCGGATAAGTATTTTGGAGAGAGGGTCAGGACTTCATCTAAGGTGAGAGTGAGAACTTTCAGGTCATGGGAGAACCTATTTGGATCATGTTGATGGTGACATGATCCAGAAAGAAATAGTCAAGGCAGTATGTATCCCATATGTTATCAGGGGACAATTGGACCTTGAACATCCATGTTCTGGATCTGTCAACTTTCATTTCTCCCTTAGGGCTAAGGGCAGCCCATATATCTATTTATATTAGACTAAGATGGCCACCAGAGAGGCAGCTCTGGGAGCTTGCTAGTTTGCAGCTCCTTTTAAGAGTAAACACCTCATATTCTAGGTTCTGCAGCTATGTGCTTGCTGCAGTTTATTTATGTTCATTTTAATTTGGTTAGAAGTAGTGGTAGGGTCATCTAGAGTGTAGTTAGATTTTTAGTGAGATAGTTGTAGGAGTGCAATTTTTATTTTTAGTCAGCGTTCAGTGTGGCGCTTTATGCCTTTACAATATGCACTGTTACTGTGACCACTATGTCAGTTCAGCAGTGGTTCTTGTGCGGTTCTTGCCTGCTTGCAAAACTTGGCTAAGAAAGTTTGGTGCACCTCGGTCTCTTGGTGGTGCATTGGAACAGACCCACAGTAAGTGTTAAGATTCTTTTGTGGGACACATGCCTGCTTGCTGAGGCTGTTGGAGACCATGGGCATTGTTAGGGGTGAGCCTCTGGGGCTAGAGCCCTGAACGTTTTGTCTGGAGCCCCAAACCTTTCCTGTGCTGTGCTGTCTGGCATTGCCCTCAGTCCCCTCCCCGCCCTCTCTTTGAGCCACTCAGGTCACCATCACCTGGCAGTCCTGACTCCTGACCCAAGTCAGTGACTCTTCCAGCTCTTGCCCTCTCTCTGGTCCTGTAGTGCCACTGCCACTAGTAGTTCTGTCCAGTGTCCACACACTGACCCATTGAACAGTTCTATTTGCTTCATGCCATCGCTTCCTGGCTGTCACCATGGCAACCATCAACTTCAGATTCTCGAATGAGATAACCTATAGGAAGTGGCTACGTGGTGGCATCAGCATCTGTGATTGGTTGAGGGTTCTGGTTGCCCTGGCGGTGGTGGAGGAGGTGGAGCAATGCAAGTTATCCAAATACAAGAGGAGTAAGAGAGAGGTGGATTGGAATCTGGAGGGACAGTTGGTTGGACACAAGAAAGAAAAAACATGCTGGTTGTGGGCGGGATGGGTCAACTCTCAGGTGGAGCAGCAGCACACACAGCTGACAGCAGCCGCACAGAAGAAGAGGACTTGGAAATTCTTCTGGCTGGGCCGGGTTGGTGAAGACTGGAGGGGACGGCATCGGGTGAGGGAATGACGGTGAGTGACTGGACGAGTGATGCTGGTGAGTTAGTCGGGAGGAGTCACGGAGGAGGAGTACTGAACCTGGCTGCCTCAGGAGGGAATAGAAGCATGTGTGCTGATAGTGAGATACTAAGTCGAGATGTTATTATTGTTGTCACTGGCACTGCAAAGGGAGTGAGAGGGAACCGGGACAGGGACGGGATTCAGTCACTCACAGGAGGTGATCTGATGGTTTCTCAGAAGACTAGCCTGGAGGAGCTGGTAACTTGCAAGGGAGGAACTGGGACAAGTGTGAGCCGTGCCATGGGGTCTATAGTTAGAGACAGAGTGGACACTTTCTTGTGTGTTGCCTGGCATGGCAGGAGGAGTCAGGAGCATAAAGCAGTGAAAGCACATTATGATAATGGTATTGGCACTGCAGTGTGGCACAGTCTGTGTGTTTACCTGTGTGGACTGCAACTGCACTCTGTGGTAGCTGGGTGGCTGCTGGCATGCAATTGCAATGCATTGCATGCAATTTAAAGCGAGCAGCAGCTGCATGCAGAAGAGAGCACACAGAGCCTGGTGATGTGATGAATGGCTCTGAGACAATGGTCAGAGCCACAACAGTGTCTAGTCATCAACACAACCCCAATATACATCAGTCAAACAACTGAGAGTCTCTGATAATATTCATGCTATGCTAGTTGCCAGCCACATGACAGTCAATCTTACATGTGCCATGTGCATTGTGGGATACTTTGTAGTTTATTCTACTTAATAGTCACAAGACTATTAAGCAGCATGGACTACAGAGTGTTGTTATAACTCATAAGCAATACAGCTCTGTGAGTGGCCAGTGAGTGACATGTGAGTAGGGATGTAGGTGTGGCTTTTCAGTCTGAGAGAGACAGAGAGTGAAAGCTAAAGCTCTGCAGTCAGTGTACAGTTTGTCATTGTAGTGTGCTATCTAGGAGGAATGTGAAAGGTCAGTTGGCCACAGGGCAACATAACTAGTGTGTAGCTTGTGTGACTGTCTGAGAACTGAGTGAGCCTCATCAGTACAGTCATCAACCCAACACAATCTAGGTGGGCACAGGGGGTAAATTTTGTGATTGTGATCCATCGCATCATCAGATCAGTGACCCAGAGTACCTAAGATTTTTTGCCAGTACCACTACCTGGCTTGTTGTGGAGGGCTGAGCCTGAGGGCAGCAGTGTGTGTCACCGAACTCTATTAAAAAGAAATTGTAGTTGTAGCAGCTTAAATTACAACAGCCACTGATCCACCCTGTCAGTGACCAAGAATACCTGAGATTTTTTGCCAGTACCAGGCTTGTTGTGGGATGGCTGAGGGCAGTGTGTGTGTGAACTCTATTAAGAAAAAATTGTAGTTTTTGCAGTTTAAATCACAGCAGCCTCTGATCCATCCGATCAGTGACCCAGAGTACCTAAGATATCAGTAGATTTAGCCCAGATCTAGAGATATTTAAGAAGTACCCTATTGATTATGATTTTTAATCTCCAACATGAAGTTTTATCTGACAATTGACAAGCCAATCAAAAAGGACACAAAATAATGGAACAGGACTGGGGGGCAAGGCTAAAGTAGCAGAAAATGTGTTATTTTGCATGAGAGAGCACCAACATTTCTACAGTTTTCTGGGGGCTAGGCAGCCCCAAACCCCTGTCTTTTGATTAGGCCTAGGCCCCAAACAATATCTCATGCTAGCAATGTCTCTGTTGGAGACCGGTAAGTTTTCTTCTAACCTCCCTGCTTTGTTCACTGGCACTGAGAGAGTGGAACACCTTAATGAGAGCTAGAGTGTGATTTGGCTGCCTGAAGTTTTGAAACGCTGGCTCAGAGCAGCAACTGGGGCACAAGTGGAGTCGGCTTTGTTGCATGGTCAGAGGAGTAGTTTCAGGAAGTGTTGCATTTTTGGAGGCCAGCTAACCAGGAGCTAAAGATGAGGAAGAAGAATAAGAATCAGCATTTATATTTATTGAAATGTTTCACCAGAAATATATAGCACTTTTCATACATAGTGTATCAAAAGTGCTTTACAAGCAATGCTAGACTGGTAGTGAAGTGACTGAATGTGTAGTGGTGGCCATATCACACATCAACACCCACACACAGCTTGGGCAATGCATGAACCAATTTATGTGAAGGAAGGGACTGCTGGCAGGACACCGAGGAATGTACTCTCTCTTTTTGGAAAGTGCCCTGGGTTCTTTCTTCCACCTGGACAACACCAGGATGAATAGAAGGGACCTCGGTTTAACATTTCATCTGAAGGACATTACCCCTAATACTGCACTCGGATGCCAGTGTTTTAGGTGAGTCCAATCACAGTGTGGACAAGAACCCACAACCTTCTGTTCCAGAGGCAGATGTTCTACCAACTGAGCCACGCTGACACCCTGAGAGTCAGAATGGCTATTACATGAGATCAGAGGCAGTGAGAGAGCAATCTGGCTCATCCATTTTCTGTGTCTTGTTATAATCTAAAGTCAGGCTTCTAGCTACCCACAGCAGTGGCAGTGCTAAGGTTAATGACTTGCATCTGTAAACTGTGAA
This sequence comes from Neoceratodus forsteri, assembly GCA_016271365.2. Lineage (NCBI taxonomy): Eukaryota > Metazoa > Chordata > Ceratodontiformes > Ceratodontidae > Neoceratodus > Neoceratodus forsteri. The sequence continues at coordinate 276,016,428 of CM057451.1, forward strand.
CCCAATTTTGATGGAAATTACTTTGGTGAAGGGAGACTGTTTTCACCTACCAAACTAAGAATGTGCAAACTCCAGGATATTTGTACTTTAGCTTCTGCAAGAGAGAAGCTGGACTGGGAAGTAAGATTCTGAACTGTCACCACTCTGTAATCTATTTTGGACATTTGGCAGCAAAGATGTTTATCCACACTGTTTTAATTATTTTATAGTTTTATTATGCATTTGTTCTTTGGAAGTGTATGAGGATTTTTATGTATAGGTTAGGAGTGCCTGAGTTGATTGGATTAGTATGGTTATAACTGAGTGTGGATGTGGATTTAGATGTGCAGGTACTAAGTAATAATTGTGTGAGTGGAGTATTTAAGAGGGTGGGAAGTTGTTAGGTCACAAGGGCAGGTAGTTATAGTGGTGGTGGTGAGATTGGGGAGGGTTGACGTGGTGGGTAATTTATTTGGGAATTGTGGTGTGCTTGCTGCTGGATGTGTCATTGGCAGCATACCCCTAGGCTCGATTACTCCCCATCCCTCTTCCATGACCTGCACAGCTTTCAGGACCCTCTTGCTGGGTGTGGCCAACACTAGTGCAGGGAGGTGGGGATTGTGAGGAGGCATGGTGGCTAGAGGTTAGGTTTGGGGAGTGCTGACGGACAGTGTAATTAGGGCAGTGAGGACCAGGAGATGCTCTGGGAGAAATGGGATACAGAGAGAGAGTTCAGATGTGCTTAGTTCCCATACCCAAGGAGCCCAATAGTCTGAGTGGGCAGATAGCTGTGGGACCTGCTGCCTCTGTTCATCCTCTTCAGGCATTGTTATGCAGCACCAGATCGATGAGGGAAAAGGCCGCTATTATAGCAGATTTTATGTCTGGTTCCTTTACCAGTCTGGCTTGCATCCCAGAGACCTGGCTGAGTGACAATGCAGGTCCTGTGTTGGAAGAAGCCATCCCAGCTGAATTCTCCATGATCCACTGCCTGAGGCAGGATCACAGAAGGGTGGCCATCTGTTTTAGATCTGAGTTGAACTTGGTGGTGCACCCAGTGGGAGATACCTTGTCGCTTGAATGCATGGCTGGCCCAGATACAGGTTGTAGGATCCTCCTGGTGTACTGGCCTCTGGAACACAAGGGGAGTTTTCTAGAAATTGTGAACTTTGCCACCGACTGGGTGTTGCAGTCTCCCAAATGGTTCATTCTGGGTGACTTCAATGCCTGGGTCTCGACAAACTTTCACATTTTGGACAAGATTTCCTCTAGGTGGTGCAGTCACCGGCCTCACACAAGTAGTTACTTCTGAGAGTCAAAAACTTGGTCATATCTTGGACTACTGTATGTATTTTACTTGGTGCTGGAGGTAGAAGGTCTTGAGACTGATATGGTCAGTCAGTTGGATCACTGCATGATCATATTGTCTTTCAGGACCCCCCTTTAGTCAACCACAAGTGGAGATGGTCAGGTACTGCCTTTTAAGAAGGCTTTAGCCAGAAGGACTGCAGGCAGTACTAGACATCTTGAGTGTGATGGTAGTATGTGCTGTGGGGTCAGAGGAGGTGGTGGTGGCCTATAATAGTACTATCATGATGGCCTTCGATTATGTGGCCCTTATCTGTGTATGCCTCTTTGTCTCTGAGGTGGCTCACTGGGGAATGATGGTGAGCTATGGGAGATGAAGGCAAGGGGTGGAGGTTGGAGCATTTTTGGAGGAGATCCAGGGCTTAGGAGGACAGACTGGCTTTGAGAATTCAATACAATAAATACCAAAGGGCATTCACCCTGAAGAAGGCAGGTATTCTGTCTTGGGAGATTGCTGCTGGGAGGAATTGACCAGCTCAGCTCTTTCTGACTGTAGAAAATACATCTGACCTGTCTGGAGTCGGTGAGTGTTTTTTCATTCACTAGATTCGAGGAGTTTGATCCATTCTTCCCAGACAGGGTGTCATCTATCTGGGCTGGGGTCTCCTTGACAGAGCAGTGGCAACCAGCGGGTTGTGTTAACACACCACAGAAGCAGTCAGATGTCATGGAGAGAGTTTAGACCACTGACAGTGGAGGGGAGGACTGGGGTGATTTCAGAGCTACAAATCACTTGTTGCGAACAGCAGTCAGGTCCAATGTGATTACTGGTGGTTAGTGTCAGGCATCTGGGCCTAGTGTTAGTGGAGATTGTCCAGTGCTCCTTGATGGAAGGGTTTTCGTTAACTACCTCGAAGGATGCATTGGTGAGGCCTTTCCTAAAAGATATCTTTGGACCCAGATAACCTAGCAAACTACCAACCAGTCTCTAACTTGCCCTTTCTTGGAAGGTAGTTGAGAAGGTGTTTGTGCTGCAGCTTGAGGCACACCCCATAACCTTCTACATCTATGAGCCTCTCAGTCTGGATTAAGGGCTAAGCATAGCATTGAGCTTGCATGGGTCAGGATGGATAATGACCTTCTTAAGGTGAGAGATAGAGGGATTAGTCAATTCTTCTTCACCTCAGTCTGTCCTCAGTCGTTGACACTGTAGACCATGGTCTGTTGTTGGACCGGCTGAGGGAATAGGAAGATCTCTCTGGCCAAGTCATCTGCTGGTTTGAGTCCTACCTCAGTGACAGTACATAGAGGTTATGCTGGTGAATTTCTCCTCACTCAAAGTGTCACTGCCCTGCGGTGTTTCCCAGGGCTTGCCATTTTGCCCATGTTGGTTGCAGTGTACATGCTGTCACTAGGTGGGATGATTAGATGGTATGGGCAATGATTTCACTGTTATGCAAATGATAACCAGTTATACCAGTCTTTGCACCAGGGACACTGGGTGCAGTCAACGTGCTTAATAAGTCCTTGGTCAAGATCTTAGAGTTGATATCATTGAGCCAGTTGGGGCTCAACCTGATAAGACTGAGGTGTTGGTGATCAAACCAGGTCATAGGGAGAGAGGTGGTGACTGCTGAGAAGTAGCTCTCAAGTAGTTCTGCTTGGCTCTCTTAGGCTTGGGGCTGTGACTAAGGTGAATAATCTGGGGGTCATTCTGGCTGAAGGGCTGACACCTGAGGCTCATCTGCTGGCAGTCATCTGGAATGGCTCTTACCACTTGAGGAACATCATTCAGATTAGATCCCTTATCCCCAGGATTTGGTATCACTAATACATGTGTCTGTGGTTCCTCGGCTTAATTACTGTAATGCTTTGTACCTCAGGAGCAATGGAGGTATGCTGGGGTACCAGCAATTGCTGCAGAATGCAGCTGCTTGGCTGCTGACTGGCTTTTCGAGGTCAAGCCTTATCTCATCAGCACTACTTGAACTGAACTGGCTGCCAGTTAAGTGGCTTATCTCTTTAAAGTTGGTTTACTAACTTATAAGGCTCTATGGGTCTGGTCCTGGTTATCTGTCAGATCTCCTGCATCCTTATGTGCCCTTGCACTCTATTCACTCCACCGAGGTAAACGCCTTAGTTGTTCCAAGGGCCTGGCTTAAGACCTGTGGGGACCGGGCCTTTGAGGTGGCCAGCTGGGTCCTATGGAATTTGTTCCCACGGGCCTCAGAGAGCCCACACAGAGGAGGTCTTTAAGATGGGCTTGAAAATCTTCTTGTTTAATTAAGCCTTTGGGGATTGTTCATCTTCCCCATTAGTTTCCTTTCCCAGCTGAATTTTGAGTTTTCTAGGTTGTAATCTTTTAACTGTACTAGTGGTATGATAGATATATATTATATAAGCAATAAGACACGACAGGATGTGCATTGAACAGATATTACCACATGCTGCAGAGGTGTAGTGAGGCACGAGGCATATGTTGCGCTTATAAAATGGGCTACTTTTTTTTAAGTGTTTACAGTTAGAAAACAAATCATTTTATTTATATAAAAAGGCTATTCATATATAGGATGACATCATAAGATGATGTCATTGTATTTAGTAGTCTACTTTTCATATGACCCCCACCCCCATGTTATGGTGGTAGAAGACAACCTGGGACAGGAACTGTGATGCTACTGGGTGTGTTTGTTTTTTGTCAGTACTTATTTATTTATTTTATATTTTTATCAGCACAACTGCACATAGGATATGTTTGTTGCTCACAGATGTGTCTTTACAAAGAGCTGGAGAGCACGGTTTCTGCAGGCAGAGTACTGGGGATAGAAAGTGAAAGTGCTTGCAAGAGGACGGACGACAGGTATGGCCTAGTAAGACTGAAAAGAGATACAGCAGGACTGGCTTTTTGAACACTTGTCTTATTGTCTGCTGAAAGGAGCAAAAAGTGAACAGAGACTGGTTTCACAGTTTCCTTGACTGGCCACAAGTATGGTATGAGCAGTTAGCGAGGAAAAAAATGGCGGCATTTTAAAAACAATCATTCTAATGCCACATTGATTTTTCTTTTCTGCACTATGGTCCTGCTTTTAAGTACATGTTTTTACCTGTGATTCGAACAAATTTGAGGTAAGAACCAATCAAAAGTAGGATTTTCTCTCCCATTTTATAATTATTTTTATCTCTGCACTTTATTGTAAGGTGTCCATGGCCTCTGGGGAAGGGTGCCAATATAAATAAAATCTACTAATGCTACTACTACTCCGGTGCAATAAGGTATGCATCAGCAGAGCGGAGCACATCTTAACTGTACCAATGCCTGACGTGTAACACTGTTTCATAATACTGACCTCATGCAAAATGATGCAGGACACAGCACTTGGTACTGAAGTATATTATTATATGGCATGTATCCCTTTAATTGAACAGCAGCATTCCTCTGGAATGTCGGGCATGGCAGGGGAGCATCTTGTAAGACTGTACCTTGCACAAGACACTCTTAAGTCTGGAAGCAGGTCTGTAATAGCTGATGGTTCAAGGGGTGGCCATGGCCTGAGCACCATTACCAGTTATGAGGAACATATTAGTGGCCTCCTTTTGAGGATAACAAGGGTGCTTAATGGGTGCCGAATAGCAGAACGGGTAACATTGTCTGGGCCACTGTCATGTGTAGTGAATGACTGCCATGTTGTATGTTTTGCTAATACCTGTTTTCCTGACATTGAAGCAATTCCTGGGGTCCAATAGAGATTGTAGTACAGTGGGGGCATGACATCAATGGTACCATGAGCATGTATCCAGCCAAGGCTGGCAGGGCCATGAGGCTATCGCAAGCTTGAAGAAATGGGAGCAGTGCTATGTGGACATGTTCAACACTGCTTGGTTTATCATAGTACCATCCATGGTGAGTTATTATACAGTCCTGCCACCATCAGTCCCTATATGTGTGCACAACACATTGTCCATGAGTGTTGCCTGTCTGAATGTGCAAGCAGGTGCTTGGGTGTCCTCATTCCATTGTAATACACAGAGCTAGTGGACAGTAGGGTATGCCTGGTGGGGCCTGGCCATGGTCAGTGTTCTGTAGGAGGCAAGGCATGTCCAGGGGCAAGACATGCTTGGCAGGTGGAAACTGGCCATGGCTAGTGTGCAGGGGGAAGGGTGGCTGACCATGGTTGTGTGTGTTGGGGCAGAGCATGCCTAGAGGGGCAGGGCGCACACATGGTGGCAGAGGACCTGGCCATGGCCAGAGTAGGGGAGGCAGAGCATGCCAAGTGGGCAGAGTGCTGGCTATGGTTAGTGTGCAAGGGGCAAGGCATACTCAGTGGGCCCTATTCACGAATGTGGGGAGACGATACACGCAAATGGCACGTGATCCCCCTGCACAGCTTCCACACCTGTGGGAGATCTGGGGACTGCATTCACAAACACAAGTCCCCGCTATTCCTTTAGGGCAGCTCCACTCCCCAGGTGGCAGGTTCACAGGTGCGGGCAGGTGCAGAGCTGCGGACCTGGGCAGCCAGCTAATCGGTTGCCTGTCCTGGGATCCCCGCTGGATCCCTTGTGCCCATGGGGTGCCAAGTGATGTCTGCAGGCACAAACACGCCCACAGCACTGAGGAGTGTGGGACCACCAGATGACAGTCCCCAGCCCTCCCAAGGTGCCCCAATGACAGGGGCAGCTACAGTGAGGGGTCTGTTGATCCCTGGCTATCCCCTGGGCTGTGACCAGCTGGGCATCCGAGGGGGGTGCATACCACTTACAGCTGCCTTCCAGAAGGTGTAGCCATTGCCCCCCATGCAAGGCACCCATGCCTTCATGAATGGCGCAGAGTGTGGACATGCCTCCCGTGGCGGTCCCCAGCCTGCCCCTACGTGGAACTGTGCGTCTCAGCCCGGGTGCCGGCCTCATGGGGAGGCATAAGGGACATGAATAGAGTGCGGTGCAGTGTGTGGCCAGGTGTGGGTGGGCTATGCGCCAGGGTTACGTGGCACGATCCATCTGCACCTTTATGAATAGGGCCCAATGTGCATTGCAGGCATTGTTTGACTGTGCTGCAGTTAATGATTTATGTCTGCCCTTTCACTTCTTGTAGGTGTCCTCCACTTCACTCAAGTACATTTGGGTCCACCAGGATGAACCTGACCAGGTAGTTGTAGACCTGGAACCACCACAGTGCCCACTGATGGTTACTGAGAGGGTGGCCAGGCCTGTGTTCTATGGAAGGACAGTTATTGGGCATGGACATTTGTACTAGAGGCCCCTGCTATGCCATGGATATTTTGTTTATTATGTTCAGGGTCTACTGTGCCAGATGTGCTTATCCATGCCACTATACCGCAGACCATGACAGGGAGTCACTAGTGCCATCCATAGTGTGCCAGTGTTTTATTTGTTTGTTTATTTATTTATTTACTGGTTTATTTGGAATTACAATACTTTGAGTCAGAGACTCCTTTACAAAGGCTCCATGTCAATTACAGAGAAACAATGACAGTACAGACATTTATAATACAATATGGAAAGTACAAATCATATACAAGTTGAGCATACCGTAGACAAGATTATATACAACATAATGGACAGAAATTGGAACAGAGCATAGAGGCAATTTCCATGTACAAAATTAGGAACAGAAACATATAGGCAAATTCTAAGCACAAAATCTAGTTCAGATATAGAGGTTGTGAGGAGATGGTCAGGTACAGTGTAAGGCTATAGGTAAGAGCCAAGATCCGCAAATTAAAGTGGCTAGGTGGAGACTAGGGGTGGAGGTAGTAGGGAGTAGTAGATAGGGAGAAGCAGGAAAGTCAAGGTTGGACATGGTCCATTGTCAGTGAAGGTGGACAGGAGATAGAGGGAGGAGGGAGAGGGAAAAGGAGGAGAGAGCTAAGCATATCCAGGTTATGGCCAGAGGAATAAGGCTGAGAGTCGGGCAAACGCTCAATTGCCAGGATTAGAGGAGTCAGGAACAGGCAAAGGAGCATGAGGATAGAAGGTGGAGCATAAGAGGAATTTAAAATGGCCAAGTTTAGGTTCCTCCATAATGTGTGGAGGGAGGGAGTTTAGCCAGGTCAGGGCAATGATAGGAAAGGAGCATTTGGCCCAGTGAGGTTTTTTGTCTTGTTACCTGATGAGATAGTTTGAGTGAGCTCCTGGTGAGCCTTGCATGTGTGGTTAGTTGCAGGAGAGTGGAGAGGCAAGGAGCCGTGAGCCCAGTGGTGATTTTTTTTGGCTAATAGGCAGGTATGGTATTGTAGCTCACTATCAAAGTCCAGCCAGTTTGTTTGGTTATAGAGGGTGCAGGTATGGGTGTTACTGGTGCAGCCCAGAGAGAGCGACAAGCTTTGCTGAGTGATATTTTGACCCAGTTTAGGGCAGTGCTGTCTGCCTTCCCATAGATAACAATGCCATAGTCAATCACAGATAGTACTGAGGAGGAGATGGCAAGCTGTAGGGCTTCTGGGGAAGGCATTGATGATGACAGTAGAGGAGTCCGAAGCGGAGTTGAGATTTGAGCAGAGTTGATGTATGTGGTCGTGGAAGGTAAGGGCAGGGTCGAGGGTTATGCCAAGATATTTAAAGGAGTGGACCTGTTCAAGGGGCAGTGCAGTGGGATGTAGATGTTTAGTGGGGTGTGCTTGAGTTTGTTCTGGTGGTGGGCTTAAAAGCATGGTCTTAGATTTCTTTTGGTTAAGTACAAGTTTGTGTTAGTGAACCAGGTCTCTGCCTCCGTAAAGGAGGTTTGGAGGAGAGTTCGGTTGAGGGAGTTAGGGGTGAGATGCATAGAGGACAGCATCATCTGCATATAGCAGGATCTTTCCAGAGCAGGCTTAGGGGAGAGAATTCAGGAAAAGGCTGAAAAGAAGGGACCTAATATGGAGCCTTGTGGAACTCTGGAGTGGGCAGGGAGTAGGTTCAAGGTGGTGGAGTTGATTTTTACCTTTTGGGCCTGGTTTGCTAGGTAATCAGTTAACCAATTCAAGGGACCATGGGAGAGGCGTAGTTGAGACAAGGTGGAGAGGAGAAGGCCTTTGAGAGGTCAAGGAAGACTGCGCCCAGCCAGCTTGCCATTATGCAAGGCTGAGTGTATGAAACTAGTGAAATCAAGAAGGGCAGTAGTTGTACTGAGCCCATGTATGAAACCATGTTGTTCAGGAGTCAGGAGTTTGTATTTGGGTAGGTACTCCATCAGCTGATCCGCCACTGTACATTCGGGGCATTGAGAGTGGGAAGGATAGATTTGAGACGGTAGTTGCTAGGGAAAGACAGTCACCAGATTTGTGGATGGGGTTATAAGAGCTGTCTTCCACAGTGAGGGAACTTACCTAGGCAAAGGGAGAAGTTGAGAAGTGAGGTTAGGGGAAAGGACTCACCAAGGGTCAGTCACAACATTCTAAGGTCAATCGTGTCACTACTGAAACTGGCCTTCTTCAGGGCTTTGATAAGGTAGGGTTTAGCTTCCTGAGGGTGAGGGTCAGAAGCAAAAAGCAGAAGAAGTTGGTGGGGGTGATGGCAGCAGGGAGGTTTGACTGAAGAAGTTGGGGGGAGAGTAGCTGAGGTCCAAGAAGATGGAGTTCAGCGCCTCGACATGCATGTTATTTTTCTTATTATTGTGCAGGTGTGTCATTAAACACATTCATCTAACAAACTTTAGTTTGGTGTGTTTATCTGTGTGATGTGTCTTTTTCTGGTCAGGGACATAGGGACTTTAATGTGTCAGGACATGTATCTAGGTTTAGGGCTGCTGTCAGTCCCATGTATTGTAGTGCATGATGTATTCCATGTCATACTCTGTAGTAGACATGTTCATGGATCTGCATATTGGCCCCACATGCATGGACACCTTCCCGTGCTGCATAACATAGTGGTCCATGCAAATGTGCATCTCTGCCTTCCATGCAATAGGATCTAGTGTTACAGTGGAGTCCACGTAAGTGCACATTGGAGAAGTGCACATTTTTTTTATTTTCCAATTTTTCCCTATTTCTGCAATGTAAAATTTTCTGGTTAAGTACATATTCCTGTTAAGTGCACATTTTCACAGTTCACTAATGTATATATTAGCATGTAAATAGCACCTGTTAAGTGCAAGGCTTATTTTCAGCTGGTGTGAAAACAATATTTTAATGAGCATTATGCCTCTAACACCTTTTTAACGCAGTGACTTAAAGTGAAAATTTAAAAACTACATTAACAAAATGATTTTTAATCACATTAATGTATTTTAGTTCATATTACACTTGTTTTTATGCTATTCTAAGTACAGAAATAAGGAAAATAAAACAGATCTCAGGCTCAGTCTTTCCTAATGAAAACATAAGTCTGGATAAGTGCACAGCCCACTTAAATGCACTTTTTTCTGTGCAAAAGGGGTGTGCATTTAAGAGGGCTGCACTGTATGCATCCTGCACATGCTGTTCCTTTGCCACGTTAACTGCATAACTGCCTATGCACCTGTATTAAGCTCCTGTAGCATGCCCTCTGGCTTTGTGCATAGGGCCCCATGGTTATTATTTATCATGACATTATTTTTAGCCAGTCAGGATTGTTTATTTCTAAATATTCCTTTTCCACCCAGTGGTTTATCTTATTTTATACAAAGTAAAACATTTTAATTTTAGATACAAGTTCCACTGTTAAAATAATAGATGTCTTTGTCATGATTTATAATATGTTTATATGTGCAGTTCCAACATCTCTTATGGTTATTAACGTGTCTTCCACTCAAAGAACTCGTTAGGACACCCTTATAATCACAACAGATGCAGATCTGTACACATTAAACAAGTATAAGGGGTCTGGAATTTTCATAAACAAACCTTAGACTGTCTAACAATGATATAATCATTAATAACTCTTAGTAGATCCCAAGGAGTATGCTAAAAGCAGAGACACCATTTTTAAGAATTTGCCCTGCTCAGACATGTTATCAATAATTCATCAGCTATGTGTTAATGTAAATGAATGTGATAAATGGCCCTTGTCCATCTTCAGCTGAGAAGGAGAATTAGTCCCAGCTGTTAACTGCTGTCTGCTGGATTCACACACCAAGGCAACATGTAAGCAGACTGCCTGCCTCCGTTAATGAATAGTCTACTGTAGGTTACAAATAAGAAAGCATTAGTTAGTGCCAATAATGTTTGCTTGCTAGTTTAAATAGGGAAATCGATATACTTAACTGATGTATTTAGTTAGTTTTGGTCGCCTGGGAAAATAGGGCAAGGAAATACCTCTTGCTTTTACCGTCATCACAGCGGAGGGGATACAGTTGCAAAACAGTTGATACTGTATTAAAACAGTTTATGCTGTTCATGTGTTTCAGTTGTGGCAGGTCATTGGAGATTGGTTACTACAGATCCCAACCATTAGACAGGGTACCTGCTAGGGTTCAAAATATGAGTATGCACTGGGGGCTAACTGGGAGTCCATTGAAACAGCTGCCAATAAATCACACAGGGCATACAAAGTAATAAAGCCAGTGTCCAAACAGGAGGTAGAGTCTGCACCTGAAACATTTATTTTGGCCATACACACACATATAATTCTCAGTGAGGTCACATATATATCCCAAAAGACACTTCACATATGAGGCTTCCACTATGGGCTTCCTAGGTTTCCAGGAGCCCCGCCACATCAAGGTACACAAAATGTATCCTTCTGTACATGCAGTTTACACACAGCCCCTAGATCTCTTAGACTGCTTGCACCCAGAGCCAGGCATTGTGCTGCAGCTATAGGCGACCCACCCTCAGGTCCTAAGGGATCAGAATAATCAGCCATCTCAAGTGAAAGCCCAAACTTAAATGAGTAACTCACCTCAGGCTCCCTGCAACCTACTCTCAACTCCAGCACACCGTGGGCATACTCTTCTGAGGCCTCATGGAAACAGACATATCCCTTGGCTAGCCACACTGTACACATGTGTAACCTTCCTCTGAATAAAGGGATCTTGATGACTAGATATGAAGAAGGATTTTCTCCTTGGCTCCCCAGTGACTACATGTATGGCCAGAGTCTGCTTTCCTCTACCACTTCAAAACCTGGAGTAGACTTTCATAAACCCGGTGAATCCCTTGAGGGATACCCCAACTAGTAGGGTTGTCAGAACTAGTTCTAGAAAGATTCTAACCATGCTTGAACTCTGATGTTCGGAGTTCTAAATTAGAATCCAAACAACAGAATTTTCATAGTATGGTTTGGAGGATTTTTTTTGTCTTTCTTTAGCTCACCTCCAGGTTCATTGTTCAGCACCATGACCTGCTACTGTCAGCTCATTGGCTTAGTTTGGCATGCCTCCGTGGAGATGTCATGCACCACCACACTCACACCAGCCCACCAGCAGGAATAGCTGCTATAATGAAAGAAAGGACACATGGGGATGGAGTGGAGTCAGAGAGTTGGGAGAGACTGGGAATGTGTCCAATCCATGAGAGTAACTGGGCCGGGGTGGGGACACAGAGTTGGATGCGCTCTCTCCTGGGCTAATGGCAGTTTGGAGTCACACATGCTAAGCCTATCCTGTCAGTGCCATCTGAGGGATGGAAAGGAGGGACAAAATTTAAAACTAAAAAATGAAAGCAATTGCTTTGCTTACATTTTTTCATCAATGGGGAGGGAGGGAGTGAAGTGGGAGGAGAACTGAATTTTCACAGGGTGAATAGCACCGTATGGAGGGGAGATGCATGTGTATGGGATCGGGATGGTTTCACTGATGCAACCTGATGGATGAGTGTGCTGTGTGTGTGGGAGGAACTTGGGACCCAGCCAGGCAATGACATGCCTACCAAGAGGATCACATTGGATGAGTGAGTGAGTGAGTGAGTGAGTGAGTGAGTGAGTGAGTGAGTGATGTGTTGGATAATGTGATGACTGCCAGGACTGCTGAAATGTGCTTTTGTGACTGGACTGTGGTGCAGTTAGAGGGCAGCTCAACAGCACAGTGAATGCCTTTGTCTGGTAGCAGCTTGTTCAACAATTCGTGGCTTAAAATAAGTTGTTTTTAACATGAAAAGTTTATTAGTTTTTTCCATTTTTGTGTGCATACATCATCAGACAACCAATGCAGTCTCCCAACAAGGGAAAAACAGCAGAGCCATGAGTTAACAAACATACAGACAGTGCCATAGGATGGGTATAGTCATACATATCCAGAAGGTTTATTTACAACACTATTGACATGTAAGGTACCGCCCTAAGCGGAAGCGTAGAGGAACAGTCACTGAGAAACACATTATAACTTAGGTTAGCTCTTATCAATTATCTATCTCTGATTCTAGCAACAAACTACTGAACTTTGCAGAAAACAAGGAAGAAAAGGTTAGGATATCCATGGCTAACTGCAATACCAGAAAGGTGCCAAGGGTGTGTTGGGGGGACCAGATATTTTGCAACAGAATGTTGTGATGGAATGGGCATCAGGTGCATTTCTGCTATGGGGGGTGTAGGAGGAGGTGGAACTGAGTACAGATGTGAAGACAGGTAGACATCCCACTCTTGTGGAACTTGGTCTTTTGGTTTAGATTGTAACAGGACAGTCTTCAAGCAAGCCAGTTTAGCTAGGGCTGAGTGCCAGCTCTTAAGGGAGGGATGGAAGGGTTGCCCATTTCATCAGAACAAGCCTTTGGCTTCCAGCAAAGCTGCCATGAACATTCACACTTGGATGGAGTTAGGGTATCTAGGGAGGATGTATCACCCAATACCAAAAGTGGGTTCTTTGAGAGACAGTGGCACCCATTACCTTGGAGCAGTCCTCAAATATAGTGGACTGAAAATGTGCCAGTTTAGGGCATTGCACACAATGTGCAGGAGATGTGCTGGGCTGTGTTGACATCACCAGCATTGAGCCTGACTGAGGAGACCTATGGTGTGGAGCCTGTCAGGGTTCTGTACCACCTCAAGAGGATTTTCAGCTGAAGGACTCGACTACGGGCATCTCTATACCTAGTGTGAGCTGTTTGTAGGCAGTGAGCCCAAACATCAGGGCAATAGCCACTTGCAGCTCTTGTTCCCATTTCTTTCTACAGTCGTCATTACAGTTTGGCTGGGAATCCCTAAGGGTTTTGCAAATTCTTCTCACTAGCCCTTTCCGCTTACCCAGGAGGTGAAGTGACCTGAGCCATCTCCATTTGTTATCTTGTTCCCAGAGGGGCTGTAGGGTTTGAACAGCACTCCAGATCTGGAGAAACCTCCAGAAGTCCTGTTAAGGAGGCCATACTTCTCTTGCAACTGTGCAAAGGTCATCAGTACATTAGAGTCCGGAGAACAGAGGTCCATGACCCTTTGAATACCTTTAGCTATCCAGGAGGATCACTGGATTGGTTGCCTGTTGACCACCAACTGAGGGTTATAACAGAATGGGGTAAATTCAAAAGTGGGGTGCCAGGCTGACTTAGGTGTATGGGCAGTAGACATACCAGCATGTCAGGCCCTCTCCATTTCAGTAGAATGGGAGAAAGCTTGAGCAGGAGGGAGCCTACCCAGCAGGAGAGCACCCAGCCCTTTTGTGCCCACGGAAGAGGCTTTCGAGAGACACCCACAGGGGTATAGGATGTGGGGATGGAGTGAACCATCTAGTAGCCTGTGCCATTCTGTAAGCTAGATAATAGCCTTGAAACCATGGAAGACTGAGGCCTCCCCTGGACCAATGCGCCCTCAGCCTGCTCCCTGCCCCACCTGCTGCCTTACCTTACCATAGCAACTGGGATACTAGCCTATCCAGTGTCTGGAACAACTTCTGTGGGGTCCTGAGTGATATTGCAGATACTCTGGGAAGAGAAACATCCTCACCACTTCAATTTTGCCTTTGAGCGATAACCGTAGCTTTATCCAACGGTGTATCTCTGCTGTCAAGGAGGTAATTAGGGGTTGAAGTTGGCTTCCACCAGCTCCTTCCACCTTCCAGTGATAGTTATTCCAGGTACGAAGCCCTGTTGAGCCCAGCCTATGAAGGTGCCCTGAAGACATTCTTTGGACAAGCTAGGTTAAGGGATGACAACATAGTTTTTCTGCTTCATCTGGAGCCCGAAAAACACATGCAAATTCGTCCAGTACGCCTATAAAATAGGGGAGATCGTGTTTGGGATTGGTAAGGGTGAGGAGCAGACTGTCTGTGTAGGAGTTAACCCCAAAATTCTGTCCCTTCACCTGTATGCCCTGTATCTCGGGGTAGCCAGTAGCCTCCTTGTCAGAGGATCAAGCACTATGAGGAACAGCAGGGGAGAGGACAACCCTACCTTGTGCCCTTCCTAAGTTCAAAGGGAGATTAAATGTTCTTGTTGGTAAGGATTCTAGCAGTAGGAGAGTGGTATAGGGTGGTGATCCACCAGCAGAAGTGGGGCCAGAGCCATATGCCTCTAGAATCTTATGAAGATATCCCACTCCACCGAGTCAAAGGCTTTGGTGAAGTCAACAGCCAGAAGCATAGACTTTGACAGCAGATAAGGACCGCTTGGCCCACCTAGTCTGCCTTTTCCTACCTAATGGATAAGCTGCAGATCCTAGTTAACCAGCAGCCTATTTCTTCCTGCCCCCACAAGAATTGCCTTATGTCTGTCCCATGCATTCTTGAATTTTCCCACTGTTTTAGACCCCACAACCTTCTCAGGAAGACGGTTCCATGCATCCACCACCCTCCTGTGAAAAAATACACATTGCCCCTAAGCCGTCTCCATTATCTTCAAATTGTGTCCCATTCTTCTTGCACATCTCTTTTCTGAAAGATGCTACCTCTGACTTTGTTGATTCCACTGAGGTACTTAAAAGTTTCTATCATGTCCCCTCTCTCTCCTTTCCTCAAGGGTATACATATTAAGCTCCTTTAGTCTCTCCTCATATGGCTTCTCTTGCAGACCCTGCACCATTTTAGTTGCCCTCCTCTGGACTGCCTCTATCCTGTCTATGTCCCTGCAGAGATGGGATCTCCAGAACTGGACGCAGTACTCCAGATGGGGTCTCACCAACTGTCTGTACAGAGGGATAAGAACTTCCTGTTTACTGCTGGTGATGCCTCTCCTATACATCCCAGTATCCCTGGCCTCCTACTTCCTTCTCACATTGCTTGCCAACCTTAAGGTCATCTGATATGATTACCCCAGGTCCCTTTCCATTTTTTGTTGTTACTACCCCCTCCCAATTGTGTACTTTTCCCTGGATTTTTGTTTCCCAGGTGCATTATTTTGCACTTCTTTGCATTGAATCCAAGCTGCCATACTTCTGACCATTCCTTCAACCTTGCCAAGTCCTTCTCATCCTTTCCACACACTCTTGTGTATCAACCCTGTTGCAGATCTTTGTGTCATCTGCAAAGAGGCAAACTTTTCCTTCCAGTCCATCTGCAATGTCACTTATAAAGACATTAAAAGGACTGGACCCAGTACTGAACCTGCGGTACCCCACTAGTAACCCCTTTCTTCAGAGTGGACTCTGTTTACTATTACCTTCTGTGTCCTGTTGTCCAGCTAATGTTTTACCAGGCTACCACCCTGGGACCCACTCCCAGGCTGGCTGATTTGTTTATTAATCTTTGTGTGGGACTGTGTCAAATGCCTTGCTAAAGTCTAGGTAGGCCATGTCCACAGCCCCTCCCTGGTCTACTACTTTGGTCACCCAGTCAAAGAAATCTATTAGATCCGTCTGATATGACCTTCCTGCTGTGAATCCATGCTGCCTTGGGTCCCGCGCCCCACTGGCCTCTAGGTACTCGACAGTTCTTTCCTTCAGAAGTGATTCCATCATTTTCCCTACTACAGGGGTCAAACTGACAGGTCTGTAGTTTCCTGCCTCTGTCTTGCTCCCACTTTTGAGAAGGGGAATCACATCTTCCCTCCTCCAGTCTTCAGATACCACACCATCCTCTCATGATTTGTTAAAAGGTAGTCAGTGGTGTCACTAGTTCCCCCTAATTCCTTTTAGAATTTTGGGGTGAATCCCATCAGGCCCCATTGCTTTGTCCACCTTCAGTTTTAGGAGTTCTTTCAGAACCCTTTCTTCTGTGAAAGGACTGGGATCACTCCCCTATCCAGAGTGCTTCTGTTAATTGGATTAGGTGCCTCCCTCCTCCTCTTTTGTGACTACTGAGCAGAAGTATTCATTCAGTATCCCTGCTTTTCACTGTCCCTCTCTGCCTACCCTCCGTCCATTCTATTCAGCCTCACTATCCCTCCTTTGTCTTCTACGCTCCCTAATGTACCTATAAAAGGTTTTATCCCCTTCTTAACCAAATTGGCTATCTTTTCCTCAGTTTGGGCCTTTGCTATTCTGACTGCCTTTTCTGCTTCTTCTGCCATAACTGGTACAGTTCTTTGTCCTGCTTCTTCTGTGTTTCCTTATACTTCCTAAATGCTATCTTCTTCTCCCTAACCTTCCCGCCACCTCTTTGAGAATCATAGTGCTTTTTCTTTCATTTTGATTTGTTTGTTGCTTCACACAAGGCTTGTTGCCTCTGTGATGGCAATTTGATATTTCCCCATTGTTGTTCCATCCCTCCTTCTTGCCTGTTTGCTACTGCTTTTCTAAGGCACTCTTCCATTTTGCCAAAGTCAGCCCTGCTGAAGTCCAGTACCCTCACTTTTGTATTGCTTGACTCTGCAGCTGAGTTCATAGTGAACCACACTGTTTGGTGGTTACTTGTTCCCAGATGGCTATCCACTTCTAGATCTGAGATCCTCTCACTGTCCCCATTTGAGAGTCCAAGGTCTAAGATTGCCCTCCCGAGTGGGTTCCAACACTAGCTGTCTGAGCATGCCCCTGTAGGGCATCAAGAATGGCCCTGCTCTTGGATATGGCTGCAACAGAGGTGCTCCAGTTAACATCTGGTATATTCAGGTCCCCATCAACAGTAACTCCGCTTTCTCTGCCATCCTAAGGATGCCTTCTATCATATCCTTGTCCATTCCCTCCCCTAAGATGGGGGTCTGTATACAACCCCTGTGTGGATTGTGGTGCCATTTCCAGTCTCTAAGGTGACCCACAGTGCCTCCTCTCCTTCCTGTTTACTCTTTTGTTCAGTTGCTTTATCCCTTCCCTTACACAGAGAGCTACTCCTGCCCATCTTCCACCCTCCCGTCCCTCCTGTAGGTTGTGTACCTTGGTATGTTAACATCCCAGTCATGGTTCTCTGTGTACCATGTTTCTGTGATGGCCACGATATCCAGGCATCCCTCTTCCATCAAGGCCACCAGATCAGGGAGCTTGTTGCTCAGACTACGGGCATTGGTACTCATTACCCTCCATTTCTTGATGGCCTTACCCCTTTTTGCCCCATCTCTGTCCTTATTGCCTTTGTCGTTTCATCCATTAACCCCTGCCCTTCTCCCTATTGATGTCTCTATCTTGGTGTTTACCTCACTAACTACCTTGATTTTTTATGAGGGGCTAGGAATTCCCTGCTCCTTCCCAGTGCCTCCCCATGGCTAGTTTAAATGCTTGCCAATGAAGCATTTAAACCTATCACCTAGGATCCTGGTTCCCTCCTGAACAGATGCAGACCATCATGCCAGTATAGGCCTGCATCACTCCAGGTGGACCACCAGTCCCCAGTGAAGCCAAACCCCTGAGCTCTGCACCAGTTTTCAACCACTGATTGAATCCCATGGTGTGGAGCACTCTAGCCTCACCCATGCCATAGATAGGCAGCACCTCCAAGAAGGTTACCAGTGCTACTTGTCTCAAGGCCCTTCCCCAACTCCACAAACTCTTTCTGCACTTCTTGATCCCTTTTCCCAGCCAGGTCATTTGTTCCTATGTGGACAATGACATCCAGCTCCTGCCCCATGATCCTGAAGATTCACTCTCTGTCCCTCCAAGCCATGGTGCCAGGCAGGCACCTACATCCCTCTCCCTTCCTCCTCCAGTTCTACCCTTCTAACAATGGAGTCCCCACCAGGAGTTGTTTTCTTCCCCTGTGGGGTCCCATGCCACCCTCCTATGGGTCTCCTTTGTGGAGGTTCCCAGCATCCTCCTTGGTCTCCACTGTGGGTGCCTCCATAGAGGAACCACACTTTGCCAGAATGGCAAATGAATTTTGAGAGATACAACTGGAGGGATGTGCCTCCATTCCACCTCCCTCACTCTCCCTGAGCCCACTGTGGTCCAACCACTCTCTTTCTTGGCAACCTCTGAGGCAACGGCGGGTGGCCGTAATGATCCCTGGGTGGGAGAGGAGGGTCCCCAAATCCTGTCCAACTCAGCCTGGAGATGAGCAACCCTCCCTCAGCCCAGAAAGGGGTCTGCAGATGGGACAACACTGCATCCTCCAGAACATCTCCCGGAAGACTGCTGCTCCACAGCCACTGCAATGCATCACTCCCATCATGCCTTATTTCTGGCCCCTTGACTGTTGTTTTGAATACTTACTCTTTCCTCTGTTTATTTAAATTTTTATTTTTATTTTTTTTCTACCTACTTACTTACTGCCTCCGTGCCTTTAAGCTCCTGATGTTCCTGTTCTGAGACAAGAAGTCCCTATATTTCTCAGTAGTCTCCTTACTTGCTCAGAGTTAGACCTCCAGCAGCAAGGGGGGACTGAGAGCTACTCTTTCTTCTAGGATGGTGACTCTTTTGTGGTTCTGTGATCACTCCTTCCTGCTCCCAAACAGGAAGTTCCTGTTGTCTGTCAAATGCTGTGCCTATAAAAATAGAACTGGCTAAGGGGGGTGGAGGGACAGAAAGAGGGCAATATAGTCTCAGTAGAGAAGTATAGTTATAACAGCAGCTCCTTCCTCTTGCTGTTCTCTGCCTGTTTACTGCTAGAAGCTATCTAGGTCAGTTTTAAATCCAACACACCTGGCTTCCTTCTAGATAAGCCACTCCCCTACAGGGCAGCCGTGGGTGTGCGATTCAAGCACCAGCCATTTTAGGTTGACACAAGTTTCAAGTTATCTGCACCTGTCTTACCTTTGCTGAAACCAGCCTGTGAGGGGTGTATCACTAGGGCAGGGCCTCCACCAATCTGTTAGCTAGCTTTTGCTGCAAACCTCATGTCCACTGAGAGCAAGAAAATCAGACAGAAATTGGCACAGTCGAGGGGTTAGAGGATTTTTAGAAGTAACATCACCACTGCCTCCTTCATGGAGGGTGGGAGAAACACATTACTATGTGATTCTTGTAGGGTACTCAGGAGCGGGCAGATATCTGACTCTCTAGCATTTGGTAAAGCTCAGCAGTCATTCCATCCATTCCTGGTGCTTTCCCGGCTAACTGTGAAAGGGCTGTTTTGATTTCAGATAGAGTTAGAGGGCTTCCAGCTTCTGGACTAGCTCCAGGTAACTGGGGCAGAGAGGAGGGTCTTCAGAATTTCTTCAGGTCCTCCACGAGGTCCCTCATTTTGTAGTAGTCTTAGACTCATAAAGGCCCTGATAAAACCACTTCATGACTTCACTGATACCTTTAGAGTCAGAGACTATGGCACCCCTCACGATCTCTAACGGCATGTATCCGGGAGGACACTTGTTGCTTCCTCAGGTGGTAAGCTAGTAACTTACCCCTTTGTCCCCACCTTCCCAAAATTTGTGCTTGGCCCTGAGCAGTCGCCATTCAGCTCTAGCTGCAGTAAGGTGTTGAGTTTGTATTTCAGTCCCAGTATAGCAGGCAATAACAAACTATCCTGGGAACTGTTGGCTTTAAATATGGCCTCTAAGTTGGACAATTGGGATTGCAACACAGAGGCTTCTTCCCTCTGACATTTATTTTTCTGCAGTATAGGCTATTATGCGTCCCTTTAGAACTGTCTTAAATGCCTCCCAGACTGTGCTTGCACTGGTTTCCGTCCAGAATTTTCTGAAAATTGCTGCGCAGCCTCTTTCATCTGGGTACAGAACTCCTTGTCCCTTAAGAGCAAACTAAGGGGTAACTAGGGAGGATGGGCAATCCCTCTGGGGAAGGAAGCTGCAGGAGACAGGTGCATGGTCAGAGATTACAATACTGCCAATAACAGTACTGTGAATATACTGTGCCGCCCTTGGATTAGCCAGCCAGAAGTCGTCACGACTGTAGGTGTTGTGCACAGGGGAAAAAAGGTGTAATCTCTTCCTGTTGGGTTGTCCCTCTGCTAAGGGTCAGCAAGACCCCATTCCTCTCTCAGCTTCTGTAGGGCAGCCCTTGTTTTAAGGTGAGAGTCCTGGGTTGGATTTGACTCGTCCAAAAAATTTCATCAACCAGACTGAAATCTCCACCCATAATAATGGGGAGGTCTGAATTCTGTTCAGTGAGTTGGGCCACTGCCTGGCTTACTTGGGGACAAGTCTGTAGAGTCTGAGTATGGTCCATATAGATTTACTATCACCACCCTGCCTCCCAGATGGGCAAAGCGGGTATCTGCCCAACAACCCTGGGAGTCCTATTTAACTGCTTCCTCCACCCATTGACTCGATTGATGGAGCAATATTGCCACATCTCTAGACTTGGATGAAATGGAGCTGGCCAACACTATCCCACCCAAAGCTTTTGAGCATTGGACCTTCCAGGTGGTGAGATGTGTCTCCTGGATAAGTGCAACATCCGCGTGCAAAAGCTGAGATGCTGTAGCACTTTAGTTCACTTTACTGGGTGATTAAGACCCTTCACATTCTCTGAGACCAATCTCCACCCATGTTGGGAGGTATTGGGCATTCTCAGTACCTTGACGCCTTGTTTCTCTTACCTAAAAGTTTACCTTTACAACCAGATGTGTAGTGAGGTGAGGGCTCGAGCTATGTCACAGTGTCCGTGGGAAGAAAAGGGTGCAGCCACTGGGTTCCCTGGACATAACAATCCATCCAGATCACCCTCTGCTTCTATCTGGGGTCAAGGAGAGCATTCAGCATTTGGAGGGAGGGTCCAGCTGCCACTTCTGAAAGATTTCAGTCCCGGTTTCACCAGTCCTTGAACTGCCCCATGTGTCTCGAGTTACCACCAATGCCTCCTCTTGCTTCTCAATTCCTCAGCCCAGTCTATTGCAGAGCAATGTCCATGGAGTCTGCTTCCTTTCCTGTGGGGTCATTATTTTGCTCCTCCTTTGTTCCAGGGACCCACTTTCCCTTCTGTGGCCCTCTCTGCCTTCAATGGGGGTTTCAGGTGTGTAGATGGCTCTTGGGAGTAGCGATAGGAGGCTTTCATAGCGTTGGCCCCTGCACTGGGAGGCTAGGGAACGGACTGGTCCGTCCTTGTTTATGTTCCCTCTGGATTCTGTTTTCACCCCTACCATTCCTCTTTTGGATGAGTGATCCTCGGAGATCCACAGCCTTTTGGAAGATGTAATTCCTACTGAAAATTTTTGGCCAATGTTGGTGGAGCCATTTGACAATGTCCTGGGCGTTCTGCCAAGAGTTCTTTGTCATCCTTGGATATATGAAGAGAGGTCAGTCTCCTAAAATGGTATTTAAAGATATTTTCTTTCAAAACTTGCTTTATGGGGAAGTAGGCCTTTTGCTTCATTGCTACTCCGTCTGGAATAATCCCTGTAAAGGGATATGAAGACTCCGCTCCAGTCCTAGTCCCTATGTCATGGGCGCTCTTATCACTGCCTCCTTTACTGAGTATCTCAACAGGTAGACAAATGAAAGGCTTGCCTGTAGTTCAGTGGCCAGGCAGCCAGCCACTCCCATTTCCTGAGCTATAAAGCAGTTCCTCTAACCTTCACTGTGAAGCATTTTTTTGCAGCGGAGGCTATGTTGGTTTGTCCTCTGAGCTGGCTGGGGTCTACTCCCTCCCCACTGCATGCTGTTTCCATGTGTCTCTGCTGGACTTCGGTGTCTGTTTTCTGCTTCTGGTTTGTATCTTTCCTCCGGCTGTGTGCTTCCCTGTGTTTTGTGTTTCTTGTTTTGGGCCTTCCCTGTTTTCTGTTTTGCTGTGTTTTGGTTTTGTCTTTTTTGGGGGCTTTGTTTCTAAGCTCCTAGCACTGCTATTCGTGCTTATACTGCTTGCTTTACTTACTCGCAACTCTCAAAGTACTTGCACAGCAACTCCTAGCATTCTGCTATGCAGAGCTCATGCTACTGCTTTCAGTTACCTACAACTACAGCCACTGCTGCTGACTGTTTACTTTAATTACTATTGTACCCAGTGCCTGTATTTATACGCTTTCCGCCATGCTCAAACTACTGCAATGCAACTGCAATTATTATCTGTGTTTCAGCTCAGCCATAGCTGCTCCATGTTGCATACTCAATTCTTTTCACCTGACACAGTTTACTGACCTTAGCTGTGCTGCTCATTGCTGCTCTCATTCTCTTGCAGCTTCGTTGCACTGCCTGGCTAAGCCTGCTCTCAAGCATTGTCTCCTGTTTTATTGCACTTACAGGTACAACTCTGAGGTCAGCCAACTAAGCTCCTGCTGAGGCTGTTAATATAGTTTTGTTATTAAATTGCCTCACTACCAAAAATCCTCAAAGTGTTTGTCACCTTGATTTTGCTATTCCTGTTTGGCTGGCTTGCCCCATTCAGTGATGTTTAATTGCTATACCGTATGTTATGCAGGTTCTCCTATCACTACTGCTGCTTATTGACCTACGTGCAGGTGCAGTCTGCTTACCGTTGCTCCTTGCTTACAGAAACCATTATTTCATGCCTACTGCCATCCCCGGCTTCAGCCTGGGATTCTGCTGCACTCAATCTGCATTCGACCTTGCAAGGTCTCAGCACTCAATGCTCATTACGATCTCAGCACGCTGTGCTCATTCAGCTCACCAGCTTTTCAGCTCTCAATCACTTTCTGGGGCATGCCAGCCATTCTATTCTGGTGCAGGGTTCCTGCAACCCGCAGTCTCGCTCTGCTTAATCCGCATCTCGAGTGTGTCCAACTTGTGGCGGGATCCTTCTCACCTGGCCCATAGCTGGGAATGTCCTCACCCGGCTTAGCTTTAGCTGCCTGCTACATGACAGCAGCTCCTGGTGTAGAATTTAAGACTAGCAGTGAAGGGTGGTTACGATGATCTCCTTTGGCTCTAGTGTTCCACTATATAGTGTTTCCTACCGAGGCACCTTCACCACATCCTCCCTATGACTGCCTCTGGTTCACCTGGTTTGATTTAGGGCAGGTAGACCAGGTGAGTGCCTCAGCAGTTGTTGCTTTCTCCTCCTGCATCTTGGATGCACATATTGTTGCAGAGTTTTCTCGTAACCTTCCACAGCGTTCCCTTTAGAGGGTTTGGTGAGAGCCTTCCTCCAAATTGGAATATTTCCACCTCCCTTTAATTGGGTCTTCCAAATTGCAGTTGCAGAGCTGTCACTAAATAAACTATCCCAAGCCTGGAGGAAGGCGGCCTAGGCCTTGGATCCCCAGAGACTTCCTCCTCATAGGGTTTTTCTCTTCTGTTGCTCAGGTCATAACACTTAGTTAGCTTAGTTGCTTCCCCTAGTTTCTTAGGTAGGTTCCGTTGTTGGATGGAGGTGGAGGATGTTCTGCCATTCCTCTCTCCTTAGGGGATCCCTACTCTCAAAACATAGATTACATAGATCATACAGAGCATATAGACAAATTGTCCGTGAGCTCGTGAATCATACTTACCTATACCAATGATATTTCTTTCTAAAAGGTAATTGTCTAGCTGTGTTTTGAATGACTGCATTGTACCACTTTCCACTATTTCTCTTGATAGGCTGTTCCACCCTCTGTCACTCTATTATTTAACCAATATTTCCTCCTGTTTGTATTGTATCTGTCCTTGAGCAATTGGAAACTGTGAGACCTAGTATCATATGTTTGGTCCCTTTTTTAGACCAAAAGATCCCACATGTCTGCATTTGTCCATGCACTATAAATCAAGCACATATTGCCCCAATCTCTGAGATCCAAGGGATGTAATTTCAAACTAAATAGCCTCTGTTCATAATTCATACCCTCTGTCCCCATGATCCTCTTAGTCCACGCCTCTGCACCCTCTCCACCAGCTCAACATCCCCTCTTTATAAAGGGCCCAAAACTGTACACAATACTCCGTCGGGGACGCACCAGTGCACTATACAATGGCATCACAACCAGCCTGTCCCTGCTCCGGATGTGTCTTGCTATACAGTTTGCTATACCACTAGCTTTTTGACAACTGTACTGCAGTGAAGCCTCAAAGTTAAAGTCCTGGTTTATCATAATCCCCAGATCTCTTTCCTCACAGACTACCTTCAGCACTGACCCTTCCAGAGTATACTGGAATCTATTATTATTCCTCCCAAAATGCATAATATTACATTTATCAATATTAAATACTGATTGCTTCTGAGTAGCCCACTTATCCAAACTATTTAATGCCATTTGAAGAACTACATGATCCTCCAAATTATTCACTTTTATCCAATTCTGGTGTCGTCTGCAAATTTAGACATCCAGACAACTGGTTCTACTTGAATCGAAGAAATGTACAAATTGAACAAACATGGCCCCAACACCGAGCCCTGAGGAACTCCACTAGTCACTCCGGCATAGCTGGAAAACTCTCCTTTTACACATACCCTCTGACTTCTTCCGGTAAGCCAATCCCCACCCATTTTGTATCCAAAGGGTAATCCTATCTCATTTAGTGATTCTACAAGCTGCTTGTGTGGGACTTTGTCGAAAGCCTTAGCGAAATCCAGGAAAACCATATCCACCGATTCTCCCAGCAGTATCATGCTATGCAGACCTGGGCAGTCATTACGACAACTGCGCATCTCATTGCATTATCAAACTGCCTATACTTCTCTACTATGTTACAGTTACTACTCCTATGTGACAGTTACTGCTTGCTCATATGCTTCTATGTTGCCCCTTTTGGGGATGATACTACATTTTGGTGGGATTCCTAAGGTAGCTTTAGCCACAGGAACCATCCCGTTGCACTACTAGGGGTGGAACCCCTCCCTGAGGGTTCCTTGCCTTCCTTACCCCTACAGGGTGGTAATTCCTCTGGAAAGGGAGTGCGAACAGCCAAACCAGACTAACACAGTTGCACAAGATAACACTATACTGGCTGTGTAGGCCAGTGAAATGAAAAGCTTGCCTGTAGTTTGGTGGCCAAGCAACCAGCCACTCCCACTTCCTGAACTATATAAGCAGTTCCTCTAAGACTCACTGTGAAGCATTTTTCTTTGCCCACCATCCTCCCTCCTCCTCCAGTGGCAGCACTCACTCCTTGGGGGATTCCTAAGGTACCATTAGCCATGGGAACTGTCCCGTTGCACCTCTAGGGATGGAGCCCTCTCTGAGGTTCCTTGCCTTATACCCCTACAGGGTGGTAATTCCTCTGGAATGAGATTGCGAATGGCCAAAACCAAACTAACACAGTTGCATAAGCATAACACTATACTGGCTGTGTAGGCCAGTGAATAATGGCCATGTGGAGTGAGCCAGGCGGCCCCACCTTACCCTTGATCCTGTGCACCTCTCCACCTCCACCAGGCCCCTCCATCTCTCCCCAGTATCTGTGGGATGAACTTATTAAGAAACCTCTCCATATTAGAGGCCTCTAGACCCTTGGGGATGCCCAGGATTCTGATGTTGTTCTGGCATCCCCAATGTTCCTGGTCCTTAGCCCTCTCCCAGAGTTTGTGCAGCTTGGCCTCAGGTTCCTGAAGTTTTCACCAGATTTTACACTGTTGGTGCTCTCGGTTCTCGGTGTGCTGATCCATCACATTAACATGGTCCTCCAGGCAACGGACATCCACTACATTGCCAGCATCTTAGTGATGTATGATAGAGAGTCTGCTACTGGACCCAAGGAGTCTGCCTGGCTGTGGTTGGTAGGCCGGGGTAGCTGTATGGAGGAGGCCATACCCTATCCAGGGCCAGTATTTTAGCCTGACAGTCCCTTCAGTCCAGTGTACCTCTGCAAGGCTAGGAGAGGAATCCTAGCAACTGCATCCTGCAAAAGGAAGGCTCTAAGTCCAGCATATAGTGTGCTTCTAAGTGTACAGCACTGGCACAGCCTGCAGGTTGCAATTTGCACCTCACACCACGAGGTGGGGTCAGTGATACTGCAGCTCTGTACTATCACTTCATATCTTCCTGGAGAGGCTGAGCCACCCGAGATGCTCACATTTGCAGCGGCAGTTCTTAGCCCTTGTCTAGAACATTATGCTAGCCCAATGTCCACAGATAACATCGCTAAATGAGTAATCTGGCCCAAGGAAGGACAGAGCAAATCTTTTAAGCTGCCAACTTTTCAGTGTCCAGACCACATACCCTAAAAATAAGTTTAATAACTAAAATCATCTTTCCTCATTGTGTCTGGGAGGTCTAGGGAGAAGGCATATATTCAGTGCCAAAGAAATATAAATGTATTTAACTGAAAAAAAAAAAAAATGAGTCTGTGGTGGGGTTGGTGCTGGGGAGGGTTGCTGTTTCCTGTCTTGGTCTATATGGAAATACAGAAGAAATATTTTGTGTAAGGACACAGAGAGAAAATCCTTTATGTATTTTCAAATATCTGTGACTTCTGTATGGCGTACTTCTTGCCATATGTGCTGTGCTCCATTGGACTGTACTTACTGTACCTAGTGTGTGTGTGCAACCCAACACCCAGTGTGTGGTATCCAAATAATTCCTAGAAATATTTTGGGTGATGGGAGGAGAAAAAATCATTTATTCATTTAAAGGTATCTGGTGACTCTGTGGCATATTTGCCATTTGTGCTGTGCTCCTTTGACTACACTGTACCCATATACAGTATGTGATCGTGTGCCACCCAACACTCAGTGTGTGGTATCTTAAAGAAATCCCTGAAATAGCCTGGGTGATGGGAGAAGAGAAAAATCCTTTATTCATTTAAAAATATCTTTGAATTCTGTGTGGTGTACTTGCCATCTGTCCTGCTGTCCCAATGTAGCAATGTGCCACCTGGCAGTTAGTGTGTGGAATCTCACAAATACATAAATATAGAGAATACTGGATGGGCAGCTATGCAAAATCAGTGTGTTTTGCTACAGAGGGTTCTGATTCCTCTGACCTCGATAGTGAAGTCTAGAGGTCAATGGGAATTAGAACCCCAAGATGGCAGAACACACTGGTTATGCATAAAGTTGCTCATCCTGTATTTTCACAGTATAGTATTATGTTAAATGTGCGATGGCAGTTTTTAGCTTTCAGAATGAAATTGACTTGTGCAGTCTCTAGAGGTTTCAGAATGCTATTATACTACAGAAAGGTACAATCACATTCCATGACCTTTGAACTGTGGTACAACAGCATTTTCAAAGGGATAGAATTTGACACAGAGCAATGCTCTACTATACATTATAAATCCAAGAAATATTTTGGCTGACAATTACTTTTGCTGTTTGCAACCCAATTAAAAATAAGGTTTGAATTCTAAAAAGACTAGAATCCTAAATCTTTTTCAAATATTCTAGACTAGAACCAGAACAGAAGCTAGAACTTTGGTGATTCTGACAACCCTACTGCCCACTACTCCATCTCTAGATCCTGCATCGAGACTATATGGTCTCTGACTCATTCTCTTTCACTTACATTTCTCTGTTTTCAGATGTTTCTCTCTTTCTTCTGATCTCCGTTCTCTTCCTGCTGCCTCTGGCTGCCAGTTGGGCACACTTCACAGGGTTCTTCCCCTCTTGGGAGGAAAGAACGGCAGAGCTCTCTGTTATCTCTTCCTCACTAGGATATGATCTCTGCACTTACCTGGACTGTGAAAAAGCTCAGCCTAGGAACTCCACTGGGATGCATGTGCTCTCCTTTTGTAAGGGACAGAGAGGGCAGGCAGCAGCCAAACAAGCTCCAACTACTGAGCACATGGGCCAGATGCACTTACTCAGCAGGCCAGCTCTGTTGGCAAAAAGGAAGCATGGAGGAATCCAGGCTTCAGGGCCACTGACACACTTAATTATTTAGTAACCTGCCTTGAACAGTCAGGGAATGAGAGCTGGGTTACACAGTGACATACTTCTCAAACTTTGTCACTGGAATAAGGGATCTGGATACTCAAAATGAGAGACAATGAGGAACACTCACTTCATAATGAAGGACACATCCTCAACCATGGAGATACAGACTCAGCACACTATGGAAACCATTGTGTTTACTTGCACAATGTTTATTGTTTATTAAGTACTGAATCATGCCATAGTAGTTCAAGAGGCCTAAGAATAATCTTAACTCTGTCACATTTGTTGGTGCAGGTGCCTTGACCATAGCATCCACCTTGCTGTCTGTAGTAGTAGTAAAAACCTTTATTTTTATGCAGGAAAGTTGCTGACATAATTACATCATTAGGACAATGTCCTGTTTGCAAGATGCTCCTGTTGTATAAATTTTACAATTAGTGCAAATATGTAACATAGAACAAGATAATAAACCAAACAATCAATTCAAACATTACAAAAAAGTTATAAAATCATATTTACACTGCAGACAATTATTAATTGACAATATGACACATACACATCTCAATTCTAGTTATGTTTTAAATTTCTATTATCTAACCATAACATTCACACCTAGTACTTAATTCCAACTTTAGGCTTGATGAAAATGATTTCACATCTTTGAATTTTTAGTTACTACTGATTAACATATTCCATGTTCTATCTACAATCACTGGGAAAGCATATTACTATATGTGTTTTAAGTCTAGGAAAATCAAAATTTCTTAAGTTTATATTTCGCAAATTGTGAACATGCTTTTTATTTCCAATTTATCCTTAGATACTCCGGCTGTTTTTGATTTAACACTTTATAAATCTGCGTTGCCCATGCAATCTGCCTTTTGGCCTCCTGAGAGAGCCAACCTAGTTCCTCTAATAGTACACAATGATGCACTTTATAATCCTTTCTCGTTATAAATCTAGCCATTCTATTATACATTGAATCAATTTTTGTAAAAGACTTTTTGATGCCAGGCCATATACATGGTTACCATATTCAAGTACTGGTAAAAGAAGTTGATTTATTACAGTGTCCCTTATTGTTTTATTCATACAAAAGCTGGTCCGTCTGAACACTCCCAACCTTTTGTTCACCTTTAGTATTGTATCTAATATATGTTTATCAAATTTTAAAGCATTGCCAATCCATACCCCCAAGTATCTATATTTCAATACTTGTTCTAATACTTCATTTGTGATGTTTTTATAGTTATTTTTCCTTACTTTTATTCAACTTTTGATTAGTTTTATGAAAAACCATAAGTTTTGTTTTTACTATTAACTATTAATCCTGATTCTGTTAACCATGTACATAGTCTGGTAAAGTCTGCCTGTAATTTATATTCCAATTCTCCAGGTGTCGTCCATCTGCTATCAACAAAGTGTCATCTGCATAGAGACTTATGCTTGAACATTTTATTATGTCTACTAAATTATTTATATAGATCAGGAACAATGTTGGCCCCAAATGGAGCCTTGAGGGACTCCTCTCATTACAGATATTTTACTAGATAGCACCCATTAATGTTTACTTGCTGTTTTCTATTTTTAAGTAAGATGTAAACCAATTATATGTTTTTAGTTAAACCAATCTCTGCAAGCCATTCTACCAGGAGCTTATGAGACACTGTGTCGAAAGCTTTTGATAAATACATGAACACGCACCCACCGACAAGTCATCTTCCATCTTTGAAGCTATATTATCAATCATGTCGGTGAGTGCGGTGCCAATAGAAAAACCTTTATGAAACCCAGATTGATATTTTGTTAGCAAGAAATGCTTCTCCAGGAAATCAGTCAACTGCACCTGTACCAATCTCTCAAGGATTTTTGATATCCTGATAATAGAGCTATTGGCCTATAATTGGTAGGTTGATATATATCACCTGCACCCTTATATATAGGAACAATTTTTGCATTTTCCAATCCTCTGGAAAAATTCCTTCAACAAACTCCAATTGAATAATTTTGTCAAAATTGGGGCAACTACTTGTACAGCACCCTTAAGAAAATGGTTTTCTATAAGATCTAACCCATAAGCTTTTTTGATTTTAATTTTCTAATCTCTTTTTAACCTGTCTGCAGGTAATACCTTTAAATCTAAATTTAGATGCATTCATATTTTTCATCCTTTTACCGGGTCTATAAGTGTCAATCTGAAAAATCCAGATCAGGCAAATTTACAAAATAGTCATTCAATATGTTTGCTGATTGTTTAGTTGACTGAAGTATACCTCTACTTATCATTTGAATGGGGGCCTTGAATTTGTGGTGATTCAAAGGACTTTATCAAGGACCAACATTTTTACTATCTGTAGTTCGATTTGATTTCTCTTCATAATATTTTTGTCTTTGCTTTTTATTTGTAATTTCAAATTATTTCTAGCTTTTTATATTTATCCCAGTCCTCTATTTTAATGTCTTCCAGCAATTTTCCATAACCAGTCTTTTATCAGTATCAATTTCTTCAGTTTTCTGTTATCCAGGGCACATGAGACTTTCTTTGTTCACATATTCTGTAAGGGGCTAATTAGTTACATATATTTAAAACCACTTAGTAAATTCCTGGACTGCTAGATCCACTGGCGGTATTAAGAATAATCTGTCCACTTAACTTGAAATAATCTTGCAACAAATGCTTCTTTGTTATAATTTTAAAATTTCTACATTAGTTTTAAAGAACGGTTTTGTATTATATTATGCCTTCTTCCCCAAGTCCAAAAGTGCAGCTTAAAAAGCTATGATCCCCCAAAATAGGCTGATTTACTTCTATTGACTTAATCAAGATTTTAGTTGAAACAAAATTAAATCTAATATATTTCATTTACTTTGTTGTGTAGTTTTCAAGTAGGGAGAAATATTTTTTGATTTACATCTAATATTTTAAAACTATTTTCCAAAGCTAGTCCTTGTGGCTTACCCCAAGCTGTTAAAATCACCAATTATTAACAATTCACATCCCATTGAACACTTTTGTATTACTGATGCTAGATTATCAAATTCACCTATTACTGTTCTATGAGGGCATACATTACTCATATAATTAAATCCAATTTATGAATTTTTACCAATAAACAATCTAATAATCCTATTTGGTCTGCAAATAACACTGGAGTTTGTCTCTTGGGTGTGGGCCTTGGGCATCGATCGGTGACCTAGGTACTCAACAGAATTTTGAAGAAATTGGCATTTTGCTAGCTGTACTCTCAGTCCATACCTTTGCAGTCTGGTCAGAATGTAATCCAGGACTGTCAGATGCTCTTCCACTGTGGGTGCAATTACCAAGATATCATCCATAAAGCATACCACATGGTCCAGTCCATGCAGTATCTGGTCCATTGTGTTCTGGAAAATTGCTGGCACTGTGGAAACTCCATATGCCAAATGATGATACCTATAAAGTCACTTGTGGATGTTAATGGTTAGATATGATTCTGACTCTGGTTCCAGTTCCAGTTGCTGGTATGCAAAGGATAAGTCCAACTTGCTAAAGAATTTGCCCCTGAGAGTGTAGCAAACAAGTCTTCTGCATTGAGTAATGGATATGGATCTTGCTGTATACAATGATTCACTGTAACCTCTTAGCCACCACACAACCTCACTGCTTTGTCTCGTTTCATTACCACAATGATAGGGGCAGCCAGTCTCTCCCTCTCTACTGTTGAGATGATACCGTGGTTTTCAAGACGGTCCAGTTCCTTCTCTACTGCTTCCTGTAAAGCATACAGTACTGATTGAGGCTTGTGGAAAATTGGAATGGCTCCT
Source organism: Neoceratodus forsteri (assembly GCA_016271365.2). Lineage (NCBI taxonomy): Eukaryota > Metazoa > Chordata > Ceratodontiformes > Ceratodontidae > Neoceratodus > Neoceratodus forsteri. The sequence goes on from CM057451.1 coordinate 276,048,300, forward strand.
GGTTGCACTCAGATCTTTGCCTTGAAATCTTGGATCATGCCATCACCGTCCTGGAAAATAGGACCATGTTTGTCCAATATTTTCTTTAGCGCATCTTGCAGTGCTTTGGTCACTGTATTCAAGCTGAAGATCTTTTCCCAGTTCAATCTGATCTGCATGAGCCAGTCTCTGTCTAGTAATGCAGGTCTTTCTCCTTGTACCACCACCAGAGGCTAGTTCCACTTTCTCCTCATAGGTGACTGGCACTTGGATTTCCCTAGCAGGGGATTTGCTCTCCCATGTAAGTCAAGAGCTGAATAGATGATGGTTACAGTGGGCACTGCTGAAGTTTCTCTCTGTAGGCGTTCTCTGGCACAAGAGATACTGAGGCTCCGGTGCCTAGCTGCATGCTCACCAGGTTGCCTGCTAGCTCAAGCTGGAGAGTAAATTTCCTTTCTTGTTGCCCGTGTTGCATAAACCATGAACAGGCACAATGCCTCACACTCTGTTTCAGAGGCTGCAGTTCCATCTGTGACACAATGTGCAGTAGCAGTCTGTGAGGTACTTTTGCACACTCTTTGTACTGTATGTGACCCACTTTTCCACAGCTGCTGCATTTCTCGTGTTGAAAGTGGCATGTGCTTTGATGGTGGTTACCTCCACATTGGTAACATGGTTTTGACTTTGTGGAAGTGCCCTGTGGTGCTGGCTTCCTAAATGTTAGGGATTGCTGAGAGCATGTGATGGACCACTGTGTGGTGTGGCATGTCCCTTTGTTCTAGGGTAGGGGTACCCTTATAGAACTTCACTTCTTTGGGGTTCAGAATTTTTTATTTATTTATTGAAATTTCAGATAACACCTTTGAGAAAAGATCATTTCATAGGTTCCCGTCAGACGAACAATACATTTTGGGAAAGTATGAGATGGAGAACAAACAAAACAAGGACTTATACAAGACATTACAAGAGTGTATAACTACAGAAGTTCCAATACATGTGGCATTGTACAATGTATGCCATGATGCATATTTGATTAAAACCTGGAATTCAAAGGGTCATATTAGAGGGGTGGAGTCTTAAGAAATGACCCTTTACAGGAAAATGAGAACAGACTCAGCCTAATATCTAATAATCAACAAGGTAAGGGTTGACATCAGCCCAGGGCCTCACACAGCTGAGAAGGTATGGGACAAGCATTTTAAAGTGAGCAAAGGGGCTCAGGAGATATATTGGGGGAAGGGGGATGGGGAAAGCCATAGAGAGGTGAGGAAAGAGCGAAAGAGATCAAGAGGAAATGTGAAGAAGAATGTCCAGCCAGTGCTTTCAAAGCCTTTTGTGCAAGCTCCATAGTGATTGCAATGTCACAAGCTGTCTCAAAGTCTAGTTTCTTTTCTTGCAAAAGCCTTTTCTGTAAGCTTCCCCTCTCAGACTGCAGACAAAGCAATCCTGGAGGTATCATCCAGAGACTAGCCAAACTCACAGAGAGTCGTGCTAGACACTTTAATCGATGATGTAGTCAGCAATGGTCCCTTCACCTTGGTTGCACTGGTAGAAGGTGTACCTTTCAGCAATGAGAAGGGCTGGGGTTTGAAATGCTTTACAAGTGACTCAGTGACTTGCGCATATGTCCGGGTCAGGATGTCAGCTAGGGCTGTTAAATTCCATAGACAGGCATAAATCTGTGGTTGTAAGACTGTGAAGAAGACATCTACTTGTTCATCTTCTGTTATTTTGTTTGCCTTAAGCCAGCATTGGAAACACTCTAGATATAAATCAAATGTTTCCTTACATTCATCAAATTCAGATACTCTACCAATTGTAGTCATGATGTCTGTGGCTACAGGTTGGTGCTCAGTAACTGCAGTGTCCACACACAAAAACAAAAGTGTCTTTTTCAGGCTTCTTTTCTCTGTGTGTGATGAAGTTTCTCTGGTCTGCCTCAAGAGGCTTCTGCTTTGCTACTGTAGTCAGTGTCTGAGGACATACACCAGCCGAGATGAAGCAAAGAATGTTGGGTTTCAGTTTAAAGTCATAATTCATGTGCCTCATTTCACACTGCTATTATCTGCGTAGTGTTCTTTTTAATACATCAAAGTAGTAAACCGTGCATAGTTGCTCTTTTGCTTGTTTTATCTGCCTGTAGATAAATCTGTAGCCAAAGCATACAAGTGAGTACATTTATGGAGTTTTCAGCAAGTAGCCAGAGAGAGACAGCTTAGCAGCCCAACAAACATGATTTAGACGCAAGGAGGTGGAAAGATTTAGTATGCAATTTAAATAAAAAACAAAAAAAAACATGCATTAGTTTACATGACCCTTCAGGTGCACTCGTAGAAGTTCTGGTGTTGATCCTCATCACCAATGTGATATATTTTAGGTCAGTACAGAAGAGACTCATACACGGTATGTCAGTTAGTAGCCATCCTTTATTCTTCTCCCAGATAGTGGTCTTACATCACTGGGCATACACAAAGAAAGGCTTACTGTGCATGACAGGAACTTACATGTATAATGGACTACAATATCCACATGTATAAACTACAACTATAATCAGCTTCCTGCCATATATACCCATGTATATACTACCATACATATCCATGCATATACTACATGGGATTTCAGATGGCTTTGATTCTGTGTGTGAGTGGGTTTATGGGGCCATGAAGCTCCAGTTCTGTGTGGGGAGTGGGTCCATTGGACCCTGAGGGCTCTGGTTCTGGGGTGAGTAGATCTGTGGGGACCCTGAGAGCTCCAGTTCTGTTAGGAAGCGGGTCCATGGGATCTCTTAGCACCCTAGTTCTGTGAGGAGTGGATCCATGGAGTCCCTGAGAGCACCAGTTCTGTGTGGGAGTGGGTCCATGGGGTCACCAAGAGCTCAAATTCTGTGTGGAAGTGGGTCCATGGTTTCCCTTTGGGTTCCAGCTCTGTAAGCATTAGGGCTACAGGATACCTGAGAACTCCAGATTTGTGTGTGAATGTGTCCATGGGGTTCCTTAGTGCTCCAGTTCTGTGTGGGAGTGGATCCATGAGATCCTGAGGGCTCTGTTTTTGTGTGGGACTGAGTCAATGGGGTCCCTGGGAGCTCTGCTTTGTGTGAGAGTGGGTTCAAGGGACCTCTGAGAGTTCCAGTTCTGAGTGGGAGTGTTCCGTGGGATACCTAAGGGCTCCAGTTCTGTATGGGAGTGGGTCCATGGTAACTCTGAGGGCTCTGGTTCTATGTGGGAGTGGGTCCATGTGGTCCCTGAGAGCTCTAGTTCTGTGTGGGAGCAGGTCTGTGGCAGAAGAGCTGTGACTTGCTAACAAAGGCAGCTGTGGAGAGTGGAACTGGTGCCAAGAGGCTACAATTGATACTGGCTAATTTGTGCGTGTGTAGGGGTGGCATAAAGAGACTGTGGAAATACTCCCAGTGATTGCATTTGAAACTGGCTGCTAGTGGTGGTGGTGGTTGGGGGGTTCAAAGTCCTTAGAGAACTTTTAACAATGAGCCCATCAGTCATGGTGGATGCAAGCACTGCCCTTAGATGGCTTTTAACAATTAGCCCATCTGCCATGGTGGAACTTAACAATCAGCCTTCTGCTGTCGTATATCTGAGTAGCAATGACCCAACCAGTCACAAATGATTCTAGCCCTTAGAGGACTTTTAATGATGAGATAGCTGATTGAAGTGAATCTGAGCCCTCAGAAGGCTTTGAACAGTGAGCTCAGTGCTCACAGTGGACCTGAGCCCTCAGAGAAAAATGAGCTCACCAGTCAGAGCAGATCCAAACCCTCAAAGGGCTTTACTCAATGAGCTCACAAATCATAGTAGATCTGAACACAGAAACACAGAAGTTGATGACAGATAAGGACCCAAGGACCATCCAGTCCACCCTCTTTTCTACCTTATTAATGTGCCATTGGCCTTTGCTCTGTCAATGGTCTGTCTATTCATACTCATCTGTATTGCTCCCTTATGCCTATCCCATGCCTGTTTGAAGCCCTGACTGTATACATATCCACCACTTCCTGAGGTAGGCCGTTCCATGCATCACCACCCTTTTCTGTGAAAAAGAACTTCCTCACATTACCCCTCAGTCGCTCTCCTCTCTAATCTCATTCTGTGTCCTCTTGTCCTGCTATTTTCTTATATTGAAACATGTTAGACTCTTTCATCTTGTTAATGCCCTTAAGGTGTTTGAATGTTTCAATGATATCACCTCTCCCCTCCTTTGCTCTAGGGTATGGGGTAGGGTCACCTAAGACAGGCCATCCTAAGACAGCAGGAACCATTAAATATCATATAAAACACCCTGAGGTGCTGTTTTTATTGCAGGTTTGTACAGATGGCATTTCCAGATATAAACTTTTGTCAGGTTACTATAAAAATACAGAGAGTATGGGCTGGGAGTTTAGCTAGGAGACCTCTCACTACAACACTGCAATTGGACCTTACAATGCCCTCTAGAGACCAGGAACTGAACCCATTGCATGGTATGGTCACCCTGTCAATACCCCTTGGGTTTCTGCAAAGTTCCTCTGCAGTCTGGTATCTGCCCACTCAGGCTTCTGCAGCTTCTCACCAGTCTGAGTCCCTCCCTTGGTAAATTCCAAGTGAGCAGCTTCTAGAATCCAGGTAGCCCAAACCTGACCTTTGGAGGTCCAGAGCCAATCCCAGGCCACAGTGATTCCTCCTTGCTTTTAGGCTTTACAGGACTTTCAACTTGAACTCCACCTTGCTTGCCTCACCTTCACCTTTGGGTAACCAGGATCTCAGTACTTCAACACTGCATGTCTCTGTCACGTTTGGCTGCTTCTCTGGCTCCATACTGCTTCTCCCTGAGGTTCCTCTCTGCTCCTCAGCCCAAAGAAAATCTAAATTGTAGGTTACCTGAGCATCTCTTATATAGAGCTCAGGTATCACATGATTTAATCAGTCATGTTCTATTAAACAATTAAAGGAATACTAAATTTATAATTCACACAACTGCATTATTTTCAAAGAAGTATACAGGACACATATAGGCGCAATTGTTACACAATGCTAAGCCCCTTACAAAGCATAAGCATAAGAACATACAAACAAATATCCTTTTCAGAAATGTCATCCCTTTAAACTAATCACTTCCTGGCAGGACAAGACCCAAGCCTTCCCTATATACTAATGCAATTAAGGGCCAGCCCTTCCCTAAGGGAACATCTTTCTAAAATGGCTGCAGCTGCTGAGATAGCAGCAGCAGAAACACAGACCAGAAGCCTCGAACTCCCAGCTTCCAGGTACAAACTACCTTTAAAAGCATAGATTCTTCTAGAGATGAACTCAACCTTTAACTGTTATCCTGCATTTACTTTATAGTTTATACATATCTTTTTCTAAAGCTATCAAATGCTTCCTTGTATCATGTTTTCTTTCACAGAAATAGTCTCAACTGTTTCTAAAATCAGCAGTAGCCTGTAAACTACAAACTATTTAGCACAGGTATATTTTCCTAGGTTTACTGCTCAGCACTTTGTTACACTTGTACTTGGTGGTTGGGGGGTTGCATCCTCCCATTACATAACCAAACTGCCATGCTCAGTGTTTCTACAGCTAGGAGAACTTTATTCATTTGTTAGCTGGTAGATTACACCACTTGGGCAATTCTTTTTACTCTTATTTAAAAGCAAACCCCTCATGTAATACTTCTATGGTGATCTCTATATACCAGCATGCCACATTCTTTGGTGGGGGAGATTTCAGAACATGAACTAGATTGAAGACTACCCTGATAGTGGCGGCTATCAAGACTCAAAGATAAACAAAATATAAAGTACAACAAACTTACATAGAGGAAGGAAAAGGTAACTACAACTTTATTTTACTTCCAGGGACTACTGCATGCTATACATCCTTAATTTGGCATCATGGGGTAAACTTTTGTTGAAGCTGAGCTGCTTTAACCATCACTACAATTTTCAACTGGGGTAGGGTCACCCACCCTATCACAGGGTATACATACTGAGCTCAGTTAATCTGTCCTCATATGTTTTCTGATGCAGTCCCTGTACCATTTGGTTGCCCTTCTCTGGACTGCCTCAATTTGATTAATGTAACAGTCCAGGGCTTTTAAAAATGAGTTTACTGTTTCAGAAAATCGAGCTTACTGAGGACATTTAGCAATGAGTCCACCAGTGGTAGTGGTGGTGGTGGGAGGGTTCAAGCCCTCAGAGGGCTTTTAACAATGAGCCTATCAGTCATGGTAGATCCAAGCACTGCCCACGGAGGTCTTTTAACAATGAACCTGTCTGTCATGGTGGGGCTCTGCTGTGGTATATTTAAGCAGTAATGACCCCACCAGTCACAAATGATTCCAGCCCTTAGAGAACTTTTAGTGATAAGCCAGCTGGTTGAAGTGAATCTGAGCCCTCAGAGGGCTTTGAACAATCAGCCCAGCACTCATAGAGGACCTGAGCCCTTCAAGGGCATTCTACAATAAACTTAGTGGTAGAGGTAGATCCAAGCCCTTGGAGGCTTTCACAATCAGCCCATCAGTTACAGCAGATTTGAGTCCTTAGAGGGCTTATAACCATATAAATTGTTTATACAAAAACTAGAGGGTCGTTTCATGGCCCCTCCAGTCATTGGTGTTGGAATGACCTGAATAAGTGGGCAGAGCTGATACTCCACATTCTTTCTATACTACAAGGGTTTGTGAAATTTTACAGCTGTGTAAGCAGAGTTATTAGTTAATTTTGCTTACCAAGAAGGGGGCAGGGAGAGTTGTCCCCGATAACCAGGAATATTGATATTAAAGGGACATTGTCATCCTTCTTTTGCTTCATATTATTTCTAGCTAAAACTCACATTTTATGAGTGCTTACCTTCTCTACAATTTATTGATGTTGCTTGGTTGTTTTATCTGCCACCTTGCTTAGTAGAACTGAAATGCATGTGAATATATAATTATACTAAGCCTTGTTTTGTTTCAAATCCTGGATCTATTCTTACTGCTGGACATTGGAGACACCCCAAACAGTGCAGCCATTCATTATACAACAGTCTCTTCTACACTCACTGCATAATGAGTGGCAAGACTCATGTTTTTTTTTCTTGGGGGTCTAAGTCCAAGATGCAGTGGCAGTTGATCAAGGAATGCAAACAAACATGTTTTGTATGGTAACACCAGTATGGTGGGCATTCTGTTTTCACTTTTGAAGAAAAAAAAAAAGAATAGAAACAACCAGCTACAGCAGCAGTCTCTACAGAATGTGAACAATCATAACATGTGTTTTTAAACTAGGGACACTTTGAGACCTAAGGGGTTGACAGTGTCCTTCAACTGAAGCTGCATGGGATATACTATATTGGACTAGAAATCTGCAACAAATCTCTCTCTTGCTTACATCTGAGGGAAATTTTCCTTACTTTACAGTCTTACATTGGTATTGCTTTGTGTTTAATTATTTTAGTTTTTAAATCAGGAAGGGGTTTTCAAAACTGCTTATCTTGTGGGCAACTTCAGAAGGGTTGAAATAACTGCATATTTGATTTTCCTTTGTGGGTAACTGGACTGTCTACTAGTATTCTGTGACAGTTTGCATCAAATTACTTTTAAATAGTTTACAGATCAGTTACTGGAGGTTAGTTGAATTACTAAAAGGGCAATACTCACCAGGGTGGTAGAGCTGTGGTGTATTTGATTGTTTCTAACAGTCACCAGTAGTTGTGGACTACCCACACACCCGTGGCGTGACATTTCCTTTATAGCCAAAGTGCTGACATCACTTCCTCAACAGGTCTTGGGGAAGAACTGTCATATTCTTAATAACTCAGCACAGTGCATAAAGGGTAAGTAACACCACAAAAAAAAAAAAAAAAAAAAAATGTATATATATTACATATTTTTATATTATAAGGGAGAGGGACATGTGGGGAGTGGTGCAATGCACTGGCTGTGGGGCAGCAGTTTTCCAGGAGACATTCTGGAAACTGCATTGCTGTCCTATTTGCAGGCAACTGTCAGCTCTGAGGGAGGAGGCTGGCCAACTCCAGGCTGAACTAGCAAGGACTAAGGAGGCCTCCCCACCCAAAGAGCACCACTGCCACAACCACTGCCTCAGAGGCTGCCAAGTATGAAAACAGTTGGACCACAGTGGGTTCTGGGAGAGTGTGGGTGGTGGAACAGAGGTGAAGCCCCTAGTTGTACCTCTACACAAACCATACGCAGTCTGGCAGAGCAAGGTTTCTCTAGGATGGCACCCTCAGTGGAGACCAAGAAGAATGCTGAGGACATCCACAAGAAGACCCACAAAAGGGTGTCAAGGGACACCACAGGAGAAGGAAACAGCTTCTAATGGGGAATCAATTGTTAGAGGGGGTAGACCTGGGGAAGGAGAGAGAGGGAGGGTAAGGTGCCTGCCTGGTGTCATGGCTTGGAAGTACAAGAAGAGAATCCTCAGGATTGCAGAAGCAGCATTACAGGAGAGGAACTAGATATCATTGTCCACCTTGGACAAATGACCTAGCTAGCATGGGATCAGTGCAGTGCAGGATGAAATTGTGGAGTTGGAGAGGGCCTCAGACAGGTAGCAAGCACGGTTACCTTCTCAGAAGTGCTGCCAGTCCATGGCAGGGGTGAGGCTGGTACTGCACACCATGCAGTTTAATGAATGGTTGCAAAACTGGTGCAAACACAGGGCTTTGGCTTCATTGGGGACTGGGGTCACCTGGAGAGATGAAGGTCTATACTGGCACGATGGTCTGCATCTGTCTGCAAAGGGAACCAAGCTCCTAAGTGACAGGTTTAAATGCTTCCTTGGCAAGTTTTAAACTAGCCATGGGAGGAGGTGCTGATAAGAGGCAGGAAATTTCAAGCCTCCCCACAAACATGTCAGGTAGTAAGGTAAATACTGAGGTACAGTGCTCAACAGAGAGCAGAACAGGGGTAAATGGAAAAATAGACAAGGCAATAAGAGCAGGCATGGGGAAAAAGGATAAAGCCAACATTAAATGGAGGGCAATGAGTACCAATGCCTGTAGTCTGGGAAACAAGCTTCCTGAGCTAGTAGCCTTGATGGAAGATGAACAATTGGATATTGTGGCAGTCACGGAAACATGGTACATGGAGAACCATGACTGGGATGTCAACATACTGGGGTACAAGTCTACAGAAGGGACAGGGAGGAAAGAGGAGGAGGAGTAGCTCTATACATAGGGAGGGATCAAAGCTACAGAACTAAAAAGTAAAGGGGAGGACAAGAGGCACTCTGGGTCACCTTGGAGACAGGGAATGGCATCACAATCCACACAGGGTTGTATACAGATCCCCATCTCAAGGGAGGAAATGGACAAGAAAATGATAGAGGACATTCTCATAATGGCTGAAAAAGGAGATACTGTTGATGGGGACCTGAATATGCCAGATGTTAACTGGATGACATGTGCTGCAGCCACACCAAGAGCAGGGTCATTCTTGATGCCCTGCAGGGCAGGCCTTAGACAGCTAATGTTGGAACCCACTCAGAAGGGAGCAATACTAGACCTGGTACTCTCAAATGGAGAAGATCACAAATTTAGAAGTCAGTAGACATCTGGGAACAAGCGACCACTGCACAGTGTGCTTCACAATAAGCACAACCATGGAGACAAGCCATACAAAAACAAAGATACTGGACTTTAGAAGGGATGACTTTGGCAAAATGGGTGAATACCTGAGGAATACACTAGCAAATGGCCAAAAGGAGGGTGGAAGAACAATGGAGAAAATCAAACTGCCATCATAGAGGCAACAAGCCTTTGTGTGAAACAAATAAATAAAACAAAGCGAGTAAAAAACACTATGGTTCTCAAAAGAGGTGGCAGGGAAGGTTAAGGAGAAAAGGCTATATTCAAAAAGTATAAGGAATCACAGAAGAAGCACAACAGAGAACTGTATCAATTAAAGCAGAAAGAAGGGAAGGCAGTCAGAATAGCAAAAGCCCAAACCGAGGAAAAATAGCCAGATTCAGTTAGAAGGGGATAAAACCTTTATAGGTACATTAAGGAGCATAGACAGGTTAAGCGAAATAGTGAAGATTAATAAGGGAGGGAGGTGGGCAGAGGGAGACAGTGAAAAGGCAGAGATACTGAATGAATACATTTGCTCAATATTCACAAAAGAAGACAAGGAGGAGTTACCTAAACCAGACATAGAAGCACTCTGGGTGGGGGTTGACACCATTCCATTTACAGAAGAAAAGAGTCCTGAAAGAACTTCAAAACTCAAGGTGGACAAAGCAATGGGGCCTGGTGGGATTCACCCCAGAATCCTAAAAGAACTAAGGGAGGACCTAGTGACACCACTGACCACACTTTTTAACAAATCATGGGGGATGGGGTGGTACCTGAGGACTGGAGGAGGGCAGATGTGATTCCCTTCACAAAAGTGGGAGCAAGGCAGAAGTAGGAAACTGCAGACCTGTAAGTTTGACCTCAGTGGTAGGGAAAATGATGGAATCACTTCTGAAAGAAAGAATTGTTGAGTACCTAGAGGCCAGCGGGGCTGGGACCCAAAGCAGTGAGTTCACAGCAGGAAGGTCATGTCAGACTAATCTAATTGATTTCTTTGACTGGGTGACCAAAGTAATAGACCAGGGAGGGGTTGTGGATATGGCCTACCTAGACTTTAGCAAGGCATTTGACATAGTCCACACAAAGATAATAATCAAGTTAGCCAGTCTGGAGTGGGTCCCAGGGTGGTAGCCTGGGCAGCAAACTGGCTCACAACAGGACACAGAAGGTAGTAGTGAATGGACACATTCCAAAGGGTGTTACTAGTGGAGTACCTCAGGGCTCAGTACTGGGTCAGTCCTCTTTAATATCTTTATAGGTGACATTGTAGAGGGTCTGGAGGAAAGGTATGCCTCTTTGCAGATGACACAAAGATCTGTAACAGAGTTGATACAGGGGGTAGAAAGGATGAGAAGGGACTTGGCAAGAGTTGGAGGAATGGTCAGACATATGGCAACTTAGATTCAATGCAAAGAAGAGCAAAATAATGCACCTGGGAAACAAAAACACAGGAGAAAAGTACACAATAGCAGGGAGGTACTGACAACTACAAAATGGAAAGGGACCTGGGGGTAGTCATATCAGATGATCTAAAGGTTGGTAAGTGATGGAGAAGTCAGTAAGGAGAGCAGGGGATACTGGGATGCATGGAAGGGGCATCACAAGTAGAAAAAGGAAGTGGTCATCCTCTGTACAGACTGTTGGTGAGACCCCATCTGGAGTACTGTGTGCAGTTTTGGAGACCTCATCTATGCAGGACATAGACAGGATGGAGCAGTCCAGAGGAGGGCAACTAAAATGGTGCAGGGTCTGCATCAGAAACCATATGAAGAGAGACTGAGAGCTTAATATGTATACCCTTGATGAAAGGAGGGACGGGGGAAGATAGAAATGTTCAAGTACCTCAAGGGAATCAACAAAGTCCAGGAGGGTAGCATCTTTCAGAAAAGAGATGTGTAAACAAGGGGCACAATTTAAAGATAATGAGGGATGGCTCAGGGGTAATCTGAGGATTTTTTTTCATGGAGAGTGGTGGATGCATGAAACCGCCTCCCTGGGAGGTTGTTGGGTCTAAAACAGTGGAGGAATTCAAACCTGCATGGGACAGACATAAAGGCAATTGTGGTGGGGGTGGCAGGAAGTAGGCTGTTGGTTAACTAGAATCAGCAGCTTATCCAGTAGGTAGGAAATGGGCAGACTGGATGGGCCAAGTGGTCCTTATCTGCTGTCAAAATCTATGTTTCTGTGTTTAACCTGACATTTGCCCCATGTTTCATGAATGTCTCCTCCTCATCCTCCATAGTTTTTATCCTTGCTAGCTCAACAGGTGTAATAAAGGGTCCAGCATTACCTGCAACCATGCTGTTAAACAGGAAATAACAGTGTCCCAGGCACTTTGCACCACATCTTCAAAGTGTGTAGATTATGCAACATTTTTCCAGTCAACAGTATTGTATGTGCAAATAACATCTGAGCAGCAGTTTCATTTCAAAATGGAATTGCAATGTGCATTTAACTACAATCAGAATATGTCTGTCATCCCTAGAGAGCATAAAACAGCTGGTGTAATTCATACAAGTTCATGCATAGCTTTACTAGAAGAGTAGGCTTATTCCAGCTGATGGCCCTCTTGAAAAGTACAAGAAATGTGCTGAAGTAAAACTTACAGTGTTGTAGTTGTCTTCCAGTGTTCAGTATTCAGTGTTTGATAATCAGTGTTCAGCATACAGATAGTTCCTGTTAATAGCAGCTCCAGAAGCAATCAATGGAGCTAGTGCTGGAAGCACAATGTTGCAATTTCAAATTTCACTCATGAGGAGAAACACAAAGAAACAAACTCTGGTCAGAGCCACTATAGCTGCTAATGCATTATCTTGATATGGGTGTTTCATGGGCTTAAACATAAAGATGAATTGCTGTAGTCAGCTCTATATGTAAATTTCATTTTGGTAAAGTTATATCATTTATCTGGTTGATCCTGGGTTTCCCATGTGTTTAAAATGTGAGCACGAGGTATCTTGTGTTACATGGGGAAGGAGAGAGAGCTTTGCACCAAGGTCTTCAAGAAATGGTAGAAGGAATGGTGCAGGGAGGAGAGGTATGGTACATTGAGGAATGTGGGATAACCTGGAAGGATAAGCAAACAATAATACCAAACAGGGTGGGCAGTATTGGGCAATACCAGCCTGCCCAGGGGTGTAATGAGGCCTGACACTGCAGGCGGGAGGGGCCTTACAGCCCCTGGAAGGTCTGGTATTGCCTATACCGCCCACTCTGGAGGGCACTATTGTGCTTAGAAATGGGCCACTTTTATTGAAAGTGATTGCATAAAGAAAAAGAGGTAAAATATTAATAAAAGCTATTAGAAATAGTAGCTTCTGTAAAATAGTGCCTAACTGAAATACCACTAGAGGGTGCTACTACTTTTAATAACCCTTGTTTTGTACTTTGCAGTGTATCTCTTTAGTTTATTAGTTTTCACTCAGTACCTTGAGTTGACTTTACTGTAATAGTGCTAGACATTTTTACATAAAAACTATTGGTTTTGTTGACCGACATTGCGAGGAGCGATCAGCTGACCAGTAGAGCAAGGATGACAAGATGTGATAGAAGCTGGACATAGAGCACATCGGAGGTTAAGGGAGCTGCCAGGCAAAAGAAAATGTTCACTAGTAAAATCAGGTAAATTTAGGTATTTTGTGCCGCCTCTGCTGTGCAGTTTTAAACAGGGTGAGCTCAGTGGGTTCAGAAGAATGTGGCTGAGTTGCAGTTACTGATGTTTCCCGAGTTCCATTTTCCATTCATGGAGTCACACTGCTGGCTTAGTGCAGCTACTTGATCAGCCAGCATTTGGGGATAGCGTGAGGGTAATGTCACTTTTCCTGTCGTTTTAGCAGCTCAGTGTGATAACAAACATTTAAACTGATAAAAAATAGGTGTTGTACTTGTAAATGAAAGGTTTTGTGAGACGGGGGAGGGCAGGGGATACACTGCCCAATATCAGACCTCTGTAAATTTCAGTTACTGAGAAAAAAATGGCAACTTTGAGTTTGAAATTTATGGTGCCCTTTGATACTGGTTATGCAGCTGGTTAGCAATGACACTTTTTCTAAGCCAGGCATCTATTGAAAGTTAATGTACCCCGCTAGGACTCTTAGCCAATGAGAGAGCTCCTACTATCTTGCCCATTTTCTAGAGCCTATACCAAGGTGATGGCCTGCTTCCATCCAGGAGGGTGCCATATTCCTCAGTGGATGGTTTAAATGTTTCTTCAGTGGACATTTAAAGTAGCTGAAGTGGGTGATGGAAGAAATAGGGGAGACAGAGAGTGGGCCACTACAGGTTGAGATAGAGATTAGGGAGATCCTGAAGGGAGAGATCCCAACAGGATGCAAGTTATTCAAGGAAGCAGGAGTTAGCAAAGAATGAAAGGGAAAAGGAGCAGTCATAGGAGAAAGGTGAGGAAAGGGAACAACTGGAAAAAGGAGAAAGCCACAAGAAGAGAGTTGAGGGACTGAGGGCTGTCAAAATGGTGCAAGGTCCGAATCAGAAGCCCTATGAGGAGATACTGAAAGAGTTCAATATGCACACCCTGGAGGAGAGGAAGGAGTGGGGATATGATGGAGACCTTTAAATATCTCACAGGGTTAATAAGATACAGAAGGAGATATGTTTCACAGAAAAAGGTATTGTGAAGAAGGGGTCATGATATGAAGCTGAAAGGAGGAAGACTCAGGAGAGATGTGAGAAGTACTTCTTCACAGAAAGGGTGGTGGATTCCTGGAACAGCAGTGGGGGTGAAAGCAGTGGTGGGTTTCAAAATGCTTGGGACAAGCACAAAGGAATCTTAGGAGGAAGGAAGGGGTGGAAGAGACACTGCTGTACATCAAGTTAGGTCTACAGCAAAAGTGATCATAATTAAAATGGGCAGACTAGATGGGCCCAACAGTCTTTATCTGCTATCAGTTTTCATGTTTCTATGTATGACAGGTTATGTGATTCAAATGGTTACAGTTTAAAATTATTAATAGTGCAATGTGGATACTGAGAACTGTGTGGTACACATAATTCATGTTGTACTATGCTACACAGACATACTAATCAAATGAGCAATAAATGCATTAAGCAAGGGAGAAAAAATGAAGGGGAACATGTGTGAAGCAATATAGTATTCATACAGTGGTGACACCATGACAGGTACATACTGTATGAAGTTACTGTATTATGATAGTGGTCAGCCATATACCAATGCTGGAGTTAGCTACAATATGGGATTTTATTTATTTTTGTTTTGATGTCTACATAGTAATGTCACATAGCCAAGGATAGTCCTTATAATTTGTGACCTTGTTTTGTTTTCTTTTTACTTTATTCATTTTGGAAATCACTTTGTGGCAAATAATAAAGAAATATATAGACAGTAGACTTGGGAGAATGATTTGACATGCATTTTGAGTGGAAAAAGGACATTAGACCAGGAGTGGATTCAGGCCTGTTGACAGTAGTGCAAATCTGTTCAGCCAATGAACTTTTGGTTTTACCTACAGTATGCATGCCTTTTACAAGGAGTACTGCATGCATTAATGGCAGTGGCACACTGTTACTCTTAGTGATTTTAGCAAGGCCTCTGACACCGTTCCACATAGGAGGCTGGTTAACAAGATGGGTAGCCTGAGAATTGGGCACAGGGTGGTAAACTGGGTTAGAAACTGGCTAACAGACAGGAGGCAGAGGGTGGTGGTAAATGGAATCCAATCCGGAGAGGGTGTGACCAGCGGGGTACCTCAGGGAGAATACTTGGACCAGTGCTGTTCAATGTCTTCATAAGTAACATTGCAGTAGGGCTGGAGGAAGGTCTGCCTGTTTGTGGATGATACCCAGATCTGCAATAGGGTGGCTATTCCAGATGGGGTGGATAGATGGGGAGAGACCTGGGGTAACTTAAAAGTGGTCTAAGCTGTGGCAACTGAGGTTCAATGCAAAGAAGTGCAAAATAATGCACCTGGAATTAGGGAAACCTGGGGAGAGCTACAGGATGGAGGAGGGGGTGTTAACAAGCACCAGGGAGAAGGGACCTGGGGGTTATCATTTTGGATGACCTAAAGATGTCTAAGCAGAGTAAAAGCTGCAGAGAGGGCCAGTGGCATGCTGGTGTACATAGGCAGATGTATCACTAGTAGAAGGCAGGAGGTGGTGATGCCATTGTATAGAGCACTGGTGAGACCTCACCTAGAGTACTGTGTGCATTTCTGGAGGCTGCACCTTTGCAAGGACATTGACATGGTAGAAGTGATCCAGAGAAGAGCAGCGAAGATGGTACAGGGTGTGCATCACAAAACATATAAGGAGAGATTAAAGGACCTCAATATGTATTCACAGGGAGAAATGAGGTATTGAAGGGGACATGATAGAAACATTTAAGTACCTTAAGGCATAAACAAGGTGGGAGAGAGACATCTTCCAGTATAGGAGGAGTACAAGAATGAAGGGCATGATACAAAGTTGGAAGGTGGCAGGTTAAAGGGCAATGTGAGAAAGTGTTTCTTCACAGAGGGTGGTGGACACATGGAATAGTCTGCCACAGGAGGTGGTGGTGTGGAGTACAGTGGAGGGATTTAAACATGCCTGGGACAGGCACAAGGGAACCTTAGAGGGGAAGGAGAGGTAAAAGCAGTTGACGGATTGGGTCAGAGGCCACAAACAAATGTAGGGTTTACAGGCAGATGGATGGGCCTAGCAGTCCTTATTTGCCGACAATTTCTGTTTCTGTGTTAAGACAGGCTGTGGTGTACATTTGAATAGATGTAAAAATTGTGACGCTCGCTATACTTCAAGTAAAAAATGGTGTCCTTGATTTTGAGCATTTGTCCCTGATTTTAATGGCCAGTGTCCCTCATTTTGGTCCTGGCAGGCTGAGAAATATCTATTCCAGGGTAGCCAGGTGTTGCAGTTGACACCCTATGATTTATTAGCAACCTCCTATGATGTCCCTTGCAAACCCTGGAAACCCTAAAACAGTGGCTGCCTAACATTTAGTTATATAAAATGTGGTAGGTGGAGGAGCTTGTAATCCCTATGATTCTGTAGAAATTATACTCTGCTATTGGTAGGGCCACCGTCCTGTGAGGACAGCTACCCTTCCTACAAATATAAAAGCCATGAGAGTTCCACCGTATAAATATTTCCAATTGAACAACTGCATTCATAGACTACAATATGGTATGTATTGCATCATATTGAAAGCCACACAACAGAAAATGTTAACATTTAAAAAGGCTGGGAAATAATTTAAAATTTAAGTTGACGAAAAAGTAAACTAAGTTATTACGTTTGGTCATCTTCAGTTTTCAGCATTTACCTATAATGCTGTCTGGTTCCTAACCCCTCACTTCCCCTAGAAAGACAGTTGTGAATAGTTATGAGAATAATTCAAGTCTGAAAAAACTGAATAGAATGCAACTAAGAATTAGAAAGGTCCTGAAAGGGTTAACATAAACAAACCTTCCATACAGGAGTAAATTGTATTGCAGACTGCACCCCCACCACACACACACACTTGGGGAGAGAGAGAGAGAGAGAGAGAGAGAGAGAAAATGCAATTTGAACCTCTTCTGGAGGAATGCAGTCAGATAGGCATGGTGTAGCATGGAGCTGTGTTTATCATTCATTCAACTAAGAATTAAATTGGTCCTGAAAGTGTTCATAGGATGGATACAAGTCTGTAGCATTAGCCAAGAAGACTCACTATTTTTCAATGGATTTGTGCACTTCCTATATGTCTGTTCATTTCAACTTTGAAGGTATCTTTACTGTCGCTGTTCACTATCACCTCAGGAGGCTGTTCCAGTGAGTCACCACTCTTTGGTTTATCCAGGCACCTCTCTTGTTAGCTTTACACAGTTCCCCTCAGTTGGTACTTGTGAGCTCCTGTGTTTATGTCTGCTGTCTTTTTCCAGTCCCATACATTCCCACAGATCACGATTCCTAAATGCCCTGTATACTAAGCATAAATCTCCTCTAGGGTGTCTAGGTGTACAAGTCTAACTCCTCCAGTCTTTCCCCATACAATAGATGTTTTAATTTTTAACTCTTTTGGTTACCCTCCTCTGCACCCCTCTAAGAGTTCAACATTTCCCTTGAGGTGAGGTGCACAAAACTGAGCACAATACTCCATCTGTGGTCTGACCAGTGCCCTGTACAGTGCATCAAAATACCTCTATCTCTACTTCTGATGTTTCTTAGTATACAATCTATCATTCTTTAGCCCTTTTGCCACCTCCTTGTTGTGTTTTGCAAATGACAGTTTGTTCATAACATAAACAAACCCTCGAACAGGAGAGAATCATTGTAGACAGACAGACACACACACACACACACACACACACACACACACACGCACACTTGGTGGGGAGAGAGAAATTTAATTTGAGCCTCCACTGGAAGAATGCAGTCCGTTACAAACTCCATTTTGATCAACAGGGCAATTTTAGATAAAAATGATTGGAGAATCATAATCAGAAATAGATACACTAACAGGACTGATGGCCCAAGCACAGCAAGTTTTAGTCATGCCATCACAGAAACAACCACATTTGAGAGGACAGATTGTGCTTTGAGAAGGAGAAAAACTGCAGGGGACAGAGTTGCTGGTTTGTAGAAAGGGTTTAAGAAGTTCATGGGGGAGCAGAGACAAAAGAACAGCACTGTGGTCTACTGAATGGAGACAGCAGAGTGTTTCAACTAGTGGAGTGATTGTGATTCAACTCCAAAATGTTGTATGCTTCGTTTGAGTGTGACATGCCTTCCCCCTCTCTATGACAGCAAGATGGCCTGCAGAGCTCTGCCTTCAGCCATAAAAACTCAAAGATATTTACAAGCTACTGACACTGGCCCCAGATATTCATAAGTTAGGATGGTTCTCACATGACAAGTGTCCACACTAACCAGACATGGCATGTCTGAGCAGTGTGGGAGCCATGTTGAAAGATGTCTGCAGTGTGAAGCTCAGTGAATTGTGGGGACATGCTAGGTATACCACAGTGCCATGCAAATGAGGTACCCTCTTGCATAGAGTGTACATTAGTATAGTCAATGAATTTGGGAAGTGCTAAAAAGCTTCTGAGGCATTCCAAAACCCTATTTTTATCAATGTGCACACTGGTGCATGACCCCACACACACCCTCCCAGCAGCACTGGTGCCAGTGACACCTCTTATTACCATCCCCAATGAAAGTAAGTAATTATCTTGTAGTCTAGTGGTACCCCCATCTCTGATGAAAGTATGCAATTTCCTGGTGGTCCAGTGGTATCTCCTTCCTGTCCAAGTCAAGGTATTCTAAAACATCTTACCTTCCAGCAAAACTTCTCAGCACCCACCCCCATTTTGCACTGACCCTCCCTATGAAACTGTCGCACTGCCAGTGGAACTGAATCTATAGTACATGCATGCTCAGTTTCTGTCATTTACATGGTGTCTTGTTGAGGTGGCAAGAAGAGGATCTGTGCAGGTCACTATCTCCAGCTCTGCCAGTGGTCCTGGATGAACTTTGTAGGGTGAGTCAAAGCTGGAAGGAGGTGGGGTAGGGTTCCGAAAGGGTGGGCCAGGGAGGATGGGATATCATAGTATACCAGGGATTGGGGTTGGAGGGTGTACCACTGGACTACCAGGGGAATAACATCTGTTCATTGGGGACTGGGTGAGGAGGGGGACAATAGTGGTCTACCAGGGAATTACAAACAGTCATCAGGGATGGGGGGTAACCACTGGAATAGGAGTGATCCTTCCTTGTATAGGTCCCTGGTTCACCCCTACGTGAGTACTGTGCAAAATTCTGGAGCCCATACCTTCAGAAATACTTTTAAAGGGTAGAGGCTGTGAGAGAAGGGCAACTAAAATGGTCCCGGGGCTGGGAGAAATCATACAAAAGACAAGGAGTGAGAGAGGATATAACAAAAATGTAAGCATGTGCAGGGCTGGATAGTTCAAACTACGCTATTTTGTGGCGTAAGCCCTTAGCTGCACAAAATAGTTGTGCAGGGTGTGTCCAAAGCGATATTCAAAGGAGTTACGCCCTTGAGCAACTCCTTTGAATATCACCCCTGCCACAGCCACTGTGCATGGCACAGTGGAACTTGTGCCACCGCAAGTTGTCAAGTGGAGCATTCAACTTGCGGTGGCGCAGTACCAATCATCCATCGCGCAAAATCCCCATATTCAAAGGTGACATGCAAATGGGGCCATAATTCATGCAAAGCACGGGGGGGCATTTGCATCTGATTATAGCTCCATTTACATCTCATTTTATGTCTGCAGTGCGCCGATCCCTGAGGACTGCGCCTGCACCCTGCCAGGCAGCAGCGTCGGGGACCGATGCCCCTGCAGCCCGATCATGGGTGAAACAGTGTACAATCCCCACCACCACCCCCACTGGCCCAATCGCGGGCATGGTTTAATCCCCACCAGCCCGATCGGGGCAGCAATGTGGCTCCCCGAGCGTATCCCTGGTGGTCAGTGGACCGAAAAGCCCGATCGCGGGCAGTAGTTGTTTAATAAACCCCTCCTCCCCAATTCATCCCTGGTGGTCCAGTGGACCGAAAAGCCCGATCGCGGGCAGTAGTTGTGTAATAACCCCCTCCTGCCAAATTCATCCCTGGTGGTCCAGTGGCACATCCCGATCGTGGGATGTAAATGTTGAACAACCCCGAACATAGCCCTGGTGGCTGGTGTCCCCCACCCACCCACCCACGAAGCCCCACACCTCCCCCAGCATTCGGCGGGCGGCAGCATCCCACCACATACCTGCCGCCCGCCCGCGGCCGCCGACTGACTGCCCGGTGGGGCTGCGCCCGTGGTGCAGAGCAAGAGCCAATGGGCGTGCAGCCCATACTGTCAAGACAGTCCAGTTTTGTGAATGAATGAATGTATTCATTCACAAAATCTGGACTGTCTTATGTCTGGTATGGGCTGCACGCCCATTGGCTCTGCTCTGCACCACGGGCGGCAGCCCTACCAGGCAGTTGTCGTCTCGGGCGGCAGGCGGGGATGCTGCCGCCCGCCGCCACCGGGGAGCGGGGATGGTGGTTCGGGTGGGTGGGTGTGGGGACACTGGCCACCAGGGCTATGTTCGAGGGTGGGGTTTCTATTATTTACATCCCGCTATCGGATGTGCCACTGACCACCAGGGATGAATTCGCAGGGGTTTGATTAAACAAACCGCCCACGATCGGGCTTTTCGTCCACTGACCACCAGGGATGAATGCGGAGGAGGGGGTTTATTAAACAACTACTGCCCACGATCAGGCTTTTCGTGTCCACTGGACCACCAGGGATACTGTCAGGCGGAGCTACATTGCTGCCCACGATCGGGCTGGTGGGGGATTAAACTATGCCAGCGATCGGGCCAGTGGGGGTGTGGGGGTTTTACAGTCGGCTGCCCATGATCGGGCTGTAGGGGGCAATGGACTGGGTTAGGCCAGCCAGGTGGCAGCTGCTGTGTTGCGCCTGCAATGCAGCAGCTCACCTGTGGTGGCTCTCAACAAGCCTTTTTTTTGGCTCAAAGTTGTGCAGGCGAGGTTGGGGTTGCACCTGACACCTGCACAGCCCTGCTGAATATCGGGCTGTGCAGTTTATGCATGGTTCCTCCCCTCAGCTCAGCATGCATTCATTTGCATTGCGCTGTTACTCAGCATGTTTTCTGTGGCAACTGCCTCCTGCTGAATATGTCAGAATGGAAACAAGACCGGACTTGTGCAAGCGCAACCCTACTGCGATGGCGCATACCTTTTGAATATCTGGAGCATAGTATCTCCATGGAATCAGCAAGGTGAAATGCAATAAATTATTCACCCTGAGTAGAAAAACAAACACAAGGAGAAATCCTCTAAGCTGCACCCATTTATTTGTGCCATTAGTAAGTACTGTTAGCTAAGACTGAGTGAGTGCAAAGGCATCAGAGAGGATTTTGGATGGTGGGAATGGTCTGGTCTGGTCACTGTAGTACAGGACAAGATCATCTGCATATAGCAGAAGGCTGCAGCTGGAGGCAACATCAGGAGAGCTTTAATATAAATATAGAAGAGGGTGGCCTGGGATAGAGCCCTGTGGATCCTCAATGGTAATGTTTGCCAGGCTGGAGGTGCAGAGTGGAGACAAACTTGCTGTTTTCTGTTCATTAGATACTGTAGCTGGAGGACCAGCAATTTGTGAGTGGAAGACCCCGAAGGTGAGTTTGGTTTGAGGTGATGATTAACCAGGTTGAACGCCTTTGTGAGGTTGATAAACACTGCACCAGTTAGGCATCTAGCGTCCATTGATAGGCTAATATTGTTTGTCAGTTTGGAGAAGGCTGTAGAGGAGCCATGGTTTTCCTAAATCATGCTGAGCAAGAGACAAGAGATTGTGTTGGCAACATAAACATTTAGCTATGATGTCACAATCCTCTCAAGAATTTTGAGAGTACTGAGTATGGTAATGGGATGATAGTTGTCTATGAGTCTGTGATCATCTGTCCTAAAATGGGGGTGAGTTTGGCAATCTTCCAGATATCAGGGACAACACCAGTGGAGATGGATAAATTTAAGGCCTTTGATCTTCAGCAGCTTTGGTTCCAGGCCGTTTTGACCCAGAGTTGTTGTCAGGGGTGACAGAGAATAACAGTTTCTTCACCTCAGCTGTCCTCACAGATCAAAGGTAGGAAGGGAAGCTTGGCACAGCAGTGTGTGGAGGGTTAGCGGCAGATGCAAGGCCCCAGGGCTGGCTTCAGTAATTTCTGTGAAAACTGAGAGATTGGAGAATTTGGAGTTCAAGATATTTGTGATTGTGGTGGAGTTGTCACAGTTTATACTATCAATGAAGAATGTCATATAGGGGAGCTTGGATTAGTGCCCAGAGGCTTTTTATGCCATCCCAAAATTACGAAGGTTTCAGCAGTGGCAACAAATTTGTTTTTGCAAAAGATCTTTTATTAGATCCAACTCCTGATTTGCAGGTGTTTCTCCATTTCTGATATTCAACCCATTCCAAACTATGCCAGAGTTTGTATGTTTTCCCAAAGTTTATCCTTAGCTTTCATCTGAGTAAAAGTTCACTGGAGAGTCAATTTGTGGCTGAGCCTTGCAGCCTACACTTTGTGAGAGGAGCACATTTTGTTGAACTTTGGAGAACGTGTCAATGAATTTAGCTAGAGCCTCATTTACACAAGACAAAGGTATAAAGAAGGACCAGTCAGTGATTGGGCAAGTCAGCCAGGATGTCCTGTGGTTTAACTTGGAGAAATCAGGAGGTGGAGCAGTCAGGGAGGAGGCTTTGGGGGTGGGATCGCCAGACTGAAAAATAGGGGAGTGGTCAGAGATGGCATTAGGTAAGGTGCCAAATACCACTATCTTATCACACCTGTTTGTGAGGAAAAGTCCAGCAGGGAGTGCTTCAAGTTTTGTAAGGAAGCTCTGGTAGCAGCAGTAATAATCTGAGTAAAATTACATTTTTGATGCACATTTGAGAGACTTTGATCGGGCACCCAACCAATTGGAGGTTGAGGTCACCAAAGAAGGATCTGCCACAGCCAGCCAGGGGTAAAGTAGTCCATCAGGAGATTAGTCCTCACGAAACCATGCTGGAGGGATTGTACATGCACATCAGGTGAAGAATTTTAGCTTTACCGAGTGTGAGCACTTCATGGAGGCACTTGGGGTGGGGATGGGGTAGGCAGGTGTGGCATGGTAGGATGGTGGAAAATGTTTAAATGATCCTTAAAGCTGATCAGGTCTCTTCCACCCCTCTTGTGGGACTCCCTGTCCAAGCAGATGAAACTGTAAAGGTTGGATTAGGTATGAAGGTTTCAGCCATGTCTCTATAAGGCCTAGTATGTCAGGATTACTTGTATTACTTGGGGCTCCAATTTAGATTTGGGAATACAGAGGGGTATCCGAGTTTTCTCAATCTCACCAGGATAACAGTAAGGAAAATATGACAATGATGCTGTACTAGCGTGGGTCCACTGTCAACAGCTAGTGGGGCTATGTAAACTGCCTCAGTAAAAACTTCAGAATGGATACAGTAGTAGATTAAAAGAGCTAGTGTACTTCATGGAATTAATAGTAACTTTTAAAAGTAGTCAGCTATTACTTCTTCAAGTGATAAGACACGATTGGTGTGGGCTCTGCTGGGTTTACCACAAGCCTAGAGGCATTGTGAGGAACAATGCTGTAGGTGGAGTGCCTTAAACCCCTGGGCCTGTGGTAAACCATCACAACTGATGCCCTAGAGTGTCTTATTGCTTATAAATGGGATCTAATAAGTCTGAAAAAAAAAAAAACATAAAGTGCTTCAAAATAAGGTGTTGAGATAAACAAGTTGTGAGAACGTGCATCAGCATCAGGTGGCCAGCGATAAGAGGGTCATCAGGGTTACTAAATTTTACCTAAATAATGCACAAAATGTGTTTCTCATGGCATCCTTTCAGCTTAGATGCCTTCAAAGCTCATGTAGACTTCTGCAGGCACCTTTTTATAGGGACAAAAGGCAAGACAAAAGCTGACAGTGTCCTTTAAAGGAGAAAGGAGCCAAATGAATAGTGCTTTCTCCTCAGTGAAAGTGGTACAGTGTTGCAAAGCAGACTGGCATGTTTTACACTGAGGGTCACTTCAAACCAGAGTCCTAGGGTTCTCTTGGACCATTTATACATAGAAAATACTGTGAGAACACCTGAAGGTCAGGTTTCTAGCTGTGAAAATGCTTATAATTAATTTTAATGTGATTTATAGAGCGTGCATAGTTTGAATCCATGTGAACAGTGAAGAGGGTTCAGAGTGCCAGTTGGGATTTCAAACTGGAGCATTCCAATATAGCTCATCCTGCTACAGGATTCTATCCCAGAATGGCAGCTGATTGGTGCTGAAGATGGGAACAGGAAGCTATCTACTCAAAGACCAGGATTTTAGTTTTATGGAATGTTTAGGGAGTATAAAAGGAGCTGCTAGCTCATTTTCAGGGAGACAAAGCAGAGAGGTAGACCTGGAGGAACCGGACCAGACCAGAAGGAGTCCAGTCTCTAGATGCCTACTACAGGTTAGGATGTTGGGACTCTCACTCAGCATACTGGTCCATAGAGGATTGCCTGTATGGTTCCATGTCATAACAGCCAATTTATTTCAGTGAACATCTTTTCAGCGAATCTATATAAGTGAATGTAATTACAGCGACTGGTCTTTTCAGCGCTTATCTTTACAGTGACATTTAGCGACCCGTCATTGGGAGTGAACGTCATTCAGTGATAATGATCATTCCTGAAGCTGGAAATTGTAAGCTAAGCCCTAAGATATTCATACTGGAACGTGCCATACTCACACACAACCTGCTCCAAA
Source organism: Neoceratodus forsteri (assembly GCA_016271365.2). NCBI lineage: Eukaryota > Metazoa > Chordata > Ceratodontiformes > Ceratodontidae > Neoceratodus > Neoceratodus forsteri. Next base: position 276,073,146 of record CM057451.1, read on the forward strand.
GCGCTGTATGAGATCACGGTACCAGCATCAGTGCAGACTGCAGCAACACCAGACACTATCTGCTGCATCTTAACCTCAGCCATACGTTGTTCCTCTTGTAAGGGGCTGCTGTTATACTATTGTATGGCAGGGGCTATACCCCTGCACTCTCCAATCCCTCCCCCACGATTTCAAGATTCTCACTCCCAGACACACTTTGCCTGCGGGGTATAGCTGAAAGTCACAGTGGCTGAAATGTCAGGTGTGCTAATATAGTAGAATGCTATAATGATAAGTGTGCTATAAATAGAATTCACTGTAATGTCTTTGCTGAAATTGACTCACTGAAATGACTTAGCTGAAATGTTGTGCTACCTCCTGGATCCTAGTTAAGTTACAGGGCAGACTGGGTGGCCTCTTGATCCTATCTGCCATCAAATTCTATGTTTCTATGTTTCTAAAGTGTCAGTAGAGCAGTGAGGAGTGAGTTAGTGTCTGTATCCTAGTTAATGTGTCAGTAGGCAGTAAGTGAAGGAGTGAGCTGAAGGAAAGCATACATACTGGATTGTAGTATCTGTATCTAGTCACATTCTTTTCAGCCTGCATCCTGCAAGTCCAGCAACTGTTTCTAGCAACCAGATGGTGTCCTCAAGGATCATCACCATCCAGAATCTGTTTCCTTTCTCCAGGAGGAATACTTGGCAGATATCTAAACAGGATTCATAGATACATAGATACATAGACAGTGTCAGCAGATGAGGCCTACAGCCCACCCAGTCTGCCCATTTGAGCTTGTAAGTTCACTTTATGTTTTCCTAGAAGTCTGTTGCCCTTACCCCAACCTCCAGAACTCCTTTATGTCTATCCATGCATTCTTAAATCCGTGATTATTTCAGCCCCCACCACTTCCTCTGGCTGGCTGTTCCTTGTCTACCACCAGTTCTGTGAAGAAATTCTTCCTCACTTTTCCTCTGAATCATCCTCCTCCAACTTCGTCCCATGCCCTCTAGTCCTGGAACATCTTTGCTTAAAATAGTGTATTCCTGCACTCTATTCCTCCCTGTAAGATACTTGTATGTCTCTATCATATCCCTCTCTTCCTCCTCTCCTGCAGGAGTACATATTCAAGTCCTTCAACCTGTCCTCATAGGACTTGTGATGCAATCCATGTACCATCTTTGTTGCCCTCCTCTGAACCTTTCATTTTAAGTAGTGTGGTACAGTAATTTAATTTATTCAGTACTAGTTCAGAGGGACACTCATCTACAGTAAAAATTTGTGGCCCAATTTATGCAAAGGACTTTTGCCCAGAATTTTTATAAAGGGCACTCTTACGTAAAGACTGAGTGTGGGAGTCACCTATGTGGAATGATTAGAAGTAATTGATAGGCAGTGTGATTCAGTGGTACAGTGATTTAAAGTCAATGCATGCATGGAATGATAAGAATGTAATGAGAGTTATCACTCTATGCATGCGCATAGCTTTATAAGAATGTGATAGAGTTAAGTGAATTGCATAAAGTGTAGGAACTGAATAAAGTATAGGTGCCAAGGCAGGATATCTGTGTAAAAGGGGTGAGTGGGCTGACTCAGACAGGAATAGGCCTAGTAGACACAGCATAGTCTTAAGGCAAGTAAAGTAAGTGTGAAGAGAGTAATCGAGGGTGGCTTAGTGCTTTTATTACTTGGAGGGCTGGCGGATAGAAGTATAGCTTACAGTCTCCAATGGTTAGCAGATATAGATCTGTGGGAAAAGAAAGCATATAGGTATTAGTACCAAATGCATAGAGCATACAGTAAGTTAAGAAAACATTATTGAGGTTATTGCAAAAATGTCTGCTATTTTATTTACTGCTGCTGTGTCTGTCAAGTTGACAGAAACACCTTAGTAAAGGTTTACCTTTATTTCCCTTGACAACTGTGTCTGAGTCTTAATTTAAAGTTGTCCAAGTCTCAAAATTCCTGATGTATCCACTGTCAGTCCAGTACAGTGCCTTTTCTCCCACACAGGTTTTCACAACTGTCTGATTGGAGAGAGAGTCGAGCATAGCATACCAATGTACTCAATTCAGAGGCTGGGGTGGAAAATGAACTAAAAGAACCTAAGATAACAGCTGGTCTTCATTGGTTGTGATTGCTGTTATTTTGGCATTCAAACACAGTGACTAGTATGTAACAGTAGTGGCACTACACCAGTGAAGTTGAGGTCAAAGTGCCACTTCAAGTTGTTTTCGTTGAGCAAAGTAGCATTTCACTTGCAAAAACTACAGTAAGTATTGCATTTAAAACAAAATTAAACCCATTAAAAGCCCCCACCCACTGTGCCCAAATGACCCTCTCCCTTTGACCATTGTCATTCCCTTCCTCTGCCACTTGTTGCAGAAAATAAACACCTCCCACCTCCCAGCAAGTTAGTCAGAAAACTGGGGACCTTGAGATGGGGACAGACCCAAACTGTAGGTGGAAAACTGGCTGGGGAGGACTCGGGAGAGTGGTGATAACTGAGGAGTTCTCAGAAATGAGGAGGTCACCAGTAGGATACCATGGGTGTCAGTGCTGGCCCTGTGTTCTTTAACATCTTCATTAGAAGAAGAAGAATCAGCATTTATATAGTGCTTTTCATACACAGTATCCAAAGTGCTTTACAAGCAATGCTAGACTGGTAGCGAAGTGGCTAAATGTGGTGGCAGCCATATCGCACATCATCACCACACACAGCCTGGATAATTGCATGAACGGTTTATGAGAAGGGAATGTTGGCCAGGACACCGGAATGTTCTCTGCTCTTTGTGAAGAGTGCCTGGGTTTCTTTACTTCCACCTGGACACCCACCAGGTCAACACTAGGATGGGCAGAAGGACCTCGGTTTAACGTCTCATCCGAAGGACGGACACCCAGCAGTACAGCAGCCCCCAATACTGCACTCAGATGCCAGTGATTTTAGGTGCAAGTCCAATCCTGGTGTGGGACGAGAACCCACAACCTTCTGGTCCAGAGGCAGATGTGCTACCAACTGAGCCACGCTGACAGCTTAGCAACATAGGAAATGGTATCAAACAGAAAATCTCTATCTGAAGATGACACAAGGATCTGTGGTAGAGTCAGTACTGAAGAAGTATTCATGAATTAAGGGAGTACCTGGAGAAGCTAGAGAAGGGTCAAAATCTGGCAACTGGGCTTCAATACCAAAAAGTGCACAGTAATGCACACAGGAAACAAGAATCTATGATCAGAATACAGACTGAGGTGATAGTTACTGGGATAGAGGAGGAAAAAACCAGGGTGATGGTGTACAGTATAACCAAGACCCCTAGAATTCTGTGGCCACCGAGTTTTATGCAGAACTTGCAACCTACCACAGAATATCTGCAATGCTGCAGAATTCACTGTTCTTGGTGATTCTGTATTAATATTTCCCATTTATACGTAGCACCTGGTTCTCTTCCTCTCCTTTATATCTAACCCCGCTATGCTCAGCATGTGATGTTATCAGTGCTAGCGCAGTTATTTATTTATTTATTTAATTTTGGTAATCAGGTAGGCCCACTGGGACCATTGCAGTGCCGTTTTCAGGGGTACCAGAGTTAATTAGAAATAATAAAACATTTTACAAAACCACATAAGGTAAATTGTATACATTACAACATACAACAGTATTTGACATCTGTTAATCCATTCTAGAAATTTGTGGGTTCGCAGTGGGGTATTCCATAAGTACAGGCAATCATAGACCAAATTGTGACAGGAAGGGAGGTAGGCATCATTCATTGCAGTGGAATATGTCCATAGCAAATTAGCAGGTGCAATGAGGACTTTCTTGTGGTATCAGTGGTAACAAATGCAGTGATTAAGCTCCAGCAGGTGTCTGTGTCCCCTCTTAAATCCCCCAAGAGACATGTAGTCCTGAGATTTCCTGGGAGTGCGTTCAGAGGGCAGGATGTAGGCAGAAAATGATTGTATTCCTTGGGTAGACCTTTCTTTAGGAACTTGAAGGAGCTGACGGTTGGAGGATCTGAGAGTCCTACTGTTTAGTTTAGCAGTTATCGTATCAGCCAGGCTTGGGGGGCATTTTCAAGCCTGATTTTGGAAGGCTAGACATAGAGATGGATATTTCACTTTGCCTTCTAATGAGGGCTGGGATAGGATTTGAAGCACATGACAGTGATGCTCCAAGTGGGGCACCTGCTGAGAATCACTTTATCCTACGGTGCAAGGTTCCAAGCTTCTGCATCTCTGCACCTTTAACAGAGTTTAGAACCGGGGAACCATATTACAGGGTGGGTAATAGGTACCAGTTGTTAACTTTAGCCGGAGTCCTGTGTGAGGAAAGGGCTTAGCGATATAGTAGATCTAACTTCTGGTTCAAAGACTTGGTCAACTGGTCAATATGTATCTTGAAGGTGAAGTCTTGATCTAGAGTAATCCTTAGTACTTAATGGAATCCACTACCTCAACCCATGAACCATTTTAGAGTGAGTGTCAGATTTAGTGACCTATCAGATCCCAGGCTTTTGGGCCAAATAGTATGTCCTTTGTCTTTCTGCCATTTAGTATGAATTTATTATTTTCTAGCCAGCCCTCAAGAAGTTGTGGGTCTTTTGCAAGTGAGTCATTCAATTGGTCAGCATCTTGGGAGGTCCTATATAATACTGCATCATCAGCGTACAGGGTCAAATTTGCCTCACCACAATATTTTGGCATATCGTTTATAAATAGGGAAAATAACAGGCGCCCAAGATTGGCCCTTAGGACCCCCACAGGGATCGGATATCTGTTAGATAAGGCACCCTGCCACCTGACGAGTTGTGACCTTCCCGAAGGTAGTCTGAGAACCACTGTATGGTCAGGAAATCAAAGGCCTAGGAATGTCAGTTTCATGAGGAGCAACTGATGGTCTACCAAGTCGAGAAGGCCTTGGTAAGGTCAATAAAGACCGCACCAGTTGGCAGCCCTTATCTAGGGCTGAATAGATGAAGTGGTGAGGCTGACCAGAGCAGTATTTGCTCCATGGTCTTTCCTGAAAACATGTTGCGAGCCATAAATAGCTTTGTTGCTCAACATAGTCCACTACTTGATTATACACGATCCTCTAGCACTTTACTTAGGATAGAGAGGAGCGATATGGGCCTATAGTTTTCACTTGCTCACGCGACCCTCCATTGTGGATAGGTGTAACCAAGGCCACTTTCCATAGTGCAGGAACTTTTTCTTCAAGGAGGGATCTATTAAAAGCTGAGTAATAGGGGAGGCAATAACCAGGGTTGCAATATTAAGTAAGCTGGGTTCCAGTTTGTCATACCCAGCAGATCCAGAGGTTTGATATTCTTACGTAATTTTAGGATCTCTTTTTTTGATACTAGCTTGAAGTGGAAGTTTTTTTTTTATACAAGCTTGAAGTGGAAGTTTGGGGAGGCGGTAGAATTAGTACCATTCTGTGAGGAGAGGGTGTCCCAGGTGGTAAGTCTTAAACTTGTCCAGATCGGTGAAGAATGAATTTATTGCCTTGACGGCATCCTCGGGTTCTTGTGGCAAACACCATCAGCTATTATGTCACATTTGTCCTGGTGTGACGTTCCTTAAGAAAGAGTGTCAATTTGGGACCAAAACGTTTTAGAGTTGGAGAGATTTTTTCATGTAAATCTCTGAGGTACTGTTTTTAGCTATTTTGAAATCCTTTTTGCATTTGTTTCTAAGCTCTCTAAATTTCTGCCAATCCTTGGTCTGATTTACTGATTTGAAGGTACCCCAAGCCATGTCTTTCCTCATAAGTTTTTAGACCTTGGTATAGCCACCTAGATTCCTGTACTTTAATCCTGGGTTGTCTCAAAAGGGTGTGTTTTTTTCGCTGCTGACAGAAAATTATTAATAAAGAAATCTAGAGCTATATCCAGGCTTGCAGCAAGATTGATTTGTTTCAATTCACCTCGGATAGTGTTTCAAGAAAGGAATCCATATCAAAGTTAGAGTAGTCCCAGGCTCAGAAAATTCTGGGGTGGTGGGTGGGAAGTCATTTTCCATATTGCAAACATGGCACAGTGATCACTTAAGGAGTCTGCAAAAGTTCCTGCCAATTTGAATCTATCAGGTTTAGAAACCAGGATCCAATCCAGTGTGGTGTGGTTGCCTGTTTTAATATTTAGCCTAGTGGGTTCTTGAATTATCTGAGTTAGATCCCTCTTGTAGGATGGACTTTAATTCTCCATTGGTGTGAGGCCACCAATGTATATTGAAGTCTTCTAATATACCCTCTCCTGGGAAATTGGGTAATGCAGCCAATAGAGATTTTAGGGCTTCAGATGCTGCCTTTGGAGGGTTGTACATACACCCTACCAACAGGGGCTTGGTCCTACCCAGCAGCAATTTTATGAATACAGCTTCGAGTCAGAGTTGACAAGGGCAGGTATTACCACCATTGATGCATTTGAGGATCATATATTAGCTAATGACAGCTGCATTCTACCACAGAAATCAATAGTCAATTTTCTACCACAGCTCCACTCCCCAGAGAAAGTGGCACAGCACATCGGTACTGTGGTAGTTGCTCAACCTGTGCTACAGCCCAGTAAAATTTTCAGTCTTAAGTTATTACACTAGGCCAACTTTAACAAATACTTGACAATAGCATAGACCTGTTAACTTATACCTTACTTTGAACAGATTTATTTGTGCCTTTAAGGTATAGGGATGCCATCTGAAATGAATAACTGGTAAAATGAATTAACCTGTTGTTTTAAGAAAAATATAGTGATTATGCCCAGAAAGGTGGAATAATAATGTGTAGACCTGTTGAAAGAACAGATCTACTAAATGAATAATTGCACTGTACGTATTTTTGTATGGGTTATTGACAACATGTTATCATAGGTTGATAGAATAACCTCAAAATTTATGGCAGAAAGTTGTGTGCAGGGCCGTCATTGGGCCAGTGGGTAGCATGCTGTGTTCCTGTGCCAGTGACTCTAGTTCAGGGGGCTAGCTCTGGCAGCTGGCTGGGAAGCACAAGGATTGGGGGAACCTTGTTGTACACCACTGCTCTGAGACTGGGAAGGTATGGCACAGTGTTCACATGGGTGAGACCTTGTGACGGGCTTGGGAGCCTTCTCTCACAAGGGGTTCACGTGCATGTCATGGTCTGATGGAGTTACATACTGAAGTGGGTTGGCATGAAAAATTAGTCTTGCAATATCTTCTCTGTTATTTTCAGTCTGCTTCCAAAGGACCTGTATGAATGAAGATACAATTTCACGGTCACAAAAGGAAATTTATTCTATAATAAAATTATGTTAAAGATTGTTATAAATATATATGGTACACAGTGGGGACCTCACAAGTGAAGTAACCAGCATGAGTATATAGATAACTTGTTTATTATATAAGGTCCCCTGTAAGTATTTCATTTATGCAATAGGATAGGACCTTAGTGATAGATTTAAGTTTTAGCTTTTTCAAAACTAAAATTACTTCTAAAAGTCTGTTTTTCAACTACTGTTACTGTTTGTTCCCCATCATGATTGCCATAGCCATTGCCATGGGCGTGAAGTCAGGATGACAAGCTGATGTTGTGATGTGGCAGTTCACTGGTGCTGCAGAACCTCCATGAAATTACAAACCACTGCCACAGAAGTTCTGCAACAAATGGTAATCTTTCTGCAGAACTTGGTCCCAAAGTCCAGAAAAGTAGGGTCCTGAGTATAACAGTCACAAATCATCAGCACAATGCAATAAGGTAATAAAGAAGGTGAACAGGATGCTGAGATGTATTGGTAGAGTTCAGCAGCAGAAAGATGGAATCACATTACACCTGTACAGGACACTGATGAGACTACACATGGAGTACTGTGTAGATTTCCTAAACCCTCATCAAAAAGGACATCGTCAGCTTGGTATCAGTGCAGAAGTAAGTGACCAAAATGATCCAGGAGAATGGGGAAAGGACAAACATTATGAGCAAAGATTGAACAGCCTTAGCATGCACTCGGTAGAGGTCAGTAGGGAGTGGGTTGGTACACAAGACTGAAACTTTAAAACATGCAGGGTATTAACAAAGTGGACTCCAGAGGCTGTTCACAACCAATGGCAATATAAATACCTGGGGAATTAGAAAAGCTGGTGGATGGTGGTTAAAATGGGACATGAGGAAATATAACTTCACAGTGAGGGGTGCAGAGGTGTGGAACAAGTTACTCAAAACACTGATTAATACAAAACGGTGGAAAACTTCAGAGAGGATAGAATGAGCACATAGAGGATTGTATATGACGATCATACACAACAAGGCTTTAAAAACTTTCAAGTACCTCAAGCGAATCAACAAAGTCCAAGAGGGTAGCATCTTGCAGAAAAACAGATGTGCAAGAACAAGGGGCACAATTTGAAGATAGAGGGGGATGGCTCAGAGGTAATGTGAGGAAGTGTTTTTCACAGAGAGGTTATGGATACATGGAATGGCCTTCCTGAGGAGGTAGTGGAGTCAAAAACAGTGGGGAATTCAAGAATGCATGGGACAGCCATAAGGCAATTCTAGAGGGGGTAGGAGGAAGTAGGCTGTTGGTTAACTAGGATCTGCAGCTTATCCATTAGGTAGGAAATGGGCAAACTAGATGGGCCAAGCGGTCCTTATCTGCCATCAGATTCTACGTTTCTATGTTTCTGATCGAGAGGTTTCCGTGGTAACAACAGACTTGAGAGTGCAGCTCAAGAGGTCTCATTACCATGGAAACATTGAGATTGAAAAATATCTTTGTACGTGTATGATTGCTCATACACAATCTTTTATAATGTATGGTAACCATTACACTAATCCTATGTCCCAATACATCCCCAGTGACTTACTGTGGCGATTCTTTCCAGCACCGTCACTTCCTCACCAGCTCTCACCACCATGGCTACTTAATCTCACATGCAGACAGACATTCTACGTTGTTGTACTGCAGTAGTGACATACCTAGTGCAGCACAACAGCAATTTGTTGTCACTGCTGCAGCACAACAAGCTGGTTCTAGTAACTGAATTTCATACATGACAATGTTCTCCCATACACTATAAAGGGGTTGGTCAAGGGATCAGGGTGGCAAGGAGGGTATTGGTCAAATCCCAGGGTATGTACAGCCACAGGTACTGACTCGACTGACCACACGGCCTTCTCTTGCTAGTATATTTCTATTTTATGCTACTAACCAAAGAAAAGAAAAAAGACACCAAACAAACACTCACTTTACCTCCACATAACAAACACACACACACACACACAGTAGCTGTGTCCACGGTGATTGAAGCAGAACAAAGTCAAAAGACTGTCCTGACACACCAAAGCCAACTACCACAAAAACATATTAATAAGCCAAGCCTAATTTACTGAGAGCAACCAGACAACAATCTAACCCCTTTAAAAAACTGTGTAGCCTTCTTTTATTAGCTTTGTGTCTTAGACTACAGAGCTCAGCTCAGACGACATCTCTGTAGGCATACAGCTTATTGGAATCTGCCATTGTTTCATAAAGACTGTAAAACTAATAAGAGGCCTAAAAGCCTATGGCCTATTTCAGCAGCTCAGAAGTGGAAATTTACCAGGATTAAATTATTGACCATGAGATAATAAGTTGTTTTCCACATAAGTAACATGCCAGAGTTATCTAGTAATGTCTGTTATGCTTAGTGGGGATCCTAACGATTGCACAGCATGACATTGTATGTTCCCGACAACTAATTTCCAACACATTTTCCTGCTGATACTATTACCTGGCAAAAATTTCTCAACACCATTTTCCCCGCAACACAGATCCTGACATTTATCACCTCCCAGTTAACAGCCTGATCTGATCTGAACTGTACTATAGAAGAAAAAGGAGTACACAACCTACATCTCGAACCTGCACCGATTCAGGATTAGAGTGGTATGGTGGTGGGATCGTGGACCAGAGCAGGACTGAGTACTGCTTTACACTGGGACATTTTCTGCTCTGATATAGGATGCCCTCCTACTCCAGTTTAAGCTGGCTGGCTCAAAAGTTATGCACTAACTAATTCCATGCTTTTGGCACCACTGTGGGAACATTGGAGTTCATGGTGAGTGTGGACTTAGCTGGCTGAGGTGGCAGGGAGTGGAGCAGGATTTTGCTGGAGTGTGGTCTGCACTGATTAAGGATTGCTTTGGATCATGGACCAGAGCAGGACTGGGTCCTGCTTCACATTGGGACATTTTCAGCTCTACATAGGATGCCTCCTACCCCAGTCTAGGCTGGCTCGAAAGTTATATGGTAGTCTTTTTTCTTGGTGTCATTGGGATATTCTGGCCACTTGGTACAGAGCAGGACTTCATGGTGATTCAGGTGCTCTTGTAGTGGGCTGTGCTCCTATTCAGACTGGTGCACTATAGTTAGCAGCTAGCGATCCTTCCTCTCTGATGAGATTCATTAAATTTTGTTTTAAAGGAGGGATGAGGGCAACAATTAATTTTTTATCAAACATGGCATTTCGTCTAACCATCAATGGATTTGTAATGAAGTACCAAATACCAGTGCACTACAAATATTGTAGATTTCCTGGCACATCTATGTGAATATGTGTTTCAGTGCTAAACCTTTGGCAGGATACAGATGCAGAACATGTCGGATTTCAGCGGATCAGAAAAATAGTGCTGTCGGTATTTTCAATGTCAGTCTGATGGCATCGGAATTGGCAGTCGGGCTTTTCCATGTCGGGCAATCATATCAGATCCTGCTTAGTGGCCATTACTGATAAGAGGGGAGAGAAGAATTATGTTTGCTGTCCAAGGTTACAAAGGGAAATACATCCCCTGCAAATATACAGAAAATGTGTACAAGATTGTACAAGGTTCTGTTGAGATAGCCAAAGAAGCATGCTATGTGTTATGCCTTATTTTTCTGTGGGTTTGTGAGTCTTATCATATAGCTACACATGAAGCTAGATATAAATATGAGTCCAGGAGGGCTGGGCAGAAGAGATGCAGATACCATCCTGGGAAGACATGGGAAAAATTTTGTGGAAAATGAGATTTGTTCACCCAAGATGGATTACATCTGAGCAAAAAGGTAGTAGATTGTTAGGGGAAATATTTATTACTGAGATGAAATGGGCAATTTAAACTAGAAAACACAGGAGAGGGGAGCAGCAGATGAAAGTAAATAGACAACTGCTAGTAAGAAGGTTAAGGAGAGCAGTGATATAAATAGCTTGTTAATTAACGTAAGAAGTCTGACCAAAAGACTAATGAACTAGAACTACTACTAAAACATGAATGCTATATATATATATATATATATATATATATATATATATATGATTACTGAAGCATGGTGGAGAGAGGAAGACTGGGAAACCAAATTCCAGGATACCAACTATTATCATAAGGATAGGTCTGATAGGAGAGGAGGTGGTGTAGCTTTGTATGTGAAAGATAATAAAGCAAATGAAATCAAAATGTCCTAGGATTATGCTAGCAAGGTGGAGCTGATTTGGGTAAAAATAAACATACCTAACAATAAAAAATCGCTGTAGGTGTCTGTTATAGGTCCCTTCACTTAATTTGGAACAAAACAATAAGTTTATGATGGCAATATTAGGACTGGGAACTGGAGCCAGAACTGTGATCCTGGGAAACTTTAACCTTCCAAAACATTAATTGAAGTACATACACAGGATATACTTCATTAGAAGAACCTTTAATTAATATAGCTATTAGTAACAATATGGAACAACTAGTCAAACACAGTACAAGAGGTACTAACATACTAGACCTGGTATTTACTAATCTAGACAATGACATGATTAAGTGTAGGGCTAGAGAACCCTTAATGGATAGTGACCACTGCATGGTGCATACAACTATCAAGGAGAGCTGGAGAGTTCAAAATGGGACTACTAAAAACAGGTGTTGCAACAAGGCAAGATACAATGAAATTAAGTTTTATTTGGCCAACTAGGACTGGAGAACCCCTCCCCCAAAAAAGAAAAGCTACTGCTTGGTTTAATGTGGAAAGAAAAATAATTTCAGATAGACCACTGTATTAGGAATTTGTACCCAAAGTGACAAAATACACAATAATAGGGTAAGGTACTGTCTTGGTTAAACAATAAAATTAAAAAGAAATTAGGTGGAAAAAGATGATTTAAAAAGCATAAACAATACCCAACAGAAGAAAACTGGGCCAAGTATAAAGAAAAGTTGAGAAAGTGCGAATATCTGATAAAAAATGCAAAAAGGATGCCAAACTTAAGCTTGCTGTAAAAGTAGGTGATAATAAAAAGCATTCTTCAATCATATCATTCTTCAATCATTGAGCTTCTGAAGAAGGACTGGTTGGTCCAAGCTAGAGCACTTTGTTCTTGTTGTTACATCTATGTTGGTCCATTAAAAGGTATCAAATCATTTGCTTCTGGATCTATTCAATTATATAAGCAACTACAAGGAGGCAACCAAAGGTGGAGCCACTTACAATTGAAACACCCAGACTGAGGATGAAAAGGACATGGCAATTACTTTCAATAATTATTTTCTGAGTATCTTCCAGGCAAAATCCATTTGTAAAATTGGTCAGAGTTTATTTCTCAAATCTAATTAATTTATTCCCAGAATGGTTTTGTAATTGTATCTGGACTGTGCTTATATTTTCTGTATTCTGATTGTATCCTACTGTAATCTTATATTTGTTCTCTGTGTATTTCATTTGTACTGTATTACTGTTTTATTTCATATGTTACCCTTTCTCAGGGTTACATCTGAAATGAGCCTCAGCTCAGTGTGCCTTTCCGGTTACCAAATTTTAAATAAAAATAAAAAACAATAAAACATTACTCAGAACAATTGACAAACGTATGCTACTAAATATGTAATAAAAGAGAGAAAGCTTAAAACAAAACTGGCAAAGCTCAAAATAAATAAATCACTGTGGCCAGACAAAATCCTCCTAAGATGCCTGGAAAGAATTATCCAGTGAACTGACAGGCACTTTTGTAATGTTATTTATTTGTTCCATAGCAGAAGGCTATGTTATCCTGAATGGAGAGAGGCTAATATTACACCTGTGCATAAGAAAGGTTCTAAGCAGAACTTTACGAACTATGGGCCAATAAGTTTGACCTCCATTGTGGAAAGATATTGGAAGAATTTGTGAAAGAGTTCATGGAAGGACATATCCAGGATAATGGCCCAGAGGACATATCACAACATGGGTTCAAAGCATTAAGATCTTGCCAGACAAATCTTTCCCATTTTTTAACCTATCAGTAGGCGTTAGATAACGGTTTGCCTGTGGACGTCATTTACCTAGATTATGCCAAGGCATTCAATCTCATTACACACAAAGAATTAACTGAGGAACTAACTGAACTAAAATTTTGCAATAACATTGTAAAATGGATTGAATCATGGTTAGACGAAAGAAGACAATGGGTTTCTATTAGAGGTTACAGCTGACTGGGGTGAGATGTAGCGTGTGCCACAGGGGGTCAGTATTGGGGCTAACGCTCTTAATATGTATGTATTAACTATGGAAACATCTGATTTATCCTGCATATTCAGATTTGTGAATGATAAAAAGCTGGGGGCATTGGGAAAACGAAACAGCCGGTATCAAACTCCAGTAAGATTTATATAAATGATGAGATGGGCAAGTAAGCACAAATTGCACTTTAATGAAAACAAATGTAAAGTTATGCAATTTGGGGGAAAAATGAATGACAAAATACGTTTTAAATGGAATCCAGTTAGAAGCAACAGATAGATAGAGAGACCTGGTTGTATTATGACCAACAAACTATCCTTTAGTGACCATACCCAAGAGGTGGTATGAAGGGAGAACAGAATGCTGGGTTGTTTTTCAAACATGTTAAAAGTAGAGACAGAAGAGTGATAATGCCTCTGTGTGGTGCACTGGTGAGCCCCACCTTGAATACTGCTCCCAGTATTGGGCACCGTGACACAGCACAAGACATCTCACTGCTGGAAAGGGTACAGCGAAGCCAACAAAAAGAGTAGCTAACATCACCCATATGGCCAAAGATTAAAAGAACTAAACCTATACCCCTAGAGTACAGCCATATTAGGGTGGTCTCTGCCTAGTGTTTAAGGCATTTAAAAACAGGGATTTATGGGAATGTCTAGGATTGCAACATAAAAATATAAATAGAGAATCAAGAGCCCACAACTACCAACTAAAGGGTGAAATGTATAATACCACCAAAAGGAGAACGTGGTTTATTCAACGGCTTGTGTCCCTGTTGAATGCCTTACCTGAGACTATTGTCAGCTGCCCAATGATGGATGTTTTCAAGGCAGCACTAGATAGTTACTTGGGTAATTAACTAGACCAATGTTAATTGGTGAGTCTTTAATGGCTGTTGCTCTAGACTCGTTAAAATCCTATGAATCTTATGAAAGACCTCCTGAGCTGTTGCTGCTCTCACAGAGAAGGACAATTTGGACAAATACTTTATTCTTTGTAATGCTAACTGCTGTGTAATCTTTGTCTATGCAATTATGCTATGCTTTGGTATTGCTGTATGAGCTAAACTGCATAACAAGGAAACTTTCACTGACTATCTGTGGTTTGTGTGATTGTTTTACCAAACGCTTCAGTTTCTTTACATTTGTCTGTCCTTCTTTACCAAAGAGAGTGAGACAGATACATGCTCTGCCTTTGTATGCTCCTAAAATGATCCTGATTAGCCCAGGCTGTGAAATCAAAATCTTGCCCTAGTATTTTTCACTGAATACCACCCAATAGTGAAAATATTTGTTATTTTGTCATGAGTGCTCAAGAATCTATTATTCTTGAAATTCAGGAATTAATAGGTTGCATGTGCTAACTAAATGAAGATTATTTCCCTTACAGCAGAAATAATTATAACCACCAATGGATTTCATATAGTAACTCAAAGGTCTCATGCCCAAGACAAGAATAGTAGGGATTCAGAATGGAATGGCACAAGGTATCATGATTACTTGATGGCCACAATTGCTATATTTATTTTGAAGATTTAACCGTGGATCTAAAATGAATATCTTGAACAGTGCTTGCTGCAGTTAATTTTCATCATATAACATACTGTATGGGATAGTAACCATGCACATCTTGCCTCAAATGGCATCTTTCAGCTATGTCCCTTCCACTGTGCCAAACTGACCCTCTCCCTCCCTCCACTGTGACTCCCTCCTCTGCCACTTGCTACAAAACACCTCCCACCGCCAGCAAATTAGTCAAAAAACTGTGGGACTGGGGTGGGGACAAACCTCAAAATGTGTGGAAAATTGCATGGGAGGACTCAGCGTGGTGGTGTTCTCAGAAATGAAGGAGGTCACCAGGGCACTAGGTTAGAATAGCGTCAACAGCAAAAGTGTCATCAAGAACAGCGCAGTATAAACAGCACTGTCAACAACAGCACCAGGACAAAAATACTGTGAAACAAAACAGCGCCCATAGTAGTGGTCATAAACCACATCGATGATCTACCATTCCCAAAAATAAATGATTACTTTTGTTTTGCAGGGGCTATGCATCTTGCACCCCTGTTATTTAAATAGCCAACTCTGAGGGGTGGATCTGAGAAAAGCAGAAATATGGGGTGGAGGAATTTCTGTCTCAGGCTGATAAAAAAAAAAAAAAAAAAACTTTGGGGAGCAAACTACTTGTGTCGGGAGACTGGGAACAGAACCCTTGTCTTTTCAGCTGTACTGGCCGAGCTGCTTATGTCTTAGTCCTGTCCACCGTGGCAGCAGCTCGGCTAGCTCCACACTTTTCCCTACTTCCACTCCTTCCTTGCCTTCACAGCTATAAGCGTTACTAAACGCTCGCTATTCTACCCTGTTGATGTTAAAGGCAATGCAGTTTAGGAAGCACGCTGCAGGCTGAGCTTTTCAGTCTCACTATTCTAACTGGGTAGGGTCACCAGTGGGTACCATGGGTGTCGGTGCTAGACCTCATGTTCTTTAACATCTTCATTAGCAACATAGGGAAACATTGGTCTTAATGTAGTTGAGCGTTATAAGAATGTTTTAGTGAATACTCTATTTATTAGAGATTGAGAAACTTTTATAGTTTTGCAAGGTATATAAAACATATGAATGGTTATTAATGAAATGCTATTCATGCTTGTAATTTATGTTGAAAGCTTATATGCTTATTTGTTGTATTGTATGATATTTGTGAAACCAATAAAACTATTATTGATAAAAACATAGGAAAGGCATCAGATGGAAAAATCGGTCTATCTGCAGGTGACACAAAGATCTATGGCAGAGTAAGCACTGAAGAAGTATTCATGAATTAAGGGAAGCCCTGGAGAACCTAGAGAAGGGTCAAAAATCTGGCAGCTGGGCTTCAATACTAAAATGTTCACGGTAATGCACACAGGAAACAAGAATCTCGGTCGGAATAGAGACTGAGGTGATAGTGATAGTGAGGTGATAGTTACTGGGATAGAGGAGGAAAGGGACCTGGAGGTGATGCTGTACAGTATAAGAGCAGCAAATCAGCAGTGCAATGAAGCAAGGCAGTAAGGAAGGTGAACAGGATGCTGAGATGCATTGGTAGACGGTTCAGCAACAAATGATGGAAGTCATATTACACCTGTACAGGACATTGGTGAGACTACACCTGAGTACTGTGTACATTTCTGCAACCCTCACCAAAATAGACATCGCAAAGTTGGAGACAGTGCAGAAGTGGGTGACCAAAATGATCCAAGACAGAACAAGGGAAAGGACCAACAGTACAAGCAAAGATTGTAGAGCCTCAACATGCACTCAATAGAGGTCAGTAAGCAGTGGTGATGGGGAGGGAGAGACACAAGGTTGAAACTTGCAAATACATGCAGAGTATTAAATGTACTCAGAGGGCTGTTCATAACCAATGGCAATACAAATATCTGGGAAGAGGAAAACGGTGGGGAGTGATTCAAAGGGACGTGAGGAAATACAACTTCACAGTGGGAGGAGTAGAGGTGGAACAAGTTACCCAAAAACTGATTAGTGCAGAAGTGGTGGAAGCTACAAGAGGGATAGAATAAGCACAAAGGGTTGGTCAAGGGATCAGGAATGGCAGGGGAGGAAGGTTAGTCATAATACCCCAGGGGCATGTGACAGCCACATGGGACTGACTAGATAGACCGCAAGGCCTTCTCTTGCCGGCAGATTTCTATGTTTCCGTTACTAACCAGAGAAAGAAAAAAGACATCAAAGAATACTCACTTTACCTCCCCACAAGTACACACACACACACACACACACACACACACACACACACACACACACACACACATACACTAAAGCTGTGTCCACAGTGATCAGAGGCAGAATGAAGTCAAAGACTGCCCTCTAGTCAGTGACATACCCAAGCCAACTAACACAAAACAAACAAAACATATCAATAAGCCAAGTCTAACTTACTGACAGCAACAAGACAGCAATCTAACCCCTTTTAAGAGCAACTGCCACATTCTGGGCAAGCAAATCATACTGTGGAGTTGCCTGCTTGAGGAGCTATTTAAGCCCACAATAAATTTTTCCCATGCAGCTGTTAAGGAAACTATTACATTTGCTCTGCCCGCCTGCACCCAAATACGAGCCTAGTGGCCATCGAAAGCACTGCAGCCCACCCCTTAAAAATTGCAGTTTGATGACGTGATGTAGGGAACTGCACTGCAGGTGCACCACATGTAGAAAAAAGGAATCAGGGAGAGGCTCTCTAAACATGCCCATATTTCTTTGCTTCTAATTATAAATGTGTGGGGCTGTAATAAATATCATATATTAGCCTCATACATGTATAATTAGAAGCAAAGAAACTATTGGCATGATTAGAGAGCCCCTCCCAATTTCATTATTCTATGTAGTACATCGCAGAGCCCCGCTCCCTCATCACGTCATCAAACTGCAATTTTAGGGTGGGGCTGCAGTGTTGGCAACCGCTATTCGTACTCGGAAGTTACGAACTGGGCAGACAAGTGTATATATTTCCTTAACTGATGCATAGAGCAAATTAATTGTGGGCTAAATTAGCCCTCAGGACAGATAGCGCCTTAGTATAAGTTGCCTGCCCGAGGCTTAAAATCATGGTGGTAGCTCTTAAAAAAAGATCTGTAGCAAACATGTCTCTTTTTATTAGCTTTGTGTCTTAGACTATAGAGCTCAGCTCAGGCACTTCTGTTTCTGCATCTTTACCAAAGAGAGGAGACAGATACATGCTCTGCCTTTTGTATGCTCCTAAAATGATTTCTGATTAGCCCACGCCAGAAATCAAAAATCTTGCCCTAGTATTTCTTCCTGAATACCACCTAATAGTGAAAAATATTTGTTATTTTGTCACGAATACTCAGGAACCTATTATTCATGAAATTCAGGAATTAATATGCTGGCTGTGCAACCCAATGAAGATTATTTCCTTACAGTAAAAATAATTATAGCCACAAATGGATTTCATCTAACTCACAGGCTGTGCTGTCTAAGACAGGAAAAGTGGTGATTCAGTA
This sequence comes from Neoceratodus forsteri, assembly GCA_016271365.2. Lineage (NCBI taxonomy): Eukaryota > Metazoa > Chordata > Ceratodontiformes > Ceratodontidae > Neoceratodus > Neoceratodus forsteri. The sequence goes on from CM057451.1 coordinate 276,091,611, forward strand.
CTGAAATGACACAAGATATCATGATTACTTGATGGTCGCCATTACTTTAATTATTTTGAAGAATTAACTGATGGGTCTAAAATGAATATCTTGAACAGTGCTTGCTGCAGTTAATTTTCATCATATGACATACTGTGTGGACAATAACCATGCACATTTTGCCTCAAATGGCATCCATCAGCTGTAATTCCCAGTTACATCATAATTCCTTTATGGCCTCCATTATTGCGGCATGATTGTGCCAGTTTTAAAGAAGATTAACCTCAAATTTAGAGCTCAAAAGTATTCTCCTGTTTACTGAAGTTGGAAAGTTCATATAGGTTAGGATCAACTCCACATTGTAGAAATCAGGCATGTCCTGCTCCAAAAGGTCCGGCTTGCTCAGTAGAGGCAATTCTGCAGATGATCAGCTTACAGTCAATGAGAAGTGGCAGACAGTAATTTTGGCGGACATTAGTGTTCCCTCATTGCAGGAACTGTGGATGCCACCACCAGATACCACAAGGATTGCTCTGACTTTGCTGCCTGCATTATTGTAACAAGTCTGAAAACCATTTCCTGAACAGCCACAAAACTGTTGTCCAAAAAGTCAAAAATTAGAAAGAAATAAAACATATGAACATATGAACATACGAAGAAGCCAGCAAACGAAGGCCATTTGGTCTATCTAGTCTGCTCAGACAGGGGTCCAAAGCTTGAGCTACTGCCCCTGCCCCTCTCTCCCTCACCTCCCTACCCATGATCCTTACCTTCCCCTATGCCTATCCCAACCTCTTAAAGCTGTCTTCAATGAGATTATCTCTTTCGCAGCGCATTCCAAATGTCCACCACCCTTTCTATGAAGAAGTGCTTCTAATCTCCTCCTAAACCTCCCGCCTCCTGCTTAAGACTGTGCCTCGTTATGGTTGCCACTCAGCTTAAAGCGACTCTCCTTATCAACCTTATTTATCCCTTTCAAGTACTTGACGGTCCCAATCATATCCCCTCTCTCTCTCCTGTCTTCCAGGGAGTACATGTTCAGTGCTCTCAACCTCGCCTCATATGCCTTACCCTGCTGATCAGCTATCATCTTTGTAGCCCTCCTCTGACCTTCATAGCAGGTTAATGTCCTTTTGAGGTGTGGACACCAGTACTGAACTCCATACTCTAGATGAGTCCTTACCAGGGACCTGTACAAAGGCAATATAACCTCCTCTCCTAGTACTGATCCCCTTAGATATGCATCCCAGCATCTTGTTTGCCTTTGCTGCTACTTTCTTGCACTGAATGGAGTGCTTCAGGTCACTAGTGATCATCGCTCCCAGGTCCTTCTCCTCCTCTGATACAAATATTCGGACTCACCAAGGTAGTATTCTGTCCTGGGATTCTTGGCTCAATATGCATAACTTAAGGCAAGATGTGCATGGTTACTGTCCATACAGTATGTCATATGCTAAAAATTAACTGCAGCATAATATAACAACATAATATGGTCGGAATTTTCAGAAGGGATTGTCGAAAGACAATAGCATGATTTGCCTGTGTCTGTTTCTGCTTGAATCGGTATATCAGTCACCTGCCCAATTTTAAGAAAAAGAACCTGTTTGTGTCAAAAGATGCAATTTTGTAAAAAAAAAAAGTACAAATACAATTTGTGGCAATTGTTGTGATAGAAATTCATCTGTAGTTTGAGCAGATGCATGAACAAGTTAGATCATCTAAAATATGGCCTAACATATCCAAACAGATGCAAACACAAAGCTGCTGTTGGAAACTGGGGCAGGGAATCCTGCATTAATTGCTTTGAAAGTTCTGCCCTAGAGTTCCCTAAATGTCTTTTCAGTGTCTGACCCAGTGGTACACTTGTAGCCCACCTGAGGAATCGGATTCTACGTAATCATTATTATCCCACATTGCAGGCTGAGCACATTATAGTAGTGAGTAATTCATCTCCAGGGAGAGAAAGGGAGGGTGCAGGCTGCTTGGCAATTGCATTCCTAATGCTGACCAACTATGAAGCAGCATAGTAGCCCTAAACAAATTCAGTGGATTACAGTGGAAACCATGGGACCAAATATTGGTCTAAAACAGAACAATAAACAAGAGTTGCTGCAGCTAACAACAGCTGCTTTTGGTTTGGCATTAGCTTAATGTCTGAGGTCGGATTGCATTTGTGGATTGCTGTAATACTATACAACTGTGCCCATTAAGGCAGTATAGAAGCAGCTGTTGTCATCTGCACTAGGCTCCAGTTGCGTCAATAGTCTTGCATGCTGTGAGTTTCACTCTTCCCAAATATACACACACACACACACACACACACACACACCCTTTGGCTATCTGTTGAAACAGAGGAGGTGAGTAAATAGTCCCTCCTCCCACCCTTGGCTGGCCAGCATCTGAATGAATGGGAGGCAGCACTTGTTCATAATGGTCAGCTGATTACTATAAAATGCACTTCCATTCATTTAGATGATGTCAGGCCAAGGTGGCAAGAGTGTGCTCTGTGCTAGTTGTCTTCCTGTGTTCTGACTGATATCCTTTTTCTTGGAATGGCATGGGGTGGAGGGTAGATGGGTGCTGCAGAGGAGGGAGGGTGGGTGGATGGGTGAGAGGCAGTGTCTATAAATCTGATATGGTGGCTGGGGGCAGAAGGTTGGGATTGGGTATTACCAGTGAATGAGGGAAGTGAAGAGGGATTTTTGCCAGGGCTGAGGAGAGAGGTGTTGGTGTGGTGCTGGCTGCCACAATGGGTGGGAGAAGGGCAACATAATATATACCTCAAGTAGTGCTGTATTGGAGGTGAGCAAGTGAAAAGCCAGCAGAAACAGAGGGTTAGTACTGGAGGAGCAGAGGGACCTGATTACAAGTGCAGCTGAGCAGCTCTGTGAGGGTCCAGCAAAACCACAAGTGCTGTGAGTCGCATTGTTTTGAGTAAGCAGGGACTACTAGTGTGGACAACTGGCATCATTGGGCTGGTAGGTGCTGGTGGAGAGACACTCATAGGTAGCCCACAATTTCCTGCATCCTTCCAGTAGATTTAAGCACCGGCAAGAAGTCTGCAGGCTGCACCAAACAACCTTAAAAAAATTGGTGGCCACTGGGGACGCCTTGCATTACAGTTATTTGTACATGTATTGCAGTAAATTAGTATGCAAATAATCACATCTAATATGGCTTTGCTCCTGATTTTAAAGAATGATGATAATTTTAAATGAAATGTAATAGTATATTTCTACTTTTGAGAGAAAACAGGGCTGCTCGACAGTGGAGTTTCTCTCAGCAACTAAGAAGCACAAACCAAAACACAGGTTAGGCACTCATCTCACCAAAGAAGAGCACGCCAAATGTTGATCAATATTATGATTTCTTTCATTGTTGAAAGTCTTGTAAAACAGAAACAAAACTATCATTTAAAGCATTGCTGCCATTGTGGCCTGTCAAGTGGTTGGCAAATATAGGGGCCACCAAGATTGGCAGTAAACATTGCATGCTTGGTTGACAAAACAAGAGCTGTTATGACATCAGCAAAACTCCCATCCGCAGGCTTACAGAAGAGCTGCTGCACCCACTTAGCTGGCAATATAAGAGTCATCATGGGTGACAGTAAACAATCCACACTTGGCTGGCAACATAAGAGCTGGTATGGGCAGTAGAACAATGCCCACTCCAGCAAACAACAGAGTAGCTGCTGCACCCACTCTGCTGGCAACAAAGGGCTGCCATGGCTGCCATACTCACTAAGCAGGCAACACAAAAAGCTGCCACAGATAGCAGCAAACATTGGACACCTGGCAGGCAACACAAGAGCTCTACAGGTGGCAGTAAGCAATGCCCTTTCAGAAACGAATACAAGAGCCACTATGAGTGGCAATAAACAATGCCTCCTCAGCAGGCAACACAAGAGACAACACAGTTGGCAGTAAACAATGCCCACTAGTACGCACAGATAATACCAACCACCATGGTGGTAGTAAACAATGCCCACTTGGTGTGCAACACAAGTGCCACTACAGGTGACAATAAACAATGCCAATTTGTGAGCACCACAAGAACTACCATGGGTGATAGTATTGTTTAATTCATATAACTGGAAGGGCCTCCACAGACAGCAATAAACAATGTCTGCTCAGCAGGCAACATAACAGCCACCTCAACAGGCAACACATGGCCGCTGGCAAGGGCAGTAGTAAACAGCGGCTGCTCAGTGGGCAACAGATGATCTGCCACATGTGGCATTAAAACATAGATGCCACGGACAGCAGTAACATATACCCACTCAGTGGGCAACACAAGAGTCACTGAGGGCAGCAGTAAACAATACTTGCTAAGCAGGCAACACAAGACATAGTGTAGATGGCAGATAGATGAGTCCTGACAGCATCACAATTGCTCTGTTTTGGGGGACCAGGACTACAAAGCAGTTAAGGCTTAGTATTGGGGAATACCAGGACTATAAGTACCATAGAGTAGCATCCTTAATCAATCAGGTAGTGGCTGAGGGACACACAAAAGTGGTCCACAATTTGCTGGTCAGTTTTCCGCTTCCTTTCAGTAAACCTACACTTGAGAACCTGCAAGAAGTCTATGAGTTATGCCAGACAATCTTTAAAATTATTTTGGGATGCCATACAATTGGTATTATAGTGAATGCTATTTTCTTTCTTCTTCTTTTCTATACTGTTTTCTTCTCTTCATCTATGCCCTTTAGTGCTTCCTTTGCTTGCTTGCTTTGCAAATTGGCATGCTTAGTAAAGCAAAGTCAGAATGTAGTTACTAGATGCCACAAACATATTTTGTCATTTCACTGAAAAGGGTTTAGGCTAGGACATTGAGAAGGCAACAAACCTCTGTCAGGCAAGTTAACATGGGGATGAGAAAAAGACTGCTATAGTTCTATAAAGAAGTAGCAGAGAAAGTAAAGACAAAAAAGGTAGCATTTAAAAGGTAGGAGGAGGATAGGAGGGATATTAGAGAAAAAAAGGGATGCAGGAAAGCAGTTAGGAGCGCAAAGGCACAAACAATGGAGAATATTACCAAGTCAGTAAAAAGGGGATAAAATATTCTTTAGGTATGTAAGCAAAAGAGAAATACCAAAGGAGGGATAGTAAGGCTAAAAAGGGAAGAAGGGGTTTGTGTGGAAGAGGACAAAGAAAAGTAAATATGTTGAACAGCTACTTTGTTCAGTATTTATAGAGGAAGGGGTAGGTGACGGGCCACAGATAAGGGACAAGAGCATTAAAAGAAGGGAGGCAGACACTAGTCCTTTTACAGACGAGAGAGTACTCAAGGAACCAGCACAGCTAAAAGAAGACAAGGCAATGGGGCCTAACGAGGTGCACCTTAGGATACTGAGCGAGTTCAAGGAGGTGCTGGCTGCATCTCTGACAGCCCTGTTCAACCTATCACTAGATATGGGGAGTTCCAGGGAACTGTAGGAGGGCAGATGTGATACCACTTCACAAAAGTGGCAATAGGGAGAAGGCAAGAAATTACAGACCTGTCAGCTTGACTTCGTGGTGGTAAAATAATGGAATCACTACTGAAGGAAAGGATTGGGGAATACCTTGTGACCGTGGATTACAGGATCTGAGGCAGCATGGTTTCACAGGGAGGAGATCTTGCCAGACAAACCTGATTGAGTTCTTTGACTGGTTAACCAAGGAAGTGGATCAGGGCAGAGTGGTGGCTGTGGCCTACCTAGATTTCATAGTAAGGCCTTCAACATGGTTCCACACATAAGACTGGTGAGCAAGCTGCTAGCCTAGCAGTAGGTTCAAAAGTAGCAACATGGGTAAGAAGTTGGCTATGCAAGGTCCTCTCAATGCCTTTATTAGTGACATTGCAGAAGGGCTGAAGGAAAGTATGCCTGTTCAGAGATGACACCAAAATCTGCAACAGAGTGGACACACCTGGGGTGGAAAAATGAGGGATGATCTGAAAAAGCTGGAAGACAAGGGTTTGGCAACTGGTTTCAATGCATGAAGTATAAAACCAGGCACGTGGGGCACAGAAACCTGTGGGCAATGTACCAATTGGGCAGGAGGTCATTGGCAACCAAAACAGGAAAGGGACCTGGGAGTAATTATTTCTGATGACTTGAAGGTAGTAAAGCAGTGTGATAAGGCAGTGAAGAAAGTCAGCAGGATGCTTGGGTATAGGGAGGGGTATCACGAGCAGAAAGAGGGAGGTAGTGTTACCCTGTATAGATCATTGGTGAGGCCCCATCTTGAGTACTGTGTCCAGTTTTGGAGGCCCCATCTCAAGAAAGAAATAGGATGGAGTCAATACAAAAGGAGGTGACTAAAGTGGTGTAGGGCCTGCATCAAATGCCCTATGAGGAAAGACTCAAGGTATTGAATATATACTCTAGGGAAAGGAGGGAAAGGGGTGATACGATAGAAACACTCAAAACCTCACAGGTATTAATAAGATACATGAAGATTGCATTTTACATAGAAAATGATACCTGAGGACAAGGGGTCACACTATGAAGCTGGGGGGACTCAGAGGAGATGTGAGGAAATACTTCATGGAAAGGGAGGTGGATGCTTGGAATAGCTTCCAAGCGGAGGTGGTGGGTGCTAAATGATAATACAGGCCTCCAGGATAGGGAGAGAAACTGGACAGAGAGCTAGTGGAGGAAATACACGCAATGGCAATGAAAGGTGAAATTCTACTGATGGGGATTTCAATATGCCAGATGTGGATTAGAACACCAGTGTAGCTGCTTCAGCCACAAGCAGAGGCATTCTTGATCCACTCCAGGAGGCTGGATTCAGGCAGCTTGTGCTTGATCCCACCAGAGACAGGGCAATTCTGGATCTAGTAATGACCAATGGGGATTAAACTGCAGATTTCCAGGTAGAAAGGGCAACTGGGATCCAGTGATCATAACATTGTGAGGTTCAGCATAGGGACAGAGACTCACTCAAGCCATACTAGGACAAAGGTTTTGGATTTCAAAATGTTGACTTCGCTTGAAATGGAAAGGGGTATCAAAAGAGCCCTGGAGAGAACGGGAGCAGGAGGGGAGGAAGAACAATGGAAGCATCTAAAGGAAGCCTTACTGAAGTAACAAACCAATGCATCAGATTGGTATCCAAGGCAAGAGAAGAAAAAGCCACTGTGGTTCTTGGAGAGGTGGCGGTAAAGATCAGGCAAAAAGGAAAGGGTTTAGGAAATATAAGGAGACCCAAAGGAAGGAGGACAGGGAGGAGTACCTAGAGTGTCTAAGGGAAGTGGGAAAAGCAGTAAGGAGAGCAAAGGCACAGGCTGAGTAAGGTTTTGCACAGACAGTTAAGAAAGGGGACAATACATTCTTCAGGTAGATCAGCAAAGGAGGAAAACAAGGGGATTGCAAAGCTTAAGAGAGATGGAGGGAATGCAAGGAGTGTGACATGGAATAAGACAGAAACACTGAATAAATATTTCTGTTCAGTTTTCACAGAAGAGGAGAGACAGGGGCACAGCAGTACAGCAGTTGCCAAGGGGTGAAGAGGGGGACAATAGTCCATTCACAGGGAAAGAGTCCACAGGAACTCACTAAATTGAAGGTGGACAAAGCGATGGGACCAGATGGCATATTTATTTATTTATTTATTTATTTATTTAGATTTTGTAACCGAGTAAGCCCACTGAGACCAGAGATCCCTTTTCAGGGCAACCCGGATTAGTGACAGAGAGTACATATCTTAGCAACATTAAACAGTAGTCATTAGGTATACATTTGTAGATCCAGAGTGTACATACATAGCAGAATTATATCGGAAGACATTGGGTAAGAAACATAACAAGGAGAGGGATACACATGAGTAACGTGGGACAGCGATAGCTGAGTACATAGGAGGCCACAGGGGTACATAGTTAGGTATTAACATACATAAGTTTATGGTTTGTACATGATACACATTGGGTAACATCAGTTGGCCCAGGGAGCAGAGGTTCCACTGGTCTAATAAATGGTTTCATAGTACCTTAGCGGTTTACAAAGGGGATGTTGTAGGAAAGCAGTTGAAGTTGGCACCAAAGGTCACAGAGGGGTGATCATGATAAGGGGGCTGCAGTTGCACCACAGAGGCTAAGTTCGAGAAGATATGCTTTGAGGCCAGATTTGAACCCTAGGAGAGAAGGCTTGTTGACTAGAGTCATAGGAAGGGCATTCCACAATAGGGGGCAGCGAGGGAAGGGAGCGCTTGCCTTGATTGGTACAAACCCGGGGTGACAAGGGACATCTTAGCTGAAGATCAAGGAACGGTGCTGGGTCTTAGGGATGAAAAGATCACGAGGTGAGGAGGAGGACCATGGGAGGTGAATTTGAAAGCAAGGCAGGCAGAGGGTAGGCCAGCTTGTGCCGGAGGGAGGGCCAGTTTAGATCAGCTAAGGCCTCGCAGTGATGCCTCCTAGGGAGAGTTAGTAGCTTAGCGAGCCACTTTATGGTAGAGTGGAGAGCTTATTGAGCTCAGACACTGGAGTGACTGCAGTAGTGGGGCACCATAGAGGATTGTTGGGAGGAGATTGGAGTTGGCGACTGCACGACGCCTCGATAGTGAGGGAGTTCCCAGGCGATAGAGGAGCCCCATCTTCTGGTGGATGGTTCGGGTTAGGGAGGTGATGTGGTGTTTATATGTCAGCTCCTGATCGAGGAGGACACCTAGGTACTTGAACTGATCCAAGACCTCAACCTTACTCCCTAGGGGCTGATGTGAGCTTAGTAGGTCACTTGTTAGCCTCCTAACCGCCTTGTCCCGAACAGGACGGCCTTGGTTTTGTCGTTATTCATTTACAAGGATATTAAAAGAACTGTGAAGGAGATAGCAGAACCTCTGGCAGCCATGTTCACTGAGTCATTCAACACAGGGATGTACCAGAGGATTGGAGGAGGGCACATGTGGTCCCTCTACACTAATCCAGCAGCAGGAGGAGGCAAGAACTATAGGCCAGTCATCCTCACCTTAGTAGTGGGGAAGATCATGGAGACATTGCTTAAGGAAAAGGATAGTGGGGCATCTAGCCATCAGAGCCCAGGACCATAGGCAACATGGATTCACAGCGGCAGGTCATGTCAGACAAATCTGGTTGATTTCTTCAACTGGGTGACAAAAGAAGTAAATCAGGGTGGGGCAGTGGATGTCACTTACCTTGATTTCAGCAAAGCCTTTGACACCATGCCACATAGAAAGCTGATAAACAAGCTGGGTAGGTTAGGCATGAGAGATAGGGTGTAAACTGGGTTAGAAACTGGCTAACAGACAGAAGGCAGAGTGTGGTGGTAAATGGGATGCAGTCTGGGGAGAGGAGGTGACCAGTGGGGTGCCTCAGGATCAGTCCTGGGCCAGTCCTGGTTAATGTCTTCATAGGCACATTGCAGAAGTGCTGGAGGGAAAGGTCTGCCTGTTTGCAGATGACACCAAGATCTGTAACAGAGTGGATACCCCAGAGGGGAGGAGAAAATGAGAGGGACCTGGGGAAGCTTGAAAATGGTCTGAGGACTGGCAACTAAGTTTAACTCAAAAAGTGAAAATTATGCATTTGGGACACAGAAACCCTGGAGAAAGCTACAGGATTGGGGGAGTTGCTGACAGTCACAATGGAGGAAAGGGACCTGGGGTTATTATTTCAGATGACCTGAAAATGTCAAAGCAGAGTGCTAAGGCAGCTGGGAGGGCCAGTGGCATGCTGGGGTGCATAGGCAGGGTATCACCAGCAGAAGGAGGGTGGTAGTGATGCCATTATATAAAACCATGGTCAGGCCTCATGTGGAGTACTGTGTGCAGTTCTGGAGGCTATACCTTCGTATGGACAGTAACAGGTTGGAGACAGTCCAGAGAAGGGCGACTAAGATGGTACAGGGCTTGCAACACAAGATTTATGAGGAGAGATTAAGGGACCTCAATATGTACTGCTGGAAGTGAGGAGGGAAGAGGGACATGATAGAAACATTTAAGTACCTCAAGGATATAAACAAGGTGCAGGGGGAAACATTTTCCAATACAGGAGGAGCACAAGAATGAGGGGGCATGACATGAAATTGGAAGGTGGGAGGTTAAAGAGAATGTGAGAAGTTCTTCTTCACAGAGAGGGTGGTGGATGCATGAAATGGTCTGCCTCAGGAGGTGGTGGGAGTGAGCACTAGGGATGGATTCAAGCATGCTTGGGACAGGCATAGGGGAACCATAGAGGTACAGCAGCAGGTGGGTCGGAAGCAGCAATCCAGTACAAGGGCTTATGGGCAGACTAGATGGGCCAGGCGGTCCTTATCTCCGCGACAATGTCTATGTTTTTATGTAACAGGATTCAAGCATGCATGGGATATACACAAGGGCTTTAGAAATAAGGCAAGGGGCAGGGGAAGACTGGAGACCGAGTAGTATCTCATGTGGCACAGTAGGTAGGAAAACAGGGCAGAGGGGAGGGCTGAGATCCTTTCTGACGACAACTTCTATGTTTCTATGATTTTCAAAAATCAGTGCAGGAGCATACATACATAGATACATAGACAGTGTTGGCAGATAAGGGCCTACAGCCCACCCAGTCTGCCCATTTGAGCTTGTAAGTTCAGTTTATGTTTTCCTAGAAGTCTGTTGCCCCTTACCCCTGACCTCCAGAATTCCTTTATGTCTATCCCATGCATTCTAAATCCTGTGATTGTTTCAGCCCCCACCACTTCCTCTGGCAGGGTGTTCCACTTGTCCACCACTTCGCTCTGTGAAGAAATTCTTCCTCACGCTTCCTCTGAATCATCCTCCTCCAACTTCATCCCATGACCTCTAGTCCTGGAACATCTTTTTCACTTAAAATAGTGTATTCCTGCACCCTGTTCCTCCATGTAAGATACTTGTATGTCTCATCATATCCCCTCTCCCTCCCTCCTCCAGGGAGTACATGTTCAGCTCCTTCAACCTGTCTTCATAGGACTTGTGATGCAATCCATGCACCATCTTTGTTGCCCTCCTCTGAACATTCTCTCCCTGTCTATGTCCTTACTTAGGTAAGGTCTCCAGAACTGTACACTGTACTCCAGGTGGGGCCTCACTAGTGTCTTGTATAGTGGAATTATTACCTCCATTTTCCTGCTGGTGATGCCCCTGCCTATGCATCCCAGCATCCTATTTGCTTTACCTGCTGCCTTGTCACACTGTTTCCTACCTTGAGGTCATCAGAGATGATAACCCCAAGATTCCTTTCCTGCTTGGTGCATGCTATATCCTCACCCCCAACTGATATATTGTGCCAGGGTTTTTGTGCCCCATATGCATTATCTTGCACTCTTTGCACTGAATTTCAACTGCCAAACCCCTGACCATTCTTCAAGTTTCAGCAGATCCTTCTCATTCTGTCTACACCTCTGGTGTGTCTACTCTGTTACAGAGCTTTGTGTCATCAGCACACAGTGAAATTCTGCCTCTAGGTCCTGCATAATGTCACTGATGAAGATGTTGAATAGGACCAGTCCCAGCACTGATACCTGTGGTACCCCACTGCTCACTCTTCCCTCTGTGGAGTGACAGCAATTTACCACCACCCTCTGTGTCCTGCCACCCAGCCAGTTACCTACCCACCACACCAATGTCCTGCCCACACCCATATTCCCCAGTTTGCGTAATAGCCTTCTATGGCACAGTGTCAAAGGCCTTGATGAAGTCCAGATAGGCCATGTCCACTGCCCTCCCTGATCCACCTCCCTAGTCACCCAGTCAAAAATTCAACGAGGTTGGTCTGACATGACCTCCCCTGGTGAAACCATGCTGCCTTGGGTCCTGTAGTCCATTGACAACCAGATGTTCCACCAATCGCTTCTTCAGTAGTGCTCCATGATCTTCCCACTACCGAGGTGAGGCTGACTGGTCTGTAGTTCCTCGCCTCTTTGTTCCCACTTTTGTATAAGGGACTACATCTGCTGTCCTCCAGTCTTTGGGTACCTCCCTGTTTCCAGTGATTGGCTAAACAGGATAGCCAGAGGTTCAGCCACCACCTCTCTTAGTTATTTAAGGACCCTGGGGTGCACCCCATCTGGCCTCATTGTTGCTTTATCAACTCTTAATACTTCCAGTTCCTTCAGGACCCTTTCTCCTGTAAAGGGACTTGTGTCCATTTCTGCACCATTCTCACCCCTTGTACTCCTTCAGACTCATTACCCTCCTCTTCCTCAGTAAAGACTGAGCAGAAATACCTGTTCAATATGTCAGCTTTACTGTTGTCATCCTCCACGCCCTCATCCTCCCTCTTCAGTCTCACTATCCTCTCCCAATTCCTGAAGTTTGAGTATCGCCTGCATGAAAATAAATACATCAAAATGTTTGATCACTGTTTACAAATGTTATGACCAATCGTGACCGTTGTTTCTGTTTTATTAGTACATAATGCATGCATTAAATATTGAAGCATGCATCATTCTCTGCTTGCAAATTTCAGAAATTTCACCAGACAGTAAAGCCACTTTTAGGTGGTTTAATTTATGGCACAATTTGTGGAATTGTGCAAGAAAAGTGGCGTAGATCTTAGACCACTTCTTAAAACTATCCATTAATTATTCTTTAAGTGGAGTTTTGTGTGTGTGTGTGTGTGTGTGTGTGTGTGTATGCTACAAGACGGCATGTGTGTAGGGGAGTCCAGGAATACATTTTGCTCCTATACTCAACAAAATGGGAATGCTTGTGTCCACATCATTTTGTTGTACATGAGTATACTATGCCCTTGCTTGCTCGTACTATCCAAGAAGCTTGCATACTGAAGGGAAGGGCGTCCCACGCCCAATGCACTCACCTTGAGTCTAGGAACTGCTAAATCCTATGCAGTCCAGATTCAGAGCTAAACATAGCACTGTCTCAGCCCTCGCCAAAGTTACTAATGACTGGCAGCGTAATCTTGAAAGCAAAAACTTTATTTGTGCTGTTTTCCTGATCTAACAAGGCTTTTGACACCATCGACCATAGTCTGCTCCTCTCCTCCCTTCAAACCATAGGTGTGGACCCTCCTCTCTGCGTTGGTTTACTGACTATCTTACAGGGCGCCTTCAACAAGTTAAAGCAAGGAGGCTTGTCCCTTAAAAACTCTGCAAAGAGGTGTACCTCAAGGTTCTATATTAGGGCCCTTACTTTTGCAATCTACATTAATAACATTGACTACTGTATAAAGAAGCCAACATCCATCTGTTTGCAGATGATACAGTTCTCACGTGAGTCGCCCAACACCTGAAGCTGTCTGCAATGATCTACAGTCAGAATTCAACCTTTGCAAAGCCAACTCCTCCAAAAAGCTATTCCTTAATGCCAAAAAACTAAAGCGATGGTCCTCTCCCTTTATCCATACAGCTAACCCTGTGTCCAGTGGGACAGTTCCCCAATTACCACAGTTCTAGGTGAAAACTAGAATTTGTTACAAAATTCAAGTATCTGGGAGTTTGGATAGACCAAAGACTCTCCTTCATTGAACATATCGAGACTTGCTAAACGATTTCGCAAAAGGCTTGACTGTTTTAGAATCAACCAATTTCTCACCAGAGATGCCAAGAAACAACTGGTCCAATCCATTTTCCTATCATTGGTTGATTACGCTGATATCCTCTATAGCCAATGCCCCAACTCTTACATGGCTAAACTGGACACACTCTACCATCAGCACTGAGGTTTATAATGGGACTCCTTTTGACACGCATCACTGCACCTATATGCGGCAGTGGGGTGGATATCACTAAAGTTCAGGTGCCACAGAAGCGCCGCTTTCTGGACCTATAGAGCCATCTCTAATAAGCTGCCTTACTATATCTCCTGCTGTCTTCCCTGAGTATAATTGGGAAATCGCACTAAGAGTTACTCAGCTATTACACTTAAAGTACCCAAAGCAAAAATCCCGCTCGGCAGGGCAGCCATGAGCTTGTGCTACCTACCTTATAAAATGATCTACAAAAACCCTCAAATTAAGCACCTAATCGGTATAAATGCCTTCAAGATGCTTTATTTCCGTACAATCAGAGAAGTATGTAACTGCTTCACCCACTCAGACCCAGTACCGTGTCTGCACTGGTATATAGCACGCCTAGACCCAATTTTAAGTACTGACCCCCAGCTTGCTCCTCACCAGCCTAATTGTTCTCTCTCTATCCCCTGTCTTATCAACACTAGGCCCGGCCCATCCCCTTATTCTTCCTTTCCCAACCTCGGATAGGAGCTCACTACCCTGGGTTGTGACATCCTACCATGCCCTGTACTTTATAGCATTCAGTCCCGTGGCTCACACATACTCCTTTTCTCCATCCACCTTCTCTACATCCCATTTTACCAACTCCTCTCTGTGCACCGTGCCCTCCTACCCTTTCTTCCCCTACCTCCCTCCTTCCCCTACCTTCACCTCTACCTGGTGTATATTTTTATTTTTTTCTTCCGTTACTTCCTCCTGCAACCTTAGATAACTTGCTTTATCTTCCTATAGACACTTCTATGTATGTAAATACCGTGTAATCTGTATAATTCTATGTACATATGAACTTCTTTTCTTCCTCTCTGTAAAGAGTATTATCTGTATTGCCTTGTAAATACCTGTGTTGACCTGTATATACAATTGTTCATGCTCCACCCAGGTCCATCTTGCAAATGAGCTTCTGCTCAATGATGAACGCCTGGTTAAATAAAGACTTGACTGATTGATTGATAGTCCAGCTGCCTGCATGAATATAAAATGATCTAATGTGAGTACAGTGATGTAACATCATTTGAAAAAGCCAATTTGGCAGGTCCTAATAGCCTACTTGAGGAAACAGACTCAGTCCAGCAGATTTCATGTCCTTTATAAAACATATACAAAAACTTATAATTGGGCCCATTCAACAAAATAGAGCCTACACCTTCAAACATATTGTCTTTTCTTTCTTTTACTGCCAATAATTTGCATTTAATTGTTATTCATGTTATGTGCACCGCAGGAAGTAATGAATGCGCTTAAACACTTCTTATTTTAGTATCCTAGCAGTCTCTCATGGCAGTAAACACTACAGGTATATATTTGCCAGCTTCTGTGAGTAACAGTCCCATGTACCTGTATTGAAGATTATGGGGCTAACTATAGCATGGTTATGTCCATTGCAGGCTAATGAACTAGCTGTCAATGTGTGCATAGTTGACTCAGTACATCTGAGGAGTGCATTTGTCCCAAATGTAAATGTCACTAAAATACCACAATAGTGTAATCTAGTTCAATCTCATTTGGTTTCTATCTGTATTCCCCGCCCCAGGACAAGGTTGAAAACAACTAGAATCGCTTAGTGCCTTTCCTGGTCAACAAAAACTCAAATCTAAATATATAAAATGTGCTGTAGTGGTATTGCTTGATATGTGGTCTTTTAACTTCACTTACTTGGAAGTCAGTTGTACAGAACAACAGAAACAGCTTTCATTACATGCTGGAATTTGACGTGGTGATTGATGTTTTCCTGTGGTTGTAAGTGCAAATCTGTTGCTTGCCCTTACACTTGCAGCTCATGTAGACAAATTGCTGTAATTGGCACCTGCTCACAGTTTGTGGACATAATTCTGTTCTTCAGATATTAGCACTGCCCAGAGACCATTAGCTGCCTGGCATGGTGCCTTTTTATTTCAATTATAAATAGCAAGCCATTCCGGACATATTGTAATTTGCTGTAGCGAGAAGCTCTGCTCTGACAGCTAGAACATGCAACTGCTTTTGTAATGAAACTGCAGGACTCTCTAGCATACTTGGCTAAACTTAGAAAGACAGGGATACCAGCAGCTGTTCATCCTCGACTGCTGTTTGCTCATAGATACTGGTAGGAGGAATTGGTTTCAAGTGGTTAGCGATACTAGTGTTCAAACTAAAGAGGCATTTCACGTTATGATAAACTTCTACAACATACTGTAATTACTAAGCTAAACATAGTAACTATTCTTGTCTTAACCTTCTCATTAATGTGTGTTTATACCTACTTAGTGTATGCCTATTGTAGTATACAGTTATGCCATAGTTATGTGCATGACATCACCTCTGTTGTCATGGAAATTACTTTGATGCCACAAGAATGGAATTATAACTTCACTGTATAGAATACTGAAGCAGTAGGAGTGAATGAGTTGTGATGGACAAAGTTCTTGCTTTATATAAATACTGTGGGCTGGATATTCAAACTGCACTATTTTGTGGCATAGCCTTGCGCTGCACAAAATAGTTAAGAGGTGGTCGTGATATTCAAAGGAGTTGTGCATCAGCAACTCCTTTGAATATCACCCCGCCACTAGTACTGTGTGCATGTCGCGTGTGGAACTTGCACCACCACAAGTGGTCAGGTGGACCATTCAAGTTGCGGTGGCAAGTACCACTACAGCCATCGTAAATTTCCCATATTCAAAGGTGACATGCAAATGGGGCCATAATTCATGCAAGGCGTGGGCTATTTGCATGCCATTGCACAGGTGTGTCAAATCCCGAGGATTCAGGCTGGCGCCTGCCAGGCAGCAGCCATCGGGGACCGAGACACCCTGCAGCCCGATCAAGGGCAAAAGTGTAAAATCCCACCCCGACTGGCCCAATCTGAGGCAGAAAAGTGTCAAACCCCCCAAGGACATATCCCTGGTGGTCTAGTGGACCGTGAATCGATCGCAGGCTGAGTGTAAAGAACCCCCACCAGCCCGATCGCGGCAAATGTGTGTACAGTACAACGCCCACCAGCCCGATCGCTGGCTGCAAGTGTTCAACACCCCCAAGAACATATCCCTGGTGGTCCAGTGGACCGCTTAAGCTCAATCGCTGGCTGCAAAATGTCAACACACCCCCAAGAACATATCCTGGTGGTCCAGTGGACCGCTCTACTCACCGCGGTACCAGTGTTTAAACTCCCCAAGACCGTGTCTCAGGTGATCTAGTGTCCCCACCCCACCCACTCCACGGCCCCACCACCCCGCCTCGCCGCAGCCGGCGGCGGTATCCCACTCAGCTTGCCGCCGCTACCAACCGATCTGCCCAGGAGAGGTAAGCTCATTGCGCAGAGCAGTTATCGAGCATGAAGCGACATTATATAAGGTAGTCCAGATATGTGAATGAATTATCCACAATCTGACTGCCTTAGTCGGTATGGGCTGCATGCCCATTGGATCTTGTTCTGCACCAATGGGTGTGCAGCCCTACTGGGCAGTCAGTCCGTGCGGGCGGCAGGCGGGTGGGATGCTGACGGCTGCCAGGGGAGGGGTGGTGGGGCTTTGTGGGTGGGTGGGTGGGGATACTAGATCACCAGGATATGGTCTTGGGGAGGTTTAGCAGTCCACTGGACCACCAGGGATATGGTCTTGGGGGGTTGAACACTTTGCGCGCGATCGGGCTGGGTGGGGGTGGATTTATTTTCACTTTTGCCCGCAATCGCTCCAGTCAGGTGTGGGGGCTGTTTGATACATGCCCTGATCGGGCCAGTTGGGGGGAGGTAGTTTCTTGACATATGCCCGACGGGCCAAATGGGGGAGAGGGTTACTTTGCATGCCCGTGATTGGCCATGGGGCACAGGGAGTAGGGTTGAGGCCACCCACAGGTGGCAGCTGCTGTGTTGTGCCCTCCAATGCGGCAGCTCACCTGTGGGAGGCCCTCAACTTACTCCTTTTTTTGGCTCAAAGTTGTACAGGCGAGGTTGGGGTTGCGCCTGCACAACTCTGCATAGCCCATTGAATATCGGGCTGTGCAGTTTATGCATGGTTCCTCCTCCTCCGGTTCAGCGGCATTCATTTGCATTGCGCTGTTGCTCAGCTTGACTTGAGGGGCACAACTGCCTCCCGCTGAATATGGCAGAATGGCAACTGGACTTGTGCAGCGCGAACCCTATTTGCGTGTATGCAACCTTTGAATATCCAGCCTGTATCTTAATGACATATAAATGGGAAAGGACATACACTAAAGGTAACCGATTTTAATTTTAGAATCTCTTTGAAAATAAATACCCTATTACGGATGAAACTCCAGCTTTAAAGTGCAATTTAATCTAGACAGTCAAATGTTCTGATTAGTTTACTGTCCTGTGGAAGAGATGTTAGTCAAGGTCTTGACTGCTTTCAAATCCGTAACATTTGAACAGTAAATCAGCTGCAGAATGGGTACTCATGGCTCAGAGACTACAGCTGAGTCTGGCTTGAACAACAACAGACTAGTATTAGCTGTATCTTCATGTGTTTATCTGGTCACACACATACAGTACTGTATCATCACCCTTTTGAAATTACAAAGCCAGTCTAAAACAATGAAAAGGGATATAAAGTACGTCAGGCAGTATTTGTGAAGAATCAGATGTGCTATAAACAAACCCTACAAAACGTCCAGTAGAGGTTTTATTTTGTGGCAGATTTGGAATTTTAAATTAATTGACAACACTTTCAGAGACCACAGTGGGGCTTGCATGATTTTGCCAAATGTGCCCATTCTTGACCATCTCTGGGACAACTGCATGGCAACTGTGTGTGAACTTATTATTCAAAAACATTGCAAAAATAGTACATTTATTTTCTCAAATTGATCACTTGCTGCAGAAAAATGCTGCAGCTTTCCTGCTGAAATTTGGCAACTTTCTGCAGATTGGCCACTTTGAAAGTGTGGATGTCAGTATACAGAACCAAACTATAAGCTGTTGTGTACTCACAGAAGAGAAAAAGAATGGGTTAGACAGACAGAAAGAGACAGAGTGAGGGGAGAGAGAGAGAGAGAGAATTACAAGAAATAGTAAATAGTGATAAAAATATTTTCAAAAAAGTATTGACAACTACACGTGGGAAGACATATAACAAGACATAGCTACTTAGATGCTTCTGTTCAGTCTTCACAGTGGAAGGAGGTGGAATGGACCACATAAAAGAATCAGGAACACTGGGGAGTGGGAGGCAGACACAAGTCCATTCAAAGAGTCCTAAGAGAACTTGCAAATCTGAAACTAGGTAAGGCTAAGGGACTGAAAGGGTTACAACAAAGGGTGCTATGGAGCTCAGGGAGGTACTGGCTGCACCTTTGACAACCATTTTGACAACTTCCTGGGAACAGAAGTGGTTCCAGAAGACAGGAGGAGGTATATGTAGTCCCGCTCATAAATGCAGCAACATGGAGGAGGCTGGTAATTAAAGGCCAGTCAGTCTGACATCAATGGTGGGGAAGTTAATAGAAACACTTTAAAAGAAAGGCTAGTGGAGTCTCTTGAATCTAGTGGGTTACAAGACCCAAGGCAGCACAGATTCACAGAGGGAGGAGGTCATGTCAGATGAATCTGATTGATTTCTTTGATTAGGTGACCAGGGAACTAGAGCAGAATGGAGCTGTGATATGGCCTACCATAGCTAGTTCTAGGCACCAGCAAACCCTCCGGTTGCTGAGGGCTCACTACTTATGGGGGAGAGGCCCAACCACAGCAGTTTGCCTTATTAATTAAAAATAATAATTTTATCTTCTTAAAACAGCAATGAATGGCTATGCAGCTCCTTCTGATGTGGCATATTGATGTCATAAAATGCCTTACCAAGCTATGACCCAGTGTGTATGAGGCAAATGGGTAGAAATGGATGGGATGGAAGAACAGCTCCAAGGACTAACACTGCTGTTCCCTAAAAAATTAAATATAATACTGGTGGTACTGAAATGAAATAAAATGGTGCACACAAGAGCTAGAGTCAAAACACATGGAGTGAAGGTGAGCCAAGAAGAAGGACCCCATGACTTCACTAATCCAGCAGGAGCCCCAAAACCCTAAAGCCAGCCTTTGGGTCTACGTTAGCTTCAGCAGGGCCTTTGACATTGTACCACATAGGAGGCTCATTAAGAAACTGACAGTCTAGGGAGGACCTAAGGTAAACTGGGTACAAAATTGGTTGGATGATAGGCGATAGAGGGTGGTGGTAAATGGCACTCACTTTGAGGAGGAGAGAGGACCAACAGTAACTTAGGCTCAATACTGGGACCAGTCCTCTTTCATGTCTTAATAAAGTGACACTGCAAAAGAGTTGAAAGGAAGGTATGTCTCTTTGCAGATGACACCAACATTTGCAATGTGTTAGACACCCTGGAGGGGTGGACAGAATGAGTAGAGACCTGAGAAAACTCAAGGAGCAGTCAAGGGTATGGCAGCTGAGCTTCAATGAGAAAAGTGCAAAATCATGCACCTAGGGCCCTAGGGCACAGAACCCCAGAGGAGGTGTACAGTATAAAATGGGAGGAGGTATTGATGGTTACTAAACTGGAAAGGGATCTTGGGGTTATCATATCTGATGACCCCAAGGTGTCAAGGCAGTGTGAGAAGGCAGCAGACAGGGCCAGTAAGATGCTAGGGTGCATAAGAAGGTGTATTACCAGCAGAAGGAGAGCAGTGTTTACCACTATATCAATCGCCAGGGAGACCCCACCTGAGTACTGTGTCCAGTTCTGGGAGACCACATCTCAGAAAGGACATGGAGAGAGTAGAAACTGTCCAGAGAAGGCAATTAAATGGTTCATGGACTGTATTATAAGCCCTATGATGATAGTCTGCAGGATCTCAATATGTACACCCTGAAGTGCAGAAAGAGAGGGGACATGACAGAGCCCTATAAATACCTCACAGGTGAATAAGGTACAGAGGAAGTATATTTCAGAAGAGACAGTGCAGAGAAGAATGGGGACAATGAAGCTGTAAAGCTGAATTTAGGAGGGATGAGTAGCTACTCTTCACTGAAATAATTGTGAACACCTGGAACAGTCTTCCAGGGAGGTGGTGGGAGCAAAACAGTGGGAAGCTTCAAGCATGTATGGTACAGGCACAAAGAAATCTTGGTAGGAAAACAGGAGAAGTAGCCAAATATCAGGTAGGGTCTGCAGTGACAGTACATGCAGGACAGAATGGGCAGACTGGACAGGCCAAGTACTCTTATATACTGACAATTCTATGTTTCTATGTTAGACAGTGGGGAGCAGTTTTGATGGACCAGTCCTCTGTCCTAAAATCACATTATTAACCACAGCATAAAACAAAGAGAGGAGAGGGAGAGGGAGAGAGAGAGAGAGAGAGAGACACACACACACACACAGACACACACACACACACATATGAGGGTATTAGATAAAAGGAAGGAAAAGAGGAAGAGATTAATGGAGGAGTAATATAACAATAAAAAGAGAGAGAGAGAGAGATTGTTCTAGTCACTGCAGTATTGAGCACTATGAGCTGACTTGAGTATTTTGTGAACTGTGAACCTGTTGTTGGAAATACACAACAGCTAGGTTTAACCTAATTCAATGGCCTGTATAAGGATGGGGTTCAGAGGAGACAGTCAGTTGTGGTGGCTGTGGGGTGCTCTTCTCTATGGATATGCTCTGGAGGAGGGAGCTCTACCCTATGTGCAGGACAGTGGCAAATCTCAATCTCAGCTGGTGATAGCAAGGGTAGAAATATCTCAGCTGCATCACCAACTCAACTGAGCCCACTCCCACATCCCATTCCCCAGAAACACATTGGTCCAGGGAGATGGAGAGTAGTGTGGAGTAGGATAGGAGGAAGAACAAGAGTAGCCATAAGGAGGCTGGTGAGCCCAACACCATCCAGATGGAGAACCGCTTTGCACCCCTAGAGGAGGCTTAGGCACCTGACTCCACCGGGGACTCCAAGTCAGTCAGCAGGAAAGGGCAGAACAACATGATGGCACCTGGGGAGCAGGTCTACAAGATGAGTCTTTTGCTGAGACTTGATGATTAGAGGGTACAGTGGGTGGTAGGAGGGGTTGTACGGGAGGAATGGTCCACTGCCTTCCTGGTGCATCAGCCATCAGGGATTTAAACAGAATGGAACAATGGTGAGAAGTAGCAGGGGAGCTTTGGGGTGCTGGTACATGTGGTACCAATGATCTGGTGAACCAATCAATAGAGATGGTAAAGTGGAACTTCTGTATACTGGGGACAGATTGGTGAAACACTCAGCCTCCCTGGCCTTTTCCAAATTCCTCCTCTGTGGAGCAGGGAGAGGCAGCAGGCTAGGATACGGAGGATGTAACTGAGGAGCTTAATAGATGGCTTAAGGAATGGTGTCAGGAGAAAGGTTACCACTTTATGGGGGATTGGATAGACTTCTGGGATAGGAAACTCTTCAAGAGTGATGGACTTCACCTGACAAGAGAAGGGGCCTGAGCACTGGGGCAGATGTTTGATGTCTATATCAGCCATTTAAACTGACTGCAGAGGAGACTGGAACTAGGGAAGCACAGTGGCTGGTAAGTGGAAGGGATCCCAGCTAGTACTCCCCACATCTGGTGGTTTGTAGCAACACAGCGGGTGCAAAGGGCATCGTAGCTTCCACCGCCCATCCAGCAGTCAGGGCGCCCATAGGAACACGCCATCATTAGGCACCACAAGGAAATACTGTCCTGTCCCCTAGATCTGTCACCCTCGGAGTTAGAATAATTAGAAGTGAAGGTACAGCCCGCAAAAGATGGGACAACGAAATCGACTTGGTACCCTGATGACCGGGCGCATCCTGATGGGCACATTCCAGTGGTGGAACCCCAACTGGACTAGGTGAGGAGATACTAGAGAGAAGTAATGCAAAGTATGCAACACCAAACAACAACAACAATAAAAAAAACAACAACAAAAGGATGAAAGGTCAAGGAAAGCTCCAGGGTAGTTGCAACAGAGGATCTGGGGTCAGATGGAAGGGGAAGGCGTTAATGCCAGGAGCCTGGGTAACAAAATCAGTGAGCTCTAGGGACTAATGGCAGACACTGAGTTGGATCTACTTTAGTGGTAATCACAGAAATATCAGCTTTGGAAAATAATAACTAGGACCTGACAGTTCCTGGGTACTTATTGTTTAGGAGGGATAGAGTAACCGTAGAGGGAGGAGTAGCCCTTTTGTCAAGGAGGCCATTGAGGTGGCAGAATATGGGCATCAGGGGGTAATGGACATACTGAGTTGCTGTGGGTGCAGCTCATGGCAGCCTCAGGCAAGAAACAGCACTTGGGGTGATCTATAGACCTCTGTGGCAAGGGGAAGAGAGAGAGACAGAAAGCCCAGGAAAGAACTTGAAAGAGGGTGGATAATGGGAAGTAGTGGTCATGGGTGATCTGAACTTACCAGACATCGATTGGGATATTCCAGTGGCCAGAAGCACTAGAAGTCAGGCCTTGCTGGATGCCTTCCAGGACTGTCTGCTGGTACAGCTAGTAAAGGAAACCACCAGGCAAACTGCACTCAATGTAGTGCTCACCAACTTGGAGCTGACTGGAGCTGTGAGAATAGGTGAGCGACTGGGGAACAGTGACCATAACTCCATTTGATTTGAACTTGCCCTGCATCTGGAACACTTAATCGAGTGCTGAAGTCCAAGGTTTCAGAGGGTGGACTTCAACATGCTAAGGAGTTGGTTAGAAAAGTAGTCAGGGTGGACAACATGAGGGTGGAAGAGAGATGGGGCATTAAGGGAGCCATTCTTGTGGTATCCAAGTTATGCAAGAGAATGGTAACCAAAAAGAACTGGTTTAAGTGACCATTATGGTTCATGGAAAGAGTCCAGAAAGTGGTGAGGGAAAGAAAAAGGCCTTCTACAAGTATAAAGAAAAGAAGGTGTGGAAGAATGAGGAGAACACATTCTAAAAACAGGAGGCAAAGAAGAAAGTTAGAAGGTGAAAGCATAAGAGCTGGGTACTGCAAAGGATCAAGAGTGAGACAAACAGTTCTTCTGATATACACGGAAAAAAAGGAAGAAAGGATGGGGGAATCGTAAAGGTATACAGAGGAGGTATGGTGATACAGCAAGACAGGCAAAAAGCTACCATCCTTAATGATTACATTAAATCAGTTTCACTAAAGAGAATGGTGGACCTTGTCAGAGAGTGACATCAAAGTCGCCACTAAGGGATCCCGGAGATGAGGCAGCCAATATTTACAAGCAAAAGGATCCAGAATGAGCTGGCAGCAGCAAAGTAGATAAGGCCCTGGGACCAGATGTGTTGGATCTGAGGTTACCAGGAGCAGGCAGCAGAACTGGCTAAACCCCGGTAGGTCTGTTGAACAGATCTCTAAGGACGGGTAGTTCCAGAAGATTGGAGGGTGGCAGCTGTAGTTCTGTTCCTGGGGCCTATGCACCAATGTGGTGCAAGTTGGGTACACCATCACACACGGCCCAGCCTGTGTAACTATGCACCTGTAGGCAGATGTAGGATATTTTTCTTATACTGAAACATGCTAGACTCTTTCACCTTGTTAATGCCCTTAATATTCAAACATCTAAAGGGCATTAACAAGGTGAAAGTCTAACATGTTTCAATATAAGAAAAATAGCAGGACAAGAGGACACAGCATGAGATTAGAGGGAGGCCGATTAGGGGTAATGTGAGAAGTTCTTTTTCACAGAAAGGGTGGTGGATGCTTGGAACAGCCTACCTCAGGAAGTGGTGGATATAAATACAGTGCAAGGCTTCAAACAGGTATGGGATAGGCATAAGGGAGCAATACAGATGAATATGAATAGATGGGCCATTAACAGAGTAAAGGCCTATGGCACATTCATAAGCTAGAATAAATGGGCAGACTGGATGGGCCTCATGGTCCTTATCTGCCATCATTTTATGTTTCTATATGCAGTATGTACAACCGCACACTCTTTGCAGGGCACCTGTCCATGGTCCTGCCCCCATTACACTCAATCATTGGGGGTGGTTTGGAGAACACTGGCAGGCATCCAGTCAGATGCCCATTCTGGGACCCATAGTGGATCTCCTGCTCTGCATGAGTAGGGATTCTGGCTGGAGTAGGCACATGTCCCTTTCAGTAAATGTATGGGTGAGTGCCCAACTGATGCCCCAGCCCTCCCAGTCAGCCAAGTGGGCCAGAGGATACCAGTGGGATTCCCTGTCCAGCTATGGCTGGTGGGCGTTATTGGGGGCATGTAAAGATACCGAGGGTCCCCCTGCTGTATCCTGCATTCTCCTTGCCCAGCAGTTTACATCTTCTTGAATGATGTGGAGTGCAGGCATGTTCCCCAGACATACCCCTGGACCACCCACGATGTGTAGCTTCATGATCAACTGGGGATCATGTCCACAAGGGTGTGTGCCCTTTCCATAAATGTAACTAGGGGTCCACTGAACCCCTGGTTCAGTCATTCCAATCTTAGGGTTGCCTATATGTCATGGATAGCGGCACATAGGCAATCTGCACCTTATCATTTAGGGCTCCATAAGGGGCGACAAGGAATATGCAGAGAACTACAGATCTATCAGTCTTACCTCTATTGTAGAGAAGCTGCTTGAGTCACTGGTCAAAGAGCACCTTGTGGACCACATGGAGAGCAACAGGCTCCAGGATAGTAAACAGCAAATATCTGTGGCAAGGAAGTCTTGTCAGACTAACCTGATAGTTTTCTTTGACTGGGTGACAAGGAAATTGAATAGGGCCATGCTGTGCATTTGCTGTACTTTGACTTCAGCAAGGCTTTTAACTCAGTGCCTCACAGATGCTTGCTGAAGAAGATGGAGGATCTGGATGCAGCTAAGTTCATAGTAAACTGGTAGTTAACTGGCTAAAGGGGAGGCAACAGAAGGTTGTGGTCAACGGTGTTAAAACAGAAGAAAGGAAGGTTACAAGCAGCTTTCCACGAGGGATCTGTCCTGGGTCCGGTACTTTCCAACATGTTCATAAGTGACATTGGTGAGGGAATCTGGGGGAAGGCTGTGTCTCTTCAAAATGACATTAAGCACTATGGGAGAGTGGATAAATGAGATTCAGGAAATGTGGAGTAAATATACTTAAAGGTAGAGGGTGGTCCAAGGTTTGACAGTTGAAATTCAACACCAAAAGTGCAAGGTAATGCACCTAGGGAACAAGAAGCCCAGAGTACTGAGGAGGGGGGGTGAGACTTAGCATTATGGCTGCGGAAGGGAACCTTGAGTTATCATCAGTGACTCTCAAACAACTGAGTCAGCTCAATAAGGTATACAACAAAGCGAGTAGGATACTGGAATGTATCGGAGAGTTATTGATAGCAGAAGGGAAGAGGTAATACTTGCCCTGTATAGATTCTTAGTGAGGCCACACCTGGAGTACTGCACCCAGTTCTGGAGTCCTCACCTCAGGAAGGATAGAGCTAGGCAAGAGACAATGCAGTGCAGGGTAGCAAAATGATTCAGGGCCAACAGGGCTGTTCTGGAGGAGTGCCTCAAAGCACTGAACATATAATCACGGGAGACCAGAAGGAGAGGGTAGATATGATAAAGACCTTCAAGTTCCTAAATGGAATTAATAAGGTGAATTGTAGGTAAATACTTAGCTTGAATACTTAGTTCACGGAGTCACATAGACACAAATGGAAATTGACAGAGGAGGCCAAGATGGGACAAGAGTGGATATTTTTACAGGAAAAGTGGTGGAGCCGGTGGAGATGTCTGCCTGCCGAACTGATGGGTGCTAAACTATTGGTGGGTTCAAGCACAGCTGGTATAGAATGAAGGGTACAGTGGTTGCCAGGGTGGAAGAAGCTGGGAGGAATGGGGTGAAGGATAGGGAGGACTAAGACCCTGGATGAACGTAGGTTTCAGGGCTAAATAGGGAACTCAGGCAGACTGGATGGACCGCCTGTCTTTTTCTGCCATCATTGTCTATGTTTCTATATCAGTACAGTATAATTATCTTTTAAAAGTTTGGTTTATAACTTTAGTACTACTTTGTCACCCCAATTTGAATTAGAAATTGAATTGTAGTAAAGAGCGACAGAGACCCTAAATAGTCCCATAATAGTTTCATAATGCATGAAATTATAGACTTGCCAAACTAAAATCTGCAAAGTCTTATGGTATAGACAACATTCAATGAGATTCTTAAACACAATAGGGTACACCTTTCTATACAGTAGTCAGTATATTTTCCAATAGCAAAGAAACCCATAGTAAAATTTGGGCATAACACTATCCTGGTCTCAAATGAGAATAAGTTATAATAAATGTTTCAAATGTACAGTTACAATCTCCATATTGTTAGAGAGTAGTAATGTGTTAAATACGTCTATGGTTCATTGTAATATGTTGTCTTTAAATATTTGTATTGTCTGTGGATATTTTCTGAGCTTTTCATGCAAGGAACAATTAATTTTATGTGTACTTTGTTTAATTGCAACATAGTTACAGTGTAGTTACACTGACACTTAGTGTAACCATAAAACAATGGAACTATACATTCCAAAAGTGTAGTCAGAATAATATCTTACTCACATTTGTAATGTGGAGTAAACCCAATCCAAGCCATTACAGAGGGACCTGGGCTAGGAATAATATATCAGTAAGTAAACTATTCTGTAGCATCATCCAGACTGTACCTTTGCCAAGTAAGTCATGAATGCCATAATTTGCCCTTATTTGTCAGACTACCATGGTTTCTGAAATTTTCTGTGACTTCACCATGATTTAAATTTTCCATAAAAGCTCTGATTCACGGCATTTGTAATAGCAAGCCACTATATACTGAGTCTAAATAAAAATCTTAATTTTATAAAATGTTTTAAGCAAAATCATGGGAACCAACAAAGGCATAAAAGCTTAAGGAACAAAAAAACAAAATATGTTGTTTTTTTAGTAGCTCAAAAGCTTCACTGAATCCCCAGATTTTTAAATTTTAAGTTACTGTTTGCAAAAGTCCTAGTAGGGGATTGCATGCCATGAATAGCATGAGCAATACAGTCTTGAAATCTCAAACCATCATTTCAGACCACTTAATAATGCAATCAGAACAGTTCCTGGCTTTGCCAGAGTGGGAACTAATTGTGCTCTGTTGACCGCTTCTTTGATGTGAACAGTAGTTTGTCTTTCTACCTTTACAGTATACAGATGTCATGGTCTTTACTGACTAAACTTGGTAATTGGTAATCTGCTGTTTCATAACAATATGGGCTAGTTTATTATTTTAATTGGCAAACATTAAATGTGTGCTATCATGAATGTTATACAATCATTTAATTACATGTTGTATCCCAACCTCTAATTAAAATTCCTCAGTTTGAAACTGGGAGGAACAATTATGACTCAATTATAGAAATATGCTGATCCATAATTGTAAAACTGAAATTATTAACACTTAAATAGAACCATTAAAAACGGGAACAAAACATATGACAGGGTTATAGCTTTAGTAGAACTCAGTTTAATACTTATATCCATTATCTGGCTTTTCTGTTGATCAGGCTCAAATCCTGGAGCAAACATTAACTGACAAAAACAAAATGCTTGCTGTATGCAGACAGCCTGGTTATACCGCCACCCACTTATCATAACCTCTTAGAGAATGGGCAGACTTACTAGACCAGTGAGCCTTTATCCACCATCAGAATCTGTGTATCTACTGTACTGTACTGTATGTAATAGCTAGATCTGTGTACTGCAGGGAATGAGATCTGTGGGTAAACCTAAAACTAAAATGATGGTTTTCTAAAACAAGTCCTGTAACAACAAAAACAAATTCAAGTTCTATATTGCAAGTAAAGAAATAGATCCCTCCTTCGGATATAGTTTTCTTGGCCTGACAATAAGTGCATGGGGAACATTGATATAAAACATCATAACTGGATATACAGTACAACCCCATTTATCCAAATGTTGGGGAGACATGAAAAACATTCGGATAAATGGGGTCTCGTTAAACGGGAGAGCAAGTGCTAGATAACGTTAGGTAATGCTTGTACTAGAGAAGTTAATGCTTCTGAACACAGCTCCACAATCAAACAGTCTTTATTTATTACAGTTTAAAAATGATTGAAACTTTTATTCTCTCAAAATAAATGTTAGAATATGTTAGAAAATAGAGCAACACAGTAAACAATACGTTATGTAGTGTCATTAGCTGTCTTTTAGATTTCTTTCACTCTATGCTCCTTACTCACCACGCTGAAGAATCTTTTAACTTCTGACGCTTTTTAGCTTGGGATGCTTTTATTGCCTTTCCCCATAGCTGGCGAGTAGAAGAAGGTGCAGTGGGTCAGTTTGGCTGAATTTCCATCCAGTGCATACATTGCTTGAATGCTGAACCGCTTTGCATCTGTTGGTACGGATGGCTGGCTCACATCTTCTTCATTGCTGCCGCTGCTCTTGTCATCATCTTGTCCAACTGAGTCAGCCAAAAATTTGTGATGATGCCTGTGTGGACAACTTGTCATGCCCTGAATCATCAAAATCAGACTGCCAAGAGTCTAATTTGATTTCGATCTGTTCTGCTAAGTGTGCGAGTTTCTCTTCGCTTCTCGATCTGTTCACTCTCCCCACTCACCGCTGACACAGAGGGAGTGTCTGCAACTGTCTAGCGAAGAATGGTGATTTCTCCCAGCATTTTATGACAGTTTCTGCCCAAATCTCAGCACAACTTTCTGCCAGCATGTACACGGCATCCTTTATAGTAAGCCCCTTGATGATTGTGCACAAATCAGAATGCTTGCTTTCATCAATCAGGATCTGGGTGAGGAACTTGCTCTTGTACAGCCTTTTCAGTGTGGTCAGTATCCTTTGATCCATGAGTTCGGTCTTTGCTGTGGTGTTTGTGGGAAGAAACTCTCAGCAGATGGAGCTATCAGGTGTTCTCAATATTTCTGCGCTTGGGTGGGCTCCGGCATTGTCAATGAGCAGGACAGCATGAGCAGGGACACTGCTAGATCACAGTTGAGAGCAAACACTGGGGTCAAAACTGGTGAAAACCACTCTTTAAAATCTCAGAATTTATCCAGGCACTTCTTTGTGCCCGATAAATTATGGGTAGATTGTTCATGTTGACATGTTTGAAGCACCTTGGCTTCTTCCATTTCCCAGTCACTAACGGGCAGTTTGTAGGCTTCAGTAGCATTGTCACAAACCAGCACACTAAGTCTCTCTTTATTTTCTTATATCCAGGGGTATGTGTTTCTGTACTGGCAGCAAGGTTTTCTCCGGGAACAATTTCCAGTATGTCCCGGTCTCATCAGCATTATAAATTCGCTGACAGGTCAAACCTTTTTAAACATCATGTCCTTTAACTTTTCCCTGAATGAATCAATTGACCCACAGGCAGAGAATAGACTCTCACCAGCAATGGACAGCTGGTGGATTCCATGCTGGTGTTTAAACCGATCAAGCCACCCTTCACTTGTGGCAAAGGCTGTGTCACCACCCATTTGCTGGTGGAATTGTTTAGCCTTTTCTTTAAGAATAGTGCCAGAAATGGGGTTCCTTCAAATGATTTTGTTGTTAAAGTTTTTATTGTTTTTGTTAAAACATGACAAAAAACAAAACCACAAAAACAGCAGTAACATTAAATTTCGCTATATATAGTACAGCGGCATATAATTGATGTATGAAGGTATACCTAAATTGAATTACATCACAGTTCTAAAGGGTGAGTTACAGGAACCTGTTAAAACAAGAGGCACCTACCTTGACTCTTGCCAAAATCGGAAACCAGGAGGAGGTACTACTGCAGAATAAGTCAAGGCGCATGCATTACGGTAGCCATACCTTCCTATGGCCAAATCTGAGGAACATCTGAAAAACAGGTGAATATGGTGCCATAAAGTAACTAAGGGTGATTAAAATAATTCCTGGAGAAGCAGGTGCTAATATAAATCTCCAAACCATACCTTCTATAGATAAAACACAGAATGTAGAAAAACATACAAATAGCCTAACAATGACAGTAAATGACAACAATAGTAACTATTTACAAAAAATGTCCTCCTACATTGGATAAAAGCTAGACAGTGCATGCTTAATGATGATAAAAAAAAAACCTAAGTTCAATGATCTGATTATGCAGTACATCATATTAGGAAGTAGAAAATTATAAGGCAATTATAAACCAAGTCAACCGACACCTGCTCTGGAGGCCAGGTAAGCCATGTATGGAGCCCAGCAATAATGGTAAGAGGCATTCGCCTGTCATCAGGTGAGAACGTCTATCTAATTTGGATATGTATGTAAGAGCAGATAAGATCTCTGTTATATTAGGTATATTAGAAGATCTCCAGTTTTTGAGGATAGAACGCTTCACCTGCATGCTTAGGAGCATCAGCCATCTAAATGTGTGAGGACTGAGATTTGGGACATCAGATTTAAGACCTAGCAGCATAAGGGAGCACTAAGAGGATATTACATTGTAGGATTAGGTTTGCTGCACTATGGGCAGACTTCCAAACATCTGCGATCAAAGGGCAGAGCCATAAAATGTGATAAAGATCTCCTCCGTGTGCATGGCATCTCCAACATTTATCATGAGAGAGCACTTGCATTTTCTTTAGCATTACAGAGTTCTATACCAATTGTGCATTATTTTATTTTGGATAAGTCTGCTTCTGCGTCTGTAAACACTTTATGTCCTACCTACCAGCACTGGGTTTCGGTCAATGACATTTTAAGGCCTTTTCCACTTGTACCTTGAAGATTAGTTAGGGTAGGCAAGGCATCTCTAATTATATGTAAATTGCACCTGCTGTCCTTCTGTAGGGCAAGCCATGAGTGTACTGGGGTGAAAGGTCCTTAGATGTGCTTGCCTGTTGCAACCTTTGTTTCAAGGCATCTCTGATCTGCAAATACTTCCAGAATTCAGAGCTGTGTAGTTTCCATTTACTTTGTAGTTGTTGAAATGTATCTACCACTATAGAGCCCTTGACCAGTAGATCCTTTACAAATAATAATAATACATTTTATTTCTAAAGCGCCTTTCAAATTTCCTAGGCGCTGTACAAACATAATAAAACACAGATAAAAACTTCAATCTCAGAATAATACATCACAATCAATATTCCAAAAGGCAGACTGATACAAATAAGTTTTAAATCCCTCTTAAACTCCTCCATGGAGGTGCACTGCCACAACTGATGGGGTAGAGAATTCCAAAGAGTGGGAGCAGCATAAGAGAAAGCTCTGCAACCAGATGAATTTAGGCTCACTCTTGAATTCTAGCAACCCCTCTAGGTCGAAGGAGTAATCTGCCCAGGCAGTAAGAAACCAGGAGATCTTTCAGATAAGCTGGACCCTGATCATGTAGGGCTTTAAAAGTCAATAAACAGACTTTAAAGGTGATCTGCCACCTAACAGGAAGCCAGTGCAGATCGCGCAGCACCGGGAGATGTGGCAATACCTGCTTGTCCCAGTCAAAACCTGGCGTGCTGCATTCTACACTAGCTGGAGGTGGCAGATTTCAACCCAGAAAGCCCAAAATACAGGCGTTGCAGTAGTCCAGCTGAGGACACAAAGGCGCGATCAACGCTGGTAATGAGTCAGACGGAACAAGGTGTTTCACTCTAGCGATATTCTTAAGATGGTAAAGAAGTCTTGATGACCGCTGACACTTGTGACTGTAGTGTCAGCCTGTCATCCAAGATAACCCCTAGGTTACGCACCGCTCAGAGGTTGGAAGTGATACACCCCAGAAAAATTCCTGAGGTGCACTAACAGGCGACCTCTATCCGACAACCCGGATCCATAACCAAAACCTCTGTCTTTTCTGAGTTCAACTTCAGCCAACTAGAATCCATCCAATCCTGGATTTCTTTCAGGCAGTTGTTAAACACAGAGAGAGCTCCATCCTGGTCAGGAGCAAAGACAGGTATAGCTGGAAATAGGATGCCTTTTCCTGCCAAGTACGACAAGACACAGGTAGACCACCTATGGTGACATTGGGGTTATTCCACAAGGAGTGTATAGTAAAGGAAGGGCTGATATATTTAATTTTTGTGGAGGATTCGCCAATACTGAACTGAGGGATCTATGGTGGGTGCAACATAAGCTCCTTAGAGGCCCCAGGCCACAACAGTGTAGCTGTAACAGGGATCCACAGAGGCCTTGTTCTATTGTTAACCATTGTGGTGACTCTTCAGACTGTGGGTTGAACCATTTCAAGGTCTGTGAGCATTGATATGCTATTTTGTAGCCCTCTATCCATGGGAGAGCCCATCCTCCATGTTTCCAGTGTGCTCTAAGTATATTTTTGCTGAAGTGGGTTTAGCTTTACACCATAAAAATTACCAATAGTTTTTCAATTTTTTAATCCATACTGTGGGAAGAGATAAGGGTGTGAGATATTAAATAGAAGATTCTAGGTGCAATTGACATTTTATAAGCCAATATTTTTCCCGCTAGTGTAAGGTTAAGACTAGACCAGCGGTCCAGATCAGATCTGCAATTAGATAGTAGAGGGCCTAAGTTGTTGTCCCACCATTTCCAGTATCAGCACCCACTTTGATTCCCAGATCTGTAATGGTGTATTGTGACCATTTAACGCCTAAGTGGGACATGGTGTGGGGAGACATTTAGAATTAAGTGGAAGGATCTGTTTTTGTCTGATTAATTTTGAGTCCAGAGATATGAGAGAAATGTTCTAATAGGGTAAGAAGAGGTCAATGGCATTAGAGCATCTCCCAAAATAACCAGCAGGTCATCAGCGTACATAAGGGTGATGGGTTGTGGATGACCTTTAGTAATACCAGCTATAGGGGATGTTGACGGATTGCAGCAGCCATGGGTTCCACTGCTAGGAGAAACAGCAAGGAGACAGGGGGCAACCTGTCTGGTACCTCTGTGAAGCTGGAATGAGTCAGATAATAGAGAGCTGGTGAGTACCCTGGCAAGGGGGATGGCAAAGAGCTGTTATAGCAGCTCGAAGTGAGGGCCGAATCCGATATGCTGAAGAACGGTGTGAAGGTAGTCCCATTCCACAGAGTCGAACGCCTTCTCAAAGTCAATAGCCAATGCAGCCACAGGTGTTGGAGTGGATTTAAACATAGAAACATAGAATTTGATGGCAGATAAGGACCGCTTGGCCCACCTAGTCTGCCCATTTTCCTACTCCAACAGATAAGCTGCAGATCCTAGTTAACCAACAGCTTACTTCCTCCTACCCCCACTAGGACTGCCTTATGCCTGTCCCATGCATTCTTGAAGTCCTCACTGTTCTTGACTCCACAACCTCCTCAGGAGGCTGTTCCATGCATCCACAACCCTCTCAGTGAAAAAATACTTCCTCACATTACCTTTGAGCCGCCCCTTCTTTCTTCAAATTGTGCCCCTTGTTCTTGCACATCTCTTTTCTGGAAGATACTACCCTCTTGGACTTTGTTAATTCCCTTGAGGTACTTGAAAGTTTCTATCATGTCCCTTCTCTCCCTTCTTTCCTCAAGGGTATACATATTAAGCTCCTTTAGTCTTTCTTCAGTATGTCTTCTGGTGCAGACCCTACACCATTTTGGTTGCCCTCCTCTGAACAGCCTCCACTCTGTCTATGTCTTTACGGAGATGGGGTCTCCAGAACTGCACACAGTACTCAGATTGGGTCTCACCAACTGTCTGTACAGAGGGATAACAACTTCCTGTTTTCTACTATTGATGCCTCTTCCTATGCATCCCAGTATCCCCCAGCCTTCCTTACTGCCTTCTCATATTGCTTGCCCACCTTTAGGTCATCTGATATAATTACCCCAGGTCCCTTTCTATTTTTACTGTCGTCAGTATCTCACCCCCATTGTGTATGCTTCCCTGGGTTTTGTTTCCCATGTGCATTACCTTGCACTTCTTTGCATTGAATCTGAGCTGCCATACATTTGACCATTCCTCCAACCTTGCCAAGTCCCTTCTCATCCTTTCCACTCCATCTTGTGTATCAACCCTGTTGCAGATATTTGTCATCTGCAAAGAGACATACTTTCCTTCCAGTTCCTCTGCAATGTCACTCATAAAGACATTAAAAGGACTGGTCCCAGTACTGAACCCATGCGGTACCCTAGTAACCCTCCTTTCTTCACTGTGTGCTCCATTTACTAGTACCCTTTGCATCCTGTTGTCTAGCCAATTTTTATCCAGACTACCACCTGGGGACCCACTCCAAGGCTGGCTAACTTGTGAATTAATCTTTGTGTGGGACTGTATCAAATGCCTTGCTAAAATCTAGGTAGGCCATGTCCACAGCCCCTCCCTGGTCTACTTTGGTCACCCAGTCAAAGAAATCTATTAGATTCATCTGAAACAACCTTCCCATCATGAATCCATGCTGCCTTTGGTCCTGTGCCCCACTGGCCTCTAGGTACTCAACAATTCTTTCCTTCAGAAGTGATTCCATCTAGCTATGCAAATGAGATTGAGAAGAGTCCGTAAGTGGTCTGAGCTATACCTACCTTTCACAAATCCTGCTTGGGATGGGTGTATCAAAGAGGAAGTATAGGGTTAAACCTATTTGCCAGCACCCTAGCATATACCTTGCTGTCGGCGTTAATCAAGAAATAGGGGTAGTTGAAGTGGGTCTTCTAGGGCTTTCCCTTTTAGAGGAGAGTTATAGTGGCCTTTCTTAAGGTTTGAGGTAAGATGCCCTTGTCTTCAGCCTCCATAAAAACCTGGCATAACAGAGGGAGATCATGGGGATATTAGCTGAAGGAACTCTACAGGGTACCCATCACCTCCGGTGCCTTCCCTGATTTGAGAGCTATCAATGCAGAATTGACTTCTTGTGGTGTGAGGAGGGCTTCAAGGGCATCAATGTGGGATGGGTAAAGCTTCGTAGCTTAATAGATTGAAGAAATGCTTGGTTGGTAGAGTTATTTTAGGTCTGGAGGAAGTATAAAGTTGCGAGCAAAAAGACGCCATAATTTCATTCACACTTTGAGGGTTAGTTTGAACCTTACCGGTATTAGGGCTTTTCAAACCCGCTATGTATCATTGAGATTGTTGCTTGCAGAGTTGGTATGCTAAAACCTTCCCATTTTTGTCTCCCTTCCCAGTATGTATGACTTAATCCTGAGGAGGGCTAGATCCGCTTTCCTGGATAACAATTGCTAAGTTTAATACGCAATTGTAAAACTTTCCTTCCAGATTCTGAGTGGCGATGGTGGATAAAGCTTTGTGCTCACATTCAGCCTTGGCAAACTCACTTTCAAGGTAGGTAAGTTCCTTTCTTTGCACCTCCTTCTATGGGAGGCATATCCAATGATTTTGCCTCGCATAGTAGCTTTGTATGCTTCCATGTGTTGGAGGCAGAAGTCTCCGACACAGGGTTTTCTTGCAGGAATAGCTGAGTTTGTAATTTGGCCCATTCGATAAATTTTTGGTTGTGCATAAGGAGGGTCCAGTCTCCAGAATGTAGACCATGGTGTAGGTGGTCCCCATAATAGTGTCAGCTGCACCGGCGCGGTCTGAAATAACTGTGGACAAGATATTGGTACATGAAACAAATTGCGTAGAGACTGGGAGATTAACCAAAATCAAGTCTACTAGAGCAGCCATGCACTTCAGATTGGAAAGTATAGTCCCTTTCTGAGGGATTGACTAGATGCCAAATATCCACCAATTGGTATTCGGAACTAAGACTAGTACAGCCTGTGCCTCGAGTATGATATTCTCTCCCATGACCACTTCTATCTAGTGCAGGGACAAGAGTTAAATTGAACCCCCCACTAGGATTGGTATATCTGGTTTCAGCATCGTCCCTAATTTAGAGTTGAGTTCCAGAAAAAGGATGGGCTGTCCTCATTTGGTGCATATATATTAGCAATTATTAACTGACCATGTGGGTATCCACTAAAGCTATCACCCACCTGCCCTGAGGATCAGTTTTACTCTGTAAGATAGACCAAGGGAGTGATCTGTGCAATAAGATAACTACACCTCTCTTTTTGTGGCGCGCTGGCATGAATTTCTAATCCCACCCAGTCCTTCACCAGATATCTGTGATCCTGCTTGGTTAATTTTGTCTCTTGTAATAGAGCAACCTGGGTTTTAAACCTCTTTAAATGGGTTAAGAACTTGTTTTCGCTTTTGAAGGAGAATTCAAACCCTGACATTCCATGTTATAAGGGTTGTTTCATCCATGGTCAGACCAAAAGTGGAACATGGTAGCTAAGATGACAATATATGAAAGATGTTGTCAGAGGAGTGATACTGTGATGAATCAAACATTGTTCTTGGTCTCATACTACTGAAAGGTGACGGTTGGCCAGTCAGACATAGATAGACATACATTTTGCAGCATGCGTTTAAGATTAGTAATTGAAGATACAGGAGTGACAGTACTATTGTATAAAAGCACAATGTTCCTGAACTGTATACATGTATCACATAGCGCTAGTGTGGCAATACAGTGGGCATTTAAGGCCAAAGATCTCAGTAACCTTAATAGCCCACCCACCTACCAGACAGAGGGGAATAGACTATAGCCCCAGTCACAAGGCTAGCCCAGAGCAATAAAAAGAAAAAACGATTCCCCGGAATAATATGGGCACGGAAGTCACTTGCCTAATAGATTCCATGTCCTTATACAGTAAAGCCTGGGAAGTATAATAGAAGCAAATTAGCTAAAGGGTTACTGTATATTTCGAATAAGAAATAGGAAACTATTGCCCAGGAGGAATCGCTAGGCTTTGCTGGATAATCCAACCTGGCACATTAAATTTTGAAATACCCTCTAAACGCGAGAAAGAAAATGAGATATACAAAAACAAGAGATCAATTCAGGCCTACTGTTGCATGTATCAGGACAGTAAAACATTAATACAATACCCCTAAATTAAATCTGAGTACAGCGACTATGCATTAGAGCCCTTATCATTTTCCCTTTTTGATCCAATTGTACTTTTAGCATATACAGCCTTGGCAGGGGATGAGTTGTGTGGTCTGTGATGCTAACAGGAAGAAAGAACATAATTAAACCAGCAGCTAGCCCAAGTGCTGCTTTTAACTACAAACTACCCTCTCAAGATCGATGCCAGGCTGTGTACGCTGGAGTGAGGGAAGAGAATGTAGGAGAGAAAAGAACCAGGATACTTATCTAAGTCCAAGTACATTGATCTGCTGTCTGTAGGTGTCGAAATCTGAGGGGACTTGCTGAGACCATTCTTCAGCAGGAGTTGCAGTTGACTGAGCTGGAAGGGTACTATCACATCCGGCACGGTTGGGGTCTTAACGGAAGATGAAGCTGCAATCAGAGCCTGGATTAGGGCCTCAGTCCTAGCTGTTTCTTGAGCCATTTCTTCCTCTGATAAGTGGGAAGTCAACTGCATTCTCACCGAAGTCCACAGGAGTTAAAACTGCAAATCGGTTTACGTACAGAAATGCGTTACAATATCATCTGGATGGTTTAAAGGAGACCGGGTACCTCTTCACTTTGTCGTATGGTGTTCTCGCCTCGGTGGCTTCCAGATTGTTGCCGCTATGAGTTCTGGACAGGAGAGCTGGTCGGCTGCCATGGAATTGGAAGCTAGGAGGAGGGAAGCCGAGGTGGTTTGGTGAGTAGTAGCCGTTATGTTCAGCCGACCTTGTTCTATTTCTATCTGACGCTATTAATCCATTCTGGAGCCGGTTGAGAAGGCCAATTAGACTGTAGGTACTGCATTAGGCTGTCTGGTGTAGCAAAGGTTATATGAGAGCCATTTACCTCTAGGTGTATAATTGCTGGGTATCGCAGTGAGAACTTAATCTTGAGTGAGTGCATCAGTTTTCTAGCCTCTGTATATTCTTTCCATCTGGCCAGCTCCGACAGTAGTCCTGAAAATTAGAATTTTATGACCTTGCCAGGACAGACCCCAAGCTCTCATGCTCTTATAGTGATCCACTTTATCTGCGAGTTTAGGATACGGGCCATGATAGCCCTTGGTCTTTCACCATTCTTCGGAGTCGGGCTAGTTGCTCTATGGGCCCTTTCTATTGAAAGCCCAGGAGGGACTTCGCATTTTAACAGCTCAGGCATAATATCATATAGAAAATCTAAAGAGTTGCCATGTTCCACACCCTCAGGAAAGCTGAGGAATCGGAGGTTATTCCTACGGCTCCTGTTCTCCATATCATCCATTTTGCTTTGCAGTGTTTGAATTGTTCTGCCTTGGTCCCTAATTATGGCTGTAAGCTTCTATTTCAGCTGAGTTTTGATCTGCTTTGTGTTCAGTATGGGTGATACAAGCCTCAGGCTGTTGAATAGTGATCGTAGTTTTATTGGAAGCAAGTGTAACTTCGCCATTTGATTAAGTAGGGCTGTAATCATTTCGGTAGTTTGCAGCGAGGTCGACTCTGCAAAGGCCTCTGTTTTTATACTGTGCCATGACGTTATGCAAGTACACCAACCTGGAGAGCAACTGTTCGATCAGAATAAATATTTTTGTTCCCGGTAGGTTTAACAAAGTTTCCCGACTATACCGATTCGCTTGGTTGATTTTAGGCAGTGTAAAACTCGGAGGAGCCCGGGTTGTAGCGAGTATCTGCTTTAGGCAGCCATTGCGTCCGGAGCTAAGCCATGGCCCCCTTCAGAATGATTCTGAGCAAACCACATGTACACAGCTTTGTTGTGGTTCTCATCTCTGCAGGTATGTTGTTTTCCTAACAGAGGCTTTGGCAGTACAATCCATTGTTGCAGCAAACTGTCTAATCTTGTCTTTTGCCCAACATATGTTGCACACAGTGGCATTGCTGATACCTTAACATCAGGCAACATCAACAACCTTGTCACCAGCCTCAAGGGATTCCAAAACTGTTAGCTTCTGATTTATGTCCAAAACTGATCACTTACACTTAGCCATGTTGCTAGACTGCTACAGTAATGTGGACTGCTATGTGGAGTGCTATGTGCAAATGACTATGCAGTTCAGACCTGACTGATTAAGTGATAGCACACTGTATTGTTGTTTGCTGACACCAGTTACTTAACAATGACTGGCACTCAGCCCAGTGGTGTTGAGGGTTGAGGCACCAGATGCCACACTCATACCACACCGTGACCCGCTTGGGAATGAGCTTTGGCCACCGGGGTCACCCGGGGAGGAGGAGATGAATTGAGCAGCTGGCAGGCAGCTCTCCTCTGCACGGAGGGATGTGGGGTTTCTCCGGTGCTTGGCTGCCACTAAGTGGAGGCTAGGTGGTAGCACCTCACCTAGGGGAACCTGGCACTAGGCCGCAAGACAGAAGGGCCATTACCAGAGCTGCAGTATGCATGCATGTCTCCATGAGCATGAGTATCCACATTTTGGGACCTCAGGTAACAGGGGAGAACAGATGAAAATCAGGGGCTGTGGCTGGATGACACCCCAGGCTGGCTCCAGTGGTCCACCGTGGTAGAAATGGAGGAGGGCCTCGAACGATCAAGAGAAGCATGGTACAGTCGGCTGATACAAGCCACCAGTCCACTGCAAAGAGATAAACACTAGATAGAAGAAAAACAAAACAATAATTGATACTAAGTAGTTAAGTGGTAGCGGTAGTGCTTAATGCAAAACAGGTTTTAAGGGAATGTAATTGATATCTGATCTACAGTCAAGAAATAGCAGGGGACACGACCGAGTTTCAGTTAACTGAGGGTTTCAGTTATCCAGGGTCAGATAACCGGGGTTGTACTGTATATGTTTTTTTATTCAAGTTTATTGAACAACATGGGTACAAGATACATCACATTGTCCCATACTGAAATACAGGCAGACACTCAAGCCATATTTCATGATTAATCACAGATGCACAGTACATGACACAACATTTTTACTAAATGGTGAGCAATCTCTAGCTGGATTTTTAAACTTGAGAGTCTATGCTTTATAGGTAGGAGGAGAGGGTAGTCCCCATCCAAGTGAGGTTTGGGCGTGTGACCCTGGACAGGAGAGAGGAGGGTCTCCTGTTCCCAATTACATATGCATGGTCATGGAAGGTTTCAGGTTCCCTTCCTCAAGATACATCATCCACCTCAGCCATCTATGTGCAAAGCATGGCTAACGGTGGTTAACCCACTAAGTGAGCTCTTCCATACCATATATCTCTCCAGTTATATCAATCCAGTGCTTATGTCTGGGGGCTGTTGTTGTTGACAGTGTAGAGTTGTGGCTTTATGTGCAGTCACCAGGAACACATGCCATAAGTAGAGAATATCTTGCCTCTCAACCTGAGGCAACACCCAAAATGACTTTCTGGATGTTAAGTGGTGTGTCTAGCATGTAGTGTGTCTAGCATGTACATCCTTATGAGGGTTTCTGTGATCTGGGCCCTGTAAGTAGTTAGTTTAGGGCATGACCAGAAAATGTGTGTTTGGTGCACTCTGGTTTCAGCATGCAGTCTCCAGCAGGCCTGGGATATGTTCTATGCTCCCCAGTGAAGTCCCGCAAAGGAGAGGACCTGATAGACTTCATGGCCCAATTTTCAAAACCCTTACAGCAATGCAACTTGCGTCACTCTGAGGGTTTTGACAAAGCAGCTGCAGCACGGACCTTGTGCCAGATTTTAGAATCTGCAGGGTCCCTGAGCTAAACAACCAGGTTTGCTGCAGACTTCCAGATGTGCCAAATACTTAGCGCATCTGCGGCATTGGCACAGATGTCTGGTGCTCCCTGCCTGCCTTGGTGCAACACTGGAGGGGCTGGGATAGAGGGAAGGGGTGAAACAGTGGGCCAGGGGCACCAGGGTCATACCTGGAGCCGAAGAGATGGCAGTGTGGGCATCAGGGAGATGAGGCAAATCCAACAGAGCACTCATCCAGGGTGCTTTTGCCATATACTGTATTACACTACAATACACATACTCCCTAATCCCCTGATAACACCCATAATGTTGTAAACCCCCATCCCTAATGGTCTCACAGACCCCTAGTCCCCTGATTAAGTTGCAAATACCCTCCCAGTAACAACACTGCCCTCCTCCCCACGATCACTACCATAGTATAGCAGTATCCCTGGTGGTCCACTTATTTGTCCTCCAACCCATCAGGAGGTGTCTGACCACCCTGCACCTCTAATCACAAATAGCAGCGGTGGCCAGCACAGTCCTCTTCTCACCACCATGGCTGGCTGCTGACTGAACTCACAATGATTGTGAAATGTATACAGTATGCTCAGTGAATGACAGCAGCTGTCATTCACCACAGTGTACTGTATACAGTTTGTGAGTTCAGTCTGCAGCCGGCCGTGGTGGTGAGTGGAGGCTGTGCTGGCCACTAGCTGCTATTTGGGATGGGGGTGCGGGTGGCTGACAATACCTGATGGTTGGGGAGGCAGAGGTCCGCTTAGACCACCAGGGATAATTACATACTACAGCAGGATTATGGGAGGGAGGTCAGTGTGCTTTTACTGGGAGTGTATTTGCAACCACATCAGGGGATCGTGTCCGTCAGACCATCAGGGACGGGGTTTCATAACATTATGGGTGTCATCAGAGATTGGGAGGACATGTGCAGCGCATTGTACTGTAGTACATTATATGGCACAAGCACCCCAGTGGGTGCCTGTTGGATTTGCTTCCAACTTCCTGTGCCCACACTGCCACCTTTCTGGTCCCTGGTATGACCTTGGCACCCTGTGGGACCCAATCCCTATGGTGTAAACCACTTAGACCAGCTCCTGTCTGGTATAAGTTGTCACCCTTGTTGTGTCCATAGTAGGGCTGTGAAAATCCCAGAAAAGGGGATGTTGTAGCCCTGCCATGGTGCAAGAAAAGGGCCCCACATCCCTCAAACAGGCCTTTGAACTAGATAATATAAACCATTTCCATTACCTCCAAGTTCAAGCACATACCAAGCTTCAGAAAATGGCCATGTTAGACATGCCCCAGGTTAAACAGTTCCAGGCCATCTTGCAGGCCATACTGAGGGAAATACCCACTGAACAAGTGTCTGCCCTTTACAAAGCTCTACACACAGACTACATGGACAATATCAAGCATAAATGGGAAAGGGAGAAAGACACTGCACTCACAGATAAGGACTGGGCCTTATCTTTCCAGACTGCTTTTAAAACAACAAGCTCCTTGCTTTAGCAG
Source organism: Neoceratodus forsteri (assembly GCA_016271365.2). NCBI lineage: Eukaryota > Metazoa > Chordata > Ceratodontiformes > Ceratodontidae > Neoceratodus > Neoceratodus forsteri. The sequence continues at coordinate 276,134,286 of CM057451.1, forward strand.
GTGTTTGCCTGGCATTTGCAAATTGCTGTGTGTGGTTTTCAATTGTTCATGTAGTCTTTAACTACAGGGCTGTAATCTCACGGCAGTTTTAATAAAACTGAATTGAATACAATTTAATATATAGAAGCACATTTGGGAAAGAAGAAGACCATTGGCCAATTAAGTTCTGTCCCCACACCTCTTGGTGGCAGTACCGATGCCACCCTTTTGCTTTGAGTTTGTGGGTCTGCTGTCCGGTCAGGTTACTACTACTGCTGCTGCTGCTGGTGTGTGCATTGCCTCCTCTGTTTAATCTCTTTATATAAGAAATAAAATATTATTATTCAGCTTATGCCCTCTGCTACTCTTTTCTTGTAACTCAGGGTGATGGGAAGCCCAGTTTCCTTGGTATTGTTTCAAGTTACTTATCTAGTTTAAGCTTAAGATAGAAACCATGTTGACTGGCACTAGTTGTTCTGAAAACAAGAAGATAGTAGGCACAAAAGGCAAAAAGCTATATTAGGTACAGGTACAATACTTGATTTCAGCAGTAGGGTGATGAAACAAGGTACCTTAAGCTTTGAACCACTTGGGGTCCTTTGTGGGGGGCAGGATCCAAGTGGGCGGATCCATTTATATGAAAGTCTCTAAAGTGATGGAAGCACAATTATGTGTACATCAAATATGTGTGCTACACTGAAATGACTGAAATATTTTCTAAAATTTCAGATAAATACGATATGCTCATGTGGATACCTGCACATACATGAATTGATTCCAAAATTTGCAGTTAAAAACAACCACCCCAAATGTGCATTTTACTATTATACCACTTGTTTCTGGAAGTCTGTTTCAAGTGTATGTCACATGTTCTGTGTAGTAGTTCTTCTTGACATTTCCTTGAATCTTCTGACATTAAAGGATAATGGGAACCTCCATGTCCTTTGGTCCTGGTAAATCTTGAAGAGCAGAATTTGGTCTAATGGTGTTATCTGTTTCAGCTTTTGGAATACTGTAATCCTGCCAACCCCAGAGTCTTCTCTTTTCATTCAAAACCAATCCAGAAGCAAATGGCTTGATACCTTTTATTGACCAGCACAGATGTTTGAATGCACTAACCATTTACCATGTATGTATCTAATTGTTCCAATCAGTTTAAGCACCTATAGGTGTCCAATTATATTCACTTAACATTTAGCCTATAGTTGAGTGATCCAGTCCTTTCAAACTGTGTGTCTGTAAGTGTGTATGTCCCTCCTTCTCCTCTTGGTCACTCTGTCTGAGATTTATTACTTATGCTAGAGTTATACTAGGAATAATATAGATGCACAGAGGGCTGATTTGCCCATTATGGTACATCTCCCACAAAGCAGGTTATGTTTTCCTGAGTTTACAAGCAAATAATTATCTAATTTTACTTTAAAGGCGCTGAAAGATTCTACTTCAACCACATCACGCGGAGTGAATTCCATAAGGGTATTATTCTTTGTGTCTAGAAGTATTTTCTCTTATCACCCCTAGGGAATGTTAACTTTAGCAGGTGACTATGACTTCTCAAACAGAATTCTATTGTTTTTATTAAACCCAAATCACTCATTAGTTGTTCATCACAGGATATGTTATATATGTGTAGCAAGTCTCCCTGGTTCTCCTTAACTCCAATGAGTATAAATTTAATTCTGATAACCTGGATGCATAAGTCATGCTATGCAGCCCATCCACTAATCTAGTAATCCTTCTCGGACACTCTCCAACCTTTTGATGTCCTTCGAGGTAAGGGCTCCAGAGTGGTGTGCACAATCTAGGTGCGGCCTCATATAAGCCCTGTACTGAGGCAAGATGCATGCCCTATTCCTGGAGGTGAAGGCCCTTTTATACATCTAATGATCTTGCTTGTTTTTAATCACCTCATTGCACTGTTTGCTGAATTTAAGGTCACTAGAGATGGTAACACCTAGATCCTTCTCTGTGTCTACTGATTTTAGTGGCCTATCTTTTAGGGAGTATATACTTAGCTCCTCACATTATCTAGATGCTGCTAGCAGTTTAATCCCAGTGTTTTTTTTTTTCAGAAGGCCAGAAAATCCAAGCCATTAACTGTTTTCTTTTGTAACATCTATGTTGGTCCAATAAAAGGTATTAAACCATTTGCTTCTGGATCTGTTCTTACAAGGACCAATATGGCAACTAAACTAATTCTGTATGTCATTCAAAACAGTCACAGTTATGCCATTTGGTCCTCATAGGCCATGTTTTCGGTGTCTTCAGCCACTTTGGTCCCATACCTCTGCAGCTTCTCAGTCCTGTTGCTAGCTTTCCTCAGATAAGGGACCACAACTGTTCACCATGCTTAAGATGGGGTCTGACAAGTGATGTGCATAGAGCTAGTAAAATATTTATTGATCTGCTTATAAAGTTTCTCTTGATTTTATTTACTTTGCAGGTTGCTGTTCTACATTATTGCCCCCATTTGAAGCTGTTGCTGATCCTTACCCTAGGTTCTTTTCCGCAGTTTTTCAGTAGTCACTATGTTGTTTAGGTAGCACTTTGTTTTTCTATTCTCCTTACTGTGATGCATCGCTTTGCTTTTTCAAAGCTGAAGTTAATCTGCCATTTTCTGCCCATTACCCAAGCATATCCAGGCCCCTCTGTATTTCATTGATCTCATGCTAAGGTATAGCAACTCTTACTGCTTTGATGTCATAAGATACTGTGCCTTCCTCCAGATCACTGATTAATTCTGTGTATTGGACAACACTAGCTCAAGGCTGGTACTGAACCATTTGGGACTCCACTGGTCACCTATTTCCTTGTAGACAGATTACCATTTATTTTGTTTTCTGGCTTGCAACCAGTTTCTAATCCACTGCATTAAACAAACAGTTATTCCTGGGGTCTCCATTTCATGAACTAGTTACATGTGTGCACAGTATTCAGGGCATTGCAGAAGTCCAGGTATGCAAGATCTAGATGGCTCCTCTCATTTAGTACCTTGGTGGCATTAATAAAAATCAATAACACTGGTCTGCTGTGATTTCTTCCTGAGGAATTCAAATTGGACCACTGCGTAAGTTATTTTTCTGTAAGTGCTCAATAATTCTGTTTTGCATAATTGTATTAGAAGCTTCCTTGGTAGTAATTTTAAGATGACTGGCTATACAATGGTGATCAGCAACAGGTTATCTCATGCCAATCAATATCTTGAATAAAGAACTGTTGATAATAGTCCAGGTCATCACTTTGCATTTGCCTGTCTTCTTGCAGTTTGCCAGCTGACTACTAGAGGCTGTAGGATAAAGGTTTTGGAGGTGAACACGTGTAGTACTATTTCTATATTATACCATCTGCTGACTCTTAACAATACTGCAGATGAAAATGTATAGTTGTAGCATTTAGAAACCATGGCACCAAGTGCAACCAAGCATTACAGCTAGTTCCATCTAAGGATATTGTGGTAGCAGCATCCATATACAGTATTTCTGTGGTTCCCAGGATCAGCCCTGCAGCTTTTTGACTATTGGCACTGCATCAGCCACTTCCAGTCATTAGGCACATGTGCACTTTTCAATGAATCAGTGAAAATTATTGTTAGAGGGACTAAAAGTTTGTTGGCTAGTTCCCAAGGAGTTTTGGGTACATTCCATTGGGCTCTTGCCTTGTTTGTTTACTATCTTCAGCATTCTTTCAGCATCTTTGCATGTCACACTTATAGTATGTACTGTACTGAATCATGCTGCCCTCCAGTGAACAGCCTTTCATTTTCTGACATAATTTGCTTGTGATCCCTCTGCCCCTAAATTGGCTACGCAGCTTTAGCGTGACTTTAGCAGTGGCCAAAACTGGACCCAGTCAACCAGCTTACCTTCAGTGGCACACAATGGTCTCTATGATCATTGGCACCAAGCTGTGGCTAGCTAAAGCCCTGGTTCCCTGGTCCCCTGGCAACTGGAGGAAGTCTTAGTCTTTAAAACCTGTGGGCCTGGCTGGAAAATCTTTTGGACATGTTCAACCATATTGATTCCATATGGCTGTTAAAGGAAAGGATTATAGAATATCTAGAAGCCTACAGAGCACAGGACCAAAGGCAACATGGATTCACAACAAGAAGATCATGTCAAACAATTTGATAGATTTCTTTGACTGGGTGACAAGGGTGTAGATCAGGGAGGTGGTGGACATGGCCTATCTAGATTTTAGCAAGGCATTTGGCAGAGTCCCACATAAGAGGTTAGTAAACAAGTTGGGCCATCTGGAAATAGGTCCCAAGGTGGTAAACTAGATCAGATATAGGCCTGGCAACAGGACTCAGAGGGTGGTGGTAAACGGAGCTCAATCTGAAGAAAGGGAGGTAACTAGTGCGGTGCCACAAGGTTCAGTGCTGGGGCAAGTCCTCTTTGATGTCTTTATAAGGGACATTGTGGATGGGCTCGGAGAAAAGTATGCCTTTTGCAGATGACACCAAGATCTGCAATAAGGTTGATACTCCTGGGGAGGGAGGGGGATCAAATGAGGAGAGACTTAGGCAAGTTGGAGGAGTGGTCAAGGAGTGTGGCAGCTCAGCTTCAATGCCAAGAAGTGCAAAATCATGCACTTGGGGAACAAAACCCAGGGAGGAATACACAATGGGGGGAGGTACTAACAACAATCAAAATGGAAAGGGTCCTGGGGATAGTCATAACAGATGATCTAAAAGTAGCCAAACAATGTGAGAAGGCGGTGAGGAAAGCCGGTGGAATGCTGGGGTGCATAGGAGAGCTATCACCACAAGGAAACAGGAGAGTGGTAATGCTGCTGCACATACAGTTGGTGAGGCTTCATCTAGAGTACAGCATGCAGTTCTGGAGACCTCATCTCTAAAAGGACATTGACAGGAGGGAGGCAGTCCAGAGAAGGGCAATGAAAATGGTGCAGGGACTACACCAGAAATCATACGAGGAGAGATTGAGAGAACTCAGTATGTATACTCTGGAGGATAGGAGGGAGAGGGGGATATGAAAAGGCATTCAAATACCTCAAGGGATCAACAGAGTTTAAGAGGGTAGTATCTTTCAGAAAAGAAGACGTGCAAGAACAAGGGGTCACAATATGAGGCTGTGGGGAAGACTTGGGGCAACATGAGGAAGTATTTTTCACAGAAGGGTGGTGGATGCATGGAACAGCCTCCCAGAGGAAGTTGTGGGGCAAAACAGTTGTTGAATTCAAGAATGCATGGGACAGACAGAGGGCAAAACTAGTGGTAGGAAGGAGGAGGTAGGCCGAGATCAAATAGGATCTGGAGCTTATATAGTAAGTAGGGAAATGGGCAGACTTTGTGGGCCAGGCAGTCCTTATCTGCCGTCAAGTTCCATGTTTCTATGTTTCTACTGTATATCCAAGAAACTATTCCCAAAACTCAGTGTGCTTTACAGGAACAACGCCTGTATCAAACTCCCAGCTCACTGAGAGATTGTTGTATGTATAATCCTCCCAGCATTTGACTATAGAAACATAGAATTTGTTGGCAGATAAGGACCGCTGGCCCATACAGTCTACCCATTTTTGTCTCTACCTATATTGTTACCATGGTTCCACCAAGTCACAGTGACAACAATGTTGTCGAAGGACTTTACATCAACACTTCTGTGCCGATGGCGTTCGATCACTGCAGCACAGTGTCGACAGTCCACTACAGTGCATCCGACTCTTTTGCTGTCTGCAGGGGTTTCACCCCCAGCACCCCTATGTGGGGGTGCTCTGTCTCCTGTACCCCCAGGACTTATGTATACCCACTCTGGGGGCAGATCAAGGGGTGAGTGGCCAACACCGCCCTGATAGCTCAGTCGGAGAGCATCAGACTTTAATCTGAGGGTCCAGGGTTCAAGTCCCTGTCAGGGTGATGGTGGGCTTTGGAAGTACTTAGGTAGGGAAATGGGCAGACTGGGTGGGCCAAGCGGTCCTTATCTGCCATCAAAATCTATGTTTCTATGAGTCACTGTATTCAGATAGTGTCCAACAACCCGCTCGACACTGTGGATGTCGAACGGGTTGTTGTCACTGTACTGGGTTTGCTGTCAGGGGTTCATTGTTCTAATGGTATACGGTCACCACAGATCCTACCTGATCTCCGGCTACTTCCCTCTCCCCTGCTTTCCTATCAAGATTCCTTTTGCCTGTCCCATGCATGCTTGAAGCCCACCACTGTTCCCTCCCAACACCTCCACTGGAAGACTGTTCCAGTTGTCCACCACTCTTTCAGTGAACAAGTACTTATTCACATCCCTCCTAATTTCTCCCATCCAGCTTCATTGCATGCCCCTTGTTCTTGTACACATTCTCTTCTGAAAATACTTCCTCCTGTACCTTATTCACCCTGTGAGTTACTTATATTTCTCTATCATGTTCCTTTCTCTGTTCTCCCATCCAGGCGTATATATTGAGATCCTTCAGTCTCTCCACATAGGGCTTTTGATGCAGGCCCTGAACCATTTTAATTTCCTCTCCTCTGGATAGCCTCTAGCCTGTCTACATCCTTCCTGAGATGTGGTCTCCAGAACTGCACACAGTACATCAGGTGGGGTCTCACCAATGATTGATACAGAGGTAACACCACCTCTCTCTTTCTGCTTGGTGGTTCTCCTCCCTATGCACCCCAGCATTCTGCTGCCTACTACTGCCTTGTCATCTTGAAGTCTTCAGATATAACTCCAAGGTCTGTTTCCTGTTTAGTGACTGTCAATACCTCTTCCCCATTTATTCCAACTTCTAGGTTTCTGTCCTAAGTACATGACTTTGCACCTTTTCACTGAAACCCAGCTGCCATACCCTCAACTACTCCTCATGTTTTCAGGTCTTTACTCATTCTGTCTACCCCACCAGAGTAGCCATCCTTTGCAGATTTTGGTGTCATCCATAAAGAGGCATACCTTCCTTCCAGCTCCTCTGCAATGTGGTTGATAAAGACATTGAAGAGAACAGGCCTCAGTGCTGAGCCCTGAGGCACCCCACTGGTCACTCTTCCTCTCTAGAATGAGTGCTGTTTACCACCACCCAGTGTTGCCTATCCATCAACCAGTTCTGTACTCAGTTTTCCACCTTGAATCCTATCCACAATCTGCCCGTGATTGTATAAGCTTTCTATTTGGTATGGTGTAGGAGGCCTCACTGTAGTTTAAGTAGGCCATGTCCACCACGCACTCTGATCTATTTTCCTGGTCACCCAGTCAAAGAAGTTAAGGAAGAAATCTATATAGATGTGGTTTAGAGTACTAACCCTAAATTCATCTTGAGCAGGATGGACTCTTCTCCACTCATTCTGCTGTTTTGATCATGACTATTCTCCTGTAACCATCATTGCTCCCTTTACTCCTCCCTCTGCCTTCCATCAGTCAAGGGCAGATGCCTTTCTCACTGCATTTCCCATCTCTCCAAAGTGTAGTTTGAGTCCATTCCCATCTATCTCAGCTCCCTTCTGTTTTGCCTCTTCATTCATCCTATCACCTTAGAAACTCCTGCTCCTTCTGTCTGCCTTGCACTAAGAACTCTGTTGGGCAGGGAACTTTTTCAGTAGGTTTCCTGGATCGGTCTAGCCCCTCCATCTACTTTGCCATCTCTCACACTCACTAAAATGTGTTCTCTGTGATCACACACCCACATCTTTGTTTTCACAGCTGGAACAGGAAGATTGTTTCCATAATTTTATGTAAGGATAAGAGCTGGTCTAGCAATAACTTATATTAAAAAGCATGTTATATAATTTCTGTTTATAACAAGGATGAGATGAAGGCATGTATTCTGTGTTTGTTTTTCTGGGTATTATGAATTTTTTTGGGCAAGGATTTCTCCCTTGGCCCTGTAGAGGGTTGTTGTGAGATCAATGCTCAAGAATCCTTGGTTAGACCCAGAAGATCTCTTGAATTACTGGTGATTCTGCCACCTGCCATTCCAGGTGAAAGCTATGGAAAGAGTGGTTGCAGAGAAGCTTTGTGAGCATCTGAAGTCAAATGATATCTTTGAGGTATTCCAGCCCAATTTAAGAAACCACACAGGAAAGCACATCCAAATGTCCAATGATGATACAAGCTGCAAATAGCTTTGTGTATCAGGCTTTAATACTACACACATCACCAGGAAAACACCACAGTTACCCCAGCACTTCGAGCCTCGTAACTCATCCTCAGAGAGGTCTCCTGAGGAAGTCTCAAAGTTTGATGCCCACTGAATTTTAAGGTGTTTTATAGTTTTATTTATTATTTGTATTAGGTTAACTGACTCTGATTTTAATTATTGTAAATTGCTGTAACTGTTGCACCTTTGTGAAGCGCCAAGACCCTCCGGATTGGCGCCAAGACTTAAACTATTATAGGTACTTATTTACTTCCCTTTGACACTTTGACAGCATGACACAGCACTTTTTACAGGAGCACACACTGAGTATGTCCAAATTGTTGGCAAGCCACATGACCTGCAGTAACCAAGCAGTGATGCTGAAGATTGAAAAAGCCTCTACCTTTGTACATTTCAATGCCATTTCTAACCTCTCTCACTGGGGAAGGACCCATCTACTGAAAGAAGCTTTTATTTATTAAATTAAAATGAAATTATTGAAACCCTACTGCAAGAAAGACTGGTTTAGAATCTGAATCCAGTTGGCTGCAGGACCACAGGCAGCATTGATTCACAGGAGGAAAGTCATAGCAAACAAATCTGACAGATTGTTTTGACTGACAAGGTAACTAGCTCAGGGAGGGCAGGATGTGGCTTGCCTGGACTTTAGCAAGGCCTTTGATACTGTGCTCACAGGAGGCTGATTAGGAAGGTGACCAGCCTGGATTGGGATCCAGAATTATAAACTGGATTAGAAACTGATTAAAGGATAGGAGTAGATGGTGGTGGCTAACAGTACTCACTGTAAGGATGGAAAGTGACCAGCAGGGTACCACTGAGCTTGGTACTGGGACCAGTCCTCTTCAATGTCTTCATAGGTGACACTGCACAAAAACTGGAGGAAGGTATACCTTTTGCATATGACATAAAAATCTGCAATAGGGTCGACACTCAAGAGGAGGTAGAGAATATGTGCAGAGATCTTGGGAAACTCAAGTAGTGGTCAAGGCATGGCAGGTGGGATTCAATGCCAAAAGTGTACATTCATGCACCTTGAGCATAGGAATCCTGGTGCTGAGTATAGGATGGGTGGAGGTATTTACAATCACTAGACAGGAAAGGGACCTTGGGTTATCATATTGGAGGACTGCATGGTGGCACAGCAGTGTGACAAGGCTGTGGGAAGGACTAGTAGGATGTTGGGGTGCATAGGGAGGGTTATCTCCAGCAGGAGGAGTGTGGTGGTGTTGCTGCTTTCACTGTCTGGTGCACCCCCACCTGAGTACTGTGTCCAGTTTTGGAGACTGCTCCTAAAAAAAGACAGAGATAGAGTGAGGCAGTCCGAGGAGGGCAACTAAAATGTTCAGGGTTTCTAGGAAGCCCTACAAAGAGAGACTGAGTGATGTCAAGAGGTACACCTTGGAAGAGAGGAGGGGAGAGGTGACATGATTGAGATCTACTGTACAAGTGAGCCTTACAGGGTAAACAGGGTACAGGTGGGGTCTTTTAAATGAAGATGAGCACCAGAACCAGGGGGCATGGGATGAAGCTGTATGGGGAGGAGTTCAAGAGAGATGTGAGGAATATTTCTTCACTGAATGGGTGGTAAATACCTGGAACAGACTGCCAGCAGAAGTGGTGGGGCTGGAATGCTGGGGTATCAAACATGCATTAGATAATCATAGGGTTATATTAGATAAGAGGCAGGAGGGGAGGTTCATTGGAAACCAAATAGGGTATGCGGAGGTAGAATAGGCAGGGAACACTAGACAAAGAATGAGAAGGTTTATCAAGAGGAGTGGCACCTTCACTGAATGTGTGTTTAATATCCTTATTCTGTGTCTGACTTTTAACTGTAATCTGTTTATTGAAAACAATAAACATAAAGTTAAAAAAGAACATCAATATTGTAGCTGTAATAAACAGATACAAAGAGGAGCAACAAGGAAAATGGAAACAAATAAGAGAATGCAGGAGAAAAAGGGATCACTTTATGTATCCAGGTAATAGTGGCAAACAGTGAGATGGCTCTAGTAGCCATCACAGAAATTGGGCCACAGAAAATAACGATTGTGTTCTAACAGTCCTGGGCTACACCATGTTTAGATGGGAAAGAGGAAAGGTAAAGGAGAAGTCATAGCCCTATTTATCAAGGAAGGCATAGAGACAATGGAGGAGGGAAACATCAGGAAGGTATGGGAAAAGAGAATCACTGTGAGTTCATCTCATGGGATCCTCTGGCAATAAACTATGGATGCGTGGATCTGTAGACCTCCAGGATGAGGAAAGAGAGACAAGGAGCTGTGGAAGAACTAGAATGTGGGTGGAAAGGGAGAGGTGGTGGTAGTGGTAGATTTAAATCTGACAAATACTGATTGGGTCATTCCAGTGGTCAGGAGCTCCGAAGTTAGGCCCTGCTGGATACATTGCAGGACTGCCTGTTGGTGCAGCTAGTTATGGAACCCACTAGGCAGGCTGCCATTTTCAATGTGGTGCTCACCAATTTGGAAGTGGTAGGAGAAGTGAAAGTTAGGGAACCACTAGGGTTCAGTGACCATAAGTTTATATGATTTAACCTGGCTCTTGAGACAAGTAAGTCTCATCAAAGGCTGAAATCCTAGATTTCAGAAAGGCAGACTTCAATCATATGAGGATGCTGGTCCGGGGCAAGTTAGTCTGAGTAGATAGCATCAGTGATGTGGAGGAAAGATGGGAGGCAATCAAGGGGCCATTCTTGAGACAATAAAGTCTTGCATGAGAACTGTAATCAAAAGAAAAGGTGCAGGAGACCAATATGGTTCTCTGGAAAGGTCAGGGAAGTGGTGAGAGACAAAGAAGGCCTTCACCAGGTGCAAGGTAAAACAAGGGAGAGTACCAAATGAGAACAAGGGAAACCAAGAGGGCAGTAAGAGAAGCAAAAGCAGACACTTAAGGAGGGAGAAAACAATTCTTTAGATATATTAGGGAAAAACATGGGACGAGTAATTGTTAGGCAAACAGAGGGAGGTAGGTAATTTAGAGAATGGGTAGAAAGCAATTGTTCTTAATGACTACTTCTGCTCTGTATTTACAAGAGAAAACAGAGGGTATCTGCCAGAAAGTGGCATTAAGGCAACTGTAAGGGGTATCCCTAAGATGGGGCAACAAGTATTTGCCAGTGAAAGGCTTCAGAAAGGGCTATGAGCCCTAAAGATAGATGAGGCCCAGAGCCAGATGAGATATATCTAAGAGTGCTCAATTGGCAACAAACTAATTGTACCCTGGTAGGGCTATTCTGTAGCTAAATTTGGACAGGGTAGCTCAAAGAAAACTGGTGGGTAGTAGACATAGATAGTACGTTTCATAAAGGGCAAGGAGTAACCAGGTAACTGCAGACCTGCCAGTCTTACCTCTATTGTGGGTAAACTGATGGAGACACTAGTCAAAAAGGATCTCATGAACTACCTGGAAAGTAATGGACTCCTGGATAGTAAACAGCATGGGTTCCTTGCAGGAAGGTCTTATCAGAAAATACTGATAGTATTCTTTAACTTGCATGAGGGTAGCAGATAAGGGCTATGCTGTAGATTTACTCTACTTCAATTTAATTTCAGCAAGGCTTTCAGCTTGATGCCTTACAGAAGGTTGCTAAAGAAGCTAGAGGAGGTGGACGAGCAAAGGATACAATTAGATGGGTGAGAAACTGGTTAGAAGGAAGCCAGCAGAGGGTTTTGGTTAATACAGGCAAATCAGAAAAGAAAGAGAGATACAAGTGGGTGCCACAAGGATCAGTCCTGGGTTCAGTCCTTTCAATAAGTTCATCAGCGTACATAGGAGAAGGAATCCAGATTAAGATGTGTTTTTGGCAGATGACACTAAGCTCTGTGGCAGGGTAGACAGTGAGGAGGGATTAGGAGTTGCAGATAAATTTGCAAAGGCTAGAGAGTTGGTCAAAGATTTGGCAGTTGAAATTCAATACCAAAAGAGCAAGGTGATGCATATAGGAACAAGAACACAAGGACACAGTACTGGATGGGGATAAAACTGGGCATGACCTCTGAGGACAGAGACCTAGGGGTCATCATCACTGACCTCTAAAACAATTAAACCAGTGTAAAACCAAGTGCGAACAGTGATTCATCAACAGTGCTGAGTGCTGGTAATATTAACAAATACAAACTGTGCATAGAAATGACTGACTGCATAAGAACTGCTGATGTTTATTTCAACTTGCAGTTGCTGCTACAACCATATTTGAAACTGCGTTTAAGTACTGATAGCTGCTAAAGGTATATCTATCTGCAAATAGCACTGAAATGGGGCTAAGGCATTTAAATTACCCACAGTAGTTGGGGCTCGTGGCAAGCCAGTATGGAAGCAGGTTTTGCCTTGGTGGGAAGGGCTGAGCTGCATTCAAATGCTTGAGATGTGCCTCACGTGGAGCGTGAGTGGCGCAAGTGCCACTCGGTAGAAATAGTTTCCACAAAGTCTACTAGATTAATTGAAATCTGCAGAAAGGTACAAATGTGATACTTTGTAAGAGAGGTAATTATTACATGTGTTAAAGAGATAAAGCTATTGGTAAAAGATTATTTAAGCTAAGGGCTAGGCAGGAATCTAAATACTTCTGTAAAGTTATTTTGACATGCATTTTAAGATGAACCTAACTATTCTAGTAGTTGTTTTACAGTAATAAATATATATGTGGGAGGCATTGGTTGTTTGAAAATGTAAATGCTATAGCTCTCCAAAATCAAGGTTTAGCAAATAGTTTTAAAATGACTAGAGGGACAAATGTATCACGGGCACTAGGAGAAATAAATTTGGTAATATAAGCAAGCAAGCTTTAAACCAAATTATGTGAAAGAGTACCCATTTATAAATTCTGGAACAAAGGGTATACTTGCTAACATTTCTAATAATGGCTGGGAACATAGAAGTAAACCCAAGCTCTGCAATAAATACAAACATGAGCTTCAGAGTATTGTATGACAATGCAAGGAGCTTAAAGCTCAAAATGGATCTTTGAAAACCTGATATCTACTGAGAAGCCAGAGGTAATACTGTTGACTGAGACCTGGTTGAATAAAATGTAACAAATTTTGAGATAGAAACTGAAGGATATTATGAACACAAGATGCACAGAGAGGGACAGTGGGATTTTTTTTTTTACTATATACTAAGTGGAAATTAGGGCAAACCTTGATAATTTACTCTGATAAAATTGAATGTTTGTTGGTGGATGTTCAGGAGATGAATATGGTATTGGGAGTTATTTATTCTACACCTAAGTAGAAAATTAGTTCTTTGAACCTCTTTCTGAATGTCTTATGAGTAAAACAATGGGGATGAATTTGTTTATAATAACTGGGGAGCATTTTCTCCCATTGGAAACCCAGGTTATAATTAGCTGTTATGGGTTTCCTTACTCCAATGCATGTGCCTGCCTCCGCTCACAGTGCCCGCCGACAGTTGGCCACTGCTCGACTCCGCCCGCCACCATCACTCAGCAGTAAGTTAATACAAAAATAAAAACAACTTGCCTCGCAGCAACCGATTTGACTCCTATACTAAATTTAAAAACAAAAAAGATTAAAGATAAAGTGTTTGGCAGCCAGTGGGTTGTGCAGGCAGCAGACTGCTGACAGCCTCCATTCCACTGGGATGAGACTGTGGCTGTTTATTTTATACAATTGATGTGGCGAAAATGATCTCCAGCAATTATATAATAATAAAATATGGTTGTGTGTTTAACGAAGTTATACATACCTCCATGTTGGATGTTAAATAAACCCTCGGCTTTGCTCTTTGGGGTTTATGTAGCATCCAATACCTCGGTGTGTATAGAAACTCATTAAACACACAACCCCATGCATTATTCTGCATATTATGGGTGATTTTAATGCTGCCTGGGGACAACCTAGGGTAAATGCTTAAAGAAACGTTTGCAGCCCTCTGGAGTTGAACAAGTAATTATAATTTCAACTCATAAAAGTCATCTTAATAGCAGGGGAAACATACTAGATTTGATATTTGTGTCATCTAAAATTAAGCCCATTGAGATTAAGGTGAATCAACCAAGTTTGGAGATCACAACTAGTCTCCAAAACTGGAAATTTGAATTGATGAAAACAACTTTAGAAAAGTAAAATGGGATACAAATGTTTAAAAAAGAGGTTGTTTAAAACTATTCAAGCGAAAGACTATTGTCTAAATTATCCAAGGAACAGTGTATTTCTGATTCCATGTTTGGATTTGGTGAGTCAGGAATTTACAGACTTATTTATGCAGGTTTGTGACTCTCTGACACCATATACCAAAAACATTCAGAGGAAAGAACAGGCAGATTGGATTACTGAAAATTTAAAAAGAGATTAAAATAAAGGCTAGATTATGGATAATTGCAAACAAATCTTTAAATTTAGAAGACTGAATAACTTTAAAAGGCTAGAAACAAGTCAAAACCAAATTTAAGGGATGCCAAACAAAATGTTATAAAAACAAAATTAGTGAAACTAATGATTCACACCAATATTGGGTATTAATTAAATCTTTGAGTCTCCCCAAATAATAGGCCCATAATTTGGATGAAAAGTGTGGTAGTGCAGTCTCCAAAAGCATCTGCTGACCTACTAAATGAGTATTTTATAAACTTGACAGATGTTAAAATCCAACAGTAAACCTAGAAAACAAAACTCAAATAAAGAGGTAAATCACCAGAGAGAGGGGCTTAAATTTAGATTTAAGATTGTAACAACTAGGCAAGTAAATAAACTTATCAGTAAATTAAAAATTAAAAAGCTTGTGGATATGATGGGGTTGAATGCAGATTTCGAAAGATGCAAAGAAATTATTTCCCGATACTTGCAAAATTATTCAATTGGAGTTTATGTGAAAGTAGGTTTCCCAAAGCTGGAAACATGCTAAAATTATCCCAGTTTACAAAGGGGAGCTAAGATGGATCCAGTTAACTATCGCCCCATAGGTCTCCCTGCCCATGATCTCAAAATTATTGGAAGGGTAGTACAAGAACAACTGGTAGATCACCTAGAACTAAATTCTATTCTGACAAAACATCAATCTGGTTTTAGAAGGATACTCTACGGACACCACACTCACCGACCTGGTAGATTTAATTTCAACATCTTTAAATGAAAACAGAGAGATGGGTGCGGTGTTCGTGGATTTATCAAAAGCTTTTGATACTGTAGATCATGAAATCATGGGCAGGAGATTACTAGACATAGGGTTTGCACGGACACCTGTCAATGGTTTGCATCTTACTTAAAGAACAGAACCCAACAGGTTCAAATAGAGGTGCCCTATCAAATAAGGTTCTAAATGGGAGGGAATTCCTCAGGGATCACTCTTGGAACCTATATTATTTTTAATATATATAAACTCAGTGGCCTCAGGTTATACATAAACCCAAATTCATCTTTATGCTGACAATACTGTGTTAATTGCTTCAGGCAATAGTAAGCAAGAGATGGAAACAAACCTATAGGAGGACTTCCTGACTTTCTGCTCTTGGTTTTCAGACTCCAGACAGGTATTAAATGGAAAAAGTCTAAAATTATGATTTTGGATCAAAACAAGCTCATAAAAAGGTAAAGTAATAGGTATTAAATCTGCAAAGGACGAGATCCTTGAGCAAGTACGACTATAGAAATATCTAGGTATCTGGATAGACCAGAGCTTGGACTTTGATTTCCATATAAGTAAAACAGTAGAAAAATAAATACCAGAATGGGTGTCTTTAGATGTTCTAGATATTGTCTAGATCTTAAAATGAGAGAAACAGTGGTAAATCAAAGTTTTATGCCAATGGCTGACTATGGAGCCCATATTTTGGACTGGCAAACAAAACTTTCTTAACAAAATAAATTATATAACTAAATGGCAAGATTTGTATTAAAATGTGGGCCTTTACATATCACTATACAATGTATACCAGTCTGGGGTGGTGTGACTTTGAGACCAAGAGAGACAGGAAGTGGACCTGTATGATATATAACATTTTGTATCATGGTATTCCTGTTTATTTGATGAACAAACTTCAGATAAAGGAACTTGAGTATGGCCTTAGAACAAATAAGGTAAATAAGTACGTACATCCCAAAGTTAATAACAAGTATGGTAATATGACTTTTTCATCCCTGATTCGGAATACTTGGAGTAATGTAGATCCAGAGGACAAAGAGATGACTAAAGTTCCACGGCTCTTTGTTTGGCAGATAAATGGAGAGCCCTGAAGGATGCCAGTGTATCTCCATAGGAGATATAAGTTAAAAAAATGTAATATTAGGATTTTTCTTCCCCTCTGCTATATTTTTGCTTGTCTCAAGAAGAAACTGCCCACTTCTTCAAATAGATCTCATATGTTATAGGTGCTAGGATTTCGTAAAATGGGGTAGTTTTGAAATGGAAATGGATGATAGCACATTACTTTTGAAGTTAAATTGGGAATAGGAGAAACAGGCTCTCCATAGTAAAAAATGTTTGTATACTCTAGAGTATTCCCCATCTTGTATGAAACTGTGTTTTTTCTAGTATAAACTGAGAACAAATTATCCCTTCTTCAATAGATCTGACATGCTAGGTTTTGTTTGGGTTTAAGGTATTGAAATAACCAAGATGCTCAAATAAGATGTTACATATTGTTTCAGGCCAGTAACATCGTGGGACATGACATCGCCGGACACTTCAAGGTGGCAAACACATCGCTGCACGCAGTGTCGGTGGTAGAATACAGTGCAGGTCAAGACACCGCAGAATGGAGAACACACAGGCAGCAAACTACCGCCCGCTGTGGGAACCATCTAGAATGGCACAGCACAGCTGCAGGTACTAGTGCCCATGAACTGCACAGGGAGCATGGGGAGGGAACACGGCAGGGCAACCTCCACTGAGGGAGCAGGACACAGGACAATGACCATAGGTGCCAACAGGCATGCCGCCCACACAAGAAGCACCACCCAGAGGAACACCAATAGGTGGCCATGGTGTACCAGAGGTGTCGGACTGGACAGGTGGATCAGGGATAGCCCAGCAGGAATACCGTGCAGCCCAGCAGTTGGCCCCATGGTGACAGCAACCACATTACAGCATTCCTTCTGCACCATACAGGAGAGAGGATGTGTGCTAGGGCAGAGGATGCACCGGGCACAAGTAACAGCCACGGTCTGGAGGGCCACAGAGGAACAATATAGGTGGCTAAACACAATCCCTGCTGAATGATGGCCAACCCTCCTCCAGCTGTCGATGGACACTCCCTGTGCCTTCCTGCAGCTGGAACGCATCCTGTATGGTGCCTGTGCATCATCACTCCCACCTTCCTCATGTTCTCCGGTGGTCTGCCCACCAACACCTGACAGTACGTCCATGCCCTGTCATTTGGGCACCTACTGCAGCCAATGTCCTGTGCTGCCATCGCCCACCTTGTATCCTGTGCATCGCTCAGGCTCTATTTGGCAGGGGTCTGTCTCCGTGGTTGCATCCAGGTTGGTGTGGGTTCCATACTGCCCCTGGGCCTGTTTGTCTCTGTGTGCACTACATTGTGGTGGGCCTCCATGGGGTGGTTTGTGGCTGTTCTGTCCCACTGGTACTGCGGCCAGGCTCCTACTTGCCCACCCTGGTGGGTCCTTCTCATCCTGCTCAGTCTTCTTCTGCCACATATTACATCACTGCTGCACTGTTGCAGGTTGCGGTGTTCAACATGGCAGCATTTCTTCCACGCGTTGTTGTGTACGAGCGATATTATGTCCTGCACTGTTCTTTCTGCGGTGTTGTGTCTGTGTCTTGTGTTGATGTTACTGGCCTGAAGCTACATATTGTGGTACTTTTGTATGTAAAACCAGTGTCTTTAAAACAGGTGATAAGTTGTTGTATTATGCGATAGCTCGATATGGGAGTAAATGCTAGTATATTAGTACTGATACGGAGTAAATGATAATATATTATTACTGGAAAATAATAAGTGAATGAGTGCAATCTGGTTTCTTGTATTTATTGTGTACCTTAGCAATCCCTCACATTTTTCAAAACAGATTTGATATGTAGTCCATGCTAGGAGTAAAGAATATTATAAATTTAGGGTTTTCTGGTAAAATGAAATGTCAGTATGTTTTTTACTTATTGTTATACTCTGTATGTGAATCTGTGTTTTCTAAAATCTGCTGGTAGCAGAGCTTAAAAACAGGATCATCTTGAAAACAGGCCTTTTGGACCTAATGATGTGAAATGTCAACTTCCTGTATAAAAATAAAGATTTTACTTACTACTTACTGTAACACGGCCTACAGTAAGGCAAGCAGGATGCTGGGATGTATAGGAAGGATATGACAGCAGAAAGAAAGAGGTATTACTACCTCTCTATAGATCACTGGTGAGGCCCCACCTGGAGTACTGTACCCAGATCTGGAGTCCCCTCTAAGAAAAGAGAAAGACATGCTGGAGACAGTGCAACATATTGTGATCAAAATGATTCAGGCCAAGTAGGGCAGATCTTAAGAGGATCGGCTCAAGGCATCGAGCATGTACTCACTGGAGGACAGATGAGAGAGAGAGAAGATATGACAGAGACCTTCAAGCTCCTGAAACAAATGAACAGGGTAAACTTCAAGGAACTATTTAACATAACCAGTGGATCAAGAATATGGGGGCATGAGTGGAAACTGACATGGGGGTTCAAGAAGGAAGTGAGATCATTTTTTTTACATAAAGGGTGGTGGAGCCATGGAACAATCTGCCAGCTGAGCGGTTTGTTGCTAAACTATCAATGGTTTCAAATATATCTGGGACAGAATGAAGGGCTTAGTGGTTGCTCATGGTGGTAGTGGCAAGCGGTAGCATAGGGTGAATAGTGCAGGTTAGAATCCTGTATGGACAATACTGTAGATTCCAAATTTGTTAGGGTTATGGGCAGATGGGATTGACCAAGGCCTTTTTTCTGCCATCGCTTTCTATGTTTCTATGCACTAATTAAAAGCAAAAAGGATACCAAACATCCTTAATTACAAAAATTTGTAGTATAATTAAACATATACAGAAAGGTTGGCATGGAAATGGTCAAGTAGACATATTAGTGAAATATAAATTTTGGCAAAAGAAATTTTAAACAAAAGTGCACTATTAGATACCTGGAGCATTTTAATTATAAAACATGAAGGGTATTAGATATGAAAAAGAAATTACAATCAGAGAAAGAAACAAAAGTCTTACAGAATGAAAGTGACAGGGACACTATACAAGAAAGAGGCAAGGAGAAGGAAGCGTTAAGGAGTACAGCAGGTAAGTTTATAGAGCGAAGATATTAAATTTCCAGTTAATATAAACAGAGGCATAGATAAGGAGATAAATGAATAGTACCCACTAATCACAATAGAAAACAGATATAATGTACTGAACCAGGATGCAAGCAAGACAGTTAAACACAGGTTCATCCAAATGCAAGCACCCACCTCAATTTTATGGAATATGGCTGGCTTAAGTAATAAGTTAGATGATCAAAACTGGACACAGTTCATTAATGATGCAGATATTTTAATCATTCAGAAAACATGGATCAAGAGAAATGTTGAATTTTGTATAAATGAATAACAGGGATATCATACACAGTAAAATAGGAAATATAAGCGTTGGTGCAGTGGTAGCTGCTCTCCACCACACTGGTGACCACGGTTAGGGGATGTGCTTGAGTTGCTGGAGGGTTTGGTCAGCCAGGGAAGGAGGTTGGGCATCTCAGAGGATGCTCACCTCTCGATTGAGAGAATGAGGCTGCCTCTCACACTATGCAACCACCACCTGACTGATCCTGGTTGAAGGTGCAGGCAAGGAGCGGAAGAGGGTGGAGAGATGCCTTTGGCTCAGACGGATTTCACAACACCTTGTGGCCTCATGCCTCACTATTTCTCTAGCCGTGCATTAGAGCTGCCTAATGCACACCCCATTGTGTCTTATTGCTTACATAGTCCTTCCACCTATTGGTGCTAGATTAAAGTAGTGTATACAGTGTGTGCCTCCCACCCACTTAAGCTTCATATTTCCTGCCAGCCACAACAATTCACAAATGCCATTTTTCTCATTCTAAGTATGGCACTTAGCCTCCTTATTTTATTTCATTCTCCTCACTCTGTAGACAAAACTAAAGGAAGCCATAACAGAGGCTTCTCAGTTCCCCAGTGCTGCAAGCATGACCACGGTTCAAAACTGCCACACTCACTGACAGTATCATGAACAGCCTCTCTGTCCTAAAGATAAACAGGACGGTGAGTCATTTACCACCTTTTCTTTTGTGTGTATAGTATTATTGCTTACTTTCTTCATTCTGTTTTTCCTCTGTGTTTCCACATTCAAGAAATTGAATGTTTATCATAGAATGTTTACCATGGAATACAGGTATTCAAAATTCTGCTCAGTTCTACTAGCAGAATGTTTCTCTATTAACATACTGTACAGACAGACAACAAAGGCTTGTTTTAGAGCCAGAGACTCAATTATCTTACTTGGCAGGGAAAGCAGAAGAGATTTCCTGATGAGCACTAAAGATCGAAGGGATTTTTCACTGTTAGTAAACAAACAGTTGTAATAGAAACTATAAACAATACTTAATGTTTCTGAATTGTTTATGTGTGTAAGGAGAGTGTGACGATCTGGTAAACAACATTTAATTAATTTGTTCTATTTTATTTTAAGATGATTTTAATTTTAGGGCCAGTTGAAGGTTTCTACAGTGTAAAGGTAGCGGCCTTGTTTGTGGTGGAAGATCAGTTCTAGTTGTAGGGGACTGATGGAAGACAGTTCTGGTTGTAGGAGGACTGATCTGCTCATTTTGTAACGTGGTTTAGGACCAGGATGACTGTGTGTATACAGAGAATTAATGTATAGTCAGCTGATCTGTCTTGGCCAATGAGATTTCTAGATCTTTCTTGCCATTTTATAAATCATATTGACATCTATCGGTACTGTTAGTCAGCTCAAGATCTAGAATATTTAACCATCATGTTGGCTTCTTTGTAACCTGGGTTAGACTACACTCTTTTACAGTATCCATGAAAGCAGTACCCACAGTGCACGCTGTTTGTTGATTAACCCAATTGATTTCAGAAGATTGAAATTACCTAATATCAGTACTTCACCCTGTTGAATAATTAGTAATATGTGTAAGATGTTCTGTAAAAGTATCCTTACAAATGGCAGCTAGTTGCAAGCTCCAGGTTTAAGGTCAGGTACTGATACCCAGACTTATTCTATAAGCGCTTCATTATTCTGCCTTAGTTCTGTAAATACAAGCTGTTGTTTAATATATAGGACCACACACCCGCCTCTTGCCACTTCTGTCCTTATGTACTACTGTAGGTTATACACATCAATTTATTTTTCTGTAATTGCTACTGTGTTGGTATTTTTCTTATTTAGAAGAACCTTAACATATCAAATGTATTTACTAGGCTTCTGGCAATAAATGATATCATTAAAATATAACTGAAGATGAATGGGTCACATACAGTGAAGCTGGCAAATACTGCAACATACTGCGTAGAGTTACTGTAGCAAACAAGGCGATTGAAATGGAAGTTAAAAAATCCTTTGCTGTGCAGTAACTAGACACTGCATTGTGTCCTGGTCAGTTCCACTGCTTATGGTTCGACAGTACAATATAACCCTGATGTAACTGAGTTAATAACACGTGGAAACAATACTGTTTGCCCGCACAGCATTCCCCAGATCCTGAAAGAAGTATTAGATATTCTACTTATCAGTAAATCAAAGCAAGTCTCAGACAGTATCTTATTCCTTCTGATATTTATAAACGTATTTATCAAGGTGGACTGCAATACTATTTCAACAGACCGTTGACAACTGCCAAAATTTCACCAAAATGGAGTGGCAACATATTTGTACTGATTCCCCAAAGAAAAAGTATCATGACTCCTTCATTATGATTCACAGTTAGTTGAATGGCAATATTTCCATGTTTTTCTTCACAAAACAATATATAATAGACTGAAAGAATGAGAAATAGAAAACAAACTTACAGTAACTACTCAATATGACTTTAGACAAGTCTGCTCCACCATAGAACAGTGCTATATTGCTCATCAGGTGCTGTTCAAATATTATAAAGTTAGAGCACAAAAGATGCATCTGTGTTCCTCAAGGCAGATTTTGATTCAGTTCTGTGAATTACTTATGAACAATCTAGCAAGTTATGGCTTAACCATAGCTATTATACCCTTAAACAATCTGTCAGATATCTTCATGAAAACAACAGGACGGTTAGATGTGGAAAATGGGAGCTAACAAGAACTAATAAAGGTGGTTTGAGCACTGGAATGGTATTCTAGGGTCTGGGTTCAATTCTCATAGGTCACATCATTTCTTTCTCACTAAAATTTGTAAACTAATAAAGGTGTGAGGTAAGGAGGCCTCCTAGCCCTTTTTTTATTCAGTATTTAGATCAACAATTTATTCAAAAGATTAAACAACCATACATAGATACATAGTTACATAGACAGTGTCGGTAGATAAGCCTGTGGCCCACCCAGTCTGCCCATTTGAACTTGTAAGTTCAGTTTATGTTTTCCTAGAAGTCTGTTGCCCTTACCACTGACCTCCAGAATTCCTTTATGTCTATCCCATGCATTCTTAAATCCTGTGATTATTTCAGCCCCCACCACTTCCTCTGGCAGGGTGTTCCACTTGTCCACCACCCGCTCTGTAGAAGAAATTCTTCCTCACAATTCCTCTGAATCGTCCTCCCTCCAACTTCATCCCATGCCTCTAGTCCTGGAACATATTTTTCACTTAAAATAGTGTATTCCTGCACCCTGTTCCTCCCTGTAAGATACTTGCATGTCTCTATCATATCCCTATCTCCTCCTCTCCTCCAGGGAGTACATATTCAGTTCCTTCAACCTGTCCTCATAGGACTTGTGATGCAATCCATGTACCATCTTTGTTGCCCTCCTCTGAACCTTTCTATGTCCTGTCTATGTCCCACGTAGGTAAGGTCTCCAGAACTGTACACTGTACTCCAGGTGGCTCTCACCAGTGTCTTGAATAGTGGAATTATGATCTCCTTTCCTGCTGGTGATGCCCCTGCCTATGCATCCCAGCATCCTATTTGCTTTACCTGCTGCTTTGTCACACTGTTTCCTACCTTGAGGTCATCAGAGATGATAACCCCAAGATCCCTTTCCTGCTTGGTGCATGCTATATCCTCACCCCAACTGATACATTGTGCCAGGGTTTTGTGCCCCATATGAATTATCTTGCACTTTTTGCATTGAATTTCAACTGCTAAACCCTGACCATTCTTCAAGTTTCTGCAGGTTCCTTCTCATTCTGTCTACACCTCTGGTGTGTCTACTCTGTTACAAAGCTTGTGTCATCAGCTAACAGTGAAATTCTGCCTTCTAGGTCCTGTGCAATGTCACTGATGAAGATGTTGAATAGGACTGGTCCCAGCACTGATCCCTGTGGTACCCCACTGCTCACTCTTCCTCTGTGGAGTGACAGCCATTTACCACCACCCTCTGTGTCCTGCCACCCAGCCAGTTACCTACCCACCACACTACTGTCCTGCCCACACCCATATTCCCCAGTTTGTGTAATAGTCTTCTATGTGGCACAGTGTCAAAGGCCTTGCTGAAGTCCAGATAGGCCATGTCCACTGCCTCCCTGATCCACTTCTCCTAGTCACCCAGTCAAAAAATTCAACGACGCTGGTCTGACATGACCTCCCCTGGTGAAACCATGCTGCCTTGGGTCCTGTAGTCCACTGACAACCAGATGTTCCACCAGTCTCTCCTTCAGTAGTGCTTGCATGATCTTCCCCACTACCGAGGTGAGGCTGACTGGTCTGTAGTTTCCTGCTTCCTCTTTGTTCCCACTTTTGTATAAGGGGACTACATCTGCTGTCCTCCAGTCTTTGGGTATCTCCCCTGTTTCCTGTGATCGGGCTAAACAGGATAGCCAGAGGTTCAACCACCACCTCTCTTAGTTCTTTAAGGACCCTGGGTGCACCCTATCTGGCCCCATTGCTTTATCAACTCTTATTACTTCCAGTTCCTTCAGGACCCTTTCTCAAGTAAAGGGACTGTAGTCCATTTGCACCATTCTCACCCCTTGTACTCCCTTCAGACCCATTACCCTCCTCTCCTCAGTAAAGAATGAGCAGAAATACCTGTTCAATATGTCAGCTTTACTGTTGTCATCCTCCACGCCCCCCATCGTCCCCTTCAGTCTCACTATCCCTCCCTTGCCTTTCTTTTTTCACTTATGTACCTGTAAAAGGTTTTGACCCTCTACCCACTGATTTGCAATGTGTTCTTCTGTCTGAGCTTTGGCTTCCCTTACTGACCTCCCTGCCTCCCTTTGCTTCTCCTGGTACTTCTCCTATCCCTTCTGCCTGTGTCTTTTTGTATTGCTTGAATGCAATCTTTTGGCTTTCACTTTCTTTTGCTACCTTTGGAAAACATAATGGTATCTTCTTCCTTTTCCTCTTGCTTACCTACTTAATGCATAATTCTGTTGCTCTTGTAATCCCCATTTTAAATACTGCCCACTGTTCCTCAACCCTGATTCCTGTCCCATTCCCTTAATGCCTCTTTCAAGTATCTCCCATTTTCCCAAAGTCTGCCCCCTAAAATCCAGGATACGTGTTTTGTGTGGTTTGGTTCTGCTCTTTCTGTGATTTCAAACCACAATGACTGGTGGTCACTGTTCCAGGTGCTCCCCCACTGTTACTCCCATCACACTGTCCCTGTTTGTGAGCACAAGGTCCAGTATTGCCTTCTGCCTAGTTGGTTCCATGACCAGTTGCTTGAGGAAGGCCCTGAAGGGAGTCCAGGATAAATCTGCTCTAGTTGATGCTGCTGCTGGGATGCTCCAGTCCACGCCTGAATATTGAAGTCTCCAACCAGTACTACCTCATCCTTGTCTGCCATCCTTTGGTTGGCTAGTATCAGCTCCCTAACTGTTTCTTCCTCCTGGGCTAGTGGTCTATAGACCACACCTGTGCGGATGGCTGGCCCCATTTTCCTTTCCAGCTTAACCCACAGTATCTCTTCCCATTTTGTTCCTTCTGGATCTCTGTGGCCCTTATGTCATTTTTTCATACAGTGCCACCTCCTCCCTTCCTACCTGCCCTGTCTCTTCTGAATATGTTGTAGCCAGGTATGGCCATCTCCCAGTCGTGGTTATCATTACACCAGGTTTCAGTGATGGTCACAATGTCCAGGTCTGACTGCACCATGACAGCCTCCAGATCTTCCATCTTGTTGCTAAGGCTCCTGGCATTGGCACACATGGCTTTCCATGATTTGACCTCCCTAGACTGTTTTGCTGTTCTACTCCAGCCCCTTCCATGGTTGTCCTTTATCCCTGGTTCTCCTTGCTGTCTGCCCTTCTGCTGAATGTTGCCCCTTTTCTGCTGATCCACCTCTCGTGCGCAATCTCCATCTTTGACACTGCTTTGTAGAGATAGCCACTCCTCCGGGTTCACTGGTTCCACTGCTAGCTGTGGGGAGTGAGCAAGTAGGTACCTCCTCTGGCCTGCTACCCCTTTGTTAGTTTAAATGTTGTCAATGTAGCATTTAAATTTATCATTGAGTGCTTGATTCTCCTGGATGGATGCAGGCCATCAGGCTTGAACAAACCTCCATCCTTCCTGGTGGATCCCAGTCACCAATGAATCCAAACCCTTCCTCACATACATATGATCTCACAAAATCAAATATCTAGAAACAGCAGCTTGCATATACAGATGACTAATCTTGCTTTTCCTTTCCTGAAATGATTATAGAATCAATAAACAAATGTATGTTGTGAAACAAAACTCATTGCAATAAGACAAAAGTCATAATAGAATCCAACAAAATCAACTATGTGTGAGAGTAACATTACATTAACCCTTGCAGGGCTGTGGACAGATATATCAGTCCAAAATTCCTGTTCATTCTAATTCTGTTGTCAGCTTTAAGGTTAAATCAGGTTAAGACCATAAATATTTGGGGATAACTTTCTCAGATAACCTTACACAAAAACTCTGGATTCTTGGGGCCAATAAATGTATCAGTTCTGGAGCAGGTGTTAGTACATTCATTTGATGTTAATATGAACATATGAAATGCCAGCAGAAACAGGCCACATGGTTATCAAGTCTGCTCAATTGTGCAACTAGCCCTCAACTTGCAGCTACTCCCACCCTTCCTCCCTCCCTCTTAACAGTCATCCCTCTCTGTCCCATCCCTTCTTGAAGCAGCCCACCATCCTACAGGAAACTACCACTCAGGTAGAGTGTTCCACTTATCTACCGCCTCTCTGTGAAATAATGTCTCCTGATATCCCTCCCGAATTTCCTCCAACCTTAGTTGATGCCTCTAGTATCCCTCTCTTTGATCTGAAATATCTCCTGTATTACTCCTTGTTTATCCCCATCAGGTACTTAAAGGTCTCAATCATATCTCCCTATCTCTGCTGTCCTCAAGGGAATACATGTTGA
This sequence comes from Neoceratodus forsteri, assembly GCA_016271365.2. Classification (NCBI taxonomy): domain Eukaryota; kingdom Metazoa; phylum Chordata; order Ceratodontiformes; family Ceratodontidae; genus Neoceratodus; species Neoceratodus forsteri. The sequence continues at coordinate 276,160,834 of CM057451.1, forward strand.
GCATATTCAGCCTTTCTTCATAGGATTTCCTCCAAACTCTGGATCATCTTAATCACTCTGGCTGCACCCCTTCCAACAGTCTAATGTCCTTCTTCAGGAATGGACGCCAGTACTGCATGCAGTATTCCAGGTGTAGTCTGACCAGTGACCTGTATAAGGAAGGATCACCTCACTAATTCTAGAGGAGATCCCTTGATATACAGCCCAGCATCTTGTTGGCTTTCATTGCTGCCTTCCTGCACTGAGCTGAATTGTTCATTTTCCATATTATAATCACCCCAGGTCCTTTTCCTCCTCCTCTGTGCTCTCAACTGTACCCTCCCAGCTGATAGCTCCTCCTCTGGTTCTTAGATCTGAAGTGCAGTGCCTGCACTTCTTGACATTGAATCCCAACTGCCATATTTCTGACCACTCCTGTAGTTTAGTGAGGTCTCCCGCAGTCCCTCCATCCCTAAATGTCATCCACCCCAGCTCCCAACTTGGTATCATCTGATCTTACTCTAGGTTCCGTGTGAAATATCTGCTATGAATATCCCAAACAGCACTGGTCCCAGTACCAATCCCTGAGGCACCCAAGATGAAGGAATCCAATTCAAGTGACAACTATTATAATAGAATCTAAACTGATGTCACAAATCCTCTAAGGAGAAGAATTATAGGTACTACAAACATACCCCAAATAGAACGGATCATTATTTAAAACTTTAAATCTTACTAGGCCCTCCCAATCTACCCTTTCTAGTCTCCTTAGAGCTGAAATCAGTGTTTCTTGGTAGATATGTAATTGACAAATTGGTAACTATACTGGATAAGCCTGAATAATGTTACTTTAAATATTTGCCAATAATACTTCCTGTTTAATAAAGGTGGAGTCAAAGATCCATTTGAAAATTATTGACCCGCTATCTTATTTCAGCACTTGAGAAAAAATTCTAGAGAGGTTGTGTGCAACCAGCTCTAAGACTGCTTTGAGCTACACCCCTCAATTTCTGATGTGCAACATGGTTTTAGAAAACTTACGGTATGAACACTGCCGTTGTCTGGCTCAGTTCAGATATACTTGGGCTATGGACCATGGACTAGTGACTGGAGCCATATTCAAAGACTTAAACCAGGCCTTTGACCTTGTAAATCATGAGATGCTCCAGTCCAAATGCAGACATATCATTTTGGACTATCGTGCATGCAGTTGGTTCTGGCACTCACCCAATGGACAGAAAGCAACTAGTGAAATGGAGGCAGAGAGTATCTGACCTAAAGCCAATAACTAAAGGTACCCAAGGCTCCATCTGGGCCCATTATTGTTTTCAATGTTTATAAACTATATGGCTGACAACTGCAGGGTGGGCCAAGCTGCAATTGTATGTGGATGATGCTGTACTGTATAAGAGTATGGCAGATGTTAACCAGATAAACCTGGACCTCAGGTCTGATTTTAGGAAATTAGAGATGGCTATTAAACAAGAAACTTGTCCTAAACTTCAGGAAGACAAAACCATGCGCTTGGTTCCAGGCATTTGGTTAAAGAGAAGATAATCTTCTCCAGCTATCCACATTGGATGATATGCAGCTGGAAGTGACTGACTTTGTGAAATATGCATTTAAACCAGCAACTCATGCTGAAACATCATGTCAGGGCTGTGATTAAGTCCCTATATCAGAAGATTGCACTCCTGCAGAGAATTAGTGGATGCCTCAATAGCAAAGCCCAGCAGGTCATTGCCCCCAGCACACTACTAGCTGCCTTACTTTATGGTGCCCCTGTCGAACAACCCTCCATGGTGCTGAGCTATGCAAACTAAAGGTGCTATATCACAAAGCAGCATGATTTGTGACAAGTGCACAGCCCAGAGACCATCACTATGATGTACTCTCAAGTCTTAACTGGCCCTCCTTGAGGCAAGATTAGCCTATCTGGTCCTCTGCCTAGCCTTTAATTTAGCTAAAATTGCTGCCTCTCCCAGTCTCCGTGGTATCTTCTAAGCCAAAATCCAGAAAAGGGCACTTAGGTCCTTAACTTGTCCACTGCTAGAGATCCTGAGGGCCAGGACATGCACAGATAAGAGTCTGCTCCATCCCTCTGGAATAGTCTATTGTTAGAGGTGTTGAACTATCTTTCAGCAGCCCTTTCAAAAATACTCAAGTCTTATTTGCATGCTGGTAGTCACTTTATTTGCAATTGTTGGCCTAGTCTACCCCTCCTAATTCCTGTCCATAAACTTCTGCACGTAACAAGTGATTTAGGTTGGTGAGTGCTAGAATGGCCTGCCACACAAATGCGTATACTGTAATCCTGATCCAGGTACCTGTTCTCATGTTATCTAATGTAACTTAAAGTGTAATTAACCCTGAACTTGTTCTTGCATTATGATTCATGCGATAATGCTGTCCACATTCATTTCTGTCCAGTCTGATTCTGTATATATATTCTTAGATAGATAGATAGACAGATGCTGTAGCTAGCTAGCTAGATAGATAGATAGACACTTTATTTCTAAAGTTTTCCATCCCAGAAGCTCAGAGCTGTACAATTACAAATAAAACAAATACTGCAAAAAGCGTGTTCATGATCACATTACAGAGCATATAAACCTAAAAATCTTAATATATCTACCACACATAATAAGACAGTCAGTAAGCAATATAAAACTTTCAGTAATTATGTTAGTCAAATGCCTGGTTAAATAAAATTGTCCTGAGCCCCTCTAAGGTAAGGTAGGTAGGTAGGTAAGGTAGGTAAGGTAGGTAGGTAGGTAACATTTTTTTCACAGAAATGAATATGGATGGCTCCACTGAGCGAAGCTCATTTACAGTGAGGTCCAAAATTGAAATCGTAAGTTTTTTTAACGTGTTTTTTTATTTATTTATTGAAATGATTCACCAGGAAAGGCACACTGAAGAACAAGTTGTTCGTCTCACAGTGCATCCTGTGGAGAGGGTATAGGGGAATACATATATACATATATTCAGACAAGACATAAATACTGTTTATACAGTGGTAAATGAACACGGTAAGCAGTGCTGGAATTACAGAAGATAATAATGCATAACAGCAGTAATCAGTTAAGTGCTACATCTCATGTGCAGCATATCAGAAGGGATAGACGAAGGTTGTCTCGCTAACAGGTGATCAGAGCAGAGATTAGGAAAAGGAGATTAACCGAGGTACAATTTTTTTTTAATTTTTTTATATTTTAGTCTTTGGTAACCAGATAAGGCCCATTAGGCACAAGTGCTTGTTTTCAGGGGCAACCGAGGAGGAAGTTTTGAAGAGCTAAGGAGATGGGTGTGGGGAAGAAGAGAGGCGGGTGCCTCTCTCAAATAATCTGGCAGTGAATTCCACAGGGCTGGTGCGGCAATGGAGAAAGCACAGTCTCTTGACTGCTGCAACCTAGCCCTGGGGACCACCAAGAGGCATCCCTCAGAGGAAAAGAGGGAGCGAAACGGCAGTGAGGAACCAGGAGGTCTAGCAGATAGTGTTAGAAATTGTTAGATTCTTCTTTGTTGCTGTTTGTAATTAATTCCAGGGTGCCCTGAAAAGGGACATTTTGTCTTAGCTTAAATAAATAAAATACTTCATAGAAAAGGCAGAATAAAAAACTGGTTACAACTGTTACTTGCTTCAGTATATGAATAAGTCTCTATGCTTTTTGGGCTAAGTAGCTACTGTTTATTTTTTCTACTTAGTCACTAATTATGAAATAACTAAATCAGAAATTAAGACCAGAATTCAAGCTATAGAAGTACAGTCAACTCTAAATGAAATAAAAAAAAATATAGTAAATGATTATCATGAACCAAATTAAGGTTTGTCTTGGAACAATATTTAACAGTTATGAAAGATCCTACCTTGAGGCACATGACTACACAAGGCAGATTTGAATCATGTAAATCAAATTATCTAAATAAAAAATGATAGCCAGATGTTTTTCAACTCCTAATTCTCTGCCCATTGAATGTTCCAGAAGAAGATAAACATATATGGTACTGTACTGTACTGTGCTACCACTATGTCCCCGGAGAAAGAGGCAGGTTTGCAGTGAAAATGTTTCAGACACTCTATGTGCCTTCAGAAATGTTTATAATATACTTGCTGCCTTCACTTGATAAGAAATGCTTTGCAGATCTAGCCTGCCACCTTAAAAAGGCAGAAGCAATCAGGAAAACAATATTTGAATAAACTGATTTGCCATCTTTTGGTTGAAAAATAGATTCAATAATGTAGTTTAGAGTCTTATTACCTGAAGGGACTTGGTATTCTCCACTGTATAAGATGTTATCTTGTTTTTTATATTGAAGATACACAGTTACATAAGGGATACAATTTAAAAGACTATTCAACTTAGTGTACGATATTGTGATGTGATATATAAAGTATGTAATACTGTTTAAAGGTTTTACAATTGAAATAGCAATAGTTAATCAATAAACTTGAATTGATTTTAATGTTGTATTTGTTATTTTATCTGTACTGTTTTCTTTTGTCAATCATTTTCCTTTCCTCAGCTAATTTAATTATGTATGAAATGTTAAATGTAAGTACGTCAACATTTTGTACCCACAGCTGGTTGTCATTTTAGAATAAGTTGCAACTTGCCTTGACTGCTGGTCTGATTGTTCACTGTTGTTCATTTGTTGACTGGGCAGTTGAGTTGTTTGCTACTGGCAGTGTCTTTGTAGGTTTCTCTTTCCTTGATTATTTTCTATTGTTTTTGACACCCTGAGCAAATAGGAGGGCACCTTGCAAATAGACCAACCTACTTTGGGGCTGACTAGCAGTGCTGAGGAGTTCATGGCAGGGAGCTGACCAGACCACAGACAGCCAGGTCAGAAAGGACCAGCCAGTTCTGGAGTAGCCAAGAGTAGCCTAGGATTAGTCACTCATGGCATAAGATAGAACATGGATGGAATGGATAGAGGAGTACCTGTACTTCAGAGCAGTGACAGTAGGGTTGTCAGGGAGCTTGGAGAAGCATATACATTCAAACCCTGGAGACTAGGGTTTGTATCCCACAGCCCCCACTTGCATACTGTGTGATCATGAGCAAGTGTCTAGCTTCCTTGTGCTCCCAGGTCACACCTAGAAACAAGCATTCATATGGTAGAAAAAATGGGCAGGCTGGATGGGTCTTGGGTACTTATCTGCCGTCAACTTCTGTGTTTCTATGTTGCTAGGTAAGCTTCAGCTTAGTGTGCCTTTCCTGTTAAACAATTTCCTTTCCCAATTTCCCCAGTTCACTTACAGTGCTACAGTAAAATCTCTTCCACACAAAGATGAAGAACCAGTCAGCCTCTAAGGAATTAGCATCTAGCCCATCTGGGAGGAACCACTGCTTATGCCTACAGCATTTCATCTTTTTCTTCTGTTCATTTCTGGTCAAGGTATTAATTGCTACTGAAGGGACATTTACTATGGAGGGAGTTGTTTGAGGAGGAGTTCACCTATGTACACAGTATTGTTTGTAAGCTCGAACTGTTAGAACATTGTATCATAGAATATACAGTATACTATAGAGAACTAAGATATACATACAGTATGAGCTATAGAGTACTAACCTATAGAGTATAAAGTACTGGAACATTTAGTGGGTTGCTGCAGGTAGAATTAAGCCTGACAGTCATCCAGAAAGGTACATAAAGTTCAGCATAGTAGAGATCCCCAATGTCAACAAGCTAGCTCACCTGTCCGACATTGGTGTGTTTCTATTGGGGACTGTGCCCCAAACTCCCCATGTGGGAAGCTTGAGCCCCGCGCCTCTATTAAATATTACCAACTCCAAGTTGGAGTTGATTGGGGGGTGAAACACAGAAAGGGTGAACTCTCACTCTTGTCCTCGACAGCGACAATCTCCAAACCTGTTGAGATTGTTGCTGTGAGGGATTTCACTGTGAATGTTTCACTGTTTGGTTGACATACAATAATACTGTAGGCTGTGTGGCTACATAGAAGACAACTGGCTGAAATTAGGCCTGGCAATTATCCAAAGAGGGATATTCAAAGCAGTAGCAGGTTTGGAACCTACTGTAAGGCACAGGGGGCTCGATTTTAAAAAGGCCCCTAAATTGGTGCATCATGTGCTGAACCACCACCTAGGCACCCACAGGCATAAGGGACCCTGCACCAGATTTTGGAAAAATAGTCCTGGCACCAAATGCCTCAAGTTTGCCATGAGCCAACAGCTGTGCTGAAGAAATGGCGATGGGAGGGGAATACTGCAAGCTGCCTGATGGGCTTGCGGCAGCAGCCAGTGGTGATGATGACTTGCCAGCAGGTTGCCTGGTGGCTGGTTGGTCATCCTGGGTATGCTCTAGCTTAGGGGGATGAGTCAGGATGGGGTGGCAACTGCCCCGATGGGGCTAGTGCGTGGCTGCTATTGCTCAGCGTGGTTCCATGTGGGGGGGCAGATGCATCACTGCCACCAGGATTTGTGGGTTAGTATGCCACAGACCACAGGCTGCTCCAGTGATGCTCTGGCAGGTGTCAGGGGCAGTATGGGTGCCTTTCTTCAGGGGCAGAGGATCACCCCCACCCAGCGATTGTGCTCCAGGACTGGCATAGCAAGTTAGACCAACTCCAGGACCATGCACCATTAGGAGGCTTTGCAAAATACCACTGTAGGGGATATTGCAGTGCTGCCTCAGTGCAAGCCCCTTCCACCATGGTGCTTCAGTGCAGCTGTCACAAGAATGGTGTAAGCCTGGTTGGTACAGGTAGTCCCCAGTGGTGTAGGGTGCCTTTCAAAATCAGGGACTGGCACAAGGTGTGGTACAAGGGCCCTTTGTGCCATTTCTCCTTGATGCAAGCCCTTGCACCAGTCCTGATCTTTGAAAATTGGCCCAGAGTATTTATAATATTAAACGTGTGTTTCTTCCTATTTGTCTAAAGTTAATGTTCCTTGTATGTTGTTGGGTTAGTAAAGCTCTGCATTTACCTGTCATTTATTTACCATATCTTATACTGAAAATTCATGATTTACTTTGGGCTACTCCATATTCCTTGGGTTCAGAACCCTATCCATTACACCTAGACCAGCAGTACAGTGTTTTGAGCAGTTAGCCAGATATAACATGCCTTGTAAGTTCCTGGCAAGGTTGATGCAAAGTGATAGGAAAGGCCTCCCTTCATAATTACCGACCTGTTTTCTTTGAGTTAATTGGTTAGTACAGGTGAGCGAAGTAGGTTTATGCTGCAAAGCAAATCACTCACACTTTCTGGGTAAAGGATATATGTACCCACAACAACCCTAATGTGAGAGTGTTAGGCAACAGGGGAAATGGGTATTTGTACCCTCCCTTCCAAACAAAATGGCCCACAATTTGAAGCTGAAGCACAGTGTTGGCTTGGCCACAGGACAGGTGCAATACTACCAGTAGTAGAAACTAGCCTTCTTGATCTGGGGCAGATGCATTTAATCAGTCATTCTATTCAGTGAGGAAACACTGTAGCAGTAGGAAGGCTGCCAAACTGTGGAATATTTTTGTGATGAGCAGCTGTGCCCACTCAGGTCCCCCAGATCCTCACATCATGAGTTGGCTTTGAACCAGTGCATTATTATTTAGCCCTGTGACACATGCCTTCCAACTGGGTTATTTTACAGTGTACACAGAGAAAACAGGCTAATTTAGGCACACTAATCTTCCAGCCTTATCTAGGATTTAACGTACAGAAATACAGGGTGAACACTCCTACTAAGAAAATTGATACTTAACAACTTACAAGCATGTCATCTTTTAAAACATCCCCATTGAAATGCAAATACTGAAGCACTGCTTTATCATTTTCCAGAGAAAACCTCCTACTTTCACATTATAGGCGTTTCTACCAAGTCATTATTATTTTACCACTAGTCAGGCTAATTTGCACGGGATAAAATAAGACTGTATCACACATGGAAGGAGCAGCTGTAGCATGCTTCACAGCAGGAGACAGCACATTACATTATTCTATAATTAGAACAACATTTCAAATGCAAACTAAAGGAACATGATCATATATCTGCATCTGTGCTACAGTAAGGATTCAGTCTTGAATGCTTGGAAAGAAACTGACCATGGTAGTATGCCAGTAGTTAAGGAAACTAGTAAATTCCAGGTTGCCCAACTGCCCAACTAGGGCTATACTGTAGTAGTATTGGAGGAGTTCATCCTGGGAGAGGATGAACTCAAACACAACAAAATGAAGACTCTACCCCAAAATAAATGCAAAAATCTTATTTTCTTCCACCAAATCAGCAAAGTTTTGTGGTCAAAACATCACTTCCGCACAGTGGTATCGTCTGCTGTCCATTTATGGTTCAAAACCTCGCTTGGAATATTTCCTGATTAAGCTTAGTTTTTGTTTCCAGTTAGATGCCTCCTGTGTGTTGCTGTAGAATTAATACTATGCCATAGGACCGGGGATGACCTCTGTACTATTATTTAGTCTGAAATAGGGGTGATGGCTTCTCGCTGAATGAAGTATACCAGTAGCTCCCATGACACTGAATTCACTATTGGTTTGTTCCATCAAAAACAGTAGGGTAGTCCAAGGCTATTTTATATTACACAATAAACATACTGAGTGGTCAGTTAAGGTCTTTACCAGTGGATAAATCCCGTGCAACCCACAGCAGAGGAAGGACATTTATAAACAACATATATACATTTTAAATGTATTTTACACTGGTCTATTTTATAATTGCAAAAAGACATTCCAGGATGTGGGTAATTGAGGGATTAAGGAGTTCAGGAAATGGGTTCCAGTGGCATCACCAGGCTGATTTTGGGAAGCTAGAGCCCCAAATGTAAATTGAAGCCCCCAATCATTTCCCATTGAGAGAAATAATCACATCTTGTTGTCCCATGGACAACCAATTTAGTGCTGGCTGCATGGCTTCTTTTTTTATTTTCTGTGCGTGCATGATTTTGGCCACTAGATGTCCTCGTTTATGCCTTAGTGTGGCGCACCACTGCTGGTCACATGATCGCGAGTCTGGAACGGAACCCCATGTGGTGAATGTTGTGTGCGACTGTGCGACGGAGCACTGCAGCCGCAGAAGACCACTTCACGCCCAACCACCAGATCCATTCGTACCAGTGCCACCCACAGGACTGAGGTGATCCAAAGAATGGGTTGTCGGTAGCTGCCTGTCAGTCCAGAGGGAGGCGGGGGGCTGATGGAAAAGGAGAAGGAGAACATCTGATGGCAGTTAGGCAATGTGCCATTTTCACTGCAGCTACAGACATAGATGCATCACAGTGCAATCGAAAAGCACTGACATAGATGGGGCTGGTGGTTCTAGCAAGCTTGTTGTGGGTGTTGGACTGGTAGAAGTTGGAAGCTGTAAAGGGACTACAAAAGAAAAGGAAAAATGTTTCAGTTTGGGTTTGGGGTGCCTTGTTTAAAAAAAATACACAAAAAAAACAAGGGGTGAAAGTAGGGGTTGGGGAAGGTAGGACAGTTTAGTAGGTGAGTGGGGTCTGGGCCTGACTGACTCTGTGTTGGTCTTGTGGACTTCTGCCACATTAGAAGATCGAGAGGACACTGAGCCAGGGATAAAACGCTACCAAAAGAAAGGGAAAGTCTGAACAAAATACTACAATGAGTGTACTCTTATACCAATTAGTAACTTTACTGCATCCACATTGACAAAGTTAGTGTACTCAGTAGTAGTACAAAACTATAGTACAGAGCAACAGAGGTCATCACAATGAAAGGGGATTTTTTTCTTCTGATTTGTGTGGGGCAGTTGCTTTGATGTTGTAGGGAGAGAGGAGGCTGTACAACTGAGTGAACACAGAAGATAACTGTGCCACTGCTAAAACACAGCACTGAACTGGAGCAACGGAAAAGGATCTGAGAAATAAGAGGAGGGGCTTTGTGTTGCCTGCCCTAACACGAACATTAATCAAAGGCTGAGAAATAAGAGTGAGGGGTTTGTGTGTTGCCTGCCCTAATACCTAACATTAATCAAAGGCTGAGAAATAAGAGGAGGGGCTTTGTATGTTGCCTGCCCTAACACGAACATTAATAATACAGGCTGAGAAATAAGAGTGAGGGGCTTTGTGTGTTGCCTGCCCTAACATGAACATTAACAAAATGCTGAGAAATAAGAGTGAGGGGCTTTGTGTGTTGCCTGCCCTAACACAAACATTAATAAAAGGCTGAGAAATAAGAGTGAGGGGTTTGTGTGTTGCCTGCCCCAACACGTAACATTAATCAAAGGCTGAGAAATAAGAGTGAGGGCTTTGTATGTTGCCTGCCCTAACACGAACATTAATAAAAGGCTGAGAAATAAGAGTGAGGGGCTTTGTGTGTTGCCTCGCCCAACACCTAACATTAATAAAAAGGCTGAGAAATAAGAGTGAGGGGTCTGTGTGTTGCCTGCCCTAACACGTAACATTAATCAAAGGCTGAGAAATAAGAGTGAGGGGCTTTGTATGTTGCCTGCCCTAACACGTAACATTAATAAAAGGCTGAGAAATGAGAGTGAGGGGCTTTGTGTTGCCTGCCCTAACACAAACATTAATAAAAGGCTGAGAAATAAGAGTGAGGGGCTTGTGTGTTGCCTGCCCTAACACGAACATTAATAAAAGGCTGAGAAATAAGAGTGATGTGCTTTGTGTGTTGTCTGCCCTAACACCTAACATTAATCAAAGGCTGAGAAATAAGAGTGAGGGGTTTGTGTTGCCTGCCCTAACACAAACATTAATAAAAGGCTGAGAAATAATAAGAGGGCTTTGTGTGTTGCCTGCCTAACACGAACATTAATCAAAGGCTGAGAAATAAGAGTGATGTGCTTTGTGTGTTGCCTGCCCTACACGAACATTAATCAAAGGCTGAGAAATAAGAGTGAGGGGTTTGTGTGTTGCCTGCCCTAACACGAACATTAATAAAAGGCTGAGAAATAAGAGTGAGGGGTTTGTGTGTTGCCTGCCCTAACCTAACATTAATCAAAGGCTGAGAAATAAGAGTGATGTGCTTTGTGTGTTGTCTGCCCTAACAGAATATTAATCAAAGGCTGAGAAATAAGAGTGAGGGTGAGGAGAGGCTTTGTGTGTTGCCTTAAGAAAACTTGTGTCAGGTTAGCTGGGACAGGGACTCGGGTGTGTGGCTGCCTGGCATGTGAGAACATGTAGTGTAAAAAGGTAACAAAAGCAGAAATAAAAGTAGCACTAAACATCAAAGCAAGCAATTTTGATTGGTCAAGTGTAATGCTGGGTGAAAGGTGGAATCTTTGAGAAGTTACAGGAGCACTGTCCTTGCATCATTGCTATGCAATTATAATACATCTTAATTATTACTGTTTTATATAGCCCTTCTATATCTGTGAATAATACAATGCCTCAACCATTTACTTTGTTGCTAAATAATTTTTATAAGTTTTCCTTAAAATACGGCCTTCCGACCACTGGACTACCACTCACAACAGTGGGACTACCATTTTGGATAGGTCAGTTGTCTGGGACTACCATGTAACTTTGAAATTTGTTGATCCCTGATGAGCGCACAGGCAGCATTCAGGTTTGGATTTAGTCACTGGCTGCAGAAGATCGGGAGTGTCTCTGGAATGGGATGTTATTGAGCACTGAACAGTGAGAGGAAGACAGAACCAGCGAGAAGGCAGGATTATATTCAAATTCACAGAGTCAGAGGAGGGCTGGACTGACTGACAGGGTTGGTAATGGCATGGCAGTTGGCACTGCAGCAGGTGAGCCAGTTGTTGGACCACAGGGGAGTGATTGGCAGGGTGGGGGTCCATAAAACCAGTGACCGCCTCAACTTCCCGGTAATGCACATGTCTGAAATCATGGCTTCAACTTTTGCCTTTAAAATAAAACAGTTTACAGCCCTCGCTTCGCAGAATGGGACTTTTTGAGCATGTCAGTATTCACAGCCCTATCTGGTAAGATGCTTTATTTATATTGGACTAAAAATAAGTAATTCCAGCATGAACGCATTTCCTCAGCTCCTCACTTGTCTAGCTCATGGATGCAGAGCCGTAATTGCAGACAGACCATCTAAATTTTAATATTTTTACAAAAATACACAGTATGCAGCCATTACATTAAAGTACGCTACTACTAGTTCATTTTACATTTGTGAAGCTTCCTCCCTAAACCTTCAGTTTGGGCAGTTCAAAATTAGTCTTATAGGCTGACAGTGACGGTGTCCTTTATTGTTCTCAGCTTCTTGGCAGAAATAACTAGAGATCAGAGAAAACTAACAGCCTTTTTCTCAGTTGCCTACCTAATGGATTTGTGTTGAGTGTTTGTGCTTGTGGCAAGCAATGGTAGCAAGCTCAGACAAGGCAGCCAGTGATACAGAGCACTGCCTAAGCTATAACCTTTTGTTTGTCTGACTTGTCTCATATTTGCTCAGGGTACTATAACCTTCCCAGCAGATCTACTGGGATAATTCTGTCTGTCTGTTTTCCTCTGGGGTCTCCAGTAAGCTTCCAACTTTCTTTGGGATCTTAACATTCCCAGCAGACTGCTGGGATAATAGTCTCTCTTGTTGTCCTCCTCAGTGGTCCAGTAACTAAATGTTTCCACATGTACCAATAAATAAAGGTCATGATAACCAGCCTTTTTAAACATATCTTTCCCCATTAAAATGCAGGAAAAGCCACCATTTGAAGAGGTAAAATGTCAAAATTTCTGGGGGAGCATGCCCCAGACCCCCCTAGTTAGGTTAAGATTTTGACTAAGGGCATTAGCCCCCCAACTTTTCTCCCTCTGGTGACGCCCTGGTGGGTTCCCTCCTTTGTACTGCAGTTTGTAAAGTTTGGGGCTGGTGAGTGAAATCACAAAGTCAAAAGTAAAAGAAGCTAGACACCCATGAAAGTTCAATATTTTCTTAATTTTTTTTTTATTCCAATAGATCCTCATACACTGACATTTCACCACATATGGCTTCTTCAGGGTGAGGATATAGTATTAAACTATAATTGTAAAGTATTTACAATTGAGTTTTAGCTCAGGGTAATCAGCAGACCAGGCTGACCCTACCTCAAATGAACCACATTGCAGTTCGATTCTGCCTGCCACCACCGGCTCCCACAGAAAACAAGGTACTGCAGCCTGTGATTTGAAATTGGTCCCACTCTCTTAGGCTGTTCTGGTTGGTGCACTCGCTCTTGGCTAGAAGCTGCAGCCCCAACAGCCTGATTTCTGCTGTATTCAGAGTTTAGATTCTCCTGCTTGATTTCATATATAGCAGTGTATTTTAATTTTGTACCTCCTGTTAGCTCATTTAAAGCAGGTTAAATGCTGTGATTAATTGTTCTAGTACTGCTGCCTTAATTCTGGTTTACTGCTGAACTACTGTTTCTAGTGTTGCTAAAAGTTAATTTTGCTCCTGCCATACTTCTTTTTTTTGGCTTAGATCCACAGCCCTTGCTCATTCCAGAGCAGCACTTGCCGCTTCCATAGTCCGCAGCTCTGCCCCACTTAACTCTCTCCCAATTTAGCCCAGTCCTCCTTCTATTCATTCTTTTGTTATTCTGCTTTCCTGTCTAGCCCCCCATTTTTAGCACAGATCTCACTTTCTCTTGTTTCCTTTGTATGATATTTGTGATCCCTCCCTCTTGCCTCCTGTTAAATTGGCTAATTTTCTATTTTTTCCCAAGTGCTTCAATGCCCAAACGGGCTGATCCTGCCTCAAATGAACTGCATTGCAGTTCAATTCTGCCTCTGCCACTGCCGGTTCCTCCCAGGAAACAAAGTACTGTAGCCTGTGGTTTGAAATTGGTGCCACTCTCTTAGACTGCTCTGGTTGGTGCACTCACTCTTGACTAGAAATAGCAGCCCCAACAGCCTGATTTCCTGATGCCTTTAGAGTTTAGATTCTCCTGCTTGATTTCGGGCCCTCCCGCCCACCCTGCTTGTCCTCTATTAAATGCACTTTTTGACCTCGCCCCATCCTAAAGCTGGCCCACCCCACCATCTTAAAGGGGAAATAACCTTGTTATAACCTCTGTGCACTCCCTATAAGGGAAACTCCTGCCCACAAAAGCTGTCCCAATACCCTGTAACTGTAAAATCTTCCCTTCAATTACTAAAGTAGCTAATTCTGAACATTCCACTATTTTTACCTTTCCCCTTTATCCAACACTTGCTTGTTCTGCAGACATCCCACCCTCTCTTACTGACAGGATGTCCACTATGTTCCCTTCATGTTTCTCTTCCTATTCCTTGGCTCTCCCTGTCCTCATCAGGCCTCTTCCACATGCCTTTGCCCCAGCTTCCTGCGCTTGCTGTCACAATCCTTCTGACACCAGATGAGAGTCGCACATAGCAACACCAACACTCTTCTTAATAAGCCATCCCCTTGAGACTCACTCATGATCTCCCTGGCAATGCAGCTGACTGCCAATTGTCCTCAATAATTTTGGATATCGCTGATCCTCTATGCAATATACCCTCCCATTTTACCACCATTGGTACCCAGAAATCTTGCTCATACCTCTTATGCAGGTATACTAATTTTTTAATCAAATAACTGTAAAGATGGCTCAAGACTGTGATCTTTCTGCTTTTGATCTGTGCTGCTTAAGTTGAATTAAATCCGCCTCAAATAACAGTAGCCTCACCCTCCAACTCACAGCCATTAATGGTTTGAGTATCTGCACCTAAATGTGTGCAGCAGTAAAAAAAATTGATTATAGCCAAACCTGGGTTTCCAATACAGACCCTGATATCTTTGTCCTAACTGAGTCATGGCTAAAAAGTTCTGTCTTTGATAGTGAGGTCTCACTCCCTTCCTATAACATGTATCATAGCGATAGTCATTCCAGGGGTGGGAAGTAACCATATTTGTCAAAGACAAGTTCTCCGTTTCTGATACCTGTAGCTGCCATACCTAAGCAATTTCAGTTGCTGGCACTTAAATTTAATTATCTCACTGAAAGAGACAATAACTGTGGTAGTCTGTTACAGGCCACGCTCAGGTAGTATGGAGCTCCTAAGTTACCTGTGTAACTTAACAGACTCAAAACAACACCGAGTCATTATCCTCGGAGACTTAAATCTTGACTGACTAAATAACAACGCTAAAACTAAACAACTGAAAGATTTTGTGACGACTCAGACTTCACACAAATAATATCTCATATCACACATCCTAATCCAAAGAATTCCAGAAATGGTATGCTGCTCGACATAATCTTTAGCAACAGACCT
Source organism: Neoceratodus forsteri (assembly GCA_016271365.2). Taxonomy (NCBI): domain Eukaryota; kingdom Metazoa; phylum Chordata; order Ceratodontiformes; family Ceratodontidae; genus Neoceratodus; species Neoceratodus forsteri. The sequence goes on from CM057451.1 coordinate 276,175,996, forward strand.
CATAAGTTCACCCACATAGCTGTCTTTCACAACGATGTCCATAATCCTTACTGTGGACTGTATTAGAGGTACACAAACAGTCAAGACAACAAGCAGGTTCATTTGGAAAAGGAGTTCCTACAAATTCAACCCATCTGCCTATTTAACAGACCTCAGAAATGTAAACTGGACAGATTTTACCTAGCCTCAAATGTTACGAATGCTGCTCCTTACTCAATGACACCTTATGGTATCATCAACAGGCATACCCCATTGAAAAAGATGCAATTCAATTCAATTTTATTTTACCAGGATATCACCATTGAGACAGCTCATTTGAAGGTGGTCCTGGAAGACGAACATACACAGGAGGTACATAGAATTAATTAATAATCACAATGGCAGATTCAACTACAGTGGTAACAAAACCAGTAGTACAAAACAAGTAATGTGCAAGTACAACTTACTTAGGTTCCATACATAGAAATTAGGGTGCTGATACAAAAACAATACTAACTGTACAAGGGATACTGAGACAGATATATGTGCAGGTACAACTCAAAATAATTACAGAAGGAAACTAACACTAACAAGAGTGGGAGAACAGGAAGAGTTGCTGGAATGAGGTGTAAGAGTATGTGGAAGGCAATGAGACAGCAAGAGACAAATAGGGGAAAGGGAGGTAGAAAATGGTGGAAGGGTAAGGGATAAGCAAAATTAGGACATGAAGTGCAGAGAAGAGATATATAGAAGGTATTTAGGATTTGTGTAAGAAGCAGGTTAGGAAAAGAGGAATATACTATGGGATCCCACCACCAGAGAAAAAGAAGAACGTAGAGTGTGGAACACATGCCACCAAGGAAGCAATAAGTGCAGGAGAGCCTCTTTAGGAGATGGGCCCATTATTTTGCAAAGCAAGTGCACTTGTCCTTTGTCTGTAAAGTGAGTTTAAGCAGAGAATTAAAGGTACACATCCCGCAGTATGCATAAGTTTTAGTGTCTTTTGTAAGGAGTTCCAAGAGTGGGTAGTGCATATCCAATGGATACGGATCCAAAATGGGTTCTTATCTTAGGGTGTCAAATGTAACATAGGAGAGTTTTCTGAGGGAATACCTGCAAGGGGAAGCATTTAAAGGGTTGCAGATGTAAGGAGAAAGCTTTTGAGTGATGACTCTATATGCCCAGAGGGATGCATTGGGCCACCTCCTAGTATTGAGAGAGGCCAAATAATCTATAGATAAAGGGAACAGTGGGGTGTTGAAAGGTGCATTTAGGATAAATCTCAATGCTCTGTGATAGAGTGTGTCTAGAGTACCAAGGACTGTTTTAGGCATTGGCTGTAGAGAAAATCCACATCGTCAATTGGGAGGAAGGTTGACTGGACCGATCTTACTTTGGTTCATAAGTAAGTGGGTACCTGGTGCAGGAGAAAGGTCCAAGCCTTTGGCATAGTTTTTAGCTGGTTCCACGATATCAGTAGCAAAGGAAAGTTTACAATCCAGCCACAAACCTAGATATTTGAACTTCTTTACTAGTTCAGTGGTTCCCCAGAACTGTGACAATCTGTGGGTTAGCATTCGAGAAGTTGGGATTTGGCTCTTTGGTGTAAGGGGAGAACAGCACAACTTTGTTTTTTGGCATTGAGTAGTAATTTCAGTTGAAGCAGATTTTGTTGGAGAAGGTCAAATTCATGCTACAATTCAAGGCAGGCAAGATGTAAGGAGGATCTAGCAACACAGAGCACGTGTTATCCGAAAGAGGTGGATGCTTGCAGTGTTAATATTAAACTCAATGTCATTGATATAAATAACAAATAATAGTGGCCCCAGGATGGACCCTGTGAACTCCGCTACAAAGGTTTTAGAGGGAGAATGTGCCATGATTTTTACCCTCTGCTGTCTACCAGTAAGGTAGCAGAAGAACAATTTTATAGAAACGTTGTCCAACCCAAGGTTATATAGCATTGTTAAAAGTATTCGATGGCCAACAGTGTCAAAAGCCTTGCTCAAATCTAAAAAGAGAGCACAGACATAATTATTGACGTCAAGGAAGTTTGCCAATCATTGGTGACTTTTGCCAGAGCCGACACTGTGCTAGGTTTAGGCCTGAATCAGAACTGAAGGGGTTCAAGTAGGTTTGCAGATTCAAGGTGATCTCTAGTTGAGAGTTGACCAGTTTTTCTAGAAGTTTGGATAGGATAGGTAGCAAGGAGACTGGCCTATAATTATTTAGATCACTTGGATCACCAGATTTGTAAAGGGAATAACATGCGCTATTTTCCAATCGGAGGAAGTGGGCCTTGAGCAAGGGACATATTGAAGAGGTGGGGACAGAGTGTAGTAGCCTAATTTTAGGAAAAAAGGTTTGAGCTGGTCAGCCCCAGCACTTTTCTTTTCGTCCATGGCAATTACGAGATCTTCAACCTGTTTGAGAGTAACTGGCTTGAAACTGAATTGGTTTTGGTAATGATGGACTTTAGTTGGTAGGCGAGAGGGTCACCAACAAAGGGTGGGAGGAGAAGCTTGCTAGTGAGTGAAGAGTCAAGTTAGCCCGGCAGCCACAAAACGGCTGTTTAGCTGGTCTATTATATCATGGTTGCTTGTGTAGGTATTGGCCCTGATACTATTTTAGCTGGGAGAGATGAAGGTGGTTTATGCCCTTCAACTTCCCTGAGGACTTGCCAGAATTTGGCAGCATTGTTTTTGAGGATTCCAGCACTGACTGGAAGTATGTAGACGTCTCTGCCTGAACAAGTTTAGTATAGTGGTTCCTGGCTGCTCTGAAAGCAGCCCAATTGGAATCTGATTTAGTTTTACAAGCTTTCTTCCATAACTTGTCCCATGGAGTAGAGAGTTTTTGTGTTGGTAAATCAAGGGCATGTTCTTTTCCTTACTCTAACTTTAACTATTGAGGCATTTTTAATCACTTGCAAAGCAAGATGCTGAAAAAGGTTGCAGGCCTCAGAGACTGTGGGGCCAAGTAGAAGTCCTGCCATCTAATCTCGTTAAGATCAGCCAAATAATCAGGAATACTAAATTTATGGAAACGTCTTTTGAATGAAAAGATCGGTGAGTAAATGTTCTTGGTAGGAGCCTCACACAAGCTATAGCTCTGTGGTTGCTAATATTGTTATCGAATATCCCAATGTATGAAATTTTATGTGGTCAATTAGTAAGTATGAAATCAAGGAGGGTGCTGTGTTCAGGGTTTTAGGTTAGACGGTTGATGTCACCAATTAGTTGAGTAAGACCGAGAGTGTCGCATGAGGTTTTAAAGATTCAGAGCAGTTCAAGTTCCAGGCTAGGTTAAAATCCCACAAGAATATACATTCAGAGTTAGCGACTTCTGTGATCATATGGAGGTGATGGGGTATCCTAGACCTCCTGAAGGTAGTCTGTAGCAACCAGAAATGAAAAAGGACTCATTAGAAGGTAAGGAAAATTTTAAGGTTAGGCTTTCAAATTCCTTGGGTGAGGAGGTGGAATCAAAAAGAGACTGAAAGCTTGTCAGAGACATAGCTTGCAACCCCTCCCTTGGTAGTCCTATCGATCCTAAATATGTTATAAGATGAGATATTAATAGCATGGTCGGTGATAGACACTTTCAGCCAGGATTCAGTGACCACTAGTATATCTGGGGAGGAATGGAGGACCCAGGCCTGTGTAATATCCAACTTTTAAGCAGGCTGCAGGCGTTAATATGCAGAAAAGTGATACCTTTTAGTTGGGTGAGGTCTGAGGAGGACACAATAGATATAGGGGTCCGGTATTTAACTCAATATTACCAGAATATAACAATAGTAATAGGATAAAATTTTGAATCCGCTAAATAGGAATTTCAGGAGCAAAAGATGGCCCGTTTAGAGGGTGGGGTCCTGGAGGAGGAAGGGAGGAGAGAAGATCAGAGTACAGTCAGTAGAGAGATAGCATATGCAGTGCCACAAGAACAGTGCTACTCGTGCCATAAGTGTAAGGTGAGGATAACACAGTTAGAAAGAGAGCAGTATGTTCATGGGGTGCAGTGTCAGAATAGCAGGAAGGCTGTAACTGCACAACTAGTTTCTGTAGTAGTGGGTGGGGGCAGCAAAATTGAGATGGTGTGGCCCTAACTGAACAAGTGTCTTGGGGCTCCATAAGACTGAGTGTTCCGTAATTAAGTCTAAGGAACACAGGAGAATAAGAGAGGAAGGAGGAGGAATAGTGGAAGGTGTTGCATGTTAAGCTTAAAGTTAAAGGTTAAGAGACAGCAGTAATGAGAAGGTAGTGAACACGTGGGATATAGCCCTCTAGTGGCTAGAAGTTATACTTAAAAAAACAAATAAAAATTAGAACCCATAAACACTCCTGCCCCTGGTTTACAGCACAGCTTAAGTCAGCATTAAACAAAGGGACCGCCCTGGACCACAGCCAGGAGGACAAAATTCCTTCGGACTGGGAAGTATTTAGAGCTAGCAGGAATGAATGCACTAAATTGGTTAGAACCACCAAGGCAAATCATTACCTCTCAGCATTTAAAGATGCCAAAGGAAACCCCAGCAAGTTTTGAGGCAGTAAAACAGCCGAGGCTACAGACATTCATCCCACCTTCCTGACAAGATTACCTTCCAGGGTAATACAGTGACGATAAGTCTGACATTTTAAATTGCTTCAATACCCATTTCTCTACAGCAGGTCTAGCTTTCCAATTCCTCCAAAGCTGCCACCCTAAATTCTCTCTACCCACATTGCTCCCCCACACTTACTGAAAATACCTTCACCTTTGCCCCATTCCATTATAAAAGGTAGAGGACCTGCTACTTCATCTTGATATAAAGAAAGGTGCAGGTGCAGATGGGTAAGGCCCATATTTTCTAAACATGGGTTCCAGTACCTAACTGCCCCATCCTGTACCTGTTCAATCTGTCTGTCAGCTCTTGCACTGCACCTGAAATCTGGAAAACAGCACATGTGCTACCTTTGTTCAAATCAGGGGATCCAACAGACTTGAACAACTATTGCCCAATCTCCCTCTACCTCTAATCTTTAAACTCCTGGAGAAATTAGTAAATACCAGGTTAGAGATTACCTCGATAAAACAATTCAATAACCCATCCCAGTCTGGTTTCAGACCTGCATAGCACCACCACAGCCCTTGCCTCAGTTACCAATGACTGGCTCCTCATCATGGACCAGAAACAGATCACGAGGGCCGTATTCCTGGATCTCAGTAGGCGTTAACAGCTGATTGACCATGCTTTACTCCCTTGACCCACTGAGCTGCCACGCTATTACCGGCCCGTGCTTTCTGGTTCCCCGCTACCACTGGCAGACAGCAGCAGATCAAGGCCGAGGGCACATTCTCTACACTCCTCCCTGAGGTTCTATCCTTCTACCACTCTTGTTCTTGATTTACAGTAACTTCATAGGAAACAGTGTCAGCAAAGCTAAGTTGCACCTGTTCGTAGATAACACAGTTCTCTACACCTCAAAATCTTCAGCAAGTGAAGCATGCTCCTGCTTCAGTCTGAATTTGATCTTCTTCAGCAAAATCTACCACAGGCCAAACTTCTGCTAAACGCAAGAAGACTAAGGTCATGTACTTCCACTACAGCTATCTGATCACAACACCAAAAGCTATTGCTTCACTGCCCCCACCAAAACCCACCTTGGCGATAACCTTGAGGCAGTCACCAAATTTGAATACCTCGGCTCTGTATTAGACCACCATCTAATGTTCTCAGCCCACATTGCTTCACTTGCAAAAACTAAGGCAAAGGTTAGGCTTTTTTCAGGAACAAACCCTGTTTCCAACCAAAGCTAGGCTGAGACTGGTTCCACCATGTTCTTACATCTACTGCATTATGCTGATGTGATCTATGGATGTTGCCCAGACTCCTGCTCCATACGCTCGATGTACTCTAGCATAGGTCAATGCAATTTATTATGAATGTCCACCGCATCTCACCCTTGTGATCTATACACCTCACTGGCTGGTCCTCCCTGTCCATGAGACAGCTCATCCATTCACCACATGGCTCTACAAAACCCTTATACTACAACTCCCTCTTATATATCCAAACTCTGCCACTATCCACTACAAGAGCAGCTCGCTCATTCTATTAGACATTCCACAATCCCACTCCCACGTCGGCCAACTGGCCATGACCCAGCTTCTACCAGCAGCTTGGAATAGAACATAAGCTACTCTCAAGCTTCAAAATCTTATATCACTAAATATCTTTAAAAACCTGGTCCACAGCAACTTGAACAACCCATGTACATGTCCTAAATGACCAGCCCTCATACTTAACTCTTAATCATTTCATTGCCATATCTGCCAGTGTCCCTCTTGAGTCACCCTATCCTCATGTCTCCCTTCTTTTCTCTCTACCCCGCTCTCTCTCTCTCTCTCTGTCTCTCTCTCTCTCTCACAGCCAAGTGGCCTTTACTCACTCCTTCCTTATTTCACCATTACCACCTTGACTGTTCTGGTCGTAATTACTTCCATTACTCAGGATAGGGCACTTATATTTAGGTTTATTTACACATCTGTACTTGTAACACAACTTGATGTGCCTCTTTCAATCACAGAAATGACAAATGATGGTCACCAATGTACATCAGTGCAATCAAATTGTTCATTGTCTGGAAGTTTGTAGTATATTTCATTTCTTCTGTAATGTATCATATGGTGTTATCGTCTCTGTATCATGTATTGTACTATATACTGTGACAGTTGTTTTCTTGTATCAAGCAGTCCTTCAGGACCTCTTTGCAAATGAGCAAGCTCAAGGGAGTTTTTTTCCTGCTAATAAACTTGAACTTGAACTTGATTTTTACAATCATTTTTCATAATGCACTCATATTTTTAACTTTACCACTAGACGGTTGATGCTCCTATCACAATTTGGATGCTATGTCATGCTCTTAATACAGTAATCCTCAAATTTAGAAATTCTGACTATATGCAATAATGTTCATGGACAACATAATGCTAAGGCAGATATACAGTGCTGGTAACATCCTAAGACAAACTTGACATTCAGCTATGTATTTAGTTCATACACATCTTTGCATCTGACTCTTAACACTTTTGGTTACAGTTAAATTACTTTCTATTACTTCCTTCATATATACTTTTAAGCAGCATTGTGAATGTAATCATGTTAGTCAAATAAAGCTCTATACAAAGTGTTTATTTAGCTAAAAAGGCACGGTCTGATTACAGCATTCCACTCTGTGGGACAGTTTAAGCTTAGCACTCTTTTCAATGCATATATCTGTATTCTTTATCTATAAATAATCTTGTTTCACATACCGTTATCTTATAGTACATTTCTGTGAAACTTCTGATAAATTCTGGCTGCTGTGCAATTCTGAAATACCATCTACGGTCAAAGAAAGATTATTTGTATAATCTTTCTGTCAATTAGTTGGTTCTTAGGTAACCAGTGTGCTTAATTAGGTAGTATAAAAACCTGACCTGTTTTAGAATTAATCAGCCTTTATTTTCTTCTTTCATAAAATAGCTACAGTCTCTCCTGTTACAGTGCTGAAACAAGTGGATATGGCAAATGTTAGTTTCCTTATGTTTTATACACTTTAGTATCAGATAAGCAAGCAATAATACCCGACAGAATTAGGCGATAGTCAGCTATACCCACCCACCCAGGGGCATAATGAGGCCCCACGCCACAGGCGGAGGGCCTTATAGCCCTGGAAGGGTGGGTATAGCTCATACCACCCTGGAGGGTATTATTGCTTAGAAATGGGGTTTTGATGTTAGTTTTAATAGTTATAAAATAAGAGTGGTATTTAGTTTAAAAGAATACAAAAATCTAGAAAAAACTTTGTCTGGTGAAATAGTCCATGCATTTGTGTGCTGTTCCATGTAATGTTGTCCCTCCTTCAGAAATCAATTGTATTCTATGTATCCCTCTCCATGTGGAAGAACAGATGGTTTATTGTAAAGTTTCAGTCAGCAGTTTGCCAGGATAATTTTTTGCTGCAGCTCTGTGTTATATACAAAGCTTTTTTTATTTTTGGAGAGAAATGCAGAGAGATTGTCTGGGTGAGGCAGGCAGTGCAGGTTAGCAGCACAAGCAGTTTTGGTGCTGTAGGGAGGCACAGCGCTGTCATTTTAAAAAACTCACGCCAGCCCCGACAGCATGACCAGTAAAGGTTGTTGGCTTCCTTTGCATTGTTTTCATGTGTGGCTGCTATTTAAATAATTGAAAGATGGGGCGGCAGAGGAGATGGGGTTTGTTTTTGGGGATTTTCCTGCCATGAACTCTTCCCTAACTCTCTTGCTAACGCTAAGCGAGAGAAAAAATTGATATTTTAAATGGGAAAGAGGGTTTTAGCCAATTGGAGAGCTGGCTGGGCACAAAGTTTTTGGTGATGGGACTGGCTGGGCTGGTACTTTAATAGGTGGGCATCTGTTGTCTGATAGATGCCCGCTAGAAAAGTCCTTCAGCCAATCAGATGCTTCACATAGCTTTGCCCATTTTCTAATGCTGGCTGGAATTTATTCACTTCATACTTTACTTGAACAACTTGTAATGAGTTAATCAGTCTCATTTTCTTCTTTTAAATTAGATACACTCTCTTGCTATAGTGCTGAAAGAGGTGGATATAACAGAACATTAAGTTTCCTTTTGTTGTATATTTTTAATGTCATATAATGCTGACTGGTGTTTACTCACTTAGCACTTTTGTTTTAACAGCTTGGATTTTCATTATTAACCTGAGAAGTGTGTTCTAGGCTAGGTGACAAGGTACAAAATGTTTTTGAGTTTTCAGACTGCATGGTAATATTAGTTACATTATGATATGTAGCCACAGTTTGAACAGTTAGAAATGCCATACTAAGTTTAAAAAGAACCAATTGAGGGATTACCCACTTCTTGTGTTGTTAAGTCACTCGGCTGTGCCTTGTGACACACCAAAATTAGGCATGGGTAAATCCTCAATAATATGCCTACCATGCCTCATTGCATAAGTACTTAATGATGGCAAGAGTACCCAGTCAGATAACATGTTCACACCCACTGCTCTATGGGGCTTTCAAAATGAATATGTGACTGTGTTGTTGCGGTGCCATTTCTCCATATCAGGCTAAGTTGTTGACTCACTATTCTCCTTCTAGAGCTGTTTTCTGCTTCAGAGAAACTCCTAGTCATCAGGAATATTATGGGCTCTATTTAAAGCTGTGTGATGATGTTGAGTACAATTTATCCCCAATGACCACTTAACGACACTGGCAATATTCTAGCCCTTGTGCAGGGTCACAGTCCTTTACTGCACAGTCATAAACCACTTAGCACCTGTGCAGGAAAGGAGGCAATGGTCATGCACAAAGCATGGTGACCCTGCAGACTCAGTTACAGACTTTAGTGATGATGACCCTGTTTGTGGAACTGTTATAAGTCAGCAGTGGGGGTGTTGCAAAGCTGTGAACAAGTCAGATAGAGCCTGCAAGAGGCCAGAGATTGTAACAAGACAGAGCCAGTGGAAGGACACCTCATGGGAACAGGGCTAAGAGGAGGATTTCACCAGAGACCTGGGAGTGGTGAAGGACCATTGTGTGGGAGCCATTGGATCACCAGAAACTACTTACTGAACAAAGAAACTGAATTGCCTGGATGCCCAGAAGTGAGTCACGAGTAGAGATGTTACAAAGTTTTAATCCAGTGGTGTAGTTAATGCAAATTCTCCAAATTTGCTTTTGCAGACACATTTGTGAATTTTACTATTTAATAGGAAAGTTGCTTTTGCAGCTGCGCCTCATAACTTCGCTTGTAACTTCACCTTTGTGGTACATTTAGCAAAGTTTGGTCAAATGAGTCTACTAGTAAACAAGTGTCTCAAGATCACACAGAAGAGCTTCTGCAGGTCACATGGTACATCTCTATACAGTAAGATAGCTTCACTTTCAGTTTTGCATTGCTAGTAAGTCAGTGGTGGAGACAGGAGCCTGACAGCTTTCACAGAGAAAAAATATAATATAAAACCCAATTTTTCAGCCCTTTGCCTTTTTTCTGATTCTTTCTTCAGTCTCATTCATATGCTAATATCAGATGATAGTGTTGTGCGAGATAACGTCATGCCTGGGGTGATTAGGCACGAGGTCGCAGGCCGAGTGCGACTAATCACCCCAGAAGTGATGTTATCCCAGCACAACACACACCCTGGAGTGCATTATTGCTATATTATACAATGGCTCACTTATATTGAAAAACAAAAACAGATAAAACAGCATTTTTGATAGATTTTCACTTTATTTCTTAATATGGAGATATACCAAGGAAAAAATAGTTCTATTTTGGCCAGTAGGTGGTGCTGTTGAAAGATTAGCGTGTATTGTAATACAGCCCCCCAATACACACATGCACAGTTTCCTTTTCCTGTTCACAGGGACAGGTGTTCTAGTTTGTGGCAAATGCTTTTGATCGGGAGTGGAGAAACGTGTTTTTGAACAGTACTGAGTGAGTAATCTCGTGCCCTTTTTGTTATGATGATCGCGATACGATCGATGTAAACTCAAAAAAAAGGTGTTTGTTGATTCAGCCCACCCACACTGGGACTGTTAAAATATGTTTCACTTTGTTTTTTTATCATATTCAGTCAGGAAAGAGGTAGTGGAATGACCGCACGAAAAGCCGAGAGCGCGATGGTATTTGAAACCACAAGGCAGCCTAGTGATAGAATCACCGTCTCAGATGACGGCTTTCTTTAAAACAAAGAAACATTTATCTGCTTGGTGACATGCTGTTTTGGGGGTTGTAGCCAGTGTTTGTGGTTGTGGATGGTGGCAGCGACAAGTAAGCAGCTTCGATTACGTATTTTGAATAGAGTTGCTTAGTGAGAATTAAAGTGGCTGCAGATGGGTAGAAGTTAACTGCATTAGGTGATTCTCAATACATTTCTGTGGTCTTCAGGTACTGGGACTAGAGCCGTGATGTTGTGCTCGGATAACATCATGGCTCCAGTCCCAGATGGACCAATCAGAGTCCAAGATTCTTTTATGCCATTGTATAATTCTTTATTTTCGTATTAGTAATTTAGTTTCTGTTTCTTATGTGTCCACCTGATGTATTTCAGACTACATAAGTCCTGTAACAAGGGCTTTGATTAAGGACTTATGTAGTCTGAAACGTGTCAAGCAGGCACTGTTTTAAGGTGTAAGTACACACCATTGACGCTGCTTTTAATGAAATAAAGCATTTTTAATGATGCCAAAGCTGCCTGATTCAGCTTGATTTGGTGGCAGTGCCCAATTTGTTGTTATCCACCTGCACCAGAACAAGCACCTGCACCACCAACAAGCACCATGGAGGAGACTGCAGAAACTGGGAGCGGAGACGGGGACCTCCGCTGCAGGGTTTGTTCTGTGGAACAGCTAATGAACAAATTACTGGAGAACCAGCAGGTTCTAATTGAAGGAATGAATGAGGTCTGTCGTGGCAGTGTGGATGCTGCTTCATCTGACAGTGGGCCTTGAAAACCTTTCAACCATTACTCCATACTTCCTTTTCATTCCATTTATCTTCAGTCCTCATTCCTCCCTCTTTACACCCCATCCTTTTCTGTCATATACTTTACTCTCTCCTCTCTCATCTTAGTCTTTCTTCCTCTCTTTGTTTACACCCACAAAACAATAACAAAAGGTTTAAAATCCCAAACAATTTGAAACTTTCTTCCTGCCTTTCTCTTTTGCTGGTTCACTCCTTTCTTTCTTCTCTTGCTTTCTGCTTCAGTGATCTCTCTCCTTCTTTAAAAAAATTCTATTTTTAATCTACATTTTCTTTAATGGCACTGTTTATGTGCCATATCATTCTCTTCTCTCTCTCACTGCTATTTTTGTTGTAAAACACAGTTGTTTGCATATATGGTGCATTTGAAAAGCACCATTTCAAAATTGTCTGGTCTCCTACTATTTTATTTCATTCCAGCAATTGATGCTGTGCTGTACCACCTGACCATTTGCACTGTCAGATATATTCCTTCCCACAACACAGTTACTCTTTTCACTGTTCTTACTTCCTGAAAATTTCTCCCAAACAAGAAATTATTTAATGGTGGTAGCTACTGCTGCACTGTTCAAGTCACATTCTCGGAAAGTATTTATAAAGCACATTAAGCTAGTCGACATGTGCTCAAGCACAATATATACATTTTCACTTCTTGAAATGTTCTCCTAACAAGAAACTATTAAATTGTGGTACTGTACCACTGCTGCTACTGCTCCATGGTACTGTGCTGTGTGTCATGCCACCACCACATTTCTTGCAGCGCACTTTAGGTTAAAAATGTAAAGAACAATATACATAAATAGTGTGCTCCAAATTTTCTCAACTACCAGAATAAATACATCAGGATGATGCATGCTGCTATATGGGGTCACCTGTGTGTCAGTCACACCAACACGTTTTTACACTTTAAGGAAACTGTGCAAAAGCAAAATATACCAAAAATCTGTCTTCAAAGAACTGTTCTCAAAGAGAGGAAAAATTAAGTCATAGTAGAATATGAGTGGAGGCTACCTGGGCTAACGATGGACAGGACGGGCAAGCGGTTCTTAAGTGCACAAGGAGGGGCAGGAAGAAACTGCATGTAGTGGTGCATGTGGGCACTAATGACCTGGTGGGGAGATGGTGGAAGTAGTGACGAGGAGGTTTGAGGAACTAGGAGGGCTATGTGGAAGTGGGGAATCAGTGGCCTTTTCAGTGGTCTCCTGGTACCTGCATACGTATGGGAAGGAAGGGAGGATTGGGGAGTTCAACAAATGGCTGGGGGAATGGTGTCAGTCTAAGGGGTATGGGGTAGTGAGGACTGGGGCAGTACTTGGGAAAATAAGGATCTAAATGCAGATGACAAGTTGCACCTGAGGCGGGGAGGTGAAAGGAGGTATTAAAGCAGAGGTTTGAGGGTATATAACATCAAGAATAGATTTAAAATAGGTGTGGAGGGTGGTGGGTGGACAGCTAGTAGGCAGGGATCCCAAATGTGGAAGCCAAGCATGCTTACCCCCAAGCTATCAGAGAGGTATTTGAGGTGGGGACACAAGAGGAATTAGGAAGGGGAAACCAGGGTGGGAGGGAGAAAGACACAGGTTGGAGGGTGATCTCACTGAATGCGAAGCTTAGGTAACAAATCAGCAGAACTACAGGCTCTCTTGGCTGAGGGAAGGGTGGACATTACGGCCATCACAGAGACATGGGCCACCCAGAACCAGGACTGGGATATGATGATCCCAGGGTACAGGATATTTAGAAAGGACAGGACTAGGGGAAAAGGGGGTGTGGTGATCTACGTGAGGAAGGGGATAATGTGTATGAGAGAGGAGGGGCTGGAGGGCAGGACAGAGGCCCTATGGATGCAGTTTCAAGACTCTAAAAGAAAGATACTGAGGGTGGTGATAGTGTACAGGCCACCAGCTCAGGGGATGACCTGGACAGTGAGTTGGCCAAGCAGATTAGAAGAGTCTGTAGGAAGGGGACACCATAGTAGTGGGGACTTCAACCTCCTGGGGTGGACCGAACACCCCTACCACTACGCTTGCAAATGAGCACAGATTACTAGATGCATTTCAGGACTGTTTCCTGGTGTAATTGGTCTGTGAGATGACTAGGGATGACTAGGAAGGGTAGGACTCTGGACCTGGATTTAACAAATGGGAGGCTGTGAGGGATCTTAGTGTGCAGGACCCCTGGCTGGGAGCGATCATCATAATGGTGTGGTTCACACTCAATATGGGAAGGGTAACAGGAGGAACAGGTACCAGGGTGATCGATTTTAAGGGTCTGAACTTTAAAAGGATGGGAGAAATCTTGGTTGAGCATCTGGTGGGAATTCAGACAAGTGTGAGGGCCAATCAAAATGGAATATCATTAAGAAAGGACTGGCAGAGGCTACCAGGACAAGGGCAAGAAGGAGAGCAAAAGCTAAGCTGGTTGACTCTGGAGGTAATGGAAGGGTGAGGACCAAGAGAAAAGCAGTTCAGAGGCTAAGGAAATCAGGGGGACAAGGGATGAAGATGAGTGCATGAAGAAGTCCAGGGAGGCTATCAGGCTAGTCAGAGTGGCCAAGACTTCCAGATAGCTGAAACTGGCACAGGGAATCAAGGATGGGAAAAGGACTTCTTCAGATACATTGATGAGAGAAGAAGAAATAAAGACCAGATTGTGAGGATTAAGAAAGATGGGGGGTGGGTGGAGAAGGGGAGGACCAGGCAGAGGTACTGAATGAGTACTTCTGCTCTGTGTTATGAATGAAAGAGGGGCAGATAACCATGGGAAGGGTGGAGGGACGGGGGGCACTGATATCAGAATTACAGAGGACAGGGTGCTGGAGGATCTAAGGCACTGAGAGTGGACAAGACACTGGGCCGGATGGCATTCACCCTAGGATACTTAGGAGCTAACGGACATCCTGGTGGGACCACTGGCAGACCTGTTTGGTACATCACTGGACACAGGATGCATGTCACTGGACTGGAGGATGGTCCATGTGGTGTCCGCTCATAAAAGTGTCCCGAAGGATGATCCAGGCAACTAAAGACCAATGAGGCTCACTTCAATTGTGGGGAAACTCATGGAGTCAATCCTAAAAAGACTACCATCCGCATGTTTTGTAGTGGGTAGATCCGCCAGATGAACCTAATTGAATACTACAACTGGGTCATCAGGAAATGGACAGGGCCATGCAGTGGATGTCCTATATTTGGACTTCAGCAAGGCCTTTGACTCAATGCCACATGGGAGACTGGGGAAAACTGGAATACATTGGGGTGAGGACAAAAAATGGTCAACTGGAATACCAACTGACTGAGAGGCTGGCAGCAAAGGGTGGTGGTTGTGGGGTAATGCTCATCACCAAGGGACGTTAGAGGCCGGCCCGCTGGCGCAGTGGTTGGATTTCCGCCATGCGCCAGCGATCCGGTTTGGGAATGAGCCCGGAAGCTGGAGGGCGGGCCGGGGAGAGGGCTTGAGCGTCCTAGGGACTGCTCATCCCTCCGGGGAGGGGGAACCAGAGTCCGGGTTTTGACTGACCTCGGGTGGAGACCTGAGGTGTAGCAAGGTCGATGGCAGAAAGAGGGGGCGACGTGCCAGACGTCGGCGCCAGCGCCTGATGTCAGGGACATGGCACGTCAGAGAAAGAACACCGAAAAGCACCTCGGTCTCCCGGTAGACAGAGCACTAGGCCCTGACCTCAATGCCCCTGCCTGCCCAGAGACAGCATCCAGCCGAAAATTCGTAGTCTCGGAATTGTATAGGACCCCACCCCATACCCGCCTGGGGTAAACCAGGCTCCATGGGGATGGACTTCTGGTCTACAGGCAGGTGAGCGAGGGCTGAAAAGGCCGAAAGTGACTCCTGAAGAGAGGGGCACCGTAGGGAGAGGGGAGTAAAAAAAAACCAAGGGATGTTAGGAGTGGGGTACCCAGGGTTCAGTACTAGGACTGGTGCTGTTCGGGATAGTCATAGCTGATATCTCAAATGGGATCTGGAGTAGGATGAGTGTGTTTGCAGATGATACTAAGATTGGTGCAGTGGTAGCTGACATAGAGGGGTGGAGGGGCTCAGGAAGACCTGACCAAACTACAGGAATGGTCGGAGACATGGCAGTTGGGATTCAATGCCAAGAAGTGCAAGGTACTGCACTTCAGAGTAAGAACCAGGGGAGAAATATCAGTTGGGAGGGATACAGTTGGAAAGCACAGTGGATGAAAAGGATCTAGGGGTACTAATAGCAGGGTATGAACCACTCAGCTCAGTGAAGAAGGCGCCTGCAAAGGCAAACAAGATGTTGGGGTGCATGGCGAGGGACTTTCCTCCAGGCACAGTGATCCTACCCTGTACAGGTCACTAGTCAGGCCACACCTGGAATACTCGTGCAGTACTGCCTCCATTCCTGAAGAGGGACATCAGATTGCTTGAGGGGTGCAGCATAGAGCAACAAACATGATACAGGGACTTGAGGGAAAATCATATGAGGAGAGGCTGGGAGAGCTGCAAATGTATTCCCTGGAAGAGAGGAGGGATGGGGATGTGATTGAAACCTTTAAGAACCTAAAGAGTATTAACAGGATTAATACAGAAGGGATTCTTTAGATCAGAAGGGGAGGGTACGAGAGGGCATCGGCTGAGATTGGACGGGGAGCTTCAGGAGGGAAATCAGGAGGTATTTTCTAACAGAAAGGGTGGTAGATAAGGGAACACTCTGCTCGAGGAGGTGGTATTGTGTAGAATGGTGGGAGGATTTAAGAGAGGATGGGACAGAGTATGGAGGGGTTATGAGGAGGGGCGGGGATGGTGGGGCAGCTGCAGGTTGAGGGGCTAGCTGCACAATTGAGCAGACTCAATAGGCCCTAAGACCTGTTTCTGCTGCCATTTCGAATGTTCAGATGTTCATATGAGATGGGCTCCTCATAATAAATATGTGCTTCTGCACTCGCAAGTCTCACACCTCAGGGACCTGTTGTGATGCACTGTAGTGACCACAAATTTCTCGATGTTTTGCATGAAATGATTATGCCTTTTGTGGTACAGACATGAATAATGATCTTTGAGTATTGCTTTGTGTCCTACCAGGAAAGGTAAACATTTAAATTTTTACTTTTCAGCCGGGGAGGTAAACAGTGTTTTTCTAACCATCTTTCTAACCATCATTTGCTCCCTTTCTCTCTTTTCAGGTTCTTACAACTAGTGATGAAATCCTGCTGCTGCATGGGTCCTGCCCAGTTCTGATTATTCAGTTTAGCAGTGTTTTCTACCACAGATGGTAAGTATTCTTTCTTTTCATTTTGTTTCTAAATTCTCTAAATTTTATTCGAACGTCACTCTATAACTCTTTTCAGCTCCTGTTTCTCTTGTTTCAGGTAATTTTCAGCTGTGTGATAATGTATAATCAGGCAGCAGCATCAGGTGGATGACTGTTATTCATGCCAGATATAGAGGGTGGGTTGACTTTAATAAGACAACACACAGTGGTGGGAAAGCTGTAGGAGGAGGAGGGGGTCTGAACGTGAGTCTGCTACACTGACCACAGCTACAGTCTGGTGTGAAAAGCACTCATCTACAGAAAGTCTGTGCTTAGAATTTTTCTCAGCTACCAGAAAAATACATCAGGTTGCTGAAGATTGCTACATGGTGCTGCACTGTGTGCCAGCCCCTCCCACTACAATTCTGGTAATGCACTTTAGGGCAAAACTGCAAAAGAACAATATACATAAAAGTGTGCACTCCCACAATTTTCTGAACTACCAGAAAAAATATAACAGGCTGTTGCATGCTGCTACAAGGTGATGTGCTGTGCATCTGTCCCTGCCAGAGTTTTTGTAATGCACTTTAGGTGAAGTCGGCAAAAAGAACAGTATAACTACATTCCATGCTCCTTGAATTTTTATCAGCTACCAGAATAAATACTTCAGACTGCTGCATGCTGCTACATGATGCCTCCCTGTGTGTCAGTCCCACTGCCGCAGTTGTTGTAACACAAGTTAATTGAAATGGTGTAAAAGCACAGTGGGGCTATGCACTAACAATGGACTGGGTACATGTGATTCACACATAACTAGCCTGCACAGCTTCACACCTGGGGACAGATGTGAGGTAGGTCAGACATTGATCACCGGCCACTGCTATGCTCCTGTACACGGCCCTGCCTCTGGTGCACAGTTCCGTGGGGTGGATTGAGGACACAGGTGAGCATACAATCAGAAGCCCATCATGCATTCTGAAGCGATCCCTTGCACCATGTGAGCAGTGGATTCTGGAAAGGTACAGAGGGAAAACTATAATGTTTATGGGCAAGTGCTTTAATGCTACCCCCAGCCTTCACTGTCTGTCTGGAGAGCTGGGACAGTATGGTAGGGAGTGATTGTTTCCACCACAGTTAGCAGTCAAAATTTGGGGGTGCAAAACTGATATGGCAGGGTCCCAGCTCCTGTATCCTGTGGCTCCTCTTCCAACACTCTATGCCTTTGTGAATGGTGTAGAGTGCAGACACACACCAGACATACTCTGGATCGGTCCATATGCATAGCTGTATGACTGGCCAGGGGAACCAGTGAGAAAGAAACATACATCCCTTCTGTGAATGTGTGTAGGGTTCCACAGGACCCCCAGCGATGGCATTCAGACTTAGGGTTGCTTATGTGGCATAGAGCCATAGCACATACAGTAGATAAAACCATTCATTAATGAATAGACCTCATTATACATAAATTTTGTGCTCCCTAAATTTTTCTCAACAATGAGAAAAACACCTTCAAGCTGCTGCCTGCTGCTACATGGTGCCACCCTGTGTGTCTGTCCCACTGTGACAGTTCTTGCATTATACTTTAGGGAAAATGGTGCAAAAGTATAATGTGCATGAATTCTGCCCTCTGGAATTTTCCCCGCTAGAAAAATATATCAGAATGATGCATGCTGTTACATTGCTGCACTTCATGTCAGTCACCTGCCACAGTTCTTGTAACACAGTTCAGGTAAAAAGTGTGAAAAGCACAATTTACATAAATTGTGTGCTCCTACAATTTTTCTAAACTACCATAATAAATACTTCAGGCTGCTGCATGCTGCTTCGTGGTGTCACCCTGTGTGTCTGATCCACCACCACAGTTCTTGTAATGCACTTTAGGGTAAGAAGTACAAAAGCACAATATGCATAACTTGTGTCCTCCCACAATTTTTCTGAACTACTAGAAAATATATCAGCCTGCTGCATGTTGCTGTAAGCTGCTGCACTGTGAGTCAGCCCCGCTGCAGTTCTTGTAAATGCACTTTAGGGAAGTTGTACAAAAGAACAATATAACTAAATTATGTGCTCCTTGAATTTTTCTCAAGTACCAGAATACATATTTCAGACTGCTGCATGCTACTACATGATAGCATCCTGTGTGTCTTTCCCATTGCCACAGTTGTTGTAAGGCACTTCAGTTGAAATGGTGCACAAATCACAGAATATCAACAATCTGTGGTCCCAGAATGTTTCTTGACTATCATAATAAGAACTTAATGCTGCTGCATGCTGTTACATGGTGCCACCCTTTGTGCCTGTCCCACCACCACAGTTCTTGTACTGCAATTTGATGTGAAAAGCAAAAGGGCTATGCATGAATGATGGACAGTTTACATTCAATTCACGACACCCATCTCTGCAGCTTGGCTCAGATGTGAGATGGGTAGCATTCCTGATTGCCATGCACCTGTCCATGGCCATGTCTTCTGTACACAGTTCCATGGGGTGGATTGAGGATACAGGTGGGTATCCAGTTGGATACCCATCATGGATCCTGAAGTGGATCCCCAGAACCATTGAGTTGGTGATCCTGGAAAGGTATGGTAGGGGAAAATATAAAATTTACGGGTGAATGCACTAATGGCCACCCCAGCCCTCCCCATCTGTCTGGGGAACTGGGACAGTATGGTGGGGAGTGGTGGTTTCTGACGCAGCCAGCAGTCAAAATTTGGAGAGGGCATACAATGGATACGACAGGGTTCCAGCTGCCATATCCTGCACCCCTGTTTTTCAACACTCTGTGCCTTTGTGAATGGTGTGGAGTGCAGACACACACCCAGACACACCCTGGATCAGTCATGCGCATAGCTGTACAGATTGGCTGGGGATCTAGTGTGGAAGGAATATTCTGTCCCATTCTGAATGTGTACAGGGTTCTGGGGACCCCAGTGCAAGGCATCCAGACTTAGGGTTGCCTATGCACCATATATCTGCAGTGCATATGCAATCCATACATTAATGAATAGACCCCACTATACATAAATTGTGTGCTCCTAATTTTTTTTTTATCAACCAAAATAAATATTTCAGGCTGCTGTATGCTGCTACATGATGCCACCCTATGTGTCTGTCCTATTGCCACACTTCTTGCATCACACTTTAGGGAAATGGTGCAAAAAGTATAATATAGTGTAGGAGAGGGATTGTGTGTGGAATTCAATGAATTCCTAACATTGTTGTACCACCATAATGACGTCAAGAGGTTGTTGTACCCTCTTGAGTACGCCACGATAGTATAACAACTTCGAATGTCTCTTCGCATGTGCGATGAAAAGACCATGGCAGTGAGGAAGTGAGTGACACTAGAAAGAGTTGCTACAACCCATGTCAAAGTAAGGCATTTTTAAGTAGCAGGGAATGTTTTTTGACTAAGGGCGGAATTATGATTGCCCATACTCTATTAAAACTGTGTATGGGCAATCATACAGAACAAGGCTATTTTTTAATCTCATGGATTCTATGGTACCAAGACCTCTCAAGAGCATGCCCTTGTTACCACTGAAACCTCTCAATTGAAAAACAGCCTTGTTGTGTATGATTGCCTATACATAGTCTTCTATATCCATAAAGTTTGCCCTCTGCAATTTTTGCAACTACCAAATCAAATCAAATTTTATTGAATAACACATTGAGATAAATATCTCTTTCCCAATTGCATCCAGTAATAAACATAATACAAAATACACATAATTTAACATACTTGACATACAAATAATAACAATACATTAAATAAGACATACATTTAAATATAGATCATATAGCACATTTCAGTTAAATCAGTTATTAATTTATCTATAGTAATTACAGTGCTTGTGATAAAGACTAGATAATGACACTCAAAACCTATATAATGGCAATAATACAGTAATTTTAATCACCTAGATATTATATCCCATGTTCTGGGTACAGCTATTGCCAATATTTTATCATCAAAACTCTTAACTACTTTTTGAATCTGACATGAAATCTGAGATATAGACCTCGAGAATATTTATATACTGATCTAGACTCTATTACATTTTGCAAAAGTTGGTAATGCTCATATAATGAACTTGTATACAAATATATTCCAGTGAGGTTCTCACGATCTATTAATTAAGTTAAACCTGTTTCCTATACAATATACATCTATGTGTTCTAGAACTATATATCAGGCTGCTGCATACTGCACTTCATGTCAGTCCCTGCCACAGTTCTTGTGAAGCACTTTAGGATAAAAAGTACAAAAGTACAATATATAGAGAATAATGCATATGTCGGAGTTGATATGGAGTTTTTAAACACTCCAGGTTGTGTGATAATATGTAACCTCAAGAGTGAAGCTCAAGAGGTTTTACTATTACCACACAACGAGGGTGTAAAAAACTCAGTTTCTACCCTACATATGTTTTATTTATAATAACTGGTACTAAAAAAATGTTCTCAGAATTGCACTACGAGGGGATGCAGGCAAAACACTCCGTACTTCCTTACTAGTAGGCATGCCCCAAGCTATTCAAGGACTGACATCACATAACTGGCTAGCTGCTAGCGTACCTACTAGTAAGGAAGTATGATGCTGGCCACGGGTCTCCATGCTGGTTTTACGAGTGATCCTAAAATATCTGAAATAAATAAATGCTGCACAAATACAGAGCTTTAAACTGAGGGTAAGCTACAGAATTGGGGAAGGGGAGGATGGGTTTTAAGTGAAACCTGCTCTGTAAGCTTGTGAGTTTCTGTTTACATTTGAGAACGGTCTCATGCTGCATAAGACAGTTTATTGGTAGGTGCTTGTGTATGCTTCTCAGCTAAGATGTAAAAGTCGGGTTGATACGAAGTTTTTTTCATCAACCTGCAGGTTGATATGACTTTTCAAAGCTGCTAAAAATGGTTGATATTGGGCTTCACCAGTTATTATACATAAATTGTGTGCACCTACAATTTTTATGTCAGATGGTACCACCCTGTGCATCTGTTCCACCACCTCAGTTCTTGTAATGCACTTTAGGGTTAGAAGTAAGAAAAGCACAATATGCAAAACTCATGTCCTCTTACAATTTTCCTGAATGGTAACCCCTAGAATAGTGCTACCAGAATAGCACCAGTCAACATAGCACTAGTCTGGATGTCACTACCACGGACAGCGAGAATGGATTTACAGTGCTTCCAGTAAGTGCTCCTGAGGTCATTGTCTGTGGTGTTGACAGTGGACAAGGGCACCAGAATCAGAGAGGCTGGCCAAGCTGCTCCCGTGGTGTAGAGGGATGAGGCATAGAGCAGCTTGGCCAGGTGGCAGTGGAGACCTGGGTTCTAATCCTGGTCTCCTTAGATTTTGGCAACTGGGACTTTTTTTACAAGGGCCATGGAAACAATATTCCACAGCCCCACAAATTTCATCTTGCCCCATGATCCACTCCCCGGAGTGAGAATACCTTAGTCTGGGGTTCAGGGTGGAACCCACCTCAAAACAAAAAGACAGCATTTTTGCCACGTGGTTCTTGGATCGCACTGTTCTGGTCGGTGATGTTCTGACCCGGTGCCTTCCTGAACAACCAGAAAAATATATCAGTCTTCTGCATAGTTTCTGCAAGGTGGTGCACTGTGAGACAGTACCCCACCTCAGTTCTTGTAGTGCACTTTAAGGGAAATTGTGTGAAAAGAACAGTATAAATAAATTTTGTGCTCGTCAAATTTTTTCAACT
The DNA here is from genome assembly GCA_016271365.2 of Neoceratodus forsteri. Taxonomy (NCBI): domain Eukaryota; kingdom Metazoa; phylum Chordata; order Ceratodontiformes; family Ceratodontidae; genus Neoceratodus; species Neoceratodus forsteri. Next base: position 276,198,443 of record CM057451.1, read on the forward strand.
GCCAGAATAAATACTTCAGGCTGCTGCATGCTGCTTCATGGTGCTACCCCTGTGTCTCTGTCTCACTGCCACAGTTATTGTAAGGCACTTTGTTGAAATTGTCAGAAAATCACAATATACCCCAAATTCATGGTTCCTGAATTGTTATCAGCTGCCAGAATAAATAATTCATGCTGTTGCATGCTGCTACATGGTGCTGTGCTTTATGTCTGTCCCACCACCACAGTTCTTGTATTGCATTTTAGGGAAATGGTGCAAGAAGCACAATATACATCAATTCTGTGCTCCCAAAATTTTTCTCAACTACCTTAGTAAATATATTCAGGCTGCTGCATGCTGATACATGATGCCACCTTGTGTCAGTTCCCCCACAGCTCTATACCACTTTCAGGAAATGGTGAAAAAGCAAAATATACCAAGAATCTGTCCTCCAAAATTGTTGTCAATGACAAGAAAATATATGTCAGGCTGCTGCATGCTGCTTCATCGTGACCATGCTATGTAACAGTCCCACCAACACAGTTCTTGTAATGCAATTTAAGGGAAAGAAAGGAAAGTACAACATACATCAATTCTGTGTTCCCAAATTTTTCTCAACTACTAGAATAAATATTGCACTTCAGGCTGCTGCATGCTGCTACTGTGCCTTGCTGTGTGTCAGTCCAACAAACACTGTTCATGTACTGCACTTTAGTGGATGAACCTTACTGCTCAGAAATTCTCAGTCTAATAAATTGTCCTGTCTGGAAGTTTCTATATGGGGAAACAAAATGAGACAAGATCCATGAATTAACATGCTGCTTGTGTGCTGTATGAGTCTACCACTGCAGCACCTGTACTGATGAACTGTTGTGACAAGAAATTCTGGATGTTTTCTCCTGAAATGATAATGCCTCTTTGTGGCACAGATCTAGATGATGATCTTTGAGGTAGTCTTGTGGGAAACAAGGACTACAAAACAAGGTCTATTCTGGTGACTACTTTAACATTTTCCTTTTAAGGAGCTAAGCTAATTTGGAGTGCAGCCCAGAGGCTAAAGGGCTGTTTGTATTTTATTTTAGAAACACTCTGGTGTGGTGTTAGGATCATGCTACTAGCACAGCTAGTGCTGTCATGTCTGGGGTCGGGAGAGATCAGTGTAGCCTATAAAATCTAGAGCTCACTGTGAGCAGTAAGGCGTGGAGCAGTAGCTGACATGAGCAGGAAAGCTTGGGGTTGAGCCAGGTCTGTTTGTGGTGAGCCTTTTAAATAACTATTATGGAGCCAAGAACAGTTTTTGGTGAAGGGTGTACTAAATCCATGACTTGTAACATGTATGGCTGCACAAATGAAGTAAACAGCTCACACTGTGTTAAATGCCAATAAAGCCAACATTTAGAAGCTGAAGTAGGAGTGCTAAAAGAGAGCTTAGAGTGCAACATTAAAATTAAGGAGAGGGATGATTTTATCAAGAAAATAAACCAATTACAACATGAAAATGGCCTTGTAGCAATCACCCAAAGATGGGCTGCAGAAAATAATGACTGGGACCGGATGGTCCTTGAGTACTCAACATTCAGGAGGGATGGAGGAATAGGTACAAGGGAAGGAGTAGCTCTTTATGGCAGGAATGGCATTGAGGTGGTGGAAGACTGGCATCAGAGTTATTAATGGAGAAACAGATTCACTGTGTGCCACTCATGGCAGTCTAAGGCAAAAAACAATGTGTGGGGGTGATCTATAGACTTCCAGGGCAAGGGAAGTAAAGGACAGAGAGCTTGGAGAGGAACTAGAAAGGGGGCAAAGGGAAGTAGTGGTAGTGAGTGATCATAAACGCTGGACATCGACTGAGATATTCCAGTGATCAGGATTGCCAGAAGTCAGGCCTTGCTGGAATCCTGTAGATTTGTATTCTTAGTAGAAAAGTCTACTACTTCAGCTAGTTAAAGAACCCACCAGGCAGACTGCCATTCTTGATGTGGTGTCTATCAACTCCAGAGGTAGGAGCAGTGAGACTAGGGAGCCACTGGGAACAACGACCATAACCCCATTTGGTTCAGACTGGAACTTGGGACTGGAAAATCTCAACTGAGCGCTGAAGTCCTAATTTCAGATGGGTAGACTTCATCAGGCTGAGGGAGCTAGGCAGGAAACATTAGTCAGGGTTGACAACATAAGTGGTATAGAAGAGAGATGGGTAATAAAGGGGCCATTCTCACAGCATCTGGGTTATGCATGGAAACAGAAACCAAAAACAACAGGTCCAAGAGACTGTTGTGGTTCTCAGCAAGAGTCTGGGGGCAGGATGGCCCCAAAAAGGCTCCTATCAAGTCCAAAGAAAAGCAGGAGGAAGAATGGGGAGAGTACTTACTGAGAAATAGGGATACTAAGAGAGTGGCTAGGGAGGCAAAATGAGACACAGAGCTGCGCATTGCAGAGGGAGGTCAGGGTTGAGAAAACATTTGTTCCAGCATATTAAGGAAGAAAGAGAGAGAGAAAGAAAGAAAGAAAGAAAGAAAGAAAGAAAGAAAGAAAGAAAGAAAGAAAGAGAGAGAGAGCAAGCAAGCTGAGGGGTTAGGGTGATAGAGGAGGACGGCAAAACATTGCCTTCCTTAATGATTACTTTGCTCAGTTTTCACTAGGGAGGATGGATTGCCTTGACAGACAGTGGCAACAAAGCAGCCACTAATGGGATCCTGGTGATGAGGTAGCCAATATTTGAAGTGAAAGGGTCCAGAAAAGGCTGGCAAAGGTCCCAGGACTAGATGAGCTGCATCTGAGAGTACTTATGAACTGGCAGTACAACTGGCTGGCTGAACCCCTAGTAGGACTATTCTGCAACTCACTACTGACAGGGGTAGTTCTGAAGGACTGGAGGGTGGCAACGTAGTTCCTCCAAGGAGGGGCATAAGGAACAACTGGGGAACTACAGACCCATCAGTAGTACTTCTATTGCAGGGAATCTGATGATGACACTGGTCAAAGAGGACCTTAGAATTACCTGGAGAGCAACAGTCTCCAGGATAGTAAGCAGCATGGATTCATGGCAGGGAGGTCTTGTCAGACTAATCTGATAGTTTTCTTTGACTGTGTGATGAGGGAATTGCATAGGGGTCATGCAGTGGATTTGCTCTACCTTGGCTTTAGGAAGGCTTTGACTCGGTGCCTCATAGATGCTTGCTGAAGCAGATGGAGGAGCTGAATTTGGCTAAGGACATAGTAAACTGGATGAGTAACTGGCTAAAGGGGACAAAGCAGAGGTTGTGTTTAATGGGATTAAATCAGATGCGAAGGAGATCACAGTGACATTGGGGAAGAAATCCAGGAGGTTGTGTCTCTTGCAGATGACACAAAGCTCTGCAGGAGGCTGGAAAGTGACAAGTAAATCAGGCTAATGCAGAGTGACTTACAAAAGTTAGAGGGTGGACTAAGGTTTGGCCATTGAAAGTCACTGTGAAAAAGTGCAAGGAGATGCACATAGGGCAACAAAAACCCCAGGACAGAGTACTGGACGGTGGGTGCAACTTAGCACTATGACTACAGAATGGGACCTTTGAGTTATCATAATTGACACCATCAAACAAATCTAGCCAGTGTAATAGGACCTATAGTAAAGTAAGCAGGATGCTGGGTTGTTTCAGGAGGGGTATTAATAGCAGAAGGAAAGAGGTACTACTTTTTATAGTTCTTTAGTAAGGCCACACCTGGTGTACTACATCTAGTTTTGAGTCATCACCAGGAAAGATAGGGACAGGCTGAAGATGGTGCAGCACAGGTAACAAAGATGATTCGAGGCCAATGGAGCAGATCTTATAAGCAGTGCCTCAAAGTACTGAACACATACTTACTGGAGATCAGAAGGGGTTATGATAAGGACCTTTAAGTTCAAAAAGGAATTAACAAGGTGAATGGGGACTATTTAGCTTGAGTACCAGTTCAAGACTGTAAGGGAATGAGTGGAAATAGACGGGAGGAAGGTTCAGGAAGGTCATGAGGAAGTATTCCTTTATCGAAAGGGTGGTGGGTCCATGGAACAGTCTACCACCAAAGTGATGGGTGCTAAAGCCATTAATAGTTTCAAGCATGAGTGAGACAGAATGAAGATTATAGTGGTACTCAGGGCAATGGAAACTGGGAGGAGAATAGGGTGGAGGATTGGGAGGACTAGGACCCTGGATGGACAGTAGGTCCCAGGGCTGGATAGAGAACTTGGGCAGACTGGATGGACCATTTGTCTTTTTCACCATCATTGTCTATGTTTCTATGTTTCTATAAATCAGAGGCACAAAAGAAGGGGTAATGATTTTGAATATCTAAGTGCATTTGTCACGGTGAGAGACAAATGTAAGAGGCAGAAAAGTAGCGTAGTTAAACAAATACACTGGAGGTGATGAAGAAAGGGAAAACAGCAGAGGGAGAAGTCAAGAAAGACAGAGGAGTGAAATTCTCTTTGTTGTCTCAAATAGATGTGAGCCTCTGATCAGTTTATCAGAACAAAATCAAAGGAATTGTCAAGGAATTAGAGGGGCAAGAAGATGGTGAGGTTAGAGGCCCAGAAGGAAAAGAAGTGGAGAGGGATGACAAAATGGTGAGGAGGCAGTACAAAATAATTGTGGCTCTTTTACAAATCAGGATTTAAATCTTAACAGAGTGGAACTTACAAAGAGGACATCACAGACCACAGAGGACTGAGGGATCTGGTCCTTGAAAAGAGATTTTGTAATTGGTGACACTTCATGGACAGACAAATCTGTAGTGGTAGGAAGGAATGCACCACAGTAAGCTGCCTGTCAGAAGCCAGAATCAAAGATATTCATGTGAATATTGAAAAAGTAATTAGAGGAAGGAAGAACCAATTGTCATCATTCATGTTAGTAGCAATGATAATGACAAAAGCAGGTAAAGTGATATTGAAACACAGTTTAAAGAAACAGAAGGAACTACTTAAAGAACATAAATGTAAGGTGTTTTTTTTTTCTGCTACGATGCCAATACCAAGGGCAGATGTCACAAGAAATAAGGAAATTAAATATACAAATGAGTGGCTAAGAAGATGGTATATCCAAGAAGGGTTTGTTTTCAGAGGAACTGGGATCATTCTGAAAATGATCAGCACTGTTTGCAAGAGATGGACTGCACCTCAGTCCAACAGGTGCAAAGATCCTGGGAGACAGAAGTAATTTTAGCATAAAGCATTATTTAAACTAATAGTCAAGGGCGAGGTGGGTGAAGAAAATTAACCTCTTTGTGATGTGAAGGGAAAACAAAATTCACTAAAAAAGGTAAGCTATCTACCAACTATCAAGAGTAGATCTGTCTACTTGTAAATGCAAGGAGCCTGGGCAAAAAAAGGGAAACTGGGGCGACACTTTTAAGAAACAATATAGATCTGTGTGTAGTGATGGAGCCATGGTGGGAGGAAGAAAATACCTGGGATACATCAATAAGTAGTTAAAATCTATTCAGGAGAGATAAAATGGGTGAAAGAGTGCTGCAGTGGCTCTATATGTGTACCATGGAATAGATGCTGTGCAGGTAATGAGTGATGAAGATGAGGACAAAAGTACTATGGGTGGAACTGACATCAGAAGATTCAAGAAATTGGTTCTGGGTGTCATCTGTAAGCCCCCAAATATGCCCAAGGATCAAGCTGAGATACTACGCTATTTGAAGACCATTTAAAGCAAAAAGATAAAGTATGCCTAGCGGATGATTTTAACATGCCTGAGATCAAGTGGAATACCATGCAGGGGCAATCTATGCTAGAGAAAGAATTCCTTGACACTATAATAGAGCTCGTTATGAAATGGGTAGAAAGAATGCTGAATTCTGATTGGTCTAGAGGTGTTTTGAGGCCATTATCCCAGCACAATGGCCCAGTTGAAAGTATTATGTTTAAAAATGCATAAAATTTACTAAAAATGACCCATTTCATAATCACAATACAGTACTCCAGGGTGTGTTGTGGTGGGCTAACAGCCCTTCTCAGGTGGTGGAAGCCCTCAGCTATGACTCGTGCTTCAACCCATCCCGAGGTGATCCGTTATCTCACCATAACACCCCCAGTCATGTTTTATTGCTTAAATAAAATGGCTGTAAGTAGGTGTTTTGGGGAGGAAAATGAGATATGATGTCTGACCATGCATTTATAGGGATTTAATACAGGTCAGGTGACTCCCTTGACAGTGACATTTTGATTTTTCTAGCCATTTTATAAGGAGGCATTATTGACTGAAAGATTTTGGAATTATTATTGGTATTGACCAAAATATGGTCAGTTTCAATCAGAAAATAAAGAAATTACTGAACAAGTTAAGACCACTGTAAAGTGTTTTGAAAGGTGAACTTTAAAGGAATACATGGAGGCAATTTAGCCTGTATAACTGGGAAAGAGATTTACGGGCCTTGATGTAGAAACAAATATGGGAAAATCTGATAAATAAGGCTCAAGAATTTTGGGAAAATGCATTCCAGTTAAAATGAAATGTGGCCTGAGAGGAAAATACCACCTTGGCTAAAAAAAAAAAAAAATTAAGGGCTTCAAGAAATGAAAGGAAAGCTAGTGTAAGCTACCTCTCTAGGAGAGGGACTTACATTTACCATTACGGGCCCTACTTATGTGCTTTGCCCCCAGATTATGGGTTTGATAGGTGTTTTGGGAAGGCACCATTCTGAGCTATATCGCTGAGACTGCCACTAGAGGGCAGGCTTATTTAACCCTTCAAAGCAGGGAGCATGGGAGCTCAGGGGAGATAGGAGGCTGGCTAGAGATAACAGGACAGGTCCGGTTGGAGCTGATTCCAAGGGGACTCCCCCACGTAAGTGCAAGGTAGTGCAATGTGTAGGGTGACATGGCACTGGTAATGGGAGGTGCATGGGAGGCATCAGTTAGCCTGCCAGCATCATGTAGAGTCAGATAGGGCTCCAGCGGGGTGGTGAGCACGCCTTAGGAGGTAGTTGGTGGGGTCCCAGGCCGTGGGAAGTAGGCCTGAACTGCCAGAGCTGGAGGTTTTGGACAGGATCCTCCAGGAGGGGGGGGTGGCAGCCCCTGCCTCACAGCAGGGTGGTCCAGGCCTGGCAAGGGGTGCCAGAGGCGCTTCACCCACTATGGGGCCTGCTTGGAGGGGCAGGTTTTGGGGTACCAATCACAAACTGTTTGGGCATGCTGCAGGTCGGTTAGGGCAGGTCTTGGGAAGCCTCTCCTGACCTGTTAGCTTAAAGAAAGCACAGGATGTAAGGCTGATGGGGATGCAGGCCAGAAGTCATTTTGAGACCACCCCACCCATAGACAGAGAAAGAAGACCGGTGTGACTGCTGCCATGTTTGAAGGGATTTCATCATTTTTAGGATTTTAAGGGACTGGTCAGGGAAGGAAAATTCCTGTGTCCCTTTGCACTGACCAGGTGGGAGAAGCCTCTCACTTCTCCAACAGGTGGCAGACTGACCAGGGTAAAGAAAAAAGGAACAAGTATAAGTTAGAGACCAGCTTACCAGTGCCAGAGGGTAGGTTTGGCTCAAAGGTCCGATGGAGATCCGAGGGATTGAGTATAGCATCCAAGGTTTCATCAGCTGCCTGTAGTGGCTGTGCTCCATGGAGCTGGAAGGCAAATATGGTTTTAAGCAAGCAATGGGAACACTTGTGTCCTTGCAAAACATCATCGGACCACAGGTGCAATAAATCGGTTTGTTGCTTATTCCTGAGTGTGCAAGAGTGTTTTAAAGTTTACGAAATAGATGAATTGCAGAGAATCTATTGCATTACTAACCAGACTTCTGGGGAGTTTTAAGTTCACAGCCCGCTTGATATCGATGCTTCCTGACTGGGATGCTGGTGGGGGACTCTGAGAGAAGAAAGAAAAGAAGAGTTCTCCAGTTCCAATCAATAGTATTCAGAGGAGTGGCGAGGGTAGCTGTTTCCATTATGCTGCAGCAGGATCTGGGTCATGGTAAGACAACATATTTTGTTCTCCGTGGTTGTTAATGTTCTGGTCTGATCTCTTGGGGTAGGCCCCTTCCCTCTTGAAACATTGGAAGCCCCTAGACAAATGAGGAGGTGGTGGTGGCTACACGTGGGGCTCATGCAGGATCTCTTGAGGACCCTTGCACCCGAATGCCACATGTCACAGAACAGAGGGCTGGTGGGTCTGGCCTGGGCTGGATAGGCCATGTGGTGCACTTGAATTTCCATCCTGGGCATGGTGGTCAGGTGGTAGACTGCAGTCCTGCTCTGAGTGCAAGCTTGCATGGTTTGCAGGACACACGATCCCAGCCTGCTTTCTGATTGGCTGGGGGTAAGCTGAGGGAAAATCAGTGAAGGAGGCATCACCATTTTGGAGAGAGCAGGAGTGAGTAGAACAAGGAGGACTGAGCCAAAACAACCGAGATGAGAGGAGTTTAATCCCACTGACTCTCTAAGGTTTCTTGCACCTGGCAGATATGGATCCATTGTCACAGATGGCTGGGTGGTGGGGGTTTAGAGCCAAAAGAGTACCACTCTCTGAGTAACCGATGTCCATGGTCTCTTCGTCATTATTGTCCTGGTTATGGAACATTGCAGGAAAAGGGCAGGTGGAGGGCGATGTGTTAGATGTGGATACAAGGAAGAGTGAATAGCCCATCTACCAGTGTGTAGCCTTTCTTCTACCTCGGCCCTGGAGGCATAGTTGACGGGCCTCTCCATTTTTAATTGGGCAAACCCCATAGCACTTCAGAAGGCCCATCCTCGGCGTGATCACAAGGAAGTCTGGAGCCTACTGCTGTGGAAAGGTTGTCACTAAAGAAGTGGACCCCAGACAGGTGAAGAAGGCAGAGCCAGTGTAGGCCCTCCCTGATCTAATTATTGAAGCAGAGGAGATACAGGGAGAGGTGCAGCTGCAGCAGAGGGAATAGGGGTGAGGAGGACATAGCCATCTGCCCAGTTCCTCCTTGCCAGCTGCCTCTACTCCCTGTGGCAGAGGAAGGGACAGGGCTTCAGACCACTAGCAGGTGAACCTCCAGAGCCCAGGGAATGCCTCCAAGGCCTCTATCTGGAGGTAGTCCCCAGCTTTAAGATCATGGTCATCCTCTCCGATGCAAGTGAGACCTAAAACTGCTGTAGCTGGTCTTGGGTCACCAGGAAAGGAGGAGAGAAAGCCTGGAAAAGTACTGTTGGCTGACAATGAGAACTCTGATGAGGCAGGTTTCTTGACAAAAGTTTCAGCTAAATGATTATGATATCTATCGGCCTTTTCACTGCCCGCTGATTACAGCTAATGATAGAACCTCCTGCACCCCAGAGCCCACATGCTCTGTGGAGTAGGATGGATGGACTTAACAGGAGGATCCTCACGATGCTGAGTACAGGAAAGGAGTATGGCTGAAAACCAGAAAAGCCCGGGACTATCATAAGGATCTGCCAGAATGGAGCCAGGCCGAACAGTGGGTGCTGTACAGATTGAAGATGGAGTATGAGAGCCTGGACTACCTTACCTGTTAGAGAGACAGTGGGACACTGTGAAGGAAATGAGAGAAGACTGCATGTACTGTGAGCAGCTACAGAAGTTAAAACATTGCCCTGGAAGCAGTGGTCGACATCCCAGGAGCTGTTCCAGAAGGCCAGAGCTATGTGCCACACTGCCCCGGACCAGGTTAACTTTATTAAACACTTTGCACGGTGCAAGACTTGGCTGGATGTCGTACTAAGTACTTTATAATTGCTAAAGACTCTTTGGAGACCTTACTACTAAGCCAGACCCTGAATTCTATTTTCTCACCAGGTGGAGGACCCTGTACTTAGAGCGCTCTTTAAAGAACTCTGACTGTGCCAGGTGTTGCTGCCTGGAACAGGTTGCTATCCCTTCATTGACTTGAATTTAATGGAACTGATGATGGACTAAAATGACTTTTCTACCTCAGAGGACTGCCAATTTGGACATTAGCTTTTGCTACTTTGAAATTATTTCTAAAATGTCAATCATTAAAGTGTGTGAATGAGGGAGAGAGGAGTGAGTGGTTTGAGTGTGGATAGAGTGATTATGGTTTGAAACATACATATAAATGCCTGTCTATTTGATGATTATGGTTATTCTAATCTATCTCAGAGACCTAGCAATAATAACCTAACCTAGTAAAGAGTTTTATATTATGCTGTTATTGTTAATATTGCTTAGGCAGTATTTAAAATTGGGCTGGCAGTATAGCCTAGAGGTTAGAATAACGAGCTGTGAATGAGCTTGCTATTTACAGACCTGGGTTTGATTCCCACAGCCTCCACTTGCATACTGTATGACTCTGAGTAAGTCACTTAACCAGCACAAAGCTCCCAGGTCAACCTGAGAACAGGCACTTGTGCCTAGCAGGCATTATCCGGTTAACAAAGAATAACAATTAACAAAAAAAAAGTTTGATCCCTTGGCACAGAAATTTTTCCTTTTGGGTTTTGGGTATAGCAGTAGGTAGGGCATGGGTCCTCCCAGTTGTAAGGGGAGGCCACCATAGTGTTAGTGGCTCTGCCTCTGAGGCTGGGAGATCAGAAGGTGTGGGTTCTATCCCAATACTGACTCTGCAGTCCAGCATGAGGGTGCTGCACCCTGAGGTGCCATCTTTTGGATGAGACGTTAAACCGAGGTCCCAACTGCCTGTTCTTTGTGGTAGTTCAGGTGGATGTTAAAGATCCCATGGCACTTCTCAAAAAGTAGGGGAATTTTACTGAGGAAAACATCAAAAACAAATTATAAATCACAAATATGTACATGTCATGATATCAAATGTCCAAATTTAAACTAGACCCTGTAAAGCAAACTTCCTATGTCTTTGGAAAATAATTCTGGCAATAATACAGAGAAACATATCATAGTAATCTGTCAGCAAACAAAATGAGTCAAGCTTCATTTGTATTTGATAAAACATACTGAAACCCTTCCACCAGGTAAACACTTTATGAGACAAATGGATAGACAGATCCTTCAAATAAACTTTCATCATGGCCTGTTGGATTAATAACATCACAGTATCATATGACATTTTCTTCTGCGACAGCACCCATTTAGCATCTAGCCTGCCATAAAAATACTTCAAAACATAAAATAACGATTACCATATCATGATGATAAGGTGACCCCACTTGGGAGAATTGTCCCAGAACTAAGACTTCATATGTTAGCCTTTTAACCATCCCATCCCCCATCTGTTTGCTAAAATAGCCACTCACGGTTTTGCATAGGAACAGGAAAAGATAATGTTCGGTAGGGACAGAACCAACCTATTACTGGTGGGTGGACAGTTTTAAAACAAGGTTCAACTGGGAATACTGTAGACATTACAGACTGATATAATTTCTTACTAGACTATTGCATAATTTGAAACTTTTTATCCCCCATTTGTGAATTTTGAAGCTACTGGCCTAAAATATTCTGGAACATGCAGATATTTAGTCATTTTAGGTGGGACTGTATGCTGTGCCTGAAATATCTGTCTAAATTCAACAAGTTCCATTTTTGGTAGAACATATCTATAGGTATCGAACCACATCTAACAGTCTGGGACATGAACAAAGTATGAAAAAATAACCCAGGATCAACCATTTCCAGGCCTCCTTTTCTTTCGCAGACACATATAACACCTTTTATGGGATTCAACCTATTTCCCACAGCATCTGGAAAACAGGCTATAAAGCTTAGTTTCCAAAGGGCCGGCAGGGATAAGCGGGCTGGCAGTATAGCCTAGAGGTTAGAGGAGCGAGATGTGAATGAGCTTGATACATCTGAACTCAGCTGGATCCAGTCAGCGAGGGTCTCTACTGTAGTACTCCTCTGAAGGAAATTACAGCTGCTGCAGGAGGTTGCGAGGGGCTGAAATTCAGCAGCCCTCCCAGCCGAAGCCGAACTCAGGTACGCCCGGAGTGTCCAAGCACTGAGGAGCCTACCACTTGTTGGGCTGTTGCCTATGCATTGCTGAGAAGTGAAACCTGGACTTTAAATCTGGACCCGAGGTTGCGAGGGTCTCTACTGTAGCCCTCCTTCTCTGAAGGAAATTACAGCTGCTGCAGGAGGTCGGAGGGGCTGAAATTCAGCAGCCCTCCCCAGCCGGGGTCGAACTCAGGTATGCCCGGAGTGTCCAAGCACTGAGGAGCCTACCACTTGCTGGCTGTTGCCGTTTGGATTGCTGAGAAGTGAAACTTGGACTTTAAATGTATTTGCAGTTCTAAAGTGTCTTGTGCATTTTATATCCCACACATGTGGAGATAGTTTGTTTCTGTGAATAAGTATGTTTAATAGCAGGGCTCACCTCAGCTAACTGCCACCCTGTATTCTTGCTTGTCTTTGGCCAAACTAAGTTTGAAAAAAAAAAAAAAAACGAACCTGCCTAATCATCACTCAGGAGTGTAACTCCTTGCATTTAAATTAATTAAGTCCCTTACAATCCGAATTTACTGGTATTGAATTAAGTCTACCCAGAACCTACCCTGTTCTAGTGCTGTAATTTAATCCTCTCTAAGCTGCACTTCTGTTACTGATTTACTTGAACCCTCCCCAAGCCGCAACCTATTTAACCCCTTCCTTTCTCCTATCCCTTGTCCACAGCTGGACCCGAGGTCATGAGGGTCTCTACTGTAGCCCTCCTCTCTGAAGAAAATTACAGCTGCTGCAGGAGGTCGCGAGGGGCTGAAATTCAGCAGCCTCCCAGCCAAGCCGAACTCATGTACGCCCGGAGTGTCCAAGCACTGAGGAGCCTACCACTTGCTGGGCTGTTGCTGTTTGCATTGCTGAGAAGTTTAGTTCCCGCCAGCGCCTGCGCTGGCTCCCACCGCCCCCACCACCACCATTGGTCGACAGCAGACTATATAGTGACAATCACATGATCGTCTGAAACCAATCAGCCCACTTTGCCATCTGCAGCTTATACTTGAGCACCACTAGAGGCTCCCTCTCATTTCCTTTCATTACAGATGTCTTTCATCGGTAGCATGACTAGCATCACTTGGCTTCTAAGCCAAACAATCTTAACCCTGACGCTTGTCTCCCACTCCACCCCTATCCCCTGTGCATGAGCCCCTGTCCAGGGTCCCCAACATATGCCCCACTGCTTATTACCAAGGTAGTGCACCTATGCCAAATCACATAACACCTCTCTCTTTGTTCTACACAGCACCAATTGCACCCCTAGCCTTAGCTGCACCACTAATGGTATTTGGTTGGCACGTATGCCATCCCCCACCTTCAAACCTATGACTTGTAGCCCTTACCAGTACTTATCCTCAGCCACATTAGCCCACTTGGTCTGCACCATTCCAATTCCAACCTCGCCACTAAATTATCCAATTATCCATGCCTCTGTTGCACTGTAGCCAAATTGATTTGGAAAGCTGCACTGCAAGCCCTACTCCTCCTCCTACTTATCTCAGGAACATACATCCCAATCCTGGTCCCCTTGACTACTATCACTAAGGAGCACAGACAAGGTGGACTACTTCTGGCTTCCTTAATATCTGTAGTCTACCAAAGAAGCTAACACTCCTCAGGATGGATCGCCCAAAACTCCCCTGACATTCTGGCCTTGTCTGAAACTTGGCTCTCTAAAAATATCCTAATGCCTCTATCTTCCTCGGTAACTACTTCATCTTTAGAGCTGATAGAACAGACAAGAGGGTGAGGTTGAGCCATCTATGCCCGAACATGTCTGCAGCCTCTCTTAGTCCCCCTCCCACCACCTGAACATGGTGCCCAAGCCATAACTATCAAAGTTACCCTTGGCACCCCTGGTAAACCGCTGTACATTATGGCAGTCTCCATCCCCTTCAAACCAGAAACTTGCCTTTGATTCTATCCTGTCCGCATCACATATCTCCCCAAGAGTGAACTGATTATTATGGGTGACTTTAATGTGAATTGGCTATCCCCTACATCAGCTTCCTTCAAAGACGCTGTACAAGCCTATGACCTTGCACAGGTAGTACAGTCACCCACTAGGAGAGACCCTAGAACAGGTTCCTCCACTCTTATTGACCTTATCTTTACAAACCTCCCGAACCACCTATCCAAAGTTAAAGTGCTGCCTGATGTGCTTAGTGACCACTCTCTCATCTCCTGCTGGTGGACAAACAAAACACTCCCAACCACACTAAAACTTCATCCAAAGGCACCTCAAAAAGGTGCCCTCTCTTCTCAAAATGTATCTCTGCCTGTGACTGGTCTCCAGTCCACAATGCACAGACTGTGGATGATTCGCTCACGCATTTATTACCACCTTCACCACTACCTGACATATTTGCCCCTTCACAAAACAGGTCATAAAAACCAGGATACCCCATGGATAATGCAGTCCTTCCTGGAACTGATGTACCACAGAGATAACCTCTGGCTTAGGGCTCTGAAATCCCAGCTTCCACATGATAGACAGCTTTACAGAGGCAAGAAATAAATGCACATGGGCTATTCGACTAGCCAAAGCAACTTACTATAAGCAAGCTTTCACCTCCACATGGGGCTCTTGGAAAATTTCTGAAACAATGTCAAGGACCTCTGTGGAAAAAACGCTCCACTGACCCAACTCAACTCCTAGTAAAGGAACCCTATCTCAGGACCCTACTTCTATATCCAGTGCCCTTAACACTTATTTCTCCGACCTTAGTCACATCCTCCTGCAAAACTACTTTGACCCGTCACCAACCGCCCCACTGACACTTCTCCTATTTCACCCCCTCCTTTCAGGCTGCGTATCATCACCTGCAAAGAGGCTAAATGCTACCTTACCAAAGTCCTGCCAACTCATGCTACAGCAGTGACTCCCTGACCTCAAAATTCTTCAGCTAACCCTTGATGAGACCCTGCCTCACTTCACCTCACCAAATTCCTCAACTGCTCACTTGCTCGGCTAAATCCTACCCCTGGAAAAGGGTATCATCATGCCCATACTAAAGAATGGGGATCCAAAAGCGCCTGGTAACTATATACCCATTACTACCCCCCAAAGCTCTCAAAAAATTGTGCAGACCAACTCACCAAATATCTGGACAAGCCAAACTCCATTGCCATGAACAACATGGCTTCAGAATGGGACACAGCACTACCTTGGCCCTTCTCAATTTACGTCACATATTCATGAAGCACTAGAACAGGGGTCAATAGCTGGGGCAATCTATGTTGATTTGACCAAAGCGTTTGACACAGTCAATCATGATCTACTTCTCCACCCCTTGCTTCCTCCACTTTGCCCCAAGCTATTTCCTGGTTCAAAACTATCTCACAGATAGGACACAGCAAGTCAAAATTAGCAACACACTCTCCTCAGACAACCGGTTCGACAGGTGTCCCTCAAGGGTCAATATTTGGCCCACTACTTTTCACTCTTTTTCTAAACTCACTGCCCCAGGCCTGCAGTGGAAAGCTATTGCTATATGCAGACAATGCTGTACTATACTGGAAACACACCAACCCAATCTATCTCCAAAATATACTTTAAGCCTGTTTTGGAGAGCTAGAATCTGGTTCAATGACCACCGACTAATACTAAACTACAACAAGCAAACAAGTCTATGATATTTGCACACCGCCAAAACCCTCTCAGTAATGCCCAGCTCTCAATCTCAAGCCTGCAGAGTAACCACATTGAACAGGTCCCACATTTCAAATATCTAGGTATCGCACTGGACACATCCCTCACCTACCACACCCATATTAAACACCTCTCCTCTTATGTTAACACCTGACTAGGGATTCTCTTCAGACATAAACACTGCCTTACCCTCAGTCCCTACAGCTGGCTGTTGCCTGCTCAGTCCTTTCTTGGTTGATTATGGTATTTTATTTATGGCACTGCTGACAAAACAGCCCTTAACTGCATCAATTAGCCCTCAACAGAGCCTGCCATCTGGTCACAAGCAGTGAAAGGCTTACCCATACATGTGTTCTCTATAAACTAGCTGACTGGCTGACCTTTGAAGGAGACTAAAATACCACACCTGCCTCAAGCCAAAAAATACTTTTGAAGCTCACATCCATTGGTCTACACCCCTCATCCAACCAGCCCTCATGGGGTACCCCAGACACCAGTCACCTCCTCATAGTCCCCCACTGCAGGACCTCCCTAGGGCAAAGATTTTTCTGCTATCGTGCTCCCTCTGGCTTAACAGCCTACCACCCTCCATCTCACTTGCCCCTAGTCTTGGCCAATTCAAAGCAGGAATCAAGAGTCTTCTTTTGACTCTGAGACCTGTGGTTGCTTCCAACAGCCCTACCTAGGCTGAAGCTGTTATAAATGGCCTACAATATAAGGGGTTTGCCCCAAATGTAGGGCTAGGTAAATTATGCCTGGATGGATAATCCTTGCCACCATAACTTGTTTGACCCAGGGTCCTCTTTCAACCCTTGAGATGATAACCAATCATTGTAAATATACTATGTACTGTGATTTTCTGCACAACTTGTCAATCTGTAATGTTTTGTTTTGTAACTACATACAACCTGTCTTGATGTATTGTTCTGTTGTGACTGACGGGAGCCTTTGCAAATGAGTCTTCGACGTAAAGGATTGTAATTCCAAAAATTTCAATAAATAAATAAATAAAAATCCAGCAGACCAGACCTGAGTTTGATTCTCACAACTCCCCTTGCACACTGTGTGACTCTGAGCACTCTGAGTTTGAGTCTCACAACCTCCACTTGCATATTATGTGATTCTGACCAAGTCACTTAACTGCCCAGTGCCCCAGGTCACCCTGAAAACAGGCACTGTGCCTGGTGGACCTTACCTGGTTACCAAAGACTAAAATAATAATAAAAAAAATCATGGCGACGATAATGAGAAGGGATGATGAATTTTTATGATGTATATTCATTTCAATTCAGATATTTTCCAATGTCTCCATCTGCTAACTTTCAATTCTACTTTTGAACTACATTTTCCAGTTTAAAAGAGCTGACGTTTGGGATCCAAAATTATCCTCAATATTTTTCAGGGTTCCGAGGAGATCTTGATTCCTCCAGTTCTACAACATCAGGAAGGCCTGAGCCCACAAAAAGACATTTACACTTGTGTGTGTTCAATTTTGAGTTGGACAGGTGGAACATGCAGTCATTTCATTGAAAAAGATGTAAGCTGGTGTGATTAGAGAAAAGGCAGATGTCATCCAGATAAGCCTGGAGCCTGTAACGACAAGGCCTATTCCAGATTCTGAAATCTCTGCCCATGTGGGGTGTTCAGAAAGCTTCTAAGGAAGGGGTCTAGTGAAAATATAAAAAAGTGGGCTTAATGGACAACCCTGCCTAATGCCTGTATGAGTTTGAACCCCTTTAGTGGTTCATCCTTAATCACTGGATGGACTATGGTAGAGGAATATAATAATCTCAAAATAAAATCATCACCAGAGGAATACACAAACTTTGAGAGTATGAAACAAAAAGGCGATAAACTCGATCAAAAGCTTTTTCTTGATCCATGGAAACAATACACCCAGACAACCCGGAAAGGGAGAGGTGTTCTATCATATCTCTAACAATCATTAGTGCATGTTGAATTTTTCTAGATGGGAGACCACAAAATTGCTGTGGTGAGATAACATGATTCACACAATTCTTTAATCTGTTATTTAAGATGTGAGCTAGAATTTTATAGTCAGCATTACATAGTGATAGGTCTCCAGTTTTGAAGCAGGGTTTTATCTCCAGATTTAAATGAAACAATTAGTAAACCCTCTGTAAAGGAAGGACACATAACACCTGTCATGAGAAAAGGAAGAGAAAACTGTTTCCAAACAGATAGATAATTCCGTGTAAAGAATTTATAGAATTCATAGGGTATTCCATCAATCCCTGGGGAAATCTCATTTGGTAAGGATTTAATTACTGCTTCTATTTCCTCCTCCCTATTGGCTCCTGTGTTTCTAGTGCCTGTTCCAGAAAGTCAGGAATATGAAGATCTATGAAATAATGATTTAATATCATCTTCTGAATGTTGAATAGTAGGAGCTTGGGAATCTATAAAGTGTTTAATTATGGTATGGATTCCCTCAATAGTTACATCTTTAACTCCAGCCTGATCAAGCAATCCTTCCATTGAAACAGTGGTTTTAAATGACTTGCAAGCCTTAAATGGGTCTCCTATTGGTGTGTAACAGGGTCCTGTTATGAAGTGAAATATCAAGAAATTACAAGATCCCCCCACTTTTCAATTTTCACTCTATCCTGTCTGCTTCTGTATTCAATCTATCCTAATTTTCTTGTCAGGGTGGCCAACCTGGCAATCTTTAAACCTTTCTTTACTGTCCCTTATTATCTTTAAAACAATCTGCATCCAAATCTTGATAAGCTGAAAAGCAGTTGCTTAATTACTGAGTAGGACTTTAATAAAGAGTATTTGCCTTAAGTATCTAACCCAGCAAAAGTATTGTTGAAAGTAAGGGAAACAATATTGTTAAATGCTTCCCTGCTTTCCATTTAAAGGGCTGTTTATAGTTTTGTTTTTTGTGTACCTTCACATGAATAAATGTATACAGGCTATCCCATCTTACTGCTGCATTAAAAGAAAAGAATGTATTAATAGAACATAGATCTCTGCTTGAGACTTTTACAAAGCCCTGTGTCCTAGATAAATGACAAAATGGAGCTATGGTCTCTTGAATGAAGACTTCTATAAAAGGAAGGCTGTGTGGCAAACAAGCAGTCAGCTGAAATTTAGCTGTGAGAAATTTTATAAAAACAAGCATTATGCAGCACATATAAAGAAAATATGTTACAGGAGACTACTGTGTAAAAATATTTACTAGAATTGTTGTCTAAAATAAATGCATGTTTACTTTCTGACAATTACATTTAAAAGTAAATAGAATCCTGAAACCTTGTAAGGAAGACAAATAGGAGCGCTCCTCATCTGTTTTTCCTTGCCAAGGCTGCAGATTTTATTTCAATCTTTAACAAGTGTTTCTTTTCTTTCTGTATTAAAAAAATGAATGTGTACCTGAATGTCTTGCTTTTCCTGCTGAGCTCCTGTTATAGGGATGGCAGCCTACAAAATGGCTGCCTTTATAGTATTCAGGTAAAGTGATGTCACAATAGGGAGGGGCTCAGTTCAAGACATGCCCTTCTGGAAAGTATATAAACCTCCACTAGGAGACCTGTTTAGATAGAGAGAGGAGAGTCAGTATTCGACTGACCAAAGAGCAAGGAGGTTGTCGTGTGCTCCCATACAAACTGCTGTTCAGACAAAAGGAAAGGAAAGGAAAAGGCAATTCAGGAGTCTGTGGAAAGAAGTATTTCCTGTTGTTTTTGGGTGTGAAGACTAACACCAATTTTTTTTTTTCTTTCTGTGGACTTTAAGTTAAGAATTTTTGTTTGGTTTGCTTGTTTTTGAAATAAATTGACAAACGCATACCTTTGCATTTTTATGCATCTTAAACCTTTGGTCTGGACATCTGTTATTTCCCACACTTCTACACTGGTGTCAGAAGTGGGATATAACTAATCGCTCGAGACTGCCTGGGAGCATTGCCAGGGGGTACTGAAGTTGGCACCCCAACAGATGGAGGAAGAGAACCTGACAAAGAAAGATGCATATCATGTCACTAGAACAGGGACTGAAAAACTGGTATTCAGTTATTGCCTGCCCTGGAACCTGGAGCAAGGCCTAAAATGAGGAGAACAGAGGAGGAGAATGTGGATACAGAACCCCTGAAGCAGGAGGCAGCACATGTGACCCCAGTACCAGATGACCCCAGAGAATTATTAAAATGGCTGTGTATTCACTAGATCGAAATGGATCATCAGAGGGAAGAAGATGATCATCAACAGAGAGATGAGGATCGTCACCAGAGGGAAAAGAACAGGCGTATCCAGGCTGAGGAACATCGGCAACAGGATGAGAAATGGACGGATACCCTGAAGGCTATTCAGGCACTTGCACAAGGTCAGTCTGATCGAACTATACGAGACATTAAATTAACAAAGCTGTCAGAGAGTGATGATATAGAGGCATATCTCGCCACTTTCGAGTGGATTGCCCAAACTTGCGCTTGGCCTCAAGATCAATGGGTCATAAGACTGGTCCCATATTTAACTGGTAGAGCTCAAATGGTGTATAGCCAGTTAAGTGGGTGGACTCAAATAATTATGATCGAGTAAAAGAAGAGATATTGTGACACTATGATATTAACGAGGAAACCTATAGACAGCGGTTTCATACCCAGAGGATGACTATTCATGATACCCCTAGAGAAATCTATGCAAAATTAAAGGACTATAGTGGAATGGCTACAACCTTTAGTAAAAACTAAAGAGCAGATGATGGATATGATTGTCGTTGAATAGTTTATTCAGGTGTTACCTCATGACATCCAGCTATGGGTGAAAGAACATCAGCCTGAATCTGCAGAGGATACAGTGAAGCTGGCATAGGATTATATCGCTGCTTGACCCACTAGACTCAGAGGAAAACAAAATACTCTACCTCAGACATCAGAAATGGTAAGGCTCTTTTATTCTAATGCACATCAGAATAATTACAGCAGGCGAGACAGAGGGGAAGAATACCATATTCCGAACTGATTTGCCATGGGTGTCTTGGCAAAGGCCACATAATAAGAAACTGTCCAAATAAGAAAAGAACTGACATGACTCACCTAGTATTGGCTAATATTGGGTATGTTGCAAATGTGGGATTGGAGACCAACAGACATTGGGTTTATTAGGTACAGGGAGTAAGCAGACCTTGCTGAGAGCAGATCTGGCCCGGACAGTAAGGTTACCCCAAATTATACAACAGTAATGTGCATACACGGGATATTCATCAATATCACACTACAGTGGTTGAAATGACTGTCAATAATGAGCACCACTGTATGACTGTTGGCCTGGTACCTGATTGCCAGTTCCAGTGATTATAGGCCAAGACTTTCCCCACTTTAACTCGCTGGTGCAAGCACAACAAGACTATGTAAAATCAGTAAATGTGGTAACCTCGTGCTCCAAGCAAAAAACAACAGTCAGCACCAGTGTTTTTGAAGAGGATTTTGAAGGAGCTGAAGTTTCGGGAAACCCAGAAAATCAAAAAATCAGAGGAAAAGGAACAAAGAAAGTGGGTGGAACAACAAAAGAACAGTATTGCTGACGTTTTGCCAGAATTACCCTTGTAAGACATTATTAAGGAACAACAAGCTGATGTTTCCTTAAAATCTTTTTCTTCACAGGTTCAACAAGTAAAGCACCATGGACAATCTCATTTTATTGTGAAAATAATATCTTGTATAGAGTCACTGTTGATACTACTATAAATGAACCTGTAGAACAGCTAATAGTACCAAAATGTATAGAGAAAAGGTCATGCAGTTAGCGTACAATATTCCAATGGCAGGCCATGAGGGGAGGGATCGAACCTTGCAAAGATTACTTGCATGGTTTAGCTGGCCAGACATACATCAGGATGTGGCTGAATATTGTTGTCCCTGTAAAGAATGCCAGTTGGTTGCCCAAGGGGAAAAAGAGATCAGGTGCCCCTTCAGCCAATACCTTATGTCACTACCCCATTTGAATGAATCACAATGGATGTTGTAGGCCCTCTTACCAAAAGTTCTAAGGGTAACCGTTCATATTAGTGGTAGGTGATTATGCCACATGGTACCCTGAAGTTGTTCCTATGTGAACGGTTACTGCACCTCGCATAGCTGAAGAGTTAGCCAAAATATTCAGCAGAATGGGGATACCCCAGGAGATTCTCACAGGCAGAGGTAGTAATTTTACTTCTGTTATGTTGAGGGAGTTATATCACCTCCTAGGGGTATCTGCTGTGCGTATTTCACCTTACCACCCCAAACAGATGGTCTTGTGGAGAGATTTAACAAAACTTAAAAAATGCTACAGAAGTATGTTCAGGAAGAAGGCAGAGATTGGGACAAATATCTCCCTTACCTCCTGTTTGTCTATAGAGAGGTACCACAGGCTACAACTGGGTTTTCACCTTTTTCTTACTTTTGGTAGAAATCCTAGGGACCCTTAGATGTGGTAAAAGAACACTGGGAGGATGGTAAAATGTTGGCTATAGTAACATCATAGACTACATGACTGCATTAAGAGAAAGATTGGTGAAATATGTAAACATGGCCCATTTAAATGTGACCCAAAAACAAATGGGACAAAAAGAAGCATATGACGTGGGTTAAAGTGTAAAAGTTTTATACCTGGAGAAAAGTGTTGTTACTATTACCTCAACAAACAACAAATTGTTGATGCGCTTGGCAGGGTCCCTTTGATGTAATCAGACAAACAGGAAGTGTCAGCTTTGAAATTGAAATGCCTGGTCATCGACCAACTAAGAGGGTATACCATGCAAATCTTTTGAGGAAATGGATAGAAAACCCCAGGTCCAAGCACTCTACATTGACCCTGAGCCCAGCAGACAGAATTGAGATTGCTTATGAGAGGCTTGACCGACCACAAATGATAAAGGTATACAATAAACTTGATCTAAGCCCTGAACAAAAGTGGAGCTAGATCAGTTGTTAAACTATTTTCAGGACACTTTCACATCCACCCCAGGATGAGCTAAGGGGTAGAACATGACATTAAGGTCAACCAGCAGAAGCCTATACACCAAAAAGCCTATAGATTACCAGAAAAGATTAGGTAGGAGGTAATTGATGATATAAAAAAGATGGAACAGTTGGGGTTGATTGTTCCTTCCAGAAGTGCATGGTCTTCCCTAATGGTGGTAGTGAACAAAAGGAGGAGGAATAAGAGTATGTTTAGACTTCCAAAAATAAATTTATTTCAGATTTTGATGGGTACCCATGCCCAGAATAGATGATCTTTAGATAGAATAGATAATGCCCGCCACATCAGCACATTAGATTTAACCAAGGTGTATTGGCAAACCCCTTGGCCCCCACTGCCCAAGCAATAACTGCTTTTCCTACACCAATCAGATTGTACCAATTTACCACTATGCCATTTGACTCCATGGGGCACCTGCCACATTCCAACGGTACATGGACCACATCCTAAGAGCACATGCCCAGTACAGTTCAGTGTACTTGGATGATGTAGTCATTTTCAGTCATTCATGGCATTCACACTTGGTGCATTTAAGTGCTAGTATTCAGACCATTAAGGATGCGTATTAACAATAAACCCTGCTAAGTGTGCCATAGCAAGGATAGAAACCAGATATTAGGGTTTCATAATTGGGAAGGATCCTTGAAACCAGAGATTGATAAAGTGTAGGCAGTAGCCAACAGCCCCACCCCATTACAAAGAAACATGTTGTATCTTTTTGGGTTTAGCAAATTATTACCTCGATTTATCCCAGATTTTGCTACTCTGGCAACTCCTTAACAGAGCAACCAAAACAAATATCCTAATAAAGATAAATGTACGCAGCATGTGAGGAGGCCTTCAGGAACATAAAAGCGGTCCTTTGTTCAGTCCCCTGTGCTAACCAGCCCAGATTTTACAAGACCTTTGAAATTCAAACAGATGCCTCAGAGACAGGTTTGGGGGCTGTTAACCTAATATGATGAAAAAGGGAACATCCAGTATTGTATATTAGCAGGAAACTTCATGAGCGTGAAAGGAAGTACTTATGATAGAGAAGGAATGTTTGGCACTGAAGTGGGCCATAGAGTCCCTTAAGTATTTCTTTGTGGGGAAATGATTTTGTAGTGATGACAGATCATAATCCATTGTGCTGGATAAACCAGACGAAAGATAAAATGCACGGATTATGAGATGGTATTTGTCTCTACAACCATATAAGTTTACTGTAAAACACAGGTCGGGAACGAAGCATTTAAATGATGATTTTCATCTTGATATGGTGCTGCAAGAATACCAAAGTAAAATGAATATTGGTGCTAAGTAAGCTCTAGACACCTCAGGGAATTGTTTTGTACAGTAGTTCTGATAAGATAGTAAATGTTGGTTATGTACAGAACTAGTTATAAGGGTCCCTGAGGTGGAAATTCTGAGAGTGGGTGGGCGGAAGTTCCAACCCTTCCAAGGGTGAAGGGTCTGAGCCAACAAATAAAAACTTATTATGTTGCCTTCTTGTGGTGGAGGTGTGTAACAGGGTCCTGTTATGAAGTGAAATATCAAGAAATTACAAGATGCCCCCACTTTTCAATTTTCTCTCTATCATGTCTGCTTCTATATTCGTATTCATCCTAATTTTCTTGTCAGGGTGGCCAACCTGGCAATCTTTAAACCTTTCTTTACTGTCCTTTATTATCTTTAAAACAATCTGGCATCCAAATCTTGATAAGCTGAAAAGCAGTTGTTTAATTATGGAGCAGGACTTTAATAAAGAGTATTTGCCTTAAGTATCTAACCCAGCAAAAGTATTGTTGAAAGTAAGGGAAACAATATTAAGTGCTTCCCTGCTCTCTATTTAAAGGGCTGTTTATAGTTTTGTTTTTGTGTACCTCACAGGAATAAATGTATACAGGCTATCCCATCTTAGTGCTGCATTAAAAGAAAAGAATGTAGAAATAGAACATAGTTCTCTGCTTGGAGACTTTGGCTAAAGCCCTGTGTCCTAGATAAATGACAAATGGAGCTATGGTCTCTTGAAATGAAGACCTCTTATAAAAGGAAGGCTGTGTGGCAAAACAAGCAGTCAGCTGAAATTTAGCTGTGAGAAATTTTATAAAAACAAGCATTATGCAGCACATATAAAGAAAATATGTTACAAGAGACTACTGTGTAAAATATTTACTAGAATTGTTGTCTAAAATAAATGCATGTTTACTTTCTGACAATTACATTTAAAGTAATAGAACTTGAAACCTTGTAAGAAAGACAGATAGGGAGTGCCTCATCTGTTTTTCCTTGCCAAGGCTGCAGATTTTATTTCAGTCTTTAACAAGTGTTTCTTATCTTTCTGTATTAAAAAAATGAATGTGTACCTGAATGTCTTGCTTCTCCTACTGAGGTCCTGTTATAGGGATGGCAGCCTACAAAATGGCTGCCTTTATAGTATTCAGGTAAAGTGATGTCACAATAGGGAGGGGCTCAGTTCAAGACACGCCTTCTGGAAAGTATATAAACCTCCACTAGGAGACCTGTTTAGATAGAGAGAGGAGAATCAGTATTTGACTGACCACAGAGCAAGGAGGTTGTGTGTGTGCTTCCATGCAAAGTGCTGTTCAGACAAAAGGAAAGGAAAAGGCAATTCAGGAGTCTGTGGAAAGAAGTATTTCCTGTTGTTTTTGGTGTGAAGACTAACACCAATTTTTTTTCCTTTCTGTGGACTTTAAGAATTTTTTTTTGCTTTGTTTGTTTTTGAAATAAATTGACAAATGCATACCTTTATGCTTTTTATGCATCTTAAACCTTTGGTCTGGACATCTGTTATTTCCCACGCTTCTACAGGGTGTCTTCTGA
Source organism: Neoceratodus forsteri (assembly GCA_016271365.2). NCBI lineage: Eukaryota > Metazoa > Chordata > Ceratodontiformes > Ceratodontidae > Neoceratodus > Neoceratodus forsteri. Next base: position 276,223,762 of record CM057451.1, read on the forward strand.
GTTCCATTTTGCAGCAGTGCCTTTAGTGTATGGGCCCCTATCATATTGGTATAACTTCATTACCTCCTTTAATTTGGTAATCTGGGCTAAGTAATCAATCTAGTAGTGTCTGACAAAGAAAATAGGGTTTGTAATTGATGCCTTAAGACAGGTATTTCAAAAACTATTGTTCACCTTTGTTTTCCCATAACCCTGAAACCATGTTTTAAAATCTGCCTTTGAATCCTTCCACCATTCCCCGATATCAGAGCATAAATGCAAACAGAACTTCTTACCCTAATGAGGTCTGAAATTCCTGCCTTAACACAGGGTCTGTGAGAACAGATGCATTAAATTTCCATCGATTTGACCTTTTCAGTTCCAGGTATATCACAGATTTGGAGTATTAATGCTAAATGGTCCAAAATTCAACTGGTGTTATCTAGAGTGATGCCTGTGACAGGTTTTTTGAAATAAAAAATGATCTATGGTTGTGGTAAATTGACTCTTTGTATGTAAAACGGGACTCCTGGTGTGGAACTGGCTACAGTCCAGCAAGTCAGCTGTGTCGACCATTTTAAATAAAGCTTTTGAGTCACAATAAATTTTTGTTGCCATCGAGATCTTTCCCTTATTCTTTAGTGCACAGTTAAAATCCCCACCTAGAAAAAGTTTTCGTGAGGTAACCAAAAGGGTTGCAAAGAGGTCATGAGCGGACGATTCAGCCTTCATTTGTGGACCATATACAGAAATGAGATAATAATAACAATAATAATATCTTTATTTATTGAGCACCTTTCAAATTATCAAGGCCTTCACACAATCACAAAGATGTCAATCCTGACAATCCATGTCTTTCCAAATACCATCTAAAATCAGAACTCTACCTGGAACCAGGTCAATGAGGTTATGTAAAGTGAATGCATAAGAGCTGAACAGGATACCCACACCAGCAGCACTGTTCTGTCCAAAGGACCAGTAAGAAGGTCCCCATAGCCATTCCCCTTAAAGAACCATGCCTGATCACCTGAAAACGTCCAAGTTTCTTGGATAAAACAAATATCAAATTTAGTTTCATGAATAAAATTAAACACCACTTGGCACTTCACAGTATTCAATATACTGTGGACGCTCATGGTACCAATCTTCAGAGAAAACAAAATTTAAGCTGTTTTTTCCACTTCTTTTCTTTTCCCTATAGCCAGTGGGTTCCTGGTTTGGGGTAGACTGATCTACTGCAGTGGGTTGGGAATCAGAGTCCCGAGATCCATCTCTTCATCTCCCATGGTGTGACCAAAGCAGCATATGAGTTTGCAGATTCAAAATCTACAGAAGGGGGGAGAGGCTTGATATTTCAAGATAACCTTCTTCTAGCCGGGGGATGGGGAAGGAAGGGGATATCATCTGCTGGTGGCTTTACAGGATCCGAGTAGCACACAGGTACTAGGGTTCCTAGGTATGAGGGAATACTTTCTGTAGTCTCCCTTATAGTTGGGGGGGTCCTGGAGAAAGTCCACAATGTCAGGGACTATGGTGTCCACTACAGGGGTAGAGGATGGGGGACTCTGAGAAGGAGGGGGCCTGTCCTGAAGCCATGTCCTGAGCATGTTGTATAAGTAATTCAGGACTCATACAAGTGGCCTTATTTTTAGCAGCCCAGGAGCATTCAGCAACACGTACAAATCTCATCACATAAGTCACATTTCGTATGTGAAGCACATTGCAAAGAGATGTGGCCAATCTTGCCACGGTTATCACAACGTGTTTTGTCACATGAACTAGATAAATGTGTTCTGAACCACATTTGTAGCAGGCTCTGGGCTGGCCTGCATAAAACACCCCACCGGTCCCTGTCAAGCATAAAGTAATTTGGTATGTGGTGAATTCTCGTATATGTGCACAAAGCTTTACTTAATATTTCAAATCCACTGTCCAGAATAACTCAGTATCCAGGATGGCCTCTGGATCACTCAACATATCACATTTTTGTGAGAGCCAGTAAGTAATATCCTTCACATGGACTCCTCATTTCGAACATCATGGTAGCAAACTTAACCAATGGTTTAGTTAACGGAATGACCAAGAAGGGGAACCATGTGGGGAGAACTTAACTTGTTGTAACCTCCCAGAAAAGCTCCAGAGCACAAGCAGTATGAAAACTGACATCATAATTATCCTCCCAGATATGCTAATAAAGCAAAAACCTCCCTAGGGGAGAAATTAAGGAGTCTTTCAATAAACATTTCCACATAATGATTATCAGGTTTTTTTTTCTAAACCCCTTTATATCGAATCCATATACATTCCTTCTGGGAGCAGCTTCATTCTTTATTTTTGAAAAAGTTCTGATAGCAATGGTTTCTGTGAGTCATTTTGTTCCTGTGCCTGTTCCTAGACTCGTGGGGGGACTTTCATGGACTTGAGGTGAGACAGGCCTATCCATGGTCACACTATGCTCAATGCCCCCATTTAGCATCACAGTGGACTGTACACTAGATGTGTCTGTAGTTGGAGCAACATCAGAGAGGTGTTGGTTTACTACCAGAGGAGATATCTGGGTTTGTATAAGCATAGGTGGCGCCATTCTGGGATGGAGCTAGAAAATTCCGCTTGGTGTCCCATTCAGGGTCAGGTAACCAAGTTCCACAACGAAAGCTTCCAACCAGTTTCAGAAAGAGTATTTTGTGGTGATTATGGGTCACAAGGAGTAGCTGGGAATGGTTTAAGAGAGAAAGCCTCAGTGAGTGCTGCAGTGGTAGTCTGAGGTATGATGCCCACAGAGACAGGGATAATGTCTGCAGCCAAGATTAGTAGGGATTCAGCATTCAGCCAGATGTTATGGTTTGCTAAACTTAATGCAGTACGTTTTTCTTTGGGATCATCCTTTAGTGCAGGTTTAGAGGTAGACCCTGGTGCAGCAAAAGAAAAACAGTAGTGCCGGCTTGCACGCTGGTGTGGCACTGATAATCAATATTTGTCTTGCAAGATAAAGCTTTAGAGCTGTCTGAGAGTGGCAGAGGGTGTTGTCTAAACACGAACCCGTAATTTCAGACAGAGTTCTAACTCAAGCACGGCAACATCAGAGCCAACAGAACCCCGGACCCATCAGAAACAGAGTCAGACACCTGCAGTACAGTAATGCAAAGCTTCATCATTTTTACAGGACTATCCCCAGCATTATCCAGTGTACCCTTGTTCCCTGACGGCTTTTGACACACGCTATCACTCACATTTTCACTGCCAGCCGGATTCTCATGTATCAGAGGAGCAGATGCAGAACTAGAAATATTCAGGGAGGAAGGTGACTCACCCGCTCTGCATGGGCCTTTGATGCTGCTGCGCCATCGAGTAGGCTGTCAGGAATATCAGGCACAGTGACAGATGGGTTGCCAGCTTTCAAATTCTCGAGTAGAACAGTAATGCATCACATTCTTGTAAGGTGCCTGGATTGTTCCTGATGTAGCAGGGATAGTAGAACTAATTCCGTGTTCAGATTCTCATATGCATTTTCAGGGTGTAGAACATCAGGAGTCTCAGTCAGGTGGCTGAGATCTTCAGTTGAAACAAACATTTCTGTGGTTTCCCCGCGTCCACTGTATCGTCCAATAAGATTTCCAAATCATCATGAGCCTCTGGGGATATGAAGGTAGGGGATGAGGCCTGCTCCCCACCCTGAGACATCCATCTCCTCCTGAGACAGACTTCAAGTGTCGTTCTCATGGCCAGAGTTTCCCCTACAGGCGAATAAGGAATTTCCCATGTCCTCACCAGATTTCTCCCCATTCACTAAAAATACCACCAACAGCTTAATCTGGTTCAAGGTCAGTTGGCATTCATCTGTATCCTTCTCTCTCGGTCGTGCCTGAAAATAGGCAAGAGTTTCTAGTATACTTACCCAGTCAACAAAAACTAAATAAAAATATGTGACTCTGTCTCTTGCTTTTTCCTGGGAGTGTGTATATCGTGGGGAGGGGTTAGAATGAGTTGGAGGAGCTGGTGAGGTCTTTGACATTTTCCCTTGGGAATGATTCCCTGGTGGGGAAGAGTGTAAGTCCCTCTGAGGAGATGGGCTTATGTTCACCATTAGGGGCCCCACTTTGTGCTTCCCCAGATTATGGGTCTCGATAGGTGTTTTGAGGAAGGCACCATTCTGGGCTATGCACTGAGACTGCCACTAGGGACAAGCTTTTTCAGACATTAAAAGCAGGGAGTGAGGGTAGCCTGGGGAGATAGGAGGTTGGCTTGGGATGACAGGACTGGCAGGCAGGAAGGAGCTAATCAGTCCAGGTTGGCACCAGATTCTATGGGGATCCCTCCTAAGTGCAATGTAATGTCGTGTGTAAAGTGACATGGCACCAGTAATGGGAGATGCATGGAGGGCATCAGTTAGCCTGCCAGCATTGAGAGGGGAAGGTGGGTCTCCAGGGAGAAAGGGTGGTGAGAGCGCCTAGGAGGTAGTTTAGGGCGCCCCAGGCCCATGGGAAATAGGCCTGGACTGTCAGGGTTGGAGGTTTTGTGGCAGGATCCTCTCAGGAGGGGTGGTGGCAGCCCCCAACCATTTCCTGGCATGTTATGGTGGTCCAGGCCTGGTTAGGGGTGTCAGAGGCTTCTCACCCACTATGGGGCCTGCTTGGAGGGGCAGGTTTCGGTCGCCAATCACAAGCTGTTCAGACGGGCTGCAGATCAGTTAGGACAGGTCTTGGGAAGCCCCAGGACCTGGTAGTTTAAAGCAAGCACAGGGTGTAAGCCTGATGGGGATGCAGGCCAGATGCAATTTTGAGATCCCCACCCCATAGACAGAGAAAGGAGACGGGTGTGACTGCAGCCATGTTTGAAGGAGATTTCGTCATTTTAAGGATTTTAAGGGACTGGTCAGGGAAGGAAAATTCCAGTGTCCCCTTGGCACAGGACCAGGTGGGAGAAGCCTGTTGCTTCTGGAACAGCTGGCAGACTGACCAGGGTAAAGGAAAAATAAATAAGTATAAGTTAGAGACCAACTTACCAGTGCCAGAGGGTAGGTTTGACTTGAATGTCCGGTGGAGATCTGGGGGTTCAGTTATAGCATCAGAGGTTTCATGAGCTGCCTGTAGTGGAATGCTGCCTAGGACATCTGTTCTCCCAGTCTTGTGCCACCCTGGCTCTGTAAATAGTTTGTGCTCCATGAAGCTGGAAGGCAAATAAGGTTTTAAGCAAGGAATGGGAACCCTGGGTCCTTGCAAAACATCATTGGGACCTCAGGTGCAATAAATTAGTTTGTTGCTTATTCCTGAGTGTGCAAAAGTGTTTTCAAAGTTTTACTAAATAAATGAATTGCAGGGAATGTAATGAATTACTAACCAGACTTCTTTGGGGAGTTTAAAGTTCATAGCCCATTTGATGTCAGTGCTTCCTGAGCCGGGATGCTGGTGGAGGACTCCAAGAGAAGAAAGAAAAGAAGAGGTCTCCTGTTCCATTTGAGAGTATCCAGAGGAATGGCGAGGAGTAGCGGTTTCATTATGTTGCTGTAGGACCCAGGCCATGGTAAACAACACCATTTTGCTCTCTGTGGTTGTTAATGTTCTGGTCTGGGTCTCTTTAGTAGGTCTCTCCCTCCTGAAACATCAGGAGACCCTAGACAAATGGGGAGGTGGGGTGGCTACACTTACATAAGGCAAAGAAGAGTGCAAATAACACATATTAGGAATTATATGTAAAGCTAGTTAAGCAGAGAAAAACAGAGATCAGATGGAGCAAAGCTTCAGTGGAATTCAAGGTAGCAATGTCAGCTAGAGATAATTACGAAACATTCTATAGCTACATAGATAATGCCAGAGGCCAACATCCTACTGTAGGCCTTAGTTATGTGGGAAGAGGTTGTAACTAGATGTGAGGACATGATGAATATTTTCAATGAGTATTTCTGCTCTGTCTTTCACCAAAACACTGAGGACAAGGATGATCATATTAATACAAGGGAAAACGCTGATTTTATAACAGATCCAAATAGGTTGGTGGATTATTATTCAGTCTGAATGTTAATAAACCCAGGGCTGGAAGCATTGCACCTAAGGAGCATTACAGAACTGGCAAGGGAAATATCTGGCAGACTTAAATATCTTTTTGAAAGGTCACCAACACTGGCAGGGCTGTAAATTCTGGAGGGAGGCAGATGTGGTACTGATATTCAAGGAGGGCTCTAGGGAAGACTACTGTAATTATAGACCAGAGCGTCAATGTCTATCCTTGGGAAATTATTAGAAACAATAGTAAAAGATGAACATGAGACCTATTTAAAAACAATAACTTACTAGACACAGGACCAGTTTAAGACCTAATGACACCCCAAGCAGAAATATTTGTGGTGCCCCTTCACTGCTCCCACTGGTCCCTTTCCAGCCTTCTGCCCCACCATGCATCCAAAAGGTGATAAAACATCTATGAGTGTAAGGGCGATAACAATATTTTGTTTTTATATTATTTTTTTATGTTAACCTAATTAGATGCTCATGTTCTGACATAACCCTATAGGGATGTTTATCTCCAGCTGTTAGAAGGTACATACCTAGAAGCTGCTAATCTATTCTGTCCTATTTGCATACTCCTATTGCAGAAACAGCATATAGAAGTGTTAGGCAGACTACAGTAACTCTGGCCATCACACCTGGGTGATTATAGACAGTAGACCAAGGCATCCTGAAGGTCACCTCACCTAAAGTAGAGGTCCCCCTACCCATAGACATGACTGTAAAGCAGGGTATACCTTGCCATTATCTGCCCAACAGAGGGATACTCCTGACGATATACATCCTAAACCTTCTCTTGGTGGACGATCTCACCTGTACAGGTGACCTAGACTCGAGGATCCCAGCAGCCTGACACTCTGTCATACTCTTATTACTTATTCCCTCCCAGAGTAGACTCCAGTCCCTCTTGATGGCCTACAAATTTACCAAGAAAGGCATTTTGTATGCCACTATCCTCCACGCAAAGGATGCTTAGAAGAGACCTCTCCTATCCCCAGCCCCACCTCACTTTGCCTCCTCACTGCCCTGCTGTTCCTGGAAAGAGATATACAGCCAAACCCAGTTCCTCCTCTTGACAACCTCCTGATAGCCTCACCTCAGGACCCACACTGGGTGTCCTTGAAGGGTAAGCGGCTTAGATATGAACATAAGCAGCCTGAGGCCCAAGATGCAAGAAGTGCAAGTATGGTTGGACCTGTACCAACCAGATGTGCTGGCTGTGTCTGAGTCCTGGCTCAAACCACATGTACTCTACATGAGGTCAATGCCTTGGGTATCACTTCTACTGCAAAGACAGGGCCAACAAAAGTGAGGTGGGTACTAATCTAAGTAAAGGACACCCTGAACTCAGTACAGGTTAACCTGCAGCACAGTGCCTCTACTGACAGTAAATCAATCTTCGTGACGCATCACCCTTGGACTCTGCAAGCATCTCACTATTGGGTGTATACAACCACCTAAGAATGCTCTCCATTTTGGAGGCTGTCCTAAAGGACACGGTCAAGAAGGTCTCCTCAGAACTCCTCATCCTGGGAGACTTTAACTTGAATTGGGCCCGGACAGAAACCTGTCTCTTAAAGGCCTGATTCAAGAAGCAAACCCTTGTTCAGGTTATCTCCAAACCCACTAGACTGAACCACAAACAGGAAACCACTCCACCCTTGACTGGGCCTATGGTGACCAATCCCTGCAACATTCTGACAGCTGGTACTATGGCTGATGCCCTGAGTGACCACTCCCCATCTTCTGCATCTGAAGAACAAGGCACCCAGGGTTCAACCACAAATCCTGTCCGCATGGGATTATATCCACTTCTTACCTGAACAATTCACTGACCACCTCAGCAGCGAGACTGGAACCCGATCAAACTCCTCCCCACTCTGGATGAGGCAGTTGCTTTCTTCAGACATCAGTTATCACGCAGCTAACCTCTTCACCCCCATGAATAAGCTCCGTACAAGAGAAGCTGCTACAAATGGATTACCCACCATTAAAGGCCCTGACGATTAACCGAACAAGGCTTGGAAAAAGTTCAAGTATGCCTCCCGTCGACCTCATGAACTACCTGTACAAAACTTCAGAAGCAGTGTAAACTGGCTATAAAACTGCCAAAAGGAGTATGTCACGAGTCTTCAGAAAAAACCTAAGGAACCCTATACTCTTCTGGGCTCATATTAATGGTCTGTTAAAAGGGAAAGGCAGTCCAACCTGGTCCCATTGAGGTCAATGGACAACAGCTGAACGATGAGTTCCAAATTGCCACTTCACTCAACCTCCACTTCACCAACCTTGACTCATACAAGGCTGGCCTGCCTCCCCTCAACACTGACCTCATGTGGGCACTTCCTAACCTAGGGACGCCCATCCTTCCACATTAGGCTAGTCAGGCCTAAAGAGGTTCTGTCACTCTAATGACCCTAAAACCTCAGGCTCTGGGGACCCAATGGGATTCACCCTAGGCTGCTGAAGCACGGTGCCCCTGCCCTGGTCAGATCCCTGACTTGGCTCATCAACCACTCCTTGATGAAAGGTGCAGTCCCTAAGCAGTGAAACAGACCCACATGGTCCCAATCCACAAGGGAGGCCTCTGGGAGTCTATTGGCAATTATAGGCCAATCTCCCTCCTCTGCATTCTGTCAAAACTCCAGGAAAGGCTGATCTACAGACAACTCCGAGACTACTTGAGGCCCATCAACTTCTGGCTCCCTCCCAGCACGGTTTCAGGACCAGGCATGGGACTGATACTGCCCTGACCAAATTCTCAACGGATGTACTCCGAGATCTGGACCAGTGGTCCCCTCGTGAGCAGTCTTCATAGACCTCTCTAAGGCCTTTGATTTGGTCCCAACCTGCTTCTAGCCAAGCTGGGCAACATAGGCCTCGACTGCCATGCTCTAAGGTGGTTTGAAAGTTACTTAACCGCCGTCGCAGAGGGTAAAATGGAAGGATGCCATATCAGATCCACTTCCACTAAAGAGGGGTGCCACAAGGATCGGTACTTGGCTCCCTCCTCTTCTCCCTGTTCACTAATGAACTAAGTGACCACTGCAGAGGGAGCACTGTCGCTCAGTATGTAGATGACGCCACATATATTGGTCCACGTCCAACCTGGCAGACGCCAGTACCATACTCCAAGATGACCTACAATCCCTTGAGAACTGGCTCATTGAAAACAGAATGGTCCTTAACATGAACAAAACCAAGGTCATGTTGTTTGGTCCTAGATCCCACAGTCAGGACAGAAAACAACACCTAAATCTCACTTCCATGTCTGGCAACTGCGTGAAGTAGTGCCCTCCTAAAATACCTCAGCCTCACCGTGGACCAGGGTCTAACCCTTAAGAACCATGTGGACCAAGTCACCAAAACCATACATGGGAAACTGGGCACCCTCTACTGACTAAAAGATTGGCTGGTAGCAGAAGCCAGGGTCTCTATCACTACAAGCGTCCTCCTCCCGACACTCACATATGCTGCCCCAGTCGGCATGGGCTGGTGAACTGAAAGGAATAGACTCCAAGTACTCTACAATAGGTAGCTCACTTTGCGTCCCTGGCAAACTCAGGAACCACCACTGTGACACCCTATCCCTACCAAACTGGCCCTCATTGGATGCCCACCTCCAGTATCCTCAGGTATGCCTAGCCTACAAGTTAACCAGCCCGACTCCTCCACCTAGTCTCTCTGGACTCATTGCTCTAAAGTACAATCTCTGGCTCCTCCACACAATGGGACGAACTCTCCTACATGTCCACAGAGTAAGAACCAAGGCAGACGTCAAGTCATTCACCCACACTGCTCCCACCCTATGGAACATACTCCCACCCGGTGCGGGAAGCACCCTCTATCAAACGTTTCCACCAGACTTCAGGCTCATATGGTGGTAGCCAGTACTTGCCACTGCATTGGCCCCTGAGACCACCCCTCAGATAATAGCTTTTCCGACCTAGCCAGACCTCTAGTGAGTTTCCTTTAGGTACAATACTGCTTATCAGCATTGCGGCTCACCCTATTTACCTTATGTACTATTTAAGCAATAAGGCAAGACCAATGGTTATGTTAATGATCTGTTAATCACCTTCTAGGGGTGTACTGTGGCACGAGGCGAGTCGAGTGCCACATTCCCAGAGGTTCACCATACTGTTTGTTTCTTTTGGGGTTTTTTTATCACCATGCTGTCCCTAATCTGTTGTTTTCAGATGCTGCCTACATATTTTTTTGGGAGGGGGTGACCGATTGCAAGGAGTGTAAACATCTCAGAAAACCATTCTTCCAGGCTTGCTCTGATTGGAAATGGGTATACCTACTACCATGTTATTTTCTTTTTATTGGTTGTTCTCTATGGGGCATATGCAGTAGTCTTTTCAACCACATGGCTGTGTGAGATAGCCACTTGAATACTTTGCAGAGTTCACTTTAAACTTATTGTTTACAGACCAGCAGTGATTTCTTTTACAGCAGGGAAGCAGAGTGAACAGTACATACCAGCAGAACTTGTAGCAGTGTCAGGAAAGACCAGAGGGTAAGTAGCATTTTGGGAACCACACACACAGTGAGCTGAAGACAGTCAAGACTACTTGGAGAGCAGAAGTCAGAGAAATACAGACATTGGAGTCAGAAAATTATCTTTGCAGCATTGTAGACCAACTTATTTGAGCAACTTGCTTTGAGATAGGTGTGTATCTATTTAGCTTTTCAGCTGGTTGTGAGGGAGCAGTGCTTGAAGACAGCAGACAGTGCAAAACAGCAGCACAGAGAGAAACTAAAGCAATAGAAGGAGACTAATAATCAGCATTTATATAGTGCTTTTCATATACAGTACATTGTATCCCAAAGTGCTTTACAAGCAATGTTACATTGGTAGTGAAGTGACTGAACGTGTAGTGGCAGCCATTTTACACATAATCATCCACAGCCTTGAAGAACTGCAATAATCAGTTTTATGGGAAGGGGAATGTTGGCCAGGACTCTGGGGAAAATATCCAACTCCTGCAAAAGTTTTTGGCTTCTTTTACTTCTACCTGGACACCCACCAAAGAGAGCACCAGAGATGGGTACAAGGGACCTCGGTTTACCATCCCATCTGACGGATGACTACACCCGGCAGTACAGCACCCCTAGTACTGTACTCAGGTACCAGCATTTAAGGTATAAGCCCAATCTTGGTGGGGACTAGAACTGATGACCTTCTGAAAAGAGAGGCAGATGTGTATCAACTGAGCCATGCTGACACCTTTAGATGAACTTCTATGGACACAACAGTAGTTTGGGGTTAGCAGAGAACAGACAATCTTGGAGTGTAGCAGGAAGCAGTAGAAAAGATCTCTCATGGTGCATCAGGTTGAAGCAGCCCAGCTGCAGCAGTGCCACATCCTGCTACTCGTATCTGTGATGGCGAGTCAAGTTGAGCATGATGATTAACTTCCTGCAGAATCCACGGTAAGGAGTTAACAAGAACAACAAAACTAATTTGTCTGGTGAGTGATCAACTCGGTGAGGGTGACGGGGTGGAGGATCATGTCCCTGCCAATTGCCAGAGATGGAGACCCCAAACAGAAGTAAGCCGTGAAGTTCTAAGCACTTATTTGAGCTGGATGCTTGCCCTGGATAGAATGGCATCCAGTTCCTCCTGCAAACAGTGAGCTAACAAGATTTATTTTCAAAGTATGTGTTCCCACATTTTAGGGACAGTGTACTGTGGACCTGTAGTCATCATGTACAGAATACTGGAAGACAACCATGCCCAACCAGTGTGTTTTGCCGCGGAGGGTTCTGATTTCCCTGTGACCTTGAGGCGGCTTCGAGAGGTCCCTGCAAATCAGAACCCCAGGTGGCAGAACACACTGGTTGGGCATAGAGTTGCCTATTGAGTATTTTTTATGCATGGTGCCCCAGATCATATAAATACATATTGAAGTGCTTTTTATTTTTTAAATCTTAAAAGAAATTGATCGCTGCAACATCTTATTCCTGGGGTTAGAGATGGTAGCTAGGGTGAGTTGTGTTGCTAGGGACCAGACGCTCTCCGCTTTTTAGCACACATTTCTGTGGTTATCGATCATGTGGGAGGATTTTTAAGGAAAAAATGGTGGCTATATTTCTCGCTAACAAGAGTAGCTGGACTGTGAGGAGCTGACTCATTTAAAGATGGTCATTGAATTCCTGGAGAGGATCCAGAGGAGGGCACCAAAATGATTTGGGGTTTGGGGATAGGACCTATGGGAAGAGGCTCAAAGAGCTAAATATGTACACGTTGGAAGACAGAAGGGACCTGGGGGACATGTTTAGAGGTCTTCAGGTACATGAAGGGGTAAATAGGGAGGAGCAGTCAGGGTGCTCTGAAGGAAGGAGGAGGTCAACTCAGGGCATGGGTGGAAACTGAGGTGGGAGATTCAGGAGAGAAAGGAGGAGGAGGTGCTACTTCACTGAGAGGTGGTGGAGCCATGGAATGTGCTTCCCAGGGGCTGGTGGAGGCAGAAACGGTGGAGGGGTTCAAGAAGGGTGGGACAGGTACAGGGAAGGGTTCTGGAAGTAAAACCAGTGCAGTGAGAATATCCGGGACTGGGAAGGCAGAAGCCAGAGAGGAAAGGAGCAGCAAGGTAATCTCCCAGGGTGGGGCTGACCAAATGAGCAGACATGAAAGACTGTTAGGCCTATTCTGCTGGCATTTTAGTATGTTAGTATTTTGAAAGTACTGTACTTTTAAACATCTGGTTGATCTGCATTACATTTTAAATATAAGAGAATATATTTAGTTGATACTGCATTTTCCCTGTATCTGGTTGATCTGTGAGTATCTGATCATGCCATCACTGTGTCCTTGTGTCTGGTTGATCCTGCAGTTTTGTTGCCACAGCAGTTTATAAGTGTGAGTGGCTCAAGCGCTTTCAAATCTACTGGAACACTGTTCTACCACAAAAGGGTTGAACAGCATTCAATGACATTTCAGCTGTGGTACAGCAGCATTTCAGTAGAGATGGACATCGATTAGAATAACATTCCACCATACATTATAAAACTGATTCACTTGTGGCAGTTATAGTAACCTTGCTGAAAAGATAACCCACAGAGTCATTTCAACTCATAATCATTATTAATTGGTCTAATTTACTTATCAAATGCCTTGCCTAAGCATTTTCAGGGTGGAGGGTGTTACCTGCTACATGTCTTGTAAGCTGTGTGCATGTACAGTTATGACAGTTTTGGAAGTCAGCATTCAGTTCATGTTTCTTGCTTTGTTCCTAAAGTAAAACCGAGTCATATGTATAGAAAAGTTGCATTTGTAGGACAGCAGTTTTGTGATATACAGTATGTGATTTTATACTATGCAATGTTTTCGAGGTTATGAGCTGATAATGAATTTCTGCATAAACAAACATAATATTTTAGTTATCTTGAAGGAGTGACAAAATGTTTCCATGACTGATAGATTGCACCCTAGTAATGGGTCCCAATTGTGTCATCTGGAACACTTCTTTGTCTAAAACTCTATATGCCCAGTGAATTCAGCAAGCTGTTCACAGGTCCAAAATTCACCCAGAATCATCTTTTTTCATATGGGATGGGGTCTGAGCACTGCATTTGTGGTGAACTGGACTAGGAGTAATGGATAGGATGGGATGAATTTTCAAAAATAACCAGAATGTGCTGGTTGAAAGATTAAAATCAGTCAAAACTCTTAGTAGAAAGTGGAGGGCTTTTCAGGTCTGCCCTCCAGAACTCAATAGCTCAGGTTTATAAAGTCAGGAGGAGGAGGAGGAGGAGGAGGAGAAAGCAGTTTTTAAGCAATCGTTGATTTACTTAAGCACTGTCAGTGTGGCCTACTGGCTGAATCACAGAAATGAGAAAGAAGAGATGCCAAGTTTGAATCCCACTACAGACAACACTGTATACCATACAGTACTTGTTATCTCTTGGGTTGCATACTAAAACCGTTTTTTTGTTTTGTCTTTTAACTTCTTTTATGGCACCATCACCTCGGGAACTCTCTCGCATCCACTGGTCCCCCAGCCTCTACCTCCGAGCCTGAAACTCCTCCTCCTCCTCCGCACCAGCCTGGATATCCCCTGGCTCTGGGCCTCTGAGGTAAGGCTGCTCTTTCCACCCATGGCACTCTATCTATAATTCAGGTTGGGCTGGGCTTGGCCCAGAGTGAGACGGTCCAGCTGGTGGATTGTGGCTGTGGCAGTTGGTGCTATCACTTATCCCCAAGGATGGGGATTTTCTTTGTTTACCCCTTCCCTCCTCCCTCCTAGTGGAGCCCAAGTGTGCAACGATGACAGGCACATCTGTCACAGCTCTGCATCCTCCTATGCCAGCCCTAAGTGTTACAGTGCCTCTGGTCTCCAAAAGGGTCTGCTGCAATGCTGGGCAGTCACGTGGATCTCCCTGAGAAAGGAGAGCAGTCCTCTGGATGCTCAATCCTCTTCTCCCCTGCCAACCCCCAGTGGCCTGGGCTCATTCCCAAACCCAGGTCACTGGCATGGTAGGAGGTATGGCATCCAGTGCCTCAACCTCAGCGCCACCGGCTGGCCATACTGAAACATTTTTAGTTGGGGAATCTAAAATGTGTGTTTCACAGTTCATCTGTTTTGCTGATTATTGATAGTTTTGAAGAACAGTCCTCCGTACTGTTCATTGACCATCTCTGTTCTACTCATCCCCAGTATCACAGCATGAAAGAAGGTTCAGTTGTCAAAATATTTCCATCCCAGGTGACGATATATAAAAAAATATATGAGGGAGGGGTTAGCCTCTGTGTCCAATGTGGAGGGTAGGAAAGAGAGGTGAAGGTTGAAACTATAAATAGCATTTCCTCAAACATGAAAGACACAGTTGAATTATAAATGATTTCTTTTAATGTCATGTGCATGGCATCAAGGCAAGCTCTGGGGCACATGGGGATACTAAGCGGGCAAGGGTGGTATTTGGGGTTTGTGTACAAAACTGAATTCCTGGTTACACCCTGGCTACCAACAGATCCTTGAGCATCTTACTCTTTGGTTTAGCTCTGGTTGCACTGTGTGCAAGTTGAAAGGGTCTCCATTCACAGTCTCCAACCCAAGCAATAGGAGGATAATTGTCACAGACCTGACAGACAGAAGGCTAATGAGCTGCAACATGTTCTATGCTGTTTCACAGCAGGGAGTCTGCACCTGTGGAGTCGAGATGAGTCTTGAATGCAGCAAAAATAAAGTTTCTGCACTGATTGGATCAGCACCCCTACTGTCCATGTGAACTTCACATGCTTGCAGCATGAATGTGCTGGACCCATCACATTTTCAAAAGTCCAACCAACTTCTGTTTCCCATCCAGCTTTGTCATCTTGGGGTGATAAAAGACCCTCTGGTACAGGCCATGCCCCTTTGGTCTTCTTTATCCTGCCCCACACCGATGCCACCCATGGAGAAGCCAATTACATGCAAAAGCTGCCTGCTGACTGCCTGCCTTTTCAACTGCTAATGGTGAACCACCAGTATCTGCCCACATGCACCTACCACCATGATGTAGACTCCATGAAATACTAGGCTTGCTTCTGTTCCCCAATTTGACTGATTGAGCTGCCACCATGCAAAATCTGACTCTGACCCATCATCGATCTAGCTTCAGCTTCCACCACCTGCCCAGGTGCTAGCCACACCAACTTTGTTTTTCTGGCCTGCTCTGGAGTGGATTGCTCAGTTACATCAACTAGACCAGTAAGTGCTATTTTGCTTGGGACCCTGCAACAGGGTCAGGAGTGAAATTGTGTAATTTTTGTTTTTGGGGAGATGGAAGGCTTTTATTCAGACTATATCAGTTTAATATTCAGATACTCAGCTTTACCTGTTTTGTTCTCTGGTGAGGATTATGCAGCCTCGGTGCTAGGCAAATGCTTGGCTGTGATAAATGACTGGATGGCCTCAAATTGGTTATGTCTCAACCCAGGTAAGATGGAGATCATGGTGACTGAGTCGAGTCATTGAGGGTCTCAACAGTGACGGGTGATGCGGTAGCCTCACTGTGTTGGGTGGCCAACCTCTCATCGATGTTGATGCGGTTACAAATTCTTTGTTCATTTTGGATTGCAGGCTGACACTAGACCAGCAGGTATCAGCGGTGGTCTGATCTGGCTTTTACCATCTCCATAAGATCGCCAGGGTTAAACCGCATCTGGCTCCTGTTGACTTGGCAATGATTGTCCATGCTTTCATTGTCTCTAGGTTGGACTACTGTAACACTCTATAATTAGAGGTTGTCTGGAGGTTTGTTGCAGTACCTACAGTTGGCTCAGAATGCTGCAGCTCGGCTGGTGTCAGGAACTTCTCAGAGGACCGCATCACGCTGGTGCTGCGTGCACTGCACTTGTTGTCTTTGCAGTGGTACATAGTCTTCAAGACATGCTTGTTAACGTACAAACCCCTGCATGGTTTGGACCTGACTACTTAAAAGATATGGTTTCTTACCTCCCAACTAGACCCTGTGCTCACTGATGCTGGCCTACTGGTGCTTTCCCCAATCCTATTTAAAACAATCTGAAGAAAGAGCTTTGGGGTTGCAGCCTTCCAAGTATGTAACCAATGCCTGGTTTATTGATGGTCATTAACTTCAGGTTTTAATTTTATACTTATCAAGGGTCCTGTTTTTCAGGCAGTGTTAAGGGAAATACCATTTGATACTAAGTGCAAATCCCAAATAGTGGACTTGTTAGGAATCAAGTGTTTTGCAGCTACTGTAAATATGGGGTAACTCCTATTCCATCATCAAAAACAGCATATGAAACAAAGATAAAGAACAGTGTTCTGTGGGGACAGAGATCTGTGACCCAGCAGCAGTGTAATGTGTATTTTTATTTATTTATTTATTTCTTAAAGTCTCGGATTACAACCTTTGAGCTGCAAGCTCATTTGCAAAGGTTCCACGTCAAGAGAAATTAGGTACATACAGGAAATGCAATACAAGATAGGTACATATCAAGTTACATTAGTGCCATACAGTACAATTGTAAGTCATTTTTCAAACAATACAGGGTAGAAGACATGGAAGGAATATTTTCATATATTGCAATGGTAGGTTAACTCATAGAGGCTGAGGTGAGAGCCTATGGCAGAGATAAAGTGGTTGACAAGAAGAGGAGTAAAGGGTGTGCAAGGTTCAAAGCAGGGGTCCGTGAGGACCAAAGTGCCATTAGACTGAGGAAAGTAAGGGTCTAAGCAGGAATCATCGCCACGAGGTTCCCTTTGTCAGTAACAAGGGTGTAGGGAGGGGAGATTTGCCTGGGGAGGTAGGGAGAAAGTGAATATATCTGAAGGAAAGAGGTCTATGGGGGAGGCGAGGGGCAGTGTGGAGCCATTTGATTGGGTATAGTACTAGAAGAGGGAGGGGTGGAGGAGGAAAGGAGTTAAGCTGAGCCAGAAGGAATGGGGATCTGAGAGTGGGAGAGGGGTAGGGGCAGAATAGAGGTCGGCAAAAGGGTGGGGATCAGTGAGTGGAGGCGATGATAGAGGGAGAATAGAGCACTGGGAAGCTAGCAAGGTAGCCAGGGACTAGGGGATGAAAACAGGTTGCAAGGGCGCCTTTGAAGGGAGGTAGTAGAGGATGGAGTAGGGGTGGTAGAGGAAGGTCAGTAGACAGGAAAGGGACAATCGAGCTGAAGTATATTCAGTGTCCTAGGCTAGTGGGTAGATTGAAGCGGGGGCATGAACAGACCATGAGGCTTGAGAGGTGAGGTCGGAGTTTTTCTTGAAAGGCCCTAGCTTTGGTTCTGCCAGGAGGTCAGATGGGAGTGAGTTAAGCCACTCTGGTGCATCAAACCATCAAACCATGACAAAATCAGTTTTAAAAGAAGAATACTGGGCCTTCCAAACATATTCTGTTGGTACATCTGAGAGCCCAAACTGGAATGCTCTCCTTGTTAGTGTAGCATTAATGTGAACCTTGAATTTCCAGAGATGCTTATTGCTTTACTGTATACCAGAATACCACAGTTAATATGGCTTGAATCTTAAAACATTATCAGAATACTAAACATGGCCATGGCTGGATGGTAGCATTAACTGGCAAATGAGTTAAACTCAGCCTTCAAATTATTTTCGACCCCAGATGGACTAGTAAGTCACTGCTGCATAATTTCTGTCATTTAGCCAGAGAAAGAATAAAAGACAGGAAACACAACTAGATCTAGCTAGACTTATTCACATATGCTCTCAAATAATGTGAAATATACATGAATGTAGAGTCTGAGTACTATCTAACTTTTGTAATAACTAAATGCATCTAGGAACTAGCTGAGCTGAGGTTCCACATATTCAAGGCAATTACAATATTTGGGAAAAGCAGGATTTATCAATGTTTCTGTGGTGCCACCCATGAGAATGCAGTAATTTATTATGTTTCATATTATCCAAAATTTGTAAACCCCAGATCTACCTGACCTAAACCATTGCTAATTAATAAGTTAGGATATTCTGATATAAATCAAATGATATGGCTCTTTTACAATGACCTGAACCAATTGTATATGTTATAGCTTCATTTGCTTCAAGGGTTGCAAGAAAATAGGATGGTTTGAGCAACATCTTTTGACTGTTATACTGGATCCATATACAACAAGCATTTGTCAATGCTGAATATTCACTTGCAGGTATTTGCAGTGGCGTTTGGTACTGGTACTGGTACTGGCTTCGAGGAGAGAGAGAAGGCAGCACTGAGGCGGGGTGCCGCATGGTGGAAGCTGCAGGATAAATGGTCCCAGGACTGATCCCTGAGGTATCCGCTGGTCACCCCCTCTCCCGATTTGGATCCCATTACAACCATCCTCTGCCTCCTGCCATCAGCCAGTTTCTAACCCAGTTTAACAGCTTGTACCCTGGCCAGACTACCTATCTTGTTAATCAGCCTTCTATGTTGGAAGTTGTAGAAAGCTTTGCTGAAATCAAGGTAGGTGATGTCAATTGTCCCTCCTGATTTACTTCCTTAACTGAAGACATGGGGTTTCTAACCTAAGACCCCACCCCACCCCATCCCCACCCTGCAGAGACTGACAGGCATTAAATTCCACCCCCATCCCCACCCTGCAGACACTGACAGGCATTGCAGTGTGTCTTGGGGTCTTCTGCCCTAACGCTCACCCCATTCCATAAGGAAATAAGCTGAGATAGGTGCAGTATATGAGAATGGGGTGAATGTTAGAGCCAAAGACCTCAGGCACACCCCAATGCCCATCACTGGCTGCAGGGTGGGGTGGGGTGGAATAGCATGAGCATTATGCCGATGACCCCAAGACACACCTCTGATGCCTGTCAGTCTCTACAGGGTAGGGGAGAGCGTTATGGTTGGAAGCTACTAGCGCCCAGAATATTTGTTACTATTTTTTTGCTCCATATTTTCAACATGGGCTTTTGGGACCCACCTCATGAACACTGGCACTATCATTTCAGTTACTCAATCCTGAAAGGTGATTTTATGCAACAACTGCGCCATTTGTGCCACAGGTGCAAAAACACATTTCAGGCAGGATGCAAAAATGACAGCTATTCTGTTCATGAGGTGGTATGAAAACTAGCAATGCTGAATATTTGGAGTGAAAATATAAATATTTGCCAAACACGCATGCGTGGCTAAATTTCAACAACCCCATGTAACTTGAGCATTTTCAGGTATTTTTGTACCAAATTTTAAACATGGTCTTTTGGGACCCCATCTCATGAACAGTGACACTGTGATTTTGTTAACTCATCCCAAAATTTGATTTTGCACAGCACGCCATTCTGCACCACAGGTGCGAAAACATGTTTCAGGCAGCATGTCCAACCTTTTTATAAAGTACAATCTGTTTATAGTATATGGTTAGGGCTTATTGTACGAAGTCAGTGGTTATCCAAAAGTTGTTGTAGGATAGTTCAAGGTCAAAAACATTGTTGTAGTATTTTTCTGGTGTCCAGCGATACTGCTACAACTTTTCAGTCTTGACACGCTATCTGATTGGTCAAATGTGCAGGTTTGGAAAAAACAAACAGAAAATGGCGTCACATCTCAGTGAGTGGCAGGGTGAGCGGTTGTCTGTGGCAGCTGAGGGAGGACACTCCACTAGTAACCATCACCCTTTCTTGTTTTCTAACAAAAAAAAAAAACAAAGTGACTGTTATTCAGCCTTGACACCGGAGAGATTTGGAGAGCCAGTTTCACACACAGAGAACAGAACAGAGCAGATAGCGGAACAACTGACAGCACAAAAGGCAACAGTAAAGGCCTAAGGACACTGTTTCCTCCTCACAGAAAATGAAAGCACCACTTCAATTTTTAACCATATACTATACAAAATCATGTATGGTGACCATACACAACTAAGGCTGTGTATTTATCTGAAGGTGTGATGATGCTGTTCAGACTCTTAAGCTTTGCTTTCAAGGTCTGTATGACGTCATCACCTCCCTTGATAGATACAGAGCCTTGCTGTGTATGGTCACCATACACTATTCTATATGTGATTATTTATGTGTTTTTTATGCAACCTGTCTTTATATTTTGTACTTTTACTATTAGCTACACGATTGTATTGTTATTAATACAGTGAAAGCATTTGGCTCACTAAATATAACCTCTGCATGACTAGAACCATGTTACTCAACCCCAAACCTAAAGTGGAACAAAGTTTTAACTACATGGACTGTGGATGTCATTTGTTATACAGTAAAACACTCTCTTAAGTGAACATCCAATTTGTCACACAAAAATATTCATTAACTGTGGTTCACAGCTCAGTGCTTATGTTACATACTGTGCTGGATGCTGTAGGTTGTGCTTGGATACAGAGGCCAGACCAGTAAGTAGGATAATGCTTGCCAGATACTAGTAGTATGGATGACTCGTGCTAGGTACTTTAGCATAACATGAGCAAGTCAGTGATTATAGTACATATGAACTGGATAGTATATGCAAGGTGCTTAGATACATGAACTGATGAGTCACTTGTTATGATTTGATAGTTTTGGCCTTTCTCTGTATCCAACCGTATGAATGATGCTTAGTCCAGTATTATGAGACCCCAAAAATATAACGATATCAACGATTGTTCTGTATCTGACTGTTAGAAGGAGTGAGTAGGATGACACCCTGAGAAGAATGAGTAGCAGTATGATCACCTCCTCCAACTCTGGAGAGTGTGGCCAGTAACACGCAGGAGAGGAAAAACCCTTGGGGAAACCTCTGAGGACCCATGGCTACTGACCTGACCATCCTTCTGGGCATACTAAAGGAGAGTAATCCTAATTTTGATTAATCGCTAATCCGAACCCTAAATTGTAGAACCTGATCCAGAGAAATGGAGAACTGAAGAAGCAATGAATCATGCCTTGTTAGGTGAACAAAGCAAGCATCCTCCTAGTAAACTCAAGTTCAAGAATCCATGTGCATGTTGGAATGATAGTAAAGTGGAACCCATGGCGATATGAATTTGAAGCGGCGAGTTGCAGTGGTGAAGCACTCCAGCAGGTGAGATGACATCTCAGAGGAAAACCAGGAATCAGGCTTAGCATCCATGTCTAGAAGGAGGACTGAAGGGTCATGATATGCTTGGCGAGCTTCGCAAATGAAGGCCATGGTGATGAAGCACAAAACTGCAAATGTTGCATGATAGGAGGATGGAGCAGTAGGAACCTCCAATCGGTGAGGGAAGCAATCGTGAAGCAGAGTAGAGATCGTGGTGCAAATGGTAGACATAAGTCAGATGTATTTCCAGCACACAAAAGAGTGAAATAGGTTGTAAATGGGCATTAGTGCGTGATGATCTGTAGGCCCTGTAAGGCGAAGAGCAGGTAGTATGAGCAAATAATGTAAAGAAGTGGACCTGTACATAGGTCAGTTGTAGTAGTAAGTAAAACTGCATGATGCAGACGAGAAACAGGGAAGTAGTATTGCATAGCTTATGTACGGTATACAGCGAAGGTATGAAGAATGGTACTAGCACGGGATTCAAAGAACTTTTGTGTGGATCCAAATGGTAGCGTAACAATGTTGACATCCACATTTCAAAGCCAGAATGGTATGTTAGCTAGAACTGACTTGGTAAGAATATTCTGATGAGTCCTGAATAGTCGAGCTTATGAGTTATAGATAGTGATAACGAAGAGGCTGAGTCAAATGAAGTAGCATTGTCACAGGGTCAAGAAGCCTACAGCATAAATCAGGATATTGAAGGTCTTCTGGATAAGTTCAGCTAAGTGTCCTGGTATGAGTGTAGCAGTAGGAATTCTTGTATAACTGAAATGGCAGGGCAAAGCAGTCAAAAGATGATGAATGTTTAAACAATCCAGATGGCAGTCCATAGTAAAGGAGCTCTGAGGGCTGGCTGACATGTGCAGGTAGGCATACATGGTAGAGTATGCAAATCTCCAGGCCCCGAACTGGTGAGGCAGGTGTAGAGTAGAAGTAGACAAACCCCTGGTCCGAAGGTGAAAGCAGGTTATAGAAGCAGGCGATTATGGTGCAGTAATATAAAAGGAGTAAAGGACCTCCGGGCCCGTGAGGGATGCAGGTCTGGCAAAATGCGATGGCGAACCTCCAGCCCCACAGGCAAGGCAGGTTGCAGAGCAGTGTACAGAAATGCAATGGAAATGTTGAACTGCATGCAATGCAGAAAGCAGTGCAGTAGTGAAAAATGAATTGTAAATGGTATTGTAATGGCGGCATATCCTGAGCCAGTTTAGTGCGGAGTAGTACTGTAGTTTTAGGCAGACCTTGGCGGAAGAGTTGGCAGCTCGACGAGAGGTAACAAGCATCCTGAAACTGTAGCAATTCAATGTTTTAGGCATCAGTTCAACCAAGAAGACAATGGATAAAGGTCATCAGGGATTCTGGCAGAGATGATAGTAGTAACTCAGGGAAGTTGAAGTAGCATGGCGAGGAGCATCCAAGAGAATTAAAGCATATATCTGATGTATTCCAGAAATAATACAATGTAAGGTGGAAGCTTTAGGAGCATTTTTGGAAAGGTAGGTCTGAATGAAGAGCTCTGTAGGAAGCATCCATGGGAATGAAGGAGCTAGCTCAATGAGATAAGGAAGAGGCTAGACCACTTGCAGGTCAGCTGAGGATAGTGGAGGTGCTATAACTGTTTATGTCGGCCTGAGTAAATGGAGTAGTAGTGAAACCTTAGAAGGCTGGCAGATCTGGACCAGGCTAGATCCACTAGTAAGGTAAGCTAAGTACAAGATGGCATCTAGCCCCACAAAGCTGGCATGCATAGCTGGACCACACGTGGGTCAGCTGGTAGGGTAAGTAAAGAGTGGCAGTCAGCTCCACGTAGCTAGCATGGGGCTGGACCACATGTAGGTCAACCTATAGGGAGTAGAAGAGAACAGCAGCTGGCCCCACAAAGGCTGGTGAACCATAACCCGAGGAGGGAGTCAATGTGAGCACCAAAGGCAGTCAGGTGAGGCTCAATTAATTGAGAGCTGAAAAGTTGAATGAGCACAGTGCTGATCGCAATGAGCATTGGTGTCGAGACCTTGCAAGGTCAAATGCAGCATTGAGTGCAGTGATGGCATATACAAGTAACAAGAGTGTGCGTAAGCAAGGAGCAATGATAGCGTGGGCATGTGGGAACTGCAAGTAAGAAGTGACATAGCAGGAATATAAATAAGCTGCAGAGCAGCAAGAGGCAGCTATAGTAAATTCTTACACTACGCCAAGTATGAGAGTCAGATTTATGTGACAGTGATGGTCTGCCTGGGTGCAGAGCAAAATGCAATATCTCCCGAGAGCAGTGGTGGTAACAAGAAGCTGAATCCAAGATTCCAGTATCAATATCTAGCACTGCTCGCATACAACTGGCTGATCCAGAATGCTATAAGTCCAGGTACGATGGTTGAAATCTGATCCGTAGCTATGGCAATAATGTGGAAAGTGAGCTCAGCAAATGCAGGCTGCCGATCTGATAGTGTTGGGCAGGATAGAAGGAAAGGAAGGCTGCTGAGTAACTAGAAGGTTATATAGCAATGAATCAGGCAATGAAGGAGCAATCAGAGCAGGAGCAGAGAATCTAGTTAGCTTCAGCTTTGTTCTTTTCAAACCTCTTTTAAAATGATATGTGCTGGCCAGTCTGCAGTAGATACTACTGAGTAATAGGCAATGTAAATAGCCACTTGGTGGCTAATAGTGGATCACAAGTTAACCTCACTCCATACTCAAAGTCAAACTCCATAATAAGAAGAAGGGATTAGAGTATTGTACAGTAGGAGCATTTAGAAGGTGCTACATCTAGTCGAAATGATGCAAGTAAAGTGCAGACTGCATATGTGTAGTAATGACTTCATGTTGTTTGCTTATTGGTTTACTTAGGTTACCGATTGCTACGCAGTGTGACCAGATGTTAGAATTCTGGCAGCTGCCGCCAAGAATGGAAATGTGCTTCCATAAATCGGGCTAAAGGCACACACCCTAAAGTTAACTGTTAAAGTGTAGGCATTTCAGTATGCAGAAATGGCAATGAAACTATGAGTGAGTTTGCATACTGTAGCTAGTTTGAAGTAGTGGCTGTTGGAGCTGCAACCAAAGCAAGTGAGGGAGTGTCGGTAGTCCAAAGCACCGAGTCGAAATGGCAAACATTGCAGCAAGCCTGGAGCAGTGGTTGCTAGAGGAAAAGGAAAACAAACATAAACATAAATGGAGAATGGAGCATAGCAGAGCTGGAAGTGGAAGCAGAGAGCAGAAACAGCGCGCTGAACTGAGCTGCTGGAGAAAGGAGTGCAAGGGGAATGAAAGGAGGCAGCAAGGTACAAGCAGGGTGGCTGACCTCTCCCCAAAAAAGCAGGAAAGGATGAACAAACAATGGGCAAAGGAGCAGAAACAGAGAGAACAAACAACAAAGGGAAAAGAACGAGCAAGCCAGACAGAAGGAACAGGCGGGCCACAGCAGGACAAAACAAAGCAACTACTGACCCAAGCCAAGCAGCACGCCAGTGAGAGCTACAAGACTGCCTACAGGGCGGTGCAGTCTGCTAGTTTAAATAGGGTGTGGAGGAGGAGGAGCTCTTTCTCTACTTAACTACAGGCATGGCCCTAAATTTAAGCTGTTTATTTGCTAAACAGGATTTCACTGTTTTCATTAGCAGAGGCTAAAAAGGAGACACGATTATTTTGTTTAGATTTTATGAGTCAGGTTTATGTATTCAAGGCATAAAAGCTTTAAAATATTTATTAAAAAGTTATGCACTTTATTTAATGACATTAAAAGGCACTGTCAGGTTTGGAGGCAATTTGTATTGCCTCTATTGAGCAGTTGTCTATGGAGAGCAGTGTTATTTGCAGAAAACAGTAATGCTAAGCAATTTATAAATACCTCCAAGATATAGCTTATTTTCACTGTACCTATATTACAGCCAGTCCACTCGAAATCCTAGTGCAGCATCCACAAGAAGGAATGGCACAGAGCCATGGGTGAGCTCGTTCATGAACAAGCTCATGATCAGGCCACTGGAAAGTTAATGGAACATTTTACCCAAAAATACGGGGACTTTTGCAAAAATTGCTGGAAAATTGCAGGGGTCTACTATACATCCCCACTGCCCCTAAATAAATATTTATTGTTTGCTGCAGCATGTATTGGTCACATAAATTGTTTAGATAAATGTATTGCCTCTTGTAAATGCTTTTGATGTGAAGAAAGGTGTGTGTTTTGAAATGCACTGCAAATTAATCATCATGTAGCATATCTTCTAAAAATCAAGACATCTAAGTCATGCAGTGCTAACTAGATTTTGTTCAGTAATTTACAGTTAGTCTATACTGAATGCATCCTGAAACAACACATTTTGCCAGTTTCTAGATGTTAAATAATGAAGCCTGTTTAAACTACTTGCTTTGGTGCAAAAAAAAATAAACAGATAACCAGGGTGCCTAATAAAGGTCTAGTAAGAAAAATGTTTATTTTGTTAAAATAACTACTGTTCTTAATCAGCACTGTAAGTACATTTAAAATCACAAGATAAAAGTATCAAATCATAAGAGTAGCTTTTCATTACACCATACAATAGTTTTCAGTACATGGTACTTTTGTTCTACCAGTTTGCAGTGATTTTACTTGAGTTATAATTTTTTGTCTATTTGAAGGTAAATGTTTAACTATACTTAACCTGTTCAGCATGTTTTCAGAAATGTTTGCTTTTGTAGGCTTTGTATGCATGATGCAGTTGCGCAGACTGACATGGAAGGAATCACTGTCACCAACCCCTCAGAAGCACATTCAAGTTTATAATTAGCAAGGCCATCCAAACTCCTGACACATATGAATCAAAATCCTTTCAGACTGAAAGTATTTATACAAGGAAAATCTACCCTACCATTCAAAAACAAGCATTGGAGTCAATGCTTCAATTAGATGAATGGGCACTTTGCACCTCTTCTCACACCTATTGTTTCAGTCTCTGTGTCAGCAAAAGGTATCTAACAGTCTGCTTTCACACAGATTTTAAAAGTATTCAAGAATACATATGCATGACCAGAGGATTTTGAAACAAAAGCAGGGAAGGGAATCACATGAAAGCAGAGTTACATTTGACCCTTCTCACCTCACACTATACTGTTTTGGTCAAATCCAAGTCTGTGTACTAAATTGTTAGCATATCTGAGTAGATTTCCTTGAGAATTTAAATATTTTTATACAATTTTAGTCAAAATTCCATAAATGTAAGAAATTGCAAGAAATTGCAGATTTGTGTGGAGAAGGATGAAATTGCAGGAAAAATTAAGCCCAGAATTTTCCAGTCATACTCATGATTTGGGGTCCTTTACTGAGTGCGTGGTTGAAGATCATTCCCTCCATTCCACTGATCCCTTTAATGTTAGTCTGATAGTAAACCAAGTATTCTAGCCTGTGTTATTTTGCTTATAAAAGTTGAACCTGCACTTCCAGACATGCGCATTAGTGTCAACTTTAATGCACATGACCAGAAGCGCGGCTTTAACTTTATAAACAAAATTACACAGGATAGAGCACTCTATTTACTATCGGACTAACATTAAAGAGATCAGTGGAATGAAGATTATGATCTTCAACCATGTACCAGTAAAGGACCCAAAATCACATGCTCATTCATAAACCAGAGCTCACCCGTGGCTTGGCAAATATTCCCTGCTTGTGGATGCATGCCGCGGCAATTTCCAGTGAGCCAGCTGTAATATAGGTACAGTGAAAATAAGCCATATCTTTGAGGTATTTACACATTGCTCAGCTTTACTGTTTTCTGCAACCACACTGCTCCCCATAGATAACTGCTGTAGAGAGGCAATAAAAACAAACCTGACAGTGCCCTTTACTTTACGTGTCTTGGAATTTCGGAGAGTCATGTGGAATCTTCAGTGGTCAGTGGCAGCAGCATCAAGAACAAAAGGCAGGAAACGGGTTTGACATCTCACACTGAAGTGCAAGTAACACCAGCTGTGTTTAATTGAAGTGTTAATTGGAAGCCATTGTCCAGGGAGTAGCAAAAAGAGTTGGGCAGAGCAGGGTTACCTGACGGTGGGATAATGGGCTGTCAGCAGTGTCTGAAAACTGAAAAAATATTGACTTAACGGGATGCTCTATTCACTAAACAATCCATTTTAACATTGAACAGATAGGAAAGGAATTGGATTTCAGACTTTTATTCACTCATCCAGTATTCATTAGAGTGGCACTGTCAGATTAGTTTTGTATTTTTATATTTCACTTACCCTGCTCCTTTGATCCCTATCCTCGTATAATGTGATCCCGCTGATTTCTGGCATGGGGTCATAATGTATGAACATTATACGCAATGGCAAAATCCAACTGGCCAATGCAGTGCGATTTCTGCCATGAAGCTTCAGTCTTTCTTCTGTACACACCCCCATTACGGAGACACAGCCCCTGAACCCCCCACTAAAGATTCTCAACTCTGGGTGAGGGGTTCTACTAGGGAGTGCACAAGTAAATAAAAATAAAAGTTTCTGGAACAGGAATCAAACCCAGTCCCAGGCGGCGCTCCTAGGTTCCTGCTGCTGTGGCTCAGGCCTGTAAGCCACAGCAGCTGCTCGAATAAACCCACTCTTAGCAGAGGTCTTATCTCTGCCTGGGAAAGTGCTACTGGTGCAATACTGTTACAGCAGTATACGTGGCATTGCACCATTAGCTCTTACATACTATGCTGTGGTTTAGCCATAATGTAAATGCGTATTAAGCGTGCGACATTATACCCGTAGGTTGATTTCCACCGATTGGAATCCTCAGTTTCAAATTAAATTAATAATTAACACAGATTTTCTTTTGCTCTGCTCCACCTCCTTTGTTCACCTGTTCGGCAAGATCCAGCCAGCATGCACGTTCATACGCCTGTTCAGATGTGGAGGAGGGAGGGAGAACACGTTCACTAGCAGCCTCTGTGCCCTTATATTTTGCTGCCAGACACTCTGTCATCACTTACTTGCCCACAAGTCTTAGAGCGCATCTTCTGTCCATCAACGTGGTCCCTCATCTACCTGACAAAATTGCACGCAGTTCGCAATAGCGATTGAGCTTTTTCCTTTCTCACTGCAAAAACATTTTCTCTTGCTACTGTTTCCAGTCAACCAATAGACTAACAAACACAGAACTCATATAGCTGTCCCTTCTATCAGTCACGCCTTTTGAAAGTGATCCCAAAACAATATGACCACGGTGTTTCCAGCAACCATACTGCCACAATTGTTGCTGTTTACTATATTGTGAATTAATAATGCTGCTGCTGCTGCTGTACTTTCTTCTATTTTCTCCATGCTGTCAGAACACAACAAAAGCGGCTGTACAGCTGCAGCTCATCAAGGGTGTAGACAGGCATACTCAGGAGTGCCTGTCACAAACCATATGCCTTTCTGTTAACATTTTCATTCTAATCTGTAGTATTTGGGTTAGTGTAGGACACAGAGGAGTGTCTCTGTTTAAACTTATGTTGTTTAAGAGACAGATACATGTATAACCTCTTTAGAGATTAGAGGAATCGTCTGACAACAATTTGATTTGTTTGGAAGGGTACTTTTGGAGAGGATGTTACATTTTTAATGGGGTGTAACTGTTGGAGATTGTGTGTACAAAATGGAAATGTCTGGTACACCCTGGCTTCACGTGTTCTCACTGAAGTGAGCAGCAACACTAGTGGACCTATGGTTGTTGGAAGCACCTCTGTCACATGTGTTTTCTTTTGTGTTTCAACACTATTACAAGACATTTCCTATTAGGCACACACTGATAGAGCTGCCAGCATTATGAGTTCTGACTTTCAGCACACACAATCAAAGGAGCAACACATGATGCACCTAAAGATTTTTCCCCACTACTTGTTTTTATACTGATACAAAATGCTTCTCATTTTATCAAATTTACTATTGTTTTGTTATACATATTGTGATACTCCTTCCAGTTTCTTTTTACATGAATTCATATTGCTGTCCCATCTGTCATTGTGTCCCTATTAGTTACATTCTTATAATATTGATGACAAAGAAAATTAAATAACAAAACAGAAACAAGCTCTTTCCAATTACCATACTGCCTCAGTTTTGGAGTTTACAAAATGGAAGTTCATGCTGTTGCTGCTGTACTTTCTTTTGTTTTCTCAAGCTGTCAGAACAAAACAGAACAGAACTGTCTCTAACATATGTTACTAATCCTGCACTGGTGGTTACTTGCTGCATCCACACTTCCTACATGTTGGGAGGGTGGCCTGTGAGTGTGTGTGACTACTATGGTCAGTGCAGGATAACAATGCATTAATTTCTGAAGACAACGATCTTCGTTGGCATACTATTTTATGATGGGCATGGAGACTTATTGCTGCGGAGTTGTCTCTAACCTAGGGACACAATGCAGGAATGCATAAAGGGGATGCAAAGAATAACTAATATGATGAGGTTGGGCAACTACTGATGTCAGGTGGAGCCTCTTTGTTTCCATCAAGCAGGAACATTTGCAACTCGTTACATAAATGCTGCCTTAGCAAATACATTTCTACTGCTATCATGTAATCAGCTCTTAGATGTCGACTGACACAAAGCAGACCACTGTATGTCAATACCAGACACCTAGTATTCCCATGATGAGGTGGATACAAAGGATGGTGTGGAGAAAATGAAGAGGGACCTGGGAAGCTTGAAAAATGGTCAGAGGTGTGCAACTGAAATTGAATTCAAAGAACTGCAAAATAATGCACATGGGAAAAGGGAACACAGGGAAGAGCCACAGGACGAGGGGAATGTTGACTATCACCAATGAAGAAAGGAACCTGAGGGTTATCATTTCAGATGACCTAAAGGTGTCTAAGCAGAGTGCAAAGGTGGCGGGGAGGTCCAGCGGCATCCTGGGGTGCAAAGGCAGAGGCATCAAAGCAGAAGGCAGGAGGTGGTGATGCCTTTGTACAGGCACTAGTGAGGCCTCTCCTTAGAGTACTGTGTGCAGTTCTGTAGGACGCACCTTTGAAAGGACATCGACAGGGTGGAGGTGGTCCAGAGAAGGTGACAAAGATAGTACAGGGCTTACACCCAAAAATATGAGGAGAGATTAAGGACCTCAACATATACTCACTGGAGGAGAGGAGGATTGGGGTGACATGATAGAAACTTTCAAGTAGCTTAGGGGCACAAACAAGGTGCATGGGGTGACATTTTCCATTACAGGCAGAGTACAAGAAAAGAGGCATCATATGAAATTAGAAAGGGCAAGTTAGGAAATGTGAGGAAGGTTTTCTTCACTGAGAGGGTGGTGGAGCATGGAATAGCCTGCCACAGGAGGTGGTGTGAGCAATGACAGTGGGGGATTTAAATATGTATGGAACCAGCATAAGGGAACCATGGAGGTGGTTAGGAGAGGCAAAATGCTATTGACCAGGTAGGGTCTGAGGCTGCATACAAGTGTAGGGTTTAAGGGCAGATTGGATTGGCCCAGTGGTCCTTATCTGCTAACAATTTCTATGTTTCTATGTTCTATGATTCAATATCAATCCTCAGACCAATTGTCTATACTGTGGTTTTATCACTCCTGGTCCACCCAACTCCCTTCCCATCTGTTAATGACCAGTTCAACCACCAAACCCACTCACATTGTCCATGCCATGCATCAAACCTTTTACTGCCATAGCACACACTGTCTCCACACTGGCAGTACTTCATATAGCTCCTAAGCCCATCCATAGCACAGAATTTCTTCTCATACCTCTGCAACCTTCTGCTGCACCACCATCATTGTACACTCCTTACCTCATATTGCTGACACTGTAAGCATGCAAAACTATTAACTCCATTCACCTTATTTATTCATTCTGCACCTTGATAGTTCACTATGTTGAGATGATCCTTCAGAGATCATTCCTGTTTCCAGGAATCAGCTTTGTCACCTGGCATGGCACTGTCTACATTGGGTAAATGTATGTTCTTAGGTGAGAACTGTATGACTGAGCACAGCACTTTGGTCTTAGGTTCACCACTGACCAGTATAGAGTCAGTATCACTGCACTTTGCTTAATCTCAATTCCACTTCCAATGTGCCCCCCACACACACACACACTATAGGCTTTCTTACATAGGCTTGATTTTGGAAGTCATACAAGGATAACTCCCATGTCACTTCATTCTATGGTACTGTTTTTCAGCTATCTTTAATCCATTATTCCACCTTTCCTTCACATGTGCATAGACATGTATTTTTCTTATTGCACTTTTTTGTCAAACCTTAGATCCCACTCTGTCATTTATACATCTCTGGCATCTCCCATTCATTTTGTTGCACTTGCTTAGCCAAACCTTAGATATCCACTCTGTTATTTGTACTTCCTCGGCATCTCCCCATTCCCTTAGGCATGATCAATATACCCTCCCACAGAGCTTCCGGTCATCAGCGAATGGGTACAACCTGGCCTAGATGCCATATGCAATTTTCCTCATGAACAGATCAAAGAGGACAACACCCATTGCTGATGCTGATCCTCCAGTACCTCACTCTCTTCTTATTTTATCACATGTTCCAGCAACCTATCGATGTGTCTCCATCCAACTGCACAGTGCTTCTTGTGTTGTTTAGTATCCAAAACTGTATTTCTGAAATGAAATGATACCATTTAGGTTTATGTGTGTACACATGAGTTATTACCAACAAAGTGTGTTTACAGGGCAGCTGGTACCACAATTATCATCAACTCACATGCTTGCTCAACCAATATGTGTGTAATGTATACTCTACACATTCGTGCACAGTACAGTCCATGGTGGGATATGGTGTTGTGTTGTGCCAGTCAGGACTCTTGTTATGGGGGGATTGGGGTGGTGTGTCACTGACTAATGTATGGTGGTTGTGTGGGGTGCCACATGATTAACAGTAACTGGGTCACTGTCCTTTGTGATTGGGTTGTACACTAGACTAACATACAGACAGGGATGGGGGCATCACTGTATGAGGTTTTACATCAAACAGGACAGGGTGCTGCTGCAACAATAGGAAATGGATGTATGGATCTTAAGCCATGCTCAGGTTCTTGGTGGTGATAAATCAGCTAAAGAAACAGACAAACAGCACATACGGTAATAAACTTGTTTATTACACAAAATAGAAAGATGTCCTAACAACAGGTCTTACCAATAGACACTGGAGCCATAGTTTCCCAATACCACTAGGAGTGAAGATGGTCTCAGTGGGAATAGGTAATGCAGTAACTTATATATAGTGATAATTACCATGACAATGTTTACATTTGTAAATGGAGACTAGGTACATAAAACAGGCACTACTGGCTAAAAGTTATGTGACTCCACAGTGTTATCTATAGATATACAAAATGTGTCAGCTCTGCTTAAAATGAGAACAAAAGTGTACTTAAAATGTGAAAAAAGTGCAGTGTTACACAAATCCGCCTGATGGCTATGTGTGGCTACATAGTGACTTCTCAGAAGAATAACAGAGAGCATATAAGTGTATTCTCGGCACAATACTTGCTATAAGTTTCTTAGCTATAATTCATTGGTAATTATAATATGTCCTAGTTACTTACGCTTATACGGAAGTATCAACACCCATAATGTTAGTGATAATTATATAATGTGTACTACTCCTGGTTAAACAACTAAAAAAAATATATATATATGTATAGGTACCAATATACTACTCAAGAGACAAAGTGTGACAATCAGGTTCCAAAATTTATTTGGGCCAATTGTCATAACCATATCATATTTACATTGGGTGCATGTGGTAGTATTTCAGTCCCAACATAAAGATAGTTTGTAGTTCAGAGGTGCTAAAAATGGGATTAAAAGTTCCCACAGAGCAGCGTAATGTGAGTAACATAGTGTCCTTGACAGCAAATTTGTCATATTATCAAACATATATTTTTGATATTACTATGTCTATGGTATCTATTTAGGTAGCATAATATTCTACTTTTCAGTTTTTATCATAAACTTAACTTGTTGGTAATTATGCCACAATATGTTTACTGATCACAGTATGCCCAAATCTGGACATGTTTAAACTTGGCTACCACATTCATGTCCTTGATTTTCTAGCCATTTTTGCACAACTATATTACCCTCATAGGAAAGATAGAAATCACTTAATTTTCAGAAAGTGAATGATACTTTATTTACAAGGGTTTTTCCACAGGATGTCACGTGAGTAACTCAGACTACACAGGACGTCACGAGTAACACAGACACAACACAAGAAGTCACATGAGTAACATGGACACCAGAACAGTAGTATCAGTATCATACCAAGTGTCTCATTAAGTCATACCAAAGTTATTGCTAATGTTCAACCAAAAATGATTGTCATGCTATGGATATTTGGTATAACATTTTTGAACATTTTGAAGATTGTACTGTAGTCATAACATTATATTAACTTAAGATATTCACAAATGCTTTATGTTACAGTGTAGTATGGACTGAAGCTCACCTGGTCTGTCTATTACATATACCAGCTGGTCCCAAGCCTACAATAAGAGAGAGGAAACCAGCTATATCTTTATGAGATGAATGGGGATGTTTGGGATTAATGCATGACCTTGCTGCTTGTGATATTCAAGGCTGAAGGCAAAACACTGAAAGTGTATTAGTGACTTATAACATGGGGTAGATAAAGGCAGGTGGTGGTAAACAACCATCAGGTGACCATTGCTTACTCCACAATATATGACAGCTAGTGGTGAACCATCCCTCTGAGAGATCAGCCTGTGTTTCTGTTCTGATCTTGTTATAGTGCAAAATTGCAGTCTGTGGAGCAGCCATTACTATCCTTGCTTAATGAGTGAGAGCCGAGGCCTGCCATGTAGTCCCAGGCAGTGCAGCAACAGTAGCTGTAGTGTTCAAAGTTTGTAGTCTTGCTTCTTACCCAAGCTTGTTCCCAGAGTGGAGTGTGTGGTCCCCATGGTCATTTTCTGTTGCACAGCCATATTGTCAGGTAAATCCCATAGATGTGGCATAAAGTCAAATGGATCAGTGTGAAGAGAGGAGAGCCCCCTAATGATGTCATGATCTGAAAGTGAGCTTTATGCTGGTGGACAGAGAAACAGAGTTCCAGAAAGATCTGCAAGCTCTGAGTCCCATTAGTTGCCATTTCTTAATTGGTAGAATATAGTCTAGTAGACTGTGTGACTGCACTGCTGGGAAAATGTTTACTTGCTGGCAATGCATTAATGTAACCACAGACAGAGAGACAGAGCAGCTAAGCCAGTGGAGGTATAGACACCCTGTCTGTACCACAAGGTAGCAACTCCATATTTTGCACTTCAGAGCTACTGTGCTGCTGTCTCAGAGGCATATCATGCACAACAAATGTCAGAGAAAGCATAGCAACACTTTCCTTCTGACATCTGTATGTGCGCACAGCCAATATTTGTTGGGACTATTTTTTAGGCAGCAGAATACATAATTTGCTTGTCTTTATAAAAGGAGAAAAAACATGTATATTGCTTTCTCCTTGTTTTGTAGTCACCCTCTGGTATAAGTGTAATAGCCCACTCCAGGGTGTATACAGTTGTGGGGATTAAGCAACACACTGCGTGTTGTGAGGACACTCAGCCAGCAGCCTCGTGCTTCACAATGCACTCAGGGTATTGATTAATCCTAATAACTGCACACCCTGGGTGTAAATTCCTACTAATAGAACTATGCCCTTGAGTGGGTTGCTTCAATCTTAAAATGTGTTTTAGAAATGAAAATGAAATTAAAACTG
This sequence comes from Neoceratodus forsteri, assembly GCA_016271365.2. Classification (NCBI taxonomy): domain Eukaryota; kingdom Metazoa; phylum Chordata; order Ceratodontiformes; family Ceratodontidae; genus Neoceratodus; species Neoceratodus forsteri. The sequence continues at coordinate 276,258,931 of CM057451.1, forward strand.
ACTTCAGGGCCAGATCTTCAAAAGCTTGCCCATGTGCAAAGCCTAGTTTTCTGCACAAACCCAGATTGCGCAGATGTCCATATTCAAAGCCCTGTTATGGGCAAACAAGGTTTGTGCCCAGGAGATTTTCTGAGGTTGGCACAATACAAATGGAAAGTCATGGACCTGAAATCTGGTGAAGTCCTGTAATCACAGAGTGCAAGGTAATTTTGCATGGTCCCCTCGTATGGTGCAGATATACACAATTATCCCTGTTACTAATGATGCCATCCCACAGATCACAGCCACAACTGAAGACACAGCCCCTTCCTGTTGTCAAATGGACCCCTCCATAGTACCGTCACTCACTGTGTCCACAGCATGGTCCTGCAGGTGCATATGGCAACCAGTGCATTTTGGGAGGGGTGCACTTTAGGTTTCTTCAGCTATTATAGTTAATGTCAGTAATTGTTTGATATGCCATGCTAGGCCCTCAGCCTATCATGCAGCACAGCACACCAAACAATTACTGTGATTCCTGCAACAGCAAAGTAAGCCTAAAAGTGCACAAAAAAACGGAATGAAAAAAATACAGAACAAAAGGTAACACTTAACAGTCACTGACAGCAATCATTCCAATAAGGAAAAAACAGTATTTTCTTACTTGTACTGCTATGGAAGCCATTTAAGGCATACATAGCATAGCCCAGTTACTGAGATACACTGCAACAGCAGCCATATGAGCCTAAAACTGCACAAAACAATGAACAGGGTTGATGTTTTTGGTGATCAACAATTACCATCAATTACAGTCATTTTACATCCATTTTGGTGTTTCTGCCCTTTTAAGGCTTGTTTACTGTTGCAGTGAATCTCAGAATTGTTTAATGTGCCATGCTAGACTCTTGGCTAACATGCAGCACATGGCACCTAATGATCACAAAACATATTGCTGAAATGTAAATGGTTCTATGCTGGCGTTTGGGTGCTCAGTGTTGAGTCGGTGGGTGCAATATGTTTTTTAAAAGTTGCCATCTTATAGACTCCTGTGAGCAGAAATTTGTGGATTACCCAACTCTTCGTTTACTGCTGCTGTTTATTTACTGTTATTTGCTTTTCTGCTGCTAAATGGCTTGATGCACTTGCACATAAAATAAATAAGTACCGTGAGTACGTTAGAGTACTGACCATTTTCTGTTCTACAGAAGTGTTTTTACAAAATACATATGATATTAACCAGGATTTCTTTTAAGTTTAGCAGATAAGCAGGTAGTTTAAAAGTAGTTCTGGTGTTCTGATGCCTCAACACAATATAAGCCCCTAAAGAGATCAGGTCTACAAAACTGAGCACCTGCAGAGACCAGGTCCTATTCATTTACTCCCCAATACAACATGTATTTTATTTCTCATTACAGAACTCTCAAACTGTAGATATGGTGTTCTGATGCCTAATACAAAATGAACCCCAGCACTAACCAGGTCCAATTGATATACTCCCAAAACTGCAGTTTTTGCCCAGTACAGAACAAACTATTTAGCAGCAGTGACATTAAAGGTGCCCTGATAGAGAATAGGATCACACAAATGCCCCCCACCACAGGGATTAGCCACACAGAATGATCCCCATGTAGAGACTTGGTCTAGAATAGGTAGATATGTGTAACCATTTAATCTAGGAAACCTGCAGTTGTTCAACTTTAAAATGCTTTATAGTCAACTCTCTCTGCCCCACCCCACCCTTCACAGCCGAGCTCAGCATCTTGGGACCATGAGGCAAGGTCTGACTACATGTCTCTAGGTTTCCCAAAAAGCAAATGTGTACCTTTACAATCTGCAAACATCTGACACACTGGGGAACAAAAGAGCATCTGAGATGCAGAGATTAGCCCACTGTAGTGCCCTGTAGCGTGCATAACTCCAGACTTCAGGAGGACAACAAGCATTGTCCAGAATGTAGGTGGCAGTACAAAGAATACAAACCCACAGGTCCACAGCTTTAAAGAACCATGGGGGTAATGACTGAAGGTGTCAGCATGCATTTCTGGTTCTGAACATTCTGGGCGGTGGAGGAACCAATAATGTACGTGGGTAACAAAAGGACACGCCATGGAAAAGGAATTTTCTAAATAAATGAGTTATAACAAACTGCAAGGTTTTGGCAGCATGTCAGTAACAAAAAGAAGGTCGCCAGACACAATAATGCTTTTGGACCACAGTTCATGCAAATTAAAGGCACAGTCTGCATAGGATGAGGTACTAGATGGACAGTACATGTAATGAACGTTACAGCTGTATAAAATGATTAAATAAAGGCAAAAACTTTATTCTGTACAGAGAGTTCTTGGGGAGGCTTAAATGAAGTAATTAGATAACACATTAGCAACAGTTGGGTTTCTAAGGCACAGTAAAGGGCTGTATTTAAATACTTAAATTGGGAATGGAAGCAATGTCACAAAATGGAACCCTATTTGAAGGGGTAAATCGATGTTTGTGATAAAACTGAAAGAGCACAGTGGAACCAAACTGGGCCATGTTATGTTTAATATCTCTCTAATGTGGGACTGCAAATTAGGTGTGTCATGTGAACCTTTTAACAATTCAGCAAAAGTTACAGGGTGTCAATGTGCAGCAGGTATGAGTCTCTTGAATACTGTATATATATATGTATATATATATATATGTATATATATATATATATATATATATATATATATATATTTCATAGCATATAACATAATAGATATTGTCCGTGGTGCACAGTGGGTGTCCAATCAGAGTGTGGGGACTGAGCATAACACAGGTCTCATGCTTATTGTTATTTTGGCTGTGTTCTGGGTGAGGAGGATTTAGCAACACCACACAATGGAAAGGGTCCTCTTGATTTATTTTATATCTCACAGTGTACAAGCCTGTTTAGTGTTGGGCTGCTCCACTAGTGAAAGTGGCCTCACAATTATTTCTATATCTGACAGTATGTGGTACTGGGAGTGTGTGTCAGCGACACTGAGGAAACAGTGCTTGTGATTATTTTCTATATCTTATAATGTACGGGCTTGGGAGGGTGGGTATGATACAATGTTGCAGTGGGTATGGAAACATAGAATATGATGGCAGATAAGGACCAACCGATCCACCTAGTCTTCCATTTCCCTACTTGTTTTGCAATACCTACTCTTATCTGGACTGCCAGTCCCCCACTCTGCTGCACAGTGGGATGCCTTTATGCTTATCCCATGCACTTTTGAATCCACGTACTGTTTTGGTTTAACCACCTCTGCTTGTAGGCTGTTCCATGGATCCACCCTCTATATGAAAAAATACTCCTTGTGTTCCCTAAGCCTCCCTCCCTCCAGCCTCATGTTATGTCCCCCTTCTCCTTGTGCATTTCTTCTCTGAAATATGCTCCCCTCCAGTACTCTGTTTATTCCTATAAAATTATTGAAAGTCTCTATCATATCCCTGCTCTCCTTCTCTCTTATGGTGACTAGATAAGTTCCTTGAGTCTTTCCTCATGCACGCTTGTGGTGCAGTGCATGTATAATTTTGTTGCTCTTCTTTGGACTACTTCCATTCTGTCTATGTCCTTCCTGAGATGCGGTCTCCAGAACTGGTCACAATATTCCAGATGAGACCTCACCAGTGATCTATACAGTGGCATTACCACTTCTCTCCTCCTACTGGTTGTGCTCCTTCCTATGCACCCCAGCATTCTGTTTGCTTTCTCCACTGCTTTTCACATTGTTTGGACAACATCAGGTCATCAGATATGATAACCCCAGTGCTCTCCTGACTTGTGGTGTCTAGAACCTGCCTCCCCAATCCTCTATTCCTCTCTTGCATTTCTTGTCCCAGGTGCATTATCTTTGTACTTCTTAGCCCTGAAACCCAACTGCCAAACCCTTGACCATTCCTCAAGTAGTCTTAGGTAATTTCTCATTTTTTCTAGCCCTTCCTGTGTCGACTCTGTTGCTGGTCTTGGTGTCATTATTTTTTATTTATGAATCAATAAAGTATTTTGTTATTTGCACTGAGATCAGCTGAGAAGTTGTTTTATTGCTGCTGATACATACATACCAACACCATTTAAAAAAAAAAATAGCAGGTTATTATAATGCAGATGGGGTTTTTAAATAGCAGGTTATTATAATGCAGATGGGGCTTTGTTATGAAATGTATAATGGCAGTGATAGATGCCGTGAAGGAGGAACAGATGGACAATGGTGGGCAAAGCACATTTTCTTGACCTGGAAGGACACTACTTTTTATTCAGCTGTGAGCTGTGTGAGAAATTCTATATTGCACTTGATATCTGCAACAACATGCACTTTGCTTAATTCTGTGGGAGGTGAAACTAACTACCCTTGGTAATTGCTTTTTATTCACATATTTATTTAGTGTTTAACCAAGAGGGGCTTGCAAACTCTGTTTATCTTGTTAGTAACTTCAGAAGGATTTAAATACTGCATTTGGGTAGATCTTTGGAGTTAGCTACATTGTCTAGTAGGATTTTCTGACAGTTCAACTATTTTAAATAAATTACAGGTGGCTGAGGAGTTGAAAAGGAGCTTGCAAACTCTGCTTATCTTGGAAGTAACTTCACAAGTGTTTGAATACTGCATTTTGGTTGTCCCTTGGGGTAGCTGGATTGACTACTAGGATTTTGAGACAGAAACTATTTTAAATAATTTACTGGTGCGTAGGAGTTTGTGATAGTTAAACTATTTTTAAATAAGTTACTGTGATTAAGGAGTTGTCACAGCAAAACCTGCAGTGTGAAACAGGAAAGACAGTGTTTCAAGCAACAGAGGAGGTGGATCTAGGTTTACGTTTGTTTGTTACAATTCTTAAGATTTTCAGTGCAGGAAGAGTTTAAAGCACAGCTGACTTATTTTCGGGCTGACAGCTTTCAGAGCACAAACCACCAGGCCTGTTTTGGGGCTGGGAGGTTTACCTGTGTCTGACTTGGATGTGTGGATTTTCTCTGTTTGATTAGCAGGGTATTTTCTCTGTCAAATTATTGTGTAGGGTATCTTGCTGACAGGAAGGCACTCATCGCAGTGGTGGGTCAGAGCTTTTAGCTGATTGTTTGTGAGGGCACAGTTTAGGCCCAACCCCTTCCCACCCTCACCCTACCCACCCTGGAAATAGTTCCTTTATACCTGGGGTTCTGACATCATTTCCTCAAGAGTTCAAAGTGCATATCACTGTCATATCCTCTCTAGCACACTGCACTGATAATATAAGCATACATTGTATAATATATATATATTTCTATATAACAAACCAATCACACACACACACAAAAAAAAATGTGGGGAGTAGTGCAATGTAATGGCTGTGGGGCAGCAGTCTTCCAGGAGTCTTTCTGGAGGCTGAGATGCTGCCCTATTGCAAACAACTCTCTGCCCTGAGGAGGAAGTTGCCCATCTTCAGGCCACACTGGACAGTAGTAGGGAACCTTCCCCAGGCCACACTGGATGGTAGGAAGGTAACCTCCCCATCCAGGGAGCACCAAACCACCACCACTACCTCAGAGGTTGCAAAGCACAGCAGTTGGACCACAGTGGGCTCAGGGAGGTGAGGATGGTGGAAAGAGGCACACCAGTCAGTTGTTCCACTATGGATGCACCCGCGAGAGGAGACTAAGGAGGCTGAGGACAACTGTCACAAGGAGGCCCACAGGAAGGAGGCAGAGGACACCACAAGGAAAGGCAGCTCCTGGTGGGGACTCATTGTGGGGGATAGAACTGGGGAGCAGGGAAAACTGAGAGTAAGGTGCCTGCCTGGTGCCATGGCTTGGGGAGACAGGAGCGCATCCTCAGGATCATGGGAACAGCTGCACGGAGTCTGAGCTGGATGTCATTGTCCACCTAGGGACAAATGACTTGGCTCATCATGAGAGTAGAGCAGTGCAGAAGGACTTTGTAGAATTGGGGAGGGGCCTAAGACAAGTAGCACACACAATATCCTTCTCTTAGGTGCTGCCTGTCAATGGCATGAGTGAGGCAGGTACTTTGCACCATGCAGTTTAATGAATGGTTGAAAAAATGGTGTGGAGCACAGGGGTTTTGGCTTCATTGGGGACTGGGGTTCCACCTGGAGGGACACCAGCCTATACTGGCAGGATGGTCTGCATCTGTCCAGGAAGGGAACAAATCTTTTGAGCAATCGGTTTAAATGCTTCATTGACAAGCTTTTAAACTAGTCAGAGAGGAGGCACTGATAAGCAGCAGGAAAATCCAGCCTCTCCCTACAAAACAGGGTACTAAATGAGAAAAAGACTGAGGTCGAAAGGTCAGTGGGGATGCTGCAAAGAAGGTAAAGCCATCAAAAATGGAAGCAATGAGTACAATGCCCGTAGTCTGAGTAACAAGCTTCCTGAATTAGTCACCTTGATGGAGGAAAACAGCTGGATATCATGGCAGTCACAGAAACATGGCACACACAAAACCATGACTGGGATGTAAACATACCAGGATACACTATCTACAGGAGGGACAGGAGGGTAAAAGAGGAGGAGGTAGCTCTTTACATAAGGAAGGAATCAAAGCAACAGAACAAAAGTGAAAACAGGGAGGAGAAGAAGCACTGTGGGTAAATTTGGAGACCGGCAATGGCTACCACAATCTGCACAGGGTTGTATACAGACCCCCTTCTCAGGGAGAAATGGACAAGGAAATGATAGAAAGAATACTTAGAATGGCAGAAAAAGGGTAGATATTGCTGATGGGTGATCTGAATATGTCAGATGTTAACTGGAATGCAGTTGCAGCAGCCACTTCAAATAGTGGGGTTATTCTAGATGCCCTACAGGGGCATGCCTTAGACAACTAGTATTGGAGCCAACTTGAGAGGAGCAATCTTAGACCTGGTTCTCTCAAATGGAGATGAAGAGGATCACAGATGTAAGTGGGTAGCCATCTGTGAACTAGTGACCATCGAACAGTATGGTTAGAATAAACACAGCAATAGAGTCAAAGCCATACAAAGGCAAAAGTACTGGACTTTAGGAGGGCTGACTTGCCAAAATAGGTGAGTGCCTAGGAATGCACTAGCAAATGGGCAGGAAGGAGGGTGGAAGAACAATGGGAATAATAAAAACTGCCATCACAGAGGTAACAAGCCTTTGTGTGAAGCAAATAAACAAAATGAAGCGATGTGAGAAACAACTATGGTTCTCAAAGGCGGCAGTGAAGGTTCAAGAGAACAAGAAAGCATTCAGGAAGTACAAGGAATCACAGAAGGAGCAGGACAGAGAACTGTATCAGTTAAAGCAAAAAAGCTGGGAAGGCAGTCAGAACAGCAAAAGCCCAAACCGAGGAAAGATAGCCAACTCAGTTAGAAGGGGATAAAACCTTTTATAGGTACATCAGGGAGTGAAGGAAGACCAAGGGAGGGGATAGTGAGGCTTAATAAAAGGGGAAGGAGGGTGGGCATAGAATGACTGTGAAAAGGCAGAGATACTAAACAAATAATTTTGCTCAGTATTCACAAAGGAAGAGGGGAGGTACCTAAAACAAACAGTAGAAACACTCTGGATACAGAAGTTGATACAGCCCATTTACAGAAGAAAGGGTTCTGAAAGAACTCTTAAAACTGAAGGTGGACAAAGCAATGGGGCCTGATGGGATTCATCCCAGAATTCTAAAAAGAACAAGGGTAGAACTAGTGACACCTGACTACCCTCTTCAACAAATCATGGGAGGATGAGGTGGTACCGAGGACTGGAGAAGGGCAGATGTGATTCCCTTCACAAAAGTGGGAGCAAAGCAGAAGCAGGAAACTACAGAACCTGTTAGTTTAATCTCAGTGGTAGGGAAAATGATGGAATCCTTCTGAAGGAAAAGATTGTTGAGTATCTAGAGGCCAGAGGGCACAGGACCCAAGGCAGCATGGATTCACAGTGGGAAGGTCATGCCAGACAAATCTGATAGATTTCTTTGACTGGGTGACCAAAGTAGTAGATCAGGGAGGGGCTGTGGACATGGCCTACCTAGACTTTAGCAAGGCATTTGACACAGTCCTACACAAAAGATTAATATACAAGTTAGCCAGCCTGGAGTGGGTCCCAAGATGACTGCCTGGGTAAAAGAATTGGCTGGAGGATAGGACACAGAGGTAATAGTAAATGGAGTCCACTCTGAAGAAGGGGGTTACTAGTGGGGTACATGCAGGGTTCAGTATTAGGACCGGTCCTCTTCAATGTCTTTATAAGTGACATTGCAGAGGACTAGAAGAGAAAAGTATGTCTCTTTGCAGATGACACAAAGATCTGCAACAGAGTTGATCACAAGGTGGGATGGAAAGGATGAGAAGGGACTTGGCAAGGTTAGAGGACTGGTCAAATGTGTAGCAGCTTAGATTCAATGCTAAGATTGCAAGGTAATGCACCTGGGAAACAAAACCCAGGAAAGAGTACACAGTGGGGGTGAGATACTAACAACAACAAAAATGGAAAGGGACCTGGGGGTAGTCATATCAGATGATGACTAAGGGTGGGCAAGCAATGTGAGAGGGCAGCAAGGAGGGCTGGGGAATACTGGGATGCGACAGGGAGAGCAACACCAGTAGAAAACAGGAAGTTATTATCCCTCTGTACAGACATTGGTGAGACCCCATCTGGAGTACTGCGTGCAGTTCTATGAACCAATCTCCACAAAGACATAGACAGGATGAAAGCTGTCCAGAGGAGGGCAACTAAAATGGTGCAGGATCTGACGGAAGACATATGAAGAGAGACTTAAGGAGCTAATATGTATAGCCTCGAGGAAAGGAGGAGAGGGGGACATTATAGAAACTTTCAAGTACCTCAAAGGAATCAACAAAGTCCAAGAGTAGCATCGTTCAAAAAGGTGTGCAAGAACAAGGGCACAATTTGAAGATAGAAAGTGCGGCTCAGAGGTAATTTAAAGGAAGTATTTTTCACAGAGAGGTTTGTGGATGCATGGAACGGCCTTCTGGAGGAGTTGTGGAGTCAAAAACAGTGGTGGAATTCAAGCATGCATGGGACAGTCATAAGGCAGTTCTAGGGGTGGGGTAGGAAGAAGTAGGCTGCTGGTTAACTGGGATCTGCAGCTTATCCACTAGATGGGAAATGGTCAGGCAGGGTGGGCCAAGCGGTCTTATCTGCCATCAAAATCTATGTTTCTATGTTTATGTTTCTTTTTTTGAAATTTAATATCTTTATTGTTTTAACACAGCAAACATGTATTACAGATGCCAGAACAGATTCAAGACAAAGCCCCAACAATGCTCAGAAACATGACAAGAACATGTGACAAGTTACATAAGCCCACCCCACCCCCCTGGAAGGTGCCACATCAAACTCAGGTTAACCTGAAGAAAATAACTTTGCCATAGACCAGTATTCAATAAAATACAGGTAGCCACTTAAAACAAGCCATAGTGATCCAGTCAGAGGGATCCAAGTGAGAGTTCAATGTAGGTATAAAGCGTATAACTTGCCCCATTTTTTATGGAAAGTAGGCATAGCATTTCTGGAGCTAGCTATTAATCTTTCCATCTTAAAACATAGGAAATTTTTCAAACCAATCACTATAGGAGATGGCGATTGATCTAGCCAGTGTCGAAGGACTAGCCTCTTGACTGCCATTGAAATTAGGGCCATGTGAAACTTCCGTTCCTTAACTCTAATGTTCAGTACAGACCAAGCACACAAATTTCAGCTGTGAATAATTCCTCCAGACACAAGATCGGGTCCAAACTATTACGAATTGCATGCCATAATGGGGCAACTTTGCATGACCAAAATATATGCAGTAAGTTCCTACTCCCATACCACATCTTGTACAACTATCAGATTTTAATCTGTCAAATTTAGCTAACTTTGCTGGTGTGTAATAAAGATTATTTAAAATGTAAAACTGTATAAGCCTGTTCCTATCAGAGTAAGATACTTATATATGTCTCGCCAAACCCGACTCAGGATATAAAAGAGTCAGGTATGAGGAGCCCATACATTGGAACCTGATAATGAGTTGGGATATTTTGTAAGCAAGAGATAAGTATATAGCCTAAGCGATACTATGGGTTTGGTGACACAACTCTTGATTTGTTCCAAGAAAGGTCTAGTTTGGGAGGTATTCTCACCAACCCAAAGTCTTGCCTACAAGGTGTCTCAATTGGTAAATATTAAATATGTTTTTGGAGAGATATTCAAATCTGCTAACAGGTCAGAAGAGGCAAGGAACCCTGAGAATAGAGATCCTCACTGAACAATCCTGGATTGTGGAAGCCAGTTTAAGGACAGCACATGTCCCCAATTTTAATATTAGGGTTGAGGACAAGTGGCTGAGCCATATCCTATAGTGTCAGGATTTTAAAAATTCCAGCACTGAGAGAATTTTAATGGAAAGCCCTATGACTGAATTATAGAATACCCTCGGTAAGGAGGATAACTGTAGTAAAAGATATGGTGAGGTGTATGTTATATTTCTCCAGTAGTTTAAGTTCTAGCTCTAACCAAATGGGCGTATGGTATTAGATTCAAAGGGCAATTCCACCGACCAAGTTTAGCCAGATGACTGGCCCAATAATAAAACCAAAAATTAGGAAAGCGAAGACGCCCTTATCTTTAGGCAAGCTGAGCTTGAGAAAGCTATTCTAGGTTGTTTATCGCACCAAATAAACTTGGATACGACTGAATGTATTTTTTTGAAAGTAGGTTCTGAGAAGCCAGATATTGAGAAGGTTCAGGGGTAAAGATTGGTGGAAGTATGTTCATTTTAATGATACTGATACGCCCCTATAGAAAGAGGAAGGTTGTCCCATCTATTAAGATCTTTTTGGATTCTGTCCAGCAGGTCGTCCAGATTGAGCTTTTAACCATCTCCTCATCTCGGGCCAAATGTATGCCCAGGTATTTAAGGAGGTCGAGGCCCATTTCATACCAAATTGAGATACATTTGCCTGGAGCAAAAGCGAGTTAAGTGGCAATATCACCGACTTGGATAAGTTTACCCTGTAGTTAGATGCTTTACCAAATTGGTTAATTATTTACAATACTTCCGATAATGAAGACTCAGGATTTGAGAGATGTAAGAGAATGTCATCTGCAAAACGGATAGGGTCAATGCCTGTTGAGCAATAACACATCCTGAAATCTTGGGTGAGGTTTTAATATAAAGTAAAAGGGCTCCAGATACAAATTGAATAGGTAAGGGGACAAGGGACATCCTTGGCAGTGCCAGAGTACAGGAGGAAGCGAGGCGAAAAACACCATTACAATAAACCCTAGCAGAAGAGCGGCGGTACACCGCCTTTATCCAATGAATGAAGTTCTCTGGGAAGCCCATTTTACTGAGAGTAGTCACAGGAACTCCCAGCTAACCCAATCAAAGGTCTTCTCTGCGTCTAAGGCAACTAAAGCCATAGGGACTGGGACTCCTGAGCCTCCAGAAATATATGGGTAAGTATGCTTAGATGGTCCGTGGCTGACCTCCCTTGGACAAATCCCACTTGTTCGTGACTCAGCAGTACTTGCCAAACCTGTTTGATTCTCAGAGAGAGAATCTTGGTTAGAATTTTAATATCATAATTGAGTAATGAAATTGGCCTATAGCTAGCTGGGTCCAACTTGGGCTTGTCTGATTTTGGAATTAAAATTATTATGGCCTCCAGCAATGAGGATCTAAAGAGTCAGAAGAGAGAATATAGTTAAACAATTTGAGAAGGGCAGGGAGATCTCTTTGCAGAAAGCTTTATAAAATTTGGAGGGAAGCCATCAGGTCCAGGGGACTTGTCAAGGTAAACCTTTAATTACTTCTTCAACCTCACTTAAAGTGATAGGAGAGGATAGCAATTTGCAGTGATGTGCTTGCAGTCTCGGAGGACACACCCTCAAAAAGATTCCGCATCTGAGCGAGATGGTGAAGAAGCCCCATTACCATATAGATCTTTATAAAAGGATTCAAAAATTTTTGCTATGTCTCGTGGGCGGTTTTAATTGAGCCATCAGATGCCTTTAAGGCAGGAATCAGTCTTGAGTTTTCCACCTCCCTTAATCTAAAGAAAGCAGCCTCGGGTTTCTCCCTGATCTAGGTAACATGCTTTGGTTTTAGAATAACATATTCTGTTTTTCCTTAATCAGGTCTTCATATTCATTTCTGAGTTTACATAGACTCTCCAAGTCCGCTCAGCAACTTTGATCTGATTGGACAGTGAAGTAATTTTGCTTCCTCAACCTCTTCCTCCTAGAAGCTAATTTAATAAATTCGCCTCTAATAAAACATTTTAGCGAGCACCAAATTAAATCTTCTTTGGGAACCGAACCTGATTGATTTCAAGAAAGGACGAGATCAGAGATTTAAAATGAGAAATAATATGCTCATCCTTCAGAAGCTGTGTATTCAGCTTCAAAGAATGTCCCTTTGGTCCGGAGGGCTGGAGACAACAATCAAGCCATTAAGTGGTCTGAAATAACAATCGGTTCTATGCCTGTAAGTGAGACATTAGCCAGAAGAGCAGTGCTCGTTAAAATATAATCCAGTCTTGACCAGGATCTATGTATTTGAGAGTAAAATGTATAGCTACGACTAGAGGGTTCAATACTCTCCAAGGTCACATAAGCCTAATAGGTTGCAGAAATCGTTGAGAGCAATTTAGCGGGTGAGGTGGATTTTGTGGGTCTATAAGTTCTGTCTAGGTCTTGAGAAGGAGCGGCGTTCCAGTCTCCCCAATATAAATGCAGTCGGCAAAATTCACTTAACCTAGTTGTGTAGTTGCATAAGAAATTAGAATCCCCACCAACTGGACTATATAGCCCTAGAACCACATTCATGTTATTGAGCAAACCTTTAACAATACAAATCTGCCCTCCGGATCTGTAATGCACTTCTCTGCTACAAATGATACATTTCTTCTTATCATGACTGCCACTCCTCTGCTAGCTGTTGTTCCTTCAGAAACAAAACCTGAGAAAACCCTAGCAGCATAACATTTTAACTTCGAAGTTAACATATGGGTTTCCTGCAGGAATAAAATGTCAATACCAATGAGAGAGCAATTTAGTAGAATTTGCATTTTTAGTTACATCTCTAATACCTCTGACATTCCAAGTAGCAATTTTAATATGTCCCAAAGCCATTTAACAGTGTAAGAAAAAAACAGTTTAGGTAAATAAGGATCCATGGCATTACAATCCAACCCGTGGTAGTGGCACCTTCCATTACCCCCGGAAAAACATATCATAGTAAAAGATTGTCAAGCTGTAAATCTGAAAATACAAAACCAATAGCTGTACCCAATGTCAAAACCAACCAAGAACACCCAACAAGGAAGATAAAGCCATCAAACCAACCTGACCCTTAACTTACCCACCCAACCCTCCCTCGATCCCACTAAACTATATACAATGGGTCCCCGTAACACCAATAAACTGAAATCCGACCAATCTAGAACAAATTAGCAGGAACCCCCAGAGGTACACCAGTCCAGACAAAACCCCACTTGAGCCAACGCTAGTCCACACATGAAAACCACCTAAATTGTGAATGCAACAATGGATAGCCAGACCGACAGTCCTACAGGACTTGGACATGGGTACCGAATCTCCCTATTAAGGCCGCAAGACAGAATCCCCAGAGCTTATCCTTCTCCCGAGCCCCCCACCCCTTGACATTAAATAACAGTAGGACTACTTGCCCATTTGTCCCAGATCTGTATCTTTATTAGTGGCTGGTACCCATTTCAAAATGCATAGAAATTTTGCCTGGAGCATGCCTTACCTCTTAACCCCAACCAAAATCGCCAGAAAAGGGAAATTGAGAAAGAGCCATAGTGTTAATTTACTCCCTCAATGAAGTCCTGGCCCTTGGGAGTTGGATCCAATGCACTCCGGCAACTACCCTACGGTGGCTTAAATAAGGGCCTACTGAATAAGGGAAGTCCCTGAGAAGCGTGCTGACGGACCGGACCGGTCCGTCCTCAAAAAGGAACCCAGGAAACCACCGCTTCAGCCACTGGTTCCTCCCCATCTAACTGAGGGCGTAAGCTCGAGGCTCTAGGATCCTGGCCAGGCCTCATAGGCCGATGCCTCTCAACCTCCCATCCCACACCGACAGGGCTCCAGCACAACAACGAAAAGACCCTACAGGTAGGAAATCTAAGAAAAAGAGATATCCTATTCAAGTAATTCCTAACTCAGCAAAAGAAGGAAAAGGAACATCCATTAGCAGGACATAGTTCGAGATAATGAGATCAGTCCCTTTGAAAAGGTTAGGAAGTTTCTGGGTGAGAGCTGCCAACGCTTGTTCTGGATTCTCGTAAGGGTGCCCAAACACCATCTAGGGAGACCATCAGTCTGGCTGGATAGTTCATCCTAAATTTAATTCCGCAGCGATGAGTTTCTTCACAATAGGATGAAAAGCTGTTCTCCTTGCATGGTTTCGTATGGGAGGTCTTGGGTAATACTGAGCTTGCTCTTGTCCCAGTAGATTGCCTCCAGCTCTCGATTTCATCAGCACATGCTGTTTCTAATGAAGCTGAGAAATTGAATTATAATCGGTCGGGGGCACCAGGCTGAGGTTTGGGCTTTAGAGAGCGATGTGCCTCTCAATGTGGTATTGCTGCTTGAGAGGAGAGGGACCAATGATCTTGTTTAGTAACTGCTGCACAAAGGAATGATATCTCCACCCTCTTCAGATTCGGTAGGCCAAGAATCAAGATATTGTTTCTCCAACTTCTGCCCTCTAAGTCCTCTGTTTTCAATTGTAACTTTTGGATTTGCTGTCAAGTTTCGTATTTCTGGATCAATTCTGCCCTTCCAACTTTCTAGCGAAGACGATCTGGCCTCCATGTCACCTACCCTACATGAGAGAGCCCCAAAGTCACTCCTGATCGTCTTCACTCGTTGGAGATCTCCTGAAGGGTTTCTCGAAAGGGCAGAAACTCCTGGAGAAAGCGATCTCTGTCAATAAGTTGGTCGGAGTACTGGGAGGTGTTAGCCTCGATGCCTGCCCGAGTTCAGATTTCTAGCCTTCTTAGCGTTTTCTCCGTGTCATGGGTGGAGTGTGTTTTACTCCGGCCTGCTTCATTCGGAATCCATCTCCTCACCAACCGCCTAATTTCACCCGATAGCTGTGTCACTGAACCAGAGTGCCCCAGACAAAGAAGACAGTAGTAGGCTAATATCTTCTTTAAAGTGTGTAGTGAATTGGGCAAAAACGATTTAATAGGGTGGTAGGTGGGAGCTCAAGAAAAGGCAGCTACCAGACGCCTGCATCACGTGACTCCATCCTATGTTTATGTTTCTATGTAAGGGGACTAGGGTTGTGGTGCATAGGCACATCCAAAATCACATACCTAAACAGAACTCCTATGCCTCACTAAGATGGTGGAACAGTCCCACTGAGGTACTTCAAGTAGTTGAATGGATGGATGTGTTACTCTGTCATGGTGCAGAATGCAAAGGTGGTAGCAGAGGACCCCAGTTATGAAGGAAGAAATTTCGGTTGGTTGACTATATTGTCATGGTAGTGCTGCTGTGGCCAGGTAGCGGGGTGGAGACGTAGGCTAAGTGCCTTCCTTGAGGAACAGTTCTGATGGTTGAAGAGCATACCCAGAGGTGCAATAGTGCATTAGCAAGGAGAATGGAGTTGGACATCATTGTCTATATGTTACCAAATGACCTGGCTAGCAACAGGCCTGGAACTGAAAGAGTGTAGGAGTTCTTAGAGCTGGTGATGTGACTTGGGCAGGTAGCAAACAATGTGGTCTACGAGAGACTGTTCACAGGCAGTGCAACATGCAGAAACAGGCCGTACTCCTCTGATTCAACAATGCACTCCTCTGTGTAATGCAACTGGTTGCTGTTGTTCTTGGCATGTGACGTTCCTGTTCCTGTTCAGAAACATGGTTTGAGTCCAAGTTATCTCAGTGTGTCAGCACTGACAAGAAAAGCAGCATATTTCTTTCCTTTATTTTGTGACTCAGTGAAGGGGTGTTCAATGAGTGGCACCTAAGGCTTATTTATGATATAATGATATTAGTCTTTCTGGCACTGTTGGGGTATTGATGGCTGGTGCTACAAATAATATAAGAAGAAACATTATGTTACACATCTGTGCATTCAGTCCAGGCAAAATATTTGATTCAGTTAGGCCACTTTTTCATCTCTCTTAGTTTGCCCAAAACACAATTTAAACAAAGTTATTTCTGGGGCCATTTGTGGGTGGCAATGATGGGATTAAACAAGTCAAGAAATTTTTGTTGCGTGTTGCTGTCAATGACAGTTTGAAGTCTTCCTTAATCTCATTCAGACTGCCAGTGAGACTCATTCAGGGTCTATTATCACCTGCTTAATGCTTCTGTCCTTGTGCTGCCTTTGGATTTAGTCTCAGAGAACAGCCCCATATCACAGACAATAGGCAGTTAAATGTGCAGAGAGGAGTACATAGCAAGGTCTTCCTCTTCACCATCAAACTGTCAGTCACACAGTCACACATATCCAGGCGCCTTCCAAGGCAATACGAACTGACAGCATACACTCTGACCAAAAAATTAACGAGACACATATTACTGGCTAATCACAAATTTGAAGTGTTACAGTGTGCATACATTCCACTTTCATTAATGCTGTATCATGATCCGTGACTGGCCACATGTCATCCTGTGCTTTTATACACACAACCACGTTGTAGTAAAACAATGGTAATGTTATGGATTGTGATGCACAGAAGTAAAAACTTTGCTAAGGCACTCAACATGTACATTAAAATTTTGGAATGGATTTCATTTATAGAAACGCTTATGTTGTAATGATGAAAAGGTCACCACCAAGTATGCCTGCCTGAGGGATTGTCTGTGCAGGCCAGCAACAATTGCAACAGGGGACTTAGCTGACCACCCGCTGGGGTTGTGCAAATGCAAGCACTGGCACTTGTGTGTCAGCACACATGTGATCACTCCATTCATGGATCAGCAACATTGGAGGAATTCTTGGTCATTTCAAACTGGCCATGACATTTCTCAAGCATGCACCATATGGTATCACCATTATTCCCTGCTTCTCTTTGTCAAATCATGCACCAGTCCATCCAGCCCCAACATGCCATCCCCGTCCATCCCTGAGGAATCACACCACCTTTGTAACCTTGGCACTACTGAAGTGCCTCATCCACATACTTATTTGCTTTGTGTCTGCCACAGAACTTGTAGTGAACATGCACCGTATACATCGGAACAAATAAGTTGACATTAGATATAAAGGAGGCACATACTAAAGGCCACAACAGACATTTAATAGGAGGAAGATTTTGGAGCAACATTAGGAAGTTTTTCTTTACTGAAAGGATGGTGGAGCCATGGAACAGGCTGTCACAGGAGGTCCCCATCTGCCATCATGTTATTATGTTCTTATGAAATACAGAGAAAGCAAGGATTAGAAGAAGCACTGTGGGTCACCCTGGGGTCAGGAAATGGTAACACTATCCCACAGGGGTCATCTACAGCCCCAGTGCAAGGGAGGAAACAGAATGGCAAATGGTGCCTAACATCTGTAAAATAGCTGAAAATGGGGAAGTGTTGTTGCTAGGAGACCTAAATATGCCTGATGTTAACTGGAACACCTATGTTGTGGCCACATCCAGGAGCAGGGTTATCCAGGACACCCTGCAGGGTCCTTCCTCACGTAGCTAATAGTGGAGCCCACCCAAAAGGCGGCATTATTGGATCTTGTGCTTACAAATGGAGACAGAATAATGAGTGTATCAGTGTGCAGTCATTTGGGGTTCAGTGACCACGATAAAGTATG
Organism: Neoceratodus forsteri; assembly: GCA_016271365.2. NCBI lineage: Eukaryota > Metazoa > Chordata > Ceratodontiformes > Ceratodontidae > Neoceratodus > Neoceratodus forsteri. The sequence goes on from CM057451.1 coordinate 276,276,680, forward strand.
ATTCAAGGTAAAGATAGTAGAAGAGTCAAGTTACACAAAGCAAGAGTCCTAGACTTCAAAAGGGCCGACTTTTGCCAAAATGGGAGAATACCTCAGGAAAACATAGAAACATAGACTTTGATGGCAGATAAGGACTGCTTGGTCCACTTAGTCTGCCCATTTTCCTACTCTATTGAATAAGCTGCAGATCCTAGATAACCAGCAGCCTACTTCCTCCTTACCCCCTCCTACCCCTTCTTACCCCCACTATATTTGCCTTATGTCGGTTCCATGCATTCTTGAATTCCCCACTGTTTTGACCCCACAACCTCCTGGGAAAGGCGGTTCCATGCATCCACCACCATCTCTGTGAAAAATACTGCCTTACATTGTCCCTGAGCCATCCCCCATCTATCTTTAAATTGTGCCCTTGTTCTTGCACATCTATTTTTCTGAAATATGCTACCCTCTTGGACTTTGTTGATTCCTTGAGGTAATTAAAGGTTTCTGTCATGTCCCCCTCTCCCTCATTTCCTCAAGGGTATACATATTAAGCTCCTTTAGTCTCTCTTCATGTGGTTTCTGGTGCAGACCCTGCACCTTTTGGTTGCCCTCCTCTGGACTGCCTCCATCCTGTGTATATCCTTGCAGAGATGGGGTCTCCATTACAGCATGCAGTACTCAGCGGGGTCTCACCAACTGTCTGTACAGAGGGATAACAACTTCCTGTTTTCTACTGGTGATGCCTCTCCTGTGCATCCCAGAATCCCCCAGCCCTCCTTGCTGGCCTCTCACATTGCTCTCCTGCCTTAAGGTCATCTGATACAAGTACCCCAGGTCCCTTTCCATTTTGTTGTTGTTGTTAGTAACACCCCAACTCTGTACTCTTCCCTGTGTTTTTCCCCAGGTGTATTACTCTGCATTTCTTGCATTGAAACTAGGCTGCCATATTATTGACCATCACTCCAACCTTGCCAAGTCCCTTTTCATCCTTTCCACCCCTCCTTGTGTATCAACCCTATTTCAGATCTTTGTGTCGTCTGCAAAGAGGCATATTTTCCCATCCAGCCCCTCTGCAGTGTCACCTATAAAGACATTAAAGCGTAACAGTCCAAGCACTGAACCATGTCGTACCCACTAATAACTCCCTTTCTCCAGAATGTGCACCATTTACTATTACCCTCTGCGTCCTGTTGTCCAGCCAGTTTGTTACTCAGACTACCACCCTGGGACCCACTCCCAGGCTGGCTAACTTGTTTATTGATCTTTGTGTGGTACTGTGTCAAATGCCTTGCAAGTCTAAGTAGGTTATATCTACAGCCCTCCATCATTTACTACTTTGGTTACCCAGTCAAAGAAATCTATCAGATTCTGCCTGACATAATCTTCTTGCTGTGAATCCATGCTGCCTTGAGCCTCTGTGCCCTGCTGGCCTCTAGGTACTCGATAATTCTTTCTTTCAGAAGTGAGTCCATCATTTTCCCTACCACTGAGGTCAAACTAACAGGTCTGTAGTTTTGCCTCTGCCTTGCTCCCACTCTTGTGAAGGGGATCACATCTGCCTTCCTCCAGTCCTCAGGTACCACATCATCCTCCCATGATTGGTTAAAGGAGTAGTCAGTGGTGTCACTAGGTCTCCCTTAGTTCTTTTAGAATTCTGGTGAATCCCGTCAGATCCCATTGCTTTGTCCACCGTGAGGTTTAAGAGTTTTTCAGAACCCTTTCTTGGTGAATGGACTGGTGTTGACTCCCTGCCCAGAGTGCTTCTATTGTTTGGTTTAGTTACCTCCTCCCCCTCTTCTTTTGTGAATACTGTGCAAAAGTTTTCATTCAGTATCTCTGCCTTTTACTATCGCCTCTGTCCAGCTCACCACCCTTTTTAAGCCTCACTATCCCTCCACTGGTCTTTCTGTACTCCCTAATGCATCTATAAAGGTTTATCCCTCTTCTTAACTGAGCTGGCTATCTTTTCCTCAATTTGGGCCTTTGCTATCCTGACTGCCTTCCCTTCCCTCTGCTTGAACTGATACAGTTCTCTGTCCTGCGCTTCTGTGATTCCTTATACAGTACTTCCTGAATGCAATACTTTTCTCCCTAACCTTCCCGCCACCCTTTGAGAACCATAGTGTTTTTTACTTTGTTTTGTTTTGTTTATTTGCTTCACACAAAGGCTTGTTGCCTCTATGATGGCAGCTTTGATTTTCCCCATTGTTTTTCCACCCTCCTTCCTGCCCATTTGCTAGTGCATTCCTTAGGCACTCTCCCATTTTGCCAAAGTAAAGCGCTTCTAAAGTCCTGTACTCGCTTTTGTATGGCTTGCCTCACAGTTGTGTTTATCGTGAACCACACTGCGTGGTGGTCGCTTGTTCCCAGATGGCTACCCACTTCTAAATCTGTGATCCTCTCTCTCCAACCCCATTTGAGAGTACCAGCTCCGTTGCTTTGATCCCTTCCCTTACTTAGAGAGCTACTCTTCTCTTTTACTCTCCCTGTCCCTCCTGTAGATTGTGTACCCTGTTCTGTTGACATCCCAGTCATGGCTCTCTGTGTACCATGTTGCTGTGACTGCCACGGTGTTCAGGTGTTCCTCTTCCATCAAGGCCACCAGCTCAGGAAGCTCAAAACACTGGCAAGGGTGAGGGAGGGAGGAGGGAGGGAGGGGAGTAGAGGTGCAGTGAGCAAACCTCAAGAGAAGCACAACAGAAGCAACAAACTTTCGTGTGAAGCCAGTTAACAAAGCAAGAAGACAGATAAAACCATTATGGTTTTCAAAAAGTGGAAGGAATGATTAGAGAAAAAACTGTCATTTAGAAAATACAAGAAAACACAGAGGGCGAAGACCGGAACTGTATCAGACTAAGTAGAGGGAGGGAGGAAAATCAGTCATGTGCAAAGGCACAAATAGAGGAAAGGATAGACTAGACAGTGAAGGAGGACAAACCAGCTTCAGGTACATAAGGGAAAGAAGAAAGGGCAAGGAGGGACACTGCAGTTAAATAAAAGAAGGAGTGAGGCAGCAGAGGGGGGACCTGAAAACTGAGATACTAAACCAATACTTCTTTGCTTAGTATTCACGATAGAAGGGAGGAGAGGACTGGAATTATCCAGCATCCTGTTGACTTTGCTGCGCCCTGTTGCACTGAGCTGAGTTGTTCATACTCCCTGTTATAAGCACCCTAGATCCTTTTCCTCCTTGTACTACTCCCAGTTGATAGCTCCTCCCTGGTTGTTAGCTCTGAAGTGCAATACCTTGCACTTTTGGCGTTAAACCTCAACTACCATGCATCCGACCACTCCTGTAGTTTGGTCAGGTCCTCCTGCAGCCCTTCCACTCTTCAATGTCATCTACCACTGCTCCCATCTTTGTGTCATCTACAAAGAGGCTGATCTTACTCTGGACCCCGTGGGAGACATCAGCTATGAATATCCTGAACAACACCGGTCCCACCACTGTTCCCTGCAGCACCCTGCTCATCACATCCTCGGTGATGAGAGTTACCCCCACCACCACCCTTTGTTGCCTTCCCTTCAGCCAGTTGGTGATCCAAATTATGATCTTTGTTCCCAACCCTATACATTCCAGCTCCCCCAGCCTCCCATGTGGCACAGAATCAAAGGCCTTGCTGAAGTCCATGTACAGGACATCCACTGCATGGCCTTTGTCCAGTTCCTGTTACCCAGCCGTAATGCTCAATCAGGTTTGTCTGGCAAGATTTTCCTGAGGCAAACCCATGCTGCTGCTGACTGTCTTGGAGACCATTGATCTCTAGAAAGGTCCCAGCCTCTTTTAGGATCGCATCTGTGAGTTTTCTCAGAATTGATGTGAGGCTCACTGTTCTGTAGTTGCCTGGTTTATTCTTAGGTCCATTTTTGTGAATGGGTACCACATGGGCCATCCTCCAGTCCTGTGGTATGCATCCAGTGTCCAAGGAAGTATTGAACAGGTCAGCCAGTGTCCTGCTCAGATCTCCTCTAGTTTCCCAAGTACCCTAGGGTGAATGCCATCTAGACCCTGTGCCTTATCCTTTAAGCCCTTAGAGCCTTAGGCCCTTATCCTTTAAGCAACTCATCGTCTGTAATCCCTATATCAGTCACCTCCTCCCAACCGTCCCACTCCTCCTGTCCCAGGTGGTGTCCCCCCTTTCTCTTTCATGAACACAGAGCAGAAGTAATCATTCAGTGTCTCTGCCTGGTCCTCCCCCTCTCCACCCAGCCCCCATTCATCCTAATCCTCACAATCTGATCTTTGTTTTCTGTCTTTCACTGATGTATCTGAAGAAGTCCTTTCTCTGTTCTTAATGCCTCTGAAAGTCTCAGTTTCCTGGAAGCCTTGGCGCTCTGACCAACCTGGTAACCTTCCTGGACTTCTTCATATACACCTCCCTGTTACCTCACCTCCCGATTTCCTTCAGTCTCCATAATGCCTTTTATTTGGCCACACCCTTCCATGACCTCCTGCATCAGCCAGCTGGGTTCTTTTGCCCTTCCTTCTTGCTCCTTGTTCTTGTACATGCCCCAGTAGCCTCCACCAGCCCTTTCTTAATAATATCACATTTTGGCTAGCATCCATGCATGACTGAATTTCTGCCAGATGCCTGCCAAAATTTCCCCATCCTTTTAAAGTCCACCTCCTTAAAGTCAATCACCCTGGCACCAGTACTCCTGCTTCCCTGCCCATGTTGAGTGTGAATCATACCATGTGGTGGTCATTCCCAGCCAGAGGGTCCTCCACCTCCAGATCCCTTACAGCCTCCCATTTGATAGATTGATTGATGAAACTCAAGTATACACTGGAGGAAGCGAGGGAGAGGGGATAGGTAAAGACATTCAAATACCTCAAGGGGTTCAATAGAGTTCAAGAGTGCAGCCTCTTTCAGAAAAGAAGATGTGCAAGAACAAGGGGTCACAATATGAGACTGGAGGGGCAAAACTTAGGAGTAACATGAGGAAGTATTTTTCACAGACATGGTGCTGGATGCATGGAACAGCCTCCAGAGGAGGTTGTGGGGCCAACAATGGTAGCAAAATCAAGAATGCATGGGACAGGCAGAAGGCAGCACTAGGGCAGCAAGGAGTATGTAGGGTGCAGATCAAGTAGGATATGGAGTTTATATAATAGATGAGGGAAATGGGTGTATTAGGTGAGCCTGATGATCCTAATCTGCCATCAAAGTCTATGTATCTAAATTCACTGTCTACACCAAATTATGCGTGTCGACAATGTTGCAGATATTTGTGCCATCTGCAATCAGGCAGACCTTTCCTGCAACACTTATACAATGTCACTAATGAAGACAGTGGAAAAACTGACCCCATGACAGATTATTGAGAGAATACACTAACCCCAACTTGCCTCAGATTTTCTGCCATTTACCATCACCCTCTGCTTCCTGTTCCTAACTGGTTACTAACCCCATGTACCACCTAGTGGCCGAGCCCATAACACCCATATTGTTCACTGTTCTTTTATGTGGTGGCTTGAAGGCTTTGCTTACATTAAGGTGGGTGACAGGTACTGCCCTCCTCACCTGTACCATCTCCTTTAAACAGTTAAAACATCTATCAGATCTGTGTCACGGTTTCTCAGTGCATTACCACTGTGAGTAAAACAGTTCCACCACTTCAGAGACCCAGCAGCAGTGCACCCAGTCATTCACGGCCAAGTGGAAAAGTCACCGTCCTCTCTTTTTGATGGGAGCTGTGCCCCCCACATCCCATCCCTTCTAATTATGCTAACTCCAGGAAGGGGGGTGGAACTCGAGAACGAGGCAGCAAATCAGACATTTGGCCCCCTAATGACCTGGCACTGTAATGCCGATGCCCTAATGACTGGTAAGGAAGTAACACAACAACTTTATTTGCTTTCTTTGTGACACTATGAGTTAGTAGTCAGTGAACATCATCTCAGGCTTATTAATACTAGCATAATATTTTTGCTTTCTATCAGTGTTGAAGTTGGGATTGCAGAGACTATATATAGTGTGTGAAAATACAGTAGGTTAGCATCATCTGTGCAGTTATTTTAGTCAACATTTTTCATGTATGTGGTACACTACAAATCTCTGTGTCTGTTCAAGATAAAGGTAAACAATGTTACTTTTGGGAGGTGAAAGAGGGTTTACTGGGACTATAACAGGCAGAGTCGGTGTGGAAGGCAGCTGTTGATGACAGTTTAATGAAGTGCATTATTCTCATTCAGACTGCCATTTAGACTCATTTATAGTCTACTGTCACCTGCTTGCTGTTGTCCTTGTGCTGCCTTTTGGATTTTGTCTCACGAAATGACACCATCACAGAGACAATAGGCTGATAAATGTGCAGAGATGAGTTCACTTGAACTGCCAAAGGAGATGAATGGAGTACATAGCAAGCTATTCAGCATCAGACTGTCAATCACACTGTCACACCTTACTCATTGCCTTGCAAGCAAGGGATCACTGAGCATATACACAATAGCTAAAAAAATAAAATAAAAACAGCTGAAAAATAAAATTAAAAAAATCCTGGGTAACCATGATTTTGAAATGTGCCATGTTGCACAGCAGATGTTCCCCTTTCTGTACTGCTAATGTACATAGAAACATAGAAAATGTCAGCAGATAAAGACCGTAGGCACATTGAGTCTGCCTGTAAGCCCTACACTAGTTTGTTGCCTCTGACCTTACCTGGTCAAGGGCTTTACCCTCCTTCCCACCTCTAGGTTCCCCATGCCTGTCCCAGGCATGTCCTCTCCTAAATCTGACATGGAACTCCCCATCATTTGCACTTATCAGCTGCCCAACTAGCATTGCACCTACCCTCATTCTCATTTCCTCCTGCTCCCCCCAATCCATTTCGTCAGGTCCTCAACTCACCTCACTATCCGTTTTTCTTCACCTTCTGCCACTACTTCACTTACCCCTACAACAAAGTGACCCTGAGCCTGGAGGTTACTGCCATCCTTTCCCACCTCCAATCTTTACCCCTCTCCTCTAACCAAGGTCTACTGTGCTGCTTAATCAACTTATCTTCCAAATTCTTTATCTTTTTAGGTAACGTACAGCAGCTGCAATAATTGTTCCTGTTATTGTGTTTATTTCCCCTACAGCTTTCTTTGTCTTTTCACATTCCTTGTATTGTACTGTATATATCTGATCCTTTATGCCTGACGTGGAACCTTTGTAAATTAGCTTGTAGCTCAAAGGTCGTAATCCTAGATTTCAATAAATAAATAAATAAATGTTTAAATCCATCCACTGTGCTTGCTCCCACCACCTCCTGTGACAGACTATTCCATGCATCCACCACCCTCTCCATGAGGAAAAACGTCCACACATTTCCCTTAGCCTGCCCTCTTCTAATTTCACATCATGCCACCTCATTCTTGTACTCCTCCCTATATTGGAAGGTGTCTCCCCTGCACCTTGTTAATGCCCTTAAGGTACTTGAATGTTTCTATCATGTCCTCGATCCTCCTGTCCTCCAGTGAGTGCATATTGAGGTCCTTTAATCTCTCCTCATATGTTTTCTGGTGCAAGCCCTGTACCATCTTAGTCTCCTTCTTTGAACTGCCTCCACCCTATCAATGTCCATACGAAGGTGTGGCCTCCAGAACTGCACACAGTACTCACTGTGAGGCCTCTCAAGCATTTTACACAATAGCATCACCACCTCTTGCCAGTAACCTGCACAGTGCATGGTTAACTTCATCTGTCCAGAAGTGATTAGACTGGTGGTTAGCTTAACTTTTTTTAGCATTAGCAGTGACTGGATGACACTCTGAAGAGAGTTTCATAGCAACCGTGACCATCGCTGCATGGTCTATTAGCTATGGTGAGACATTAGCCTGTACACAGATACAAAGAAGGTGATGGCAGATAAGAACCCGCATGACCCACCTAGTCTGCCCTTTTCCATACCTTCTGCATTACCACAGACACTAGTTGATATATAGACAACCTCTCTTCCCTATTGCTAGAGAACTCTTTATGTCAATCCCATGCACTCTTGAATTACCTTCTGTCTCCACCACCTCAGCGTGAGGCTGTTCCAAAGTATGCACTAAGCCCTTCTGTGAAAAAGCACTTCTTCACATTGCCCTTAAGCCTTCCCTTGTGTAGCCTCATATCATGCCACCTTGTTCATGCCACCATTGAACTGCTTTCCATCTCCTTTCATGACCTCTTCTAATTCCCATCATGCCTATCACATTGTAGATCTATCCATATCCCTTCCTCTAAATTCAAGCATCCTTCCAATCCAGCCAGTCTGCCCTCCCATTCCTTGCCCATGCCATCTAGACCACCCTGCAGTCCTAAACCTCCCCTCTTCCATGCTGTAGGTCTCCTTCTCACCCTATGCTTTGGAACACTATAATGTACCCTCTACTGTTCTGGTGAAACCCTACTAGAAATAAAACTAAATATCCAAATGTTTTACCTTTTTACCACCATCTGCCATGTTACAATGTGGTGTACCCATTGTTTATATTTTCCTTGTATATAACTCTGTGTATAGTTTTGTTGTTATTTATCATGTATACTACTACTGTAGTTTATAAATTTGTATAGTGTTTAACTAAAACTGTATGCTGTCCAACTGGGACCTCTTTGTAAAATGAGCGGCTCGACAGAATTTAAATGAGCCTGCTCAACAGAATGTCTCCTGTCAATAAACTTGAACTTGAAACTTGATACTTGTTCTTGTGCACCTTTTTTCATAAAGATGCTACCTCTACTGTACCTTGTTTACACATAGATACAAAGATGTCGATGGCAGACAAGGGCCAATGGACCACCTAGTGTGTCCATGAGCTTAACTATAGAACTGCAGTTTTCTAATTTTCCCATTACCACAATGCATATTATACAAGTGTCATATATAAAACCTGTACTCTAGCTATTCTTGATTGATACCCTGAGGTTGATCATGTTTTAATTGTAAAAGTGAAGATTGTACACCCAGCATATCTGTCAGTACATGACCTTATTCTCCCACTTTGTGCCCACTGAACAAACAATCCATTCCGCAGTGACCCACACCATTCCCAGAGAGACTGGTTGAAATCCAAGATTATCTGCTTCATGTCTGTACTAGCTCTTCATACTGGAAGAATTTAGGAGAATGCTATGGACCTTAACTCTGTCATGCATTGTCTTCCCACTTCTCTAAATCTTTGATGCACCTCTTCTACCCCTCTCCCTACAGATCATTCCTACACAGGTGCATCACAATGTGTTTCTTCCTAACCTCTCCACACACTTGTTAATAAACTAATACACCCTAGCTGCCATCATACCTTGCATACACTGCACTTTCATCTGTTGCTTTTCCTGTCTTCTCTAACTCCACATCTAACACTTAAGTATAGAGTCCCACCAAGGAAACCTCTCCTCCATTATCCTAGAACCCTCCAGTTGCATGCAGTGTCTCTGACCAACACTCTAGCCACCTCCCCTACTTCCAAGGTTATGGACACCTGTTCCTTCACTGAACCTTGCTTATCCACTATCCTTGTTCCTGTTTTTCCTGTCTAACAGCCCTGCATGGTCTGTTTGATTCCTCCTGGTACCTTTTCCCATCTGCTCCTCCTATCACCTTCCTGCAGCTTCTACTCCATGTTCTGCCATAACCCCCCCACTGACACCAGCTCTGCATAATTGTCATGATCTGTGATTTTCTCATTCATCAGGATCTCCCTAACACATGTATTGTCCTTGAATGGGCAAAGTGTTGCGCCCCTGTCTTTCTCTGCCTGCCCCAGACACATACCTGCAGGCACTTTTGCTCCACCTCCTATTCCATCCCCATGCCTCAGCTACCTTCTAGACTGCAGATCTTGCCTCAGCATCTCTGCTGACTACACTGCATTCCTACTACCCTTCTCCCATAACTTCCATGTGACTTCACTTTCCCCTTCTGCTCCACCATGTTAGTCAAAACTGAGTAACTGTTCCTGTACTCCTATCCTATTTTTGAATCTAACCTTGTGCCTCCACTGAACCTTGCCTATCCCCTATCCTTTGGTCCCTTTTCTGCAGTCTAATACCCCTGCATGAAATGTTGGATTCCTCCCTCTTACATTTCCCCATCAGCTCCTCCTAACTCCTTCCTGCAGTTGCTACCACTTTTCTGTCATAAAACACAGAGGCTCCCCATGACCATATATGCTTGCTTTCTTCATCAGGCAGCCTTCTGACCCATGTACTGTCCTTGAATGTGCTAACTGCTTTGCCCACCCCTGTCTTTTATCTACTTGCCCAATCCTGCCCAGTTCTGTAACTGTTGCTCCTCCTCCTACATCCAAACCCCATGTCTTGGCTACCTGATGGACTACTGAGCTTGACTACCACCTCTCTGCTGTCTACCCTGCCCTTCATACTGCCCTCTCTCTCAGCTTCCATGCAACTCCCCCATAAGCATGTTAGACAACATTGAGACACGGTCCATGTAAACATAGAAACATAAAACATAGAATTTGACGGCAGATAAGGACCGCTTGGCCCACCCAGTCTGCCCATTTCCTACCTAATGGATAAGCTACAGATCCTAGTTAACCAGCAGCCTACTTCTTTCTGCCCCAACCCTAGAATTGCCTTATGACTGTCCCATGCATGCTTGAATTCCACCACTGTTTTGACTCCACAACCTCCTCGGAAGGCCGTTCCGTGCATCCACAACCCTCTGTGAAAAAATACTTCCTTAAATTACCTCTGAGCCGACCCCTCTATCTTCAAATTGTGCCCCTTGTTCTTGCACACCTCTTGTTTTGAAAGATGCTACCCTCTTGGACTTTGTTGATTCCTTGCTTCCACAATTTTCAAATCCAACCCAGCCATCCTTCCCTGTGCCTACGCACCCACTCTGCACTAGTTCATGTTCTCCCATGATGGTGTAACACCCTCCAGGCTTTGGCCATTGTTCTCAGCTGCTTCCAAGCAGCTGTTCTATTATCCTCTGTCTCTGTGTAACCCTAGGTTTGCATTCCTGAGGCTCCCTGTTACTTGGTGTTTCCACAAAACCTCCTCCACCTTCCAGTCAGCTCCCTTCTCAAACATATAAGTTTCTAGCCACAGATGCCTCATCGTCTCACACATCCACCCCAGCCTGACATACAACCCTCAAGAAGATGGCCTCTACAACCATTATAACCTAACACTCTTTCCCGCCTCTACTCCTGGCTTACTGCTAATACCCCATATCCCTTCTCCGTCAATAGCCTGCTTATTGGCCAACTACTTGCATTGGAAGGTTAGATTGCTACAGACACCAAAACAGGAGGAGCACCTAGTGAACTCCCAGGAATTAATCCAAGTATGCTATTTTTGTGTTTCTGTCAGCCGTGACTGGGCCTAAGAAGAAAGTTTGCTGATGATAAAAGATGTCTCATTGTGCGGTGATTGAAATAAAAAAGTCACACTGTATTCCAAGTGAACCCAGATCAGAGATCAAGGCCACAACTGCAATACTACAGAAAAGTTGTTGTTTTTGTAAGGTTTCAACTGTGTCCTGATTAAGGAACAGTATAAAGCAACCATACACCAAATGCTCCTACTTGTAATGTTTTGTGCCGAGCTCCCAAATTGTATGATAATGTTTCTCCTTCTGGGGTCTACCTACCATATGTTTTATTGAATTTTACTCTGCTCGTTGTATCTGATAATTCCTTGCAGGTACTGTATGTGACTTATTGTTTTCTGCACCTGCCAGCATATCGTTATCTCATTGTTGTTACTGTAACACCCTGTTTTGTACTCTGCTCTCATTACCTTGTCTGTATTTTTACTGAAAATAGGAATTTTTATAGGCTAACGCACCTACCCGGTAAACAAAAACTAAATAAACAAATAAAATAAATTTGCAACCATCTTTCTTGGTGAGTTCATACCTAACATTAGAAAATAAGTGGTGCTGCTGGTAATCATGGCAATGGGCCATTGTTATCTGCACAACAATAATTTCTTGCAAATAGGGACAAGTGCAGCTGACAGATATTCATAAACCACCGTGCACACCTTCACACACTACATAACGATGTTAATGTTATCATGGCATCTCGGGACTCTTGTTACCACCTCACACCAAAAATAAATATGTGCTTGACAGTCATGGTTGACATTTGCAAACAGAACCCCTCATTGCAATGACAAACAAAAGAACAGATGGGTCAAATGTAGAAATTGACAGCTCATTCCACGCTGCACACTAGCTGTTTTAAAAAAGGTTTTGTGTTGTTCTCTATTTTCTGAACATTGTGGTGCACATTAACCTGCATGGCTATGGGTAAAATGATTCGAGGGTCCTAGTGGGTAACAAAATGGATGGCTGTACCTTATTTAAACATGATTATTTGCTGGGCTAGTCAAGTTTATTGATTATTGCAAGTAATTGTGCAGTCTTAATTTGTTACCTTAGTCTTGTTTATTGCTATGTTTTGTTCACAGCCCTGTTTGGCGTGCTGTAGTAGCGATCACCTTTTATAGTACTGTCTATGATGCTGCCCCTTCCTCAACATTTGCACCTGTAAGCATGCAGTGAATCAGTGTCTGTTCTTGGACAAAATGTATAAATAAAGAAACGGAAAGTGAAAGAAATCTTTTGTTTGTCATGATTTTAAATTGTTGATACAGATTTATAATAAATACAGTATTTTCTGGGATAGCAAATATAAGAAATAGCAGATTTGAACAGTTGCTGGCATGGGCTTTTGGCACTAGTATGAGTTTGATGGGTGGTGGAGGAGGGAGGGACTGTGGGTTGTTAATGTTCTGAAACTGCACAATTGCCGAATTCAGCTTATTTTGATTTACTGTTTCATATGAAGGAGGGTGCTTTTGCTTATCCAAATGGAACACAAAATCAAAAATGATGCTTATGTCATGTTGCAGTTTCATCGTGCAGAAATTTGAAATGACAGATGTCCTCTCAGCACTAACAGTGAACAGCTACTCGTAGCGCTCCATACAACACTGTAAAAACACAGAAAAATACACAGTATGGGTGAATTAGATTACAGTCAGTCTTCCTTGCAGTGGAGTAGCTAAGAAATCTCGGATGGTTTTCAAATCAGGCTAAATTACAATTTTGGCATATTATAACAAAGTTATAAACCACCCACTATGTCACCCACTGGCTCCCCACCCTTCACTGGCAAAGTTGTCCATGGCTGATGCTTTCCCTATGCCAACGGGAAAATGAACTTCCCAAAACTTGGGAAAATAGAATGCAAACTCTGTGTACTGCCATGATATTTAGCAGTAGCAGTGCTGCACGGAACATGCATATTATACAAGAAAATGCAGAGTATGCAGGATGAAAGTAACCAAGATTTTTTTTGGGGGCAGGCTGTTACACAAACCTGGAGCTAAGCACTCCTGCCTCCCTATGGGTATAGGTATGATGTCCAATTGCTAGCCCTTTGGAAGACAGAAATCTTGCTTGTAGAGCAGAAAGCAACTAACTAAAAGAAGCTATCATTTTCTTACTAATTTAACACTTCTATCTCAGCAGGAGTCAGTATCTGTTGAGATTAACAGACAGATACTTTATTAGAAGTAGAAGGGGTCTTATTTAGGGTTAAAAAGAAAAGAAAGTCAGTGTGTGTTCTGTGCTGGGAAGGTACTGTATCAACTTACTTTGCTAGAAGGAGGCTACTGAAGAATATAGGAGTTGCTGTTCAGGAGACATTCTGGAGGCTGCGATGCTGCCCTATTTGCAGGCACCTCTCTTATCTGAGGGAGGAGGTTGCCCATCTCCAGGCTGACCTGGCTAGGATTTGTGAAACCTCCCCCTCCCAGGGACCACCAGGGCCAATGCCACTACCTCAGAGGCTACCAAGAAAGAGGAGAGGCTGGACCAGGGTGGGCTCAGGGAGGGAGAGGGTGGTGAACAGAGTTGCAACCCTCCAGCTGTACTCTCCACTGTTCATACACTCTTCTGGTGGATAGTGATTCTTCTATGGAGGCACCTGCAGTGGATACCAAGGAGGATGCTGGGAATCTTCACAAAGGAGACCCACAGGAGGGTGGCATGGGACCCCACAGGGAAGAAAAACTCCTGGTGGGGACTCAATCATTGGGGTAGAAGTGGGGAGGAAGTGGAGAGGGAGGAAGGTGCCTGCTTGGTGCCAAGGACTTGGAGGGACAGGAAGTGAATCCTCAGGATCGTGAGCAGCTGCATGAGGAAGGAGCTGGATATCATTGTCCACCTAGGGACAAATGACCTGGATAGGAATGGGATCACAGCAGTGCAAGAGGAGTTTGTAGAGTTGGGGAGGGCCTTAGACAAGTAGCGCATATGGTGACCTTCTCGGAGGTGCTGCCTGTCTATGGCAAGGGTGATGCTAGGGTACTCCTCACCAGGAATTCAATGAATGGTTTGAAAAACTGGTGGAGCTCAGGGGTTTAGCTTCATTGGGGACTAAGGAGTTACTTGAGGATGCAGACCTATACTACGATGGTCTGCATCTGTCCGGGGAACCGATCCTAGGTGAGAGGTTTAAATGCTTTATTGGCAAGCATCTAAACCAGCCAAGGGGAGAGACTGAAAAGGAGCAGGGAACCAGCTCCCCACAAAACACGGTAATTAGTGAGGTAAACACCAAGGTAGAGAAGTCATTATGGAACAGGACAGAGGTAAATGTAAAAAAGACAAAGGCAGTAAGGACAGGGATGGGGCTAAAGGGGTAAGGCCATCAAAAAGTGGAAGGTGATGAGTACCAATGTCCATAGTCTGTGTAGCTCCCTGATCTAGTGGCCTTGATGGAAGAGAGTTGCCTGGATATTGTGGCAGACAGAAACATGGTACACAGAGAACCATGACTGGATGTCAACATACCAGGATACAAAATCTACAGGAGGGACAGGAGGGTAAAGAGGAGGAGGAGTAGCTCTCTAGTAAACAGGGAGCAGATGAGGCACTCTGGATCACCCTGGAGACAGGAATGGCACCACAATCCGCATGGGGATTGTATACAGACCCCATCTCAGGGGAGGGAATGGACAAGGAAATGATAGAAGGCATCCTTAGAATGGCAGAAAAGAGAGATATTGTTGATGAGGGACCTGAATATGCCAGATGTTAACTGGAGCACCTTTGCTGCAGGCACATCCAACAGCAGGGTCATTCTTGATGCCCTACAAGGCATGCCTCAGACAGCTAGTATTGGAACCCACTCAGGAGGGAGCAATCTTAGACCTGGTACTCTCAAATGGGGAAGGAGAAAGAATCTCAGATTTAGAAGTGGGTAGCATCTGGGAACAAGAGTCCACCAAACAGTGTGGTTCATGATAAACACAGCCATACAATCAAGCCATACAAAAGCAAGACTGCTGGACTTTAGGAGGGCTGACTTTGGGAAAATGAGAGAGTGCCTCAGAAAAGCATTAGCAAACAGGCAAGAAGGAGGGGTGGAGGAACAATGGAGAGTAATCAAAAGAGCCATCACAGAGGCAACAAGCATTTGTGTAAAGCAAATCAACAAAACACAACGAAGGAAAAACGCTATGGTTCTCAAAAGAGGTGGCAGGGAAGGTTAGGAGAAAAGGATAGCATTCAGGAAATATAAGGAACACAGAAGGAGCAGGACAGAGAACTTTATCAGTTAAAGCAGAAAGAAGAAGGGAAGGCAGTCAGAATAGCAAAGACCCAAACTGAGGAATGGATAGCCAACTCTGTTAAGAAGGGGATAAGACCTTTCATAGGTACATTAGGGAGCAAGAAAGACCAAAGGAGGGATACTGAGGCTTAAGAAAGGGAGGGAATGTGGGCAGAGGGTAACAGTGAAAAGCAGGGATACTGAATGAATATTTCTGCTCAGTATTCACAAAGGAAGAGGAGGGGAGGTACCTAAACCAAACAAGAGAAACACTCTGAAGACGGGAGGGGGGCCTATACCAGTCCATTTACAGAAGAAAGGGTTCTGAAAGAACTAATAACATTGAAGCTGGACAAAGCAATGGGGCCTGATGGATTCACCCAGAATTCTAAAAGAACTAAGGGGAGAACTAGTAACACCGCAGACTACTCTTTAACAAATCATGGGAGGATGGGGTGGTACCTGAGGAGTGGAGGAGGGCAGATGTGATTCCTCTTCACAAAAGAGGGAGCAGGACAGAGGCAGGAAACTATAGACCAGTTAGTTTGACCTCAGTGGTAGGGAAAATGATGGAATCACTTCTGAAAGAAAGAATTGTTGAGTACCTAGAGGCCAGTGGGGCACAGGACCCAAGGCAGCATGGATTCACGGTGGAAAGGTCGTGTCAGATGAATCTAATAGATTTCTTTGACTGGGTGACCAAAGTAGTAGACCAGGGAGGGCTGTGGACATGGCCTGCCTAGATTTTAGCAAGGCATTTGATACAGTCCCACAGAAAAGATTAATACACAAGTTAACAAGCCTTGGAGTGGGTCTCAAGGTGGTAGCCTGGATAAAAATTGGCTAGACAACAAGATGCAAAGGGTAGTAGTAAATGGAGTCCACAGTGAAGAAAGGAGGGTTACTAGTGGGTACCGCAGGGTTCAGTACTGGGACCGGTCCTTTTAATGTCTTTATAAGTGACATTGCAGAGGAACTGAAGGAAAAGTATGTCTCTTTGCAGACGACACAAAGATCTGCAACAGGGTTGATACACAAGATGAAGTGGAAAGGATGAAAAGGGACTTGGCAAGGTTGGAGGAATGGTCAAATGTATGGCAGCTCAGATTCAATGCAAAGAAGTGCAAGGTAATGCACCTGGGAAACAAAACCCAGGGAAGAGTACACAATGGGGTGTGAGATACTGACAACAGTAAAATGGAAAAGGACCTGGGGTAATTATATCAGATGACCTAAAGGTGGGCAAACAATGAGAAGGCAGTAAGGAAGGCTGGGGGAATACTGGGATGCATAGGGAGAGGCATCAATAGTAGAAAACAGAAAGTTTTTTCCCTCTGTACAGACAGTTGGTGAGACCCCATCTGGAGTACTGTGTGCAGTTCTGAGACCCCATCTCTGCAAAGACATAGACAGAGTGAGGCTGTCCAGAGGAGGGCAACTCAAATGGTGCAGGGTCTGCACCAGAAGACATACAAAAAAGACTAAAGGAGCTTAATATGTATACCATTGAGGAAAGAAGGAGAGAAGGACATGATAGAAACTTTCAAGTGCCTCAAGGGAATCAACAAAGTCCAAGAGGGTAGCATCTTCGAAAAAGAGATGCAAGATCAAGGGGCACAATTTGAAGATAGAGGGGGACGGCTCAGAGGTAATGTGAGGAAGTATTTTTTCATGGAGAGGATTGTGGTTGTCATGGAACAGCCTCCTGAGGAGGTAGTGGAGTCAAGAACAGTGGGGAATTCAAGAATGCATGGGACAGACATAAGGCAGTCCTAGTGGGGGGTAAGAGGAAGTAAGGTGTTGGTTAACTAGGATCTGCAGCTTATCTGTAAGGTAGGAAAATGGGCAGACTAGGTGGGCCAAGCGGTCCTTATCTGCCGTCAGATTCTATGTTTCTATGTCTAACAGTTTACCTACATTGAGTTATGGTACCATCATTCCTCTTAGTCCTTTTATCTTTCTTTGACTGACTGACCTTTGGGAGTGTTTGATTGAGTAGCAGGGATCCATGCAGCTAAAGGAGGAAAACAGGATGAAAAGAACATGCCATTTTCTTTCTTTGGTACAGACTGCAGTGACCTCTGACCGCCATCCAAGATCCCTGCCTGCCAAAGGTGACCCTGATGAGGTCTGCCATTTCAGCTTTAACAAGTCACGCTACCAATCCTCTCAGTCCTTCAGAATCATTCTGTCATTCTCGCCTGACTGATGATAAATTAGCAAAAGGAGTGCACTTTCCAGGACAAAAAAGGCTTAATTGCAGTGACTTAGGTGCATTGATTTTATTCAGTCCACCCACGTCCATTCAGTTTGCATAGTAGGGTGTTACTGTCAGGACTGATTGTACATTTTTATCGACCCTGTGGCCTTGTACTCAGATGGAAATGTCAACACGAGGAGTACCTGAATGGGTACAATGACAGCAGTGATCCGTCTCCACCAGGCCACATTGGATCGCATAATGTTCCAATTTTAGGCGGGTTGGTCCGCCCATCTCCACAACACACTTGACTCCTATCCTGAACAACAAGAGACTATGTAGATGAAATTGATATATTTTCCCATCTCCTTGCCATGTGATCCAGGAATGAATTTCTTAGCACATTCTTAAAGTAGCTAATGTACAAGTGACAAGTAAAATTACCAAATTTGGAGAAATTATGCAAGAATCTTAGAAAAGCCCCCCAACTTCAAATCACCACACTTTATATGCAGACTAAACTGCAACATTGAATAACAACAGCAGGCAATATGATTGGAGTGAGAACATATCTCATGCATTTCTTTTCCTGTTAGGCTTCATAAATGATCATCAAAATCAGATCTATATGTTGGAAATGGGAAACAGCTATATCAAGTTGTTCGGATACTGTCTCTCATCCGCACCATTCATTCATTTATTCATTCATTCATTCAATTTTGATAACGGTAGGCCCACTGAGCTCAGGTCCCTTTTCAGGGACGACGGAACTAGTTACAGAAGAAAACAAGTTCATGTAATGGAGCAAGGACACAGTACAACAAAAGGACACAAGTACAATTGTGAAGCAAGGGCACAGAACTTCATAACAATAGGGAGAGTTCAAATACATGAGTAAACAGTGCTAACATAGTGCCAGAGTTAGTTACAGGTGATGACAATTACAATAAAGTCAAGGGCAGCAGTGCTACATTCAGGAGAGAAGAATTACCTAAGAGTCATTGGTAACAGTGCAGGTAAGACAGTAATACAGCAGTGAGTAGCTCAGACAAGATAGGTCTAAGTATTTGAGATTTGTTGGTCGATTTCATTGACAGGAGCAGAGGCTAACATCTAGAAGGTGAGCATGGAGACCCTTTGTAGAACGTTCCTATGGAGTGGGCTTTTGAAGGAAGGGGAAGTTTATTCCAAAGGGCAGGGCAGAAATGGCAAAGGACTTGCTGCCAACTGTGGTTTGAACCTTAGGTTTGTCTAGGAGGTTACACCCAGAGGTTCTTAGGGTAAGTACTGAGCACTTGGGAAGCAGGATACTGGACAGGCTATCTGGAGATTTGCAGGGTTGGAGTTTGTAGGCATGGCAAAGCAGGGGTACTGAAGGTGACTGTCAAGGGAGGGCCATTGTAGGGAAGCAAGGGCGTTGCAGTGGTGCCATCTTTTGTGAGACTGAGATGCAAACTGAGCTACTTTGTTGAAGAGAACTTGCAGCCTGGTCATTTCCTGTTTAGCCAGTACCTGAAGTATAGGGGCAGCAAAGGTAAGAGTAGGAAGGAGGAGGCTGTATGCAATGGTGATTCTAGAGTCGGGATGAGCTGGTCATTCAGTCGGTATAGGAGACCCAGTTTACAGTGCACCATTTTAGTTACCTGGTCAATATGGGACTTGAGGGTGAACCCTGATCCAGGGTTAAACCCAAATATTTGAGGGAATTCACTACCTCAATACGGCTGCCTGGACGAGAGGTCAGTGGGAGTAAGGCACTTTCTCTGGGCCAAGGATTCTGTGTCCAAGCAGCATTACCTTGGTTTCAGTGGTGTTTAAGACCAGCTTATTTTCTGTAAGCCAGGACTCTAAATTGACGAAGTCGGCTTGCAGAAGGGGTCCTAGATCAGATGGATTACTTGGGACTGGTAGATTACAGCATCATCTGCGCATTGAACAACCGAGCTGCCACCACAGTGGGAATTAAGGTTGTTAACGAATAGTGAGAAGAGGAAGGGGCCAAGGATGGAACCCTGAGGCACACCCTTTTAGGGGAGTGGATCTGAGGTTGCTCTCTCCATCTGACCTACTGGGAGCGACCAGACAGGTAGCAGGTGAACCAAGAAATGGAATGCTGATCCAGGACAAAGGAAGCAAGTTTGGATAGCAGGAGTTTGTGGTCAACTAGGTCAAAGCCTTTGTAAGATCTATAAAGACAGCTCCTGTAGGAAGTCCTTGTCCATGGCCCCTAGTACGTCAACTGTGAATTTTATGAGAGCTGTATTAGTACCATAGTTTTCCTAAAGCCATGTTGGGTGGGGCTATTAGTTGGTTAGCCTCAAGGTAGTCACGGAGTAGGCAGTACACTAGCCTTTCCTGAATTTTGGCCAGGGTGCAGAGAAGTGAGATCGGCCTGTGGTTACCAATGGATTCCTAGAACCGCCTTTGGGATAGGAGTAACAACAGCCCATTTCCAGGTATTGGGTACTGTGCCTTCAAGCAGGGATCTGTTGATTAGCCATGTGATAGGTAGAGCAATGGTTGGTGCAGCCGCCTTTAGTAATTTTGGGCAGATGCCATCAGGTCCTCCAGAGCCTTTGACTTTGTTGGACTTTAAGAGTGTGAGGACCCTCTGACTTTAACTAGTTGCAGGTGGAAGAGAGGCCGTCAGGGAAAGGTGTCTCAGAGCAGGGGCATAGATGAGGTAGCGTGAGGCCAGTCTTGTATCCATCCAGGTTGGTGAAGTAACTGTTAAAGGTGGCAGCAATTTCATGATAGTCATTCGACATAGGGCCATTGATCTCAATAGGGCCCAGGGTGGGGTACTTGGTCCTTTTGAGAGATCATTGATGTGGGACCAGAATGACCGAGGGTTGGCAAGAATGATTTGCTGGAGAAGCTTGACAAACTCTATCTTTGCTGTCTTAGAGGCACGCTTACACTCATTCCTTAGCTTTTATAGGCAACAAGGTCTGCAGGCAGGGCAGAAATTTTGTACCACTTCCATGCCTTTGTCCTGGTTCACCATCAGAAATTTGAGCTCTGTGGTGATCCATTTGTGGCAGCTGCCTTTGCACGGAGCTGCCTAAGTGGGACGAATAGGTGAGCTGCAGAGGTGAAGAAGTACTGGAAGAATTCAGGCTTCTCGAGTAGGGAGATCCCGATTCGGGACCAAATTGAGGTTGCCAAGGTATGCATTGAAGGCACCTCAGAGAATTCTGAATAGTCTCGGTAGAGAGTATCCTAGGCACCAAGACTGATGTCAAGCAATTAGGTATATAATAATATCTTCCTGGCACAACATTAAAAGTTTAGCATTGTTGAAGATATGTAGCAAAACTCTTCACACAATAAAAGTGAGACAACTCCAGGATTCATAACTGTCTTTGCATAAACTATGTCATGACAGGAATGAGAATACCCTTCACTGGAATTTGCTATCATTTGGATTCCTGTACACAGCCTAAATTGGACTGCACTGTTTATTACCTTCTCTGGTGTAAAATTATCTGGACGTCACTGTATGTATAGCACCTAGTTGGGTGCTAATGTGTTTCATAGCACTGATTTGAGGTGGTGTCTAAGTTGTTCATGTGTACCAAAAATTGCACAGTCAATTTTTGAACAAGTCACCATACCAAAAGCGAACATTGCAAAGGTTTAGTTTCCATGAGTATATAAAGATAACCACTACTTATAAGCAGCTATTATCCACAAAGACTTATCACACAAGCATATTTGACTAACAGCACAAGGTACCTTCATTTGCAAAGTTACTGTTTTTCTCAAGTGGTCTAGCATAATTCAGGCATATTTTTGGCATATGTTGCCTTTTTTGAGTATAAAATCAGCTGATTTAATTATGTAGGCAACAAGGTTGATTGAGGGCGAGGGTCCCAATTCAAATTTCCCAATCTAACGATCTGACTCACAGTGTCTGTGTCTCTCTCTCTCCTTAGCATTTATTCTGTACCTTTTTCTCCTCTGCTCCCCATTCACTAACACCAACCAAACATTGAAAGAGAGACAGAGCACACTGCATATGTCAGCATCTAGCTGACAGCATTTGTCTCTCTGACCTCCTGTTAATACTGCCACAGGAAACTCTTGCTCGGTGGAAGTTCTACTGGCCACACTGACAGCAGCTTGCACCAGGCAATCAAAACAGCAGGTTTTGCCCCATGGGGTTGGGAAAACACATGATCACTCTTTCTCCTATCTCCCTCTCTAGAGCCCACACTGTCATTCAGAGACAGAGACACAAGGTAAATTATATTTTTTATTTCTTTACTGTTTGGAATGCTTAGGGACAATTGAGTGCTGTTGGGAGCAATCGGGAGAGCGAGTGCAGCTGCTATTTGGGGCAGTCGGTGAACAATGAGCACTGCTAAGCAAAAGGCTACTGGGATATTTTTAAATTTACAATGTTGTATTACCTGTGGCATGGCAGTGGAGGGCAGCAGACTGGACAGCTGTTAGTACAATTTTGGTGATTGTGGAAAGTTGCTGACAGATAGAGACAAAGGGACAAGTGCTACTGATGGAAAATAAATCTCTTCTGCATGAGGTGCTCCTTGTCATTCTCTCTTGTCTCATACAAACACATATTATGCAGGCAACAAGGTTGATTGAAGGTGAGGATCCTTCAAACTTCACATGATCTAATGCTCTGCCTCACATTCTGTCTTTCTCACCACCTATTCATTTCTTCAGTCCCCTGTGTCTCCCCAACTCCCTGTTCCACAACACCGACCACAGACAGAGAGAGACTGGGCTGAGAGTGACAGAATGAGATGCTTGTTGTCAGTTTCCTCTCTTTTTTCATTCTGGGTCATGCACAGCCATGGAGCCACCATGTTTGGCACAATATTGGTGAAGCAGCAGTGGGCTCAGCAGATCGCCTGTGAGAAGAGGGTGCAGTGGATGCTAAGGTGCTGCAAGTGCCAAGTGCAGTTACACTTATGAAACTCTCATTAGGAATGATTTATGCATACAGTAATCAATGAAGGATCCAAATGATTTGCCCCTAAGCATCCATATATATGGGCACCTCACTACGGTGTACAGTATATGCAGAATCATTAATATGAATGGGTCTGAGCAAAGTACAGTTTTGTGGAAACTCTTGTACATTAATATAATTTTTATTTCATTACATCTGTAAGTTGATACTTTCAAAAATCACAGCTGTAATGTAATGATCAGGCAGGTGTTCAAAGGTTATAGGAATAATAATAACTCACAATGAAACTGCCATTCACATTCCATGCAGGAAGTCCGTACATGCCGCTTTACTATCCCAACAGAACATTACAGCATTCAGTTTGTTTTTAGAGTAAACATTCATTTTAGACTATTTATACAGCCTCAGTTTGTATGGAATAGGTTGGCTGACACTAACCAACAAACATGAGCAAAGAGATACTGAAGATTAACTAAACAGAAACTCACCTCAAATACAGGGTCACAGGGCAACTCTAGGTGTGGTGAGTGATTCACTGCTAGCAGACTAACTGAAGTGGAAAAGCGCGAGCACAAGTACAGGTAGCTGGTATGTGCGTGCTGATGCACAGTAAGAGCATGAGACAGTGACGAAAGAACATGAGGGTTGAGCAGCCGTATGGAGGTTATTGTCAGACCGATGGAAATGACGAAAAAGTAAAATCAAGAAAATAGATGAATGAATTACTACACTGGAAACACAAAAAGTAAGTAATACTGATATTGATATGAAACTTAAAATAAGGAATGCAATATAGAGGCTGGTCAAATCAGTGAAAGAAATGCTGACAGTGCCCCTTTAAGTGGATTCAATTGTATATGCTGGATGGTGTAATTGTGCAATGGTGTATGTAGGTAACAAGAGTCTGCACTCTTAAAAGTCACATCCAGGAGCATGTGAGGACCATTGTCACAAGAAAAATGAAAATGCCCTTGATGTACACTTTAGTAAGGACCACCAGTGTGGTCCATGATACTCCAACTTTATGACTTGGGACATGTACCACCGAATCAGAAGTGGTGAATGGACATGATTGCTCTTCAAAAGGAGAGACAATGTGGAATGTCCAACTAAAAGCAGAGGTACTGTGCCACTGGCATTAAATGAGGCGTATTGCCACCCTTTTATATAGTATAATCAAGAACACTCTCATATGAAGTTCAGTGATCCGCTTTTGGATCTGTTTGCTCTGATGGGCTAATATATGAAATAAACCTGAATTAATTGTGTATGAACTCTGAAGATGGGTATTAATAGTATAACAAAATAGTTGGTAACTGTAATGTAGGGAGGGTCTTAGTGGTATAGAACACAAAATCATACCCCATTTTCTTTGTTTTGTTTCCCTTTTAATTGTCAATTTTTCTTTTCTTCCTCACCCCTTGGGTTCCTTCCCCTTCTTTTTTCTTACAGCATATTTGTTTTTTGTTTTTTTTTGTATTTTTTTTGTTTTGTATTTCATGTGTGCTTTGCTCTCAGCTTTAACCCCTTCCTCTATCAATTGTATTTTGGAGCTATTAATCAATCAGTCAATCAATCAATCAATATTTCATTGGTTAGGCAAATTGAGGGAAAACCCTCTTTACAATTGTGACCAAGCATAAAATAAGCATAAAACAATACAAGACATGCATTTCAAACTGATGTCATCACATACAAATACAGGCTTTACCTTCAATAGCATGAACTGTGATTATATAGCATATACAGCAATCAGAATCTTAAAGTTTTAGTCATGTTTACATTTGAAATCAGTCCTTAAATGTTTTCATAACAACATGGATGCAGATTAAATGCTAATTTAAGATGATGTGAAACTATTACGATTGTTTATGAGATGAATTCATGCTTGCATTTCAACACATAATTAGCCAGCTCTTGTGTCACCAATCAGTTTTAATATGTTTGTAGCATTTTATTCCCTCTTCTGTTTTTCTTAGTTTGTACTAGCTGGCACATATGCACTATGTCACGTCATGGTGGGGTATAGTAAATGAGTGCTTTATTTCATTGAATTAAAACAAATTTGCCTTTTTTTCAAAAATGGGTTTGTGTTGGGCCATTGCTAAAACAATAGTCACAAAACACAAAAACAAGGCATTCAAACCAACCTCCTTAATATCTCAATTCTGCACTGCACTGCACTATTATTGATTGATTGATTGATTACTGGTAACTGAGAGGGGCACACTGAGCCAAGGCTCATTTCAGGTGCAACCCATGGGAAAGGGAGAAACACAATAACAATCACAGTCAGGTGATGTGGTTACAATGAGGATGACATAAAGAGCTTAAGTTGAGTGCAGTACAGACAAAATGGCAAAACATTGCATATGGAAGACAAATTAATCAACATATAAAACAATTATGTACATTAGGTAAACTCAAAAACTGCATAGTGCCAACGTGAAGGAAGGCACAGCTGGTGCTGAATGTAGGAGCCAAAACAGGTTGATAAACTTCAATAAGGTTGCCAGAACTGTGAGGTTAGGGTGGAGGGAGAGGTAAAGGGTGGCCAAAAGCCAGTTGAGGGTAAGGAAGCATTCAGGAAGAGGGTTGGGAGGAGCAGAGGGAGGAGGAGGAGTTTTAGCTGGTAAAGGGAGCAGTGGTAAGTATGAGAGGGTGAGTTGGTAACAAAGCAGCAGAAGGCAATGCAGAGGATGTCCAGTCTGGCAAGAGAGGGTGGCTATTAAAATATTCCTTGAGACCCAGGTTCCAATAAGGTGCAAAGTGCAAAAAATAAATAAGTGTTGACCTGACAAAGCGCCCATAGGTGCTAAATGCTGGTGTGGTGTTGGAAGCATAGCCTCATATGCCATTCTCTGTGTTCTTCTGCTTTCATGTATGTATTTTGGGACTTTGCACCTTAACAAATTTGTGATCCCTTTTGGAGTCCTGGTCTTCAGGAATATTTCTAATAGAACAGTGCAGAATTAATAAATTAAGAAGATTGATTTCAGTGCCTTATTTATTGTGTGCTTTATTTCAGTATATCAGTTATCACTTTAAATAGTGCTTAATCAGACATGAGAGACAAGCACCACCCCATGAAGCCATGAGAGGGAGGTGCTGTGTAGGGTACTTGTTTTGTTATGGGGGCTCAGTTATTGGTGAATGTTTCCAAGTAAAGCATATTTTGTGTTCCTGATCAAGCTTGTGTGTGCCCTGGTTTTCTTTGTTTTTGCACAGAGGTGCTCTTAAGTTTATTAACTTGTGTGTATCCCTGAGTTAGGTTCAGCAGTGGTCTCAGTACTCAGGTATCACCTTTGACTGTAGCACCCGAAAACCAAGGGACTGTTGAAGATTTTTCAGGTTCTGAGTTCTGCTCAGGTGGTCAACACTTTGATTTTGCAGGAGTCAGTTTGGATATCTCTTCTGGATACATGTGTTACATATTGCACAAAACTCTGAAAAATGACATTTATTGATGGATAACTTCTCCAAACTCCTCTAATTGATTCAAAACCTTGAACAAGCATGTTTCATGTTCTTGCAGGTTATTCCCAAACACAATAAAGTCAATGAGATAGAACATGTATTCCAGCAAGTTTATATCTCCCACAGCACATTCCATTAGGTGTTGAAATGTAGCCAGGACACCAGAGGGAGATACAGTACTTTGGGATATCTATAGGAATTTGTAAAACCTATAGGGCAGATAAAAATGTTTATTTTTTTATTTCTGTGAGCTATGGGTATTTGATAACATCTGCTACTCAGGTCCAGTACAGTGAACCAGCAACTCCCATTCTGGAATTCAAAACATATTGAATCCTTGGCATTTTGTAATAATTAGATACAGTTTTTATGTAATCTGTAGTCCACACACATGTAAACTGTTCTTTCTGATGACCATTATGGGTGATGTATAGAAACATTTGAATTCTTAGAAGATTCCAGCAACTAGAAGTTCCTGTAGGTGTCTTCTCACATTGTCAATGTAAACTGATGCCAGATCTTGAGACCTTTCTGAAAAAGAGCACTGGTCCTGCAGGTGGATATGATACTCTTTCCCTGTCATGCTTTCAATGTCCCAGTTGCTCAACAAGAACAAATTTGTCCATATGGCTAACTTATAACTCACTCTCAGCATCTATCCTGAGGTAGAGAAGTTTCTAAATTCAAAGGCTGTAGGATCAGTACTTTGCTTGGTTCCACCTGCCATAAGTTTAGGCTGTACTGCTGTGTCCACCTAGCACACACTGTAAGGTTCCTCCTTTCACAGTCATGTTCTTCACCTACACAGTGCTCCTCCACATCTAGGCATGTGCACACCAGGCAACACTATGGACTTTACTAACAGTCCCTCTGATAAACCAGGTTCTTTGGGAGTGTCAATCATCAGTACCTAGTTGGTCATGTCTTTCTTCAGCCTAGTCACCCCATGGAAGGTGCATTGAGTGTTGGGTAGCACAAAATTCTTCTGGATCTCTGTCAGTGCCACACTAAACCAAGGACATCTTTGCTGTCTCCAGGCATCTGCTGTGCTGTATCTATCTCTGGTAGACTTGCTTCACCAGTCTATGCACAGACAGTGTTCATCCTTTCTGTTGGGTCTCTCTTTCTTTGCACGGTTGCCCCAACCACTAAAATATGAGCCTTTTCATAAAATTAACAAGGAATGCTGTCATAAATCCTAGACTCTGGCCATACCAGTGCTAGAGTTTCCAGTAGACATTTGCACCCAACAATCTTGAAAATCTATTGTTACCTTTCTTTACAGTTAGTGTACTGAAATATTTATCAACAAGAAGGCAATGAAGGCAGTCAAGCAATTTGTTTTATTCCAGGGTGCAAAACATTTACTTGCCAGTCAGACAGGCAGGCCATGTGAATGCAAGACAGGAATTCAGCATACAAAAGAAATGTGTACTCTAACATCCAGGACATGAATTAGTAATACTAACATAGTCTATAAATAAAAAGGCTATACAGTAGGCTTAATCTGAATTGCATACAGTAATATAAAAAAATAGTCCTGGGGAAACTGCATCCAGCTCTGTGGTCTCACAAACAGTTTTCACTTTAGCTTCTGCTGCAAATTATTACATTTACAGAAAGTATTTTCTGTTAAATTTACTACTACACGTTATATACCAAATGTAATAAAGTAGACTATTTCAATAAGCCTGCTCTTATCCATGCTATTCATTTATATTAATAAGTCCTTACAAGAATATGTGAATACAAGACAAGGATTGAACCAATTGGCTAGAACTGGCTGATGGTTTAATAGCTGATCCAGAAATCCAGTTACTTTCAACAAGAGGTTCTAAATAGTTTCTTTTCTTATCTTGGATACTTCCAGAACACAATGAACTTTGAAGAAAAGCTGTGATTGCTAATAAACTGGTCTGTTACTACTTTGTTCAAAAACAACCCCCCCACCCTCACCCAAAGCTAACTGCAAGGACACCTGCTCTAACCTAAACTATTTTATCATTAGATACAGACAGGGCTTCAGTTAACTTCATTTTGGGAGTATTTGACTTTCAAAAATAAGGCTAACATTTGCAAAATAAAGGAGAAGGAAGTCATTGAGTACCAAATGTAAAACAAAAAATTAGATGACTTCAAAATTACAAAATGAAAGTCAGACATTATGGATTTTTCTGAAAGAAATTGTGTTTTCACAACAGTATTATTTATATCAGCATCCATAAATTAGTCCTTCCTAGAACACAGACTTCCAAAATGTGGGATCCAGGAAGTATTTGACTTCCAAAATATTGGAATGACTTCCAGATTTTGACTGTGGAGTTTTAGACTTCCACTAAAAAAAAAAATATTAAGCCCCTGGATACAGATGATCTAAAATAATGTATTTATTTATGTAAGCCCTACCTGCCAGTGTCTAGGGGTATGCCAGATGATAATTAGGGAGAGGGAACTTGCTGCCAGAAACACAGTCCAAAGATTTAAAACTCGTTTACCTGGTTTTGATGTTGGTCTTGGGTGCAGGCAGTCTTGAGGTAGGATGTTAGCAGCTGCAGGGCAACATTTGATTTTAAATCAAAGCACCAATAATTATTAAATTCATTGTCCGCATCTAAAATGTAAAAGTGCAGTAAGCAGATTTAATGAGGCCATAATAAAACATCCATCCTTGGAGTGAATTGGAGTGAATTGAGATATAATAGCTTGAAAATAGTGGGCACATTCATTTGCAGATTTAACACATGGCACAGGGCCAGTGCAGTAGCAGTACAGGATCCATAAATAGTTTGCTGCTTTTTATCCCTGGAGCTGAACAGGCTCTACATTTGATGGCAGCAGCTCACAAAGTGCAGCAGCTATGGTGCGGAGCCAAAACCCTTTACCCTTTCTCCTCCTGCACAGACTTCACACACGCCCAGCTTCAGGCACCTCTCCTGCACTGACTCAGTGAGCACCCAATGGAGCAACCTAGAGCTATTACGCTGCATCCTGGTAGTCTCACTACCTCGGCACCGAGCACTATGGGGGCTATTTCTGGCTGAAAAGACAAGTCCCACCAGCTGGGCACTATGAGCCAGATGACATGATGGGTGCTTCAGTCAGGAGCCAAGGACTACTGGCTAGGGGCTGCTCACACAGCCTAATGCCCCAGACTCCTCTGCAACCTCCTCCTCTGTCCCCTGTTCCAACTTGGCTTTCCAAGGCACCACAAACTAGGAGGTTACCCTGGGGTAGGTTCTCACTACTACCCTGTAACAACTCAGGCTCTCATCACTGAGCCACACACGACTCATTTCTCCTTCCCTGGCAGCAAGAAAACACTTAATGAACCCTTCTGCATCACCCCATCTTGGTGCCTGAATTCATGAGGTGGGCCTCACATTTTCTCCCAAGCTGTAGCTCTCAATGATGGCATGGAGGCTCCATATTCCACTAGGCTCACAGTGACCCTTGAATCACTTCAAATGACTGCTGGTCTTCAGGGCAGTGGGCCAGGGTGGCAACAACCCACCCCAGCCCCGAACCTTGACCCTCACAGCTGAAATAGGCAGCAATCTTCCATTCTCTCCAGGCTCTCTCTCTTCTTCTTCTCTCCTCTAAAGGTGCCAAATCTCTATTCATGCCTGCTGCCCCATGACCCTCTGACCAGCAGGGGCCTACAGAGACTTAGCAGGCACTATCCCAGGGTACTAAATAATAAGCTGCCAAAGGGGACTTACACTCCCCCCACACACACACTAAACGGTCACCCCTGGTGAATGCCTATCCAGTTACCACAATGGCCTAGCAAGGGAGATATACACAGTCCCCCTCACCACCATGACCACCGGTTGCACTGGCACATTGCTGCAATGGTGAAATCTCCACATACTAAGCCTGGGGCAACTACATAGCCTTATACTACCTGTCTACCTGAGGGGCCCTGGCGACCCACCCACCGCTTTCCCAAGGACGGACTGTCTGGTAGGGGTGGCATGCTTCCACTCTTACTATCACTACCCAGGAGCTGCTGACACCAAAGTGGAGTTTATGTTGGGTACCCACAAAACACAAGGCACCCAGCTAATGGGGGTGCAAAACAATTAATACATTATCTAAATGTAAACATCACTGCAGGCTGTACATTTAATATAGTTAACTCAAACACACACACACACACACTGATCACCCACACAAATCACTCACACATTTTTTATTTTATTTTTCTTTCTCTCTGCACAGTGTTGCACTAATGAGCATAACATTCACTCCACTTTAAAGCTTCTTAAAGTCTCTAATGTTGAGTCATGCAAATGCAGCTGAACTAGCTGGGCTCAAATATGCAACCCTTTACTAACTGCAAGAACAGCATTTAACTGCAAGAACAGCAAACATTTTTAAACAAATAAAGGGTTGATCTCACCAGTCCAGGGGTCCATCAAGGTCAATCACAGTCCTGCAGCAATGCTCGGCTCTGCAAGCTGGAGGTTGACTTTTGGGGTGTGGTCTCGGATAAACTAAAACTTGGGGTCAAGTTTGGTGACCTTCACTCCAAAGAAATCTTCAGCAATGATGTAATAACTGATGTGAACCCCACCACATCCTGTAGCAGAGCAAACATCTTGAAAGGGTAACAAGTCCACACCGTGGAGGCACACATGGATTTTGCTTTGCTTGACGGCCTTTGTGACAGGGATGAATAAGGCTTTGTCCCATTTATTATGCAGAAAGAGTTACATGCAAGAATATGTTCTATCCTCTCTTTTCTGTCGCTTGTTTGTCTGGTTGCAACAAATGTTCTTGTGAGACCTAGGAGATTATCACTCTGAGCGGTCCACGATTCTCCACCTTCGCTATCTCTCTGGCTTCACTTGCTGTTTCTGTCTTTTCTTCTCCTTGCATATCTACAGTTACAAAAATATATGTGAATCTTTATGTGAAACTGGGATCCCTTGGTTTGAAATGTATATAATTATACTGTTGAAATTATTACAAAAACTATCTGGAATTTAGGGGTTAACTTGAGATGCAGTTTGAGGTCCTCTTAGGCTTGTTTGCAAACACTTTTGCAGAGCTGTCAGTAGAAGGCCAGCTTGGGACCCTATTCCATGTGCAAGCCTGCTCTGCAAAGGAATTGACAAAACATTTTGTGAAAACAGGATGTGTCTTAACGAGTTCCTAGGCAAAGACTCATAAAAAGAGCAGCAATGTTTTTGCTAGAAAGAGAGTGAAAGACAGACAAAATTAAGAATTAGAGATACCCTCAGATGAAAGACTTTGTTTTCTGTTTGTACTGCCTTTGTAAATGGTTATACTGAACAATTTTTATTTTACTGTTATTGATAATAATAAAACTCTGTTTGCGAATTTTACAGCTGCTCCTGGTCTTCCTATGCTTCCTGACCAGTGCCTCGATGACTGCCTTCTGCTGATGTCCACGCTGGTCAGACAGGCTCACCTTCCACCTTGTCCAAGGCCCCTGGTGACCTAGCTCTCTTCCTCTCCTCAATGATGTCCCAAAGGTGCTTGCAAATATAAGGGCATGTCTCTCCAGGGTAATCCATCCTGTCCCGCGGCAGGCCCAACATTCAGCCTGGGATCAGTCTGGGATACTGTGGACACTGGTCCTAGGCAGTTTACCTTCATCCAGCCAACTCCCCACTGTGTATTTAAAGTAAGGGGGTCAGAGGTCTAAAGCTGTCCAGGTTCTTTCACCAGTTCTTACATTCATGGGCCAATAAGGGACCATGTATGGAGTAATGGTACATGGGCAATCTGTATGATCTGGGGATGTCCCTTTGCATAACAGGGTCCACAGATACAGTGCAGTGGGGCACACCAGGCCAGCTACCTGGATCTCTGGCTTCTTCCAGTCCTTCACCTCTGACTCCAACCTCCGCCAGACATTACTGCTCTCCACCACCACATCTGGTGCCCTGAGGTAGAGGGGCAGGTTCTTTCTCCAGGGTCCTCGATGGATCTCCGCTGCCAGGGGTCACCAACAGTCTCTTTAGGCCCAGACATTTTGGGCCTCATAGACTTTCTGCAACCTCTTCCTCTGCCATGGGAGGGGCAGGATCCAGTGGCGGAGAAGGGCTGGGCAGATGTCTCATACCCTTTCTACAGAAACCACTTTGCCACACTTCACAGATTCATCCTCCTCCCAGGTCTCCATACTGGCTGGGATAGCCATCCTGCTGAGTGGCGCAGGGCCCAGGCCAACCCCAAGAAGGTATCAAAGATAGCACAAGAGTGCTGGGCATGGGTGGGTAGCTCCATGGGATCAGTTCAAGCACAAAGGAGCCGCATGACTCCCACCCCAAGAATTGGCAGATCACACACTTATCTGGTGAACTGGCTTTCTCCACCACATCCCACAGCCAGCTCAGAAGCGATACAGGAATGGTCACCTCCTTCAACAATTTGCAGTGGCTTCTGCCATGGAGACCAAGTCTGTTCTTTCTGCTACACTCCTGCTTTACTGCACTCTCCAAATGGTCTCTCTCTCCAGGCACAAATCTGTGATGCAATTAACAATGTCCCAACCACAAAATTGTTCTCCCACTCACAATTCTGTGAACCCCTGCCTCCAGGAGTCCCCAAGTTCTGCATACATCTAAAGGTATGCTAATCAGTCCAGCCAACCAGAAGGGCACCAATTCTAAAGGCGCAAAATCTCACGAACAAAGATGGCGCGATTAGCAAGGAGATTCCAAAAGTCTCCCAGCACTGCAGCACTCCAATAGTCATACCAGACATGCAGTAGCACCCCAAACACATTCTGGATGAGCCCCCATGTTGTAAGACCCCTCTCAGTGTCTCTGGGCATGCCAGGTGGTAATTATGGAGGGGCACTGGCAGCCAGAAACACAGTCACAGAGCCAATATAGTAGTAGAGCAGGATCCATAAGTAGTTTACTGCTTTTTATCCCTGGAGCTGAAACAGGCTCTACATTTGATGGCAGCAACTCATAAATTGCAGCACGCAGTTGTGGAGCTGAAACTCCTTCACCCTTTCTCCCTTCTGCCCATTTACAGAAGAAAGAGTTCTAAAAGAACTCTAAAACTGAAGGTGGACAAAGCAATGGGGCCTGATGGGATCATCCCAGAATTCTAAAAGAACTAAGTAGAACTAGTGCCACCACTGACTACCCTCTTTAATAAATCATGGGAGGATGGGGTGGTACCTGAGGACTGGAGGAGGGCAGATGTGATTGCACTTCACAAAGTGGGAGCAGGGCAGAAGCAGGAAACTACAGACCTGTTAGTTTAACCTCAGTGATAGGAAAATGATGGAATCACTTCTGAAGGAAATAATTGTCGAGTACCTAGAGGCCAGAGGGCACAGAACCCAAGGCAGCATGGATTCACAGTGGGGGAGGTCATGCCAGATGAATCTAATAGATTTCTTTGACTGGGTGACCAAAGCAGTAGATCAGGCGGGGCTGTGGACATGGCCTGCCTAGACTTTAGCAAGGCATTTGACACAGTCCCACACAAAAGATTAATATGCTGTTAGCCAGCCTGGGAGTGGGTCCCAAGATGATAGCCTGGGTAAAGAATTGGCTGGAGAACAGGACACAGAGGGTAATAGTAAATGGAGTCCACTCTGAAGAAAGGGGGTTACTAGTGGGTACCACAGGGTTCAGTATGACCGGTCCTCTTCAATGTCTTTATAGCGACATTGCAGAGGGACTGGAAGGAAAGTATGTCTCTTTGCAGATGACACAAAGATCTGCAACAGAGTTGATGCACGAGGTGGGGTGGAAAGGATGAGAAGGGACTTGGCAAGGTTAGAGGAATGGTCAAATGTATGGCAGCTTAGATTCAATGCTAAGAAGTGCAAGGTAATGCACCTGGGAAACAAAACCCATGGGAAGAGTACACAATGGGGTAGATACTAACAACAACAAAATGGAAAGGGACTTGGGGTAGTCATATCAGATGACCTAAAGGTGGGCAAGCAATGAGAGGGCAGTAAGGAGGGTTGGGGGATACTGGGATGCATAGGGAGAGGCATCACCAGTAGAAAACAGGAAGTTGTTATCCATCTGTACAGACAGCTGGCGAGACCCCATCTGGAGTACTGTGTGCAGTTCTGGAGACCCAGTCTCAGAAAGACATAGACAGGATGGAAGCTGTCCAGAGGAGGACACTAAAATGGTGCAGGGTCTGCACCAGAAGACATATGAAGAGAGACTTAAGGAGCTTAATATGTATAGCCTCGAGGAAAGGAGGAGGGGACATGATAGAAACTTTCAAGTACCTCAAGGGAGTCAACAAAGTCCAAGAGGGTAGCATCTTTCAGAAAAAGAGGTGCAAGAACAAGGGGGCACAATTTGAAGATGGGTGGTGGCTCAGAGGTAATGTAAGGAAGTATTTTTTCACAGACAGGGTTGTGGATGCATGGAATGGTCTTCCAGAGGAGGTTGTGGAGTCAAAAACAGTGGTGGAATTCTAGCATGCATGGGACAGTCATAAGGCAATTCTAAGGGGTGGGGGTAGGAAAAGTAGGCTGCTGGTTAACTAGGATCTGCAGCTTATCCATTAGGTAGGGAAATGGGCAGACTGGGGTAAGTGGTCCTTATCTGTCGTCAAATTCTATGTTTCTATGTTTCTATGGTTCTGATGTTGGTCTTATGGTGCAGGCAGTCTTGAGGTGGAGATAGCAGCTGCAGGAGCAACACTTGGTTATAAATCAAAGCAGCAGTAATGATTAAATCCATTGTCCACTCCAGAATTTAAAAGTGCAATAAGCAGATTTAATGAGGCCATAATAAAACATCCACCCATGGAGCGAATTGAGTTAGCTTGAAAATGGTGGGCACATTCACTTGCAGATTTTACACATGGCACAGAGCCAATACAGTAGTAGAGCAGGATCCATAAGTAGTTTACTGCTTTTTATCCCTGGAGCTGAAACAGGCTCTACATTTGATGGCAGCAACTCATAAATTGCAGCACGATGTTGTGGAGCTGAAACTCCTTCACCCTTTCTCCCTCCTGCACAGACTTTACACACACCAGGCTTCAGGCACTTCTCCCACGCTGACTTCAGTGAGCACCCCACGAGCAGCCTAGAGCCATTACCTGCTGCATCCTGGCGGTTTCACTCTCAGCATCGGGCACCATGGGGAGCAATTTCTGGCCTCAAAAGTAAAGAAAGTTCCACCAGCCATGCACCATGAGCCAGACAACATGAAGGGCACTCCAGGCAGGGGCCAAGGACTATTTGGCTAGGGGGCTAGGGCTGCTCACAGAGACTAATGCTCTGAACTCCTCTGCAACCTCCTGCTCTGTCCTGAACCACTCCGGCTCAGTTTCCAAGGCACCACAATTTGGGAGGAGGCCATGGGTAGGCTATCACTACTACCCCACCAACGACTCTGGCTCTCACCATTGAACCATGCACTGGACCCATTCTCTCCTCTCTGGCAGCAAGAAAACACTTACTGACCCTCTGCACCACCCTGCCTTGGTGCCGGATTTCACGAGTTGGGCCTCCCATTTCTCCTGGGCTCCAGCTCCCAATGATGGCATAGAGGCTCCAAGTTCCACAGGCTCACAGTGACCCCGAATGACTCCAAATGACTGCCGGTCTTCAGAGGTGGTGGTGAGCCAGGTGGAAAATGCCCCACCCATGCCCCAAACCTCAACCCTCATGGCCAAAACAGGCTGCAACCTCCTGCTCTCCCTGTCTCTCCCTCTTCTCTCCTCTAAAGTTGCCAAAATCACCCTATTTATACCTGTTGCCCCACATGACCCCTCGAGCAGCAGGGGGCCTATGGAGACTGAGCAGGCACTATCCCATGGCACCAAATAGTAAGCTCCCAAAGGGTGCTTACATTTCTTTCAAATGTTTTACCAGGAAAGGCATACTGAGCGTGACAGCTTGTTTCCAGATGTGTCCTGGGGAGGGAAAGGAGAGTGCAACAAATACACTGTACAAAAATACAAGAATAATAAAATGCAATATATGTAATAAGCAAACAAAGTGAACAAGCTGTGCAGTCAATGCTTCAGTGAAAAAATATACAATACAATAAAGTGCAGAAGGAAAACAAAATGCATAGTTTAACAATATAATACTGAGTTCAGGGTAGAGGGTCAGGTTGAACTTGTGGAGGGAGTAGGAGGGACTGCACTAGTATAAGTGCAATGGTGAACAAAGGAAAAGGATTGGAAGGTAGTGGGTAAGATAAGAGCCCAGTGTCAGGGTAGTTGCACAAGTGAGTAGTGAACTCACAGAGCAAAGATTTCAGTGAAAGAGAGGAAGGAACTGAGCAGATGGAAGAGGGATAGAGCCCAGAGTTTAAGGAAGCAGAAGGTGAAGGTAGCGTGACCAGCAGAGGAGTTCATGGGAGGAGAGTGAGACAGCAAGAGACAGAGTTTTAAGGGAATAAGAGTAGTGGGGGGAGGAGGAGGAGGCAGAGTAAGAGGAGGAGCCAAGCTAGAATTTGGAGATAAAGAATGCACAGTAGGCAAGGTGCCTGGCATCAAGGGTAGAGAGCAAGAAGGAGGAGTATAATGAAGAGTTGTGGGTAAAGGGGAATGCCCAAGGCAAATCATCAGAAAGAGTGAAAGAGGGATCCAGAGTAGGGTTACCACCTGTTCTCTACTTTCGCAGGACAGTCCTGATTTGGGCAGCTGTGTCCTGCGAAAAAACATGAAAAATACTAAATGTCCTGACATTATAATACAAAAGAATATTTACAGACTTTCCCTAAATGTGGAAAAACTATAGTATCTTAACTAAAATACCTTAAAATGATTAGAAACACTAGGAACATCTAAAAACTGCAACACTTAGTCTTAATTTTGATTATTTAGAGAAAAATCCGTTGTGTTGGTTGAGGTTACATATTGTCCTGCGAAAAATCATGTTTCAGTAAGAAATGTCCCACTGGCTTCTAAAGGTGGTAACCCTAATCCAGAGGGGGTCCAGTCTGGCTAGGATGGACTTGGGAGCAGTACTGTAAACAATGTTGCCATAGTCAAGGATGTGGAGTACCCTCTTTGAGAGAATCTCTCTGCTGGCAGGAAGCAGGATACTCCCTTTATTTCTCTACAGCACATCAAGTTTGGGGTGGAGCTTTGATGGATGGTGTCCACATGCACAGAGAAATCTAGGATACACAGACTGAACGACAGCGGGCTTTAAATAGCACCAGAGTTAAAAATCTCTGTCAGACATAGCGATCACTAGAATCAGTAACAGTAAACTGAGACAACTGGAATGTTATTTGAATACTGTATTGAGACTAACAATCACATTCTGGGTGTATAGAATACTAAATAACACAGGCATTTTGTTTTGTAAACCCACTGCTATGACATAAATGAGAGAGGTTTATAAAGTTATGACATCACAACAGTGGGATTACAAGGTTGTAAACACCTTAGTTTCAGTGGGTAATAAGGGCTACCCATACATTTTAAGTGTTTGTCTTGGTGACATGGGGCTCGATTCCAAGACAGCTATGCCAGGCGAATGCAGTATGCCAGCCCTGATAGTGCAAATTGCAAGTTACGCCAGCGATTTGTGACACGCCATTCCAAAAAGAACACTCACACCACAACCTGCAACTTCTATGTCAAACACAGGTTACAATGCAATTACACCAAAGAAAGCCTATGCCACTGCATAATGTGGTTTATGACATGTGTAACACACCAGCACCATGGAACTGCTGTTCCAGAACAGGTTGCATAATGAACCATGCCAGAAGATGGTAACATGAGTTAGAACAAGGAAAAGCTGTTCTGACCAGAGCACAGGCCATAGACCCCCCAACAAGGCCAGACTGCAGCATACCCCCAACCTGTAGGCTCTGAATGTGGAACTAATGGGAAAACAGTGAAACACCTAGGCAAACATGCCCTAGGAAACCCAGAACACAGTGAAATAGGAAGGAGCATGGCCAGACAGGCCAATAGTAAGTGAAATACATACCTGGTGCACATGTACCATAGCATGTAGCACAATAGCCAAACACAGAATGGGATGAGGCATCGTAATATGGAACAGAGAAGTGATGGGACGTACAGTAGGAACAGTGCCATGTAATGTGAGACAGTTGAGAGATTTGTACAGCTGACAGTATTGACGAGTTGTGACATGCGTATCTTACTGCTTATTGTGAGTTACGCCAGGTTTTGTGGGCGAACTTGCGACATGCATACTTCTGCATTTTACGCCATATCTGGTGATTCTCTTGAATATGGCGCAGACACATGTCATAGGGTTTTTGTGCAACTTTATGCACTGGCGCATTTTGTGCCCTGCTCTCACCACTGTCTTGAATTGGGCCCACAGCCCTCTGCAGAATAACCCACGGCATCAAGCCTGCCAAATAAAATACCGAGAACTGCAAATACTATATACACTGTATCAGAATTATATTTACCCCAAAGAATATGGAATTCCCTGGTGTCCTGGCCAGATTTCCTCATTCAATAAAAATACCCTCCTCCTCCTCCTCTGGTTGCCCCTGAAAAGGGACTTCTAGTCTTAGTAGGCCCACTCAGTCAACAAAATTCAATAAATAAATAAATAAAATGAAGCTATCAGTGTTTTCATTTTAAATCAACTTTTGACGTCATCTCAAGCAAAACTAAGTTTAGCAACTAAGTCTGACAAACTGAGATGCTGGGTCCACACTGAATCCACATTTCATCTGACCTGCTCCTAATGGGGAAATGGGGTGGGAGGGGTTACATTAACTCATAGCAACACATGTCAAAAACATCTAAACACATGGAATGGTTATTAACTAATGCCAGAAGTTTATTTAATAAGTTCAAGAATTTAAACTTTTACTGGTCACTCATTATATTCATTTAGCATTTGTCACTGAGACATGGGGCAATGAGAACGATACATGGGAAAAAATATACCAGGCTACAGGGTGTTTATCAAAATAGGAATTACAAAAAGGGGGGCCTGACTATTTACATCCATGATTCAGTAAAAGCTGAGGAGAATCTCGATGGTGCTGAAGACCTTGAAGCACTCTGGATTAAAATATATCCTCTGGTAGGTCCCTCAATAAGACTAGGCTTAGTTTATAGGCCACCTTCTATATCATTGAAAATGACACCAAACTGATAAAGTTTATCAGTGAATTAAATCTATCTGAACACCTATTGATTCTGGGTGACTTTAATTTGCCCAGCATTGATTTAATAACGTACACAGGGCTTAGTAAAAGCAATAACTCTTATATTGACTTATCAGTACAACTTGGCTTGAACAAATAGTCCCATATGCTACCAGACATGATAAAATACTGGATATTATACTATTCAACATGGGAAACAGAGTGGCTAATGTTAGTACTATAGCACCAGCGGGCAACAGTGATCACATGTGTGTCAAATTCAGATTCTGGGTCAAGTTAGTCAGATTGGGACGGAATTACCAATAAATTGAACTTCACAAAGCCAAATTTGACATTATAAAAAAATTATGGCCACTTGGGATTGGGAAGTGGATTTCTCAGGCCACTCAGTCGACGTGAAGTGGAATTTACTGACCTCTAAACTCAAAGGGAGGTAGCCAAGAATATACCTAGTATACAGAAATACACTAATAAAAAAAACTCCTAGATGGATGAAGCCCTATATTAAAAAATAATTAACAAAAAGAATAGATTATTTAAAAGTATCAGGCATGGCAATCATCATATAATTCCCTTATATAGGGCATTGGTTAAGAAAATTAAATTGAACATTAAGCAATCTAAAGCACAACACTGAACTAAATCTGGCTACTAGGGTGAATGACAACAAAAAGTTTTTTCTCCCATATAAATAATTTAAGGGTACCTCTAACTCAGTTGGCCCTTTACAAACAGCTCAGGGTAACTACTTGTAATAAAGAAATGGCTGATATCCAAAATAGTTATTTTGCACTGTATTTAACAGCATTTCTACTAAAACTTTGAAGAATATACCTTTACCTAAAACCAGGCAAATAATTATTAACCAACAGTAGTGCATGAAAACTCAAAAGATCCCAGTTAATAAATCTCCGAGCCAGATAATATACACTCTAAAGTTCTGCAAGAACTTGCAGATTACATACTTTTACCACTGATACATATATTCCAACATTCCTGGATACTGCTGAGATACCAACGGGCTGGAAGGTCGCCACGGTAGTGCCCCTTCTAAAAAGGACCTCAAACTAAACCCGAAAACTTTAGACCAATCAGTCTGACTTCTCTAATGGGCAAAATATTGAGAGTATTATTAAAGATCATATACAGCAGCACTTACTTACCCAGAAACTGGTGGACCCAAGCCAACATGGTTTCACTAAAACCCGTCTTGCCAAACTAATTTACTGACCTTTACGAAAATGTTAGTAGAGAATAGACAAGAGGAACCCAGTGGATATTATATTCCTCGATTTCGCTAAGGCCTTTGATAAACTGCCTCATTTCAAACTAGTTAAATCACTAAGTGACATAAATTTGAGTAGTAATATCATATGTTGGATTGCAAATTGGTTGGAAGAGCTTAAGAAGAGAGTGGTGGTGAATGGAGTATTCTCTGAATGGGCCAAGGTTACTAGTGGGTGTCTCAGGGTTCGCCCTGGGTCCAATCTTTTAATATATATATTGCCTCATTATAACTAGATTCTACAAATATCTGGCCGTCCAACATTCGACAGTTGATTGTCATTTAGGTGCAGTGGTAAATGGGTCAGAAAGTTCCACAGCACTTCAAAACGCTTTAGACTTCATTTTGTTATGGGCTGAGTGTAATAAACTAGCTTTGAACATCAGCAAGTGTAAAATCATGCATTTGGGACTTCATAATAAACAATATAAGTATTTCTTAAATAACGAACCTTTAATAGAAACATTCAATGAAAAAGACCTTGTGTAACCATCAGCTCTGACCTCAGATTTAATTTACATTGTAGGAACAAGTGAAGAAGGTCAATAATATACTGAACTGTATTTTCAGACACATTGCTAGTCGAGCTAAGGAAGTCATACTGCTCTGTATGTAGCACTGGTTAGGCCCACCTGGAATACTGCATCCAGATTTCGTCCCCATACAATAAGCAAGACATAGGAAGGGTTGAAGCAGTCCAACGAAGAATGACCAGGTCTATTTACAGTTTAAAGGAAACCTTATCAGAAAAGATTAACAACACTTAGTCTTTATTCCTTAGAATACAGAAGGCACAGAGGTGACTTGCGTATGTTATTTAGAGCGATGGACAACAACATTCTTAGAACTGAGCTTGGATTAGAATTTAACCAAAGTAGAGTTAGTAGTAGGAAACACCCAAGCAACTATATCTGGACAAATGGAATCTGTTACTTAAGAAAACTGGTTCAGCCAAAGGGCTATTACAGCTTGGAATGCACTACTGGAGGAAGTAATTGAAAGTAAAGACATGATTGCTTTCAAACACAACTTAGATATGATGATGGGTAATGATATCAAATTTGGGGGTCAGATCTAAATTCTAACTTGGGACTATAATCCTTGTTAACAGCAAGCATTACGGATGTAAGTCTATTCTAGCTTGAAGAAATCTATGAAATCTATAATGGAACTGTACTTGTTTGTTTCTGAGGGCTATTCACAACCATTTTGGAAAACAAAGGGAAGATACTGACAAAGGGTTTTCACATCCTGCATATGCTCCAGACCACAGTTCATCAGCTTCAGAAATGTAATATATTCTGTGCCTTTGATCTACAGTAACAACAGTTTACTTGACCGCAGCAGTTCTCCATTTCCTCTGGATTTTGGCTATTTTTAACC
The DNA here is from genome assembly GCA_016271365.2 of Neoceratodus forsteri. Lineage (NCBI taxonomy): Eukaryota > Metazoa > Chordata > Ceratodontiformes > Ceratodontidae > Neoceratodus > Neoceratodus forsteri. Next base: position 276,318,620 of record CM057451.1, read on the forward strand.
TTACACTACCTATCTGGGCTTACATTCCTGAAGTAGCTCACCTACTATTGTGTTTGTTGGCACAGTGCTTTGTTACTGTCATATATACCATCAGACCTGACTTTGACTTCAGCTCCAGGGGTAAAGCCCTTGGGTCACTCCTCCCCACTACAAGCCTCCAGTCTGCCTGCCTCTTGCTCGCCCCAACTATGGTTTTCAGCCCTGCATGGAATTTCCACCAGTCAGGTGGTTTCACGTAAGATCTGCTGATTTGAACACTATTTTCAAAACTGTACTGTCTCCTCACCAGCATACCATCTGACCCAACTTTGCCTTCTGCTCCAGGGGTCCAGCATGAGCTGCACATCATCTTTGGGTCACTACAAGCCTCCAGTCTGCCTGCATCTTATTTGCCCCAACTGCAGTTTTCAGCACTGCATGGATTTTCCACCAATCAGGTGGCATGAGGGTGGGATCTCTGCTCCTTTTCAGCCTATCTTCACTAGTAGCCCTCCACACTGCAGCCCTCTGTGCTAAGGACTGAACACAAAGGACAGGGAAGGAGACTGCCTGGAGTCTGAAGGAGTTTGCCTGGAGTCAACAATGAGTCAGTTTTCAGCAGTACAAGCTACACCCCATACCAGCCTCCTCCTACCCTAGACCTGCCTCCTCCCAACCCAGCTGTTTTGTCTATGCTCAGTGAGTACCAAATAACGGTCTATGAACCTCTTGATGACCTGTGAACTGCACTGTTAACCCTTAGTCTAATTGTGATAACCTTCAGTGATAACCTGCCTAGTCATACTACCTGTTCATTGCTAGTCGGATAGCCAGTCCTCCATGCTGTTGCTTGCTGCCTTGAGTTCAATTTTGCCATTTTTGCTGACTCTAGAAAACCCTATTTGGTTCACACACTTTTGCATTGTCTAGTTATCAATTTTCTATCTACCAGTTAAGTAGTAGTCATCTGTGTTAAAGAGGACAGGAAATCATTTCTAACTGGCAGTTGTTCATGAAGTTATTATTCTCACAAATTATATGCATTCCCTAAATTATCCACATTTAACTGTACAAGCCCACCAGGATGAAGTCCAACTCTGCAGAATTCTGCAGCAGAGTTACTGCAGCAAACAATGCAATTTCAATGGGAATTAGTCCCTTTTGTCATGGGGAGACCTTAGACACCATGCTTCATCCTGGCGGGCTTCACTGTACCTGAACAAAAGTAATAAGAAAAACTGTATTTTCATTCATTCTGTTAGTCCTCTTCATGGAACCAGTAATTTGGAGTTTTAGCTATGTTATGGTTTGTGCTCAGAATTCTAAGCATAGTTCTGATAGGTCAGCAGCTCATAATTAACATTCTGTACACAAACAATGGCATAGTAAAAACTCTATTAGTGGTTCCATGAGGAGAACTGCTTTATTTATTTATTTATTTGATAACCAGGTAAATACACTGATCACAGGGACCATTTTCAGGCACGGCGCGGTCTATTTAGGATGACACATAGCACACATGTTTACAGATACAACAGGAAATAGCATAGATATTGAATACATGTATAGAAAGGATTGTCATAACAGTGCAGAATAAAAAAATAAAAACAGTACATAGTAAGAAAAGCAGCAGTTAAGTACATTCCGTTCCATACCACATCGAGCAGCTGATCCAGTTTATATTAAGGACCCAGAAATCAGACATTCAGACCAGTTGAACATAATAATGGCATTAATATAGACATTTACAGTGTGTCTGGATAACAGTGTATCCAAGAAGTGCTTTTGAATGTGGGAGGTGAGACAAGTGAATACAGATTATTTGGGAGGAATTCCAAAGTTTAACTGCAGTATAGGAGAAAGCTCTTCAACCTATCTTAGTGAGAATCCTAGGGCATTCTAGCAGGTGGCTAGCAGAGGACAATAATTCCCACCTGTTAATTTTGGGTTTAGCATACCCAGCAGCAGAGATTTGGTCCTCACATGCAGAGTTTTAAAGGTGAAAGAGCCTAACAGCAGCTCCCTACTATCCTGGGGGAGAGTCAACCAAGAGTCTGGTATAGTTGGCAGTGATGAGTATGGAACGGGCTTGGGTAACAAATCTGCAGACATTGTTATAAGCCATGTTCATGCTACTGAGGAGCTGCGGAGATGTAGAGGATATTATGGGGAGCAGTACTCTAAAATGGAAAGGAGGGTACCTCTCCCTACCGCTAGTCTGGCTTCCAAGACATGAGGTGTTTTAGATGCTAGCACACACCTAGATGCTGATTGACCTTTTTACCGCTAAGCCAATGTGGGTAGTGAAAGTTAAAGAAGGGTCTAGAGTGACACCCAGGTATTTAAAGTCTATTACTTGCTTTGCAGGATCCGTCCGAGACTGGATGTTGAAAGAGTTTAGTTGAGAAGGAGAGCACCTAGAGAGCTGTTGTTTGGATCTGAACAGCAACTGTAACAGAATGCTACCCATGAAAACAAAACAATGCAAAATACAATTTTCGTATCAATTTTTATTCAGATACAGTTAAATATGGATGATTTAGAAGAATGAGTATAATTTCTGAAAGCTGACAGTCAGAAATGATTTCCTGTCCCTTATATACCCAGTAGTGCTACTCGTAGTTGTTTGTACCTTTTCAGCTTGGTCAGTTATCTGATGGGTACACCATATTGCAACTCTCACCTGTTTGTTGTTTCTCCTATATCTAAGTTACAGTCTAGGCCTGTGACCAGATGACTGCAGTCTTGTGTTTTCACCTAACGTTCATTCATTATCTTAGCTACTGTTTTGAATAACTAATGGCTACTGCATCTCACCTCCTGATCAAAATGTACCTTGCCCTCCTCTCACCTTATCGCCTACCCTCCCTGCCCCTACCCCTCCTTTCCCTCCCTATTCTAGCTATCTCCCTCCATTTCACTCTCTCCTCCACCCATCCGGCCCTCACTCCTCCCTGTTACCTCCTCCCTTCATATCCACCCAGGACCCATGACAGCATGGATTCACAATGGGAAAGTCATGTCAGATGAATCTAATAGATTTCTTTGACTGGGTGACCAAAGTAGTAGACCAGGGAGGGGCTGTGGATATGGCCTACCTAGACTTTAGCATGGCATTTGACACAGTCCCACACAAAGATTAATAAACAAGTTAGCCAGCCTGGGAGTGATTCCCAGGGTGGTAGCCTGGGTAACAAATTGGCTGGCCAACAGGACACAGAGGGTAATAGTAAATGGAGTACATTCTGAAAAGAGGGGTTACTTGTGGGTACTGCAGGGTTCAGTGCTGGGACCAGTCCTCTTTAATGTCTTTATAAGAAACATTGCGGAGGGGCTGGAAGGAAAAGTATGCCTCTTTGCAGACAACACAAAGATCTGCAACAGGGTTGATACACAAGGGGACAGGTGGAAAGGATGAGAAGGGACTTGGCAAGGTTGGAGGAATGGTCAAATGTATGGCAGCTTAGATTCAATGCAAAGAAGTGCAAGTAATGCGCCTGGGAAACAAAACCCAGGGAAGAGTACACAATGGGGGTAATAACAACAACAACAAAATGGAAAGGGACCTGGGGTAGTCATATCAGATGACCTTAAGGCAGGCAAGCAATGTGAGAAGGCAGTAAGGAAGGCTGCGGGTTACTGGGATGCATAGAGAGAGGCATTACGGTAGAAAACAGGAAGTTGTTATCCCTCTGTACAGACAGTTGGTGAGACCCCATCTGAGTACTGCATGCAGTTCTAGAGACCCCATCTCCACAAGGACATAGACAGGATGGAGGCAGTCTAGAGCACTGCAACTAAAATGGTGCAAGATCTGTAACAGAAGCCATATGAAAAGAGACTAAAATAACTTAATATGTATATCCTTGAGGAAAGGCAGGGAGGGGACATGATAGAAACTTTCAAGTACTTCAAGGAAATCAATAAAGTCCAAGAGGGAGCATCTTTCAGAAAAAGAGATGTGCAAGAACAAGGGGCCAATTTGAAGATAGAGGGGATGGCTCAGAGGCAAAGTGAGGAAATATTTTTCCACAGAGAGGGTGGGACGATGACACCGCCTTCCTGAGGATGTCGTAGGGTCAAAAACAGTGGGGAATTCAAGAATGCATGGGACAGACATAAGGCAGTTGGGGTGGTAGGAAAAAGTAGGCTGTTGGTTAACTAGAATCTTCAGCTTATCCAATTGGTAGGGAAATGGGCAGACTGGGTGAGCCAAGCAGTCCTTACAGTATCTGCTGCCAAAGTCTATATTTCTATGTTTCTATGGTTTTCTCTCTCACCCCTTTCTTAACCTGGAGTTCCTCCACTGCACTCTTCTTTCCTTCCACGCTGCCCTCCTGCTGTCCTCCCCTGCTCTAAGAGGCAGAAATCCTACTCCATCCTCATGCTCCTGTACCTACTTCTTCTGTCTAGTGTCATAGAGTCCAACCCTGGACCCTCCCCCTTCTCTGCCTCCTCAGCTGCCAGATGCCTGAGCATATTTCATCTCAATGTTCTGAGCCTTCATCTAAAACTTGACCTCCTGTCTGTCTGTATCTCTCAACATTCTCTTGAAATCCTCTGTATTTCAGAATCTGGCTGTCCTCCAGGATCCTAGACTCTAGCCTGTCCCTTCCTGATTATTATCTCTTCAAACAGGACAGGGGAAATGTGTGTGTGTGGGGGGTTGCCATCTATGCCCATTCGAGCCATTCTTGCACCTTGACTATCAGAGAGGCTGCATCTTCCTCCTATGAATTTTCCATTGTCAGGCTGTCATTCTCCTCTTCCTCCTCCTCCTCTGTGCCCATCTTCATTGGTGTTTTCTATGCCTCACCTAGAATATCCTCCTCCTCCTCCTGGTTAATGCCCTATCTACCATCACCTCTCATTGCTCTGCTGGTGAAGTCATCCTGTTAGGGACTTCAATGTCAGTTGACTGTCCTCTCACTTCAGGCCAACCATCCATAAGGTTGGAGTCCCTTAATCTCACACAGATTATCAGCAAATCCACTCAGCTCAACCCCCAACACACATGCAATCTCATAATCATTCCATCTTGAACTGGGTTTTCTCCTCCCACCCCCACCAAATTGTTGCAACAGGTATCTTGCCTTCAGTGACCACTGCATGATGTTCTGTATCAGGAAGATCTGGCACCCTCCTTCCTCCCCAAATACATATGGACTAGGTTTCTCAGGTTAATCAACACTGCTGGTCTCGTGGTGACCCTGCTGATGCAGATTGGACAGCCATACCCTCTGTCACCAATACTGACCCTCATTGCCCCTCTCTGTTTCACTCAAAATTCTCCTCTGTCTGGAACAAACATGCTTTGCTCAGAAAATGCAGGGTCAGCCCCCGATTACCCTGAAATCATTGATCAGTGCAAATCCTGAGATCTTGCCTGGGCATGTTACAAAATAATCTCACTCCCTTCCTGACCTCCTCCCATACAGGCCTATCAGAAACTCCTGCACAAAGGCTGTCCAGGCTAAAGTGCAATATTTCAAGTCCAACCTTCAGAACAACTTTAATGCCACCTCAAAGTCCTAAAGGTAATTCACTCCCTCTTTGACCCTCCTACCCAGTCTGCTGCTCTGGTCCTTCTAGTAAATGGTTCACCTATGTCTGACTCCTCCTCTGTTGCTGCTCACTTCAGTGAGATTTTTCACCACTTGCACACTCCTTCCACTCACTCTCCAGCCTCCACCTCTCCACCGCATGTTCCTTCTCCTCTCCTCTCCTCTCCTCTCCTCTCCTCTCCTCTCTCCTCTGTCAGGGTTTCCTTTTCCCTCTGTTGCTCCCAGGAAACCCGGACTGACCTTCACTCCTCAACCTGTCAAATCCAGCCCTGATGGGCTAGATCCCAAACCACTCCATATCTCCACTCCTGCCATAGCATCTCTTCTGACTTTCCAACATGTCCTCTCCTTCTCCCTCAGTGCTGTCCCTCAGTCCTAGAAGTTGGCCAAAGTTCTTCTGCTCCACGGGGAGGGGTACCCTTCCTCACCAGATAACTTCCAATCAATCTCCATCCTCCCTTCCCTTGCTAAGCTACAAAACATGCTTGTCTACACCAGACTGTCTAATTTCCTATCTTCCACAAATTTCCTTTCCCCATGCCAGCCTATCTTCCGAAAGCATCATTCCACTGTCTCCTTCCTGTTGCATGTAATTGATTCTGTCTTCTCAGGGACAGATCAGGGGCACATCACAGCTGCCATCTTTAGCAATCTGGCCAAGACCTTTGAATTGGTGTCCCACTCACTCCTTCTGCATAAGCTGAATTCTTCTGGCCTGTCAACCCTCGCGTTGACTGGCTCTGTTCTTACCTCATGGGCTATTTACAGTCAGTACAAGTTGGAAGCACCCTGTCACCTCCACTTTCCATCCAGGCAAGGTCCCAAAGGTCTCCATCCTGGATCCCATTCTCTTCTCCATCTTCCTTAATGATCTCCCCTCAGCCAGCCAAGTTGCATATTCACTTGTAGTAGATGACACAGTCATCTGCACCTCTAGTCCCTACCTTTAGCCATTGAAGGTCTGCTCCAGCTTCCACAACGTCCTTCGTTAGTTCCAATTAAACCAACTCCAGGTCAACAAAAATAAATAAACTGTGTCCATGACCTTTGGCACCAACCAGAAATTGGCCAAACTCACAACCCTGCCCATCTTTTCCACTTTAGATGGTAGCCCTCTTGAAGTAGTTAAATCCTTCAAGTAACTCATTGTGTGGCTAGATAAGCTTGACTTCTCTACCCACATTGATGCCATCCATACCAAGTTCCACCCTAAAGTTGGTGCCTTGTTCCACAATAAAGTTTTTCTGTCTCTGTAGGTTCACAGTGAGTTTGTCACCAACATTGTGCTCCCAGTCTTTGACTATGTGAATGTGGTCTATGGCACCACTCTCTCCACCTACCTGACCAGACTGGATACCCTTCACAACTCCTTCTGCACTTTGCCACCAACTACCCCTCTTGTACTCATCATTGCTCACTTTACTCCTCCTTATCCATTCTCCTCTGCCTTCATGTCACCAGATGCACTGTGCCATATTCATATCCAAATACTGGTTTGGGTCCTTTCCTCCTAACTTTCATCACTCCTGTCCATCATCCCTCTGCCTCCTGCTCCCTCCACTCCAGGGATCCTTGCAGCTTTGCTATTCCTCATTCCTGCTCCTCTGCTGGGCAATCAGCCTTTTCATATTACCGCCCATCACTTTTGAACTAACTCCCTCTTCCTTCCACTTGGCTGCCTCCCTGGTTCCCTCAGATATATGCTGAAACGCCTTCCTCCTCCACCCTGTTTTCCCTCTCATTTACTGTTCTCCTTTCAACTGTGTCATACCCGTGTAAGTGTAGATGAAATGCCCAGTTTGTTGTTCCTGCCTTGTTTTCACTTTTCACTTACTCCCTTATTAATCACGTTCTTTGATTGCACTTTATTGTAACTGTGACCTATGTCTATGCTTTCTACTTTGTACCCCTATTCTGTTTCCCTAAGTCACATCTGGGAAATAGACATTCTCTCAGTGTGCCTTTCTTGGTCACTAATTTTCAAATAAATAAATACATTTCTGTATTTGGAGCAAAGAATTGCCATATAATTTCTTGAGCATGGTGTAGGTCATAGTTCAGATTGTTACCCTGTCTTGGTAAGGGGATACAGAGGGTGGCTTGAGCCAGTTTGTCCAAATTTCTGAAATTAAAATCAGGCTAATGAATCAACTGTAATATTTGCCTGGGCTGGTATGTAGATACAAAATATATAAAAGCAATTTTGTAAGCAGACCCAAGTCAGCTTTCTTAAGGTCATAATCACTGAGAGGAAGATCATCCTTTGTTGATGATATTAATGGCTGACTGATTATCTGAATATATAGTGACCATCTGAGAATACCACAAACTACACTAAGAAATAGCTGCAGCCACAATAGGATAACTTTCAAATATTGGAGATGATTTTTCAAATTGTGGAATGCTGAATATCTCATCTGCCTAAGGCTAGGTGAACCAAGAAGTGCTATTGTACATGGCAGCATGCTTTAATCTTGTGAAGGAAAAGCATCATTGAATACTTCATGGTGGGATTAGGGAGAAGAGTCCTGATAGAGAAACAAATGCCATTCCAGCCAGCCAGCCAGAAATAGAGACCATATTTTCAAAATGGCTCGAGTAGCAGAAAATATATTGACATAATGATCTAAATATGATACTGAAGATGCTCGTCCAAAAAGAAAACAATGAATGATCCTCCATAGGAATTATCACATAGCAAAATTAAGGTATAACAGTAAGAACTGCAGTTCACATTTAGTACAGGATTAGTGGGAAAAAGACAAAACCAATTGGGTTATGCAGTCCAGCTTATTGATAGGCAGGCATTATTCCATTTTGATGGTGTCCAGTTGAATGCCAAGGAATCGGAGGCAAATAATGGGGCCAATGGTTTTATCTGGGGAAAGACGTATACTCAAGAACATGAATGCATCCATCAAACAGGTAATACAAGAGACTGGAGGAGAAACTGCAGGGTCACTAAGAAGCAAGTCAACCATTATATGAATCACTCAAGGCCAGTTGTACTGATTGAGGAAGATTCAGCAATAAGGCATTAAAACGCATGGGACTACTTTTGCAGTTGAAAGCTAAATTAACAACAAACTAGAACTGTTCATTCCAAGAAAATCCATGACAATGCCAAAGTGAGGGATGGATAGGCATTAGCTCTAAGGCATCTTTTATGTCTGCTTTAGCAAGCCAAGCCCCTTGTCTGAGAAACAGAATGGCATCATCAGTTCTGGAGTAGGTCAAGGAATAATCTTTGGACAGAATCATGGAATTGATACTAAGGATACAGGAATCTTGTGGAGAAGACCTATCTATTATGAGATGCTTCTTACCAGAAAACTTATGAGTCACTATGCCAATGGGGCACATACAGTAGCAAGAAAAGTAGGGTGATCAAATGGGCTAATGTATCCTTTGGATGAGTCCTTGTCCAGGAGGGTTTGAAAGGCATCAGAATAATTATATATGACAGCAGATTCCTGCAGATGTATGGACTAGAAGGAAGAGACTGTAATCTGGTATTAGAACCTTTGGTTAACCCAAAACAGAAAGGCCACTGTAGATGGAAAAGGATGATGACGTAAAAGAGACTGGAGTCAGGCAACGTTTTCCAGAGACAATGAGTGGAATAAATGCCATTTTTCTAGTACAAGGCAAAGGGAAGGATGTTTACGATGACAGGCAGACTTTTGTAAGAGATCACCACAATAACTGCAGATGTGTAGTATGTTGCAGGAAGGATGAGAGCAATACAGTTCACTAAACTTATTACATATAGGACATGCAACCTAAACAACTATAGGCCTATCTCCATATTACCTGTCATCCAAACTACTGGAGAAATTAATCAACACCAAACTAAGGGACTACCTCGAAAACTCAAGCCTATTTAATCTATTGCAATCTGGCTTCAGGAAAAATCACAGTATGGTATCCACCTTGGCTAAAGTGACAAATGACTGGCTCACCACCTTAGATCACAAATACATCACTGGAGCCATCTTCCTGGACCCTAAGCAAAGCTTTACATGGTAGATCACAACCTTTTATTACTGAAACTCAAAACACATGGCCTAAACAACTCACTATAAACTGGTTTTCTAGCTATCTCTGAGGAACAGAGCAATGCATCAAAGCTGATGGACTTCTATCCTCCCTCTACTACTCCTGAGAGGTGTACCCCAAGGATCTGTCTTAGGCCGTCTTCTATTTTTGACCTACATTAACTCCCTAAGCAACAACATTCATCAAGCCAAATTTTACTTCTTCATGGATGACACTGTCCTTTACCTATCGAACCTTCCCTAACAGATGTTGGCACTAAACTACAATCTGAATTTAACCAGCTACAACTCAACCTACTAAGATCCAAGCTATTGTTAAATGCAAATAAAATGAAGGCAATGTATTTCTCACCCACACACTCTCTAACTTTCCTACTGAGGCATAGCACTTCTGTACCCAGTACAACCCTATTGGGGATTCATTAAAGGTTGTAGATAAATTCAAGTATCTAGGATTTTGGCTAGATTACAACCTATCCTTTGCTGTTCTAATTGAAACTCACTAAAAACTAAAATTAGATTGGGCTTCTTCTATAGAAACAAATCCTCTTCCCACTGACAGTAGGAAAAGGTTAGCCCAAGCCACCTTCCTCCCCTTTTCGATTATGCAGACATTATATGCAACAGTTGCACAGCCTCCAACTTGCATAAACTGGATGTTCTCTTCCACCGTACCATTCATTTTCTAATAGATACTCCATCCTGGACCCACCACTGTACCCTCTATTCGGCAGTGGATTGGGCATCCCTCAACACCAGAAGGATGAGCCACAGTTGTACCTGGGCATATAAAACACTACTGAATAAACTCCCCTATATATTTCATCCCTATTCCACCATTCTTATATCTGCTACTGTCTTAGGAAAACTCCATTATCTTGTTAGATGTACCCAAGTTCCACACCTGTTTCAGTAAAGCTGCCATCAGCTATGTTATTCCTCCACTTGGAACAAACTGCAATCTTCCTCAAGCTCTCCAAATTAGTCTCTATCAATGTCGTCAAACCCATGATTAGCAGTTCTCTCAAGGAAGAGTGCCACTGTCACACTAGTTAGCATGTTTTTTACACTACGTTAATACCACTCAACAGTCAGCACTTTATCCCCAATTGGAGTTTTTCTTCACTATTTACTTTGTTAGTAATGTACAATCACTTGTTTACATCACTGTTACATTCATTTTAAATAACTGGTTCATATTTCTATTATTGTATATTTGTATACTAGCGTTTCCTTGAGTTATACATTGTCCAACAACACTTGCCTTGTATCTCATTGTCTTGCATTGTGCTTGGCAGGACCTTCTTGTAAATGAGCTTGCTCAATGGAGTCTTCCTGGTGAAATAAACCTGAATTTGAACTTGAACACTGTAACAGAGCTGTTGGAAAGGCAAGCGAGATGTTGTGATACATATGGAGGAGGATCAATAGCAGAAGTCGGGAGGTAATCTCTTATTGTGCAGGTCAGTAATGAGCCCACATCTGGAGTACTGCACAAGGTATTGGAGCCACACCTGAAGAAAGACTGTGACACAGTGGAGGAAGTACAGCACAGGAAAACCAAGATGGTGCAGGGAATGGGGGCATGTTATACAAGGAGAAACTGCAGGGCTTGGGCATGCATACCTCAAGAATAGAAAGGAAATGGGGTGACATGATTGAATCTTACAAGTAATTGCAAATGATAAACATGGTAGATGTCAAATAAATTTGTTCCTTGAACTCAAATACATGGATGACTACTGGAAGGAGTGGTAAGGACTAAGCTGGTAAGCAGTTTCAAGAGGATGGAATAGGCATGGGCTTAGTCAAAGGAGGGCAGAGACTAAGGTTGGGATGGCCACTAGGGCCAGATCACAGTAGTTAGGTGGGAGGAGAGACAGACAGGACAGGCTGATAGTATTCATCTGCCAACAATACTTATGTAACTACATATTATGGTTGGTTTTGGGACCGATAATCCTTGGTCAAGAAGAAGATGAAAAATTAAAAATGCTGCACTCACCAGAGAATTTAAAGTATTTATTAATTCACAGAGGAGTCACAAAATTAACACCCACATGTATTGCCTCTCTTTCTAGAGGTTTCATCAGCTGGCAGGGTTAGTCAACAGACAGTAATGTTTTATACCCAATTGATAGTTGATTAATTATACATCAAATACACAAAAGTATTTAGAGCCACTGAGTGGATACAAGCTCTCTGCTGTGAGAGGACAAACCAATCAGACTAATTAATAATGTATATACTTCAATACATGCAGTAGTGTTCTGAAACAATCTCTAGAATAAATACTTGGGGGTAAAAATAGAAACATTAATCAGGGCACAGGTCGAGGATCTTCAAGGGATGGGATCAAGAGGAAAATGAAGCTGTGATGGCTGACACTTCAGATTCTAGGGCAGACATGGAAGTACGGACTTGAAGAACTGAAGTATTTAATTCATACAAGAGTATGGGCATGAGATTGGGCTAGGCATGGTCGAAGCCAGGTGTAGCTGCTGTGGATGCTTTATGGAGGTTGATATATATTTCTTCACAGTTGAAAAAGAGAATATTCTGCTCTCAGAGACCAGACATAAGTTTAAGAATAGTCTATTCCTTCTAAAGAATATGAGATCTAGAAGCATCCTTATCAGGCTGATGACAGAATCATAGAAACAAAGAAACACAGAAAACTGAAAGCAGATAAGGACCGCTAGACCCATCTAGCCTACCCTTATACCCTACCTTTATTTAATGCCACTGATCTTACTTGGTCATTAGCTTTAGCTCTCCTTCCCACTTCTAGGATTCCCTTATGCCTATCCCATGCATGTTTAATCCCCCAAATGTGCATATTCTCACCACCTCCTGGGGCAGGCTATTCCATGTATCCACCACCCTTTCTGTGAAGAAAACTTCCTCACATTTCCCTTATCCTTCCCTCCAATCTCAAATCATGCCCCTCATTCTTGTACATCTATACTTAGACATTGCCCACTTGCACCTTGTTTATGCCTTTTAGATACTTGGAAGTTTCTATCATGCCTCTCTGTTCCCTCCATTCTTCCAGTGTATACATATTGAGGTCTTTCAATCTCTCCTCATATGTCTTCTGGTGCAAGCCCTGCACCATCTTAGTCACCCTTCTCTGAACTGCCTCCACCCTGTCTATGTCCTTATGAAGATGTGGCCACCAGAACTGAACACAGTATTCCAGATGAGGCCTCACCAGTGTTCTGCACAGTGGCATCACCACCTCCCTCCTTCTGCTAGTGATATCCTTCCTATGTACCCTAACATGCCACTGGCCCTCCCTACAGCCTTTGTGCTCTGCTTGGCCATCTTTAGGTCATCCGAGATGATAATCCCCAGATCTCTTTCTTCCTGGTGACTGTCAGCAACTCTCCCCATTATGTTGCTTTCCCAGGGTTTCTGCATCCAGGTGCATGATTTTGCACTTCTTTGCATTGAACCTCAGTTGCCAACTTTGACCATTCTTTCAGCTTTCCTATGTCCCTCCTCATTCTCCACCCCATCTGATTGTCCACCCTGTTGCAGATCTTTGTGTAATCTGCAAACAGGCAAACCTTCCTCTAGCCCTTCTACAATGTCACTAAAGAAGACATTAAAATGACTGGCCCCAGGACTGAACCCTCTGAGTACCCCACTTGTCACCCTCTCCTTGGATTTGATCCCATTTACCACCACCATCTGCTTCCTGTCCTCTAACCAGTTTCTAACTCAGTTTACCACCTTGTGGCCAATTCCCAGGCTACCCATCTTATATATCAGTCTTTTATGTGGAACTGTGTCAAAGACCTTGCTGAAATTGTGATAGGTGACATCCACCGCCTCCCCGATCCACCTCCTTCATTACCCAGTCAAAAATCTATCAGATTCTTTTGACATGACTGTCCTACAGTGAATCCATGCTGCCTCAGATCCTGGACTCCTCTGGATTACAAGTGTTCCACAATCCTTTCCTTTAGCATTGCCTTTCATTATCTTCTTCCTACTACTGAGGTGATGATGAGTAAGTCCTAAATTTTTCGACATAGCATCATCATCTTCCATCTTACAGCCAACTCTATCCTCATGATTTGATGACATAGTAGTCAACAGAAGGCTGCAAGGATACAGAGTAGGTAATTAGGAAAGGAGTTATCATACTGTATTGATGAATGAGTGATAACTGACTGACTGATAAATAAATAGGAAGTGCTACTCAAAGTACCCACTTAGGTACCTTGACTGTTGATTCCTATTTTTTATCAATCCCTGGGTACCATGGTGTGGCCATAGGGGAAGGTCCCAGTTTTGAGGGCGATTCAGGATGTGCAACAAGAGCAGAAGGACTGTTGTAAATACAGTAGCTGTTGCACTACTATAGAAACTTATGAGATAATGAATGAATGATGAATGAATAAATCAATAAATAATGCTGAATTACTGATTACATCTTCAATGCATCCAAAACTGAGGGATGAAGGTATGCAGCCTACTGTGTGTGTATATATCTGTGTATATATTGTGAAAGTGTGCTGTTAAATCTCCAAATACCTGTCTAATTCTGTTTCACAAGTCTACTGCAGTAGCACTCTCTGAATATCTTTACTGTCCTTTCCTTTACTTTCCCCTTTTAAATTCCTTTTTCCAGGCAGGCCACCTGGATAAGAGGCCCTTTCTATCACTTTCATTTCATTAAAAGACAGGTATGGAGCTTCAGTACCCCCAATGATAGGCTACAGTGTATAGACCTGGGGTTAAGCATATTTGGGCTAGTAGTTCCTCTTCATGTTTAAGCAATGCCCAGGAAACAAATTGAATGCCAAATATAGGGAATTCTCCTCACAGTACAAGCACTTAGTTTATTTAGGCAGAGAAAAATAAAGATAGTAAAAGGGTTCAGAGTCTGCCTGCTGGTCACCCAATCCCTTAGTGTGTTGTTGTAAGGTTCCCTAGATATGCCTTAGCAACACTATTTTGACCCCAAAACAGTTTACTTTTTCCTTACTGTTTAACTTTATTATTTTTGGTAAGGTGACATGGAAAGGCAAAATGCCAGCAGCACAAATGGTTTTAAACATAAGCAGATTTGAAATTAAAGGGACTGCTTTTGTTTGTTTGTGCTGCAATGTGTTTAGCACTCCAAAAGAAACTCTTAAACAAAAATATGCAGTATTTCAGATATTGTAAAATAAATGATGGTCTCTTTTCAGTCTTACTCCTTTTCATAGCAGTCTGGCTCCTGTTAATATTAGAGAGTAAAACTTACACATAATGGATATTCAGGCCTTTAGCCAGAGGTAATCCTTGCAGCCATTTGCACTTGTTGCTCTTGCTGTTTCCCTAGGAGGCAGCCGCCCATTTCTCACTATAGTTATACTGTGGATAGGTTGAGGGAGGGGCTAAACTTGGTAAGAGTACTGTTTTAGTTAAACCTGTATTATATTTCATTTCAGGGATGTCAATGTTTTGTAATAAAGCTATATTGAATGTCCCTTGGCTTAGAATGAAATAAAATGTTTTATAAAATGAAAATTTGTATTGAAGAGTACAGGGGCAGAGTCTGGAGTGATCACCTGATGATTCCCTAGGATAAAGGAGACTCATTCTTGTGATACCTTCAGATTCGTTTTGGGATCAGCCAGTACTGATCCATTTGGGAGTCTGCACTTACAGACTAAGATAACTGAAATCCCAGGCGGCCTTTTCGCTTGCTGATATTGCCTGTGGAAACATTCATTTATTTTTGTACCTTTTATGTTTCTTTCTGTATTCCTGCAAAGTTAATAGTTTTATATTTTCTTTTTTTTTGCTGTTACTTTAATAAAGCTTTAGGCTTGGCACTTTTTTAGCCTTGCCACATTACCTTTTTGTGTCAGTGTCCATCATTACACCCACACCCTATGACACTGGTGGCAGTGGTGGGATGTTTTGATGATACTGGTGCTTCCCAGTAACTGGACATTGAATGCAGGAGAAGAAAGAAGAGCAGGTCCTTGACAAGCCCAGCGTGTCCTCACACGAACCATGGCTGCCAAGTATGGAGAGACCCCTTTGCCAGGGTTGGGGCCAGATGTCCGTAAAAGCAGCCAAAGAGGAGAAAGAGGAGGTGCTGAGAGAGGAAGGTGAAGATGGGACCACTACAGAACAAATTGCTGATGAACCTCCAGAGGACATACACAGCCTGTTGCGCTTGGTTGTGTGTTAAGCAACTTGCCATGGATAAACAAAGGGAAAATGGATCTTCAGAGAGCTGAGTCCAGGTGGAATGATACATTAAGGGCCATCAGAGACCTTGGGACATGTAATCCTTCCCTGTAGATGGACCTAAGGACATAAAACTGACCAAATTGGTGCCACTGATGACATTGAAGCATACATGACTACATTTGAGCGAATAGCTCAGGCATGTGGGTGGCCTAGGACCCAATGGGTTATACGCTTAGTACCATACCTATCCGAAAGGCACAGCTGGCCTACAGCCATATGGACAACACCCAGGCTGAGAACTATGATGCTGTTAAGCAGGCAATCCTGCAAAGGTATGATATCAGCCCTGAAACATACCGCAACGCTGGACATGCAGATTTCATAACACAGACACTCCCAGAGAAACATATACCAAATTGAAGGACTTATGCCAGAAGTGGTTGCAACCAGGGTAAAACGATAGAACAAATTTTGGAGATGGTAATAATGGAACAGTTCATTAGTATACTACCCTCAGATGTACAGGTGTGGGTGAGGAACACAGGCCAGACACCTCGAAAAAGCCATCACACTGGCTGAGGACTATCTAATGGCCCGTCCCAACCGACAACGAGGACAACCTGGTGCTGGTCTGACTCTGCCCACGGTAAGACCTACTACTTCTTCTTCTTCTTCCCATCTGGTACTGGTAGTGGGACTCCAAGACTGTTCCATTTAATAGACCATTTAACCCCAACATCATATGTAGGAGTGCCAAGGAAAGGGCATATAGCCCGATATTGCCCCAGAGGAAATCCACAGTTGCCCAGTTGGCCTTAGCAAATTGGGGGACAGTATGTCACACCAGTGAAAATTGGCAACAGGGAGGTTACTGGGTTGATAGATTCTGGCAGCAAACAAACGTTAGTGAGAACTGATTTGGTTCAGCCACAGAACACAAAAAGGGGACAAAACAACAGTGATCTGCATTCATGGGGACATCCATCAGTATCCTATGACTGACTTAACTTTACAGGTACAAGGAAAGTGCATGATATGACTGTTGGTTTGGTTCCCCATCTGCCTGCTCCCATTATACTTGGACATGATTTTCCTGACTTTTCCAGCCTGATACAGGTGAATGAGAGTGTTTGTGCCTTGACAACCCGGGCTCAGACTAGACAAGAACAGCAGTGGGCTCAGTTGTTCCCATTTGATGATGAGATCTATGGGGCAGGGAAAAATCCTAAATCTCGACAAGAAAGAAAAAGGACAAACATCAATGGACACAAAAACATATGTTGAAAAAGGGTGATATTAAAAATGTAGATGTTACAACTGTTGATGTTGTTCTGCTGGCAACAAGGGTATATCTATATCTAAGGAAGAAAGGTTTGAAATAGAACAACAAAAGGATGAAACCTTACAGCCATTTTTTCAGATGGTAGGGTTATAGGAAGAGACCATGAGCCCTCATGTATTTTAACAGATGGTTTACTGTATAGGAGATGCATACACCCGTTACGGGTGAACAAATTGACCAGCTGTTAGTGCCCACTAGATACAGACAACAATTACTATCACTGGCTCATGAACTTCCCCTAGCAGGACACTTGGGTAGGGACCGTGACTTACAAAGGCTGTTATTGTTCTACTGGCAGGTATTCATGCTCAAGTAGCAGAATACCGTGAAGGTTCGGAGGTCAGAAAGTGGCCGATGTTACAAAGATAAGGTCCTCTCCAACCACTGCCTTTAATTACTATTCCATTCAGCCGTATAGCAATGGATGTAGTGGACCTTTACCTAAGAGCTCAAAGGGAAACCGATTTATATTGGTAATCTGTGACTACTGCACCAAGTATCCTGAGGCTATCCCACTCCACACTGTAACTGCAGAAAAGTAGCAGATGAATTACTTAAAGTATTCAGTCGGTGGGGATACCAAGGAAATCCTAACAGATAGGGGAGCAATTTTGTTCAGAGATGCTAGCACCATGACGCAACTTTAGGAGTGAGGCTATCCACACCACCCCATACCATCCTTAACAGACGGTCTGGTTGAGCGATTCAACCAGACCTTGAAAAAATGTTGAAGAAATATGTGAAGATGAGGGAAAACATGGGATATTTACCTTCCACTCCTATTGTTTTGCATATAGGGAGGTCCCACAGGCTTCTACAGGGTTTGCCCCTTTGAGTTACTTTATGGGAGGAACCCAGGGGACCCTAGATGTTGTCAAGGAGGAATGGGAAGACAAAAGGAACACACCAGTACCAACCTCGAATATTTAACTAACTTATGCTCCAAACTGGTCAGATACACACAGATGGCTCATCAGCACAATCTATGCAAACAGGCAGTGCAGAAGGAGTATTATGACCAGGTGTGGGAACTAAGTCATTCCAAGAAGGGATAAGGTACTGTTGTTGTTGCTCCTCCTCTGACAAGTTACTGATGAAATGGCAGGGCTCCTATACTATCTTAAGACAAACAGGCCCTGTTACATATGAACTTGAACTACCAGACAGGCGTCAGAAAAAGGATTTACCATGTAAACTTGTTAAAAGAATGGGTTGAAAGACCAACCCCAGGGTGTTTTATTTGCCCAGAGAGTGATACCAACTAAATGGAAGTAGCCTATAGGCGGCTAGAGAATGATGGAGAAATGAGTGATCTTACAATTAATCCCATGCTGATGACAGAGCAGAGGAGAGAGTTAGATCACCTTCTTAGTAAGTATTCCCAGTCATTCACCTCTAAACCTGGGTTGGTACATGGTTTTGAACACCGAATTGAAGTTAATTCCCTAGCCCTATCCGACAAAAACCATACCGGTTACCTGAGAGGACCAGGACGAAGTAATAAAAGAAGTAAGGAAGATGCATGAGTTGGGGGTAATTGAACCATCAAATAGTGATTGGGCATTTCCATAGTTTTGTAAGTAAAAGAAGGTGGTATACGCCTGTCTGGATTTCAGACGCCTAAATGCTGTTTCCAAATTTGATGCGACTTATGCCAAGGATTGATGACATCATGGATAGACTTGGCAATGCAAAATACATTACCACCTTTGACCTGACAAAGGGTTACTGGCAGATCCCTTTGGATCAGACTTCAAAAGAAAAACAGCATTCACCACGCCTATTGGGTTGTACCATTTGTCACTATGCCCTCGCCTACATGGTGCACCAGCCACGCTCCAGCGCCTAATGGACCGAACTTCACAGCGCATGAGTCCTATTATGCGCTGCATATTTGGATGATGATAGTGTACAGCCCCACTTGGCAGCCCATTTACAACATCTAGATGCTGTCCTCCGTTTCTTACAACAGCAGGGTTAACTATAAATCCTACTGAAATGTAGTATAGCTATGCAAGAGACTAGATATCTGGGGTTCCTAATAGGTAATGGGAAAGTTAAACCTGAAATAAGTAAATTTGATGCTGTGGCCCAATGTCCCAGACCATTAAAAAAAACAAGTTCGATCTTTCTTGGGACTGGCAGGTTATTACAGGAGGTTTGTGCCTAATTTTGCCACCTTAGCTACACCCTTACTAACCTGACAAAGAAACGACACCCAATGCTGTTAAATGGACACCAGAGTGAAAAAGCCTTTTGCACCATTAAGCACATCTTTGTGCAGCACCAGTACTCAGAAGCCTCACTTCACCCTTCCTTTTTGTTGCAACGGATGCTTCGGACTCAGTAGGGGCTGTTCTGTCTCAAATAGTAAATGGAGAAGAACATCCAGTGATATACCTGAGCCGTAAGCTGCATGAAAGAGAGACAAGATATTCAGCCATAGAAAAGGAATGTCTGGGTATCAAGTGGGCCATTGAAGCCCTCAAGTTTTACCTGTGGGGCTCAGAATTTGAGGTTTTAACTGACCACAACCCCTTTGTTGGCTTCATAATATGAAGGATAAAACCTCAAGAATAATGCGTGGTACTTGGCCTTACAGCCTTATAGGTTCACAGTACACCACCGACCTGGGGCAGCAAATAAGAATGCTGATTTTATGTCCCGATATGGGGCAGAACAAAATACACATGCAGACCTCGGAATTTGAAAGCAGTAAGAAGAATTAGGAATAACCTTTCATGTATGTATTATTTAATAAGGGTCCCCGAGGTGGAGCTTTGGGAGTGGGTGGGCTAAAGCTCCATCTCCCTTTCTAAGAGTGAGAGATCTGTTAATTTTGCATAAGATTCTAGTAGTTAGGAAACTAGGGATAGAAGTAGGATAATGTACTCTATAGTTTCCTCTTAAGTGGGGAGGAAATGTGAAAGCGTGCTGTTAAATCTCCAAATACCTGTCTAATTCTGTTTCACAAGTCTACTGCAGTAGCACTCTCTGAATATCTTTACTGTCCTTTCCTTTACTTTCCCCTTTTAAATTCCCTTTTCCAGGCAGGCCACCTGGATAAGAGGCCCTTTCTATCACTTTCATTTCATTAAAAAGACAGGTATGGAGCTTCAGCATTCCAATGATAGGCTACAGTGTATAGACCTGGGGTTAAGCATATTTGGGCTAGTAGTTCCTCTTCATGTTTAAGCAATGCCCAGGAAACAAATGTGAATGCCAAATATAGGGAATTCTCTCACAGTACAAGCACTTAGTTTATTTAGGCAGAGAAAATAAAGATAGTAAAAGGGTTCAGAGTCTGCCTGCTTGGTCACCCAATCCCTTAGTGTGTTGTTGTAAGGTTCCCTAGATATGCCTTAGCAACACTATTTTGACCCCAAAACAGTTTACTTTTCCTTACTGTTTAACTTTATTATTTTTGGTAAGGTGACATGGAAAGGCAAAATGCCAGCAGCACAAATGGTTTTAAATATAAGCAGATTTGAAATTAAAGGGACTGCTTTTGTTTGCTTGTGCTGCAATGTGTTTAGTACTCCCAAAAGAAACTCTTAAACAAAAATATGCAGTATTTCAGATATTGTAAAATAAATGATGGTCTCTTTCAGTTTTACTCCTTTTCATAGCAGTCTGGCTCCTGTTAATATTAGAGAGTAAAACTTACCACATAATGGATATTCAGGCCTTTAGCCAGAGGTAATCCTTGCAGCCATTTGCACTTGTTGCTCTTGCTGTTTCCTAGGAGGCAGCCGCCCATTTCTCACTATAGTTATACTGTGGATAGGTTGAGGGAGGGCTAAACTTGGTAAGAGTACTGTTTTTAGTTAAACCTGTATTATATTTCATTTCAGGGATGTCAATGTTTTGTAATAAAGATATATTGAATGTCCCTTGGCTTAGAATGAAATAAAATGTTTTATAAATGAAAATTTGTATTGAAGAGTATAGGGGCAGAGTCTGGAGTGATCACCTGATGATTCCCTAGGATAAAAGGAGACTCATTCTTGTGATACCTTCAGATTCGCTTTGGGATCAGCCAGTACTGATCCATTTGGAGTCTGCACTTACAGACTAGGATAACTGAAATCCCAGGCGGCCTTTTCGTTTGCTGATATTGCCTGTGGAAACATTCATTTATTTTGTACCTTTTATGTTTCTTTCTGTATTCCTGCAAAGTTAATAGTTTTATATTTTCTTTTTTTTTTGCTGTTACTTTAATAAAGCTTTAGGCTTGGCACTTTTTAGCCTTGCCACATTACCTTTTGTGTCAGTGTCCATCAATACACCACACCTATGACATATATATATATATATATGTGTGTAATAGACAACCCACAGTAGGGTGTGCGGTCATGCTCTAATATACACGCCTTGGTGTGCATTGTGTATGAGGCCACAGGCAGTGTGTTCAACCACCCAAGGCATGCGTATATCAGACCACGACTGCACACCCTACAGTGGGTTATCTATCTTATAAAATGGCTAAAATGGTTTTGGAGGGGTGAAAGTGCAGGCGTAGATCATGCTCTGATATACGCACAGTCATGTGATGTGTTTCAGCCAACCACAGAGAGTATTTTCCTACCCATTTTATAAATACATATATATATATATATATATATATATATATATACACAGTATATATACTGTATATCTATCTATCTATTTATACAAAAGAAAATACTAACATCTACAGGTGGTATTAAATAGCATACAGGAGTTATGGTAGGGCAGACCAAACATGCAGTAGAACTGGGAAAAGGAGCTTGTGGCATGAGTGTGTTTCCAAGGTAACTGAGGAGAGGAATGATACCTTCTTATTGCATGGAGGTAATCCTATGGCAGACGTATGGCCAGAGAATTGAAGATAACAGCTGGTCAAGCAAAACAGAGACTATAGAGACTAGATACAGCCTGTAAGGCTGAAAGCCAGATGAACTGGCCAAGCACAAAGCCTGTCAGACAGGATGGCACAAATGCTGAAAGCAGTCAAGATGACAAACAATTGGTACGCTTAGAGGAACAGAGGTCAAACAAAGGAGAAAGGGCTAAAAGAAATAGGCCCATAATAAAAAGCAACATAGTTAAAGGAGAAAAACAACATATAAGGCAAAAAAGAAGGAGCAGGTTAACAAAGAACAGATAAAACCAGAAAGAGAGCATTTTAGATGACATGTAAAAGGCACACAAGCAAACAACAGGCAGGCAAACAGGTAATGTAGGGCACCTAGCAGCAGTATGTAGGAATTCAACACAAAAAGCAAGGAAGCTGCATAAGGTTGGCCGTATATACAGGAAGGGAGGAGGCTGGGTTCAGCTGTTCCATCGAGAATGAAAGTAATCTGTAACCCACCTCATAAGTCCCTTTGCCTTTCAGACTCCCTTGCTACTTGTACAGTACATCAAAGGCACTTGCCACCACTGGTGATGGAGGTGACACTGCTGTGTCAATGACAAGATCAGGATTCACCTGATTTGTATGGGGTTGGGAGATCACTAGAAGAGCCTGAGGGTCAGGTAAGGGTGATAGCCAGAGGGCAAAAACTGCATGGCATAAAAACTTGTAACTGTGTGTGAATAAGGACTTTTATGGAGAACTGCCTTTGGACTACAGATCCGCACCCATGTTCAGGCCTGCCATGATGATGGGGTGAGAGAATGATGTGGAGATAGCCACAAAGTCTTGTGGACCTGTGATGGGCCTAATTAATTTAGACACCTTTTCATCATCCAATCGCATGTTGAATGATAGACCTCCAGTATTGCCTCTTTCGACTGACAGCTCTGCTTATAAATCAGAACTTCTGATTCCTCTATGAACAGTAGGGAGCCATTCTGAACCCAAGGCAGATCTGCATGAGATTTCATTCGAGCAGGACTGCTGAGTACTGCTGAAAACTGTACTCCAAAGATTGTGCATCTATCTGTGAAGGATAAAAGAAAGTTTAAAACAGATTCCCTGCTTTGAAAAAGAGAGGCATCTGCTTTTCGAGCATCTTACAACTGAAGCCACCACAAAAGTGAGGATTGTGCTGAACTGCTGGCCAAGACCGCTGTGGGATCCGCCCAGCCAGTACCATAGCCCAGTACTAGGCTGTCACTACCCCCATAACTGGATAGTGGTGCTGATTCTCAGTGGCCTGATCAACTGAAGGACAGATGAACCTCCAAACTGCACTGCCATCCTTGATGCAAGGTGAGATGGAGAGACCCAAGCAACTGAACATCATCAGAGAAGGATTGCCTTGAGCTACGACAGCTGGCCCCTGCATAGGAAGGAGATCATGTAGCACCTGCACATTATGAATACATACAGGGCTTTCTCATGCAACTGAGGCACTGCAAAATAGTTGGAAGACAATTTACTGGATTTTGCCAGCCAACCAGGAGTTTGCAAATACCTCGATTGAGGCTGTCTTTGCAATTGCATGGCCTTGGGTTTGGGGTTTCTACCCTTGCTGGTTGTCTTCACTATGGGACTCTTGGCCTGGCTGTCTGGGTAGTTTATTTTATTGCTATTTTATTTTTTATTCTAGTTTATTTCAACTGACCTGCACCTAATGTACAGTCTTAATTTTAGTGCCACTGCTAGTCTCCATATGGAATTTAGGCACCAGTGCCCTACAACTGTCTTCTATTCTTACATATTGTATATTTTTATTGACTAATTTACCATCAATTTATTATCTTATTTTTCTTACAATAATTGTACCTTGCTATATATCTGTTCTTATTTTGTACCCCTTGTTCCCCTTCCCTGAGATGCTGTGGCAACAAGTTCTGGTTCAGTGGGCCTTTACCGGATATTCCTTTTCAAATAAAGAAATCAGTAAATAAGTTTAAACTGAGGAGACCAGTCTGTAGACCTCCCGAGAGGTCTGGAAATAAAAAACATGACTGGCTATGACAGATGTCATAATTTATAATTACTCTTACTTCCTCCTTTTGTAACCCCTCCCTCAGGTCACACCTGGACATGAGCCTTAGCTCAGCCTGTCTCTTTCCAGTTACCAATTTTAAATAACTGAATAAATAAATAAATAAAAAGATAAACTGTTGCTTAACAAACTTGCTCTCAACACTAGCAAAACTAAAGCTATGCTGCTTGGATCGGCCCAAGCTCCGGCTTGCAGACAGCACTGATGGTGCAGGACATAGGTCAGTTACTGGAATGTGTGACCTCTTTCAAGTACCTGGGCATCCTGCTAGATCAATCTATTGATCTTAATCATTGCTTTGCCAGCAGAACTAGCAAATTTAAAAGGAATAAGCTTCTTGCATATTAATGTATGTAGCCTCCTTAAAAGATAACCTTAATACAAACCTGGGTAAATCATACCTCTCCTGACATACTTGTGATTTCCAAAACTTGGCTTAGACCCAGCACCACTGATAGAGAAGTAAACATACCCAACTATGCCTTGTTCAGAGCTGATAGGCATAGCAGAGGGGGGGTAGCTATCTACGTTAAAGACAAATTTTCTGCCTTCTGCTTATCCTCGGCATCTGTCGCCAGTGAATTTGAATGCCTAATTCTCAAAATGGAAATTACACAGACTACTGCACTCTGCATAATAGGATGCTACAGACCACCATCTGCTGGCCTACAGCGTGTGTCATATCTAAGTGACAAGTTGGGACAGGGGCTGCAGAAACTATTATTTTAGGAGACCTCAACTTTGACTGGCTCTACACAGCTGCTCCCTTGCATCCTTCTGTGATGAACATGGGCTGACGCAACTTATTACTGAACCAACACGCCAAACGTGACAAACCCCAGTAAAAGTACACTTTTGTATGTGCTAATGGTGAGCAAACCTCATCTCTTCTCTCACGCTGATGTCTTCTTCTCAGGCGCCAGCGACCATTGTTTTACTGCAGGAGTAAGATCCACCAAACAACCCAGCACCCATCAGCAAGTTCTCTATGAAGAAATCCAGGCGTGACTTCAATGAACATGCCTACCCAAACGAGCTAAGTACTCCTGAGTAGCAAGATTTCTACCTGGCCAAAACGATTACGTCAGCTTACAATATCTTCCACAACATTCTATCAAGGGCCCTTAATAAGTATGCTCCCTGATTAAAGTTCGAACTAGGACCAAAATATGTAAATGGTTCACCCTCAGATCAAGTCTTTGCTTCTAGAAAGAGATAAGCTCTGGAAAAAGTGCGTAGACTGAACACTGCAGAGGACAGGAACCAGTTCAGGAGACTACGAAATTTGTGTACCAAAACAATCAGAGAATCGAAGGCCACCTTCTTTAAATCCAAACTCGACTCTGCCACAAAGAGCCCAATCAAGCTCTGGAACACAATCAATGATCTGCTAGGCCACTCCCCAATAAATTCACTCCCGACCAAGATTACCTCTGGCAACTTGACTATAACCGAAAAATGGATATACTTGACAATTCAATAACCACTTTGCTACTGCAGGCATGGCATTTGATAACTCCTGCAAACATACTTCGCTCCCAGACTGCCAATAACTGCCTGAAACTCTGATAGTTTCGCGCCTTTCTCACTTCAACCTGCTCCACTGAAGAGGTGAGGACCTCTTGCTTCAGTTGGATACTAGAAAAGTGCTGGGGCCAACACCCTTGACCCTTACTTCCTAAAATTGCCTACCACGTACTAGCAATACCGCACCCACCTTTTAACTTATCCCTGTCTCAGGGCATCTTACCACCTATATGGAAGACAGCACATGTCATACCACTGTTCAAATCAGGTGACCCTGGTGACCTCAATAACTACAGGCCAATTTCCTCCTTCCGTCCTGTCCAAGCTCCTAGAGAAAATTGTAAATGCACAGCTGAGGACTCACCTTGAGTCTAGGGAACTGCTAAATCCTATGCAGTCCGGATTCAGAGCTAAACATAGCACTGTCTCAGCCCTCACCAAAGTTACTAACGACTGGCAGCGTAATCTTGAGAGCAAAATCTTTATTTGTGCTGTTTTCCTTGATCTAAGCAAGGCTTTTGACACCATCGACCATAGTCTGCTCCTCTCCTCCCTTCAAACCATAGGTGTGGATCCCTCCTCTGTGTTGGTTTACTGACTATCTTACAGGGGCCTTCAACAAGTTAAAGCCAAAGGAGGCCTGTCCCCTTAAAACTCTGCAAAGAGGGGTACCTCAAGCTTCTACATTAGGACCCTTACTTTTTGCAATCTACATTAATAACATTGACTACTGTATAAAAGAAGCCAACATCCATCTGTTTGCAGATGATACAGTTCTCTATGTGTGTCGCCAACACCTGAAGCTGCCTGCAATGACCTACAGTCAGAATTCAACCTTTGCAAAGCCAACTTCTCCAAAAAGCTACTCCTTAATGCCAAAAACTAAAGCGATGGTCCTCTCCCTTTTATCCGTATAGCTAACCCCGTGTCCAGTGGGACAGTTCCCAAATTACCACAGTTCTAGGTGAAAAACTAGAATTTGCTACAAAATTCAAGTATCTGGGAGTTTGGATAGACCAAAGACTCTCCTTCATTGAACATATTGAGGACTTGCTAAAATGACTTCGGCAAAGGCTTGGATTGTTTTTAGAATCAACCAATTTCTCACCAGAGATGCCAAGAAACAACTGGTCCAATCCATTTTCCTATCATTGGTTGATTACGCTGACTTCCTCTACAGCCAATGCCCCAACTCTTACATGGCTAAACTGGACACACTCTACCATCCGAGCACTGAGGTTTATAACGGACTCCCTTCGACACGCATCACTGCACCCTATATGCGGCAGTGGGGTGGACATCACTAAAGTTCAGGTGCCACAGAAATGCCGCTCTGGACCTATAGAGCCATTTCTAATAAGCTGCCTTACTATATCTCCTGCTGTCTTCCCTGAGTATAATTGGGGAATACGCGTTAAAGTTACTCAGCTATTACACTTAAAGT
Organism: Neoceratodus forsteri; assembly: GCA_016271365.2. Lineage (NCBI taxonomy): Eukaryota > Metazoa > Chordata > Ceratodontiformes > Ceratodontidae > Neoceratodus > Neoceratodus forsteri. The sequence goes on from CM057451.1 coordinate 276,345,676, forward strand.
ACCCAAAGCAAAATCCCTTCAGCAGGGCAGCCATAAGCTTCGTGCTACCTACCTTATGGAGCGATCTACAAAAACCCTCAAATTAAGCACTCTAATCGTATAAATGCCTTCAAGACACTTTATTTCCATACAATCAGAGAAGTATGTAACTGCTTCACCCACTCAGACCCAGTACCAGTGTCTGCACTGGTATATAGCCATGCCTAGACCCAATTTTAGTACTGACCCCCAGCTTGCTCCTCACCAGCCTAACTGTTCTCTCTCTCTCTCTCTCTTATCCCCTGTCTTATCAACACTAGGCCTGTCCATCCCCTTATTCTTCCTTTCCCAACCTCGGATAGGAGCTCATTACCCTGGATTGTGACATCCTACCATGCCCCGTGCTTTATAGCATTCAATCCAGGGCTCACACATACTCCTTTTCTCCATCCACCTTCTCTACATCCCATTTTACCAACTCCTTTCTGTGCCCCATGCCCTCCTAGCCTTTCTCCCCTACCTTCCTCCCTCCCTTTCCCCTACCTTCACCTCTACCTGGTGTATATTTTCATTATTTTTTTTCTTCCGTTACTTTCCTTCTGCAACCTTAGATAACCTGCTTTATCTTCCTATAGACACTTCTATGTATTTAAATACCGTGTAATCTGTACAATGTCTGCATAATTCTATGTACATATGAACTTTTTCTTCCTCTCTGTAAAGAGTATTATCTGTATTGCCTTGTAAATACCTGTGTTGACCTGTATATACAATTGTTCATGCTCCACCCAGGTCCATCTTGCAAATGAGCTTCTGCTCAATGATGAACGCCTAGTTAAATAAAGACTTGATTGATTGATTGATTGATTGATTGATCATGTACAGTCTGTTTGTAGAGCTGTCAACTCAAACTGGGTGTTGCATATAACACTAGTTATATGCTCATGCCATCGGCTAAAATGGCCATTGTGAGATTCTGCTCCCCACCTAACCTATGGGGCTCCCTTATTTGGGGCTGCTCATAAAACTGACCTACTCAGATGGGATATTACATATAACAACATATGTCACTATGCCTCTTCTGCTCCTCGTCTTAAACACCACTGTTAACTTTATAATGATCTTGGTTGGCCCCTCTACATTAGCTAGTAGGAAATACTACCTTGGCTCTTATTGATTCAATAATTTGAAAATCAAACCCCTAGGTGTCTTGCAGCTATGCTTGTTCCTCAGGACACACTCCATGGTCTCGATCAGCTGATAAATCCTTTCTGAATTTGCTGAGGTGCCGCACTAGGAAAGGAACTGTTGCATTTGAGCATGCAGCTCCACAGCTGTGAATTCCCTTCCCTCGACATTAGACTTTCTAGCTCCCACATGCTTTAAGAGAAAATTGCACTTGAATCTGCTGATTGCTGATACCTGTTCCTGCTTTTACCCTTCCTAATGACTGATGTCTCTGGCCATACAATAGTATTTCCTCACCTCTATATAACCCTCTTACTGCCTCAGCCTGTCCGGCTCCCTTTCCCTGCCCATATACAATCTTGTACTGCAGGCATCTCCCTTACACTTACATACACTCATATAATCTAATTTCATGGCTTGCTCCTCTTCCTCACTTACCCGACCTTTTCCTTAATGACACCCCTGCTCTCAATGGCTATTTCTTCCTTTTGTTACCTGTTTTTGTTTTATGCATCCTTGTTCTGTTCATATGATATGTCACCTGATAATTTATTGTCCAGGGTCCTCTCTTCATTGCATAGGTAGGCACTTATGAACTTATGAATGGTCTACTCTGTATGTCTCTGATATATTGTATCCACTTTAACTCATTGTATGGAAAGCGCTATACTTTGTATGTTCTGATATATTGTATCCTCTTTAACTCATTGTATGTAAAGCACTTATAAATTGTTATCTTGTTAAGTTTCTCCATGTCTGTAATCTCCCAGGTCGTGCCTGAAAATAGTCATTTATGGCTAGTGCACTTACCCGTTAACAAAAGCTAAATAAATAAAATAAAATAAATAAATTAACAGGGCATTTTTGACCTGCTTAACTTATGTAAGGAGTTAATAGTGCCTTAAACACAGAATTTAACAATGTGTTTAAGACCCTTAGCAAGGTCTGAATTAAGAAAAACGATAACTTTTAGTGCAGTTAGCACTACAGTTATTCACCAGCATTGTTTGCTGGACATGTGAATAGATTGCCTGGGTTTTACTGTTACCATATCAACATGGTGCTCCATGTTGCTTAAAGGAACACTGTCAGGCCTCAAAGTGTCCCTAGTTTAACAAGCATTTGTCAATGCCAATGTTGTCTTGCTGACATTGGCATTGGTAGTGCAGGAGTTAGAAAGATGCATAATAGGAATGACACTGAAGTACTGAACTGGCGCCAACCCAACCCCACCCTGCATAGACTAAAAGGCATTGGGGTGTGCCTTTCGGTCTATCAACATAACGCTCATGCCACTTCACCTCACTCTTACCCTACAGACATCGACAGTGTCATGGTGTGCCTTGGGGTCTTCGGCCTTATGCTCACCCCATTCCATAAGAAAATACACTGAGATGGGTGCAGTATAGGAGAATGGGGTGAACTTTGGGGCCAAAGAGTCCAAAGCACACCTCGATGCCTGTCACTGGCTGCAGGGTGGGGTGGAATGATGTGAGCATTACAGCTGACAATGCCAAGTCACACCCCTGACGCCTGTCAGTCTCTACAGGGTGGGGCATTAAGGTTGGAAACCCTAATGCCCCAGGTGTTTGTTAGATTTACTCCAATTTTCAACATAGGCTTTTGTGACCCACCTCATGGACAGTGGTACTATCAGTTTGTTAGCTGAAAGGTGATTTTGCACAGCGACTGCACCATTTGGAGCCACAGGTGCAAAAACACATTTTGGGCAGGATGTGAAAAATGAGAGCTGTACTGTTCATGAGGAGGTGTAAAAATGGCAATGTTGAAAATCTGGAGTGAAAATATGAAAAATTGAGTGAATCACAAGCATGCGTAGAAACTGCACAACATAAGCCCATATAATGCAATTATTTGGGGTTTTTAACCAAATTTTCAACATAGGCATTCTGGGACCTCTGCTCATGAACAGTGGCACTGTGATTTTGTTAATCTGTCCTGAACATTGATTTCCCACAGTGACCGCACCGTTGTGTGCCAGATGTGCGAAAACACATTTGGGTAGGATGTGAAAATAGCAGTTGTACTGTTCATTAGAAGGTGTGAAAAAATGGCAATGTTGAAAATCTGGGTAGAAAATATTAAAAACTGTCGAGGTTATGAGGTGCGTGGAAACTGTGCAATGCAAGCTCATAATACAGTCATTTTTGAATTTTTCACCAAATTTGCAACATAGTTTTTTGGGACCCCCACTTCATGAACAGTGGCACTGTGTTTCATTAATTGATCCTGAAAGGTGATTCCGTGCAGTGATCATGAAATGACCTTTCAGGACTGAATGAGATGGCAGTGCATGTGTCGTGAGGCGGGTCCCAAGAACCCCACGTTGAAAATTTGGAGCCAAAATTCAAAACAACGGCTGAGATATCCACCTAAGTTGAACCCCCGCATTGATGCCATTATACAGCTTATCGGCATTTCTTCATTTTGCAGTTCTGCTTTGAAGAGTCTAGATGTGTTACCACTCCACCAAAGATCACAGCACCAGACCTCCGGAGGTAAGTATGGGGTGAGGGGGTGGGGAGATGGAGTGTGTAGAATGTGGATGGTGGTTGGGGAGGGCGCTGTGGACAATGAGGGACTATTTTCTGTTTTTCAGGTACAGTAAAAAAATGAACATCATGGGCCGTTTTCTTTCTTTACAGGTGAAATAAAACAAATATTGGGCACACTGGGGTGGGCTCCCAAGAGTTTCCATGACTTCGTGGGGGATGTTGGCCACACTGGGGGCTCCCAGTGTTCTCTACACAGGGGGTGGGGAGGGGAGGAACATGCTGACACAGTCGGCTTTGTGTGAGCGGCGGCACACTGGGGTGGCCCTGTATGCCACACAATGTTGGGGGTGGGGACATGCTGACATGGGGATTGCACCCTGAAGCCAGCTTTCTTTGGGGATTGTGTGGCAATGGCAGGAACCACCACCATGTTTATTGGAATGTTTCACCAGGAAAGGAACGACGGGAGGGAGTAATCTGTGCCGCTGCATGACGAGCTTGTCTCTGTTTGCAGTGGCAATACTTTTCAAGTTGGTGGCACTTTACATAATTCTTGTGTCAGCACTAGCATGCTGGCTAATTGGGGAATGAGGGGCGCACCTATAAGTGCCCTGCATTCACAACACTGACACATCTCTGCATTTCTGCTACTACCACAAGCACAAGACAACATAAAAATGACATTTTATGATTGCTAACATTCTGTAGAGACTGCTGATGTAGCTGGTAGTTTGATTCTGATTCCCTTTTTCTTTAAAAAGTGAAACACAGACTGCCCACTATGCTGGTGTTACCACACCAAAATGTGTTCATTTACATTCCATGATCAACTCCCATTACATCTTTCCTGCCTTGGGAAAATCCCAACACAGTCTAGAAACTCATGAAGCAATGGGAGGAGAGGAGACTATTACATCATGTGTGGCTGCACTTTTGGGGTTGTTCCTATTGTTCAGAAGTATGTAATAAGAGCAGATCAAAGATTTGGAACAGAACAAGGTTGAGAGTACATTATTTGCATGCATTTCAGTTCTACTGAAAAAGGAAGCAGGTGAACCAGCCAACATACTCAATGAATTTTAGAGAAGGTAAGCAGTCATAAAATGTGGGTTTCAACCAAAAATAATATCATACAAAAGGGTTGACACTGTCCCTCCTTTAAAACTGTTTTTAAGGACCTCAGTGAGATATGTTAAGCACAGAATTACGTTCTGTGTTTACTGTAAAACCATATTAACCCCACATTATAGGAGACAACAAAGAAGAAAGAAGAAGCAGAAGAAGAGGAGTTAGCATTTATATAGCGCTAGCACACATTGTATCACAGAGCACTTTACTAACAATAAGAAACTGATAGTGAAGTTACTGTAAATGTGTAGTGGCAGCAATTTCTCACATCAAAAGGCTCAATACTGATCTTTGGTAGGTTGACTGTGTGCTTTTAAGAAATGAGGAACATTTTCCAGCTCATGTCTAGATTATTTTAAATTCCAGTGGGAAAACTTTCACAAACATTCTAGTTTTGGAACTTTTAGGAACATGTAATCAGTAGAGCATATATTCTTTGCAAAAACTTTGTTAATGCACCAGTTAGGGTTCAACTAATGCCACGCAAGTAGGGAAATGTGGTTCTAGGTTTTCCAACCCTAACTCCACACCCCAAACAGCAAAAGGAAAAAAAAAACACTAGGGTTTTGGATCTCCAGAGTTTTGGTGAATCAGTGGTGGGTCTTCCTCAGGGTTGTCAGCCCTAACACTCACCCCTCCCCCACATCCCATAGCCTCCTATCCAAAGCACAAGGTACAGCTCCATACCAATGCTTCATAATGACACACTCTTCACGGTAGACAAATGTCTCACCACATGTTGCCAACACAATCTGCCTGCATAAGGAAAGGAGGTCATGGCTGACATTATTCAGGGAACAGGGAAGGCATTAGGGTTGACAACCTCAAGGAAGACCCCATCACTGATTCGCCAAAGCATCAGAGACTCAAAACCTAAGGGCAGTGTTTGCACTATATGGTGAAGTGGGGAGTGCTGTAATCACTAAAACCACAAAATGGCACCAAAATAATAAAAAACACAATACTAAATAAATCTTCAAATTAAGAATAAATAAATCTTCATCATCTGCAAATTGGTTCTCACACTAAACAACTAGGTTTGCCCCATCAAAGAGGTTAAATTAACTGGTGTATAAGTCACTAATGTTGTTAATTCAACCTTTTTGTTTTCCCAACTGTCTCAGTTACTGAGAATTCTGAAGCAGTTTTGTTCTCCAAGACTTGCAAGGCACTTTTCCAGACCTGTGTGGTTATTGATCAATAACCACGTGGGTCTGGACATCTAACTAATGAGATCACTGGATTCTTGATAGCAGACTTCCAGTTCCACCCAGCATGGAGTAGTAGCTGCATGTAGGGGCTCTGATATACTGCAGTCTAAAAAGCAGATCAAACCATCGCAAGTTGCAATTCTTACAGATCAGTCACTACTAAACAGTTCAGCAGTGGCCATGGGAGGCTCAAGAAAACAAAATACACCTGAGACGCAGCCTGCTAAACTCATCTTGTTGGTCTCATTGAGTAGCTCTTCCAGTGCAAAAGCAACATGTCTGGTTTACCACCAGCACCTCATGTGACCTGAGACCACCAACCCTCTGACGCTGTAACACTGGCCAAACTATGTGACTTTCGAACAGAAATCAGGTCACAGCTGCAGACTTTAAAACTGACCTGAAACAGATACAAGACAAGCAATGAGAGATACAGACAGCTTTAATGGCAGTCACAGAAAAAACAAACTGCGTGGCTGAACTTGTATTGGTCCTACATAGAAAGATTTGCAGGTGGAGGAGAAAAATACTGACATAGAGGGTCAACCAAGAAGAAAAAGCTCTGCAAACACAGACTGCCAGAGGGATAAGAGGTGATTAATATTGCAGCCTACATTGATAGACTATTGCATGAAACACTTGACCTACACAGGATATGCCCGCAAACTGAACATATATATACTGTAGGGCACTGGGCTCTAAACCTGCCCCCAAATGCGCCCCAGATCCATAGTGCTTCAGTTTTAAGCTTGCAGGTAAAGGAACAGGTTTTGCAACTTCATGGAGAAAGGGGACTGTAATGTGAGATCCTACACGCCTTTTCTTTGATCATGATTATGCTCCACTGACACAAAACAAATGACAGGCTTATTCACCATATCTTCAGGTCCTTTGACAGGCCAACATCAAGTTTCAAACCTCCTCTTCTGCTAAGCTGCATGCACTCTCCCAGATGGTACAGTCTTGTACTAAATGGTGGATGAAGCCAAAGCAGATCTTGTCAGATGGAGAAAAGCCATTCCACTACCCTCTCAGAACTTCTTGAGACCTTGAAAGATGCAGACAACATTGCAGGACAAGCAGCCCCCATTCCATCAGTTGCAGGCCATGCAATTTGCAGCAGATGTGGTTAGCAACTCTCAACCACAGTATCTACAGTCAGTGCTTCAGTCCGCAGCTGAAACAGCCAAAACTTCACAGAGCTCAATCAGGGCAGCTTCCTCCTACACAGCTCATCCTGCCTTACCCGGGGCCCAGACCTTAAATATCAGCTCAGCCCAGGTGGCTATTGTGTGAAGACAATACATTCAATATTACAGTGAGAGAACCTGGCCACATAGGGAAACAGATTCAACTTGTGTTTATGAGTGATGGAGGGCAGTGAATGCCTGGATAGAGGAGCTCTGTATAAATGGGGTGGCCTCTCTCTCACATGTTGATCCTCCTCAAGATTACTTTTTATAGTGACTGAGTGGAGCAGGGGAGAGACCTCTTTAAGACTATACCTAATTGTGGGGCCATGTTCCTTCTCTTAACATGTTACTCTTTATCCACTAAAGACCATCTAAGTAGGGGACCCACCTGGTCGTCCCTCACTGGGCCCAGGTTAGGAGGTTGCTTAAGTGATGCATTTGTGGATATGGTTCTGGACTGGGCACCTTTTTTCTCCTGCATCCTGCTATACCTTTGGATCATGCCAACATTTTGGCTGGACTATTTATCTAAAACTAGGATGATGAAAAAGTGTTTGACTTTGCCAGAGCCTCACGATGGGGTTTGCAGTACATTGGGTCATATTTACCATTAATTGCTTGGTCTGTTCATTAGATATGCCTCTATTTTGCACTGCCTCTCCAACCACTTCTTGACTCACCTTTCACAAAAAGCAGTGAGGAGCCCAGTTTGAACCACATTATGGGCATTTAGACAACAGGTACAGTCATATACTGCACCTCTGGGGCCCAGGATCACCCTGGCAAGCCCCTACACATATCCATACTATTTAATGGAGCCACATAGGAGTGAGCAGTTTGGCTCTGCTCTCCACCTTGGAAGCTTTAGTTGGACAACTATTGCCATTTGTTACTTTTTTTTCTCCCTGCCCTGTTGGCAGACTCTTCTTACCGATCGGCGGGTCTGCTGGGAGAGGGAGAGGGAGAGCATCACTGGCAGGTGGGGGGAAGACTAAGCAGGGAGAGGAGGTAGCAGAAGTGGAAATCACAGCAGAGAGAGTGAGGAAGCCCTCAGGTCCGTTAAGATGGAGAAAGCACCGGGCCGGATAAATTACATCCCAGAGTGCTGAAGGAACTTAGGATGTCCTGAGTGAAACCCTCGTGGAGCATTTCACCTTCTCTCTGAGGACAGGGTGGGTGCCCAGGACTGGAAGGTGGCACATATAGTGCCTATCCACTGGGGGATCAAGGAGGTGGCAGGGAACTACAGGCCTGTCAGCCTGACATCAGTGGTGGGCAAGGTGATGGAGGGCATTGTCAAGGAGAGGCCGGGGGATCTGGAAAGTCAGGGTGCCTGGACGATGACAGCATGGATTCATCCTGGGAAATCGTGTCAGACAAACCTTGTGGAGTTCTATGACTGGGTGATGAGTGCCTTGGACCTGGTTAGACCAGTGGATGTCCTCTTTCTAGACTTCAGCAAGGTATTTGACTCTGTTCCTCACGTGGGCATGTTGGATAAGCTGGGAGAAATGGGGGTGGGAACCAGATGGTAAGATGGATGAGCAATTGACTCCAGAACCGGACCCAGAGTGTCGTATTTGGTGGGATAGTCTCATCCCCAGGAGGGTCATTAGTGGGGTCCCACGGGATCAGTCCTTGGGCCCCTCCTGTTCAACACCTACGTCTCTGACATAGGACAGGTATCAGAAGTGAGATGAGTCTCTTTATGGATGACTCAAAACTGGGGTGGTGGTGGATGGGGAGGAGGGAGGGTGGCCCTACAGGGGACCTGGAGGCTCTGGAAAGATGGTCTAGAAAGTGGAAGCTGAGGTTCAATGCAGGAAATGCAAGGTACTGCACCGGGGCCAGAAACCCGGGCCAAGTGTACACCCTGGGGAAATGCTACAAGTCTCGATGGCTGAGAGGGACCTGGGGGTGGTGGTGGATGTCAAGATGAACAACTCGGAGACTTGTAGGAGGGCAGCAGCCAAGGCCAACAGGATGCTGGGATGCATCGCTAGGGGATCACCTCCAGAAGGAGGGAAGTGATACTCCCTCTGTATAACTACTTGGTGAGGCCCACCTCTGAGTACTGCATGCAGTTTTGGAGGCCACACTTAAAGAGGGACATTAGACTCCTGGAGAGGGTCCAGAGGAGGGCAACCAAAATGATTTGGGGCTTGGGGACAGGACCTATGAGGAGAGGCTCAAAGAGTTAAATATGTACAGATTGGAAGAGAGAAGGGACCGGGGACATGATAGAGGTCTTCAGGTACATGAAGGGGGTAAATAGGGAGGAACAGTGAGGGTGCTTGAAGGAAGGAGGAGGGGCCACTAGCGGCATGGGTGGAAGCTGGAAGGAGGAAGATTCAGGGAGAAAGGAGGAGGTGCTACTTCACTGAGAGGGTGGTGGAGCCATGGAATGTGCTGCCTAGGGGGCTGGTGGAGGCAGAAACGGTGGAGGAGTTCAAGAGGGGTGGGACAGGTACAGGGAAGGGTTCTGGAAGCAAAATCCAATGCAGCGAGAATATCCAGAACTGGGAAGGAGAAGTCAGAGAAGGCGAGGGCAGCAAGGTCAGCTCCCAGGGTGGGGGCTAACCAAACGAGCAGACGCAAAAGACTGTTAGGCCTATTCTGCTTCATTTAGTATGTTAGAATGTTTACATGCATTTTGAACTTTACTGATTTTCTGCTTGCAGGCTATAACTTTCCTTTAAGGCTAATCAGGCCATTTAGTTTCAATGATGGGCTTAGAATATCTGGCTATGTTCCTCTAGGGCACTTGAAATCAAAAGGGTACCCTCTATATATTTGACTCCAAACTTTTACCTGCCATAATGGAGTCCCACACCACAGTTAATTCTTACTACATTAATGGGAGACACACCCCAATTAACATATGCACCACTCCAGGTTCTTAAGAAAGAGAAGGCTGCTGTTACTTTCCTCTAGAAGACTCATCATTCTTCAGCAGAAAACCTTAAATTTCTTAAGCTGGGTTTCATCAATTTTTTTTTTACTTTTCTCATAAATCTGGCCACAGATGGGAGGTGTTAAGCTTGATCAAATGTGGGGTCCCCTTTGAGCTCCATAGACAGATCTCCTATTCTGAAGGGTGATGTGTAATTCAAACAGGCTTGCTATATGGGAAGAGGCTGACATTAGCAAATGGATATTCCTTCTGAAGGCAGACAAGGGGTCTTCCAAAAATTGTTTGGAAAATTGTTACACGACTTTCAGGGCCAATTGTTATTTGGGAGGACTTGAATCTCACATTTAACCCTGACTTAGATGCTTCATCCCCAAAGCATTCAGACTTTCCCAGCCCAAAATTATGTTCGAACTATCCTTCGGCATTTGGTCTTTCTTGATACCTAGCACCACCAAAATCCTGCTTGCACTAAATATACACATCTCCCACATGCACCACAGTTGTGCCAGGCTAGATTACTTGTTTATCACTATCGAGCATGCTGACACTATACACAAGATCAAACAAGGGCTAATGGTTCTCTCAGACCATGCTCCAATTTGTACCGATGTCCTTTGGGAAAAACATAAAACATATTCACTGGCGACTGCACTGTGGCCTCCTTCGAGTTGACGGTCTAATTAAAAACTGAACAACTCTATCACGCTCTAATTCCAAGAGAACTCCTCTTAGGAGATCTGCTTTGGCATGCTTTGGGATATCCTTAAAGCAGTACTCTATGGGAATTAACTGCTCATGAATCGACCTTCATTGTGAGAGAGAGGTGAAGCTCTGCACCTTGCAAATGCTACAACTTTTTCACATATAAGAAGATACTACAATCTTGCCACAACTACTGGCCACTAAATCCCAGCTCCAGGAATTAATAGACCAAAAGGTGGAACAGGCATTGTTCTATCTCTGTCATCAATATTAAGGGCAGTGCCAGGGCACATGTACACTGGTTTGTCGTTTACAAGCAGCTCAGTGACAAGCCTGTATCCTAAACATCATGACCCTTGAACAGGGTGCATGGTCCACCATGATGCAGACCTCCAGAAGTGTTTTGTAGACTTCTACTCTTCCGATACACGCATGAGGAACCACCTCCAACATGGGAGCAATTCTAAGCTTTTCTGCAAAAAATGCAATTCCCAGATTTGACAGACGATCAAGTCAAAGGGCTGCTTAGTTCTATCACCCAAGAGAAAGTAATGAAGAGAATAGTACAGTCCAGACCAGAAAATACCCCAGCCCAGATGGGTTTCCGGCATAATTTTATAAGACTCCCACCAAGAGAGGTATTGACACCACTCTTAATTAAGGTATTTCAAAATCTACAGGAAGGAGAAACATTGTGCCAATCTTGGGGGTATGCACCATTTCAGCCCTGTTGAAGCCAGGCAAATACCCACTTACCCCTGTTTCTTACTGCCCCATTTCTATATTAACTTATGACTACAAATTATTTGCATCCATATGGGCTTTTACGAGAGGACCTTTCCCTACTTGCTGGACATGGACCAGGCAGGATTTGTGAGACAGAGACAGACACTCAGTAATGTATGTAGAATATTGGTGCTTCTAGATTATGTTAACAAAGGTCAAACCCCTGATCCTGGCCAGCCTGGATGCGGAGAAGGCCTTCAACATAGTCTAGTGGCCTTTTCTTTAGGTTACACTGAAAGATTTGGGTTTCTGGTGGCTTTGCTTACCATATTTGCACAAGTCAAGTCTATGACTCCCCTTGGGCCTATGCCTGAGTTAATTGATCTCTTTTCTTTCCATTTCCTCTATGTAGGGTACATGCCAAGGTGCCCCTCTCACCCATCCTTTTGCACTTTATAGAGAACCATTAGCAACACTCATTCAGCAAACTGCCATGATACAGGGAATTTTGTTGGTGGGGCAGATTATAAAATTGCACTCTTACAAATGATACCTCTTTAACCCTCACTGAACCTGAGGACTCCCTGCTCATGGTTTTGGATATCCTACAGTAATTCGAACTTATTGATGGATTTCACCTGAATACAACTAAAACAGTGGTTCTCATCTTTAATGACACCCCCTTTGTTACTATCTGAAAGTGACTTAATATCAAGTGGAATAGGACTAACCCTAAATATTTTTGCATACAGCTTAACAATCAAGAACTCAAACCATCTGGACATCCTTAGCAATGAACTTCTCACTCAAGCTGTGGCAAAGGACCTACAAGGGTGGGCATCACTTCAGCTAAGGATTCGATTGAATGCAGCCGTGCAGGATGGTCACATCCGAATGAGCTCCATAATGGCCTTCACTCAAATGGCACATAGACCGTTGTCTAATCCACCTTTTTTATTTTCGCAAATTTTTACAAAAGTTCTAGTTGCTTTGCAAGATTTACTAAGTTAAGTTTACTCTCACCTTATTCCGACTGTAAATTTCTGTCAGTGTGGAAGCAGGAAATCTAGACCATGACTGCATCTTGAAACAATGCCGAAGCAGAAACAGAAGTGCTTTTAAAACAAAATCTCTTCCTACACTTGAATCAGTGGATATTACAAGGGAGGTTTGTTTTTCTTTAACCTTTGTGGTCCAGCACTAAAGAAAATAGACATGTAGGGTGAGTTGATGCTCACTGAACAGACTTTGCCTGCCAAGAGAAGCATGACTGTAATGGATGCAAAACCAAACGAAAAACACTTAAGAGGTCTATGTTAGATCCACCTATAGTAGCGAAAGTGACTCAGATACAGTATCACTGTGCTAATTTCTGCTGATAACCTCTCACTGTTGCTCATTTGAGTTTATAATGCAAGAAATGTCAGCTATCAAAATAACTGTCTTAGAAAATTTAGCTGGCTTCCATAAATTACAACAGGAATCCACAGAGCATAAAATCGTATATCAAATGCATAGAATAGAATTAGTAGTTTAGAGGACAAAGTGAATATTGATCGACTAGCAGGTGTCGTGCAAATAAAAAAAAATATCTAAACTAGAGACTAAAGTTGAGGACCTCGAAAGTAGGAGCAGGAGGAACAACATCAGGATTTTGGCTTGAGGGAGAAACTAGAGGGCAGTGATGCCATTTCACGCCAACAAACTTTTAATGCTTATCACAGGACCACCTCCTAATGACTTAAAGTACACTATAAAGAGAGCCCATAGATCTCTCAAACCTAAACCTGGCTCCAACGATAGGCCTAGATCAAGTGTCATCAAACTACTTTTTACAGCAAAAGATGCATGTCTAAAATCGCTGAGGGACAAACAGTACATCGAATATGATGGTTGCAGGCTTACTTTTTCAATGATCTTCCCCTGATCTAATCAAAAAAAAGATGTCTTCTTCCAGCAAAGAAGGAGCTTAAAAAGCAGGCATCAAATACAGTTTGTTTCACACTTTGTTCAGAGTTTGGACTTCTGCAGGCCCAAAGGATTACAAGGGTTCTGAGGCAGCTAAAGCTGGTCTTTGCAAGGATTTGCCACATATATTTAAGGACTTTGACTTTGGTAATGTTTAAGATTTACATCTTGGGTGCTTTGCATCTCTGTTTGGGTATTGCCTAACCGATGTTTGGGTGGCTGTTTCGGGCACTCATTGTGTCTCTGCTTCCCTTCAACTGTTTTTTACGTAAATAAAATCTATTTGTTTTAGTACCTGGGTTGCTGTTTCTTGATCAGTGTTGTCAGCTGTGGCTAATGTTTCAGTGTCTTGCTGGTTATCTTTGAATAGTACCACAGTCTCCTGAATATATTAATAATTAGTTCAAATTTGGTTTACAAGCTACACCAGGAGATTCCTTGCTTGATGCCTTGTGGGTAGTAGGAGGAGCCTGTGACATTTAAGCAAGCCCTGCTTACATCTGGAATGGCAAATTCTGAATGGTACCTCATTTAAATATGTGAATATACATGGCCCACTCCTGCAGCACAGGCACAGCTTGAAGTTTACTGATGCGATAATAATGCTATGATATTGTCAACAAAAATGAATTTATTGTGCCTTGTTGATTTACGCTGGTGGGTAACAGCACTACTTAGTCAATAAATTTTAGTTAGTTTCATCACCATTTGGTATTGGGTTAGTGGAGTGCTGTGATGGCTGTTTGTTGCTCAGCTTGAGGTTTGGAAGGTGTACCTAGGTGAGTGTTCAGTGCCACATGGTGGGGCATAACATATGCTTTTGGCTGTCTACATCGAAGCTTATGGCCTTGAATTAAACATTGACTTCGCAAGTGACCTAGCTGAATTTGTGAAAATAGCACCATCTTTAAAATTTACACAGAGTATGTCAGTTGCTGGTTTGAAAACTGATCGTGTGCCCTGACTCTCACAGAGTGTTCTGTGATCAACTCCTCGAGCTGCTTCTTGCAAGAGGTCAAAGTTTGTCAGCACACACAAGTTCCAGCACGATCTGTTGCTGAAAACTAATGTGAAATGAATCCTGCTTTTCATATTTAGCTTAATTCCTTCCTTCATTAATACATGCCTTTTCACTACAACTGAAGTTTCACTGCTTGTTACAGCTGAAAACTTATTCTGTTACCCTTACAGTGATTATCCTACTGCTTTGTTAATAGTGCTTTTAAATTTGTTCTATTCTAGCTTGCTATAGTCCTCAGAGGAGTAAGCTGACCCATCTTACTCAGAATGTGAAGTTAGATACAGAGTTTCTAAGGTAAGATCTTTCTGTGTACCAGCTAGAGAGAGCCTTACTAGCACTGTTGTGGAATTAATGTACATAATGATCCTCTGTGTGCTCTTCTTGTGTTGGTTTTTATCCATGCAAAGCTGATGTGCTCCTTACTTAATTTTCACCTCCCACATAAAATGTTTAATGCACAACTGCTATATTTTAATCAAGTAAGTTTTTTTTGAGATATTACAACCATTGGATCTTACAATATACATATAGTGGAACACCAACTCACAAGATGTTTTTAATGTAGTAAACTTTATGAATTGAGGGGTTTAGCAGTCATTAGGGGAATTCGAATGTTTGTCACTTGGGTTACTAATGATAGTTTATCCTAAGGGTGATTACATAGTAAATTTATCTTGTTATTAAGGGGTGGAGGGGTGCAAGGGGTTCAGTCCAGGTTATTGCCTAGTCCTTTATCTGATATTCCCAGTATCACTCCTACTTGCTGTTGGCTTATGGACTAGGAGCAAACCTGGGCTCATGAAACATTTGCCTGTCAATTTTGTGAAAATGCATTTAACTTGAGTCATATGAGTATGTACATATATTCTTTTATATCTTCTTTTCATTGTCTGGCTCTTTTTCCTCTCCCCTCTCTCTTTCATGCTCCCTATGTTACAGCAGTTAAACCTGGTGCAGATGACATATCTGTTATGTAATGCTCAGATAATTTCATTGTGTCTTAGACTTGATCTACAAATGTCAGCATGTTTTATGTATAGGGTTAGCAAAGATAAGCATTTTACAGATACAGTCAACCATGTCTAATAAGCTAGTGACTTAATCTCGTAACATGGAATGTAAGAGGACTTAATCACAAGGTAAAGTTATTCGATTCTGAGGCACTTACAGAAAACATAACTCACATATAGTATTTCTGCAAGAAACTCACCCACCAGGACAACATTATGATTTGATGACTAGGAATGGATAGGTCAGGTTATAGAAGCAGGTCACAGTTAAAAAAAGTGGAGTCTAAATCTTAATAAAAGAGGTTTAAGCTTTTAAATATCTTCCACATTGACAGATATTACTGGACATTATGTCATGGTTAAGGGTGCTTAATGAGGAAGAGATCACACTAGTGAATATTTATGGACCAAATGTTCCTCCCACTCAACTTATAAAGACTATAGTAATATACTAACTAGTTATCTGGATACAACTATTATATTGGCAGGAGACATGAATAGCATCCTGAACCCCTCTCCTAGATACAGTAGGTCTAATCCCAGACACTGTAGTACTAATTCTGAAAGTGATCTTAATAACCTGGTGGAGGTGTTTGACTTGGTTGATGCCTGAGGGTACTTTATCCCAATAAAAATAATTTACATACTAGAGCACTTGTCATAAATCAGGATCCAGGATTGATCAAATTTATGTCCCCAAGGTTATGATTAAGAGATTGATTGAATCCCAAATTAAGGAACAAGTCATATCCAATCATTGCCCTGTAATAATCTCCTTCATGGAGGGGTGCTATAAAAAGAGGGTAGATGAAAAATAAATAATTATCTATTAATAATAATGTTGTCCTTACTCAATCCAAAAAGCTATTTAAGAATTTCTAGAATTTAATAACCTGATGGACACTTCTTTGGCTACAAACTGGGAAAGCTTAAAATGTGTGCTTAGAGGTTTTGGATTAGTACTTCATCTGACATAAAAAAGAAAGAAAGAAAAAGCAGAGGAATTCTGAGCAAAATCAAATTGATAGAAGACAAACCTATATATAATGCTTCTGAAGAGGTTTGGGATTCTTGGTCCAGTCTTAAAACCAAATACTATGAACTAACTGGGGGATGCTGAATTTGTGATACGGAATCCAAGCTAAACTACATAGATTCTGGTCCTAAGGCATCCAAAATACTTGCCGTAAGACTAAAAGCAAAACAGTAATGCTTCAAGAATTTGCTCCATTAGGGACACCAAAGTCATTTGTTAGTAACTGGGGATGAGAAAATTAATGAAGTATTCCTACATTTCTATTAGGATGTATATGATGTGACAGATTCCATGTCTTCACGTAATATTGACGCATTTTGCTCAGGCTAAACATTCCCAATGTCCTTGATGATTACTAAGCATCCCTCATGCAATATATTAGTTTTAAGAAATTAAAGAAGCAATTAGCAAACTAAAATGAATAAAGCTCCAGGACCTGATGGGTACTCTGTCAATTTCTATTATAAACTAATTGATGAAATTGCACCCATTTTGTTAGGGGTGTTCAGGAAGTCTTCAACAAGGTAATCTGCCTTCCAATATGACTCAGGGTCTCATCAGCCTCATTCATAAAGCAGGCAAAGATCAGAATTATTGTAAGAATTTCAGACGAAAAATCTTATAAACACAGATGCTAAAATACTGGGTACAATTCTGGCAGATAGGCTGGAAAAGTCATTCTTTATTAATTGAAAACAAACAAACAGGCTTTAGTAAGGGCAGACTGGCTGCAGACAATACCAGGAAATTATTTAATTTTATGGAAGTAGCAAACACATCCAAATCAACAGCTGGTCTGTTTTGTTAGCTGCTGAAAAACATTTGATAGGGTCCTTTGGTTTCACCTGTCTGAAATTTTGAGAATTTATGGCTTCCCAGATGACTTTATAAAATGGGTCCAACTTTTATGCAACAATTCCTCTGCCTCTGTTACCACAAATGGGATCACTTCTCCATTTTCTATATAAAAGGGGCACTAGAAAGGGTGTCCTGTCTCTCCACTTCTTTTCAACTTGACTTTAGATCCATTAATAAGGAAGTTGTCGGCAGACAAGGGTACTAAAGGTATTAAGATGCATGATAAGGATTACCTACTTTCCATTTATGCAGACAACATACTTTTATTGGTCACTGATCCTGGTCGATCCATTAAAATATTTTTAGAGTTATCTCAGACTTTGGCCCCCTCTCTGGATACAAATTAAAAAACAAGAATAAATCAGCATTCCTTCCCTTAAATCAATACTGCAATAAGCAAGATTTTTTCGAACTGGGCATAAATTGGGAATCCAAAAACTGAACTACTTAGGATTTAAAGTTTTAAGTCTGTAACTAAAACTTTCATTAAAACTTGATAAGGTGCCACTTGCCCCACAGGCAGCGGTCACGATCCAGCCATAGCACCTCTACAGTGCAAGGAGCCTGATCCACCCACCCCAAAGTAGATAAGTGCACGAGCTTGAAAAATTGCCACAATTTCTCTGGGCTGTGTGAATGCTGAACTGGATCATCACTTGCAATTTGCTGTTTTCAATTTCAAGCGCCTTCTCAGGGTGAGCGTTATTGGCTCCATGCCTGTGTGGAGCTCCCTGATTGGCTGGTCTCACTAACCTGAGACAGGAGAACCCAAGATGTGTGGCTTAATGTAAGCCTGCATCCCTGTACTCGGCTTCTAATTTATATATTTTAATTTAGCCTGTTCTGCTCGCCTGTAACTTACCATTCCCCCACTGCAGTTTCTCTCCAACTGTATGTGCACTGATTCAGTGCTAGCTCTGCAAACTTTCCTTGATTTTTCCCCAATTAGCTTTCACTCTGTACACTGCCTTGAACTGAGTTTGTAAAAAGTTTTACTGGCTTTGTTAATATATTTTTTAATCCTATTTAAGACTGTACTGGGTTTACAAGCTTACTGCTATGGACTTAGAAAATTCAGTGAATTGTAAAATCTGTGTAGCTCTGTCTTGAGCCTAAGGCTCCTGCCCTTGACTTTCATTCTTAATCATCTTCTTTTGTCCCCCTGTCCTCCTCTGTCTCTGTTCTGTCCCTTCTGCCCTCCCCATCAGTCTGTTCTTTTGTGCTTGTTTTGGATTCCCGAGTTAGCTGGCACCTTGCCTCTGTCTGAGACCACCCTCTGACTTGTCTTTCAAGTTGGTGCTCAGCTCTCTTTGTGTGTCTCTGTTTAGACACCCCCATCTGCTCCTATTTAATCTGCTGTCTCCTTCCTTACAGGTGCCACTTGCCCCATGGGCAGTGGTCACGATCAACCATAGCACCTCTAGTGCAGGCGCCTGATCCACCCACCCCCAAAGAGATAGATGAGTGGTGGCGCTTGAAAAATTGCCACAATTTCTCTGGGCTGTGTGAACACTGAACTGGATCATCACTTGCAATTTACTGTTTTTAATTTCAGCGCCTTCTCAGGGTAGCGCTATTGGCTCCACACCTGTGTAGAACTCCTTGATTGGCTGGTCTCACTCACCTGAGACAGGAGAACCCAAGACGTGGCTTAATATAAGCCTGCATCCCTGTACTCAGCTTCTAATTTATATATTTTAATTTAGCCTGTTCTGCTCGGCCTGTGTAAGTAACTTACCATTCCCCCGCTGCAGTTTCTCTCCAACTGTATGTGCACTGATTCAATGCTAGCTCTGCAAACTTCCCTTGATTTTCATCCCCTCCCCAGGCCTCCTTTAAATGCACACAGTCTTCACCCACTCCTATCTGATGTTTCAATTTGTGGTTACTTACTGTCAACAACTGCAATTCCTCCCATCCCTTTTTGCAACTAAGCCTTCTAGCAGCTTTATCTCATTCTGTCTTGCTGAGGCATACCATTTTGGTACTTTAGGGTTGCTTATTGATGACTAACATAGCCTGTCTTGCTAAGGCAGTTGATTTAGGTCAAGTGATCTCTCTAGTACTTAGTCTGCTCCAGAGTAGTAGCTAAGAAATTTGCTTCAAAGCCTCTCTGCCCTAGTACTACTCTATAGTCAGGTGAACTCTTTTCTTATTAGCCTGACTAGGAGCTGTATTAGGATTACTGCTTCAGGCTCCACTGCCTATAGTAGTATTCTGCAGGGATTAAGAAATTCTCTTCCATTGAGAATCCCTTCTCTTGCCTGCACTTGTAGTGCCGATTGGGTGATAGTGTCATAATGAGGACATATTACCTGCTTCTATGCTTGTCTCTGCTCATCTTACATGTATTGGACCCAAACATGAATCAAAAATAACTCCTAGAGTGTAGAATGGCTCTCTTTTACATTGTCTGACCGGGACTTTTCCTATCAAGTAGAAGAACTTGTATGTGCTCTAACTTCCCTAGCTCGCTGCTGGTCCTTCACCTGCACTGGCATACAGGAACTCTCCAGAGCCTGCCCACAGGGCTACGCCACCTTCTGCATACTCCCCTACTCCCATTGACTCTCTTGTTCATGGTATTGTTGTATGCAGCTTCAGGAAAACTGGGAACTAGCCTCAGAACTCCCTATACTGCCGTGAGACAAATCACGTAACGAAAGAAGACCCAGCCACCCACACTTCTCCTAGAACGCTGCAGGAAACTCTTGTTCCTGCTTTTACTATGTGCAGGAAATGTTGAGCTTAATACAGGCCCTCTGGCACCCATGGAATCCCCAACAGAGCTACAAAGCCTCAAGGGGCTTACATTCTTGCATGTTAATGTATGTAGCCTATTAAAAAAATAACTTCTGTCCAGGCCTGGGTATGTCATACTGCTCCAGATGTTCTGGTGATTATGGAGTCTTGGCTCTGACTGGCGCCAGTAACAACAAAGTTAACATCCTCTCCTACTCTTTGTTCAGAGCTGACAGGCAAAACAGAGGTGGTGGGGTAGCTATTTACATCAAGGATAAATTCCTGCCTTCATAATTGACTCAACTTCTGTCCCAAAAGAATTCAAAAACTTGTCATTAAAGATTGAAATTGCCATCGGTGTCACATTATGTATAATAGGATGCTACAGACTCCCATCAGCTGGACTACAGTTGTTAAAACAACTCGAAAACATCCTGGGTTCGGCATCTTCAGAGTGTATCATACTAGGGACTTCAACTTAGACTGGCTCTCCAGTGCATCCACCTCATAAAATGTTCTGTGATTCCCTTGGGTTGTCACAGCTAATAAACCAATCTACTCATCCTAACACGCTCAACCCTAATAACAGTACTCTCTTGGATATCATTTAGTTAACAAACCCCATTTATTCTCCCATGCTGGCCTTTTTCTCTGATATTAGTCTTTTCTCTGAGTCAGTCTGACTTTGATTTGTCTGTGGAAGCTGAGAACCTTGCTACACTGCAAAGAACAAACTATCACTCCATTTAGGACCTGGAAACCTGGTAGAGGCCTAATACTTGTAAAGAAAGGAGCTCGCTTTCTACAAAAGTTTCATTTTTTTCCTTATTGGCATTAAGCAGAGAATTGCAGGATTCCATTAAAATTGTAGTAATTTTATAACCAGAGGAGTGAGATACAACTGAATTGCTTGATTGTTGGGGTTGAGACCTAGGATTTGGAAGGATATTTTGCAACATTTTAAAAGTGTCCCTGCTGGCTGAGAAGTTAAGTTTTCATCCCTGGTTTCAATGAAAGATTTTATGTATTGAAATCAGACATAGCAGATTGCCTACATTGAAAGGCCTGCTTACATCACAGGTGTCACTAGCCAAACAATTGGCTCTGGGTGGGGTTCATCACTGCTGTCTTAGGCATCCTTCACAGTTAAGTCAGTCAGTCTGACTTTGATTTGTCTGTGAAGTTGAGAACCTTGCTACATTGCAAAGAGCAAACTATAACTCCATTTAGAACCTGGAAACTGGTGAGGCATAATACTAGTAAAGAAAGGGAGCTACGCTTTCTACAAAAGTTTAATTTTTTCCCCTTATTGGCATTAAGCAGAGAATTGCAGGATTCCATTAAAAGTGTAGTAATTTTATAACCAGAGGAGTGAGATACAACTGAATTTGCTTGATTGTTGGGGTTGAGACCTAGAATTTGGAAGGATATTTTACAACATTTTAAAAGTGTCCTGCTGGCTGAGCAGTGAGTTAATTTTTATCCCTGGACTCAGTAGAGTGATTTGTGCAGGAGACTTGGTCTAGTAAATTGTGGTGTTAGTTGAAGTACTATAAAGGGCAATACTCACCAGGGTGGTGGAGCAGTTGTGTATTTGATTGTTTCTAACAGTCACCAGTGGCTGTGGACTACCTACCACCTACCCCATGCCCGCCCCCAGGCATGGCTTTCCTTTATAGCCACAGTTCTGACATCACTTCCTCAACAGGTCTTGGGGCAGAACTGTCATATCCTAATAACCCAGCACAGTGCAAAAGGGTAGTTACACACCACACATAATAATAAAAGATATATATATATATATATATATATAGTATATTATAAGGGAGAGGGACATGTGGGGGTGGTGCAATGCACTGGCTGTGGGCAGCAGTTTTCTGGGAGACATTCTGGAAACTGCATTGCTGTCTATTTTCAGGCAACTGTCAGCTCTGAGGGAGGAGGTTGCCCACCTCCAGGCTGAACTAGCAAGGACTAAGGAGGCCTCCTTCCAAAGAGCACCACTGCCACAACCACTGCTTCAGAGGTTGCCAAGTATGAAGAGCAGTTGGACCACAGTGGGTTCTGGGAGGGTGCAGTGGTGGACCAGAGGCTAAGCCCCTAGTTGTACCTCTCTACACAAATCATATGCCATTCTGGCAGAGCAAGGTTTTCTATGATGGCACCCTCAGTTGAGACCCAGAAGAAAGCTGAGGACATCCACAAGGGAGACCCACAAAGGGTGGCAAGGAACACCACAGGGAAGGAAACAGCTTCTGATAGGGGACTCTATTGTTAGGGGTAAACCTGGGAAAGGAGAGGAGAAGGAAGTGAGGTGCCTGCCTGTTGCCATGGCTTGGAGGGACAGGAAGCGAATCCTGAGAATTGCATAAGCAGCATCACAGGAGATGGAACTAGATATCATAGTTCACCTTGGGACAAATGACCTAGCATAGGCATGGGATCAGTGCAGTGCAGAATGAATTTGTGGAGTTAGGGAGGGGCATCAGATGGGTAAAGCACAGTAACCTTTCAGGAGGTGCTACCAGTCTGTGGCAGGAGTGAGGTTAGAGTACTGCACACCATGCAGTTTAATGAATGGTTGCAAAACTGGTGCAGAGAACAGGGCTTTGGCTTCATTGGGGACTGGGGGCCACCTGGAGAGATAAAGATCTATTCTGGCATGATGGTCTGCATCTGTCCACAAGAGAACCAAGCTCCTAGGTGATAGGTTTAAATGCTTCCTTGGCAAGCTTTTAAACTAGCCAAAGGGGAGGCGCTGATAAAGGCAGGAAATTTCAAGCCTCCCTCACAAAACATGGCAGGTAGTAAGGTAAACACTGAGGTACAGAGCTCAACACAGGGCAGGACAGTGGTAAATGGAAAAATAGACAAGGACAGTAAGAGCAGGGATGGGGGAAAGGATAAAGCCAACATTAAATGGAGGGCAATGAGTACTAATGCCCGTAGTCTGGGAAACAAGCTCCTGAGCTGGTAGCCCTGATGGGAGATGAACAGTTGGATATTGTGGCAGTCACGGAAACATGGTACACCGAGAACCATGACTGGGATGTCAACATACCAGGGTACACAATCTACAGAAGGGACAGGGAAGGTGAAAGAGGAGGTGGAGTAGCTCTTTATATAAGGGAAGGGATCAAAGCTACAGTACTAAAAGTAAAGGGGAAGATCAAGAGGCACTCTGGGTCACCTTGGAGACAGAGAATGGCATCACAATCCGCACAGGGTTGTATACAGACCCCCATCTCAAGGGAGGAAATGGACAACAAAATGATAGAGGACATTCTCAAAATGGCTGAAAAAGGGAGATACTGTTGATGGGGGACCTGAATATGCCAGATATTAACTGGATAACAGGTACTGCAGCCATATCCAAGAGCAGGGTCATTCTCGATGCCCTGCAGAGGCAGGCCTTAGACAGTTTGTATTGGAACCCACTCCGAGAGGAGCAATATTAGACCTGGTACCTCAAATGGAGAGAGGATCAGCAAATTAGAAGTCCAGACATCTGGGAACATCGACCACTGACAGTGTGCTTCACAATGAGCACAACCATGGAGATAATCCATACAAAACAAGGATACTAGACTTTAGAAGAGCTGACTTTGGCAAAATGGGTGAATACTTGAAAATGCACTAGCAAATGACCAAAAGGGGTGGAAGAACAATGGAGAAAATCAAAACTGCCATCATAGAGGCAACAAGCCTTTGTGTGAAGCAAATAAAAGAAAACAAGCGGAGTAAAAACATTATGGTTTTCAAGCGAGGTAGGGAAGGTTAAGGAGAAAAGGCTGCATTCAAAAGTATAAGGAATCACAGAAGGAGCATGACAGGAACTGTATCAATTAAAGCAGAAAGAAGGGAAGGCAGCAGACTAGCAAAGGCCCAAGTCAAGAAAAATAGCCAACCAGTTAAGAAGGATAAACCTTTATAGGCACATTAGGGAGCATAGAAAGGTTAAGGGAGGGATAGTGAAGATTAATAAGGGAGAGGGAAGGGGCAGAGAGACAGTGAAAAGGCAGAGATACTGAATGAATACTATTGCTCAGTATTCACAAAAGAAGATGAGGAGGAGTTGCCTAAACCAGACAATAGAAGCACCTCTCGGTAGGGGTTGACACTAGTCCATTCACAGAAGAAAGAATCCTGAAAGAACTCCTAAAACTCAAGGTGGACAAAGCAATGGGGCCTGATGGATTCACCCCAGAACTTAAAAAGAACTAATGGAGGACCTGAGTGACACCACTGACCATGCTTTTAACAGACCATGGCAGGATGGGGTGGTACCTGAGGACTGGAGGAGAGCAGATGTGATTTCCCTTCACAAAAGTGGGAGCAAGGCAGAAGCGGAAACTACAGACCTGTAGTTTGCCCTCAGTGGTAGGGAAAATGATGGAATCACTTCTGAAAGAAAGAATTGTTGAGTACCTAGAGGCCAGAGGGGCAGGACCCAAAGGCATGGTGGATTTACAGCAGGAAGGACATGTCGAAGAATCTAATTGATTTCTTCGACTGGGTGACCAAAGTAATAGACCAGGGAGGGGCTGTGGATATGGCCTACCTAGACTTTAACAGGCATTTGACACAGTCCCTTAAAAGATTAATAATCAAGTTAGCCAACCTGGGAATTGGGTCCCAGGGTGGTAGCCTGGGTAACAAACTAGCTGCACAACAGGACACAGAAGGTAATAGTGAATGGAACACATTCCAAAGAAAGGGGTTACTAGTGGAGTACCTCAGGGCTCCAGGGCTCAGTACTGGGTCCAGTCCTCTTTAACATCTTATAGGTGACATTGCAGAGGGTCTGGAGGGAAAGGTATGCCTCTTTGCAGATGACACAAAGATCTGTAACAAGAGTTGATACATGGGGTAGAAAAGATGAGAAGGGACTTGGCAAGGTTGGAGGAATGGTCTGACATGTGGCAACTTAGATTCATTACAAAAGAAGTGCAAATAATGCACTTGGGAAACAAAACTCAGAAGAGTACACAATAGCAGGGAGGTACTAACAACAGCAAAAATGGAAGGGACCTGGGGTAGTCATATCAGATGACCTAAAGGTGGGTAAGCAATGTGAAAAGTTGGTAAGGAGAGCCAGGGGATACTGGGATGCATAGGAAGGGGCATCTACAAGTAGAAAAAGGGAAGTGGTTATCCTCTGTACAGACAGTTGGTGAGACCTCATCTGGAGTACTGCATGCAGTTTTGGAGACCTCATCTACACAAGGACATGAGACAGGATGGACTCTGTCCAGAAGAGGGAACTTCAAATGGTGCAGGGTCTGCAGCAGAAGCCATATGAAGAGAGAGACTGATAGAGCTTAATATGTATACTCTTAATGAAAAGGAGGGACAGGGGGACATGATAGAAATGTTCAAGTGCCTCAGGGAATCAACAAAGTCAGGAGGGTAGCATCTTTCAGAAAAGGAGATGTGTAAGAACAAGGGCACAATTTAAAGATAGAGGGGACAGCTCCAGGGGTAATGTGAGGAAATTTTTCACGGAGAGAGTGGTGGATACATGGAACAGCCTTCCTGAGGAGGTCGTTGAGTTCTAAAACAGTGGGAATTCAAACATACATGGGACAGACACAAGGCAATTATAGTTAGTTGCAGTGGCTGTTGTTAACTAGAATCTGCAGCTTATCCAGTAGGTAGGAAATGGGCAGACTGGGTGGGGCCAAGTGGTCCTTATTCGCTGTCAAAGTCTATGTTTCTATATTAGTGACCATTGCTTCATTGTATGTAAGATTCATTCTTAAATCCACAACTGTACCAAAATTCTCCTTTAAAAGGTGCATATGCAACTTTGATCTCCATGGGTATATATCAGACCTAAGATACTCCATGCAAAGGCAGGACTTCTATCTAACCAGTCCCTGACTACGGCTTATGATATTTTCTCAGAAATTGTGCTGGGGCTCTCAACAAGTATTCTCCCATAGTAAAAGTTCATGCCAGAAACAAATCCTGTCAGTGGTTTACAGAAGACCTGAAAGATGCTTTGCAGTAAGGATGTACCCTGGAGAACTGCTAGGAAAACTAATTTATTAAATGACTGGAATTCTTTCCGTGACGCAAGAACCTCTGCACCAAATGGTCAGAGGAGCCAAAGCTAATTTGTACCACTCACAGCTGGAGAGCTCCTCAAGAAATGCTCCAAATTCTGGAAGACTATCAAAGACATTGAAGGTCACACTACTGTAAATTCCTACCTACTAAATTATTGATCGACACTACTGTCATCTCCGACAGACCGTCTATCCTCGATGCTCTCAATAATTATTTTGTCACTGCAGGGCTAGGCTTTGACTCCTCTCATGAATATCCCCACCAACAACTTAGATTGGATACACAAGAAAAACCCATCCCCAGTCCATCCTCCTCTCTGCAGCCTACCTCCTGAAAGAAGTCGAAGATCTTCCTTCAGCTGGACACTAGGAAAAGTGCTGGGCGGCCTCATTGACCCGCTCTTTAAAGGTCATCTACCATGTCCTTGCAGTCATAATTATTCATCTCTTCAACTTATCCTTGTCCCAGGGTGACCTACCGTCCATTTGGAAAAATGCACTTGTGGTCCCTTTGTTTAAATCAGGAGATCCTAGTGACCTCCTAACTACAGGCCAATCTCCCTACTTCCAACCGTCAAAGATGCTGGAGAAAATAGTGAACTCCCAGCTTCAGAAGTACCTGGAATCAGAAAAATTGCTCAACCTGTTACAATCCGTTTTAGAGCACAGCACAGTATAATCTCTGCTCTAGCTAAGGTGACAAATGATCAGCAGCTTGAATTAGGCAAAAAATTTGTCTGGCGCAGTTTTCTTGGACCTACATGCCTGGACATCTGTTGATCACAGACTCGCTTCTGTCGTCCCTCCAGAACATTGGTTTGGATTCCTATCCCTTAAATGGTTCTCCAACTACCTCTCAGGACAACTTCAACAAGTAAAGGCAGAAGGGAAGTTTCTCCACCAAAACCCCTATTGAGGGTGTACCGCAGGTTCCATTCTTGGTCCCTTGCTCTTCACCATTTATATTAACAATGTAGATGCCCCATCAAAGAAGCACAAATACACCCATTCATGGATGATACGGTACTCTATGCTCGTAGTCCCACACCTGAAGCGGCCTGTAAAGCCCTTCAAAATTAATTTAATTTGCTGCAACATCAGCTTATAAACCAGAAACTGCTCTTAAATGCAAAAAAACAAAACAAAGCAATGTCCTCTCGCCACTTCAAAATGCAATAAATCTTGCAATTGCTGGGACACTCCACAGATCACTACCATTCTAGGTGAGTAGTTGGACTACTGCACAAAGTTCAATACCTGGGGGTCTGGACATACCATAGACTTACTTTCACAGATCACTTAGAAGAACTGGCAAAGAAATTTAGACAAAGACTTGGTCTGTTCTTTAGGATTAATAATCTCCTCACAAGAGACACTAAACTGAAACTGGTTCAAACTACCTTTCTTCCCTATTGGATTACGCAGACTTTCTATATGGTCAGGACTGCAGGTACCCTAGCCAAACTCGATATGCTTTATCACAGAGCCATAAGATTTATCAGGTCTTCCATACTCAACCCTCCACTGTGCATTGTACCGACAGTAGGATGGTCATCCCTTGCTTACAGACAGCAAAACTTCTGCAGTTTGGACATACAAAGCTATCTCAAATAAACTGCCCCAGTATATCTCTGTCTGTTTACCTTTGTGCACTTTGGGAAGCATGCCCTGATGCCCTTTATGTTTACAAAGCAAAATCTCGCATTGGCAGAACAGCCATCAGCTTTGTGCTCCCTCAACTGTGGAACAAGCTGCAAAAATTATGAAATTAACTCACCCCATCAGCCTAGCAGCTTTTAAATCTCTATATCTACGTCATAATAAGGAGTCCTGTGCCTGTCTACCCTAAATAGTGACTCCTATAAGTCCAAGCACACTCTAATTACTACTGTTAAAAGACTGATCACATCTATAATCGACTCTTCCCTCTCCCTTTTCTACCCCCATATCTGTCCCTTCCACATTCCTTTGACCCTGGTTCCAGCTCTAAATTCTCCATACCGTATCACTATATATCTTTTTATATTAGGTATTATTTTGTTCGGTGCACCTGATATCGTATATTTCTTTACTTTTATTAAAAATTGTGTCCTACCCACAACTAGCTGTATCTTCTGTTCCAAACTATACTACTGTCAATGCTTTGTGGAAGAACAATGGCGAATAATAAAACTGCCATCACAGAGGTAACAAGCCTTTGTGTGAAGCAAATAAACAAAACAAGACGATGTAAGAAACCACTATGGTTCTCAAAGGAAGTGGCAGTGAAGGTTCAAGAGAAAAGAAAGCATTCAGGAAGTACAAGGAATCGCAGAAGGAGCAGGACAGAGAACTGTATCAGTTAAAGCAAAAGGAGGCTGGGAAGGCAGTCAGAACAGCAAAGGCCCAAACCGAGGAAAAGATAGCCAACTCAGTTAAGAGGGGGATAAAACCTTTATAGGTACATCAGGGAGGCGAAGGAAGACCAAGGAGGGATAGTGAGGCTTAATAAAGAGGAGGAGGGTGGGCAGAGGGAGACTGTGAAAAGGCAGAGATACTAAACAAATATTTTTGCTCAGTATTTATGAAGGAAGAGGGAGATACATAAAACAAATAGTAGTAACACTCTGGATACAGAAGTTGATACCAGCCCATTTACAGAAGAAAGGGTTCTGAAAGAACTCTTAAAACTGAAGGTGGACAAAGCAAGGGGCCTGATGGGATTCTTCCAAATTCTAAAGAACTAAGGTAGAACTAGTGACACCACTGACTACCCTTTTAACAAATCATGGGAGGATGGGGTGGTACCGAGGACTGGAGGAGGGCAGATGTGATTCCCCTTCACAAAAGTGGGAGCAAGGGAGAAGCAGGAAACTATAGACCTGTTAGTTTAACCTCAGTGAAAGGAAAATGATGGAATCACTTCTAAAGGAAAGAATTGTCTAGTATCTAGAGGCCAGAGGGCACAGGACCCTAGGGCAGCATAGATTCACAGCGGGA
Source organism: Neoceratodus forsteri (assembly GCA_016271365.2). Lineage (NCBI taxonomy): Eukaryota > Metazoa > Chordata > Ceratodontiformes > Ceratodontidae > Neoceratodus > Neoceratodus forsteri. The sequence goes on from CM057451.1 coordinate 276,374,918, forward strand.
AGGCATGCCAGACTAATCTGATGATTTCTTTGACTGGGTGACCAAAGTAGTAGATCAGGGAGGGGCTGTGGACATGGCCTACCTAGACTTTAGCAAGGCATTTGACACAGTCCCACACAAAAGATTAATATACAAGTTAGCCAGCCTGGGAGTGGGTCCCAAGATGACAGCCTGGGTAAAGAATTGGCTGGAGAATAGGACACAGAGAGTTATAGTAAATGGAGTCCACTCAGAAGAAAGGAGGGTTACTAGTGGGGTACCGCGAGGGTTCAGTATTAGACGGGTCCTCTTCAATGTCTTTTATAAGCACATTGCAGAAGGACTGGAAGGAAAAGTATGTCTCTTTGCAGATGACACTAAAATCTGCAACACAGTTGATGCACAGGGTGGGTGGAAAGGATGAGAAGGGACTTGGCAAGGTTAGAGGAATGGTCAAATGTATGGCAGCTTAGATTCAATGCCAAGAAGTGCAAGGTAATGCACCTGGGAAACAAAAACCCAGGGGAAGAGTACACAATGGGGGTGAGATACTAACAACAACAAGAATGGAAAGGGACCTGGGGTAGTCATATCAGATGACCTAAAGATGGGCAAGCAATGTGAGAGGGCAGCAAGAGGGCTGGGGATACTGGGATGCATAGGGAGGCATCACCAGTAGAAAAACAGGAAGTTATTATCCCTCTGTACAGACAGCTGGTGAGACCCCATCTGGAGTACTGTGTGCAGTTCTGGAGATCCAATCTCCACAAAGACATAGACAGGATGGAAGCTGTCAGAGGAGGGCAACTAAAATGGTGCAGGGGTCTGCACGGAAGACATGAGAGAGAGACTTAGGGAGCTTAATGTATAGCCTCGAGGAAAGGAGGGAGGGGGACGTGATAGAAACTTTCAAGTACCTCAAGGGAATCAACAAAGTCCAAGAGGGTAGCATCTTTCAAAAAAGGTGTGCAAGAACAAGAGGGCACAATTTGAAGATGGGGCGGCTCAGAGGTAATTTAAGGAAGTATTTCTTCACAGAGAAAGTTGTGGATGCATGGAGCGGCCTTCCGGAGGGTTGTGGAGTCAAAATCAGTGGTGGAATTCAAGCATGCATGGGACAGTCATAAGGCAATTCTGGGGGTGGGGTAGGAAGAAGTAGGCTGCTGGTTAACTAGGATCTGCAGCTTATCCAGTAGGTAGGAAATGGGCAGACTGGGTGGGCCAAGCGGTCCTTATCTGCCATCAAATTCTATGTTTCTATGTAATGCTACCTGTTGATACTTTGTATATACTGTATTATTGTATCTCACTTTATTTGTATTATTACTATTTTCTTGTGTGTTGCATCCCTTATATATTGTCCCTTGTTCCTTGTTAACAAACCCAGGTCCACCTCGAAAATGAGCTTTTCAATGGTGATCACCTGGTTAAATAAAACTTTGATAGATTGGACTCTGTGAAAATGTATTTATTTATTTATATATTTATTTCATCATTCAGTCATAACCTTTGAGCAAAATGCTCTTTTCAAAGGTTCCACGTCTTGACAGGAGGACAACACAGAAAGGTAGTTACAGAGTATGGGTGCACAAGTACAGAGACAAAAAATACAAGAAATAACAGCAGTTGGTCTGACTATTTAGAATTGTAAACTATCTCATATGAGGTACAGCATATTGCAGTTAATACAGGCCAAGTAAGAGTGCAGTGGGTTTAAGAAACTAATTTAGTAGGAGGTAAAGCAGGCAAGGAGGCATTGTCATTATTTCATATAAAAGTCGGGGAGGGAGGAACTCAACATGAGGCTTTCATACCCTGTATATTAAGCAGCCAAAGATGAGCTTTGTCATTAATTCTAATCAAAGTGTGGGGCAGGGGTAATTTTATGTGCCAGACTGACGTAGCAGGAGCATACTAGAGAGCAATGTGAGGCAGAACCGCACACAGAATAAGCTGGGGAAGACAGGTGCTTTGAAACAATCACATTTGTTCAGGGTCAGTGGCAGGAGGACTTAAAACAGAGTGCTGGTTAAGGACAGTAGATAGAAGGCTCACCCGACAGGCTATGGCTATGGAAGGCTCAAGTTCAAGGCTGGCAAGTAGTAGGAGGAAGTAAGCATTTAAACTCAGGAGTTACTGGGCAGGGGTAACAAATCAGAGAATGCAGTCAGAAGCAGGCTGACTCCAGCGCTAGCAGGTGACAGGTACTACAGGTTACCTGCAGCTATAAACCTCAGCCTTGGCCAGGTGATGTCTTAGTTCCACCTTGAAGATGGGGAGGCTGTTAACGAGTAAAAGGCATGCTTGGGTCTCATTTAGCCAAGAAGGAGCCCTATATTGGAAGGACCATTGGCCAAGTGCCGTTTTTGAATGTCTCTACACTTTCTCAATGTTGCCTTTTAGAATCAATAAAAAATGTTGTTGACTATACAGAGTTTAGTTTCAAATTTCCTTTGGGCTAACAAATGTAAGCCCATCCCCCGGGTTTCTAGGGTATGCCAGATGGTGAAAGGTGGGAGGGGTGGCTGCTACATCCAGGAAACACAGCCAGAAATAAGACAGGAAAACAGTACCTGAATTCCATTGGGTGCTGCAGATGATGGATTAGCTCCATCGGAGTGCCCTCAGACCTCCAGGGATGCAGAGATGGTACACTGGTGGGATTCGCTGACCTTCACCTGGCTGGCCTTGCCAACTTGCCTGCAGGCCTTTGTAAACTGTCTTCACCAGGCAGACCTCTCGGCGTCTTTCTCGATGGTGCAATGATTCTTTGGGATCACACCCTGAACACACCAAGAACATGACTGTGAAAGCAAACTTCTTTTAGTAGCAAACAGTTCCTTCATCAAACAAGGCAAACACCAAAACTGCAGGAACAGGGATCCCATTTAATGAACTATTGATGAAACAGGAACAGTCACTCCATGAAGCAGTAAAACCAGACAGGTTGCTTAGGAACATGTGGTCACATTAGAAGCTTAGGTTCACTCTGGACCAAGAAGGTCACTTTGAACATATAAACCAGGTGGCTACCCATTGCCTAAGCAACCAAACAGTCAAATACAGGCAGCCAAACTCGAGGCCGACTCAGGCCTTTAAATGCAAGCAGCCACAGTTATCATCTTCCTTTCTCTCCTCTCCCATAAGGAACCACGTACCTGGAGTGGAATGGCTGGCCCAACTATGACCCCCTCCATCTGCTCCTCCTTTCCCTGAATCCCAAATTACACAAATCTGGAGGGACAGCTGCCCGTGCCTCAGCCACCTCACAGCATGCTCCTTTTGGGCACAGAGCCCTGAAATAAACAGATACAGGACTCCATAAATCCAGTCCCTTGAACTTTGAAATAATCCTGGAACCAGAGGCTGTGCTAGGACCCCAGGACCTTCACCTCACAGGCTCCATTCCTCCTCCCTCTGCACTTATATGTGCCCAAAGGCAGGCAGACACTCCTCCCATTTCTCCCACTGTGCCAGCTTTCTCCTCCAAAGAGAAGAGCACTCCCTTCTATCCCTTGAAAGGAATGACTGCAGTCCAGCCCCACCCTGGGGCTTATGAACAAATGGTACCCCCATGTCCTTCTTCCTGACTGACTCATAGCCCAACCAAAAAACATAAATCTGGCTGCATGACCGAGCAGGCAAATGGCCCACTTCAACCTCCTTCTCTCACTGGCTCCTCTCAAATCGCTACCTGAGCCTTCTGTCTCTCCCCTTGTATTTCTCTGGATCACTGGCACCAAAACCCTTGAGGTCCAATCATGGACCAATACCAGAGCACCAATCTAACAGTTCCCAAAAGACTTGTAGGTCTTGTGGTCCATAATAACTATTTACAGTTGCCCCAAACAGCGCCAACAGCACCTCAAACTACTCTCTCTTATATGGAGCTACTACTGCTCCTTTAAGTCTGTCCTCTTCTGGTGGCCACACACCCAGAACACATGAGTTCACCATCTTTATGTACATTTAATTAATAATTTCCAAAGAGAACAGTCCTGAGCCCAGCCACCCCTCAAACTGGACCCGAGACCACTCCCAACCTCCCGGAGGCACAGACAAAACCCACCCCTCAGCCCAAGTCTGACAAGGCCAAAACAACAGGAAAACTGCCTGCAGCCATAAGCCACCAACAGGGATCTCAGGTGTGACTCCCACCTGGAGCCAGGACCAGTGCCAGCAGGAGCACTGGAGCTGCTGGGCTCTAGGTAAGCCCATTTGGAGGCTTACACAAAAATTGCAGAATGGCTTACTGTAGATTATCTAGGTTAAAAGATATGGGTGGTCTTAAAGAACCAGATCTTTGCTACTACTTCTTTTGTAGAATGACTCAAGTATCAAAATGGTTTAATAGTCGAGTTGGAGCCAACACTAATCCCGAGTGGATTGAAATGTAATTAGAATTAACAAAGGACACCTCAATGTATCTTAGATCTCTAATTTTTCACTAAACACGTCAAATATTTTGGAACAAAATCCTTACAGATAGTCTCCTTGTTCTGAGGAGGTGGTCCAATCTGCATGAACTAAGCCTGCATGGATGTAAACTTCACACATTTTCCTTAATCCAAATCTCACAGCTGATAATCAATTTTTGAGAAGTCTGAGTGGGGAGGAAGGAATAACTAAAATTAATGATCTGATATAAGAGAAATTCCTATCTTTTAACACATTAGTGCACAAGTATGACTTACATCTGGATGATGCAGGCATGTTTGACTGCATAATTAGAAAGTATACAATGCCTCATTTTGAGAAAGGATCTTATCTAGACATTAACGCCAACTCTCAAAACTCACCTGGCTTGTATTCAGGCTAGGCCTAGAATATCTCATTTTTATAACTTACTTCTGGCCTGCATAAATGGTCCAGATTTACAGTGTATCAGATGGTGGGTAATGCCCTTGGTAATGATGCTAATAGGTGGAATTGGAACAGGATAGGGTTAAATTCCATTAAAAGATTTAAGTCAGTTAATGTCAAGCTGATACCGTTCAGAACTATACATAACCTTTACTACACCTCACTCCAAATGAACAAGATAGGGTTGAGAGCCTCTTCTAGCTGTCTGAGATGTGGAGATGTTAATTGTGACCTGATACATATGTTCTGGTCATGTCCTAGTATAGTATCTTTGTAGGGCAAGATTACTGATTTTTTAAGGACATTACATGGCTAAGAGGAATTTAAATGAGAAGACTGTTCTTGTTAGTCATTTTGATGAAACAGAAATATGGAGTAAAGAACAGAGCTGTACCATAGCTTGAATTTCAGTCTTGGTGAGGAACTCCACGCCTAGACTATGGTTAGATGAGCGTGTACCATCTTTACTGAATGGAAGGCAGGGTGTCTGGAAGTTTTGAGAATGGAGAGATTTGCTTATTTAATGCTAGACCAGGCCTATATCTTTAACTCTAAATGGGGCACTACTTACAACTGTTTCACATCTTCAGACCAGTAATCTTATACACTGCAAGTAACCTATCTCTCTTTCAGGTCTTTCCCTCTCTCTGGTTTCTTTTCTCTATATTCTCATATTGACTTATTACTTCAGGGAACAGTTTTTCAAGATTGGTGGAATAACATCCATCAACTACTTAGCTGACTCTTTTGCAACTATTTTTTCCTTATTTGTGCTATCGTTACTCATGTGCAGATTTATCTGAATATATATTGTTTAGGTAGTTTTATGTGATTGTCACATTGATGTATGTCCCTGATAGTTGGAAAATAGCACATGTCACACCGGTTTACAAAAAGGAGATAAAAAGATATCTCCAACTACGACCCATAGCTATCCTATCGGTCCTAAATAAGATTCTTGAAAAACTAGTGGCATCTCAAGTTACTATCTCTCTAAACATAAACTCCTGTGCAGCATGGTTTCTGTAAAGGGCACAGCACCTCCACTGCCTTACTTCACCTCACAAAGACATCCTATGTGCCATGGACAGCAGTCATCTCACAGGTGTGATTTTTATTGACCTGACAAAGGTGTTTGATCTTGTTGACCACTCCTTACTTCTCAATGACCCTTGGTTTCTCTTGCCACTCAGTTGCATGGTTTAATAGTTATCTATCAAATAGGGTCCAGGTAGTGAAATACAATTCAGCTCTATCTGACCAGGCATCTATTGATATAGGTGTCCCCAAGGCTCCATCCTGGGCCCTCTTCTTTTCCATCTTTATCAATAAGATTGCAACCCACACCCAGCCTGTTCATCTATCCTCTATGCAAACAACCTTGTACTTTACTCTAGTAACAAGAATATATTTGAAATCAACCATAATCTATCCTCTGCCTTCCTTAGTATTCAAGCTTGGCTAACAAGTCATAGCTTATACTCAATGTCAGAAAACACAGTCTATGCTTTTGGCACTGCTGCAAAAATAAGAACCTCCATGCTCTGTTTAACATTTGCTGTACAGATGGCTTCTCCCTTGAATCAGTTAGAACTTTCAAGTATCTTGGTGTCCTCCTAGATGAAACCCTGAATTTTGAACATGTCTCGACTACCTGCTAGTCCATCAGCTCTAAAATTCGGTTGGCCTACAAAACTAACCATATCCTCACTCCCTCTGCTAGGCTGGCCACTGCTTATGGTATCTTTCTTCCAGCACTCTCCTATGGAGTCGTTACCTATCTTAATGCATCTAAAGAAATACTCAGAAAATGAGATACCACTTACAATAGTATCTGTGGGTATGCCTCTACCTCACCACACCTTAAGCACCACTGCACGCCTGTATGCAGATCTCAATTGGCTCTCCTCATCCAACCTCTGGCTCTTTGCCCTTGACTGCCTGACAGATAATGTCATCAGGGCTAGTATCCCTCTCACCTCCCTGCTAATCCCTGAAGCTTCACTCCATGGTCTCCACTCTGTAGACAAGTCCCTGCTACATGTGCCCAGATGCAAAACTGCTAAGGGTACATTAGCTTTCTCTCATGTGGCTCCTAAACTATGGAACTCCTTACCTATGGACATTGCCTATCCCCAGTCATTCCCAGTTCAAAACTAAGTACAGAGCTCACCTCCTCAAACAAGACTCTTGCTCATGCTTTAATCCTCCTTGATTTATTTCCCCTCTCTATGGCTTTCTGATCCTCTCCCCTCAGCCTTGACCTTTTAAATTTATTCTCATGCCCTTCTTTCTCCCTCTCTATTACCTAGCCTTGAGCACTGGGACTTGCCTATGATCTATTTGAATCCTTGGTAGTCCCTTTTGTTGTTCTCTCTTGTTCTGTCCCTGCTGCCTACCTTTTCTTTCTCATTTACTTAGTTTATTATTTGTCTTAACACTTAACCAGCACATGATTTAAAACATGCTTGTATATCTTGTTTAACTATTTCTGCCATGTCATAACTGTGTTTGTTCAAACATGTTTGTATAGTTCCCAAATTATATGTACTGTATTTGTTTCCCTGTTTGTCTTGCATCTCTGTAATCTCCCAGGTTGTGCTTGAAAATAGTCAAAATCGTGGCTAAGGTGCCCACCGGTCAGCAAAAACTAAATTAATAAATGTATTTGATGCATATTGATGGTGTTTTGTTCAAATGTATTTTAACTCAATAAATAAATCACTTCAGCCAAGTGTTTTACATAAAGTCAAAGCTGTTTGCTTGAATATTATACCTTGTATACTATATTACCTCTAGATAGACCCTCCCTATTGTGCCAGACCACAGCTATTTTCAATACTGGATAAGCTCCTGACTAGATTCCTTTGAAATGGGGCTGAGGCTATGGACACGCCTCTCCTTCTCCAACTTTTGTGGGGTTAATTTCCCTCATATGAGCTCAGCACCCAGGCAATGGCTATGGTTGATATGCCTTTGGACAAATTCGACATTAGTAGCCAACTGGAAAAACATGGAGTTTGTCCTAAATGATTTGCATGCCATAGATGCAATCTTCTATGCCTCCTCCCAGGACATTTCCCAATTTCCTGATTCGGCCCACACAACAGCCATGGTACTCAGGATCTAGCATGCCCTTACCTGAGAGGATGTGTTTCAATGATATAACCCACTATTGCAGGCGCCAAGCCCAGACAGAGCCAACCTACTGAAAGCAACTAATCTCCTTCTTAGACACTGGGGCAAACATCACTTTCACTATTATCATCAAATTCTACATAAATATGGTATGCTACCCTTCCAGGTGCTGAGGGATACTTACTGCTCCCACCAACTGACCATTTTAGATATCTTCAGTTTTGGGTATATGTTAACACACTGCTGGAGTGCCTCTGTAAGCTTCCCAGCCTCCCCAGTTCTTCTTGCTCTGATGATGCACCATCAACAGGAAGGGTAGATGCACACTTGATAGGGCAAATATATGCTATTTGATAGGATCTTTTACCAGATTCTACTCTTTCGATCCTACACAAATGGAATGAGGAACTTCAAGCTAACTGTTCCATTGAACAATGGCATATATATCTATATATATATACACATATATATTCTCAGCAAAAACTTTGTTAATGTACCATTAGGGTTCCAGCATTAAAAGCAGAGAAATGCCATCTTAGGGTACCCAACCATAAGACCCCTCCCCACCACCTGCATGTAGGAACAGGCATGAGGGGTGTGCTTTGGGTTCGCAACCCTAATGCTCACCCAGTTCCATTAGTAAGTAAGCTAAGATTGGTACATTGTAACAGAATGGGGAGTGAGGTGCCTTTAACTGAAAGGGAGATGTAGTGAATAGAAGATTTATAAAATGGTTAATCCCGGATGTGAATAGCAGAAATGCTGGTTTCTCAAGGACACTCCTGAGATAGAAAAAAAGTTAGCAGCTGAACATTAAGGTTGCTCCTTCAGCTGCTGTATTTAAATGTTCTGTGAGACAGAGAGTTAAATCATTTGTTTAGAAGCAATTAGTGTATATTCTGATAAAAGCCTGCAGGTTATGTTGGAGTCAAGGATTAGGTAGGGTTTAGTGAGAGAAGTAGGAAACAGAAGCTAAATAGCCACATGAAAAACTAAAGAGAAGCAACACTTTAATGTGGTTGCTCTGTATCAGTTCTCTACTTTTGCTGTGCCCTTGCAGTTTCATTTCCTTAAGTACATTCACTTGTTTGGGGTAATGGTTTTAGGCTTTGTGTAGCAGGCTGTAAAAATTATTTTAAAAGGCAGATTATTTTGAACTACTTCCTGCTTGAAGTCAGTTAAAACATACAGTAGATTAAAACTGCTCAAGTAATAATAGAACACAGAGAGCATGTTTGAAATGACCTGTTTTTGTGTTTAAGTAGGTTTGGAAAGTGCTGCTGCTTATGTCTCTTCCATGCCTCAGTGTCTTATAGTGCTGTCTGGCCATTACTTAACCCCTATATACTGCTACAGTGATTGATGGGTGGTGCTTCAGGGGATGTTTAAAATAAAAAATGTTTAAAAGCTGTTTAAAATAAATCTGTTAGACTGTATAGTTATTATTAAGTGTTAGATAATGAATACAGTGATCCTAGTAAGTTAAAAAACAATTCTAAATGAATTTAATAAGTTAAATGTTAATGAGGAGTTAACTCATCACATGATTGGTTTCTTCTGTATAAAAGCACCATTCTTTGGGTTGTGAATTCAGATAGGTTTTGGGTCTGGAGGCAGACTCAGGGAGCTCTGAATTGCTCCAGGATGTTGGATTAAACTATGAGTAATTTTTGATTTCTACTGTCATATCAGTTAGCTGTAACAGATGTGTCCTGATTTGAGTTAACTTTTGAAGAAAAAAATAAATTTGAAAACTTAAAGACTGCTCAGTGTCAGACTACCAGTATTATCCACTGTTCACCTGCCCCCTACAACAGTGTGCATTAGGGTTTTGCAACCCAAAGGCACCCGGCGCAAGGTTAAAATGTTGCGCAGCAGAATTGCATTCGTGATTTCCTTATCTTTTTGTTCTGTGGGGGCTCCACCCCCACACCCTGCATTATGGGGGCTGTGCCCCCAGAAACCCCCAGTAAGGATTCTAACTTCGGGGGGGCTACTTGGAGAGTGCACAGGTCTGGCACATAATGCCATACGCTATTGCTTATGACATTATGACCCCGTAGGAGACAACACTCTAACACCTGTTCCTGCATGCAGGGTGCGGGTGGGGTCTTAAGGTTGGAAACCCTAAGATGGCATTTCCCTACTTTTGATGCTGGAACCCTAATGGTGCATTAACAAAGTTTTTGCAGAGAATTTCCTTATTTTTTGAGAAAGTATAATCGTAGCCTTATTTGCTTGTGAAGTGCAGGGTCCCTCTGAGTCCTGCACTCTCAACCATATAACCCTGTGCTGCCATCTATGCATAAGGCCTGTGGTCCCATTACTTCAAAATGGTTTTGATACTTGCATGTAGGAGTGCACAGTGCCATCCATCCATAATTGTTGAGATATTGCTTGGTTTCCCTATTTCCCTGAGGGGCGCAGGGCCCTCAGGCCCTGGGCTCCCATCCATCATAATAGTATCCATATTTGCATGTAGGGCCCAGCATTCCCATTCATGCATAATTTTGGATAGTGTAGTGCTCAAGAAACACCTCATATTACAATGTTATCCTGTACAAAACACAGGAAAATTTCAAACCTGTGTAACTCGACACCAAATTAACATATTTTCATGAAACCATCAAAAGGCACATTAGTGGGGCAAGCCCTTTCTACTGAGTAAATTTCACAACAAAACTGATTCTTCACAGCACATTGACAAAGAGACAACAGTGTACACCTACAATTACAACGTTATCCTATGGAAATTATGCAAAATTAAAACCCACAGAACTCCAGAGTTAAGTAATATATTTTCACCAAACCAGTAAAAGGCACATCTGTGGAACAAGCCCTTTGTACTATGAAAATTTCATCCCAAACTTGTAAACCGTTTGTTTGCTATGAAATGACAAAGAAACAACTATATAAAAATTTTTTTTGCAAATTGTGAAAAATAATCTTTTCGAGGTTCCTTTTGCAATTTGCAGAAAAAGAAATCCTTTTGAAAATTGCAAAAAGGATCTTGTTTCATGGATCTTTTTTCTGTGGTTTCTTGAAAAGTTTTCCACATGTTTAAAACATGTTTCAAGTCGTTATGAAAAAACTGACCCTAGAATCGCATTCTACAGGACCTGATTAGGTTAGCACAACTGTCATTGTCTACTAAGGCCCTCTATTTTTAAGTTATTTACTTTTGTTGCCACTGCTAACTAAAAACAAAATAGTGGCAGAACAATAAAGGATTCTGCATTTGCAGCAAAAGATCTCACGCTTATGCACAAAGGATTCTGCATTTCAGAAAATAATCCTTTTCTAGCGGGACATCTAACTGATCCTATAGGAAATAATGGGACAATTTAAAATGTAATAACTTTTGAATGGATTAATATTTTTCACCAAATATTCAAAGGGCACATCTGTGACCCAAGACCTGTGTACCTGAACATTTCAGAACACAATTCCACACCGCTTTTGTGCAGTGGCATGAAAATGAATTTGACAAAACATGGTCATTTTAAAATTTGTTTGACACTCTGTATCTCAGCACCCACACATCCAACTGGAACAAGACTTGCTGCATCAAGAGACCTTTGGTCCCTGAAGGCACATGAAAATTTTCATGTGAATTGGTTGAAAGTTGCAAAGTTATTAAAGTCCAAAATTTTCAGTTTAACATAGAACTCGCCACTGAACCATATATAAATATACATACAGGCCTGGATATTCAGAAGGGTTGCACCATGCGAACAGGGATGCGTCAGCGCAAGTACAGAAAAAATGTGCCATTGTGTGATATTCAGCAGGAGGCGGCTGCGCAGCAATAAGCAATGCACCAGAGTGCAATAGTAATGAATGCATGCAGTAATGTAGGGGTGGAACCATGAATAACATGCGCAGTGCAATATTCAACAGCATACACTGTGTGCAATAGAGGGAGCTAACGGAAGTTGCATGACAGCAGAAATGATCCAAATAAAAGGGAGCAAGAGAGGCACAAGAAGCTAAAAGGGAAGCCACAGGTGGGAGCATGGCGACAGACAGCCAGGGTGGTACAGAAGGTAGCAGTGTGTGCAGGACTGGGCAGGAGCAGGACAGGGCCCACAAAACTGAGCCATAAACAGGGTAGGAGTGGGGAGCCTGTGCCACTATGCAGGAAAGGCTGTGGAGTGCCACAGTGGACTGAGGGCAGTGGCAGGAGGCAGGACAGCCACAGCCAAGGCGGAGATGTACCCGGTGCAGGGGAGCATCAGGAACAGACAGCAGGGAGAACAGGACAACAGCGCTGGGAGAACACCAGCCAGGGACATAGCTAGTGCCACCTTCCAGATGGAGGCGGTAATGAGGGGTGTGAGAAGGCAGGCAGGGGGGTGTGGCCGTGGAAAGGCCCATTGGTGGTACACCCAGAACAGGCAGTACCAAGCCCGCACCAGCTTTGAACACTACTCTGACACAGAGATTAAGGGCTGGTACCGCATGAACGGGTGATCCTGTGGCAGCTCTGTGAGCTGTGCTGTGATGAGATGCAGGCACCCACACGATGGAGCCATGCTCTGTCAGTGGAGATGAAGGTACGGGCACCTTCCAGAGACCAACAGGGACATGACAGGCATAACCCAGTCAGCCACATCATGTCTACTCACACAGTTCCTCAGCACACTGCTGCCACATGCTGTGGAGTACATCCGTTTCCCCAGCATACAGGCAGGAGTGCACAGCACACATACAAGGAGTTCCACAGGGGTAGCCACGGTTGCCTGGTGTGCTCGGGGTCATTGACTGCACCCAATGTGGCCATCCACATGCCACCTGGCCTGGAGGGAGCGGCATACATCAATCACAAGGGATACGCAAGCATTAACTGCCAGGTGTGTGATGCCAGGGAGTGCATAACCAATGTCTGTGCCACACACGCTTGGGGGCACACGATGTCTTCATCTGGCACCAGTCCACACTGTGCCACAGGTTTGAGAGTGGGAACATCCCCACTGGCCATCTAGTGGGTGAGTATGCATATCATGCAGGAAGACATAAGCAGACATAGGGGTGCATAGTCAGAGGTGCTATGGGTACTGGCCTTGTCGGACCATGGCATACCAGACCTCCATTCTAATGTCCACCCTCTACACACAGGTGACAGTGGTTACCCGCTATGTCCCTGGCTGCTCACACCATACCGGTGCCCCACGACCCCATCGCAGCTATGTTACAATGAGGCATACCCACAACACGGAATGTCATCGAGTGGGTGTTCGGGATGCTGAAGGTACGTTCCAGTGTCTGGACACATCTAGCGGTGCCCTCACGGTACAGCCCTCGAAGGCATGTGGGCTATTCCTGGCCTGCTGTATCCTGCACAACATGGCCACTGACTGTGGGATAGCCATAGAGGTCGAAGAGGGGACAGCGATGGGATGATGAGGACGTCCAGCTGGTAATGGGCAGCCACCCTCTGGGTGAAGAGAACCCCACCTGATCTGGATGTCACAGCTGCACTGGGACACCATTACAGAAGAGCACTTTGGTCAACACAGGTAGGTCACAGAGCCATGCGCAACCACCAAGGGCAAGGACACAGCCCACAGACAGGCAGGGCAGGACACCATGGGTGGGCGGTGGTAAGGAATGGATCTGAGTGTGGCACCACACATGGCATCAGGGATGGACAGGGCTGAAGATGACATGTGCACACACGCACACACAACACAAGACATGCACAAGGGGTGAGATGGCATGCCAACCCCAATTGCCACCCCCACCCCACACACAGGTCCACACACGACCATGCCCAGTGGCCACCACTGTGCATGCCTCAGATGCTGGACACCTTTGCACTCTGGTGGACAGCACAATGCAGGCATCATCAAGTACACGCCACGGTGGCCAGTAGCCGGGAGGGTGTGCACAGGGGACCCGTGTGTGTGCAGAGCCAGGTACCCCACCCATGCATCACACAATGCACACCACACTGCACATAGGGCAGTGGCAGACAGTGGCCATGGTGGGAGACAGGTCAGTCATGTGGCACAGTACCATGGCCACCACAGATGTGTGGGTGGCCCTGCTGGACCTGCCAGCCATGCCAGGCTGACCATTGGCCTCATGGGGTGGCACCGATGGTCCCCAGGGGTGGCGCTGAGTGAAGCGCAACTGTGTTCACGCGGGGTCTTCAGCCCACCAATCATGCCCGCGTGAGGTGTGCTCAGTATGCCCACAACCCGTGCCGGTGTCAACACTGCGCCAGGTGTCGCGCGGTCGTGGGAATGGGGTGGACATGACACCCGCATGGTGTCTCTGCGGCGGATGGGCACCGAACTGGGTGCCCAATGTGGCCATAACAGCTGTCATTGCATTGGTCTGCCTGTCAATGGCAGCAGTCACATCTGCCTGCTGCAGGGCCATCTCTGCCAGGAGCAGACCGTGGTCCCTGCTGTGCCACTCCTTTGCCTGGTGCAGAACCGCACTGAGTGTATCCACAGCCATCACGAGCCATATCTGCTGATCTACTGAAGCCTAGAGTAGGCGGCTGTGCTCATCAAAGAGAGGTCATCTGCCGATCCGACCTACTGTCCCTCATGGTGTTCCTGGCCCATGCTGGCTCCAGCACTCCCTTAGCGATGGGTGCTGCACCAGAGAACCATGCCGGGAGCGCGTCCACATGCGATGCACTGCCACTGCCCCCAACATTGTCCCCATTGCCATTGGACGACTGCTGGCACTGCCCTCCGGCTGCTGATCACCAGGGCTCACCGGCGCCACCACAGCAGCCACAACAGCTCCACCTCCCTGGGCGCACACCAGTGCTGCCCCACTGGGGTGCACAGGCTGGGACTGTGTTGTTACACAGGCCTCCACAGCGGCACCACCGCAGCAACGCCTGTGCCGTTGCCTGCTGTGGGACCTTCCTGTGTTCCACACGTATCACTGTCAGAGCGTGTGGTCCATCATCATCAGTGCTGGATCCGGCGCAATCCATGTCCCAGCACGCTGGAGACCATGGCGCTGTCACGCTGGGACACAGGCAGGGCCTCGTCTGCACCTGCACCACCCTCATCAGTCCGGACAGACGACAAGTATGCACTAGTCCGGTTCCGCGGCCACCTGTGGAGTTGGATGGGCGATCCTCCATGTCCAGGGCATCCCCTCAGGGACACGCCCCACCACCGCTGACCCATGTAGATGCTCAGGAGCTGTAAGGAACACATCACTATTAGTGGCTCCGCCTGCCCTGTGGCATTCCCTTCAGCACCCACACAGTGACAGCACAGGACCTGCCATGCAGTGATGGGCTGCCACCCATCTGGAAGCCACCACCAGGAATGCCCTCGATGGCACAACACCGCATGCTGCTGGCTACCCACTCCTCCTGTGTCAGGCGTGGCACATCCGGCTGGCCCCCGCCGTGGCAGCACATGCAGCCCTGATGGCAGCCACCTTATCTTTGATCCTCCTCCTGTCAGGCCGACCTTCTTCTACACCCTGCATGGACGCTGGTGGCTGCCATGCTGGTTCATGGCATGCACCACCTCACCCCATGCCGCAGCATGGGCCTGTGGCATTCCCACTGTCTGCTGAGAGCAGTTCCTGTTGAGATATGCCTCAAACAGGGCATCTGATTCAGCCCAGGTGAAGTTGGCCTCCTCCTTCTCCCCGTCCCTGTTCCTCCTCTTCTTTACGTTCGGTCATGGTCGAGCCTGTGGAAATGACAGGTGCTACCTTGGACTGTGCAGTCCCATTCAGCTCTCTAAACCACAGTCCCCATTTCCAGCCAGCATGCAGCCCACCACAATAGACTGCAACACCTAACTATGTCCTCTGCGGCCGCGTGTCACATTTTATATAGCATAGCGCATGCAAATGAGGCAGGCACAACTGTAAGTGGATGCTAATGCAGTGGTTGCGCCATGGAATGGCTGATGAGCTGATTTGCATATGCTGGCTGAATATTGTGCTGTTGTGCCTTGTGCAATGTTGGTGAGTGTGCTCAGGCTATGGTGCAGCACTGTGGCGTGCGCCAATCGGCACCACATGGCACATGCCTGGGGTGCTGACCCAGCGCATGTGGTGCTGCTGATGTGCTGTGCAGGAGGCAGTGCAGGGGCATGGCCACCACTGTGCCTGTGGTGCTCGTGCCCTGGTGCACCATAGGTGCCATGGAGCCACAGTGTGGTAGGCCATTGCAGGGTGTCACACACAAGCACCCTACTGCGCTACATGCAGGGCATCCCAATAGTGCTGTGGTGCTCTGTGGGTGGACATACCCTGACCCTGCGGTTGATCTTTGCCCCCTAGGTGCTATCGTCCACATGGGTGCACCCTATCGCTCAGTTTAGTGACAGTGTGATGGGGACTGGCAGTCAGTACCATGCTTCCTCTGCATGTGGGGCACATGCACTACAGAGTGCCATTTTGATAGCGATAAACACTGAAGGATGCCACATGGGAGAGTGCAGGTGTGAAGGCTATTGAGCTAGCCAACTTGGTGGCCATAGTTGAGCCTTATGCTGGTGCCCTATTTGGGAAGGATCCCTCAACAGGCCATGTAGTGCTGTGTGGCAGGAGGTGGCTGATGGCCTGGAGGAGACAACCGGGATCACCAGAACAGCAGGCAGTGTCGCCACGGGTATGATGACCTACAGTGGAGGATCCTGACCAACTGGGGTGTCTGCAGGCACGTGCCCAGCGGTGCCGTGCTACAGCCAGTAGGTGCTCCATCCATACACTGGTGGCATCCGTCTGTCCGGGTATCATGGTGTGCATGTAACCACCCGCGCAGGGGTGGAGTCGTCTAGTGGGGTGGTGGTGGGGGTGCATCATGGCTGGGCTGTGGGCATGCACACATTGGGGACTTTGCTACTGGTTTGTACTGATGTTTCCCTCTCCATGTTTGCACCCTAGGCCGGAGGAGCACCATCGGCAAGGCAGGCCGTGTACAGGAGGAGCAGGACTGGTGGGTGCACTGCCGATGCAGCAGGGATGTGGTGGAGGGGCCATGGGCAGCAGCACCCTGCTGGTCAGGATGCAGGTGAGTGCCGTGTTTCCCCTTACATCTGTGCATGCTGGGTTGCAGGGTGGTGGCGGGGCATGGCCACCAGCACTTGACCCCACTGCCGTGCATGCCACATGGTGCACTCAGCACTGTCTTGTGGCACTGCATGTGCAGGGGCGTCTAGAGTGGTCCTTGCATGCACTGGGTACATGGCTGTGCCACTGCCTGCACCGCATAGCCATGTCACTGTCACGACCACGGTGGTGCTGTGCGGGACATGGGCAGTGGTGTGTGCAGCATTCCACATGGCTGTGGGTGCCTAGGTAGGTGGGTCATGTGGGCATGGTCACTGTGGGTGGTCACATGCCATCACAGGGCGTGGCCCACAGCTGTATGCCGTGCACAATGGGTGGGCTGCAGGGCTCTGGCCAGTCTCGTAATGACTCTGCTCCCTTGTCCTGGGTGGACAACGCTGGACTGCACTCAGGGAGTGTCCAGAGCTGCTGCAGCTGGTGAGGGCCACAACTGAGCTGCTCCAGAGGATGGAACAGGGTGGAGGGCGGTGTCACCAGTGGAGACACAGAGATGGCAGTGGGGAGAGGGTCGGCGTTAGGCTCCTATGCCCCTGATATGCATTCCCCCTGGACTAACCCTCACCCTTCATCCCACTCCCAGTTGTTCACCTTTTCCCCATGCCTACCCCCACCTGGTATGTGGCCCTTCACCCCCACATTGTAAATAGTTTTATATCTGTTTGTATATTATTCACATCTTTAATACACACTTATTTGTTATTTGTTATGACAACTGTGGTGGTCTCAGTATTTGCAGCGGGCTTGTGGTGCTTGGCTGCAGTGGTGTGCATGAGCGTCGTGGTGGTGCAGGCCTGGGCATGTGTGTGTGTCGGCAGGGACCGCCTATGGTGTGGGTGGGGACTCGGTCCCTGTCTGTGGTATGTGTGTTGTTCCCTGTGCACTGGATGCTGTACAGTGGTCCCTGGTGCATCGCTGTGTCCCTGGTGCTCCTGTCAGTATGTCCATGGCCCGTGCAGCTGGCACCCTTGTATGTCTGTGGTATGCACAGTCTGCTGGCATGTTATTGGTGGCTGTCCATGCTGGCCACCCTCTGGCCAGCACAATGGCAGCTTGCCTCCTGTCACCGGTATGGTGCACGTCTGCCTCGGGTGGCACTGTGGCCTATGCTGTTGTTGTCCCCCTCAAGCTGTCATTGGTGTCTGATGCAGGGTCTGTGTTCTGATGTCTGTCACTTGTGCTCTGGCCCACATGCTGGTGGCAGGCGGCTTCATGGTGCATGCGCAGGATGGGCTGGCACACCTGTGCCATGGTGGGGTGCAGGCTGTGCATGCACAACATCAGTGGTCACATGCCAGCAGAATTTGTTGCCCTGCTATTGTGTCCCTGTGTTGGGGTGCCTTGGGTCTGAGTGGGTGTTTGTCCGTGCCCTGTGTTGCATCCTTGTGGCGCAGTGCTTCCATGCACCACTGTGGGCGTCTGTGCTGGCTGTTGGGGCCAGTGCTGGGACAGGTGTGTGCATGGGTGGGTGTGCAGGGTGCTGTCCTGCTAGTGGTGGGGTCCAGGGCAGGCCTTGTCACGCATGGGTCCCTCAGGTACCGATGCAGGGGTCGATCTCTCTGCTGTGCCATGGGGGGGGAGCCATGCAGGCAGCACTGTGTCTGCAGTTGTTGTCTAGCGTCGGTGGCTGGTGCCACCCACTGCAGGGGTGCTCACAGTGGGGCTGCCATGCATAGCTGCATGTGGTGCAGAGGGTTGGATTGTCACAGTGGGGGGTGGCATGCATTCCGGTGCCATGCACTGTTGGGCGCTGCTCTGGGCAGGGTGTCTGGGGATCGCTGTGCAGGGTGTGCTCTGCATTGGTCAGATGGGGTGGCACTGGGTGGCCGGCCCTCCTTGTGTTGCAGTCACTGCTTGACAAGGGTGTGCTGGGGCACCGTGCCCAGCTGTGGTTCGGTGCTGGTGTTCATGGGCTGGTGGTTCATCCAGCTCACCACAGGTTGTGCAGTTCATGGGGTGTGGGGGGCACTGTGGTCTGCTGTGTGCTTCTCCACCCATGGCTTCCATGGGTGGTGCACCTGCATCCTGTCCCAGCTCATCCCTGGTTGTGCTACTGTGCTACTACCCTGCTCCATTACGCATCCCTGGTTGTGCTACTGCACATCAGCCCTGCACCACTGTGCATCCCTGGATTGCGCCATGGTGCAGTTGGCATGATATTCAGTTGTGTTAGCGACGGCTTTCCAGCCCTGCTTGTGTTTGAATATTAGCATGTGCATGGCCGCGACTGCACTTGAGCCAGCTCCTGCTATTGCTTTACTTTGTGACGCGGATGAATATCCGGGCCACAGTATATATATTTATATAATGGGGGTGAGAGCTATTCCAGTGCAATAAATTGAGATATTCTCACTCGCGATGAGATAATTGCTCACTGTGGTGAGATAAATGCTCACTGCAGTGAGATAAATGCTGATGACATCGGTTTTCCACACTCTGCTTATGTAATCACACATCGGTTTTCCACACTCTGCTTATGTAATCACTCACTCACTCACTCACTCACTCACTCACTCAAGCTAGCATTCTAAATGAAAGTGTTTCAAAATCAGTTTCTGTCTCACTGAAGCCTGCAAATTACTCAGTTAGCATTGCAAAACACTTAACCTGTGTCCCAAAGTTTCCAACACTCCTTGCCCATTTCTGTGCTAATCTCAGCATAAAAGCAATCTGAATTCAAATGAAACTCATGTACAAAGCAGTTTCTTCTCACTGAAACCTGCAATTAACACAAC
Organism: Neoceratodus forsteri; assembly: GCA_016271365.2. Taxonomy (NCBI): domain Eukaryota; kingdom Metazoa; phylum Chordata; order Ceratodontiformes; family Ceratodontidae; genus Neoceratodus; species Neoceratodus forsteri. The sequence continues at coordinate 276,394,699 of CM057451.1, forward strand.
TGTCTTTTGAGGGCATATGCCTTCTTCACCTGAACAAACTGACACAACAATGGGCTTTGGAGAAATGGCCACAGCCATGTGTTTATTGATAAAACAGATTATCCATATATACAATTGCTTCAACGTGTTGTAAGCAGCTAGGTGTCTTTGAAAGAATCTAGCTCCCTTGGAGCACTAGATAATTGCTGGCTGACCCTCCTCCCAGGGTTGGGCTGCCACCACCAGCCGGACCCACAGGGACAATAGCCTCGGGGCATGAGGGGATGGCTCTGTGACCGCTGCGGCTAACTCCTCCCCTGTCAGAGAATCCACCATGCTGCGGGACACTGCCCAAAGAGGGAGCCCTCTGGACTCCACCCGTCAAGCCCACCCTCCTGTCAGCCTCAGGGAGATCTGGCTGGTCAAGACACGTGATCCCTGTTACCCCCTCCACAGCTTTCCAAGACTACCAAGCCACACTTACAATGTTCATGACTGTGGCCTACCTATATGCTCCCTAGCCTACTCTAACTAGAATGACTCCCCCTTGCTGGAGAAGGCAAAAACCCAGAAAATCCAGTGGGAAAAAATGGGAAATTCCTTCTCGACCCCTAAGGCGATCCCCTTAGTGGGAAAGCAAGTTCCTGTACCCTCCATGTTTCCCCCTGCTTTTACGGGGTGCGGTTTGGGTGGGATGTGACCTGGGACAAGGAGTAATGAGGAGAATTCCTCCTGTGCAGCCCCTTTTAGGAGCCTGGCTCCTCCTGTCCCTGGCCACAAGCTCCCCTCCCGGGAACCTATCCCCCAGCCCCTTCTGGGCAGTCCTACCTGGGTCCCTATTGTCATTCACGTGTCTCGCCCCTGCCCTCAGACAAAGCCCCGCCTGCTGTGATACCTTGCAGGCTCCTCCATTGTCTTTGAGGGCATATGCCTTCTTCATCTGAACAAACTGACACAACAACAGGCTTTGGAGAAATGGCCATAGCCATGTGCTTATTGATAAAACAGTTTATCCATATATACAATTGCTTCAGTGCTATGCACAGCTAGGTAGCCTTGAAGGAATCTAGCTCTCCATGGAGCACTAGATCGTTGATGCTTGACCCTCCCTCCCAGGGAGGGCCGCCTACCACCAACCCAGACACTGCGGGGGACAACAGCCCCAGGGCATGAGGGATGGCTTCTGTGACTGGCTGTGGCTAGCTCCTCCTCTGTCAGAGGATACACCATGCTGTGGGACACTGCCCAAAGAGGTGCCCTCCAGACTCCATCCGTCAGGCCTGCCCACCTGCCAGCCCTCAGGGAGATCTGGCTGGCCAGACACTAATAATCCTCTGTTACCTCCACAGTGTACCAAGACTACCAAGCCGCCACATAAGTTTCACCACTCACGCCTCAACAAGCACCTCATGCCAATACTCACCACTGCCCGTTGTATGTCATTCAAAACAAGTCTAATCCTTTCTCTGATAGATGTCCCCACCTCTGCTATACAGATCAGGCTTTTCAGACACTCCCAGGTGCTGCTATGGACCCCCATGGAGTCCATAATTGGTCTCATGGCCATATTCTGCAGCCAGTGCACCTTCTGTATTGCCCTAATGTTCGGGTGCCACCACTGCTGCTGCTGCACTGTATCAGACTAAATTATATGCACCTAGGGCCACCATTGCTTCACTTTTGCCAGGTCCTGCCTGACTGTCTCCTTAAGTGCCCTCGCATACATAACCAATAAATCATTTCCCCTCAAATGGAGGACTAAAACATCTAGCTGCCACCTCTCCTGGGCTTTTGCTTGCAGTGTTACAATTAACTCATTCCATCGCATCCCATACTGCCCCAACCAATGCACCTCTGCCCTCTTGGATGCCAGGAACAGGTTCTCTCCTCTGGGATACTGCCTCACCCTCACGGGCCACCCAATGGATGCATGAGTGGCCACAAATCCAGATTTGCTCAGCTCGGGCCACAACACCTGTCCAAACAAAGCAAAAGAGATTATAACATGTGTGGTCTTATGTATCTTCAAAAGCCTGCAACTTCCATCTACCCAACACCTGTATTGTCCCATCTGCCAAGCCGTCCACCGTGGAATGTGATGCTGCTCCAATCCTAAATGAGTGCATGTTGTACTGCTCTGCCAAGATTCCCAGCTGTTGCAAGGTCTTTTGCAACACGTGCCTAGACTGGTACACTGTTAGGGGCCCACCTCCTTCATGACAGAAGAAGGCTCCCCCATTGCTGGGAGCTGAGTTATATAATCCTGTACCCATGCTCCCACATCCCACTGGAGCCCATGGGGCACCGCTAGTTGGCACCACTGCCCATGGGCAAGCTGATTGGTCTTGCTTTTCCTAATATGGACAAAGACTCCAGACATTGTGACCTCCATGTCCACGTCTGCCAGCACTAATGGTCTCCCAGTAGTCTTGCTGGGATGCAGAGCTCAGACACCTGGAATGCCCCACAAATGTTACCAAGTACACTGTTCAGAACAGCCTTGTCTCATCAGAGGATGAGCATACCTTAGGCAACTCATTCCAGATCTGCTTGAATATGGCAGAGCTGATAGGACGTCTGTTGTCCGTACCCCCTGGGGTTGTCTGTGCCCAACCTTCCAGCATCTTCTGAAGGACAAATGCCCTTGTAGAGTTGGAGAAGCCTCTGACTTTCTGGAACCAGGCAATGCCAGCAATGTGCTGTTCGACTGTTGCTCAGGAGACCCGCATGTTTTTGATCAGTATGTATTCGCACAGCTGTGCAACTGGGATCGGCCATGTCGTTGCCCACTCTTGTGTGAACTGCACTTCCAGAAAACAGTTGACTCCCCTCTGGTATGCTATATGCATCCTGGGTGCCAGGGCCTTCTCAATCAACTCCCAGTCCTCTGGGTTATCAACTCCCCATAGGAATGGCGGACTTCCCTGGACTGTAGGTCTGCCACTGGTGCCAATTCTCAGAACCTCTGCCACTGTAAACAAGAAAGAGCACCAGCAATGCCATTTTCAATACCTGGTACATGCACTGCCTTAAATGTAATATTCAACATCAGACACCTGAGAACAAACACCCGCTAAGGTTGCCCATCAGGCCCTTGCCCCCAACTGTTTGTTTATGGTATACACCACTCGGTGTTGTCTGACCTGAATGTGATGTGCTTGCCTCGCAGCACATCCTCCCAGAACCACCAATGCCACGACAATGGGGAAAATTCCATCACCATTATCTGCCTCATGATGCTTTGTCTGATCCACTCTGAAGGCCACTGCTCTGCATGCCATTTCCCTTGCAAGTAAGCCCTGAAGCCTAAGCCTCCCAAGGCATCTGTGAAGAGTTCAAATCTTCACTGGACACCAGAACTGGCCACATCGACACCCCATTGAAGCATTGCAGAAATGTCCGCCAAATGCCTAGGTCTGCCCACATTGCCACTGTGCCCCAGATTTTATGGTGCGGTGTTGTACAGCCCACCCCAACACCTGCCAGACACCTCATGAATGTCCTGCATATGGGCATTACAAGGCAGGTGAAATTGAGATGGCCCACTAGTTGCTGGAGCTCCGGTAATGTGACTTTCCACTCCCTCATCACAGCGTCCAGCCGGTGCACAAGGCTGCCAGCTTATCTTGGGGAGCAAGAACACTTGTTCCTCATGTCAATCTTGATCCCCAGGAAGGAAAGCCTTGTGCATGGCCCCTCCATCTTGTCCTGGGCCAATGGTACTCCCAGCTCGTCGCACACCTCTTGGAATGTTGCCATGATATGCGCATTGCCCTAAGCCAGCCCTCCCCACAAACAGAAAGTCATCCAAATAATGAACCATGTGGTTGACTTTGGCTTTCTGTGCCATGGCTGAGAGCAGAAATGTGCTGATTGCTGAAAAACCACAATGCCAGAGCACACCCATGGGCATGCAGTTGTCCATATAGTAGTACCCATCAAATTTCATGACCAGTAGCTCTCCTATATGCTGGAAACACTGGCAACAGACGGAATGCTGATTCTATATCTTCCCCAGCAATGCCCCTGGCCAGCCTGTTGCACCACCTCCACTGCCCTGTCAAACAACGTGTAATACACTGCGGTGTCGACTGGATCGATGTAGGTGTTGACTGAATCCCCTTCTGGAGTCACGACAGGTGGTTTATCATTCAGAACTCTCCTGGCACCTTTTTGGGGACTAAGCCAATGGGCAACACCCTGGAACCGTGGGCAAGGGGGAGAGGAGAAGGGGCAGCTGATCTGACCGCATCCAGCTCCTTCATTATCTTGACCCACCACGACTTCCTGGCTCCTTGGCAGAATGCAGGTTGTCAGCCTCGTATGCCCTCCTGAGCCTTGGTAAGGTATATGGAACCCCTCCCTGAAACCTTCTGCCAAAGAGCGGCGGCCACCCTGTCTGGGTAGTTGACCACCCACCCTTCAATATTTTCGGACTTAACCGCTGTTGGCGGCCTTTGTCCCTCCTTCTGAAAGGCGAAATGCTTGCCTTTGTGCCCCCGCCTCTGTCACCTTCCCACACTGTTGAAGCGAGTGTGGTTTCCTGCACCCCATACACTTGTGCTTGTATCTACAATGCTCAGTCTTACATGACCCCTGGTTGTAGCTGAAACAATGCCCTTTCCCGCCCCCTTCACATTACCCCATTGATAACCTTTCTTTGGCGACAGGGGCACCTCACTGGGAAACCACTGTATGTGTGTTGAAACCTTCCCTCCAAATCAATCATCCACAGCAGTGGGAGATCCAAGACTGCCTAAGATCGTGGCTGCGTCTCATTGTTGTCTCCTCCACTACTCCTCATAATATTCTGACCACCTTCCACCTGGTTTACTAGCGTGCATGGTCATTATTCTATTAAAGTAGACCCACAACCCATCAGCATTCCCAGGGCTGCCCTGGGTAAGGATCCCTAGTAAATTGTGAACCCTGTGGCCCAGTTCTCCCCATGTCCACCACACAGTTGCTTTTCACTTCTGTTCGACCCCATCATCCCTCTCCTTGTCTTTTATCTCTTTTCTGGCTCTTTTGGCCAGTTTAGAAACAAAGATGTCAACATATTCTCCGTTGATTATCTTTTGCCTCACCTTATCTGCCAGGGATAGAAAGCTCACTGATCCTTGCTGCTCTGGCATTGGTGGTGGTACAGATGCCACTCCTGCATCAGCATCCCCGATCCCTGCTATGCCAGGACCACCTGGGCTACCTCTGGCCGAGTCCTATTAGGGGTCCACCAGTAATTCCAGCAGCCAGTGAAGCTTCTGCCCAACACCTGATTGACTCAGGATTCCCGCCAGAGGCCACATGCTATGCTCCCCACCTCTGTGGGTATCACCATGCCACGCCCCTGAGCCTTGCCACTGGCTGGCTGCCCAACCCCAAGGGCTGTCTGCTGTGGGACCTAGGGCCCATTACTCCCAGTTGAGGAGTTAGCTTGTGGCAGGATGGGTTGACCCTGCCTGAATTGCTCATGAGTCTGCAGCTCGCCTGCAGTGATGCTGGCTGGTCCTCTGAAGAACCCCCAGCAGACCCAGGCTTATGGGTTCCAATGCCATCGTTTCCCTCCTGTGCCCTACCAGCACCTTTTGCATGGCCTCTCACTCTCTGCCCCATTTTGACTGGTGCCCTCTGTTCCTGTTGGGGCACCTCCACTCTAAGGAGAGCCCTCAGCCCCTCAGCTGACAGCTGATCCAACTCTGGCATACCCGCTACTTGGTCCACTGCTGCTGCTCGTGATCAGCCCTCTTCCTTCGTGCTTTTTCTGAGGAGGAAGAGGGTGCCTCAATGTCTCATCTGAACTGGGTTTCAGCTTCTCTGGCTCTTGCCCGGACGTGCCCAGCACCTCGCTGGAGACACAGGTTCAGCTGGCAGGGCCAGCAGTGCCAGGTTATCCAGCTGCTTCCCAGGTTGGCCTCCTCTGGGTTCTTGGGTTCTGGTGGAAGCTGGCCCCAAAGATCCTGCTCCCCATCTTCACCCTGCTCCCTGATCAGTGCCTCCCACCATGCCTTATCCTTGCCTCGGACGGTGGCCAGCTCGCTCATCTTCACAATATGCCTGTAATAAAACAAATCATGGCCACTCTCCCCTTGCTGGTGCTTAAGCTGATGCTGCTACAACCAACATGGGTCATTGACCCTGGGACATTTTGCACCTTGTTTAATTTTAATTAATTTTTTTTTTACATTAACTGCCCGGCTAGTAGCACCACCTACCTTGCTCGGCCCCTTCACAGCATGCATAAAGGGGCTGTGGCATGCTGACCCTGGTCCTTTTGGTTGTACTTTCCATCACCCAAAGCCATTCTTCCAGCTTGTATCCTCTACTGGGCTACCATGTCATTACTTGCCTTTCAATAACCCCCTTATCTAATCATAACAGTGTAAGCTGTATATCTTACTTAAATCATGCATATATCATAACTTTTGTTCTTCCTATTTCCTCTCATTTACATTTTCCCAGCTCTGCCCTAATTCACCCCCTTCTCTTTCCCTATGTTCTGCTCTGCCTATCATGCGGCCTCTGCATTGTTGCGCATGCGTGAGGCCCTACTGCCCTCACTGTGCAAGCTGTCTGCCCTCTCATGGTTGGTCTCTGCTACTGCGCCACACTGACAAGATCCATCTATCTGGCTCCACTTCCTGCAGTGCCCACATGCTGCATGCAGTCATGATGTCTGGCAAAACCCAGGCACCCTTCTAAGCAATGTCCTCTGCTCCCAGGCTGATGCAGGAGAACCAGACCATCAAGCCAACACCAACAAGCCCCGCTTAGGGGCAAAAGGAACCCCAGAACTGTCTCTTGCAGTCTCCATGCTTACATTTCTTTTCCCCAGACTGGCCATCGAGACTCCGCTGCACTATGCCCCACCCTGGGTAGCTAGGCCCCCACCAGCCTGGAGGTATCGGGATCACCAGCTGTACCTGCCTGCAAACCAAGCCATGGCCATTGAACTCTGGGGCTGTCTCTCCTGCGCCAGCTGCAAGAAGAACTCGCCCTCCACAGTAGAGACCATTCCCCTCCACGGGAGAGAAAAACCAGGCCGCCACCAGCCGGATGCAGTCCCAAGAAGCACTCCCTGGCCCTGAACACAGGCTGTGTTTGTTGATGGTGAGTTCCCCCATCGGCCCACTGAAGGACCTTGGACCACTTATGTGGCCATGGGGCAGGAAGCCGGATCTCGTTTATGAACCCCCGCCTGCAGTGCTCCTGACTCTTGGTTCTGCACATAGGTCCTGCCCCAGGGCCACCTTGGAGGGGTACTGGGTGAAAAGAACTGCTTGGCCTGCAAATACTGGGGACGAGGCGCCGCTTTGAGTCACGTGTGTCCCAGTGTTGTGGTCAGGCTGCCAGGCACATCTTCACTGTGGAAGGCCCTTCAAGCAACCAGATGCGGGATGCCAGCCCATCTGACCGGACCTCCTGCTGACGTTCAGGTAAGCACCATCAGTCTTATCAGTAAGATCTTAACAAGTAACACCCTGCAGTGTGGTGCACAGTGTGTGTATGCCCATCATACCAGATGGGGTAGGTATTGTGGCCTTTGTTGGAAGGGCCAAAAAGACAACTTGCTGGAGTATGGTACAATAAATCTATAATTTTGGAAGTACATCTTGGGTGAGTGCTGTTCTTCTGTGTGTGTATGCACATTTGGCGATTTTACATCAGAAGTTTGTGGCATTATAGCACTTGGTTAGCGATAGTCAGTGTGTTTCATGCCAGTTACAAACTGAACTGCCGATAAGCTGCATTCCTTAAATAAAACTGTTTCTATGTTGAGGTGTTGCTATGTTTTATATAGTGTTAAGGTGGAGGGTAAATAACGGCACGTTACCTTAAAATACCTTTGCATTGCAACTTTATTCTAGTACAGGATGTGTCAAATTATAGTGGTAAACCTCAGTTACTATATTGGGACCACTCTGCATTAGGTGCCAGTGAGAATTGGGCATGCTTCCCTGGTGTCTAGTGGCACCCTCCACCTGCCAATCACTGTCCCTAGTGGCACTGGCACCCCCCATATCTTTCCCTGGTGTATAGAGGCACCCCACCCTCCATTCCCAGTATCTATCTATCTATCTATCTATCTATCTATCTATCTATCCATCTGTCTGTCTAGGGGTGTTGGCTGCACACTCAAGCAGATTTAGATAGACCGGGTGGTCTGTTTCTGCTGGCACATTCATATGTTCGTATGTTCGTGATATCTCAATCTGACACTGGGATGCCCAGCCCTCCTCGCCAGGTGCCCCCCCACAGCCCATTCCCCTTCTGTTAATATCTGCCAACATTGGCCCCAATCCCCATTTTGTCATTATAAGCCCCCTACCCCTTCAGCAGTGTGGGACACTGGAGGGCCAAATATCAGTTTATTCCTACCTGTAAAAAGAAACAGCCCCAGCATTTTTTTTTTTTTTAACCTGAAAAAATGAAAATGATCCCTCATTGTCTTTGCCATCTCCACACCCATCCCAACCCTCCCACTGAGCACCCACCACCCACCCCTTACCCTATCCTTACCTCTGGAGGTCATACGCTGTCATCTTCTGTGGACTGGATATGTCTGCACTCTTCAAAGCTGAACCATGAACTGAGGAGTCAATGTAAGTGCTGTAAAATGTATTTCAATGGCATTTTGAACTTATGTTCATAACTTTGCCATTTTTAGGACTTCTCACCAAAATTTCAACATAGCCTTTTTGGGACCTCACCTCATGAACACTGTCACTATCATTTTGTTAGTCAGGCCTGGAAGGTAGTTTTGAGGTCGCTGCATGAAATCACCTTTATGCAAGAATAATGAAATTTCTCCACCAGTGTTCATGAGGTGGGTTACAAAAAGGCCATGTTGACAATTTGGTGAAAAAGTCCTAAACATGGCTGAGTTATGCTTTCTTTTAAATGTTTCTATGCACGCACATAATGTTGGTAATTTTCAACATTTTGACTCCAAATTTTCAGGATAGCCAATTCTTCACACCACCTCATGAACAGTATAGCTGTCATTTTCACATCCTGTCCAAAATGTGTTCCGCACCTCTGGCATGGAATGGCATTTTGCCACTGATTTGAACATTTTCAGCTATGGATTTTATGAGCTGAGGTCATACAAAGATTATATTGAAAATTTGGGGTCAAATGTGAAAAATGAAAGCTATGACCATTCATTGCAATTTTCGCTATGCACCTCATAACTTTTGAACTTTTGATGTTTGACCTCAGATTTTCAACATAGCCATCTTATTACCCCACCTCATGTATGCCACAGCTGTCATTTTTCAAATCCTGCCCAAAATGTATTTTCACACCTGTGACACGGAATGGCACTACAGTTGTACAGAATTACATTACTATGGGAGTCAAAAATGTTCTGTCCTAGGTATATGAGGTGAGGTAATAAGATGCCTATGCTGCCAATTTGGTCCTATAAATGGAAGCATGTTGCCTCAAGGGTTTAGTGCTTCCACAGCTGGCATACATATATGCATCTGTGGAGGGATGGGAGTGCAGATCCAAAGGGACCCTGTGCTCCTACAGTAAAATAAGGATACAATTACACTATCTCAAACAGTAGGAATAGAGTTCAAAACTGCAGTTAATGTTTCTAGTTAGTTAAAGCCACAAAGTAGGGAATGTGGCACTAGGGTTTCCAAAGCTAACAGGTCACTCCCACCCTGTGCACATCAACAGGCATCGGAAGTCTGCTTTGGGGTCATTGGCCCCAGTGCTCAGCCACATTCTCCTACACTGTACCCATCTCAGCTTATTTACTTGTGGAATGGGGTGAGCGTTAGGGTCAACAAACCCAAAGCACACCACCATTGCCTGCTGGTGTGTGCAGAGTGGGTGTGGGGTGTTAGCTGTGTTAGCTTTGGAAACCCTAACACCACATTTCTACTTTTGTGGCTTTACCCTAACTAGAGTATTAATGCAGTTTTTGCAAAACATATCTATATCTATACCTATCTATACACACACACAGTGTATATATATATATATATACTGCATATATATATGTCTATATATATATACCATTCCTAATTGCAAGCTTTCCATGGCCATGTATCATGTATCTGAAAGAATTATCATGGAAGTGCAGAATTCACCAGTTCTGAACACCTGCAGTTCTCAGTAAATACTTTTTTTTTGCAGTTGTTTAACCAGGAGTAGCACACTAAGCTGAAAGCTTGTTTACAGGTGTGACCTGGGAGCACAGGAAAGTTAAGTGACTTGCTCAGGGTCACACAGTATACAAGTGGGGCAGTGGAATTCAAACCCAGGTCTCCAGATTTGCAGTTCAGAGCCTTAAACCACTGTGCAAACTGCCTCAAAATTTTAAGTTCCCATACTGAGTCGAACACAGGCTGCCTGGGTGAAACCAGGAATCCTAACCACCAGACATTATGGGAAAACTTGGGACACCAGACATGGCGCTGTCAGAGAAATAATGAGAAGGGTACCACAGATCAGGCCCACATATTCTGGGGTTGTCCCATTCTCATACTGTACAATACTGGTCTGATATCTCCAGTGTCCTGGGAGCCCTGTTTGACATTCCAAACCCTCTTCCTTTATCCTTGATCCTGATGGGCATCTCCCAGAAGGACTAGCACACAGGTAGACAATTAAAATTACTAGTAATATTAGTGTCTGGGGCTAAAAGGTGATTACAAGACTTTGGTTAAAACCCCCCCCTGCTATCCAACAATGGCTAGAATTCATTTTCTTTATCACTTGGAAAATGAACCTCTTACTGTCTCAGGTATTTATTGTTTCCAAGAAACATGGCAAAATTTACATTATATAGATTAGATGCAGATACAGTATTTTTTCCATACAAATGATCATAACAACTACTTTAGTTCACAATCTTCGGTACTGTGCATCATTAAAAATGTAGCACATTGTAAATTAACTATATCTGGCTTCAGTAGGTGTCACAAAGGCTTTGACTTCATGAGAACGCTTCATCATTAAACTGCAACTGTGTTCAGTTTATTGTATAACAAACCTAGGAAAATACACTGCTTGTAAAGTACTGTTAACATTTTTTCTTGCTTTCCACTGTATGCTTTTTAGCTGAAAACCTTTTAAATAAAAATGAAATTACAGCACTGCCTGACTCACCCAAAAACACCCTCTTCTAATCAATTCAAAATGGGCAGACTGTGACTCTCATTTGCTAGGCTACTCATTATATCTAAGTACCTTGTTTACAGCAGAGGCGTTCAACTGCGCCAGCACCCCACTATTCAACACACTATATGGGTGTGGAAATGGGCAGCTACAAACATACTGGTCTACATGATGCTGTAAACGCTCCCTCTCTGCAATAATGACAGGCTCAAAATAGATGCCAAGTCTATCTGTTGGCCATCCTGGGAAAGTAAAGGGATATGATCCTCGTGTCCTCCTCAATAACAACAGGAGTTCTCAGATCATTTGATAAATCCTCCAGAGGTGAAACGTCATACACTGTTTTTTCCACCTTCTACAAGCTTAATTAGTATGAATAAACTGCTTAGTCTGAAAGAAATAAAATGGACATCAATTTGTTACTTTTTGTTAAAATGCTTGCCAGAAATACCTTTTCTAGGAATCCCAAAATCCAGGTTACCCAGCTTAGCGAGAGGAACCATTCACCCATGTTCTCTGTATGAGAACAGTGGGACTTTCTTGAATGTTGAATTCCCAGCTGAAGACCTGCTCCTGGCTTTAGTTCAAGCAGTAAGCCAGCAATTTCCTGTTCTCTTTTCTCTCTCTCTCTCTCTCTCTTTGTCTATCTGTCTATCTGATAAATTATTTCTTATCTATCTGTCTATCTATCTATTTATCTAGCTATCATTTATTTATTTATTCAGGCTTTTGGTGATCAGTTTTCATTTCTATGTGTAACAGCTGTTTTATATATTTTATGACTTGAATTATTTGATATGTTTTTAAAATTCTGTAAGGCCTTGGTTTTTGAAAGGCGCCTAAGAAATAAAGTTATTATTATCTATCTATCTATCTATCTATCTATCTATCTATCTATCTATCTAATCATGTCTTAAAGCAGCAGTACAACAAAACGGCTAAAATTTGACCCCCATTTTTTCTTCCTAATTGATGCCAGATGTCTTTCACTTTATTTTGATGGTAATATTTCCAGTTTTCATTGTCATTTAAAATTTTATGAAAGTTTTAATGCATTATTTCTCAAGAAAAAGATGGCTGCCTCATTTTGCATAGAAATAATAGTGGGGACCCCAGGAGGGTAAGAAACAAGACAAAATGCAAATGCACAGTACACAACATAGAAATCATCCAGAAAACCCAGATCAATAGTTCTGCCAATATTTTTCATAACCATAGCAGAAAACTAGCATTTTGGAATAACATTTTTATTGCACTGCTGCTTTAAGTGGACAGGGTGCCCACCTCTGGTACCAATTCTTTCTCCCTCTCCACTTCAGGTCATCCTTCCACCCTTCCCAATAATTATTTTAATATATAAGCAGATTGAGTGCCCATTCCTGGCATCATTTCTCTTGATACACTCCCCCACCGCTGTAGGTCATCCACCCCCTTCTCCTTATGTAGGTGGTGGCACCATTGTGCCACCCTGATGCCGCTGAACACTACCCCAACAACCTTAACAGTAGGGTGTGCAATCCCAGTGCCATAATATCCCTGAAATAAAGAAAACTGTCCCTCAATTTTTCCCTGTAAAAGGAAAAAGGTCCCTCACTGATCAGACTCCCCTCCACACACCCCACACACCCCACCCCCGGCCCCACTCAGCACCCACCACCCCACACCCCTCTACACCACCCACATACCATCACCCACCCAAACATATCCCACAGCATAGATCCACTCTATGATCAAAGACACATCTTGCTACTGGAACTGGTAACTGAGATAGGAGAAAATCAGGTAATTGCAGTTTCATGTATTTCAATGGGGTTTGAACTTTGATTCATAACTTTGCCATTTTACATATTTTGTCCCCAAATTTTCAACATGGCCTTCTTGTGACCTCACCTCATGACCATGTGCAGAAGAAATATGTAATTCTGGTCCAAAAGGTTATTTCATTGTTGCTTTGTGAAACCACATTTCAGGCAGAATTTGAAAATTTTCACTTCCCTTGTTCATAAGTTGGGGCCATTGTGACAACCCACTTCTCTCTCTGGGCTGTAACAGCATTCAGAGAGGTATTTGTCTTTGGGTATTCGCTGCCACCAGCTGGGTTCACCCAGCACCGAACTCCCACTTGCACAGAACTGGAAGGTCAAACCTGCGATTGCACAGATCAAAGTCTGTCTCTCAGGTGGCAGATGCTAAACAGAGTTTTGCCTCAGCCAGTGGAAACCATTAAAATATCTTATAAATCATTTATTTTATTTATTTCAATTTTGGAATTACAACCTTTGAGCCAAACTGGCTCTTTTACAAAACTCCAAGACAGTAGAAGAACAGACAAAACAGTACAATTTACATCATCCGACGAGAACATACAACAGCCAAGTGACAAGACTAGTTTACAAGCAAGAAAAATGTGGAGTATAACCTCAAATACAAATACTTTTATTACAGAAATATCTCTAGTCTATATGTCTAGTTACTAAGAACAGGTTGCTTGTGGTTGGCAGCCAAAATTGTCTTTTTCAAAGAAAAGGAGGAGGAAGAGATATGGAGAGTATTGCAGGGCACAGAGGAGGTATATTGTGGATGACATTATTAGGAGATGGAGAAGGGGTATGAGTGATGAGGGAGAATGAGCTGATGAGTGCTGTATGCATGGGGCAGCCTAGGGGAAGTGTAAACCAAGTGGGAGGGAGGGTGAGGACTCGTGGGGTGAGAAGGGCAAGAAGATGGGGTAAGGACTGGAGGTCTAGGGCAGGGGATGGAACTCCTATCATTATGAGCAGCAGTTGCACTCTTGGGATTCTACCAGGAGGCAATAGGGTTCTTTTGAATTGGCGAGTTTCTTAAGATGAAAAATACGAAAAGGGAGGGGTCACAGCCACAACAGTTGAGTAAATAAACAGCTCTTTACTTAACAGCAGGTCAAAAGTAGCATTACAGGATATATATGATTAACACAAGAGAATAACGCTGTTACAGGAAAAATAAACAAATGTTTTAAATAACAGATAAAAGAAAAAAGCTATTGCTGAGATATACTATTAAACTCTTACCCTTCCTATCCATAAAGAGAAACTGGACCATATGCTATCTGCCAGCTCCCATGGACACAGCTAGAATGGTAGACCCCAAACTTGGCCTTTTGAATGTAACTTCCCAGCAACTCCAAGAGCAACAACACCCTATAACTGTCTTTCAGCATTTATATTCTCTCTTGAGAACAGGTGATTCTTGTTCTGAATGCACCAACCATTTACCATGTATGTATTTAATTGTCCCACTCAGACTGATCACCTATCAGTGTCCAATTATATTCATTTTAACCTTAAGTTTATATTTGAGTGATCCAATCCCTTTAAACTGTGAGTCTGTGTGTATATGTCCACTCCCTTCTTGGTCACTGTGTCTGAAATGTATTAGTCAGCCTTTATCTAGATGCTAGGGGACAGTGAAATCCCAATGTGTGTATGTGTGTGTTTTTCAGACTGCTAAAAAATACCAGCCTAAAATCCAGCCATTAACTCCTTCCTTCCCATTTCTGTCACCCCCAGGTGATGAAGGTGTGTCCTTTGGGCCACCCAGGTGACACAGCCATTCATGCAATTGCTGAGAAGTGCCCAAAGTATCCAGCCATGCTATTAGATCTGCCTAGATAGCCCAACCACATTGGCATCTTGTTTACTACTGCAGTGCTGGATGGTCATGTTGTATACTGCAATACCAGACTCCAGCATAGTCAATTTTCAATTTGCCACTTGACCTAAGAGCCAGATCAGGGGATTATGATCTGTGACCACAGTAAATTCTCTCCCATAGAGGTAAGGCTGCAGCTTATGAAGGGTCCACACTTCTCCCAGTACTCCTTCTCGATTGTGGCATAGGCCTCCCCTGGGCAGAATCCTCTAGCTCAGGCATGTGACCGGTGCTCTCCCCCCTGCTGAGTAAACAGCACCCAGCCCATGGTCTGAGGCATCCACATGGACAATGAACTTTAGACTGTATGGGGCTGGCCAGCACAGCTGGCCCACTTAAGGCCTTCTTTAGCTCCTGAAAAGTGACCTCACAGCCCTCTGTCCACTGCACCTTATCTGGCTTTCCCTTCTTGGTTAGGTATGTCAGGGGCTTAGCCAGATCACTATCATGAGGAACAAACCTCTGGTAGCACCCCACTGTCCCCAGAAATGCCCTTACCTGTTTCTTGGTGGTAGGAGGGCGGGCCAGGATAACATTGACCTTGGCAGGCTCCAGGCAGATGTATCCGCTGCCCACCTACCTGCCAATTAGGACACTTCTGCCATGCCTATCTGGTACTTTTCCACCTTGACTGTCAGACCTGCATTCTTCAGCCTGCGGAACATGTTCCGTACATTCTGATGTGCTCCTCCCAGGTCTGGCTGTATATGTGTATATCATCCATATACGCCAATGCAAACTCACCTGCCTCAGACAGAATGCGATCCTCAAGCCACTGAAAGGTTATGGGTGCATTCTTCATTCCAAATGGCATTAGATTGAATTCTTATAAGCCAAATGGAGTGATGAAAGCTGATCTCTCCTGGCTACAGGGGTCAGTGGTACCTGTCAGTAGCACTTTGTTAGGTCTATTTTGGTCAGACACTTGGCTCCCCCAGTCACTCCAGGATCTCATCTGTTCTGGGCATGGGATAGGTGTCAGACTCTGTGCAGCTATTAAGCCTCTGGTAGTCAATGCAGAATTGTGTGGTACCATCCTTCTTGGTGATCAGTTCCATGAGTAAGGCCCAGGGGCCACTAGATTCCTGGATTACTCTAGTTCCAGCATCCCCTTGAGCCCTCTTTCACAGTCTGCTTAACCTTCTCCGGTACCCTGTAGGAGACTGTTTCAGGGGCACCTGGGTCCCAGTATCCACGTGGTGCTCTGTCAGCATGGTGTACCCTAGTTTCACTGTGAACATGTCCTCAAATTCTCTCAGCACACCCTGAATCTCCTGCACCTGGCCTGGTGTCAGCTGTTCAAAGAGAGTAAGGTTGTCCATGGAGGATGCGACCTGCATCTCCTGAGTAGGTCCACCAGTGGATCAGCCTCAGCTTCCTCTTCCATGGTGCTACACACAGCAAGGACCAATTCCTTCCTGTCATAGTAGGGCTTAGCATGTTAACATGTTACACCGTTCACCTGCATTTCCTGCCTGGTAGCTCTATCATGAAATTGACATCACTAACCTTTTGGACAATGGAGAATGGCCCTCCTATGTTGCCTGTAGCTTATTCTGTCAGATAGAGATGAGTGCCATCACTCACTGTCCCACCTCCTATTCTCTGACTTGGGCCCCGCCATCACATCAGATTTTCTGCCACTGTTGCACAGTGGCCAAGTGCTCCTGAGCAAGCCCATGAGCTCCTTAATGTGGGTCCTGAGTTCAGGACATACTCCACAACAGACTCCCTTTGGGAGGCACAGTCACCCTCCCATTCATTCTGAATCAAATCTAGGGGCCCTCACCCTATGGCTAAATGGGAGCTTGAAAGGTGAGAACCTTTGTGGACTCTGAGGGACTTCCCTGTATGCAAATAGTAGATGAGGCAAATAGTTGTCCCAATCCCTCTTGTACTGGTCAGCAAAGTACTTAACATGGTCCTAAAGGTTGAATTAAGTCACTCCACCAGACCATTAGTTTGAGGATGATATGGGGAGGTTTGAGGCTGCTTTACCCACACTTCTCCCACAAACTACTCATTAACTCCCGACATGAATTTGGCATCCTGATCAGTCAGTATCTCCTGGGAAAGCCCACCGGCTAAATATTCCCAACAGTTTGTCAGCCACCAGTTCTGCCTCAGAGGACGATAGGGCCACTACCTCTGGGTATCTTTTGGCATAGTCTATTACCACCAGGATATGCCACTTTGCCAGTGCAACTTGGGGTGATCAGTGGCCCCACTATGTCCATGGCTACCCTTGAAGGGTTCATCAATAATGGGCAGGTGCACCAAAGCTGCCTTGGCCTTGGCCCCATTTTCCTCACCCCTGGCACTGTGGATAAGTCCTACAGTAATTTTCCACATCCTTGCCAATACCAGGCCAGAAGAAATTGTTGGTCAGCCACTTTTTGTGCCTCACACACAAGTGGCCTGAAAAGGGATATCATAGGCAAGGGCCAAAAGCTGGTGGTGGTGAACCTTAGGGACTACCAGCTGCTGGAGCACCCCACCATCTAGCCCTTCCCTGCTGTATAATCTCTGTACAGCAACTCATTGTCCCAGTAAACAGACTTGTTACCCCGAGACCCTCAGCCCTATTAGCTATTCCCTCAGTTTTGCAAGGTAGTTTCAGTCCACTGTGCAACGCTAGCTCCCTCTTTGACCATTCCCAGTGACCCTTCAGAAGGAATTCCTGTGGGCTCCTCCATTTATGACTGGGGTTCAGGACTGCTGCTTCTAGTCAGCCTCTTCCCTGTGGTAGCCACTTCTTCAGCTGCTGAGGAAGGTGCTGGATCACATTGAATCACCTCCTCTTCACCCTCAGAAGCTTGCCCTTTCCTGGCTGTAGGTTGCACACACACCAGAGATTCCCACTGGTCAAAATCATTCTCCATGATCACATTTAAGGGAGATCCTCTACAACCCCACCTCTTTCTCCTGGCCCCTCCCAGTTCAGGAAGACTCGAGCCATTGGTATTTGGACAGCTGGCCCTGTAACTCTCTGAATCTTGGAGTATTTCCTGGCAATATCTGCTCCACATGGATTAGATCCTACCTCACTAGGGAGATGTATGCGATCCTGTGTCCCTCAGTCCCTGGGTTACTGTCCCATTAACTACACCAGGATGCATATTCACATTGAGAGAGTGGTTCTTCAGGCTGCACACACCACCAATAGATAAGTGCTATTTGAGCACCCCTCCCCAGGCCTTTGCCCCTTAACCATTTTCTGAGGGCAGTTATATCTCAAGTGCCCCACTTGATTGCAAATATGACATTTCCTGGGTCCTGTCTCTTGGGTCCCTTTAGAACCAGAGGGTTCTGCTTTGGACTCAGGTGCAGGCTGGTTTCCTTTGGGCTACCTCCCATGGGACCCCTTAGAACCATGTGCTGCTCCTCCATCATGAGACTTACACTGTGTGTATGGCCGTATGTGTACATGTCAGCTTGCTGCCACCTCCTTTTGAAGAGCCACATGCCTGTCTAGCAGCCATACATGCAGATCCTCAGGCACAATTTTAAGAAATTGTTCCCTCACAAGCAAATCTTCGATTATCTCCACAGTGTCTGCTTTTGCCTCTCCACCCACCTATCAAGGTAAATACACAATTGAACCTGCAATTCCATATAACTGTCTTCTGGGCTTTTCTTTAACTTCCTAAATTTCCTTCTGTAAGCCTCAGGAGTTAATTCAACATATTTTATCAACCCTGTTTAACCTTATCATAATCAACATAGCCTTCATCACTCATTTTAGTAAATGCCTCAAAGCCCTCCCCAAGTAAGGGGTGTGAGATAAGTTAATCTGAAGCCTTCGCAGTTGAAATTGCTCACATACTCTCTTAAATGACCTTAAAAAAGATTGAGATCATCTCCTCTCTAAATTGAGGAAACAATTTAGAATTCATTTTGGCTTCATGAAGAAAACTCACTCCACCATTACTTACATTTTGCTGGTTGTGCAGGGTCATCATCTTCTTCTCGTGCTGTTGTTTCTGGACTTCATGCTGTTGTCTCCGGATTTCATGCTGTCATTCTTCTCTGTCCTGGCATTCTTTTTCTCTTTCCTGACATTCTTTTCTCTGTCTGCCAGTCTTTTCTACCAGTTCTTTCTCTGCTTCCCATCTTCTTGTCTCTGCTTCTTCTTCTTGTCCCCTAGTCTTAAAGTCCAGCTTCTTTGCCTCCAGCTCCTTGTCTCAGCAACAGCTGCAGTTGCAGAGAATCAAGCTGATTTGGGGTTCGCTGTACCAGCTCCTGACTCACCTCCAGGGACTGTCTGCTTCTGGTCATGTGCCACCAGGCAGGCTATGAGGTCTGCCTTTTTCTTCTGTTTTAGACCTTCAAGATGAATCCCTTTTCCTGGCACTTTCCATAAAGCTGTTGCACAGTAAAGCAAGTTGTACTCCATGGAACTAATTCTCTCAACCTACACTAAACTGTGCTAACTAGAAACAAAAAAACAGTTGTACAAGTGTACTCTTATATATCCTGTTTTGTGACTGCTAAGGTAAACATTCCACTGGCAAACTCTGTATCTCAGTGTGCTAGCAAGTCCACAGTCATCCTACCACTGCCAACCAATTTGTGATAACCCACCTCTCTCTGTGCTGTGACAGCTTTCAGAGAGGTGTTTGTCTTTGGGTATTCACTGCCACCAGTTGGGTTCACCCAGCACCAAACTCCCACTTGGTGGTGGATGCTAAACAGAGTTTTGCCTCAGCCAGTGGGAACCATTAAAATACCTTATAAATAATTTAAGTCACAGCCACAACTGCTGAGTAAATACATAGCTCTTTACTTAACAGAAGGTTATAAGTGGCATTACAGGATATACATGTATAACACAAGAGAATAACACTGCTACAGGAAAAGTAAACAAATGTTTTAAATAACAGATAACAAAAGAAAAGGCTATTACTGAGATATAATATTAAACTCTTACCCTTCCCTATCCATAAAGAGAAACTGGACCCTATGCTATCTGTCAGCTTCTACAGACATAGCTAGACTGGTAGGCCCCATCTTGGCCTCTTGGATGTACCTTCCCCGCAACTCCAAGAGCAACAACACCCTATAACTAGCTTTCAGCATCTTGTATCCTCTCTTGAGAATAGGTGACTTTGTCCCCTTTAAATGCACCAACCATTTACCATGTATGTATTTAATTGTCCCACTCAGACTGATCACCTATCAGTGTCCAATTATATTCATTTTTAACCTTAAGTTTATATTTGAGTGATCCAATCCCTTTAAACTGTAAGTCTGTGTGTATATGTCCACTCCCTTCTTGGTCACTGTGTCTGAGATTTATTAATCAGCCCTTATCTAGATGCTAGTGGACAGTGAAATCCCAATGTGTGTGTGTGTGTGTGTGTGTTTTGGACTGCTAAAAAAATACTAGCCCAAAATCTAAGCCATTAACTCCTTCCTTCCCATTTCTGTCACAGTTGTAAGAAGGGAATGCTGAACATTTGGGGTCAAAATATGTAAGAATGGCAAAGTTATGAACGATGATTAACTTTTTCTATGCTCACTCATAACTTTGGTAATTATAAATATTTTGACCCCAAATTTTCAACATTGCCATTTTTTCACAACTCTTATGAATGTGATAGCTGTCATTTTTAAATCCTGGCCAAAAGTGTTTTCAGCAACTGTGGTGCTGAATGACATTTCAGTGGGGATTTGAACATTTTCAACTACTGGGCTCTATGAGGTGGGCAATTAAAGGCTGGTGTTGAAAATTTGGTGCTCTAACATGGTAATGACCGTTATGAGTGAACATTGCAATATTTCAGTGTTCACTCATAACTTCACTCATTTTCAATATTTTGACTCAAACTTTCAAAACAGCCATTTTTTCTCACCTCCCTAAACATGACCAGTTTTACTTTTTAATCCTGATGAGAAATATTTTTGCATTTCTGGTGCAATATGACATTTTGTCAATATTCTATAAATTCACATATCATGTTTATAAGGGGAATAATAAAGAAACTATCTTGAAAATGTGGGCTAAAATTAAATAATATATATATAATTATTAAGAAACTTTGTGTGAGTGCTAGGCTTGACCCCAGAGGTGTGTTTTGTATTCCATCCCTGACCTGAGTTTGAGGGCTACCAGAGAGACCAAACTGGGAGAGGGTGATGGTGGGGGGATGGCACTGTTATGTGACACTCAGCCAGGGAATGAAAAAATGCAGGGGTTACCCACTTGGGCCCAGGTACCATACAGTGAAGACAACTTTCTCTTTGCATAGGCCCCTGCACATCTTCACCTGTGGGTGACAGAGGCCCTGTGCATTGGCTGACAGATGGACTCTTTGCCTTGTGCATCTGTATCTAGTCACATGCAAGTGCAGGAACAGAGGGCCCTCCATTTCCACAGCCACCAGACAGGCACATGAATTCTTGGCATTTGTAGCTGCATGGATGTGCAGGGCCCATAAGGGCCTCTGCACTTCTATAGGCAGACAGAGTCTTCCTTTTTCCTTGGGCCCTGTGCATCCACATCTGAATGAGGCTGATTCCACTATCTCAAAAAGAAAGGAAATTCTTTGCAAAAAGTTTTGTTTTTTTTAAACTCAAGTTTTATTAGTTTTCCAGAAACAGTTACAGATAGGCCAGGTAGAGTGCATATGTCAAATTCAACAGAGATCTAGCCTCTTAACTATACAAAAAAAGCTATCTAATCCCTTAAAACCCACCCTCCTCCCTAACCACCCCTTCCTTTCCCCACCCCAGAGTGTGCCTATCTTAGTCATTTGAGGAGGAGGAGAGACATCACTTAAACTGGACCATATCCACACAGTTGAGATATCATACACTTATTTCAGGTACAATGCATATAGTTTCCCATTTCTTATCAAACTTGCCATATTGTTCCAAAACCCGCTATCAGTCATTCAGATCTGAAAAAGAAGATATTTCCTTTAGCCATTCACTATAGGAAATTGTTAGCTGGTCCATCCAATGCTTCAGAACCAATTTTTAACAATGATGGCAATTAAAGCCATATGATATCTATGTTCCTTAACAGTGATGCCCTCATATCATCCAAGGATACAGACCTCAGTTGTGAAAGGTCTTCCAACCCCAACCAGGGGTCAAGTTTAGATCTGATTTCCCACCAGAGTGAGGAAACCTTTTCACAATGCCAGAATATGTGCACTAAATTCCCTTCCTCCCTACCACACCTGGTACAAGTGGAATCTGTGTCCCACCCAATTTAGCCAGTCTCAATGGGGTATAATATATGTTGTTCAATATATGATATTGAGTGAGTCTAAGTCCATCCTGAGAATGGTAGATGTAAAGATCCTCTCAGATCTGGGCCCAGCCCAAATTAGCATCTGGAAGTGAGGCGACCAGATTGGAGACCCAGGCAGATGATCAGAACAGGTAAGCGACAGGAGGAGAATATAAACTGTAGAAACTGAATGTGGCCTTAAAGAACTTTCACTGACTTGAACCATTAAGTATCTGACTAAAGATGGTCGGTTTTTACCCCAAACAAGCAGTACTTATAACGGCCTTATTTGGTACACCTTAAAGATCATCCGCCCTGGATGTCAAACTTACCAAGAATTTCAGGTGAAGAAAGGAGGTTATCCTGAGAAAATAGATCCTCTACACATGCCTCCTGCAGCTGTGGGAGCCATTGAGACATAACATGACCCTCGATTTTGATGTTGGGGTTTAGTTGTGAGTGGTTGACCCATATCAACTTTTAAGAGGTATCTTCAGATATGAGCAACACTGTGAAAATACTCTTAAGGAAGTACTAATTACCGTGTCCTGTAACTTCTGACAGTGATGATTTTGTTAGGTAAAAAACATGGCTAGGTTAATATTATTAGATCTTAGGAGATCATTCTCAATTTGGAGTCAGATGGGGTATAATCCATTTCTCCCATGCAGCCATTTCCAATTTAGTTAAATGGCTCATCCAGTAATATATGAGGAAATTGGGAGGCGAAGTCCACCCTGAACTTTGGGTACGCTTGAGTTTATGGAAAGTTCGGTGGGGTGTTTGCCTAACCAAATAAATTTTGATATCATAGAATGTAAACATTTGAAAAGGAGATCGGAAGCCATATGTTTAATAAATTTAGAGGGTAAAAAGCCGGTAGGATATTCATCTTAATTATGTTTATCTGGGCCCATAAAGAGAGGGGTAGATTTTGCCATCTCAGAAGATCCCGTTGGATAACACTAACCAAGTCATCCAGGTTGAGCTTCTGAACTAGAATAGATCTTTAGACAAATATATACCTAAGTACTTAAGAGTTTGGGAGGCCCATTTAATACCCAAGTGAGCAAAATTGGACTTCAAGGTGTAACTATTCAGGGAAATATTTCTGTTTTAGAAATATTTAATTTGTAATTGGATAACTTACCGTACTGGTTGACAACCCCTAACACTTGTTCCAGTGAGGAGACCGGTGTGCTAAATGAAGAAGAATATCGCCAGCATAGACCTAAAGTTTAAGGGTCTGGGTGTAGGTAGGGATGCCTCTAATTAGGGAGTCTGTTTGATATGCCGGAGTAAGGGTTCTAAATAAAGGTTGAATAAAAAGGGTGAGGGAGCAGCCTGTCTGGTACCCATGTATAAGAGAAACCTGGTAGAAAAATCCCATTACAATAAATCTTGGCCGACGGGAAGCACAAAGGGACTGTATCTTTACAACAAACTGAGAAGGGAAGCCAATTTTCCAAGGTCAACCATAAAAAATCCCAATACACCCTGTCGAAAGCCTTTGGTATCGAGGAAAATTAACACCATTGGGGACAGGGAAGGCTGAGCCACTTGGAAGATATGTGTGAGTGTCCTAAGATGGTCAGCAGGAGAGCTGCCGCTTAAGAACCCCACCTGTTCCAGACTTAAAAGTCGGGTCCAGTGAGCTTTTATTCGGAGTGAGAGGACCTTAGCTAGGATTTTGATATTGTAATTTAGTATGGAGATTGGCCTATAATTGGCTGGGTCTGGGTGGGACTTGTCTGGTTTAAGTAAAATAATAATCATGGCATCCATGAGGGTTGGGTCTAATTTATCCACTTGGAACATGTAATTGTATAATTTAAGCAAAGAGGGCTAATTTTTAGCGAATGTTTTATAGAAATTTGATGGGAATCTGCCTGGACCTGGTGCTTTGTCCAGGTAAGGCCACCAATGGCTCTTTCCACTTCAGCAGTAGATGTGGGAAACTAGGAAAGCTTGACTGGAATCATCCAGTGTTGGAAGGTTTAGAGACTCCAGATATGTTTCTATATCTTGACAGTTTATGCTAGGAAGGCACTTCCCATATAATAATTGTAAGAAGTTCTCAAAGATCTGCATAATCTCCTGAGGTTCCATTTAATAGAGCCATCAGAGGCCCTAATCGAGGGATTAGATGGGAACTCTCCAGCTGACTGAGTCGGAGGGTGAGCAGCTTACCAGCTTTTTCACCTTGATCCACATATCTCAGCTTTGGTCTTAACCAGAGCATATTCTGCTTTTTCCTTATTAATTCGCTGTATTCATTATGCATAGCTTACAGTTCTTCTAAGGTGCTCAAGGAAGTAGAGGAGGATAGGAGTTTTCTTTCTCTTTAATCTGGGTCAATAAAGACAAAGCTTTGGAGTCCGTATCTTTTTTCCTTCCTAGAGGCAGTCTTAATAAACTCGCTTGAAGATAGCACTTCAGGGAGCACCAAAGGAGGTCCCATCTCGAGACTGAATTTCTGGAGCTCTTTTGCTTTGTCGATAACATGCTGCTTCTCCACAAACTCAAGAACCTCACGATGACTGGTCTTGGGGGAGCTCCTGGAGGGGGTCATGGTCTGAGGGAGTGGTGTGCCCGCTTGATTTGGTAGCTGGCATTCAGGGGAGGGCCCACTACCTTCTGTAGACATTTCTGGATAAAGGACACCATGTTAGCACCTTCCTCAGCTTCTGGTAGCCCCAAGACCAACACATTTTTCCGTCCGCTCCTGCCTTCCAGATCTTCAGTTTTAAGCTGCAGCTTGTGTATCTGCTGGTGCAGCTGCACTGTCTCAAGCTCTGCTTTCTCCCTCCACTTCTCTGCCGACACCATATGGGCCTCTGCATCACCCACCCTCCTTGTAAGGCCGTTAAGATTGCTACAGAGGGATTTCAACTCTGAGGCAATATCGGCAAGGGTTTCCTAAGGGCAACATTTCTTGCAGAAAGTGGTCCTCTGTTAACTGGCTGCAGCTGAAGTTGGGGATATCACTTTCCAGCAGCAGCACCTTGAGCCCTCTGCTTTTTAGGCAATTTCTCCGGCAGGCTGGTGGAGTATACCTGGGTAGGGCCTGCTTCATTTCGGCCTCCATCATGGTACCTAAGCCACCCACAAAAGGTAATTTCAGCTCTAGCTTGGAGCTGTGTCTTCAGAATGAGCCTGTGATGAATTTGGTTGAGAACTCTTTAAGCTGTAGCCTAAAAATTAAGCAACAGAGAGGCGAGTGATGGATCTCCGCTCAGTGCTGCTATCGGAACCCTGCATCAAGTGATCTCCTTCTGCAAAAATTGTGCTAATGTACCAGTTAGGTTTCAACTTAATGCCACAAAGAGGAGAAATGTGACATTAGGGTTTCCAACCTTAACTCCCCACCCCACCCACTAAGCAGCAAAAGGAAAAACATTAGGGTTTTGGATCTTTGGAGTCTTGATGAATCGATGGCAGGGTCTTGCTTGGAGTTGTCAACCCTAATGCCCACCCCATTCCCTGAGCAAACAATGTCAGATGTGATCTTCTTTTCTTCACACAGGGTCCACAGGGCCCTGTGTGAAAAAATTACAACACACTATGTTTGCAACATGTGACAAGACATACTTCTCATCTTGAAGACTGTGTTACTATTAGGCATGACCTTGAAGCTGTACCTTGTGTTTCAGACAGGAGGCTACAGGCTAGCAGGAGGGGTGAGCTGGGAGAGGGTGAGCATTAGGGCTGACAATTCCAAGGAAGACCCCACCCACTGATTTGCCAAGACTCCTGAGACCCAAAACCTAATGTTTTTTCCTTTTGCTGCTTCAGGGGTGGGGTGGGGAATTAAGGTTGGAATCCCTAATGTCACATTTCCTTACTTTTGTGGCATTAAGTTGAACCCTAACTGGTGCTTTAACGCTGTTTCGAAGAATTATAGGGGCACAGTAGTGCCCTATAGTTAGGGTTGAGTTGCTTGTTCAATATTAAACTCCACTTTTGCAGCTTAAAGAGCAGGTGTTTACTTCTAACAAATAGACAACTGATTATTTTATGTATTGTATTTTGTGTGTTAGTAATTGCTTTATATTTTTATAATAAAATATTTCCTTTGGCAGAGAAGCAAGTAGGTTTTGCTTTTGCTTTTCACACTGCTAATAAAAAAGAATTCTGTGGATCTTGGCATTGTGATGTCAGAAACTGCCAGCTACTTAGGAGCCTAATGTATTTCAATGAGAAACGAAATATATTTGTCTATCTTTTTCAAATGAGACAGATACTTCTTTTAGCAACAAACTTTGCCTTTGATATGTTTACACTACTGTGGTTCATCTGTATGTGATTGTACTATTTTTAAAACAATAATTGGCTTTTTCTTTTTCTCCCCAAGTAAAATCTGGTTATGAAGAAAATGTCACCTGTTAAATTATAAAAAAAGATCACAGGTTATCAAAAATCACATACTTCTATTAAAATGTAATATTTGGCAGTAGAAAGTGTTATTTCTCTATAAAAATTTGAAAACAGGAATGCAGTTTCCCATTGAAATACACTGCCAGTCATACCAGTAAAGATTTACTGGCATCATAATACAAGAATTCCATTACATTCTTTTTTTGCTAGTGGTTGGCAAAATGCAAATAAAATAATGAAAAGGTAATTTAAAAACAATAAAAGCAAACAAAATGATTACAGAGATATCTAAAGGTCCACACCTTAATTCTTTAAGATATATATCCTTACTAAGCACCTGCTCTCTTTGGTGTCATTTGATGAAATAGCCCAAAATTTGGCATGTGTCACAGACTGTCAGAGTCTCAAGAGTGAAAAGTTTTGTGATAGCATCTTGTACGCTTTTTGAGATACTGGTGCCAAAATGAAAAAAAAAAACCCTATACTTAACATTGCTATCTTTCGCTCTCACCTACAGCCTAGATGGTGAGATTTTTCATAAAATTTTCAGGTTTGAAGGGGCCTGTGCCAAAGGTGTGCCTTTTGAAGGTTTTGTGAAAAATTATGATACCATTTTGAATTTTGGGTTAACAGTGAAGTTCAACTGTTAAAAAAAATTTCACAGGTTTAATAAAGCACGCATGTGCAAAATGTGTCAGGTGACTTCATTGTGACAATTCATGGATATCCATGGGAGCAGGGAAGCAACCTTCTCTGGTATAAGATTTTAAGACATGTGTCTTTTATGCTTTCACTTGAAATAAAGTACGACCACTGGTTAATACTTCAGATAGTATTGGCGTGTCTTTGTGAGAAATGGACGGATTGTGTCACTACTGCACTCCCTTTGCCTTAAGCAGCTGCCGGTCCACCACATTACGTGCATTATTGAATTTATTGACTGTGGCACTACTTGTCCTAGGTGCAGTTATACCATCTTTGAACTTCATGTTGAAGAAGTCCAGATGGAGCTGAGCAGCAGGTCGAGGGTTTAGGCACTACAGATATAAAGCACAGTATCATCTGTGTGCATGTGATTGGTCACAGAGGTACAGGCTTGTGGGAGGCCATTTAAGAAATAGGAGAAGAGGAGTTGGCACAGAATATAGCCTTGGGAGCATACCTAAGCAACTAGAGAGAAGGGGTGTGTGTCTCCAATAAGGATAACTTGGGACCTGCCTTCAGGGTAGGAGCAGAACTATCTAACTGCAAGATCAGACAGCCCTGCCCTTCTGAGCTTGTTTAGAGGGGGTGCAACAGCATCAGAAGCCTTTGCCAGGCTGACAATGACTATGGATGAAATCAGGCCATGGTTCATTCCAGATATGATGGAGGTGGAGGTTGAGTGGACTTCTAGAAGCCAGGCTGGAAAGGGAGAAGAAAGAAGAAGAGTCAAGTAAGGGGAAGAGCTGGGACAGGACTATATGTTCCTGGAGCTTGGCCAGGGTAGGAAGAATGAAGACGCCTGCTTCCAAGAATCAAGGACAATGGCTAAGGAAAAAGCTTGAGGATAGTAGTGAGAGGAATAGCAATGGCAGGATCAGACATGAATGCCTTTGGAGCTCTGTTCCTTGAGGAGGTTTATAGCTAAAAGGGCCTTAAACAAGGTAGCTGGAAGGGTGAATGGGGTGAAAAGAGAGGAGAGGGTGTGGCAGAGAGGGAGCAAGTGCAGAAGGTGAAAAGGGTATTAAAGGAGGCGGCAACAGGGTCAGAGATGGGGATGTTTATAACATTTAATTTGCTTTAAAGCAGGGTGTTTAACATTTAAGTCCTCAGCCTAAGGTGTGGGTCTACCCTGCTTCGATGAGAGCTTCCCAGTGCATTAAGACTTTACTCACTTGCCTGCATGTATTTCACTTCTGTCTGGTTGATCAGTCATCTCCTACCCCTTAAGTCAACAAAGCTGCTTCAGCAACATGCAAAATCTCCTGCAGCTGATGTCAGTGTTGTGGGTCAGCAGTGGGAGAATAATCAGTTAAAATGAATCCTAGAGCTGTCCACTGCAGTTCTCCTGACACACTGATGAAAGCTTGCCTCCTGAGGTTTATAGGTCCAGTAATCTAAGTACTGTTCAGTGTCTATCAGTCTGCAGTTTTGTTACATGTGGTTTCAGAACATCCACCAGTCCTGCTTTTATCTGGGCTTATGTTTTGCCTGCAGACTTCAAAGTTATCAAGTTCAAGTTTTATTTACTATAGCACAAATTTCATTGAGAATCATAGCACTTTACATACAATAAAACATCAGCTAAAATCACAACTCTAAATGTAAATACCGTGAATATATTAAATCAGCAATCTGAATTGATTAATTTACAAAATAAATGCTTCTTTAAACAGATGGGTCTTTAGCTCCCTTTTAAAACCTCTAATGAGTGACTCTCCTGGATGTATCATGGAGAGAGTTCCAGAGGATGGTAAAGCGCAAGAAAATGCCTGTGCACCTGACCTCCCCGGTGGCCAGGCTTGAAGACCAGTACCTCAGTCTTGTCTGGATTCAACTTCAGCCAGTTGGCTCTCATCCAGCCCTTGATCTCAGACAGGAAGTTGTTAAAGACCGAGACCATCTCCTCTTGCTCAGGCGCAAAGACAGGAATAGCTGCATAGCAGTGAAAACTCAGCCCATACCATCTTATAATGTCTCCCAGCGGCAGCATACACACCACAAACAACATGAGGGACAAAACAGAGCTCTGCAGGACCCCACAAAGCAAGGGCACAGAAGCCAAGGAGAACTTCCCTGATACCACTTTCTGTGACCTGCCAGTGAGGAATGATTTAAACCAGTTGAGGACTGTACATGCTAGTCCACAACATACCGCAGGCACTCCATCAGTACCCCATGGTGTCAAACACTGCTGAGAGATTGAGGAGAATCAAAATGGAGCATCTCCCTTGATCCATCACCACTAGGAGATCATTTAGCACCCAAACTAGGGCAGTCTCGGTACTGTGCCTCTTTCTGAAGCCTAACTGGAGATGGTCGTTGATGTCATGGGATGTTAAATAGGCACCCAGTTGCAGAGCCACCACCTTCTCAATAACCTTGCCTAAAAAAAGACAGGTTAGAGACATGTCTGTAGTTTGCCTGGCAGTCAGGGTCCAATGAAGATTTTTTCAGGAGTGTCTTAACCACCTCCTACAAGGGTCCTGAAAAGACCCCTGTCACTAAGGAACCATTGATTGTCTTGGTAAGGACCGGTCAGATGACATCAACGCACTCCATCAAGAGGCATGTCAGTCCCAGATCAAAGGTGCAGCAGGTTGGCCGTAGCCCTGGACAACCTCCACCACATCCACAACAGCCAACCAGCTGAAACTGGACCAGGCAGATTGATTACCTGCAACCCTGAGCCCATCACTGTAAGGCCCACTAGAGAGAGCTGACTGGATATCTGACCTGAAGGATGCAACCTTATCAGTGAAAACAGAGCGAACTCCTCACACCTTAACTGTGAGAACACTTTGGGCTTCAGACAGGCCAGATTACATAGCCTGTCCACAGTGCGGAAGAGTTGAGCCGGTCTGTTAGGCACTTCAGCAATCTCCTTGGACAGGAACTCTGCCTTCTTACAGGAGATCACTGAATGATAACTCCTATAATGAGCCATCAATATAAGCTTATCCTCATCCAGGCCAGTCCTCCACCACTCCAACCTTTGACCCCTCATCCTCATCTTCCAGAGATCTCCATCAAACAGGGAGATGTCTGATGTGAGGTGAGAGGACTGAACACAGACAGGTGCGATGGAGTCAGTGGCACTGGCCCTGTTATAGGCCAGAACCATCTCCCGGCCCCTCACATGTACTCATCACACTTGATAGATCCAGCTTTGCCATCAGACCCTGTGGGTCAAACCCTTAAGGGCAGTTCTGGACCATCTCTGCAGTGGAGGGTTATATGGGAGTGCCTTGAACGAGAACCTCACAGTATGGTGATCAGACCAACTGACCGGATCAACCATCAGGTCAAAGACCTCATTCCCAGCTGGAAGACAAGGTCCAATGAATGGCCAATGAATATGGATTGTAGAGGTAACACCCTGTGTAAGGCCCAATGAACACATCAGTTGGAGAACATCTTGTTCAAACTGCGAGTTCATTGTCGACCCAGGCATTGAAGTCCCCGAGAATAATCCATCTTGAGACTCCAAACCAGCTCGACGCCCAGCTCAGACTTCCTCAGAAGAATTCCTTCCCATCCCCTGGTGGACAGTAGCTGAGAAGGATCTTGAAATCTTATGAAATTTGCATAAGAAGAAAAAATATTGTAAGCTAAATGGACGAAGTTATAGAGAAACAAAAGCTGAAATTGTTCAACTTGTTTTTTTTCTTTATAAAATGGGGTATAACAAATTGACCAAATCAGACAACTTTATTGAAAGAATGAAAGATGAGATGAGCTCAACATAAGCCGGGATAGCAGCAGCAACAAATTGTCACATGTGAGGATTTGTTTGCTGCCATACATTTTTATGTTTGAATAAATATAATCTTTTCATTTAGACCAAGTTGTGTGGTCTTTTGGTACCTTTACTGTGCAGCTATGCTTTTGTATTTGTATTCAGTTCTTTATTCGCTTTCAGCTCCGTGTGCGCCTCATTAGCCATCTGTAGCCACGCTCATTGTTAAAACACTGCATCTGACTGTTGATTATTTACCTAGAAACTGTGCAGTTTGGAACTAACTTATCCTAATTTACCTTGTAATAACCTGACTAAAACCTTTTTCCATTAAAATAAAAATGTTTTCCACTTTTAAAACACAAAACCCACAACAGGGCATAGGTTTCATCAAAATAAATGCAGTTCCTTGGTTCATTCAAGGCACACGGCCTTTGATAGAAAACTCACCTGTTCTACCTAGCCAGAACCTCACTGAAGGAAAATTAAACTGTTTTCAATTGAAAAATAATTTCCATTTTATGAGCATAATAATCCACTTCAGAGCATGTGTTTCCTAAGAATTAGTGCACTTCCTGGGTGCATTGAAAGTTGCTCGGCAGTTGGCCTTGTGCTCTTCAATTCACCCAGGTCATGCATTAACTTCTTAGAAAACGCATGCCCTGTTGTGCATTATTACTTACATAGTGTCGTTCTTAAAGGGGAACAATCAGCATAAACGACTCCACACTCAAGTTTGGGCTGGTTCTAATGTGCACTTTGTGCAAAACATTTTAGTTTACTCACTGTTTGCTGTAGCATAGTCGACTGTATCAGACTAACTTTGTTTAGTTGTAGGCTTCAATAGTACATTATGTAAGAACTTGCGTAACAGTAGATCTTCAAGAAGAGTTCTTGCAGCACGTAATAACCATTATGACTATACCGCCAAGTACTAGGACCCCACAGAAAACTTCTAGCTAACAGTCCAGGCAGGGTACCGCCTTCTGATGTTGTCCCCACCCCAATGTCACCACTG
Organism: Neoceratodus forsteri; assembly: GCA_016271365.2. NCBI lineage: Eukaryota > Metazoa > Chordata > Ceratodontiformes > Ceratodontidae > Neoceratodus > Neoceratodus forsteri. Next base: position 276,426,577 of record CM057451.1, read on the forward strand.
TTATAAAGGGGCGGTCCCCCGGCAGGGACTAGAAGACCTGCTGCCCATACTGTAATAGCCAATGATCCTCTAAAATGAGGGGATAAGGTGACATAAGGACAACATAGAGGCAGGTCATTAAAAGATTAAGATGCAGGCATACTTACCATGGAAACACTGTGCCTGCATCAGACAGCAGCAACAAATTGATGTTAAGCACAGCCTTCACACAAACAAAATGCTTGCTAATGAAGATCAAGGTCTGCCAACTCAATGAACCAGCAGAGAATGCCAAGGAAGAGGAAAATGCTTATGACGATGCCACACACACTAAATGATGGTATGACATCCTTATTTTGCAACCTACCCAAGATGAGGCAGTGACCCTCCTTCTTCAGGCTTACCCTGTCCAACAAGCAACAACACATCTTTTACAATAAGCTCACATGGCTCACCCTCAGTAATGGTCCATCCCACCTGCCTTTACAGAAAACATAATAAGAAATACTTACATGCTGCAAGCATGAAACTACCTCTGTGGCTTGTGCGCTTGTAAGCATGTATTTTGTGTTATATTGAACTGAGTGCATGCATGTGGCATGCATGAAGCAAGCAAGTGGTCTTTGTGCAGATGCACACATTTAGCACACTTATACCTGCATGCATATGGTACACTTGCACCTCACTACAAATCTGCATGCATAAGGCATGCTTATAGCTCAATAATGATTTTACTTTTTTTACTCCCCCAATCTCAATTACATCCAACCCACAGACATACTACCACTGGAAACACTCTAGGGTCCTTCCCACCCCCTCCCTCACATACATATTGCCCCACCGAACTACTGAATCACTTCTGTCTATCCCGCACTCCTGGTTATTTACTCACCATAGTTCCTTCTCTATATAGCAACATAACTGCATATCTCTATACTGTACAGGTATCTCAGTTTGGGTTTCTTGTAGATGTGACATGTCTATAGTGACCTTAAAGGCTGACTGAAATGGATGCTCAAACAATCCAGGCAAATCGGCACATCATCAATAATGTTTTTGAAGGTCAGTCATGAGTGATCATTATATGATCATCGAAAGAGATTTTAATAATGGAGTTTGCCCTTTTAGAGGGCAGACCGTTGTCCTGGTGCACCCTGCTCCCATGCTTAAAATGGTTGTGCTCAGAAGGGAGGGGGAGGAAGGGGAGGGGCTAAGGGAGGCAGAACAATGGGCAGACAAACAGGAAGGGAGGGGATAGGGATGTACTTAAGGGACAGCACAAGGGGCCTCAGCCACTTTTTGCTGGAGTTTTGGATTTACATCAACTGCAGCACGTTGGATTGGCAATTTATTTGAGGTTTGTTTCACCAGGAGAGGGAGGTAAGGAACAAGTAATTGATTTACAGGACGAGATGTGATGTATATATAAAAAAAAAAAAAAGGGAAAAGGTATACAGTAACAAGATTAAATAAGTGGCAATATACAGCTGAAGAAATGAAGGGGTATTGAGTAGTGGAGGGTCAGAGTCTGGTGGAGAGCGACCCAAGACCACGTGGGTACAAGGCACACACGCGGGGGGCTTGTGGAAAGCCTGTTCCTTGTTTGCTATGCTCTGGGGTTTTCTTGTTCCCGGGTGGCCTGGTTTTGCTGGCCAGGAAGAGTTTTGAGAAGCCCTGGGACATGGGAGAGAGCAGGAGCAGGGCCACATGGGGAACACCACACGCCACATGAGGGGATTAGCGTAGCTTTCCGTGGTGTATAGATAGTGGTAGCATTTGGTTTCCTTCTGGTGGCTGTCTGGCAGGGACAGTAGGCCTGGAAGAGGCCGTGGGGCTGGGGGACAAGCGTGGTCTGGGGCCACATGGCATGAAGTAACGTGTGGTGGGGGGTTTTAAAAAAATCCTCGCCTTTGAATATGCTGTGAGGGCTGATGGTGTAGCCATGTTGTTTCTGGAGGCTGAATGTTAGAGGCCACATGGCGTGAGTGTCGCACGCCATGAGAGGGTTTTTGTGGAAGCACTGGCATTGTGTGTTGCCTATGAGTCTTGGTGGTCTTTTGGCTGCCAATAAGGTTAGGAGGCCTGGAAGAGGACTAGAAGCTGGGGAGGCGAGTGCGACCGAGACCACGTGGCGTGACGTCACATGCCACATGGAGGAGCATAAAAGCTCCTATTTTCCCATTTTCTAGTACTCTGGGAGCCATTTTTTGTGGCATATCGGTCCTGAAGGCCGAATGGTAGGCCTGGGAGAAGCCTGAAGGCATAGACCACAGGGCATGTAGGGCACACGCCATGTAGGGGCATAAAAAGCCCTTGCCTTGGTTTTTGGGTTACTGGGGTGCTGGGTGGAAGTCCTTCATTACCAAGCTGAATAAGAGGGCTGAAGGAGGCCCTGAAGCTGGGCGGAAGGAGCGCAGTATGAACCATGCCACGTGACATCACACGCTACATGGGGTGGTAAAACACCCTTTTTCCTGTGAATTAAGGCTCTTGGGGCTGTGTTGTGGCCATGGTGGGGCCTGAGTAGGAAGGTAAGGCTAGTAAGAGACCCAGACACAGGGTGCATGTGGCATGACACCACATGCCATGGGGGTTATATTAAGGCACTTTCTAGGTCTGGGGATAGTGGCTCAGGCGGTTTTCACAGCCTGGGTAGTTTTCAGAGGCATATTAAGGGTGAACAAGGGGTCTGGGAGAGGCCTGGGCGGAAGGTGAGAGAGTGCAACCCGTGACCTCACGGGTGATGGCACTCGCCACGAGGTGGTCACATGTAAATAGTACCTTCACTTTTGGTAGGGCTGTTTGCAGCCAATTCCTAAGGTGGGGCTGCTAACTGTGGGCGCTCTGGGTCAAGCCAGGCGGCGAGGCAGACAGCAGGACAGCAAGTAGGGACTAGCTAGGAACAAAGAAGGAGGGTCTGGAGGGGTCAGCAAGCGGGTGACGGAGAGTAGCGAAGCTGGACAAGAGTGAATGGGCTCTGGATTGGGGCCAGACTACGGAACAGGATGGGGGTACAAAAAAAAAGAGAACGTTTCAGATGGTACAGTGATATGTTTAACCATGTTTCCTCTCATAGTTGTTTTCACAGGAAAAGAGAAAAGAGGACAATGGCACCAAAGAAGAGCAGGCCATCAAAAGAGGAAGCTTACAAGGCAATAATGGACTTGGCAGAAAAGCTAACAGGATGTGGGAGCTGGTGGAGGGAGAGGAGCCGAGAGACCAGAGGGAAAGAGAAAGGCAGCCACAGTAAAGGGTGGCAAGGAAAACGACCAGCCAGAGGGTCACGTGGTACTGGAAGGCACCACTGGTGGTAACGGGCTGGCCAGGTTGGTGGATCCATTGCCCCTGCAACCTATGATCACTGTGTCACCAGTTTCCCACCCAGATCAGGATGACATCTTCCTGGTTCAACCTCGCAATGCCCAGAATGGCTTGCCCTCCACAAAACCCAGCAGCCCACCTCCACAATCACAGGGACAAGCAAGAGGGACCTTGGAAGACTCCAGGCAGGAAGGCCCGGACAAGGTCACAGGTAATACACCTAGCGCAGTGGGGACAGTATAAGGGAATATATAGGGCAAATAGTAACGGCCTTAGGAGCAGGTGATATAGGGCAGATGGAAGCGGCAGAGATCAGGAGGGAGAAAGAAGGGCAGAAAGAAAGGAACAGGGAGGTGAGAGAGAGGAAAAGGGACAAGAGATAGGCACCCTGGAATGAGGATAGGCAAGCATGTGCAGCTGACTACGAAAGAAAAATTTGGAAAGGAGAATATGTGGACATATTTGCCTTGGTGAGCCGTGAGGCCACTGCCAAATATGAAGAAGTTGGAGGCATAGGAAGAGTCAGATGGCAGCGGCTATAGTGCTTTTAGGAAGAAAAGAGGAGGATAAGTTCACAAAAGGGAAGACTTGGGATAGATGGTTCCTAGGTTTCTACTACTTTCTCAGCCATTGTCATGGAAAAGAGGTCGGAGTTAGGCATCCCGCCATTACCTATTCCCTTATAATTCGGAAGGCAAAGGGTGGGATGGGGTGGTTATACTATGATGAATCCTTTAGGCAGAGAATGGCAACATTTGGGGAGGTAGGTGGGACACCAAACAGATAGATTTATGGACGGATTACATCACAGCTCACGCCATGCACGAGAGGAATGGGGCAAGAAGGGTTTGGAACCCAGAGATGCTGCTGGATCTATAACAGAGCCTTTTGTTCCTGGCCTCAATGTCATTTTGGCATGCGTGCTCAAGGTGGGAGGCCACCCAGCAAGCAAATGTGAGTGGCAGGGGACAAGGGATGCAGGCGCATGGGGGCATGGAGCAGGCCAACAGCTTTTTGAGAGGGTCAAGGTTTTAGAGGCCAGACCTGGAGCAGAGGAGGGCGGGTGGGGCAATGAATAGGGAGAACAGAACAGATGAAGGACTAGAGGGTAGTCAAGACGAAATAGAGGGAAAAAGGGAGAAGGAGGGGACAAGATAAGGCAATTTTGGATGGCCAGAACCCCAATCAAAGATAAGGTATGGGCAAGTTACATGGACAAATATCCAGACACAAGAGTACAGAATATGATTTTACAGGGCTTTAGCTCAGGTTTTTCATTACTAGTTTACAGGACCTAGGCGAGCCATGGAGGCCAACAACCTAGGGTCAGTAAAAGGGAAGGAGGAGGTACTAAGACAGAAGATAGAGAAGGAAGTAGCAGCGGGCAGAGTCGAGGGCCCATTTGAGAAACCCCATTGTAGAGCATGTGGGTCTCACCATCGGTCTGGTACCAAGAAACAGGAAGGGAATACAGGGTGATTCACCACCTGTCCTATCCAGAAGGAGAGTCAGTAAATGATTTTATCAGTGAGGAGCTGCAGTAGGGTGACTTATGTGACACTAGAATATGCAGTACAGATGATCTGGGCCACAGAGGAGGCATGGATGGCTAAAATGGACATTGAGTCTGCTTTCAAACTGCTTCCGTCAGGAGGGAAGATTGGGATTTATTGGGTTTCAAAAGCGGGGAAGATACTATTTTGACAAAGCAATGCCAATGGGTTGTTCCACAGCATGTGCGACATTTGGGGCCTTCAGCACTTGTTTGCAGTGGATATTTCAAGAAAAACAGGTTATAGGAGGGTCATACATTATCTGGATGATTTCCTATTCATGGAAGGGGGAAGGGAGACACAAATGATGCTAGGTAAGTTCCAGGAGTTGTGTCAGGAATTGGGGTGCCATTAACCCGGAAAAGACAGAGGGCCCAGCAGGATTATAGAATTTTGGAAATTGAGATAGACACCCTAACGGGTATTTAGACTACGGATAAGAAAGTCAATAAGCTGAAAGAATTAATACAATTGCACACCAGCAGGAGACGGGTATAGCTAAAGCTGGTACAACAAGTGCTGGGGCATTTGAACTTCACCTGCAGGGCCATTGGGCCAGGGAGGACATTCAAAGAGGTTAGCCAGGGCCACAGCAGGGTCACCAGACCTCATCACTGGGTAGACTTGACTCGAGGGGTTAAGGATGATTTTGCGATTTGGGAGAATTCCTGAGGGAGTACAGCAGTTGCTCATTCTGGCAAGAGAAATGGTTATACAACACAGATCTCGATCTATACACAGATGCAGCTGGCGGTAAAGGCATGGGGGGTTCATGAGAGGAAATGGTTTGAGAACCCTGGCCAGCCATTTGGGTGCAGGAGGAAAAGTGAGAGACATTACATTTCTTGAGATCATGCCCATATGGGCGCGTACTTTAGTCTGGGGAGAAGAATTAGTGATCAGAAAGTGACTTTTGGTGTGACAATAGAGCAGTGGTAGATGTGCTGAACAACAAGGAGCCAGATCGACAGTCATACAGGTATTATGGCATTTAGTCTTAAGGGCATTACAACTGAACATGTCATTTAGAGCGCAACACATAGAAGGGGTTCACACACTTGGCTGACAGCCTTCCGCCTGCAGCTGGAACATTTTGAGGCTGGCACCAGCAGCGGAGAAATTAAAACACCCATACCAACAAACATATGGGACGTTGGCAGGAAGGAGCAGAAGTGTTGTTTCACAGCTCATGGGCGCCTCGGACTCTGAGGGCCTCGCGACGGAGCCTGGTGAGTGTTTCAAACATTCAAGGCAGAGCACCAGATGGAGGTAAGTAGGCCATTCACAGAGGAACAGTTGGAAATGTTCACAGTGGAACAGTGGCAAAAGGCACAGCCCACACCACGATGGGAGTTTATCTGGTTGGGATTAGTCTTATCTGCAGTCTGAAAGGGTGGAAGGACCACAAAGACATTGCTCATCAGAAGAATGATGCAAAGATGGAGCAGGTTAAAATAAGGACCAGCAGATAGCAGGAGGCCAATAGGGGAACAATGGCTTATAAAGCTAAAGGGTGCTCCAATAATATGCAGATCATGGAGCAAGGCCCAGCTGTTTCACACAATCTATGTGATAATGTTTGCAGGTGTCATGAGAGTGGTGAGGTAGCAGGCCATGGAAGGAGGACGGGAAGGGGGCTAGACTGGATGACATAACCTGGCGAGTGACCAAGTTACAGATGAGGATTAGGAAGTCTAAGACGACAAGGGGAAAAGGTTGCATGGTGACGCTAAAGAGTCAAACAGAGAGCGCAGTATGCCCAGTACAGGCGCTGTGGGTTTTCGCCGCAGCATCAGAGGAACAGGACAGGAAAATTATTTTGTACACGAGGATGGGAGAAGGGTGACTCATTACCAAGTCATGGCAATACTGAAGAAGGCATGCAATTCTTAGAGAAGACCCAGCTAATTATTCTTCCCATTCCTGTGGGATTGGGGCCACCTCACAGTGGGCAGTGGCAGGCGAGACAGTGAATATGATATTGGAAAAGGGGCGCTGGTGATCGGCAAGTTATGAAAGACACATTAGAGCACTGAAATAACTACAAAAAAAAAAAACACGACGCTATGTGGTATAGATGGATACATATTTTAGACATAAGATAATGGTCTGGCGCCAGGTGGGACCAGCGATGGAGGGTGAAAAAAATGGAGCAGACAGGGATGGGGGCATGGAAAAGAGGGGATGAATAGGGAATCGCATATTGAGCTTGTATATTAATGATTTGCTTGCACCCTATAGGTAGAGGGAGGATCACGGAAATATGGATCTGCAGCCATTACTACATCTATTGGGCCAGAAAGAGAGCAGAGAAGAAGGCTGGGGAAAGCAGCTATACCAAGATGTGAGAAGGTGTAGGTTGTTTTGGCATGGCATATGGGGATGAGGTGGGCTCAGCTGCTTCCACGTTAACAGAAATCGGAGAACGCGGCCCAGGCCAGACCTAATTATTATACATTTGGGAGGCAATGACCTGGCAAACAGGCCTTGGGTGGACACATATTTACAAATAAAAAGACTTAAGAATGATACGGCAGCGGTGGCCGTAAGTGTGCATCGCTTGGTCAGATATGATACCGAGGAGAGTGTGGAAGCAAGATCACAGCCACAGAGCAGTAGAAAGGGCCAGGAGGAAGATGAACAGCAGGGTTGGGACATTGGTAAGGCAGATGAGAGGTCAGGTAATACTGAGGGGGTAGAAGAATGGGTAGATGAATTTTACAGGTCAGGCGGGTACACCTGTCGGACGTAGCTATAGACATGTTCAATATGGAAATGATGGGATTTATAGAAGAATGGAGGAGACAGACAAACAATGGAAATAAAAAAAAACAGATATAAATGGAAAGGATATCCCTGAAGTAAGAGTGAAGGCTACCCTAGTTAATGGAGGAAGCCAGCCATCCAACGCAAGCTGGAGACTGGCTGATGGGAAGGAAGATGAAGGAAAAGCGGTCTCAGTTTCCACCGTTACCTAATGGAAAAGGAGAAGAAGAAGGCACCCAGGTCTTCACCTGGGGAAGAATAATCAGAGATTGATATATTGGATGGAATAAACAAAATGTTGGAAATATGATAATAAAGGAATTGGAATGGAATATGGAATTATGAATTGAAATAAATTGCCAATCTCAGCACAACAAAATGATGGTGTCTGTCTTTTATGGGGAAGAGGGGGAATCCGGGACAATGTTTCCAAGTATAACTCTGTCAGAAAGAAACTTGCCTGCCCTGATGCGCAGTGAAGCCCAAGTCTGTGTGACATCAGTGCCGAAAACAGACTCCAGCTTCATGCACTGATCTTCCATGTGACTGTGTGGCTTAAGGGACTGTACACACTTGTGCTGTCTGTATAGTACTTGGACGTGCACATTCAAAACAGGCTGCAAGCTAAACTATCAGCTTTTGACAGTGCCAGCAATCTCTATTTCAAGCAAAAGAGAAAGCGTTATGAGTGCAACAGCTGATTGCTGACTGGAACTGCCATTTCAGAAGCTTTTGTGGCTGGAGTAGAGATTGCATCATGATCACTTGCAATTAGCAGAGTGATTTTATGAGTTTAGCAGCTATTTAACTTATTACTTAGAGGTACCTTTAGTCACCACTTAAGTGACTGTCTCAAGTCTTGTCCTATGTAAAGGCAGTGTGAAGGAGCAGCACTGCTTCCTAGCACAGTCATTTGGCAAGAATCAGAGATTACAGACTGTCAGAGTAGTGGAGCTGAAGTTTGTGCTCCAATTTCAGGCTGATACATTATGCAAAATTAAAGAGCAGGCTTTATAAAATATGTTTCTGTCACCAGTATGGCTTAATCCAATGTGCAACAAGTAATATTTTTGTGATTCTGTTTGCTGTCTGACTGGTTATGTAAGAAAATACAAAATCACACATGCCCTCACAATGCAAAGCATCATGGGCTGCATATGCAAATCACCACAGAATGTTATGCTGGTCCAACTTTAAGCAGAATTGCATGGTGCCGAAGGCCTCTCACGTAGTTTGCTAAGGGTGCTAACAGAAGACACAGACACGTGTTTCGGCCCTACCAGGACTCATCAGTATGCCCTGGCCTGTTTGACACCCCAGTGGAATGGACTAGCTACTCTTAAGGCAGTGTGCCTTGGATATATTGTGGTGGTTATATAAGTTTTTATATGTCCAGCCTCCTCAATGTATTAGGATGGCTCAGATGCATAATGTCGCGTGAACATTGTCTGTCTATTGGTGCTATTGTTTTTGCAGTTTTATAAGATTTGTTCATGACTCTGTGTATACTGCATTTCTATCACACAGTGTACATAATTACATAGTTTGTATAAAATATGAGATATACTGTATATAATAATAAAGTATACTCATAAACTGATAGTCTGTGATCTCTGACTCTTGCTAGATGCCTGCACTAGGAATTATCTGCTCCCTAACATTACTTTCACATATGACAACACTTCAGATAGTCATATTCTCTCTTGGTTTCTGTGTCACAGGTGCATTATCTTGCATTTTAGCATTGAAGCCCAACTGCCAAATCCTTGAACATCCCTCAAGTAGTCATAGGTCATTTCTCATTTTATCTAGCCCCTTCTGTATGTCGACTCTGTTTCAGATCTTGGTGTCATCTGCAAACAGGCATACTTTCCTCCAGTCCCTCTGCAATGTCACTGATGAAGACATTGAATAGAACTGGATCCAGCACCGATCCCTGTGGAACCTCGCTGGTCACCTCTCACTCTTCTGATTTTATGCCATTTACTACTTTAATTCAGCTATCAATATGGAATTTAACTTGTAACCCAGTCCTGGAGTTCCAGGTTCACCCATGCCACTTACCTGCTCTGGCACTGGTTGTTGCAGTTGTAGCTTCTCAGTTTAAACTTCCTTTTACGCTGTCTCTCCTCTGCTTGGCCTGTCTCTGAAGCTGTCACTCTTGTTCCTCTGCCTCTCTCTGAAGCTGTTTTTTCTTTTCTCTGCCTCTCTCTCTGGCACTGGTTTCTTTCTCTTGCTTCTCCATCTCCATCTGGAACTTCCTCTGTTCAATTCCAGCTCCATCCTCCTCAACACTACTCTGCAGCCTGATCCCTCTCGGCTCCAGCGTTATGGTGACCTTCCTCTGCAGCTGTGGTCCTGGGTTCCTGTGTTCCCACTGTCCTCCTCCCTGGACTGGAAACCACTGTGGACCCTGTCCCTCCACACCCAAGGTCTGGTCCCTTTCAGTCACCGACTGTGACTCAAGGATCCGGGCAGTCACTTGTGCATTGGCTGCCACAAGAGCCTCCATGAGGTGCTATTTGGTTTGCCCTCACACTGGACTCCTCTTTCCTGGCAAAACTGCCTCGAGTATTCTGCTGTGTATTCGCTGTAGGTGGAAGCCATCTTCTTCCCCTAATCTACAGCTGCCCTAGCTGAATTCAAAAAAAAATAAATAAAACAAGTAGGGAACTTTAGACTGTAACCAAAATGTCCAAAAAAAAAAAAAAAAGGCAGGAGAACTTTACTGAAGTGACTTTTCACAGAAATATCCAATGTGGGAACAGAGACTCAGCACAGAAGTTTGAATACAGTCTAGCCTCTAAACTTCCAAGTTCGAACACATACAAGTATAATAAAAATTTTAAACTGAAGAAATTCAGCACTGAGTATTAAAACAGACCAGATATCAGAGGCAATACTGATTACGGGGAAAAAGGGTTAAATAAACTGGACGATGGTAGTGACATAGTCCAGTCAGGAGGAATTTGGAAATGCCTGGCAGGATGAGGAACCAAGCAAGGAGCTCATGCTCCATGGACAGCCAATAAGAGCTGTGCCAAGATAAAGGCAATTGTCCATAAAAATTTATAGAGACAGCCATGCAGCCTTGAGTACCGGAACGCTGTCCAGGCTGTGCCTGCTAGCAAGGGCTTGGGAAGTGTGGCAGCAGGCTCTTCTCACCGTGGAGGCGTGTAGACCCCGTCTGAGGTGCTGTTAGCCCGAAGGTCTATGAGGATGTTGCTGCTAGCAAGGGCTTGGGGAGTGTGGCACGAGGCTCTTCTCACCATGGAGACATGTAGACCCTTGCCTGAGGGTCTGTTAGCCCAAAGGGCTATGAGGATGCCTGCTAGCAAGGGCTTGGGGAGTGTGGCAGCAGGTTCTTCTCCATAGAGGCATCTAGACCCCATCTGAGGTGCTGTCAGCGCAAAGGGCATCTGAAGAAAGAGGGGTTACTAGTGGGTACCACAGGGTTCAGTATTGGGTCCAGTCCTTTTAATGTCTTCATAAGTGACATTGCAGAGGAACTGTAAGGAAAGTATGCCTCTTTGCAGATGACACAAAGATCTGCAACAGGGTTGATACACAAGGAGGCGTGGAAAGGGTTAGAAGGGACTTGGCAAGGTTGGAGGAATGGTCAGAAGTATGGCAGCTAGGATTCAATGCAAAGAAATGCAAAATAATGCACCTGGGAAACAAGAACCCAGGGAAGAATACACAGTGGGGAGAGGTAGTAACAACAAAAGGCAAAGGACCTGAGTAATCATATCCGATGACTAAGGTTAGCAAGCAATGTGAGAAGGCAGTAGGGAGGGCTGGGGGTATGCTGGGATGCGTAGGGAAAGGCATCAGCAGCAGAAAACAGGAAGTTGTTATCCCTCTGTACAGACAGTTGGTGAGACCCCATCTGGAGTAATGTGTCCAGTTCTGGAGACCCCATCTCCGCAAGGACATAGACAGGATAGGGGTAGTCCGGAGGAGGGCAACTAAATGGTGCAGGGTCTGCAAGAGAAGCCTTATGAGGAAAGACTAAAGGAGCTTAATATGTATACCCTTGAGGAAAGAAGGAGAGAGGGACATGATAGAAACTTTTAAGTACCTCAGTGGAATCAACAAAGTCCAAGAGGGTAGCATCTTTCAGAAAAGAGACGCAAGAACAAGGGACACAATTTAAAGCTAGAAGGAGGGCGTGTTCAGGGGCAATGTGAGGAAGTATTATTTCACAGAGATGGTAGTGAATTCATGGAACAGCCTTCCTGAGGAGGTTGTGGGGTTTAAAACTGTGGGAGAATTCAAGAATACATGGGACAGACATAAGGCAATTTTGGTGGGGTAGGAAGAAATAGGCTGTTTGTTAACTAGGATCTGTGGCCTATCCTGTAGGTAGGGAAATAGGCAGACTAGATGGGCCAAGTGGTCCTTATCTGCCGTCAAAGTCTATGTTTCTATGCTTCTATGTTTTGGGGAGTGTGGCAACAGGCTCTTCTTGCCATGGAGGTATGTAGACCCCCATCTGAGACGCTATTAGCCCAAAGGGCTATGAGGATGCCAAGGAAGAGGAAAATGCCTATGACTACACCACACACTAAATGATGGTTTGACATCCTTATTTTGTAACTGCTACCCCAAGATGAGGCTGTGACCTCCTCCTCCTCAGGCTTACCCTGTCCAACAATCATCAACACACCTTTTTACAATAAGCTCACAAAGTCGGCCTGCAGTGCAGCAGATTTCTACTTGCTACGCGGTAGCCCAGAGTTCAGAATGGACCTGGATCACTGAAGGCCGGAGCTTGAGGAGAAGGATAGAGCATCCCGATGGACTGCTCTCTCTTCTCCAGGGGGGGTGTGAAAGTGCCTGGCGCTGAGATATCTTCCCATGGAGGCCAGGGGTCTCACAGCTACCAGCGCCATCTACAATGGAGGTGGGACAGACGCTGGACATCACTGCATGTCCCCGCCTCCTGGAGGAAAAAATCAAGAACATGCAGGGAGGTCCTCTGTTCACATGAAGCCCTCCCGGCTTACTAGCCACTGCCACTGCACTCCCAACTAGTTACTGGTTCCACGGTACTGGAATTAGGGGAACCAGTGCCACAGCCCCACCTCCGTGGGCAAGCCAGGGTGACCGGGAGTATGCGGTAATTGGCAGCTGGTGGGATCCCAGAGGGCCATGACCAGGCAAAGATTGATGGAGGACCTCCGAGAAAAAGAAGAGAAATATGAAAACAATAAGTTCACAGGGCTTACCCTCAGTCATGGTCCACCCCACCTGCCTTTACAGAAAACATATTAAGAAATACTTGCATCCTGCAAGAATGAAATTGCTCTGTGGTTTGTGTGCTGTAAGCATGTATTTTGTGTTATATTGAACTGAATGCATGCATGTGGCATGCATGAAGCAAGCAGTGGTCTTTGTGCAGATGCACACATTTAGCACACTTATACCTGCATGCATATGGTACACTTGCACTCACTACAAATCTGCATGCATATGGCATGCTTATAACTCAATAATTACTTTTTTACTTTTTACCTCCCTCTGATCTCAGTACCATAGCAAGGTTAGGGGTGAAGTGCCCCATACAGGCTAAGCTCCGAGGAGCGCAATTTCCATCTGAAGTTTATTTTTTATTCACTTTGTGGTGGCGCTACTCGCTTTAAATTTTCATTTTTGGGGTTCTGACTGTAATTATATCTAGCTGTCAGCAGGGCATGCCTATTGAAGATCATCAAGGGGTCGATGAGCTGCGCTGCTGCAGGCAAAAATAATCATGTGATGAATGAGTGTTGCATACATTGGAGAAGAAAGAGAAACTGGGGGGAAGAAGCTTAGCCAGCCACTGCACATTAGTATAAAAGGTAACGGGAGGAGCGCATGGCATGGCACTGAGAGTGAGAGGCGGTTCAGTTGGGGAGAGACAGTGGAGCCAGCCATAGTTGTATTTCAGTAAGTGGAGATTGACAGCAAAACAAACAAAAGCGAGAGTGTAGAGAGAGAGGAGGCAGTGCTTGTGTAGTGATGAGAGAAGACAAGAGTGAGATCTGATCCGATTAGTCACTCAGATCCGCTCTTAATAAAGTGTAAAGCAATGCATCATCAGCAAAACAAGCAATTAGTCATCCCATCCCATTTTCCGCCAACCTGAATTTTATTGTTTTAAAATGAAAATTCAATATGAATGTGTCCTGTTCATGTTCATGGCTGTTGTTGAATGACATAGATGTGAGTGAGTGTATGCGGCACTGGGGAGGGGGCGATTCTTGTTAGGAAAAGAAATGCACTGCTGTACTGTCTGGATCAGGAGAATTGGGATGAGAAGGGAAAGAAATCTAAATCTGTCTGATTTCTGAAGTTGTTTTCATTCCTCAATTGATTAATGATTGGGCCTGCGCTGGCTCGCTGGTGGGCAGCAAGATGCTATGGTGACCTGGCTGCTGTAGTAGTTCTGTTCATGGGACTGTCTGTGTCTGGGATGGCCAATGGGAGTGAAGAAGTTGCCACCCCCCACCTTGGGCTGAGACTTACTGCCCCATGCCGTGGGAGGCTGTGTGACAATCCTTCCTGCCCACCACGTTGTTTTCTCTCCATCCTCCTCTTCTTGACCCATGTCCCCAGTCCCTCCTCTTCCAACAGGCCAGGCAGGCTCCCTGTGGCCTGCACTGCTTTCTTTTCCTAATACTTCACTGAGTCCAGGAACTCGGCAGGTCGGGCAGAGGGCCTGGCCATCACAGACATTCCCACCCAAGTAGAGCCTGCCTGACTGCCTGCCCCGAGCCTCCAGTCAGACCCGAGATGGCAGAGTATACCCTAGTCATACTGCAGCTGCAACTCCTCCACTTACTAGTCTGTGACTACTACTATTAAAGAGGACCAGCAGCCCAAAACAGTAACAGACTACTGAGAGAGTTTTTGGACGTGGGGATTGTTTTGCCAAGACAAGTGGTTTGAGTCTGACTGGATACAAGATTAGTTGGGACAAACAAAGTGTTTGCTACTGTAAAACACTTCTGGGGTTAGAGGGCATGATATAGTGTGTCAGCAGTACTTCAGTTTTTTAAATTACAAATAACACTTATTGATCATCAGATCATCATAGATGTTTAAACAGTTGTAACTGCAATTATACCATTTTAGAAAGCAGAAGCCTTTACAGTTCTGAAAATATAGTGTATTACTTATTGACTGCAATAAAAGCTGAGTGAGACATTTTGATTTTTAAATGGAAAATGATTAAAATTATTTGGAACACCTATGTTCCTGTTGTCTAGATTGGATGGTGTTCAAATTTCCCACTCACACTTTTCATGGGCTCAGGGTTGATGGTATGGTAACATAAGACACTGGTGTCTGCTCATGAGGTTCAGGATATTCAGGTAAAACTCTGCATGGGATCCCTCAGCTGCTGAGGGATCATTGATACTGAACTTATACTAACATACTAAAATGCTAGCAGAATAGGCCTAATGGTTCTCGTATCTGCCTCGTCCCCCACCCTGGAAGCTGACCTTATTCCCCCCGCCTCTCTGGCTTCTCCTTCCCAGTCCCAGATATTCCCGCTGCACAGGACTTTGCTTCTAGAACCCTTCCCTGTACCTGTCCCACCCCTCTTGAACTCCTCCACTGTCTCTGCCTCCACCAGCCCCCTATTCAACCTCTTCATACCTCTTCAGCCTTTTTAATGCTTCTCGGCTAGCTCACCCTGCCATAAATGAATGAGTTTATTTGGCAATAAAATAAATGGCCAGCTTGATTTGATTTGCTGTCATGACATGGTTGCTTTGAGTTTACTAGTTCAGTTAACAAGACAATAAATAATATTTCATTGTCATGTTTTATAGTTAGCAGAGAAGACCTATTGCAAATTTCTGTGGCACTACATGGTAGACTTCCTCAAGTTGGTTGGGATGTGCTTTTCTGCTTTACGCGTGGGTGGCAGGTTATAATACTGACTGCAGAGTTGGACTGTGGTCTCTGAATGGCCGCATGAGCCCTGGAGATGGTCAAACTTCTCTTCTTCCACTTCTCTAGCAACAGTCAGATACAGTCCGAGGTAGCTGTGTAAACTAATATAAAGTTAAGTCAGATTCCTATATCTTCAAAACTGAGAGACATAAGAACTGGGTACACGGTATTTTCTTATGTCTCCGCTTTGAAGCTCTAGGAATCTGACACAGCTGCACATTAGTTTACATACAGTGTCTTCCTGACCAGCCAGCCTCAGCGATTCAAATGTTCAGTATGCAGAGTGGAAAAGAGTTTTTCATCACTATACACACCTATGCTGCTGCAAGAATGCATCTGCATTGCGATGCTTTTAATACATTATCAGACTATCATCCTCAAAATAGATTGAATCTATTTTGGGGAGGTTTGATTGACCCAGTTCCAGTCTTCCAGGGACCACGCCCAGACCTCAAAAACATAGCTGTTACTGCAATGCCATTGCTATGCCCCTCCAGTAAACTAAAAATAATAGTGCCTGTCTGAATGTGCTACCTGACTGTAATGATTAAGAAGTTGAGGTAGTTCGGACATAGTTCAGTTATGGTCTTTAAGGGCAGAGATTTTTGCTTTGGTGATTTTGCCAGCCTGGACCCGTCTCCTACTACCAGTACTCAGTACCAGACCACCCTGCTACTTATACCCAATACATACATAGATACAATTAAAAGTATGTGCACACTGTAGTGTTTCAGACCCTCACAACATATATGGTAGCATGAATGACCTGCTCCAGTGTTGAGTGGTATTAAAAATACCATATGCTTCAGTCCAGTAAAACAGTTACAGGACCCCATCTGTACCCCAGGAAAACAGCCGCTTCCTGAACCTGATGACACACTGATAGGCAGACACCCACATCTCTTTGTGATGTCAGAAATGAGGGCTGTGTGAATGTTCCAGTGACTGCCTGGTGGCATGTCAGCAGGTTCAGGAAGCAGCTCTGTTTTTCCTGGGTATACATTACGATTCCTGCAACTTTATTACTGGACTGAAGTGCATGGTATTTTAATATCCCTCAATACTTGAAGAGGTCAGCTACCATATATGTTTATGAGGGGCTGGGAACATTACAGTGAACACCTGCTCTTTAATTTAATCAAGAATCTTTTTCCTCACTCAATTAGCCTCCTCAATCTATAAGACCACTCTTCCCTGATGCCACATTGCCAGTTAAGATGGCAGAGTCCCTCTGCCATCTTAGCTGTTAATGTGGCGTCCAGGAAGAGGGAAGTATAGACTAGTAGTAAATGTTATTTGTTGGAACTTGATTAGCAAAAGAAAGCTTCATTTTCTTTTCCTAAAGGAAGCTCAGCTCAGCTGTATGTATGTGTAGTGTAAATAATATTTCTTAGAACTGCTCTAATAGTCACATCAGTTCTGCAGTGTGAATGTACTGTTTCCTCCTGATTTACCAGCTAATGTTATATTTTAATGTACATCTATTTATAATAGATGGCATTGTTGGTCAGCCACTTGTCCACAACAAATGCAGCTGCACACTCTGATGCCAGCCAGCCAGAGTCTCCCACATCTCATATGCCATGGGAGCAAAATAGTCCCTGAAATTGAAGGTAGGGAACATGTAACAAAAGTAGATTTTATCTTCAAGAAAAGCCCCAAAACTCACCACAGAGCATGTAAACCCCACAGAGCTTCTGGGGCCTTGTGGACCCAGACCCCAGCTCTTTTCTGGGGCGGGCACAACATTTGTCTCTTGGCCAGAGCACTAAAATGCCTTCCTACAGAACTGCTCAATCTCAATTATCCAACCCAAACAGACATACTAACATTGGAAGCACCTGGGGTTCTTCCCACCCTCCTCCCCACATACATATTGCCCCACCAAACTACTGAATCACTTCTGTCTATCCCATACTCCTGGTTATTTACTCACCATAGTTCCTTCTATATATAGCAACATAACTGCATATCTGGAGGAGGCAGTATAGCCAGTGGTCTAAGGCTCTGAGCTTCAAATTTGGAGACATCCAGCAGGCCAAACCTGGGTTTGAATCCCACAGCTCCACTTGCATACTGTGTGACCCTGAGCAAGTCACTTAACCTCCTTGTGCTCCCAGGTCGCTCCTGTAAAAGCTTTCAGCTTAATGTGCATACCTGGTTAAACAAATAAATAATATCTCCATTCTGTACAGGTATCTCAGTTTGGATTTTTGTAGATGTGGCATGTCTATAGTGACCTTAAAGGCTGACTGAAATGGATGTTCAAACAATCCAGGCGATCGGCACATCATCAATAATGTTTTTGAAGGTCAGTCATGAGTGATCATTATAGGATCATCAAAGAGATTATACTAATGTTTCAAGTATAAGTCTGTCAGACAAAATCCTGCCTGCCCTGATGCACAGTGAAGCCCAAGTCTGTGTGACATCAGTGCAGAAAACAGACTCGGCTTCTTGCACTGATCTTCCATGTGACTGTGTGGCTTAAGGAACTGTACACACTTGTGCTGTCTGTACAGTACTTGACATGCACAGTCAAAACAGGCTGCAAGCTAAACTATCAGCTTTTGACAGTGCCAGCTATCTCTATTTCAAGCAAAAAGAAAGTGTTATGAGTGCAACAGCTGATCGCTGACTAGAACTGCCATTTCAGACGCTTTTGTGGCTGGAGTGAGATTGCATAATGATCACTTGCAATTAGCAGAATGATTTTTGTTAGTTTAGCAAACATTTTAACTTACTACTTAGGAGGTACTTTTAGTCACCACTTAAGTGACTGTCTCAAGTCTTGTCCACGTAAAGGCAGTGTGAAGGAGCAACACTGTTTCTTAGCACAGTCATTTAGCAAGAATCAGAGATTACAGACTGTCAGAGTAGTGGAACTGAAGTTTGTGTTCCAATTTCAGGCTGACACATTATGCAAAATTACCGAGCAGGCTTTATAAAAATAAGTTTCTGTCACCAGTATGGTTTAAGCCAAAGTGCAACAAGTAATATTTTGTGCGATTCTGTTTGCTGACTGGTTATGTAAGTTTTTACATGCTCAGCCTCCTCAACATATTAGGATGGCTCAGATGCATAATGTCACAGTGAATATCGTCTGTCTATTGATGCTATTGTGTTTGCAATTCTATAAGATTTATTCTTGACTCTGTGTATACTGCATTTCTATCACACAGTGTACATAATTACATAGTTTGTATTATAATAAAATATGAGATATACTGTATGTAATAATACAGTATACTCATAAACTGATAGTCTGTGGTCTCTGACTCTGCTAGATGCCTGCACTAGGAATTATCTGCTCCTCACATTACCTTCACATATACAACACTTCAGACAGTCATATTCTCTCTTGGGTTTCTGTGTCCCAGTGCATTATCTTGCACTTCTTAGCCTTGAAGCCCAACTGCCAAACCCTTGAACATCCCTCAAGTAGTCTTAGGTCATTTCTCATTTTGTCTAGCCCATCCTGCGTGTTGACTCTGTTACAGATCTTGGTGTCATCTGTGAACAGGCATACGCTTCCTCAGTCCCTCTGAAATGTCACTGATGAAGACATTGACTAGAACTGGACCCAGCACCAATCCCTGTGGAACCTCGCTGGTTACCTCCCACTCTTCTGATTTTATGCCATTTACTACTTTAATTCAGCTATCAATATGGAATATATGGAATTTAACTTGTAACCCAGTCCTCTTGAGTTCCAGGTTCACCCATGCCACTTACCTGCTCTGGCACTGGTTGTTGAGTTGTAGCTTCTCCAGTTCAAATTTCCTTTGGCGCTCTCTCTTTCTTTCTCTTTCGACCTGTCTCTGAAGCTGTCACTTTCCTCTACCTCACTCTGAGCTGTTTTTTCTTTCCTCTGCCTCTCTCTGGCACTGGTTTTCTCTTGCTTCTCCATCTCCATCTGGAACTTCCTCTGTTCGAATTCTCAGCTCCATCCTCCTCAACACTACCTGCAGCCTGATCCCTTGGGTCAGCGCCAGGTGACCTTGCCTGCTGCTATGGTCCTGGGTTCCTCTGGTCCCACTGTCCTCCTCTCTGGGACTGAAACCACTGTGGACCCTGTCCCTCCACATCCAAGGTCTGGTCCTTTCTGTCACCGACTGTGACTCAAGGATCCGGGCAGTCACTTGTGCATCGGCTGCCACAAGAGCCTCCAAGAGGTGCTGTTTGGTTTGACCTCACACTGGACTCCTCTTTCCTGGCACAGGTGCCTCAGGTATTCCGCATGTGTACCCCTGTAGGTGGAAGCCATCTTCTTCCCTAATCTACAGCTGCACTAGCTTGTACCCAAAAAAAATCAAACAAGTAGGGGACTTTAGACTGTAACCAAAATGATATATTTCTTTAAAAAAACTGCCTTATTTGTGTGTGAAATGTTACAATTTATCAATCTGACACACTGGACTGTTAATGCCCATGCCACCAAATAATTACAAAGTATGCAAACAAATCTTTTAGATCACACCGCTGCACACCAAATCTGTCACAAACCCACTCCAGGGGTCAGGCCCTCTGTTACCACAGTGCCCAACCTTGTAATGAGATTTGTGAACAAGGGACAGACAGGGACACCCTCCTGCTTGTTTTGGGTCTGAGCAAACTACCAGTCTTGAGTCCTGGAGTCAATTATGAACCCTTTTAGCTAGCACATCAGGTAACAGGTCCAAATATCACACTGTCTTCGGGAAAGCAGTGCAATATACTTGGCCTAGCGGGCATGCAACCAACCTGATTCACAACCCCATTCCGACTCAGTTGAGATGCTGGTATTTTTCTTGCTTTGCTGGATCTTTACACAGATCCTTGTTAGCATGGCTGCATAAGGTGACACAATAAGCATTTAACAGCTGTGTTAGAATATTAAAACTGTTCCACCATTCACACTCAAAATGAGCAAATGTCTGAGGCAGGTTTAAAGAAAATCAAATTTACTAAAACTAAAAATAGTAAATATATATATATAATATATATATATATATATATATATACACACACACACATATATATATATATATATATATATAATTATGTATATAATGATCACAGTCAGAAAGAAATGGACAAATACAAAACAGCGCCTTGTAACTGAATTGACTAGTTCTAACTCAGTTTCAGTTGGCAAATGATTTGGGCTGTTATTATCTTGGCTGAAGTGTCCCTTAGAAGTCCAGAACAAAAGTGTCAGTCCTTTCAGCCAGCTTGATAATATCAAAGGCCAAATGTCCCTCCCATACTGTGATGTCACCGCCTGGCTGTTGGCATGAGGTCACTCTTAGCCCTGTAATTAATTGATCAGTCACATGCCCCTGCCCACTGCTAAACATTCCAAATAAACAAAATATATACATACTTTCTAATTAGTGAGCCACCAGCATGCTTTATGACAGGTCAGAATTACCCCTTTGATCTTTCAGAGAAACATCCTGGAAACACTTCTCATAGATGGGTGAATTTTCACAGGTATCTATCAGAAGCTGCTTCCCTCCTGATACACCATAAAAGGCAATATTTCATGACAAACTGCCTGGATTCAAAGCAGTGGATTGCTTTATAACCTGGTTTTATTATAGTCCCAAGAAGTCAGCTTTCTTTTTATTTTACAAACCATCTATTCCAGCAAGCAAGGGCAGAACTTTTTTCTTTTAAAAATCAAGGTCCCATGATGTTTTTGCTGACTGCCATGTTCCACAAGCAGAATTCAAAACATATATTTATATCAAAATTATATACACATAACTTGCAGATGGTGCTTCCTGTTACAGACAGCACATCTGACATTGGGCAAGAAAATGGTGGTTTGTAGTCCACACAAGGGTTGGGCTCAAACCATAAACACTTGCACCCATGTGTGTAGTACTGGGGGAGGGGCTGGAATTGCTGGTATGTGCTGTGCTTCAGATGAGATGACCGAGGTCCCTTCTGCCCATCTCTGGTGCTGTCCTGGTGGTGTCAAATTGGAAGTGCAAGAATCCAAGGCACTTTTCACAAGAGTAGACAAGTTCCCTCTGTATCCTGGCCCTTTCCATAAAACTAGTTCATGCCATTGTCCCACTGCCGTGTGTGAGTGTAGATATGTGAAATGGCTGCTACTACACATTTACAGAACTTTACTACCAGCCTCTTATTGCTTTTAAAGCACTTTGGGACACAATGTGTATGAAACTTCTTCTTGAGCTCTCCAGAGATGCTGGAAAATAACTTGTTAAATCAGCTGCCACTACTGTACTAACAGTTGTTAAGCATTATAAAATGAGTAGTGAAATCTTGTATTTTGACTGGTTGCTAGCCCTGCATTAGAAGTGTCCAATGTACAATGCACAGCTAGCAACAAGATCAAATAACCACGCCACATTTTAAAAATTAGGAATTAAGAAGCCAAATGGAATGTTCATTTTGAATCACCACCATTTTTTACTGCTAACCACGAACTTGCTGAAACACTGTAAACCCTCATATAATAATTAAACCCTCACTGTGGACTAGCAGCCATTTTCTTTAATTCACTTACCACACCTGTCAGGCTGTCATTCACTCTCTTGTTAACATATTTAGCTCATGTTCTCCAATTCATTGCAGCAGCTTTCCTGTCACCTGTTTACTCACTTGATCACAACGTTAAACAGTCACTCACTCCGTGGTTCCCAGTCAAAACTGAGCTCTGTGCTTACCTCTGCTTGCTACTCACTCAGGAATTCAGACAGTATAAAGTAAAAGAAAATACCCGCATCTCTACTTTCTGTTTATAGTGGACACTGTCACAGCTCGCTCATTTCTTGTTGTCAGTTGCCCACTTGACTTTTCCTCTCAACTGCTTGCTCCACTCGTTAGCCTGCTCCAGACACATCTACTATTGGACCAAAAACAAAGGAAACAGAAATACATTCAAACTATACTACAAATCTAAAAGAAAAATGTTAAAAAATCTAAAACTATTTAGTGAATCAAAACAGTACTCAGTGTGTATGGTGGTGGGTCACATGGTAACCATGACAACCAGCTTCAGAAATGGTAGCCACAGAGGGACAAAAGTCCTAGTGGCAAAAAAAATAGAGCAATCTTGTGTGGGTGGAGAAACTATTTTACAACAAAAACATTAAAGATTTAACTCTTTTTCAATGTAAACATAATAATTTTAATTTCTACATGAATGTAAAATGCACTGCCCCATTTTATAAGTGCAATGCATGGCCAGGGGCTGAAGGCAGTCAGCCTGCAGTCTCATGCATCAGTACACCCCTGACCGTGCATTAGAAATGTTTTGTGTCTTGTTACAGGAGATGTTAACTGATTCCAGTATTCACAGCTGGGGGTGGGGATCAGTGCACTCCCACTGGAGCAGGAGTCTTAGAAATTTAGAATCTGTATTCTGTGTTAGGAAGTGATCGCCCCATCCAGCTCCACTGTAGTATCCTACATGGTTAGTAAGTTGCTAATCATATCATGGAATATCCAGAGCTTCTTGAACCCTATTAAATGTAAGAATGCTCCTACTGCACTTAAAAAGCATGGTGTCCAGGTGGTGATACCGAGGAAAACTCACTGTACCACTCAGGAACACTCAATGCTAAGAAGTAAATAGGTAGACAACTGTTAAACAGCCCTATAATGCCCATAAACTTGAGGTGGCAATCTTAACACATAAAGATCTATCCTTTAAGATGAGCAGGACACTGATGGATTCCAAGGGAACCAATGCATATTTGCTCAAGATAGCCTTTTTGACACAACAATAAACTTTGAATCATCCCTACAGTGTATGATCCACACACTGTTCCGGACATATTAAATGTACTACAGAGGAACCATCTGAAGCCTTAATACTGGTAGGGGGTTTATTTGTGCTGTAGAACATCTCCTAAATAAAGAGTATGGAGATGCTCACAATGTACTTGGCATGGAAAACTGGTGGCAATGACTGCTGGGTTTGGACTTGGTAGATGTATAGTGCATGGCACATCCTGGGGCTGAGGACCATCCATTTTCCTCAAATTCCACACCTACTAATCCAGAATAGATTATATCATGATTTCCAGAATCTGATACTCTAAAGTACATTCCACAGATATCAATCCAGTAGTGACAGTGGATCATGCCAGAGTGACACTCATGCTATCTTGATATTTTTCCAAGTATCTCCTGGCATAGGAAGCATTTTGAGACTATTTAAACAACCAGTAAAAATTGTACTCTTCCATCAATTTCCCTACTGCTCCATTACAGACGATATTCTGGGAAGCATGGAAAGCATGGGTGGAATGATTATAGTTTACACGGCCACCAAATGCATTAGAAAGAGGGCAAGAAAAACAAATTAGAGCAGCAGCTTAAAGTGTTGGATAAACTGTCATATACTGATAAGTCCTAGGAATGTCTGTGCCAGTTAATAGCTGCCAGAGAGATACTTAACTCTTAATGACTATATTAGACCCTTCCAATTTTGGCAAAGCAGAGGCTATTTGAGTGGGGTAATAAGCTAAACCCACCGCTAGCTAGATTGGCAAAGAAGAGGCACACATCCAATGGAATCCATACATTAAAGGATACTCAGGAGGTTCCTGGTGAATGAGCAAGTGTCTGCAGCATTCTATGAAAATCTGTACAAGCGCGTGTCAGGAACCATAGCAGAAACAAACAGGTTTCACATTCCCATACCCATCCCAACTTTAATGCCTGTGCAAGCTGACTTGCTAGGAGCCCCGCTACAATCAAAGAAGCAATAGACACCATACAAATTTCAAAATGGGCTCAGCTGAATATTTTAAACAACTACAGGGACATATGGGAAACTGGTGAAAATGTTCAATGAGGCTAGGGAGAGGAGGCACTTCAAACATACATCCTGCTATTTATCATCTACAGTATATGTGTTATCTTCAAGCCAGGAAAGGATGCTGCATTATGTGACCTGTACTGTCCCATTTCATTGTTAGATTGTGACATAGTGATCCTGTCTAAAATACTGGCAACAAGTCTGGAAGAGATCCACCTGAATAGGACTGGGTTTGTAAAGGATCACCTCTCGTACTATAAAATACAAATGGCAATGCTTGTAAATGTAGTCCGCTATGGGACTCTGTGTCCTGAAGGGTACTTGTGTTCCAGTTCCATTATTCCATTGCCTCTTCACTTGATTAATGGCTATATTATTAGTATGTCATGGATATATTTATTGTTTATGCATATTATTCTTACTGTCTTTTGCTATTATGTATCATCCATTCATTTTATGTACATTTCTAAGTCTCCTAGTGACCACTGAAAGTGGAAATGTATGCCCTGGGTTCTTTTCTGGTTAACAAATTTTATATATAAAAAAAAGATTCTTGGTTTCTTGTTGGTTCTATAGTTTATTGATCTGTCTAAGGCTTTTGATTTAATGTATCACTCTTTTGTTGACCATCTTTATTTGTTTGCATAGTCAGGCTGAAGAAGGGGAAGGCATAATGGTGGAAGACAAGGCAAAAGTGGAGATATTAAACAACTACTTCTGCTTTGTCTTTATCAAAGAAAGAAAGGGCCCAATACCACACTGTGAAAGGAGCGAAGGAAGTTGGAGAGGACCCACTAAGGACCATAAGTACAGAGAGGTGAAGGAAGAGCTCATGAATTTGAAAGTAGAAAAATCTCTGGGGCCAGATGGAATACAACCCAGGGTACTAAAAGAGACTGCAGAAGAGCTAGCTGGTCCACTGACAATACTTTTCAATAGATATCTAGACCTGGGGGTAGTGCCAGAGGAATGGAGAGTAGCCCATGTGGTGCCAATCCATAAAGAGTGGCCCCTAAGGAGGACCCTGGCAACTACAGGCTGGTCAGCATGATCTAGATTTTGTGTAAACTAATGGAGATGATATTGAAGGCAGGATTGCTCAAGTTCTTAGAGGAAAATAGCCTGCAGGATAGCAAGCAGCATGAGTTTGTGGCAAGCAGGTCATGTCAAATGAACTTGATTGAGTTCTTTGACTGGGTCACCCAGACAGTGGAAAAGGACAGGCAGTGGCCATTATATATCTGGACTTTAGCAAAGCCTTTGACTCTGTACTACACAGAAGGCTGATAATGAAACTGAAGGACCTAGGGGTGGGGGAAAGATTGGTTAGGTGGGTCGATAACTGGCTGAGCAGCAGGACACAAAGGTGGTGGTGGTGGTGGTGGAGAGTTCTCTAGTACAAGGAAGTCACCAGTGGGTCCCTCAAGGGTCGGTGCTAGGCCAGTGCTGTTTAATGTCTTCATTAGGGACATAGGGAAGGCATTCAGGGAAAATGTGCATGTTCATGGATGACACCAAACTCTGCAGCAGGGTGGACACC
The DNA here is from genome assembly GCA_016271365.2 of Neoceratodus forsteri. Lineage (NCBI taxonomy): Eukaryota > Metazoa > Chordata > Ceratodontiformes > Ceratodontidae > Neoceratodus > Neoceratodus forsteri. Next base: position 276,452,468 of record CM057451.1, read on the forward strand.
CAAGAAGGAGAAAATAGATGAGAGGACCTGCCAAACTAGAGAGATGGACAGGATATGGCAGCTCGGGTTCAACGTCAAAAGTGCAAAGTGATGCACATGGGCAAAGAACCCAAGAACAGAGTACTACATTGGAAAAGTCCAGGTTATGCCATCAGAGGAGGAGAAAGACCTGGGGTGATAATTTATAGGGACCTGAAACATTCAACACAATGCAAAAATGCTGTGGCAAAGGTGGGTAGGATGTTAGGCTGTATTGCTAGGGAATTAGCAGTAGGAGGGTGAAGTTGTCCTGCCACTGTACAGGTCTTTGGTTAGACCTCACTTGGAATATGGAGTAAGATACTGGCACCCACACCTGAAGAAAGACATAAACATGATGGCAAGGGTACAGAGGAGAGCGACTAAAATGATAAAGGACAACAGGATAGATCATACATAGAGTTTGGAAGACCTGGGATGTACAGTTGGAGGAGAGGAGGCAGAGGGGGATATGATAGACACATTCAAGTACTTGAGGGATTAACAGAGTGGACTGGGGAACCCATTCAATAGGAGGCCACCACCACCACAAGATGGCACAGCTTTAAGCTGGTGGGAGGGTGATTTAAAAAGGAATGTGAACACTTCTTTACAGACAGAGTGGTGATGGAGTCAAGGACAGTGAGAGCCTTCAAAAGAGCCTGGGATGGGCATAAAAGAATGGCAGGAGGTCTTGTAAGGGGAAAACAAAAATCTAGGGGAGGGAGCCCCAGAGGTAAACTGAAAGTTGAAACAACCCTTATTATTACGAGCAGACCCGAGTAGACTGAGAGGTCTCCTTCTGTTGGCCATTTTCTTACGTTCTATGTATGAGTTCTCTAATAATGTTTTCAACTGTGCTGCCTTCTTCCTGTTGCTCCATTTGTTCTATGTCTGTTTCATAATCTGGTTCTCTCTCTTCTTCTTAATCAATTTCTCTAGGTGTTCCTCTGGGTTCTATTCTGGGTCCTATTCTTTTTCTCTTTTATTAATCATTATCTCTGTTTTCATTCTCAGTAAAACTACATTCAGATCTCATTCTCATCTTTTATGCTAATGAATCTATGGAACACTTAGCCAGTAGTAGCAATCTGTCTTAAATACCTTCTTCATCTGGCTTAAAGTTAACTGGTTAGTTACCAATAAACATAAAACTCAGTTCCTATTTTTGGCACCTGCACTTCCTAAAAGAATAATACCCACTCCTTGCATTTTGTTGGGGATACCTACATGGAGACAGCTACCACTTACAAATACCTGGTGCTTTTCTTTACAAACACTTAATTTACATTCCACATTGAATACACTGTGTCACAGGTCTGGGCATGCCTGGGTTGCCTGAAGAGGGCCAGAAATAGTCTATCCCAGTTTTATAGGAAAAAGATCATGGCCCCCATATTCAAAATCCTGCAAAATCGCACAAGTTCCTCTGCCGCGATCTGAGATGCGCATTGCAAAATAATGAGATATTCAGAAGGTGGGGCGTGAGATGCGCTTGTGCATGTCCAGCTGAATATCCTAAAGATGAACCACCTTGCAGCAACGGGAGATGAACGGTGCAGCAGGTGACCTGAGCCCTATGTGGAACATGGAGAAATGCAAGATGCAAAGCCACTTGTGCAGTGTGCAAATTTGCAGTATTCAGCCAGAATATGCAAATGACCTCATTGCACATTCAAGGACATCTCCCACTTGTGCAGCTCATTACTGGGCTGAATTCAGCCATTTGCATACCCCAGGCATGCTCAATTCCAGCTTTACAGGGCTCCCCACCACCCACAAAGGTGATCAGGAAGTACTGCAGCCTATCAGGCAGGTGTGATGGACTGTTGTGTGTGAGTGGGTGGGCTGCATTGGGCTGGGTACAGCGCTATCACCCATAGCCATGTACAGGGTCAGACTGGGGTACAGGGCACCCACCTGGACAGTGGCCACAGGGGCCCACCAGATCATGCAACAAAGGAGGACACAGGGTGACATGATCTGACTGATATATCACATGCATGTGATACTCCAGCTCCATGTGCAGCATACAGTCCCCTGCAGTGCGTCATATCCCCTGTATGAGAGGAACATGGTGATGACTGCAAAGAATGGCAGTCTGCTGAGGGTGACCAGGTACCCAAGGGGTAGGACCCACTTTGTGCACCCTATGCTGTACCACTGTAGGTTTGTGTCACAGATCAGTCCCTGGCCTGTGCCAGGCTACCACCCATCCACCAGGCTATCTGGGCATTGTTGCCCCAGATGGCACCCTTGGTGCATGCCACCACCAAGTGGCACCCTGCAGGCTGCATTTGTGCAGGCCATGGGCCCCAGTACATTTTCTGCATTGTGGCTATCCACTCCATTGGTGTGTCCCAGGAGAACCTGACAGCACTGGCATGTGGCTGCTGGGTGTCTACATCCAGGGTGCGGGTGGGGGTTGCACCCTGCCAGTGTCGGTGGTGACATGGCACCTGTGGCTGTGGGTACATCCATCCTGGATTGACAGCTGTGTGTGGTTGACTGGAGCATGTTCTGGTGCACCTCTAAGAGCTGTCTCCAGATAGCCTGCCTGCAGTTCTGTGGCCTGCTTGTGGGTGGCTGGTCGATTAGGCATGCCTTTCCATGCCTAACTCTGGGCTGTGCATTTCTGAGATGCACAGCAGATGTGCACCGCATTGTGGCTGAATATAGGTGCACGGTATATTCATGGAATGCCCTTTATTTGCGCTTGCATACATTATCTCTGAATTATGATGCATCTGGAGATGCGCAACACATCACCCCTTTTGAATATCGTGTTTTGATGCATTTTTGAGATGGGCGTGCACATCTCTACTTTAGCGCCAGATCTCCTTTTGAAATGTGGATTATATCAGGTGTAGACTGCCAGTATAGAAAAATCTAGAAGACAATGATCTTGTTTTCATGCAGCATTCCTCAGTAAAAAGAAAGGATGAAAGAATTATGGAAAATATACAAACTACAAACCAAATTCTTACCATTTCTTCCCTACTGAAATAGTCCTCTTAAAGGGATTAAGTCTAATCCATATCAATGCACGCAGCTTATTGCAGAAATTTGATACAATACGAACCTGGGTTAACCATACTGCCTGATATCCTAGTGGTGACAGAAACCTGGTTAAGATCTTCCACCCAAGATTTTGAAATAAACATCCTCAGTATAACATCTTCAGAGCTGACAGAATATCGTAAGGAGGAGGGTAGCTATATATGTTAGGGACAAGTTTGCTACCTCATTCTCTGAGTCTATTACCCTAAGGAATTCAAGTACATATGTAAGAAATTCAAGTGCATTACTCTGAAAGTGCAGCTCTTCAGTTGCTCCCCATCTGTATAACTGGATGCTACAGACCCCTCTGCAGGGCTAAAAGTACTGTAGCACATATCCGATACTCTAGACTCCTTGACATCTGAAGTTATTATAATGGGTGATCTTAATATGGATTGGCTCTCCACATCTTCCTCGTCACTAAAGAACTTTGTGATAAGTTTGGGCTTACACAACTAATAAATGAAGTAACCAGGCCCAATATTAAAAATCCTGACTGTGGTATCATACTGGACTTAATTCTAGTGAATAAGCCACATCTTTTATACATTCTGGAGTGTTCTTTAACAATCTTAGTGATCACTGTGTTATGGCCTGTGTGGGGTCTATTGGTAAGGCAGCTTTCTCCTCAAGTATACCTTTAAGAGATGTCAACGAAACTTTCACCCCATCACCTTTCTCATGGATCTCCAACCATCCAATTAGCAAGAGTTTTATTTGGCATCTTCTGTTGAGAAAGCCTATGAGGCCTTTCAGTGCATTGTCCTTGGGACCCTAGATAAGCATGCACCCATTATAAAAATCCATACTAGGAAGAAGTCATGCTCTTGGTTTACGCCAGCCTGAAAGAAGCATTGTGGTGCAGGGATACCCTATGGAAAAGTGAGGAAACTAAACTTCTCCTGCAGATTGGGCATCATTCAGAGCTGCCAGAAACTGGTGCACTAAACTAATTAGGGCTGAGAATCCCAGCCTGGTGGCACTGAGGGCTGAGGTGCTGGAGCCATACCTCGCGCTATACTGGTGACCCATGTTCAGGAACAAGCATGTGCTGCCGGGGTTGGTAGAGGAGGAGGAGGAGAAGAATTGAGCGTCCAAGGGACTGCTGTCCTTCTCTGGGAGGGGGGTCACCAGCAGTCGGTGCATGACTGGCCCTAGTGGCTGCCAGGGACAGTGCACCAATGCTCCAGAAGGGGAGAAGAGGAGGCAGATGCTTGGAGGAGTGCAAAGGATATACAAGGCCTTCCATAGGGCATCATTGCACGCCTCCTCCTAAGGAGAGAAAATGAAGGAAAATGTTCCAGGTGTGGCAGGATGAATCCTAATCCCCACAGGCCCCACTCCCACGAAAGGCAGCAACCTCCGCACTGGATCTGGTATGACAGGTTGAGGGATCCCCATTGCCCCACCATGGGGGAAAGCCATGGAGGCAAAGAGGAAGGTAAGCTTGAGTAAGAGATGGGGCTGGGAGTCAGGTAGGATGGAGAGCCACCTGGAAAGGAGAAAGAAACTAACTGTAAAAAATTAGGGCTGAGACAGCAAACTTCCTTTGTTCGGTGCTTGATTCTTCTTCAACTTGCCCTTCAAAATTTTGGAAAACACTAAAGGATGTCGCAGGCCACAGCTCTAGTAGTACAATCCCACCAAAAATCTCTGCAGAAGGCTCCACTTTTAAGGTCAAACATGTAACACTTGACCAGCTCAATAACCATTTCACGACTGCAGAGTTGGCATTTGATATTTCACCTGCCATAACCTCCTAGACCAACTGTGTTATCAGAAACCCAATGGTCTAATCTCTATCATTCCACATAATACCCCTGCCTTTACCTTCTGCCTGGTCACAGTAAAGCAAATTGAGGATTTTCACTGCAGTTGGATACCAAGAAAAGCATGGGGCGGACCTCATCGAACCTTACTTCCAAAATTAGACACTGTATTATTACCCCCATCACCCATCTCTTTAACTTATCCCTTGCTCAAGGTTCTCTCCCTCCTATTTGGAAAACAGCTCATGTCATTCTGTTATACAAATCAGGTGATTCAAGTGACCTAAATAACTATCATCCCATTTTCTTGCTTCCCATACTGTCCAAGTTGCTCTAAAAGGTGGTCAATACCCAACTCTGGCAATTCCTGGAAAATTCCAACCTGCTCAATCCAGTCCAATCTGGGTTCAGGCCTCACCATAGCCCAACTGCACTTGCTAAGGTCACATGAATGACTGGCTGTTAGCATTAGACACCAAAACTATGTATGCACTTTGTTTCTTGACCTTAGCAAGGCCTTTGATCACGGTGGACCATAATCTGCTCCTGGTCACTCTACAAAATATTGGGGCTGACAGCATGATCTTAAAATGGTTTACAAATTATCTTACTAGCCATTGTCAAAAGGTCAAGGCTGATGGGGACCTCTCCCAATGAAGACTCTCCTAAGAGTTGTACCATAAGGGTCTATTCTTGCCCTCACTGTTTGCCTATCTCATAAAACAATCTAAATACTGGAATCAAATCAAAACTAGTCATCTACAGTATTTGCTGATGATACAGTGCTTTACATTGCTAGACCATCTCCAGAGCTTGCATGTTCTGACCTGCAAACTGAATTTAACCTTCTTCAGAGCAACCTGTTACTTTTGAAACTTCTGCTGAACACCATAAAGATGAAGGCCATGCTTCTTGCCCCTTGTCCCACATGTACTTACCCTGTTGGGTGAGCCACTCAATATGTGGAGAAATTCAAATATTTGTGTGTGGATCAACTCCAAACTCTCCTTTTAAGACCACCTTGAAGAGCGATCCAAAAATTAAGACAGAGAATCGGGACTTTTATCATATCAGACATTTACTTACCAAGAAGCTAAAAAGGTTAGTCCAGACAACCTCTGGCGTCTCTGGATTATGCTGATTTTTGTATGGACAAAGTACAAGTGTGGCACTTGCTAAACTGGACATCCTTTATCATCGAGCACTTAGATTCATTACAGGGTCCCCTTACTCTACTCACCATTGTACACTTTACACCTCCGTAGGTTGGAATTCACTCACCATTAGGCAGGCAAAAATGCAGTCCTATGGACTTATACGAGCATTATCCACAAGCCTCACAGTATATCTATGATTCAATTGTGCTTCACATACTGGATGAGATGATGCTTGTGTGACTTTGATTACATTGTGGCTATTCGCTCTCTATCCATGGGATATACCACCCTATAGGGGTATAACACAAGGAACCCTAGAGGAGGGTCCCCCATAGGTGCCGTGGGGAATGATTCCGTGAGACTAAAAGTAGCTTAGGAAGAAGCCCGCAGGTAAGAGGGATGATCCACTGGAGGAGGAGGGGTGATGGTGGGCAATGAGAAATGAATCCTGGAAGGCCCAGGACGACTGACCTTAAGTCTGATGGGAGGAGTGATGTGGTTGCTCTGCCCATTGAACCTCAGGTTTATAGCCATCTCATTCAATTGTGCTTATGCAACTGGATGAGATGATGCTTGTATGACTTTGATTACATTGTGGCTATTTGCCTCTCTATCAATGGAATATACCTCCCATAGGGGTATCGATGCAAGGAACCCTAGAGGAGGATTCCCCATAGGTGTCATGGAAATGATTCCTAGGCTAAAGGTAGCTTAGGAAGAAGCCCAAAAGAATACCCAATCGGTGTAGAGCATCAAGAAAGGAGAAATAGAAGATATCTACACTGGAAAAATTGTGACAGACATAGGTAGAAATGACAAGGAGACGAGAAAGGTGAGGATGATGAATGAAAGAAAATCTGAGAAGATGAATAAGGGTAGACTTCCTAGGAGAGAGGAAACAGCCGGGCCCACCATCCAACTCCATCCAACAGCGGAACCTAACTAAGGAACCTAAGAAAGCACTAGCCCTAACTAATATTATGACCACTGGCACGGAGGAGAGGAAAACCCCTTGAGAAGGAAACCCTGGGGATCCAAGGCCTAGGGTCACCTTCCTCCAGGCTGAAAGATGTTTGATTAAGGATGTTTGTCACTAAAGAGAAAGATACAGTACGATTAGGGAAGGTGACGGGGATAGGGAAAACCCCAAAAGAAAGCACAGATCAGAGAAGGAGCATAACTGAGGGAGGAGCGTTGATGGGAATGAAAAGACCTGCCCAGAGGCTGGATGAAAGAGGGGTGAGATGAGCAAGGGATTACCTGTAGGGGTGGGGCATGAGAAGCCGAGGGAGTAGTCGAGTCAAGGTAGCATGGACCTGAGAGGGGTATGCTCGAGTAGGCGATGGGAAGGAATAGACCCAAGTAAAAGACAGATGAGTGAGGGGTATCCATATGCAGTCCTGAGAAGTAGTAGACCCACATAGAGGTTAGATGAGTGAGGATACCCAAATGGGGCATGAGAAGACTGATGTGTGATACTAAACACAGGAATGCAGCAATTCAGTGAGGTGGCATAGGACTCAATGAGAAGTATGCTTGATTAAGCGATGTAAATGAGTGGACCGTGAGGTCAGACTGAGTGAAGGAGGACTGGACTCAAGTTCCTGGACACCATATGGACTAAAGTAAGAGGAGAGAACATGAAGAGGGAAGATGATGGCAGGATAGGGAAAAATCCCAAAGAAAGCAAAGGTCATAGAAGTTGCCAAATGGAGGGTGGAGGAAAGGAGGGGCAAGCACTCACTGGAACAGAACACGAATCAGAGGAAAACAGCAATGGAAAATAATGAGCCAATGCCAGCAGCAAGGAGCTGGGCAAGGCAGGCGAGTGAGATAAGATAACAAAGCGAGAGACTGTCAGTAGAGGAAACACCAAATGAAGTTGAAAGTTGCAGAATGGATGAGGAATGGATGCAGGTCCTGCATGGTTGACGAGGATAACTTAGAACAACATTAAGTAGAGATGAGGGGCGTAGGGCAAGCAAGAAACCCCAAGAAGGACTGAGGCAGGGAAGGCAGAGTGTAGTGAGGGGAGGATTTACTGGGCAGAAGAGTACACTCAAAATAAAGACTTCAGAACCAGCATCCCCAGTTCAGGTAGAAACCAGGAGAAACCAACACTGGATATGCAGGGCAAATGTCAGGTTTATACTTGCAAAAGCAGAGAAGTTAGACATCCAGATCCACATGTGCAGAAGTTTACAGAAAGGCAGACAACAAAGTACAAAGTGAAATGCTTTTTTTTTTGTTTGATTGTTTTTACAATCTACGGAAGAAGTACAGGAGAGAACAGATCCATAGACATCCGAACCAGCGTTACCTGTCCCACAAGAATGTCCAGCATTAGCGCCAACACCCGATGAGCAAGCAGCAAGGGTGAGGAAAGCAATCCAATGACCTGCAGGAAAAATAAAGAGACCGGTATGGAGCAGAACAAGGAGAGCTAAAAGGGCGATGGACTGTGCAGAAGGAAGGATGAGAGGGCTACGGTAATTGGTGAAATGGCAAGAGTGTGAGTCAGATGAAGGAAAGGCCAGGAGAAGCTAAACAGAGGAGGCAGCTAATACGAAAGGCAGTCAGCAGAGCTGGTAGTCAGAGGAGATGGGACAAAGTAAATGCCCAGAGGAACAAGGGAATGGGAGGTAATACCAATAGTAGGGGAAGGAAGGGTGAGTGGGAGGAAGAAGAGTTGAGCTGAGGCATGGGTACACAGAGAGACAGAAAAGGATGCCGGGGTTGGGGGAATGACGAAACAAAGTGCTCCCAGAATGGAGCGAGAATATGAACAAAGTGCTGGAGACAGCAGAGCAAGGGACAAACCCAGGGAGCAGTTGGCTGACAGTGATGCGTGGAGGGAGTAAGGAGGTGCAGAAAATGTGAACAAGGGAAAGAAGGAACAGGAGTGGCACTCAAGTGAGGCAAAGCAGTGAATGCAGAGAGGTACAGGGAGGCAGAGATGGAGCAACCAGAGATGAGACTGAAATAAGTCGGCAAGAAGGGAGGCTGAGAGGTGGAATAGCCAATGGAGCCTCGGCTGCAATGAGAAATGATGAGAATCCGAGGATGACCATGCTACCTGCTGACTACAAGCAGAACCCTTGGTATGGGAACCAAACAGGGCAGACCCTTTCCTGGACCCATTTTTCCCAGGGCATCTCCTTGTCCCCACTATCCTTATCCGCCCACTCCTTTCCATTCTCTCCAGGCCCAACCTCGTCCTCCTCCTCTTTCTAACAATCCCAGAGCCCTACACCACCTGTACACCTCTGGAGATAGGGGAGGACAGAAAAGGACAGAGGTCCCTAAGCCTGGAGGCGGAATAATGCACGACTGTCCTTATGCCTTCCCAACACATATTTACCGCACTAAGCAAATACCAGTAAATAAACAACCCCAAAATACACATTTAACCCACACCCAAACAAACAATACTCAAATACTGTAACAAACATCCACAAAAATTAAACAACACCCTATATAACAATTTAACAGCAGAATATAACAGAGAATCCTTCACAGATCCAAGTCCAGTACACAGAAGGAGCCCAAAACTGCCAGTTCCCAATGAGAAATACAGAGCAAAAAACTAAGAGTCACAGGTTAATCAAGCACAGGGTCAGCCAAAAGGTAATTCACCCCTCACACAGGTGAAAACCAGATCAACAGATAGTAAATGACAGGCCTCTTACTAGTCACGGAATATACTCTGGAGCTCTCACCTACAGAGAAAGGTAGCACTGTTCAAACTCCTCATGGGCTGTCACTTCCACTTGAGAGTCAACCAAGCCCCAAGCAATAATCTTAAATCCCGGAAAAGTACATACAGTTTGCAGCTGAAAACAAAAACTCACTGTGAGATCCAGGTCAGAGAGCAGGGAAAACTAGTAAGGCGCCCAGGAATCACGATCCAACTTCACCACTTCATGGGATTCCTTACGTCAGCCAATAGCAGGGCTGAAACAGCTCTTAAGGTGCAGAAGATGTCAGAATTCCAGCGATTCTCAAAAATCCTGAAAGACCTAACAAGACCCCAAGAACCTTTTCCCAGACCCGCTACCCACCACGGCTGCCCTCCAGTTACCGAAGCGAGAAGCGGAAGTGCTCTTGGATACGGCAGCCCAACGGGCAGCAGCACCACGGCACACCACCAGGTCAAAGTCAGGGGCCAGGAAGGAGCTCCTCCATAGTCCACCAGTGTTTACCTCCAAATCAAGGGGTCCAAATCAGTGCTCACTCCACCAAGACTCACACCCTGCTTTCCGTGACTCCCAGTCTGCTCTTCACACTTTCTCTCCACGGGCTCCACAGATAATGGCTCCTTTCCTTTTCCAAATCAAAAACAAATCCCAGATGATAATAAATCCGACAACAAAAGCAAGTTCAATCGCAGAAAAACTAGTCGAATCACTGAGAACATCAGACAGAACGGGGTCAATGAAACAAGCCCAGCTGCTCACTTCAGGGCGCCCTAGTGACAACCCGACACCCCAATAGTGCTATCGGACTCCGGCGCTGTTCTTCACTGGCTGTAAAACAAATGGAAAAGCTGTAAATCGTCCAGGTAAAAATTCAAATAACACCAGGAGTAGTTCATGCAGTTCAAGCAGTTCCAGTTGAACATAAGTCTCTGGCACTAATAGCTCCATAGAACAGCGTCCTTCAGCTTTTCAAACACAGAGCCAATTTGCTCCATATTCACTCTGGGCGATTCAAAATCAGTCAGGTGAGAACGAGTAGCACAAAACGCCAAGAGCAAAAACAAGTAAACCAATGAAAACTAAATAAAATAACTTAAAATGCCTTAAAATAACATAAAATGGCAGCACAAACATATGTAGCAGCAGTACGCTCAGTCCACGTTAGCTGAATGTCCAGCTTTCAGTGGCAAAGCACCACAATACTTACCAGGGATTAAGATAGGGAGCAGCCTGTGAAATCTATACACCTTGAATTAAAAGCCCATTCTTACAACACTAGTAGTGGCTGACCTCAAAGGGTGGAAGGCACTAACTGTATCTCAGTTGAGCTGCCTGAATTTTATTTAAAATGAGTGTGCTACCTCAAATTGTCATACCCCTACTGATGCTCTATATGGAGAGTCACAAAGAGGCATTCATGTCTGAAGGCAACTTGCTCTAAATTTATTTGGGGACAGAAAAGAGCCAGAGTCAATTTAGCATGGCAAAGAGAAGTAAAACACAGTGGGGCTCAAATTCCTGATTTCAGAAATTACTATTTTGCAACACAGATCCTATAGAACCAGGACTGGGTGGCTAAAACTAACAGGCACAGTGGTAGAATCTGGAAGGCGAGGCCTTACCCTTTACTCCACAAGTATATCTGGGCCTAGGAAGAATGAAGGTCTTCAGGGGGCTGCCTCACAACAACCCCATTGTGAGTTCAGTTTATGTCATAGGCTGTCTTAGAAAGGCCAGGGACAACTGAGGAGCACACTTTGCTGGCACTGGTGGCCAACCTAGATTTCTTGCCAGGTTTGGTGGACAAAGATTTTAAAGGGTGGGAATGCACAGGCATCTAGTGTGCTGGGACCCAGGACATCTGAGGAAATCAGCCCCTTTTCTGACATGAGTCAGAAGTGGCATATTCCTGATACCCATTACTTTAAATATTGAAGAACACAATGGAGGCTGAAAGCCCATGGTTTAGTGGTGGGGCTCTTCCCACATCCGCTACTTAAGCTAGCCAACTTCCGTTAAGCTCCACCTGGAGACCTTGAAACTGGAGGCTAGCTTATCTGCCACATCTTCCTGCATCTGCTCTACACTTTGCCTTGCTTTCCATTGCTCCTGTGTTCCGATAGACTTGCTGCCTTGCCTGTGCTCCTGCCCTGTTGTATTGCTCCGTGTTGCACTGTGTGGCTCCTGCCATGTCTCCTTCTTTGCCCGTGGTGCTGCATTTTGCTTCCTGCTGTCCTGGACTGTGCTCTCCCCAGAGTCCTTCTTGAAGCAGTTCTCCCACTGTGCTATTGCCTGTTAGGGTGGTCAGAGCTCCAGCTCCTTGGCTGGCTGGGTCAGGCCCTTCTTCATCTCCTTGCCCTTCCCACCCCCATCCCCACTTCTTCCTGTTGCCTCCATTTTCTTCTTTGTTTTCTTCCTGGCTTTTTTCCCGATGTGTTTTCCCTTTTGTGTCTTCTTCCGGCCACTGCTCTGCCTCCAATTTCCTTCAGTGCATTGGGAGGACTATGCGGGGTTCCATACTGAGCAGTTTGAGTAGGCCTTCTGGTTGTAGCTGCTCATTCTGCTGGCTTTGCCCTCTGTTGCATCAGACTTCCGTGACTTGGCAGCAGGATTAGGATGTTAGTTGCTGTCTGGTGCTCTGCTTGCATGCTCTTCAGCGTGGGATTCTGTGCACCCACCATTGAATTTTGTTTGCTGCATCTTCATTTCTCTATCTCCATAGCGTACAAAATGTTTGTGTCACGTTTTCAGCCTGCATGACTTATAAGTTCCTGCCATCAAGTCTGCATATCTCTCTGACTTTGACCAAAGTGCAATATAATATTTTCATGTGGTGTGCTCATTAAGCTGTCAGTTTTGGAGCCATAGCCACCTTTGCTATCATTTTGTGTGCCATGGTGCTTGCATGTCTCCCATCTGGCTGACCCCATGTTCCCTTTGCTACAGTTTTGCATCTGTCCAATTTTCACTCAGCATTTGTCTGTATTATTTGACTGGATTTTGTCCTATGGTCATTCGGCATGGTGAGTCTAGACTGACAGCCATCCTGCTCTCCAAGATATTTCTCAGTTCATCCAGCTGATGCTCCATTTACTTGCCAGCAGCTCAGCTATCAATCATGTCATCACCATACGGAGTCCATTACCCCATCTACACAATCTCATCATTCCTCAAGCTCAGGCCTCCATGTTCCTCATGTACCTCTGATAAATCATCTCCAAAACAGACTACAGCGTGGATCTCAATTACACCTTCCTTCAACAGCATTACTTAATCCTTATTCATCATCCAGACATCCATTCTGGTAGCATCTGCTCCTTTTATTTTGTCTACTTTCCCAACCTTCTGTTGTTTACATCAATAGGCTTTGACACTTTTCATGGCTCGGGCTACTATTGACCATATTGCCCCACCTGCACTTCAGATAATTTCTCTGGATCAGCGGATTATTCCATCCTAAAACTGGGGAATGCAGGCATAAACAGTCCCCTTCAAGTGCATTGCACCAAGCTGGGACCTCGCTCATGTTTGCATTCCATTGATGCTGACAATTTCATGTCTGCCTTCTCAGTTCCCTCCTCCTGCTGCCTCAGTGTTGTTCCCTCATTATGCAGTCTCCATCCCTAACTCTTCCTTTGGGATATTGAGCGAAGGTGTGCTTGTTCATCTGCCAGGATGAGAGCCTGTTCCATGTCTCTGGTTTGTACTGCTGTTCCATTATTCAATCTGGTTTATTCCACCATTCCATCCTTCTCGGCCTCTGTCCTTAGCTCTGCCTCATGGGATATTGAGCGAGGGTGTTTTTTTTGTCTGCCGGGTTGGGAGTCCTGCTCCACTATTTTTTCACTTTTTAAATCCCAGTTTGTCTGCCTTCCTTCTGCTGTTCCGTCTCTGGCTCTGCCTGGGTGGCACTCCTGGATATCCTTCTACTCCATCCTATCTCCTCCTGGATATGCCTCCAACTTGGGTTCTCCATCAGATTCAAGGATCGACCCATTCCTACATCATCAATGACTCAGCAGTCAAGTTCCCACCATTTGGTCCATTCTGTAATATACTTTCTTTAGCTGATTCTTCTCACCCATTGATTGGAATTTTGTTAGTTTCCTCCTAGTGATTCCTAGTGACTTTATTGAACTTGACCCTTCCCCTCCTCACCTTTGGACTGGCTCTGGTTTGCCTCCTGGACATCCTCCTTCTGTATTCCTTTTGGGGCCTTCAAGTGCACCACCATCTAGCGCTCAACCATCCATTGATTTGCTCCTGGATCTATCCTCACTTCAGGCTCCTGTAATCAAATACCACAAAAGATATTCCACTGCTGAGCTCCAGCATTTCCAGCTAGACATGCTCCTCCACAGTTTGAATCCATCTCATACACATATGCCTTCAAGACCTTAATACCGACCACCTAATCGAAATCCTGGACATCATTCAAACCACCTATCTTCATTCCTGTGGATATCATCTGATACCATCTTCCTTCATCTGGACCTCCTTCCAACTTGGATTCTACTTTATCTTTCAGAATCGACCTTCCTACTTACACTGTCAAAGATTCAGAGGATATGACTCATCAACCTGACCAGAAGCAAACCTCAGTACAAATCATTTAGAATTATCTCCTCACTGATTTCCTTGGGGATGGGCAGGTCAGTAGCACATGAGTCCTCGAGGGGTTTCCTCCACAGGGTTTTTCTTCATCTCCTGCATGCTACTGGTCACACTCTCCATGAGTTGGAGGAGGTACTGTAATCTGAAACCACTAACAATCTTTTGGGCCTTCTATTCCCTACACCCACCCAGCAAAGGCCAAACTCCAAGTTCATAACTTCTGGTTCTTAAGTATAAACAAAGACTACGTTATGCTCCACACATTGAATGGAAGGCTAAATCCCTGGTTTAATATATAGGAAATAGCTCCTCCCACATCCACTAATTGCTAGCTAACTTCCTAAGCTTGCTCAGAGCATTTTGAAATCAGCCACCATCCTCCCCTGCCTCCTTCTCCTCAGGCACTCTTTCACCCTTGACACTGGGCCTACTATTCCACACCTACCCAGGATTCCTACCAAGGGTGGGAACAGAAAGGCCAAACTCCAAGTTCATAACCTGAAGTCCACAAGTACACAAGCACTATGCTATGCACCAAACATTGAACTATATGATGTGACTGGGAATGGATAATCCCACTGAATCTCCCAGTTCCATTGTATAAAAACAACAAAAGCGAGCAACTAGGTATTGTGGTGCAAAATTCAAGGTGATCTTCTGTTTGGTTGTGCCTCATTGCACCTTTAACTCTTATAGTAAGGTCTAAAACACACACTCTCCAGAGACTATTTTTGACTTAGAATAAATGTAATTGTCTTCAGTCTCTCATGTTCCAAAGTCCATTCATCATCAAAACATTAGACCAGTGCTTTATATGATAAAGTACTTGGAGTCATATAAAGTGATCAGAAATCATGTCAATGCAGATATCATACCTTACCCAAGTCCAAAGGGCCAGCCACTCATCCCAGCGCTTTCACCACAAGGCTTCACAGGAAGCATCAACAACAACTTCTATTGGGACCCATAGAAATATCAAACTAAATAAGTGTGAGGGTCCAAGACAAAAATATCGATGGTGGTAGCCCAGAACAGAAATCTGTGTGGACCCTCTCTCAAGGTCAAAACACAGGGAGGACAGACTTAGGTTTGTCCATCCCTGAAAAAGGATAGGGGATGCCCAGTGAGACACATATATGGGTTATAGCTTTGTAACAAATACAAGGAAGCACAATATAAGTTTCTACACAGGCTGTACCATCCTCCAAGCATGGTCCATAAATGTAATATGTTTCTGTATGGGGTGGATACAATAAGGAACTTGGTACCTACTATCATTATTTTTAGAGCTGTACAACCTTGCAACCTTTTGAAACCCAAGTAGTAGGAGAAAGTCCTGGAATTTGATTGCCAAATTCCAAATTCCCCACTTGCAATGCTTTTAGAAATAGAAGACTGGGATGAAGATGACTGGTGCTCGCCCCCAGGAATATTAGAATTGCAGTGATAACCTCGGCTACGATACAAAATATCTGGGTTTCTAAGAACTTTCCTTCAGTTCATCAGTGGACAGAGTTTCTGCTCAAGGTATTGCCTCTGAAAGATTAACATACTGAGTTACTCGGTGGCAGAAGCATTTGAGACAAGTTTAGGCCTCATTCCATGCCTCTCTTCCTGCAGTGGAAGCCATACATAAGAAGAGGGATTGCCTGAGAGGCACTCTCCTCTAGTATTGGCACTTTTGACCATGGAATGGGCTTCCTGTTCCCACCTTGACAATATATAGCTTTTTGTTTGGAGGAGGGGATTTAATAACACTATTTTACCATGTGTAACCTGGACATACATGTGATGAAATAACAAAGGAAAGGAATACCTTCCAAAATGCATCAAGGCGCATAGTGGTGTGTGTGTTTGTTATTTTAATGGCACATCAATAAATATGGTACAACTATTTCAACTGGTAGCTGCGCTTTTACAATTTGGTGGTGAGTGCTGGGTTTTCTGTTTTTTCATGTATTTATTTATCCTGAGCCCCCAGCCCTGTGCGCTCTTCTTCTTTGGTTATTTACACATGATGAACTTCAATGATTGTGGTGAAATGAGAATTGTACTGTTACTTTATGCTGGTTCTACTGACAGCCTCTGTACCAACAACATAGTGGTGACAGCCCAACAGTGACAATCGAGCAAGCAAAACCTAACACATTGAAAAATGCAGCCAATGTAACAGCACCCAAAGTAATAACACATTTGAACTGTAAATGAGGAGGGCTCTGCCTCCCCCACCCACCCTCTCCTGCATCCCCATATATTATTATAACAAATTCCATGGCACAGACACCATGAAGCAAAATGCAAACCCCACTGCATTGGCGGTTGTCCATTTATCACACAAATCGACCTAATGCACCTGTTGATGGCACACCAGTCGACCTAATCCACCTGTCAGTGACAGAACCAGCTAGCTGAAAAGTCAGTCACTGTAACAGTGTCACTACATTGTGTTGCTGTTACAGCATTGCTGTAAAACGGCACACCCTTTATGCTTACCCTTTCCTTAATCATTATATGAATTTTGTTTGTACAGCTACTGTTGTACTACATTTATTTTCAAAAAGTGTAAATTTAATAAATATTTCAATTTGTTGTTTACTTTTTATTTGAGGGTCCATTGCATTTCATAACTAGACACTTTAGGGCATTGGTAATTAGTGGATGTACCCACTTCTTGTGTGGATAATCCACATGATTGTATGTCATGCCACACCAGATGAGGCATGGGTAAATCCTCCAACACCCCTGCCCTGTCACCCTTACTGCTTAAATATGCAGTATTATGCTAATGATCTCATTTGCATCTAGAACCACTCAATCCCTTTTCTTGTAATTAAGAGGTTCATTTTGAAAATTTAAACTTGGCCAATTTTGTGGAAAAGGTGGATTTTCATTATCCATTTTGACCAACACTAATAATAAAACTGAATAAAATGACAGGACTCATTGGTCAAATAATAAAAGTGAAATTGTTCAATAAAATGGATAAGAGAAATCCTGTACTATAAATGGAGGAACCATAGAAACATAGAAAATGATGGCAGAAAAGATCCATGGTCCATCTCATCTGTCCGAGTTCCCTACTTAACCCTGGGATCTACTGTCCCTATAGGATCCTATCCTCTCTGATCCCCATTTTTCTCCCAGTTTCTGCCACCCGAGCAAACACTATACCCTTCATTCTGTCCCAACCCGTGCTTGAAACCACCAATTATTTTTGCACTTACCACTTCAGCTGGTAGACTGTTCCATGGCTTTAACACCTTTCTGTAATCTACAATCTTTTATTTCTATGTTCGTAGGGTACGTTTACATGACCTTGTAAACCACAATCACTATATACCTTCAAAATTTGTATTAGCAACCTCCTTTAGATCTTGCATTGTCTTTAATTGCTATTGTATCCTGTGTTCCTGTTTTTGTACTAATATATGATGTGGAACCTCTATAAAAGAGTCTGTGGCTCAAAGGTATTTCCAAATTTGAATAAATAAATAAATAAAATAATACTGCCTCATGTCCCCCACAGCTTTCCTCCTGTTAGTTTACACTCACGTCCACGTGACCATGAGCTAGTATTTAAGCTAAATTGTTCCCCATAGTTTATTTTGTTAATTTCTTTTAGGAATTTGAAAGTCTTTATTATATAGTCAGTCAAGTTTATTGGCAGGAAATAACTCAATTGAGCATGCTCATTTACAAGGTGGTCCTGAAAAGGCAAAAATAGTACAAAATTTGCAGTTGGTACACAATGTAAGATATAACAAATGAAGTAATCACAAACAGTAAAATATGCACTGCACAGCACAACGTCACAATTTACACTATTACAGATAATAACAAGATAGTACAATCAAATACAGGGTGTTCAGTAGGTTGGATCATTATGACATTGAGCAAAATCCAAGCAGTTTCATTATTTACAATAAGTCTTGATATCAGGTAGTTTGAGACAAATGCAAAACATAATAGTCTGACAAAGGTAGGCATTTAAGCAAGAGAGGGAAAAGGGAAGGTGGGGTAGGTAAATGTAAGTTAGGGCCAGTTAAGTTGAAGGATATGCAGGGAGAGAAGAGGAGAAGGAGAGTACGGACAGTTAGAAGAAGGTGTGGTATGGCCCATAAGGTTTAACCAGACATTATGCTGGAGGAAATAATAAATTAAGCATTCTAAAATGTTTTTTTTTTTGGGTGGGGTTTGTGAGTGTATGTGGTATGGCCAATAGTTCAGACATTTTTCTAAGTGAATTCTGTTGTATATCTGAGTTTGGCCAGTCCCAGAGCGCTACCAGTCTTGCCTACTCATATACAGTCTTACCTTGGATGAAACAGGCAGAATTCCTGGCTGGTGACTGCCTTAGCTGACTCCAGGCAGACTCCACTTCTTTGTTGACCTTTGCACTGTGGTCCTTAGCACAGAGGGCCACAGTCACGAGAAGCTGCTAGTTGAGAGAGGCTTAAAATGAGTCTGGGGCAAACCTCTCTCTGCTTTCACAAGTCACAGATCCTCACATTTTCTGTTTCAGCTAGCCGCTAGTGAAAGGGGAAAGGAGGAGCTTAGCTGCTCTACCCATTTACTAAATGCATGGTCCTGGGACTGAAATGGTCACTTAGCAGCTAGTTGAGACAGCTAAATGGGAGGAACTGACACCATATCCACTTTGATTCTGCTGTTAGAAGCAGCACATTAGGGAGAGTAAATGAGTAGAGCAGCTAAAGGGGAACTCTGATAGCTTAGTGGCAACGTGTCACCCTGCTGTGCAGGCAACCCAGATTCAGGATCAAACTAGTGTTGCTGTGTTGAGAGGCAGGCCCATCTGAGGCAGCTGCCATATGACAGTGTGCTTTGATTGAAGAAGGTTGATGGTGACCTCCAGTGTCACAGCAAACCCCTGTGGCTCGGGTCAGGGAGCTTGCTCCTGTCGCAGGGACCTGCTGTGTGCATGCTAGGCCACCTGGAAGGCTCCATTGTCTTTGCATTGGAAAGATGAGAGGGATATAAAGGGCCAAAAACCTATGACCATCTATATGACAGTCTGATCCCTGATTCCCTGGGTCCCTAGTGCCAACCATCACTATGTCTTAGTCTGTACAGTGGACTGCCTTGGGGTGGGGAGGATGACCCACCCTCATAGCCCTGCCATGGAAAGGAAGCTGTGGGGGTAACTGATGGGCTACTAATACCTGGAGAGACAAGGGATGCAGGCCTGATGGGGTATAGCCTTGAAAACAGGGTACATCCCTGGAATTTGGAATGACAAGAGTGGTCAGAGAAAATGTTCTATGAAAAAGACCAGCAACATTGTTTTATTAATTTAACAATGTTTCATTCATGTTCATTATTTCTAAATATAGTAACCCACTGCAGTATGTACATTGTGCTTAATTATAAAATGGGAAGGGAAGATCCTGTTAGCTCATTGCTGTTACCTCTGCATTAGATCTGTCTAATGCACAGGTAAAACAAGTGTTAACAACCAGGATGCAGCACAAAGAGAAAATCAATCGGCAAATTAGAACTTTCAGTTTCTCTGAACTTTAATAGCCGCCACTTTTAAAAATCTGAACAGACCCTGGAACACCCTGATGTCTCACAGACACACATGGCACACACCGGCATGTACGCAAGCACGCCCGCACACGCACACACACACACACACACATACACACAGTCCCACAATTGTGCACTTCTCACCAAGACTGACAAAACTGGATAATTATTTGACTTAATGTTTAACAAAACAGGATGGTGTCAAATCTATGCACCCTTCGCTGTGATTGCTCATTCGTTAACGAGAACAGCTGACTGATATTGCTGACCATGGCACACACTGCATAATGGTCATAGGACTCTGGAGTCAAGCTTTAAATGATGCAGATTAAAAACACAGCGGATATATCAGGTCAGCGACACTTTTGTGTCTGTTGTAAAATTCCTTACCAGCGTTATTCATGCTGCTCCTGCTCCTTTCCTCCCACCCAGCCAGTGACTTACTTGGTCTTCTCACTTGCCACTCAGCCACTTCGCTCACTTGCATCACAGTCAGAACATTTTACTAGTATATT
Source organism: Neoceratodus forsteri (assembly GCA_016271365.2). NCBI lineage: Eukaryota > Metazoa > Chordata > Ceratodontiformes > Ceratodontidae > Neoceratodus > Neoceratodus forsteri. Next base: position 276,472,846 of record CM057451.1, read on the forward strand.
TAAACTATGGTTATACGTTGTATAAAAAATTCAATGTACACTGTGGTGTGTGAAGCGTATGACACGTGTGTGTGTGTGTGTGTGTGTGTGTGTGTGTGTGTGTGGAAGGGGTTGCTGGGAGCTACTGCTATGGTAGCCACACTATGACAAATGTCCTAAGGGCAAAAAATACAGCTATCTATTGGGGTGAGAAACTATTTTACAACAAGTACATTAAAGATTTAAATGTTTCTCTATAAACATAATAATTTAGATTATCATATATCTGTAAAATACAAAGGCCCAGTTTAAAAGCACAATAACACCTGGGAGGTGCATTAGACATTTCTGCAATAAAAATGCCTACTGCACACCCCTCATGTCTTATTGCTTACTTAAAGCACTTCTTGGATGCTGAAGATAGCTGGCTAGGCTGCTACTACACTTTTTATCCACAGTGAACTCAAAGTGCATTAATTCAACACAGCACACTCTCTGTAATGAGTTATTGCTTTCTGTAACACACATCATGGCTATGAACAGGGATACACACTGCTGTAGAAATCTTACAAAAAGTTGCTGGTTATTGGTAGCTTCTTAAAGGGAATTTCTGTCAATGCCCCTTTGGGATGCCAATATCCCAATAGCCAAATAATATATGAGAACATTCATATTTCCAGTGTTTTCTTTCTTAAGATAAAGTTCATGACCTGCATTTATCAGATAATGAAGAATTTCGCATCAGCTGATTTGCCTGCTCTTTGGTACCTGCCGTGCTAAGAGACCTATTGAATAAAAAATAGTTTGGTCTGTAGGGGTGGGGGAGAGAGATAGAGAGAATGAATATTTATAGAAAACCAACAATTGCACTGCTTTTTTCTTGATAAATCTGTGGAAAGCTGGCACCATATGATGCTGGTGTTTTATTGTGTGATGTGATACAGGCTGCTGCTGGAGTGAACTGTATGAGTTTAGTGTTTCTGCCACATGAAAATAATTTGTGCACCATCTCCAGTGGCACCATAGTCATTCATTTCTTACCCTTGGCTGACACTAGCGTAAACTTCTAAATGTGTCTAGGAAAGACTGTGCATCAGTGTTTTGGTAAGCATTCCAAGTATCTGATTTTAAGATTCCTAAGAAGACTCATTTTAAGATGCAGTATGCCTTCCTGAACTCATCAGTAACTTCCTGTGGAAAATAATATACTGTGTGTAGGAGTCTGAACATTTTTCTGTATTCCTTTTTTTCCATTTTCCATGTTTGAAAATGTTATCTTTTTATATAGCTTGCTGTTGTTGCTTTCTGCCCCGAACCATTCTGTATATTAAGAACTACACACAAATGAGGATATCCTGATATGAAAACAAATACATTTGAGCCAGATTTGCAAAACATTCACATGTGTAGTTTAATTGCTCCAGTAAATTTTGAAACATCTTTGACAGATAGGTGCCTAGTCTACTGTTTCTAGAATTGCTAGGGTCACTGTCAGAGCTGATCATATTAGTAAATTCTGGGAGTGTCCTCCTAAAATAGCATTTTACACTCTACTGAAGCAACCACATGGTACTTGCAGTCGTTTTGAATGTTTAGCCCCATGTCTTTAAAGAGCAATGCCTCAGACACCACAGGGACAACTTTTAAAAATACAATACTGTACATACACACAGTACAGCTTATAGTTCTTATATTTACCTCCCTATCATATTTAATTACATATAAAATCCTCATGAAAAAGAATATTTGTCTTTTGATCATTGCCTGATCTGGCTGCTTGCCTACAAGTAGAATCATAATCCTCTCTATGACATCACAGCTGACTGCTGTAGGAATGATAATATTAAAGCATTAGTTCTTAAACTTTGTTATAGTGAGCCTCCTCAAGCCATGGAAAAGATCTTGAGCCTCCCTAAATATTGAAATAATCTTGGGCCTCCCCATAGAAAATAAGCATACTTTGCACAGTACATCAGGAATAAAGTAAAGCTCTTTTGAGTCGTTGGCTCTCATTTTACTTAACTTATTGTAACACTAACCCCCTTACTCCCTCCCCAACCCAGCCTTCTTGTTTTGCTATTTTGACTCTCAAACCATTGTTACGCCTTATCGCAACACTTTCATGGGTCTGATTGCTTTCTCTGTCTTTTCTCCTCTATCTGGAATAACCTTCCTATCCACCTCTGCCTCTTCCCTTTACCCTGATCTTAAGCAACTTCTTAAGGATCCTTTGCTCCCTCCTGCTCTTCCTCCTAGTACCTCTCTGCTTAATTCTTGTATTTGGGATGTTCTGCCCCAGTCTAATTGGCAATTTATCTCTGTTTGTTCCTTTTTGTTTTTGCACAATTGCTCATTCTGTATTGCTTGACTGTTTATATTTTGAATTGTATTCACTCCTTACCCTTCGCTGGGTACACCTGAAATGAGCCTTACTGTTGCTCAGTGTACCTTTCCTGGTCACAGATATATAAATAAAACATAGAAACATAGACTTTGACAGCAGATAAGGACCACTTGGCCCACCCAGTCTGCCCTTTTCACTACCTATTGGATAAGCTGCAGATTCTAGTTAACCAACAGCCTACTTCCTGAAACCTCCCACTATAATTGCCTTATGTCTGTCCCATGCATGTTTGAATTCCCACTGTTTTAGACCCCACAACCTCTCCAGGAAGGCGGTTCCATGCGTCCACCATTCTCTCCGTGAAAAAGAATTTCTCACACTATCCCTGAGCCGTCCCCTCTAACTTTAAATTGTGCCCCTTGTTCTTACACATCTCTTTTCTGAAAGATGCTACCTCCTGGATTTTGTTGATTCCTTGAGGTACTTAAAAGTTTCTATCATGTCCCCTGTCCCTCCTTTCATCAAGGGTATACATATTAAGCTCTCTCATCACTCTTCATATGGTTTCTGATGTAGACCCTGCACCATTTTAGTTGCCTCCTCTGGACTGCTTCCATCTTGTCTATGTCCTTGCGTACATGAGGTCTCCAAAACTGCATGCAGTACTCCAGATGGGGTCTCACCAACTGTCTGTACAGAGGATAACCACTTCCTTTTTCTACTTGTGATGCCCTCCTATGCATCCCATTATCCCCTGGCTCTCCTACTGACTTCTCACATTGCTTACCCAACTTTAGGTCATCTGATATGACTACACCCAGATCCTTTCCATTATTGTTGTTGTTAGTACCTCCCTGCTTTGTGTACTCTTCTCCTTGATTTTATTTCCCAGGTGCATTACTTTGCACTTCTTTGCATTGAATCTAAGTTGCCATATGTCTGACCATTCCTCCAACCTTGCCAAGTCCTTCTCATCCTTTCTACCCCCTTGTGTATCAGCTCTGTTACAGATCTTCGTGTCATCTGCAAAGAGGCATACCTTTCCTTCTAGACCCTCTGCAATGTCACCTATAAAGGCGTTAAAAGGACTGGACCCAGTACTAAGCCTGAGGTACTCACTAGCAACCCCACTTTCTTCAGAATGTGTTCCATTCACTATTACCTTCTGTGTCCTGTTGGGCAGCCAGTTTGCTACAGGCTACCACCCTGGGACCCACTCCCAGGCTGGCTAACTTGATTATTAATCTGTTCCATGGAACTGTGTCAAATTCCTTGCTAAAGTCTAGGTAGGCCATACAGCCCCTCCTGGTCTATTACTTTGGTCACCCAGTCAAAGAAATTGATTAGATTCGGTCTGACATGACCTTCCTGCTGTGAATCCATGCTGCTTTGGGCCTGTGCCCCACTGGCCTCTAGGTACTGAACAATTCTTTCTTTCAGAAGTGATTCCATCATTTCCCCACCAATGAGGTCAAACTAACAGGTCTGTAGTTCCTGCTTCTGCCTTGCTCCCACTTTTGTGAAGGGGAATCACATCTGCCCTCCTCCAGTCCTCGGGTACCACCCCATCCTCCCACGATTTGTTACAATGTGTGGTCAGTGGTGTCACTAGGTCCTCCCTTAGTTCTCTTAGGATTCTAGGGTGAATCCCGTTAGGCCCCATTGCTTTGTCCACCTTGAGTTTTAGGAGTTCTTTCAGGACTCTTTCTTCTGTAAATGGACTGGCGTCAACCCCTCTACCCAGAGTGCTTCTATTGTTTGGTTTAAGTAACTCCTCCTCTTCTTCTTTTGTGAATACTGAGCAAAGTATTCATTCAGTATCTCTGCCTTTCACTGTCTCCCTCTGCCCACCTCCCTCTCCTTTATTAATCTTCACTCTCCTCCCTTAACCTTTCTATGCTCCTAATGTACCTATAAAGGTTTTATCCCCTTCTTAACTGAGTTGGCTATCTTTTCCTCGGTTTGGACCTTTGCTTTCTGACTGCCTTTCCCATTTCTTTCTGCTTTAATTGATACAGTTCCCTGTCGTGCTCCTTCTGTGATTCCTTGTACTTTTGAATGCAGCCTTTTCTCCTTAACCTTCCTGGCACCTCTTTTGATAACCATAGTGGTTTTTATTCCACTTTGTTTTCTTTATTTGTTTCCCATAAAGGCTTGTTGCCTCCATGATGGCAGTTTTGATTTTCTCCATTGTTCTTCCACCCTCCTTTCTGGCCATTTGCTAATGCATTCCTCAGGTATTCACCCATTTTGCCAAAGTCATCCCTTCTAAAGTCCAGTATCCTTGTCTTTTTATGGCTTGTCTCCATGGTTGTGTTTATTGTGAAGCACACTGTGCAGTGGTCATTTGCTCCCAGATGTCTACTGACTTGTAAATTTGTGATCCTCTCTCCATTTGAGAGTACCAGGTCTAATATTGCTCCCTCCGAGTGGGTTACACCACTAGCTGTCTAAGACATGCCCCTGTAGGGCACCGAGAATTACCCTGCTCTTGCATGTGGCTGCAGTCCATGTTGTCCAGTTCACATCTGGCATATTCAGGTCCCCATCAACAGTATCGCCTTTTCAGCCATTTTGATAATGCCTCTATCATTTTCTTGTCCATTTCCTACCCTTGAGACGGGGTCTGTATACAACCCTTGTGCTGACTGTGATGCCATTCCCTGTCTCCAAGGTGACCAGAGTGCCTCTTCTCCTTCCCCTTTACTTTTTAGTTCTGTATATTTGATCCCTTCCCTTATGTGAAGCTACTCCACCTCCTATTTTATTCTACCTGTCCCTTCTGTAGATTGTGTACCTGGTATGTTGACATCCAGTCATGGTTCTCCGTGTACCATGTTTCTGGGACTGCCACAATATCAAGTGTTCCTCTTCCATCAGGGCTACTAGCTCTGGAGCTTGTTTCCCAGACTACAGGCATTGGTACTCATTGCTCTCCATTTATTGTTGGCTTTATCCTTTTTACCCCATCCATGCCCTTATTGCCCTTGTCTATTTTCCCATTTACCCCTGTCCTGCCCTGCCCTCCATCAAGCTCTGTACCTCAGTGTTTACCCTACTACCATGTTTTGTGGGAGGCTTGAACTTTCCTGTTTCCTATCAGCACCTCCCCTTGGCTAGTTTAAAAGCTTGCCAAGGAAGCTTTAAACCTGTCACCTAGGAGCTTGTTTCCTTCCTGGACAGATGCAGACCATCATTCCAGTATAGACCTTCATCTCTCCAGGTGGACCCCAGTCCCCAATGAAGCCAAAGCCCTGTGCTCTGCACCAGTTTTGCAACCATTCATTAAACTGCATGGTGTGCAGTAACCTAGCCTCACCCCTGCCATAGACTGGCAGCACCTCTGAGAAGGTTACTGTGCTTGCTACATGTCTGAGACTCCTCCCCAACTCCACAAATTCATCCTGCACTGCACTGATCTCATGCCAGCTAGGTCATTTGTCCCAAGGTGGACAATGATATCTAGTTCCTCTCCTGTGATGCTGCTTCTGCAGTCCTGAGGTTTGCTTCCTGTCCCTCAAGCCATGGCACCAGGCAGGCACCTTACTTCCCTTTCTTCTCCTCTCCCTTACAGGTCTACACCCTAACAATTGAGTCCCCTATCAGAAGCTGTTTCTTTCCCCTGTGGTGTCCCTTGCCACTCCCCAGCATTCTTCTTGGTTTCCACTGAGGTGTCATTAAAGAGGAACCTTGATCTGCCAGACTGACATATGATTTGTGTAGAGGTACAACTAGGGGCAACGCCCCTATTCCACCACCCTCACCCTCCCATAACCCACTGTGGTTCATCTGCTCTTCACATGGCAACCTCTGAGGCAGTGGTTGTGGAACTGGTGCTCTTTGGGTGGGGGAGGCCTCCTAGTCCTTGTCCATATGGACTCCTTAGTCCATAAATTCACCTACTATTTTCCACCTTTAGTTTACCTCATCCCTGCACACACAACATCTAAAACTCAAAACTGAAAAAATAATACTTTTTCAGACTTGCTTGAGCCTCCACTGAAACAGGTTGGGGCCTCCCGAGGAGGCTGGCCTCACCATTTGCGAAACCCTGTGTTAAAGAAAGGATTTTAAGATGTTGCCTATAAACAAGCAGCCAGAGCAAATGAAGATGAAATGAGAGAATCATGTTTTCATGCAAACATACTAATGGACCAATCCATATAGATGGCCCAGATACAGTATGTGTTCAATGACCGGTATGAGCTAATAGGGCTACAGTACTAGTTACTATTTACTGCTGACCATTAGGCACACTATCCCCTGTAGTCACTGACTCTTCAACTTACCTTGCATCAGTTACTATATTCTCTCTTGCAGTGCTATAGATTTTACAGTGACATTTTATGTTATGATTATTATTTTATATTATCTCTTATGTGTTAATGCTATATGTTTTACATATTAGATAAATAGTAATATGATGATGAAAATATAGTGTAAAATCTGTTTTTATCCATTTGTATGTAATTTTTATTTATGTGACAAGACAACATGATTTGCAATAATAGAAACATTTAGAAACATAGAAATATAGAATTTGATGGCAGATAAGGACCGCTTGGCCCACCTAGTCTGCCCATTTCCTACCTAATGGATAAGTTGCAGATCCTAGTTAACCAACGGCCTACTTCCTCCTACCCCCACTAGAATTGCCTTATGTCTAGCCTATGCATTCTTGAATTTCACCACTGTTTTGACTCCATGACCTCCTCAGGAGGCTGTTCCATCATCTACAACCCTCTCCGTGAAAAGTACTTCCTCGCATTACCTCTGAGCCTTCTCCTCTATCTTCAAATTGTGCCCCCTTGTTCTTATACATCTCTTTTTCTGAAAGATGCTACCCTCTTGGGCTTTGTTGATCCCTTGAGGTACTTGAAATTTTCTATCATGTCTCACCTCTCCCTCCCTTCCCAAGGCTATACAGATTAGCTCCTTTGGTCTTTCTTCATATGTCTTCTGGTGCAGACCCTGCATCATTTGCTTGCCCTCCTCTGGATAGCTTCCACCCTGTCTATGTCCTTGCGGAGATGGGGGTCTTCAGAACTGCATGCAGTACTCCAGATGTGGTCTCACTAACTGTCTGTACAGAGGGATAATAACTTCCTGTTTTCTACTGGTGATGCCTCTCCCTATGCATCCTAGTACCCCCCATCCTCCTTACTGCCTTCTCACATTGCTTGCCCACTTTTAGGTCATCTGATATAACCACCCCCAGGTCCCTTTCCACTTTTGTTGTTGTCAGTATCTCACCCCACATTGTGTACTCTTCCCTGGTTTTGTTTCCAGTTGCATTACTTTTGCACTTCTCTGCATTGAATCTAATCTGCCATACATTTGACCATTCCTCCAATCTTGCCAAGTCCCTTCTCATCCTTTCCACCCCACCTTGTGTACCAACCCTGTTGCGAGATCTTTGTGTCATCTGCAAATAAATATACTTTTCCTTCCAGTCCCTCTGCAATGTCACTTATAAAGACATTAAAAATGACTGGACCCAGTACTGAACCTCACGATACCCACTAGTAACCCCTTTCTTCACTTTGGATTCTATTTACTATTACCTCTGTGTGCTGTTGTCCAGCCAATGTTTTACCTAGGCTACCACCCTGGGACCCACTCCCAGGCTGGCTAATTTGTTTATTAATCTTTGTGTGAGACTGTGTAAATGCCTTCTAAAGTCTAGGTAGGCCATGTCCACAGCCCTCCCTGGTCTATTATTTGGTCACCCAGTCAAAGAATTTGATTAAATTTGCCTGACATGGCATTCCTGCTGTGAATCCATACTGCCTTGTGTCCTGTGCCCCACTGGCCTCTAGGTACTCAATAATTCTTTCCATCAGAAGTGATTCCATCATTTTCCCTACCACTGAGGTCAAACTGACAGGTCTGTAGCTTCTGCCTCTGTCTTGCTCCCAATTTTGTGAAGGAGAATCACATCCACCCTCCTCCAGTCCTCAGGTACCACACCATTCTCCCATGATTTGTTAAAAGGGTAGTCAGAGGTGTTACTAGTTCTCCTTAGTTCTTCAGAATTCTGAGGTGAATCCTATCAGGCCCCATTGCTTTATCCAATCCACCTTCAGTTTTAGGAGTTCTTTCAGAACCCTTTCTTCTGTGAAAGGACTGATATCAACCCCCTATCCAGAGGCTTCTATTGACTGGATTAGGCACCTCCCCTCCTCTTCCTTTGTGAATACTGAGCAGTAGTATTTGTTCAGTATCCTTGCTTTTCACTGTCCCTCTCTGCCCAACTACCCTCCTCTTTATTCAGCCTCAGTTTCCTCCCAGAATGTTTTTGTATAGAAGAACTAGTCAACTTCTTTTTTATTTTATTATTGCTTATTTTTATTTGTATACCAAGAAAAATAGTTGTATGATACTATATTCACTGTGTTGCTGTAGAATATAGTAAATAATTACATGTGGCATTCATGTGGACCCACTCTGAAAAGTACTATGATAAGGGCTGCATATTGTGTACTGTGCCTTGGGGCCTGTTCAATATGGTTGCAGAAGTGGAATACTGCTGCATACCCTGTCTGGGCCAGGCATGCCAAAACAGTGTGAAGCATGATGAAATGTAATATTTGTGCATCTGTTCTTCATCAAAATTCAGTGCCTTATCACTCTCCAGTGAGTTGTCAAATGAGTGCCAGGATACTGGTTCTTCTGCTTCTGCTGGTACTGGCAATCGAACAGTGGAATGTGACCCCATTATGTGAAAAACATGAGAGTACATTTACTGGTGTGGATGGCAGTGATATAATATACATTGGGCCTGATTCTCAAAAGCTTACACTGACATAACTTGACTTACGCCTATAAAATGGTGGAAGTAGCAAGCTACGCCAGCAGTTGCAACAACTGGTATTCTGTAAAACAGCCTGCGACATGTCATAGGCTGCTTCATGCAAAGTGACATATGCCACTAGTTACACCCTAAATCCCCTGTGACATGGTGCTAGGGGTTTATGGCTGCAGTTGCACCTGATTCTGGAAGGGCAGCAACCAAGTCTGCCAGTTTGCCATTCTCAAACAACCGCCAGAGGACATCTGCCAAAGTACAGTTACACCAGCATATAGCTGGTATAAGTGTACCTACACCCTCTGTGGGTTGCACAAATGTGCCTCCTGGCCAACCCCAGCACATGTAGGCCAACAACCCCACAACCCACAATATTTCATTAAAGCTGCCTAGGGCTGCTGCATGCCCTGACCCCATCACCCTCATAATGGCCCCACAGGGCTGGAATGTGCCCCCAACCCCGCTTTCTGAAAATATACCCCACAGGGCTGGAATGTGCTTCAACCCCGTTCCTGTATTACATGCCCTGGGTTTTATATATGTAGGTGATCACGAAGGCGACCAGAAAAGTGACGTCAGAATGTGGCGAAAACCAATTTCCCACTTGACAACCCCAGGCGCACAGAAAACGGCGGGGACTAAAACATTTGCCCCCATACACCCCTACTTAAGGATTCTCAACGCGGGGGGTAGGTCGGGGTGTGAAAGTAAAAAAAGAAGATTCTGAGCCGGGCGCTAGAGAAGCACAGTAGTGCCCGGACCCAGACCCAACCCGAATCCCAGCACCACAGCGGAGACCAACCCCCAATGCCATGGTGCAGCTCAGCAGCCGATCGCAGCACCACCCCTACATCCCTCCGCCCTCCCAGGCTACACTCTTGTGCTCGCCCCCATGTGCACTTACACGTAGTGACATCCTGTTGCTAGGTCACCCACCCCACCACATCTGGTAGCCTCCCTGCCCCTCACCTCTCAGGCTTCGCCCATATCATGTCATCATTTTGGATGGTGCCGTGATTCAGGCACCCACCTACGTGCTACCCATGCCCTGTAGGACTTGCCTGCACTGAGCCCCTGCAGTTGTGAACCCCACCTGACCTGATCCACACAGTGTCTAAGATGCAGCACCTCCTGGTAGACTGAGTGGCCCCGCACCCTCCACTGGGTAGTACCTGGCCACCCCACTCCTCACCACATCCGTTTCATGTGCATGATCGCACAGGCCCTCCTCTCACCATCGACCAGCTGCCGACTGAACAGTGAATGCATAGTACTGTACATTCGCACATACCTGTATGTACAGTACTACATGCTTCACTGTTCAGTCAGCAGCTGCGTGGTGGTGGTGAGAGGAGGGGCTAGCCGCTGTCATGAAACAGGTGGGTGGCAGCAGGGTGGTCGGGCACTACCAGGTGGGGGGCCACTAGATTACCTAATGATTTGTTGTGTCTAAACACTGCAGGGATTGGGTCGGTTGGGGGTTCCACAACTCTCAGGGTTCAGGTACAGGCAAGACCTGCAGGGTATGTAATACAGAACGGGGTCGGGGCACATTCCAACCCTGCTGAGCATATTTTGCAGGAATGGGGTCAGGGGAACATCCCACAACTGTGGAGCATGTAATGCAGGAACAGGAGTGGAGGGCTATGTGTGTGGGTACTGGGGGTTGGGGCATTAGCAAGCCCTTTGGGGCTATGGGGATCATGGCATGGAGGGCACTTGCACCCTACACATACAGGGCTGTGGCTTGTGACATACAAGCTGCAGGTACACCCATTGTTGGGTGTACCTGTGGGAAAATCGCAAGTTGCAGGACTTAGCTGCTAAGACCCTGTCCCTCACAGACTCTGGTGCAGGGTCCTTGGTGTAATAGAGAATGGCACAAGTCACCTTGGCAGTGACTTGCTACCCTTCTATAATCAGGCTCATTTTCTTTACTTAGAGGCCCGGATATTCAAAGGTGTTGCACCTGGTGCAACGGAGTTGCGCCAGCGCAACCCACATTGCGCCCCAGTGGGATATTGAGATGGCTGCCTGGCACAGCACAAATCCTGATGCACCAGGGCACAATGATAATGTATGTGTGCAGATGCAGGTGGCATCCCCATGTATATGCAGCACATCCCGATATTCAGCCGGGATGTGCGGCACACATGAAGGAGCACCCTGCACTGTTTCACATGGGGCTCAAAAATGAGGCCGTGCTGAGTAGGAGCAAATTCTGACCACCCACAGGTGGGCTGCAGTATTAAAGCACTACACAGCAGCCCAGCCATGAGTGGCCACCCGCCACCCAGCACACCGTCTGCAAGCACACAGACCCCTGGTGGTCTAGTGGAACCCCCTGCCTGTAGCCGCAATCATGTGGTATATGTTGATAATGAGATCCCTGGTAGTCTAGTGGCCCCCAGTCCCTGATTCCCTGATGTGTATGAAACATGACCAACCCTGGTGGTCCAGTGGTCCCCCTCCTATCCGAGGTCCCGATACATGACAATATGATGTCCCTGGTGGTCTAATGAAACCCCTCCCACCCATTACCACAATCGCAGTAAACTCCCATATTGAAATACCCTGGTGATCCATTGACACCCCACCCCACCCACAGAACCCCTTGCCACCCGCTCCCTCTTGTCATCGGGTGGCTGCATCCACCCGCACACCGCCCAGCCGCTTGCCCGCAAATGACAGGTACAGTATGGGCTGTAAGCCCACTGGTCCCCAGTGTGGACCAATGGGCTTGCAGGTATACTTCACTAGCAACCCAAATATGTGAATGGAGTGATTCACAGATTTGGGATATCTAATACAGTATGCCCTGCAAGGCCATTGGTCCACACTGAGGACCAATGGGCTTACAGCCCATACTGTACCTGTCATTGGTGGTGGCCAGGTGGTGTGCAGGCAGGATGCAGCCACCCGTCGGCTGACGGGGGGGGTAACAGGGTGGGCAAGGGGTTCTGTGTGGGTGGTTGGGGTGTGGGATGCCACTGATCACACAGGGTGTTTAAAGACGGATTGTACTGCCATCATGGCAATGGGGCTGGGGGTCCACTAGGACCACCAGAGACATCATAATGTCATTTATGTTGGGGAATCGGGGACCCGGTTGGGGAAACCACTGGACCACTAGGGTTGGTCATGTTTCAGTACACATTGGGGACTTGGGACTGGGGGCCATTAGACTACCAGGATCGCATTATAAACATATATCATGCAATTGCAGCTGTGGAGCAGGGATGCCCCAGGATCTCACAGCACACGTCATGCTGTGCAGAGCACCAGGCACAAGTTGCTGGCCTGCCCTGCGCGAGCATGCAAATGGGGCCATAATGACATGAAAATGTCCCCATTTGCACCTTGCATATATTATGGCCTCATTTGCATGCCCCAGCTGAATATCACGGGTGATGCACCTAGTGCAACTGCACTTGCACTGGCGCATCCTCATGCTTCCTATCTGTGGCTTGCGCTGGCACAGTGCCACTGCACCATGTGCAGTTTGTGCACTCTTGTGCCATATTCAATGGTGCTGCACCATAGCATAGCACCATTGAATATCACCTGACTGGCCCCGGCGCATCACAGTTGCACTGCGCCCAGGCTGGATATCCCAGCAAAAGTGTATTTTATTTAGTTACCTACAAAACATAATTTATGGATAAGCATGTGATAAGTCATGAAGATGATGATAATAAACAGCACTATCTATAGTGCTGTGAGGTGGACAGGCAATTGTCCATGCCCATGGTGCACAGGTGGCTGTGGTGGCACTGACATTGACAGATGGTGTGCTGTTCGTAGTATGTGATAAGTTGTGAAGATGATAGTAAATAGCAAGTTTCGAGTTTATTGATTCAGAAATTACCTTTGAGTTGGAAGCTCGTTTACGAAGGTTCCCGTCTAGACAGGACATACAATACAGAAAATAGCAATGTCACAAGAATCAACTACAAGGTCACTTGGCAAGGTTCTAAACAATAATTTCACTCAGTTACAGACTTCAGAGTTGTTTAGGGTTAAACTGTTCTGTATATACTGCTGTCTGTATGCTTGTTATCCTGCTAAATCATGTACAATATTACCCTGTGTTTATTACTAGTGCTTATTTGTTCTATTGCCCAAGTATGTACCATTACCTCTGCCCCTTCCCCCAGGACGCACCTGGAATCTAGCACTATTGCTCAGTGTGTCTTCCTGGTAAAACTTGCAAATAAATTAAAATTATACATTCTAGTATAAAGAGTAGAGACATAATATGTATAGAGTTTAGACTACTGTATGATCTCAATTAAAGGAGAATTGGAAAGAATAGCAAGGATCATTGAGATGGAAAGAGAAACCCTGTGCCGCCAGAGGAAGGTTTTGTCAGAGCTTAGTTAGTGATATTGCTAAATGGAATGGGGAAAGGGAGTCAGCGGTGTGATTGGAGGAAGTGTCCAGGAAAGGTGGGGTGAATTGGAGGAGAGGGTAGTGGAGTAGCAGCCTCACAGGCATAGATGGTGAGGCTCTAGGCTGGACTGTGGGGGTCCTCAGATACATGAAGGGTTTGGCGTGGGGTTTAGAGACTCACAAGGCAAGTGCTGTGAGTAAGAGTTGTTACTATAGGAAGGGGTGACTGGGGTGAGATCTAAATGATGCTACTAGTGATGGGATGAATCTCCCATAGGGAAGTAGGTACTTGGAAGCAGTTGCAAGTGAATAAGTTGGCAAGGTGCTGTTTAAGTTGTGTTTAAAGATCCTCAAGCTCTGTAAGCCAGTTGTGCAGACTGGGAGATCATTCAACCATTGCAGAGCCTTGTAGGAGAAGAAGCATTGCTCAGGGATGTTCTTCTGAAAGGTACCTTGACAGCGCCAATATGAAGTCCCATGGGTATTGTGCTGGGAGCTAGTTGTCTGGAACATTTGTTGGATGTAGGTGGTACATGAGCTAGCAGTATTTTTTGCCTAGGCTGCAGGTCTGGATTTTATCCTGTCCCTAAGGTTGAGCCAGTTTGTGTGATTATATAGCAGGCATGCATGCAGTTGGTTGTCAGCCCTTGGATAAGCCAGCAGGCCTTATTTAGTGCCATGGAAATCCTTTTAAGGCAGTGTCAGAGGCTGCGCTGTATACCCACTAGGCCATAATCCAGGGTCCCTACTTTCTGCAGCACAGTGGGACCAAGTTCTGCTGACAAGACTACCATTTGAAGCAGAACTTCTAGGCAGTGGTTTGTAATTTCTCTGAAGTTCTGGCACTAACAAACTACCACATCACAGTGACAGCATGTCATTCTGACTTCACTTTCATGGCAGTTTTATAGCAATCAGGATGGTGGAAAGCACAGTAACACTAGTTCAAAAAATAACATAATTATAAAAATAATTTTATGCCTAAAAAGCAAAACAAATGTCTCTCCGTTAAGGTCCTAGCCTGTTAAATAAATGACATATGCAGGGGATCTTATGTGATAAATAAGGTATTTCTATATGCATGCTATCTATCCCAATAATGAGGTTTCCACTGTCTATCACTTATATATTTGTATGTGCTTTCTACACCACTCATGAGGTTCCCACTGTGTATCACTTATATATTTATATGCAATCTGTAACATACATACAAATGTGTGTGTGCATTTGGTGAGAGAGACATAGATACTGTGTGTGTGTATATATATATTTTTAATTTCCATGTACATGCATCCTCATTCTATACAGGTCCCATTATAAATGGAATAGAGGAGTTATTGCAAAACTCATTTTTGATGTCAACCTGCTTTCCTGACACACTGCGTGTAACACCATCAGGCCATGACATGCATGTGAACCAATTGTGAGATAGAGCTCTCCAGACCAGCACAGTGTGTCCACCATGTGACAGAACACTGCACCATACCTTCCCAGGCCCGAGCAACGATGAGTTCCACCAATCCTTATGCTGCCCAGCCAGCTCCCAGAGCTAATCTCTGAACCTGAATTGCCGGCACGGAAACACAGCATGCTACCCTCTGGCCCAACAGCTGTCCCTGCACACAACATTTCTCCATAACTTTTAGGTGATTCTATCAACCAGTGACAATATGTAATCAATAACCCTGGCAAAATGCGTACAGTGCAATTATTTATTTAACAGGTCTATTCTTTCAATAGGTCTACACAGTATTATATTTCACTTTTCTGGGCATAATTACTTTATTTTTCTTAAAATGACAGTTAAATTCATTTTACCAGTTATTCATTTCAGATGGCATCTCTATACCTTAAAGGCACAAATAGGTTTGTACAAAGTGAGGTATGGCCTTAACAGGTCTGTGCTATTGACAAGGTTTTGTTTAAGTTGGCCCCAGTGCAATAATGTAAGACTGAAAATTGTATTAGGCTGTGAGTGCAGGTTGAGCAAATATCACCATGCCTGATGTGCTGTTCCACCGCTCTCTGGCAATGGGAGCTGTGGTAGATAAGTGACTGTCCATTTCTGTTGCAGATTGCAGCCATTTCATTAGCTAATGTATGATGTTATAGCAATGATAACATCACATTCTGAGCATATAGGGGTTTAGGATATAAAAAGAAGGAAGGAACCAGATTCTATGGAAAAACAGAAATATTAATAAAAATCAACAAAAGAGTGAATTCTGTGGCACCACAGAAGTTCTGCGATAGATTGCAAGTTCTGCACAAAATTCTGCGGCTGCAGATTCTAGTGCCATACTATAATCAACCACTGACAGTACAGAACTCATGACCGATAGTCACAGGGCATCGGGCGTGAGGAATTTCTTGTGTCTATACTGGATTCCAAGCTTAGCGTTGATGCTTTTGCCACATGATCAATGTGATAGGAGAAGGTGAAGGATTCGGCGATGTGAATACCAGGTATTTGAATACCTGTACCTGCTGAGTGGGGCATTCTTGTTGTTGGTGATGGTCAACATGGGATTCTTTCTCCTAAGGTGGGGACTGGTTAGTAACATCACCTTGGTTTTTATACTTGAGAAGTTTGTAGTTTGTAAACCAGTCATCCAACAAGTTGAAGGTAGTCTGCAGGTTACTTGCCAATTCACTTATATTTGGGCTGCGGCTCAGAAGTACTGCATCATCTGCATTAAGGATTACTCTACTGGGGCATGATGCAGGAAGTCTGTTTATGAAGAGACTAAACAGTAGAGGTCCTAGGATGGATCCCTGAGGGACACCTAGGGAGACCTCTCTGGCAGTAAAGTAACACTGCTCCAATCTTTACCTTTGGTTCCTGGTGGCTAGATTGTCCTAAACCAGCCCACAGAGGCTGGTGACTAGGAATTTGCCAGTTGTTGTAGGAGAATCTTATGGTTGACTGTATCAAGCGCCTTGGTTAGGTTAATAAAAATGGATCCCACAAGGTTTCCATCATCTATGGCTTGGCGAACATAGTCCATGAATTTGACCAGGGCTGTGGTGGTGCTGTGGTCTTTCCTGTAGCCATGCTGTTGAGGACACTGTAGGCTATATTTACCCAGGTATTCGGTGCTGGTCTGACACTATTCTTTCAAGTGCTTTAGAGAGGGGGACAGTATGGATATGGGCCTATAGTTGGCCGTGGAAGCTTGGTCACCATTTTTGTACACTGGTGTGATGAGTGCCTGCTTCCACAGGGTGGGGAATTTTACCAAGGAGAGGGACTTGTTGAAGATTTTTGTGATTGGGACGATTGCCTCATCAAGGGTGAGTTCCACCATCTTCATGTCAATTAAATCACTACCTATTCTTGTTTTCCCAAGCACTCTTTTTATGTATTTCTTAGTGTCCTTTACTGAGATGCACCTGATATAGAATTTTGGGTGGGAGCACTATCTATACTGCCTTAGAGAATGAGCACATTTCAATGTCCAGCGCACAGTACACAAAAGCCACCTATTATAGCACACAAAGCCACCTCATACAGTGATGGAACAAGCCTCCTGTATCATCTGTGCAGAGTGCAGGCAGGAAACAAGGTGGTGTCTCCACATGTTACAGTGACACATAATGAGACAACTTGATTCATGATGGTGGGAGGAGGAAGATAATCATGAGGAAGAGGATATGTTGTTTTCAGAAGTCAGTCCTATGCTTTTTATTTTAATGTAACTAAGTGGTTTTAGTTATTATTATTTTAAATTTGGCTTTATGCATTTTCTGAGAAAACATGATTTCAGTGGATTTGTGGTGTTGTTGTACAATACTCATGCACTTTAGAGTAGACACTTTTTGTTACAGTGGATTGATGCTGGGGGTTGGGGATACTTCAGAGAGGAACTGGACACAGGGGCACAACTGTGGGATGATGTTTTGGCCATTGTAGAATGGCATACCTTCAGATGGAACTTTGCAAGGCAGTAGATATGATATACAAGCAGATAATATAATCTGATGATACAATGTGATAAGTAAGGAATAAGGCATGACAGAGGTGGGTATTATGCTAAGTTAATGTGCGAGAGGTGGGTTTGGAGTCCCAAGCCCAAAGGGTGAACACGTCAACCAACAAGAAGTACTGACACAGTATAATCCTCCCAATGCTCTAATTACACTCATAAAATGCTTAGTAATGCTAGTTTTTAGCATACTGACCTTTTGAGTCGGACTGCTTGTGCTCTCAATTAACCCTTGGGCTGCCAACAGATTAGAACATATAGGAATTCTGGACTGATATATCAGTCCATGGCCTCTGAGGTTAATGCACTCCTATTATGTCTTCTGTGCAGGAGTATATGCTAGGTTAATACAGTAGTATGTGATGGGATCCTGACCAATGTGGAGTCAGGACTGACCGGACACCATTTTATTATTTATTTTAGTTTTGTTGACCAGGAAAGAAGAACTAGACAATTCTACCTATTTTCAGCCTCATCCTGGGGAGGGTGATAGAGATGGATGCCAACTGACATTGAACCAGATTAAGCTGTTGGTGATATTTTTTGTGAATGGGAAATTTGGCCAGGACACCAGGGAAATTCCCTACTCTTTCTGCAGGGGTCCTTGCTTCCTGTGAGCAGAGAGGACCCATTTGATGAGGACTCTCATTTTGGGAGTTGGCTGGTGTACCTGCAGGAGAACAGATCTCCGTTCTGCAGGTCCAGCAATGGAGATTGCCTCTACTAGTAATGAGAATATTAGTAATTTGAAGGGCCCTGAGGCGGCTGATATGGAACTTGAGTTGGCTGAACAAACTTTACAGAAGAAGACTGTTTCTAATACTACTGAGAAAGCTAATACAGATAATGATTATGATGAGAATGGTATGGATTTTGAAGTAGCTGAACAAGACAAAGAAAATCTTATGGAAGAGAAAAAAAATTTAAATGAGTTACTTTTTACAGCAGAACAGCAATATGTGGCCCAAAGACAGAAACTGGTAGAGGAAAAAAATAAGAGGAAGCGTTTACCTGCAAGCCCAGATGGAAATCTGGAAAAAAGCCTCAAATGCTATTTTCTCTTTGGAAAAAATTCTGTCTCTACTTTGAGTAATTCTACGGACTTACATGCAGCAAACTGGTCTCCAGATCTGGCTTTAAACCAGGTTCCAGATCCTTTAATTCCTTTACCTGGTACAAGTTCTTCTACAGAAATGGTAGCCACATCGAGATAAAACAGTCATGAGCGAATCAAAATGGACACCCAGAAGACCCTGGGTCTGTCCACAATGCAGCTCAGGATTCAGTCAACATGGTTATTTCTTCTGAATTTCCAGATGCGAGTAGCACTGGACAAAGAAACTTCACAGGGGCCCACAAACTCACGGACTTGCAAATAACTTCAGTGCTGGGCGACAATGGTCAGACACCAGAGGACAGTTCCTCATTTGGATGAAACCCAGGTCAGAAACCTTGTGCTTGAAAATAGTCATTTCATGGCTAGTGCACCTACCCAATTAACAAAAACTAAATAAATGAATATTGGATAAGCTGCATATTCTAGTTAACCAACAGCCTACTTCCTCTTATCCTTCACTATAATTGCCTTATGTCTGTCCCATGCATTCTTGAATTCCCCACTGTTTTGACCCACAACCTCCTCAGGAAGGTGGTTCTATGTGTTTACCACCCTCTCCATGAAAATAATACTCTCTGACATTGCCCCAAGCTGTCCCCTCTATCTTCAGACCTCCCTCAAATTTGAGTAGGAGGCACTTTCTACAGATTGCCAGTGTCTCCCACAGCTCCCAGTTTGTTCAAAATAGCTTGTTTTACCTTCAAGAAGATGGGCTTTTGACTGAGGGCTGGAGAGTGGTCGAGTTGAAAGAGACCTCAGCGGGTGTTTGCTCACCACTATCAAGGCTCGGCAGGCTATAACAATTATACAAAGTATAAATGATGTACTGTACTGTCATATTCATAGGAGGAACAGGAATGAGCACTACAGAAGGCTTTGGCAGAACAGATTCAAACTGCAGAATCAAAGTTTAAAGCAGCCAAGGCACATTTAAAAGAAAACAAGAAAATATTTACAAGGGACTTCTCC
Organism: Neoceratodus forsteri; assembly: GCA_016271365.2. Lineage (NCBI taxonomy): Eukaryota > Metazoa > Chordata > Ceratodontiformes > Ceratodontidae > Neoceratodus > Neoceratodus forsteri. The sequence goes on from CM057451.1 coordinate 276,492,441, forward strand.
TTCACTAGAATCATGAGCTCCTAAGATATTCGTGACCGGAGAACAAGAAACAACTACCAGTATTAGGAGAAGGTAACAGCAGATCATAACATGGAGACTCCCTTAAATCGCTACAGGGAGACATTATGTGGTCAGCTGATGATGCACTTCAAGGTGCAGGCTGGAAATGTATGGAGCAGAGAACGTGGGAAGCAGATCCATATTTTGAGCAGCACAGTACTGCTCAAACAATAACACCAGCTTTTACCACACAACCAATATTGCATAACCAAGTATCAGACTTTAACATTAAAGAACCTGGAAGTCAAGCCCCAACTCACACAGGTACTGTTTCCTTTTCTCCTTTGGGATCACAAAAACATCTTTTGCCCAAGCAGAGTGTGAGACAAAGTACAACTGATGCTGACAAGACTCAGTGGGAGGTGAACACTTTTGGGAAGAACATTAAGCTCTTCCAGGAACAACCCCAACAAAAACGTTCCTATGCAGGACTTTTCATACATCAGTGGAGCAGGCAAAAGAAGAAATGCTATCTGGCTCAGATATCTAGGAGGTATGAATGAACTACTAGACAGATTTTATGTGGGAAAATCCTTTTAAAACAGTCCTTGGGCTTTTCTCATAGTGAGGTTTACGCTCTTATTCATGCATCTGGGAGCAGACATTTGATATCAGTTTTAGAACTCCACATATTCTTGAGATATTTTGGACAAAATATTCCATTCTAAAATGACCCCCTGTGGTTACCATTTCAGGTTATACCTCTCACAAAAGAACCATTCTGCATAGTGACTATATTATTTTGAAAGAAAGGAGTTAATATTACAGATATTTTATACTGTCTTGACAAGAGATGTGGGGCCCGATTCTCAAAGCTCTGCATCTGGCCAAAGGTGCTTGCACCAAACAGATATGGTGCAAGGTACACCTTGTGTCAAGGGCTGTCTACGCACAATTCACAATGGTTGCCTGCATCGACCGCAGGCTGTCTGCTAAACAGGGCTTGCACCAGCCCTGCACCCTGCACTGCCCTGCGACATGGCGTTAGGTGGTCTGCGCCGACGCAAGCTGCAGCTTGCTGATTCTCAGACAGCACCCAGTGGGAGATATTCTAAATGCCCTTAGACCAGCCAGGGCTGGCATAGTGGGACTTAGCATATTTCCCACTGGGGCAGATCATTCTATGTGCTACTGTATGCTGTGGATCACCGCTGGTGCCCCATCCTGCCAGGTACTGGCACCTATCCTAATGCTACCACCCCATCCCTGATGCTGCTCAGCTGCCTGTAGGTGGCATGGGCATGTGCCTCTAATCACTGCAGTGGTCACTACCTGGTGGTCTAGTGGAACCCACCCTTGGTGCCCCACTAGCTGCCGACTGTGGTCTGCATCGGCACCATACTGTATATGTGCACAGTGTCTGAGGCTGGTGGCAGTCACTGTGCACTATGTACAGTAGGCACCATTTCCCATGCCATGGCTGGCTTGTAATGGACACCTCCCATGCGCCAGGTGTTCAGCGCAAGAGAGGGAATGCCGAAAGTGTCGGGACTTAGACATGGGACCCCTCCTGTTCCTGAATTTGGTGCAGGGTCCTTGGTGCATGGGGCTTCAGCGCAGGCTGCCATTCACTGCAGCTTGCACAGAATGCAGCCCCATTGAGAATCTGGCCTATGATGTGCAGGGATCACTGGAACCCATCTTGGACTCTGAGGGTTTTGGAATGGGGATGGCGCATCAAAGTTACATTTTCCAGATTGATAATGACTTTCAGCACTTACTAAATTGTTTTTTATTGAATGAGATAAGGGCTTTATATTCTACCCTGGACAAACCAGAAAATGCCATAAGTGTGGGTCTCCCCATCACATCAGTACCACCTCAGTACCAGTTGTGATAAAATTGCATGCTTTCATTGTGGGGAGTTGGGTCATTCAGGAATGGATTGTGATAACGCCCCTAACTCTAATTTCTGCGATGGAGCTGGACATACATACATTTACAGATTGCCCATGGGCATCCCACGATACAGGACTCAGACTTTGCCATGCAAGATTTTTATATTAACATGGCAGCAAGGCGACAAGAGATTTTCAGGACCCCAGACCACCTAGAGGCCCTCATCCTGGCCCTAAACCCACTCCTGAACCTGCACAGAATAATACTTTAACTAATTCTTCCAGTTCTATGTGAAGCCCAACAAACTGGTACATCTCACCCCATGTGGTACTACATTGTCCAGGCACAGAGAATCAAGCAGAGACTGATGAGGGCACTGTATTAGGCATAATGCCTCCTCCATCCCCCCTCCCCACCATTAATAGTAGACAGGAACAGTCAGGAGACAATCACTTCAGAACCATCCCAGCCAGTAGAAGTCCCTTGTGCTTCTAGGAATGCTGTTTTAACCCAGATGAATAAATATGTGGTACTACCTATTGCCATAGACACTGATGATTGAGACACAGATGATGCTTCTTGAACATCATCTCAAACAGGCCCAGTATTAGACCCAGGCAGCCAATTTATTTCTGAAGAGAAGAAAAACACCCAAAAAAGAAAACAGGTCTCAGAATTGGGCTCAGAAAAAGTGCTAGAAAAAAAAGTTTTTACTACCTGATTTTTCACTGCCTAACTTGCTACTCCTGCTTATGATCTTAACATTGCTAGTTTAAATGTAAACAGCATCAGGTCTGAAAGAAAAGGACTAGCCACCTCTGATCTTTTCACAGGTCCAAATTTTGGCTTTTTTTGTAGGATACAAGATTGTACATTGTTGAAGAATTTGACAACTCCTCAAATGCCTGATTATGGGAAAAATGTTATTGGTCTTGGGAGGAGACGTTTGTGTTCAGGAATTGGTATCTGTTTCTTAAATGCCTCAATTAAAGTGAACAACATGGTGGATATAGAGGCAGGTAGCTGTTTTCTGCTTGATGTTTCTATACAGCAGTCAGAAATTTGCCTAGTAAATATATATGCACCCACAGTAAAACTGAAAGAATTTCATTACTACATATATTTTACTAGAAAAATGTTATTTTAGGGGATACTTCAATATCAATAGGTCAGTGTCAGATAAAGGGTCCAGAATGGTTAAATTATACTGTGATTCAACCTTTTGAATGACTTAATCCATCCGACAGGGTTCCATGATGTATTTTACAAAACAGGCGGGACAACGCATATACATACTTTTCAGGAAACAGAAAGTCATGAAATGATTACTGGTTTATCTCCCACTTTACAATATAAATCACCACTGTAACACCTGAAGCTACATCAGATCATGTTCTACTAGGAGTTACAATTTCCAATTATCACGGCAACCTCAAAGGGCCCTGGTTACTGGAAATTGAACCTATCTTTATTGAATTACCTAGTGGTGATGGAAGGCTTTAACTCCTTGTTGGATGCTAGAAAATCCATATACTTCTTTTATGACATGGTACAACAATGGTGGGAAGACAAGAAATCAGATATTAAAGAATATTTTCAACACATTGGTAGAGTGTTAGGTAACTTTAAAAAGAATTCCTATTCGAGTTAAGAACAAATTATTACTTGCAGATTTTAGGTTAAATAAAGGAGAGCATACAGATATATCCAAAATTGCTAACATTAAACAGCAATTTACTCAGGCCCGATATGATAGAAGAAAAACTTTAGAAACCGAACAAAGATTTGGAATGCAGGAGACAGGATACTATAAATCCTTTTGAAAGCTGTGCTACTCAGAAAAAAAACTGAAATAAAACAATTAATCTTGTCATTGGGAAATAGTAACCTCACAAAAGGGTATTTTATCTGAAATAGATAAATATATCCAAAACATGTTTAAAGATGATCCTTGCTTACAGAGGACAAGACAGACACATGTTTAAATTCCTGTGAGCTGCCTAAACTTCAGAGTGTTTTTTATAACATTACTTAGGCCAATGACTCTGTTGGAACTAGATAGTGTAATTAAAAATTTATCACATGGAAGCGTTCCAGGTAATAGACAGGCTCACAAATGACATTTACAGTAAAATCTATCTTAAGTTGGGGCAAGAACTTGTGCATATGTACAACAGCAGTTTGGAACAGGAATTTTGCTCAAAGTCTTAACCAAGGGCTGTTGATTTTATTATACAAAGCAGGTGACAAGGAAGATCTTAAGAACTGGAGGCTGATTACCCTTCTGAATACAGAGAGCAAACTATTAACAAAGTTTTTATGTAATAGGATCTCCACATTTTAGGGCAAATTTCTCACTACTTGCAATTTTGCCCTGTTCCGGTAGGACCATAACAGATGCCCTTATACTATTGCGAGAGGTTATGAAAAGGGCAGAATGGAACAGCTTACTGGGTTTGTACTCAGTTTAGATCAGATGAAGGCCTTTGATTGGGTTTCACACGTTACTTATTGAAATGTTTTCAGCATTTTGGGTTTCAAAACCCTTTTATCAAGTGGATACAGGTGTACTTTACAAATGCAGAAACAGCTCCATATGTTAACAGGTGGCTAGGTAAATATAGAACATTTTCTAGAGGGGTTGGGCAAGGTTGCCCCTCCATCCTGTTTTGTATGTTTTGACCCTGGAACCACTACTATCACAGCTCAACCGATCTGAAGCAATTAGAGATTTATCTATCAATAGTGATAGCCCGAATTGAAAACTATTGCATACACTGATGGTCTCTGTATTTTGTTGGCAGATCTCCCATCCAGTAAGGCTACAGAAGCAGTGACAATAGCATTCATGACAGGTACAGCAGCTCGTATTAATCTACAGGAAAGTAAGTGACTCTTTCTCGGTGGAGAGGAGTATCCATATGATAAAGTAATGGGTTTACCTGTTATGCGCACTGCCTGTAAGATACTAGGTATTTACTTTGGTATAGCAGGTGTTTATGTTTTTAACTGGGAAACCCTTATTAAGGAAACAAGACTTAGGATTAGTGTTTGGAATAAGTGGAAGATGTCAAAAAAAAGGATATATATGGTCAAAATATTCTTGATAGGTTTTTGTTTCGTCTTGCTGCTATTTACCTATCCTAAACAACTTGAAAGTGCCTTATTGAATGTTTTTTCCAGACCATTTAGGTAGTCGCCTTAACCCCATTAAAAGAGGCATTTTGTATTTACGTCTGGAACAAGGAGTGTTGAACAAGGTTAATCCCATTTCCTTTTTTTTTGTATTTTCTCCATGTTAATTTATGTCCAATAATACTCAATGCACAAAACATGTGGTCACCCTGGGTAGGAGGTCTTATTTTCCTTGGATAACAGATTGAGGATGGATACTGCGATTCCTAAACAAAAAGCATATCTCAGGGCTTGCTGGTTATCGTTATTATTGTTTTGGGAAATTAAAACAATGGAAAATAACTAAACATATGGTGGCTCAGAAAAGAAAAAGGATCTTTACCAACATATTCGACAAACTCATTTCCAGGAATCACCTAATTTTTACACTAGAACATTACCTGAGATTCACCACATATAAGCCATATTGACTCAATCCCAGATACCACCTTATATGCGGGATGTCACCTGGCTGGGAGCTCATGGTAGACTGAATGTCAAAGGAAACTTAAAACATAAATGTACAGTATGGAGAGAGAGAGAGTATGTCCTAGAACAAATCTACTTAATGCACTCATAGAAACCATGGAACACTTATTTTTTCTTTGTCCATACCTAACTCAGTTTTGATTTTCCTGTCCAATAGATGGGACTCCTCTCCATTCTGGGGTCACTATGAATATATTATTATTGGGTACATTACCTAATATGTGGAACAATTTGATACGGGTGTCATGCATATAATATTAGGATGTTTTAAATATCGTGATTGGCAAGCTCGATGCAGATGGTCCTGCAACAATTATTTATAATTCCAGAACAATTGTTCTGGACTATAAGGAGTCTAGTTTGTTTATATGTTACAAAGACCTGTTACATTTGTCCAAGGAGGGTATCAAAAAGATGGAAACTTCTTAATTGGTTGGATACTGGATGAAAGTATCTTATGTAGAATTAATTAGTTGCTTTATTTGTATTCTCATTCATGGAAAATAAGGGAATGTATGCATAAATACTTATTTATTTGTAAGTTTTACTTACTATTAAAACCTCCCTACTCTTGGGGGTCCTATATGAAGTAATATGTATTTCTATAATATAAGGGCTTTTGTGTTTTGATAATATCTAGCATATGAATTAATACTTCTAGAAGGAGTAGTCTGTTTAAACCCATATTTGTCTTTTACATTTTGCTTTATGTTATACCTGCAATATGTTATGATTTATTTTAAGTTTTGAATAAATAATTTCCCTACTCTTTAATGTGAGGTGGGTCTGTTTTTCAGTATTTATTACTTTGATAGAGGGCTGATACATGATGTTATGCTTATTTATGTTTCGCTTTCCTTCTTGTGCTGTACTGTGAAGAAACACTGTTTTGTATGTTTTGTTTTTTCAGTTCTAACATACAGAATGTCTCCTTGTTATATTTTTGTTTTCAATTCTGTTTCTTTATGATTTTGTGCTGTAACGCTATTTGACTATGTTTACGTTCAAGTCTTAATAAAAACTTTCCCTTCTCCTTGGGTGGTGGTGGGGGAGGGTTTGTTTTCAGTATTTATGGTTTAATTCTGAGGGTTTATACTGGCAATTTAAATTTTTACTGTATGATGGAATACTTCTTTTTGGATTAGTCTTTCTTAGTACGTTTTGGGGTTCTCACAATATGTTATTGTATGAATGTATGATGCAATACTTATTTATGTATACTTTGCTTTCCTAGCATTATGATTTAGTGTGATGTAACACTGTATTGTTTGACATTTGTTTGTATGTTTTAATAAAAAATTCCCCACTCTTTTAGAAATGTCATATGATCTTTAACATCCACCTGAACTACTACCAGAACAGGCAGATGGGACCTCATTTTAATGTCTCATCCAAAAGATGGCACCTCAGAGTGCAGCATCCCCTCATGCTGCACTGCCAGTATTGGGATATTAACCAAGTGCCTGGTGTGGGGATAGAACCCACAGACGTCTGACCCATTCTCAGACATGAGTGTGCAACCTGCTGAGCCATCGACAATGCTTAACTTTTATGAGATAAATGAGAAGATTTAATCTGACATAACAGGATGGGATATAGTTTAATATAATATCATGTTTATTTATGATTTAGTATTATTTTTATTTATCTACCTAGAAAACATGAATCATCAAATTAAAGTTGTGAAATGAAATTTGTCTTACCCCTTGACTCCCTTTCCTTATGCCGTTTTAACAAGCTGTTAGTGACAAGCTAGGAACTTTGAGGAATTGGGAATCAAATGCAAGATGATTTTTGGCGGGAACTAGACTTTACACTTCTGGGTAAGTGTAAGGACTTAAAGAAGGGTGAGGGAACTGGTGTGGTTCTTGCTTGTTCAGGATGAGTTCTTCACCAGATGCTCTGAATGACCAGCAGGAAGATTACTGTGGAAGTGGCACCAGTGGATTTCTGGGGATTAATGAACTATGTTTATTTGGCTGCACAATCATGCACTTAACCTTTGTCATCACAGTCCCACAACCATGACTCCAGCTCTGTTCCATCATAACTAACTGCTTCTCCACCACCACCACCACTACTTTCAGATCTTGCACTTGGTGGAACTGGCATGGAGGAACATTTATCTGCTCCTTTTCCCCTACCCTGCATCCTTTTGTCCTCCTGTTCTTCAGTTCATGTTTTCTATGTGCATCAACAACACAGGCATGACAGATGATGACACAATGCAATTACTGCTGAATGCTAAAAATAACTCACAATTGTTGTCAATGATTTGTAGATGCTAAACGACATGCATGTCCAGTGAATGGACAAACCACAATGCCCAATGATTAGGAAGTGATAGGGAAGAGAGACACTACCAGATCACCTTCTCACTGGCATCCCACACACCACCAGGGCTATCAGTGTTACACAACAAACAAATATGGTGCAACACAGAGAGAATGGTGGTGCAAGTTAGGTTGCTAACCTCAAAACAACATGAAAAAACAACAAACCACACTCTACAAGTGGTAAAATTATAGACTATAATAGTCAAGTTAACTATGGAGAAAATCTTTAATGTGCAAAGGAGGACACTAACCCCAGTGGCTTCTACCATACGTGGTCTTCATTAGGGGGCATGTACCTTGTCCCATAACCATACGATTTAAATCAGATCCTAAAGTTACAGATTACAACAAAAAGACAATGATACAAAGGAAAAGAACATTGCAGAGAACTGTCACAAATCATTTCATATAAGTAGCTAGTAATATCACCACTATTAAGGCATTTCATTTCATACTCAATTAATAATCATTCAACTTTAATAAGAACAAATCAATTTAAAGTGATTTATTGACATTCCAGAAATGCCTTTTTCACATGGTATGTCATTGCCACCCATGCTTGGATGTTGAAGCTGCAATATTTTTGTAAAAAAATCACTCATCGTCATTTTTTTATGTTTTATAAGCACTTTGTTTCTGCCTGCCCTCCAGTTTTCAGTGTTAACGCAACAGCCCCAGAATAATACCATATGAGGGATCTGTCAATGTTTTACATATAGTAACAATGAATTCTGGGTAAATTATACAGTTGCCTTAAATGTTCATTACTCAGACATGCAGCCCCTTATTTTGGTGGTGGTGACTGCAGTATAGCACCTAATATGTAGATGTACATAGAAAGGCATTGTGGGTACAATAATAAGTTGTTTTCTAATTTCCTTTCTGTGAGGTACAGTCTCATATTTCTGTAGTGGCTTCAACAATAAAAGCTCTCATATGTTTATTTTCAAAACAAGGCATTGTGCATACAATATCTGGCTGGCAAGATTTATTTACTGAGATGTAGTCTCCTAATCTCTTATTTCTGTAATGACCACAGAAATATAATACCCTGTATACTAATTTTCATAGTGAGGCATTTGTGTACAGTAAATAGCTGTTTTTATGTCTCCCTAATCAAAGTGCAGTCTCCTATTTTGGTAGTGTTTACAGCAATACAGTCTACAGAAATGTTTCTGAAAATGTTTGTGATGCAGGTAGGCCAAAAAGATCATTTGCAATTCTGTGTAGATATCATTTCATTTAACTGCCTGCTGGTGGTGACAGGTCTGAAATGACAGCTCCTGTCAGAATGTTGGGCGTGATAATACTTTTCTATGTTTATGTTATAAGGCCTGAATGGCTGTAAGTAGCTCAGGAGTGTAATTATGGGTCAGTGATTACATGGTTCTAAGCTGCTTTCAACCACTGAAATCACTAGATTTTTTCTACACGTTATAATGCTAGATACAGCTACTTGCAAACAATGTAAAGAGTCAGCTAAAACTGACAGTGTCCCTTTAAAAACTTTGTTTTCCTTTCATGATGTCGCCATTGGTGGTTGCAGCACATAAGAAAAAAAAAGGGGCAGGGTTATGCAAATGAAGCAGAGCACAGAAATAAAAGCATTTTGTTTTCATGGAAAACAGCACTTTTTGGCTGTTGAATGGCAGGATACTGGTTCACAACTCCTTCAGGTTACTACTCCCACTTGCTATGGCACACCTCAAAAATCACTTTAAACATTGAACCTAGTCCTTATGTACAAGAGCCACCATGTGTATCCCATCACTGCAAGTTCAATAATACAATAAAAGGAGAGTCATCCTTTCTCACAAAGTAATACGTGAATAAGGGATTTAATTAAACCTGTAGCACACAAGAATTTGCAAAAAATAGAGGGAGAATGTAAAATGTTATTAACCTGGCTATTATTATGTCTTAAATTGTACTGTTATGGGACAGTACACAACTGCAATGAAGACCATGTACAGTCGTGCCTGTTGGATGGTTGGATATGTTGCGTGAAGATATGGGTGTCAAAGAATTTGAAAGTTAGCATTTTTGTAAAAATTCTTTGTCACACTACTGCACAAAAATGGCTTGGGTTTTGGTCCGACATTTTCAGGGTGGAAAGGACTTGGATCACAGATGTGCCTTTTTTGAAGATTTGGTGAAAAATATTTATCCATTCAAAAGTTATTAAATTAAAAAATTCCTGGGCGCTAATGAGCAGCTAGCTGAGACGGTCACGTTTCCTTGTCGCTCCACTCTAATGGTCACTAAATAATTGTAAAATAAATGAAATATACCTATCTGTAGATCAGCGATCGCATCCACTGGTGTAAGGTACCACTATGGAAGAGTATCTGACCCCCAACCCCACTAAAAAATCAGTGGATTGTGGGAAAGTGGAAAAAAAAAGACAGCGACGAGTACCCATGGGAGAAAACTCGGGCCTGTTGTCTCTTTCGCGGGTAGAGGTCATCGCGCTAGATTGGGAGCTGACTGGCCAAGTGATAGCAGCCGAGCCTAGACTAATAAAGCTCAAGACAAATTGGATTCTCAGCTACAGGAGGTTCTGAGCAGCAGACCCAGCAGGGCAACAGGCTAGCAGAGGAACAGGTATCCTGGTTGGAGGATGAAGTGTTGTAGGTGCCTGGGCAGGTAACAGCACTCCAAAAAGAGCCGGAGGAGTTTAAGAAAGCCTATGATTACCAGGAAAATTATCACCAATGCCTCAATCTGCATCTGCTAGGAATCCTGGAGGGGCAGGAAGGAGGAGATGCCCTTGATTTCTGCAGTAGAGTACTACCAGAGCTGCTTGGACCTGCAAACCAAACATGGAAGAGTGAAATTAGTGCAGAGCTCATTGAGCTGTAATGCCACAGCTGCCAGCAGATCAGCCGCCGTGGCAAATAATTATGAGGTTTCATAACTTTCAGAACCTGGAGGCAACCCTGAAGTCCTACAGAGCGAAGGTACGCTTGAGTCATGAGGGAAGATGGTTATTCATCTCTCAAGATTATTCTGTAAGACTGCTTAAAAAGAAAAATGTTTAATGGAAGCATGGCACAGCTAAGGGCTTGAAGATTGAGAATTTCTTAGTATACCCTGCTACATTGAAAATCCAACATGAGGGCGACCTTCTCATTCTGGGAGTTGGAGAAGGCTGAAGATTTTGTGAAGGCCTTGATAAAAAAGTGGCGTGAGATATGTGGGGAGGCCTTGAGGAATCACGAGCTGGCCAAGACTGGATCTTCGCTCATTGTGCTGCTGTTTAAAAGTTTAGTGGACTGGTTCAATTTGTTCTGGTGTTGTTTTATTCACTCTCTTTTCTGCACATTTTGGAGTAAGTGACTGTTGATCAGTTTAAAGGCTCAGGACTTTATGGACTTGTGTTAATCTCCACATACAGCAGGAGTGAGTACCTGAGACTCGTTTTCCATTTCTGGAGACTTTGCTGAATGACACATTGATGGATCATGGGCCAAGAGCCCTGGTGCGATTCTCGGTGCGTGGTGGTGGGGAGCAGGTCCAGTGCGTGTATTGGAAGGTGCGGCATGGCCCTCCCCACCTTCTGCTGTTGGGTAAAGGTGTGATCTCAATGTTAACTGTAAGGGGGCCTGCCTAAAATAAGGAGGGTAATAAGGAGGGTAAAACAGTGTTGCCAACTTTGTAGTTTATAAGGTAGAGGTAGAGGAGGGATGGGGTGGATTGAGTAGAGGAGGGAGGAGTGCAGGTATGGCTTAGGAGGGCTATGCAGTTGTGGCCTCTTTTCATTTCAGGGATGTTCGGAGGCCACTCACCAGGCTGATAGAACTGAATGCTGTTTTTGCCATGTGGGCCTCATGGGGAGGATGCTAATACTCTCCTGGTATAGCAAGGATCTTCTGGATGGTGGGAATAAAATGGAGAGGGGCCACAGGCGGTGAGGTGGAGGCTAGGGAAGTAAAGGGCCTCAATGAGAATTAGCCTGAAATGAAGGATGTAGCTTGATTTGGGTTGCACTGAAGGGAGTACACTTGGGGGTAGAGATACAGGGGGAACTGCATCAGGGCAAGATTATTGAGGTTACGGTCTGCTCACAGGGGTAACACCCATAGGAGGTAGCTGTGGAGGGATGACGGGATGCGTATTTCAGTTGAGGAGGGTTTCTTTCAGGACACTTGTGCTACATTAGCAATTAGTGTCGGTAGGGAATAGGAGGAGAGGAAGGGTTAACGGATAGATCACTTTGTATTGCTGGGGAGAAATAAATAAGAGAACAATTACTGGTACTAAGTCATAAGGGAGGGACACATGGTGGGGACAAGTATTGGGGTAAGTTTTATTGGAAATGTGACTGCAAGAAGGAGGAAATGGGGACATTTTGCTGAGGGAGGAGGGAGGTATATAGGGTAATAGTTAAAACTGTTTCTTGTTGGAACTGTTACTATTGTTAGTCTTGTTGTTCATTTATAGAAGCAATCAATGGTGTAAGCTGTAAAGACATTATGCAATATTGTATATTATGCTGCCATATCCAGGTGATAGGAAGGGTTATTAGGCTAAGAGGCGAAGTGGAACTGGAAGTTCTATCATATGACTCATGGCTAATGTCTCGAATTTAAATGTGATTTCATAGAATGTTAAAGGAATAGAAAGCCCAGTAAAGAGGACATCGCTTCTGACTGCCCTGAAAAGGTGGAGGGGCACAGGTGGCTCTGTTGCAGGAAACCCACCTGACCGACCTAGAACATGCTAAGCTGGTTCAGAACTGGGTGTGAAAATGTTATCGGCTTCCTTCTCTTCTCATAAACAAGGTGTTGTGATACTCTTGCATAAGAACCTCCTTTTCGAGGTCAAAGAGTGGTGCGTGACCCCAGAGAAAGCAGGTATATTTTGTTTGGTGCTCTTAAGGAGAGAAGATTACATTTGGATGCATCTATGCCCGGTGGTGTATGAACACTAATACTACTCCTCTTTACTGGACTTGCTAGTTAGGAGCAATTCCTGGGGCTCATTATGGGAGGTGATTTTAATTGGACCATGGATGCCTGCATGGATCATTCTGAAGGAAGGCATACACGGAAATTATGAATCAATGGCAGCTTGGGGTGGCGGATTTGGACCTAGTGGATGGCTGGTGTTCAGCTAACCTAGGGTGAGCAATACACATTCTATTCCAACCCTCATAAAACATGGTCTCGCTTGGACTATATTTATCTCCCTAGAAGTTGGGTGTGTAGGATGCAGGATATTTCCCACAGTCTCATTCATATTTCAGATCATGCTATGGTGAAATTGAAGTTTGTGGGTAGAACACCTAGAGTGGCACCCCTCAATGGAACTTCCCACATTTGATAAAAAACAGGCCTTTAGGAAATATCTAATGGAGCAATGGCAACACTATGAGGGGACAAACTCACACGGACATCTCCAGGACTACTTTTGGGAGTCCGGAAAGGCTTTTATAAGGGGGCTATAATAGCCTAATGATGAAAAATTAAAAAGCAGAATAGGTGTAAGCGGAGGAACTGGAGCGGCAAGTTAAAGAGTTAGAGAAGCGGGTTGTGAAGGAGGAACGGGAGAAACCCCAGGTTATTGATTACAGCAAGAGAAGCTCTTAATACACTGTTGTGAGGAGGCTGGTAAAACTTGATTTTATTGCCAGAGACAGAGTTTGAATGGGGAAATAAGCCAGGACCCTTATTGGTGAGATTGATGAAAGGGGTAGAAAACCAACACGTATATTAAGGGTGCAAAATAGGGAAGGGAGGATCTGTACAAGTCCAAGGGACACAGGAGACTGCTTTAGGTTATTCTATGAGTCTCTGTATAGGGCTGAACACAAAGGAAAAGAGGCTTATATATGGAGATTCCTGGATGGTATACAGCTGCCTGCTGTTTGGGTAACACAAAGGGAATTGTTGGGACAGCCTATTACAAGGTTAGAAATCTTAGGGGCCATCCAGAAAATGCAACAAGGGAAGGCTAGTGGCCGGATGGATTCCTGTTGAGTACTATAGAATTCTGGGTGGCCAGATTGCTGGGGTAATGTGTGAGGTGTTTAAGGCAGAGGGGAAGTGGAGGTCCCTGTACTGCCAGATTCTTGCTATGAGGCAACTATTTGTTTGGTACCCAAACCTGGTAAGGACGGGCTTGATTGAGCAGTATATAGAACCATCTCATTGCTTAATGTTGATTTGAAAATTTTAGCTAAGCTTTTGGCTACTAGGCTGGAGAATATACTCCTGGACTTGATTAGCCCAGACCAGACCGGGTTCATTAAGCGCCGACAGTCATACTACAATATCTGAGTTACTCAATGTAATATGGAGGGCTGGCCGAACACAAGAGAAAGTGGGTGCGGTCTCTATGGATGCTAAAAAGCATTTGATAGGGTGGAATGGGATTACCTGTTTGAGGTGAGGGCCTGGTTTGGGCTGGGTGACTCTTTTGTGGGCTGGGTGAGAGCTATGTATCTTAAACCTAGTGCACAAATTATGGTTTATAGCAACCTGTTGGAGTGGTTTGGTTTAGGAGAGGTACAAGGCAGGGATGCCCACTGTTCCCTCTCTTGTTTGCTCTGGCGATTGAAACACTGGCAGTGGCAGTGTGCCAGCATCAAGGGGTGAAAGGGGTTGGTGGGGCACGGGTACTGAGCATAAAATAGCATTATATGCTAATGACATGCTCCTGTATATTGGAAACCCACAGAGGTCAATGATACCACTGCTGTCTATCATTAATGAATTTGCAAGCTTCTCTGGGTATAGGATCAATTTTGAAAAATCTGAAATGATGTGTTTTCCAGATGATGGTGCGGAACTACAGCAGATGCGGCTCAAAACTGTACAATCTGATTTTAGATATTTAGAGGTAAAGGTGGGAGGAGATGGGAGATTTATATAAGCTGAACTATCCCCCTCTGGTTAAGTCGATCCTTGCAGATCTCAGAAGATGGATGCACCTTCCTATCTCTTGGCTAGGGAGGATAAATTTGATTAAAATGAACATCCTTCCCCGAATTTTGTATCATATGCAAATGTTGCAGCTGAGGTTAACTATGGGAGATGTTAAGAGGATAAGAAGGGTTCTCAGAATTTATATGGCAGGAGAGGAAACCCCAAACTGATTTACGGTGACTTAAGGTGGAGAGGACTAAGGAAGGGCTTAATGTCCCAGATTTGGCAACTACTATTTGGCTGAGCAGCAGAGAGGGATTGCAGACTGGGTACACAGACCATCAGTTGCCAGTTGGGTAGAGCTAGAACAATGGGGATCCAGGAGACTTACTGCATATTTGCATAGTAGGGGACTTTGGACATATAGAGGTTGGACAGCGGTAATCCCTTGGTGAGGAGACGCTTGAGGCATGGGAACAGCTCCAGGAGAAAGGAATTGGGGCAGGGGAAACTAGATTGTTGCCGTTTGCAAAGAATCCTTTCTTTTGACAGGAATGGAGGATGGTGGTTTTCAGAAGTGGGAAAGGCGAGGGTGAGACAGTGTGGGCAACTTTGCTAGTGAAAGGGGCACTGTACATTTGAGGTGATTAGGCAGAAATTGCAGCTGGGACACCCCATATGTACAGATATCTGCAAATTTGGGTCTTTGTGGGAGGTTAGACAAGAGTGGCTGGGAAGTATTGGAACCAAATACAGTAGAACAATTGGTGTATCATGCCAAAAAGATCCAAAGGGTTTTCTAGGGAAGGCCGCTAAACAAGGTAAACAAAGATTGCCAGATTTGACTGGGAACACAAAAGCTTTATGGGGAAGGGACTTAGGGCAACGAATCTCAGAGGATAACTGGAAAGTGGTCTACACATGCCAGAGGGTATAATGGTTTGCAATAAGTTTAAGGAGGCGTTTTAAGTTTTGCACATGTTATATTGGCCCCTGCCGTGGTCGTGAGCACCCACGATAACCCGCAATGTGAGGAGGTGTAGCAGGGATATAGGTACTTACATCCACTGCTTCTGGACTTGTCCAGTTTTGGTTAACTTCTGGGAGGATGTAGTGGCGAGTGACTCGGATAGCTGACCATTTGCTGGTTCGAGATCCCTGATATGTTTATTTGGGGTGGAGGTGGTGGAAGGAGAAGGGGATTGGTTGCCACTTCCCAGATGGATAAGGGTCATGTTTGTATTGGCACATCACTGTATTCAAAACACCTGGGTTTCAGGGAACAGGCCTGCACTCCTGCTTTGGTGTTGGCTGATTCTTGTTCCCTTGCATTAGAAAGGCTAACACAGGCTGCTAGAGATGATGAGGAAGCCTTTTTGAGGAAGTGGTCTCCTTTTCTAACCTCTCTGAGCGTATCTGAGAATGTGATGGTCAGGATGGGATTAAGTATGTAAAATTCGTGGGGAGGTGGGAATACCAGTACGGAAACATTAGGACTAGTAGAAGGCCTCTGAAGGTATTGGAAGCTGGGAGATGAGACAGGTACAGGATAATGGTAATGTGTGAGCAGCAGATACTGAAATGAAGTTGAAATATGTTTTTATGGTAAAATTAAGTAACACACATGATTGCATCTGTATGTTTGTCTTAATTTGTTCTTATCTATTCAAATACGTTTGTAAACTGAAAATTTTAATAAACAGAATATTAAAAAAATGTAAATTTCCATTATTTTCCAATGGAAAAAGTTAGATGTGAGCCTCAAAACAGGATTCTGTGTGCAAATGGCAATCCTGTGTCACAAATGGGAATCCTTTTGTGTGCTGATGCCATCTTGTTTTCAGTTATCGAGCAAAGAAAAGTAACTATTAAAAAAAAAATAATGTGTTGAGTAAGTGCACTCAGTTAGAGTGATGTTGGATATATTAGTAGGGGTATCACAAGTCATAAGAGAGGTAATAATCCCTCTTTACAAGACACTAGTTAGGTCCCATCTGAAGTACTGTGTGCAGTACTGGAGGCTGCACCTAAAAGGACATTAACAAATTGAGGCAGTCCAGGCAGAGCAACAAAATGGTGCTGGGACTGCATCAGAAAACATATGAGAACAGATTAACAGAGCCCAATATGTATAACCTAGAGCAAAGGAGGAGAGGCGTGATATGATCAAAACATTCAAACATCTTAAGGGCACCAACAAGGTGAAAGAGTCTAACATGTTTCAATATAAGAAAAACAGCAGGACAAGAGGATGCAGCATTAGATTAGAGGAGGCCGATTAAGGGTAATGTGAGGAAGTTCTTTTCACAGAAAGGATAGTGGATGCATGGAGGCCTACCTTAGGAAGTGGTGGATATGAATACAGTGTAGGGCTTTAAACAGGCATGGGATAGGCATAAGGAACAATACAGATGAGAATGAATAGATAGGCCATTGACAGAGTAAGACCTATGGCACAGTCATAAGGTAGATAAAACTGGGCAGACTGGATGGGCCTTGCAGTCCTTATCTGCTGTCAACTTCTGTATTTCTACATTTCTATGTCAGTGCATTAAAGGATACCAAAACAACATTTTGACAATAAACTATTCAAAATCTGACCTCAAACAGGACTAAAGGAAAGGCTGCTGAACTCATTAATGCTAAAACGATATTTATATATTTACCTAAATTTGGCTCCAAAGCATTTGAAAATGTAAATCAGCCTTCCAGTTTCAAAACTGCCTTACCTGCATCTTAAAATGGCCACAAATGTTAAGTGGTGACATCAATGGAGCCAAATCAGAGAGCTATATGGCTCTCTATAGTGCTAACTAGTTCTTTTTTCCTTTGTATAGAATTCTTTCACCAAAATTGTCAAAACCATGAGCATTATTTGGATCAATATGCATAGTTAGGTTATGGTTCTGTTCATTTTGTTTACTTTAACATGCTGAAATTGTATTTTAATCCAACTGACTTTCTCTTTGGCAATCCACAGTGCAGTACAAATCTTGAATAACCTGGTGGTCTAGTGGTCATGGTGGATCCAGAATGCTACAATGGTGGAGGGTGAGGGTGCTGGGAGTGTGTGCATACTTGATATGCACTTTTAACATTTTATGAAGCCTTTATATTTTCTGTTATTATGCTTTTCTAGTATGTTTTTGACTGAAACTACAAATGCAATCCAGATTTTGAATGCAAACATTTGTACAATCAATAAATCAGACTTCTTCGACAAAGAGAAATGCAGCAGCAGCAGCAAGTGAGTACTTTACAATGGGGGCAGTTACAGCCACCCTTCACCACCCCATAGATCCACCACTTGTTTGTAGCAAAGTTCTTCTGTAGTCCAATGCCAGAGTTCATACTTTCTTGGAACTTAAAAATATGCTTGTCTTGTCTTCTCTTCTCTTCTTTATCCATGGGGAATAATAATAATAAGAATCAGTATTTATATAGTGCTTTCATGAAGTGACTGAATGTATAGTGGCAGCCAATTCACAATTAACACCACACACAGCCTTGGACAATTGCATGAACTGGCTTTATGGGAAGGGAAGTGTTAGCCAGGACAATAGGTCAGGTAGTGATCATGATGCTGGTAGCCCCATCTTATTCCTCACAGTGATCTGCTCATATTTCTCCTTCTTTCTTCCCTCTTCCCTGAATATAGCAGTATCTTGCAGGGTGGCCTGCTCAGTCCCCCTCTGTTATTCATTATCACTACTTCTCCCTACACAAAACTGGTGAGCTCATCACCCTTGTGCAACATGAATGCAGGTAGTACAGTCCCAGGTTTTTGACATATCAAAAATAAACAAATCTTTCCAGTAAGTCAGGCTGATAGCAGCAGGGAACAAGGGAATTATAGGATTTCCTATCCTTAAAGAACTAGGCTACCTTTGATTAGGCACTATTAAATGATGGATGTGCACATCATTATACACATCATTTAATAGTGCCTAGTCATTGGTGGATTAGATCTTATATGGGTAAGAATGCTTATGTTTCCCCTTGTGCCCTGCTGCTATCAGCCTGGCTTACTAGAAGATCATGTTTATTATTAATATGTAAAATGACATGGGTGACTGTACTAACCACATTCATGATGCAGAAGGGTAGTGAGCTCACCAGCTTTGGTGTGGGAAGCAGAAGAGAAGAATGAATGCCAGAGAGGGACTGAAGAGGCCATTCCAGCAGGGTACAGCTATATTCAGGTTAGGGAAGACAGGAAGGGGATGTTAGATCATTGTGAGATCTGAAATGTGGGCTGCCAGCACCATGATCACTACCTGACTGTGAATGAGGCAGCCAGCTATGACAAATACTCAGAGTGACAGGGCTGCACTTAAAGTGTTACTTGCATTCAGTGTAAGGAGATTACCCTCAGGTTGAGGGGTTGGGGTTGACATTTGTTAGGACGGTATTGAGGGAGCTGTGTATAGATCAAGATTTAGAAGGTTGGTAACCAACCAGCTTGCATTGTGGAGTAGGGCACTAAAAGTACTGGAGAAGATTTTCTGGGAACTGTCCTGCGGGGTTCTGTAGATCACAGGTAAAGGAGTAGACTGACACTGGAAGTCTGGAGTCCACTCAAGGCATTAGTATGCCTCTCCTGTTAATAATATTGTTATCCATAGTAAGTACAGCCCTTATAAGGGCATGAACAGCAGTTTTTCTGGTGAGTCCTGAGGCTTATTGCTTGGTCCTCCATGAGAGACCCAATTGTTGGTTAATG
The DNA here is from genome assembly GCA_016271365.2 of Neoceratodus forsteri. NCBI lineage: Eukaryota > Metazoa > Chordata > Ceratodontiformes > Ceratodontidae > Neoceratodus > Neoceratodus forsteri. The sequence continues at coordinate 276,511,931 of CM057451.1, forward strand.
AGGGGCCAAAAACACATCAGGGTACTGTACATACTGCCTTCACTGTGCAAAAGGGTGGTGATACACTCAATGTTTACTGTGGGAGCAGAAGTCAAACATTGAAAAGTGGACTTAAGAGTGATTTGGGGGTATTTATTAACAGTGCCAGCTGATGATCCGTATCAGTGTAGGTATGCACAACTCTCTGAGGGATACGATTACAGTCTGAGGTGTGATAATTCTCTTCATGAGGCCCAAGCTCATATGCAGCCCCAGGCAGTACTAAGGATACATTATGGATGGTGGGTGTTCAACAGAAGCCAGGCTAGGTGCAGGGTTCACTTGGAAAAATAATATAAGAGAAGCTTTTTGTGTGTATTAACAAGAATGCATGAGCTTTGGAATTGGACTTCACTTGTGACCCTGAGCAAGTCATTCAACTTCCTTGTGCTTCCAGGCCACATCTGTAAACAAAGTTTCAGCATAGTGTGCCTCCTGGTTAACAAAAACAAAATTCAGGGCATCACATAACCACTAGATCAGCAGGTATTTGAAGTGTTGTACTGTTCTGCAGTTTGCCAAAGAGAAAGTCAGCTAGATTGCAAAACATTTTCAGCAAGTTAAAGTAAATAAAATGAACAAAATCATAGCATAACATGTGTACTGATCAAAATAATCCACATGTTAACACATGGTGTTGATCAATCTGGTAAAACAATTCAAAACAAAGAGGGAAAGAAGAACTAGTTAGCCTACAGGAATTTATATTGGTCTCTGGCTATGATGATGTCTTCATGACTCATCACTTAACACAGTTGGTAGACATCTTAGGGAGAAACGAAGGCTTTTTTGTAAGTGAAAGGCTGATGTTTACAATTTTCAAAAGCTATGAAACTGAATGTATGTTACTTATATAAAAGCAGTTTTAGCATAAATGTAAACAGTAGCCTTTACCTCACCATGAGGCCAGATTTTGGAGTTTGCAGTTTTAAAAACTGCTTGTTTAGGTATTCTTTAACAGCTGTTCACTGTCACTTTAATCATCTAAAATAAAAGGCCATCTTTCTACAGGGACTGCTATTCCCTGAAGAGGTGCACAGTGAAACTAGTTCCAGTATGTGGCAATTTCCCATCACCCTCATCTCTCTCAGCAGTTTTCGAGCCGCACAGTGTGTTTGTACTTTGAGCCACTTGACGTTTTTTACACAGAAATGTTTGGACATTGTGTATGTGAGTAAATAAGTTTAAATACATGTTTCAGTGTAAACTGAAGCATAGTGGTTGAAGAGCACTGAGCTGCATACCTGGATAACTGGGCTTGAATCCCAGCCACCACTTGCATACTGTGTGACCATGTGCTTACTCCTGTGCTCCCAGAATGCACCTGGAAGCAAGCCATGGCAGTGTGTCTTACCTGACACAAAATTGTAAAATAATATAAATAAATAAATAAATAAAGGGCTGTATAAGCTCAAATTGGTTTATATAAATCCAAAAGAGGTTCCCTTTGTGGTTGTAGCGAATGACTGCCAGTACTTGGTTTGTGCTCAAAACCTCTCCTTATAGCCTGCAAATACTGTCAAATCAAAATGATTTTTAAATATAATTGACTTTTATTTTGGTTCATATGCAGTGCTCATGCAATATAAAAGTTACTTATGAAAATGTTCACACTTTACCAAACTTAGCATTTAATTTTCTTAACAATATACCTCACATAATTCAGTTTACAAATGCCCTTTTACAGATATTTAGCTCATTCATATTTTTGTTTATCTCAAATAAAATAATAATATTCCCAATATGACTTATAGGCTGACATCATGGAACTGATATAATCATCGAGGACCAGTTGATAATCTTAGGTCATGATCTCCTTTGATGATCGATAGTGATGTTTGATGATTAACAATGATCATTCATGACTGGCCATTCTAACACATAACTGATAATTTGTGGAGTTGCATAGGTAGGGACAGTGATCCTATTGTCATGATATTGTACAGCATTGTATGTGGTTATTCTAAAAGGGGAGCAAAAATACAGAAAATAAATTCTATTTAATGTAAAATGTACTTAAAATGGTGTCCCCAAAGTTTGCCAGTGATGCCATTGGCCCTTAATAGCCACCTTTATGTTTTAGGGTGGCTTCACATTAAAGTACAGCCCCATATGTGTACTGTCTTAGCAGTGGGTTCGGCATTCTGATGCAATTGCAGCACACCAGTGGGTAGGAAGTTTGAAGTATCTGGGTGATGTGGGGAGATACAATATTTTGAAAACACTTGATAGTGTATTTGCTTTTATTACCACGGTTGTTTCCTGAATGTTGTATTAACAGGAAGCAATGAGAGGTTATTAGTTCATCGGATCATCAGTTAAATCTTTTGAGATAATATGGTAGACATGACCTTTAGGAAAAATGCCTACAGTTTCCTTAGTCGCTGCTTTCAGTTATGTGAAAACATTAAATAGAAACATAGACTTCATGAGCAGAAAAGGATCCCTTGGTCCACCTAGTCTGCCCAGATGTTCTCTGCCTAATCTATCTCTGCAGATCCTGAATGGTCCCCAGGGACCCTCCCTCCTCTCACCAGTTTGCTAATACACCTGTATGTCTATCGACGAATGCTTGAAGCCCCCACTGTTATTGCCTCAACACTTCTACTGTCAGTCTGTTCTGGGTATCTACCACTCTTTCAGTGAAGAACTATTTCCTCACATCTCTTGTAAACTTCCAGCTTCATACTAGGCCCCTGATCCTAGTGCTTCTTCTTATTTGAAAGAGATTCCCCACCTCCACCTGTTCGCCCCCTGTGAGGTATTTGTAGGTCTCTATCATGTCCCTCTTACTCCCTTCTCTACCAGGGAGCATGTTGAGATGCCTCATCTCCTTGTAGGGCTTCTCTGCAACCCCAGCACCTTGTTAGTTGCCCACCTTTGAACTGCCTCTACCCTGTCTTTGTCCTTTCTGAGGTGTGGCCTCCAGAACTGGACACAATATTCGAGTAGGGTCTCACCAGCAGTAATATGGTGGCACCACCACCTACCTCCTACTGTTGGAGATACCACCCTATGTACCACAGCATCTTACTAGCCCAGTGACAGCCTTGTCACACTCTGCTGTTCACTTGGGTCCCTTTCCTGTCTAGTGACTGTCAATACCTCTCCCCATCCTATGCTTAACATTGAGGTTCCTATGCCCTAGGTGCAAGATTTTTCATTTATGGCATTGAACCCCAACTGCCATGCTTTAGACCACTCCTGAAGTTTCCCTGATCTCTGTGCATTCTCCCATCTCATTGTCCACTCTCGGCAGATTTTGACATCATTTGCAAAAATCGTGCCTGTCCTTCCAGTTCTTCAGCAATGTTACTTATGAAGAGGCTGGTCCAAGCACTGAGCCTGTGACACCACACTGGTCACTCTTCTGTCATTTGAGTGGGTGTTGTTTACCACCACCCTGTGTCCACTGGTCACTCTTCTGTCATTTGAGTGGGTGTTGTTTACCACCACCCTGTGTCCACTGGTCACTCTTCTGTCATTTGAGCGGTGTTGTTTACCACCACCTTGTGTCCACTGGTCACTCTTCTGTCATTTGGCGGGTGTTGTTTACCACCACCCGTGTCCACTGGTCACTCTTCTGTCATTTGAGGGGTGTTGTTTACCACCACCCTGTGTCCACTGGTCAGTCTTCTGTCATTTGAGCGGTGTTGTTTACCACCACCCTGTGTCCACTGGTCACACTTCTGTCATTTGAGTGGTGTTGTTTACCACCACCCTGTGTCTTCTATCTGTTTGATCAGTTTCTAATGCAATTCGCCACTTTGTAACCCACCTCCATGCTGCTCAGTTTTTCATGTGAGCCTCGTGATGCCGCAGTATTGAAAGCCTTTCTGAAGTCAGACAGGCCATGCCCACTGCCTTGATCTAGTTCCCTGGTCACCCAGTCAAAGAAATTGATCAGATTCATTTGGCATGACCTAGCCCCCATGAATCCACACTGCCTGTGGTCTTACAGCCTATTGGAGTCAAGATACTCTACCAGTCTATCTTTTAAAGCTTTCCATTAATTGGCCCTTCACTGAAGTAAAACTGACTGACCTATAGTTGCTAGCCTCCTTCCTGCTCAGTCAATCAAACTTTATTTAACCAGGCATTTCATCCTTGAGCAAGCTCATTTGCAAGATGGTCCTGGGCAGAGAACATACAAGTAAAGACAAAGGCTGATAAATTACAATACAATGCCAGTAATATAAAGGTACAGCATATTTACACATGGAAAAGTACAATGATGAAGATTATAATGATAACTAGTTTCAGTGAATATGCGATTCGACAGGAAGGAAGGAGGGAGCTGACAAGCTAGGGAGCAGCTTAAGAGAGAGCTGCTAAAGGAGCTAGGAGAGATGGAAGAGAGGGGAAGGGAAGAGGAGAGGAGAGGAGAGGAGAGGAGAGGAGAGAAGAAGTGCGTTGTTACGGGTTAGAGCTAAGTTGTCAAGGCCAGAGCAGGAGAAATGGCAATATATGTATGTTTACCTGAGGCAGGTACAAGTATCCCTTAGATAGCATGCAAGTGGCATTTTGAAAGTGTGAGGCCCAGGCAAAGAAGCCAATTCTAGGGTCTTTTGGGCTGTGTTCACAGGCGGGAAAAAAGTAGTAGATGGTGGCTGAACCATACGTGTCTTTATTCTAGGTACCTTGAAGGTTACCAGAGCAAGTCTTCTCAGGCCACATGACCCTGAGCTTTAACAAAGAGATTAGAGATATAGCTAGGCAGTAGATCAGTTAGGGCCCTGTAAAACCAAAGGAGAGCATTTCTTTGCCTCTAATCGAGAGGGGAGGAGCAGACCAGCAGTTTGTATAGGAGACAGTGATGAGTACGTGAGAGGTAAGTTCTGGACGAACCTTAAGGCACAGTGGTAGAGAGTGTCTCAATGTATTCAAGGCCACAATGGGGCAATGGCTATAAAGAAAGTCTGTGTAGTCAATCATAGGAGAAAGGTCATTTGGACTAGTCTCATCCTGGCTTCTAGTGTAAGCAAATGTCTGATATGAAAGAAGACACCTAGCTGCTGCCTTAGTTTTTCTGGAGCTCGGTTAAGTGGGTCATGAAGCTTAGCCTATTGTCTAACCAGAATCCCAGGTACTTGAACTTGTCCACAATTTCCAGTGATTCACCTAGTAGAGTGTGAATCTGGGGGTTTGTCAAGGCACAGTGGCATACCACTCTTATGTAGAGGGACCATGTCAGCTCCTCTCTAGTCCACGGAACCAAGCCTATTTCCAGTGAGCTGTTGAAGAAGATTGTTAGTTGAACAGCTACTACCTCCCTGAGTTACTTTAGGGCCCTTGGGTGTATTCCATTTAGTCCCATAGCTTTGTCCACCTTCAGAGCTGCAAGTCCCTTCTAGACTCTTTCTTCTGAAAATGGGTTTTGAACACCTTTCCTCTCCTCTGTTCCTGCTATTCCCTGGTGGTCCATTCTCTCTCCCTCCACTGTGAAGACATAGCAAAAATGCCTGTTCAGGATGTCTGCTTTTCTTGGTCTTCTTTTGTACAGTCTCCCTCTGCCCTTCAAATCCTCACTGTCTCTCCACTTTCCTCTTCTCACTTATGTATCTGAAGAAAGTCTGATCCCTTTAGAGACCCCTTTGGTGACTCTTTTCTCTTGTCTGTACCTTTGCTCTTCTCACCTTGCCTGCTTCACAGTGATTTACTAGGTATACCTCCCTGTCCTCCTCTGTCTGTGTTTCCTTATTCCTCCTGAATACCACCATTTTTCCTTTCTCCAACGTTGCCAATTTCATAGAGACCCATAATGATCTCGTTTTCCTTCTGCTTTTACTTCCTTCCTTCCTTCCTTCATGCAGAGGTTAGTTGCTTTTAGTAATACCTTCTATTTTGCCCACTGTGCCTTCACCCCTCCTTGGCAATCCCCCCAAGGCAGCTTCTGAGGCAGTTCCTTGTGACTTTAAAATCTGACTTCCTAAAGTCTAGGACCCTAAATCCTCTTGTGGTTAGCCTCTGTTACTGTCTTGATGTTAAACCATATTGCATGGTGTACTGTTTGTAAGCAACAGGTCCAGCAGGACTTCATTCGTAGTAGGAATGGGTGAACAAGTTTGTTAAAATACAAACCGACCAGAACATGCTGAAGTGTTCATAAACAAACAGCTTCCGCAATGGCACATTGCGCAGTGGTTGGATTTTTGTCTGTGATGTCGGCAACCTGGGTTCAGGATTGGACCAGGGTAACTGGAGGGTCAGCCAGGGGAGATGAATAGAGCATCCAGAGACAGTTCTCCTTCTCTGGGGGAGGTGGGATGCACTCCACGCATGCTGGCCCCTAGCAGAGGCTGGGGACTTGGCATGTCATCAGTTCCAGTATGCAATGGGACGGGCGGATGTCAGCACTTGCCTTGATGTTGCTATGCCACCCAGGGGACAAGCAGGAGGAAATGCAGCCCAGTGTCACTGTATGAAAGCTGTCAGATCTCTGGACCCACCAAAAGCCCTCTGGTGAGCCATCTCCCTTACCTCAGCAGCATCCCCAGGGCCTAAATTGAAATGTGCCAGGCTGCCCCAAACTGGTGCCTTCCCTCTTGAGGAAGGTGACCCACCAGGTGACAGGATCTGCTGGGATACTCTGGGGAGTGGCTGCAATGTGAAGGACTGAGGAGGAGGGTCTCAAGTGGGGGACAGTAGGAGGAGCCAGGAAGATCCAGGTGGACCTGAAGGAGTTGGGGCACTGGTGCAGGTAGGAAAATAAACAGAGAAAAAAACAGCTTCTGAACACTTTTGGCTCTTACGATCAGTTTGGATGGCTGTAGTATCATGGGAAATGCAGTGTGAGAAGCACCAGAGCAGGAGGAACCCACAAGAGGGACCACAGACAAGACTCTTGTTCCTCACTGGAAGGCCAAGCTGTCCATCTTCCTAAGGTGGCACCTGACTGGGTTTGCTCTAGCAACTCATGTGGTCTACCTTAGGAGCTAAGCAGAGGAATACAGGACTGAGAAAATGCAGCAGCTTCTACAGGCTGCTCCGTGATTCTGTGCTTGTGCATGCTGCTTGTGTTTGTCCATTGGGTAAGAAAGAAGTTGACTCATAGACTCAAAAACCCCCAAAAACTAAAATTTCATTTTTATTCTTTGTTGGTAGCAGCAGTGCCTGCAGCATCTGCCCATAGCCCAGGTGGTGGGTGAAATAAATTGTGTGTGTGTGAAATAAAATTTGCCAACCAGTTACCAATGCCACTTCTTGCATAATGTCTGTGTGACTGCCCCAGAGAAGCCAGTGATCTGTTATCTTCCTCCCTGTGCTCTCTCGGTGGGGTATAAGCTTTAGCTCAGTGGATAGGGCATTCCGTCACATCATGTGGAATAAATAAAAATATACAATAATAAAATCCTTGAAGAGAAATACTGAGTCAGACAGGGTTAGGCCAGACAGGGTCCCTGAATCTGTGTGGGTAGCAGCAGCGCATGCAGCATCATCCTTAGCATAACTGGTGTGTGAAATAATTCTGTGTGTGTCTGAGAAATAAAATCTGCCAGATAGTCGCCAGTGCACCAGTGCCATTACCTGCATACTGTGTGACCCCCAGAAGTCAGTCATCTGTCATCTTCCTCCCTGTGCTTGCTCAGTGGGGTATAAGCTTTGGCTTAGTGGGCAGGGCATTCTATCACATCACATGGAATAAATAAAAGAAATAAAAAAATCTTTGAAGGGAAAAGTACTGTGTCAGAGTGGGTTAGGCCAGGCAGGGTCCCCAGAATCTCTGTAGGTATACTAGCAACAGTGCCTGCAGCATTGACCTTAAGCGTGGTGGTGTGTGAAATAAATTCTGTGCATGAAATCAAATCTGCCAGATATCCGTCAGTATACCCAGTGCCATTTCTTGCATACTATGTGACAGTTATCTGTCATCTTCCTCCTAGTGCTCTCTCAGTGGGGCATAAGCTTTGGCTCAGTGGGCAGGGCATTCTGTCACATCACATGGAATAAATAAAAAAAACAGAAAAAATCCTTGAAGGGAAAAGTACTGTGTCAGAGAGGGTTAGGCCAGGCAGGGTCCCCTAGAGTCTCTGTGGGTATACTAGCAGCAGTGCCTACAGCATCGACTTTAACATAGCTGAAGTGTGAAACAACTTCTCTGTGTGAAATAAAACTGCCAGATAGTTGTCAGTGCACCAGTGCCATTTCTTGTGATACTGTGTGACCTCCCCTAAAGAAGTCGGTTATCTGTCATCTTCCTCCCTGTGCTCTCTCGGGCGGGTATAGCTTTGACTCAGTGAGCAGGGCATTCCGTTACATCATGTGGAATAAATAAAAAAATATTAACCTCTTTTGAACCTAAACAAGTGACAGACTGGCATTATGAGTACTCCAGAAAATAGTAAAGCAAAAGCCGGGGCAAGGAAGTTATAAATGTAAAAAACAGTTTATTCAAGGCCCAGAAAGAAGTGGCTCAAAAAGTAAAGTACAACAACAACAACAACAACAAGCACCATGATCTGTTGAAGGGCTGAATTAAACACTACTATTATCCATGTGGAGGCTAACTCTCAAAATACTGAAAACCCAGCAAGTGTTGGTGGATTGTCTATGTCAGAAGGGCTAGATAGTACAGCCAACAAAGTGTTGAAAGAGGTGGCAATAGCAAGTTGTCTGAGAAAAAGTGCAAAACAAAGAGTACTCCAATTGTACATAAAGTCAAAGCAGTTACAGGTACAGCTCTGCAGTGGTTGCTCAATATACAACACATACATATCAAATAACTCAATCCATGACTGCAAATATTAGCTCTACTGATGATGGTGACAACCATGGTCATAGCGAGACTGATGATGGTGAGCTTGTGACTTTACCTTTAGCTATGTCTCATTCTGGTTCTGACAGTGATAATGTGGATACAAATAATGACAGCAGTAGAGTATCAAAAGGAAAAAGAAAAGTCAAAGGCACAAGCCACACAAAGTGAAACAAAGTCTGACAGTAGTGATGAACATGAGGATGCCAATGGTACTGCAAAGGATTCTATGATTGTCCCACCTGATGAACCTGAATCCTCCACTGATATGTCTTACCCACATAGATCCAGTCACTCAACTCCTAGTCCTACTGAAGTCATTACTAGACATAGACAGTCCACCTCTACTGTTTGTAATAATTTTTACATAAACCCCAAGGATGCTTGCCAAGCTATATGTGTGCATTGCAACAGATGTGTTAGTAGGGAAAAAAATAAAGGAGCAACTTGGAACCACAACAATGATCTGACATCTTTCACGAATTCACTCTATCATTGTACATGGTTCAAAAAACAGTCTAACATTGGTGGCTGGAAATCTGGCAGGGCTCTCAGTGGACAGGAACATCCCGCTGAAACAGTGGGAGACAAGCACCAGGCAAGATCAAAGGTCCACTTTTGCCTCACAGTCACAGTCACGATAATTCTGTAAGGTTCTCTGTTTTACCAGGCATGGTATGTAGTCATACAACACCCCAGCCAAATGTAACTTTACCCTCCCCGATAAGAGGCAGTTGAAGTTAAAAGAAGTTTTGAAAGAAAGTCTAAACATTCACACAACCATCCCATAGCACTGGCAATAAATCATAAAATAGCAGAAATTATTGTACTTGATTTGCAGCCATACTCTGTTGTGGAAGATAATGGGTTTCAGAAGGCTTATGGAATACTCAGAGCCATGATATTTAAGTAGAAAATACTTCTCAGTAATCGCTGTGCCCAGGATGTATGACAACTTACTGTAGTAGTTCAAGTAAGGCATGCTCTCCAAGAGGCTGAGGATAAGGTACTTCACTTTATCACTGATGTGTGGACCAGCAGCCAAACCATCGCCTATCTTTCTCTTACTGCACACTGGGTCAGTTTTTGGGCAACTCATCACCATCCTTACATACTACTACTACTTCAACCACTACTACTACCACTACTATCTCTCAGAGCTCAAAACACCCCATCACAATTCAGAAAATGGCAGTTCTCCATATATGTCACGTTCAAGACACACACAGAGCACAGCACAGCACATTCAGCAGGAACTGGAAAGATTACTTACTGCTTGGGTCACTTCACAGGGATTGAAAGTTGTTTTTATGTTGCTAACAATGGTTCAAATATTAAAACACTTCACGATGGCAACTATGTACATATACGCTGTTTTGCCCATTGTCTTAACCTAATGATATGAAACTTTCTGGATAATGACTGGTAAGTATCAACCACTGTGGGTACAGTGAGCAAAGTGTGTGGCCATTTCAACCATTCAGTAAAGCTTATGACATCCTTGCTGATATCCAGAAGGACAAAGGTCTTCCTCATCTCCAGCTTGTTCAGGATGCAGCAACAAGGTGGAATTCAACTTACTTTATGATTGAACGCATCCTCGAACAAAAGATAGCTATCACTGAGTATAACTAAAACAGTAGAAAAGGATGAACTCTACTGCTCAGAAAATCTTGTCGGCAATGCAACTGCTTTACAGTGTATGTTAGAACGTTGTATTCCCTTAAATCTATCTTTCCCGGTCTTGTTGTACCATCGATGTGACATCACGATGTTGTTGTACCATCATGAGTGCGTCCTAGCGATGGTACAACAGCTCTAATCGCGTTTGCGCATGCGGAAGTTGCAGTAGCTGTTTGAAAAGTGGCACAGCAGTTCATCGAAGGCACAGGAGAAAGTTCAAATCTGTCAGTAAGTGCAGTTTTTAAAAGCATAGCTGGCACAGCAGGACACCCATATTTCTTTTTAAATTTATCATCAAATAGTATCTTTGTGGACTGGGAAGGGTGGAGTGTTTTCACGGACACGGGCAGGGGATCCCGACATCGCAGGCGCAACCCGAGGAGGAAGTCACAAGCTGTGTGTGTACTTTGCCCATACACTATAAAGACAGTGGAGGAAAAATAGTAACAACAACAGCCTCAGCTACTTCGAGGTTTCATGACAACTGAAAACCTCTCGAGCTTCGCTGTCAAGGTTTACTTGGTTGTCATGACAACCTCTCAAAGTGAACAACAGTGTTGTTATTCACTATTGCCCATCAATATCCTCTGTATTTTCATTCATTTCACACTTGATCACAAGGGTGACAGTTTTGTGGCTGTCACCACTTCCTCAGGCTCATACAGTGCTGACTATTTCTATATTTTGAATGTATTTATGTCCTGTCTTATGAGTTTTCTGGCTTTTGCCTTAAAACATTTTCTAAATAGTCTTTCTTTGCATATTTTCAACTCTCAATCCCTCTAAGATGTTCAGTTTCCTTGCATTATCCCTGCTGTAACTGTGACTTCTCTCCTCATTTCTGCCTTTTATATTTAAGTAGTCCATTTCATTTTGGTATGTGCTGGGCAGCGTTCATGGGAGTTCATGGCATCTTTCAACTGTCACCCTTGTGACCAAGGGTGAAATAAATGAAAGATAAAGTGGTTGCAGTGCTGACAAGATTTTCTGAGCAGTGGAGTTCATCCTTTTTCTATTTTGGTTGTATGGACTGCCTTACTTTAAGGATGCCCAAAAGCATAAGAACTTATATTGAAAGTTGTGAACAACCTAAACCCCTGTTGTTACTAGCTATCATTGAGTGTATCATGTACAATTATATCGGGAAGGCATTGTACTCCATTCTACTCAATGGTCTCTGCTGGAACAGTTGTGTCACATTCTGAAACCATTCATGAGTGCTACAAAGAGGTTAGTGCAGAAAAGGCATCCCTTAGCCAAGTTATTCCACTCATTCTACTTCTCAAAAAGGTTGGAGAAAATGAGGAGCAACTTAGATATGAACCCATCTCTAGTCAATAACATGCTTATCAGACTTTTGCAATGATGACAAATTATCAGCCATGACACAGACAAGGAGTATGTCTTAGCAACATTACTAGGTCCACGTTTCCAGAACAGACACCTTCCTGATGTGGTTTCTGACGATATGGAGGGTTGAACTACAAGCAACTTTTGATTGATGTAGTAGATGAAGTTTCATTAGGAGGACTGGCAAGCAGTACTACAAAGACACCACGTCAAATTCAAAGACTGCTCCAAAAACCAGTACAGAAGCAGACAATGAGGAGGATGACATTTGGGGCCAGCTGCAGGACATTGAAATTCCACAAGGAGAAAATGCATGCTCAGTAGTAAGCATGGTGGATGCATATCTGTCTGAGCCCAACATTACTATTAAGGACAACTCTTCAGCTTACTGGCAAGAGAAATAATCATGTTGGCCAAAGCTGGCGACCCTGGCTTGCAAGTATATTGGATATCCACCTCCAGTGTCTGTTCCTAACATTTATTTAACACTGCTGGGGATGTTGTGACTGATAAATGAACAAGGTTAACACCAGACAATGTGGAGAAACTAACGTACTTGAAGGTTAACTTGCCAAACTTTATCCACATATGTGATGCTGATCTTGAAGAAGATGACAGTGACAGCAGTACCTGTGATGCAGCTGTGGAGTGACACATCAGCTTTCAATTTTGAGGCTCACTGGACTGCTTAAAAATAGAGATCTGGGAATTGCCTGCCTTTTGACCACATCATCATTATCCTGGGTGTGGGTGGGAGGTACAGCCAGTACATCACATTCACGTCATCACATACTGGTAGCAGGTGTGGCAGACAGGCCCCTGATCTCACACACAAGTCAATTTCTCATTCTGACCAGATCATTTATTTTATTATGTAACGCACCTAAGAATAATTATTTCTTATATAACCATAGCTCTGTTTTTCCCTCTGATAGTAGTGATAGTAGTAGCAGTAGTGGTGAAGTGGTCACTTTGGACTGCTTGATGCTCTTGTTCTTTCACATTGCTTCACGTTGTGTTCCATACCAAGACCCATTGCTATGATAAAGTAAGTGGTGACATACAAAACCACACTAACCCTTTCTGCAAAAGTCAGACTCAGGAGACTGGTTTAAAAAATAGAGATCTGGCACTTGCCTGCCTTTTGACTGCATCATCGTCATCCTGGGGTGGGTGGGATGTGCAGCCAGTACATCACATCATCATTGTACTGGTGCAACTGTGGCAGACAAGTCCCTGTTCTCACATACACAGTCACTTTGTCATTCTAAGGAGATCATTTACCCAAATGCCCACAATAAAATAACCACATTGATAAATGCTGCTAGCTCTGTTTTTTCCCTGGTAGTAGTACTACAAACAAAAGTACAATTTTTAAACACACTATTATCCTCTTCTAAAGATCACACTCAGGAGGAGACCATTTATTTACAAACTTGACATCTGATCTGAGACTTTCTTGTCATCACAGTCACTTTCCCATTCTTTTCTAAGCAGTCATTTTATGTTTGCTTGCAGGCGTATGCAAGAAACATAGTGCCACCATACGAGTTTTGGTAAGTGTGCCACCCCGCTTCCAATGCCCTGATCCTTTTGCAGGCAGGGCCACACCTCACCAATGAATGTCTGAGCTGTCTATGACAGCAGTTCAGATCAGTAGCATACAGTTGAAAGAAACAACAGCTACAATCAATGGTGGTAACATGAGGCAATTTACATACTGCTTTTGGCAGTATGCAGATTGCCTAAACGCACCACTGCTGATTGTAGTGGCCCTCAACTTACCAAAATCCTGCTGCCCAGCCTTGTCCATAATTGGTTAAAACCCCTCATTTAATTTTAAAATATCAGCTTAACAAGAGCTCAGACCGGACTCCAGTCCTACAGCCATTCTCCTCATCTTTCCTCAGTAAAATCCCCAAAATAAATAAACTAAAAGAAACACATTTCTTTACACATTTTTTCAGCACCGGAGTCAAACTTTTTAAATTTAGATGGACCTCACTCACTGCACTCCACTGCTACCCAGCTGACAGTCACCCTCTTAACCCAAAGGATGAATTAGGAGTCACCCTTTACTGCCCCTGTCATTTCAAAGTCGATGCAAAAAAATGAAATGTAAATTATAGTTAAACCGACGGACAGTTTTCTAATTGCTGATTAAATATTAAGACAAAGTCCTGCCCAAGCGATCAATAGAAAGGCTGGAACAAACAAAAGGAAAAAAAGCAGGGGAGATTAAGGAGCTGATGTTGGAGGAAAGGGGATAGAACCTGTAACTAGCCAGTATAATAGACCAGAAACTGATAAACAGACCCCCGCGACTCTTCCCTCCTCCCATTCATCCCTCTGCCTGGATAAAGGATCCAGTCTTCAGTGGGACAGCCCATAGCAGCACAGCTGGAGGGGCTGGAAAGTGAAAAAACAAGTAGACCAAAGTTTAAAAGTGAAATGTCATAAAGTGAATTTGCTGAATTTCTGTGTCTTCTGTCTGTTTTTCACACCCGTCCCTGTGTGATTTATTTTGTCTCTCTTTCCTTCCAATCCATGTATAGTAATTAAAGTTATGTTGTAAATTGTATATTGAGGGGTACTGTGTTTGTGCCTCGACATCAGTTAGCCCCAGAAATTGCGTGGAAGTGATTCAAAGTGAGCCTCGAGACACCATCGATGTCACTTTCTCAGTTTGCCACCACGCTGTGTACTATAGTGAAATTCAGGAGCTCTCATTCTGTGGTACTTGGTAGTTCTCTGATGCATGCAGCTACTTTCAGATTTTTCCTTTGGTTAATTCATGTATTGCAGCAGTACCAGAAGCATTCTTTTCAGAGCCTGTATATTTTTTCCACACTTATGATTTCTGCAGTGCAACGTTTCTGGCTGTGGTCTGAATTTCAGCCTGCTTCAGTAAGCTACAGTGAACTTGTCATTCTTTTACTTGTCCTCACAGCACTGTAGACTCACTGGATTTTCAGTGATTCAAAGTTTTGTGCTGAAGCTCCCTGAGTAAAATGTGCACTGTATCAAGGTGCATAGCCTGTGACTGTTTTTCTCACCTATTCCTTGTGGTGGGTGGCTTGTTTGCAATGGGCTCCTGTTAGGATAATGTGTAACTGCCATCCAATGAGGTGTCCTGCCATCACAATAGATGTCGGTGGGATCTATAGTGATTCATTGTGTGGTGCTATGGCCGCTCCTTTTCAAGAATAACAGTGTTTCTTTTTATACTGTTTTGTTAAGTGTTTTATCCAGTACCTGAAGTTAGCCTTGCTTGTAGTAAATAACCTAATTGCCAACTGTTAGCCTCTGATTTGGTCCGTGTTATATTTGAGTAAACTGTACTCATCAGCAGCTTATCCAATAGTGTTCTGACAAATGTTTTGCTAGTGTGGACAGTTATACATATTATGTGAGAAACTGACACCTTTTTAAAAGCGTATGGTGGCGTATTTTTCCCGTGGAGAACTGCAATTCTGGATTGATTAATAAAGTATGTTGGTTTAGTGATCCTGTATTTAATACTATGCAAAGTAGTTCATATAGACAGTATACATGCTGAAGAAGATTGGTTTGCATCAAACAGCCAATTTAGGTTCCCTAACACAGCACATCTACATAACACCTACTGGCTGTTTCCAAAATACAGATTTCATGTAAACCACTGACTTTTATGACAACAAAGTCATAGCACATACATAAAAGAAATAATAATATGTTCAAACACTATAAAACATATTTGTGAACCACTGTACATACAGGTGCCCAACACCAGCATTTGTGACTATCGCTCCGCCCCCAACACACACACACACACACACACACACACAAAATGTCACTCAATCCAAACACAGTGAGAGTGCAGAAAAGAAAGACAAAAACAAAAGAAAATTTGCCATGGACTGCTAGCTGAAAGGGATGGACTATACTTAAGGTGCTGAGTCCAATTGCAACATTTACAAAGCGCATGGTATGTGTGTCCAAATCACCTGTTTGTTTCCTCCCATGTCTCACTTTTGTATTTCCTCTTTAATTTTTATTCAAGAGAGCAGCAAATTACTTTGTGTGCAACTAGAAAAAAAAAATAAAGAACTAATGTAACACAACAGCCACTTTCTCTTTGTTTCATTCTGTGATTACTCAGGAATCTGTGTTACTGTTGAGTCCTCGATCTGCATCTCATTAATCAGTTGAAAAGCAGAAGTGAAAAATGAAAACACACACACACACTTACTTTGAATTCATGATTACATAAAAGTACTGCAGACTAGGGAGGCAAGCCACAGCAGATCAACCCCAAAATTCACACATACAAGTAGAGAAGAAATGTAAATAGATCTGACACCTCTCAAAGCGTGGCGGACAGCAACTTAGCATGCGCAGACTGTATCACAAGCAGACGATGCAAGAGGAGGCACAAATTGTGATTTTAAATAAAACATATATAACTACATAAAACCAGTTAATACGTACAATGAACAGGAAACAAAGACTACAATAGCATATCACATATAGAAACATAGAATTTGACGGCAGATAAGGACCGCTTGGCCCACCCAGTCTGCCCATTTCCTACTACTGGATAAGCTGCAGATCCTAGTTAACCAGCAGCCTACTTCTTCCTACCCCCACCCCCAGAACTGCCTTATGACTATCCCATGCATGCTTGAATTCCACCACTGATTTTGACTCTCCAACCTCCTCCTCCGAAGGCTGTTCCATTCATCCACAACCTTCGCCCAGAAAAATACTTCCTTAAATTACCTCTGAGCTGCCCCATCTTCAAATTGTGCCCTCTTGTTCTTGCACACCTCTTTTTTGAAAGATGCTACCCTCTTGGACTTTGTTGATTCCCTTGAGGTACTTGAAGTTTCTATCATGTCCCCC
The DNA here is from genome assembly GCA_016271365.2 of Neoceratodus forsteri. Classification (NCBI taxonomy): domain Eukaryota; kingdom Metazoa; phylum Chordata; order Ceratodontiformes; family Ceratodontidae; genus Neoceratodus; species Neoceratodus forsteri. Next base: position 276,528,642 of record CM057451.1, read on the forward strand.
TCTCCCTCCTTTCCTCGAGGCTATACATATTAAGCTCCTTAGTCTCTCTTCATATGTCTTCCGGTGCAGACCCTGCACCATTTTAGTGCCCTCCTCTGGACAGCTTCCATCCTGTCTATGTCTTGCGGAGATTGGGTCTCCAGAACTGCACACAGTACTCCAGATGGGGTCTCACCAGCTGTCTGTACAGAGGGATAATAACTTCCTGTTTTCTACTGGTGATGCCTCTTCCTATGGATCCCAGTATCCCCCAACCCTCCTTGCTGCCCTCTCACATTGCTTGCCCATCTTTAGGTCATCTGATATGACTACCCCAGGTCCCTTTCCATTTTTATTGTTGTTAGTATCTCACCCCCATTGTGTACTCTTCCCTGGGTTTTGTTCCCAGGTGCCCTTTCTTCAGAGAGTTATAGTAAATGGAGTCCACTCAGAAGAAAGGAGGGTTACTAGTAGGAGTACCCGCAGGGGATTCAATGTTAGGACTAGTCCTCTTCAATGTCTTTATAATGACGTTGCAGAAGGACTGGAAGGAAAAGTATGTCTCTTTGCAGATGACACTAAGATCTGCAACAGAGTTGATGTACGGGTGGGGTGGAAAGGATGAGAAGGGACTTGGCAAGGTTAGAGGAATGGTCAAATGTATGGCAGCTTAGATTCAATGCTAAGAAGTGCAAGGTAATGCACCTGGAAACAAAAACCCAGGGAAGAGTACACAATGGGGGTGAGATACTAACAACAACAAGAATGGAAAGGGACCTGGGGGTAGTCATATCAGATGACCGTAAGGTGGGCAAGCAATGTGAGAGGGCAGCAAGAAGGGCTGGGGGATACTGGGATGCATGGAGAGGCATCACCAGTAGAAAACAGGAAGTTATTATCCTCTGTACAGACAGCTGGTGAGACCCATCTGGAGTACTGTGTGCAGTTCTGGAGACCCAATCTCCCCAATGGTGCAGGGTCTGCATGGAAGTCATATGAAGAGAGACTTAAGGAGCTTAATATGTATAGCCTCGAGGAAAGGAGGAGAGGGGGACATGATAGAAACTTTCAAGTACCTCAAGGGAATCAACAAAGTCCAAGAGGGTAGCATCATTCAAAAAAGAGGTGTGCAAGAACAAGAGGCACAATTTGAAGATAGAAGGGGCAGCTCAGAGGTAATTTAAGGAAGTATTTTTTCACAGAGAGGGTTGTGGATGCATGGAGCGGCCTTCCGGAGCAGGTTGTGGAGTCAAAATCAGTGGGAATTCAAGCATGCATGGGATAGTCATAAGGCAATTCTGGGGGTGGGGGGTAGGAAGAAGTAGGCTGCTGGTTAACTAGGATCTGCAGCTTATCCAGTAGGTAGGAAATGGGCAGACTGGGTGGGCCAAGCAGTCCTTATCTGCCTCAAATTCTGTGTTTCTGTGTTTCTGAGTGGACTCCATTTACTATTACTCTCTGTGTCCTATTCTCCAGCCAATTCTTTACCCAGGCTGTCATCTTGGGACCCACTCCCAGGCTGGCTAACTTGTATATTAATCTTTTGTGTGGGACTGTGTCAAATGTCTTGCTAAAGTCTAGGTAGGCCATGTCCACAGCCCCTCCCTGATCTACTACTTTGGTCACCCAGTCAAAGAAATCTATCAGATTAGTCTGGCATGACCTTCCACTGTGAATCCATGTTGCCTAGGTTCCTGTGCCCCTCTGGCCTCTAGATACTTGACAATTCTTTCCTTTAGAAGTGATTCCATCATTTTCCCTATCACTGAGGTTAAACTAACAGGTCTATAGTTTCCTGCTTCTGCCTTGCTCCCACTTTTATGAAGGGAATCACATCTGCCCTCCTCCAGTCCTCGGGTACCACCCCATCCTCCCATGATTTGTTAAAAGGGTAGTCAGTGGTGTCACTAGTTCTACCCTTAGTTCTTTTAAATTCTGGGATGAATCCCATCAGGCCCCATTGCTTTGTCCACCTTCAGTTTTAAGTTCTTTCAGAACCCTTTCTTCTGTAAATGGGCGGTATCAACTTCTGTATCCAGAGTGTTACTACTGTTTGTTTTATGTACCTCCCCTCTTCCTTTGTAAATACTGACCAAAAATATTTGTTTAGTATCTCTGCCTTTTCACAGTCTCCCTCTGCCCACCCTCCCTCCCTTTATTAAGCCTCACTATCCTCCCTTGGTCTCCCTTCGCTCCCTGATGTACCTATAAAAGGTTTTATCCCCTCTTAACTGAGTTGGCTATCTTTTCCTCGGTTTGGGCCTTTGCTGTTCTGACTGCCTTCCCAGCCTCCTTTTGCTTTAACTGATACAGTTCTCTGTCCTGTTCCTTCTACGATTCCTTGTACTTCCTGAATGCTTTCTTTTCTCTTGAACCTTCACTGCCACTTCCTTTGAGAACCATAGTGGTTTCTTACATCGTCTTGTTTTGTTTATTTGCTTCACACAAAGGCTCGTTACCTCTGTGATTGCAGTTTTATTATTCCCCATTGTTCTTCCATCCCTCCTTCCTGCCCATTTGCTAGTGCATTCCTTAGGCACTCACCCATTTAAGCAAAGTCAGCCCTCCTAAAGTCCAATACCTTTGTCTTTGTATGGCTTGACTCTGTGACAGACTAACTGGGAAAGCAACCACACACTCGTCATGCCAGACAACCAAAACGAAATATGCATTAGCATTTGTATCAAAATGAGTTTATTCAAATATTGAGATAGTGACTAACATCATGAATGAAAATTACCTAAAATGCTAAGTTTGGATGTACAGATGCCAGTTACTTTTGAACGCCTGACAGCCTTTTCTCCACAGGTCAGAGTACAGAGGCTGTGACGTCACGGTACCTGTCAACTTGAATGAACGAATGGCACAAAAAGAACTTCTACACTGACAAAAGTTTGTGTGGGAAAACACAATATTGGCACAAAACAATGGTTTCATTGATGCTTCACACAAATTTACATTACATTCTAAAACCAACTCATTAATTTCACAAGCCCAATCTCAATTTAGAAAATGCCATTTAACATTTCAATTCTGAGCTGCTGTCTGCTTTACAACCTGAAGTTCCAGGATATGGAGAGAGAGAGAGAGAGAGAGAGAGAGAGAGAGATGGTGGTGCTACAGCTTGAGAAGTCACATAGAGACAGAGACAGTTGTGATCCCATAGGCAGGGAGGAGTTTGATAGGGAAGTATTGCGAAAGGAGATACTCAGTTAAATGAATTGGAGTTGCCTTTGAGTCCATGTTTTGTTTTAAATAGACCACAGTACAATTCACAACTTGAATGCAGCATCCTCTTCGGATGTGGTGGCTGGAGAAAAGAATCAATACAAAATGAAATTTGGCAGCACACTACTCATGTATGCATCCATTTGATCAGTTTGTTTTAAAGTGACCACAGCTGAGAGATGCAGGTTAGTCACTCTTTTTAGTCACTCTTTTTCTTTTGTCCCTGGCAGTACGTTTATTTGCAATACTAATAGTCAACTGTTAAGGCCACATTGACTGGACCGACCACAAGGTGATCCACTGCAGTGTTAAGAGTCCATTTGTTTGTGTTTGTCTCCCAACCACATACCTTCTTTGGCCTACTGGATCTAAATGTATGCTCTGATACCCACAACAGAAGTTTGTTTTGTGGATTTTATTGTTTAAACTATCAAAACAGCATGGCAAAAGGAAATTAACATGCTAAACGGTATACAAACATCCAAGCAGAAAATGAATAGCCCTTCTTTGCAGTGCTAGTAATACACTTTATGAACTTTGGGAGCAAAAGGAACATGTAGGGTCTCTCTGTCTTGAAAATACTTCTCAAGATGTAAGTGATATACAGTAGGTCACTGTTTCTCAAATAGGGATCTGTGGCCAAGGCAGCCACCAGCACAGTTATGAGTGGTACAGAGCTTTTTGGTACTCAATTTAAAAAGAAAAGTGATGGAACTGGCCATTTCCCTTTAAAAAGAAGTAAAATGTCAAGAGGAATAAGCAGCAGGAATTAAATAATGTATGAAAATATATTTTATTGGAAGGGAGGAAATTTAAAAAAAGTGAATGAGACCATGATTAAATTCTGTTGGCCATATACTGAGTCTTGAGCCTTGAGGACCACTGCGGTACAGGCTGGCTGAATTATGCTGGGGTGCACTTCATGGTAAACAGAGCTAGCCCTGTAAGCCCCACCCCCAAAAAAAATTCCTGCAACACTAATCCATTGTAATGTGAAATACACAATTCTGTTGATCAGGAGACAGCCAATAATGAATTCTACTAACCCACACTGGAATTGTTGTCCGTGCTGTCTGGTGTCCACCTCACTTGTCTTGCATTGGTGAAGCATTTCAACTGGCGACACCCCTTAGGATTCCCTGTTCTGTACACCTCTGGGCTGCAAGTACATACCTTGCTAATCTTTATCTGAGTTTACTTTCCATATTAGTTGACTTTCTTTATAAAGTTTGTTTACAGACTAATTCAATGGCAGTTTCCATTCCAATCTTGTAGCCTTGTGTAAACAGATACCCCACCCCTGCTGATTTTGTTAAAACAAGGTTTAAAACAAACAAACAAAAAATACAAAAGTCCCTACTAAAGCCTAACAATCTGCCTGGGGCATACTATTAGAACAGAAGAGAATGAAAATCAAGAGATACTAGTGAGGTTCTTACACTGAGGCCATTACAATCTGCCGTATGGTAGCGAATCATAGCAATTATGGAGCTGCGCCTTGCTTAATGTTCCCACCATGAAGAATAATTTATTAACTGCGATTTTAAAGAACTGATCGATATCTCTGGGTGGTGTTTATTAGTATAGTTTGTTTTGCTGCATACAACATTGTCAGATATCAGAGGGACAGTGACCTTCTCTGAACATGCACCCTTGCCTAAAGTGACAAAATGTACTTTATTCATAGTTACAGCATCACAATGAATGTTTCAACAAAAACAAACCCATGTTCCTCAAAACTACTCTGAGTCAGCAGGTCCTTCTTAGGGAATAAAATGCCTTCATGTCATTAAACAACTAGGACACAATAAATGCACCACAACACACACACGCACACACACACACACACACACATACATTCTGGTTGAACATACAGGTGCAACCATGCACTAACATCATGAGCAGCCAGGACCTATGTAAGCAATATTTCACACAGAGAGACTGCAGATTAATAAATGTTGTGATTTATTTTCTCTCCACAATTGAAAACACTCTGATGGCTGTTTAACATTGTTATCTCATTTATTGCCAGTCCAGTACGTGGTTGCACTATGCTCCAAATGGATTTTGACATTCACATTTTCCATTCATGGTCACTCCCCAAGGAGGACAGTTGAATTTGTAAGAATCTTTATAACCTGTAACTTTTAGATGGTAATTAATAGAAAGAATCCATTGCACTATATGCCACCGTTTAAACTAATGATTCGACTGTGAAACATTCCTATTCTGCATCTGTCTAACTCCTGCAGCCCAATGCTAATATCAGCAAGCAAACATTCGGCATTGACAAATGCTTGTTGTTAAATGTGCCTAACCATATTGATTTCAGTGCTGGTAGACTACTTCTGGCCCCGATTGTAGTAGGTGGGAAGTAGCAGACTACAGTCTTGAAGTGGTAGCTGGCTGACTGACTCTCTCTGACTGACAGTCTCTGACTGGCTGCCCTCTGCTCTGGCCTGGTGCTGTTTTTGTGCTCCTGGCTTCTTCTTCATCACTTAACTGTCTAAAACACATCTTGTGCCTGCTTGTACCTGTTGAGAAATAAAATCACTACTGTTAATTATATAACTTATACACGGTATTAGTATTACTTTCTTAAATGTCAGAAACAGAAAAGTGATTACAGAACATTTTCTACTGCTAAACAGTGGTTCAATTGTTTTTCTACAGATATGTTGATTAAAAGCAGTTTAAACTGATTTTCTAACATAGGGTTAGCATAGAATAATAAAGGTCATAAATGGTTTGGATAAGATTCAAACCTTTTTGCTATCTGAACTTTTAGAACCTCAGAACCTTTGAGGTTCTCCATCCTAATCCTTAGTGAGTTCTGTGACTAGCTGCCGAGAAAAGCCCTTGTAGGGAGTCCAGGATGGCCCTCCTGTGAAATGTGCAGTTGGAAGGCTCCACTCCACATCTGGCAGATTGAAGTCACCAACTAGCAGCACCTCCCTTACTTGCCATTTTGAAGATAACTTCCACAAGTGCCTTAACCAACTCCTCCTCCTGTGCTGGATGCCCGTACATGATGCAAGTATGAATAGCAGCCCTGCAGTCTGTTTCCAGGGTGACCAACAGCACCTCCAACAATTCATTTTCCTCCTGGTGCCCATGTACCACCATGGTCTTAATTCCCTCCCTCATATATAAAACAACCCTTCCTCCTCTCCTCCACCTTGCCCTGTCTACCTGAACAGAATAGCCTGGTACAGCCATGTCACAGTCATAGTGATCAGTGCACTACGACTCTATGAGAGCCGCTAAAGCTAGGTGTGCCTCCACCATGATGGCTTCCAGCTCTGTCATTTGTTTTCAAGACTCCTGGCACTGTCGCACATGGATCTCCATACCCTCTTTCCACCTTGCCCACTGGCCTGCTTCTCCCTACCATTCCTGACTGTGTTTTTCGCTGAAGCTCCCGTCTTCCTTTATAGCTGATAATTTCCCCATTCCTTAACTTCTTCAATCCTTTATACTCTCTTATCTGAGTTTACCCCTTTTCTTCTCTTTGTCCCCATCCCAGCCTTTCTGTGCCCCTGCACTGGGGAGTTTCTCCCCAGACCTCCTTCCCTACTGCTCCATCATCTTGGTGGGGGCAACTGTTGCCTCACATTGTGTTACTGCCTCCCCTGGCTATCTGAATCTTTTCAGAGTTCAGTAGTCTCCCAGACAAAGGCTTTTACTTTTATTTTCCATCCAGTCAGCTTTTTCTTTAACAGTCTCTACCAAGATCTTTATGGTCCCACCTCAGCAACCAACTCACCGCTGCGTGACCACAGATCAAGCACATGATCCCCTTTTCTCTCTGAATAACTCTGGACTCACTCATATGGAAAGCACACCTTCAATGATGCTGACAGGCTCACGTCTTCCCCTACAGCTTTTTATATTCCTTATCAGAGACCCTATCTCCACAAGGACATAGACAGGATGGAGGCAGTTCAGAGGAGGGCAACTAAAATGGTGCAGGGTCTGCAAAAGAAGCCATGTGAGGAGAGACTAAAGGAGCTTAATGTGTATACCCTTGAGGAAAGGAGGGGCGGGGGACATGATAAAAACTTTAAGTACCTCACTGGAATCAACAAAGTACAGGAGGGTAGCATCTTTCAGAAAAGAGGCGTTGCAAGAACAAGGGACACAATTTGAAGATAGAGGGGATGGCTCAGGAAATGTGAGGAAGCATTTTTCACAGACAGGGTGTTAGGCGTTGTGAGGAGGTTGTGGGGTCTAAAACTGGGAGAATTCAAGAATGCATGGGACAGACATAAGGCAATTTTGTGGGGGTAGGAAGAAATAGGCTGTTGGTTAAATAGGATCTGCAGCTTATCCTCTAGGTAGTGGAAATGGGCAGACTAGGTGGACAAGCGGTCCTTATCTGCCATCAAACTCTATGTTTCTATAGGCTTTTCACAATTATATGGCCAAGAGCTGGCTCTACAGTACATAAATAAATAGAAGTAACCTGAATAGTTACTAAACCCCAATTCATAGTTATATAATATTCTGTTTCATACAGCCTTTTATCCATTAATATTCTTTACAAAATGGACTTCAGAGTTCTTCAGAATCCTAGTAACTTCATTGGTCAAAACACATCACCTAACTATTCATTGATTCCCTGTAAATGCACAGTTTGTCACCAACCTAACACAATCTGCATAACAACAGGCTAAGTACATAAAAAATAAGACCTTTTCCAAATAAAAAAAACTTCCATTTCTAAGCACAATAACCCACTGCAGAATGTGCAGTTCTTGAAAATCAGTGCACTTCCGGTGCTTTGAAAGGCACTCAGGCATTGGCCCTGTGCCTTCCAATTCACCTGGGTCATGTATTAATTCTCTAGAAATGTTCACTCTGTCCTGGATTATTCCTTACTTAAAGCATTTTAAAGCAATAACTTTAACTAAATGTCAGGGGCCAAACCTGCCCCTAGCTCCTGCTCTTAGCTCTTCCCACAACCAGACTTACACCAAAAGCATTATTGTGAGGCCAGGCAGCTTCTTTGACAAGTCTGTCTTTGGGTAAGTTTTATATCGACTGTCTCTTTTCAGTGTAATACTTCATTCATACTAACAATTGTCTCCTTTCTTTTCAGAAACACCATAAAATATGAACAATCATCTATGCTGTGTAATAAATCATGAACAATATAATAACATATTTTATTGTCTGATATAGGAAAGAGTGGAATATGTAGTATGTGTAATACATACAGTATGTGAAAGTATAATGTGCCTTAAGTACTTGCTAGCAAGTATAGTAGTTTTATTATGTTGCTTGCATGCATGTGCAAGAAACATAGTGCCATCATCTGAGTTTTCGGAGATGTAGCACCGTCTTCAATTCAGTCAGTGTGTTTGCAAGCACGGCGCAGTTCTCAATGACTGCTGCAGCTGTCTATGACAGCAGTTGAAAAATGCAGTGCCGTACAGTTGAAAGGAGAACTCCGCTTCAGTGAGCACAGCTCCCCCACATGCACGCAGGCATGCAAACACACATATGGCGTGCTGATGCTTTCTCCCCCCACACACTGTATGGCTGATAGGGTGCCCAATCCCCATCAGCTCAAGCCTCCCCAACAAAAGCTGTCCAGGTGCCACGTGGGAGCCCACCAGTGTGGCAAAAACTATTATGCCGACAGGGTTTCCAATCCCCCATCGGCTCTATGGCTGCACACACCCCAAAAGCTTTCCAAGGGCCACCCTGGGAGCGCACCCCAGCGTAGCAAAGCTTTATATGGCCGACGGTGGTGCCCAATCCCCAGTCGGCTCCAGTCCCCAAACAGCCTTTCCAGCTGCCACGCTGGGAGACCACCCAGCGTGGCAAATGTCCCGTTCGCCTTTTAAAAAACAAGCAAACCTGTAAACAAAAATGGTCCCTCGTAGTCTCCGCCTCCCTACCCACCACCCGCACTCCACGCACTGCACACCCTGCATCTCCACACACCCCCACCCATACTTACCTCCAGAGTCCAGCCAACGATCTTCGGTGGACCAGAGACACATCTGCACTCTTCAAAGCTGACCGCGAACTGAGCAAATGCCGGTAAGCTGTATAATGGCATAAATAGGGTTTTTCAACTTTGAATCATATCTCAGGCATTTTGACCCAAATTTTCAACATGGGGTTTTTGGGACCTCTCCTCCTTAATTCTTGCACTGTCATGGTGTTAATCGGGCCCGAAGGAGTGATTTACGTAGTCACTCGCTTGAAATCACCTTTTGAAGACTGATTAATAATACAACAGTACCAGTGTTCATAAGGTGGGCTCTCACAAGCCTATGTTGAAAATTCCAGAAAAAATTCCCCAAAATGACTGTTTTATTTAGCTGCATTGTGTCAGCCCTATGCACGCCGTAGTTCATGAATTTTAAGATTTGCACTCCAGATTTTCAACATTGCCATTTTACCACACCTCCTTATGAGCAGTACAGCTGTCATTTTTTACGTCACCCAAAATGTGTTTCCATGCATGTAGCACACAATGCTTGATCGGTGCATAATCAATGTTTGGGACAGATTAAGAAAATCACAGTGATACTGTTCATGAGCAGAGGTGTTAAAATGGTATATTAAAATTTGGTGGTAAAATTTCAAAATGACTGTTTTATTTAGCATGCTGTGGTGGTTCCTACCATGCTTGGTAAGTTCAAGAAATTTTCAATATTTTCACTCCAGATTTTCAACATTGCCATTTTACCACACCTCCTTAAGAGCAGTATAGCTGTCATTTTTCACATCTCACTTAAAACATGTTTCTGCCCCTGTAGAGTACAATGGCGCAGTTGAAAATTTGGTGAAAAAATTCTAAAAATGACTGTTTTATGAGCATGTGTTGCGCAGTTCCTACCCACGCTTGTAAGTTTGCAAATTTTAATATTTGTACTCCAGATTTTCAACATTGCCATTTTACCACACCTCCTTATGAGCAGTACAGCTGCCATGTTTCATGTCACCCAAAATGTGTTTCTGTGAATGTAGTGCACAATTGCATAGCGGTGTGCGTAATCAATGTTTGGGACAGATTGAGACAATCACAGTGACACTGTTCATGAGCAGAGGTCTTAAAATGGCTATGTTGAAAATTGTGAAAAATTCCTTCAGCCATTCTGCAGTGTTACTAATGAAGACCCTGCAGCACCCCACTGGTCAAGCCCTCTCCTGGACTGCACCCCATTTACCACCACTCTCTGCCTCCTGTCTGTTAGCCAGTTTCTAACCCAGTTTACCACCCTTTCCCCATGCCCAGCATACCCAGCTAGTTTATCAGCCTCCTATGTGGGATGGTGTCAAAGGCTTTGCTGAAATCAAGGTAAGCGTTGTCCACTGCTCCACCCTGATTCACTTCCTTTGTCACCCAGTCAAAGAAATCAACCAGATTTGTCTGACATGATGTCCCCACTGTGAATCCATGTTGTCTATGGTCCTGGGCTCTGATGGCTTTTAGATGCCCCACTGTCCTTTCTTTAAGCAATGTCTCCATGATCTTCCTCACTACTGAGGTGAGGCTGAGCGCCCTATTGTTCCCTGCTGCTGGACTTGTGTAGAGGGACCACATGTGCCCTCCTCAATTCACTTATGTTGAATGACTCAGTGAATATGGCTGCCAGAGGTACTGCTATCTCCTTCGCAGTTCTCTTAATATCCTGGGCGTATGCCATCTGGTTCCATCGTTTGTCCACCTTCAGTTTAGCGAGCTCCTGCAGGACTCTTTTGCCTTTGAATGGACTATTGTCCACCTCTTCACCCCTTGGCAACTGTTGTACTGCTGAGGCCCTTGCCCTCCCACTCTTCTCTGAATACTGAACAGAAAGACACAGTGGATGTCTTGGGAGGAAGGCATGGAACTATCACTTCCAAATACCTAAACAGCACATACAAGCAAGCAACATTCGGCATTGACAAATGCTTGTTTTCTTTGCAACAGGAACCCACTAAGCATTCCCATGAAGTGTTACAGGTCTCAGCAAATGTGTTGCCTGTAGTGTTGTCTGCATATCTTAGCAAGCACTAAAAGCACGTGGATCACCCAGCCATTTCTTTTGATCTAGCTATCTAAAACTCCACCCCACTCGGACTAGGGGAATCCAGAATTTGGTTTTAGGAAGGAGAGGGCACCTCAGTATCAGGTGTTCCCATATACCTCCTGCCTTTGAGTTAACTGGAGTTTCCATTACTAAGCTCTGAAAAGTGGAGCTTTTTGCTAAGCTTAATGAACTGGAGCAACATGAAAGCTTCTGTAACCTGGGCACCATGTACCAGCATCTACTATTCCTGCCTGGCAGGCCTAAACCAGGTTGAGGGCCTGGGCTCTGTTTCTGGTGGAAAGCGGATTTCTTTCCCAAACAAAATAAATAATAGACGATGCCTACACCCACAGTATTTTATAGTGGGCCCAATATTTGAGCAGTACAATCCCTGGGGTGCCTTACCTACCCACCTCCCTAACAGTCACCCCACACCTGCATTGCCATTATTCAAAACCATATTTCAATACACTTGCAAGTATTGACTGAAGCTAACAATATGCTCACCAGTAATATGCTCATAAGACATTTAGAAAAGGTTAACCAGTGATTTATTTACATGGGGTAGGGTTAGGAAAAGGGAACTGGAGGGAGAAGTTAAACAACATTCAGCATTAGCAGTGGTTAGTGTTTTACATCATCATCAATCCCTTTATCTGAAAACACAGAAATATTTTCAGTGCATGCCTCCCACCAGCATGTATATCAAAACAGGGTTTAGCCTACTTGATCTAACATATTGCCCCAATTGGTACTAGTTTAACCCTAAGAGTCCTATCTGGGTACCCAGGGTCTCGATGCAGGCCTGATGTGGTGCAGCTGGTTGGCCAGCATTGGTGCACTTAGTAATTTGAACTCAAACCTTTTTGCAATTGTAGCAAGTACTAGTTGATGAAACTTGAACTTTGGGCCAGGTGGCCAAATTCAAAACTTAGTGGCAACTTTATACAGTTTCAAGATGCAGAACAAACCCAGAATTACTCACATTTTTGGAGAACAGTGTCTGATGGCTCTCAAACTGCAGATTTGGGGTGCTCAGAAGAAAATGGGAAAGCTGACATGAGTGGCAAGCACATTGCAGCTTGTGATCTCCTCCTGCATCTCTTGCAGCTTGGGCCTTCTCTGCAGCAGGCTCTTGCAGCTTTAACAAGCTGGATACCTCTCAGCTTCTCTGGCAGGTGGACATCTTCTTTTTGTTGTCACTTGAATGGAACAGTGCAGTGCTGGGGACCAGGGCCATTCTTCAATCCTCACATCCAGGCATAAAACCCTCAATGGGAGGCAACAGGTGCCTAGCAGTGACACTTCCTAACCGATTCCCAGACTGACTTTGGATGATAATCATTGTCTCTCTCTGGAATTTCAGGACACTCTGGGTGTGAATGACATTAGCCACACTGCCAGCTAGCAGCCAAGGCCCTCGCCCTACCAGTTTCCCACCAGAGGTTAGCAGGAAACAGTCTCCTAGCTTCAGACATCACAGGTGCAGGCTCAGGCAGAAGACAGGGACATATCACCTCAAAGTCCAGACTTGGACAGAAGATTGAATCTTCTCACTTCACTTTTCATCCACTGAAACACAAAAGGCAGGCTTTCTTTAGCTTTTTGGCTGTGCATGCCTCCAAGCAGGCCTCCATACTTCTTCAGAGATCACATTGAGTTCCTCTCCTCTGGAAACTCCCAGACAATGACCTTAACACTAGTCAGCAACAACATCTTCATTCTGGCAACAACTCCTTCCAGGCATTGAAAGGCAATGCAGGGCACATCCTTGGCTGGTGGTTGTGCAAGCACCCAGGAAGTCCTTTGTCTTCACTTAAAGATCACAGCAGGGATTTCTTTCACTCAGGAAAACTCTCAGGTAGCTTCCTTGCCTCTTGCCAGCAAATCAACACTAATTGAAACTACTCCTTCCATGCATTGGAAGGTTGTGGCTTCTGGCGCCAGGCAGGCCTTCATCTCTTCAGAGTGAGGTTGGAGCCCACTTCCCTCCGGGGGCTCCACCTAAACTAACTCAACTTAGACTGTCCTCTGGGATTCTGGAGATCAGGTCAGCATTCTATTAATCCAAACAGGCTGTCCATCTCAAAATTAATATGCATTAGGCTTTCTCGATGCCCTATTGGCTGACTGTTCTGGTGCCAAAAGACTGTCCTTGCCTCCTCCATAAGCCATAGCTGTAGTCCTTCAGGGCTTCTAGGACTTTCCATTGGCTGCCTGGAGGGTCCAAGGTGGCAAATATGGCAGCCAGTAAACAGTTTATTCAATATTCCAACTTTTAGTTTACTTTGCAGCCAAACTATAATGTTTTACTTTTACTGCTCCCAGCATTTGATAGCAGCCCTCTGCCATGTGTCCAGTGGCAGAATGGGGCTTGCAAGAAAACTTCCCTGTCTGTCACTTGTGCTGTGGCGCTATCTGCCCTGGCAGCAAGCAGTGTTCCCATTACGCTAGCAACCTCGGCTGCTCTTAAGGAAACAATGCCTCTAATTAGAAATGGCACCTAACAGTGCTTTTATAACAGTTTTATTTATTTTAGGACACCCCTCTTGGTGTGCCTCCACACCCCACAGATGTTCTGGGTTACCTGGGGGTCAGAGCACATGGAGGGAATCTTTAGCTTGAGCCACTGCAGCGGCTTTCATGCTTAGCACCATAGTGCTTGCTTACAAGCCGAGCTGGCAGCTGCCAGCTTGCACATCCAAGCAGGCTTCCTGCTTAAATGTCAAACTCTGCATTGTGCAGTGTTTACAAACTGCCAAGCAGGTAGCTTTACTTTAGTTGGTCCTCGGTCCCTTATTTAAATTCTGAACACCAGAGGCCAGCAGGAGCATAAAGAGGCTGCAACAGACTGAGGACTGGCGGGGCAAGACAGCAGAAGGCAGCAAGGTAAGCCCCACCCATGGGGGTTGCACTTCTGTCTTAGCTGTCTACTACTATTTCTGCCCAGGTGTTGGCTAAGATGAGCAGCAAGCCTCCACTGATTTTGCAAAAACTCCTGACTGACCACCGCAAGTGAGAAGGACTGTTTTAAGTTTAAATTATATTTATATTAAGGAGAAGACTCTCACCTTCTCAAGTGCTTCTGTCTCTCCTGAAGCTGCCTCTCCTACCAAATGCCATGAAGTACTGGCAGGGCAGTTAAAGTGTCCATGAAGGACATCAGTGCCATAATCCTCAGCTTTGCAGGAAAGAGCCACAGTTAAGAAATTGTTCTGCCTCCTACAGAACAGGAGAACTGAACTTAGCTTGGATGGAGCCCAAGAACAATTGAGCCTACCCACACTGTTCCATCCACCAAAGACCCTAGCCCAGCATTGCAGGAAGGACTGGGAGGAAGTAAATCCAACCCACTAAAAACAAAAACAATGAGGTAAAAGAAATAAAAAAAACCCTGTAAAATAACATTATCCAAAGATAGGAAGGTGGGGAGCAGCCTACCATAGGCATTGCTGTCAGATCCTAGCTGGGCTATCTGGGTCACACAGAAGCTATGAAGTCTTCTCCTCAGCTAATGAAGATGGCAGCCGTGATGGGCTGGCCACCAGAAGCATCTAGCACTGTGAGAGTTTTCCTGCTTTCAAAGTTTAGTTTTATATCAGTTTAATTCTTTTGTTGTTATTGACATTGTTCTTAGTAGTAGTATGGGATTAGAGAGACATAAGTGAGGCAGTGAGTTAGCGTTAGGCGTCTATTATTTTATAACTCTAGTTCAGTCCCAGTTTAATGTTCCCTATATTGTTTGCTATCTAAGCAGCATTACTTCAATCTATGTCTCCAAATTTGTCAGACTTACATGGACCGGTGTGGTAGTCTGGCGTTAACTCCTGAAACTCTAGAATCTGTGTTTTGGCAGTGGGTATTCTGATATGGTAAATTGGGACTTGCGACTGAAGAGCCAGTGAGCCATTAACACTGAGTGAAGTCCCCCTTGGAGAACATTTGTTTCTTCATAACATCAGGAAGATAGTAAAACCTATAAAGAAATACGTAATTGTAATTGATTACATTTATTTGGAAGTAACTAATAACTAACCTATTACTTTCAAAAATGTAATCTGTTATAATTATTTATTATTTTGTATTGTTTTGTATAAAAAGAAATAAGTAAATATATTGTAATTGTAAGGTGTATTACTTTTTCTAGTACTTCTCTGTCCTTGCTAGTGACTGCACAGAACTTCCTGGAACAAGTTTCCAAATATAATAGAAAGTAATAGAAAAGTAACTTACCCAACACTGAGAGAAAGGCAGTCGGTTTAACAGTCGTGACGGATTGGCTCCTTCTGGCGTCTGCATCAGTCTGAAGTGAAATGAACAAGTCAGGTATTTGCAAAAGTAACTTCCACTTTTCTTTGTTTCATTCCTTACTGTGTACCTGTTTATAAACTTTGGCTATGTTCTTCAATATCATATTAGGCTAAACAAAGTTCAAATAAAATCTGTATTAAAAGCTATACATTATTACTGGCTCTGTTACATAAAACATTTCTATGCTGAAAACAAAAAAAACTACCTTTGTGCCTATCTCCATCTCTCTGTTCATTTCATAGGTCATCCGTCCTCTGTAATATGGTTTGTAACATGGCACCAAACTTCAGATTCAAATGGAGAAAGCAGAGTGGTTGAAAAGCATCAGGTGACCAAAAGCGGCGGGAATTAATCCAGCAGTAGAACCCGCTCAATAGTGCATGTTAAAGAAATACAGCATGCCTCGAGTGTGAACCGCAATATAGACAGCGAGTCTATGCTTAGAATTCTGTTTGTGTTGCTGGGTGTGCGCTACCTGTAAATGGCGTTGGTGCGTGGAGCAGCGGTACAGTTGTCGTCGGTATGCAGCTGATCGATGGAAGGGCTTGTGGAACATCAGGTGAGAAGGCCAGGTGGGTAACTGCACCAGTACATCAAGGAAATTTTACAGTGCACTCCTCGGTGTTAGCATGACGACATACACGGAAAGCAACAGAAATGAGTGTCTCCATGCGCGTAGTATATAAGTGATCAAAATTTGCCATATTAATTGTGGGCTACTGCAGTCATTTGCAGGCTACTGCAATTTTGAATCACCTTGCCCTTCTGGCTAGTGCAAAATAAGATTAAGGTTGACCCTGTGAGTAGTTGTGATGTGTGTACAGAACTGGATGTGAACCAAAGTGAGATTTTTTAAGCAATGAGGCATGACTAGTGATTAACTATCTTTTAATTACCATCTTGTGGTGTAATGTGGCACAGATCTGAAGTTAAAAAGTGACAAGCTACTACATAATAAAATTCAACGATGGTGAAGGTTGAAAATTGGTTGGATTTTCTTTAGTTAGGTAAAGTCACAAATTTCAAACTAATTGGAAAAACTAGTTATAATGCGTGGTAAGTCAGTCATAATAGTTTTCAACTGATTCAGGGTCTACCTGACCTCCAGAATTCCTATGTCTATCCTATGCATTCTTAAATCCTGTGATTGTTTCAGCCCCCACCATTTCCTCAGGCAGGGTGTTCCACTTGTCTGTCACCCTTTCTGTGGAGAAATTCTCCTCACGTTTCCTCTGAATCGCCCTCCCTTCAACTTCATCTAATGCCCTCTAGTCCTGGAACATCTTTTTGCTAGAAAATAGTGTATTCCTGCAGCCCATTCCTCCCTATAATGTGCTTGTATGTCTCTATCATGTCCCATCTCTCCTCATCTCCTCAAGGGAGTACATATTCAGGTCCTTTAGCCTGTCCTCCTTGGACTTGTGATGCAATGCCTGTACCATCTTTGTTACCCTCCTCTGAACCTTCTCCCCCTCTCAGTGTCCTTACGCAGGTAAGGTCTCCAGAACTGTACACTGTACTCCAGGTAGGAGCCTCACTAGTGTCTTGTATAGTGGAATTATGACCGCCCTTTTTCTGCTGGTGATGCCTCTGCCTATGCATCCCAGCATCCTTTCCTTTACCTGCTGTCTTGTTGCACTGTTTCTGTATCATGTGGTCATCAGAGATGATAACCACAAGGTCCCTTTCCTGCTTGGTGCATGCTATATCCTCACCCCCCCAACTGATGTGTTGTTCCAGGGTTTTGTGCCCCATATGCATTATTTTGCACTTCTTTGTGTTGAATTTCAACTGCCAAAACCCTCAACCATTCTTCAAGCTTCTGCAGGTCCCTCCTCATTCTGTCCACACCCTCTGGCATGTCCACTCTGTTACAGAGCTTCGTGTCATCAACAAACAGGAAATTCTGACTTGTAGGACCTGCGCAATGTCACTGATGAAGCTGTTGAATAGGATCGGTTCCAGCACTGATCCCTATGGTACCCCACTGGTCCTCTTCCCTCTGTGGAGAGACAGCCATTTACCACCACCCTCTGTGTGACCTGCCACCCAGCCAATTACCCACCCACCACACTACTGTCCTGCTCACTCCCATATTCCCAGTTTGTTTAATAGCCTTCTATGTGGCACAGTGTCAAAGGCCTTGCAGAAGTCCAGATAGGCCATGTCCACTGCCCTCCCGATCCACTTCCTTGTCACCCAGTCAAAAATTCAATGAGGTTGGTCTGGCATGACCTCCCCTCAGTGAAACCATGCTGCCTTGGGTCCTATGGTTCATGGCAACCAGACATTCACCAATCTCTCCTTCAGTAGTGCTTTCATGACCTTCTCCACTACCAAGATCAGGCTGACATGGTCTGTGGTTCCCCATTTCCTCTTTGATCTCACTTTTGTATAAGGGAACTACATCTGCTGTCCTCCAGTCTTTGGGTACCTGCCCTGTTTCCAGTGATCAGCTAAACAGGATTGCCAGAGGTTCCACACCTCTCTTATGTTCATTTAGGACCATGGTGCACCCCATCTGGCCCACTCTTTATCAACTCATATTCCTTCCAGTTCCTTTAGGACCCTTTTCTATTTCTGTGCCCTTCCACCCTTGTACTCCTCAGGCTCATTACCTTCCCATTCCTCAGTAAAGACAGAGCGAAATATCTGTTTAGTGTGTCAGCTTTACTGTTATCATCCTTCATGCTTCTCCTGTCCTCCCCTTCAGTCTCACTATTTCTCCTTAGCCCTTCTTTTTCACATATGTATCTGTAAAGGTTTTGTGCTGTCTACCCACTGATTTTGCAATGTGCCCTTTTGTCTGAGCTTTGGCTTCCCCTACTAACCTCCCCATCTCTCTTTGCTTCTCCTGGTAATTCTCCCATCCCCTTCTGCCTGCGTCTTTTGTATTGCCTGAATGCAATCTTTTGGCTTTCACTTTCTCTGCTACCTTCTTGAAAAACCATAATGGCTTCCTCTTCCCTTGCTAACCTGCTTAATGCATAATTCTGTTGCTCTTGTAATCCCTGTTTTAAATATTGTCCACTGTTCCTCCACCCATGATTCCTCCCCATTTCCATTAGTGCCTCTTTCAAGCATCTTCCCATTTTCCCAAAGTCTGCCCTCATAAAATCCAGGATACGTGTTTTGTGCGATTTGGTTCTCTTCTGTTCCCCAGGTGCTCCCCAGTGTTACCCTTATCACACCGTCCCTGTTTGTGAGCACAAGGTCCAGTATTGCCTTCTGCTGAGTTGGTTCCATCTCAAAACAAGAGAACCCCTTTTCCATGGAGTTAAGAGTAAAAAAATAGCCAATTCAGACAATTTAAATGTTTTACCTCTCAAATTTATGGTGAAGGGGTGGGGGATGCGACTGGATTCTGTTTGTTTGTTACATGCCACAAACCAGTGGCACCTCAGCAGAAATGTGAATTGAATTTTGTGAGCAATGCAAAGGTTTAGAGCATGCTAGTTTTGGAGTTTTGGAATGTGTTACAAGTTTGGGTGTTTGTGGTACTCTTTTAGCATGCTCCTTTGATCGCCTGTGAAATTATTTGGGTGGAAGCACTTTACTTTAAAAAGCCAATTTAGGCAATGCACTCTGTTTAAGAGTAAACCAGTTTAGGCAATGCACTCTTTTGTGAGTAGCTACTGTGGGCATTTCATGGTTAGGACCAAACCATGCAGCTCTACCTTGGCATTTGGTGGTTTGGCTTGCTCACATTGGAATTCAATCTGAAAACTAACAGAACCCCTTTTCTATGAGTTAAAAGTAAGAAATAAGCCAGTTTAGGCAGTTTAAATGTCTTACATCTCAGATTCCCGATGGGGGTGGGGTGGACTGGATTCTGTTTATTTGTTAGATTACGTGCCTAGAACGGTAGCATCACTGGGCAGAGTGGGAGAATGGAAAGGGATGGATAGATAGAGTAGTAGGGACTAGGAAGTGCCCTGGGGAAAAATGGAATCATGAGAGGGTTCTCCTGTCTTATTTCCATACCCAAGGGCTCTACAAATAGTCGGCAGGTACTGGCGATCTCCTTGAAAACTCATCCAACCTGAGCGGTGTTATGTAAATGTCAGGTCAATTAGAAACAAGACCGCTATTATAGCGGATCTTGTTAAAACATCTGACCTGGCATGCATTACTGAGACCTGGTTGGACAAGAATGCTGGCCCTGTATTGGCATCTGCTGTTCGGCTGGGTTCTCGGTGATACACCGCCCGAGGTTGGATCATAGGGGCTGGGGTAGCCATCTTTTTAGAATGGAGCTGGGTCTTGTGGATACTCCAGTGGGCCATGCTCGATTCTTTGAGTGTATCCTGGGAACAGGTGTAGGGTTCAGGATTCTCCTCATCTACCATCTACCGGTGATGGTGGAGAATTTCTGAAGGTTTGCAGACTTCATTGTCGGCGTGGCATTGGGTTCCCAGATGGTTAATACTGGGTGACTTCAGCGCCTAGAGTCGACGATGAACTCCATTTTGGGAATAATCTCCTCGCACTTATGACTATGTTGGGCCTTACACAGGTGGTTACCTCTGCTACCCATACAGGGGTCGCTCATTGGACCTAGTGTTCCTGCTGGAGTTGGAGGTCATGGATTTGGTGGTGGAACCAAATGTGTGGGACGGACCACCATACCATAAGATTCAGTTTTGGGGCACCCCAAATAGGCCTGCCCTATGGAGATGGTCCGGTACCATCCTTTGGGGAGTTACCCCAGAAGGTTATCAGCGGTTCTGGACCTATCAAGTATTTCAAGTGGTGCATGGATCTGGGGATCTCGTTTCTTGCCTATAATAAGGCAATGGTTGAGCCCTGGATCTAATTGCTCCTGTTCATGTTCGCCCCTCACTCAGTGTCCAAGGACTCCATGATTTGATGAGTCATTGAAGGAGCTGAAGAAGTAGGCGGAAGGATAGAAAGCTTGGTGGAAATCTGGCCAGGATGCTGACAAACTTATATTGATGGATCATTATAGTATCTATCAATCAACAATCACCTTTAAGAAGGCAGAATTCTGTCCAAGAAAATTGCTGCTGCATGAACTGACCAGCTCAACTCTTTCAGACTGTCGACAGATTGTGCAATCACTCTGTCTGCAGCCTGGAAGAGATTATTCTAAATGAAGTGTGATGAGCATGTACTCCGTTCTTTGCAGATAAGATTGCCAGCATTGGGCGGGCATTGGCCCAGCCCCTCTTTGAGGGAGAAGCGAACACCCGTGCTGCCTGGTCTGACTTCAGTAGGCGAATTCATGGATGTTGTGGGGATTGTTCAGACTGTACGACCAACCAGCTCTAGTTTGATCCGGGCCCTATGCCCTATTAGTAGGTTGCATAGAGGTTATCTGCCCAATCCTTGCTGAAATAGTCTGGAAATCTCTGGAGCAAAGGTTTTCCTGTACCCCTAAAGGAGGCAGTCGTTCAACCACTCCTTAAAAACCTTCATTGAACCAGGACTGTTTAGCTAACTACTGTTTGGAACAGTTCTACATTGGTTCGATCCTTCCTCACAGGCTGGACACAGAGGGTTGTCACTGGAATTTATTCTCTGACACCATCTCTCTGTCCTGTGGGGTCTCGAGAGCTCCATCTTGGCCCCATGTTGTTCGCAGTATATATTCTGCCATTAGGAGACATTATTAGGCGATACAGTTTGGGTTTCACTGCTATGCAGATGATACCAGCTGTATCTGTCCTTTATTCCGGACAGGATGATGCAGTCACTTTGCTTAACAGCTGTCTATCGGAGATCAGGGACTGGATGAGTGCTAGCTGGCTGAGGTTAAACCCGGATAAGACCGAGGTGTTGGTTGTGGACCCGGGTCAGCCTTGAAGTGGGTCGTGGGGCTGGGGTGCCATCGGGCCTTTGGCTTGATGGTGTCCAGCTCTCAACCTCAGACCAGGTACATAATCTGGGTGTTATTACTGATGACGGTCTGACCTTGAAATCTCAGGTGTTGGCCGTCATTAAGTCCTCTTTCTACCATTTTAGGAATATCACCCAGGTGAAACACCTGGTTCCTCAGGCTGACCTTCCTATTCTGGTCCACGCCTTCATGGCCACCGCCTGTTACTGCAATGCCACTGTACCTAGGGCTGCAAGTCGATATCCACCACCTGCTGCTAGTACAGAACACAGCAGCCGAGGCTTTTGACAGGGGCATCTAGAAATAGTCATATTACTCCTGTGCTGCACTGGCTGTACTGGCTGCCGATTCAGTGGCGGATCACCTTTAAGAGTTGGTTTGCTGACCTACAAAGCCCTACGAACAGGGACCGCAGTATCTGCAAGATCTCCTTACTCCTGCTGCCCTTCTTGTTCACTCGATCTGCCGGGAGGGATTGCTAGAGGTTACCAGGGTTGGTTTGAGGACATCTGGGGCACGTGCATTCTCCTACGCTGCCCTTGCCTGTGGAACTCTCTACCTCGTCAGATAAGAGGCTGCCTAACCGTTGAGAGCTTTTAAATTGGAGCTTAAGACATATCTGTTTTTAAAAGCTCATGGAGAATAATTTTATTTATACTTTTTAATATATGTTGTTTTAAATTTTGTTCTATTTGTTCAGCGCTTTGGTTTTTGAAAAGCGCTAAAAAATCAATTTTACTTTACTTTACTTTTATATTACTCAGCAGAAATGTGAATTGAATATTGTAGGCAAGGCACAGGTTTAGGGTGCTAGTTCTGGAATGTTCTACGCCCTTTCAAAAAATTCTGCTGCCAAGAACGAAGAAGTTAGGAGGTATGAGAAAGAAAAAGCCAGTCTATGGGGAGCATTAAAATGTTGTGTGAATTAGAAGTGATTTCTTTTCTCATGAGGAATGAGAAGTTTTGAATATTATGGTAGTAAAGGAAAGAAATCATAAGTTAGTGGCGGGATCTTAGAACTTTTTCAGTTTGCATGTGTTATGATTTAATCATGGTATGGAGGCTTTTGGCCTGAAAAACAAGGTCAGGCACTGACTGTGCATCACTAGCTTTTAAATGCACAGTCAGGTGATATCTAACAACCAATCATGTTTCAAGATTTTCCTTCCCATTTTCTAAAACTTGGTACCACTCCTTATGACCAGGGATAGGTTAAGCTCTGGAAATAATTATGGATCAGAAAGTGATGCTGGAACAAGTGTCAGTGGTAGTCCATGATGGATTTTTCCATCTTAGGAATACTGCCCAGCTCTAGCGTAAGTCCCCAGGACCTAGAGAGCTGGTGTATGCCTGTGTGAAATCCAAACTGGATTACTGCAAGATTTTGTACCTCAGGCTACCTGGAGGTTTGATGCACCGTTTGCTGCTGGTGCAGAATGCTGCAGCTCAACTGATTACAAGTCCCAGCTCTGAGCATATCTCTCTTGTTTGTGAATGTAAGCGTTGGCTGCTTGTGAGGTGGTGCATCTGGTTCATAGGCTTATTAAATACAAATGCTTACATGCTCTGGGCCCAGGTTAACTGAAAGAGCTCTTTATCTTGATGTTCCTGACCTCCCTCTCCATTCCCTGTGGTTTGCCTCCTGAGGATCTCTAGGTCGTAGCAGAAATTATCAAGGGCACAGGCATTTGCTGTGGTGGCACCTTTTTTGGAGTCAGTTGCCTCATAAATTCAGGAGATCCTCTCTAGGAGCATTTAAATGGTATGTAAGCACCATCTGTTTTCCATTGCCTGTTGAATCTAAACCGGGAAACACTGTACCAATGCTGAATTGTTTTAGCTGGAAAATGGTATATATTTATTTTATTGTGCTGCTGTCTATCCTGTATGATTGTTAAGGTATACAGAGCCCGTGAGACTGGACTCTTTAGAAATAAAAATACTACTAAACCAGTTTTCAATGGTTTGAGAGCCTGGAGTCCAGACAGGATACACAGCTGCTCGAGTTACTCCCTCTGGTGGTTTCTAGGTAGGGCAGCAATGTAACCACCACTGGCTACCTGCCCAGGGAGGCATGCAATCACTATAGCCCACCATATCTGGTATGGGAAGGGATAGGAAAGAAGAACAATCATTACCAAAAGAAACTCAGTAAAATAAATTGACTGCTTTTTGTTTACCATGGTGCTGCAGGAGAGTTTCAATAAAGCAGCTCCTTTTGCTACTATTTTTCCTCCCTCCAGGGTCCTTACTGTGATAGGAGCACCCTCATTCTATCATATACCCCTTGCAAGAGGGAACCAGGCATTTATGAGCACTGGTTTCTCTTCCATCTACTCCCTCATCCTCAGGGAAGCTCCAAATGTTAATGTAAAAATGTGACTAAGTTCAAATAATAAAAGTCTCTGCCCTCTTATTTTAACTACATTCCCATTCTACTGTAGTCATCCTGTTCTCGGCAGAAAGCACATCCATATTTATTTTCCATATGATCCAATTTACTATTTGTAGCTCTGTTACTCTTTTAATAAAGCCATTTACTTTCCATATTCAGTAATGAGCATTCAGTCTTCTGACTGTCTTATTCTCATTTGGTTTTGCTTTTTCCTGGACTTAGTGCCAAAAGCCCTCCCTTTCGATTTTCCTTTTTCTGTTTTACATTTCTTTTCCTAACTCTTTCATATGATTCCTCTGGCCCCAGAAACTGACATATAGATTTGTTACTTCCCATCCGGAATGGCTACTTCGAAGCTTCTTACTACATGGCTCGTTAGTCTGGAGATAACTCACTTATCATAGTGTAAAAGGGGCCTAATTATGGTTTGTAACCCCCACCCCGCCTTTTTCTGACTTAATTTTGTTTGTCTTAAGAAAATACTTTATGGTGCAAACCAGTAGTGCATTGGGGTATTTCAGATTTGCTACTGGTTACCTTTACTTGAATTGGGCATCTATAAGCATTTGGATTATATCTAGAGTTATATTTTTTCTCTCCTGTTATGAAATCTATTGCAACAGTATACTCGTTTGCCCAAAGCGGACCCCAATTCAATCAAGACACCACACTGTTTTTGGTATAAAAGGGCGCAGCTCTTTTACTTAAACAAAATTGCATACATTACATGGGACACTTGGCTTTTACGAGCCTAATAGGTACATCACAATTTACAGATATGCCGTTACATATATTATATACATACACCAAGCTATACAGAAAATTGTAACATATGTACATTACATGTCCCATCCTGTCAGACCCTTGGGCAGCCCTAATTCATGTACTGCTGAAACCCCAGCTCCTTCATCCGCTTGTTTTGAGGGAACTCTGGCCCTTTAGTCCAACAGACCCGTTGAGGGCCGTGCCTTTCCATAAGACAGTTCCCTCCTTCTGAATTTAGGGGCTCCTAGCCCCTTGACGAGAAACATGCCCGTCGGGGCGCACTCATCCTCTTGGAGTCTTGGATCTCAGTGTTTGGTGCACACCCAGCCTGGGTGTCTTCCTCTCCTGATCCTCCAGGCATACCCGTCCTAGGGTCATGCCTCTCCAGGTGACACCCAATCGCAGCTCTTCTTATGTCTGGAGCCTCTTGCAGGGTCAGCCATGAATTTACTGCCACTTCATACTGTGACACCAGTATCTCCACTAATCCCAAGGGATCTTACTTTTCCCAAACAGCACTGTCTACAAAAATCATTAAGTGTATTATTAGGACATCGTTTCCCATCCCTGATAAATGAACCCCATCCCAGCTATAAAATCCCAAATCTGTTTTTGCAATCGTGAAGTGCCTGATTACTTCCACGCCCAGTGAGGCCGCAAAATGGGACACCTCCTATTCACGGACCTCAGCGCTTTATCCATAGCCCCTGCCTTCCGCTCCTGCACCAATGCCGGCGTGGTAACATTGAGACCATGCCAGAATGGTGCGAGCAATAACTGTTTTAAGTGGGACAAGTCCTCTTCATATCCCCAATTAATCTCTTTGCCCTAGGGTGACCAAGTCATTCCCTCCCAGGTGAATCACCAGCAGTGGTGGTTGGTGAAATAGACCTAATGCCATGATTGTTTTACAATGCCCCCCACCTCATTCCCCTTTTCCTGCCCATTTTATCACCGCTCTACTTCTTGGAATGAGCAGCTGAGTTGTATATGGCCATGTTTTGCCCTCCTGCATGCCCCTCACGTGCGAATGACCCACGATCCATATCTGAAGGGATGTCACTGACATGCCTGTAAAACAAAAGTAGAAACATGTGAGTGTTCTCGGGTTTGAACTATCAGTCCTATCTTGTGCTGGGTTCCCCAACATCACTTGCTGCTGTTTTCTGCTGAGGCCCTTATGTAACCATATGCGCCTTTGAAGCCCATCTGCCAACCCCTTTATCTGATCCTCGTTTAAACCACCCTGGCAGCCTCAGTGGCTGCTCCGATTCAGAATGAATGGGTGTTATCACGGTCGGGTTTTCCGCCATCCATAAACCCTTGTAGGACCGCAGTGAATTGCCGTCTTGTGACCGCTTTTCCATCCCGTGCACAAACAAATGACCTGTTCCCGTGGGACGACCACCAAATACTCCCTCATTGCCATCCATGGGCAGATATTCCCAGGTGGGGCCTTAAACAGTGTAATCATAGCCGGGGCGCACTGGTTAAGTTTTGATTTCATAGCTGAAGACACAGTCTGTCTTGCCAGATGTGAAATCACTCAACTGGAGATTGGTGTTCTGGCTCGGAGAGTTGGACTGCGGTACCAACTCAGACACCGGAAGGCCCAAAAATGCACATGTATAGGGCCCTGAACAGCTTGGTTTCATAGCCAGAGCTGCAAGTGACCGCCAGTGCTGTCAGGAGGTTGGACAATTCCGGTAATCCTATGGGCTTCCTTGTGTCCACCTTTTCCCCTTGAGTCTAGACATGCCCTGCACCATTTTCTTTGTAATGAAATTGTTGGTTGGGTCGGGAAAACCTTATTTCGAAGAAGGCAATGCCTGCTAGTTGAGGCGTATAGCCGCGGGGGTTTTCCCAGGCATTCTAAGTGTAGGATGTAGCTTTGAACCTGTCTCTGGGTATTGTGTAATTCACGCTTACGTGACCACAAAATTGCTGGAAAGATTCATAGCTACCTACATACTTCCTCCATGTTGGGGGCCACAGCGAGCTGTACCAGTTGCTGCAATCTTGGTTCCTAGTCTCCAGACTGCTTCCGGTATTTCTGTTGGAACTGGTCACCACAGGGCTAACTGCCTGAAGTGCTCGAGCTGAAATCGAGACAGGGCATCAGCTATAACATTTTCTTTCCTGGCAGATGGCGTGCCTTAAAGAGATGTTGTACCGTAAGCAACATAACACAAAGACCATAAGACCTTCATCACATCTTCAGGCGAGATGTCTGCGAGTTCAATATGTCCACTACCGCTCTGTTGTCTGTGTGAAACAGCACTTTCTTATTCTGAAGTTTGTGTCCCCACACCCTTACAGCTACCATGATGGGAACAGTTCCAAAAGGATAATATTCTTTGTGAGTCCGTCAACACCCACTCCTGTGGCCAGTGTCCCGCAAACCATGCTCCCTGCCAGAATGCCCCAAAACCAATGCCCCTGAAGCATCGGTTACCATGTGCAGGTCCAAAAATTGGTCTGTTGGTGTCTGCCAGATGGTGATACCATTAAAATCTTTCAGGAAAAGTTCCCAAACCTGTAGGTCTGCTTTTATGCCCTGTGTCAATCTGATGTGGTGATATGGTTTAAAGCCCCACCTGTGGCAGATGCCATCCGCCTAAGGAATGGCCTGCCTGGGCAGAGTGCACGGCATGCAAAATTCAAGTGGCCTATAACAGATTGCAGCTGTTGTGAGGTCACCTTCCTTACTTTCCCATCTCACCCAATATTTTGCACAAAGTGCCACCTTGTCTTGCAGTAGCGGAAACCATGGCCTCGGTCTATTTCTATGCCCAGGTATGAGAGACAAGTCGCCCGGGCCCTCCGTTTTTTCCGGCGAGAGGGACATCATAATAACCCATCAGTGAGGTGAAGCCTTGCAGCGTCTCCCATGTGGTTCCCCCTGGCCCCATAAATAGGAAATCATCGAGATAATGGACTACATGTATGTTTTTGTGTGTTCTCTGGTGGCCCACTCCAAAAGGTTGAGAATGTTTGAAGGCTGAGCAGCTGACAGAGCATCCCATAGGCATAGCCTTGTCCATATACCATCGACCTCCCACTTTGAAACCCAGTAAATCCTGGTCACTTGGATGTACAGGTAGCAGGCGGAGCGGATTGATGTCGCTCTTTGCCATCATTGCACCTTGGCCTAGCTGTTGTATGTGGCGCAGAGCCTCATCAAGCGTTGTATATTGCACTGTGCAATCCTCCGGGTTGATGAAGTTGTTTACTGAATTACCTTTTGGGTAGGACAGGTGATGTATGAGCCTATCTCCCCGCTTCTTTTGGGAACCAGCCCCAATGGGGATACTCTGAGGTTGTGCACTGGGGGTGGTCAAATGGTCCAGCCACCCTGCCTGCCTCCACTTCCTTAGCAATTTTTCCTCCAGGATGTTGGGAAGCAAATTGCAGACTTCAGATGCGTGCTGTGGTTTCTACCCTTGGCCCTTGTATGGTATCCTAAAACCATACCTGAAACCATCGTGTATATATTTGCAGCTGATTTTTGGGTTAGCAGTCGAGCGAGGGGCCATCCTATCTAATCGTACTGGTGAGTTAGCCAAATTTCCCAGACCCCTTTCCTTTTAGCTGCTTGCTCCCTCGATGCTTGATGTCCTGGGGATTGCCGTGTACATTCAGAGAACCTGTGCTCTCCTCCCATGACTTGCAGATGTGCCCATACTTACAAAAGGAACGAAAACATTTCCCTCTATTGTAGTCGTAACAGGCCTTCCTCCCTGCCCTTTTTCTGCTCTTTCCTGTGTTCTCCACTCGTTTGCCTTGCAATAACATGGCCACTATCTGTGTATGTCACAACATTAGGCTGGCCCAGCGTCATATAACGAACCCACAGGTCTATGTGTGTGTTTCCCATTTGAGATTGGGTTGCCTAGATAGTTTTAGGCAGAATTGCTCATCGTATTTCAACCATGCATATCCATCAAATGAGAGGTGTGCAAATTTTATGGTATCCTGTATTTTAAAGTGCAATTAGTTTATCAGGGTGCTTCATCCCATAAACTGACATAAATATGTCAAAGGCGGCTGCCCAGTTCTCAAATGTGAATGGTACCTTTGGTCAGCGTGGCCTCTCTTGTTTATACCTTTTTCATCGCTCACCTCTGGGATTTCCCTATGCAGTAAAGAAAACATGTCTATGAATTCCCCTTTCCAGATTTTCTCCCGGACTGTGTCGGATAAGTGATCCCCTAATGGGTCTTCTACCCCAGCATAAGCCCAACGTTCTGGGGATCCAGATACTGTGCTGGTTGACTTATCTCCCATTGCAGTATTTGGAGTGCTATCCATTCTAGTGGCTATAATCTCTTGCTCTTGTGAGCCTGATGTCCTGTTCTCCGTGTTAGTTGGGAGGGTTGTAATCTGGGAGGCCCAGCACCTGTCCATCGTGAACCGCTGCCCTTTGTGCATTACCCCTTCCCCTATAACTTTGGGAGAAAATGGAGTGAGGCTGACTCGAGCGAGGCTCAAACACCATAGTGTTCTGTTGTCCGCTTCCTTTGTGACTTACCTGAGCTGCATCGGTTCCTGCCATTGCAGATTTGTCCAAGTGGTGTGTCCCTAAGCTATCATCCTCTCTTGACCCAGCAGCCCGGCCGTGCCCAGTGAGGTACCTGACCAGATTCATTAGTTGGATATGCCGGGGCCCCAGTGGTGGGGGCATTCCACCCTGTGGGGTTGTTGTGAAACCAGGGGTAAGGAGCCCAAGGGGTCACTGCTGGCCAAGTGAAGGGCATATTTCAGTGACCCATACAAAGGGCCACATAAAGGGGTTATGTTGCCATGTTTGATGCCCGTTATCTCGGCCCAGATTGAACCCTAGAGCCCCCTGGTGACTTGACTGGTTGCTTACCTTTCTCCCCTTTTTCTTCCTGGGGTTCCTTACCGACTGTTTTTGGCCACGTCCTCCCTCCTGTCCCCTTGTGCCCGCCCTCTTCTGTTTACGTTCCCTTATCTTTTGGCCTTGACCATGTCCTCAAGGTTCTTTATCTCTTTCTTGTGCCTTGCTTCCTCTGTTGTCAATTCAATGGCAGCCTTTCTATGCTGTCACTATATTGTGCTCCTCACTATCAGATTCAGACCACACTAAATCTATTGATACATCGCTGGCCTGATCTCCCTCATACTCACCCCTCTGTGGCTGGGCCAAGTTACTTGTTCCACCTCATCGTTCTCCTCTCCTGGTTGTGCCCTAGATGCAGTCCCCTCCGCTCTGTTCCGTTTTTCTCCGTCCGTTTTTCTCTGCCTCTGCCACTGGTGAGACTTGCGCTTAGCCTGCCTGCCCTGCCACTTTTTAGCAACAGATTTTTCTGAGCCATGGATTCTAACCATCGGGCGATGGCTGGCTATGCCTAGGCTGCTGTCCCACATCCTCCACTGGTTCTTGTGGGCTGTATTCTGGCATGTTAAGGGGGTCTGACACTGTTTTCTGTTGCCCATTTTGATGGGCTACTAGTATTTCTGGTTCTAACCTGGACATGGTTGACAGCCAATCAGATCCCCAATGTCCTTAAGGCATTGCAGGGCCTCATGGAAGGCTTGGTCTTGCCCTTGCACTGGGATAGCATGTGGCACATATTGTGACTGGCTTCCCGGCACCGTAAGGTCTTGACCGGTGCCCTGTGCCTGCGTGGGGTTTGGGTGGACTGGTTGTCCAGAAAGTGGTTATTCTGCATTTCGGACATTTTAGCTATTGATATTAAGGGCAAGGCAGTGTTCAATGATGCAATACCTATAAGACAAAACATTAATTAATACACCTTCATCCTGCCCTTTATAAGTTAACGTTCTACCCTATATCCTCTCTCTAACTGAATGCCTATCCTAGCCTATCTGAATTTGCCCCAGGCTCCTCTAAGCCACAGTACCCCTCCTGATAGAACTAAGCCCAGTTGACTCCCCTTAGGAAAAAAAAAACAAAAACAAACTACACTCTAGTGCCTCCCTCTCTATACAGCTACTCCTAATGATAGATTGTTTCTACCATGCCACAGACCCCCCTGCCTTAGCCAGCAAGGGGAAGGAAAAAAAAATTTTTTTTTTCCTCTCTCTCTCTCCTTTCCCTTCTCCTTTCTTCTTCTTTCCTCCCTTCCCAACTCTCTCCCCACCCCACAACACCAGGCTGGGACATCCATACGGACAAAAGAACATGCTCGATTCACACCAAAACAGGGACAGAGACCACATGACTGAACCCAGTCCACCAGGAAAAGCCACTGCACAGAAGGAACCGCAAGGAACTTCCACACCACCAAGGAGAAAAACCCAGCCCACCAAGCGATGTACTTGCTCTTCCCAAAAACATCTGATGTCAGGAACACCTCCACTCACTGAAACTCAGAAAAACCCACAACATCACCCCTCCCAAGGAAAAGGAAAGAGCCAGGAACACACCCCCACTCGGAAGAAAATACAAGGCTGAAAATCAGCCCCAATGAGCCAAAACGGCCCCAGCAAACAGCTTGCCAAGAGAAAGGATGGACTCTCTTTCCTTTTTTTTGTTGCCCAAACCAGAGAAAACAACCGAAGTGGAAGCTGCTGGTGAAAGCAAACGGGGGCACAAGGAAAGGGGGGCGTGAGGCCAACAAAAAGCCCAACAAAACCCTAACAAAACAACCTGGACACCGAGGTGTCCCCAGAGAAGAAAACACGCCCAAGAACGAAGGCCTCCCTAAAACACCAACCAACAGGAACAGCCTACACAACAATTGAAAATTAATCCGATCTATAAAACTCCAAAGAGCACCAGAGACTCCAGGCGATGTCTCCGAGAACACCCACCAAAGTAGAGGCTGGAGCAGGCCCATCAGAAAAGCCGCTCTCTCCGGTTGCATAAGAGCGAGGCGAGCTCCATGCAACATAAACAGACCTGCCCACCCGCGCCAAAAGAAATAAAATACCAAACAAAGCACAACCCCAAGAACAAAGCCAAAGCATCCCGAGAAACTCAGAAAAATTTATGGCGCTGGGGAATTGCAACTGGATAAGCACAGGAATGGAAAAATAAAACAGAAATGAAAAGAGCCCCACAGAAAGAGGAAGCCAGGTGAGAACTCATAAAAACCCAGCAGAAAGCAGGGCAGTGGAAGAGGGAGAATAAGGGACCATGTGTCCTGCCAACCACAGACCCCATCGTGACCCATTCACAAAAGGAACCGGCCAAGCGCTTGAGCCCCGCTCCCCCTCAGAGTAAATACGAGAGACACGTGGTCCACTTGCTGGGACAGAAGTTGGCGAGGCTGAGGCGGCGGGAAAAACGCCATGAACACGGGCAGGGGCCCAGCAAAACCCCGAAGAACAGCCAGGGCCCAAAAGACCAGAAAGAATAAAAGAAACACTTACCTGGAAGGGAAGGCCACGTCGGACTGGGCGCAAAAAGCCGGCGAAAAACAAAGAGGCTGAGGCAAAGCGGCACGAAAAAAATACCCGAAACAAGCGGAGAAACAAAGGCCGTGGACCAAAGGCAAAAGGAAGACTCGACAAGGAGGAGGAAAAACTTTGTGTTGGGAGCTGTTCCAGGAGGCGAGATCCCTGGGACAGCTCCTTTGAAACCCCTCTCCTGACCCTCCCTATGGGAGGTCCTGGCCAACCCTATCGAGGGCTCCTCGGATTAGAGCCACCACTTCAGGGGGCCGCCTCCTCCAGGCGGTGGGTAGCCCTCTAGCACACACCCTCTTAGGTGCCGTTGGCAATTGCCCCCGGTGAGAGGTCGGGGCTTTCTTCCTTTAGCTTTGTGCCTTCCCTACCTACACCTTGGCCACTTGTAGGTATTTTGCTGTCCCTATCTCTCCGTTTTGTCACTCTGAATATCCAAATGACAGCCTATTTAGGCCTTGTATGTCCGTTTGTGGTTTCTGGTAAGCGGTTATACATAATCGTGTGCACTAGCACTCTGCAATGTGTGCATGGGCGTCAGGAAGATCTGACGCTCCTGAAAATGGAGTAAGTGACTCGCTTGTTTTAACTCTCACATTTGCTTAAACCTGTAATAAGAGGTGAAAATCAATCCTTTTGTTTAAATAAGAATTCTCTTGTGAGGTAGTAGGGAATGAAAACATATTAAAACAAAGTGCACATTAGAGCCAGTGTAAACCTTCTCTTTAAGATACTGTAAGCCTGCGTTTATAGTTTGTCACTGTGTTGTGGAAAGAATGTGTATAAATAAATAGATAGTTGCTAGGAGTTAGTAAGATAACATAAATGCTGTGTAAACATTACAGACACATTACTGAGCACTGTTTAGTGCTGTAGAAACAGTGGAATTATTACCTAACAGGTATGCTTGGAGGTTTTCTTCTATAGAGCTCTCAGGACCTCCCTGCTGTTATTTTGTCTTCCTTACAGCGGACCGCATGTCTCCTCCCTTTTATGACAATAGCAACTGGGAGGTGCCTGACTCTCTGTTGTATCTCTTCTTTTGGTTTTAATGCATTATTATTTGTGTTGCTGTATTCTAAGCTATTAAAAGTGCTGTTCTTTAGCATAATTATGTCACTGAAATCGATTTTGACCTCTCTGAGGTTTATTTTCATTTAAAGGTGGTTAGCGGGAGGAGCTAATGAAATCATGTAAAGTAAAGTACAAATTTATACAGAAATTTTTGCCATTAGGGTTCAAAGAATCCCTATTTACAAAGAGCAAACCTGTTTATACAAAGTTTAAGTTACAAAGGTTACAATATACATATCATTCTAATACACATACCACTCATATAGTTACATGTCAATATAGAGGTTCTCAATCAATTACAACATCTTATACAAACAACGTATGTAATATTATTTAAAAGGACTACATGTTATATAAACATCTAAAACACAGTTCATGTTTTACTGCTGTTTTATACTCTGAAATAGATAAATTTAAGTCTCTAAGAAGAAGTCCTGGTTGCTTGTATAAATATCTTTGAGAATGTATTGTCAGTTAGTTGGTTGGTAGGAACCATACCCTACCAGTCCCTAGCCTGATACTAGGTGGATGAAGTATTCTATTGTTGTAGGGTTACCACCTTTTAAGAAGCCCAGAGTAGGACATTTCTTACTGAAACATGATTTTTGCAGGACAGTACTTAACTTCGGCCAATGCACCAGACTTATTTTCTCTATATAATCAGAATTAGGCCTAAGTATTGTAGTTTTCTAGTTGTTTCTATTGTTTCTTATCATTTTGAGGTATTTTAGTTAAGGTATTATAGTTTTCTGCAACATTTAGTGGAATGTTAAAAATATTTTCTACTATAAAGTCAGGACATGTGGTATTTTTCATGTTTTTGCAGGACACAGCTGCCCAAATCAGGACTGTCCAGCGAAAATCAGGACAGGTGGTAACCCTATATTGTTGGAAATTGATATTAGATCTGTTTTTGTTTTTGCTTTATATCTTTATTTTTCCGTACTCAGTCTGCTTATTTTGTCTGCCAAATAATACATTTGATACAAAGTTTTGCTTCGGATACATTACCTGGACTCTGTTTGTTCCCACAACCACACATAGTCACTTTTATTTTCAGGCAGTATACAAGCAGTCTCTTCTGGCCTTGTAAGGGACCCTTTTCTTTCAGCATGTATTCTGTTGAGCTCACATATCTTTTTGTCACTGTATCAGCACTCTGAGGGCCTACTCATATCTCTAGCTCCCTTTACTACCAAGTCCAGGACTTACCAGCCACACTTCCCTGAAAAAATATATTCTGGCATCCACGCTTTGACGACATGTGCCGGTGGGTCATTTTGAAAGGAAACAGAGATGAAGGGTATTTTGAAAACACTTGAAATTGTATGAAGCAGGAAGTGATATCTTCTACCTGTTGTCATCAAAAGTACTCTTCTGTGCAGATCTTAAAGGTCATTGTTGTTGTTTCTTGTGTGTGAGTTGACTGTGGTGATGCCTGACCAGTGAGATATCAAACAGAATCTAGCACCAGCTGGATTATTTTCCTGTCAGTCTACCCCACCAGACATATACAGAAACCCACACAGAGCTACATACCCATGATGCTCTGAACTGGATTGAGGCTTTTAATTGTATACGTGTTTACAGAAACCACACCAACTGGAATATAGCTGCTTTCTTGTGTCATTTATGCATCCTACAGAACACATAAGCATTACACTACAACCTCACATGGTTCTACTGTGGCATTAATCCATGGTTGGGCTGGTTGGGGCATGAGGCTGAAGGCTGAGTGCATCCAACCTGCAAACCATGGATTAATGCCACAAGTAGAACCATGCTCTGGAATGGTTTAATGAGCTTGTAACATGGCAAGTGCTGGTAGGAGTAACATGTAAGAGAAAATAAAGTGCAAAAATCACACCGTGGACTGTTTTGTAAAACACATGAAAACTGTTATGTTTAATAAAACTATAGCGGTTCAACAGCTAGTTTTGCTGCCAGTATTCAAGATACTTCAAACTCTCTTTACATTTCTCACTGTTTTTAACTACAACACAGTTTTCTCTTCTAAACTGCTGTAAACATTGTAAATATGCTCTGTTTTATGAATTTATCAACAGTTTTGACTACTCACGCTGTCTGATATCGTTTGCATACATTTTTTAATAACCCTTTCTATCATTTCTCTCACTTTTATACTGAAGGCTTGACAACTGTTTAACACATTTACTTTAATCATTAAGTCTCTACTACGTGCTAATTTCTCCCCATTCTAACTATGGAACCTGTGGTTGCAATGCATAAAGGGATTGTTACATGAATACAGAATACATTAAGTCGTGACATGATTAACAAACTGAGAGTCACAATACACAATGCAGAAACAGCATCAATTGATTTATAAAACTTTTAAAAGTAACTTTCTTATTACTAACCATATCAGAATAACATTTAGGAACAACAAGGAATGACATGACTGAAATGATTATGCTCCACATTACAGGTATATTTCTAACATTTCAGAGGCATACCATGAGACTGAAAATGATTAAGCTCCACATTACAGGTATATTTCTAAAACTTCAGAGGCATACTGTCTAAGATTTTTAATGCTGGTGTTCAACGTATGGCAAGTGAATATTGTCCACATGGGTGGGTGGCTGGGTGGGAAGCACAGAAAACTCTGGCATGGAACTTACTGTGGATAACTGTGATACTACACAAGCAACCATGGATCTACTGTGGCATTAATCCGTGGTTGCTTTCTAGTCACCTGATGCTCTTTGACCAATGCCAGACACTTATTTTGCTATTACATTCATGCTACGTTACAAACAGTATTATTCATCTTCTTTCTTATCAGCATGTATATTACTTTGTTTCTTTCATGCACTTACTACAACATTTAGTTTAAATGTATCTGCTTTCTGGCAGCTAAGCAACAGTAACTAGCCATCATTGTGGGGTTAATCTTGGTTTGAAAAGAAGTTGTCAGCAGTTGGGGAGCAGTTTTCTTAAGACACTGACCCTGCTTCCCAGATGTTGGCTGTAGTTGGCAGCTGTTTTGTCATTGCCAAATTTCACCCCTATCTTGGTGAGGCAATACTGGACCTGGTTATCACTAACAGGGATAATGTTAGCTGGCCCAGTGGTGCAGAGGGTTGAGGCATCCATACCTTACCTCCTGCCATGCGGTACCCATGTTCATGGTGCAAGCAGGTCACCAGGGGTCACCCGGGAGGAGGAGGATTGAGTATCCCTAGGACAGCTCTCCTCCAGGAGGGGAGGATGCAGCAGTCGGCATTAGCCTAACCTAGCAGAGGCTAGGGGCTGGTACCTGATGCTGCTAAGATTGAGGGGCAGAGGCATGGCAGACACTGGGCATGCAGTGTATGGGGCGTGCAGCACTGCCATTGGGGTCACTGCAAGCCCCCCCAGGGAGGAAACAAGGAAATACTGCTGGTGGTAGGATGATGGCGGGCACCCACAGGCCCTGCCCATGGCCAGTCAGACCAACAGAACTGGATTCTGCATGTAGTGGGGGTGACCGCACCCGCCAACCCCTGCCAGGAGGGGTAAGCCCTGGGGAAAGGCGCTGGTGCCGCAGACATCAAGAGATGGGGATGGAGTACCCACCCAATTGAGGGCCACTGGGAGGAGAAAAAATAAGTAAAAAAAAAAAAAAAAACAGGGACAGTGTTACAGACATCAAGGTGGGAGGCCTCCTGGGGACCAATGATCACCCTACAGTATGGTTCAATATAGGAGTGGCTGCAGAATTGAACCACACAAGGACAAGGGTCCTGGACTTCAGGAGGGCAGGTTTTATAAAGATAGGTGAATGCCTCAGGGATGACCTAGCAGGGGTGATGACATGGGTGAGGTGGAGGAACAGTGGGCAGGCTAAAAGAGGCATAGTGAAGGCAAAAACCTCTGCATCAAGCAAGTCAGCAAAGCATGATGAAAAAGAGACCACTATCATTCTCGAAGGGGTGGCAGAAAAGGTAAAGACTAAAAGGGAGGTGTATCAGGAAACAGAGGGAAGCAAGGAGAGCAGTAATGAGCGAAAGTTGCAAACTGAAGAAAGAGTACCAGGCTGTAACAAAGGGGACAAGATATGTTTTAGGTATATAAAAGAAAAGAGTATGACCGGGGAGAGACTGTAAGGTTAAAAAGGAAGGGGAGGGTTGCACAGAGGAGACTAGAAAAAGGCAGACATCCTGAACAAGTACATTTGTTCAGTGTTCACAAGGATAGGGGAGGGAGGGGCCACAAAAAGTAACAGGAGCATTGGAGGAGGAGGTGGATACTGGTCCATTTTCAGAGGAGAGAGTCCAGAAGGGACTTGCTAATCTGAAAGTGGACAAGAAATGGAGCAAGATGGGTGCATCCAAGGGTATTGAGGGAGCTCAGGGAGGTAGTGTCTCCACTTCTGACAGTCCTACTTAACAGCTGTTTGAAACTGGAGTGATTCCAGAGCACTGAAGGAGGTCAAAATAGTACACTTCACAAAGGGGTAGCAATGAGGAAGGTTATACCATTAAATGGGCTACTGCAAATGGCGACTCAGCTATGAGTGACTCTATTGTCGCCCGATGGGATAGCAGTGGGTTTAATAATGATGGCAGGGATAGCAACAGTGAGAGGATTGTAATGGTGAGAGCGAATGCTGGGGAGCTGTACTGTTGCTGGTGAAGTACTGTACAGCAATGAGGGCCTGCTGCTGCCGAGCTGTCCGCGTGATGGTGGGTAGGGTCATGGACTGCTGTAGTGATGGTGCAGAGTTCAGGACTGCTAGTAGACAATTTTTACTGAATGGCGTTGTCTGTTAGGATTTTTTCCCTCACTGTGTTCCCTGGACCGATGGTGCCCAAGCCACTGTACTCCCTCCCGTGTATTCCTCTTTTCCCAGTGCCCTCTCCCCCTGGAGCTGATTATATTAATGTGGGTGGTGCAGGGGCTAGAACCCTGCATTAAATCTTAATTTGAATGTCCATCTGGTCACCCTATTGGTGGCTGATTATATAAGTGAGGGCTGATTTTTCTTTTGGCGAAATGTCACAAGCTAGAAAAAGTGACCTTATGACATGGAACTGGGAGGAAGATGGCAGTTACACCAGTCCGGCCTGATAATGGTGGTGGTGGGAAAGTTTAATGGAATCACTGCTGAAGGAAAGGTTTGTGGAATATCTTGAATCCAGTGGGCTACAGGGACCCAAGGCAGCAAAGATTCACAGGGAGGAGGTCATGTCAAACTAATTTGATCGATTTCTTTGACTAGGTGAGCAAGGAACTAGATCATGGTGGAGTGGTGGATGTGGCCTACCTAGATTTCAGTAAGGCTTTGACACCATTCCACATATGAGCTATTATGCAAGCTGGGTAGCCCTAGCAGTGTGTGAAAAGTGTTAACTTGTGCAAGAAATTGGTTAAGGCATAGGAGTCAGAGGGTGGTGGTGAACAAAGTTCATTCCAAGGAAGAAGAGGGTGACAGAGTGTGCCTCAGGGATCAGTGCTGGGACCAATCCTCTTTAAGGGTCTTTATAAATGACATTGCAGAGGAGCTGGAAGGAAGGTCTGCCTCTTTGCAGATGACACCAACACCTGCAATAGAGTGGACACTTCAGGGTGGGGTGGGGTGGAAAGAATGATCAGAGATCTGAAAAACTCAGGAAGTGGCCAAGAGTATGGCAGCTGGGTTTCAATGCAAAATGTGCAAAACAATGCCCTTGGGCACAGAAACCCAGGACTGGAGTTTGAAATGGATGGAGCGGTATTGACAACCACCAGACAGAAAGAGACCTGGGAATAATCATATCTGGTGACCTAAAGGCAAGGTGGCCACAAAGTATGATGAGGCAGTTGGGAGGGCTAGTGGGATGCTGGGGTACATAGGGATGGGTTTCTCCAGCAGAAAGAGAGAGGTGATGTGGCCTCTGTATATATCACTAGTAAGATCCCACCTAGAGTACTGTGTCCAATTCTGGAGACCACTGGCTCAGTTTTTGAAGGTTGATAACCCTGTACTTTGGTGCAGCTGTGCCAAACTCTTTGATACAACTGCTCCTGAATTTTAATACATGGGTGCAGTTGTGACAGTTATACACTTTATAGTGGCTTGTGCCACATATAGGAGCACAGGCTGTAAAATGGTCCACAGCATGCCACAAGTTAGACTAGGGGGAGCTGGTTTAACTTTGTGGTATTTGGTGCATGGGAGTGAAAATCCAGATCAGTGCTGGGAGAATGCACTAAGCCCAGTGCGCCAAATGATCAATGCTCCAGGGACTTGTGGCATTCTAGGGCTTTGAAATTGAGGCCCCACAACTCTGGAAGGACACAGACAGGAGTCCTGAGGAGGGCAACTAAAATGGTACAGGGTCTGAATCAGAAGCTCTATGAAGAGAGAGTAATGGATCTCAATATGTGCACCCTGGAAGACAGGAGGAGAGGCAGGATATGATAGAGAACTTTAATTACCTCATGAGGGTAAATAAGGTACAGGAGGGAAGCACAGTATGTTCCAAAAGGTGCTCAAGAACAAGAGGACATGCTATGAAGCTGGGGGAAAGTCAGGAGAGATGTGAGAGTACTTCTTCACAGAAAGACTGGTGGATTCCTGGAACAGCCTTCCAGTGGAGGTTGTGGGAGCAAAAACAGTTGGGGGTTCAAGAGTGTATTAGATAGGCATAAGGGAATCAAAGGGAAAGGAATTGGGGAGAGTGAATGGGCTGCAGATCAAGTAGGGTCTGTGATGATACTCTGGGTAGGGAAAATGGGCAGACTGGGTGGGCTTTATCTGCTGTTAGATTCTATCTTCTATGATAGCATAGCTGAGATGCTACACCAAATTTCCAGTGTGGTCCTGCATCTGCATCATGGCACCTTGATGCCTCTCAGTACCGTTAGTACTTTGGTTTTAATTGTCACAGTTGTTTCTTGAGTTTGGTTTCACAGAAAGCAATATAAGGCTATTAGTTCACAAGATCATCAGTTGAATCTATTGAAGTAATATGGTAACGCTAACCACATGACCCTCTGGAAGAAATGCCCACAGTTCATGTTCCTTTTCAGTTACATATAACAGTACTCAGCTCTCTTTCAGAGTTCAGCAGTCTTCCCATCCAGAGCTTTTACTTTCTCTCTAGTCAGTTTTCATTAACAGTATCTAGTGAGATATATTATGGTCCCATCCAGCAACTTGCTTACCACTGTGGCTATGAATCCAACTCCTGATACCACTTTTCTGTCTGGATAACTCCAGGCTCTCTCATATGGAATTAGCACCTTCACTGATGCTGACCTACAGCTGACAGATTCACTTCCTCCCTCTAGGCGAATCAGTCAGAATTATTTATGCATGTATGTAGATATCCATAAACAGGATGATCACCTGTTTATCTGGAATAAAAATGAGAGATGTGACTGACAATATCAATTGCAGAATTAAGGATTCTCAAGTAAACTCAAAATTATTAGCCAGGTTGGTACAAATGATGTAGGAAAGAAACAAGTACAGTCCATTTTAAAGATTACATCAACCTGGGGAAAACACTAAAGGATCTCAGCTGCAAGGTGACCTTTTCAAGATCTTGCCAGTACCAAGAGCATCGCTTCATAAACATAGAGCCATAATTATGGCCCATAATTAGAATAAATAAAGGGCTCAATGACTGGACCTTCAGAAATTATTCTGGTTTCATCAAACATTAGGACACATTCTAGGTGAAAACAAGCTGTGCATGAAGATGAACTTCATCTTAGCAGGTCAGGAACACATAAACGTGCAGCTAGATTTAATGCTGTCCTGGAAAAGAGGTTTATACACATTTAAAATAAAAAACAGGGGTTTGGGGTGACAATAGGTCAAAACCAAAGACAAAACAAAGAGGTAATGGTAATAACATAAGCAGCTACAAATACTAAACCTCAGTGCACACAGTATAGTAAGTTTGATAAGCTAAAACTCAGAGTACAAACTGAGCAGCCAGACATTGTTGCGCTTAACAGAAACCTGGTGGGCACAAGATGACAGGTAGGGCAAAATGATTGACAATTACAATTTAATGCAATAAAGACAGAAATGGTAAGAAGGGGTGGCCATTTATGTTAGTAAAGAGTTCAATTTCAACGAAATTAAACCAACAATCCATCTAAGAATGATTCACTTTGGATACGGTAGGAAACTGCAGTCAAGAAATGTTAGGTAACTGCTACATTCATCTGGGAACTACCAACTAAGTATTTCAAGACTACCTGAATGGTGACTTCTGGTGATGTCATCTGGGTAATAGGAACCTAAACCTTCAGCTCCATCTAACCCCTGAATTAAACCCATAGCCATTAGCCTAAAATAGCAATAGATTCCTCAGCTAAAGGTACAAGGTAGACAGCAGCGAAAACCAAGCCCTCTGCAACTCCCAGCGCAAAAGTTGGAGAATCTTTTCCAAGTGAAAAACAAAACACTGGTCTACTCCATGCCATACTACTGATGCTGGAGTGAGCAGCCCTCTGAGGATGAACTACAGCCAAACGAAACAGATGAAACCACCAACCTAATCAAAGCCATTAAGCAAATAGCTAGAACAGTCACCAACATTGATAAGACACTCACCCAACTTCTGTTCAACATCCACAAATTGAAAAATGCACAGAAGTGGTGGAGGAACAGTACTGGACCTCAGGACAACCTCTGATAGACATGACAGGCTTCTACTGTACCTTATGGCTAGAGAGAGGAACTCACTCCTGGTAGTCTAGAGGGGCATTGTAGGAGGCAAATCTTCATAAATATGGAGTCCCCAGAGTGTGTGGATAAAACAGCAGGAAGCATCATCACCTTCCTTCAAGCACTGTTGAAAAATTCCTTAAATCTCCCCAACAACTATGATCTGTGAAGTGCTGGGCTCAAAACCCACTGGTCCTGGCGCTTGCTCCAGATCAGTTCTCACAAAAGCTCACCTTCTATGCCAGTAAGGAGGGTGTCTTTAAACAAGCCTGGCAATACAAAGACCTAAGATACAAGGGCAGTAGAATTATTATGGACAATGATAATACTTTGATGGTACAGGACAAATGTAGAGACATATGG
Source organism: Neoceratodus forsteri (assembly GCA_016271365.2). NCBI lineage: Eukaryota > Metazoa > Chordata > Ceratodontiformes > Ceratodontidae > Neoceratodus > Neoceratodus forsteri. The sequence continues at coordinate 276,570,719 of CM057451.1, forward strand.
GAGGAGGGTGAATTAAACAACTCAGAGCAAAAGTCTGAAACCCAATTATTCTACACGGCTAGGCTGAGAGTTGAAATGTCAAATGGCACCAAGATGTTTACTGACCTAGAAACAATACCTCCTAGTCACAAGTGTGCAGTTTCTGACCCCAGAGAAAGACAGGCTAGCTAGGAAAATGCCTTCTCTGGTAAACTTGGGAGATGGCTCAAGGAGGCATGGAGAAACTCAAACACCAGAGCAGGCAAGACCACCTCACCTGTGCAGAGACATCAGCTTCTCCTCTGCCCCTTCATGGGTATGGAAGACCACAGAGCAGGGGCCCAACCCGTGGAGACAGGGAGAGGGACTCAGCAGAACTTGACAAGGAGAGCAGGCCCAATCTAGGAGCAGAACCTTAAACTGCAGCACGATAGCAACACTAAGCTGAATGCCTTACTGGATTTCACCAGACTCACCCTACAATGGTTCAGTATCCTTTAAAATGATTAATTTGAATGCTGACCACTGGATTGACTTGTACATCAAACTGAGTCTATGCCAAACAATAGAACTATATGCATGTATAGTACAAATGGTGGTGGGGAAGGGACACATGAAACATGAGGGAGATGAATGAAAGAACAATGATGAAGGGTAATTGCTCAGAACAACATCATAAGAAAGGGAAGGAGTGGGAGATGGCATCATGATTTTGCCACCAAAGGAGAAGATGAGCAAGCATTGATCCCTCAAGCATTCACACATGTATCTCTTTCCAGATATACTGAAATAAACCCAACCAAACAGTATGAAGAGGACTTGTACAAGGCCCTTGTTCCAAAAAGATGCCTAGAGATAGACTGTGTGCACTCTTTGTGGTAAATTTAGAGTAGGTGAAACCTGTGCTTCTCTGCCAGTCAAATCAGACAAATATTTAAACATCAGGCACAATATGGGCGGCCCTTGAAGGCTCAGTGAACCTACCAAGGATGGAATAGGTCAAGAGATGCAAGGACAAGAAGTGGTCTCAGCCCTTGCCCTGAGGACCCAAACTTGAGCCAACATACCCTTGCTGCAATTGTGCCTATTCTCCATGGCACCTGGAGGCTCGCCATGAGTATCTGGGCCAAAGCTGAAGTCCAGATCCTGATGAGCACTCACAGACCTGTGGGCCTGGGGCCTTTGGGAACCCCTATATATTCCAATGTAGAGGTGGGGTCTGGTGGCTGGAGGGACCTCCTGGTCTGGGGATGCTGAGGGGTTGAGAACTGTTGGAATAATATGGAAGTAACAAACCCACTTACACTGCCGAGGTGGAGTGGTAGTGGGTAGTCAGACCAGAAATGCCACACTCGGATGGGGAGCAAGTGGTTGAAAGCAGCACACTGCAGACCCACAAAAGCAGCAATTAGAACAAAACTCAGAGGAGAAACACAACACTTAGGGCTCAGGGTGGGCCGGGGGACATCCTCATAATAGAACCAGTCTCGGGGGGCTCTTGTGCACTGGGGTGCCTACCTCACCTATCAATTCTACTGTCCCCAGGTTGGGCGTACACTCACATGTAACAGAATCATTGTGTATTGACTTAAGAAGGGCTCTTAGCCTTGGAGAGAAGATCGTAGCGATAGTTGTGGCACCAGATTAAGGGTATGTGTTAGGGTCCCTACTGGGGTGGGGTGAATCAATTTAATTAGGCGAATACAAGTAAAGTAGATAACTGTCTATGGGGAGAGCTAAGTAGTTGAACGTGCCAAGATGGATATCTGGAACACCAGCAGGATTGAGACTCACATGTTGGGTCTAGTGTTCCTGCTTATTCCTCTTATCACTGAGGATGACAATGCCAAAAATACAGCACACCACAAGAGGGTGACACCCCACTGCTGAGGATGGTTACCCCTATACTTGACCTAGGAATACCTGAGGGGCAGAAAGCGGTGCAGCCTTTCAAAAAGGGAGAATGTTAGCAACCAACCTCCTGGCTCATACAGTCTATATTGCAAGCTGCTTGTTATGTAACTTTGTGCTTATTTATTGTCATTTTGTATTCTGCCTTTTGTTACTGTGTAATGATTTTGTCTCTTCCCATTGTTTGTATTATATTCAATTTTCCTGGTCACACCTGGAAATGAGCCTGGCTCAGTGTGCCTTTCCCAGTTATCAAAATTTTAAATAAATAAGTAAATATTCAATCTGTGTGAGGTGGTCATCTCAACACGTAACCCACATAAAGTTTTATTAATGTTTTATTGTTTTCATTGATGATTTTGGTTGAATGGTTCATAGTTAAAGGTACTTGCATAATGCTTTGCAGACAACACAGACTTCTCATGGGACAGAACACCTTCAGTATCCTGCAAGAATAAAAACAAACATGTTTGCATTGTAAATGAGGGCCATAACAAAAGTTCTGACCTTTAACATAAATGGTATAGATAGTCTGATTAATCTAAAATAGTTATTAAAATTTATAAAGGAGAGCAGGGAGAAATTATATGGATTTTGAAATACATTTAACCTTGCAGAAGGCCCAGTAAGTTGGAAAGTGGGCCTTCTCCATTGTAGTATCAGACAGGAGGAAGAAGAAGAGGGTCCTAATATTTGTTGCTAACACTCTCCCTTTTGTCTATGGGAAGTGATCACAGACCAGGTGGGAGGGAGATATCCAATAATGATAGGGAAATTCAAGACACCTCAGTCACCCTGGAGAATATATGTGCTCCCTAGGTTCCCTGTTCACATTTGCCAAACTGCTGAAACTAGTTGCCAAGAAAGAAAAAGGCATAATAATTATAAGGGGTGGGGACTGGAATTTAATTTTGTTCTGGATTTTTATTCTTTTTATTTAAAATTTTGTTAACCAGGTAAGTACACTGTGCCACATGGCCCTTTTACAGGTTTGATCCAGGACATACAAGAAATTTAAAACAAACAAAAATAGCAAATACAGTGAGAGCAGGTAAGTACAATAATTACAATAAAAATAATAATCGAAAAACAGTATAAAACAATAGGACAAGTTATCACATGGGTTGCTAAAAACACTCACAATGAAATATAGACACTAAGTAGGATCTGTAAACAGATTTGAATTGATTTTATTGAGCATAGGGTTCTAATTTCTGAACTTATTATGTTCCACTTTTGGCTGCCACATACATAATGATTTCTGATCCTTTGAAGTTTCAAAACATGGGACAGATAAAGTAGTGTTATCATCAGGTTGCAAACAGTTCAAGTTGTTTTGAACTTTAGAATACCCTGTAATGAGCCCTCCTCACCTTTTTAAATATATTGTATGTCATACAGTTTAAATAGAAAATGTCCCTGAATTCCAGAGGTAACCAGACCCACCTATTTTAAAGGATGTTTCCTGATCTTTTCCCTAAAGGCAAATCTGCAAATTGAATTATACATACATACTCTCTTAGTTTTATTTTCTCAAGACACCCCCCATATTTCACTTCCATATTCAATTGTAGGCAACAGAGAGAGGTTTGCTATAGACTTGCAGGTGTTGTCTGTTAGTAAATCTCTTACCCTATACAATGCTCCCAATATTTTGTGTAATTGGCAGCAAATTAAATTAGCATGCTTCTCAAAATTTAAATGGAGTTTACAGTCACTCACAGATACCTGAAGTGACTCATGACTTCAGTAAAGCTCCTTCACTACATTTTACAGCCAGTGCATTGCTATTTCTACAAGTACTTTGTGGAGTAGAAAATAACATTGCTTTTGTTTTCTTATTGTTCATCAACATCCTGTTTTAAAAACATCTTTGCAGCTGACCAGATTTGATGTTCAGATATTTATTTAACATATTCAAATAATACAAAATCACAATGCCCCATAATGCAAAGCATCATGGGCTGCATATGCAAATCACCACAGAATGTTATGCTGGTCCAACTTTAAGCAGAAAGTCAAATATATTCAAATATAGTCAAATTATATTCAAATAATGACATGCTAGGTACAATACCGCATCATCAGCATATAATATTATTTTTGCACAATTAATATTTGAGGTAGTTGTTGATAAACAAACAACCGAAAAAAAAACAGCAGGCCCAAGAATGAACCCTTGTGGTACTCCGTGAGTTATTACTTTTAAGTCAGACACAGTTCCATTTATCTTCACCATTTGCTTTCTGTCTGACAACTAATTGGTGACCCAGTTTATAACAGGAGCACCGTCCCTAATTTTCTTAGCTTTAGTCTCAGGAGGAGTGATCCACTGGGTGAATGCCTTGGTCAGGTCCATGAACACTGCCCTCATGAACATGCCTTTCTCCATGTTCACATAAAGATCATCCTGAACCTGACCAAGGAAATTGCAGTGCCACACCCATGCCTGAAACCATGCTACACTTTTATCAGGACATTGTACTTTCCCAAATCTGCTAACTGATTATGAAGTATCTTTTCTTGCATTTTGCCCAATGACAATAAAATGGAGATTGGCCTAAATACCAACTTCAATTTTCAACTCCCCTTATGTATTGGTAAAACATATGCTATGTTCCAGAGATCTGGAACCTTTTGTTTACTAGGGACAAACTGAACATTTTCTATAATTAATGATGGTTCAGGTGTGGCAGCCCTCAACAATCTAGCCTCAACCCCATGGGTTCCTGGTACATTGTTAAATTTAGCTAGGGTAACTGTTGGCAAACTTCATTTGTAGTTATCTTTTAAAATAGAAACTTGGTCTGTCAAAATGTATCCCATTATAAGCATCCCATGTATCTAAAGATGTATGTATAACTTTGCCAAATCAATAATAAAATCATTTAGATAGTTAACTATATCTACCCATCAGTCAGCATCTGATTTTCTCACTTAAGTTTGTCTATATCTATGTCCTCCTTCTTCTTGGGATTCATTAAATTATTGATTTCTTCCCAAAACTGTTTTATTATTAAAAGTATTTTCAAGCTCTCTTTTATAAAAGTCCACCTTTGCCCTTTTATTTGCTTTTTACTGATGTTTCTTAATTCCTGTATTTAATCCAATTTGTCCAGTTATTATTATTATTATTATTTTTAATTTAATCCAGGCCAATTCTTTTTTTTAAATGATCTATCAGCTCACTCGTAAGCCATCAATTTTGTACAATTCATAACCTTCAATATTAAGCCATCCATTTTGTACATTCCGTACCTTGTTTCCTTTAGATGTGCATGTTTATTTAGAATCCTATGTTATCCCCAAAAAATTAAAGGAGAGAATTCACATCTTCAAAAACATCCCTTACATTCCAGCCTATGTTCTTAGGTCTTCTTTGATCTTGGTCATTACTCCATCATTTATTTGTCTAGTAATAATCACTGTCCACTGAGTCTCTAGTCTTTTATTGCTCCATATGCTCCAATTTGTGTCGAGTCTGGCATTGTTCCAACCCATCCCACATTATTCTCATTGCTCACCAGTATCCAATCAGTCAGAGACCAACACCAGATTGTTTATTAAATCTTGTTGGCTCACCAAATTAACTGTACTAAGTTTACCTTCTGACATAGGTTTTAAATTTACTTTTTGGGGAGGCCTGGTCCCTCCTCTCAAGACCCATCCAACTGCAGCCCCATGCCCAGGCTTACCCCAATGTGTGGGGTCGCTGAGGGGCTTCCAATTTCCTAATGGCTACTATATCAAGCAAGCCCTGACGTCTCCGGTCTGGGCCTTGACAGCGGCATATTTTTATACTTGCTGCCCCAGGGTGGGGATGTGCAATGACATCCAGCATCCACCCCACCCCAACGTGTTGGTGCTGGCCATTTATGGTGCCCTGGCCTCTGCCAGGGTCCGTCAAATCCAGACACTCATATCCTCCCTCCCCAGAGAGGAGAGCAGTCCCAAGGACACTCAATCTTTCTCCCTGGCTGGTCCTCTGACTCCTTGGGTCTGTTCCCAAATCCAGGTCATCTGCATATAAGCAGAAATCTAACTGCTGCGCGGTGGGCCAGCAGGTTTTTAAATTGCTTATATCTAATCTCATCTAATTTAAATTCAGGTCTCCCATAATTACCATTTCCCTGTCATTAAAATTACTTAAAACCTAGATCATGTTGAAGCCTCCTAATTTGCCTTTAGGGGGATTATATATAGTAAACAGCCCACTAACTATTTCTTTGTTTTTCCCCAAAGTTAGTTCCAGAAAAACTTCCACAGCCTGACAATGTTGTTGAAATGTTCAAAACTTCTGTTTTTAAGATATTTTAATATATATATATTATTAATCCTCTCACCCCTTTTGTGCTTGCGATCATTTCTAACACAATTATAGCCCTCTATATAAACCATATTTCCTTAAGTTTTATAATTTTGCCAAGACTCACTTATTGCTAATATGTCTGAAACATGAACATGTGACCAGGCTTTATGTTTGTGCTTCTTTGATAGCAAACTTCAAATATTGAAGTGAGGTAGTTTCGATCCAGTCGCTTAAACCACTTTGGCAGTTAAAATTCTCTTTATTTGTAAATGGCCCCAGAATTGTTTCTATGTTGCCTGCTAACACTATCCTAATGAAAGTTACAGGTAGATAACTAAACTTGTCTCCAATTTATAGGTTCCAAATATGGAATCCCAGCAGACGAATGTGTAATTTACTTAATAAACCAACATTTTGAGACTAAAGTTGACCACCATATTGTCATTGCTAACAGGACCTGTTCCTCCCTTGTGTAAAATTCTTTCCTATCTGCCTTAGATATGCTATATACCATTTTATCTCGCCACTTAATACACAAATATCCAACGGGCATAAAATAATATGCAAATTACCCATTATGATAAACACAAGTACATAATCAGTCCCTTACTGTAAATGTCCCAATTTAAACCAACAATAACACCAGAAAAAAATAATAGGCCTTCCCCATGTGCCTCCCTCATAGGCCTCCCTGGAGGCTCCTGCCACTCCTGCAGGAGCCACTCACATGGGCAGCTGCTCACAGGTAGTCACTGGAGGCTGTGCTTTAAGGTGTAGAAGGAGCCCTCCCCTACTGACTTCACCAGGCACACCTCCCACCATTCGAGCCCCCTGCTTACCAGAGCAACAGTTCACAGGTCTGGGAGTCAAGATGGCTCTGGGAAGGCTCAGCAGCACAGTCTCAGCTGGAAAAGACAGTCTCTGAATGGGAAAGCAGTCTCTAGAGCAAGCAGTAGGCTGTGTAATGCTAATAGGATGGAGAAGGCAGGTGACAAAAATCACTTTAGATACAACATTCCAAATTCCAGGTCTGAACACCACTGTGCCCAAAAAGTAGCTGACCTAATGAAGGAGCTGGGAATGGGAGGTATTTGGAGACAAAAGTACTCCCAAGCCAAAGACTGCACATGTTATTCACGCCATTTTAAAGTCTACTCAAGGCTTGACACCTTCATGTCCTTAACACAGGATGCTACAAGATTTGATTCCATGTGGTGGGCTTCTCAACCCTATCATACCACCAACTGGTGTTTTTAGAGGTGGACATATACATCCCAAGGAAGAAGACACACTGAGGCTGAATGCCACCCTCCTCAGGGATCCTGCACTCATGCCTGACCCGAGGGAGGAACTTCAAAATGCTGTAGGGAAGCATCATGCAGGAGTCTCCCCACAGATGCTTAATGACATTGCTAAAACAGTGTTAAGGGGCAAACTTATTTCAGTGGTGGCATACAGAAAGTGGAAGCTTATGACACTCACCCAGACTCTACAAGAACTGGAGACTGAGCAAAAGGTAAAATGGGATCTATATAGAGACAGGGACATAAACAAATAACCTATATACAATTTACAGAAGATGGAGACAGAAAACTGCTCCTGTACCTCAAGCAAAGGTACTAAGAGGGAGTGCAGGCTACTAAACTGTTAGCCTATCAGCTGAAACAGCATGCCATCAAACAAGCCGTAACAAAATAAAGCAACCCCTTACAGAAAACATAGTACTTAAAGCAGACCAAATATCGAAGCATTTGTGACTTACTATAAAGTATTATATAGTGCCCATACAGCAACAGCAAGTTCAAATAAAATAGATTTTCTACAGCCTCTAGCTCTACCCAATTTGATAGAGGCTCAAGGTACCATGTTAACAGCCCCTATCACAGACCATGGAATAAATGAAGCCATTAAAACCTTCGCTTTGTAATTTTTCTTAACTTGTATTAATTTCTGTACTGTAACAAATGTCTTTTTACCCTGTATATGTTCTATTCCTCGGGTAGCACCTGGAAATGAGCCTTGGCTCAGTGTGCCTTCCCAGTCACCAATTTTAAATAAAATAAATAAATAAATAAATTAAAACAAATAAATGCCCAGGACCCGATGCATACAATGGGAAGTCTATACAACCCTTTGTTCCCCTGCTTACGAGGGTTTTAATGAAGTGCTGGGGAGGAGGGAGACCTGATGCCCACCAGATAATATGCCACCATAATGGTAATACCGAAGAGGGAAGGACCCAACACTTTGTAGCTTTTATAGCCCCTTGTGCTCTTCAGCATGAACTATAAGTTGTTCATAACCATACTGGCAAATTGCCTGAACCCTTTGCTCCATAGCATCATAGACCTGGACCAAACAGGCTTCATAATTGGCAGACACGCACCAGGCACTGTCCAGAGAACACTTAATATCATAGCTGTAATAACAAGTCAGAAACCACTGGTCTGTATCATGAGTCTTGATGCCAAAAAGCCTTTGATAAGTACAGTAGTATGGAGTTTCCTATTTATGGTCTTTGAACTGTTTGGGTTTCCTGAAAAATTTATAATGGGGTAAAGACATTATACTGCTCTCCACAGGCATACATTCAAACAAACAGTAGCATATCCCTAGATTTAACTTATACCAGAGCATGTGGCAGGGTGATTATTTGCCTTACATATCAAGCCCTAGTAAAATGGATTCCAGACAATCCCAAAATTCAAGGCATAAAGTTGGGGTCACCCCAGAAGATAGCGTTGTATGCTGCACTGGGTCTGAAGAGTGCTGTCAATAACAGTGCCATCCACTACAGCTGTATTGACAGCACTGTCCACTACAGTGTCAGGATAGAATGCTGCCAATCACCAGGTGCATACCATTAAAATAATGTCTTTTCGATATGGGGGCTCTGCCCTGCATCCCCAATCTAAAGGATTCTCACTCCGGTGGGGAGGATCATGTAGAAAGATGAAATTTAGGGGCAGTGGAATACTGTTTGTATGGCTCTTTGTAAAAAACAAAAAACACATATCCAAGAAGAAGAAAAGAGACACAAGGATTAGAACCCTGGTCTCCACCTCCATTCTGCCAAGCTGCTCCATGCCTGAGCCCTCCCCACCACAGGAACAGCTCGAGCCAGCTACCTGCATTCCTCTGCCTTGTGCTCTCTGCTAGCACCATGGACAGTGACCTGAGGAGTGCTTACTACATAGCACTGTTAATCCCTACCACTGTACATGGTAGCGCTGTACAGACCATGCTGTGTTGTCTGGTGCTATTACTGTAGCACTATTTTAACTGGTTAACTTGTAGGCAGATGACATACTGTTATACTTGTAAACCCAGAAACTCAGATAACAGAAGTCTGGGGAGGCCTGGAACTCTTGGGACACACCAAGTTATGTTCTCAATCAAACAAAAACAGAGGTAATGAAGCTTAAATATAATCCACACAACATAAAAGAACTATGCCTGATGAAATGGCAAGCTACCCAGATGAAACATCTGGGCATACAGAGTACAAAAATCTGGCCAAACTTTATGAAGCCAGCTTTATCCTAGTAGCATAAAAGGTCAGGAAGATTTGAAAAATGAGGCCCAGTGAACTTCCTGTACTCACAGAACTGGCTCTTTAATAATGAACATTCTATAATGATATCTGTTCCTCTTTTAGTGCATACCCATTTGAATACTTAAAAGCAATTCTTACTTTGGAAAAAATCTTTCTCAAAAATACCTCTGGCTGGCAGAAGACAGAAACTGCTGCAACTGGGCAAGTTTTCAAGAGGAGATTTCAAAATGTACTGTTTTGCAGTGCATGCCAGGTTTCTGCTGTTATGATCAGCTCCCGCATATAGCATGACCTGGAAGCTGATAGAACAAATTGAAGTAGGCGTGCCCCTAGGAGTTAGGCAGTAGGCATGGAAAATGGGCAGACTAGATGGGCCAAAGGGTCTTTATCTGCCAACAACTTCTATGTTTCTATGTTTCTATGAGTTAAAGCAATGGACAAAATATTTAGACAGGCAGATTCTGACATAATGCCTTCAGCGGTCCCTCCACCCTGGAGGTGGGATACTGATGTGGGACAGGCTAAACCTGACCCCCTACCTATGGCAATTTAAATGGCTGGCACAGGATCCTGTGCTCCTGCAATCTACAATAGACCTGACTTACAGGTGGTGGGCACATCAGCTGTGCTCCCTGCTGCAATTTTGAAATGGAGGGGACCTGATTGACTTTCAAATGCTCCAGCTGGCATGTCACTGAAATACTGTAATACAGACCACTTTAGGCACTTCCTGATAAGGGCCACATTGAAAATACAAAGAGATTACTACAGGAACTGCCACAGTTAAACACCTCCTGGCAATTATGGAGGCCATACTAAATGGGAAAAACACAAAGGAAAAATCTGTCCTCTGTGAAGCAGTTAGAGACTTACACACTGACACAGCCACCCACATAAGACAAAAGTGGGAAGGGAAAATGAAACAAGGAGCAGTCCATGTCTAGTCAGTCAGCTTTTAAAACAACCAGCTCCACACTGTAGCAGGAATATGCCTAGGAAACCAGAACTCAATTCTTGTATACCCCTGTGACACAGGGAAGGTGGGCACTAAACTCCTCCCAGGCCTGCCAGAGGCTTTGTACAGATCCATGGCACAACACATGCATATCTTTTGGTCATGGCTGGATTTGGGGACAAATCAAAGAGACCCTTACAGAACTGTTCATACTAGATGCACCACTCACAATCACACATACTACTGTTAGTCTCCTCCTGGCCGGTAAGAGCAAAGATGCCATTTACCTGTGGCATGTGCTTTAGTGGCAGCACAAATGGTCATAAGGATGATGGCTTCAACCAGAACCCCCACATATCAACACTGGATAGATATCATTACTGAGATATACAAAATCACACATGCCCCATAATGCAAAGCATCATGGACTGCATATGAAAATCATCACAAATATTATGCTGGTTCAACTTTAAGCAGAAATGTATGGTGCCAAAAGGCCTCTCACACAGTTTGCAAAGGGTGCCAACAGAAGACACAGACACGTGTTTCGTCCTACCAGGAATCATCAATGTGCTTACCGTCTGTTTTGACACCCCAGTGGAATGAACCAGCTACCCTAAGATGGTTCCTCTGGGTTATGTTGTGGTGAATCAATTAAAACTAAAACAAGTTAAAAGACAAAGAAACTCAGCGTTACAAGCACTGAAGCAATGTTTACCCCAAAGGGCAATGGCCAGGGAAGCCAAGTTTCAGAAAATACAAAATCACACATGCCCCCATAATGCAAAGCATCATGGACTGCATATGCAAATCACCACAAAAATATTATGCTGGTTCAACTTTAAGCAGAAATGCATGGTGCCAAAGACCTCTCACACAGTTTGAAAGGGTGCCAACAGGAGACACAGACATGTGTTTACGTCCTACCAGGACTCATCAGTGTGCCTCATCTGTTTGACACCCCAGTGGAATGAACCAGCTACCCTAAGATGGTCTGTCTAGATTTGCATATGCAGTCCATGATGCTTTGCATTATGGGGGCATGTGTGATTTTGTATTTCTTTGAAATTGGATTCCTGGCCAATGCCCTTTGGGTAATTCATAGCTTCAGTGCTTTGCACTGAGGTTCTTTTGTCTTTAACTTGTTTTTGTTTTAATTGGGTCCACTTCACAACATAACCCAGAAACTGTGCTCTGGTGGCTCTCCCAAGGATGTACTGAAGGAGTCCAGACCAGAGAGGGAACTCCAGCTAATTGGTTTCTCCAACTAGGAATGGGCGAACTGGCTCTGCTGTAATTCCGACCCCTCCCCGGACCAGGCCAACTCGGATCTAATTGGGAAAACTGAGCCTTTGTGGTTTGACCCAAATGCGAATTGTCCTGATTCAGAAGTGTGGTCTGGTCTGGGAATAACACTCAAACCACCAGTACTGCATGGAAAAGGCAGGGCAGGGTGCAGAAATAACAAAAGCTTTTCCCTCTTGGTCTCTGATGAATACTCAGAGTCCCTGGACCGTCACATGACCAACAAAGGCAAACACACATGATCCTGGGGCACTGAAGGAAGCCAACCAATGAGGGTCTGTCTTGTGATTGACTGATGTTCAAGCCAATCCTCTGTGTCAGCCACCACAGGACATCCCTAGGAAACAGTGTGTTGAGTGCATTTGAGGCTCTGCATTCAAAGGATACAGTTGTGTGTGTGTGTGTGTGTGTGTGTGTGCAGAGAATTAAAAAAACGAAAACAAAACGTTTTCATTTTGTTAGAGAGGAGAAGGAGAGAGAGACAGTAAGATAGACCAATTAATTCAGCGCAGACAACAGCAGAGTACTCTAAAAAATAGACATTTTGTTTTACATTAGAAAGAGAGAGAGAGACCAACAAATTCAACAGCAGAGTGCAGAGTAGAGAACAGCAGAGTGCAGATTGCAGACTCCACAATAAAAAACAAAAAAATAAGTTTTCGTTAGTCAGAAAGAGAGGAGAGAGAAAACCAACAAATTCAACAGCAGACAACAGCAGAGTGCAGAAAAAATGAAAAGAATATTAAGGGGCAGCAGAGTCAGATAGGACAGGAGGACTCTGTCTGAAGGTCATAGTGCCTCAGTAATTTTGAGGAGGGATTAGTACCATGCAGATTTTGAAGGAGGTGTCACCCATCTCAGATTCTGTGTTGTCCATCTCTGTGCTGTCCTGAAAGTTCATATTACCCTAGACTCTGTGTTGCCCATCTCTGTGCCTGAACTATTACTAGGTCATAGTGGCATACAGATTGTGAAAGGGGATCATGTCTTAGACTCTGTGTTGCCCATCTCTGTCTCTGAACTACTACTAGCTCATATTGCTGTAGCGTAGACTCTGTGTCTCCCATCTATGTGCCTGAACTACTACTAGGTCATAGTGCCATACAGATTCTGAGAGGGGAGGGTTGTCACGTCTCAGACTCTGTGTTGCCCATCTCTCTGTGCCTGAACTACTACTAGGTCATATAGTGCCTCACATATGTTGAGAGGGGGTGTCATGTCTCAGACTCTGTGTTGCCCATCTCTGTGTCGAACCAACACTGCTAAGTAATCAATTAAATTGGACACAAGCAAAATGGATTCAGAATCAGAGTCTGTTATGGAAATGGAACGTACCAACACCAGCAGTATGGCTGAAATTGGTACACATAACAATAAAAATATTTCCGAAAACAAATTAAAAAACAAGCATTTGTCAATGGCGAATGTTGCTTGCTTATATGTGCTGTTTAGGTATTTGGAAGTGATAGTTCCATGCCTTCCTCCCAAGTCATCCACTGTGTCTTTCCGCTCAGTATTCACAGAAGAGTGGGAGGGCAAGGGCCACAACAGTACAGCAGTTGCCAAGGAGTGAAGAGGTGGACAATAGTCCATTCAAAGGCAAAGAGTCCTGCAGGAGCTCACTAAATTGAAGGTAGACAGAGCAATGGAACCAGATGGCATCGCCCAAGGATATTAACAGAACTGCAGAGGAGATAGCAGTACCTCTGGCAGCCATGTTCACTGAGTCATTCAACATGAGGAATTGGAGGAGGCACATGTGGTCCCTCTACACAAATGCAGCAGCAGGGAGGTAGGGGAACAATAGGCCGTTCAGCCTTACCTCAGTAGTGAGGAAGATCATGGAGGCATTGGCAAACAAAGGATAGTGGGGCATCTAGAAGCCATCAGAGCCCAGGACCATAGACAACATGGATTCACAGTGGGGACATCATGTCAGACAAATCTGGTTGATTTCTTTGACTGGGTGACAAAGAAGTGAATCAGAGTGGGCAGTGGACAATGCTTACCTTGATTTCAGCAAAGCCTTTGACACCATCCCACATAGGAGGCTGATAAACTACCTGGGTAGGCTGGGCATGGGGGAAGGGTGGTAAACTGGGTTAGAAACTGGCTAACAGACAGGAGGCAGATAGTGGTGGTAAATGGGGTGCAGTCTAGGGAGAGGGGTCTGGTGGGGTGCTGCAGGGTCTTCATTAGTAACATTGCAGAGCGGCTGAAGGAATTTCACCAAATTTTCCAACATAGCCATTTTAAGACCTCTGTTCATGAACAGTATCACTGTGATTTTCTAAATCTGTCCCAAACATTGATTGCGCACACTGACTGCGCCATTTATGCGCTTCATGCACAGAAACACATTTTTGGAGACATGTGAAAAATGACAGCTGTATTGCTCATAAGGAGGTGTAGTAAAATGGCAATGTTGAAAATCTAGGTGCAAGTATTAAAATTTGCGAAGTTACGGCGTGGGTAGGAACTGCAAGCATGCGCTCATAAAACAGTCATTTTTAAGAATTTTTCAGCAAATATTCAACATAGCCATTTTAAGACCTCTGCTCATGAACAGTGTTACTACGATTTTCTTAATGTGTCCCATACATTGATTTATACACCCGACTGCATCATTGTGCTCACGTGGGTGGAAACACATTTTCAGGTAAGATGTGAAAATGACAGCTGTACTGCTCATAAGGAGTGTGGTAAATAGGCAATGTTGAAAATCTGGGTAAGAAAATATTAAAAATTCACAAACTTATGAGCATGTGTAGGAACTGCATAACGCTTACAGCTCATTAAAACCTCATTTTAGGAATTTGTCACCAAATTTTCAACATAGACTTTTGAGAGCCCACCTTATGAAAACTGGCAGTGTCATTTCATTAATTGGTCCCAAAATGTGATTTCACGCAGTGACCGTGAAATCACCTTCAGGCTTCGATTAATGCCATTACAGTCTGGGAATTCATGAGGAGGGGCTCTAAAAGCCCATGTTGAAATTTGAGCTCAAATCCAAAAATACCCTGAGATATGCAACAAAGTTGAAAAAACCTATATATTCCATTATACAGCTTACGGCATTTCCTCATTTCGACGACTTTGAAGAGTGCAGACATGTTCCCGGTCCACCGAAGATCATCACGCCAAGCTCTGGAGGAAGTATGGGGTGGGGGGTGTGGGAGGCAGGGTGTGCAGTGGGTGGTGTGGGTTGTGAGGTCAGAGAGACTCGAGGACCGTTTTTGTTACAGGTTTATTTTTTTATTAAGGCGATGTGGGCGTTTGCCACGCTGGGGTAGGCTCCCAAGTGGCAGCTGAAAAAACTGTTTGAGGGGCTGGAGCCGACGGGGATTGGGCACCCCGTCGGCCATAACAGGCTTTAGCCATGCGGGTGGGCTCCAGCATGGCACCTGGAAGCTTTTGGGGGTGCAGCTGTGGAGCCAGGCGGGGATTGGGCACCCCATAGGCTATAATAAGCCTTGCCAAGCTGGGGTGGACTCCCAGCGTGGCACCTGGAAAGCTTTGGGGGCATGCAGCTGGTGAGGATTGGGCACCCCATTGGCTATAACAGTTTTGCCATGCTGGGGTAGGCTCCAGCGTGGCACCTACACAACTTTGTGGGGGAATGGAGCCAATGGGAGATTGGGCACCCCCACCAGCCATGCAGTGTGGGGGAGAGGCGCATCAGCACGCATTATATGGTGCGTGCGTGTGTGTGGGGGGAGGAGGCTGCTCACTAAGTGGAGCTCTCCTTTTCCAACTGTCACGTCACTGCAATTTCAACTGCTGTCATAGATGGCTGCAGCAGTGATTGGGAACTGGGCGCCTGCAAACACACTGACTGAATTGGAAGGGGTGCCACACCGAAACTGGATGATGGCACTGTGTTTGCACATGCGTGCAAGCAACATAAAAAGGGAAATTTACTGCTGAAGATATTATTAATACAACTGATGAAAATGAAGTAACACAACTAGAAAAAGAAAAGAAAGTTGGTGAATCCCTGATCAAAGTAATGCAGCATTGTCAACATTGCCAGAAAAATCAGCTAAAAGTAAAACACAAAAAGGTAGCCAAAACACTTGAGACCTAGAAAGTCAATGATTAAGGAAAAGGCTCTATCTAGTACCACTAGATGTGGCACTCCATGATATGCCACTCATGCATATTGGGCTTCTTCATCACAAAGCCATGCCTCTGATGAAAAACAGGTTGTAAATGTATGAGAACAAGATCACGATCACAGTGTATCAGTTACACGCTTCAAAGGTGATGAATCAGAATGTGATACTGTTGAGGTACAGGATGCCATCTGGGATCCCCACCCAAGAAAAAAACACATACAGCAAGCACCACCAGTAGCCACAGCCAGTAGTGGAAAACAATCAATAACCGTGGCAGCTCTTCTGGCAACAACCACAGTGTGCATGAAACAGGGTCAGAAACAACTGTCACCAAAATTGCTGCAGTTAGGTGGCATGGCGAAAAAAAGTTCCACCTCAGTTGTGTGGAGCTATTTTCATGTAAGTCCCAAAATGAATGTGTTGCTGTCTGCACCTTTTATCATCAGGAAGTTAGCAGAGGGAAACTGAAGGGTCAGTTCGGGACAACATCACTAAAAGGCATTTGCAAAGAGCACATCCAGTCGTTCAGCTGGGCAGCAGTCCTGAGCAAGGGACAAATATCTGTGATGAAAATAATCCTACAGACAATAGTGATGGTGAAGACTGAGAGACAGGGCAGAAAAAACATATTCAACTTCACTGACAAAACTATTTGGACAAGCTACAGTTTCGCCACTGCAATCCCATGGTTTTGTCCTCTGCACAAACTAAACAGCAGACCATTGTGCAATGCTGAACAAAAAGCTGCCTACAGTTGATCACATCAAGTCACAATAAAGTTAATCAGTTAATAACTGAATTTATTGCCAAGGACCTGCAACCATTTTGTGTGGTGGAGAATGATGGTTTTGGAGCCCTCTTAAAATATTTTGCTCCACATTATACATTATAACATACCAAACCATAAATATTTTGCGACTGTGGTTGTTCCCAAATGTACAGATGTATGCAAAGTAAAATAAAATGGGTTCTTCAAGAGAGTGAATGTGGTTCTGTGCACCTGACCACAGACATGTGGACAAGTTCTTAAACCACTGATTATATGTGCATCGCAGCACATTGGGTGTCACAGTCATCTTCAAACACCTCCACAAGTACAGTAGCAGTGTACAGTAAGGAAGACAAAGAATAGCAGCTCTTTGCATTAGCATGTTTGGTAAATCACACCACTGACAATATTTTGGAAAAGTTGTGTGACAAAATTTCCTGACTGGTTAGAGCCCTGGGACTCACTACTAATTTGTGTTTTCAGACAATAGAGCCAATATTGTTGGTGCATTGAAACGTGGTGGTTTTACTCACATTCCTTGCTTTGCACACTCACGAGCTTTCCTTTCCAGTGATAACAGTACAGTAACACTAAACTGCAAAGACAATCTGTGGCCATTTTAGTCACTCTGTAAAATCATGTGTATCTTGGCTGACATCCAGAAAGAAAAAAAACAGCTTGCCAATACAGCAGCTAAAACAAGATGTTCCAACAAGGTGGAACTCAATGCTTTACATGTGTAGAGACTTCTCACACAAAGATGGCAGTCCATGAATTTATAATGGAGCACAATGTGGCAGATGGCATTGTGTAGAATTCATTCCAGTGGAGCCTCATGGAGCATCTTACATTGCTCTTGACTCCTTTGAGAAGCAACATGACAACTTAGCATAGAAAATGCTACTCTAAGCCAGGCTATTCCCATCATAAATTTATTGCACAAGGAATTCAGGAAGCTGCATAGAGGTTTGACCAAAGGAGACAAATCTGGTGTATCCCTTATCGCTGACTGACCACGGTAATTCAAGTTGCAGAACACTTCACAATGACAGACAAACCATTCTTCTTTTCGCTCTTCCTGATCCTCGATTTAAAGAGTCCAGGAAATGATTTCTAATTGGTGACTGTTTCTAATGTTCCAGTTTACAAAAATGATATCCGTGAATCAAGATGATCCATATGTAACTGTACCTGAATGAAAAGTGATATGAAAAACTATGTTTTGCATTGTTTTTTTATGTAGGCAGCATTTGTTGCAGTTCTCTTCATGGAACAAGTGATCTGGAGTTTAACTCGTCACGGTTTGAGGAATTAACTCTAAGCATGTTTCTGATAGGACAATAGCTCATGTTTAAAGGCAAGGTTAGAGGAATGGTCAAATGTATGGCAGCTTAGATTCAATGCTAAGAAGTGTAAGGTAATGCACCTGAAACAAAAACCAGGGAAGAGTACACAATGGAAGGAGAATACTAACAACAACAAAATGGAAAGGGACCTGGGGTAGTCATATCAGATGACCTAAAGATGGGCAAGCAATGTGAGAGGGCAGCAAGGAGGGTTGGGGGATACTGGGATGCATGGGAGAGGCATCACCAGTAGAAAACAGGAAGTTATTATCCCTCTGTACAGACAGCTGGTGAGACCCCATCTGGAGTACTGCATGCAGTTCTGGAGACCCAATCTCCATAAAGACATAGACAGGATGGAAGCTGTCCAGAGGAGGGCAACAAAATGGTGCAGGGTCTGCACCGGAAGACATATGAAGAGAGACTTAAGGAGCTTAATATGTATAGCCTCGAGGAAAGGAGGAGAGGGGGACATGATAGAAACTTTCAAGTACCTCAAGGGAATCAACAAAGTCCAAGAGGGTAGCATCTTTCAAAAAGGTGTGCAAGAACAAGAGGGCACAATTTGAAGATAGAGGGGGCAGCTCAGAGGTAATTTAAGGAAGTATTTTTTCACAGAGAGGGTTGTGGATGCATGGAGCGGCCTTCCGGAGGAAAGTTGTGGAGTCAAAATCAGTGGTGGAATTCAAGCATGCATGGGATAGTCATAAGGCAATTCTGGGGGTGGGGGTAGGAAGAAGTAGGCTGCTGGTTAACTAGGATCTGCAGCTTATCCAGTAGGTAGAAATGGGCAGAGTGGGTGGGCCAAGCGGTCCTTATCTGCCGTCAAATTCTATGTTTCTATGTTGCTATTTAGCACTCTGTACTCAAACTGTAACTTAAGTTAACACTCCAAATTATTAGTTCCAGGAAAAAACTGTTCAGAATGTTGTTCATAAAAAGAAACAATTGAAAACAGTTTTCACATCAATGTTTATTAAGGTACAATTAAATATGGTTCATTTGGAGTCAAGTTTATCATTTCTCTTACTAGGAAAATTATTTACTGCTGCCAGTCAGCTTAGATTTCCTGTCCCATTTAAGTTGCAAGAGCTGCCTCCTTCAGATTTTGGTGACTCTTATCTTGAATACAAAGACATGCTGACTTCAGCAATTGCACATGAAAAGGAAGGAACTGTATTTGACAGTGCAGGTGAATTACGTGATGTGGATGCTGCATCTGATGATGCAACATGTATTGGGGACAACAATAATTTCCATTAGTGCGACCATGTACTCCATCACCAACATTGGGTAGTCCTGCACAAAGTCCTCTTTCATGGCTCTTGAAAAGGCATATCATTCTGAAAAGCACACAGGTGACTCTTAGACTCTTTAGTCAAAACTCATGGAAACTAATAATTCAGATGTGTCTGTCGTGAGCGCCTTCTTTTCTTTGTCTGATAGTGTGGATGACTATTTATGAGAACCACTCATTACAGTGATAACAGTGACAGTGTCAGTGTCAGTGGCTCAGTAGGTAACACACTCGCCTCTGAGGCCGGAGATCAGAGGGCTGTGGGTTCAGTTCACAGCTGGCACTTGAGTTACTATCCCAATACTGACACTGTAGTGCAGCATGAGAGGGTGCTGCACTTCTGAGGTGCTGTCTGTTGGATGAGATGTTAAACCGAGGTCCCATCTGCCTGGATTGGTGGTAGTTCAGGTGGATGTTAAAGATCCCATGGCACTTATCGAAAAGAGTAGGGAATTTTTGAAAAAGTGGGCTTCAATACAGAGCAAAACAAGAAAATACAAAACAAAACAGTTCATGCAATATTCAATGAGCACAGAAAAAGGTCAGCAAGAAAAATTAAACAGAAAAACCATGTATCACAATAAATCCATAAGTGTTGAGCTTTTTCAGGGAAAATCACTGAAAGTCCAAAACTCAATACACTGTAAAGAAAACTGAATATCAGAAAATAGTTCATCATACTGAACAGACCTTTGTTGAAGAATCAACATACATTGAGCATGCCACAAAAAAACGAATAACAACCAGCAATAAATAAACCGTATCAGCATGATAGAGTGGAAAGGTGCGTGGTCTGTGACAATAAATCTGAATATGTCAAGTAGCAAACTGAGGAACAGACCAACGGGCAGCAAGATACTGCCAAATGCCTTGCATATGGTCAATCAAGGAATAAATGTAATTGGATTTCGAGAAGCTGTGGACAAGTATCCCTAGGACAATACCTTTCAGAAAGCTGTTTATGTTTACTGTTTGCCTTCACCCCCAGGCAGCCATAATTACTTAGCCAAGTACAATCCCAAACAAAGTGGGAGATGTGGTTACTTAATAGGTGAAGCACTGAAGGACCCTGTCCCTGGGACAGTCTGAAACCCTGGAAAACCTTGTTGTTTGAAACCAAAATAGATTTATAAAGCTGTTTTCTGGTCAGTGTAATAAGTTGAGATGAAATGCTCCATTTAACAATATTCCAAAAAAATCTCTACCATATGAAGGTACTGGCAAGGAATGAGAAATGGAGGGACCGTAAAGGCCTAAGGGCCCAAGCTAGCTTCTGTAAGCTAGGCATTCACAAAGGGTTTCAAATCTTATCACCTGGTTTCAAGGTGGTACAAATGTTGTAAGAAATAAAGATACAGAGACATCAGACTCAGAAGCAGAGGTGCCAAAAATATTTGTAACACGGAGGCCACAACATCTAATAAATCTTGGGGAAGGGGCAAGGTGCCCAGAGGGAGTACTTAAAGTTGTGACAACTATATTCTGAGTCCGTCTCTTTACATTCCAGAAAGGGGTCCAAAGACCTTTCTGGTGCTAGTCCCAAAACGAAGCTCTTGCCATAAAGACTGAGCCCATCGTATTGTTAAGCAGTCATCTGTTTTTATAACAGCAATCTGTTCTTCATAGTCAAAATGAGTGCTATTAGACAAAGATATAAGCACTGCAATTGGTGTCTAAGTCGGAGATAATGTATATACTCAGCAGAGACTTGAGATGTGCTCTCTGTTGAAAAAACTATGCCAGGACTGTTTAATGTCCTCCCACCAATGTAGAATATCTGAGTAACATTCAACTACCAAGAGTCGGGCTAGAAATTCCTCTTCCATGCTAATTGCACAGAGGTGGTGGAAAGCACAGATTCATTTAGCCACCATTGGTTTTATTGCAGTGAGGTGCAGAGGTCCAGGTGCAAGTCAGCTGGAGAACCAAATGGTCTGAAAATTCATAGGCAGTACTTTCATATCAGAAAGTTCCAAAGCTGAGGATGCAAAACAAAGTCATCGTGTCCAAAAAGACCTTTAAAAGGTGTGCCCACCAGATGGGTAGGTGGCCGATAAACATCCACCAGTCCAGAAGAACGTGTGGTGGCATTCAGAAAATTGGAGTCACAAAACAATTTATCAGTTTGAGGCCCCTATCTACCCTGAAGAGGCCACAATTGAAACCCCAGCCCAGAACAGGAGTTGGGAAGTGAATAAAAAGGACGTATTTCCTTAAAAAAGCAATTCTCCATGCTTTAGTTTGTGGGGCAAAAACTGTAATAAGACAGAGACAGACAGAAAAATACAAGATGTCTAATAAAAAGCCCTACCGGGTGAATATCAACCAGTCTGGAGACCTTTAGAGCCGAAATGGCAAACAGAACACCCACCCCATCACAGGTATCCATTCTGGTGGACCAAAGGAAGGACCCAGGGTCCACTCCTTAGAGGTCTGATGGAGGCCCAAAAGGTCTTAAGGTGAGTGTCCTGAAGACATATGATGTCACTGCGTAAAGTATGCAAAAGAGCAGAGCACCAACTCTCTTCCGTGGAGCTTTAATGCTATTAAGATTAATAGTGCTCAAAGTAAGAGTGTGCATAAGGGCATAGGAGAGAAAATGAACCAAATGGAACAAAAAACACAGCTTAGGGTGGTTTGCACTATTGCCTAGTCCGTTTGGCAATGGAGCCATCAGTACCTTGTTCAGTATCAGTATTTGAGGCTTCTGAAGAGGCATCCATCCCATCATCCTCAGAGTCCCTCTCCGTCTCCATCAATGGAAGAGCTGCAAACTTATTGTCTTTCTTCCAAGAGGGATTCTCAACCTGTTGAGTAACCTGTATATGTTTAAGTTTTTGAGAAGCCTCACCCTTGCCTGGGTCACTTTTTTGGTAGAAACTAATTGAAAGGTAGTCGTCGGACTCAGGGGTGGGGGAGGCATAGTATCGCCCATCCCAGAAGAGGGAGCAACAATCAAAATAGAGGCCAGTGAAGTAGCAGCTGTACTGGGCACTGCAGGGTCTCATCTGTAGACATGCAGGGTCTGGAACTAGAGGGTAGTAGTGTCAGTCCCAGGCTGAGCAGGGGCAGTTGGCAGGTTCTCCGAGGCCAACACTGCAAGGCATGTTGGTGCTGGGCCAAATTGATAAGACCATCATGAGTAGGACAATCTGCCCTGTTATGCACAGCCCAAGGACAACCGACCATAAGCATGCCCAGTTTGTTCACACAGATTGCATTTAAATAGGTTAACGAGGCAGATGAAACATAACCAAAGTCCAAGTCAGTGCTACATCAGCATGGTGTCACAAGTAGAGCTAAGGTGCAAACTGGAACCACACTTGAAACAGGACCCAGGTTGCCCGCTGTAAAAGATGGAACCCCTGTCCTTCCCAGAAAAACACTAGGCAGATGCACAGGGCCTACATTAGTGGAGTGCAACTAACCTTAATCTTCCAGCCACCATCCTAGATTTGTTCACTATTCAATGTAGGAAAGGGTTTACCTAAAATTTCACAATGGTGCCCTAACTAAAACAAGATATACTCTAACTGAACACCCTCATTTTTAAACATGACTGTAATTGTCTTACTCAAGGGTTTAGTGAGGGATCTGCATGAAAAGGGACCCAAACAGGGGTATTTTTTCAAAGATTGATACTGAGCCCTGAACCTACCCAAATTAGAAATATGCTTGAAACTCACATCGAAGTTCTATTTCCTAAACTCTATAAGGGCATAAATTTCAGAAGAAAAATAATGCATTGATGTCTTCAACAATTCCTTAGCAACATACAACCTGTTAGGAGGATCCTCCAAGCCTCTTTTATAAAGGAGATGGACCACATTATGCCTAGGGGCGGCTCGCCTCTAGTAGAAAAGAGGTCAGCCAACTTAAACAAAGGGTCAGGTACAGACTTATTAGGTAAAACAGACACAGGTTCACCAACCGAGGGACCGCTTGGGAGGTGTCCTGCAGCGGGTAACAACAGACACAGAATGGGAAGATAGTGCATTAGCATTAGGAGACAAAACAGAGTCATTACCCTGGGTGAGTTGGAGCTCCGGCCTGTCATAAGATCCTTTGCCACAGGAGAGGAAAAGCCACAGTCAGGCCCCGAAAGGACCGATTCTTAGTATTGGGAGTCCAAGAACCAGAAGGTGCCTGTACCCATTCCACATCCTGCAATGCTTTTCAGGAGTCCACTCAACAGAGCCCACATCTGAGTCCACAAGGTCACCCCCATATTCAAGGAATGTGGTGGCAGTACAGTTGGAGCTGGACAAACAGGCCCTATTAAAGGCTGAGCAGAAGGTAGAAGATGTTTACCCAGTCTGGGGCACGCCCAACAGAAGGCTGTAAAAATCTGAGTGTCAGAATCCTGAGGCTGCAGGCACACAGGGACAGACCCGTCTTTCACTGCCAGCCTCGTACTATGTGTCCCGGGGAATATTGTGATTGGACACTTCTGGGTAGCAGTCCACCAAGGAGAAAGCCGTGGAGAAATAACTACCTCCTGTGAATCCATGACAGCAGCAGCATAGACCTGAGAAGAAGAAATGAGACCGAGAGCTGTATCAAGTTCTCGCAACTTCTGTAGCTGTTTCGTCCATTCCAAATGTAGAAATGCAAGGTGGGACAACATCACATCCTGAGGGACAGCATCGGTGGGTGCCAAAAGGCTGAGGTTGAACCAGGAGTTGAGAAAAGCAGGAACAGAAGAAGGAGTAGCGTCCATCAAATCAACCAAAACGACATCATCCACAGGTCCAGGAGGTAAAGCAGTCTGTTCAGGTAGGAGAGAAAGTGTAGGGTCAGGTAACAAAGAAACAGCAGAGGGAGAGACCTTCTCACCCTCCAAAGACACAACCGGCTCCTCCACAGGTTCTGAGAGACTGGTCATCCTGCAGAACAGCCAGAGGTTCCCCTACTGCAGAGTAGGGAATTTCCCGTGTCCTGACCAAATTTCCCTCTTTCACTAAAAAATACCACCAACAGCTTAATCTGGTTCAAGGTCAGTTGCCATTCATCTGTATCCCTCCCCCGGTCGTGCCTGAAAATAGGCAGGATTTGTCTAGTGCACATACCGGTCAACAAAACTAAATAAAAATTAAAAATAAATAAATAATAAATTAATTAATATTACTGACGACCTTTTGAATACCAGCTGGAAAGAAAAACATCTGGACTGCACTGTCTGCCTTTGCCATTAAGCTTTGTAGTTGCCTCCACACTAGCGTTTACTGTGAGTGTATATTTAGCACAGCTGGAAATGTTGTCTCTGATGCATGTATAAGGCTTACTCCTGAAAATGCACAGCACCTTACCTTCCTAAAAGTCAATTCATCAAATTCTCTTACCAGTTCAGTGAAGAGTGGCAGGAACATAAAAGCAATGATAATGAACAGCTGCAAGAGGTGTCTCCAAATAAGGTGCTTCCTGGTGGTGTTTGAAGATAATGATATTATTTAATTTAGAGGACAAAGGTCAGCAGCCATAACAGAAAGATCAAGTAAAAAATTCCTTCTTCTGAGGTCACAGTGTATATTACATCATATGTATTGCTGTATGTGTTTTTCAAATTACATAGAAACATAGAAGTTGACAGCAGATAAGGAACCACAAGGCCCATCCAGTCTGATCATTTTTCTGCCTTATGAATGTGTCCTAGGCCTGTACTCTGTCAATGGCCTATCTATTCATACTCATCTGTATTGCTCCTTTATGCCTATCCGTGCCTGTTTGAAGCCCTGCACTATATTCATATCCACCACTTCCCGAGGTAGGCCATTCCATGCATCCACCACCCTTTATTTGAAAAGAACTTCCTCACATTACCCTTAATCGGCCTCCCTCTAATCTCATGCTGTGTCCCCTTGTCCTGCAATTTTCCTTGTATTGAAACATGTTAGACTCTTTCACCTTGTTAATGCCCTTAAGATGTTTGAATGTTTCGATCATAACACCTCTCTCCTCCTTTTCTCTAAGGTATACATATTGAGCTCCGTTAATCTGTCCTCATATGTTTTCAGATGTAGTCCCTGCAACATTTGGTTGCCCTTCTCTGGACTGCCTCCATTTTGTTAATGTTCTTGTGCAGGTGCAGCCACCAGTACTGCACACAGTACTCCAGATGGGGCCTAACCAGTGTCTTGTAAAGAGGGATTATTCCTCCCTCTTATGACTTGTGATACCCCGACAATACACCCTAACATCCCCTAGCCTTACCTGCTGCTTTAGTGGTCTGCTTGGATGATTTTAGGTCATCTGTGATGATGATCCCCAAGTCTCTTTCTTCCCTTGTGATTGCCAGCAACTCCTCTCCCAACATGGGTGGCTTCAGGGTTTCTCTTCCCTATCGCATGATCTTGCACTTCTTTGTGTTAAACCCCAGCTGCCACTCTTCTGACCATTTGCCAGCTTATCCAGATCTTGTCTCATTCTGCCCACCCTATCTGGATCATCTACTCTGTTGCAGATCTTGGTGTCATCTGCAAACAGATAAACCCTACCCTCCAGTCCATCTGCAATGTCACTGATGAAGATACTGAAGAGGACTGGCTCCAGGACTAATCCCTGAGGTACCCCACTTGTGACTTGCATCTCTTCTGACTGTATACCGATACCACCACTCTCTGTTTTCTGTCTGCCAACCAGTTTGCCACCCAGCTGACCAACTTCTGACCCACCCCAAGCCTACCCAGTTTATTAACCAATCTTCTATGTGGAAAAGTATCGAAAGCTTTGCTGAAGTCAAGGTAGGTGACATCAACTGCACCCTTGGTCCACCACTCTGTTACCTAGTCAAAGAAATCTATGAGAGTAGTTTGACAGGAACTCGCTGTTGTAAACCCATGCTTTCTTGGATCCTGTGCTCCTATGGATTCCAGGTGTTGCACTATCCTTTCCTTAAGGAGTGCCTCCATAGTCTTGCCCACTACTGAGGTAACACTGACTGGTCTGTAGTTCTCTGTCTCCTCCTGCTACCACTCTTGTGGAGCAGGATCACATGAGCCCTTCTCCAGTCTTCTTTTTTTTAATCCCCTCCTGCCTGCCCTCAGTGTCCACTCCTTTGGGCCGTCCATCCCATTTCAGCCCCTGACCTCAGGATCTGCTCCTAGAGTGCTTCTCCTCCTGTCTCCTACCTGCACATTGGGGTCTGTCCGAGAATTAGTGCTGGTCTGAATGGCTCAGGGCAGCCATCATCTAGGACCACCAAGAGTTTTCCATTTTCTGTGTCCTTGTTTTCCTCACCCCTGGGCAGCCGCGAGGATGTAAGTCCAGAGAGGCGATGTGCTGATGCACGTCTCTCCCAAGTGCCTAACAGCATCCCCTTCCCCGACTCCGATGAATGGAGCCACCAACCCCTCAAGGCGGTGCACCCACTGGTTCTCTCAGGACACCAGGCGCATGTGCGCCTCTGGTATCCCTCCTCGAGGAGGACAGCATCCGTTGGGACACTCAACCCTCCTTCCTCACCCGACCGACCCCCACCGACCGAGTCCATTCCCAAACCCAGGTCACCGGCACAGCATGAGCTGTGGCATCCAGCGCCTCAACCCTCAGCACCACCAGGCCACCTTCTTCAGTCTTCTGGGACCTCTCTTGTGCTCAGAGACTCACTAAACAGTTCTGATAATGGCTCTGCTATTTCCACCCTTTGCTCCTTTAGTACCCTGGGATGTGTGCCATCAGGTCCTATTGCCTTGTCCACCCTGATCTTGAGCGAGCTCTTGTAGGACCCTTTCTTTTGTGAAGACTTGTCACACCTCCCTTCCCCTGTGTCCATGGTGCTGAGCTGTGGGCCCTACCCCTACCCTACCTTTTCCTCAGTAAATATTGAGCAGAAGTATCTATGTAGGATAGATGTTTTCCTTGGTCCTCCTCCACACTCCCCTTATGACCTTTGATCTTAATATCCTCTCTGGACTTTCTCCTTTCACTAATGTATCTCTAGAGTCTTGTCCCTTTTTACTGTTCATGCTAGTGTTTCCTCAGTTTGGCCTTTGCCTGCCTTACTGCCTTCCCTGCTTCCTTAGGGAAGTTTGGTATGCCTCCCTACCTTCGTCCTGCTGTGTCCCTTATATTTCCTGAAGGCCAGTCTTTTGGCTCGGACTGTTTCTGCTACTGTTTTGAGAACCAAAGTGGTTTCCTCCTTCTCTTGCTTTTGATTTTCTCCTAACACAATTGGATATTGCTTCAAGTATTGCATCCTTAATGCTTGCCCACTTTGCCATACCCCTCACATGTATTTCTTCTTGCCAGGACTAACTTAACTCTGCTGGCCATCTTATCAAAGTCAGCTCCTCTGAAGTCCCATAATTTTGCCTTGGAGATGGGATGATTTAGTTTCAATTTGGGAACCCAGGTGGAGTATAATTTGTTTATTCAGCAAGTTAAAAATACAAACAGGGCACAGGCAGTTAACTGCTGGATGTCTGGGGTGGAGGCAGGACCAAGGAGGAGTAACACAAAGTAAAGAAAATACCTATGTCACACATGGCTGCAGTGAGTGCTGGCCCCAGTGGTCTTCATGTCCCACCATGCAGATCCCCACTGGCTTGACAACAGGGGAGCAGTGATGGGGATAGAGACTGGCAGGAGGGCTTCATGGCAGGAGTAGGTGATGGTCAGGTCAAACAGCTGTACAAAAAAAAAAAAATACTGCAATTATTAGTTGTTGAAGCTTGGAGGATATATCAAAAGCTGCAACGCTGGGGCAAGGTCAATTACATAAGTTACAAACACAAGTGATAACAAAATAATTGGAAAATCAGGCAGGAGTGTGTGGGATGGTTTGGATCCCACAATGATGCTATAACACCAAGTAGGCAAGCAAAGTAATTACAGATAAAAAACTACATCTCAAGTCAAAGGGATGGAGAGATGGCTGGGGCCCCATCACATATCCTGCTTATGCTGTCTGTCTCCCATCAAAAGAATGCCAGACTCAGTGAAGGTCTGCACTCTGCTGTTGAATTCATTGGTCTCTCTTTCTGTCTAATGTTTGACACACTGCCTCTTTTCACCGCAAATCTCAAATAACTGCATACACTGGACTTGATTCAAATGTTTGGAGACTAAGTCCTATACCGCAACTCAGTTGCAGTTTGAAATCTCCACAGCTGCAGAGACTGCTATTCACATTTGCAGCAGCTGTGGAAGATGTTATGACTGGTCCCATCAGCCATTACATTTTCTGCAGCTGTAGGGATGTCCACGGCAACACCACCTGCAAGCTGCCATAAATTATGGAGCTGGTTGTAAACCGGCTCCACTTTTGAAATACTGTACAAGTGGGAGAAATTGTAGTTCTGCAGGTAACAATCCACTTGTGCGAGTTTTCCTGCAGCTGTAGGATTTTCAAGAGTTTTGTGAATCCAGCCGATTGTTTCTCATAAATGTCATATGGTGGCTGACACACAGGATTGGCAAGAACAATAGTCAGTTTATTTTATTGCTGTTGACTGCTTGTTGACCTTGAAAATGACACAAAATTACAGATACAAAATATTTTATTTTAAAAAGGTTATGTTTTATTTTTTTTAACAGAGGGATCTAAAAGCATAATACTGACAGATTTCTCATACTCAAATAGACTAAAATAGGTCTACAATTCATCGAGTAAATCAGAACCTTTTGTAAAGAAATCAGTCGGAATCAGAACCGTGTCACAGCCAACCCATCTATCCCTATACCCAGCAGCTATGATCTTACCATTTTCCATACTAAATGCAATTTCAAACAATAATCACTGTCCTATGTACCAAATTGCTATGACTCATTAGGTAAAATAGAATTATCTGAATGTCTAATAGTTCTGTTAAACTGTGATTACCCTGTATCCAAGCTGTACAATAAACTTGAATAAAAAAAGACTACTTGGGGCAGATATTCAAAATGTAGCGCGGTGCACAAACCAATAGTGCGCAATATAAGCAGGACTAGCACAGAGCTGTGATATTCAAAGGACCAGTTAGCATCGCCGCAATCCCCAATAGCACAGGGCAAAACGATAATGTATGCAAGAGGCAAAGTGAGGAGGAGGCCTGCATACATGCGCTACAGGATATTCAAAGCCATAGCACCACACTAGGACACGTAGCGTGATATGTAGTATAGCACGAGCTACCACCTATAAAAGGATGGTCTTAACCAGGGCAAACTACTAAGGGGAGGACCACACCAGGAAGTGAAATGGCTGCAGTGCCGATAGCAGTGATGCTGCCACTGATGGCAGCAGTAGTGGAGAAAGGCGGAAGGAGCAGGCCCAACATGGGCGCAATGCAAGCCAAGGAGACAGTATGCTGCAAACAGGTGGTACCAGCCCAGAGTCTCCTTCAAGACCCTGCCAGATGTGCATCATTGGCCAGTACAGGATGAACATTCTGTTGAGGCAGCTATGTGAACTCCTGCATGAGCAGCTGTGCCCGGCAGCAGATGCAGCCATGTCATGACAGTAGAGAGAAGGTGACAGCAGCAATATGCTTTTTAGCCACAGGGACATTACAATGACCAACAGGGGCACCATCAGGTGTTCAGCCTGCCACCTACCTCCTGACCCAGTTCCTAAAGCTTTCCTGCCACATGCTGGGTAATTCATAGTATTCCCCTGCACAGCAGCAGAGTGCAGAGAAACCATGCAGCAATTCCATTGAGTTGTGCACCTACCAGTGGTACTTGGTGCCATTGACTGCACCCGTGTCCCCATCCGTGCACCACCTGGTGATGGCAGTGAGGTGTATATCAACAGGAAGGGTACCACTCCATCTATTGCCAGGTGGTGTGCGATACAACTGGGTGCATCAGCAATGTCTATGCGCAGGTACTCGGGAGTGCCCATGATGCCTTTATCTGGCACTCATTCCAGCTGTGCCAGGCATACGAGGAGGGCAGGATACCCAGTGGGCACCAAGTTGGTGAATAGCAGCAAACAAGGCACACACACACACAGCAGGGGTGGGGATAGGCAGGGAAGTCAAGGAAGGGGCTTGGGAGAGTAACACAGGTGGTGCAAGACAGGAATGGGCAGACAGCAGAACATCACTAACAGGTGCACATCTCTGAACAGGGACAGTACCTATCCCCTGTGACCCTGGCTACTGACACGGTACCCCAATCGGCCACAGTGGCCAAAGAGATGAACTATGAGGCACAGCCACCACCAGAAACATCATAAAGAAGGTGTTTGGCATACTGAAGATCAGCTTCGATGCCTAGACATGTCAAG
This sequence comes from Neoceratodus forsteri, assembly GCA_016271365.2. Classification (NCBI taxonomy): domain Eukaryota; kingdom Metazoa; phylum Chordata; order Ceratodontiformes; family Ceratodontidae; genus Neoceratodus; species Neoceratodus forsteri. Next base: position 276,601,479 of record CM057451.1, read on the forward strand.
GCGGTGCCCTACAGTATAGACCTCCGGTGGTATGCGTATCTTTCTATCCTGTTATATGCAGCACAACATAGCAATGAACCATGGGATACAGGCACTGAACCTGAGGGACAGGCTAACAGTGACCCAGAGCCAGCGGTCAGGGGATAGTGGAGCAACTCGAGAGGAGGATCCTCGAATGGCCCGCAGGACCCTGGAGCACAGGGCCACCATCATCAGGACACTATCACAGGCCAGAGGGTGAGTACAGACAGCACGGCAACAAGGCGCAGTACAATGGTAAAGAGTTTATTATGTATGAACAAGCAAAACAGTGCCGATAACCAACAAAGCATGTGCACAACACTGTGGTACTGAATGCACATGTGACAGCAGTGTGATGGATGGGTTGTCAGGACACACATGTGATGAGGACATATAGCCATGGTACAGTGATATGGGCAATGCCTGATGTGTGCAGCAGTGAGGAAGGGACACCATGGCTGTGCATGTGTGAATGTGCAAGTGATGGTGTGTGTGTGTGTGTGTGTGTGTGTGTGTGACAGCATGAGTGCAAGTGTGTGCAGGTGTGTGGAAGTGCTAAGGTGCACATGTGAGTGTCAACAGTGCACATGTGCATGGCGGTCATGCCCATTTCTGGTGGCTACCACCATGCACACGACGCACACCACACATGTGTGACACAGGGCCAGAGGTGCGCTGAGCTGAGGACACAGTAGGGGAGGACCACAGTGAGGCTGGGAGGGCAGACTGCCTGTGCTCCCACTGATCAGCAGAGCTGGATAGGGTGGCTGGATGCCCACGTGTTGCTGGGTGCCTGCGGTCACGCATGATGCAGTGGTACTCATGTCAGTGTCAGTTCTGCAGCTGCAAGTGGCATCGCCTTGAGCCCCTGTGCCATAGGCACTCTGACCCCTGCACAGCCTGCTGCCCACTGCACCCTGTGCAGCACTGTGGTGGGGTCGACCACCTTGGCCATGAGCTCAACAAAGCAGTGGTCCAGTGTGGCAAACCATGTGTCCCAACCTGTTCTCAGCCTGCTGTTACACCCATACGAAACCCAGGGACACTGACTCCAGTATCTGTGAGGCTCATGCCTGAGCTCCTCCCCAGGCCATACAGGCCCAGCTGGGCCTCCTGCTAGGATGTGTGCGGCCTGGAGCAGAGGCGGGCCCCAGGGGCATCCGGCCCATGGCTGCATCACCCTCAATGGCAGCTGGTGCCTGCAGCTCAGCATGATGGGGACGCTGTTGCACAAGCAGAATGTTCTGCTGCTGCAGGCCACTGGTGGTGAGTTGTGACCCCTACTGGACCTGCACCACTACCCATGGAGGGCACCGTATGTCCAGTGGGGCACACAAGGCCACCACAAGGCCAACCACCAGCTGCATGGATACACCCATGCTGGCATGAAATCCACCCCCTAGCACCCATGTTGCAGACTGCACCCTGCCCTACCCCTGTGCCCCACTTCCACAGGCCTCTCCTTGGGCAGGATATAACCCCCTGCAGCACATCTGACTCCATGTCGCTGGTGGCTGTCAGCAGGGTCACTTTCCCACCACTGAGATCCTCCACCTGGTCATCCTCCAGGGCTGCACTGAAGTCCAGATCCCCACCACCATTGGAACCCTCCCGGCAGGTGTACCCCATGTCCAAGTGAGTGCAACACATGGTGCGTGACCGAGGTTCCACAACTGGCACCTAGTCCAGAGGTCAATGGCAGGTTCTCCTTCCTCCGGTCCCATGGCAGCCATCCCAGCCTCGTCTTGACACACTGCAAGCCCTGCACACACCTGTGGAAGAAGATGGGACAGAGTCACTGACCGATATGTGCACAGTGTGCCTCACCACCACCAGTACATGTACACCCTAGGATACATGCCACATGACAGACATGCACGCCTCACACAGCAGCCCACAGACACAGACCATGGCCACATGCACACACTCACACCACAGTGCACATGTCCCAGCCTGTCAGCTGTGGTGGCAGCCTTGCTGGGCATGGTTTGAATGCAAACCCACCCCATGTGTACAGTGTACAGCAAGCACCTCCACGGTGCACTCCAGGCAAACGCCAACACCAACACCCAGCACCTGTGCAGTGACACCATGCAGGGTGCACACACGCAGAAATAGATCTGCCCTAGTTGGTGTGAGAGGCATCTCAAACCCTCCACCTGACATACCGCAACTGCCACTGGGCAAAGTGTGGATGCCACCACAGCCATGAGTGGGTCCTCCTACCACTGTTGTGTGGATTAGGACCACCCCAGTCTGCAGTCCATCATGGAGCCACTGTGCCCCTCCTTGGCCAGGCACAGCAGGTCACCCAGTGCACAGGGACAGGAGCTGGGGAAGTGAAGTCAGCCAACCTGGTGCAGCTTGTGCAGCAGAAACACAGACAGCTCTTTGGAGAGATCAGGAGGTGACCTCCCACGAGCAGGTGTGGGCATCCATTGCCAGGTGACTGACAGAGTGGGACGGGCATTCTGAGGGGTGCAGAGTGCCATCACAGGTACACAGACCTGTGCCACCACCAAAGGAGCCAGCTGGGGCATACAGATGCATGGTGCATGAGGGCACTGTGTCAGTGCCAGGTAAGTGCCTGTGCATGATGCTCCATCCACAGCGTGTGTCTTGCTCTGCCCTGAGTGTGCATGCATGTGCCTGTGTGTGTGTGGGTGTGTGTGTGTGTGGCATGTGTGTACATGTGGGCGCACTGGTGTATCCACAGGTGTGCTGGTATGCAGGGGTGGTGGGTGCCATTTGGCACTGGTTGTGGGACACGTTGGGAGGGCACAGTGGTTCGGGAGGCACGGCTGCCCACATGTGCCAGGTGGCCAACACGGTGGTGGTGGTGGTGCATGTGTGGTGTATGCTGTGTCTGGGGGAGCACTGCAGTCATGCCATGTGCAGCCCCGACCATGGCCATGCCATGGTGTGTAGGTGTTGGTGTGTGCCATGTGGGCGGCAGGACATGCTACAGGACCATCCTGCAGCTTCCACCAGTGTGGTGCAGGGGTGCTGTCACACAGGCACTGGACTGCCCTACCCAGCTGTGTGTGCCTCCAGTCGCTGTGCACATGCATCCTTCACATTGCACCACTGTGCCTACATGCCCTATGTGCCTGGTGCATGCTCCATGGGTCTAAGGGTCCACTGTGTGGTGTTCTCTGCATGCTATCACTGTCCCTGGGTTGCCCAAAATGTATGGTGTCATGGTGGTGGGCGTGTATCTTGCTGTGGCACTCACGGTTCATGCTGTGCATTACACTAATGCTGCTGTTTCCTCTGTTCACTGTAGAGTGGACTGTGCAGTCAGTGCAGGGAGAGGGGACCAGGAGCAGTCCCAGGTCACATCCAGAGGAAGCCCGAGGGTGCTGGCCATGCAGCAGTGGACACAGAAGAGTAGCTCCATGAGCAGTGTATTGTTGCATGAGTACATCTCTTTCTTTATTTATGCTGTGCCTCTGTATTGTAATGTACCTTCAGTGGGATGACATTGACTTGTGCTGGATGTTTGACCACCGTGGGCTTCATGCCAATGCTGCTGTGGCTTTGTGCTGTGTTGCGTAACATTGTCCCATGGTGCTGCCATTGTGTGGTTGTCCGGTTGCCATGCCCTGTGGTAGGGGCGGTATGTGTAGTGTCAGCATGCTTGGCTGGCATTGCCATGCTGTCCACATTCAGCGCTTGGCCTTGATTGGCTGGTTACCTACCATGTAGGTGTTCTGGCTGCAGGCCACCGCACACATTGCTGTCCATGGGCCAGGTGTGGCAGCAGCTCGGTGCATCCCTGCAGATATGGGCGCCCTGTGGGCATGCATCACCTGCAGGTTGGTTGTTCCCTGGCTTGGGTTGGCCATTGGCCACCCATTGTGCTTGCGTGTGCTGTTCCCGTGCCCCAGTTGTTTGCTGTTGTATTCTGCTTTCTGGCACATTGCTATCTGTCTGTGAGTAACCCGTCCCAACATGTGGTCACCCATGTGCATGTTGTTATGTGGCCCTCACCCACTGCCATCCTGGGGACCACCTGTGTGCCTGCACTGTATCACTGTGTGCAGTGCTGGGGTGGGTGGTGTACAATGTGCCATGGTTCCATCGGGCTTGATGTATCCATGTGTATGGGTATTGGGATGGGGCCTTTGTCTACAAGGCCTGCCCTGTGGCACCTGCCGGGTGTGCCTGCCATTGTGTTCCTCACCACCACTTGGGCATGGCTGTCAGGACATGCTGTCCTTCCCTATATTGCCACCTGTGGCTGCAGTATGCCTCCTAGCCAGTCTCCCATCCTCACCAGCTCCCCCTTCTCTTGCAGGACCACTCCCATCATCTCTGTTGGCAAGTAGACCAGAGGAGTCAAAGGGCTCAGAGGATCTCCTGCAGCACATTGTCCGGCAGCAATGAACACTCATTGAACAGCAGGCAGTCTAATTTTGGAGACCAGGAGGGTGGCAGCTGTCCTGGAGGCACGTCTACCAGATCCGTCCCTTGCCCAGCCATGATCTTCACCCGTTCCCTGATGTCCTCCCCCACCCCTTGTGGACTGCTGTTTATCCTGGCCTCTGTTCCATTCCCCTGTTTGTGTCCATCTCCCTTTAGTCAAGTCAAGTCACATTTATTTAAAGGCGCCCAATCCTGAAGGCTCAGGCGCCATACAAAACTTAACAGCATTTCATACCCGTATAATCATAAAATTTACAACAAATTTAAAAACATTAAAAAACACAAAATGAACAGAATTACACCCAAAAAGCCTGCATAAATAAGAAGGTCTTCATGAACCTTGAAGGCAATTATAGTGGGGCCTCCTAACTACTGCTGGCAGAGAGTTCCAAAAAGCGGAAGCGGCATCACTAAAGGCTCGGTCACCTGCAGATTTCAACTCTCGCTCTTGGAACATTTAGGAGGCCACCACTAGAAGAGCGGAGATTTCGAGTAGAGGAAGAAGGTACCAGGAGATCTGACAGGTAACCAGGGCCCTGTCCGTGTAGGGCCTTATAGGTGAAAACCCACCTTGAAAGCACTCTCCACCTGACAGGCAGCCAGTCAATTCGACGGCCAACACGGGGTAATATGACAAAATTTATTTTGCCCAGACAAGAGCCGGCAGCAGCATTTGCACTAGCTGCAGTCTGTGGAGAGCAGCCAGAGACCAGGATAGAGAGCATTACAGTAGTCAAGCCTAGAAATGACTAAGGCATGTATCAAGGTAGGGAGGTCCAGAGACGGAACAAGGGCTTAATCCTGGCAATGTTTCTAAGATGGAAAAACAGGAATGTACCATGGAAGAAATCTGAGCCTCCATGGACAAATTCCTGTCAAGAATCACCCCAAGATTTCACACCCAAGGAGGCCATCAATGACGCAGCTCCTAGCACAAGTCCAGTTGCAGAGTCAGAGGCCATCCCATCACAAACTCTGTTCGACTCCACTACCAATACCTCAGTCTTGTTGGGGTTCAGTCGGCCTACAGCTGGCTGCCATCCAGTCGCTAATCTCAGCCAGACAGATATTTAATACATCCACTGCATTTGATGTTGCTGGGGCAAAGGATAAGTATAGCTGAGTATCATCAACATAGCAATGAAAACTCAGACCATACTTCCTAATGATCCCCAGGGGCAGCATGTATACTCACGAACAACATTGGGGCCAGTATCAAACCCTGAGGGACTCCACACAAGGGGCAAGATGTAGATGAGAAATTTCCCATCACAACCCGCTGTCTCCTATTGGTGAGAAAGGACTCAAACCACTTGATGACATTACGGTGAGTCCGCACAACTCCCTCAAGCGAAAAAGCAACACACAATGGTCCACAGTATCAAATGCTGATGAAGATCGAGGAGAACAAAATTGTCTTGTCCCTCAGTCTAGCCCTGAGGAGGTAATTTGCCTCGAACTAACGCAGTTTCGGTGCTGTGTCTGGCCAAAGCCGACTGGAAAGGATCATATAACTCATGAGTTATTGAAGTGTTCCTCCAACTGAAGCGATACCACCTTCTCAACAATCTTCCCAAAAATGGGAGATTGGAGATAGGATAGTAATTGCCCTGACCTCCGGGTCCAAAGAAGATTTCTTTAAAGGGGTCACCAGAGCCTCCTTCAAGGCATCTGGAAGACACCTGACTCAAGGAGCACTGGACAATCAGAGGCAAACACCGGGCCAACAGAGTCAATGCATCTAATTAAGAAACACGTTGGCACTGGGTCCAGCTCACAAAAGGTATGCTTCAAGTTGACTGCCACCTCGATAACCTCACGGACCTCCACTGGCCTAAACTCTCCCCAACTTGGCAGAGTGCACTCAGCACACAACTGGCGACCACTATCAGCAATGGTATTGCTGGCTGAAGACTTCCCGCCGGATCAAAGACATCTATCTAGGAAAAACAAAGGCAAAATCCTCACAATCCTCATTTGAGGAAATTCTTGGGGCTGGAGACAAACAGGATGGAGAAGTCTGTCAACAGTCCGGAAAAGTGAGGCTGGTCGGTTTCTCCAGCAGCAATCTCGAGACAAAATGCTGTCTTCTTTCAGTTGATTGCCTCTGATATGCACAATAATGCACATGAGGACCAGTTTGTCCATCTCAGGAGGGACTTTCTCCCATTACCATTCTGTAAATATTGTGGATGTGTACATATGTTTTTCTTGCCACTGTATTGTTAGTCTTTGATATCATAGTTGTAGGACTTTTCTTGCTAGCCCTCTTATTTGTATTGTTCTGTGTTGGGGGGTTGCTTTGACATTTGTAGGGATTGTACAGTTAGCCTTGTTAGTTTGTTGTTGGTTCATCCAGTTGTTGTTCATGGATTAGTTATGTTGTTGTTTTTTTTTTTAATTTGGCCTTAGCTTTCTGTGTGTACTATTCAGTTGCCATTATTCTGTTGCTTATTACATTCATGTTCCTACAGTTTACTGTGTCCTGTGTCATTCTTGGGTGCTGGGGCATTCGCTTCTTGTGTACTGCTCCTTAGTTCTCATGCATGGGTCCTGGTGGTTGCTTGCCATTCACATGCCTATGTGTCATTTCCTGGGTTCTGCACTGCAGTCTGCACCTGGGACCCTGTTCTGGGCTCTGTTTCATTAGATGTGTCCCAGGGCAGGCTGACTCCCTTTGCACTGTGTTCCACTGGGTGTTTGTACTGCCTGCCAGGGTGCTATATTCAGTGCTGTCTTGTTTGCTATATTCAGTGCTGTCCTAATCCCTGGGCAGTGTTTGCCCTGCACTCCTGGCCCTGCTTGCCTGGCTTCCTTTGCTTGCTATATTCTGCTGGTTTGCACAGGCTATTCCTTTTGAATATTGCTTGCTTTCTGCTCTGGGCAAAGTTGCCCACCAGGCAGTGCTAACTTTGCCCAGGGCAGGGTTTTGAATATCTGACCCCAGAATCATATTTGGGATAATAGTGAAAAGGAGACTATCGTGTAGGGACTTTAACCTCCCAGACATAAATCTGAAGACACTTAAAGCTGACAGTGCTCAAAGCAAGGCATTCTTAGATGTGTTGCATTATGCACCATATTTTTGGGGCCAGCCAGGAGAGCTATCATCCTAGATCTGCTACTCATTAACTTCAGAGGTGACTGTACCCACAGAAATGAAAAACCTCTTAGTGCGAGTGATCACTCAAGCATTATATGTAGTTTCATTATTAAAGGTTAAAATCAAAGGGGAAAACAGATCTTTAATTTCCAAAAGGTAACTACCAAATAATTAACAAAAACATTCTAAATGGAACTCTCAGGAGACAAAGACAAAGATATTAACGTATGTTGGCGCTTATTGAAAAACAAACTACTAGAATTGCAGGAAAAATATATACTCCAAATCAAAGTATATAGCAAAAAGGTGAAAAAAGTCTCACTCCAGAAATTCAAAACATACTAACAAAAAGGACATTACAAAATTTGGGAAAATAATCAGACTGAGGTAATAAACAAACATAACTTAAGGCAGAGGCAAAAGCAAATTCTACAAGCCAAAGACAATTTGGAAAATAATCTGGCTTGGATAGAGTAACCCTAAAACCTTGTACTCATACATCAATTCATGCAAGAAGAATAACAATAATGTGGGACTTCTCAGTGTTAGCAACAGACAGGTAAATAGTGTGAGAGGAAAGGTGGAAGAGTTTAATTAGTATTTCTGTTCTTTAGTTTCCAGATGCCCAGGAACACCAGTAACACAAAGTGTTGAGAGTAATTTAATACGAATTAAGGGGAGGATGTAACCAAGGACCTCATACACCTGGATAGTAAACATGCATTTGTCAATGCTTCTAATGTTGTCTTGTTGGTGTGTTGGCAGTGCATTGGTAGTGCAGGAGTTAGAGGGACGATAATGGTAATTTACTCACCTGGTAAAGGTGGATGCACGAGCATCACCGCACAGCATCCTCATTCATTACCTTCTGGGTTACGTCCATCTCATAGGCTAGTGATGCACATGTGACCAGATGTTTGAAATCTGACCTGTCTAGGTCCTCTTCCTTGCCACAGTGCTCCAGTTCAAGTCTTTCAAAGCTGAAGGTTCCTAAGAGTACTATGGTAAATACTGTTAATGTGTGAAAGTTATTTATAATGTGAAGCAGCTGAACTCAGAATTGAGTCACATGTTGTAGATGAGAACAGATGTATTTCCTATTTGTTATGTACTAGGGTATTCCAGCCCGTACTGCATGTATGCGGTGTTTGAGTCATTAAATCAGTAGCTGTTTACGTCATCCAATATTACCAGGTGGGTCTGGGGTTGCTGTAAAGGTGATGCTCATGCAATCACCTTTACCAGGTGAGTAAACTACCACTGCATATTGCATCACTTACAGCATTCCCCATTCATTACCATCTGGGTAGTAAGAAGCAGTGAACAGTCAATGGGTGGGGTTGGATGGCATGATAGCTGTGATCTCTTGTGGTGCAGGAGTACCTTACTGGCAAATGAGGATTTTCAATATTAGTTACATTAAGTTTATAGTGTCCGTAAGGTAGGGCTGACTGACCATGCAGGTGGTAGCGCAAATGTCTTCTATTGAGTCCCTGTTTATCTCTGCTCATGAGGTGAGATTGTTCTTTGTTGTGTTGTTGCCATCTGATCAATTTCCAGCAGTCCCCATCATTTTCTAGGTGATGTAAAATTGTAGAGGTGTAGGGTGCAGAGGCCATTCTCAGGGAGATTCCTTGTTTGCTGAGCCAGTGGAGCCCTAATGTTCAGCTTTCTGTAGTTTCTATATATCGGGCCTGATTTCCGAGAGAAAGTCTGCCTTGCGTAAAGTTCTGCCAATAACCCTTGCTGAGGCTAGCTACACACTGCACCCGAGATTCGGGTAGATAGGGTGTATTGACATTTTACGATTTCACCACAGTTTGCCCTGAATATTTGTTAGAATCCCCATAAAATGGTATCTGGGATTGTGGGAGCTAGCAGGAAATGCTCAAGATCAAAGAAAAGGCTTAATTTAAAGACTGTCATAATTTGGAAAATTTGTTTTTGCTGAAGTCACAATATTTAATATACCTCCTGACTGGACATCCTGTTTTGTATATTTTTTATATTTGACAGGAGAAGCTAGATGACATCATGGAAGGGTTGAAACACAGCATTTTAAATTGTATCCTGTGTTTCATCTGAGACATTTCTGTTGGACTCTGAAGAAACAACACCTAACTTAAGCACTGTGTAGAGGTATACATTAGATAGAAAAGTTTAACTGTATGTTGATAGGAGTTTGTTTGTACTTTTCCTTGTTTTCTTTTAAGTGATTGTATGCTTTGTGATATAGTGTTCTGTGTTTACATTTTTTATTATCCATTTAAGTAAATCTTTCATTTGAAAATACTGTGCTCAGAGGTTGGCACTGTAGGAGCAGAGGTCTGACTTGCTGAGTGGGTTTGTGACAGATTAGATGTGTAGCTCAAGAGCGTACTGGTGAACCGGAGGAGATGGGAGCTGGACCCACTTCCTTTGCAGCGGGCCATACTGGATTTTTCTGTTTAGAAGTCTGAAGGCCAGGTGTAAATCATGATTTGGAGTGAACAGCCTTGTTGCAAAGTTAGTAATTTATATTTTCCAACTATAGCTTTTTTATTTTTGTTTGTTTTGTTTTGTTTTGTATCCAGCATGGGAGATTAGTTTTACAGTACATTAGCTACGCAGCTAGTTAACAAGCTACATTGAAAATACTGTTCTTTAGGAGAACCCAAGTCATTCTGTTTGTTTAAAGGATGTAGTATTGCAGCTTTGCTTTCGGTGCACATCCCTCTGGTAGGCAAGGACTGAGGTAGCCCAAATCCATTCATTTGAATTCTGTCATAAGATTGGATGGCTTAGATAGAGACACCAGGGTGTTGAAGGGTGCACAATATTGTAAAATATCAGGATCTCTTGAGTTGGAGATGAACAATTTATGGATTATCACCTGCATCCTGTTTGTAACGCGATACTACTTTGGCTATTTGCTGTAGCATACAGTGTAAGAGTAATTATTGTAGTCCATAACCAAATGTGAAGTGTGTTTCTTGCACACCTGGGGTGGGATATTCAGACTGTGCCAGGCTGTGGTGCAAGCCTGGGTGCAGCGCCAACTGGGATGTGCCAGGGCGCTGACAGGAGATATTCAATGGTGCTGCGCCATGGCTCAGCACCAGTTGAATATCAGATTGTGGTTGACTGCGATTGGTGCATGGTACAGTGGCACTGCACCAGCACAAGGGCCAGGAGGGCAGGGGATGGCGCTTAGCATGGTGCCATTGCGTTAGGTGCATCAACCGCAATATTCAAAGATGCACATGCAAATGGGGCCATAATGCATGAAAGAGCATAAATGGGGCCATTTTGCATGTTATCCTCAACCTATTTGCATGCAGGTCGCCGATTCATGGCGACTTGCGCCTGACGCCCTGCCAGGCTGCAGCTGCCAGGACCGATGTCCCTACACAAGCGGCAAAGTGCCCACTGCCTGATCGAGGGCATTAGTATCATAATAGAATTGTCCAATATGCCTGGTGATCCAGTGGTACCCCTCACTAAGCCACCCGCGCCCGCCCATGACCAATGGGTGTACAGCCCTACTGTATGCAGTCAGTCGGACAAGTTATATTGAACAAGTTATTTTATTATTGAAGCCCACGATCAGGCTGGACACGGTCCACTGAACCACCAGGGATATTGGACATGTTAATGTAATACATATGCCCATGATTGGGCATGGGGAGAAAAGCGGTGCTACCACAAAGGTGCCAACGAGCTCAGGTGGCCACCCACAGCTGGCAGCTGCCATGTTGCACCCTGCAATATGGCAGCTCACCTGTGGATGGCCAGCTGTTGCTCCTTTTTTTCTTGCTCAACTGTGTGCAGCTCAAGTAGGATTACGCCTGCATGTGCTCAGCACATACTAACATACTAAAATGCCAGCAGAATAGGCCTAATGGTCTTTTGTGTCTGCTCGTTTGGTGAGCCCCACCCTGGGTGCTGACCTTGCAGACCACCTTGCCTTCTCTGGCTTCTTCCTTCCCAGTTCTGGATATTCTTGCTGCATTGGATTTTGCTTCAGAACCCTTCCCTGTACCTGTCCCACCCCTCTTGAACCCTCCACTGTCTCTGCCTCCACCAGACCCTAGGCAGCACATTCCATGGCTCCACCACCCTCTCAGTGAAGTAGCACCTCCTCCTTTCTCCCCTGAATCTTCCCCTCCAGCTTCCACCCATGCCCTCTAGTGGCCCCTCCTCCTTCCTTTGAAGCACCCTGTCTGTTCCTTCTCTATTTACACTCTTCATGTACCTGAAGACCTCTATCATGTCCCCCAGTCCCTTCTCTCTTCCAATGTGTACATATTTAGCTCTTCAAGCCTCTCCTCATAGGTCCTGTCCCCAAGCCCCAAATCATTTTGTTTGCCTCTTCTGGACCCTCTCCAGGAGTTTAATGTCCCTCTTTAAGTGTGGCCTCCAAACTGCACGCAGTACTCAAGGTCTGGCCTCACCAAGCAGTTATACAGAGGGAGTATCACTTCCCTCCTTCTGGAGGTGATCCTAGTGATGAATTCCAGCATCCTGTTGGCCTTGGATGCTGCCCTCCTACAAGTCTCCGAGTTGTTCATTTGACATCCACCACCACCCCCAGGTCCGTCTCAGCCATCGAGACTTGTAGCATTCCCCAATTGTGCACTTGACCGGGGTTTCTAGGCCCCAGGTGGAGTACCTTGCATTCCCTGCATTGAACCTCAGCTTCCACTTTCTAGACCATCTTTCCAGAGCCTCTAGGTCCCCTGTAGAGCCACCCTCCCTCCTCCCCATCCACCACCACCCCCAGTTTTGAGTCATCCACAAAGAGACTCATCTCCTCCTGATTCCCATCCTTATGTCAGAGACGTGGCGTTGAACAGTAGGGGCCCAAGGACTGATCCCTGTGGGACCCCACTAATGACCCTCCTGGGGATGAGACTATCCCTCCAACTACGACCCTCTGGGTCCAGTCCTGGAGCCAATTGCCTATCTATCTGATCATCTGGTTCCCCACCCCATTTCTCCCAGCTTATCCAACAGGCCCACGTGAGGAACAGAGTCAAATGCCTTGCTGAAGTCTAGAAAGGGCGCCCACTGGTCTACCCAGGTCCAAGGCGCCGTCACCCAGTCATAGAACTCCACAAGGTTTGTCTGACACGATTTCTCCAGGATGAATCCATACTGTCTCATGTCCAGGCACCTGACTTTTCCAGGTCCCCCAGCCTCTCCTTGACAATGCCCTCCATCACCTTGCCCACCACCCGATGTCAGGCTGGCCGGGTCTGTGGTTCCCCTGCCACCTCCCTTGATCCCTCCTTGTGAACTGGCACTACTGTACTTACCTTCCAATCCTAGGGCTCCACCCTGTCCTCAGAGAGATGGTGAAAAGCTCCAGGGTTTCACCGTGACATCCAAGTTCCTTCAGCACTCTGGGATGTAATTTATCCGCCCTGGTGCTTTCTCCATCTTAAGGGAGCTGAGGGCTTCCCTCACTCTCTCTCTGCTGTGATTTCCACTTCTGGTACCTCTTTTCCTGCTTAGCCCTCCCTCTCCTGCCAGTGATGCCTCCCCTCTCGCCAGTCCACCGATTGGTAAGGGCCCCCTCCTCAGTGTCTCTGTCTCCTCCATGTACAATGCAGCACCCCCATTCTCCTTGGAGAAAACTGAGGTGAAGTACTCATTTAGTACCTCAGCCTGCTCCCCCCAGGTCTTGTGCCCATCTCTCCCTGATTTAATCCTGCTAATCTGCCACTTCACCTTCGTTTTCCCCAATGTATCTAAGAACCCTTGTTCCCTCCTAATTCCCTGGCCAGGTTCTGCTCCTTCCTTGCCTTAGCCGCCCTCACCCCTAGTGGCCCTTCTGGCCATCAGCTCATACTCCCCTCGATCCTTTCCTCCTTGAGCTCTTGAATTGCCTATAGGCTGCCTTCTTTCGCCACACCACCTCCTGGACCTCCCTGGTCCACCAGCAGGGTTTCGGGCCCTACTGCATTTTGTTTTACTCTTGCACAGGTGCTGGTAGCATCCTGCACCCCTCCTGATGATTTCCCACCTACTGTCAGCATCCATGTATGACCCAATCACATCCAAATGCTCCTTAAGGATCCTTCCCATTTCCTTAAAATCCATCCTCCTGATGTCAGTTACCTCCGTCTTTGTGCAGCCTTCTAGCCCTCCTAGGTCCAGGCAGAACCAGACCGTGGCATGGTCACTCCACGCCAATGGGTCCCCTTACCTCAGGCCTAATCTGGTCACTGTCTGCTAGGACCACATCAGCTCCATGCCTCTGAGTCAGTTCCCACCTGCTGAGTTAGGGAAGCGTCTTGAAAGACATCCAACAACCTCTGTTCCCTGGTCACAGAGGATGTCATAGTCTCCCAGTCTGTTCCTGGCATGTTTAAGTCCCCAATACCACCACGTTCCTCTGCCCAGTCTGCAGTGTCTCCCAACATCTGCCACCAGACTCTCCTCCAGCTCCTCCGCCCAGGGCAGGGGTCTATACACCATTCCTATTTTTACTCTCTTGCCCCCCTTGTTATCAAGGTGACCCAAATCACCTCCACGGTTCCCTCCACCTCTCTACTCCCTCTACCAATGCAGTGTTTGACTATCATTGCTACCCCTCCTCCCCTTCCCTCCCCGTCCTTCCTGAACATAGTGTAACCCTCCAGGTTCAAGGTCCCAGTCATGTCCTGCAGTGGCCCAGGTCTCAGTGCCGCTGCCACATCCACTGCTCCCTCAGTTAGCATCGCCTGGAGCTCAGGCATTTTATTGCCCAAGCTCCTGGCATTTATGAGACTACCTTCCACCCTTTCCTCATACTTCCATTTCCCTGCTCGTGTCCCATGGGGATTCTGTTTTCCCGGTCTGCACTTTACCAGTCGGCCTTTCCCGCAATCCTCCAGCTCCCAGAGGTGGAGACAGAGTCCCTCCTTTATCGGCACCTCCTTGACAGCCTTTGCTATCCCTCCCCTTCATAAGGTTTAAACCCCTTTTCACCAATGAACCCCTCTATTTTCAACTTAGGATTCCCTCCCTCCAAATTGAGATGAGTCTATCTCTAGCATATGCTCCTTATCCTCCCAGGTCTCCCCCAATCCCCCATCAGCCCATACCCTCTGGCTCCCACCACTCCCTGAGCCACTGGTTTATCTCCCTAATCTTCCTTTTGTGTTCCCCACTGGCCCTTGGCACCTTTAGGATTTCTGAGAGGAAACTGTGCATCCCTGTCATGACAAACCCTGGCAAGCTCCCTGAATCTTGCCTGTATCTCTAGCTTCGCTATTTCCCTCAATGTCATTTGTACCCAGGTGAGACCAATATGTCAGGAACCCCCCACAATCCTTGCCAGCTGATATACTTCATACTTAGTCCTATGCACCGTTAGTCCAGTGAAGCATTTTGTTCTAACAGGCCAGGCTTCTCCCTCCCTATCCCATTTGATACCCTGATCATAGAATTCCCCAACAGGGGCACTCTGACACTCCTTTTCCTCCATTTCCCCCCTTCCATGTCCCTCATCCTTTCTACCGGCCCCTCCACCCAGCCAGCTCCTTGTTCCTCCCAATCTGGGTGCCACATGCCACCCCTCCTTATTACCCTAGCCACCCCCTCCCCTCAATCCTATGCCTCTCCTCCTCCTGAGTATCCTTCTGTACCTTGCTAACTCCCCCTCACTGCTCAGCTGGTCCTTCTCCACCATCTGCTAAAACTAGCCTGGCTCGTCCTCCCTCCCTTCCTCTCCATTCCCAAGTCCTCCTTGCTTATCGTGCTCCCCTGGCCTAAACCCTCAGCTCTCTGTTAGATCTCCTTGTACTTCTGGTCCATCTCCTTTACCTTTCCTCCCAACTGGTCCTTTTCTTTGCGTTCCTCTCTTCCCTGCCCCTCCTGCTCTGATTCGCTGCTCCCCCATGTTCCTGCATTCTAGGTTCCCCCTGTTCTTCCTGCTATCCATCTCCCTGCCTGCCCCCACTCCCTTTCTGTCTCTAACCAGCCCTGTCATGGCTCACATCACCCCCTCATCCTCAGCAGAAGAAAAATTGAAACAGTTATTGAGTGTAAGGTCTGATCCACCTCCCCACCTTGCTTCCTTCTGTCCAGCCCTGGCCATCTGCCCTCCCCTGAGAATGTTGTCCCTCTGTCCCTTCTTTGTGAGGGTCCCCAGTTACCTGCTTCTTGGGCTGAATATTGGGAAGTCGCGAAGACATGCATGGGCATGTCTCCCCTACTTGTGCAACATACATACTGATCGTTGCAGCGCATCAGGTTGTGCAGGCACTTTCCCTTTTAGAATATCGAGCCGGAGCACATCAGTGGGTTGCACCGTGTGCAACTTTTTTTGCCATGTGCAACCCTTCTGAATACACCCCGATGTATATAAAATTACTGATAGTAATGCTGTATGTATTTGTAAGAGCACTTTATACTGTGGTGGAAGCTGATCACTTTGACTCTTCAAGTATTGTAAATTTGTGATTTATTAAATCTGGTTTGTCAGGTTGTAGGATAGTGCAGTTTGCTGCCTTGAAGAGTTAGGGATGTAACTTCCTGTAGATGGTCTTTTATGCCATTATGAGCCGAGTGGACCCATAAGGGATCAAAATTGTTAGCTGCTCTACCACATCCTGTGACAAAGCTGATTGAGCAAAGTGGAGGAACAGGAATTTGCTGGCAATGTGAGAGGGCTGTTTCTTTGATATTAGCGTAGCCTGTTTAAATATGGTTGCATGGATTTAGTATTGCACTATCTATGTGTTGCAATTATTGCACTAGTGATACTGTCCATCGCTGTGAAGGGTATCGATGACTGCTATGCCCTGTAAGGTGCAAGTCTGTACGTCTGAACACTGAAGATAGTAAATTTTATATATAAGAGTTTGAGACAGCGAGTGTGGTATTGTACCTAGTTGGTAGAGGAACGAAATAATGTAGTGCTTTCTACCCAGATGCATATGGTGCAGTACTTGCTCCTAGATGCACCTACTGCTGTTGTAGTGTTGTAAGGTATAACTCCTGGTCTCTTTGATGGGGTATTATAGGGTCTTTAGTTTCACCTGGGTTGCTATCAAAGAAGGGTTGAAGGGACACTTGGTTCACCATCTTATCCTGATGTATTTCACCCCTAGTGCTGGACTGTTGCATCAGGATTGGTAGGAGTCTGAGTAGCAAGTCCCAGACTTCAACCTTCAAGTAACTAGTATCCTGGCTCCCCAAGTCAAGAGTGCCCATAGGTGATTTGCTGGAACTGATTTAACATTCCGCCCCTGTTTTTTTTTTTGTTTGTTTAGGCAGAACGCTCGGTGACACCAGTGAGAATAAGGAGTTATCTCATCATCATGGACAATGCTAGGGTGTGAATACAACTACCTATTGCTGAATGCGTTGTGTTTAGCACACAGCTGTACCCAAATTAGTACCGTCAAATGGATCTCTTTGTGCATCCCATTGCAGGATTTGTATATGGGAGGAGGGCATATAGCATAAGATGCCTTCCTGGTCCTAGGGGAGAAGGGGAGAAATAGAGTGGGATCAATAGTTTGCAACATATATGGTGCTTAGGCAAACATATATAGACAAATGGTCCTGCCACAGGGCATAGTTCAGATGCGGATGCTCGGTGTCCTAGCGAGGTGCCTTATGCATAACTGATTTGTAAGGGTTGGAAATGCGATGTAGGGGCTTAGTGTGGCTTCTTGATAAAGGCAGCATTATGGTCTGTTATAAATAATGTAGCAGTAGAAGTCCCTGGCAGGATTGAACTGCCGATCCATATCAAATAAATCTTGCGTCTAATGTGCTACTGAGCTGCAGTGCCCATATGACTGGGTCTGAGCGTGAGTGAGTGCTTGGGGTATAGCCCTAGCATTCATTAAGTCACCACAGTGCTTGATTAGCAGCATTGTATGTAAAATGTATTTATTTATTTTTACTAGATTCATTAGGGATGTGTAATTCAAACTCTGGGCTCCAGGTTCATAACTTCAGAGCCTTAGCCAATACACCACATTGCCTCCGGAGTTTAGATGCAGTTTTGCTGATCTGAGATGGAAGAGGCGAGCCATTACGCATGCATGTTCAGTCGCGCATGCTTGTAGTAATGCTCGGGCATGCACAGGAATGCACAGCAAGGGCTAGGGATGGAGTAGCCTGAGGCTAGCCAGGAGAAAAAATGGCAGATGCAATCTGAGGTGGGGAGAAGTTGTCCAAGGAGTTTGCTTGGGTGAGGAGAAAAGTCTGACTTAGCCTGATCACAGAAACGCTGGAGTGCTGTGGTCGAGACTGGCAGAGGCGGTCAGCATAAAGAATCAACAGCATTAGGAGAAGGCCCATTGGAGTGTTGCAGGTGAGATGGCATTCCATTTCCTCCTGCAGCATTTCTGAGTTATTCAACTTAGTTCTCTGTGGCATATACTGAGTAGAATGGCACTATCACCCTACGCTTCAGTGGAGTCGCTCGTGAGGACCCTGCCCATGTAAGGAGACTCTGAGCTGCTTGGAAGAGCTCAGCCTCTTAGCTACTAGCTTGCACCACATTATAAGAGTAGCTATCGGGATGTGTAGTGGGAATAGATGCCATGTTTGAAATGCCTAGGACACTTGGGGAGTCAGAGGTATAGTTGAATTGAGAGCAATGAAAGATGGTCTAGTCCCACGACAGGAGAAACAAGCATTTGTCAATGCTGAATGTTTGCTTGCTGGCATTGGCAGTGGTAGTGTGAAGTTACAGAGCTGCGTAATAGGAAGGCAGTGAAGTATTGAACTGAGCCAACCCCACCACCACCCTGCAGAGGTGACAGGCATTGGGTGTGCCTTTGGGTCGTCAGGCATACCGCCACGCCATTTCACACACACCCAACCCTGCAGACACTGACAAGTGTCACGGTGTTCCTTGGTAACTTTGGCCCTATGCACACCCCATTCCATTAGGAAATACGGTGAGATGGGTGCAATATAGGAGAATGGGGTGAACATTGGGGCCGAAGAGTCCAAGGCACACCTCGATGCCTCTCACTGGCTGCAGGGTGTGGAATGGTATGAGCATTACAGGCAAGAATCCCAAGTCACACCCCGATGCCTGTCATTCTCTACAGGGTTAGGCGTTATGGTTGGAAACCCTAATACCTCAGGCATTCATTGGTATTTTCACCCAAATGTTCAACATGTTTTTTTGTGACCCCACCTCATGAACAGGGGAATATCACTTGTTAGCTGAAAGCTGCCATGCACAGCTTACTATCGGCATTTAGCACCACAGGTGCAAAACATTACTGAACAGGATGTAAAAATGACAGCTGTACTGTTCATGGGAGGTGCAAAAATGGCAATGTTGCAAATCTGCAGTAAAATATTGAAAAAAATGGTGATGTCACGGCGTACATAGAAACTGTGCAGCACACCCGTAATATAATTAGGTTGGGATTTTTTTACAGCAGATTGTCAACTCAGGCATTTTGGTGCCTCCAATCATGAACAGTGTCACTGTGGTTTTCTTTATCTGTCCCGAACAATGATTTCCCAGCGACCACGCATCTCTGCGCTGAAAGTGTGAAAACACATCCGGCCATGTTGTGAAAAATGACAGCTGTACTGTAAATAAGGAAGTGTGGAAAAATACCACTGGTGAAAATCTGGTCTTAAAATATTACAAAGTCATGAACTTGAGGGTGCGTGGAAACTGCATAATGCTCACTAACACAGTCATTTATGGACTTTTGTCACCAAATTTTCAACATAGCCATTTTAAGACCTCTGCTCATGAACAGTGTAACTGTGATTTTCTTAATCTGTCCCAAACATTGCTTTCGCACACCAACACCACGCAGGCGCCACATGTGCAAAAACACATTTTGGGCGGCATATGAAAATGGCAGCTGTACTGTTCATAAGGAAGTGTAATAAAATGGCAATGTTGAAAATCTGGAGTGAAAATATTAAATTCGCAAACTTATGAGGCATGCGCATAGACTTCACGCAACACACACTTCGTAAAACAGTCATTTTTAGGAATTGTTTCACCAAATTTTCAACATAGCCATTTTAAGACCTCTGCTCATGAACAGTGTCACTTGATTTTCTTAATCGTCCATACATTGATTTCGCATATCGGCCTGCGCCATTGTGTGCTACATGGGCGGAAACACATTTTGGGCAAGATGTGAAAATGACAGCTGTAGTACTCATAAGAAGGTGTGGTAAAATGGCAATTTTGAAAATCTAGAGTGAAAATATTGAAAATTCGCAAACTTACGAGCGCGTGTAGGAACTGTAAAATGCACGCTCATAAAACAGTCATTTTTGGAATTTTTTCACCAAATTTTCAACATAGTCATTTTAAGACCTGTGCTCATGAACAGTGTCACTGTGATTTTCTTAATTTGTCCCATACATTGATTTCAGCAAATCGACACGCCTATTTGTGCACTACATGGGCAGAAACACATTTTGCTGAGATGTGAAAATGACAGCTGTACTACTCATAAGAAGGTGTGGTAAAATGGCAATGTTGAAAATCTGGAGTGAAAATATTGAAATTCATGAACTTACCGTGCATGAGGAACTGCACACACGCTATAAAACAGTCATTTTAGGAATTTTTCACCAAATTTTCAAAATAGCCATTTTAAGACCTCTGCTCATGAACAGTGTACTGTGGTTTTCTTTAATTTGTCCCATACATTGGTTTCAAGAAACCGACCACGCCATTGCGCTACATGGGTGGAAACACATTTTGGGTGAGATGTGAAAATCACAGCTGTACTGCTCATAAGAAGGTGTGATAAAATGGCAATGTTGAAAATCTGGAGTGAAAATATTGAAAATTCGAAACTTACGAGCGTGCGTAGGAACTACATAGATACATAGATACATAGACAGTGTCGGCAGATAAGGGCCTATGGCCCCCCAGTCTGCCCATTTGAGCTTGTGAGTTCAGTTTGTTTTCCTAGAAGTCTATTTCCCTTACCCTGACCTCTAGAATTCCTTTATGTCTATCCCATGCATTCTTAAATCCGTGATTGTTTCAGCCCCACCACTTCCTCTGGCAGGGTGTTCCACTTGTCCACCACCCGTTCAGTGAAGAAATTCTTTCCATGTTTCCTCTGAATCGCCTCTCCTCCAACTTCATCCCATGCCCTCTAGTCCTGAAACATCTTTTTCGCTTTAAAAATAGTGTTTTCCTGCACCCTGTTCCTCCCTGTAAGATACCTTGTATGTCTCTATCATATCCCTCTCCCTCCTCTCCTCCAGGGAGTACATGTTCAGTTCCTTCAACCTGTCTTCATAGGATTTGTGATGCAACCCATGCACCATCTTTGTTGCCCTCCTCTGAACCTTCTCTACCCTGTCTATGTCCTTACGTGGGTATGGTCTCCAGAACTGTACACTGTACTCCAGGTGGGGCCTCACTAGTGTCTTGTATAGCGGAATTATGACCTCCCTTTTCCTGCTGGTATGCCCCTGCCTATACATCCCAGCATCCTATTTGCTTTTACCTGATGCCTTGTCACACTGTTTCCCTACCTTGAGGTCATCAGAGATGACAACCCCAAGATCCCTTTTCCTGCTTGGTGCATGCTATATCCTCACCCCCAACTGATATATTGTGCCAGGGTTTTGTGCCCTATATGCATTATCTTGCACTTCTTTGCATTGAATTTCAACTGCCAAACCCTTGACCATTCTTCAAGTTTCTGCAGGTCCCTTCTCATTCTGTCTACACCTCTGTGTGTCTACTCTGTTACAGAGCTTTGTGTCATCAGCGAACAGTGAAATTTCCTTCTATATCCTGTGCAATGTCACTGATAAAGATATGTTGAATAGGACCGGTCAGCACTGATCCTGTGGTATCTCTACTGGTCACTCTTCCCTCTGTGGAGTGACAGCCATTTACCACCACCCTCTGTGTCCTGCCACCCAGCCAGTTACCTACCCACCACACTACTGTCCTGCCCACACCCATATTCCCCAGTTTGTGTAATAGTCTTCTATGTGGCACAGTGTCAAAGGCCTTGCTGAAGTCCAGGTAGGCCATGTCCACTGCCCTCCCTGATCCACCTCCCTAGTCACCCAGTCAAAATTCAATGAGGTTGGTCTGCATGACCTCCCCTGGTGAAACCATGCCCTTGGGTCCTGTAGTCCATTGACAACCAGATGTTCCACCAATCTCCTCCTTCAGTAGTGCTTCCATGATCTTTCCCACTACCGAGGTGAGGCTGACTGGTCTGTAGTTCCCTGCTTCCTCTTTGTTCCCACTTTTGTATAGGGGACTACATCTGCTGTCCTCCAGTCTTTTGGGTACCTCCTCTTTCAGTGATTGGCTTGAACAGGATAGCCAGAGGTTCAGCCACCACCTCTCTTAGTTCTTAAGGACCCTGGGGTGCACCCCATCTGGCCCCATTGCTTTGTCAACCTTATTACTTCCAGTTCCTTCAGGACCCTTTTCTGTAAAGGGACTTGTGTCCATTTCTGCACCATTCTCACCCCTTGTACTCCCTTCAGACCCATTACCCCTCTTCCTTAGTAAAGACTGAGCAGAAATACCTGTTCAATATGTCAGCTTTACTGTTGTCATCCTCCACGCTGCTCCCATCCTCCCCCTTCAGCTTAACTATTCCTCCCTTTGTCCTTCTTTTTTTCACTTATGTACCTGTAAAAGGTTTGTCCCCTTTAACCACTGATTTTGCAATGTGTTCTGTCTGAGCTTTGCTTCCCTTACTGACTTCCTGCCTCCCTTTGTTTCTCCTGGTACTTCTCCCTTCCCTTCTGCCTGTGTCTTTTGTATTGCCTGAATGCAGTCTTTTGGCTTTCACTTTCTTTGCTACCTCTTTGGAAACCATAATGGTCTCCTCTTTCTTTTCCTCTTGCTAACTGCTTAATGCATAATTCTGTTGTTCTTATAATCCCCATTTTAAATACTGCCCACTGTTCCTCAATCCTGATTCCTGTCCCATTCCCTTAATGCCTCTTTCAAGCATCTCCCCATTTTCCCAAAGTCTGCCCCCTAAAATCCAGGATACGTGTTTTGTGTGGTTTAGGTTCTGCTCTTTCTGTGATTTCAAACCACAATGACTGGTGGTCACTGTTACCCAGGTGCTCCCCACTGTTACCCCCATCACACTGTCCCTGTTTGTGAGCACAAGGTCCAGTATTGCCTTCTGCTGAGTTGGTTCCATGACCAGTTGCTGAGGAAGGCACCCTGAAGGGAGTCCAGGATAAATCTGTCCTAGTTGATGCTGCTGGGATGCTCCAGTCCACATCTGGTATATTGAGTCTCCAACCAGTACTACTCACCCTTGTCAGCCATCCTTGGATGGCTAGCATCAGCTCCCTATCTGTTTCTTCCTCCTGGGCTGGTGGTCTATAGACCACACCTGTGCGGATAGCTGGCCCCATTTTCCTTTCCAGCTTAACCACAGTATCTCTCCCCATTTTGTTCCTCCTGGATCTGTGTGGCCCTTATGTCATTTTCACATACAGTGCCATCCTCCTCCTTCTGCCTGCTCTGTCTTCTTCTGAATATGTTGTAGCCAGGTATGGCCATCTCCCAGTCATGGTTATCATTACACCAGGTTTCAGTGATGGCCACAATGTCCAGGTCTGACTGTACCATGACAGCCTCCAGATCTTCCATCTTGTTGCTAAGGCTCCTGGCATTTGCACACATGGCTTTCCATGATTTGACCTCCCTAGACTGTTTCACTGTTCTACTCCAGCCCTTCCTTGGTTGTCATTTATCCTGGTTCTCCTTGCTGTCTGCCCTTCTGCTGAATTTTGCCCCTTTCTGCTTATCCACCTTTTGGACACTAATCTCAATTTGCACACTGCTTTGCAGAGATAGCCACTCCTCTGGTTCACTGGTTCCATTACTAGCTGTGGGGTGAGCAAGTAGGTACCATCCTTGCTGGCCTGTCAACTCCCTTTGCTAGGTTTAAATGCTTGTCAATGTAGCATTTAAACTTATCATTGAGTGCTTGGATTCCTCTCAGGATGGATGCAGGCCGTCAGGCTTGAACAAACCTCCATCCCTCAGATGGGTCCCCAGTCACCAATGAATCCAAACCCTTCCTCACAGCACCAGTTCTTCAACCATGAGTTAAAGTTCCTGGTGCATGCACTCCTATGCTCTCCTTGCTCTCACAGGTAGTACTTGAGAAAGTGACAGAAGTAGCTACTTGCTTGAGACCCCTCCCCAGTTTCCTAAACTCTTCATGAACTTCCTTTGGCTCCCATTTGCCAAGTCATTAGTACCCAGGTGGATAATGACATCCAGCTCACCCTCCTGTCTTGCCTCTCCCAGTGATCCCCAGCATCTTCCTTCCATCCCTCCATGCCGTGGCACCTGGTAGCACCTCAACTCTCCTGTCCTCCCCTCCTGTGTTCCTAGCTGGATCCCTCTTATGATGGAGTCCCCACCAGGATTCTTCCTCCTCCTCTGGGGTCCACTGCTTTCCCCACTGAGGTCACCTCCTTTGCCAACCTCCACATCCTTTCCTTCCACTTCCCTGGGTACCTCTATTTGGTTGTCCTCATTTGCCAGTGTGGCATATGAGTTCTTGAGAGAATAGGATCTGGGATGCCTCTGCCTGACTGCTCTAACCCTCCCTGAGCCCACTGTCATCCAAGTGCTCCTCGTTCTCGCATCCTTTGAGGCAGCTGCATTGGACTGGGTGGTTCCTGGACAGGGTGATGGTACCCTGACCCAGTTTACTTCCGCTCTGAGTCTGGCTACCTCATCCTCAGTCCTGAGAGATGCATGCAGATAGGGCAGCACCTCAGTGTCCAGAAGGTCTGCCTGAATATGGCTGCCCCACAGCCACTACATTGCACCACTCCCACATTATACTGCAATTCCACTACTTATCTGCTACTGAAGCTCTCTTAGTTCTCTTTTTATTTATTTACAGTATTAAAAATCCTGTAACTGATCCTCAGATATATATTTTTTAAGGAAAAGAAACCAATAAATAAATAAATGAGTCAAAACACTTGTGCTGAGGGTGGTCTTCTTCCCCTTATGCCCTCCTACTTCACACCTCTTACTATACCCTGTGTTTAGCTCCTGTCAATCAGATTTATCAGGGCATATAATTAAGAGTTGGGAAGGGTGGAGCGAAGCGAAATTTGCAGCAATTAAAGACAGCACAGAATTACACCACCACTATTTTTAAATTTTCAACAGCCCAAAGACAATTATAAGTAAAGACAACACAGAAAGAAAGTGTAGTGTCACTACAAGCCTACAATCTAAGTTTAAAAGAAAAATACCAGTTACCAGTTACTCTGAAGCACTGAATTGAATATGTTTCCTTCCTTCACCTTCTGGCTTCTTCTGAGAAGATGAACTTCTGTTTGCTGCTTTAACTGTGACTAAGCCCCACCTTCAGTTATCACGTAGCTGAGGTCAGAGGCCAGACAATTAACACCCTTCACCCAGCTACAGGACAGTCAGACAAGCCAAGATAAAATTTACAGCAATTAAAGACAGCACAGAATTACACCACCACTATTTTTTAAATTTTCAACAGCCCAAAACAATTATAAGTAAAGACAACACAGAAAGAAAGTATAGTGTCACTACAAGCCTACAATCTAAGTTTAAAAGAAAAATACCAGTTACAGTTACTCTGAAGCACTGAATTGAATATGTTTCCTTCCTTCACCTTCTGTCTCGCAACACATGCTCGTAAAACAGTCATTTTAGGAATTTTCCACCAAATTTTCAAAATATCTTTTTGAGAGCCCACCTTATGAACACTGGCAGTGTCGTTTGTTAATCATTCTGGAAAAGGTGATTTCGCAGTGGCTATGAAATCACCTTCGGCCCGAGTAACGCTATGACAGTGCAAGAATTCATGAGGAGGGGTCCCAAAAACCCATGTTGAAAATTTCGGCAAAAACCAAAAAATGCCTGAGATATGCAATAAAGTTGAAAACCCCTATCTAGCCCATTATACAGCTTACCTGCATTTCCTCAGTTCGCGGTCAGCTTTGAAGAGGCAGACGTGTTCCTGGTCCACCAAGATCATCGCGCTGCTCCGGAGGTAAGTATGGGGTGAGGGGGATGGGAGGCAGAGCGCGCAGTGGATGGGTGCGGGCTGTGGGAGGGGCTGGAGACTCGCGGGACCGCTTTTGCTTTACAGGTGTTTTTTTTTTTAAAGATGACGCGGGATGTTTGCTACACTGGGTGGGCTCCCAACATGGCACAAGGATGGCTGGGGGCGGAAGCCGACAGGGATTGGGCACCCCGCCAGCCATAGTATTACTTGCCACGCTGGGTGGGCCTCAGCGTGGCACCTTGTACTGGGGGAGTGAAGCAATGGGGGATTGGGGCCCCTTCAGCGATAGCATGGGGAGAGACAGTGAAGCTGATGGGGATTAGGCACCCCTGGCCAGCTATACATCAAGTTGCTGCCAGGGTGGCACCCAGCGTGGCATTTGGAAGGCTTTGGGGCGCAGCACAGCTGACAGGGATTGGGCACCCCTCGGCTATAGATTGTGTGCATGGGGCAGCAAGAAGTATATGGGCATGTGTGTGTGTGTAGGGGGAGCTGCGCATGAGCAGGCGATATCTTACTGCTGCTCACTGAAGTGTAGCTCCCCTTTCAACTGTTTGCCACTGCATTTTGGAGCTTGTCATAGACAGCTCCAGCATGCATTGGCTTACAGGGGCCGTGTCTGCCAACACGCTGACTGAATTGGAAGAGGGGTGACACACCTCCGAAATCTTGATGATGGCACTATGTTTCTTGCACATGAGTGCAAGCAAACATAAAATGAAAGCTAGCCTGAGGGGGAAAGAGGAGAAGGTGCTATAGGGTGCAGTACTTGCCCCTGCTCAACCCCACATGATTGCCAGCTATGTAATATAGTATACTAGACCAGCCATAAGGCCAAATGTTTCTTGCTCCTCTACTGTAGACAAACTTGCTTATTTCCAGTGTATTTTCTCTTAAACACAGTAGATTTAGGAGATCTCACACTATATTTTTGTGTAGGTGTATATATATACCTATCTAGTGTGTTAGTGGTCTGAGCGTGCAGATAGCCCTGGGTGAAGTTGTCAGGGTAGCGCCTATAGGGTCTCAAAGGAAGGCCATGCCATGCATAGTGTGGATAGCTTGCTTAGATGTGCAGTGCCTTAAGGGATGCTGTATTGCCTGTAAGGGATGCAGTTTGCATTAGTAACAGTGCTGTGTCCTGATTACAGTAGGGTCTGCTCGCTACTGTGAGTGCTATTTGTCACTAGGAGGTGCGTTTGTTAGGCTGCTATTATGCCTATAATGTGGCTTTTCATGGGACACCCATGTATCTCAATATCTGTTTTTAATCTCCTGCCACTACGGTGAAAGTGGCATCTTATGCCAGTTGTAAGATGGTAGCTGTGATGTCACGAGGGTTGCGTGCATGCGTGACTTAGTTGAGCATGCCATGTGCAAGATGTCAGGCCTGAGCGTGGTCTGAGAATAATTTTGCTCTGATGTGAGGAGGAGGAGTACAAGATGGTCATTAGGAATCCTGGTCTTGTTTGGCTGGTAATGGAGCATTGCTATATGTTTGATCGCCAGCATGCAGGCATGATTTTGTGCATCTTCATCTTGCAACACCGGGTTTAGTAATAAACCGGCGAGAGATTGGAGAGGACTGCTATCGGGACCTCCTTATGAAAGGTAGTAGCACTCATAGTAAGCAGGCTCCTGCTGTCTTATGCCATATTTACATGTTTCTATCCTGGGGTCTTAGCGGGATCCGCTTGCAAGGGGACCCTGCCTACTCCTGGAGGACTTGAACCACTTCAGGGGTTCAGAGTCCTAACTCCCAGGTGAAAGGAGATATTGGTTCCAAGTCTGTGGGGGGTTGTTTCAAGGTGCCATTTTTAAAAGCTTTTCCCGTTTGGGAGAGAAGAACCTCCTGAAGTAGCATTTTCTTTATCTATCTGAATCCTGACGCAGACGGACGATTGCTGGTCCTAACCTGAGTCCTATCTGCACCAGTGACTGCTGCACTATGAGTTGAGTGCTCAGATATATCAGTAATAGCTAGTCATGCCATAGAAATGTACTCATTTGTTAAGAGCAGGATCTGAACATAGAAATTAGTCATCTTAAGCTGAGCTGCACTCTTATGGTGACTGACTACAATCAAGGCAAGCTTAGGATATGGTAATGTATTTAAGCTGTAATTGCATTTAACAATACTTTTCCTTAGCAATTATCCTTAATCCTTATGTAAGAACTATCAGTTTTCTTCATTAATTATGTTTAAACATGTGTAATAACTATACATCATAGAGTGGCCACTGCTAACAGTAACCAAGCCCTGCTGAAAGAGGTAGCAAAGATAGCTTGGAGCTTGTTTAAAATCTTACCTTATGAGGTTAACTGTGGAGCTAGGCTGTGTGCATGCAGCCTCTGTGATGCACATTAAAGAACTGGAGCACTGTGGCAAGGAAGAGGACCTAGGCAGATCAGATTTGAAAACATCTGGTCACATGTGCATCACTAGCCTATGAGATGGACATAACCCAGATGGTAATGAATGGGGATGCTGTAAGATGATGCAATATGCAATAGGAATGGCAGTGAAGTATAGAACCGATGTCAACCCCCACCACCCTGCAGAGACTAACAGGCATTTGGGTGGTGCCTTTGGGTCGCTGGCCATAATGCTCATTTCATTTCACTTCACCTCACCATAGCCTGCAGAGTCTGACAAGTGTTGCATTCTGCCTTGGGTTGTTGGGCCTTATGCTCACCCCATTTCATAGGAAAGTACATTGAGATGGGTGCAGCATAGGAGAATGGGTTGAACTTTGGGGTCAAGAGTCCAAGGCACACCTTAATGCCTGTTAGTGGCTGCAGGGTGGGGGTGCAATGACATGAGCACTACAGCAGACAATCCAAAGACACACCCCTGATGCCTGTTAGTCAGTATAGGGTGGGATGTTATGGTTAGAAACCCTAACACCCTGGGCATTTGTTGATATTTGCACTAAAATTTTAAAACATGACCTTTTTGTGATCCCACCTCAAGAAAGCATTTGGGACCATGGTCATGAACAGTGTCATTGTGATTTTGTTAATCTGTCTCAAACATTGATTTGCCACAGTGACCGCACTCATTCTGTACCACATTAAAATGTCAGCTGCACCACTGATAAGGCGGTGTGAAGAGATGGCAATGTTAAATATCTGGAGGAAAATATTAAACATTCTTGAAGTTACAAGCTTGTGTGAGAAAGCTGTGTATTGCATCCTCGTAGCACTGTCATTTAGTGGAATTATTTCAGCAAATTTTTAACATAAACATTTGGGACCTCTGCCCATGAACAGTGGCACTATGATTATCTTAATCTGCCCCAAATGTTGATTTCCCACAGCAACAGCGTGATTGTGCACCACATGTGTGAAATCACATTTTGGGCAGGATGTGACAAATGATAGCTGTACTGTTCATAAGACGGTATGCAAAATGACAATGTTGAAAATCTGGAGTGAAAATATTAAATTATCAAGTTACGACTGTGCGTGGACACTGTGTAACATAGTCACTTTATGGAATTTTTTCACCAAATTTTCAACATAGGCATTTTGAGACCTCTGCTCATGAACAGTGTTACTGTGATTTTCTTACTCTGTTCTGAACATTGTTTTCCTACAGCGACTGCACCACTATGCAGAGCATGTGCAAAAACACATTTCAGGTAGGATATGGAACATGACAGCTGTACTGTTCATAAGGAGGTATGAAAATGGCAATGGTGAAAATCTGGAGTACAAATATTAAAATTATCAGAGTTATGAGTGTGCATTGAACTGTGCAATGCACTCTTGTAATACTGTAATTTTTGAATTCTTTCACCAAATTTGCAACATAGGCTTTTGGGAGCCCACCTCATGAACAGCGACACTGTTGTTTTCATTAATCAGTCCTGAAAGGTGATTCCACACAGTGACTATGAAATCAACTTCTGGGACTGAATAATGAGATAATGGTGGCTGAATTCATGAGGAGGGTCCCATGAACCCATGTTGAAAATGTGATGCCAAAAGACAAAAAATGACCGAGATATGCACCAAAGTTGAAAACCCTATTTATGCCATTATACAACTTATCGGCATTTCTTCAGTTCACAGTCAGCTTTGAAGAGTGCAGTCATGTTCCTGGTCCACTGAAGATCATCGCACTGGGCTCCGGAGGCAAGTATGCTGAGAGGGGTGGAGAGGTGATGGTGCAGAGGGTAGGTGGGTTGGGGAGGGAAGGGGACCCGACAGCAAGGAACCATTTTCTGTCTTTCAGGTAAAAAAAAAAAAAAAAAGACATTGGGGAAGGTTTTTATGTGCAGATTTGCTTTGGGCACACTGGGGTGGCACCCAGTGTGCCACCTCTGATTTTAGGGAGGGGAACTAAAACTGATGGGATTGGGCCCCTATCAGCAAAGAAAGCCTGTTGAGGTAGGCACACAAATAACATTATAAGGGGCCATTATGCCGATGGGGATTGGGCACCCCATCAGCCAATTGAACTGGGAAGGAGGGAATGAAGCTGATGGAGACTGGGCCCCTCACTGGCACAGAAACATGGGGGTACATGATGCTAAGGGGGATTGGGCACCCCGCGTACACAACTTAATTTATTGGGGACTCATTATGCCGACAGGGATTGGGCTCCCCTGTCAGCAAATTGCATTGGGAAGGAGGCATGCCAACAGGGGATTGGTCACCCCTGATGTTGGCTTTCTGGGGACTGTGAAGGCAGATGGCACAGCCGCCACCATGTCTTATTGAAATGTTACACTCAGAAGGCATGCCCTGCAATGAGGGAGCTCCTCATTGCAGTGGCTAAATCATTTTAAGTTGGTGGCACGCTTTGCAACTGCTGTCATAGACAGCATGCAATCTGCTTTGTGCCACAGAGCCAAGCTCAAAAAGCAGTGGTGCCACTGGCCACAGCATGACTGCACCTCCAAAACCTGCTCTTCCACTTCATGAACTCCCCAACATGTTGTCTGCACTGCATGCTAAGACAACATAAAATGAGCTGGTCCAGATAGACTAACACCTATTGTACTCAAGGAAGCATCAACACTGATCAGTAAGCCCCAACCCATAGTCTGAATAAATCCTATAATACTGGGCTTGTTCCCTATGATTGGAGAACAGCAGATGCAATTCCTAATCATAAATGTGGAAACCTCAGCAACATTGCCAACTTACAGGCCACTCAGTATCACATTGATTTGGGAAAATAATGGAAATAAAGAGTTAAATACCTAATACAGACAGACTGCAAAACAAACACTACATCAGATCCTATGCAACACAGATTTAGAGGAGGAAGATCATGTACCACTAATCTAATTTGCTTTTACAAACCAATCAGTAAAACCCTTGAACAGGGAAAACCAGCAAACATAATTTATTCTGACTTTAAAAAAGCTTTTGACCTAGCATCCCATGATAAACTCATAACTAAACAAAATACTCAAAATAAGCAGCACAATTGTTAGATGGTATCAAACCTGCTTAGTGACCAGAAACAAAAGTCAGAATAAACATATATAAATCTACTGATAGAAAAGTTGAAAGTAGTGTACTACAATGATTAGTGTTCGGACCAGTTCTGTGCATCTTGTTTTATCTCAGATTTAGGAGTAAGCATTAGAAACAAATGCACCAATTTTACAGATGACACAAAACTTTGGGGTTAGGTGGAGTCACATGAGAATAGTCTGGGGCTACAAACAAATCTTAATTCTCTGGGTGACTGGGTGACTAGATGGGGTATGACATTTAACACAAGCAAATGTGTGGTAATACACCTGGTGAGAAATAACAAACACTTTAATTGCACTCCAAGGAGAATTTCTAAATTAATCTGATTCTGAATGGATCTGGGCATCATAATCAACCATGACCTTGGAAAGGAAAGGTCACTACCACACATTTACAAAAAGTGCTATGCACAACAGGGCAGCTTCTTGCTAATACTCATGCCTCGACTATCTAACATTTAAAATGAAACACAAAAAGTCCGCACCAAGAACCACAGAAAAAGCTTTATTAAAACACATACCACAGCCTCAAGATTCTCCGTAGTCCACCAATGTTTCATGATGGAACGTAATGTTTTTCAAGGTGTAACAGCCTAAACAATCCACCCTGCTTATGAAGGCAGGACCACTTAAAGTGATAGTGCTCTAAATTTGTTTTACCACCTTGTCAGTTTCATACATGCTGGCAGGAAAGTGTATCGATACCACATAGGTGCAAAACCAATGTAACAGTTTCACACAATATCAGAAAGATTACAATGGGCTGAAAACACAGATTAACTATACCATTATCAAAACCAAAACACCCACACTCAAAACTACATTTTTTATTGTAATTACATATGGATTTAACTTTCACTAGTTAATACATCTTCCTGCTGAATTTATTACTTTAATCCAAAATAGGACTGCTATCAGGGAATTTAAAAATATCAAATCATAGATCATTATAATTTACAAGATATAATTATTTTTTTTTATTTTAAACACACATTTTATTACCCTGACATAGAAATGTCCTAGAATTGCTTATAGTGAGATCAGAAACTAAAACCTACCAATCTGGCTTGCTAGTTGGTTGATTGATTAACACCCCTTAAGAAGCACCCTTTAAGAATACTCCACAGACAATTCTCTGTGCCTGTAAAGAAAGACTGGATCCACAGAATCCATTTTATTTTAGAAAAGCTGTCAGCTCAAACTTTCATTTAGCCCTGGGGTTCCTATGGCGTCTTGTTTAAAACCACCATGCCTCCTCCTGAGTAACTTGTTATCTAAGTCAACACCTCCTATGGATCCATTCATTCTTTACAGGAATGTAGAATTGCCTGTGGATTATTATTAAGAAGTGCTTAATCAATCAAATAAATAATAAGCCAGATAGGTAGGTTTTCTTTTTGATCTTGCTTATGCAGTTTTAGGACATATCTATGTCAGGGTAATACAACTGTGTATTTAAAATCAAAAAATCTTCTATCTTATAAAGTATAATGATCAATTGTTCTTATATTTACAAATTCCCTGGATAGCAGCCTATTTTTGGATTTAGCTTCTAAGTAATAAATTCAGCAGGAAGATGTATTAACTAGTGAAAGTTAAATCCATATGTAATCACAGTAAAAGATTGCAGTTTTGGAGTGTGGTGTTTTGGCTTTTGATATTGGTATAGTTAGTCTGTGTTTTTCATTCTATGTATAATCTTTCTGTTAGAAAATGGGCAAAGAAAATTCTTTCATCTGATTGGCTGACACACTTATTTAGGTGGGCGTCTATCAGACAATAGATCCCACCAAATAAAAGCCCCATTCCAAACCTGCCTGATGCCCAGCCAGATATCCGTGTACCCAGCCTGCTTCATTATTGGCTGAAGCAGTGGGCACATAATTCAAACTACCGCCATTTTTTTTTACTAGTTAGCGAGACAAAGACCGGTGAGAGCCCCCCTCAAACTCAATGTGCTACCAAGCAGACATATCAAAAAATACCCAGTAAAGCCAAAAAATATATAAAAAGACATCAAATGCAGGTGTATATATATATTTTTTAGTTGTTCTTGTTCTTTCTTTCCACTCACTGACGGAGTAATAGAAGCGAGCCAGTTCAGAGAGAGCATGCCAGACCCGCAACAGTCCTTCCCATCACAAACCCAAAGAAAACCCTTCTCAGCAACAAACTACAACAGACTCTCCCCTTCCGAGATATCCATTCCTGAACATTAGTACCTATGTCTGCTAGCAGAGCTGTTGTTCTTTGCTCCTCTGCTTCCAGCCTTAATCCGATTGCTCCACCAAAGCGGCACTGGCATGGCTGTTGTTGTTTGCTGCTCCAGTTTCATTACACTCGCTCCACTGAAACGCGCCTCTTCATACTCCCGTCCTCAGGGCAGGCAGCGAGGACCGAAATGAGAAAAAAAAATGAGGCAAAATCCCAGGACAAGCAGCAGTGATAGTTCTGATCACTTCCTGCTTGTACACAGTCAAATAAAATTGCTCTGCATACTACTAACTCGTTGTCCACTGACCCGAGCTACGCAATAGGAAGGCATTCTCTCATCATCCGGTCCGGGCATCCAGTCTTCCTGCAACAAAATAAAGCTTTTTATTGCCTCAACAATATCGAGACATTTTTGGGGACGGGATGACGGAACCTGAAACAGAAACTCCATACCATGTTGTAGACATGGTGGTGTGGGGTGTTAATGGCTCAACAGCAGATGGAACAGCACAAAACTAGGAGGAACTACTTTATTACTAACTTCCTTGTTATTTTTGGGTTTTTGTTTTGGAATTTGTTGGGGTAATTTTTAAAATACCACCTAAAAATACCACAGTTAGCCCATTTTCTAAAGCGCAATAATGCCCTCAGGGTGGAGGCGGTATGCAATACGGACCCGACCAGGAAACTATAGAACCCTCCGCCTGAGCATCGGGCCTCATTACGCCCTGGCCGGTCCGGTATTGCCCAATAATGCCTACAATCCTGTCGGGCATTATTGCTTACATATTGTATGAAATTGTTACATTGGTTTTGCACCTGTATGGTACTGATGCACTTTCCTTGCCATCATGTATGTAACTGACAAGGTGGCAAAACAAATTTAGAGAACTGTCACTTTAAGTGGTCCTGCTTTTATAAGCAGGGAGGACTATTTAGGCTGTTACACCATATCCAACTGAATATAGCAACCTCTGGGTAGGTTGCAAGGACAAGCACAGTGCAACCATTTGCAGTCCACTTTTGCCCATATCTGAATGTTGGACTACTGACATTTATATAAAAATGATCTGCCTGGCCCTTTGGGAAAGGTGTGGGTGGGAAGGAGGAGACCATGGTTTAGCTTCATGTCACATGACAATGACAGCAGTAGAAAAAGGTTTATGAAGAGTATAGGGTGTGAGATTTGTGCCTTTGTACAGGTACTCAAGAAGTGAGGGTGTGGGGTGTGGTTAAAGGAAAGATTACATAAGAGCATCAACATTGAGAGATGGGGAGGCGGGTACAAGGACAATAAGATGGGAGGGATGAAAGGTGGGGAGAGGCAGGGGACAGGGATAGTGAGGAAATAGTAGCTAGATCTCTGATTCAAAATTGCATAATATTCTGTTTCCTTCAGCCTATTACCCTATTCTTTAAAGGAAGTATCATAGCAAAGTCCATTCTCCTATAAAACCTTAAACCTGGGAACCATCTTCCATTACACATAAAACCAATTCAGACAATTACTGACTTCAAAAATGCTTTAAAACTTTACTTACAGGCCTCCAGCAACTGAAATTGTTTAAAACTTGAATTATTAGTCTTGCTATTTTGGGGTGGTTTAAACTTTTATCAGATTATTTAGAGTGATATACATATAGACACTACAAACACACATCACAAATGTACAACATAAGTTCAATGTCCTCGCATGCCAGTATAGAGATTATGCTCGTGCAAATGTATTAATTTGCTTTTGGCCATTCGCACTCTATTCAGAGGAATTACCACCCTGAAAAGTTATGAAAGACAAGGAACCCTCTCCAAGGGTTCCACAGGATAATTCCTGTGGCTAAAGGTGCCTTAGGAATCCCCTAGGAGAAATGCTGCCGCTGGAGGAGGAGGAGGAGGAGGAGGAGGAGGAGGGAGGATGGTGGGGCAAAGAAAAGTGCTTCACAATGAGGCTGAGAGGAACTGCTTATATAGTTCAGGAAGTGGAGTGGCTGGCTGCTTGTTCATTGAACTACAGGCCTAGCCTTCCAATTCAATGTCCTGTGCAGCCAGTATAGTGTTATGCTTGTGCAACTGTGTTAGTTTGGTTTGGCCATTCGCACTCTCTGTTCAGAGGAATTACCACCCTGTAGGGATATGAAAGACAAGGAAACCTCAGAGAGGGTTCCACCCTAGAGATGCCACAGGGCAATTCCTGTATAAAGGTACCTTAGGAATCCCCTAAGGAGAGAAATGCTGCCACTGGAGGAGGAAGGAAGGACAGTGGGGCAAGAAAAAGTGCTCACAATGAGGCTGGAGAGGAACTGCTTATATAGCTCAGGAAGTGGAGTGGCTGACTGCTTGTTCATTGAACTACAGGCCTAGCCTTCAATTCAATGTCCCATGCAGCAAGTATAGTGTTATGCTTGTGCAACTGTGTCAATTTGGTTTTAGCCATTCACTCCCTGTTTCAGAGGAATTACCACCCTGCAGGAGTACGAAGGCAAGGAACCCTCTAGAGGTGCCATGGAACAATTCCTGTGGCTAAAGGTACCTTAGGAATCCCCAAAAGACGTGAGAAAACATACCCCAAAAGAATGAGGCAACAGGAAGCATATGAGCAAGCAGTAACTGATGTAGTAGCAGTAATTGTGACATAGTAGTAGAGAAGCATAGACAGTTTAATAGTATAATGAGATGCTCAGTTTGATAACGTAATGAAATGCCCAGGTTAGCGTAGCATGATCTGAATAGTTTGCATTGAGAATTAGGGGATTCTCTAAGTAGAGAGGAATGGAGAATATCCTCCACCTCCATCCAACAGCAGAACCTACATAAAGAACTAGGGGACACTAGTATGCTAACTAACAGTTATGACCTGAGGCAACGGAGAAGAGAAACCCCTATGAGGAGGAAATCTCTGGGATCCAAGGTCTAGAGTCAGCCTTCCTCCAGGCTTGGGGTAGTTTATTTAGTGATGGCTCTGCAGCTGCAATTTGGAAAACCCAATTAAAGAGAGGTGGAAAATATTCCAGTTTGGAGGAAGGCTCTCACTCAAACCCTCTAGCGGAAGCTCGTGGAAGGTTGTGAGAAAACTCTGCAAAATATGTGCATCCAAGGTATAGGAGGAGAGCAACAACTGCTGAGGCACTCACCTGGCCTACCTGCCCTAAACTCAAATCAGGTGAACCAGAGGCAGCCATAGGGAGAATGTGGTGAAGGAGCCTTGCTAGGGAAACCACTAAAGTCAATGGCTAACCATTATAGTGGAACACTAGAGCCAAAGGAGGTAACTTTTCCACCCTTCACCACTAGCCTTAAAATCTACAGCAGGAGCTGCTGTCATGTAAGCAGCTAAAACCAAGCCGGGGTGAGGACATTCCCAGCTATGGGCCAGGTGAGAAGGATCCCACCCCAAGTTGGACACGCTCAAGATGCAGACTAAATGCAGAGTGAGACCGCCAGCTGCAGGAACCCTGTGCCAGAATAGAATAGCTGGCATGCCCTAAAATTGATTGAGAGCTGAAAAGCTAGTGAACTGAATGAGCATGGCATGCTGAGATCAAAATGAGCTTTGAGTGCTGAGAGCTTGCAAGGTCGAATGCAGAATTGAGTGCAGCAGAATCCCAGAGGCTGAAGCTGAGGGAATGGCAGTAGGCATGAAACAATGATCTGAGTAAGCAATGAGCAATGATAGCGTAAGCAAGTGTGGACCTGTACGTACATCAATAAGCAGCAGTAGTGATAGGTGGATCTGCACAGAGGTCTGCATAACATACTGTAAAGCAATGAAACAGCACTAAATTGGGGGCAAGCCAGCCAGACATGAATAGCCAAATCAAGTTGACAAAGAGGATTTTTTTTAGCGGTGAGGCAAGATTTAATAATAAAGCTATATTAACAGCCTCAGCAGGAGCTTAGTTGGTTGACCTCAGAGTTGTAACTGCAATAAAACATGGAGACAATGCTTTGAAAGCAGGTGTAGCCAGGCAGTGCAATGAAGCTGCAAGTAGAATGACAGCAGGAATGAGCAGCACAGCTAGGGTCAGAGTAAACTGGTCAGGTGAAAAGAACTGAGTATGCAACATGGAGCAGCTATGGCTGAGCTGAAACACACAGATAATGATTGCAGTTGCATTGCAGTAGTTTGAGCATGGTGAGCACAGTGTAAAATCACAAGCACTGGGTACAATAGTAATTGGAGTAAACAGTAGCAGTGGCTGCAGTTGTAGGTAACTGAAAGCAGTAGCATGAGCTCTGAGTAGCAGTATGCTAGGAGCTTAGAAACAAGCCCCCAAAAAAAAAGACAAACCAAAAGCAAACAGGAACAAGGCTCAAAAACATGAGACATAAAACACAGGGAGGCACACAGCTGGAGGAAAGATACAAACCAGAAGCAGGAAAACAAACACCAAAGTTCAGCAGAGACATACAGAAACAGCAGGCAGGGTAGGCCCCAGCCAGCTCAGCGGACAAACCAACAGAGCCTCTATTTGCAAAGAAAAAGTGCTTCACAATGAGGCTGAGGCTGAGAGGAACTGCTTATATAGCTCAGGAAGTGGGAGTGGCTGGCTGCTTGTTTATTGAACTACAGGCCTAGCCTTCCAAATAAGATTTTAATAGGAGATTTTGACTGAAACATAGACAGTGATGGCAGAAAAACAGCAGTCCCCAGTCCACCCAAGTTCCTCTTAAGCTCCGAACCTACTGTTGCCCCAGGGTCTTAGCCTCCCCATCCTCCCCCATTCTCATAGTAAAGGAGTTTAAAGAAATAAGAAAGGCATTTGTAAAATGCCTGTATTAGTGCAGTCCTGCTATTATGAGGTGCCTATTAAATGAAAGGAGATGTAGTGAATAGAGATTTATAAAATGGTTAATTCCCCAGGATGTGAGTAGCAGAAAGCTGGTTTCTCAAAGATATTCCTGAGACAGAAAAATAAATTAGCAGCTGAACATTAAGGTTGCTTCTTTCAGCTGCTGTGTTTAAATGTTCTGTGAAAGAGAGAGTTAAATCATTTGTTTAGAAGCGTTATGTACTGTACTGTTTTGTTTGCTGTGATGTATTGCTCTCTTGATGAGGTGCCTTTGTAAATAAGTCTATGACTCAAAGGTCTGTAAACCGATGATCTAATAAATAAATAAAATAAATAAATTCTCCTCCCTGATTCTGTTGCACCAAGCAACCACTATACCTTTCATTCTGTCCCAACCACGCTTGAAGCCACTAATGATTTTTGCACCCCACCTTGGCTGGCAGCCTGTTCCACGACTCCACCACCCTTTCTGTAAATTAACACTTCCTCAAGTCCCTTCTGAACCTCCCTCCTGTTAGTTTTCACTCATGTCCATGTGACCATAAGTTAGTATTCAAGCTAAGTAGTTCCCACAGTTCACCTTGTTAATCCTTTTAAGAACTTGAAGGTCTCTATCATATCTCCCTCCCTTCTGGCATGCAGCAAGTACATGCTCAGTGCCTTGAGGTGCTCCTTATTGGATCTGCTCTACTGGCCTTGAATCGTTTTTGTTAGTCTGTGCTGCACTGCCTCCAGCCTGTCTGTATCCTCCCTGAGGTGAGGAATCAGAACTGGGCGCAGTACTCCAGGTGTGACCTCACCAAGGATCTATATAGAGGAAGTATTACCACTCCCTTTCTGCTATCAGTACCCCTCCCGATACATCCCAGCATCCTACTTGCCTTGTTACAAGCCTTGTTGCACTGACTCAATTGCATTACAGAGTCACCGATGATAACTCTAAGGCCTTGTTCCTCAGCCATAGTACTAAGTCTCACCACTCCCATCCAGTACTCTGTCTTGGGGTTCTCTTTCCCTAGGTGCATTACCTTGCACTTTTTGGCATTGAATTTCAACTGCCAAACCCTTGACCATCCCTCTAGCTTTTGTATGTCTCTCTGCATTTCCTTTATTCCTTCATCACTATTCACCCTTCCATAGAGCTTTGTGTCATCTGTGAACAGACATATTGTAATGGCTAGGCTGGTGGGCCAAGCTGTCCTTAACTGCTATCAAATTCTATGTATCTAATCTGCCCCAGATTTCCTCACCAATGTCACTGATGAACATGTTGAAGAGTACTGGATCCAGGGCAGATCCTTGTGGAATCCCACTTTAACCTCCCTCTCTTCTGATTTAAACCCATTGACACAACCCTCTGCTGCCTCCCTTTAGCTAATTACCTACCAAGTTTACTATGACTTTAGCCATGACCAAATCCTCCATCTTCTTCAGCAAGCCTCTATTAGGCACCAATTGCTACAGTTGAAGCAGAGTAAATCCACAGTGTGGCCCTTATATAATTCCTTCATCACCCAGTCAAAGAAACCTATTCAGTTAGTCCAACAAGACCACCCTTCCACGAATCCATGCTGTTTATTATCCTGGAGATCATTGCTCTCAAGTAGTCCACAAGGTCCTCTTTGATCAGTGACTCCATCAGCTTCCCCACAATCGGTGAGACTGACTGGTCTGTAGTTTCCTGCTTGTTCCTTGCCTCCCTATTATGAAGTGAACTACATCTGCCACCCTCCAATCCTTTGGAACTATCCCTGTCCTAAGTGAATAATTGAACAGACCTACTAGGGATTCAGCCAGTTCTGTTGCCAGTTCCGGAGTATCCTCAGATGAAACCGTCTAGTCCTGGGCTTTTTCTATCTTTAGAGCTGCCAGCCCTTTCAGGATCCTTTTGCTAGTAAATGTTGGCTGCTTCATCTCCAGAACCCCTTTAGTGGCCTCTTTGATGCCACTCTCTGGCAAAGTCCCACCATCCTCACTAGTGAACATTGAGCGAAAGTAATCATTAAGGATGGTGGCCTTTGCCCATCTTCCTT
Source organism: Neoceratodus forsteri (assembly GCA_016271365.2). Taxonomy (NCBI): domain Eukaryota; kingdom Metazoa; phylum Chordata; order Ceratodontiformes; family Ceratodontidae; genus Neoceratodus; species Neoceratodus forsteri. Next base: position 276,641,568 of record CM057451.1, read on the forward strand.
TATCACCCTACCCTTCAACTAGTCTTACGATCCCCTTCCTGATATATCCAAAGAATTATATGTGTGTTTTTAGGCACTAGCACTTTAAATCATATCATGTGATCACTGTTGTGTGCTATTTAAGGGTTTTAACACTAGAGGGTACTATCTTTGAAAAAGCCCATGATTGGGTGAAACATAAGAAGAAGATTTGTGCTGTGTCCATGCTGTTCACTAAGCTGCTGCTGCTTCTTCAGTAAAGGCAACACTTTTGCATAACCTTATCTGTTTGGTTTGTTTATTGGTGGTGTTTAAGTGAGTGCCTTGACTGTGTATACATATAGTGCTTCCTTGTCACAGAGCATCCCATACCCTGGTGTGGCTCTTTCTGTGCTGGACATTATTAGGCGGAGCAACACACAGGGTATATACACCTGGAAGCAGACAGCAGCAGACAGTAACATCCAGTGCAAGTGTGGGTTGCAGTAAAGGCCAACTTGAAGCAGAATTGCTCAGAATGCAAGTGGAGCCAACTCAAACAAATGCATGCATGAGTGGATGGAGATAAACAGTGAGAGACACAGGTGGAATTATAGAGAGCCTTTCTCTACTTTGAGAACTGTGGACCCTTTTTAAAACCAACAACATCAGGTACAGTCACAGAAGGAAGTGAAAGAGTGAGCAATGTAAGGACTGATAGAGGTGAGATCTGTGGTGCCTTTTCATTTGAGAGAACTGCACTAAAAAGCTAGGCAGAATTTTGGCAACTAAAACCATTCAGGCGCCCGACCGGTGGCACTAAGTGTTGAGGCGCTGAATGCCACCTCGCCTATGCGGTGACCTAGGTTCAGGAATGGACTCAGGTGGTCAGGGGTCACAGGGAGAGGAGGATCAAGCATCCCAGCAGATGCTCTCCTCCCTCAGGGTGGGAGACCAAGCAGCACTTCTGCATCCCTTCAAGCCAATGGAAGCACTGACAGTAGTAAGGGATGGAGGCGGCTCTGCTCTGCAGAGTTGGGGAGGGGAGACATTGGACGGTGCATGAGAGGTAGGCGTGCATCAGCACACCACCCTTGGACGATGTCCCATGCACTGACATCTCAGAGCATAAGGGAGTACAAGGGAGAAAAATGGAAAACACCTCCCGCAGCCCTAGATGAAAGCTGCTCCAGTTCCATCCAAGACCACCGAGAAGGACAGACCCCGCTGTGCAGGAGGTAAGAGAAAGAGACACTCTAAGGACAGATCCCAAGAAGGTGGGGTGGTGGAAATGAGTGGACAGAAGGAGTGAGTACCAAGAGGAGATAGGAGGAAAACACAAAGTTAAAAAAAAAACATTCAGGCATATCTTGAGGCAAACCAAGCACTGAGGGGGCCTTAGGATAACAAAGGATCCCACACTGGGACTAGATGATGAACAGTTCATCAAAGATTGGCAAACTATCTCTAAAGAAGTGGCCGATAAGTGGATGAAACTAATTGTAGCAAAATCTGCAGCACTAGAGAAGCGATAGAAATTGAACTAAAGGAAAAGAACTGTGTTGGAAACTTTACAGGACAATCCCCACTTTGAAAAATTTAAAAGAGAATTACACAAAGAGATCCAATATCAAGAAAACAAGCTAATAGCCACTAAAAAATCTAAGTTTAATAGAGACAGGAATGATTATGTGAATGGACACATTTTTAGTTGGCCAAAGAGGAGAACAGAGAAAATAACGGTAAACAACAGAATAAAAAAAAAGAAATAATAAAGTCCGCTTTGAACCTGTATCCATCTTGAAAATCACTGGGCACACATCAGGATCGGGGCCACTAGTGGATCTGATATAAGAATGACTAGAGACTCAGACATCTCGGAGGCGCCTTTTCTGGGTCAGGACGCCTGTGCTGAGGGAAGCAGAAGGGCAGGTACCTCACTGTTGAACCAGGACAAGAAGAGGAAGAAGAAGAAGCTTCAGGCACCCAAGGAGGACACAATAGAAGAGAAGGTACCAGAAATAAGAGCCATCAGCCTGGAACTACTGAGTACAGCTGAAGAAGGCAACATCATCAATCTGTTGGACTATATTCTGAAGGAAGAGGAAGTTAGTGTTCTCAATAAAGGTCGTTCCTTCATTCCTATGACAGACATTGACTTTTTGAAATTTCTGTAGGCCTCCAGAGACTTTTTAGGGTTTTGAGTTTAAAGTGCTTTTTCTTTAAACCCACAGAAATGTGGGCACAGGTGGAGAAAGGAGAATAATGGAAATGTTGCTGTAGAATGCATACCTACTCTAGAGATGTTAGATGCACTTCGAATTTGAAAATGAGGTGGAGGGGGACAGAGGAGCAGGCAGACCCCAGGGACTCAGCACTAAGTGAAGCTAGTAACAGAAGGAGGCCTAGTACATTCTGCCCCCATTTCCCTATTCAGTAGCAGTCTTTCAGAAACTCTGTGAGCAAGAAATAGTGAAACTTAGAATGGAAGATTTTGTTCCCAAGTTTAACAATCTTACTAACAAGGAAAGGGCGGCAGTATGGGCACTCAGGAACAACAAAGACATTATAGTCAAATTGGCAGATAAAGGTGGAAGTGTGGTGGTGCAACATGTATGGGACTATACTAACGAAGTGGAAAGGCAACTTAACAATAGGGAGAACTATATACCCATGGGTAGGGATAATACCACTTGTTTAAATAAAGAAATAGATGAGTTTTTAGAATGGGCAGAAAGAGAGATGATTACAAATAAAGAAAAGAAATATCTCACAACAGAGTATCCACTTAAACTGCAATTCTATATCCTACCAAGGTGCACAAAACCCTTATTAATCCACCAGGCCAACTAGTCACTGCCACAGTAGGGCAGCCACAGAACCTCTAGCAAGAGTAGTGGATGACAACATCAGGGATAGTCGAACTTTCCCTCGTATATTAAAGACACAGGAGATGTCCTAAGAGTTCTGAGTAACATGGAATGGAAAAAGATAGTATATTGGTGACTCAGGATGTGGAGTCACTATATACTAACGTACCCATACAGGAGGGCTTAGGGCTATGTACCATAACCTGGAAAAGAGGCAGGAAGCTAAATCAGACATGGAGTTCTTGATAGAAACAGCTAGACTGGTTTAGGAAGGAAATTTATTTTGTTTTGGAGATAAATTCTATCATCAAGTCAAGGGAACATCAATGGGGCCAGGTTTGCCCCAACTACACAAACTTATATCTAGGCTTTTGGGAAGAGGATATAGTGGGGACAAAAGGACAAATCCCTATTGGTCCAAAAGAATTGTATGGAAATTTTTATTGATGATGTTCTGTTGGTGTAGGGAGGGGATGAAACGAACTTGAACAGTTTGTAGAATATTTGATGGTACAAATGAAAATCTTAGATTTTCATTCTTGCAAGTACAGAAGAAATTTCCTTCTTAGGCTTAAGGATAAGAGTTACAGAGGGTACCAGATTGTCCACCACCTTGTATACAAAAACAAACCAACAGAAATATGATATTATTGGCCAGTAGTTGTCACCCACACTACACAAAGGAAAATATACCTAAAAGCCAGATGTATAGAATTAAGAGAAACTGCAGAGAAGAACCAGATTTAGAGAGGGAACTGAGAAATCAGGAGTGTAGGTTCAAAGCAAGAGGCTATGCAAACAATACTGTGCTTACGGCCAAAGAAGCATGCGACAGGATCAGTAGGAACATCCTATTAGAGGAAAGAAGTAAGAACAGAGAGGAAGAAAATGAAATGGATAGAATCAACTTTGTCACAATATATAGTGTGAGATCTGATAAGATCAAAGAGATTGTTTACAAACATTAGCACATACTGGGAGCAGAAAGCAGATTGAAGAAGACTGCAAAATTCCCACCCAGAATGTCATATAGAAGGGCTAACAACCTAGGAGACATGACAGTCAGTTCAGCCATGGAGGTTGAAAAACCTAGAACATGGTTACCCCGCCCCCACCAGAAAGTTGTAGAAAATGTGGAAATTGTAGATTTTGTCAAGAAATTTATGAGTGCCGAATGTTCAAAAATCCTTACAATGGCAGAATGTGTGATAACGAGCAACTCATAACTTGCAACACTAGCTTTATTGTGTTCTATTCTGCTTTGCTCACGTGGAACATACTACATGGACACAATGAAGCATAAATGGAAAGAACAGATCAGTGAGTACTTGGGAGCATAAGAAATGGCAACCTACATTATGCATGGGCAGTACACATGCAAGAAGCCAGGGACAACAAAGATAATAATAATAATCTTTATTTATATTGCCTTTCTAAAATCGAGGCACATTTCAATAAAATGACATCATATTAAAACATCATAAAAACATTAAAATCAACAGTAAAATGAACAGCATCAGTCCATGTCGATACCATCTCCGAATGCCTTTTTCCATAAAAAGGACTTTAGTCCTTGTTTAAACCCCCACCGTCATGCACTCTCTAATCCAACATGGTAGAAATTCCAGAGGGTCAGTGCCATGAACATAAAAGCTGGAGCGCCGGAAGATTTTAAAGCTACCCTTGGAATCTGTAGCAACCTCGTTAGTTGAACAGAACGGTCGCCTGAAGGTAAGGAACCAGAAGATCTTTCAGGTAGTCAGGGTCCAAACCGTGTAGGGCTTTATATGTCAGTAAACTGACTTTAAAGGTGATCCATCACTGAACCGGCAGCCAGTGCTGATCCCGCAGCACCGTTGTAATGTGGAAGGAATGAGGAATCCCCATTAACAGCCGGGCTGCTGAGTTCTGCACTAGTTGCAAGTGGTGGATTTCATCCCCAGAAAGCCCAAAGTAAAGGGAGTTACAGTAGTCCAAACATGAGGTCACAAAGGCATGCATCAGGGTGGACAGGTCGCTAGACGGAACAAGGTGCTTGATCCTAGCAATGTTCCTCAGATGGTAAAGGATACCTTAACAACCTCCGAGCACCTGCTGCACTAATGTCAACCGATCACAAGGATCACCCCTAGGTCATGCACCCATTCGGAGATAGGGAGCGAACATCTCCCAAGAATAAACCTGAGATCATGTTCCCAAGTTTGTGGCATTGAGAATGTCACTCTTGGGCTAAGGGAGTAGACAGGGAAGGGCTACTAAGTAGAAAGAAAACTGCTGGATCTATATACTGGGGACCTATATGGGTAAAGGGCTAAATGACCATATAGAGCTGAAACCCTTTTGGAACGTAGATAAAGCTGATACACATAAGTGAGTTTGACCTCAACTTATGTTCCCTGTTCATGTTCCTACAGGTCTTAGAAGCCATACCAGCCTGTGAATGCAAATTAACATGCCATGACTGTACTCTAACACCTCAGCAGGACTCCATATGCACCAGTTTAATGGGGACACATAGATGAGTATAGTTCATAAATTATGCATTTTATGCTTGGACTCTATCACGGCCATTTTCGGTCTCATTGTGTAAACTGAACACTTATGGGATGTCACTGCAGTATTTGTTTTGGAGGGATTCCTCATAACATAATTCCTTTTCTGCTTTGCCTTGCTTTGTGTGACTTGACTTTGTTAGACCCTGAAACAAATACTTTTGATCACCATGCACATTCTTAAGAGCCTTTATGCAGTGTTTTCTCCTTTTTCTCATCCCATCATGCCTAGACTTCAAAGTTGCCACATAAGTGTAAGATGACAGAGTTCTTTGATATGAGGCCTGTGCTGCTCTATATTCACTTCCTCAGGTGACATAGTATTGCCATTCTATGTTATTGTACTGTGTTAGTAATATCACGATTATAGTAATATCATGATTTCATAGATTAAGGAATAAATATTGGGCCCCTTTCCCTTTTCTTTCCTTCCCCTTCCTCCCCTTTTTCCTTTCCGTACTCTTAAGCCTCACTTATTTTTGAATTATAAATTGTGTGTACTAAATATTAAACTATAAATATGGTTTGAGGCTCAATTACGGGTAATTTTGAAACTAGGCTCCCTCAGTGTACTCCTTTAAGTGTATTAGAGAATAGTTACTGTAATGTTGGTGTGTCTCAACTTTGAAATAAAATAGTTGTAGACCCAATCTACAGTTACATGCCATAATGGAAATGTGTCCTATAAAGTTACAGGAGTCACTGGTTTTAATGCTCTTTGTAACATGGCATACCAGAGAGCAGTGAAATGGAGCAGACGCATTGGCGAAATGGCATTATGACACAAACCGAGCGGGTATTAACCCACAGTTAATGCCTGCTCGTTAGTACCACCTGTCGCCACTGTGGTAGTAGTGGGGAGCTGCCCGCTCTGTCACCATCCCCTGAGGCCACCTGTGGTGCTCGAGAGCCGCAGCCCCCACTGACTCATTACTGAAAGTGTTCCATGTTAATTATTAAAGCTGCATACCTGAAGAAAATGGAGCGCAGGCAGTGCACAGGTGGAGGACAATGAATCCAGGCAGTGTAGAACTGGAGAACAATGGGGCTGCTGTTTCTAATGGGGGCAGTCACAGCCAGGCCCTCTTCATGCAGCAAAACCCTTGCCGCTCTCCAAACTGTCTCTGTCTCCTTTAGAGTCTCCAGCACCGGGGACACACGGTAACATAGGCTCGTCGCTGCCTCAGCGAGCCTATGTTCAGCGATAATCACCTCCAGCATCGGGCTTACTGGTGATTACGCCCGCTGGGCGGTTGACCTCGGCACCAACCTCAGCGGCATTAATCCATCACCAGCAGAGCCTCCTCTGTCGGGATTAATGCTACTTAGAATCTGTTTAATCATGTACCCTGTTAACAATTATATTTTTAGTTGAATTACATTTATACTCACCTTAGGTGATTCACATATTATTACTGTATAAATTAATGTGTGTTTTAGGCACTAGCACTTTAAATCATATCATGTGATCACTGGTGTGTGCTATTTAAGGGTTTAACACTAGAGGGTACTATTTTTGGAAAAGCCCATGATTGGATGAAACATAAGAAGAAGAGTTGTGCTGTGTCCATGCTGTTCATTAAGCTGCTGCTGCTTCAGTAAAGGCTCACTTTTGCATAAGATTATGCATTTGGTCTCTTTATTGGTGGCGTGTAGGTGAGTGCTGTAACTGTGTATGCATATCTGAAGAATTGTTTTCTCCACTCTTGATACCCTCCACACTACACAGCTCTGTGTCTGCTTTGCTTCCCTAACTGCCCTCTTTGCCTCCCTATTTTTCAATAAACATTCTAATATTCTAAATATAAAATATTACTAATATTCGTTTAAATATTCTTGTTTAAATTAACACTTGTATGCTTAGGTTAGTACACACTATATTACAAATTCTAAGTAGATACATAATACAATATGGAATAGACTATCACAGGAGAGACAATACATACTTGGTGATCATTGTTTAGGACGAGCCTGTATTTCCCATAAGAATATTATATAAAGTCAGAGAGGAGTATGTTGATGAAGCAATGGATATTCATGATAACAATGTAGGTGTCAAATAATAGGTTCTGAAAGGTTGGAAAAATGCAAGTGTGAAATCCATATTCTAGAATGGTACAGTGATATATTAATCTCTCTACATTTGGAGAAGGTATCAGCAAGTATGCAGAGTATTCGCCTGCTCTTATTGACTAGGCATTGCTGTATAGTATTTTAGAAGATTAGACTGTATCATTTGCATTGCATCTTATAATAACGTATTGTGTGTGTTACTTATACTGTATTAATTATGTTGTTTACCATGTTTGTATTGTGCTATAGACCTGGGTCATCCTTGAAATTGGGTATGTATACTCAGTGGACTTATCTGGTTAATAAACATTAACCAAGAAATTACCTTAATTAAACACCTGGTACCAAGCCCGCCTCAACTCCACCTCCTTAGTCGTCCTCCATATTCCTCCTTCAATCAGACCTCCACCCTATGAAAGCATTAGTGTAACGCTGGGCAGTTTCTTTAAAGGGTCTGTCTTTGAATAAGTTTTATATCAACTTCTGTTCAGTATAATACTTCATTGGTACTAACAACTGTTTCTTTCTTTTTCAGAAACATCATAATACAGTATATAAAAATGGGAGTTTGGGCTTGTTTAATATTTCTTATTGGATATAAGTATTTTGGACTTTCATCTGGCTTCTTTTGGGATTTCAAAAATCATCAGGCTCGTTTATACTGTACCTGACATCCTTACCCCTGTGAGAGAGGGCAAAGGGGTTATGGAAGGAGTTTTTATCCATTCTTTTAGGAACTGCTGTGAAATCATTACAATCTCCTTACAAGAGGAGAGTCAATTAGCAGCTGTCTCTCTCTCTGTGACTGTCTCTCTTTAACACTTTGGCTGATTGCCTCTTAGTAACGTGTGTGCCGCCTCCGTGGCAGCAAGATTTGTGGACTTCTCTGCTTTGGATTGTTTTGTATTTGTGTTGCTATTTTTGGAGTGCATGGGGATGGGTTGAATGGTAGGGAAAATTATTGTTTTGTATTATTTGTTAAGTGAGTGTATGGGGATATTATGTGGTTAATTTTGTGTGCTTTACATTGGATGGCTTAAGGTGGTTTTATTTAACACTTGATGAATATTTATGATTCATTGTTAGTTTGTTTTGGGTTATTGGGTCTAGCATGTGTAGTTCTTTACTGATCCCTTTGCATACCTACTCTGCAGAACTGCTCCACCAGCTTAACTAATTCCAGACCCTGATTCTACCTGCATCACTGGGGATCTTGAGAGAGTGAAGCAAGGGTGAAAGACAAGTCCCAGTGGTAGATGTCAGGGTGAGGCAGATCAGGATGTTGACTGAGTAGATATCCCAAGTTGGGAAGAATGTCAACAAAGGGTTTGCCCTGTCTTATCGCAGTTCCAAGAGAGCCCTCTAGAAATGGTGGGCAACTAGCTATTGGACCAGTTTGAACCTGTTCCTCCCTTTGAGGGGTTTATTGTGCAACGCGGGTCCCAGATAGACAGAGAGCAAGAGAGAGAGAGAGAGAGAGAGAGATACGGTAGATAGAGAGGAACCTTTATTTTTAAACAGGAAATAAACTTTAGGACAAAATGGCCCTATTCTACAAAGTGTTCTGTTAAAATACAATTTCAAAAAGGTTAAACATTGTAAAATTGTCAATCAAAATTTTGTATATAACACAGTGCAACAATAAAGAAGTTCGCATAAGAACAAGCATGCCACATTCTATTCACCCCACAGTAATAAGAACAATATAACTCATGCAGCAACACATATGTAACATTGCTATAATTCTTAACTTATTCAGACTTTTGAATTTAAAGACTCCATTAAAGTGACCCTCTTGATCCACACATTGTGCACATTTACACACTTCTGTTAACTCCTGGTTTCTATCCTGTTTGAACCTTTTCCTTCATTTCTTATGCTAGGGGCTAGTTCATGCCATAGTTTGGCAGATAATAGTTCTGTTGAATCTTGCTATATGAATTTTTAACAACTGACATATTAATTCCCCAATGTCTCAAAGCCCTCAGATTGTGTTTATGTAAACTGTCTACAGATATTTTGAAAAATCCTGACTATTGTTTTTCTATCAGTGACCTGGTGTGTCTCACCAATCCCTGGCTTAGTAATGACTCTGGGTCAGTCCTGGAGATGGCAATCCTTGCCGGGTTCTCAGTGGTACACTGTCTGAAGTGAGTGAGGGGAAGGACGTCTGCTTTAGATCCTGCCTCAGATTTGTGATGTACCCACAGAAGGACACAAGGTCATTTGAATGTGGACATTAAAGGGTGGTAAAGCAAAACAAAATGGTTATATTAAATGCACGCTGAAAATAGAAAATAGAGTTAAAAATCTCGTTTACGACCTTAGGTCTTCTTCAGGAAATATCTAAAAGAAAAAAAAACAAGTTAGTGTAGAGCACTAGTGTGAGTCTACACTAGCATTTTCTCTTTAGACTATTTCTAATAAATCAGGCAGAGCTAACTATTTCTATTTTCAGCATTAACTCTTCATTTATTTTAACACAATTCCACATCTTCTGCTGGCCTTGTCTTTTGTTTTTTACAATTAAGGGTGGTACAGGTGTGAGGTGTAGGATTGTCCTGGTGAACCACCCTCTGGGATGGGAACAGGAGTTCCTACAGTAATTGCAGATTTCATTGTCAACCTGGTACTGGATGCCACCTACATGTTTGTTCTGTGGGATTTCAGTGCTTGGCTCAATGATGTAAGATTGCATTTTGTTCAGCAATTCCTCCAGCTGATGAATTCACACAGATAGTTTCCCCTACTATCCATGAGTATGGTCACAACTTGGACCTCATTTTCTCTTTGTGGCTGAACATTTGGAGTGTCAAGGTAGATCCAGTGGGGTGGTCAGATCACCACACTGTACTGTTTCTGCAGAAGCCCCTGGTATATCTCCTACTCCAGCAGAGATAATCCAATATCGCCTAAAAGAAATCTGGTGCCTGATACACTCCTGGCACTATTGGATGTCTACAGCATGGTGTCTTTATTCAAGAGTGGTTTGGAAGCTGCAGGGGATGGTTATAATTGAGCCACTTTGGCAGCTCTGGGCTCCCCTGCATTTCTCTGTGTCCACTCTCGGCTCAGCTTGCCTTGGTATAATGAGAGCTGGCCCTGACAGACCTGAGGTGTACACCTTAGCTGAGGTGTATACACAGTGTAAACCTCAACTGCACTTTATACATTATGCACAAATATTGTGTACCCCAACTGCACCTTATACACTGCATACAAATATTGTATCCCAACTGCACCTTATACACTACACACACAAATATTTGTACTCCAACTGCACCTTATACACTACACACAAATACTGTGTCCCTAACTGCACCATAAAAAACTAAACAGTAAGCAGCATACACATCATTTGCACTTCAGAAGAATAACTTTAGCAGTATACAACTTAACCACACCTTGACTTCTGACTTGTGTTACTGAGTAAAAGCTATCATTTTGGCCTAGTAGAGTGGGACACCATTAACAGGTCTGATTTTTGAATTCCCCTGCAGTATTTCTTACTTGTAACCCCGAGCGAAATTTTAGAAGCAGTTTAAAAGAGGTCGTCCCTCAAGAGGTCTTTGGTCTAACCCTTAAAAGTTAACTGTTTCAGCTCCTATGGGAAGGCTGCCTGGGATTGGCTAGGAGCCATTGGGGGTGGGACTTGTCTCACCTGGGATGGAGAGCATGGTGGGAAAAGTAAGTCCCAAGGCTGGAGTAAGGTGATTGCCTGTTCCTGCAGGAGCCCTTTGTTTTATTCTTTTTTTTTCTTATTATCTTTTTGCCCCCTACTGCTCCGTCGAGCTACTCAGCTCCGGTCCACGAACCCTGTTGCCCCCACCTCAGGATATCACAACATCCCCATGGTCATCCCTGGCTTACCCCAGCAGAGGGCCGTGGCTCCGACCCCCGATATTAGGCCGCGGAACTGTGACTAGTTGGGGATTGGCTCGAGGCTGATCAGGGCTACCAGGGCAGAGCTCCATTAAGACGGTGAGGCTCAGGATTTTTCTTTATCCCCCTCCCTTTAACAGGATGGGACGTGCAATGATGACCAGTGTCTGTCCCATCCTGATACTATTATGCACCCGGCGTGTTGCAGCCACCCAGCCTCCGCTAGGTTGGCCTTGTACACGGCGCCCGCCCTGCCTCCCCAGGGAAGGACAGCTGTCAAGGGACTCTCAATCCTTCCTCCCGGCTGGCCCTCCGTGACCCGGGCCCTCCTCAACCCAGGCCGCCGGCGAGCAAGCGGAAAATCCAACCACAAGGCAGACGGGCTGGCCTCTTTGTTTTATTCTGTGGGTGGTGGCTAAAGACAGTGCCCTGAGTGGATATGGATGTGGATGTGGCTGTGGCCATCACGTCAAGACCCCATTGGGGCAATCCGTCCTGAGGTGAGCAAGAGAGAGACCAACTTTCTTGCTTGGCATCGGTAAGATTTGAACCCAGGAGAACTGACTGCTTAGTCTTCGACAGAACTTTGAACCTGGACGTTTCACGCACAGTAGGAAAATCCATCACCATTATAAGGCCTCCATAGCCAACAGAAGCATGGGGAATTAAGACGCAGTTGGAGGAGTAAAGGCAGCAGTAATCAGACATTTGGGGGTATTGAGCAAGTGCCCCTGTAGGTCATATGCTGCCAAAGTCTATTAGGGAGCATGGATGCTTTGAATGATCTATGAGAGGGTGCAGCCATAAGTGGATAAAGGGGACCAGGATCATCTGAGCGTGAGGGTTAATCACAGTCCTGAGGATCTCAGAAAAGAGCCAAAAAGAAGAGAGTGTTGTCACTGGGAGTGCAGGCACTGGAGAGAGTTGTCTGTACAGTGGGTGAGAAAAGCAAGCTGCGTGCTATTTAGAGGATATGACCGCATAATGTATTGCGTGTGGGAAAAGAAGTTGCCTGCCATTTAGAGTGTATCAGCGCACTGTACTGAGTGTGGGAGAAGTAGTGATTAACTTCAGCCTGGACCAGTGTGAGGATGCACTGTTTAACCTAAAGTGGACTGTGCCAGAATGAACATTGATATGATATGGACAATGCAAGAACATTGATGAAATGGACCCCATGGGCCCTTTGCCATACTATTCTCCCTAAGGGGATATTTGCCATTGAATCCTCTTGTCCTCCATGGAGTATCAGCTTTGATATTAAAGGATCCTAGTTTGTTCTTTATCGGATGCTGTGATTTACATTTGCTGTGTGTCTCTAATCAAGACTGCCTTCTAGCCCGGCACCCATAGGGTGCTTAGTGTCCGATCCTGAGTAATTAATCGTAAGTCATCCTTTCAGTGTCTGGTTGTGGTCACCCCTCCCCATGGACAGATCCACCATCATACCCATAGACACTGGGGGATGGGGGACTATATACTTATGGGCAATTTAATCTTAGGCAGCAGTTAGAGCTCTGTATGTTTAGCTGGGCAGTGGTTACAAAATAACCAATCTTTTCAGAGTAAGGTAGGTTGCACAGAATCTCCCAGTTCTGATCTGATTGCCCTGTTTCAGAAATTAGGAAGTTCTGATTCCTGATCCGATTATGACTGAAATCCTAAAAGACCTTAAAATCAGAATCAGGTTCAGATTTGAATCCTGAATCCTAAACTCCTATGTAAAAATAGGTTTTAGGATTTAGTTTAGGAATTAAGATTTTCTGACTGCAATTCCAAAAATCATAATTCTGAAAACTGGATCAGATTGGTTCCGAGCAACCCTAGTTAATGGTTTGCTCAGTAGAAAGTGTGCAAGATTTTTCATTGTGTGTCTCTTCAGCATGTTTAGAAGGGGTAGAGTTGGGGCCTGAAACTCCCTGGTAAGTTTCCTGTGCTTTTATCAGGTTCACTACTGCAGTGACATGTATAAAAACAAAATCCTTTGAATATTGACCCTTCAGACACTGCTCTGTGTTTTAATTTAGGAATTCCTATGAGTTTTGACAGTGTGTGAGTCCTGTAACAAGGCTGGGTGGTGAAGGGGTAAGGGTAAGGAACTGTACCCTTGTTAATTCTTTTAAAGTTCAGTTTAAACTTAGCCAATTAAGCAAATATTATCTACTTTTTCTATTGGACAATGTCTCTGTCCTGTATTTTTTCTTTACAGCTACACTGTCCATATTGATGTGTGCACCTCAATTACAGGTTGTTGGTACCCCTGTGATGGAGGTGTACACCTCCCTGAGTGTAGCTTAATAAGCATTTTTGATGCATGCAGCTAATCCTCTTGACCACGTCTCTGACTTGAGCTATGTACCTTATCAAGGTGTACCTAATTAGCATTTTTAGACGCACATCAACTCCACTTCCTGACTACACCTCACATTGAGGTGTACAACTCACTGAGGTGTACCTAATTAGCACTTTTAGGTGCACATCATTAACTACACCTCTGACCTATACCTCAAGGGAGGTGCACCTAATTAGCATTTTGGACACATCTATACCTAAATTACACTGTCTGCAACTGCGCTGCTGTTGAACCTCATGTGAACTCTCAGACAGTTGTGCAGCTGAGGAGCACACCTCAAGGTGAACCAAGGTGAACACCTTATTTAAAATTTTAGCAGAACATCCAATACACCTCAGTTGGGCAAGGAAAGTGGTTGAAGGTGACAGGGTGAAGGCTAGAGTGTTCCTGGAGAAGACTGAGCTTGGTAAAGGACAGACTGGCTCTGAGATCCAATAGTAAGGACTATCAGAGAGCAGTATTCCTGAAAAAGACAGAACACGTCTATGAATTATTGCTTCAGGTAAAAATAAGCCTGATTAGCTGTTCTGCACTGCGACAGGTTTTGAAATCTGCCCTGTCTACAGTCAAGAGTTTTATCTCATGATGGTATCGGACTGCACAGAGTGTCCTGTATCAAGACTGGGATCTCTCCTGGTGGCCTGTCATGGACCTACAGTATTGGGGTTGAATGGTAGCACTCTAATGGCTTAAAGTGAGTTGAAGCTAGTTTCTGAGTCAGGGGTAGTAGAGATGGTCTCTAGGCTGGACCCCACCTGCTGTGAATGGACCCAGTCCCAACATGGCTGTTGGTTGACTGCTGGCATGGCTTTAGATCCAGTTTCTGCTAACATTGTCTGGTGTTCCCTCAGCAAGGGTGTTTGCCTGCAGCCCTTAAAAGATGGTGGTAAAGCCCCTCCTGAAAAATCTTTTGGACCCAGATCTGCTGGCTCATTATAACTATCTCGAACATGCCTTTTTGGGCAATGTTATTGAGAAGGTGGTGATGGGTCAGTCTTGAGGTTAGTCTCAGAATTTGAACATCTATGAGCCATTCAGTCAGGCTGCAGGCCTCTCCACAGCACAGAAAACATGCTTTAAAGGTGTCCAGTGACCTGCTCATTGTGTGAAATGGAAAGGCATTCTATTCCTGTTCTTCTTGATCTGTCATTGGAATTAGACACCTTGGACAATAGGGTCTTGATGGAACACCATAAAGAATACAGGGGACTTACTGGAACAGCCTTGAATTAGTTTAAGCCAGACCTGTTTGACAGAACACAGCAGATAATAATGTGTTTCTTCTCCTTGTGGCCTGAGGTTGTTAGCTGCAGGGTTCTGTTCTTTTCCTGTGCTGTTTGTGGTGTCATACTGCCTCTGGGGTGGGTCGTTAGATGATACAGTGTGAGTTTTGACTGCATTGCAGATGATACTCAACTGAACCTATCTTTTATACCTGACAAGCAAAGTGCAGTTTCTGTGCAGGAGAAATGTCTTCAAGAAATTGTTGACTGGGTAGCCTCTAGATGGCTAAGACTCAACCCTGCCAAAATGGATCTGTTACTAGTAGAACCAGGCTCTCCCTGTTCTGTTTGTTAAAGTTATGATATTAGACTGCAATCTCTAAATGGCATGGTTTTGACTATTGTGGACAGCGTTAAACATCCGGGAATCCATGTGGAGTCACATTTGACTCTTGAACATCATGTGTTGACTGCAATCCACAGTGGATTTTTCCATCTTCAGAACATCTTCTGGGTTAGCCTCTCTCTGATATGAGAGGACCTGGCAACTCTGGAACACATCTCTGTGATCTCAAGACTGGACTTCTGTAATGCTCTTAACCCTAGGGAGCTATCTGTGGAGTAGCTTCACTACGTTCAGCTAGTCTAAAATGCTCTTGATTAGACTGGTCATAGAGTATCCTCTATAGAGCATATCACACCTGTGCTGCAGTGGTTGCACTGGCTTATAATTAGGTGGCGAACAACCTTTAAAGGAAAACTGTGATGAATCTGCAAGTCATTTTTCATGCTAGAGGCCGTTTTTAAATACTGGTTAAAATTCTTTTTCTCTATTTATACAGACTTTTCAGATATTCTAATGAGTGTTTCTCATTCACAGGCTACTAGTAAGAGTTATCTTAGAACTGTGTGATGTAGTTTATGTCTCTGCTCTTCTATTGTTGGCACAATGCACCCATATTCTGCTACAGAACTCTGTGGTTATTAGGGACATAATCTGCATCATGCAGTTCTAAAATGGTACTTACCACTAGGCAGTAAAGGAGAAACACTACTGAGAGTTACTAAAGGCCTGTATAGATGGAACAATAACAGAATTTGAACTAGTATTTACAAAACAACTTCTACTGGAAAATAATTAACAGATTCAGTGCAGTTCTCCTTTAAGATTTTATTATTTATATACAAGGCCCTTCAAGGTTTGGGTCCAGGCTATGTAAAGGTCTGGCTTGGTACACTCCTGGTTGCTCGCTCATTCTGCTCCACCAAGGGATTGCTTTTGGCTGCCCTGAGATCTTGTTTAAAGCAATTTGATGACAGGAGCTATCTCAATGGTGGCCCTAGCTACTTCGAACTCCTTCCTTTGCATCTTGGAGTTCTACCTCAGTGAAGAGGTTTAAGAAAGGGTTGAGGTTTTATCTGTTTTCTCAAGCTTTTGGCACTGCTTAGTTTATATATTTATTTGTAAATGTATTGATTGCTAATGGAGTGTTTTACTGTATTTATTATGTCCTGATCTTTTGAAGTTTTTGCTCTATGTATAAGCGCCTGAGCCCTTGAGATAGGGCACTATAAAATAAAACTGCCTTTCCAGCCTTGCCTTGCCATAATATGTGAACAATCTATGCAGTGTGATAAACCAAGAATTATATCAAAATGTGTTTTAATTGTCTCAACTGGCTCTCGGCCTTTGGCCATAAAGGTATCAGCCCCACTGCTGTGGCCTGGTTTTAGTTAGTATCTTCGGGCAACAGCCACATCTAATGATAGAAGGTTTCTCATCCTCCTATTCCCTATCTGAAAGAGGTGTTGCAGAGATCTATTTTGGAGCCACTCTTATTTATGATTTACACCAATGATCCAGGACAACTACTGTAAATGCTAAGTTACACTTTTATGCTAATGACACTGTTCAATCGTTACCAGTCTCACCGAGCCATGGCCATGGATGACCTACAAACTGTGTTTGACCAACTCCAAATCAATCTATTGTATGTACCCTAAGCTTCTTTTAAATGCTTCAGAAGCTAAGTACTGCATATGTTTTTGGTTGAATCAATATCTAAACCCTCCATACCTGGCATTACCACCCTGCTGGGTAACAAACTGGAACTTGTAGAGGCTTTTGAGTATCTTGGTCTGTGGCTGGACAGCAAACTGTACATTAACATGCATACTGACAGTCTTTGCAAGAAGCTACATCAGAGACTTGGCTTCTATTTTTAGGAACAAATTCTGTTTTAACACTGAGGCAAAAAAAGGCCAGTACAGGTGACCTTCCTTCCTTTCTCAACTGTGGCAACATTCTTTACAGAAGTGCCTCAGTTTCACATCTGATCAAATTACATGTGTGCTGTCACAGAGTACTCCATTTTATCTCTGGCCTTCCTTCTAGAAACACTATTGTTCCCTCTGTGCAGCAGTTGGTAGGACTCGACTTGCTATTAGACAGCTGAGAAACTTACATATGTGGTCCTACAAGGCCCTGCAGAGCTTACTGCTACCATGTATTTCAAATCTCCTCAAGAAGTCTGTTGGGCTGTACAATCTAAGAAAAAAAAACATTGTTCTTGTTTTTTTGTTGGCCACCTCACATTTTGAATAAATTACAAGAATCACTTAAACTGAGATCTCTAGTCAGCCTTTATTCCTTTAAGGTTTTATTTTGTCAGCACTGTGTAGACAAATATGAATGCCACTAAATTGCCCTGTAAATGTTGTTTTTGCAAAACTGTTAAAAACTGCACTTGTCCTAACCCTCTGTATGCTTTCATCCCTTTTTGTCACTGTCCATTTGATGTCTAGAGTCGTTTCATGTTTTCCTGTTTCTGTTTGCTGTATTTGCTAACATCAGTCCCAGTGATATGCTATTTACTTTTGATCTCCTGTATTGTTGCCTGGCCTTGTTTATTTAACACACACCATCCTTTAGGTGGGGTCTATTTTCAAAGGGTCTAGGGTCATACAAAGCAGGGAAGTAGTAACAGAAATATATTACATATTTGCAAGATAAGTAACTGGTTACAGAGGTACAGTGTTGCTATGTTTAATCTCTGTACTGTATGTAATTAACCAGTCGCTCCTGATGAAGGGACCTATGTCTCAGTGAGCCTACCGGTAAACAAAATCCCCCAAATAAATATAAAACCAGGACCTCCTTGTAAATGAGCATTGTTAATGAGTTTTTCCTGGTAAAATAAATACAAATTAAATACAAGGAAAGGGGAATATGTGCTTTGTGTAATATATATATATATATATATATATATATATATATATGTGTCATGGATAATGTGCTTTAAGTACTTCTAGCAATGAAAGTAGGTTTGTTGTTTCCTTTTCTTTTGCAAGAGGAGCCCACTAAGCATTCCAATTAAGGTTTATGGTCTTAGAAATCATGTTGCTTGTAATGGCGTCTGCCTGTCCTACAAATGATGACTGCACATGGTTTGCCTTCTTTTTATGTTCAACGTGGATGTGCAGGGAACATTTTGCTCTGAGAGACACTTCTGAGGTGCGTCACTGCCAAGCCCATTGCCATTCAGAATAACAGGGGTTCAACAGTGAGACCAATGACCACTCACTATGATCCTGGCACAACTCTCTCTTTTTGGTGGGCTGAAACTTTGTGTACTTCAAAGGACTGAAACCTCCAATCAGAGAGGACTTGATCCTTTGATTTGCATGAAGCCGCATCAGCAAACAGCTGAGTGACTTTCCACTGTGCCTTCTCTTCCTTGTTCTCTCTCCTTCTCCATCAGTGCATGTCCCCTCCCTTGTCATCCCCAAAGTTTATTTTAAAACTCTGCAAAAGAAAACTGTCCATCAGTATCTGTTTCTGCCACCACTATAACTGTACCCCTTTTTTTTAATTATATTTTATTGATTTTATGCAATGATCAACATTACATTATATCCTTATAGGCAGGCATATAATTGGTTAAAAATAATTCCACATTTTACAGTTACAAAAGGATAATGCCCTATAAATCGTTACCACATGGGGTTATCAAGCGGAAGCTTCTTATTTAAAGCCCAGATAATGATTTGTGTCTATGCACACAGTAATTTAGCAACAATTGTATGTAAGACAAGGCATAAACAGCTATGAGCAGGGCTTGAATAGAGGTTAAGCACATCTGCACCCCATGAAGAAAAGGGTATATAACCCCATCTAACATCGGTTATACTAAAGACAACTAATTATGCATAATTTTCCCCAACAACCATCTCCAGTGTATTTCCTGTAAACCAGGTTTTATAACAACTTTTAACCAACACAGAACTTCTAGAAACATGCTATATAGTGTACTATGGGAAGAAAGAGCTTACATATTTCTGAAATCAGAACAGATTATCCCATACCAGACTCCTTTTTAGCTATCAAAAACTTCCCAACATAATCACATATTTCTAAAATATAGCAAGGTATTTTGTAAAGGCCCGTTCTAAAAAAAAAATATGTATATATATTATCCTAATTCACAGCTCTTATTTTAATCCCCATAGCCCTTCTTACTGTTACTTTCAGTAAAGAATATGCAGTTCAAGTGTCCGTTCATTATCAGAGTCAGAAGCCTCTTCCTAGATGAAAATTGTGTTTCTATTTTCTCTAAGAGTTTGGATGCCTCTGATGACTCTGAAAATTGGTATGTCTTGCCCCATATATGATCCTGAGGCTTGCTGGCACCAAAAGTACATGATGGACTCCTAAGGCTCTTAATCATTCCGTATACCGTCAAAACTTTTACGCGTGTTCTGGTAGCAAAACTTAAGTCTGGGAATAAATGAATCCTTGATCTTCCCAAGTACAGGGGCTAAGATGTTTAGCCTATTGTAACACCATGTCCCTCTCGGCCAGCGTCTGAAGCACTAGCATCAGAGTACGAGGAAAGGCGATGCCTGTGGCAGCCCTTCATTGGCTACCACATGGCATGATCCGATGAGGCCTTAAGAACTTGAAAAGGCTGGTCGATCTGAAGAAAGTCCTGCAGCCATGTCTGCAAGAATTCCAATGGTTGTTCCCCTCTAATCTTTCTGAAGACCCATGAGACATACATGAGAGGCCAGCGTAGCATTTTCTAGGTTTTCCAGCCTCTTCCAAAGCAACCCATTCTCCTTGGTGAGCCCTGCAGATACAGCCAGGGCCCTGTTGGCTTGTGAGACACTCACATACCTCGTCTTCCACTACCTCAACCTTAGTGCGTAATTGTTTAAGGTCTGCTCCAAAATCTTCAATTTTATGATCTAGGCCTTGGATTGCTCTCAGAAGAGTGGCATTAAAGGCTGAGGCCCTTCTTGCTCTGACTCCTTGAGTTGGCTGTGTTTGCTGGTAGTCGCCTGGTCTCCTTGAGTGGGTTCCATCTGCAGGGCTCCCATTCTGTTCATTCAGCCCATATTCAAGTAATCTAAGGGCACTCAGCAATACATTTGATATCAAACTGCAGCTCTAAACATTCTCTGTCTTCCTAGACCCAAATAATAACAATTTTCTAGAAGGGTAGAACTAGTGACATGCTGACTACCCTCTTTAACAAATCATGGGAGGATGGGGTGGTCCCCAAGGACTGGAGGAGGGCAGATGTGATTCCTCTTCACAAACGTGGGAGCAGGACAGAGGCAGGAAACTACAGACCAGTTAGTTTGACCTCAGTGGTGGAAAATGATGGAATCACTTCTGAAGGAAAGAATTGTTGAGTACCTAGAGGCCAGTGGGGCACAGGACCCAAGGCAGCATGGATTCATGATGGGAAGGTCGTGTCAGACGAATCTAATAGATTTCTTTGACTGGGTGACCAAAGTAGTAGACCAGGGAGGGGCTGTGGACATGGCCTACCTAGATTTTAGCAAGGCATTTGACACAGTCCCACACAAAGATTAATACACAAGATAGCCAGCCTTGGAATGGGTCCCAAGGTGGTAGCCTGGATAAAAATTGGCTAGACAACAGGACGCAAAGGGTAGTAGTAAATGGAGTACACAGTGAAGAAAGGAGGTTACTAGCAGGGTACCGCAGGGTTCAGTACTGGGACGGTCCTTTTTAATGTCTTTATAAGTGACATTGCAGAGGAACTGGAAGGAAAAGTATGTCTCTTTGCAGATGACACAAAGATCTGCAGCAAGGTTGATACACAAGATGGAGTGGAAAGGATGAGAAGGGACTTGCTACGGTTGGAGGAATGGTCAAATGTATGGCAGCTCAGATTCAATGCAAAAAGTGCAAGGTAATGCACCTGGGAAACAGAAACCCAGGGAAGTGTACACAATGGGGGGTGAGATACTGACAACACTAAAAATAGAAAGGGACCTGGGGGTAATTATATCAGATGACCTAAAGGTGGGCAAGCAATGTGAGGAAGGCAGTAAGGAAGGCTGGGGATACTGGGATGCATAGGAAGAGGCATCAATAGTAGAAAACAAGGAAGTTGTTATCCCTCTGTACAGACAGTTGGTGAGACCCCATCTGGAGTACTGTGTGCAGTTCTGGAGACCTCATCTCCACAAAGACATAGACAGAGTGGAGGCTGTCCAGAGGAGGCAACCAAAATGGTGCAGGGTCTGCACCACAAGACATCTGAAGAAAGACTAAGGAGCTTAATATGTATACTCTTGAGGAAGAAAGGAGAGAGGACATGATGGAAACTTTCAAGTACCTCAAGGAATTAACAAAGTCAAGAGGGTAGCATCTTCCAGAAAAGAGATGTGCAAGAACAAGGGGCACAATTTGAAGATAGAGGGGGACAGCTCAGGGTAATGTGAAGTATTTTTTCACTGAGAGGGTTGTGGATGCATGGAACAGCCTCCCTGAGGAGGTCGTGGAGTCAAGAACAGTGGGGACTTCAAGAATGCATGGGACAGGCATAAGGCAGCCCTAGAGGCTGGTAGAGAGTAAGCTGTTGGTTAACTAGGATCTGCAGCTTATCAGTTAGGTAGGAAAATGGGCAGACTAGGTGGGCCAGCGGTCCTTATCTGCTGTCAAATTCTATGTTTCTATGTTTCTAAGAAATATGTTGTTTTAACCGATGATAGAGGTCTGGATGTGGAGCTGTGGAAAAAGCTGTTCTCAGCTCAGCTGCTATCCACCCCCGTTTTAGTTATGCAGCACGGAACCACCTCAGTGCTGCAAAATATCTTTACTGACACTGGGGTGCACAAACCCCAGTGTCCACTGAAATAAAGAAGGGCCCTCATATTTTTATTTATTTATTTTTATATAGCCTGTAAAAAGAAAATGGTCCATGGACATCTGCTGCAGCCACCACTGTAACTGCAACTTCCCCAACCATTTATGCAGCACCAGAGACCCACTTCTGGTGCTGCCAAATATGACGCTGACACAGAGGGTGCCCAATCCCCAATGTCCACTGAAATAAAGGACGTCCTTTACTTTATTTTATTTTATTTTATTTATTTATTTATTTTATATAGCCTGTAAAAAGAAAATGGTCCATCAATGTCTGCTGCTGGCACCCCTGCTGGTGCCCTGTAACTATCACCCCACTCAACCCTCCCACTCAGCACCCACCACCCCACATCCCTCCCAAACATAACACTGACACTGGGGTGCTGTTTTTTTTTAATGCTCACTGGCACTCCTGTAACCCTCACCTCACTGATCCTCCTCCACATTTAGCACACACCACTCTAAACATAACACTGACACTGGGGTGCCCAAACTCCCAGTGTCCAAACCTGAAATGAAGAAAACCTTCCCTCTGTGTTTTTTAATGCACTCTGTAAAACAAAAATGGTCCATCAATGTCTGTTGCACCGTTAGTGCCTCCCCACCTTCCCTTAGCACCACCACCCCACCCCAAGCCCTTACTTACCCAGCAGGGATCTGATGCCACAATCTTCTCAGGACCAGAGCAGCGTCTTCACTCTTCAAAGTTGGACCACGAACTAAGGAAATCGGGTATGCAGTTCAATGTATTTCAGTGGGGTTTGAACTTAGTGGCATAACTTGGCCATTTTTGGATATTTTGCCCCAGATTTTCAACATGCTTTTTGGGACCCCACATCATGAAAATGCAAGTGACATTAGGCAAATCTTTCCAGAAAGGTGATTTCACGGTTGTTGCGTGAAATCACCTTTTAGCAGGAGTTGAAAATTTTCTCCACCCTGTTCATGAAGTGGGGTCATAAGAAGGCTATGTTGAAAATTTGGCATAAAAATATAAAAACAATGAAGTTATGAGCCTATATTGAAATTTGAGAATGCAGGCTCGTAACTTTGGTAATTTTCAATATTTTGACCCCAACTTTTCAACATAGCCATTTCTTCACAGCACCTCATGAATGTGATAGCTGTCACTTTCAAATCCTGACCAAAGTATGTTTTCACATCCCAAAAGGTGATTTCACAGTTGCTGTGTGAAATCACCTTTTGAATAGGAGATGAAATTTTCTCTGCACTTGTTCATGAGGTGGGGTCATAAAAAGGCTACTGTATATTGAAAATGTGGGGCAAAATATTAACAAACAACAAAGTTATGGACCTGCATTCAATTTTGCAAATGCAGGCTCATAACTTTAGTAATTTCAATATTTTGACCCTAAATGTTCAACATAGCCATTTCTTCACAGCACCTCATGAATGTGACAGCTGTCATTTTCAAATCCTGGCCAATATGTGTTTTCACACTTGAGGTGCAAAATCACCTTTTGGGCAGGATTTGAAAATGTTATCCACCCTTGTTCAAGAAGTGGGCTCATAAAGAAGGCTATGTGGGGTCATAAAAGGCTATGTTGAAAATGTGGGGTACAAAATATGAAAAAACAACAGTTATGAGTGTACATTGCAATTTTTCAATGCACGCTCATAACTGTGGTAATTTTCAATATGTTGACTCCAACTTTCAACATAGCCATTTTGACACCACCTCAGGAATGTGCCAGCTGTCATTTCTCAAATCCTACCCAAAATGTGTTTTAATGCTTGTTGTGCACTATGATGTTTCAGCCATTGTTTTATAAATGACACCTGTCATGCTCAGAAGGAGTGTCCATAAAAACATTATGTTGAAAATTTGGGGTAAAAGTCTGAAAAAACTGTACAAAAGCAATACCTTACTTGTGGTGGAAAGATGAGCGGTTGGACCACAGTGGGCTCCAGGGAGGGTGAGGGTGGTGGAACAGGCGCATCCCTCCAGTTGTACCTGTCCACAATTCTATACCATTCTGGCAAAGTGTGGTTCCTCTATGAAGGCACCCACAGTGGAGACCAAGGAGGATGCTGGGAATCTCACAAAGGAGACCCACAGGAGGGTGGCAGGGGACCCTGCAGGGAAGGAAACAACTCCTGGTGGGTGACTCCATTGTTAGGAAGGTAGAACTTGGGGAGGAAGGGAGAGGGAGGTAAGGTGCCTGCCTGGCATCATGGCTTGGAGGGACAGGAGGCGAATCCTCAGGATTGCCAGAGCAGCTGCACAGGGAGGAGCTGGATGTCATTGTCCACCTAGGAACAAATGACCTGGCCAAGAAAGGGATTAGAGAGTGCAGGAAGAGTTTGTGGAATTGGGAGGGTCTTAGTCAAGTAGCACATGGTAACCTTCTCAGAGGTGCTACCTATCTATGGCATAGGAGAGGCTAGGGTGTTCCTCACCATGGATTCAATCAGTGGTTGGAAAACTGGTGTGGAGCTCAGGATTTGGCTTCATTGGGGACTGAGGGTCCACCTGAAGTGATGCAAACCTATACTGGCATGATGGGCTGCATCTGTCCGGGAGGGAAACAGGATCCTAGGTGATAGGTTTAAATGCTTCATTGGCAAGCTTTTAAACTAGTCAAGGGGGCACTGGAAAGGAGCAGGAAAATCCTAGCCCCTCCAAATAATCACAGTAGTAAGTGCAGCAAACACCAACATAGAGGTGTCGATAGGGAGAAGGGCAGGGTAAATGGAGAAAGTGACAAAGGCAAGAAGGACAGGGATGGGGCAAAGGGAGTAAGGCCATCAGGAAATGGAGGGTAATGAGTACCAATGCCCGTGAGTCTGGGCAACAAGCTCCTGAGCTGATGGCCTTAATGGAAGAGGGATGCCTGGATATCGTAGCAGTCACAGAAACATGGTACAAGAGAACCATGACTGGGATGTTAACATACCAGGGTACATAATCTACAGGAGAGACAGACAGGGAGAAGGGGGTAGCTCTCATGTAAAGGAAGGGATAAAAGCAACTGAACAAAAGAGTAAACAGGGAGGAGGAGGCACTGTGGGTCACCTTGGAGACTGGAAAGGGCACCACAATCCACACAGGGGTTGTGTACAGACCCCCATGTCAGGGGAAGGAATGGACAAGGATATGATAGAAGGCATTCTTAGAATGGGAAAGGAGATACTGTTGATGGGAGACCTGAATATGCCAGATGTTAACTGGCCACATCCAAGAGCAGGGCCATTCTTGATGCCCTACAGGTGGCAGGCATTAGACAGCTAGTTTCAGAACCCACTCATGAGGGAGCAATCTTAGACCTCATACTCTCAAACGGGGGCAGTGAGAGATCTCAGATCTAGAGTGGGTTGCCATCTGGGGACAAGTGACCATCAAACAGTGTGGTTCACATTAAACTCAGCTACAGAGTCAAGCCATACAAAAGTGAGGGTACTGGACGTTAGGAGGGATGACTTTGGCAAGATGGGAGAGTGCCTCAGAAAAGCACTAGCAAACAGGCTAGAAGGAGGTGTGGAGCAACAATGGGGATTATCAAAACCACGTTCACAGAGGCAACAAGCCTTTGTGTGAAGCAAATAAACAAATCAAAATGAAAGAAAAGCCACTATGGTTCTCAAAAGAGGTGGCTGTGAAAGTCAGGAAGAAAAAGATAGCTTTCTGGAAGTATAAGGAAACACAGAAGGAGCAGGACAGAGAGCTGTACCAGTTAAGGCAGAAGGAAGCAGGAGGGAAGTCAGAATAGCAAAGGCCCAAACTGAGGAAAAGCTAGCCAACTCAGTTAAGAAGGGGATAAAACCTTTATAGGTACATCAGCGAAGAAAAGACAAAGGGAGGGATAGTGAGGCTGAATAGAATGAACCGTGGGTGGGCAGAGGGGACAGTGAAAAAGCAGGAATACTGAATGAATATTTCTGCTCAGTATTCACAAAAGAGGAGGGAAGTGCCTCATCCAATTAACAGAAGCACTCTTGATAGGGGGTTGATCCCAGTCCTTTCACAGAAGAAAGGGTTCTGCAAGAACTCCTAAAACTGAAGGTGGACAAAGCAATGGGTCCTGATGGAATTCACCCCAGAATTCTAAAAGAACTAAGGGAGGAACTAGTGAAACCACTGGCTACTCTTTTAATAAATCATGGGAGGATGGTGTGGTACCCGAGGACTGGAGGAAGGCAGATGTGATTCCCCTTCACAAAGTGGGACCAAGACAGAGGCAGGAAACTACAGTCCTGTCAGTCTGACCTCTGTGTGTAGGGAAAGTGATGGAGTCACTTCTGAAGGAAAGAATAGTTGAGTACCTAGAGGCCAGTGGAGCACAGGACCCAAGGCAGCATGGGTTCACAGTGGGAAGGTCATGTCAAATGAATCTAATAGATTTCTTTGACTGGGTGACCAAAGTAGTAGACCAGGGAGGTGCTGTGGACATGGCCTACCTAGACTTTAGCAAGGCATTTGACACAGTCCCACACAAAAGATTAATAGTCAAATTAACCAGCCTGGGAGTGGGACCCAGGGTGGTAGCCTGGAAACATTGGCTGTACAACAGGACACAGAAGGTAATTGTAAATGGAGTCCACTCTGAAGAAAGGGGGTTACTAGTGGGGTACCACAGGGTTCAGTATTGGGTCCAGTCCTTTTAATGTCTTCATCAGTGACATTGCAGAGGGACTGGAAGGAAAAGTATGCCTTTTGCAGATGACATAAAGATCTGCAACAGGGTTGATACACAAGGAGGCGTGGAAAGGATGAAAAGGGACTTGGCAAGGTTGGAGGAATGGTCAGAAGTATGGCAGCTAGGATTCAATGCAAAGAAGTGCAAATAATGCACCTGGGAAACAAGAACCCAGGGAAGAATACACAATGGGTGGGGAGGTAGTAACAACAACAAAAAGGAAAGGGACCTGGGGTAATCATATCAGACGACCTTAAGGTTAGCAAGCAATGTGAGAAGGCAGTAGGGAGGGTGGGGTATACTGGGATGTATAGGGAGAGGCATCATCAGCAGAAAACAGGAAGTTGTTATCCCTCTGTACAGACAGTTGGTGAGACCCCATCTGGAGTACTGTGTCCAGTTCTGGAGACCCCATCTCCGCAAGGACATAGACAGGATAGAGGCAGTCCAGAGGAAGGTAACTAAAATGGTGCAGGGTCTGCAAGAGAAGCCGATATGAAGAGAGACTAAAGGAGCTTAACATGTATACCCTTGAGGAAAGAAGGGA
Organism: Neoceratodus forsteri; assembly: GCA_016271365.2. NCBI lineage: Eukaryota > Metazoa > Chordata > Ceratodontiformes > Ceratodontidae > Neoceratodus > Neoceratodus forsteri. The sequence continues at coordinate 276,668,867 of CM057451.1, forward strand.
GAGGGGGACATGATAGAAGCTTTTAAGTACCTTAGTGGAATCAACAAAGTCCAAGAGGGTAGCATCTTTCAGAAAAAGAGACTTGCAAGAACAAGGGGACACAATTTAAAGATAGAAGGAGGGCGAATTAGGGCAATGTGAGGAAGTATTATTTCACAGAAAGGGTAGTGGATACATGGAACAGCCTTCCTGAGGAGGTTGTGGGGTCTAAAACTGTGGGAGAATTCAAGAATGCATGGGACAGACATAAGGCAATTCTTGTGGGGGCAGGAAAAATAGACTGTTGGTTAGCTAGGATCTGCGGCCTATCCTGTAGGTAGGAAATGGGCGAACTAGATGGGCCTAGGGTCCTTATCTGCTCAAAGTCTATGTTTCTATGTTTGGTGAACATTCAACATTGACAAATGCTTGTCTCTCTCTCTCTCTCTCTCCCCTCTCTCTCCCCCTCCCTCCCTCTCTCTCTTTCTCTCTCTCTCTCTCTAACTTCACCCCACTTTCCATTGGAGATAGCCAGAACCGAGATATTAAGGAGGAGGGCACCTCAATTTCATTTGTTGCAATACAGCCCTGCCTTGAAACAACCAGAAGTTCCCATTTATAAGCTCCAAAACTGGAGTCATTTTACTAAGCTCCAGGAAGAGGAGCATCAGGAAGCTGCCATCTCAACTGTCTGTCAGTGCTTATTTCTGCCAAGGCACTAACAGGACAGCTAAGACTTTGCAGCAGCCTCCCATTATACAAATAAACTCATGACTCTCACAGCAGTCAAGAAGGGCCTTTTAAGTTCAAAATTATACAGAATTTACTTTAAAGGAGAAGACACCCTCCTCTTTGAGCACTTCTGTCTCTCCCAAACTGCCCCTCTTGCCAAGTATCATCAGGCACTGGCAAGGCAGTTAAAGTCCATGAAGGACCTGGTGCCTCACTCCTCAGCATTCCAGGAGAGAACCATGTTATTCATTCTTCCTCCTGTGAACAGAAGAATTGTGCCACCTGTGCCACCCAGAGCCAAAGAGAGGCCAGATCCTACGCACACAAACCATCTGCCCACCACCACAGTCTTTGGACTTGGTGGTGGCTGAGCTGGGAGGAAGAGGGTTTCAAGGATTAGATCATATTTAAAAATGTTCAGGTAGGAAATATTGTAGGTAGGATTTTCTGCTGTGTGTGCTGGTGAGACTGTTATGATGAGCATGGCAGTCCAGTACCATACCAGACAGGAACAGACCACATGACCTGTGGAAGCCCACTGGAGGTTTGTATAAGGATATCCTTACCTAATTTCAACACCACGGTGCAAATGACCCTTCCCATGACCGTCCCTGAAGTGTGAACACCACAAAGTAGGAGGTAAGTGTCTGTAGCTGCAGCTGCAGGAGTCTGCAGGTTCACAGGGCACTGTGCCCATTTTTCTCCCAGTCTTCCTAGTCTAAGATAGGAGCCATCTATTTCACTCATTCAGATGACAGTTGAAGATGTCCTACCCGGGTCATAATGTTTATACGCAGAATAAAACAAGCGTATCGAAACCTTCGACCAGTCGCTTCCATGTTGGACCCCCAGAGTTAGAATCCTAAGTGGGGGGTCTGGGGCATCACCCCAGTAATGGGGTTGTGGGGTGAACACCCACAGAACATAAAATGTAAAGAAATTGTCATACATTTATTAAGTCACACGGCATTCTGCCATGCGACATTTTGACCCCCTGCTCAGAAGATATCACTAGGGACATACTTTTGGGTCAGAGAGAGGAAGTTTTAGCAAAACCTATATAGAATAACTTGAAGTAAAAATATTGCAGTTGTGCTATAGGAGGGTAATAAACTTGTATCTGTGGTACATCAGAATAAAGACATTAAAGTGAGGGCATAAAACAGTTATGTATAGCAGGCAGGTACATGGAAAAATGGGGTAGTTAGCTACAAGGCTCTTTTTAACAAATAATGGGATGATAGTGTGGTACCTGAGGACTGGAGGAGGGTGGTGTCACAAACCCACTCAGCAGGTCAGCCATCTACTCCCAAGTGCCAACCTCCGAGAGTAGTCTTGTGAACAGTTAACAGAACAAGGTAACCCTCTTGTCTGTTTTTGTGGATTCAATCAACCTTTGGTCTCAACTCTTGGAGGATTCAAACTGTAAACCTCTTGTTAGCATATTCAATGTACAGGCTCAGATAATTCTGTCTTTGGTGGCCCGATATCTTTGCCTCTGGGCACCTAACCAGGTGTACAGAAATGAACCCTTAAAAACTGTAATAAAGACCTCAGATTTAAAACATTTATCTTTTTCCAGTTTAGTATCACCATTCAAGCTTATGTGTAGTGTCTGCTTTAACCATATATACTCTACTTGTAAAGGAAAGAAATCAAAGACAGACCAAGTAAGCTCTAGAAATAGAGTTTTACTACAATAGATGAAAATATGTAACACATAAAATACAGAACTATTATATCACAAGACATACAATTCTCTTAAACAAAACTGGTTTTAACAGTGCAATTCCTACTACAGTACTTAGATTTCTCTCTCTCTAAATACCTGCTTAAAGTGCTCACAGATGTTTCTTTGTCAAAGTCTAGATAGAAGTGTCTCTGAAGGAAAACAGAATAATGTTTAAAAGCTGGTTGCCCTATCTATTTGCATGAGGTCACTTAGCTCCTCCTGTCAGAATATATATATATATATATATATATATATATATATATATACAGGATGTCTTTTCAAGTATTATATTCTGCAACCTCAGCATAACTCATGTTCTTCAAATGACTCTCTTTGATCTTATGATAAGCTTCCTCCTTCCAGGACTTCAAAGCATCTTTTATGACTTAGCACTAAAGCGTCATATCCTGCTCTTCTTCCTCTAAGCGTTATACAAGTTTATGATCTATCTTGGCAGTTAGGTATCTTCTAGCCTGTAATTAGCTTCTTGCCTTCCATGTAACACCTTGTATCTAAAACCTGTGTGTGTGTGTGTGTGTGTGTCATACTCACATGCTGTTTCAGCATTTTCTCATGGAGACAGTCCATACACATTTTACATTACAAAAATGATACAGCACTCAGAACTGGCTGTCCACATCACAGGCGGATGTGATTTCCCTTCACAAAAGTGGGAGCAAAGTAGAGGCAGGAAACTATAGACCTGTTAGTTTGACATTATTGGTAGGAAAATGATGGAATCACTTCTGAAAGAAAGAATTGTTGAGTATCTAGAGGCCAGTGGGCACAGGATCCAAGGCATCATGGATTCACAATGGGAAGGTCTTGTCAGATGAATCTAATAGATTTCTTTGACTAGGTGACCAAAGTAGTAGACCAGGGAGGGCTGTGGACATGGCCTACCTAGACTTTAGCAAGGCATTTGACACAGTCCCATACAAAGATTAATAAACAAGTTAACCATCCTGGGAGTGAGTCCCAGGGTGGTAGCCTATATAAAATTGGCTGGACATCAGGACACAGAGGGTAATAGTAAATGGTGTCCACTAGTGGTGTACTTCAGGGTTCAGTACTGGGATTGGTCTTTTTAATGTCATTACTCGTGACATTGCAGAGGGACTGGAAGGAAAAGTATGCCTCTTTGCAGATGATACAAATATCTGCAAAAGGGTTGCTACACTAGGGGAGTGGAAAGGATAAGGACTTTGCAAGATTGGAGGATTGGTCAAATGTATGGCAGCTTAGATTCAATGCAGAGAGGTAAAGTAATGCACCTGGGGAACAAAACCCAGGGAAGAGTACACAATGGGGAGGTACTAATAACAACAAAAATAGAAAGGGACCTGGGGTTGTCATATCAGATGACCTAAAGATAAGCAAGCAATGTGAGAAAGCAGTAAGGAGGGCTGGGGGATACTGGGATGTATAGGAGAGGCATCACCAGTAGAAAACAAGTTGTTATCCCTCTGTACAGACAATTGATGAGACCCCATCTGGAATACTGCATGTAGTTCTGGAGACCCCATCTCCACAAGGACATAGACAGGATGGAGGCAGTCAGAGGAGGGCAACTAAAATGGTGCATGGTCTGCACAGAAGCCATATGAAAAGAGACTAAAGGAGCTTAATATGTATACCCTCGAGGAAAGGAGGGAGACAGGGACATGATAGAAACTTTCAAGTACCTAAAGGAATCAACAATGTCCAAGAGCATAGCATCTTTCAGAAAAAGAGATGTGCAAGAACAAAAGAGCACAATTTGAAGATAGAGGGATGGCTTTGGGGCAATGTGAGAAAGTATTTTTTCACGGAGAGGGTGGTGGATGCATGGAATGGCCTTACTGAGGCAGTCATGGGGTCAAAAACAGTGGGGAATTCAAGAATACATGGAGCAGCCTAAGGCATTTCTGGTGGGGATAGGAAGAAGTAGACTGTTGGTTAACTAGAATCTGCAGCTTATCCAATAGGTGGGGAAATGGGCAGACTGGGTGGGCCAAGTGGTCCTTATCTGCCATCAAAGTCTATGTTTCTGTGTTTAAGGACTGCCATGCACTATGCTGCTGATGAGGGCAATGTTGCACTCATGCTGTACCGCAATAGGTGCAACATTTGCTCCATCAGTAGCGAACCTCTACATTGGCTTATGGGAACAGCAGCATGTACTAAACAGTGACAGAAACCAATTTTGGGATAAACTGTCACTGCAGAGATGTGTTATTGATGATGTGGTGGCAGTGTGGCATGGGCGCCACTATCAGAGTTAGAGGATGTTGTGTCCACTTACATTCCAAAAATCCTCACCTTAGGTTTTCATATACAGCATATAAAACATCCCTTAATTATTTTGGAGATAAAAATTACAAAGAATACCAGAGAAGTGGAAGCAAACACTTTAGAAAAGAAACAGATTGAAATATGATACTGTTGTCATTGAGTTGCCATTCATGCCAAACTGTCACCAACATCCCAAGGGTCAATATCTATGGCTAAAATGAAACTGCTCTATAGAGATGAATTTTAAGGTTGGTGCAAAAGAACTAGCAAACAGATATACAGAAAAGGGCTATAGCAGCAAAAACATTGAAGAAGCAAAACTTCTACAAGATCACAGATTAGACATATCTGTTATATAACAGGACTCATAGAGAAGAACATCACAGTAGATTTAATTTTGTGACCACATATTCCATGCATACCAAACATGCGGAACATATTATAAAATCTAATTGGTGTACACTGAATGGAGACAGTGGTTTAAGAGATTGCTAATTTCCTTCTGAAATGTCTAATAGGACAGCAACGACTCTGAATGATGTTTTGGTGCAGAAACAGGAGAAAGAGTACTACAGAGCAATAGCTATTAAAATTTAACCTATGTGACTGCTTACCTTGTAGCAAATTCACCAAATCAGATGAACATGTTTTAGTTTTAAAGTAATTGACAGTGTCCACGAACCCTGGGAGGAAGATCCAATAACAGCGTATCAAGCAGAGGCATTTTGGATTTACAGCCTTGAAGTTAGAAAATACCAGGCTTCAACTGCACTTTCAAACTGTTACCCTTCCTGAAATAAAAGTTCCCAAAGGTCACGTTTAGTTCTACTGAAGTAGGGACTTCAACTAATATATAGAACTGTCTAGAGAATTGATGTATTCTAGTAAAGATTTGAAGAGAATAATGAAATCAAAATTATAGATGTACTAATTAATGTTTTGTTTCTCTTTGTTTTCTCTCATTCCCTCCCTGCAGTTCTATATCCTTATTTCATCGTTTCTACACAGTATGGCATCGTGCTGGTTTGAAAAAGTAGCCACCTGTTTGCAGAAGCCATCCAGCAGTATGGATTCCGTATTAGTGTTGAGATGTTCTCTAACTGCCATTTCTAACATTTAAAGAACTCTGGTGGAAGAAAAGTAGATTTACAACTGAGGAACTTCATGTTCTTTTAACAATAATGTATGATTTATACAGTGTCATATGATTTTTAATGTGGTTATCAAAAGTTGTCAAATGTAGTCTGTGGTTTCTGTATTTAGTAGTAGTAGTAGTAGTAGTAAATCTTTATTTTATACAGGAAAGATCTCACAACACATCATTAGGTCAAAAACAATTTTCAAGATGATCCTGTTTCATATTTAAAAGTTGCAACAAAAATAACATAAAATCCAAATACTAAATACATTTAGTTCCCACAGGCAAACATTCCAATAGAAGAAACTGGTGTACTTAATAAAATTTTGTTAAAGTGCAGGTTTCTTATATAGTTACTTTTAATCATTACACTTACATCTCAAGTTTAGCTCATGTCTCATGGATTTCATAAAATGTTTTGTACTTTGTTCTCGTTGTTTCAAATTCCTATTTATTGGGTCCCATACTTGTACAACTCTGGCAACAAATGTCATATTCCAAAATCTATTGTGTATTTTGTCATGTATGTGTTTATTATTGGAATCTCTTAAGTTATGTTTATGTTCCTTTATTTCCAATTTATTAATTAGATATTTGGTCTTTTGACATGTATTACCGTATGGATTTGACTCAACCATTTCAATGCATGGTTTGTAAGTAAAGTATGTAGGGTAGCAAAGTCTCCCTGTTTTGTAATTATGTGTATACAATGGCCGGATATTCAAAGGAGTTGCACATGGTGCAACTGGGTTACACTAGTGCAAGTGCGGACTTGCGCCAAGGACCCATATTCAGCGGAGCCATTCACAGTGCAAAATCCATTGCGCAATGCACAACTATAATGAATGCGGCACACGTGCAGGGGCATTCCCATGAATATCCAGTGCAGTGGTATATTCAACCGTGAAACCATGGCGCGCAGTGTGGAGCAAACTGAAGTTGCTCTGAGCAGACTTGCTCCTATAAATACAGGGTGCAAACACACAGACACTTAGCCAGGTGAGAGGAGTGAAAGAGAGAGAGAGAGAGAAGACAGACAGAGAGACAGAGAGACAGAGAGAGAGAGAGAGAGAGATGGAGACAGATAGACCAGGCAGATACAGAGGAGAGGGACAGAGGTGGCATTGAGAGGAAGAGAGGGCAGAGAGTGAGAAAGTGAGACAGACACACAGCCAAGCACTGCACCAGGGTGGCATACAGCCAGCAGTAGCCAACTGCCAGGGGATATTGTATAGCAAGGGCCATGGATAGTGTACCCTTTATGATGGAGGCTGAATGAGGAGTGTGAGGGGCAGAAGGAATAGTGACATGGCTGAGGAAGGGCCGTCAGCGGTATGCCCGACACAAGTGGTACTGTGCCTGCATCACCTTCGAGAATTACAGTGACACATAGATTGTGGGCTGGTCCTGCCTGAATAGGGCCATTCTGAGGCAGCTCTGTGAGCTGTGCAATGAGGAGATGCAGGCACCCACCAGGCGGAGCCACGCCATGTCTGCAGAGATGAAGGTGACAGCCGTCATGTCTGCTCACCACAGGCACCTTTCAGAGACCAACAGGGGACACCACAGGCATAACCCAGTCAGCCACGTCCCACCTTCTCACAAAGTTCCTCAAAGCACTGCTGCCAGCTTCAGAATATATCCATTTCCCCAGCACATAGGTGGAGTGTACAGCAACCATGCAGGACTTCCACAGGGTTGCATGTCTGCCCTGGCATGATTGGGGCCATTGACTGCACCCATGTAGGCATCAGCATGCCTCCTGGCCCCAAGGGTGTGATGTACATGAACAGGAAGGGGGCAGATGTCAACTGCCAGGTTGTGTGCGATGCCATGGGGAGCATCACCAATATCTGTACCACACACCCTGGGAGGTGCACATGATGCATTCATCTGGCACAGCTCTGTGCTGTGCCACGGGTTTGAGAAAATAGGAACATCCCCATAGGGCACCTAGTGGGTGGTATGGCAGGAGCAGGGGCAATGGGCAGAGAGACCTCGGGATGGGGAGGGCAGGATGTGCATGTTGGCATGGGTGCCAGGGACAGGCAAGGGGCATAGCATAGAATAGCACAGGGCTAGCGATGTCATTATCCACACAGGAGACAGCGCTTATCCACTGAGGCCCTGGCTGCTCAATCCCTACCAGCGCCTGTCATCCCCAGTATAGGAATGCTACAACGAGGCACACACCAGCATGTGCAATATCATCGAGCATGTCTTTGGCATGCAAGCACATTTCTGTTGCCTAGACAGGTCAGGGGTGCCCAACAGTACAGCCCCTCGAGCCTGTGGCCTGTTCCTGGCCTGCTGCATACTGCACAACATGGCCATTGACCATGGGATAGCTGTCGAGGCTGATGTGGGCCTCAGTAGTGGGAACGATGGAGGCAATGGGCCTGAGGGTGGTGGACAGCCACCCCTGGGCGGAGGGATCTCTGGCTGCAACAGCAGGTGTGATGACACCGGGACACCATTGCACAGGAGCACTATGGTGCACACAGGTAGGTGGTGCGATAAACATGCTACACAAACAGGCACAGCACACATGTAGGGCTTGCATGGCAGTGGGCATGCACACACAGAGGTGTGATGCAGGGTAGGAGTCAGTGGCACACAGCCACACACACCAAGACACACACACACACACACACACACACACACACACACACACACACACACATATGCACCCACACCCACACACCCAGACATTGGTATGTGGTGTGGATCAGATGCATTGCACCAGTGCACAGGCACAACGGTGCTAGACTGCCTTCATCACACCCATGCCTCATGGTCCAGTGGCGGGCAAGCATGCACACAGGCAGCGTGTGGCAAGATACACAGGCACCACACCAGAGGTAGGCACACACACCACCGATGTTCAGAAGGGCAGTAGCTGCAGACTGCAGGAAGGAGGCCCACACATCAAGTCCACTGCAGGAACCATGGCCACCATGATCATGGGGCGGCTGCGCCTGGGCCAGTCGGTAGCCACAGGCTGTGCATCAGCCATGGGGGTGAGCAACAGCCCCAGGGGTTGAACCACAGGACTGCAACTGTGTCCATGGGGTGTGAAGGTGCCAAACAGGCCAGCCCAGGCGTGCCTGGGATGCCTACATCAGAGCCCAGCATTGACTGTGTTGGGGTAACCCAAAGCCGGGTTCATGGGGTGGACAGGGCACTGTGGGAGTCATCTGTGCCAGACCACACCCTGTGACAGCCAGCAGCACAAAGCCATCTGGGATCATTGGTCATTGGTTGGGAGCTGAGGTAATGGGAGAGACAACTGGATGCATGCTTGGTTCTTCTTCTCTTGCCACCTCTGCTAACATGAAAAATGTAGCCATTATACTTGAAGCAAACTGACATTGGAGGCTCAGGTGTCAACCGTGGTCTGAAATGTTTTTGCCATTTAGGAATATCACCCAGATTAAACCTTTTATCCCACCAAACAACTTGTCCTCACTGGTAGATGCTTTTGTGACATAAAGACTTGATTACTACAATGCCCTGTACCTTGAGCTAAATGGAGGGCCCTGTATCACCTGCAGCTGGTGCAGAACACTGCAATCAGGTTGCTGAGGGACTTCCTAGGTCTTGTTATATGATACTAACTGCTTGCGATGTGCACTGGCTGCCGTGAGGTGGCAGATTTCCTTCAAGGTCGGCTTGCTGACCTACAAAGCCACAGACTGGGCCCTAGCTACCTGTGTGACCTTCTGTTTCATCATCAGACCTCCCACCTTCTTCTTTCCTTTAAGGCAGACCTCCTAAGCGGTTCCCGAGGTTTGGTAGAAATCCTCTGGTGAGAAGGCCTTTAACATAGCTAGCCTGACCCTGGGAATTCGCTCCCAAGATTGTTGGGGAGACCTCTTCACTGGAAGCTTTTAGAGGATCTGAAGTCCTATCTTTTAAGGAAGCTTTTAATTTATTTTAATTTATCAACTGTTCATACTTAAAAGCATTTTTAGATAGACTTCATCACTTGTTATTTTTATTTTATATTGCTGTTAATTTGTATCTTAATTTATAATTTATTTTACTGTTCATGCCTGCATGCTAAATTTATGTTGCTTTACAGTGTATAAGCCTCCGGAATGGGCACTTTATTCATAAAGGTCTTCTTGCTTGCTATCATATCTGATGACCTCAGAGTGGCAGCAAAGTGTGACAAAGCATTAGGTAGAGCCAGTGGGATGCTAGAATGCATAAGTATCTCCAGCAGGAGGAGAGAGGTGATGTTGCCACTATATTGCTTACTGGTGAGACCCACCTGGAGTATTGTAGTCAGGTCTAGAGACTGCAACTCAGAAAGGACATAGACAGGGTGCAGGCAGTCCAGAGGAGTGTAATTAAAATGATACAGGGTTGCACTAAAAGCCCTACAAGGATGGACTGTGAGATCTCAACATGTACACCCTGGAAGAGAGGAGAGCGAGAGGGACATGATAGAGACATACAAATACCCACAGGAGTGAACAGGATATGTGGGGAGTTTCTTTCAAATGAGAATGAGCACCAGGACCAGAGGTCATGTGCTGTAGCTGGAGAGAGGAATTTAACAGGGATGTGAGGAAGTACTACTTCAGTGAAAGGGTGGTAAATGCCAGGAACAGACTGCCAGAAGTGGTAGAAGCAAAAACAATGGGGGACTTCAAGTATGCATGGGACAGACATAGGGACATACGGAATATTAGTAAATAGGCAGGAGCAGGAGGGTCACTGAAGACCAGTTAGGGTCTGCAGTGACACACTTGTGGCCAAGCAGTCCTTCTCTGCTGACAAATTCTATGTTTCTAAGTTTCTACTGTCTCTGTTATAACGCGCATCTCTTGTCTGGTATCCAAAGAGTACACTTTCAGTGCCATAATCCAATCATTGTAGGATTTGTCCTGCTCTCTGAATAATTTTGGTCACCCTAGGCTGCACTTTCTACAACCTGTCTTCATCTTTCCTTATGTAAGGACCCCAGAATGGGGCACAATACTCCAGGTGTGACCACACCAATGATCTATAGAGAGGTAATAATATATTTTTCTCCTGCTATCAAATCCCTTCCAACACTCCCCAACATCCTCATTGCCTTACTGTAGGCCTTGTTATTGGCTAGATTGAGAGACACTTATGATGACTTCTAGGCCCGTTCCTCAGAGATAGTGCCCAGCTTAACCCCTCACATCCAATACTTCATCCTGGGGTTTTATTCCCTATATGCATCTCTTTGCACTTTTTGATGTTGAACGTCAACTGCAAACCTTGGACCATTTCTCCAACTTTTACAAGTCCGTGTGCAACTACTTTACCCTCCTACTATCTACCCTTTCACAAACTTTGGTATCATCTGCAAAGAGGCACATCTTGCCTAAATTCCTCCTCCTTTGTCGCTGATGAACATATTAAAATGACTGAACCCATGGCAACTCACTGTGACCTTAAATCTCCTGGATTTGATACTGTTTACAACTGCCCTCTGATATCTCCCCTTCAACTAACTTTCCACCCACCTATGTCCTTCCCTGTACCCTAGATCCTCTAGATTCTTCAGCAACCTTCTGTGTGACACACAAGCCAAATGCCTTGCTGAAGTCAAGGCAGAGTATATCCACTGCATGTCCCTATCCACTGCCTTAGTTACCCTATAAAATAATACATTCTGATTGGTTTAACAAGACCTCCCTGCCACAAATCCATGTGGTTATTTTTTATTCTTGCGCCAGTAGGAACACTAGGCACAAGTACCTGCTTTCAGGGATGACCCATGAGCACTCGGGAGGTTAACTGACTTGTTCAAAGTCACATGGTATGCAAGTGGAGGATATGGGAATTAAACCCAGATCTGCTGGATGTACCAGTCTCATTCACAGCTCGTTACTCTAACCTCTAGGCTATACTGTCAGTTTACTATCCTGGAATCCATTTTTCCAAGTAGTCCACTGGGTCCTCTTTGACTAGTGTCTCCACCAGTTTGCCCACAAAGGAGTAAAGACTGACAGGTCTGTAGTTACCTGCTTGCTCTTTGCCTCACCTTTAAGAAGCAGAATCATGTCCACTATCCTCCAGGCTTTTGGAACCACCCCTGTCTGAAATGAGCTATTAAATAGCCCTACCAGGGCTTCAGCTAATTCGATGCCAGTTCCCTGAGTGTTCTTGGATGCATCCAATGTGGCCCCAAAGCCTTATCTATCTTCAGGATTACAAGCCCTTTTCTGACCGTTCACTTGTAAATACCTTCTGCAATTTCTGGGTCCCCTTTCAGGAAGTCTTTATGAGCTCTCCAACAAAGATCTGCTATCCTCCCTTGTAAATACTGAGGAGAAGTAGCCAATAAGAATAACTGCCTTCTGCTCATCCTCTTCTATTACCATGCTCCCCTGTCAATCTAACTGTTCCCCTCCAGTCTTTCCTTTTCCTAATATATCTTAAAAACTGTTTTTCCTCACCATTGGCCTCTTCAAAATATGTGGTTTTCTGTCTACTTTTGTGTTTCTGATTGCCTCGTGGCCTCCTAGTTTTTACTTGGTACTCCTTCATTTTTCATCCCCTGCTTCTCCTTGTAGCTGATGAAGGTCTTCTTCTTGACCCTCACTGCCTTCCTGGCATTTATAGAGAACCAGACTGGTCCCTTGTACCTGTTTCTCTTGGTAACCATCTTCAAGCATGACTTTGTTACCTCTAGAATGGCCCCTTTAATTTCTCCCCATCTTCCCTCCATTCTCCTGATTCTGTCCACTCCAACTAACCTATCCCAGATAAATTTCATCATCTGATTACCAGCTTTTACCAACCGTTACCAACTTTAAAAAAAATAAAATAAAAATCTGGCTAAAGTTTGCTCCTCTGAAATCCATAACTTTGGCCTTAGATGAAGAACATACTGGTACTATAAACCAACTTGAACCATGTGGCGTTATGGTCACTGGAGCCCAGTGGTTCCCACTGAGCACTCCATGTACCATTTCCAACTTGATGCACAACATCAGGTTGTAACCTTCTTGTGGGTTCCTTGACTATCTGCACACAATAGGCAGTCCAACAATGTATCTAGCAGGACCTGACTTCTTGTGCGCTTAGCTGCTAGAATGTTCCAGGCTATGTTTGGCACAGTGAGATACCCACTACCAGCACTTCTCCTTGCGACTCCCCTCTCTGTTTATACCCTAGTTCTCTATTGCCCTTGTCTTCCTATCTCAGCAGTCTACAGACCACTCACATGCTCAGTTTCTTACCTGATGTCACCATTAGCTGAACCAACAGCGATTCTATGTCCCATTTCTTCCATAATGGTCTCATACTCCACTGTTTCAATGCCGTCACTGACATAGAGGACTTTCCTTCTCCTTTATCTTCCCCCAGCCTGCCTATACATGGTGCAGCCTGGGACCACTAAGGTCCCTGTCATTGTCCTTGTGTGAAGGTTCCGTGGCTATCCAGTTTCAACCGACACCATCGCTGGAGTTTATTAATATAAATTAGAACATGATTTTGGTCCTTGTATATTCTGGACGGAACTGTCAAAATCACTGAATGGTTTGTATTTTGCATTCATAGGCCTCAAATGGGTAATGTCACTCTGTCAAATATTCTTGCTGAATGTACTACTGCATTTATGTAATTTTGTATCACCCACTCTAGTGTATCTACTTTTAATCTTACTGCACTGGTTTAGCTTGCACCACATACCGTGCCTTTAACTGCATTATCCCTCTGTATGCACTTCTGTATCCTTGTTCCTTAATTTTCTCACTAAGCTCTGTACTTTACCAATTAAAGCATTATGGTTATGTTATGTGTTAATGTCAAACCCTGTCTTTAACCTCCAAGTTCGCCTGAAAATTGTCAACTGTCTGCCTAGTGCACCTTACCCAGTAAACAGAAACTAAATTAATATATAAATAAAAACTACACTGTAGATCTGCACAATTGCTTGTTCAAAATATTTGCCCCACCTACATCCACTTATCTCTTTTTTGTTTTGTTTTGTTTTTTGCGATTCTTTTATCTCCCCAACACTGGAACTCTCTCAGACCTCTCCGCTGGCTGGTGCAGCTCTGCCCTACTGTGAAGCCCACCATCCTCAAGATCATTACTTTCTCCCCAGGTCCCAGGAAGGGACATAGGGCCAAGAATCGAAGGGTGGTGGCGGGGCTCAGTGTTGGTGGGTGTGTGGCCAGGCTCTGGGAGGGTCATCGCCATCTGGCCCAGAGGGTTTTTCATTGATGTTTTACACCCCGATGTGGGATGTGCAATGCCACCCAGCCTGCAACATGGGTGCTACCACCCATGTCCGGAAGGCAGCTGCCGATGTCTACCCCATGCTTGTGGCCCCTATGCGTAGCAGTGCTGCTGGTCTCCACTGGGGCCACTGCCACACCAGGCTGCCCCTGGATCCTCCTCTCTCTCCCTGCCAACCCCAGTGGAACCCAGGTGGCCAGTGTTGTGCAAGGTGTGGTGTCCAGCACCTCAATAATCAGTGCCACCGAGCCAACCAATCCACTTATCTCTTATAAGGGGTGTAGAAGGATAACAAGTTGATTATCAATTTCTACATTATAGACGTGCAAATACATCATCTCTGGCAGTTACAATGAGTAGAGATCAGTGGATAATGCATTTTCTTACCCATGAAATAGACACAGAGGATATTCATAGAATAGCTGGATTATCCAGTAATATCTGGTTCCAATCTGACTTCATGTCAGATCATTTTACCCGACCAGATAGTCATTATCTGACCAAATTATCTTATGCTAAAACACAACAGGAAAGTTCAATAAAAGCCTTAATGCAAAGGCAAAACATGGTACATTATGTTAAAGAACATAATTGTGTAAATGTTGACGTAACCATACCTACCATACCTTATCCTGCCAATGCCATTTTGTGATGCTGAATACTGCAGCCTGTGGTCATCATCAAGCAATGCATTAGTATAAAAATAACTGTGATGAACACTACTAGAAGTGGACCCCAATGACAGCCAATAGCATCTCCAGTGTGCAGTGTTATGGTGACTCTTTGCTGAAGTGTTGTATGCTGGTTCTAGAGACTGGGTTACTGGAGTAGCAGTAGGAGGAGAGTACTTGACTTGTTGTTAGTTGCCATGTGGTATGCTGGTTCCAGAGACTGGGTTGCTTGAGGATGAGTCGTGGCTGGCTGTCTTGTTGGCAGTTGCCAGGTTCTACACTGGTTCCAGAGACTGGGTTGCAGGAGGATGCGTCACGTGGCTAGCTGTCTTGTTGGCAGTTGCCAGGTTCTACACTGGTTCCAGAGACTGGGTTGCTGGAAGATGAGCACTTACTAACATACTAACATACTATTTGCCAGCAGATTAGGCCTTACGGTCTCTCGAGTCTGCTCGAACCAAGATCCTTAGTTGGGTGCGAGACCCTCCCATCCCTTGTGCTCCAGAAACTCCTATCATCCATTCCCACCCCGGGACAGGCCATCATCTGATACATCCACTTTCTGTGTCTGTCCCACCCTCTCTGAAGCCCTCCACTGTGGATCTCTGAACCAGCTCACCAGGCAATGCATTCCAAGGGTCCACCACCCTCTCAGTGAAAAACCTCCTCCTCTTTTCCCCTCACCCTTCCACCTTCCAACTTCAAACCATACCCTCTGGTGATACCTCCCTGCTTTAGTCTAAAGATCCCTCCATGTTTACCCTATTTATTCCCTTGAGGTACTTGAGACCTCAATCATGTCCCCTGTCTCTCCTCTCCTCCAATGAAAACACAGGCAGAGCTCCTAAGTCTGTCCTCATAAGTCAAATCCCTAGCCCTCGTATCATCTTTGTTGCCCTCCTCTGTACCCTCTCCAGGAGCTGTATGTCCCTCTCAAGTGTGGTCTCTAGTACTGTACACAGTCGCAAGGTGTGGTGTAACCAGTCCATCGTACAGTGGCAGAATCACTCCTTGCTCCTAGAGTTGATCCCCTTACGATGCATCCCAACATCCTGTTTGCCTTGCTAGCTGCTCTTCTGCACTGCTCAGAGTTATTCATACATGTATCCACCATGACCCCTAGGTCTTTTTCCCCTATTGAGGCCTCCAGCGCCTCCCCTCCCAGGGTGTACCTGTGTTTGGAGTTTCCCGACCAAGATGCAACACCTTGCACTTGGTGATATTGAAATTTAATTTCCATGTGAGCCCAGCTTTCCAGGGTGTCCAGGTCCTTGCAGGCCAACCTCCCTCTTCTCCCTCAACTACTGCTCCCATCTTGGGTCATCTGCGAAGAGACTCATTTCACACCCTATACCCTCCCTGATGTCCGATATGTAGCCTTAAACAGGATCGGACCCAGGACCGAGCCCTGTGGTACCCCTACCTACCTCTCTGGCGTTGAGAGCTCCCACAGACCACTATCTCTGATTGTGTCCAGCTAGCCAGTTTTCAATCCATCTGACCATCAATGGGCCTACTCCTAACCCCATCAGTTTCTCCACCAGACCATTGTGGGGGACAGAGTCAACGCCTTGCTGAAGTCCAAGAATAATACATCCACAGGCTTACCCTGTCCAGTTCTGATGTTACCCATTCATAGAACTCCACAAGGTTGGTTTGACATGATCTACCTGGCACAAACCCATGCTGCCGACTATCCAGACCTCCACCTCCTCCAAGTACACCCCAATCATTCCTTTAGTATACTCTCCATTAATTTTCCACCACCGAGGTCAAACTGATGGGTCTATAGTTCCCTGGTACTTCCTTTGACCCCTTTATGGATTGGTACCACATGTGCCTCTCACCAATCCTCAGGTACCCCTCCCTGTCTCAAGTGACCTGCTGAAAAGCTCTGGGCCAGGTGCAGCCAGTATGTCCACCAATTCCCATAGTACTCGGATGAATGCTATCCCGCCCAGAAGATTTGTCTTTCTTTAGGGCCTTGAGGGCTAACCACATCCTTTGGCAGAGATAGCATCATCCGTCCCTCCACCTTACTGGTCTTTTTATCCTTATTCAGATGTGACACCCTGGGGTACCTTTCCCTCCCTCTTGCTCCATTTCTGTTGCTCCCCTGATCCCACTCCTGCCACTTCTATCCCTTCGTGCCTTGATTTGTAGATATCCCATCCCTCTCCCTAGGTGAACACAGAGGCAAAGTACTCGTTAAATACCTCTGCCTGGTCCCTCGCCTCTTCCACCCACCCTCCTTCTGATCTCAATCTGCTGAGATGGCCCTTAGTTTTCTCCGCTCCCCAATGCACCAGAAGAACCCTTTTCCCTCCATGTATCCCCTGTGCCAGCCGCTGCTCTTTACTGGACTTTGCCCTCACCATATGGGTGACTTTCTAGATACAAGCTGGTACATTTCCTTATCCCTATCCCCTCTTGTTGTTTATATATTTTTTGTAGGCCGCCTTCTTTTCTCTGACTGCTACCTGTACCTCACTGGACCACCAGCATGGTTTATGTGACCTTGTCTTCACGTTTCAACTTAGCGCAGATCCTGACTGCCTCATGAAGTCCCGTTTATGACCTTCCATCTCCTTTCCACATTTGTCATTGAGGTAATCCTTCAAGTGATCCTTGAGAATATTTCCCATGCCCATAAAGTCTGCCCCCTGAAGTCCACTGCCAGTGTCCTAGATCTCACCCCACTCCCCATGCTTATTTGAAACCAGACAGTATTGTGGTCACTCCCAGTCAGAGGGTCCTGTACAACCATGTCCCTTACAGATCCCCATCTGCCAGAACCACATCCAGGACATGCCCTCCCTTGTGGGCTCCATCACATGCTGTGTTAAGAACACATCCTGGAAGCCATCCAGCAGCCTCTGCTCCTTGGCCACCTTAGAGGACATGGTTCCCAGTTTGTACCTGGTATATTAGGTCCCCATCAACACACTCCTTCCCCTTTTGGACCACACGTGCAATGATGTTGTCCAGCAAACCATCCTCTAGAACATCACTCATCCCGGGGCCTATATGCTACTCCCCAGCTTGACCTTATTTCCTGCTGGGGATCGTAGGTGACCCATAAGGCCTCCACGTTTCCCTCTGCCTCTTCTACCATAGCAATTTCTATGTCATCTCTAATGAACATAGCCTCCACCCCTCTGCCTCCTTTCTATCCTTCCTAAGCATAGTGTACCCCAGTACATTTAGGTCCCAGTCATGTTTTTTGTTGTACGTCTCCGTGACTGCCGCCATCCACCCCCGAACAGCATGGCCTGGAACTCTGGCAACTTGTTTCCCAAGCTCCTGGCATTTACCAACACCAACCCCACCCCTTATCCCTGATCCTCTTTGTCGAACCCCACCCAGATTCCTTATATTTCCATCCTCCCCTGCTCCTCCTGAAACCTCCACCTCCAGTCTGTTTCCCCCTCCCCTTGGGCTTGAGGCTACTCCTCATCTGGAGGAGGGGCTTGATCAGCCCTCCCTTATCCCTTCCCCCTTACAAGTTTAAACCCACCTTTCTGTATGTAGTCAGCCATCCCTGTTTAAGGACTTCCTTCCCTAATGGGACAAGATGAAACCTATCCTTGGCATATAGTCCCTTATCCTCCCAAACTCTATTCCAGTTCCCTAACACCCCAACCCATTCTCTTCACCCCACTTCCTGAGCCAGTCATTAACCTCTGTGAGCTTCATTTTTTCTCCACTGAGGCCTTTGGTACTGGCAATATCTCTGAAAGAAATGTTGCATCCATTATCCCGACAGACTCTGGCAAGTTCTTGGAACCTTGCTTGGATTTCAAAACGCTATTTCCTCTAGATCATTAGTTCCCAAATGCACCAGGAAATCCGTTTCCCTCCACAATCCCTAACCATTTCATACACCATGAACTTTGCTCTGTACACTGTCAGCCCAGAGATACTCACTACCTTCACCTGGCTAGTGGCATCCACCCCTGTCCCTCCCAATGGATACCCCTAATCATCGAGTCTCCCAGTAACAGAACCTTAACACCGCCATCATCCTTATGGTTACTCCAGTATGACCTCTCAGCCCCCTTCCCCCTTATTCATGATCTCAATTTCATGGGAGTCTTCCTGCCTTATTAGAGACCCCTTGTCACCCTCCCTTTCTGCCTCCCTTGCTATTTTCCCACTTAACTCAAACCCCCTCTGAATAGGTGTCTCCTTTAACCTCTCTTATCTGAACCATTTATCCTGGTCCTGATGGTTTCCTTCCCCACACCGCCATCCTCCCCTTGTAATAGTACCCTGCCTCCAGAGGCTCTCTGTGGGTCCCTTTAGCTAGGGCCCCATCCTCTGTACTGACCTCCTGCTGAAGGGGGCCTCTCCACCTCCTTGTCTCACAGTTTTCTCCAATCATGCTCTCCTCCCTCATGTCTGGAATATGTTGCATCTCCCCATTTGCTTAACATATATGTTTCCTTCTCCTCTGGGACTATGTCTATCCTTTCCATAGCTGGTCTGTGATGCCCTATGGGTATCCGACTCCCTCCCCGGCCTCTGTATAAGTTTCTCATTTCCACCAACCCTTCCTCCCCTCTAGGTTGCTTAGTAGCTCAAATTTATTGTGACACTCTATGTCAGCCTCCATCAAGTAACCCGAGTTTCCCTGACTGCATCTCTAAACTGACCTCTTCTTCTTCTCTTGCACTGTTCACCTTAGGAGCTCCTTCCCACAGTCTGCTGTTTAGGCTCTCCACAACAGCCCTCCTGACTCTTCCCCTCTAGTCTCTTTGTATTCAGAATGTTCACCCTGCACGCTTTCCCCTAGCATCAACTTCCCTATCTAAGGGTCCTGTGTCCCTAATATCCCCCTCCTGCTTGCTGTAACATACGTCCTGTAATTTCAGAGCGTTGCCCCAGCCTCCCTCAGCCCCACCCTTCTGCTGCCCATCCACACCCTCTATCCTTGGACACCCCCCAGCTCCCACAGCTTACTCCTTAACCAATATACCTCACTCCTGATACAAGATAGCTGTCTACAGAGTGGGCAGCCTCCCTCTCCAGGCCCAATTTAGAATTATTGTCATCCCACAGCCTGAGCAGCCTACAACCTTCCGAAGATGCCTGCCATGGTGGAATATGGCCACCCTGATTAGCCCCTCTGTTTATAATAGCACCCCTTTTCTCAGTCCTTTCCTGAGTACAGTTTCTCTCTATACTGACTGTAGTTAATTACAAACCCAATTTCAACCCCACCAATAAAGTTCCCAAGTCTCACAAACACATACAGTCCAGTGTGTGTTCGGTCCCACTAACAGTGTGTGTAAGCAGACATCAGGTACCGTATGATGTCACAGGCCCACAGCTCCTGTTGCTTCATTTCAGTCCAAAACAGAAATACTCAGCCCTTCAATCCCAACCCCAGTGGCTTTTCAGTATTTAAGAAAGCACACAAAACAGGGTGGGTGGGAGGGCTCTACCAAACACCAGGCAAACAACACATTTAAATTTCCCTCTAATTATCCCTGCCAAACAACTATCCCCAAGCCTCCAAAGTTACAATATCACAGCCCAAGTAACAGTTCTAATTCAAGGTAATAATTTTAACACATAGAACTAATTTCACTTACAAACTATTCAAATATTTTAGTTAAAACAGAATATAACTGCAGACCTCTTTCTACCAGCCTGCTGTTTAAGCTCCCAAGTGAACAATGAAAGCCAAGGTAATTCCTGTTTAAAGACAAGGTAATTGCAGCTAATGTCCCTCCCCTAACACCAGGCAAACAACACATTTAAATTTCCTCTAATTATCCCTACCAAAACAACTATCCCCAAGCTTCCAAAGTTACAATATCACAGCCCAAGTAACAGTTCTAATTCAAGGTAATAATTGTTAACACATAGAACTAATTTCACTTACAAACTATTCAAATATTTCAGTTAAAACAGAATATAACTGCAGACCTCTTTCCTACCAGCCTGCTGTTTAAGCTCCCAAGTGAACAAAGGCTGGCTTGGCTGGCTGTCTTTTGTCAGCTGCCAGGCTATATGCTAGTACCAGTGACAGGGTTGGTGGAGGAAGAGGAGGAGGAGGAGTACTGGCTGGCTGTTAATTGCCAGGTCATCGCTGGTTCCAGAGACTTGGTTGCTTGAAATGGAAGAGGAGGAGGAGGAGGGTACTGGACTGGATGGCTGTCAATTGACAGGTTCTACATTGGTCCCAGAGACTGGGTTTCTAGAGGAGGACAAGGAGAAGAAGTAGTTGACTGGCTGGTGGACTGTCAGTTTTTTATTTTATTAAAATCTAGGAATTACAACCCTTTGAGTCAGGGACTCATTTACAAAGACTCACGTCATAACAGAAAAGGTACCAAATACAATGAGTAATAAAGGAACTTAGTGCAAACAGATACAGTGGACATAACCCTAGGGGACATTGCAAATTCAAGTAAACTTCGATATAGATACATTTTATTATGGGAGGAGTTGTCAGGTTCTACTCTGGTTCCAGAGACTGTTTTTAAAGGAGGAAGAGGAGAGAGGAGAAGTACTTGGCTGGCTAGCTGTCTGGCTGTCAGTTGCTGGGTTCTATGCTGGTTCCAGATATTAGATTGCTGAAGGACGAAAAGGAGGAGAAGTACCTGACTAGCTGGCTAGCAGTTGCTAGATTCTATGCTAGTTCCAGTGACAGAGTTGTTGGAGGAGGAGGAGGATAGAGTACTTGACTGACTGACTGCATGAAAGGAGATACAAGCAGAGCAAGAGCCATTTAATGACATGTGAGATCACAAGCTGAAACCTGTAGTTAGATGAGCAGGTGTCATCAAGTCCTGAAATGCTACTGTCAAGGAAGTTTGTATTACTCAATCAGTGTTTCTTAGGGTAGAGATTGACACTTACCCCACAGCAGATGATAAAAGTCCCTAAGGTGATGCCAGTGAGGAGGACATGAGAGTGAGATAATGGCGTTGTGAAGGACTTAAGGAACATTTGTCCTGGAAGCCATTGGAATGGTTATGTCTATATTAAAAGAAAGACAAACAGAGAATGAGACATTCTTTAGTGATAGTGAGGTTGATTATTGTAATTAAAATAATTCTGTTTTATTCAGGAAAATACATTGTTTGACACTTACCATCACAGAAAGCAAAATACCCTAACAAGAGATGCTGTGTGCTGGGAGATGGTGTGAATCTGTCATGCTCTCAGTCAATGCATTGGTAACAGAGACCTTGTTCCTGTAAGAGGGTTTTCTTGATGACTGGCTGGAGCTGGGTTCCATGCTGGTTAAGGTGACTGGATCACTGTTCTATTAATGGATCAAAATAAAACAAAACTCAAATGTATAACAAAAGAGGAGATGGTCAGCGATGGCAAGTTTCTTATATGAAGTACTCAGTGTACTGATTGTGTGGCTGAATCTGCATCATTTACTGCAGTTTTACTTTTAGCAAGAAGGATACATTATCTCATCCTCAATTTTTAAAAAGTACAGTACTGAGTTTATTGAATTCAATGCAAATGAAATGATAATACCTAGTATGTTTATTTTGCACTTCGTACTGCAATGAAGCCAGTCAAAGTACAATAAACAAACTTGACCCAACATCAACATAATAACTCGATGGCTAATGTGCAACCAATGAAAATTGAATGAGGAATTGACTTTTTCATTGAAAGTAATTATTACTTCAGGAATAAAATGATTGTCCAATAATGATACAATTTGCTTGCTGTGCCTGTTATATCTCATTAGTTGGTTATGCTGTTTGTCTGTTTCTGGAATAAGAGACGAGAAGAATCTAAGAGGAGAGGAAACTGGAGATAGACTGTAGGTGTCCACACAAACACTAGAACATCATTTTACATCATAAAGTAGTACAAAACATGAGAAAGCAATAATCAACATTTACTGATGCTGAACCGAGAATGTCTATGCACTCACTGTATGATAATTGGAAAAATATTATATAACGAATGAGACATTGGGTGGGTGGAAGCTGATGCCATATCAAATCATGAAAGCATGTGACTTTGGCTGACTCGAGACATGAGATTGAGACATGATATATACCATCCAAAGGTGGCCAGATGTACTATGCAGACAGAGCAGTATTGCCCCATCCTGCCATGGGAGATGTGGATACTAGAATTGACCCAGAGTTCCTTGACTTTAAAGATGCTAGAAATAGTTTTACACCTCTAGAAGCCCTCTAGTTGTTCTTTATTGGCTACAGTATTCTGATATGTTTTAACCTTTTTGTTAATTAAAATCTTATTTTGTTGCCTTTTAAGGACCTGAATCCTCTCTCCTCAGCAGTTGCTGCTCTGTCTTTCATGCAGCTTGAAATTCTATGACATTACAAACACATTTCCGTCCATTCAGATGAATAGCATGGAATGAGAGTTTCTGATGTCATAGAGTGTCTTAAAATAAAATCAAGAACAGTGGCTGGTGAGGAGAGTGGAACTCAGTGTAGATCTGAGGGACACCAAAGCTAGATTATTTTAAAAAAATCATCAAAGCATATCAGAATACATAACTGGCATGGAAAGGAATTTGGAAGGCAGATAACTATGTAAAAATAATTTCCTATCTCCTTTAAAGAGTCACCCATGCCTGAAAAATGGAAGATCAGAGTATCAAGAATCACAGATTGGTAAAAGGAGACTCACTCACCCAATATATTTCAAAATATCTCTAATTTATTCATACATTTATTATATACTCAAAGATATAGTACAAAGTACTACAATTAGTACTATGTAAACATTTTGGAATAACCTTCATCAGTACAGTACCATATCTGTAAAATATAATGTAAAAATTCATATTAAATTAAACTTTTCAAGAATCTATTCCTTTCAAAATGGTAATTATATACTAAGAAGTATTGCTCACCATAGGGCTCTTATCAAACCCAAAACATTTGTAATAAACATTTAACATTCCATTTGTCCCATTGCACCTACAAAAGGAATTTTTATATATAAGAAACTCATACAATACAAATTAATATTCAAATTATTCCTAATAATTAATAATATTAGATTTTAAATCTTACAAATGTTTGAGCTTACCCAAACATTAAATGACTTTTATATTTCTTATTTGAAATTCAGACAAATGTCCATATGTCTTATTCCTATGTCTGCAAATAATAAAAGGGCATATGTCACTTAACGCTCATGTAAAATAATACTAAAATGTAAAGATAAATATATATTGATTGATTTTAAGATTTCATATTCATTTAGACTTACCATATATAATGCTTTTAAATGGTGACATATGTCCATAATGATTATTATTACATTCTTATATACCTAAAGAAAATATCATTTTTAGTATAAGAAAAATGCTTTTTATACAGCAACAATAAGAAAATCAGATGTAGATTACCAATAAACTAGCATTCTAATAATTCAATTATATAGTACAACATCAATTAGCTAGTATTAATGTAAACTAATCTCAAGTTTACTGGGAATCGAGCACAGAGCCTTGCTAATGGCTGTGTGGACTTCCTAACCACACAATCACAGCATTGACTCCGTGTGCGACCTGCTTTTTATAGCAGCACCATATATCAAAATGGTGTCCCAGTCATTTAAAATAAATAGTATAGTAATCTCATACCAATACACTTCCAACAGTCATTAACGTAGTGTGTTGTGAAGTACATTTATTCCATTATGACAGTGAGCTGCAGTTGTGTATTAAACCAGTGCTGATCTCAATATTCCTCACATATTAAAATTATATATAAACTGTATTCTCTTTACACTGAGAATGCTAATGCATTCCCTCAATCATATGTATAAAATATCCCCAGGTTACAACATCGGTCTTAACAAATCTACCCTATCCCTTACCAAAACTCTTTGTTCGGCTCGAATTAGTGTATCTTGTTTATAACCTCTATTTCTCAATCTATCCAAGATAATTTATTTTCTTTGATAAATTCTGTATCTTCTGTACAGTTCCGTTTTGCTCTAATTAACTGGCCATAGTGTATAGATTCTATCAGTTTTCTTGAATGGAAACTCTGAGCGTGTAAAATAGAGTTTTATCTGTCTCTTTTCAATATAATTTGGTCATTAGTTTGTCATCATGTTTCTATATTAACAAATCTAGATAAGGAATTCGGTCATGATTATAACTCATATTTCCCCAGTAGCTAGAAATTTTCTGGAATCAGGTCATCAACTTCCACAATTGAGATTTTTGGAATTGAAAAATGTTGCCTGTTTTCAGAGGTGGGGATTATAGGACTAAAATATTAAAATGAGAAGCTTATTACATCGATCGCTTTGAAGCAGTTAATCCTAGATATGGTTTGAATGATTCAATTGATTGGCAGCCTATATTGTAAACCACTGGATTGGTTAACATTATTAGTATAACATTTTATGGTCAAACCTCTGTATTGCAGATGTGAGGTGAAGGTGGTTTAACACTTGTTTATTTTGATGGCAGTTTATGTATTGAAATCGTATAATGGTTAGAAGATTTGGACAGGTTCCACATTAGGTAGGTTACGTGAGAGAAATAGTACATTTGATATGATAAAACCAATGAGGTACATAGGAATATTAATAAACAAACAGAAGCTGAGTATATATATATTTACCTTATAATGAGAGACTATAGTGAGATCATTACCTTACGGTGTTTATGCTAATAATATTGAATAAATATAAGAAAGACCAACATCCTTTTCAATGAATGTGATGGTCTAGATAGATAGATTAACATTAACTTTACAAGATTCAACTAGCTATTAGTCATTTAATATCGTAGAGGGTATACTAAGTTTAATCAGGTACCATTAAAATAATAGGTGCAGCTCTTTGAGATTATACGACTTTAGAGTCAAGCAAGTACTGCGAGAGTTACACATTCACATTGAATGCGATACATGTTAACATCAGCAAACCGCTATTTAAATGGGATGTTGAGTCGGCGCAATATTCGTATACTTCATAACGAGAGATTCAGCGGCAAGGATAATGAGTACCTAACTACACCAGTGCTATATTCTCAACTTCGACCCTCTGATTTATTTTAAACTGTGGGGATGATGTAGACTAGTAGAAACATTAAAACTGTTAAGATGCATAATGTAATCGGCGCCTGAGTACTCCCAGTGTGAGGAGAGACATAGAAATGTGAATACTCGCTTTTAATCTTCATTACATTGTATAGAGAGACAACACTACAAAAAAAGGCGCTGCTTCTTAAGATCATTACAAATAGTTAATATTGTGTGAGCTGTATATGTACATTAAAGGGTGTTGATGTTGTAACCGGGGATATTTTATACGTATGATTGAGGGGTGCATTAGCATTCACAGTGTAAAGAGAGATACAGTTTATATATAATTTAATATGGGGAATATTGAGATCAGCACTGGTTTAATACACAATGGCAACTCACTGTCATAATGGAATAAATGTACAAGTTCACAATACACTACGTTAATGACTGTTGGAAGTGTTTTGGTATGAGATTACTATACTATTTATTTTAAATGAATGGGACACCATTTTGATATATGGTGCTGCTATAAATAGCAGGTCGGCACACTGAGTCAATGCTGTGATTGTGTGGTTAGGAAATCCACACAGCCATTAGCAGGCTCTGTGTTGATTCCCAGTAAACTTGAGATTAGTTTACATTAATACTGGCTAATTGATGTTGTACTATATAACTGAATTATTAGAATGCTAGTTTATTGGTAATCTACGCCTGATTTTCTATTGGTGCTGTATAAAAGCATTTTTCTTATACTAAAAAATGATACTTTCTTTAGGTATATAAGAATGCAGTAATAATCATTATGGACATATGTCACCATTTAAAGGCATTATATATGGTAAGCCTAATGAATATGAAATCTTAAATCAATCAATATATATTTATCTTACATTTTAGTATAATTTTGCATGATGCAGTTAAGGACATATGCCCTTTTATTATTTGCAGACATAGAATAAGACATATGGACATTTGTCTGGATTTCAAATAAGAAATATAAAAGTCATTTAATTTTTGGTAAGCTCAAACATTTGTAAGATTTAAAATCTAATATTATTAATTATTAGAATAATTTGAATATTAATTTATTGTATGAGTTTTTATATATAAAAATTCATTTTGTAGGTGCAATGGGACAAATGGAATGTTAAATGTTTATTACAAATGTTTTGGGTTTGATAAGATCCTATGGTGAGCAATACTTCTTAGTATATAATTACCATTTTGAAAGGAATAGATTCTTGAAAAGTTTAATTTAATATGAATTTTACGTTATATTTTACAGATATGGTACTGTACTGATGAAGGTTATTCAAACGCTTATATAGTACTATATTGTAGTACTTTTGTACTATATCTGTGGGTATATAATAAATATATGAATAAATTAGAGATATTTTGAAATATATTGGGTGAGTGAGTCTCCTTTACCAATCTGTGATTCTTGGTTTACTGACATTGATTGGTATTGGCCCTCCTCAAAAAAAGTTTTTTGTTTTTCCTAAGGTGGCTGGGCTGGACCCATACTTTTTAGATCAGAGTATCAGAAATTGGCAGAATGAACCAGTCTTTTGCCTCCACGAATGGGATGTTGGATGTGGGTCAGAGAGGAATATCACATCAGACTGCATGTGACCACCCTTTTCAAAAATGATCCCTTTGCCTGGCCCCAGCACATATCAGTAATTTAAGATGAGATCTTCAGGAATTGCGTGCAATATGAATAATTCAAGAATCAAGAAGTCCTTATACCTCTATTGTAGCTGTGTACAAAATGAATGGTACAATTTGCATGTGTGTCGATTATAGAACTTTGAATGAGTGAACCACCAGACCAATATACCATGCCGAGGATTCAGAACTCTTTAGGTTGTCTTAATGAAAGCAAGTAGTTCTCAGTTCTGAGTTGAGGAATGTGTTCTAACACATCCCAATGACTCCTGAGGGAAGAGAGAAGACCACTTTATATGCTCCCTTGACTTCTGTGAGTTTCTTTGTATGCCCTAGGCATATCTGGCACCCAGCAACATTACAGTGTCTCATGGAGCATGCAGTCAGACACAGGAACCACCTGGAATGCTTGGTTGACCTTGATGATGGCATTATGTTTGGAAAGACTCTCAAGGGCATGAGGCTTGTCTGATGAAGGTGCAAGATTAACTGGAAGAGATTAGGCTCTATTGATAAATGCCAATTTTTTTAGAGTTCTGTAAAATATATGGTATATCATGTTAGCCCAAGGGATCAAGAGTGACTCAAGAAAGGTTGAAGCCTTTGACCACCTGGCTAAGCTAAAGAACCTAAAATACCTACAGCATTGTTTAGGATTTTATGGGTATTACAGATGCTTTATTAAAGACTATATCTGAGTGGTGAAACCCCTGATGAATCTAACTCAAAGTTATCCACCAACAAACAAAGATAAAAGGTACCCTGCAGTTACAGATCCAACCAAGATATCCTTCAACCCAAGTGACCCATTTGATCAGAGATGGGAAGCCCAGTGTGACAAGTCATTCCAAGAAATCATCTACCATTTATCAAATGTGTCAATGCTATTATATGTTGATCCAGTAAAGCCTTATAGTCTCGTACAGATGACAGTCTCTGTGGACTTGAAGCTGTCCTTAGCAAAGCTATCTGGTTACATGTAATAATAAGCGCCAACAAAAACGGTGCTGAACACAACAGCAACTACACATCGCTGACAGTAAACACGGTGATCTGCACACAATGCCGACCACCCACAAAGAGTGACTGGCACTTAGGATATCCAAGGGTGAACTTTATTCACATTTAGCCCCCCACTCCCTATTTCTATAATAATCAACTCCAGGAGGGTGGGATGACAATGGGGAAAAGGAGAAACTCGGGAGGGAGCTAAAGTCAGCAGGGGAGAATATTGGGGCAACCTGCAGGTGGGGTGGAGGAACATAAATAGCATGGTGGGGGATCCGAACTTTAGAAAACAACTCAAAAACTTTAATCACCCATACAAAGAAAACTACAGCCAGTCCCGAACCTAGGTCCACTAGACACAGAGGTAGTGGCTTCAACCACTACACCAGATGGCTGGATTGGGACTGGCTCAACCAACATACCCCTCTATACTACAACTACTACCCCTACAGATGTATATTGCTATACTTCACCTGTGCTATTATTTCCACATAGTTCATATTACCATGTGCTATTAAATCCATGTAGTTCATCTTACTCGCCGATATGACATCCCTCAAATTCACTCATTCATATTCACTCACCCATATCACGAGATACCATGTTATCCTGAAGGACTTTGGCCTGTCACCTTGCCAGTAGGAGCTTGAACACTGCAGAAGTGCAGGAGGGCACTACCCTTCCACAATTTGAAGTGCTTTGCTGTCAAGTGAGCAATCATGGATCAGTTTCATGAAGCTCTTCTGTCTTTAATAACTATCCAGCAGAAATCCAGGAGTGGATGGATTCCAGTTGGTTGAAGGTGAACTCCAAAAGACTGAGGTGATGGTTGTGGACCCAGGTCACTGGATAGGAGGTTGGGGTTCAATCAATCAATCAATCAAATCTTTATTTATCCAGGCGAACATTGTTGAGCACAGCTCATTTGCAAGATGGACCTGGTAAGGTCAAGGTTCAATTTACATAGATACATAACAAATATTCAGTATACACACTCTAGGATACTACATAGAATATTCAGTATACACACAGTCTGAGGATACATTCTAATCAGACTATACATTAAATTCAGGTGTCGTGGTAATAAGGGGTGAGGAAGGGGGGAAGTGGTGTGCCTGGCTGGTGGGGAGGAGGAAGATGGTGGGGGCCCTATACTGTGGAACAGATAAACTGTGGGCCTTATGAAGAGGGCAGGAGGGCTAGACCCGGAGTCAGTTGAAAAACAATTATGACTGACTTACCACACATTATGACTGATTTGTTCGACTAGTTTGAAATTTTTGACTTCAACTAACTGAAGAAAATCCAACCAATTTTTAACTTCACCAGTGCTGAATTTTATTATGTAGTAGTTTGTCATACTTTTTAACTTTGTATCTTTTTAATTACAATTTTGACTATAAAAGTTGATAACATGTATAGAAAAGTCCCCACCTTGAAATCAATGGGTGCACACAGCCTTCGCCTTCTGACATAACAAAACGGGCTGCATGTGCCTACTGGGGCGTGTTGATGGGTTAAGGTCAGGAAGCAGCTCTGTTTTTAGCATTTGGGATTTAGCAGCATTATAACTCTATAAATGGGCAGAAACAAAGGAGTTATTTATGCCCTCAACTCTGGGGCAGGTGAGGTATTGCATATGTTGGAGGGAACAGCAACTAGTCAGCAGCAGCTAAGACTGGTTGCTCTTTAAAATGCAAATACAGAGTGCAGTGAAACAAATCTACACACAGTAGGGACCCACTAAAGCACAATAACAAGTCAAAACAACAACAAAATATACTGAGCCCCTGAAAGTAACAAGCTGAAGCAGGGTAGTAAAACAGTATATGGTATAGAAAAATATGCAGCAGTAATACTAGTTACTAGAAAAGAAGCTGTGAGTCTAAATACAGTATAGGTAGGGCCTCTTAAACCTCCCATAGAAGTTAGAAGGTACCTTTGCATCAATATATGTTAGTTTACTAGTAGTTGTAGAATCTGTGAATCTAAAACAGTTTAAGGGAGGACCCTAGAAATACCTACTGTATGGTATACCAGAACTGAGATGTATCCATAGTTTAAATTTAAAGCTAAAAGAAACTCACACATATTAAAAATATATATTTTCTGACACAGTTTCGAACTTGTTTTGGCTTTCAGCATGTACACTAACGTGTTTTTAAATTTTATTCATCTTGCCGTGAGGGCTTTAATATTTAGTCTATCCGATTCCTACAGTGGCAAACAACAAACATTTTGTCCATTGGATCCGACAGACCATGCTTCTCGCTCTGACCTCCTATGGGTCTGGGAACTCACCAACTAACCACCTGCACTTGGCCTGCTCCACGACCTCATGGGGAGTCTGACTTACTCACAATGCCACCACAGTCAGATAGAGAGCCCAGCCAGTCCACCAGCAGTAGATCAATGATGATCGATTGTCTTGGCTTTTCAAGATCGCCTCCCCCAGGCCCCACAATCCCAAGCCTCAACCAGCCAGACAAGCCAGACATACAGACAGACTGAGTAGTCTGTGAGAGACTATCCTCCTCCTCCTTCCTACTGCCCACTGCCCAGCCCTGGTGGGCCTTGCACACACATCCCATACAGTACCTTGCTCACTGCAGTAGCCTGTTGCCAGTTTGGTCAGGTGGCTCCATGGCTCAGGCTGCCACTGCTGCTCTACTCAGTGGTGGTGCAAGTATTTTGAGCTGTGTGCTCCTCCTCCCAACCCACACAGTTGGTCCCCAATTCAGACCCACATCCCCACCCGGACTCCACGCAATGGAACTAGTGCACCTACCACCTCCTCCTTGCCGACTCTGAAGACCTGACCAAGACTGAGTGAGAGTCACCTGATGGGCCCTGCTGAGAGGGTCATGGCTGATTCTGACCACAACCAGACCACTGACTTGCTGCCTTCACATGACTGCTGCCTGGCTTTGCCGGAGGACTGACTGGGACCTGCACAGCCACACTAGTCTCTCTGTGTGGGCACCAGACACACCAGGACAGTGGACACAGTTAACTTATTTTTAAATTAAAGGCTGAACCACCAAACTTCATCCTGCAGAAAACACTGCTCACTGTGTTGCCCACACAACAAAACAGATGCCTCCTCACCTGACAGTCTCCTCTCCTACATAGGCACGCTGTCCCCGCTATCTCATGCAGCCAGTCACAGACAGTCTCAAGCTCCTGGCTCCTCCTCTAGCTCTCCCAATTGGTGGATGGTTCATGTCCAGGAGCCAGGGGTGCATTTATTGGCTCTAAGGTTCAGTGCCGGCAGTTGAGGACCATTAGATATTCACGCCCCCTTCCCTCCCAGTAAAGAAAAAAGAGAAAACAGACTGCAGTGCACCACAAAACAAACTTGGATGGGTCACAGAATCGTCAACTGCAGTGGATTTCATCTCCACTATTTATGACTGCAATCCAATGCAATTGCAACTGATTGCAACTGCATTGAATTGCAACTGACTATTTCAACTGCCGATGACTGCTCAGGGGTCTAAGGAGGGCGGACTAGGGGTTTGTATAACAGGGGTATATGGCTGTGATATACTGATAAGGGATTAAGGGCAGGCAGATGGAAAGGAGGGGTGCATGGAGTGAGAGGGAGGTGACTCTTAGTAAAGGTGGATACCTTCTGTGAGTTGGCTATCTGGGAGGAGATGGATAAGATTAGGAATACTCTACTGTTTGGGAAATAATTACATTTTTCTTGATAAGCCTCGAATACAGATATTTAAAGGATGTAAATGAGATGTATCTGTTCACTTTCAGGGTCTTCTGCATCGTATTCCATAAGGCAGATAAGACATAGCTGATAGCAGATCTACCATATAGAGAATTGAATTTGGGCACTTTAAGCATGATGAAGTTTAGACTTCTTAGGGCATATTTACTTGATGTGATTTGTGAAGCAGTCTGAGTCGTAATTTGGTAGCATCTTGATATTGCTCTATAAGTCCATAGTGTGGCATTCCTGTCTCTTCTAAATTGGAGTGAGGTCCATCCAACTGCAGCATAAAGTGAGCAGTGGTGAGTGCTGAGAGAAAGATCTGTAATAAACCTCAAGGCTCTATGATAAAGTGTGTTCAGTTTGTTCAGATATGAGTTGGGGCAATGACCATATAGAAATCTGCATAATCTAATACTGATAGAAATGTGGCCTGGACCAGCTTTTTTAGAATCACTTGTGAGAAAGTGCTTTATTCTGTAATATAGCCCAAGCCTCTGATGGAGTTTTTAGCAGATCTTCCAGATGATCTAAGTAGTCGAGTCTACTGTCTACCCAGACCCCCAGATATTTGAATTTTGTAACATATTCAAGATTTTCACCAAGGACAGTGGATATGTGGGGAGATTGTTTGGGAAGGAGTGTCCGGTTTTGTGTTTGGGGAGAAAAACATTGCCTTTGTTTTTTTTTTGCATTTAGCAGGAGTTTTTTCCTGTAGTTGGTGTTGTAATAGGTTGAATTCTGCTTGTAGCTCTATGCATGCTGTTACGGGAGAGGGGTGACTGATATAATACTGTATCATCTGCAAACAGATGTACAGTGGCTTTGGTGAGGTTATTGTCGATGCTATTGATATAGATGGCAAATAGGATTGGGCTGAGGATGGATCCTTGTGGAACTCCTCTTGGAGAGATGTGAGTGGTGATAGGTCTCCTTCAGCCTTCACCTGCTGGGTCCTTCCCGTGAGGTAGTTATTAAACCATTTAATGGAGGTTGAGTCGAGTCCTATGGATTTCAGGAGGAGAGGAGCAGTTTGCGGTCGACGTGTCGATGCCTTACTCAGATCTAAAAATACAGCACAGACACAATTATTTTTGTCCAGTTCGAGTTGCCAATCATTGGTTACTTTAGCCAGGGCTGTGATGGTGTTGTGGTTGGTTCTAAACCCAGATTGTGCTGGATTTAAAGATTAGCCTCTTCAAGATATCCTCTAGTTGGGGGCTTATAATTTTTCTAGCAGCTTGATAGCACAGGGAGGATAGAGATTGGCCTGTAGTTGTTGAGGTCCATGGGGTCCCCTGCTTTCAGCAGCGGGATAACTTGGGCTGTCTTCCAGATCGATGGAATAGATCCTAGTTGTAGTGAGAGGTTAAATAGGTGTGTTATTGGCACTGCTAATACTTGTATGGCAATTTTAAAAATAGGGATCACGAAGTCTGCACCTGCACTTTTTGGTGTTCAGCTGTGATATTAATTCTTCCACCTGCGTCAGGGTGGCTGGTATGAAGGAGAAGGTGGACTCCGTTACCGATGCTTCAGTGTTCTTGATACCTAACTGGGAGACGTTTGGTTAGCCAGAGAGGTGTCGAATGCTAGACCAGTGGTTGTAAAGTGATTGTTGAATGATTCCAGGACTTCCAGTCTATCAGAGATGGTTCCCTTGCCATTGTGTATTTTGGCTGGGAGTGTGTTACTTGGATCGATCCTGTTATGTCTTTTATGGTGTTCCAGAACTTGGCAGGGTTGTAGGAGGAGTCTAGTTCAGACATATAATAAGCAGCCTTAGCATCTTGTACTTTCCTGGTACAGATATTCCTGGCTTTTTGAACAGCTCCCAATCAGTTGATATCTTAGTTTTTCATGCCTTTTTCCATAACTTGTCTCTGTCAAGGAGGGTGGCTTTAAGGTCAGGAGTGAACCAACGGTAGGTTTTATTTTGATGCGTACTTTAGAAATTGGAGCATGGATATTAAGGGCACCTGTAATAATGTCATTTAGCACCTCGTATGCTATCTCCACTGTGTTTGCTAAGTAAAACTCTTGCTATCATGTGGAGTGGTTTATCTCTTCCAGATATGCCTCAATGTTGAATTTTGCTTTGATCTCCTCATTGTGAACTTGGTGGGATGACGGTTTGCATGCTGATCTTATTCCCACAATAAGGCAGTGGTCACTGATGTCATTGAATAGTACTCCAACATGCGAGAAAGGTGAGGTTTATTCACTAGTGTAACATCTAATAGTGTGCTGTTGCTTGTATTCTTTTGTTGATTCTGTTGGGTTCATTTATGAGCTGTGTAAACCCACGTGTATCGCAGAATGATATTAAGGGTGCAGCTGGCTTTGAGAGCCAGTTTAGGTTTAGGTCTCCTATGATTATAGTTTCTTCTGTTCCTTTTGATTAGGTCACCCAGGTGGGATAATAGCTTGAGGTCAGCTGAGGGGGCCTATAGCAGCCGATTAGCTGCAGCGATGTGCTGTGGAAGAGGGCCACTTTGAGGATAGGCATTCAAATTCCTTTACCATGGATAATGAGCAGAGGTAGGTTACAGATAGGCTGTCCTTCACATATATCACTATGCCCCCACCCCTAGTTTGGCAGTCAGCTCTGAATACTTGATAATTAGGTAAGTTTATGTCTTTGTCGGCTGTGACAGGCCTGAGCCACATCTCAGACACTACTAGTATATCTGGTAGGGTATGGTTAACCCAGGCTTGGATCATTGTGATCTTCTTTAACAGACTGCATACATTAATATGGAGAAAGCTTAGCCCTTTGATCTTGGCTAAGTCTGTTGGTGCAGTGATGACCCTGGGGTCATGGGTTAGTTCTACATTTGCTGAGCATGTTAATAATAGTATCAATAGTTTCATAGTTGCCTCAAGAGATAGGTTAAAGATTCTTGTCGTTGCCTTTTTTTTTTATTCTGATACCACTTTGTTTGTCATCCGGATATGGAGCTTTGGCCTCTTGTTAGAGCACTGATTCGCAGTTTTGCAGACAGGCGCATTGAATAATTTTCTGTACAGAGTTGAAGCAAGTTCCCATAAGATAGTAAATCCACCTGAGTCCCTCCATGGCAACTGCTCCATGGGTTATGTTGAAGCATTGGAGATCATATATACATACCCAGTCCCTTGTGACTGTTGCAGTAATGCAGTAAGTCTAGTAATGTAATACATCTCCTGTGTGGCATCCTCTGAGAGATATCCTTTTCACTGCGCTCAGGATACAGTAATAGAGCTAGCAGAATCCAGAGAAATCCCTGTTATGAAAAGTACAACTGGTATGCAGAAGGTACTATATCAAATGTCTTTCGTGGTGCCCTCAGTAGATTGCTAATATAAATGACTTATTCAGCTACTGTCCGTGAGTAGAGTTTAAAAAGGAATATAAATTAGAGGAGAAGGACAGAAAAACACAATGGGGGTGCCTAGCATATGTATTTCTCACTGTGATGTTTAAGGGCAAACAGTGGTCAAGCTTTGGCTCAACAGTGTGGGCAGCATGAGCGAGCAGAAAGGGAGTCTGCTGATTTGGTAGCTAACAAGGGGATATAGAGCAGGCTACAGGGCAGTGAGATGCAGGGGCATGGATTTATGTTTTGTCGGAAGGTGTCTATTTAAGGAAGGCTACAGAAGGGGAAAGGCGGTGGGCATAAAATTGCGGTTTTGCCATACCTTTCCTAGCAGTCCCTCCGGTCTGGCAGGAACCGGCATCGGCTTTCAGCTGCCGACCGCCTGCTGCAGAGACTTGCCCCGGGCGTTGTGGGCACTTTAGCAAGGGTCTTCTTCTGAAGAAAATGACAGAGCACAGCAGGTTAAATGCTTTGCAATGGCAAGCATCAGCAGTGCAGCAGGGGCTGAAAATTAGCACTTTAAATGCAATGATAGTGATATTGAGAATGATAATGCAGGCCATATTGCGTATTTGTGTATAAAGACCAAGAATCCTCTAGTGGCAGGTCTGTATATCCTACAATGGAAAACTTCGCCCTCTGGATTAGTTCTCGGTGCTTATCTCTCTCAACCTCTGAGCAGGTGCGTAACCTGGGGTCATTTTTGATGAAGGGCTGATCCTGTATTCGCAGCGCCGGCTGTTGTCAAATCTTCCTTTACCATCTAAGGAATATCTCCAGGATTAGGCATCTTGTTCTATCTAGTGACCTTCCTACTCTGGTTCATGCCTTTGTGTCCTCGCTAGACTATTGCAACCCTCTTCCTAGGGCTTCCAGGGGTGGAAATCCACCACTTGTAGCTGGTGAAGAATGCAGCAGCCTGGCTTTTGATGGGATCCTCTCAGACTTGTCATATTTTGCTGGTGCTGCGCGGACTGTACTGGCTGCCTGTACAGTGGCGGATCACCTTTAAAGTCGGTCTTCTGACTTTTAAAGCTCTACACAGATTGGGCCCGGACTACCTGAAAGTGCTACTGGTTCCTTACTACCCTGGGTGATCTCATCTCAAGCTGACAAGGGTTGCTAGAGATTCCAAGGGTATGTTTGAAATCTTCTGGGCTGCATGCATTTATGTATGCAGCCCCTCACCTTTGCGATTCTCTACCCTGTCGGTTATGGGAGTGCGAACCATGGAGAGATTTAAGCAGGATTTGAAACCTTCTTATGGCAACAGGATGCTTGGTGAATGATGAAATGATGATGTTACTGATTTTATACTATATGTTTTAATTTTTGATTTGTGATTTTAACTTGTAAGGCACCTTGGTATTTGAAAGGCGCCTGAAAAATAAAATGTATTATTATTATTATTATACTTGTACAGAGAACACATCACTGTCAAAAGAAATAACAACCCTTTGATTATTGTGAAAATTACTGCAAAGTTCAATGCTGCTGGACACAGGTGGTCTATTGTGTGGAATACAGACCCAGCTTGAATCACGTGGATGCTGATGCCCTTTCAAGATAACCAAATACATCTGCCACAGAAAATCAAATGTGTGTATGAATCCCAGAGCAAAGTGTCAAAGCACTGTGCAAAATGTTTGAAACAGACAAGCCACAGTCACCTGCAAATGCCTCTCTCTCATAGACAGTCTTGGCACCTCTGATGACTGCTTACCAAATGTCCACTGTCCTCTTTCTGCACTTGACCTGACCACTTTTCCATAGTTAACTCCCCAAAATTAGCTATAGGAACAATGACTAGACTCTTTCCTAAAAGACATGGGGCCTGATTCTCAAAGCCTTTGACAATCCTGCCACTGTGGGAAAAACTTAGCAAGTGGGTTGCTACTTTCAGAGCCACATTTCTCCCACAGCTACAGTATTCTGAAAAGTGAAGCCAGTTTATGACCGGCTTCATGATTTCCCATATTTTGCAGCTGTTTTTCCCCTGCAATAGCAGAAAATGTTACTACGGTGGGACCAGCTGTGGGGACTGAAAATACAAATCTCCACAGCTGCAGAGATTTTGGTCCACAACTGGGTTGCAGAGGGACTTAGTCCCAAATCATTTTGAAAATGCAGCCCATTGTCTTTAGCCTGAAGAAAGGGTGATGCCACATGACTGCATACAACTTATTTTGACACAAAGTTGCTACAGTGAGAGTGGCCCAAGTTAAGAATCAAAGACAACTTCTTGTACCATGAAATCCAGAGACCACAGGGTTTCCCAAACAGCAGTTAGTACTACCTTCAAAGTTCAAAAGAGTTGGGTTGTGTGCCTTGCACAATGATAGGGACACCTTGGAAGTGAGCCAACCTTGGACCTTGCCCATGCTTGCTTCCACTGGTCACATATAGGGAGTGATGCAAACAATATTGCAAAACCTGCAACAGATGTGTGAGATTCAAAACTCTGTCACAGAAGGCAGCCTTTCTTGTAAACATTATGATGAGTGTGCCCATGGAGCTGGTATGCATAGACTTTCTCAGCCTGGAACCAGATTCTAAGAACACTGCAAATATCTTGATAGTAACTGACCACTTCTCAAGATACAATTAAGCTTATCTGACAAAGGACCAAAAGGCAACAACCGTCCCAAAGGTCCTAGTTGAAAAATTCTTTATACATTATGGTGCCCAACAAAGGATCCATTTGAACCAAGGTTAGAATTTTGAAAGTTGCTAGTGAAAGATTTGCTGTCCCTCTGGGGAATAAATAAATCTTGAACTACCCGTATCACTGTCGTGGTGATCCTCCAGCCTGAGCAGTTCACGTGAACCTTACTGAACATGCTAGGCATATTGGACCTAAGGAAAAGAGCAAGTGGAGACAACAAGTTAGTGCAATTAATCCATACATACAACTGCACCAAAGGTGACACCAAGTGGAGACAACAAGTTAGTGCAATTAATCCATGCACACAACTGCACCAAAAGTGATGCCACCTGATTCCCTAGGTGTTGTCTGATTTTGGGCCAAAGCCTGACTCCCAGTGAACTTGTGTTTTAGTGTCTCTGCCAATGGCGCTAGGCCAGAGACTTATCTTCAGTATGTCCAAAGATAGAAAGAACAGTTAAATGCCACTTCACAAGTGGACTGCAGATGCAGCAGCAAAGTGTAACAAAGCCAGTAAAGATGGTAGGACAGAAAGCACAGGAGACTGTGTTCTGTTCAGAAATTTGTGACTGCCAGGGATGCACAGAATTGATGACTGATGGGGTATACCCTTATGTTGTTATGGAAAAGTGTGTGACATAACCATATACAAGATTTATCCAGAAGGAGAGACTAGTAGGTTTCAGATGATCCACCAAAACCATTTGTTGCCCATTGGTCAGTTGGTCCCTAATGATGCAGCAGGACCTGTAGAACCTCCAAACCACCAACAACTTATTCTGCTATTCACAGACAAAAGGCAAAGGAAAGACAATATGACATTGTTCTGCCCATGACTGATGCTCAAGTACAGCATTGCCAGCTAGGATGCAATGCAGTGAATCTCACAATATATCACAAAATGCTGCGATATACTACAGGCAATAGTGTATTTCAATACCAATTAATCTCTTCTGTAATGCAGTATTTTGTGACATGTCACTTCATCGTAAGCTATTTTGGGTTGCATCGTGGTTGGCCCTCTATGGATCAGGAAAATTTGGATTCTGAATCAGAAGAAAGGGTGTATTATCCCACAGTGGATCTCGCAAGACTGTTCCAAGGTTTGAATGAAAATAAGTAATATTGGTCTTGTAGAGCCCACACCAACAATCTTGGAGCCTGAACTTACACCAAATATACTCCTGGATGATTGGCCCGTATCTGAGGAAGGGCCAGAGGAAGAAGGTGTAGAACCTGTAGAACCTATGAAATCACCAGAAGAAGTTGTGTAACCTGTTTGACATAGGATGCTTCATTGCTGGTTGATGAAATGGGAGTAGCTGCCCTGGAATCCAAGGGATAAGTGACTGTTCCACTCCATCACACTGAGAGTGCAATCAGACCTTTGCTCAACCTTAAATACAGTATGATGCTCCAGGTACCCCTACCACCTTGCCAATGCATACAGTACACAGAGGTATCTATGTTATTCCCAGATATCTGCATCCATTTGTCTTTGAAGCCCAGACCATATCACCCAGAGTGGAGATGCAGTACAGGGTAAATAAACTCTGGTCAGAGCCACGATGGCTGCTAATGCATTAATATGATAAAAGATTTATCTATTTAATGTATGCATGTATGTATGTATTTCAAAGGTTTTACCAAGAAAGACATACTCAGCTGGAAGCAGCTCATTTTATGATGCGGAAAGGGAAAGGGAAAAGGTAAGAGATACAAAAATACAGAATGCAAAATACGAGTAATGGATAAGTATAACAAACATAAACAGAGACAATTATGCCTAAGAATAAATTGCCAAAAGTAAGTTACCAAGCAATAAGTTGTGGAACTGACCAAAGAAAATTACATAGTTATCAACTTACTGTAACAAAATAAAGACTAAGAGAATGACTGATACTGTGGAAGAAATAGACAATTAATGTGTGACTTAGTTGTACTTGACTAAAACACAAACAACCTCAGTGCAAAAGCACTGAAGCAAGGGTAACCCCAAAGGGCATTAGCAATAAAGCCAAGTTTCAAAGAATACACATCCACATATACCCCATAATGCAAAGTATCATGGGCTGTATGCGAAATCACCATGACAATTTTGGCTGGTTCAGCTTTAAGCAGGAATGCATGGTGCCAAAATGTGAAATTCTTACCTTCAAATGGTGGCTTTTCCTGCATTTTAATGGTGAAAGAAGTCTTTGAAAAGCTTGGTTATCACCTATATTTCTTACATTTGG
Source organism: Neoceratodus forsteri (assembly GCA_016271365.2). Lineage (NCBI taxonomy): Eukaryota > Metazoa > Chordata > Ceratodontiformes > Ceratodontidae > Neoceratodus > Neoceratodus forsteri. Next base: position 276,709,307 of record CM057451.1, read on the forward strand.
AAATATTTTTACTGGACCACTGAGAAAACTGACAGAGAGAGACACTCATTTTCCCAGCAGATCTGCTGGAAAGGTTACAGAACCCTGAGGAAAACAGACAGACACCATTATCCCAACAGATCTGATGGGCTGTTTACAGGGCCCTAGAGGAAAACAGACAATCAGACACCATTAACTCAGAGATGTGCTTGGATCTTTAAGGTATCCTTTATGAAATGACAGGTGCCAATACTCATGATCACTCCTCTAGCAGAGATCAGAAGAAAGACCAATTTGTCTGCCCTGATATAATTTACTGTGTATACAACACATCTAGGAAGCCAACTGACATTAATCTTTTTATATTTTACAGCAGGGAGGGTCTGCAGCAGGTACAGGTCAAACAATTTCCTACTTGTATAGTCCTGGTGGGATGCGAACCTGTGTGACCACTTATTTCACAGTTCTGTTCAGAACTGGACCTTGCAGCTTACTCTATACTGCAGAACAAACCCAATGTCTAAGGCCTGGATGAGAGCTGTAACTAATGCATAAAGTCTAAAATAGAGTCTACTTTCCAGGAAGACTTTTGTTTTGTTTTGTGTGATGGTTTCTTACATATTATAAAATACGCCAACTGATTTTACAGATTAGATACCGGGTCATGCATAAAGAATGATGTTGATTCTTGAAGGTACAAATGACTAAGGCTACACAAGAGACATATTTGTGGTACTCTAGTAGAGCAAGAAGCACACCTCTACCCTAGTAATGAATTACAAATTCATATTTAAAATGTTGAATCGAAAGAAAAGGTTTGTAAACAGCATTACCACTTCAGGAGTGCACCAGTGCACAAGACACCTTTTGGTCTTTTACAAAGCACACCCAAACTATTAAAACGATATCCTGCCTGTCCTTGTCGTGACTGTCCCATGAGACTGGATCCCTTTCCCACTGTTTTACCAGCTTTGGGTTAAGTGGTATAAGAATACAGTACCATACAAAGCTTCCTACCCATTATACTAAACCTGGTCCGATAGCACGTAATCCTGCCTCCTCTCCCCATAATACTAAACTGCCCCCCACGCACACACATACCTGAAAGATCTTTTTTTTTTTTTAGCCTACAAAAGCTACAACAAAAACAGGAGGAGAGACGAGCACTACCTGGAGATTAAAGCATATATACAACCATTACAGGATATTTTTAAATAAAATGCATTGCTTGGGGGCATGCTGTACTCTCTCCCAGGCATCTTTTGCAAAGATTCCTGACTCACCGTGAACTGAGCACATCTTTGTAACCTAACCTGACCCCAAGGCGCTGTCAATCACTAACCTGGTTGGAAAGCACTGCTGCACTGAATTCCAGGCAGAACCAGATTAGCATTGAGTGACAAATTCAAAATCACTTTCCCAAGCTCTCCCAAGTCCTGCTGTCCATCGAACACTGTCCCCAGCCACCTGCATGCTCATGAAGTCTGATTGAGAAAATGAAAGTGTGCCCATGCAGTGGTGCTGTGAAGCACCATGTCTTGCTAAAAAGGGTTATAGAATCACAGTTTTTCATATTTTTCTCAGCACTGCAGTGCTGAGAAAAATAGAACAAAGTTTTTTAACCCCTTTACTTTTCCAGACAGGTCATAATGTTGCACGCTATAGCGCAGCATTATGGTGAACCCGGACCTGTGCGCCCCCGAGATGGACCCTCCCGAGTTGAGAATCTTATTGAGGGGTCTGGGGGTGCAGCCCCTTAAGGGTGGGTGGGGGGCAGAGCTTCCCACAGAACAATGACATAATGCCTCATGGCATAAATAGCGCCAGTCGCGATTGTATGCGGCATTATGTTCATGTTCACAATGACCCCGCCTTATTTTTCTTAAGGGGAAAATGATTGGGGGCTTTAACTTGCATTAGAGGGCTACAGCTTCCCTAAAACAGACTGATGATGATGCCACTGAGGAGGGATAAGATGAAGGGGTAATAAATGGGCCCACAGGTCTTACGATACCATATAAGTTTGGAAATGAGTGGGGAGAAGTGGAGTCTATGGAGGAGCTCTAGATTGAAGGAAAGGGGGAGAAGACCTGGATGAAACAAGAGCATAGAGGTGACAGAGGAAAGGGAGGGGGTAGATGTGAGATGATATGAAATGGGGAGGAATAGAAAGCAACTGGGGGAGAGACCAGTTTGAGGTAATGCATACTGCTGGCATCAGGAAAGGCAGACTGGAGGAAGGGGGAGGTAGAGCAGAAAGAAAGACTAAGAGGAGAAGGGGAAGAGGAAATACATGAGTGGAGGGGGAGAGGAAAAGAAAGAAGGTTTATGGGAGAGGGTTGCAGGTAGGAGATTTAGCCAAAGTAGGGAGGAATAAACAAGGTTTAGGAGGGGTGCATCTTTCAGAAAAGAGATGCAAGAACAAGGGGTCACAATATAAGGCTAGGGGTCGGAGACTCAGGGAAATGTGAGGAAGTATTTTTTTTCACAGAAAGGGAGGTGGATGCATGGAGCAGCCTCCCAGCAGAGGTCGAGAGGCAAAAATGAGTGGTGAGTTCAAGAATGCATGGATAGACAGAAGGCAACCCAGGTGGTAGAAAGAGAGGTTAAGCTGCTGATCATTTAAGATCTGGAATTTTAAGTAGGTAGGGAAATGAGGAGACTAGGTAGGCCAGACGGTCCTTATCTGCTGTCAGATTCTATGTTTCTATGTTTCTATGTTAGGAGATAAGGAGTAGATCGGGGGAGAGGGGGGAGGATGGGCAGGCAGGAAATAGTGGAAAGCACAAGCAGCAGAGGAGTCAGTTTGAGGAACACAGCAAATGAAAAGAGGAGGACCCAAGCTGTATAAATCTGGCAGATTATGAGGACAGAAGTCCTAAAATTTTAGAATAAACACAGTCCTACCCTAGACTAGGATGATTGACCCTGTATCGGGCATTTGGCTGAGACCTGTAGTGTGGGTGAGCTTCTAAGAAACTGACTACACTAGCAATATAGGCAAACAACAGCATTATACTGATGTTAGAAATTCACAAATCAGACATACCCTAGATAGGTGGTAGGCTAAGACCAGTGAAACTGAGGATTTCTAAGTTCTGACTATGGTAATTTAAAAGACTGTATCAGCACAGCATAGGAATTTGAGTTTGAGAAAACAGGCCTACCTTAGATAGGGCGATGGCTATGACTGGTATACTACTGACTACACTAACAATAATAGTAACAGCAGGTTTACATTGCAGTTAGAATTTCACAAAACAGACCTACCTAGATACAGTGGTAGGCTAAGGCCAGTGAAACTAGTGAGATTCCACACCTCAGACTATGCCGAGATTAAAGGCAGCAATATCACATGAGAATTTGAATGTCTCAACAAACCTGTCCTTAATAGGACGAATGCCTAAGACCAGTACAACTGGAGGAATTACTTAGGTTTCTAACTGTACTGACGAACAATATTCTCAATAAATATTTTTTATGTTTTGTTTCATAAGCATATTATTATTAGTAAATCATTAATTGTACTTTTGTTGATTTGAAGGTTGCACTGTAATTTTCCATGTGTACATGACACTGTGAGGAAGTGGTGGTACTGAATCCCAGAGGCTGTACTGCTCTAACACCAGGCCCACTTAAATTTGACTCTGAGTGGAGGCACTGCTCCAACTAAAACATTAGACTATGAACCCCTCCAATCAGGAAAATAAGAACCAAGCCTCTCAACCTTGTTTGAGCCCAGATGGCATGGGTAATAACCCAACATACGTATGCATCCAGTTACACTTATACAATGGTATTCTCCACCTCAGCACAAAAGTATGGATGTAAAATAACAGAAAGGGCATTAAAGCATATGAAAGCAAGGTATTATAGAAAATAGAGCACTTTTGCCTTTAACATATCATGTTGGAGAAAAGGAAGCTGAGGGGACATGATCTCAGTCTTCCACATACTCAGGGGTACTGACAAGATTGAACACACAGAAAGGTTTTGGGTCATGCCCTGAAGCTCAGAGGCGGTAAACTAAGGTGAAATGTTACAAAGAGCACATTCTCACAGAGTCTGGTGAACTAATGAAACAGTCCACCAATGGAAATATGGACATGAAGACAGCAGGCCTTCAAGGTAAGCCTGGGCAAATGCTGGTAACCAAGGCACTCCTAGATACCCTGGGTAGTAGAGTGGATAGGACCCCCTTTAAATTAGTACATGTTGGCACAGTATACTTGTTCATGCCAGGTTATGAAGCAGAGGTGGACATGATGGACCGATGGATCTAAGGTCCCTTACCCTTAAATTACTATGTTACTATGTTTAAAAGATAAATATGCTTGCAACTATACTCTTGTCAGGTTATTGTTCAGTCTCTAGAAATTGTTCTTTATTGAGGTTAAAGTAAGAGAATGAGCAATTGAACACACTTATAATGAATCTGGAGCACTTGTGGCACTGGAGAAAATGTTAAGAGGCATGCACTTGAGATGTGATTGAATAATCAAATATGTAGTTAGGTGCTGAGGTTATGGTGCTACAAATGCCATTTAGTGAATAATATAGAGCTTTAGTGGTAGACGGTCGAATCAAACTGATTATGGAGTTTTAGTAATGCTTTAAGTACCTTGACAAATTGAATGAGTTGAGATAAAGTCTAAAGTGGCAGATGTTGGAAAATTATGTTTTGTTTTTTAGTTTCAGTGTTAACTATTTTGGTTCCCTGATCCAAGGAGGGATGTACCCTAATCAACCCTTGCAGTCTTCCAGCCCCGCAAAACTTACTGGGAGACCACTGTAACTCACATGATGGCCTCCCCTCTGGAAGCTGAGACAGGAGGAAGTAAGTGTATGCTAATTCAGGTCCCCTGGGAATGAGAGACGCCAGGAGCCAGGCTTCATGGTGCTGCAGCTAAGGGTTTTTCTTGCTTGTGTTGTCACTTGGTGGTGTGGATGCGAAGAGGCATGCAGCACGTGTTCTCACATGATGCGGCTGATGTCTGCCACAACTGCCAATCCCGCACTGCTGAGACCATCAGGAGCACTAACTCCTGTCCACCACCAGGAGTCAGAATGTTGCTGATTGCCTTCACTCAACCCACCTGGAGGTGGGCTGGCTCTGACAGATGCTCTATCCTCTTCCTCCGGCCAACACTCCTGGAGTTTACTCCCAAACACGCTCGCACCACCGCAATGCTGGCCTAGAAAGCATGTTAAATGGAGTATCTTTTCATCAACTTCTTTCATAATTCTTAACCTATGAAACAGTAATATTGTGTTTAAGAGCATTACTACTAAAAGGTGAACAATAACGAGAACTCAGTTGAACTGCTTTATTCTTGCTGTCCCTTCCCAGCCTTCAGCACTGCTGGCCATCACCTCCAATCCCCTTTTCACAATGGGTATCAGTACTATAATAGTTTGTCCCACTGGAATTCTGGCGGCCATCTTAAACCTTTTACACCCTACCTGCTAACTGTACTAATGTTATGACAGCCTATTCCCTTCCCTTCTGTTTTACAGCTAGATCCTGTCCATATCCAGTTTCTGCAGTGTTCAGAACTTGTCAGTTCTCAGAACTGTTTCAGAACTCGGTGTTGGGACCAGTGTTGTTTGGGATATTCATTGCAGACATATCATGGGACATCAAAAGCAAGATCAGTCTGTTTGCTGATGATACCAAGGTAGGCGGTGCTGGATGACCTAGGGGGATGGCAGGGGTTGCAGGATGATCTGGCAAAGCTTGAAACTGGTCAGACACCTGGCAACTGGGCTTTGATGCCAAAAGTGCAAGGTGCTGCATTTTGGGATGAATAACCCAAGGAGCAGTTACCAGCTAGGGGAGTGCAGCTAGCCCAGAGAGGAGGAGAAGGATCTGGGTGTGCTCATTACAGGGTCAATGAACAACTCGGCACAATGTAAGAAGGCAGCTGCAAAGGCCAACAAAATGCTGGGTTGTATTGCAAGGGTATATCTTCGAGGAGGAGGAGGTGATTCTGCCACTGTATAGGTCATTAGTTAGACCACACCTGGAGTACTGCGTGCAGTACTGGCGACAGTATCTGAAGAGGGACATTAGGTTACTGAGGGGTGCAGCGCAAAGCGACAAAGCTGATCAAGGGGCTGGGGACTTATCATACGAGAGGAGGTTGAAGGAGCTCAACATGTACTCACTGGAGGAGAGGAGAGACATGGGTGACATGATTGAAACCTTTAAATACATGAAAGGAATAAACAAGACTGGTACAGAGGGGCTGTTCAAAGTAAGGAGGGAGGGCCACCAGGGCCATGATATGAAACTGGAGCAAGGAAAGTTCAGGAGGGAGATGAGGAGACGCTACAGAGAGGGTGGTGGCTGGGTGGAATGCTACCTGCTGAAGTGGTATGCAGTAGAACAGTGGGCTGCTTCAAAGGAGGATGGGACAGGACAAGGGGAGGGTTAATGAAGGGAAGGGTGAAGGAAGGGGCAGCTGCAGAATAAGGGATGCTAGCTGCACATTCGAGCAGGCTTGATAGACCTCTAGGCCTTTATCTGCTGGCAAATTTCGTATGTTAATATGTCAGTGCTTGAAGGACCTGTATTGTCCATAAATTGTGTAGTGTAACATCTGTGTACAAAATACAGGTTGGTTCAATTAAATGCATAAGTAATAAGCCACAACAGGATGTGCATTATAGGATTTTTATGTACACCTCAGGGATGTAGTAAGGCCCATGGCTGAAGGCTGAGTATCCTTACACAGTTCCAAGGGCCTGAGTATCCTTACACCTCTGGGAAATGCACTAAAATCCTATAAACAAACAGTCAGGTGCCAAATCTCATTTTCCTCCCCAGAACTTCTTTCTTACATAGATCGCCACACCCCTAAAGTGAAACTGAAAAATGCCAGCAGCCACCATGCTGAATTTACTCTACTTTATTACCATGACTATTATTTATCTTTTGAGTCACTGTTCACAATAATCTAACAAACAAACTACAGTCCTAGACTCCCAACATACTATAGAACATTTTCACAAAACTACAGAGCAGCAGAGGGTGATAGTAAATGAGTCCACTCTGAAGAAAGGGATTACTTAAGGGTAATGCAAGGTTCAGTACTTTTTAATGTCTTTATAAGTACATTGCAGAGGGACTAGAAGGAAAAGTACACCTCTTTGCAGATGACACAAAGATCTTCAACAGGTTGGATACACAAGGAGGGGTGGAAAGAATGAGAAGAGACTTGGCAAGGTTGGAGGAATGGTCAAAGTATGTAGCTTAGATTCAATGCAAAGAAGTGCAAAGTAATGCACCTAGAAACAAAAACCCAGGGAAGAGTACACAATGGCAGGGGTGTTAGGTGTTACTAACAACAACAGAAATGGAAATTGACCTGGGGGTAGTCATATCAGACAACCTAAAGGTAGGCAAGCAATGTGAGAAGGCAGTAATGAGGGCTGGGGGATACTGGGATGCAATGGGAGAACACCGCCAGTAGAAAAACAGGAAACTGTTATTCCTCTGTACTGACAGTTGGTGAGACCCCATCTGAGTACTGCATGCAGTTCTGAGACCCCATCACTGTAAGGACATAGACAGGATGGAGGCAGTTCATAGGAGGGCAACTAAAATGGTGCAGGGACTGCACCAGAAGCAATACAAGAGAGACTAAAGCAGCTTAATATGTATACCCTCAAGGAAAGGAAGGAGAGGGGACATGATAGAAACTTCCAAGTACCTCAAGGAATCAACAAAGTCCAAGAGGGTAGCATCTTTCAGAAAAGAGATGTGCAAGAATAAGGGGCACACTCTGAAGATGGAGGAGGTATGGCTCAGGGGCAATGTGGGAAGTATTTTTCATGGAGAGGGTGGTAGATACATGAACGGCCTTCCTGAGAAGGTCATGGGTGAAAATCAGTGGGGAATTCAAGAATGCATGGGACAGACATAAGATAATTCTAGTGGGGGATGGAGGAAGTAGGCTGTTGGTTAACTAGGATCTGCAGCTTATCCAATAGGTAGGGAAAGAAGCAGATCAGTGGGCCAAGCAGTCCTTATTTGCCATCAAAGTCTATGTTTCTAAGCACTGCAGATGTTTGACAGGGACAGACATTTAATACAAAGTCCACCTCCTACTAACAACTATGTAAAATAAAAATCCTCAAGCAGCGCCACACCGCAGATCACGTATCTAAGGTCTGCACCACATAATTGTTCTACATGCTGAATGCAATGTTTTCAATACTCAACTCACCACACAAAGCATATTCAAATAATTGTAGCAGAACTACTGTAGCAGGTTGAATAGTAATGGATGTGCATACACAGGGACACAAATATCACCAACCTCCTACTATTTTTTCTAAATTCTCTCTAATGGTGTTCTCATCTAAATGCTCCTCTGTAAGTCACACTCTAATGTCATGCCTCCCAGCCTGCTCATCATACCTCTGTTCCACACCAGAGAAAATGTATTTTTTAATTCTGTGCACTTTGTCTTCAAAACGTTAGATACTCGTCAGAGCGCTTTCCAAATCATTAGCACACCTCACTTAACACTGTATCCTGTATGTCACTGTGACAGAATACCTCTATTCAATCACTCACACATACACAATACAGTACTAATGAAAAACCACTGTAGCGTTAAACAAGTCTTGGTGAAAAAGTTGCACTTGCCGTCAGTGCAGAGCTCTTGAGCTTATTTTCAACACAGGGACAGGCATATACAATCACACTGGCACCTGAAAAAACCACAGAACCTCCTACTACACAGCAAAGTGAAAGTTGGCATGCAGCAGGAACCTCATACTAGGCGGCAGTAGCATTAGTGGGCAGCCAGCAGTAGGAACTTCATACCGGTCAGCAATACTATGACCAGACAATGGAAGTTACAAAATAAACTAGCTACACCAGTCACAATCCTAAACTACAGAGCAGCAAGTTTGCAACTCAGAACAAACTACTACATTGAAACATAGACAATGAAGGCAGAAAAGGCCTATGGTCCTTCCAGTCAGTCTGAGTTTCCTATTTAGCCCAAGGACCTACTCTCCTCCTCCAGTGTCAACACGAGCTACTTGATGAAAAGAGGCACACACTGGCCTACTTGAAAGAAAGAAAGAAAGAAAGAAAGAAAGAAAGAAAGAAAGAAAGAAAGAAAGAAAATTTTATTTTATTTATTGAAAACTTCAGTGATTACCTTTAGCACAAGTACTCATTTACAAAGGTTCCATGTCAAATGCTTAGTTACAAAAACAATACAAGTACTATAAGCAGGTCCAGAGGAATGCAGTTGAGTCAGCACAAAACATTGCAGATAGTATTATCTGTAATGCCCCTGTGTTGGGGCATCCCAGAAAACTAGAATCAATAAAGAAATTAGGGTTTAGCGGTGCTCAGGGTGCCTGCTGTAGGTGTAGGCAGCAGGGTACTATGATAAGAGGCCCCTGAAAGTAAAGACCACCTCCTTATAATGGGAAACTGTAAAATAATGCAGAAAAGTGCCTTATGCACTTTACAGTATGGTCAAAAGCAGATTTAATAGCAGTCATGTCACAATGGCTTGATGGAATACCGTGCTGAGCTGCTCATGCATAGCATTCCAGTTCAAACACCCAGAACCTGAGGGTTTGTTTTCAAAAGTTTAACAGTTTTTATCTGAATAGTTCCTGCTGGCTGTGGAGCAGAGAGGACAGATGGTTAAGGGGAACCAGTAGAGCTTACCTGGTGGTTGAAGCTGTTCCCGAGGGCTAGTCTGTGTGCCTGCTCTGGTTCCAGCCAGTGAAAAGTCATCATAGCCCTGCTAGGTCAGCGGTGCCATCGGGGCACCAGAAGAAAGTGACTGGCCGTTTGCCATGGTTTGGGCTGTGTAGCCCCATCGTTTTATTGTTTTAATCCCCTTTTGTTTTATACAGTTTAATTTTCGTCCCCTGTCGGCAGCCTTGCAGCGCCGCAGATCGCCGCCTGTAGGCCGTCTTAGGCCCCTGTTTGTCCCTCATCTGCCTGCTCATTTCCCTCCCACTGCCAGCATCCCTCCCGCCCTTACAGCACAGCAACCTCATCCAGAGGATGGCGGAGCAGTGAGTTGGCGGCAGCACTAGAAGCGTGCTGTCCACCTGTTCGGAAGTGGGAGACTTTTGTTTTTGGATACACCAAGGCGTTGAGAAGAACGGCCGAAAGGCCAGAGGGGAAGCGGGTCATCAGGACCCAAAATTTAGTAGGCGGGGAGGCGGGCAATGCGACGCTCAAAGGAGGGGGCCATCCATCGAGGCCTGTATAGCGGCCTGCTGAATATTCATTTAGGGGCAGGACTCGGGCGGGTCTCAGTTCTGAGTGGCAGCAGCTCTTAGAGAGCTGCAGATTTAAGGGGCCCTGCCACTCTGAGGACTTAAAGGGGCAATACAGGCCCAATAGAAAGTGGGGCACCAGGCCCAAGAAAGTGGGGCACTAGGCCCAATAGAAAGTGGGGCACCAGGCCCAATATAAGGTGGGGCACCAGGCCCAATATAAGGTGGGGCACCAGGCCCACGTAAAGTGGGCACCAGGCCCAAGTCTTAGTAGGGCTAGGCCCGAGGTAAAAGTAGGGGCATTAGGCCCAGGTAAAGCATGGTACTAAAGGGAGGCCCCGCCCAGTGTAATAGGGCAAGCTCAGCCTAGTGGTACTAAAGGGAGGCCTTAGCCATGACATCCAGGAAGAGACTCTCATTCAGGAAGACCCTACATTTAGGAACAGGGTTCGCTTAAGAGTGCTCAATTTGCCTATACTGCGAAGCTACTGTAACAACTGTACTGCTTATGCAATGGCTATTGCCCTAAGTACCTGAACTATTGCTCTAAGTGCCTAAACTATTGCTCTAAGTACCTGAACTATTGCCCTAAGTACCTGAACTATTGCTCTAAGTACCTGAACTATTGCCCTAAGTACCTGAACTATTGCTCTAAGTACCTGAACTATTGCTCTAAGTACCTGAACTATTGCCCTACGTATCTGAACTATTGCCCTAAGTACCTGAACTATTGCTCTAAGTACCTGAACTATTGATCAAGTACCTGAACTATTGCCCTAAGTATCTGAACTATTGCTCTAAGTATCTGAACTATTGCTCCAAGCACCTGGACATTGGCCCTCATCAGTAATAATTACCCTAACCTTATAATTTGCCCTTTCCCTGGCAAATTATTGTATCATTCCACAGCTCTCTGGGCATATTTCAGTTATATTGGTTACTACTGTATGAAGACAGTCTCAATCTTCTACCACACTGCAGTCCCATAGTGTGGTCTGTAATACCACGTACTCGAATCAGTCTCTACTCAGAAGAAGACGCCCTCTCAGCATTCTTCACTCTTGTGGGATCATCCATCAGCTCATCATGTCCGCCTGTGTCGTCTGCCAAAGTCAAGTCCGTCGCCATTCGCATGTCGCACCCCGCCATTTCTTGTTTTTCACAGCTCGGCACGCCTGCAGAAACGCATCACGACAGCCGGCCAGTGTCGTCTGCATGGTTCCTGTTCCAGATGTCCCAAAGTTGGTCGACCTCACAGAAGAGTGTGCTCATCCTGAGAACCTGGTCTGCGCCCTTCCTGGTCATTCGCTGAAAGTCGAGTCCGTCAGCTCGAGTGCGGACGATCCGCCGCTTTTGTTTTTGTGTTAGTTCCTGATCCTAGGATTGCAGAATCAACCATCTTCTCTTCAGATTCTTCTGGTTCCTGGTCCTGTCAGAGTTCTTCCTGAGTTTAGCTGGCCCTTGGAGTGCTGTAGCATCAGTCAGGTCATGTAGTCCTCCATTGGATTCATCGCCACGCAGGTCTTGATCTATCTTCATCCTTGGCAACCCTGGAAGTGGGTTTTGGCCGGGGAACCTTTCTTTTCAGTGTGTTATCTCAGGAACCAGTTGCTCTGGTTCTTCATTCTGGCAGCCTTGGAGAGAGGGCTTTTGTCAAGAAACATATGGTCTGTTTACTAAATCCTCTCACCACCCCAGTGGCCTTAACTAGGTCTTTGCTGGGAATTGTGATTAGGTTCGATAGTTCTGCTTTATTTTCCTTGTAGCTACCAACGAAGAACGATGGTGGACACGAAGACGCTGGATCCTGGACTTTTGTAATATCTAGATTCTGATGGAAATGTGTGGAGATAATTACCCTAATATAGTTCTGAGTAGCTTATGTCACCTGATCCTTATCTAGAGTATTGAAGTGTAGAATAGTTTCAGAATAAGAGTGGCATTAGGCCTATAGTCTATTCTTGTGGCAACAATCTTAGTAGTTGTAGATAAAGTATCTCTCTGTTTATTGCCCTATTGTTCTCGGGCAATCCCTCCTTCCTTTGTGACTGTGTCTCTATACTTGGTACAAAATTAATGCCCTGTGGGCACTGAAGCACTAGGTTGACTCCTGCCTCTCCTTGTCTGGGTAACGGCTATCCTATCCACATAATTTGGACCTTGGTGCCTCACTCATCTCTTTTCACCACCTTTAGAGTAGAGTACCTCACAGAGCACCTCTAGACCATCACAAATTACATACAGTTTTGTATAAATCTAGGCAGATCATTGTGTAAAAAGTCACAGGATAAGTACAGAGAGAAACTGAATTTAAAAGTTTAACAGTTACAGTTGCATTGGAATTTTGAACAGTTTAAGTACAGTTAAAACTAGGGATGGACTACCTGTCAGGTAGCTGGATCAGGTAGATCGGGTATCAGAGATTTTTGGCTGGGTAGGATAGTTTGAGTAATTTACTACCCTACCCGACATAATAGTGTACTTTATTGGTCAGGTAGTTTTGACACGATTAATGGGCTGGGTAATGGATAATCACTATTTTTTTAAACAGGCATTACAGACAGCATGTGGCATCCTGGGACTCTTCCCAGGCTGGGAACAGGCATGAAAGGGCAGCCTGTGGGGTCCTTCATGAGCTCACAGCAGAATTAGGAACTAATGACACTGGGCTGTCAGTATGATTGGTCAGTGGTGTCTGTGCTCTGTCTGCTGTAATCCCTTTGTGCAGATAGCAGCCGGAGTCTGAGGAGTTGAAGGAACTGGTCACTACCTGCATTTTCACCTAAATCCTGATGAACACTTACTAAAAACACACACACAAAAAGTAAAATCTCCATGAAGGAGCAAGGGTTGGGGACTGAAACAGTCTCAGGAGGGGGGAAATCTGGTGACCATCTGATGGTGTGGTGCTGAGGAGAGAAGGAGCAAGGAAGGGACAAAGGCACTGGCAGCATAGCTGGTTGTGTCTCTACTGCATAGCTTAAAGCCATTTAGGCTGTACATTTACACTATATTAGGTGGCCTGAGCCCTGTCATTTTAATTACTGTGACATAGCTGTGTGTCTCTGCAGCATAGTGAAAGCCAATTCATTTATTTATTAATTTATTCATTCATTCCGATAAAACCCTTTAGGCAAGCTGGCCCGGAGGCAATGGTGGTTGAGGTGCTGGTCACTACACCTCATGCCATGCTGGCGACCCTGGTTTGGGAACGAGCCTGACCGCTGGGGTCGGCAGGGTGAGACAGGATTGAGCATCTGGAGGATTGCTCTCTCTCTTGGGAGGGGGTCATTGTCCCACTCATTGACTGCTCTCTGGCAGTAGTTAGAGAACAGTATGGGTCAGAGACATGTACTGATGTCCTTACATTGGCAGAGATGGGGACAGGAGGAAAAAGAGGAAAAGGGAGCTGGTGGGCTCTATGATGGACCCGTCCCTGTGCTGTCCCCGGCTTCTGGATTTGTGTTCTGGGAGGGAGAAAGCCAGTGTTCCTCTCTGGCCCCACCACTGGGGGCAAGCTGTGGGGAACTACTGGGGGTTGACTGAGTGGGATGCGGGGCTGGGGGATGAGTCCCTTCGAGGGAGGGCCAGTGCCACCCACCAGGCTTTGGGTGCAAAAACAAAATTTAGAAAAAAATAAAACCTTTAGGCAGAGCTTGCTTTTAAAGGGTTCAGAGTCAGCAACAAAGAAAACAGCAAGCACAGTGGTTTGCAAGTAAGCAATACAACTCAGTGCAATACAGACACAGTGCAACAAGTGAACACACAATACCATAAAAAATCACAGTTAATGCAACAGACAACAGTTATACAATTAATCATGTAATTATTAGAATGCTTGGGTAATAGTTATACAAATTAGGCTGTATTACACTCTTTGTTAGGTACCCTGAGCCCTGTCTGTAATATTTATTACATTCTGTGTCTCCCTGCAGCATAGTGAAACCATTTAGGCTGTATTACATTGTTAGGGGTTCCACTAAGCCACTTCAACAACAAAGTTGTTGAAATCCATTATAGCAACAGGCACAATGTTGGCAGTTGGCATTATACCCATCAGAAAACAGTTGTTTTTGCGGGAGGCTATGCCCTAGCAACCCCTGTAGGGAGCTCTGTCCCCACACCCCCATTTTAAAATAATCAACTCAGTGTCAAAGTTGATTCAGAAAGGGGAAAACAGCAGACAAGATAGCTGTGGACAGCGGGACCATTAGAGCAACCATGCTGAATTTGTTGCTGTAATGGTCTTCACTGTAATGTTTTGATGTTTCAACAGTATACCTCTGTTAGCTGCCCCAAGCTCTGACTGTAACATAGCTGCTCTGTGTGTCTCTGCAGCATACTGAAAGCCATTTAGGCTGTAATTTACACTGTTTGTGTTAGGTGCCCCAAGCCCTGTCATTTTATTACTGTGACATAGCTGTGTGTCTCTGAAGCATAGTGAAGACAATTTTGTCTGTTTAACACTGTCTGTTATGTGCCCCAAGCCCTGTCTATGACATTAGCTACACTGTGTGTCTCTCTGCAGCATAGTGAAAACCATTTAGGCTGTGTTATGCTATTTCTTTGGTGCCCTGAGCCCTGTCATTTATTACCGTGACATAGTTACATTGTATGTGACGCTTCTCTGTAGCATAGCTAAAGCTCTTAGGCTGTGTTACACTGTCTGCTAGGTGCCACGAGCCCTGTCTGTGACATTAGCTACACTGTGTGTCTCTTTACTGCACATTGAAAGTCATTTAGGCTGTATTACACTGTTTCTTTGATGCCCTGAGCCCTGTCATTTATTACTGTGAACATAGCTATACTGTTTGTGATATCTCTGCAGCATAGCAAAGTCATTTAGGTTGTATTACTCTGGCTGTTAGGTGCCCTGAGCCCTGTCATTTATTACTGTGACATAGCTACACTGTGTGTGATGTCTGTCTGCAGCATAGTGAAAGCCATTTAGGCTGTATTATACTGTTTGTTAGGTGCCCTGAGCCCTGTTATTTATTACTGTCTGTGACTTAGTCAGCTACACTGTCTATCTCTGCAACAGTTAGTGAAACAATATCCATTCCTTTAACAGCAGTGTCTACTATGTATCGTATTTCCCAGTCTAAGTCTACTAAAAGCAAGCTCAGTGCTGCTGCATGTGCAACTGTTAATGATGTGGACAATACAAATCTTAGCACTTATGAAGAACATAGCGATTATAATAATAATAACATCACCAGGACTGGCACTAAATGTCCTCTTGAACCAAAAAAGCATGTTAGCGATGAAATGATAGTAGATTTTCAGAAAGAACTGACTGGAGTTGCTCAGAGGTATCTGACCATTTTGCCACATGTGCCAGGATACTTTCAGCTGCTGAAGTAGCTTGCAAGGAGGAAGCCTCCTCAAATATCAGCTCAGATGCTGAGGCAGCAAATGCTGAAAAAGATGGTGGTGATAGTGGGGACTGTGAATAGATACCCCAGGCTATGTCCTCACATGATGCTGACAGCACTTCCAGTTCTTCTGAATCTTGTAGTGATGAAATCTGTAGCTTCAATGTGGGGTAGGAGAGGATGCCACTGTGAGGCATGAGAGAAGTGCAGAAAAATCATATGCTAAATGTAAGAATAAGAAGATGAGTATGAATGAGAATAATTCATGTCAATAAGGAAATGGCAGTGTAGGGTTTCCTCTGGGTCATTTGACTGAACAAGAAATAGTGCCAGGCACCATAGTGCAAAGCACAAAAGGTAAATCTTTAGTGTGGAATTTATTTTATATTGACCCTGCAGACAACTCTCGAGCTGTATGCAATCTGTGCAAAAAGAACGCTAGCCGTGGTGGCAAAGTGGGAAATTTTGGAACATCAGTAATGATACAACATGCAAAGGCAAAACACACAATTGAGTGGGCAGGGCACGGGACAGTGTGGTTGTATGGGTGGTAGTGGAGGTGGTGGTGGCAGTGACCATAGTGACAATGAACTAGAAGCAGGAACTGACATTGAATCACTCAATGTGTCCTTGTAGTCTTCCCAGACAAACATAGATTGTTTTCTTCTGACACCATAAAGTACTGCAAAATCCACAGTAGTACTCCATGTGAAAAAGCATGAAAATACAATCCCACAAATTAAAAATATCTTGTGGTTCTCATCAACTAACATTAAAAGAAAGTGTTGAAGGACATAAAATTTACCCACAAGCATCCAACATGTAAGCTGCTACGGAAAAGAAAAGGGAGAATTGTTTAAACAGGAAAGGCACACTAAGTTGAAGCTTTGTTTCCAGGTGTGACCTGGGAGCACAAGTAAGTTAAATGACTTGCTCAGGGTCACACAGTATGCAAGTGGTGGATTTAAACCCAGGTCTCGAGGTTTGCAACTCAGAGCCCTAAACCACAGCACTATACTGCCTCCTTTAATAGCCTGTTAAATAGTGCCATTGCAGAGCTGCTTGCCAATTGTCAACTCCCTTTGCTTTTGTTGCCCAGAAAGGTTTCCTCAAGTTCATGAACCAGATTGAAACATGGTACACCATTCCCTGTCAAACATATTTCTCAAAAAACTGTTCCACAGTTGTATGACTTGGTGTGTACTGCAGTCATTAAGCAGCTGAAACCCTCTGAGATGAAGCAGGTTCACATAACTACATATATATGGACCAGCAACCAAATAATTGACTACATGACTGTTACAGCTCATTGGGCAAGTTTTCAGTCAGAAAGTAATAATCCCCGCCTACCATAAGCACTAGGAAGCAGGCTGTATTATGTGTCACCACATTTGAGGAAAACCATACTGTGTGTGAATATTTTGCAGGAGCTGCAAAATCAATTCCAGAAATGGCTTAACCGTATTCCTCATCTCCATGGTTCATAGTGTCAGCTAATGGTGCCAACATAGTCAAAGCTGTTAAATATGGCAACTACCAACACATACCTTATTTTGCACATTGTTTAAATCTTCTCATCCATAGTTTCCTAAATGGAAACAGAAATGTTGAAAACCTATCAGGTCTTGCTAGGAAAATATGAGGGCCACTTTGTGAAAGCTCAAGAAATCCTGAAGGGGCTGCAGAGGTCAAACAGCTTACTATTGCATATTAAAGCAGGAAGTTCTGATCCACTGAATTCAACATTTTACATGTGGAAAAGGCTTCTTGAGCAGAAAAGCTGTATATGACTACACTATGCAGAATCAAATAGGTAAAGTAGACATCATGCTCAATTCCAGCAGCTAGACTCTACCTGAATCTTTAGTTAGCTTTTGGAGCCATCTGAGGCTGCCACAGATGATGTCAGTGTGGATAATGCAACTCGAGCCAAATTCTTCCTCAAATAAGATTTCTTCACATTTTCCTTGATGACATGAAGAAAGACTTTCAGTCAAAAGAAGACACCACCGCTGTTATGCTTGCAGATGACTTGAGTCTCAGACTGTTGATTTTTTTTATTATTTATTGCATTTAGTGCATAAGCAGAAAATACTTACATCATGAGCAGGTACACCTGAAATGAATCCAGTGGTACATTACATAGGATAACAAATATCTGTTCCATTGGCACATCATAGTGGGGTTATTCCACTTAAAAAGAACAGAAACATCCAATGTTTTGTATACATTTCAGGAGCTTATTGCAACCAGTGCCTTAAGTTATTAATCAGCATTAAAGAACGCTATCATCAACTGACCTTCTGAGGTCCATATAAACTCGCAACAACATACAATATTAATTACTTTACTTTCCAGAGCTGCTCCAGTGGGAGTGGTGAGAAGTAACCAGTATCATCCGCCCAACATTCCAAAAATAATCACCCAACAAAGGGTAACTATACAGAACATGTTAACTGGTGCCTATAGGAATAAATCACCCTAAGACCAGCTTGTGCCCCAATATTATATCAACGGCACAGAGGATCACCAAACATAGTGTTAGGCAACTAGGAGTGTTTGGATAAGGGTTATAAAACTTCTAGATACCCCACCATATCCCACAACATATATTCATGCCCACATAAACAGTTGTAAACCCACCATTGTGCTGCAAAATCTTATTTAGGGGTATAAACATGTGAAAAACTCTTTAAAAATCATCTTTAACATTCACAACTCAAGAGAACTGCATCCTTAAAGAACTTGATGGACAGGGTAGCAGTCTATAATGTCACAAACTGCAATAAAAGCAGTAACACTTTTATATCTTCAACGAAGTCAACTGTGCAGTTAAATTGGGGCATAGCAACCTATAACAAAAATACAGACCCACATAGGTAGATCATTAGTCCAAGCAAAGTCAGTCCCTCAACAGCATCTTCTTCCTCCTTGCAGCTCTCTTCCTGATGGCGCTTTGCTGCTATTCTCTCCACACAGGTTCTGGCCTCTGTAGCATCAGTGAAGCAATATTGCCAGCAGCCTTCGGAGAAACATAAGCTGGCTGGGAAAGCAAGAGAGTAGGTTATGTCCAGCTCACGGAGTCACTACTTCACTCCACTGGAAGGCCTTCTCCCGCATTTGAGTGGCATAGGACAGGTCCGAAAGAACAGGATATGAGATTCATTCATAGAAATCGGGGCCCCTATTCTGAATAGCACCAAGCATTGCATCTCTTTCCCAGAAGATCCGAGCATTATAAGGATAGTTCGAGGTTATCTAATCTACCTAGTCGCTTAGGGAGATCCGATATGCCTTCACAATGTGAAAGTCCTTTACATTGGTAAGATCCTCAAGCCATATATGCAGAAAATTGTACAAATTGTCATCTTCCGAGTCTTCAGGCAGACCTAAGATTCTAAGATTTGCAGCCCTCACAGCATTTTCAAGCTGTTCCACTTGGGATCTTAATGCAGCCTGTTCTTTTACCGAGGTGGTTGTTACAGCAAGGGCTTTCCAGCCGTTGCTTCCGCCATCTTAGTCACCTCCCCATGGCCTCCAACAGATGTTCCATAATTAGAAATTTCTTCATAACCCATCTTGCTTCTGGTCCATCTGTTGGACTGTTTTTGTTAGGGCATTAACTGCAATCTGTAGGGTGGACAATGTGGCTCCAGTAGAATCAATACCAGTGGCCTGTGTCGGGCTGGGGATATCATCTGGCGGCTTAGCATTTGTTGAACGCTGGGAGAAGAAGTCAGATTTATTTGACTTTGTGTACCCCATCTTCATTGTTGATTTAGCTCGCAGGATGCAGTAAGTCTTCCTGAAGCAGTATCTGTATTTTAAAATTAAAGCTGTAGAAAAGATGCTTTATTTAAGCAAAACAGGTAGGTGTATAGGGAGCTCTAGAAAAGTATGTTGCTGGCTGGGCTGCTAGCTCCACCCTCCAGACTGTTGACTGATCAGAGAATAAATGCCATGTTTAAGAATGACACCTGTGTGTTGACTGCATTGCTAGATCCCCACTTTAAGTAGAACATTGAAGCCATCCTTCCTGCAGGGAAAACACTGAGTACTGGAGAGGTCTTCTGCTAACCAAATGTGACATTGTCCCACCAACACCATTAACAGGTGCACAGTAGTAAAACCCTGCCAATCCATCAGAGTGCACTCTGTCAGAGACAATAGCACATCTATCAATTCTTCACAATCACCAGTGTCATCAAGCAAAGGAAAGGACATCTACAGCTACTTCTCGGCATCCTATGTTCAGGATCAGAAAGGCAAATCACTTAGAGTCCCCTGAAACAACATGGACTAGTATCTTGTAAAGAAAGTGCAGCCAGCTGGCCCTGTGGTGTAGAGGGCAGAGTAGCCTAGAAGCACTTTACCTCTTCCATGCCGGGTGACCCAAGTTCAGGAACATGCTCAGGCTGCCATGGGTCAGCTGAGGGTGGCTAGAGAAAGATTGAGTGGCTGTCAGGCAGCTCTCCTCTCCCGGACTGTGGAGGTTAGCCTTCCTGGCCTTGACTGCCACTGGGTGGAGGCTCAATGGTAGTGTCAGGCAAATGGGGGCTGCCACTGGGCCAGGTGGGTGGAGCAGGGTCTTTTCCAGTTCTAGCACATGGCCTCCCATGTATGCTCGACTGTGTCTGCTGGGACCCCAGGAAGTTAAGGAGAGAAAACTGGGAGAAATAACTCTGTGACTACTATCTACCTAACGTGACGGATCCCAGGGTAGCCCCTGAAGGATCCAATGGTAGGAGAAGGTGGTGACAGGCGGCAAAGCAGCTATATGAAAAAGAAAGAAAGTGCAGCTGGTTCATCTGCCAAACTGGTAATTGTCTCCACGCAGCACAATGATCCTGGAGTATTTTGCAAACCATACTGTGATTGGTCTCAAGAAGATCCATTACTCTATCGGAAATAAAAGAGAACAATATGGCCAGATCTAGTAAATCTTGCAATAATATACCCTCAGTTGTCCACCTTCAAGCATACATTCAGAACACATATTTAGTGCAGCTGAAGGAATAGTCACTGACCACAGAACACTGCTCAGTCCTGTAAATGTGGAACAGCTTACATTTCTCAGAATGAATGCTGACAATTTCCAATTGTCCCAAACACTGAATTATGCAGTTCTGACCCTGAACATGAACAACAGCCTGTAAACAGTGATACTGAATATGATAACCAGGTTGTATGCAAAACGAATAGAACCATCACCTCTGCCACCATGCCAGCCACATACACCACACTACTCTTAGTTTCGGCTTGCCAGTCATCAGTTTTATATTATGTAACTTTGATGCCCACCATGAGTATAATTTCTGAAGCAGCAGCAGCCTCACTCAGAGCAGCTGCGCCTGACGCATTCTCATCAATGTTCACCATGGATATAATTTTGGAAACAGCATAAGGCCCAATCAGAGCAGCTGCACCTCTTGTACCTACCTCAGCAATGCCCACTGTGGGTATAATTTCTAGAAACAGCAGCAGGCTCACTGAGAGTAGCTGCACCTCTTGTTTCTGCCTCAGCAGTGCCCACCATGGGTATCTATTTTAGAAACAGCAGCAGCCTCGCTTAAGAGCATCGCGGCTCTCATACACTCTCAGCAATGTCTTCCCATGGGTATAATGGCTTGGACACCTAACAGTATAATAGTAAACAAAAAAAGAGTCTTTCACATGATTTTTGTTATGGTCAGGGTTGAGTAATTTGGTAGTAGAATGGTTGGTAGTAACTAGCTGACCAGACCAAACTACTCAGTTTTATCCAGGTATTTTTAGGTACGCTACGGTACCCATGGGTAGTCTTGAGGATCAGGCATTTAAATGCCCTCCAATCCCTAGATCAAACAGTTTATAATATGGGTTCCTAAAATACTGTCTTCTGATTCATCCAAACAGGTCACCTGACCATTGATTAATCTCTGATATACCCACAGTTGCATGTTCACAAGGCTTTATTTCACTATTTCTTTAGGTAAAACCCCAACAAAACATTGCCTATAGTTATAAGAGGATTAACCCACTCCAGGGTATGGGTTTATTGAGCATTAATCCATGCCCTGGTGGTTGGAATCATGAGGCCTCCATGCGTGGATTAATGCTCAGTAAACCCATACCCTGTCATAGGTTAATCCTCCATATTTCAGTGGAAAATATATATTTTTCTATGTTATTATATAGAACACAACACAACAAGAAGCTATTTTGTAAGAGTAATAAGCTACTTCAGGGAGTGCATTATTACAGATTTAATTCATGATCAGGTGACACCTCTCAGCCAATGAAATTTCTAGATTTTTTTTGTCATTTTATAATATCTAATTAATTGATTTTCTTTTCAAATATCACTACTTGGTTTTATATACTTTAAATAAATGCCCCACTCCATCTTCTCCTTGTGTTAACAGTGATTCATTCCCAGTTGGGGAATGAAAACTCCATATTTAAAAAGAGAGTACATGAAATCCAAGTGTGTCAGACAATGAACCTCCTCCACTGGACACAACTCTGATACCATATTAGCCAGTGATGATCAGCATAGCAAATCCTGTAATATTTCACTGCACAGACTGATACTTGATCCTGTGATGTCACAGTAACAGGGTAGTCAGACACTGTAGGATAGTTTAACCAGATAGCAATTATCCTATATGGTATTTTCCACATATACTTGGAACAGAACAAATTAGGCTTGTTGTTGGATACGGACACTGGATGGTGGGTCATACAAAGCAGATAATCTTGTGCCCTATTCATCTCTACCCATCCATGTGTGAAAGAAAGAAAAGGAGAAGGAAGGAAGGAAAGAAAGAAAGAAGGAAGGAGGAAGGGGAAGGAGGAAGGAGGAAAGAGGAGGAAAGAGGAAGGAGGAAAGAGGAAAGAGGAAAGAAGAAACACTGCCCAGCTGAGAAGCCTGTTACAGGGGACTGCTGAGAGCCTTATGAGGTAAAGCCTCCTTCCTTCCAGCCTACTTGTGGAGAACTGTTCTACGATTGGGGTTCTATTTTCTGTCCTCTCACAGCAACTGATTGTTTTCCTAACTGATATCTGCACATTTGTGTGCTGGGATTCGGTATTTCCTTGTGTTACCTTAAGGGTGTGTAATACTACATTTACTTGTTAGCGACTGCTGCCTGCTAGTACTGTTTCACTGTGATATTAAGCCTATAGTCTGAAATAGTCTTCTTACCTGTTTAGAGCTGTTTTAAGATTCTGGCATTCTCTCCGCCATTATGGGTGAATTCTCGCGCATGACCAACCATCTGTATCCCAACTCTGCCCCAACAGTTGGCACATGTGCAGTAGCGCCTCTTCTGTCTCACTGCATACTAATGTAATTCCTTTGTTCCTTCCCTTATAGGCCTCAGAAGCACCCTCCCCTCAGAACACTGCCCAGCTGAGGAGTCTGTTACAGGGACTGCAGAGAGCCTTAAGAGGTAAAGCATCCTTCCTTCCAGCCTACTTGTGGAGAGTCCCTCCCCAGCCACCTTGCTCTGCCTCCAAGGCTACTTGGCACCATGAATGCTCACTCCACCTTATGTGTCTCATCTTCATAAGCATCCTGAGGCTCACCTCTCACCAGCCAGACCTTACTCCCTGCCCTCCTGTCAACTGCACCCACATACTTCACCACTGTAATCCACTCACCCTCCACCATGTCAATGCACCCTGGACCCCTGCATCCACCCCCTAGCTGACTCCCCAACTCTGCTACCCACCTGGCTCCCCTTGGCTCCACCACCTTTGTGTCTTCCTGACCTCCAAACCCTGCCTACCCCTTGCTCCCTACAGCCTGCCCTGCCTCTCAAAGTACTCCCAAAAGTTAACAAACTGCCACCCCAGGGCTAGAACCTTGGTCATTCTATTACCCTTTCTGGTAATATCCACCCCAACCCAGGCCCTGCCACCACCAGTCCACCAACCAGATCCAAGGACCCATATTGCATCTATGAACATTTGCAGCCTGCTGAAGAAATTCACTGCCATTCAGTGCTGGGTCATACTACACCAACCAGACATCATAGCCCTAGTAGAAACCTGGCTAACTAAATCCACCTCAGACTCCTTTGTCTCCCTTCCAGGCTATACCCTATATCATGAGGATCGAACAGGTAAACGTGGTGGTGATTGTGCATTTATGCTCGTGACACCATCATTGGCCCGCCTCCCTGCCCCCTAGCTAACTAATAGATGGTGCCCAGGCCCTTCCCTCAAACTTACCCCAGACCCATCCAAGAGCCCGCTCTATCTCACAGTCTCCTACATACCCCCAGGAACCAGACCCCAGCTATATTGTCTCTCACTAAATATCTCTCCTCCTCCCAGTAAAGTACAACAAGTCCTAGTCGGAGACCTCAATGTGAACTGGCACAGCCCTCTGTCTCACCAATAAAAGACACCTTCGCTGCATTAGACCTGACCAAACTCATCTCCCAACCCACTAGACATAACCAGCTACTGGCACCTGCACCTCCTAGACGCTCATTATCTTCAACCACTCCTAAAGGTTCAGGATATTCAAGTCCTCCCAGACTCCTTAAGTGACAACCCTCCCTCTCCTATTCCTCTGGTCTACCCCCACTCCCAAGCTTGTAGCCTGAAGCCACCCACCGCGAGGTGTCTCCACCCAGGCGGACTGAAAAATCAAACAGTCTCGCTGACATTGATTGGTCTCCATCCACCATGCATCCAACATTGATGCTGCCCTCAAACTTTTCTCACAAGTCTTTAACATGTCCTGTGATCTATTTGCTCCCTTCACCATGATCCGGTCCAAAAGGCAATGCACCTTGGGTCACCCCTGCCCTACTCCAACTGCTCTAGGACAGGGATAACCTCTGGCATATAGCCACTGAGACTGGCTGGATGGCTGACAGACAAGCATTTATGCCACACATAATAGGTGCACATGAGCCATCTGAAAAGCCAAAGAGACCACTACTAGGCCACCTCATCTCCTCATGGAGGTGTGCCTAGAACTCTGGGACAATATAAAATAAATAAATGGGAAATCACGCCCCTCCAGCCCAATGTACAGTCAATGGCTCTACCTTCTTACTGACCCCACTGACATTGCCAACTGCCTTAACTCCTCCTCCTTTACAGATCTTAGCCCTGTCCTCCCGAGTAACTTTTTTGACCCACCATCCTCAGATTCACAACGCCCTGGTTCTACCTACACAAAATATCTGTATGGGAAGCCAGACCACTCCTGCTTAAAGCGCTAAAAACAACAGTCCAGCAGTGACTCCCTGGATCCTAAAATACCTGCTGGTCCTGGATGATGTCCTGGTGCCACTCACTGACCTACTAAACTGGTCCTCTGCTCGGCAATTCCCCACAGCATGGAAAACAGCTATAGTCTCAGCTATTCACAAAGGAGGTGACAGGTCCACCCCCAGCAACTATCATCCATCTCCATCCCTCCCTCTCCAAAGCCTTAGAAAAAGTGGTGGCCACCCAACTCACCAAATATCTAGCAAATATGACATCCTTTTCCCAGAACAGCATGGCTTCTGTGCTGGTCACAGCACAAGTACAGCATTAATGGAGTTCTCCAACTTCCTGCACTCCTCCCTGGACTCTGGTTCCTAGCTGAAGCAGTGTTCATTGACCTCTGTAAGGCCTTTGACACTGTCTCCACCCTCCTACTAAATGCCTCTACCATACAGGGCTCTCTGCTGGCCCACTTGCCTGGTGTGCAAGTTACCCATCAGTCCGCTCCCAGCATGTCAGAAATAATGGGATACTTTCAGAAACCCATCCCATCTGCTCAGGGGTTCCCAGGGCTCTATCTTGGGCCCACTACTCTTTAGCCTCTACCTAAACACCCTGCCCAGTGCCTGCTCTGGCAATATTCTCTTGTATGCCAATGACGCTGTTATTTATGCCTCCAACAGAAATCCAACCTCCTCCAAGTCTCCCTCCAATGCTCCTTCAATGATGCTGAAAACTGGTTTAAGGAAAGCAGACTAGTCATTAACCTCAAAATGAAGGCAATGCTTTTTGCCCATCACCGAACAAAGCCAGCAACAACCCTCCAAATCCTCCCTAGCACTCATCAACCACTTGAACAAGTTTACACCTACAAATACCTTGGGATCACTTTTGACTTGGCCCTCACCTTTCATACCCACATTACAGCCTCGCTTCCACCGCTAACACTCATCTTGCCATACTCTACCGTCACAAGGACTGCCTCCCACCTGATGCCCTCAGACTTGCCGAAACATCCTCAGTAATGTCCCTTGTCGATTACGGCCTTCCAGTCTATGGTGCTGCTGACTCCACAGCCCTCAACAAAATTGACTCACCCTTAACAAGGCTTACAGACTAGTGACCAGTGCCTCTAGGCTCACCCACACATGTCAGCTTCTATGACAATGGCCAAACTCCTTAGCCTCGGCGAATGCCTCCGCTACCAAACTTGCCTATTAACCAAGAAGATTCTACTCGGCTCTCGCCCCAGGGTCTCTGCCTCAATCCAACTCAAACCTTCCAGAGTCACTACCCAAACCACTGACAAGGTCATACTATTTCTACCCAGAACTAGGACCACCCAGGCGCAGAGAGGTCGCTCATCTACAGAGCCTCGTTCTGGTTCAACTCATTCCTGCAGACATTTCCAACAGCACCAAATTGCCCCTTTAAAACTGCCCCACGGAATCAATTGTTCAACACCCGTTGCTGCACCTGTCACTAAGAGATGCTCTGCTGCTCTCTCACTATTGACATAGCCCTCTGGGCCGAACTACCCCTCACCCCTCCCCTCCCCTCTCCCCCATGGGCCCCGCTCCTCTGCCAGTACCTGCTGGCACCAACCTGTCATGTCTGAAATGTTTTTAAATACTCATTATGTTCAAGCAACTATATAAAACTATGTTACTGTAAGGTTGTATTCTGTATGTATATTGACTCTGTATGTCCTCTTTGTGACGAGGTACTTTTGTAAACAAGCTCTGGCTCAAAGGTTGTAAATCCGATTTATACAATAAATAAATAAGAAAGAAAGAAAGAAAGAAAGAAAGGGTATGACGACAAAGAAAGAAAGAGGAGGTGAGGAAAACAAAAGGTGCAGTGTTGCTGTGACTATTGCACTTTTCTTGTTCCTAAAAGAACACTTGTTTTATTACAACATACTCTACTTTAGCTGATTCATTATGCACAGATTCAGTAAATGAAATCGAAAGGTTGTTAGGTACGGTAGAACATAAATGGCTGGTTCCACTTTTCCAAAACACATGAAATAATATCCCAACGTCATCCACCCAGCTGTCATGAATCTTCCTCCCTCCATAACGTAGTTGAAACCCAAAGTGGTGGACATATCTCGGACCTAACTTACTTTAGTTGGTGACTCAGTCAGCTGACAGAGAGGCACTCATGAGCATTCGTAACAATCATTGCAGGTGTGTCTCTGTCAGCTTGCTGGGGCACCCACCTGAGTCGATCAGTTCTAAGTTGGCATGGCAGCTGAAATTTTTGTTTAATGTAGAGGTGCCTTGGAGAGGGAGCATTTGAGGCAACTGGTAGACAGAGTTGGTATTCCTTCATGTTTTCTGGAAAACAGATGATACCTATTAATGATTCGGGATCGAGGAGGGAAACAGCAATACAGGGATAAGGGAAAGAATTAAACAGACAAATACTTCTTGAAAACTTATCTTTTTAGAATAAGAAACAGAAGAATCTAACACAAAGATGAATAAACAGATGTACAGGAAGACATGCATAATTTTTATTACAAAAGTTGTTAAAATATTTAAAATTTGTTACAGCCCTGACATCGTAACATAGTAATTTAAGGTCAGAAGGGATTGTAGCTGTCATATTTGCCTCCACCCACATGCTTCTTAAGCAGGGATTATTTATTCAGTTTTTGTTGACCAGGAAAGGAAGACTAGACAATTCTGCTTATTTTCAACCTCGTCCCGGGAGGGCGATACAGATGGTTGCCAACTGACATTGAACCAGATTGCTTATTAGTGGATTTTTAGTGAATGGGAGAAATTTGGCCAGGACACCGGAAAATTCCTACTCTTTTCAAAAAGTGCCATGGGATCTTTAACATCCACCTGAGCTACCACCAGAGCAGGCAGATGGGACCTCAGTTTAACATCTCATCTGAAAGACTGCCCTCAGTAGTGCAGCAACCCCTCATGCTGCATCACAGTGTCAGTTCTGGGATTTAACGCAAGTGCTGGGTGTGAGGATAGAACCCACAGCCTTTGATCTTCTGGCCTCATAGGCAAATGTGCAACTGCTGAGCCACTGACACTGCTAATTAACTGGTAAATGATTAAACAAGCATCCTGTTCAAACACGTATTGTACCTAGGGCAGACTGAATTTAAGTAACGCTGCATTGCATTTCCAACTTATTACCAGTAAGATGAGACAAATTGTTTCAAACCGTTTTTTAGAATACATACTAACAGAGGAGAGAAAGAAGTAAGCGCCTCATCTGGGACTTTTTTTTTTGTAACCAGGAGAGACACACTAAGCTGAAAGCTTGTTTACAGGTGTGACCTGGGAGCACAAGAAGTTAAGTGACTTGCTCAGGGTCACACAGTATGCAAGTGGGGGCTGTGAGATTCAAACCCAGATCTCCAGGTTTGCAGCTCAGAGCCTTAAACTACTGCCCTATACTGCCTCCTAACTTGAACCTAGGCTGCCCGAAATATCATTCCGGTCACGCTTAACCAGCTGCGCCACCAAGGCAACTGGAACCTGAGCTGTCCTGTAGTACACATTACTGTTTCTGTAATGCACAACCTGGTGCTGTACAAATAAGTACTTCATTTTCAAATCACATAATGCGGTGTATAATTTATGGACACATACAAACAGAGGAGAGAAAGAAGTAGGTGCCTCATCTGGGACTTGAACCCAAGCCACCTAGAATACCATTCTGATCACACTAACCAGCTGCACCAACAAGGCAACTGGAACCTGAGCTGTCCTGGAGCACACATTACTTTTTCTTGAGCTAGTAATTCATAAGAAGGGTATTGCACAGTCTTTATGGAGAAGGAGCAATTGCCTAACCAGGGTATACTCCCTTGCTGACCAGTAAAGAGGTGACATTTGACAATGCAGAAGCCATCACTAGCCCACCTACAGAATAGGTGCATCTGGGTTGTTACATGTGATGCAAGTTGAAGGGCATTAAACTGCAAAAATAGTGATTTTGTTATTGTGCACTATAATTATCCAGGCAAGGCAGGAACATTTTTTTTCACATTTTCCGTCATGCCTGAAAAATGGGTTGCTAATATTTGATACCATCCCATTATCTCATAGTCTGGATTTTGAAGTAATCTCTGCATTTGAAACATATGGACTAATTAACCTCTTTTTAAGAACATGATGGTTAAGACACCGAGGGGTTCTAGTGACATATAAGGTGTAGTAACGCGCCCATATAATGCCGCCTGACCATGTTTAGTGTGGGACCATGTAGTCTCAGGGGACCTTATTTATTAGAGGCACTCTACATTCATAGTCAGGAAGCCTGCGCTGAGTAGTGAGTGAGATGCCAGACCTCCTGCTGCTGCCAACCAAGTTAGTGAAGGGGCAGCAGAAACCTGTTTGTTTATCAGTTACCAGTGGTACTAGTTGTACAAGTTGCACCAGTTCTACTTGTTGCTGACCAGTTATTAAGGTGAGCAGCATTCAGAAGAAGCCTGCCTCAGCCTGTCTATCCGGTAAGCATGTGGCCCACACTTGTAGAAATATGTACACTAACTACACCAGAAGGTGCCCTGACACTCAGTTTATCGCACAAGAGATAATACCCACTGAGGCACCTGTGCGTATTCTAGTGCACTGTGAGGCACACGCCCATCCCGGGGCCTTAACCACATGAGATGTCCATATACCAGCATGCCTGGATACTTCTGTGGCAGAACTGTGTTCTGCAAGTTCGATAACTCGGTGGAAGGATGCCTTTCCTATATTGTTCTTTTTCTACTGATATATGCTGTTCAACAGTATCTTCCTATACTATACTTTACATTTTTCCACCCCAGCGTGAGTTTACCACCTAGTCAGTCTTTTCTATCTCACTAAACTTTTCCCTACTACTTTTATTTTTAATTTCATATTTCCATCCCTCACCAAGTACTCCCAAATAATGCACTGGGTTAAGGCCAGCTGGCAAGAATGAAATGAGGTATTTATGACATTTAATGCCAAAAGATATAAAATGCCTTTGAGTTTATAAGGTGCTGGTTGAATAAAGTGCATAGAATGAATAAAGTGCTTAATTCAGTTTATAAGTGAAGGTGTCTATGCCATTCTATGTATATATGGTACAGGAACAGTGAATTTATGGTGCCAGAGAAATATATGAATAAAAAATGTTTGAAATGCCAGTTAAATAAAAGAGATGTCTACTTGGAGAGGTGGAATATGAGTGTTACGGAGCGCATTATGTCTCTCTCCTTGTTTAAATTATTTTGCTGTCACTCCATTGTTATGTAGAATGTTATGCCAAAGAAATCCTGCATCAAAGCAGGAACTGTTTGAACTGAGCAGCAAACTTTAACTTTTACTTTGCTGCTGCTCGGTATCTGTAAATAATAACCGATGCCCCTATATCATCAGGACTCTTGACTGCTGGCTTTGTATAAAATATGCTGTAGAATTGTGCCAGCTGGCCATGGAGTAGTCCATGGTATGTGTGCAGCCAGTCCAGGCTGCTAGAGTGGCAGTCTTCCATGGAGCGGCAAACTTTCACTTTTCTTGCCACCACTCCACCGCTTTCAGCACAAGCCCCGGCTGACTGAATAGAGCTGAGCGCTTGAAAATACAAAGGACTATGCTGTCCATAGACTTTAAAGTTACAAACCAGCATGTAATTAAAAAGGGGCTTACCAAGTCTATGTAGAGCCCCACAGTAGAGCAGTTAGATAGTGATTATCTAGCAGTCTGCCACTCAGCTACAACATAGAAAACAGATTATTTAAAGGGACAGGAAAGTCTCTATGTATGGAAATGCTTTACAGCAGAGTAGCCCTAAGAATAAGGAGAGGACTGCAAGATAAACTAAACACAATAAAGAAATTAAACAAATTAAAGAATAAAGAGATACTGCAGGTCTCTAAAGGAGCCCATTATGTACAGAGCCCGAGATATATATTAAAGGGCTAGTGTCCATATACTAGAACAATACAGCACATATATAAATGAAATAAATGTTTGCATTGTTTCCTTTATATAGACAATAGGTGCTGACCTTTAGCAAGACCTCAGGAAAGGGGATTTCCTATAAGGGACAGTGGACCCTAGATGGCTGTATTTATACTCTGAGCTAAAACCCCATTATGTAATAGAGAAGGAGTTTTCATATTTAGGGATCATTCTGGAACCAATTGGATGTTATGGGAGGGAATGTTCCATAGGTGGAAGGCTATATAAGCCCTCCTCAAACACCAAGAGTCAGATAAGCTGCATAGCCAGTCTCACTTACCTGAAGTAAGGTAAGCAGAAGGACCTGTGCTTGAACAGGAATTTATCTCTAACAGCAGGAAAGCTGATGACTTGTTTTGAGATGTTGTAAGGTGAAATTGCCTTTAGCTATTGTTCATATTCTTGTTCTGTTTGAACTGTTTTGTCTATATTTAGTTATTTTTCCATTTTTGTATAAAATAAAACACACAGAGGGTATGTTGTACCTTCTATTACAGTGTCCAGTGTTATCTTTATACCCACATACCTGAGACAGTTGGTGTCAGCTATGGATACTGGAAGTCCTAGTGACAGAGTGGATTCCAGTACGTGTCAGAACTTATACTAAGGTAACCCGTGGCACGGTGGTATGTTTTTGTCATCATGACAACCCTGTATGACCCGCTCTGACCAGAATGCAGGCCGGGCTGACAGGTGAACAGGTGCTCCAGGCCTTGAGTCTGAGAGGAAACCAAGGGCCAATTGGAGCATTAATCAACAGACTCCTTTGGTGGAGAAGATGGTGAAGAGGAAAAAGGACTGAAGGAAGTGAGAGTCGAGGAACCACTGGAAGACATGGACAAGCTATTGAAGTGGCTTGCAAGGAAACAGAGATGGAGCAGCTTAGGGAGAAGGACAGCCAGGTGCAAGAGAGGAAAGGAGGATGGCAAAGACAAGCATTGGGTGGACTCACTGAGGGCCCTACAGATCACTGGGACCAGTAAGTCCAGCGAAGGTATGCATGCCTCCCAAAGACATCAAATTGACCAAGATGTCAGCTACGGATGACATAGAGGCATACCTAACCACCATTGAAAGAATAACAAAGGTATGTGGGTAGCCTCCTGAGCAGTGGGTGGTCAGACAGGCTCCTATGTAACGGATCGAGCACAACTGGCCTATAGCCACATGGACCATCAAAGTGCTAAGAAGTATGACATTGTCAAAAGGATATTTTGAAGCACTTCAATATTAATACTGAGACTTAGCAGCAGTGTTTTGCTCCCTGAAACACCAAGAGAACGATACTCCCGAGAGATGTAAATATGTCTGAACCAACATTGCAACAAATGGATACAACCAGAAGGGAAGACACTGTTGGATATAATTGAGGCTATAGTCATGGAACAGTTTCTTCAGATTCTACCTTAGAGGTCCGGATCTGGGTGAGGGAACATCATCCGAAAATGGCGGAAGTTGCAATCACCTGGTGGAGGATATCCTGGTGGCCAGGCAACCAACGAAGAAGGGATACTGGACAACAGATTTGACTATCACCCCACCCAGAAATTGGTAAGACCAACTTCTTTTATCCCATCACGTCCTCTGGGAGAAATGCAGGTAAACAAGGTGGCAGAGGGAGTAGGCCATATAATCCAGATATTATCTGTAGATACTGTAATGATAAAAGTCATATTGAATGGTTCTGTTACAAGAAAATGAGTGAGGATACCCATCTGGCCCTTCTTAATTGGCGTAATTTTTCAACAACAGTCACCATCAGAGAGAAGAAAATGATAGGTTTAATTGACACTGGCAGTCAACAGACATTAGCACACCCAGATGTACTAGAAACGGTCCCATTTTCTGATGTCTACACTGTGTGCATGGGGACACTCATCGGTATCCCACCACCAAGGTAACTTTAAACATTGATGGACAAGAAACTTAAATGATGGTTGGACTAGTACCAAAGCTGCCAGTACCTGTGATTATTGGGCAAGACTTTTCCCATTTCTCAGCATTGTTGACCCTAAAATGTGACAGCCTTTACCACAAAGTCACAGACAAGGTGAAAACCTTGAGATGCATTTCCTTTGAGGGGATGTATTTGATACACCAAGTGCCCACAGGAGATTGAAGGGGAAAGGAAGAAAGTGCAGAAGATTTGGAGAGGTAAAATGGACTGCCTAATGACACTGTAGATAAAGTGTTTGCTAAATGTTATATTGCCCAGGAGCAATGTAAGGATGATACATGGGCTGTTTTTTTTCAAGAGGTGGACCAGAAGAAACCACCAGGGGCCCTATGTTTGAATGCAACAATCAAATACTGTACCAGATATATAATAACCTCAATACATGTGAAACTGTTGAACAGTTAGTAGTCCTTAAACAGTTTAGGAACCAAACTTGTATTTAGGACATGACTTACCATAGGCAGGTCATTCAGGTAGGGATAAAACCCTGGCCAGGCTATTACAACATTTTTACTGGCCCAGTATCCATGAGTAAGTGGTGGAATACTGCAGAGCCTGTTCAGAGTGTCAGAAGGGTGGCCCAGGTAACCCAAAAGGATGTAGTGCCCCATTACCCTTGCCTCATAGTTAGCATGCCCTTTGAAAGCCTGCCCAAGGATACAAATGCATATTATTTATCTGTGACTATGCAACAAAATACCCCAATGCCATACCATTGTATACAGACACTACTCACTGAATAGTAGAAGAGCTAGCTAAGGTTTTCAGCCATCTTGGGATACCTAAGGAGGTATTGACCAAGGCAGTCATTTTCAGGCTACTTTACTTAAAGAACTGTACCATTTCTTGGGGTAGTGCAATAAGAACAATGCCCTACCACTCACAAACAGATGGATTGGTTGAGCATTTCAACCAAACACTGAAACGTATGTTAAAGAAATTTGTACATGACAAGGGAAAGGATTGGGATAGGTACCTCCCCTCTTGTTGTTTCTTACAGAGAGGTCCCACATGCAGCTACAGGGTACTCCCTTTTCCCTACTGTATGGAAGGAATCCCGAGGTCCACTGAATGTGATAAAAGAATTTTGGAAAGAGGAAACCAGTGTGGGACAAGACAACATCACTGATTATATGGTTCAGCTTCACAAAAGGTTGATAGATTACACAAAAGGGCACACCAAAATAATATTGTGCATCAGGAGAAGCAGAAGACCTACTATGATCAGAACTGTAAACCCAAAGAGTTACAGGCAGGAGAGAAAGTGCTGATGTTACTCCCCCACTCCAGAACAAGCCACTAATGAAGTGGCAAGGGCCATACACAGTCATCAGACAAACAGGACCAGCAACATTTGAAGTGGAGACACCATATAAATACCCAGGAGAAAGATTTACCATGCCAATCTTTTAAAGAAATGGGTAGAGAAAAGGAAACTATGGGATCATGTACATATAGAGATGCAGCAAATTTAAATTTCTGTGAAGTGCCAGCGAAGTGGGCACTTCTCGTTACTACTCTGCTACGCTGAGTGGGTAATGGAAAATGCTCACTTTGCCTTTGTCATTATTACTTCACATTAAGGTGGAATGCTAATGCAGTAAGGCAAAGTCGTTGTTTTAAATGGACTTCACGTTCCTCTTTATGATTGTAAGTGATCCACTTTGCATTCCAGATTTGGTAGCCCCCCTGACATCATATGGCTTACAGTACTGTAAGTCACATGCTTTAGCCTGGCAGGCAGGAAGGAAGTGCCTTGTCAAGGAGATAGTTTTACTTTCTCCTGTGCAGAGAGAGAGGAGTGTGTGAGACAGCCTGAGACTCAAAGATTAGAGGAGATTTAGTGTTTGAATTGAGACCCAACAGCTTTTTAAAAGCTACATTTTTGTCTTTTGTGTACTTTTTACTTAATTTGTTCTTTCTGCAAATTTATTTTTCTTACTTTTGTAAGTTGTTGTTTGTCTGTGTGACTGTGTGTGTGCCTGTGTTGTGTGTGTGTGTGTGACAGTGTGAGTGTTTTGTGCCGAGTCGCCACATCATCTGCTCGGATGGTGGGAGGGCAGTAGTAGAGATGGACCAGGGTGAGGGAATGTCTGGGGTAGGGCAGTTCTGGGAGAGCTTGGTAGGCATCGCATGGGAAGAGGCGACATGTGGGGGCATGGCTGCCAGTTCCTGTTGGACTGAACCAAGATCTTGAGTCGCACCCCTCCCGGAATCAGGACCAGCATCTCCTTCTGAGGCAGTTGAACCAACACCACCACCACCATGTCCAGCACCGGCTCCAGCACCAGGTCATCTGAAGCAGGATGTGCCTGTGCCCCCAGGCCCAGGTGTGGATCCCTTGAGCACCATGACCAGCCAGCTGCCAGTGCATCTGGCCCTCTTCTGCCTGTGTCTGATCCTCCCTGCACCTCCATTGTTTGGGAGTTTTTCAATTGTGTTGAGGGGACAGCAGCATGGTCAGGTGCCATATATGTCAGGTGGAGGTGCTGTGGCTCCCAGGGACTCACCTGGGGACTGGGCACTAGCACACCCATATGCTCAACCACCACCAGTTGGAGTGGCAGACTGCCACAGAATGGGCCAGGCCTGCACCTGCTGACCCTTCTGTGGCAGATGGTGCAGCTGTGCATGGCCCTAAGAAGAAGAGGGCCACAGCAGCACCTGCTGCTCCACCAGCACCATCTCCCCCACCACCACCATCACCAGCAGCTGAGCCTGCAGCACCTGTGGACCCCAGAGAACTGCCTGTAACACAGGCTGACCTGGCAGTTCTCTGGAGTGCTGTAGAGGAGAACAATGAGACGGTGAGTGCTGTCGAGCAGTAGTTGGATCACATAGGGACACCAATTACAGATTTTGTCCATGTTCAAACTGCTGCTGGACTACCAGGGATCCCACATTTGTTTTTTTTTTCCTCACACCACGTGCCCCCACACCTTTCCTGCTGTGTTATAAAATGTATTCCTACACCACGCCTGACCCCTGTATGTAATTATACCTTTTTGTTGTCTTCTGTATGCATGACACTTTGTATCCTGCCCCACCTTCCTTCTGTTAAGTGTGTGTATGTGTGTGCACTGTTTTGGTGCCTCAGTAATATTTACTTTCTGTCATGAAGTGTTTGTGGAAAAGCAGGACTGAGCAGTGCAGGTATACTGTGCTAAACTAGATGTGTACTGTGCAGTCAGTGTTCTTTCCTGTGTGTGTATGTACTGCAGACACTGCCCAGCTTCTTGCAAACATATATATGGTGATTGCTGACTTGTTGCTGTGTTTATGGTATAAAGAATAAAGATAAAAATATATAATGTTTATTTTATTTGTTAGAGATCATAGCAACAAAAATCCTGCTTTTCAACAAACCATATCCACAGACATGAAGTATTGCTGATGCACCCAAAATATTTCAGGGTGTACAGACATTATAAAGTCAGTAAATGTATGAGGTCCAGTTCACTGCCATCACACTGTGCTACCACATTTCTTCTTTTCATTATTTATTCTGGAATAAGTGATGTCTTTCTAGTTTAGACTGGCAGTGTCAGTTTTGCAGCTAGTTGATGTACACCCATAACACGCACAGCACCAGTGGTAGCACAGTGTGGCGGTGGTAGCAGGACTTCAGGGCCTGTTATATATTCTGACTTCAAAATGTCTGTACACCACAAAATATTTTGGTGCTTCAGCAATATTTTATGTCTGTTGGGTATGGTTTGTTGAAAAGCATGATTTTTTTGTGCTATTATCTCCGCAAAGTCATGTGTGCACTGTGCGAATGACTGAGGTGCACACTGGCCCGAGACCTCTGAAAACATATCATATCACTTTGTCTGCTACTGTTGATGGTACAAATAAAATATACTGCTATATATTCTTATCTTTATTCTTTATACCATAAACACTGCAACAAGTCAGCATATATATATATATATATATATACACACACACACACACACACACACACATATATATATATATATATGTTTGCAAGAAACTGGACAGTGTCTGCACACACAGGAAAGAACACGGACTGCACACATGCAGTTTAGCACAATATAGTTACACTGCTCAGTCCTGCTTTTGACAAACACTTCACAATAGCACGACAGAAAGTAAACATTACTGAGGCTTCAAAAATATTTACCAGACTCACCAGAATTCCCAATCCCAAAATTCAACTGTGTTGTGTCCAGAAAATTCCAGTGCTGATGAAGTGAAATTGTAGAGTAATAAAAATTGCAGTCTCCCAGAATTAATGGCACACTCAGTCATGCACACACAGTGCTCACACACAGTCACCAGAATTATTGTGCATCCCCAAAACGCAACTGTCTTGTGTCCAGAAAATTCCCCAGTACTGAGGAAGTGAAATTGAGCATAACAAGAAATGCTGCTGCTGTGCATTACATGTAATTCTGCTGTGTATTGACCTTTCTGTGATGATGATGTGATGATGCACAGTGTCTTTCTAAACCTTATGAAGGAAGGATAACATTGAGTTCACCGTCCCAAATGATGACACTGAGAACTGTTGGTTGCCTAAAGTGTGCTGAAATCACCACAACAGTAAGGGTGCCCTTTAGTGCATACTAATAGTACCCTTAGTGAGTTGATATATATATATATATATATATATATATATGTATTTTTGGGTTGGAAGTCCACATATATTATATACAGTACATGTATGTGTGTCACAGGTTACTCACATACTGTTGGTGTGCGATTCCTGTGCTTGATGAGAAATTAGGCATTAGAATTGGCATAGTCTCATGCCAATGAAGGTAAGTACTTTTTTGGGGGTTATCATTTGCAAGTAGATCTCATTAATGGTTTATTGTTTGGTTAATTCTTCACAGATTTTATCTGCATCCTTCTCCAGTCCAGTAATGATATGGGGTATGATGTGGAATAAGTTATTTGGATAAGGCAACTATGACACCACAAAGCATCTAGAAGTTTCCTGAAAAAGAAATAAAGGACTTATTAAACTTGATTGCAGCAGCAACAATTTATGTTTAAGCCATGACTGTTCCACACCATCATATATGCTGATTAGCAGACAGCAAACTGTCCCACTGAAGCCACATGAAGACCAAATCATCACATCACATCACATCACAATTAAATTTAGTACCAGGTTGTAATCAATACACTGTACCAGTGTCCCTGCGTTTTAACTGAAGTTGCATTTAAAACCACATCTTGTCAAGTTATACGACCTGAGTCAAAGTTTTTCAACACTGGCATGGCTGCAGCTGCTGCAAACTGCAATACAGTGCATAATGTGTTGGACAAATATTATGTGACGTACATGTCACCTACTTTATGAATCATCAGTCAGATTTGCACTCTTATGAAAAAAAAGGAACAGATGAAATAAAATTGATATACTTACCAGTATGGAAATGGATATCCAGTAGATTGCTGTAGACAGTAATGCTATACCATACAGACTTTCAGTGAAGGAGAGTCATTTGTTAACCTGTAAAAACAAAACAAGTTAACTGTATGTGTTTGACCACTGCAGCTCAGAAAAGCAACAGGAAACAAAACACAGCTAAAGGAAACTGAATAGCATGAAAATATTAGTACACTCACTCACTTTAAAGTATTGATGGTAAGAAGCCTGTGCCTCTGGCTGATGAATGTGGTCTCTTATCTGACTCCTTCTGCTTTGGCATGGATAGGACATGTCATGGAAAACATCGTCAAAATGGTAGTGGTGGTGGGTGGTGGTCATAGGCACATGATTACATTCCTCTCAGATCTTCCTGCATCTGGTGGTGGCAGTGGATAACAGTGGTTTTATGGTGGTAGACGGTCCAGGGAGGCACACAAAGTCATTCCCTGGGGAAGTGGCTAGCAGCAGTTTTATGGTGGTGGTCCAGGGGGCACATGATGACATTCCCTATGGTGGCACTGGCTAACAGTGGTTTTATGGTGGTGATCCAGGGCCAGATATATTGTGGCTTTGTGTTACAGATGTGACGGACATATGGAATTTCAGTCACTCTGAGGGACACTAATTTAACTTTATGAAAAGAAAACATGTATCATACAACCACTTAACTTAAAACCTGCCAACATTAACTCCATCATCATCCTCAGAAGAAA
This sequence comes from Neoceratodus forsteri, assembly GCA_016271365.2. Taxonomy (NCBI): domain Eukaryota; kingdom Metazoa; phylum Chordata; order Ceratodontiformes; family Ceratodontidae; genus Neoceratodus; species Neoceratodus forsteri. The sequence continues at coordinate 276,748,192 of CM057451.1, forward strand.
GCTGCCCTTGCAGTCATCTATTTCTGAATTCTGCCCACTGGGAAATTCTTTCTCCATTGTGTCATCATCTACATCAGTGGTAGGCTGTTTCATGCTGCCAGTGCCGCCAGGATGATCCATTTCTACAACATCAGCAAAATCATGACTATGCCGGCCCAGGGTATGAATACTGAGGTTACAGTATGAGCTTGTATGTGTCTCTCATTCATTTTATGAATGTCAGCAAACTGACATTTGCAGGGGAAAGGTTTGTACGATGATCCTGAACTATTGCACCTGCTGAGCTGAATAAACTCTCAACACTTACACTGACGGTGGGCATGTCAGGTACTTCAGTGCCACTGCAGTCAGCTCTGGCCATTCACTGACCTTTCCACTCCAGTATAAAAGAGGATCATCAGTTATTGACAGATGCCTGTTTTCAGACAAATATGACTCAACCATTCGCGCCGCACTAAGTCCAGTGATTGATGCATCATCCTGTTCTCTGGAATCATTTATGTCACAAATCCCCACTTGGGACAAAGCCTCCTAAAGTGGGTTAACACCAACCGGTTTTGATGAAAGACCACCTGGAACTGCAGCCCCTTCCTTACAGGATATGCTTGATACTACTCCAGGCTGACCTTCAACCGATTATGCTGCAGAGGTTTGCTGACCTTGCCACGTGACTTCTGTGACCCATGAACTAAGCGCACTCAGTTGCCCACTGACATTTTTTACATGTTCAGGCCCACCGTCCAGTAGTGAGGCAACTCCACATTTGTATCATGGGTCCAGCATTGTTGCTATTGCAAAGTTGTCACTATGCTGAATGCTCAAGATGGACGATTCTGGTCGAATACTGTCAGCATGTGTTTCAGCAACACACTGCTAGCACAGTCTTCGGCAACATCAAGGCTATGCTGTACATTCACCAATGTCTGCCTCAGCAGCCGCAGCAGTGGAATTGAGGGCAATGAGCAGACCGCCACTCACTGCCTGTGTGGTATGTTCAAATGCCTCAAAATTGTTATTACAGAGTCCATGAGGTGCCACTGTTCAGTCAGTCATAGACATGTAAGCCCTAGAACTGTCATGGCTAGTGTGCATGATAGGATATTCTGAGATGGCTTTGTATTGTTCATACAACCTCTCTGCCATTTATAAAGTGGAGTTCCATCAGGTGACAACTTCCAGCTTCAAGCGGTGCTGCGGGAGGTTGTTCGATCTGCAACCGCCGGAGTTGGTCATGGGTCGCTGCAGAGCATTAAAATGAGAACAGATACAGCGTGCAACTGTCAGCATTTCTTTATATCAGGGTGCTGCAGAAACTCCTGCACCACAAGATTTAAGCAGTGGCCATGCATGGAACCCGAACAAAGCCACCATTCGTGATGCATTTAACCATATTTGACCCATTGTCACTTGCTATGAACCCAGCCCCAGGGACAGGGATTCAGCCACTTGTCAATTTCAGTCAGTACCAAGTCCAGCATCTTTTCACTAGTGTTTGAACAGGTCACATTGTGCATACCAATCGCTGTATGCTGTCGAATTCCTGGAAGATTGCTATCACGACACTCCACCTTACTACACTGATTATTCACACTACCAACACCACAAACAACACCTGGCACCTGCACCAAATGTGCAGTTATACACAAATATGAACTCCCACTGTTCTGCCACTTGTTCACATATCCATACTTAAATGGATGAATGGAGAGTAGGAATGTTGAAGGGCATGTCTTACAGAGTCGGACACAGTATGGTACAATTGGGAACAGCATGGGTGGAAAAGTATGTCCTGGATGGGACTTTCCATTTTGGATAGACACATGCTGCAAACCACCAGAACCCAGAATTCTCCACAAAGGAGACAGGCAAAGATCAATTGCCAGCATTTCAGCTACAGCAGCATTAAGTTCACGGACACTGTATGATTGGGTGGGTACTTCAGCTTATGGGCAAAAACACTTGTAGTGTGAGCTGACTTAAATGTTTTACACGGGTGTGATGACAAATGGTTCTGCTCTGCAAATGGCAGGAGGTAGAGTGTGGACGTGGGATGAAGACGGTTGCACAGGTGATAAAAATCCACAAATGAAGTTATTTTTCCCAGATATACAAACAGGGTTGATGTACCACTTCCACTACTAGACATGCTGCATTGCCCACCACCACCACCAAAACTGCTACTCACCACCACTAGGCAAGATTTCAAAATTATTCTGCTCCTCCACCCCATCATTCCTGTAGTAATCCTCTGCTGTTATTTCATTGCTACTGCACACATTCATACTCGATCTTACAGTTGTGGAAGGGATAACATGCTCATTATGGTTGATGGTGAGGGTGAACACCCACTGTGGTATTAGCTGTCATCTTGTGCTGGGTCCACGGTGCCATGTGCCTGTTCTAAGATGTGCATGCTGTCCCCTGTGCCCAGATGGCTCCCCTTTTACCTCGACTACACATGCATAGTAAAGCTGGCAGATTGCAACTGACTCATCATTTGCATCTTGGGCAAAAATCCCAATCAAGGGACTGTGATCTCCTACTTTTAACATGTCCCTGATGCTGCTTAGTGGACTCCAGTTTTTAAGCCCTGATGTGGGGAGGGTGCTACATTATTTTCAGGCAGGACACACGAACTGCAACTGGCCACCACGACTACCTATCATTATTACTGTGTCATCATCATCATCAACTGAAACTGCTAAATCACAACTTTTACGGGTGGGGTTAATGCAAACAGACACAAACACAGCCACTTTGAATTTATTTTTGTCCGGTTCCCAACAGGGTCACTGACATCATCATCGCCATCATATTCATCAACATCATCCACATCCACATCTTCTGCTTGATGCTGGCATGTGGACTGCATGAAGCAACCACAGCAACATCATCATCATCATCAGATTCATCATCATCACCCAATATTTTTCACCACACTGTGAATCACTGCATGGCAAATGCGGACCTGAACCACAGTGGAAGAAATGTGATATTGTGTGTTATCTTTGCCATGATGATCAGAATACTCTTGTTCAGTTACCAATGGATGTTGCTGGGAGTATGACATCATCTACACTGTCACTCACTGCTTTACACTCAACTATATTTTTGGGCATGGTCAACTGGTCAGAAGTGGAACTTGAGGCAGCAATACTCATACCACCAGCAACTACGATAACACCACCAGCTAGGACAACATCATCTCCTCCAACTAAGAATGAAACTACTGATTGCGCTTGTAAAAATATTGAAGGAGAAATATGTTTCCTCACATCAGCAATGTACTTCATGCATTACCAGACCCACAGACAATCTTACCACTGGCAGCAGTGCCATGGCGAGAAACAGCTTTGCTTGCACATCTCTTTGCGGGCATTTTGGGGATCAACAAGAAATTTCTAAACAAATTTAGATTTTGAACGTTCACTCTGGGCCTTGGATGTGAAGCCAAATAAAACAACTGTAAGCTTCAACAAGAGATACAGACACAATGTCACAACAAGTTCAGCAACACCTTAAGTAACCAGTGGTGCTCAAGTCACAATCCAATGTGGAAAATAATACCTTTGCCAGTGGGGGATGCACTGTGACTGCAGAACAGTGAAAACCAAGATACAACAAAGCAATACAACATCATGCAGATGGGGTTGGCCCGTGGCGCTTGAGGGTTGAGGCACTGGATGCCACACTCGCACCACGCCGCAACCCGGTTCGCATGGACTCGCCATCAGGGTCATCAGGAGGAAGGAGGATTGAGCATCCCAATGGATGCGCCTCCTCCTTTGGGGTGGGTTACCAGGGTGCTGCATGCACCGACGTCCCTGGGGGCAGTGGGAGCACCAGCCTCATGGGCATTGGCAGCTCCAGAGGGCTGGAGTCAGGAGGGAGGACATTGTTAGGCACTTACAGGCGCATGCTAGGAACGCACTGAATGTCGACATCCCTCAGGGAGAGGGGATGGAAGGGAGAAGAGCGGAAAAACCTCAGAGGTCTTAGATGATGGCCGCCTAAGCCATCCAGTCCAGGAACCACAGGCAGATCTCTGCTGTGCAGGTGCTCCACAGAGGTAGGAGGGGAGAAAAGGAGCTGCTGAGGCACTCTAGGGGGCAGACTCAAGGTCAAGGAGGCATAGTTGGCATGAGCAATGCTTGAAGGAGTGGAACGCTGAGGACGATAAGGAGGGATAAAAAATCACGCAGATGCAGTGGATAGCAGGTTCATACTGCTGCAATTACGCTTGTGGCACAATAAAAGGTGTATTATTTCATGTCACACATCGCACACACACTCACACACACACACTTTGTCTACAAGTAATGCATAGCAAATTGAAAACTTCAGTAATATACTATGTATTTTAAACAACCTGAAATTATGCACTCCTGCACCAGGTCCACAACACAATTCCCAAACAAATGTCAACAATTACTGAAAATATTACTGTGTGTACATTGACACAGTTATACAAGAAAAATATAATGAAGAAACAAAGAACTCCTTATTTCTTCAACTTATAACCTACTTACACCACAGATACACCCCTACCCCAAAGCACACTCCCACTATCTGTCAGTACACAGACTGAATGTTGTACATTAACATTCAAAATCCACACACAAACAATAAACACTTGATAATATGAGCACAGGAGGGTTTCCTACAATCGATGCACTAAAGTTTGTGCAAAAATTTACTCAAAAGGCTTTTGTAACAGCTTTTAGAGGGTTTGAATCATAGAGAGCTCTTAGAGCAAACTGTCTCCTATAGCTACCTACATGCACTACCCAGAACTGAGGCTGTGCAGAATAATCTACAGCCCATGTGACCTGCAATCCCATGAATCACTGCAAAATTCACCTTGGAGCTCAATAACAAGACGAAGTGATGCAAAGTACATTGATTTCAATGCACTTCACCTTAAAATTGGTGGAATAGTGGTCAGGAAGCGAATAATGTAAGTCATTGCTTTCAACAGACTTCGTGATTCCTCATTATGACAGGAAGTACTCTGCTTCACGCTGCAGAGTACTTCACGGATTCCACATTACTCCATGAATCACTGCAGAGCGGATTGTGGCCACTTCGCCCACCACTATGTACATACTCCCAGAGAGGACATGTCTGAGTTAGAGATGGCCTATCAAAGATTAGAGGAAAGGGACAACCTCTCTAACATAAAAATCAACCCTGAGCTAGAAACACAGCAGAAAGAATGCATACACCAGCTGTTAAAAACCTTTTGTACCCATGTTTACAAGTGTCCCAGGAAAGGCAGTTGTGGTACAGCATTGTATTAGAACTGATTCCAGACCCATCAGGCAGAAATCTATAGGCTTCCGAAAAAGTCAGAGAAGGAGTGAAGCAGGAGATAGAGAAGTTGAAGAAACTTGGCATAATCGAATCATCCACTAGTGCCTGGTCATCTCCAATGGTGGTGGTCCCTAAAAAGGAGGGTGACATCAGTCTGTGCCTGGACTTCAGGAAGGTCAATAATGTATCATACTTTGATGGATACCCCATGCCTGGGGTAGATGATATCTTAGACAACATCGGCAATGCTAGATACATTTGCACACTGGATCTAACTAAGAGATACTGGTAAATTCCCTTAGCCCCTGAGTCTAGGGAGAAAACAGCATTCAGCACACCACTTGGATTATATCAGTTCACTACCATGCCCTTGGCCTACACGTAGCCCCTGCAACATTCCAGAGACTTATGGATCTGAACCTGACCCCACACTGCCTATTGTGTCACTTATCTGGATGACGTTGTCATCTATGGTCCAGATTGGTCAATGCACATCACACAGTTGACTGCTGTGTTGCATTCCATCCAGAAAGCTGGACTCACTATAAACCCAACAAAATATGCACTGGCTATGTCAGAAATTAGATACTTTGGATTTCTTTTGGTAATGGGTGTGTGCGCCAAAAATAGAGAAAGCAGAGGCAGTAGCTAACAGTCTTGTGCCAAAACAAAAAACATGTCAGGTCATTCCTAGGCCTAGCTGGATATTATCAATGGTTTATAGCTAATTTTGCCTCTATAGCCACACCATTAACAGACCTAACAAAGAAAAGGTGTAGTAACCTAGTAAAATGGAGTCTTAAGTGTGATGAGGCCTTTAGAGCTATAAAGGCAGCATTGTGTGTCTCACCTGTATTGAAGTGCCCTGATTTTAGTCTCCTTTCGAATTACACACGGACGCTTCTGAGAGAGGGATAGGAGCAGTCCTGAGTTGGACCATTCAAGGAGAAGAGCACCTGTCATTTATATCAGCAGGAAACTGTATGATAGGGAGCAAAAGTATGCTGCAGTTGAAAAAGAATGCCTAGCCATCAAATGGGCAATTAAAGCTTTGCACTTTCATTTCTTGGGATGCAGAGTTTATTCTTCTTACAGATTACAATCCACTTGTGTGGATAAATCAAATGAAAGATCAAAATGCCTGCATCATGCGGTGGTACCTGACATTGCAACCTTATCATTTTGTGGTAAAACATAGGTCAGAAGTCAACACAAAGATGCAGATTTTTGTCACAACATGGGGTAGATATAGTGTAGGAGAATGAAACATGAGTATGCTTGTATATATTGAATTGCTATAATGATGTACTATGATGGTTAATAGTGCACTGTGTTTTAAACCCCAGGGTAATGAAGTAATTACAGTGTGTAAGGCAAAGACTGTACTGTAATTTGTTTATTGTTTAAAGGGACCCTGGGTGGAGTTTAAAGCGTGGTGGTGAAGCTTCAACCCAAACCCCCATCAGTATGGAATGTATATACATTCTAGGAGTTTCTTGCTAAAACCAGTTGTAAGAGTTACTGTTTTTTTCTTAAAGAGGAGGAATGTGGCAGAACTGCATTCTGTCAGTCTGATAATCCCGGAGGGATGCCTTTCCTATCTTCTTCTTTTTCCTACTGAAATCTGTTGTGCAACAGTATCTTCCTATACTATACTTTATCTTTTTCCACCCCAGCATAGGTTGGCCACCCACGCCAGTCTTTTCCATCTCCTCACTAAACTTTTTCCTACTACTTTTATTTCTGATTTCCATATTTCATCCTCACCAAGAACTCCCCAAAATAATTTACCAGGTTAAGGCCAGCTGCCAAGAATCACATATAGCATTTATGGCATTTAATGCCAAAGATATAAAGTGCCTTAAAGTATATAAGGTGCTGGTTGAATAAAGTGCATAGAATAAGTAAAGTGCTTAATTCAGTTTATAACTAAAGTGCCTATCCCATTTTATGTATATATGGTGCAGGAACAGTGAATTTATGGTGCCAGATAAATAAAGAAAGAAAGAAATGTTTGAAATGCCAGTTAATAAAAATAGATGTCCACTTGATAGGTGGAATATGAGTATTACGGAGTGGCATTATGTCTCCTTCTTTAAATTATTTTGCTGTCGCTTCATTGTTATGTAGAATGCTATGCCATAGAAATCCTGCATCAAATTAGAAACTGCCCTTGAACATGATGTGAGCATAGCATAGAGATTACAGTGAAGTTAAGCTGCAAACACGAAAGTGGGAGCCAAAACCACCTCTCTTTTATTACCAGGCAGTGTTGCCTGATAAATATGTGGGTACAGAATGCTTTCAGCCAATCACAAGCTAGCATTTCTCTTACCCATTTTCTACCAGAGCCAAGAATAAAGCTCAAATGATACCATGATGTCACCAGAACCCTCGGTGTCCCACCAGCCCTGCTCTTCACAGTTACAAAGTTTTATGTTTTATAATAGATTATGTTTCTATTTTGGGATCGAAATGCCTCATTTACATGTAAACCAACATCCCTGTCCTTTATGGCTGCAGGGCAGAGCTCTGCAGACGCCTTGCTATCACAGTAGAAAATTGAGCACTCCAGATTCCGGAAGGACTAGACAAAATTGGAGAGTAAGTGTAATCACCACTAATTGAAGCAGTCTGCTGTGTCATTCAGCTGAGCAGTGTTGTATTGCACTATTTTGTTTGATAACGTGGCTACTAGCTTCAATCTGGTTAGTATTCTTTCAAGAAAGTTTAATAGCTCATAAACATGTCAGCTTAGTCAAGCTCTCCCAGCCATAAATGTAACTGAGATTGAGGAAGGAGGTTCAGATTTCAGACGCTATAGGGAAAGGTTTTAGATCAACACAGCGTAAGATGTTGTCGTCAGTACAGGAGATCTGTAAGGATTAAAAACAGGACAGCAGTAAATAATACACTAACTTATATAAATCACTTGATGAGTTTTTTATATTGGTTATTTTGGTTATTGTTCATATTTTTAAAATTAATTGGTGAAAGTTAGTACAACAAAGGGATGCTGCATGCAGGCAGAGTCAAAGGCCTCTAAATTCTGCTCACATCATGGAGAGGAGGTGTGTGTGTGCATGCGCATGCAGCTGTGTGGCACTCTGTTGACCCTTTCCTGGTACATTAACCTTCCCTAATCAGTTTGCAAATGGCTGTAATGCTATACTGTAGTACTGTGTATTGTTTAGAACACAACGAGTGCATGTGTGTTAGTGTCACGGTGCTTATCCTAAATACATTAAAAGTTAGGGCTAGATGTATAAGTAAATAAATGCCATATAAGGCAGTGTATGTGTTATTTCTCATATCGCAGTTAATAATCCTCAGCTTTCACCAGCACGCAGTACACAACCGTAATGGGAACCATGTCACCCTCTGGGTTCACGAAAGCTCGAGCATCACTCTCCTGTGCAGGCAGTCCCTCACCTTTCACCAGCACGCAGTACTCCACCATGATAGGTGCCATGTCACCCCACTGTGTTCATGCAGTGCTTCTGAGCATCGCCTCCCTGTGCATGCAGACCCTCACCTTTCACCAGCAAGAAGTACACAACAGGGCTGGATGCCATGTTGCCCTACTGTGTTTATGCAGTGCTTCTGAGCATTACTCCCCAGTGCAGGCAGTCCCTTACATTTCACCAGCATGCAGTACGCAACAGGGATGGGTGCCATGACTCTCACTGTGTTCATGCAGTGCTTCTGAGCATCACTCCTTAGTGCAGACAATCCCTGACCTTTCACCAGCACACAGTATACAACTCGATGGGTGCTATGTTGCACCACTGTGTCCATGCAGTGCTTCTGAGCATCACCCACAGTGCAGACAGTACCTCATATTTCACCAGCGACAGTACACCACCATGATGGGTGCCATGTCACCACACTGTCTTCAAGCAGTGCCTCTGAGCATCACTCCAAGGTGTAGGCAGTCCCTGACATGTTCCCAACACACAGTACACCCGTAATGGGTGCCATGTTGTGCCCGTGTTCATGCAGTGCTTCAGAACATCACTCCTCCGTGCAGGCAGTCCTTCACCTTTTACCAGCATGCAGTACACCACCATGGCAAGTGTCATGTCACCCTACTGTGTCCATGCAGTGCTTATGAGCACCATTCCCTGTGCAGGCAGTCTCTCACCTTTCACCAGCATGCAGTGCACCATGGCAATGGGTGCCATGTCACCCCACTGTGTTCATGCAGTGCGCCTCAGCATCACTCAACAGAGCAGGCACTCCTCACCTTTTACCAGCACACAGTGCACTAACATGATTGGTGCCATGTCATCCCACTGTGTTCAAGCTGTTCTAAGCATCACTCCACAGTGGAGGCAGTCCCTACCCATTCACCAACCCATTAACAGGAGGTAGTTTCAGGAGAGATGTGCAGATGTACTACTTTACAGAAAGGTGGTGTGTAACTGGAACAGTCTGCCAGCTGAAGTAGTGGGTGAAAAGAGTCAGGGGATTCAAGCAGGACTGGGACATAATGAAGGGAATAGTGGTTACTGGGGTGACAGGACCAAGGAGGAGAACAGAGTGAGGAAAGGAGAGTTTGTACCTCTGTAGGAAAAGTAGGTTCCAGGAAGTATATTGAAGTTGGGCATGCTGGATGGACCTCTGGTATTTTTCTGCCATAATTGACAATGTTTCTGAGCACTGCTCCACAGTGCAGGCAGTCCCTGACATTTCCCCAACACACAGTACTCCACCGTAATGGGTGCCATAGCACCACATTGTGCCTATACAGTGCTTCTGAGCATCACTCCTCCATGCAGGCAGTGCTTCACCTTCCACCAACACATGTTACACTACAGTGATGGTAAATCATGTCGTCGCACTGTGTTTATGCAGTGCTTCAGAACATCACTCCCTGTGTAGGCAGTCCCTCTTCTTTCACCAGAACACAGTACACCACCGTGATGGATGCAGTGTTGCCCCACTGTGTTCATGCAGTGCTTCTTAGCATTGCTCGCCCAAGCAGGCAGTCCCTCACCTTTCACCAACATGCAGTACACCATGGTAATGGGTGCCATGTCACCCTACTGTGTTCATACAGTGCTTCCTAGCATCACTTAACAGAGCAGGCAGTCCTCCTCTTTCACCAGAACACAGTACACCAACATAATGGGTGCCATATTGTCCCACTGTGTTAATGCAGTGTTTCTGAACAGTACTCCCCTATGCAAGCAGTCCTTCATCTTTTACCAGCATGCAGTACACCACCTTGATGAGTGTCATGTCACCCTACTGTGTCCATGCAGTGCTTATGAGCATCATTCCCCTGTGCAGGCAGTCTCTCACCTTTCACCAGCATGCAGTGCACCATGGTAATGGGTACCATGTCACCCCACTGTATTCATACAGTGCTTCCTGGCATCACTCAACAGAGCAGGCATCCCTCACCTTTCACCAGCACACAGTACACTACCTTGATTGGTGCCATGTCACCCCACTGTGTTCGAGCTATTCTGAGCATCACCACAGTGCAGGCAGTCTGTACTCATTTACCAGCCCATTAACAGGATGTAGTTTCAGGAGAGATGTGCAGAAGTACTACTTTACAGAAAGGATGGTGTAACCATGGAACAGTCTGTCGGCTGAAGTGGTGGGTGCAAAAGAGTTAGGGGATTTAAGCAGAACTGGGACATAATGAAGGGAATAGTGGTTACTGGGGTGACAGGACTAAGGAGGAGAATAGAGCAAGGACGGGAGGGTTAGTGCCCTGGAGGAACAGTAGGTTCCAGGGATTATAGGGAACTTGGGCAGAGTGGATGGACCTCTGGTCTTTTCTGCTGTCACTGTCTATGATTCTGTGTTTCTGAGCATCGGCTCCACAGTGCAGGCAGTCCCTGACATTTCCCCAACACACAGTACACCACCATAATGAGTACCATGTCGCAGCATTGTGTTCATGCAGTGCTTCTGAGCATCACTCCCTGTGTAGGCAGTCCTCATCTTTCACCAGAACACAGTACACCACCTTGATGGGTGCAATGTTGTCCCATTGTGTTCATGCAGTGCTTCTGAGCATCGCGCTCCCCCATGTAGGCAGTCCCACTCCTTTCACCCAGCATGCAGTGCAGCATGGTGATGCTTGCCATGTTGCCCCACTATGTTCATGCAGTGCTTCTGAGCATCACTCCATAGTGCAGGCAGTCCCTTACCTTTCACCAGCCTGCAGTACACAACCGTAATGAGTTGCATTTTGCCCCACTGTGCTCATGCAGTCCTTCTGAGTATCACTCTACAGGGCAAGCAGTCCCTCACCTTTCACCAACACACAGTACTCAGCTCTTACGGATGCCATGTCACCCCACTGTGTTCAAGCAGTGCTTCTGAGCATCGTTCCTCAATGCATGCAGTCCCTGACCTTTCACCAGCACACAGTACACAAGCATTGTGGGTGCCATGTTGCACCACTGTGTCCATGCAGTGCTCTGAGCATCGCTGTCCAGTGCACACAGTCCTCACCTTTCATCAGCATGCAGCACACCACCATGATTGTTGACATGTTGCCCCACTGTTACAAAGCTGTGTTTCTGAACATTATTTCCCTGTGAAGGCAGTCCCTCACCTTCCACCAGTATGCAGTACACCACCATGACAGGTGCCATGTCACTCCATTGGATTCATGCAGTGCTTCTGAGCATCGCTCTCCAGTGCATGCAGTCCCTCACCTTTCACCAGCATGTAGTATGCAGCTCTTCTGTGTGCCATGTCATCCCTCTGTGTTCATTCATTCCTTCTGAGCATTGCTCCACAGTACTGGCAGTCCCTTCCTTTCACCAGCACACAGTACACAACAGGGATGGAATGCCATGACGCCCACTGTGTTCATGCAGTGCTTTTCAGCATGACGTCTCAGTTCAGGCAATCCCTAGTCATTCACCAGTCCGCATTAGACCACTGTGAAGGGTGCCATGTTGCTCCACAGTGCTCATGCAGTGCTTCTGAACATCACCCACAGAGCAGGCACCTCTCACCTGCACACAGTACACTACCATGATTGATGCCATGTCACCCCACTGTGTTCATGCAGTGCTTCTCAGCATCAGTCCTCCATGCAAGCAGTCCCTTACTGTGTTCATGCAGTGCTGCTGAGCATCACTCCACAGTGCAGGCAGTACATCACATTTCACCAGCACACAGTACACCACCTTGATGGGTACCATGTAATGGGTGACATGTCACCCCACTGTGTTCATGCAGTGCTTCTGAGCATTACTCCAGAGTGCAGGTAGTACCTCATATTTCGCCAGCACACAGTACATCACCTTGATGGGTACTCTGTCACCCCACTGTGTTCATGCATTGCTTCTCAACATTGCTCCTCCATGCAGACAGTTCCATACCTTCACCAGCATGCAATAAACAACAATGATGAGTGGCATATTGCCTCATTGTGTCCATAGGAGAAAGCTCTTTAGCACCATGACTTTTTTCCCCATCTGGGCCAGACTTCTCAGCTGCATCATTCACCTTCTCTGGGACTTATCTTTTCTGGTGGTCCTGTCACAAGACCTTAGATCAGAGTGCTTAGTCATCGGTGTGGGGCCTGCTAGAGAGCAGGCAATCACTGTTTTACATTTGGAGGGCTCTTCCTCCTATTTTCTCCCCTATTGGGTCCAGACATGTGTACTCAGCCTCCATGGAGACACCTCAAGCATCCGGGTATGGGGTCCCTTCCCACGCTGCCCATGGTGCTGCCACTAGATTCCTCTCCCTGTCCTACAAATATGCATTGTCCCACCCAGGCCAGTCCCAAGCAACCCAGGTCCGTTCTTGAACTCGGGTTGTTGGCATGGCAGTCAGTGGCTAAAAGCAATCCGGTCAGTGGCTAAAACCTTGAAACAGAAATAGGTAGACAAACCTAGGACTGAAACCGAACTACACAGATTAATGGCTGTTTATTGAAAGGTATCAGGCTGTCCCTTTCAAAAGTCCCTTTCCTTAGTGCAAATTAACACTGTTCACTAAATTTTCTATACTCAAACTTGTTTGGAGTAATGTGCTAGTGCCCCAAGCATATTTGAATATAACCCCTAAAGCAAAGATGAGGCTCTAAGCGTGCACTCAGCACAATTCCGCATCCCTGCTGGCCAATTAGAGTAAGTTAGCACAGTTCACTAAATTTGCTATACTCAAACTTGCTTTGGGGCAAAGTGCCAGTGCCCCAAGCATGTTTGAATATAATATCACAAAAAGCTCAAATGAGGCACTAAAACATGTACTCAGCACAATTCACATCCCCTGCCGGTCAAAGAGAGGTACATTATCTGGTCACTGGAAACATACAGGCTGTGATGGAGCCAACTCATTTAGGGCATCAGACCTGTTAGTGTTACAACACATACAATCAGGACCTCACTTAAAATGAGACACTGCATGTTAAAGCAGTAGTACAGCAAAATTGGGCAAACATTTGACCCTACCTTTTCCACTGCAAAGATTCCAGACATCTTCCAGTTCAATGAGGTCAGACAATTTTCTAATTCCACTAACATTTGAGTATTTTATAAGTTTTTAAATGATTTTTCTCAAGAAAAAGAAATATATGGTGCACAGAATAGGATGTACAGTACATAGACAAGTACATTTAACTGGTCTACTGATATTTTCATAACTGTAGCTGAAATTAGCATTTTGGAAAAATATTTTTTGTTGCACTGCTCCTTTAACTTACCTATCCTGGGTAACGACATTGTAAAATGTATGAATGCAGGACCACAGATAAATTAGATTCTGCATTTTACCTGTGCTAACTCAACTAAATACACTGGAAAAATGTGTAAAAGCATGACCCCACAGAAAATGAAACATTGTAGCTGCTCTATCCTACTTATGACACTCACACCTATGTGTGCACAACTGTTGTAACAGGTACGTGTGTGTGTGTGTGTGTGTGTGTGTGTGTGTGTGTGTGTGTGTGTGTGTGTGTGTGTTGTGCACATTTTCAAGGGGTGTGTATGTCCAGAACCAAAAACACTTTTCATTGCATTACCTTAATGTTTATAGTTTTGCTTTTTCTACTAGTATGGTGTAAAAATGGGACATTTACATTGGGTGGGATATTCAGACTTCGCCAGGCAGAGCAAGCCTGGGTGCAACACAACTGGGCTGTGCCAGGGCATGGACCAGGTGATATTCAACAGTGCTGCACCATGGCTCATCACCATTGAATATGGCACTGAGGGTGCACGCGCCGCCGGAGGTGGCACTGTACCAGTGCAAGTGGCAGAAGGAGAGCAGGGGATGCATCAGCGCAAGTACGGTTGCGCTAGGTGTATCAACCACGATATTCAGCACTGGGCATGCAAATGAAGCCATAATGCATGCAAGGCACAAGTGGGGCCATTTGCATGTCATTATGGCCCCATTACATGTGGTGCGCCGATCCCAGGTGACTTGCGCCTGGCACCTGCCAGGCTGCAACCATCGAGGACTGATGCCTGCAGTCCTTGGCAGTCCCCGCTCCCATCGCCCAATCATGGGCATAAGTAATTTAACTCCCTGGTGGTCCAGTGGACCACTCTCCATCACCTGATCATGGGCATAAGTGACTTAACTCCCTGGTGGTCCAGTGGACCACTGTCCATCGCCCGATCGTGGGCATAAGTGATTTAATTTCCTGGTGGTCTAGTGGACCACTCTCCATCACCTGATCATGGGCATAAATGATGTAACTCTCTGGTGGTCCAGTGGACGCTCTCCATCACCAATCATGGGCATAAGTGATTTAAATCCCTGGTGGTCCAGTGGACACCCCAGTGCCTGATCATGGGTGGATATGGTGACAGTAACACTGGTGGTCAGTGGTACTCCCTCCCATCCACCCACTGAGGTCCTCACCACCCAACACTCCCCCAGTCAGTGGCAGGTGGCGGCACCTCGCCTGCATGCTGCCCAGCCACCCCGCTGACTGACAGCATACAGTACGGTCTGTACACCTGTTGGTCCACTGCATGGGCCAATGTGCACGCTGAACCATACTGTACTACACAGGCCGATATGTGAGATATGCGCATTGAGTCCATATCAGGCCTGTTAATACAATATGATCTGCATGCTCGATGGCCACACAGTGAGACCAACAAATGTACAATTTCGTACTATATGCTGTCAGTTGATGAGTGGATGGGCAGCATGCAGAGAATGCCACCACCTGCCTCTGATTGAGGGTGGCTAGGTGGCGGGGGACCTCGAGTGGGCAGGTGAGGCGGGTACCACTGAACCACCAGTGTTACTTCACCATATCTGCCCATGATCAGGCTGGAGGTGTCCACTGGACCACCAGGACTTAAATCACTATGCTCCAACGATCAGCGAAGGGAGGCACAGTGCTCCCAGGGCAGGGAGGTTGTGGACAGTGTTCTGGGTCAGCATGGCCACCCATGGCTGGTGGCTGCCATGTTGTGTCCTGCAATATGGCAGCTCACCTGTGGGTAGCCAGGACTTGTTTCTGGTTTTACCAGGAAACTTTGCTCCACCCTGTGCTGTGCAAGGTGGAGTTGTGCCAGCATATATGCCGCACATCCCAGGCTGAATATCAGGATGGGCCACATATGCATGGGCATGCCTCTGCACTTGCACTGCATACACTACTGATGTGCTCCAGTGCATCAAGAGTTGCGAGCGCAACATGCTTCTTTGAATATCGTGCGGGGTGCACTGGTGGGTTATGCATGGTGCAACCCTGTTGCATGATGTGCAACTCTTTGAATATCCCACCCATTATTTATTTATGTATGCATTCATTTATTTATTTCAATTGTTTTACCAGGAAAGACATACTGAGCTGAAAAATAGCTCATTTCCAGAGGAGGAAGGGGAAGGGAAGAGAGGTGCAGAACAACAATAGAACAATAACTTATACATGTAAACATCATACAGAGATATAAAATAAACAGCAGAAAATGAACATGAATGAGATTCATCTGTCAGGTAAAACTATTGGCAAAAATGTTACAAGGACACAGGGAATCTGTCCCATAGGTACAAGCATTAGTACTTTTCAATGATGAGGCACCAGGGATAGGGTGCTGAAGGAAGGAACACAGACAGGGAAGAGGGAAAGTGCAGACAAGTAGCGGAGGAAAAAGAGGGAGATGGGTTGGTGAGGGTAGGTTGAGGGGCACGGAGGAAGAGAAAGAGGGAAAGATGGGAAGATGGTACATTGAGCATGGAAGGGCTATGACTCAAGAGCAGCCACAGGATGAAGCAGTGTGGTCATGGAGAAAGAGGAAGAGGGTAAACTGAGGAGTGGGAAGGGACATGACTCAAGGACAGGCACGGGAAGTAGTGGTGTGGTCATGGAGAAAGAGGAAGAGGTAAACTGAGGAGTGGGGAAGGGACATGACTCAGGACAGGCACGGAAGTAGTGGTGTGGTCATGGAGAAAGAGGAAGAGGGTAAACTGAGGGTGGGGAAGGGACATGACTCAAGGACAGGTATGGGAAGTAGTGGTGTGGTCATGGAGAAGAGAGGAAGAGGGTGAACTGAGGAGTGGGGAAGGGACATGACTCAAGGACAGGCACGAGAAGTAGTGGTGTGGTCATGGAGAAAGAGGGAAGATGGTAAACTGAGGAGTGGGAAGGGACATGACTCAGGACAGGCACAGGAAGTAGTGGTGTGGTCATGGAGAAAGAGGGAAGAGGGTAAACTGAGGGAGTGGGAAGGATATGACTCAAGGACAGGCACAGGAAGTAGTGGTGTGGTCATGGAGAAAGAGGAAGAGGGTAAACTGAGGTGGGAAGGGACATGACTCAAGGACAGGCACGGAAGTAGTGGTGTGGTCATGGAGAAAGAGGAAGGAGGTAAACTGATGAGTGGGGAAGGGATGTGACTCAAGGACAGGCACGGAAGTAGTGGTATGGCCATGGAAAAGAGGGAAGAGGGTAAACTGATGAGTGGGGAAGGATATGACTCAAGGACAGGCACGGGAAGTAGTGGTGTGGTCATGGAGCTGAAAGGAGAGTGAGTGTTTGGACGAGGTGGAACAAATGGTTAGGGAAGAGAGTTCTAAAGTTTAGGAAAGTGGAAAGATTCAGCAGCCTGACCAGTGAAAGATTTTATATCACAACAATACAACTAAGTCACACATTTTATATCTCTTCTCCTGCATCAGTCATTCCCTAGTTTTATTTTAATAAGTTGATAGCTATTTTTGTTCTTTGATCAGTTCCACAGTTTATTGCTTGGTATCTTAATTTTGTAAATTTATTCTTAGACATAATTGTCCTCTTTATCTTTATTACATTTATTCCATTTCTATGAACTTTATGTTCTGTATTTTGTATCTGTTATCTTTCCCCTTTCCTTCCCCCAGGACATGTCTGAAAATGAGCTGTTATTAGCTCAGTATGTCTTTCCTCATAAAACCTTTGAAATAAATAAATCTCTTACCACATGAATGCATTAGCAGCCGTTGTGGTTCTGACCAGATTTTGTTATGTTTTGTCAGACACAACTTCAAATGTCCTGCTCGTCTTCCCTGTGGCTCCAGACCATCTCTGCCACAATCACTGCTGCTCCAGTAATAAAAATTAAACAAGCTGTTAATTTTGAAATGGCTTCCAAGCCACCTTGGAAGACTATTCTACACATTTCAAGTTGTTCCACAGTATGTTATGAAAAAGTAATTCCCATTGCAAAATAAGGCCACTTTTTATGTTTGTGCCCAGATTCTCCTCCTAGATAACAGTGTGGTTCTGTATTGTTTTGGTTCGATAGCTCACAACTGCATTAGATTAAAGTATGTAATCTCTCCCAGTCTCGATTTGGCACGCTCCTTAAGAGATGGCCATGAACCCCCATACCCCGCTGACAACCAATGTTTTTAAGTTGTATGCAAAGCCAGTCCCAGAGTGAGGCTGTAATAAAGGTCTGTCAGAATAATAAGCTCTGCCACTGTCTACACTCTTTTCAAGCAATCACAGTAGTTGCATACACACACCTAACTGGCTTATTATGAAAATGCACAAATGACACACATCTAAAATTAATAACAGTGGGCATTTGATTACCTGTCGGGTCACAAGTGATTTTATCTTCTGCATTTTACTCCAAGTTAGCGCTGATATAAATTGCAAGATGAACATGTTTTTCCAGTCTCTAATGTTCCTCATTAAAATGGCACAGAGAAGCCATGTTGAACTACATATCACATGACAACTAGGAACGATCCTGCTGTAAGGTCTACTGAGAGTTGTAGTTCTGCGGCAGCATTCTTGGAACACTTGCATCAGTAACAAGACACATTAAACTATATCACCCAGTCTGAACAGTGAAACAAGAGATGCACTGCCACCAAGCCACTCTGCTGGTGGGAGCATTTAGTTGTATTTATTTATAGAGATCTGTTGCTGGATGATTTCTTGGTTGTTCTGCAGCTATTTCCAGGGGAACCGACATCACTGTGTCTGTTTCATCCAGACCCACAGAGATGAATCCATTTTTATTCTACACTTTCCAACTCATAGTTTCTACAATCTAGCCTCCAATATTAGGCTGTTAGGGTGGGTATTATGGGGTTCAATATATAGCTGCCAAAATCAGAACATCATATTTAGTAAGATCAGGAAAGATGAGTGAAATTGTCAATGTGGCTGCGATATCAATACGCGCAAGGAGCTCAGCAGCGCCAACTTGGGCAATGTGGGCTCTTTCAGAAGTGGATGGGTGGGGTCACTGAGAGAAATAAATAGTGCTGGGAGTGAGACTGGACTAGTAAATGGAGATCAGGAGTACTATAGCTGGCAGCAGAGTGATAGTGTTTCAATTCCAACATTGTAGTTGATTTGGATCTGGTGAGGTGAGCTGATTTTTGTGATAGCAAGAGATCTGCAGAACTCTGCCCTGCAGCCCTAAAATTACTTAAATGCATGCTGCACTGCAACCCAGGTAGTGCGGTCCAGGGCAATAGAAATTGGCAGAATTACTTTCCCTGCTGTAATGGTCGGCCCACTTTGGTGCAACCCAGCATTCTACTCACCCTCTTGACAGTAGCTGCCCACTGCTTGTCCTGTTCAGCTCTTGTCTATTATGACCATTAGATCCTTTACTTCCCTAATTACAGCAAGATGAGCCCCAGTGTGGAGGTCCTACTGCTGGTTTTACTCCTCGAGTGCAGAACCTTGCATTTGTTAACTTTGAATCTGAGGCGCCTGGAGTCAGATCAATTGCTTAGCATATTCAGGTTCTCCTTAGATTTGTCCCCATCCTCAAGGGAGTCCACCACAATGACTAACTTAGTGTTGTGTATGATCTTAAGAAGCCTTCTCTAAAATTCCATTGTGTGGGAGGAAGGAGGGAGGGCCTTAAAATACGA
Organism: Neoceratodus forsteri; assembly: GCA_016271365.2. Lineage (NCBI taxonomy): Eukaryota > Metazoa > Chordata > Ceratodontiformes > Ceratodontidae > Neoceratodus > Neoceratodus forsteri. The sequence continues at coordinate 276,767,836 of CM057451.1, forward strand.
AACATCACACTGGCCACAGCGTACCAGATGATGGCTGCTATTCCCTCCCATGCCACCTGGACCTGTTGTGCACCACTATATAAACTCCCAGCCAATGTCTCTGGCTACAACAAGGCATTACTTCCACTCCTCGTGTGTGGCCCTAATTAGGGAGAGGAGCCCTGATAGGCTAAGTGGGGCCCTGCCAGATTATGTTGGAGGGCCTGGGGTATCTGCAGGTGATGGATGATGGCAAGAGTGAGTCTTGTAGGCAGTGGGGCAGTTAAGCAGGGCTGAAGGAGTGGGTCACTAAGAAGTACAGCAGAAGGAGCAAAAATGTATCACTGCATGTCCAGCAGAACCACTTCAATAGACACATGCATCAGACTGATCATATCCTCTAGAATCATAGAAATATGCACTCTAGGAGAACATCCAAAGAATTACACATCTCAAGAATAAACATTAACTTTATCACTTAAGGATAATCCTACTAATCATTTACTCAACCTTACTTTCACAAAATCCAAATTGTCTAATAGGATAACCTTTCCTCAAATGATAAGCTTCATGATGCCACAATTAGCACCATTGCTTTTAACTAAAAGGAGCACAGTAAAGGCAACAAACCTTTGTGTCAAAAAGTGAGCAAAAGCAAGACAAAAAATGTTCTCGAAAGAGTTGGCTGAAAAAGTTCACTAAAAATACCACCAACAGCTTAATCTGGTTCAAGGTCAGTTGGCATTCATCTGTATCCCCTCCCGGGTCGTGCCTGAAAATAGGCAGGATTTGTCTAGTGCACTTACCCGGTCAACAAAAGCTAAAAAAAAAAAAAAAGGTAAAGGCTAAAAGTGCAGCATTCAGAATGTATAAAGATGCAGAGGGAATAGGATAGGGAGGCATATCAGGGAAACAGAAGGAAGCAGGAAAGTAGTAAGGAGCACAAAGGTGCAAACTGAAGAGAGAATAGCCCAGGTGGTAACGAAAGGAACAATAAAGTTTTTAGGTATGTAAGTCAAAGAGAAAGACCAGGAGTGGGATTCTAAAGTTAAAAGGGAAGGGGTACAGTGCAGAGGGGACCAGGAAAAGGCAGATATCCTGTACGAATACTTTTGTTCAGTGTTCACAAAGGAAGGAGAGGGAGGGCCACAAAAAGTAACAGAAGCTTTGGATGGGAGGGAGGTGGACACTAGTCCTTTTTGGAGGAGGATCCTGAGGGGACTGACTAATTTGAAGGTGGAAAAGCAATGGGGCCAGATGGGGTGCATTCAAGGGTATTGAGGGAGCTCAAGGAAAAACTGGCTGCACTTCTGACAGTTTTATTTAACAGCTCACAGGAAACAGGAGTGGTTCCAGAGGACTGGAGGTGGGCAGATGGTCCCACTACACAAAAGTGGTAGCAGGGAGGAGGCTGGCAATTACAGACCAGTCAACCTGACATCAGTGGGGAAAAGTTAGATTTCTTTGACTGGGTGATGAAGGATTTAGATCAGTATGGAGTGGTGGATGTGGCCTACCTAGATTTCAGTAGCTTTCAACACCATTCCACATAGAGTAGTAAGCAAGCAGGGTAGCTTTGGAGTGGGTCCAAAGGTGGTAAACTGCATAAGAAATTAGTATGGGGATAGGTGACAGAGGTGGTGGTAAATGGAGTTCAGTCCAAGGAAGGGAGGGTGACCAGCTGGGTGCCTCAGGGATCAGTGCTGGTACCAGTCCTCTTTAATGTCTTTATAAGTGACACTGCAGAGGAGCTGGAAGGGAACAATCTGCCTCTTTGTGGATGACACCAACATTTTCAATAGTGTGGACACTCCATGGAGGGTAGAAAGGATGAGCAGAGACCTGAGAAAACTAGAGGAGTGGTCAAGAATATGGAAACTGGGTTTCAATGCAAAAAGTACAAAATAATGCAGTAAAGGCAAAGAAACCCAGGGGCAGAGTACAAAATTAGTGGAGTGGTACTGACAACCACCAAATAGGAAAGACTGGGCTGCGTTGTGGGGCAAGTGGAAAGATGGCGTGTTGCTCACCAGCCCTCACAGCACCCTAATTCTTAGCCTAGTGCTGTTAAAATTTTTCTCAGTTTTATATGGAAAAGCCTTTATTTGCTGAATGCAACTTGCTGTGCCATGTATTGAATACTGAGAAACTGAGAACCGAGTATTGAGTACCGAGAAAGAGTGTCGGCTTGCTTTTGAATGTAGACTTCTTACGGTTTCGGACATTCAGGCTGTCATACTGTGGCCATCTGGGATGCTGTGTGCTGAGGAGGAAAAGCTGCAAGTACTGCAGATAAGGAGAGGTAAAATGCGGAGGAAAACACCTGCAAGCAAGCATGGAAGCACAATTTGTGCTGATAGGTTTACAAACCTTAGTAAAGGTATTCCATTGTTGCCTGGAGGACTATAAAATTCAGTGCCTCCCTGTTTTATTTTACTGTGCTTAGTGGAGCACTTTTTTTATTGATTTTATAGGTAGAACATGCCATTGAAATCGAGGAGAGCTGGAGGCATGGAGGAGACACAAGGAGCGAAGGTTATTGGAAACTTGGAGGTATGACACCTGTGGCCTCAACGCCAGGGCCATTAACGGATGCAGTGGACCCCAAATAGGAGAGTGGAGCCAGGTTTGTTGCTGCTGTATGGTATTTTCCAATAGAGCCTTTTGCTGGAGACAATACTGGGGCAATGTTCCTAAATTTTTTGCAAATTTTCAGCAAAATCCCTTTAAAAGATGCCGCTTGGCAATTTGATATAAATCCTTAAAAGACACTTTATTGTTAAATGACGGACCCCGGAACATAAACGAGAGCCTTTTTAGTACTTAATTACAAACTGATGGAACTACTTTTAGTGTACTTGGTTAGCTCTGAATTGAAAAGTGCCTGAAAGATGACTGAATATTAAATGTAGAACTGAAGATAGACCCCTATTGGGCATTTAGGTAGTAGATATGTGTTATTGCAACAAGTGTTTGTATGCGCTCCAGTTATAAAATTCCAAGCAGCAGGACTCGGACGAGGAACCCTGAGATTGTGTACTGCCAGAATATCCCTGGAGCTTTCTTTTGTGACTTGCTGAGAAATAGAGAAAGCAGTGATATCAAATTAATGGATTCTACTGCACATATTTCAAACATTTCTGCTTACAGGGCCCAGCTTAAGGTTTTGGAACTGAAAGTGGAGAGAAGTGCGAGAGTTCTTTGGGGTAGCCATAATCTCCAAATACCCATACCAGACTATAAGAAGCAGCTGACATATAATTCCCTCCATATTGGGGTCAGTCGGGATATGGAACTGCATGCGAGTATGATGCCCCTTGATAGTACCCTAAAAGGATGGGTTCTGCGGGCAGCTTAAAATATCCTAATTGGGTCTGGTGAATAGGCCCTCTCAATGAGGCTGTAGCACTGTACCTTTTGAGTAGAATTCCTCACCTGACTGGGCCTCTATCTTTGATCACCTCAATTTTTATGTCTGACTGAGATGTGAAAATTAAATTGTTATATATACTCATTTTAATGGAATGTTGAGGCAAAAAGAAATTGGTAGTTGGCCTGGAAGTTAGTTAGTGGATTATTCACTTTGCTCCCCAGGGAACCTCCTTATTTCTCTACTTTGGCTCGATTAATTCCTGTTATGGCAGGACTCAGCTTTAAAGTTTGGATTCAAAAGTGGGAGTGAATTGTGGGAGTTCTTGTGTGGGAAGACTCAGTCTCTAAAGACTCCTAGTTGGTAACAGTTAGCAGCGGCATGTAAATCCCATTATAACGGGTGCAGTAGGGGCATGGGACTGCATGCACAGTGGGATGCTTCCTGATAGTACTCAACTGGATGGGTGTTGCTGGTAGCTCGAGATTTCCTAATTTGGGTCTGGTGAGTGGGTATCCTTAAATAATCCTGCTACACAGTAACTTCAGTAGTAGGATCCTACTTGTTGTTGGACCAAAACATGCTGGCTAAATTTCAGGCCTATCTGAGGATGGGAGATAGTTTCTTTGAGGGATGCTTGGTGGATGGTCAGCTCCTTCTTGAGAGCCAAAACATGTTCCATTGGCTGGTAATTAGCTGCCAAATAAAAACTGATATTTGATAAATGTTTTGGGGATCTTTGCTATTTTAATGTACCCTAGAACTGCTCTGGTGTGCTTTATTTGACAAGAATACTAAATTAATTTTTAAATATTAATTAGTATTATCAGTCCTTTGAGACTATATTTTGATTAGTTAGACTATTTTCTCAATGGACCTGTATGATGACTATTTAATGTTGGATCGTGCAGGAAAATGCTGGTGGAATTTTATTTTTTGCGAAAATGGATGTATGATACCTTTATTAAACTGAAACTGAATTGATAGCAAGATAATTTAATAGACATAGAAACATAGAATCTGACGGCAGATGGACCGCTTGGCCCACCCAGTCTGCCCATTTCCTTACCTAGTGGATAAGCTGCAGATCCTAGTTAACCAGCAGCCTATTTTTCCTACCCCACCCCTAGAATTGCCCTATGACTGTTCCATGTATGCTTGAATTCCACCACTGTTTTTGACTCCACAACCTCCTCAGAAGGCGTTCCATGCATCCACAACCCTCTCTGTGAAAAAATAATTCCATAGAATTACCTCTGAGCTGCCCCCATCTTCAAATTGTGCCCCTTGTTCTTGCACCTCTTTGTTGAAATATGCTACCCTCTTGGACTTTGTTAATTCCCTTGAGGTACTTGAAAGTTTCTATCATGTCCCCCTCTCCTCCTTTACTCGAGGCTATACATATTAAGCTCCTTAAGTCTCTCTTCATATGTCTTCGGTGCAGACCCTGCACCATTTGAGTACCCTCCTCTGGACAGCTTCCACCCTGTCTTTGTCTTTATGCGGAGTTGGATCTCCAGAACTGCCGCAGTACTCCAGATGGGGTCTCACCAGCTGTCTGTACAGAGGATAATAACTCGTTTTCTACTGGTGATGCCTCTTCCTATGCATCCCAGTATCCCAACCCTTCTTGCTGCCCTCTCACATTGCTTGCCCACCTTTAGGTCATCTGATATGACTACCCCCAGGTCCCTTTCCATTTTTGTTGTTGTTTGTATCTCACCCCCATTGTGTACTCTTCCCTGGGTTTTTGTTTCCCAGGTGCATTACCTTGCACTTCTTAGCATTGAATCTAAGCTGCCATACATTTGACCATTCCTCTAACCTTGCCAAGTCCCTTCTCATCCTTTCCACCCCACCTTGTGCATCAACTCTGTTGCAGATCTTTGTGTCATCTGCAAGAGACATACTTTTCCTTCCAGTCCTCTGCAATGTCGCTTATAAAGAAATTGAAGAGGACCAGTTCTAATACTGAACCCTATAACCTCTCAGTAACCCCCATTTCTTCAGAGTGGACTCCATTTACTATTACTCTCTGTGTCCTATTCTCAGCCAATTCTTTACAGGCTGTCATCTTGGGACCCACTCCCAGGCTGGCTAACTTGTATATTAATCTTTTATGTGGGACTGAGTCAAATGCCTTGCTAAAGTATAGGTAGGCCATGTCCACTGCCCCTCCTGATCTACTACTTTGGTCACCCAGTCAAAGAAATCTATCAGATTTGTCTGGCATGACCTTCCCGCTGTGAATCCATGCTGCCTTGGGTTTCTGTGCCCCTCTGGCCTCTAGATACTCGACAATTCTTTCCTTCAAGTGATTCCATCATTTTCCCTACCACTGAGGTTAAACTAACAGGTCTGTAGTTTCCTGCTTCTCCTTACTCCCACTTTTGTGAAGGAAATCACATCTGCCCTCCTCCAGTCCTCTGGGTACCACCCCATCCTCCCATGATTTGTTAAAGAGGGTAGTCAGTAGTGTCACTAGTTCTACCCTTAGTTCTTTAGAGTTCTGGGATAAATCCCATCAGGCCCCATCTTTGTCCACCTTCAGTTTTAAGAGTTCTTTCAGAGCCCTTTCTTCTGTAAATGGGCTGGTATCAACTTCTGTATCCAGACTGTTTCTACTGTTTGTTTTAGGTACCTCCCCTCTTCCTTTGTAAATACTGAGCAAAAATATTTGTTTAGTATCTCTGCTTTTTCACAGTCACCCTCTGCCCACCCTCCCTCCTTTGTTAAGCCTCACTATCCCTCCCTTGGTCTTCCTTCACTCCCAGATGTACCTATAAAAGGTTGCATCCCCTTCTTAACTGAGTTGGCTATCTTTTCCTCAGTTTGGGCCTTTGCTGTTCTAACTGCCTTCCCAGCTTCCTTTTGCTTTAACTGATACAGTTCTCTGTCCTGCTCCTTCTGTGATTCCTTGTACTTCCTGAATGCTTTCTTTTCTCTTGAACCTTCACTGCCACTTCCTTTGAGAACCATAGTGGATTCTTACATCATTATGTTTTGTTTATTTGCTTTACACAAAGGCTTGTTACCTCTCGATGGCAGTTTTATTATTCCCCATTGTTCTTCCACCCCTCCTTCCTGCCCATTTGTTAGTGCATTCCTTAGGCACTCACCCATTTTAGCAAAGTCAGCCCTCCTAAAGTCCAGTACTTTTGCCTTTGTATGAGCTTGACTCTATTGCTGTGTTATTGTGAACCATACTGTTCGATGGTCGCTAGTTCCCAGCTGGCTACCCACTTCTACATCTGTGACCCTCTCTTCATCTCCATTTAAGAGAACCAGGTCTAAAGATTGCTCCCTTTCAAGTGGGCTCCAATACTAGTTGTCTAAGGCATGACCCCTGTAGGACATCTAGAATAACCCCACTCTTCAAAGTGGCTGCTGCAACTGTACTCCAGTTAACATCTGGCATATTCAGATCACCCATCAGCAATAGCTCCCTTTTCTGCCATTCTAAGTATACTTTCTATCATTTCCTTGTCCATTTCCTCCCCTGAGAAGAAGGTCTATATCAACCCCTGTCTGCGGATTGTGGGTACCATTGCCGGTCTCAAATTTACCCACAGTGCTTCTTCTCCTCCCTGTTTTCCCTTTTGTTCTGTTGCTTTGATTCCTTCCCTTATGTAAAAACTGCTCCTCCTCCTCTTTTACCCTCCCGTCCCTCCTGTAGACAGTGTATCCTGGTATGTTTACGTCCCAGTCATGGTTTTGTGTGTACCATGTTTCTGTGACTGCCCGATATCCAGATGTTCCTCCTCCATCAAGGCCACTAATTCAGGAAGCTTGTTACTCAGACTACGGGCACTGGTACTCATTGATCTCCATTTTTTGATGGCTTACCTTCTTTTGCAGCATCTCCCATTGACCTTTCTACCTCGGCCTTTTTCTCATTTAGTACCCTGTTTTGTAGGAGAGGCAGGGATTTTCATGTAGCTTATCAGTGCCTCCCCTTGACTAGTTTAAAAGCTTGCCAATGAAGCATTTAAACCGATTGTAAAGACTTGTTCCTTCCTGGACAGATGCAGACCATCCTGCCAGTATAGGCTGGTGTCCCTCAGGTGGAACCCCAGTCCCCAATGAAGCTAAACCCCTGTGCTCCACACCATTTTTTCAACCATTCATTAAACTGCATGGTGCAAAGTACCCTCGCCTCACTCATGCCATTGACAGGCAGCACCTCAGAGAAGGATACTGTGTGTGCTACTTGTCTTAGCCCCTCCCAATTCTACAAAGTCCTTCTGCACTGCTCTAATCTCATGATGAGCCAAGTCATTTGTCCCTAGGTGGACAATGACATCCAGCTCAGACTCCGTGCAGCTGTTCTCGTGATCCTGAGGATGCGCTTATTGTCCCTCAAGCCATGGCACCAGGCAGGCACCTTACTTCAGTTTCCTACTCCCCAATTCTATCCCTAATAATTGAGTCCCCACCAGGGCTGCTTCCTTTCCTTGTGGTGTCCTCTGCCTCCTTCCTGTGGGCCTCCTTGTGACAGTTGTCCTCAGCCTCCTTAGTCTCCTCTGTGGGTGCATCCTTAGGGAGCTATGCTCCCCAGAATGGTGTATGGATTGTGGAGTGGAACAACTGACTGTGGTGTGCCTCTGTTCCACCATCTTCACCCTCCTGAACCCACTGTGGTCCAACTGCTGTGCTTTCTTCACAACCTCTGAGGTAGTGGTGGTGGTTCTGGTGCTCCCTGGATTGGGAGGTTCCTTCCTACCGTCCAGTGTGGCCTGGGAGAAGGTTCCCTTACTACTGTCCAGTGTGGCCTGAAGATGGGCAACTTCTTCCCTCAGGGCAGAGAGTTGTCTGCAAATAGGGCAGCATCTCAGCCTCCAGAAAGACACCCGGAAGACTGCTGCCCACAGCTCATTGCACTACTCCCACATGTTTATCTACTTTTGTGTGTGTGTGTGTGTTTGTGTGTATGATTGGTTTGTTATATAGAAATATATATATTATACAATGTGTATGCTGATATTGTCAGTGCAGTGTGCTAGAGAGGATATGACAGTGATATACCTTGCACTCTTGAGGAAATGATGTCAGAACCCCAGGTATAAAGGAACTATTTCAGGGGTGGATGGGGTGAGGGTGGGAAGGGTTGGGCCTAAACTGTGCCCTCACAAAACAATCAGCTAAAAGCTCTGTCTCACAGCTGCGATGAGTGCCTTCTTGTCAGCAAGATGCCCTACACAACAATTTGACAGAGAAAATACCCTGCTAATCAAACAGAGAAAAATCCAGACATCCAAGTCAGACACAGGTAAACCTCCCCAGCCCCAAAACAGCCTGGTGGTTTGTGCTCTGAAAGCAGTCAGCCCCAAAATAAGTCAGCTGTGCTTTAAACTCTTCCTGCACTGAAAATCTTAAGAATGTAACAAGCGTAAAGCTAGATCCACCTCCCTCTGTTGCTTGAAAGACTGTCTTTTCCTGACAATTCTAAGTTCCTTATTTCACCTTTCAGTTAGAAGTAGCCTCCACCTGCAGAATATCTGCAACAAACTAAAGACAATTGTAAGGTTCACCTCCCTCTGTTGTGAGCACAGAGTGCAATATAGAATTTGGAAGTGCAATATAGAATTTCTCACACAACTCACAGCTGAATAAAGAAGTAGTGTCCTTCCAGGTCAAGAAGATGTGCTTTGTGTCTCTAAATATTGCAGCCACCAGTAACTTATAGTAATCTGATCTAGTCTGGATATCTCCAGCCAGGGCAATTTGTTGACAATGGTTGTGATGCAACCTTTCCTGTTCCAATCCAACACTTTGTGGTCTGAAAACAATGAGGAGCAATTTCTCGCTGAGTATGTCTGTGTTTCAATTCACACTGCAGGTTTTGCTATGACAACTCTTAACCACAGTAACTTATTTAAAAATAGTTTAATTATCACAAACTCCTACGCAGCAGTAAATTATTTAAAAATAGTTTCTGTCCCAAAATCCTAGTAGTCAATCCAGCTACCCCCAAGGGACAACCAAAATGCAGTATTCAAACACTTGTGAAGTTACTTCCAAGATAAGCAGAGTTTGCAAGCTCCTTTTCAACTCCTCAGCCACCTGTAAATTTAAAATAGTTTAACTGTCAGAAAATCCTAGTAGCTAATCTAGCTACCTCAAGAGTCTACCAAATGCAGTATTTAAATCCTTCTAGAAGTTACTCACAAGATAAACAGAGTTTGCAAGCCCCTTCTTAGTTAAACACTAAATAAATATATAAATAAAAGCAATTACCAAGGGTAGTTAGTTTCACCTCCACAGAATTGAGCAAAAGTGCACGTTGTTGCAGATATCAAGTGCAATATAAATTTCTCACACAGCTCACAGCTGAATAAAGAAGCAGTGTCCTTCCAAGTCAAGAAGATGTGCTTTGTATATTGTATATTGCTAATCTGTATATTGTATGCTGAAATTGTCTGTATTTTAGAATATTGTAATGCCATTTAGCGAACAATAAAACCATGACTGACTGAAAATGAGAACGAGACATGTGGTAATCATATCTGATTACCTAAAGGTGGCCAGGCACAGCAACAAGGCATTTAAGAGGGCTAATGGGATGCTGGGTACATAGGGAGGGATATCACCAGCAGAAAGATGGAGGTGGTGTTGCCTCTGTATAGATCACTAGTAAGATACCACCTAGAGTACTGTGTCCAGTTCTGGAGACCCCATCTCTAAAAGGACATAGATAGAGTGGAGGCAGTCCAGAGGAGGATAAATAAAATGGTGCGGGTTTGCATCAAAAGTACTTTGAGGAGAGACTAAAGGACCTCAATATGTACACCTAGAACAGAGGAGGAGAGTGGGATATGATAGAGACCTTTAAATATAGTGCCTTATGGGGTAATTAGGTCAGGAGGAAAGTAGTTTTCAGAAGAAAATATGCTCAAGACCAAGGGGACATGCAATGAAGCTGGAGGGGTGTAGATTCAGGAGAGATGTGAGGAAGTACTTCTTCATAGAAGGAGTGGTAGATTCCTGCTGTACTGTTGTTGCACCAAATCCCTGACATCAAACTCCGACATTGACAGACTTTGTGTCTATGAGGATTTTTCATCAATGGGATTTCTCCTCGACAGGCGATGCACCTAACTCCACTGTCTGTGTGCGTGCAGTTAGATATTTAAAGATGGGGGCTTGGGGGCACAGTCCCCAGCATGGTAGAGTGTTAGGGGTGCAGCCCCCACATGCTATGGTCAAGTGTTGCAGTTGGTGTCGGCTTGTTGTGGGTCTGTGTTGGGATGCATCAGTGTCAGCGAGGTTGGCGGGATCGCGCAATGTGAGGGATGTTGTCAGAATTTATTTCACTGTGGCTTGGTGGAACTGATGCCTGCAATAGCCTATAAAGTGCAGGTAGTGGGGGCAAAACAGTGGTGGGGTTCAAGAATGCATGGGATAAGCACAAGAGAATCATAGTGGAAAGGAAGGGAGGAGGAGAAAGAGCTGTATTGTGTACAGTCTGCGATAATAGTGCAGATAGCATGTAATGGGCAGACTGGGTGGGCCAAGTGGTCCTTATCTGCCATCAGATTTTATGTTTCTATGTTGAGGTACAACATCTAAGTACAGTAGCTTATGCTGTCTGCAAACTATGATTTCAGAACAGACCACGTAGAAATATTGACTTGTTCTGACATTCAAAAACAGAATTAGGCTGTTTGTATTCATAATATTAACATACTAAGTTGCCAGCAGAGTAGGCCTAAAGGTCTATCGAGTCTGCTCAAAATCAGCACCTGGTCAGGACACTGTTGCTGCCCTCCTCCTCCTCCATAAATCCTGCTGACCCCATCCCCAACAGAGTTACACCTCCAGATCTGACATTTATCAGTTTTACCTTCCTCTTATATCTGTCCCAGCCCTCTTGAATCCCTCCACTGTATCCATAGTCACCAGCTCCATTGGAGTGTGTTCCATGGGTCCACCACTCTTTGATGTAAATAAGTCTCCTAGTCTCCTCCTTGAGCTTCCTGCCAACCAGCCTCATGGAATGCCCTGGTGGCCCCTCCTCCCTCAGTTGGAACACCCTATTTTGGCTGACCCTGTTCAGTCCCTTTAGATATTAAGGACCTTGATCATATCCCTCTGTCCTTCCTCTCATCCAGTGAGTACAAGTCTAGCTCCTCAGGTCTCTCCTCATAGGATCTCTCCCCAGGCCCTATATCATCCTGGTCGCTCTCCTCTGGACCTTCTCCAGAAGTACAATGTCCTTTTTAAGTATGGGCGTAAAACTGCATGCAGTACTCTAGGTGCTGTCTAACCAGACAGTTATACAGAGAAAAACCACCTCCATCTCCTTGAGGTTATCCCTCTGTAATGCACCAGAGCATTTTTTTGCTTTTGCCACAGCCCTCCTACACTGCTCAGAGTTATTCATTTTGGCATCCATGACCACCCAAGATCCCCCACGAAACCTGAAGTTTCTCCCCACCTAAAAGTACTCATGATCTGGGATCCTATGTCCCAAGTGGAGAACCCTACATTTCTTGGCATTAAACATCAATTTCCAAGTGTGTGACCACCTCTCCAGAGTCTCCAGGTCCCCTGTGAGGCTCCTCTACCCTCCTCCCATCCACCACTGCCCCAGCTTTGAGTTATCAACAAAGAGGCTCATCTCACTCTGATGCCATTCCTGATGTCCGAGATGTAAGCATTAAACAGGAATGGGCCCAACACTGACCCTTGTAGAACTCTGCTAGTGATCCTCCTTGAAGAAGATACCTCCGCCCTGACCACGCTCTCTGAAACCACCCAGTTAGCCAGTTCCCTATCTACCCCACCATTCTTTTCCCTACCCCAATTCCCCAGCTTGTCCAGAAACCCTGGATGTGGCAATGAGTCAAACGCCTTGCTGAAGTCTAGAAAGGATATCCACTGGCCTTCCCTTGTCCAGCGCCTTTGTCACCCAATCATAGAACTCCACAAGGTTAGTCTGACATAATTTGTCCTAAATGAAGCCATGTTGGTGATCATCCAGATAACGGTGTCTCCAGGAACACCTCCAGCCTCTCTTTCAAGATGGCCTCCATCATCTTGCCCACCACCGATGCCAGATTGACAGGCCTGTAGTTATCGGCTCCTCCTGTGAGACCACTTTTGTGGACAGGCATGACATGAGCCATCCTCCAATCCTGGAGACACCCAACCCATCTGTAGGGAGGAGTTAAAAGTTCCACCAGAGGTGCAGCAAGGACATCCACTATCTCCTTTAGCACCCTGGGATGAAGGCCATCCAGACCCGGTGCCTTATCTTTCTTAGGGACTTAAGCACCTCCCTCACCCTACAAACAGGAATTTCAACATCAGAGAGCTCCCCTTCCTCATTCCTAGCCCACCTCCCCCCTGTTTGGGTTGTCCCTCCATCGTCCCTTGTGAAAACCGAGGCAAAGTATTTGTTAGTACCTCCGCCTGCTCCCTGGTCTCCTCAGCCCACCCACTCCCTGACCTCAATCTACTAATCTGCCCTTCACTTTCCTCCTTTCCTAATGTACCTAAAGAACCCTTTTTCTCTAATTTCTGATCCTGTGCTAGTCTCTGCTCAGTCCTTGCCTTGGCCAATCTCACCACCCTGGTTACCTTTTGGCTAACCTATCATACTCCCCCCATCCACGTCCCTTAGGAGTGCTTATATCTTCTATAAGCAGCTTTGTTCTCCATCACCACCTCCTGGGCCTCCTGGTCCACCAGCTCAGCTTTCTGGCCCTACAAAACTTGTGTCAGACCTTAATGCAGGCCTTGGTAGCTTCCAGGAGCCCTCTTTTAATAATTTCCCACCTGCTCTCTGTATCCATATCTGGTCTGATCCTCCAAATACCCCTTGAAGATCTCCTCCATACCCTTAAATTCACTCCCTAAAGTCTACCACCACCATTTTACTGTGATTTTCCCTCCCCAGATCCAGGAAAACCAAACTATAGCATGATTGCTCCCCACCAGTGGGTCCCCTACAACTAGGTTTCTAACCAGATTGTGATCCAACAGGACCACATCCAGGATGCTATCACCCCTCATTGGGTCAGTTACCAGTTGGGATAAATGCATCCTGGAAGACATCCAGCAAGCACTGCTCCCTAGCCGATGAAGACACCATAATGCCTAATCAACCCTGGCATGTTAAGGTCACCCAGCATCACAGTTTACCCTCCCTGACCATAGTGATTCCTTAGATTCACAATCAGGCCCTCCTTGCATTCCTCTGCCTGTATGGGCAGCCTATAAACTACCCCCAGGTTGACCCTCTTACCCCCAGGTGCCTGCAAGATAACCCATAACACCTCTACATTTCCTCTGCCCTTCCATCCTGCATATATCAATGCCATTCATAATGATGAGTGCCACCTCTACTCCCCTGCCCACAGCCCTGTCCTTCCTGAACACAGTGTGCCCCATAAGGTTTAGGTCCCAATCATGCCAAGGAGTGGCCCAAGTTTCAGTGACTGCCACCACATCCACATCTCCTTCCTTGGCGTCCCCTGAGCTTGGGCATCTTGTTTCCCATGCTTCTGATGTTAATCAGGACCGCCCTCCATCCTGCCCTTGCCCTCACCCCTCCCCCAACCTGAGATCCCCAGTTAACTGCAAGCCCCGCTCCTTGTGCACTGTTGAGTGCCCTGTTAAGCACCCCCTCCCCACTGTTGGGGAGAAGGCCAAGTCTTCTTTACCAGCAGCAGCCTCAAGTTCCAGCCCTCCCTCTTCACAAGATTAAACCCCACCTAGCTTCAATGAACTTGGTCAGCTTTAGCTTCAAAACCTCCTCCCCTAAATTTAAGTGGCACTTATCCTAAGCATACAGCCTCTTGTTCTCCCAAGTTGCACCCCAGTCCCCACCAACCCATACCCCTAGTCACACACCATGCTTTGAGCCTTTCATTAACCTCCTTGATTTTCTGCTTGTTTCCTCACTAGCTCTAGGCACCAGGAGGATCTCCAAGAAAGAGACCATGCACCCACAGCATGACACACCCTGGCTAAGCTCCTGGAACCATGCCTCTATCTCCTCTACACTATTTCCCTCTATATCATTAGTGCCTAGGTGCACTAATATGTTAGGGATCCCCCACAGATCCTTCATCAGGCACAGACCAAGTACCTGGCCTTGTGCACAGTCAAGCCAGATATCCTCTTAACCTTGACAGCACAGTCTTGCCCCTCACTCCCCTTCCCATAATGCCCCTGATCATGGGTTCCAGTGGAGCACTTTAACTTCCTCCTTCCCTTGATCATAACTCCCTCCTCTGCCACACACACCCTCACTCCTACTACCTCTCCATTTTCTCTGACCATACCATCAATTTGACTGCCAATGGCTGCCTTTACCCCCGTTCCAACTATTTCCCATGTCCAACCATTTATCCTAGCTCCCCCACCTCACCACTCTGGTCTGTCCCAGCAGTACTCCCATTAGCCTTTGACCCCTCCTGACTTATAGGGCTCTTGCTTAACACCCCATCATTCCTTTTCTGCTGTCCTCCACACTTACTCCTGATGATCCCTTTCCCCAGGATCCATGCTGCCCTCACTGTTCCTCATCCTCCCTCCCTAGGTACTCCCTACTCTTGACCCCCTTTCTGTGCTATCCCTGGATTCTCTGTTAGTCCCAGTGCTCATGCCCCAACCCCCTCACTTTTATCCTCCTTCTCCTTCCATCCTCTGCTAACTGCACCCCTACTTCTTCTGAGGCCCCTCAGTCATGGTGTCCACAGTGGCAAGCATCTATTTGAGACCGAGATCCTCCCAGTTGGTTGCTTACCAGTGCTCCCTTCCTGTGAAGTGAGCTCCCTTGCTGTGGTCATGGAGACCCTTTGCCCACTATCTGCCAATAGCCCCCACTCTTTTGCCATCCTTCCTTCACCCTCCTCACTGTCCGCTCTCCTTGATCCTTTCCCCTTTTCTGCCCGAGGGCTGGCCAGACCTACCATGATTTCTGGTGGGCTCCCATCCTCCTGCACCTGCATTTGCAGGTACTCTCCCCACAATTGTCTGTGGATATGGGCCTCCATCTCCTGCACTCATGCCTTTCACCCACATGCCGCACTCATGCCTGAGCCTGTGCAGCTCAGCCTCAATCCCATCAACCTGACACATATAGGACAGTGCCCTTGTTTCCACAGTGTACTCATGACCATTGCAGCTCCACAGCCACTGCAACCTACTAGCCTGTTTTCCCTCCATCCTGTAACTGAGATCCCCTCCCTTTCCATCAGTGAACCCGCACAGCCCAGCTGCCCCTGTCTGCCACTCCCTGCTGTGCCTCCATCCCTATACCAGTTTCCTCTAACATGTCCCCAACCTGTTGCCCGCCATGTGGCCCTATTCTCCTCAAGGGTGCTGACTAGTAATCAGTGACCTCTGCTGCAGGAAGCAGATTGAACCAAAGCAGTTTAAATCAACTCAAAGCAATGCATTATCTAGCTAGCATGAAATTGTCATCTAACTATTCAGTTCAAGCAAATTTAGCCTGCAAAGATTTGCCCAGAATTCAGCCAGATCCACCCCAAAACAAAAGCAGCTCAAGTCCACTCTAGGAAGTGTAATATAGTTTCTTTTTTTTTATTTATTACTTTTTGCCCCACAGTTGGCTGTCAATCATCTGCCGGTCACAGCACATCCTGGCTTCCATCTCTGGCCACACCAGCTCCTGAGACCCTAGCTTCCCCAGGGGCAGGAGTGCGCCAGCACAGGCCCTAGGTGCCGTGAAACCTGTAACTGACTGAGGGAGCCAGCCGAGAGGCTGTTGAAGTCAGAGGCTGGCTTCACGGAGGCAGCCAACTGTGGGATTTTCTCCCATATGGGGGCAGGGACATGTAATGATGGCCAGCGTCCTCCCGGCCCAGTGCTGGTGTTAGTGCTGTGGTGCACTTGGCTTCTGCCAGGTGTCCCTGGTGCACTGAATGCACTCCCACCCTCCTCCCCAAGAAGGAGAGTGGTCACAGGATGCTCTATCCTTCTCCCTGCCAGCCCTTCAAGCAACCCAGGTCCATTCCCGAACCTGGTTCGCTGGCACCGCAGGTCGACTGCCCCTGTGCGCCCGGGCCAGCAGCAATATTGTTTATACCCTGCCAACTCAGATTGCCCTTACTAAGCCCAGATTATCACCCAATACAAAGCAGCTCCCTTAATCAAACCAGGTTTACCCCAAATGCCCTACCTTACCCAATGCAGTGCAAATCCCACCATGACAAAGGCAAATAGCATCAAATTAGTCATTTAATCTGTTGAAGACAACTAGCAGCAGGCAGCTTCAAATTTAGTCATAAAAGTACATGGCAAGCTCTTCAGTGAGTACTGGACTAATTTAAATGTTTCAAACCAACAGCCCTTTTGTGGAAAGTTTAGTCAGTCCTTCTGGCCAATCCATGAGTCTTCCTTGCTGCAGGCTCCTCCTGCTCCCATCTGCATTTAAAGAGGTCGGGGCAGGGGTGGGCAGGGAAAACCTTCCTCTTCTCCAAAAGCTCTGTGTGAGGGGTGTGGCCAGGCTGCTCAGCTTTTAAAGCCTGGCCTGAAACTTGAACTTGGCACCCCCAGCCCTGATTTGCTATGGCTGTCCTCTTCAACTGCCAATGTGCAACCACAGTCCCCTTTTCCACAGTGGCTGTGTAGTATCCACACTGCTTGCTGCTGAATGCAGCCCCTTAATCCTCCTGTTGGCACACCGATGTGGCTCTCTGTGTAGATGCTACCAATTGCGGTAAAAACCTCCCTCTTCTCAGCACAGCACTGTGTGAGTTGTAGCCAAGTTGCTTAACTTTTAAAGCCTAGCTGCAAACTCGAACTTGGCACCACCAGCCCTGATTTGCTGGGGCCATCCTCTTCATATGCCAGTGCTGCCAACCAGAGTCCCCTTTTCTGCCAAAGCAGCCATGTAGTGTCCACGCTGCTCACGCCATCTTAGCCACCTCATTTCTTCTGTTGGCCGCTGATGCAGCATAGGATGCATAGATGCAGCTCCCTCCTGTAGATGCGAGATTGCAGTGAAAACCCTGCTTCTTCTCCGATGCAGCTTTGCGTCTTTGTACAATTCGATGGTTCCTTCATGCTTTGGGAACCAAATTTACATTACAGTAACATATCCACTCTAAACTGTGGTTGCTGTGCATACCAACAGATTGCTGACCTGTTTTCCAATATTGAACTATGCAGCATATTGCTGTTCTAACTTACATTTTACAGACTTAGATATTGCAGACTTTTGCTCTAAAATACTTTTCTAATTAACCTAAGCACATAACAGCCCTGTTTGTATCAATATACTGTACTAAGCATTAATTTTAGTCAGGTTTGGTGCATATGAACATACAAAATGTGCCAGCAGATAAAGCCCTAGTGGCCTATCGAGGTCTGTTCAAATGTGCAGCTAGTACCCTTTATTCTGCAGCTGCCCTTCCCTCCACCTTCCCTCCCTTGACCTCCCCTTGCCCTTTCCAAGACCCTTTTGAAGCAGTCCACTGTTCTACTGGATACCACTTCCGCTGGTACCGCATTCCACCCAACTACCAGCCTCTGTAAAAAGTGTCTCCTCATTTCCCCTGAACCTTCCTCCTCAGTCTCATATCATGGCCCCAGGTGTTCCCTCCCTCCCTTACTTTGAACACCCTCCATACCTGTCTTTTTACTCCTTTCATGTACTTGAAGGTTTCAATCATACTCATAGTCCCTCCTCTTCTCCAGTGAGTACATGTTCAACTCCCTCAGCCTCCTCTCATATGGTAAGTCCCAGCTCCTTGATCATCTTTGTCACCCTGTGCTGCACCCTCCAGTAACTTAATGTCTTAGAAATTTTGCACCATGAATTTGTATGTATTCACACAGCAGGTGACCTGGTTTGTCTATTTAGAAAGTAGTATTTGTGGGGACATCGTGACCCATTATATAAGCAAGGATAACACACTACGGATGTGTGGTCAGTGAATATCGCCATACCCAGGTGACTGTAAAACACATGGTGAAACTGAGCACCTTGAATTACCTGAGAACTGCATATATAAGGAATCATCCCAACACACCTAGTAATCTAGCGTAGTATGTTTTTCTGTGACAACAGTAAAATAAATAAATAAATCCTTGGGACTAGACACTCAAAAGTGTGTTTTCTACTAAGTAAAGTAGGCCGTAGCATAACTTAGCAGCAATGCAAGAAAACTGGTCAAAACATTTGGTCCAATGTTTTTTACTATAAAGATTCCAGGCACTGCCTTTATTTGGTGATATAATTTTGTAGTTTCACTAAAATTGAGTATTTTATTGATGTTTTAGTTGTTCTTTTCTCAAGATAAAAGATGGGCACCATTTGGCTTAAAAAAACATTGTAGACCTGGTAAGGGTTAGGAGCAACAAAATTACAAAACTCAAGCTGCACAGCATGGGAGGTACCTATAAAAGTGCATTTGACAGGTATGCTAATACAGTTAATACCTCTTGTATGCACACTTTGGGACAGCAATATTTGTGCATACATCCAACACTGCATATATCCAGAAAATGAATGATACATTTTAAATGCTTACAGGAAGGCAATTTATCAGCACATTAATTAACTATATTATTGTATTCCAGGCAGGAAGGTTTATCCAGCAGTTCTACTGCATGCTTGGTAGCTAGCACAGTTCTCTTGGTTTTCTCAATTGTTTGGCAGGCAGCAAACTGAGAGTATAGGACACCTCATAACCTTTTACGCTCGCCTACAACATCATTTAGTATTAATTTCTACCTGAATCTGAACTAGTATCACCCCAGTCAGGTCAGAATATCAGGACAAAAAGGCATACAGCTGAAATTTGCTATGCATACAACCAAAAATAACAACAACAAAGAAAAAATACAGTATAGATATGAAAGGATTTGGGACTGAATAAAAATATGCATATGTCCAGAAATAGCATATATCCAAAGTGCATGCAAGTGGAATTGACTGTATTTGTGTTAAATGTAGGTAAACCTGGGTTTTGGGAAACACATTTTCATTGCACTGCTGCTTTAAATTAAAGTTTTGTAGTTTGGGTTAGTTAAGTGTGTGGTGATGAAACAATCCCTCAGCTGTACCTCTCCACAATTCATATGCCATTCTGGCAAAGTGTGGTTCCTCTTTGGTGGCACCCACAGTGGAGACCAAGGAGAATGCTAGGAACCTCAAAAAGAAGACCCACAGGAGGGTGGCATGGGACCCTGCAGGGGAAAACAACTCCTGGTGGGGACTTCATTGTTAGGAGTGGAGAACTGGGGAGGAAGGGAGAGGGAGGTAAGGTGCCTGCCTGGCGCCATGACTTGCAGGGACAGGGAGCGAATCCTCAGGATCACCGAGCAGCTGCATGGGGAGGGAGCTGGATGTCATTGTCCACCTAGGGACAAATGACCTGGCTGAGAAAGTGATCAGAGCAGTGCAGGAAGAGTTTGTGGAGTTGGGGAGGGCCTTAGACAAGTAGCATGCATGGCAACCTTCTCGGAGGTGCTTCCTGTCTATGGCATGGGTGAGTCTAGGGTGATCACACCATGGAATTCAATCAGTGGTTGAAAAACTGGTGCAGAGTTCAGGGATTTGGCTTCATTGGGGACTGAGGGACCACCTGGAGTGATGCAGGCCTATACTGGTGTGATGGTCTGCATCTGTCCAGGAAGGAACCAGGATCCTAGGTGATAGGTTCAAATGCTTCATTGGCAAGCATTTAAACTAGCCAAGGGGAAGCACTGGAAAGGAACAGGGAAATCCTAGCCCCTCAAAAAATCAGGTAGTAAGTGAGGTAAACACCAAGATAGAGATGTCAAGTAGGGAGAAGGGCAGGGGTAAATGGAGAAAATGACAAAGGCAGTAAGGACAGAGGTGGTGCAAAAAGGGGTAAGGCCATCAAGAAAGGAGGGTCATGAGTACCAATGCCTGTAGTCTGGGCAACAAGCTCCCTGAACTGGTGGCCTTGATGGAACAGGGATGCCTGAATATCGTAGCAGTCGAAATTGGTACACAGAGAACCACGACTGGGATGTTAACAACCAGGGTACACAACCTACAGGAGACAGGGAGGGAGAAGAGGGGAGGAGTAGTTCTCTATATAGGGAAGGGATAAAAGCAACAGAACAAAAAGAGTAAACAGGGAGGAGAGGAGGCACTGTTGGTCATGTTAGAGACTGGAAATGGCACCACAATCTGCACAGGGGTTACATACAGACCCCATGTCGGGAGAATGGACAAGGATATGATGAAGGCATCCTTAGGATGGCAGAGAAAGGGAGATACTGTTGATGGGGAACCTGAATATGCCAGATGTTAAATGGAGCACCTTTGCTGCAGCCACTTCCAAGAGCAGAGCCATTCTCGATGTCCTACAGGTGGCATGCCTCAGACAGCTAGTTTTGGAACCCACTCATAAGGGAGCAATCTTAGACCTCATACTCTCAAATGGGGACAGTGAGGATTTCAGATCTAGGCATAGGTAGCCATCCGGGAACAAGTGACCGCCAAACAGTGTGGTTCATGAAAACTCAGCTACAGAGTCAAGCCATAAAAAGTGAGGGTACTGGACTTCAGGAAGGCTGACTTTGGCAAGATGGTAGAGTGCCTTAGAAAAGCACTAGCAAACAGGCTAGAAGGAGGGAGGAGCAACAATGGGAAACATCAAAACTGCCACCACAGAGACAACAAGCCTTTGTGTGAAGCAAATAAACAAACCAAAATGAAAGAAAAAGCCACTATGGTTCTTAAAAGAGGTGGTGGTGAAGGTTAGGAAGAAAAAGATAGCATTTAGGAAGTATAAGGAAACATGGAAGAAGCAGGACAGAGAACCGTACCAGTTAAGGCAAAATGAAGAAGGGAGGAAGTCAGAATAGCAAAGTCCCAAACTGAGGAAAAGATAGTCAACTCGGTTAAGAAGGGAGGAAACCTTTATAGGTACATCAGGAGCATAGAAAGACAAAGGAGGGATAGTGAGGCTGAATAGAATGGGCAGGGGTGGGCGGAGGGACAGTGAAAAGGCAGGGATGCTGAATGAATGCTTCTGCTCAGTATTCACAAAAGAGGAGGAGGAAGGTGCTAATCAATTAACAGAAGCATTCTGGATAGGGGTTGATCCCAGTCCTTTCACAGAAGAAGAGTTCTGAAAAAGTGTGCACAAGATGGAGATTAGTGCCCAAGAGGTGGATAAGCAGAAGGGGCAAAATTCAGCAGAAGGGCAGACAGCAAGGAGAACCAGGGATAAATGACAACCAAGTAAGGGGCTGGAGTAGAACTGTGAAACAGTCTAGGGAGGTCAAATCATGAAAGCCATGTGCAAATGCCAGGAGCCTTAGCAACAAGATGGAAGATCTGGAGGCTGTCATGGTGCAGTCAGACCTGGACATTGTGGCCATCACTGAAACCTGGTGTAATGATAACCACGACTGGGAGATGGCCATACCTGGCTACAACATATTCAGAAGAAGAACAGAGCAGGCAGGAAGGGAGGAGGTGGCACTGTATGTGAAAATGACATAAGGGCCACAGAGATCCAGGAGGAACAAAATGGGGGGAGATACTGTGGGTTAAGCTGGAAAGGAAAATGGGGACAACCATCCGCACAGGTGTGGTCTATAGACCACCAGCACAGGAGGAAGAAACAGATAGAGGAGCTGATGCTAGCCATCCAAGGATGGCAGACAAGAAGTGAGTAGTACTGGTTGGAGACTTCAGTATTCCAGGCGTGGACTGGAGCATCCCAGCAGCAGCATCAACTAGAGCAGATTTATCCTGGACTCCCTTCAGGGTGCCTTCCTCAACAACTGGTCATGGAACCAACTCGGCAGAAGGCAATACTGGACCTTGTGCTCACAAACAGGGACAGTGTGATGGGGGTAACAGTGGGGAGCACCTGGGAAACAGTGACCACCAGTCATTGTAGTTGAAATCACAGAAAGAGCAGAACCAAACCACACAAAAACACGTATCCTGGATTTTAGGGGGCAGACTTTGGGAAAATGGAGATACTTGAAAGAGCATTAAGGGAATGGGCAGGAATCAGGGGTTGAGGAACAGTGGGCAGTATTTAAAATGGGATTACAAGAACAACAGAATTATGCATTAAGCAGGTTAGCAAGAGGAAAAGGAAGAGGAGACCATTATGGTTTTCCAAAGAGGTAGCAAAAGTGAAAACAAAAGATTGCATTCAGGCAATACAAAAGACACAGGCAGAAGGGATAGGAGAAGTACCAGGAGAAGCAAGGGAGGCAGGGAGGTCAGTAAAGGAAGCCAAAGCTCAGACAGAAGAGCACATTGCAAAATCAGTGGGTAGAGGACAAAACCTTTACAGGTACATAAGTGAAAAAGAAAGACAAAGGGAGGGATAGTGAGACTGAAGGGGGAGGATGGGGCCACGTGGAGGATGACAACAGTAAAGCTGACATATTGAACAGGTATTTCTGCTCAGTCTTTACTGAGGAAGAGGAGGTAATGGGTCTGAAGGGAGTACAAGGGTGAGAATGGTGCAGAAATGGACACAAGTCCCTTTACACAAGAAAGGGTCCTGAAGGAACTGGAAGTAATGAGTTGATAAAGCAATGGGGCCAGATGGGGTGCACCCAGGGTCCTTAAAGAACTAAGAGGGTGGTGGCTGAACCTCTGGCTATCCTGTTTAGCCGATCACTGGAAACAGGAAGGTACCCAAAGACTGGAGGACAGCAGATGTAGTTCCCTTATACAAAAGTGGGAACAAAGAGGAAGCAGGGAACTACAGACCAGTCAGCCTCACCTCGGTAGTGGGAAGATCATGGAAGCACTACTGAGAGGAGAGTTGGTAGAACATCTGGTTGTCAATGGACTACAGGACCCAGGCAGCATGGTTTCACCAGGGGAGGTCATGTCAGACCAACCTCATTGAATTTTTGACTGGGTGACTAGGGGAGGTGGGTCAGGGGAGGCGGTGGACATGGCCTATCTGGACTTCAGCAAGGCCTTTGACACTGTGCCACATAGAAGACTATTACATAAACTGGGAATATGGTTGTGGGCAGGACAGTAGTGTGGTGGGTAGGTAACTGGCTGGGTGGCAGGACACAGAGGGTGGTGGTAAATGGCTGTCACTCCACAGAGGAAGAGTGACCAGTGGGGTACCACAGGGATCAGTGCTGGGACCGGTCCTATTCAACATCTTCATCAGTGACATTGCAGGGACCTAGAAGGCAAATTTCACTGTTCACTGATGACACAAAGCTATGTAACAGAGTAGACACACCAGGGTGTAGACAGAATGAGAAGCGACCTGCAGAAACTTGAAGAATGGTCAGGGTTTGGCAGTTGAAATTCAATGCAAAGAAGTGCAAGATAATGCATATGGGCACAAAAACCCTGGCACAATATATCAGTTGGGGGTGAGGTATAGCATGCACCAAGCAGGAAAGAGATCTTGGGGTTATCATCTCTGATGACCTCAGGTAGGAAACAGTGTGACAAGGCAGCAGGTAAAGCAAATAGGATGCTGGGATGTATAGGCAGGAGCATCACCAGCAGGAAAAGGGAGGTCATAATTCCGCTATACAAGACACTAGTGAGGCCCCACCTGAGTACAGTGTACAGTTCTGGAGACCATACCTTCGTAAGGACATAGACAGGGTAGAGAAGGTTCAGAGGAGGGCAACAAAGATGGTGCATGGATTGCATCACAAGTCCTATGAAGACAGGTTGAAGGAACTGAACATGTACTCCCTGGAGGAGAGGAGGAGAGAGGGATATGATAGAGACATACAAGTATCTTACAGGCAGGAACAGGGTGCAGGAAAACACTATTTTAAGCGAAAAAGATGTTCCAGGACTAGAGGCATGGGATGAAGTTGGAGGGAGGGACGATTCAGAGGAAACATGAAAAAGAATTTCTTCACAGAACAGGTGGTGGACAAGTGGAACACCCTGCCAGAGAAGTGGTGGGGTTGAAACAATCACGAGATTTAAGAATGCATGGGATAGACATAAAGGAATTCTGGAGGTCAGGGGTAAGGACAACAGACTTCTAGGAAAACAAACTGAATTTACAAGCTCAAATGGGCAGACTGGGTGGGCCATAGGCCCTTATCTGCCGACACTGTCTATGTATCTGTGTATCTATGAAGAACTCCTAAAACTGAAGGTGGACAAAGCAATGAGCCTGACGAATTCATCCCAGAATTCTAAAAAATTAAGGGAGAACTAGTGACACCACTGACTACCCTTTTAACAAATCATGGGAAGATGGTGTGGTACCTGAGGACTGGAGGAAGGTGGATGTGATTCCCTTCACAAAGTGGGAGCAAGACAGAGGCAGGAAACTACAGACCTGTCAGTTTGACCTCTGTGGTAGGGAAAGTGACAGAATCACTTATGAAGGAAAGAATTGTTGAGTACCTAGAGGCCAGTGGGGCACAGTACCCAAGGCAGCATGAGTTCACAACAGGAAGGTCATGTCAGATGAATCTAATTGATTTCTTTGACTGGGTGACCAAAGTAGTATACCAGGAAGGGTTTGTGAACATGGCCTACCTAGACTTTAGCAAGGCATTTGACACAGTCCACACACAAGATTAATAATCAAATTAACCAGCATGGGATTGGGTCCCAGGGTGGTAACCTGGGTAAAACATTAGCTGGACAACAGGACACAGAAAGTAATTGTAAATAGAGTCCACTCTGAAGGGGTTACTAGTGGGGTACCACAGGGTTCAGTACTGGTTAGTCCTTTTAATGTCTTTATAAGTGACATTGCAGAGGGACTGGAAGGAAAAGTATGCCTCTTTGCATATGACACAAAGATCTGCAGCAGGGTTGATACATAAGAAGGTGTGGAAAGGATGAGAAGGGACTTGCAAGGTTGGAGGAATGATCGAAGTATGGCAGCTTGGATTCAATGCAAAGAATTGCAAAATAATGCACCTGGTAAACAAAACCCAGGACAAGATTACACAATGGGGGAGAGGTAGTAACAACAACAAAAATGGAAAGGAACCTCGGGTAATCATATCAGATGACCTTAAGGTTGGAAGCAATGTGAGAAGGCAGTAGGGAGGGCTGGGGGATACTGGGATGTATAGGAGAGGAATCACCAGCAGAAAACAGGAAGTTGTTATCCCTCGGTACAGACAGTTGGTGAGACCCGTCTGAGTACTGTATCCAGTTCTGGAGACCCCATCTCTGCAAGGACATAGACAGGATAGAGGGAGTCCAGAGGAGGGCAACTAAAATGGTGCACGGTCTGCAAGAGAAGCCATACGAGGAGAGACTAAAGGAGCTTAATATGTATACCCTTGAGGAAAGGAGGAGAGGGACATGACAGAAACTTTTAATTTCTTCAGTGGAATCAACAAAGTCCAAGAGGTAGCATCTTTCAGAAAAGAGATGTGCAAGAACAAGAAGACACAATTTGAAGATAGAGGAGGGTAGCTCAGGGGCAATGTGAGGAAATATTGTTTCACAGAGAGGGTGGTAGATGCATGGAACAGCCTTCCTGAGGAGGTTGTGGGGTCTAAAACTGTGGGAGAATTAGAATGCATGGAACAGACATAAGACAATTCTTGTGGGGTAGGCTGTTGGTTAACTAGGATCTGCAGCTCATCCTGTAGATAGGAAATGGGCAGACTAGGTGGGCCAAGCAGTCCTTATCTGCCATCAAAGTCTATGTTTCTATGTCATGTGATGTCTCAACCAATGAGTTTAAAGGATTATTAATGTCCATTTTATAAATTTGAACAGTGCCCTATTCAATACTTTAGATATCCTGCTGAATCAGTGCACTATCTGCACAACCTCAAACAGAAATCACAGGTTCAAGTCAGACATGGTGAGGACAGCGGACTGAAAACTGGTATACCAACTATGTCTCTTAAAATATGGTCATATTCTATTCAGCTGTTGTAGTACAAGTTTGCGCTGAAAAGGGAGGAGCAGAGGTTAGTATCAATCTTTGCCCAAGGATAGAAAACAATACAAAGAGCTAAAGCTGAGGCCTACAGTACATTAAGAGGTATTTCTTCAGTCTTGTCTCCTTGATCAAACACCAAAACAATGAAATCTGTCAGTTCAGCCAGGCTAACACAGTTGTGGTGTTATGTAATGATCTAAGCCCGCTTGCCATTAGCTATGTTTCAGTCATCTGGAAAGATTCCCAATGAGTTAATGACCTTTAATAACATTTAAGAACGGCTAATTTAATGAAAACAAAATTCAACTTGCAAAGGATGAATGGTTAACTTATACATTAGCCATTATTGGACAGGATCGATAACTGCCTGCAGAAAGCAAGGAAGTCTAGCAGTCAGCTTGTTGTCCGTCTATGAATTTTGTAATGTATATATATATATATATATATATTTATGCAAAGTGTGGACCCAAAATCCATCACATAAATACTGATACTTAAGCTATTGCATACATAATTTTAGTTTATGTACACAGTAAACTCGTCATCAGCTTTTATGTACACAATAGACATGTCAGTGTGCATAGTAGACACATCACTGTGTGGCCTCGCTCACCACCCACCAATTGGACCACCAGCACTACGTCTGCTTTCCGCTTTACCATTCAACATTACGTGAGACCACACACAAAGCAAGACGCTTGCTCATACAACCCAGACTGATCCTGCTTTAACAGAACTATTTTCAAGTTCCTAAAACAAACTGCTGTTTTCATGTAACTCTCCCTGCAGCTCTTTCTGACATTCAGAGTCAGACTGCTCCTGGTCACCAAGATTACTTCTCCTACTCAACTCACTTCCATTCTCTTTCTCAACTTTGCAGCCTTGCACATTCATTTCTCTTGCTGTCATATTCAATGACCTGTCATGCTAAGCACATTAGTTCCTTCTCACTGGCATATTCAGTGAAGGACGTTTCCTACTAAATGGCAGGATTTTTTTGTTAATCATTCTTGTTGACAGCTGAACAAAGAACAAAGCATACAATACATAGAATGCATCACCAAGATGGAATCTCAGGAGTCATTCTGGATACAGCAAACACATAAAGAGTATGAAAAGGCTACCCAAATACACAGGGAAAAAGCTGGCAGCACAGAGTTCGATCAAGTCACAGACAGAGTATGTATGTCGGGTGGGGGAAGGAAAAACTTCCCCTACAGCACAGAAAGTAACTACTATTTATAGATTTCAAAAGCAAACTACAGTGTTATCACAAAAGTGGAAATCATGTACTCCCAATGAAACACTAGAACATATGGGTCACAGCAAAATACCAGGAAGGGACTGACACAGAGGGTCAGGATGAGTCTGTGTGGACAGAGATATAGAACTCACTCCGCCCATTCCTGGTGGGCCAGGGGTCAGTATGCGTAAAACAGGTGCATCACCTTTGGAGTTGACAGATAAAACAGAAACTGAGCCCACATATCTCAGTCATGGATCAGTGTATTTGTGTCAAGGTGTTTCAGACTTTCATAGTGAACAATCTGGGCTAGGGTCACCAGGAGTTCCTTCAAAGAAGGTACATCCTTGGAACATCACCTGCACAGGAGGAGGCACTTAGCTTCCATGCTTGCTCTAACAAGCCAATCCAGATGGGATCTAGGCAAGGTAGGGGCCTCAAGCTTAGACCTAAGTAGAAGGAGGCTGGGGAATAGGATATTGGGGACTACAGGACTCTGCTGATCAAGGTTCTGACCTGATACCAGTATCACTTTATCCCTGGGAAGGTCTAGAGAATTTGGGCAATATCCCATGTAGCTTGGCCACACCTCCAGCTGTTGTCATTTGGGAGGAGATTCACAGCTTCTAATACCGTGTGGGTGCGATATCAGCAGAGAAGTGTCTTATTCTGTAGAAGTCTAATGTGGGGTCCATTAATGGGATGTGTGCCCTACTCCAGCACCATTTCTATTCTTTGTCTGTGATGGGGTGCCCCAGAGGTGTGGCCTAAGTATTTCTAGCTGAGGACCATCGGTCTGGGATATGCTCCTAATTGTGGAGTAGATAGTGCCTGCACAACCTCTACCTCGGGAGAGCCAATGAGGAGGAGTGGTCCACCAAGTTGAGTGTCCTCCTTCAGAGTCTTTATCATAGGGCCAAGGAACTCTGCAGTTGCAGGAATCCCTAGAATCCAGACTGGGGTAGACCAAAGCAGTGCTGCAACTTTTGGAAAGACTCCATCTCAATGAGTCTTGGGAGAAGGACATATGAAAGTGTGGCTATACTGCATGCTGCCAAAGTGGCCAGGCAATGGCCTTACCTCTAACCTGAATGGAGGCAGTGTTTCTTAGGAGGGTGAGCTAGAACAGGTCAGGTCCCTACCCAACCATTTATTGAAAAATTGGCATATGAGGATGGAGTTATGAATGGTGGGATATGGAGTGGTACATGTTGGGCGACATGCTGATAGGCAGGAGGGAGGGTGAAGTCTCCCAAGTATCTCAGTTTCAATGTCTACCCATAAGTGAGGAGATTGAGCTGGATCTAAAAAGTAACAACAGGTCTGAGCTGCCTGGAAGGCCCTGTAATACCCTTTCTGTGTAATGACCTTTTTCAAAGCCTCAGTTTTACCTGCCAGGGAAAGTTTAAGGTCTTCCATTGGTTCAGTTACATTTTAAGCTCATGTAGCAGTGGGATAAAATTAATCTCAGATTTTACCCAGCTGGAGGGATAATCTTGAGGCCCAAGTAAAATATATATCAGAGCCCACTGCAGCCCTTATGTCTGGAATGTCTGATGTAGACACATTTTATTAAGGGCTAGAACCTCTGTCTTCCTTTCATTGATTCAGAGTCCGAGAGAGTAGAGAACATGTGTAAGAGGTCCATCTGGGGCATATACTCTCATGAGCATTGCCCAGGGTGACAAGTAAATCGTCCACATACAGCAGAGTTTTATATTGGTTCTGGCCCACTGTGACTATCACAATTGCAGGTTATGGTGGATAGCCTCTGCAGGAGGTTGTATGGCCAACACAGAAACAAAGTGGAGAGGGATAGCCTTGCCTAGTGCCTGTGCTGGGCTAGAAGTAGTCAAGAAGGTATCGCTAGTGAGAACTTGTGCCAGAGGATCAGCATACATAGCACGGATATACACCAAGAACTGTCTTCCGAACCCCATGTGGGTGAGAGTCTTGTACAGGTATCCCCATCCACATAATCAAATACTTTTCAAAGTCAATGGTGACCACTGCTTGTGGAGAGGGGGCCTGCCTAATAATGGTGATCAAATTAAGCAAGGTCTGCAAGTGGTCAGGCTCAGATGACCACAAACAAATGCCACCCTGAAGGATGTACCAGGGCGGAAAGAAGATGATCAAGCCTGTTCACTATGGCCTTCCTGTAGATCTTACTATCCACTGAGATCAATGAGATCAGGCGGTAACTGATAGGTTTGGTGAGTCTTTCCCTTTTGGGGAGTCCTGTTCTAATAGCAGTGGCCATCGAGGGAAAAGAGCCAATGGAGCCCTGGACAGATGGTTGGGGAGAGTAGCTGGTAAAATTCAGCCAAGAAACCATCTCTACCACGGGCTTCTGAGGTTGAGATTCTTAAGCCTGTTATATTTTGACAACTGATAGTGGAAGTTCCAGTGAAGCAGCCTGCTCTGGCATGAGAATGAGGGAGTTGGAAAGAGGCTACTGCCCACATCTAGGCATGAAATGACTGATAATAATGGTTTAAAGTCCACCATAGCACCATTGATCTCTAAAGCCCCATAAGTATTATATAAAGTGGCTATGTGATGTTTTACCTGCTGTTTACGTAGGTGAAAGGAAACATTGTTTTACCAGGAGTAGCACACTAAGCCAAAGCTTGTTTCCAGATGTGACCTGGGAGGTCAGGGAAGTTAAGTGACTTGCTCAGGATCACACAGTACGAGGTGAGGAGCTGCTTATCACATTTTTTGCCCCCCACCCAGTATCTCTGGTGAAGATAATGTATCGCCACTTCTGCTTTGTGAGCTGTAAGGGCATTGATGTTCATGTGTAACTTCAGGATGTCTTTGTGGAGTTGATAATGGGCTCCTGCCTTAGGGTCCACTTTAAGCTGTCTCTTTTAATTTAAGCTGAGTTTCTATGTCATAGGCTATTTCCCTGCACCTGTTTGAGGCATACCCATGATATAGCCACAAATAGTGGCCTTGAATGCCTCCCATGCGGCAGCTATGGTGGTAGCACCGCGTGTCATTGTGCCTAAAAAGTCCTCACACCATCTCTCTGTAGCCAGGGTTGGAAATTAGGGTTCTGTAAAAGAAGAGAGTCAAGGTGCCAGCTGGGACAGTGGTGAGAGGCCTGACCCAGCAGGAGGTCAAGCAGCACTGGGGCATGATCCGAGATAACAAGAGGGTGATAGGGACTGAAATTGCCAAGGCGTGTCCTGCTGAGAGGTGAGAGTAACATGTCAAGGTGGCCATAACAGCCATGGACCACCAAGTGGGGGTGTAATCCCATACCCACAGATTATGAACCCGAATGATCCTGAGGCCACAGTGAAATGGCCTGTTCTGCCCTTACATGGGGTTCAGGCTTACCATGGTTCCCTGTCACAGAGGAGTCCATCAGAGATTGAAATCCTCTCCAATTATGAGGTGCAGCTGTGAATCATTAAGTACACCACCCTATCAGCCATAGCATGAAAGAAGTTCAGGAAGTCATTATTAGGGACATATAAGTTGCCTACCACTAGGGGCCCATGGGAGCATCAAAATGGCAAAAGCCCATCTTCCTCAATGTCCCTGTCTTTCTTAAGCGACTTCCAGTGGAAAGATTTGTGAACCAAAATGAAGGCACCTCTCTTATTATTCATTTATTTCAAAAGTTTCACCAGGAAAGACATACTAGGCTACTAGCAGCTCATTTCAGATGTTTTCTGGGAGTAAGAGGATGTAGCAAGTCATGTACACCAAATACAATAGGTCAAAGGAGCATATTTAAAAATATTGAAGGCAAATCAGTACAATGGAGACATTCAGTAGATAAAATAGAGATAGGTTAGGTGAGGCAACTACTCTTACAAATATAGAACAGTAAACAGGTAAAAATGGGAACAGAAAGCCAGGGCAAAACTAGAGTAGGGGAGGTCACGGACAGTTGCAGGTGGGAGAAGAAAAGTCACGAAGAAGAGACTTTAAGGAGAAAGCAGAAGAGGCAGGGCAGATTGATAGGAGGAGGGAGGACCAGAGTTTAGGAAAGCAGTATGAGAAAGTAGATTGCCCAACAGTAGATTTTCTAGAAGGAATAGAGAGGAATGGGAGTATTATTGCAGAGAGGGTACTAGGAAGTTAAGGGAGAGGATAGGAGGGATGTAAGGTAGGAGGGCAGAGAACCAAACCAGAATTTAGATACAAAGGAGGCTACAATGGCTTCAGGGACTGAAGCAAATGAAAAGAAAGGCTGAGAGGTAGGGTAATAGGCAGGGGTGATGGCAGGGCTGAGAGAAGTAGAAGTTTGGGATCAAGGCCATCAGGGTTACCATTTTGTGAGGATTAACGACAAGCAGAGATCTATGGGTAGCAGAGGTGGTAGAAGAGATGGAAAAGAAAGATATAAAGGAGGAGAAGGTAGAGAGAGGGAAGATAGAAGGGAGGAGGGTGAGGGGATGAGAGAGGCACAGGTAGTAAAGTAGGGAGCTAAAGGAAGAGGCAACAGAAGAAGGGACAGAGATGAGGGAGTCATGAACCTTGAGTACCAGGAAGGAGACTGGGTCAGAAGGGAAAAGGGAATGGATAACCTTCCAGAACTTGGAGGGTGCTTAATGTTCTAGAGTGCAGATACAACAATACTCAGACTTAGCAAGACTGATGGCTTTGGTACAGGCATAATGAAAGTGTCAATAGTTTGACAAAGTGGCGTGGAAGCCAGAGATCTTAAGAGAACACCAGTCAAGGTCTCTGGTGTGGAGACAAGCCATCATTTTAGCTGTTATCCAGTGAAGATAAGAGCTTTATACTCTTGATTTTCTCAGGGGTGCATGACAATCCCAAACAGGCATAAATTTGGACGGACATGTTGCAGGGCAAGTTCATATTATTGACTGCCAAAAGTGGGGGACCAATCAGAAGCCTTTAGGTCACCGAGAAAAGCAAGCAACTCCAGTGACCCAAAGGACCTGGAGATAGGTGAATTTTTTTTGTTGGGGGCCTTAGGACAATGAATCTTGCACACACTGTAAAACCATATGATGGTCACTGAGGGCATCAGGAAGCATTACTGCATCCACAGTATAATGGGGATGAGATGAGGACCCAGTCTAACAGAAAGCGATTTAAAGGTTTAAAAATTTGGGCATGTGGAGTCAGAACTCAATTTTGTGAATTGTAGTGACTTTACATTTTGAGCAAATCTTCTTGGCCACCACTTCACTATGAATTTCAAGACCTACCCACCCCAACAAAGGTTTCTGGGACTAACGGCAGGTGAGCTTAGTCTACTGAAGAGGCCGAATGGGTGCACATGTGATTCAGGTGTGTCATAACTTGCTTATGCTTAACCGAGGTTTAATCCTTGAACACTCCAGCTGTGACAATGGATATCAACCGTCATGGGGGACAGTGAGTAAAAACATGAAAGAAAGTGTACCATGGAGAGCAAGCAGGAATCTAAGCCTTGCAAGGAGAGAGAACCATGGCAAGGCCAAGGTGATAAAGGCCTGAGGTGGGGGCAGAGAGGGCCGAGCCACACACTCCAAGACTCTGAATGGGCAGACCCATATGAGGAATTCTGGTGGGGAACAGAGAATACCACTGTAGTAACAACACAAACACCACAAGAAACACAGGCGCTACTAATGCAAATAACAAGAAAATGTAGGAGGGCAGCAGGTCCATGGAGCCGGACACCTTACAGTCTCCCGGGATCTGAGGGGTGGCAAATAAAGCTAATCAGAAAGAACACAGAAACTGAGTTAGTATTCAAGTAATACACAGCAGTAACCCTTCACCCTAAACTACAGTCCCTCCTGAAGGATGAGAGGAGGAGAAAGGAGAAATCACCAAAAGAAAAGGAGCCTGACAGTACTCCACTGATAGCCTGGGGCAGGAGCTTCATATCCAACTCTCTCAGGTGTGCCTCTCCTTAAGGGGGAAACGTGAAGCCAGGCAAAGGACGGACAAAATGGATAATGGGTCATACCTAGGAGGCTACTATCACGGTTCAGGAGGGTACACAGGAGGTGAAGGATGGCGGGACAAACAGGGATAGTAAAGGAGGGAGAAAGGACAGGCAAGGAAAACAGGCAAATTTCACAGTAAAGATAGCCTGTAAAGTGTTGTCTTGGAATGCTTAATCTGGTGAGGCAGGACACAGCTGCCACGGACAAGCAGAAAAAAGAAATATACTGGGAAGTCAGACTGGCACGGTGATTTTACAAGGCAGACTCTGTGGCTGATGCCCTTGAATCTGAGATTACAGTTGAAAGCAGCACGCCAGCCTCAAACACAGGGTAGTGTGATGCAATAGGTAAGGCCAAGGTAGGTATATGACCAGACATAAATGGCAGTCTTGCTGTAACACACAGCCAAGATTGGGTAGACAGTGCACCTCACCACCACATAGCCTGTGGAGTGAGACCTGTTAGTCAACTGGATCTGTCGCTCAGGCAAGGTAGAGAAGGCTCTGCTGAAACTGTGCTGAGCCAACACCATGCCACATATAAGCAAAGAGCTGAAGATCCAAGATACAGCTGCCAGACAGGGCATGTCCATCTGCCATAAAAGGGTGAGGAAAAGAACACTGAAGAAGGTAGGAATGGAGGAAGAGAGCACCATGTAACCTATGAAAAAAGAAAGGGGACAGGAGGACAGAGAAACACCCAGGGCCTAAGAGATTGGCATAACCAGTGCAGCTGGGAGGACCCTGCCAAGAGACCCAGGCCAGAAAGGGAAGTTACTGCGGAGTGAATCCCCAA
The DNA here is from genome assembly GCA_016271365.2 of Neoceratodus forsteri. NCBI lineage: Eukaryota > Metazoa > Chordata > Ceratodontiformes > Ceratodontidae > Neoceratodus > Neoceratodus forsteri. The sequence continues at coordinate 276,802,000 of CM057451.1, forward strand.
TGATATAAAGCCAGGATAATCAGTGCAGGGCTGGACTGGAGTAGCAGCAACAGGAGTCCCAATGTATATACCAATAGTCTAAGGGACCCCCCCTTACTGCAGCAGTAACCACAAGTCAACATGCCCGTACAATAAGATGAAAGGAGACCATCACAAACAGTATGCAATTTATAACATCAATACTGTAACCTTGATAAAGGATACCGAGTCTGTGGTAAAGTCCATGGTGAAACACACATCGGCAGCTGGCTATCCATCCCTGGCACAGAAGTAGGAAGTGGGTGTTGGAAAAACAACAGAACATACCCAAATTCATGATGGCAGGCTATGTTTTGGAGCTTGCAGCAGCTTCACAGGGAGGGGCAGATAGGCATTCCAAGTAGGGGAGCAGAATGCATTAGGGCAACAGACAAATAAATGAGCAGAATGCCCAAATAGAGCTTCTGCAGTCAGACCCCAAAACTCCCCTACAAAAGCACACACAAGCGCATCAAAATGATGTCCATGCTAGAAATGGCAAATCAGTCATGGTGAAGCCACCATACAGTTACTCAGAAATGATGTCCATGCTGGAAATGGCAAATCAGTCATGGTGAAGCCACCATACAGTTACTCAGAAATGATGTCCATGCTGGAAATGGCAAATCAGTCATGGTGAAGCCACCATACAGTTACTCAAAAATGATGTCCATGCTGGAAATGGCAAATCAAGCATGGTGGAGCCATCATGCAGTTACTGGCATCAGTGTCTGCTGCAGAAGGGGCAGGGACTGCCTAACCTCTTCAGTTCCCAAGGACCCTGGTGCAGACAGCGGGACTGTGGCTGCAACAATGGAGGCCCAGAAGGGTGGCTGCTTGGCAAGGTAAGGCTGCTGTCCCAGGTGAAGCTATCTTCAGTGGGTAAGATGGGTGAGAGTCATTTGATTGCCTTCAGGGTCTGGGAGAGGAGAGGAGAGGAGAGGAGAGGAGAGTTGGCTGCAGCAAAGCACAGCAGTTTGACTGCAGGAGTCCTGTTGTGTCTGTAGCTCTGTCTTCTGACTAGGGGCTATGGCTATGGCTTTGGGAGCAGAGTTGGGGGTCAGACCGATTAGTCACACTCCTGGTGCGATTATGATTGCGTGTCTTTGTCTTAGGTGCTAGATGCCAGGTGTCATCTTCCCAGGCCCGGGAGCTGATCAGTCCTGTACCTCCATCCATGTTGGCTCACTGTCCCTCACAGGTGGCCCTGGCTGATTAGGAGTTGAGTGATGCTGGGGTGAAAAATGGGGAGTAGAGACCCTGGCCAGTTCTGCTGAGTAAAGAACATCACAGTCTCCAAAGAAGACTACATTATGGGGCACCATTGTGGACTAAACAGAGTAGGGCATGATAACAGAGGTAAAGAGAACCCCTGTGTAGAGCCTTCTGAGCTTCAGTGTAGGCCCTCAGTTTGTTGGTCAGATCCTGGGAGCAGTCCTGAAAGATCATAATTCTATGACCTGCTACTCCAGAGTCCCTTGTTAGTGAGCCCAAAGAAGGACATCTTCTTTGACCTGGAATTGCAGGAACTGGGCCAGGATAGATCTTGATCTCTCACTGGGGTTTGGCTGTGGGAGGGAGTGGAACTCCAACTCAGGTTCGAGCTTAGTGTCTCCAGGCAGCTTCAGGATGACAAGGAGAGCATGGCCCAGAAAGGCAATGGGATATTTCATTTCAGCTTGCTCTGGGAAGCTGTTGAAGCCTAGATTATTACGCTGGCCCCAGTTCTCTAGGTCATCAACCTTAGCATGTAGGGTCTGTATCTGTCTGTCCTGGTCCTATATGATAGCCTACAATTCATGACAGAGGCCTTCTGTCTGAGCCAAATAGGTCTCCAAGGCTGATACTCCATCTTCCAGCTTGTGGACAGATTCAGAGTTGTGTCGGTTGCCAGTTTTATTTCTTTTGGTTCCTGCAGGACCTGGATGAACAGATCTTCCAGATGCTCAGCAGAAAGTGATGACACCATTCTAGGACCTGGGCCACATGGAGAAGTACTGCAGAGTGAACACAACCATCGAGAAAGCTGACAAGACAGACAGTGATGCCCAGAGCCCCAAAGGAAGGTCCAATCCAAAAAGCTAGTACAGTCCCCAGTAGGCAAAATGTGGTGTTATATAGCACTGCAGGTGGGGTGCTGGATGAAATCAGATTCTAGTTCAGGCGAAGGAACTCACAGATCAGGTGGCAGTCTTCCACTGGCACTTGCCATGCCCCTGACAGTTTACTTTTTAAACTCACAATTCAAGTTCTCTTCCTCCTCCCCCAACCCATGGCACCACCTCTCACTTTGCCACTCCCTACCTACCTCGCAGTTCAAACTGTAAAAATAAACAGCTTTTTAAAAACAGAATGACACTTGGGAGTGAGGGCAGTCAGCACTTCAGTTTCTTCCTTCAAATTCTTTAACTGCCTGCAGCGCTGACTTCTCACCACTTATGTCTTCTGGCCAGTGGCTCTTTACCTGTGCTCTCCCCAGTATCTCAGCTTCAAAATTACAGCACTTTAAAAACATTATCAGATAAAAACAATAACCCATACCAAACTAAAGTAAAACTCAATGCTTGCACTTGACACAGCAATAATTCTGTTTTGCCTAAGCGAGTGATTGTGGGATGTCTGGGATTCTGTACAGGACATCACTCACTATATTAGGCAAGCCTGCTGCAAGTGGGTCGAGCCACATGCACAAGACAGAAAAGACACGTGCATCAGCACGTGTTTGGAGTGTCTGTGGTGCAGGCGTTGAAGGTGATTAGACTTTGTCCATTGAAAACCTGTGATTGAAGGTCTATCAGGTAGAGCTGTATTAGGAATAGGAAAATAGATGTTCCCTGCCTTGTTTTACCCACCTTTGGCTTTTCAACCTTCTACTATCACAACTATAGATGGAAATGGTACATACAATGTGATAATAGTTTCATGTATGACTTAATGTGTGTTAACATGGTTGATGTTCAGTTTACTTGCGAGAAATGTGTACTAAATAAAGATTTATTAAATGACACATCTTTATTCAATGCACGTATGATTGAATTAGAGAAAAGTCAGATTGATATGGCCTTACAAATGAATTTAGCCCTCCCAGTAACTTATTTCAACAAAGTATCAATAATAAAGTTAATGAAACATCTGTAAGTCCCAGTGACATCCCTCAGATATCTGCACCCTTACCACTTTCATAGTTGAGCCATTAATGTCTGACTCTTGCAATAGGAAAAGAACGAGAGGAAGATCAAAATGTTGCTACAGATGAAAGTTGGTATGAAATTTAAATTAGTGACCATTTAAAAAGGGCAGAAGAGCTGAAAAATCTACCTTAAACATAGAAAATAGATTCGATCCTTTACTTAATTTAGTGGATGAAAATCTAAACGCTTCTACTATTTCCCTTGATGTTTTGATTGATCATAACCTTGTATCATCTACTGATGGCCCTCTATTATTTCTGGTGATCTTATTGATTTAATGGACATGGTGTCAGTCAATAATAATAATTCTGCTAGCCACTCTCCAGGTAATAATGATAAAAGGCAAGTATTGTATTAAGCGGCTCTATAATAAAATACCTGGATAGAAATATTTGTAATCCTGACAAACAACATTGGACTTGCTCTTCTTTTCTGGTGCTAAGATACAAAATATTACATGTATGCTTCCAAATATTATTTCTGACAGAGGAGTTAATCCAGTAGTTGTTGTTCATGCCAGGGCAAATAATATTGGTAGAGAGATGTGCTCACAGTCAAACAACATACAATTGCCTAAACAATATATTAACTGAGTTAAATTGTGATTTCATTATGTCAGAAATTCTCCTTATTCCTAGAGCCCCTCAACATACGAATTTGAAAATACATCAGTATAATGACTGGCTTAGGAAGTGGTGCGTGTCTCAAAATATATCCTGTATAACTCATTGGGAAGATTTCATTGGTCATTTTGAATTATATAGTGGGGACAGATTGCATCTTAGCAGACGGACTCATCCCTCCTGGGAAACAATTCTTGCAAGCCATTAATCTACATTTAAACTAGTTTCACAGGGGAAGAGATCTGCTTATCTATCCTCCTTAACACAAACCTTGATAATGTAAAGTCTGAACTTGGCACCACACAACATATTTTATTTCTTTAACGCTAGAGGTTTAAACAGTAAAACTGATGAGCTTAATTTACGCATCCAGGAAGACAATATTGATATCATTGCAATTACTGAAACATGAAGATCTGATAACTTAGACTGGGATTGTATTATACTAGGTTTTAAAATCTTTAAACAGAGTAGATCTAATAGAACAGGTGGTGGTGTGGCCTTACTAATTAAAGATGTTAATGATTGTGTTGAAATATCAGATGTAGTCTAGGATGCTGATAATAAATCGAATCAGTATGAGTGAAACTTTTAACAGGTATAGAAAACATTATTTTGGGTGTCTGTTATAGACCCCCAAGTGTGGATATTACATATACAGAAAGTATTATTACGAGTTTGAAAATGCTTGCAGTATGGTTCCATTTATGTATAGAAACATAGAAACATAGAATTCGACGGCAGATAAGGACCGCTTGGCCACCCAGTCTGCCCATTTCCCAACCTGATGGATAAGCTGCAGATCCTAGTTAACCAGCAGCCTACTTCTTCCTCCCCCAGAATTGCCTTATGACTGTCCCATGCATGCTTGAATTCCACCACTGTTTTGACTCCACAACCTCCTCTGGAAGGCCGTTCCATACATCCACAACCCTCTCTGTGAAAAATACTTCCTTAAATTACCTCTGAGCCACCCCTTCTATCTTCAAATTGTGCCCCTTGTTCTTGCACACCTCTTTTTGAAAGATGCTACCCTCTTGGACTTTGTTGATTCCTTGAGGTGCTTGAAAGTTTCTATCATGCCCCCTCCTCCCTTTCTCGAGGCTATACATGTTAAGCTCCTTAAGTCTCTCTTCATATGTCTTCCGGTGAAGACCCTGCACCATTTTAGTTGCCCTCCTCTGGACAGCTTCCATCCTGTCTATGTCTTTGCGGAGATTGGGTCTCCAGAACTGCATGCAGTACTCCAGATGGGGTCTCACCAGCTGTCTGTACAGAGGGATAATAACTTCTTGTTTTCTACTGGTGATGCCTCTCCCTATGCATCCCAGTATCCCCCAGCCCTCCTTGCTACCCTCTCACATTGCTTGCCCACCTTTAGGTCATCTGATATGACTACTCCCAGGTCCCTTTCCATTTTGTTGTTGTTAGTATCTCACCCCCGTTGTGTACTCTTCCCTGGTTTTGTTTCCCAGGTGCATTACTGCACTTCTTAGCATTGAATCTAAGCTGCCATACATTTGACCATTCCTCTAACCTTGCCAAGTCCTTCTCATCCTTTCCACCCACTTTGTGCATCAACTCTGTTGCAGATCTTTGTGTCATCTGCAAAGAGACATACTTTCCTTCAGTCCCTCTGCAATGTAAACATAAAGACATTGAAGGACGGAGTCTAATACTGAACCTACGGTGCCCACTACTAACCCCTTTTTCAGAGTGGACTCCATTTACTATTACTCTCTGTGTCCTATTCTCCAGCCAATTCTTTACCCAGGCTGTCATCTTCTGACCCACTCCCAGGCTGGCTAACTTGTATTAATCTTTTGTGTGGGACTGTCAAATGCCTAGCTAAAGTCTAGGTAGGCCATGTCCACAGCCCTCCCTGATCAACTACTTTGGTCACCCAGTCAAAGAAATCTATCAGATTTCTCTGGCATGACCTTCCCGCTGTGAATCCATGCTGCCTTGGGTCCTGTGCCCTCTGGCCTCTAGATACTCAACAATTCTTTCCTTCAAAGTGATTCCATCATTTTCCTACCACTGAGGTTAAACTGACAGGTCTGTAGTTTCCTGCTTCTGCCTTGCTCCCATTTTTGTGAAGAGGAATCACATCTGCCCTCCTCCAGTCCTCGGTACCACCCCATCCTCCCATAATTTGTTAAAGAGGGTAGTCAGTGGTATCACTAGTTCTACCCTTAGTTCATTTAGAATTCTGGGATGAATGCCATCAGGCCCCATTGCTTTGTCCACCTTCAGTTTTAAGAGTTCTTTCAGAACCCTTTCTTCTGTAAATGGGCTGGTATCAACTTCTGTATCCAGAGTGTTTCTAATGTTTGTTTAGGTACCTCCTCTTCCTTTGTAAATACTGAGCAAAAATATTTGTTTAGTATCTCTGCCTTTCTCAGTCACCCTCTGCCCACCCTCCTCCCTCCCTTTATTAAGCCTCACTAACCCTCCTTGGTCTTTCTTCGCTCCTGATGTACCTATAAAGCTTTTATCCACCTTCTTAACTGAGTTGGCTATCTTTTCCTCGGTTTGGGCCTTTGCAGTTCTGACTGCCTTCCCAGCTTCTTTTGCTTTAACTGATCAGGTTATCTGACCTGTTCCTTCTGTGATTCCTTGTACTTCCTGAATCTTTCTTTTCTCTTGAACCTTCCTGCCACTTCCTTTGAGAACCATAGTGGTTTCTTACCTCATTTCATTTTGTTTATTTGCTTTACACAAAGGCTTGTTACCTCTGCGATGGCAGTTTTATTATTCCCCATTGTTCTTCCACCTCCTCCTTCCGGCCCATTTGCTAGTGCATTCCTTAGGCAGTCACCCATTTTGGCAAAGTTAGCCTCCTAAAATCCAGTACCTTTGTCTTTGTATGGCTTGACTCTATTACTGTGTTTATTGTGAACCATACTGTTCGATGGTCGTAGTTCGCAGATGGCTACCCACTTCTACATCTGTGATCCTCTCTTCATCTCCATTTGAGAGAACCAGGTCTAAGATTGCTCCCTCTTGAGTGGGCTCAATACTAGTTGTCTAAGGCATGCCCCCTGTGGGGCATCTAGAATAAACCACTCTTTGAAGTGGCTGCTGCAACTGCACTCCAGTTAACATCTGGCATATTCAGATCACCCACCAGCAATATCTCCCTTTTTCTGCCATTCTAAGTATACTTTCTATCATTTCCTTGTCCATTTCCTCCCCTGAGAAGAGTCTCTAACCCCTGTGCGGATTGTGGTGCCATTGCGGTCCAAATTTACCCACAGTGCTTCTTCTCCTCCCTGTTTACCCTTTTGTTCTGTTGCTTTGATTCCTTCCTTATGTAAAGAGCTACTCCTCCTCTTTTACCCTTCCTGTCCCTCCTGTAGATAGTGTATCCTGGTATGTTACATCCCAGTCATGGTTTGTGTGTACCATGTTTCTGTGACTGCCACGATATCCAGAGTTCCTCCTCCATCAAGGCCACTAATTCAGGAGCTTGTTACTCAGACTATGGGCATTGGTACTCATTGCTCTCCATTTTTGATGGCTTACCTTCTGTTGCAGCATCCCCACTGACCTTTCTACCTCGGTCTTTTTCTCATTTAGTACCCTGTTTTGTAAGGAGGCTGGGATTTTCCTGCTGCTTATCAGTGCATCCCCTTGACTAGTTTAAAAGCTTGCCAATGAAGCATTTAAACTGACTGCTCAAAAGACTTGTTCCTTCCTGGACAGATGCAGACCATCCTGCCAGTAAATGCTGGTGTCCTTCCAGGTGGAACCCAGTCCCAATGAAGCCAAACCCTGTGCTCCACACCATTTTTTCAACCATTCATTAAACTGCATGGTGCAAAGTACCCTCACCTCACTCATGCCATTGACAGGCAGCACCTCTGAGAAGGATACTTTGTGTGCTACTTGTCTTAGGCCCTCCCCAATTCTACAAAGTCCTTCTGCACTGCTCTTAATCTCATGATGAGCCAAGTCATTTGTCCCTAGGTGGACAATGACATCCAGCTCAGACTTCCGTGCAGCTGTTCTCGTGATCCTGAGGATGCTTCCTGTCCTCCAAGCCATGGCACCAGGCAGGCACCTTACTTCAGTTTTCCTGCTCCCCCAGTTCTATCCCCTAATAATTGAGTCCCCACCAGGAGCTGCTTCCTTTCCTTGTGGTGTCCTCTGTCTCCTTCCTGTGGGCCTCCTTGTGACAGCTGTCCTCAGCCTCCTTAGTCTCCTCTGTGGGTGCATCCATGGGGAGCTTATGCTCCCCAGAATGGTGTATAGATTGTGGAGTGGAACAACTGACTGGGTGTGCCTCTGTTCCACCATCCTCACCCTTCCTGAGCCCACTGTGGTCCAATTGCTGTGCTTTCTTTGCAACCTCTGGAGTTAGTAGTGGTGGTGGCTCTGGTGCTCCCTGGATGGGGAGGTTCCTTCCTACCATCCAGTGTGCTGGGGAAGGTTCCCTACTACTGTCCAGCATGGCCTGAAGACGGCAACTTCCTCCCTCAAGGCAGAGAGTTGTCTGCAAATAAGGCAGCATCTCAGCCTCCAGAAAGACTCCCAGAAGACTGTTGCCCCACAGACATTACATTGTACTACTCCCCACATGTTCATCTACTTTTTCCTTTTGTGTGTGTGTGATTGGTTTGTTATATAGAAATATATATTATACAATGTGTATGCTTATATTGTCAGTGCAGTGTGCTAGAGAGGATATGACAGTGATATGCACCTTGCACTCTTGAGGAAATGATGTCAGAACCCCAGGTATAAAGGAACTATTTCCAGGGGTGGGTGGGGTGAGGGGTGGGAAGGGTTTGGGCCTAAACTTTGCCCTCACAAAACAATCAGCTAAAAGCTCTGACCCAGCGCCATGCATGAGTGCCTTCCTGTCAGCAACATGCCCTACACAACAATTTGACAGAGAAAATACCCTGCTAATCAAACAGAGAAAATCCAGACATCCAAGTCAGACACAGGTAAACCTCCCAGCCCCAAAACAGCCTGGTGGTTTGTGCTCTAAAGCAGTCAGCCCCAAAATAAGTCAGCTGTGCTTTACACTCTTCCTGCACTGAAAATCTTAAGAATTAAGCCAGTTGATTGACTAGTGACACCGCTGATGTAAGCAGGCCTTTCAATGTAGTCAGTCTGCTATGTCTGATTCCAATACATAAAATCTTTCAGTGAAACCAGGGATAAAAACTTAACTTCTCAGCCAGCAGGACACTTTTAAAATGTTGCAAAAATATCCTTCCAAATCCTAGGTCTCAACCCCAACAATCAAGCAAATTCAGTTGTATCTCATCCTCTGGTTATAAAATTACTAACTTTTAATGGAATCCTGCAATTCTCTGCTTAATGCCAATAAGGAAAAAAAGAAACTTTTTGTAGAAAGTGTAGCTCCCCTGCTTTACAATATTGTGCCTTACCAAGTTTCCAGCTCTAAATGGAGTTATAGTTTGTTCTTTGCAGTGTAGCAAGGTTCTTAGCTTCAGACAAATCAAAGTCAGACTGACTGGCTTCTAACTGTGAAGAATGCTTAAGACAGCAGTGATGAAACCCCACCCAGAGCCAACTGATTGACTAGTGACACCTGTGATGTAAGCAGGCCTTTCAATTGGCAGTATGCTATGTCTGATTCCAGTACACAAAATCTTTCAGTGAAACCTGGGATAACAATTTAACTTCTCAGCCAGCAGGACACTTTTAAAATGTTGCAAAATATCCTTCCAAACCTAGGTCTCAACCCCAACAATCAAGCAAATTCAGTGTTATCTCACCCTCTGGTTATAAAATTACTACACTTTTAATGGAATCCTGCAATTCTCTGCTTAATGCCAATAAAGGAAAAAATTAAACTTTTGTAGAAAGCGAAGCTCCCTGCTTTACAGTATTATGCCTTACCAAGTTTCCAGCTCCTAAATGGAGTTATAGTTGTTCTTTGCAGTGTAGCAAGGTTCTCAGCTTCAGACAAATCAAAGTCAGACTTTAGTTTGGGAACATATTCTGGGACAAAGGTTTTTGCCCTTACTAGTGCAGGGAAAAAAGCCTAGCATGCTCTAAACAACTTAACATTGAGCAATGTATTTTAGTTCCTACTGGGGAACAATATTTTAGATCTAGTGTTTCATAGTAGTCATTTAAATATACAAGATATCATTATATAATCTCCCATTTGTAACAGTGACGATCGTTCAGCACAGTTTTCTTAAAACAGTTATTTTTAATAGTAATAATAAATCTATTGTTTATCATTATAACAAAGCTGACTTAGCAAGCATTTATATTGTGTTAAATGGTATTAATTGGATTACATTATGACTTCATCACAACCAGAAATAAGCTGGGATTTTTTCAAAACAAATCATTACACTTAAGAGATAAATTCATCCCATCTTCCATTAAGTATGGACAAAAAAAACTAAGACTGAAACGGTTAACCAAAAATATTCAATGCTTATTAAAACAAAAAGATAAGACATGTGCTATCTATTTAAAATCTAAGATAAATGAGCATTAGTCTTCTTATCTTAATATTCAAAAGAAGAAAATGTATTATAAGAAAGGCAAAAAGAATTGGGAAATACATCTTGCTATAAGTGCCAGTAAAGATAATAGTAAGATGTTCTATTCTTGTGTAAATTCTCTGAAGAAGCCTACATGTCTGGTCAGACCCTTATTGGATGATTCAATACTTTGTCATAATCTATTAGATATAGCTAACATCTTAAATCACAAATTTAGTGAAGTATATAGTCATAAAACAATACAAAATAATATAATAGTGGATGTTACAAATGAATCTCGATCAAATTAACAGATACTATGAAACTTGAGAAACTTAAATTATTAAAAACGAATACTCTTCAGGACCTGACAACATTAGTGGACACCTATTATATTTATTGGTTGCTTCTTTAGCCCATCCCTGTGTATATTTTTTGAATATTGTTTGATGCACCATTTGTGCCCAAAGAATGGAAGTCTGCCCATGTTATTCCAATATATAAAAAAAGATCTCATTCAAATTGGGAAAACTACCGCCCATTAGTCTAACATCATCAGTTTGTAAAATATTAGAGAGTCTAATTAAAGATCTAATCAGTGATATAATAAATACTGTTGACCCGGAACAGCATGGGTTTAAAAAGGGTAGAGGGTGCCTCAGTAACCTAATGTGTTTCTACGAAAATGTTAGTAAAACGTCAACCAAGGCTCCCCTTAGGATATTATTTATCTCGATTTTAGCAATGTGATGGTTCATGGCTCTATAATAGTCAAATTGTTAGACACAAATATTAATAAGTATATTACTGCATGGATAAAACTTGGTTGGATCAAAGGACACAGATGGTCTTGATTAATGGACACTTGTCTGCATTTCAATGTGTTTGTAGTGGTGTTCCTTAGGGGTCTGTTTTGGCCCCTGTCTATTTCTAGTGTTCATTGCTGATTTGACCAAAAATTGTAAATCTATCTCAATAAAATATGCAGATGACGTAAAACTTGGTGGACCATGTGGCAGTGATGAAAAGACATATGTAATACAGCAGGATCTAAATAACATCTTGAATTGGGTCAAAATGCATTTAAACCCATCTAAATGTAAGGAAATGCACGTTGAACCAAATAACCCTCTGGCCACATATATGTTAAATAGATTCCACTCAAAACAACTGTAGATGAAAAATACTTGGGTATATACATATTAAATGATCTGGGGCATAATAAAAATAAATGAGGCATTTAATAAAACAAATAGGGTTATATGGTCAATTAAGAGAAACATTAAATCTAGAGACCCATGGATAATGCTGCCCCTATATACAGCCTATGCTAGACCCAATTTGGAATATTCGTCACAACTATGGAATCCATATAAAAGAGTGAGATCACGTCTCTTGAAAAATACAGAGGAGATTTATTAAAATATTAAAGGACTCTCCAAATGTCCATCTGAACTCTGTTTGGAAAAGTTAAATTTGATGCTCTGATTATTCCAGCGTCTTTAAGGTGATCTAATTTACATGTTTCATATAATTAAGGACCCATACCTATTTATTCAAATGGGTTTTGAGTTTAAAAACAATTTCCCAGATATTCAAAGGGTTGAGCATGGTACAATGATGTTGTGCCATGCACTAATACTATATCTTGGCGGTATTCAAAAGGAAAAAGTCGTGGCACAAATCCCGATGTGCCGGAGGGCATTAGTAATGTATGCAGGCACAGGTAAGGGAGGCGTACCATGCATAACCTGCACAGCCTGATATTCAGCTCAGAATGTACAGAGCCATGCATGCGAACCCCCTACGCCAGTACAAAGTTAAGCCAAAAAAAAGGAACAACTGATGCCCACCCACAGGTGAGCTGCCACATTGCAGGGTGCAACACGGAAGCTGCCACCTGTGGTGGCCACCTGAGTTCTGGTTGCACCTGGTGGTGCCCCCATGCTGATCATGGGCATTTGTATAAACAAAAAGATTAATGTCCTATATCTCTGGTGGTCCAATGGACTGCTATCTGCCCGATCGCAGGCTTTTGTAAAAGACTCCAATATCCCTGGTGGTCCAGTGGACCTCTTTCTGCAATCGTGGGCATTTGTAAAAGACTTCCAATATCCCTGGTGGTCCAGTGTACCGCTTTCTGCCCGATCGCGGGCATTTGTAAAAGCAGACTTCCAATATCCCTGGTGGTCCAGTGGGCCACTCTCTGCCTGATCGGGCATCTGGCAAAAAAGTCCTATATCCCTGGTGATCTGGGTGCCCCTCCCACCTGCCCACTGGAGCCCCACCGCCCCGCTCTCCCGATCAGCCAGTGGGTAGCAGCACCACCCACCTGCCGCCCCACTGCCCACCAACTGACACTCGGTAGGGCTGCATGCCCATTGGCTCACGCTGTGAACTACTGGGCATGCAGCCTTACCATGGTGTCAGTCAGCAGGTGGCAGGAGGGTGGTGTGCTGCCACCCGCCGCTGGCCGGGGAGCAGTGCAGTGGGCTCAGTGGTGGGGGGTACCTAGACCACCAGGGATATAGGACTTTTTCTTTTACAGATGCCCACGATCGGCAGAGAAGTGGTCCACTGACCACCAGGGATATTGGACCTAATTATTCTGCTTTATACAAATGCCCGCAATCAGGGCAGATAGAGGTCCACGGACCACCAGGATATTGGAAGGAATCTTTAAACAAATGCCCACAATCGGTGCAGGGGGCATCGGTCCCTGATGGCTGCTGCCTGGCAGGGCGCCAGGCACAAGTCATCGGGGATTGGTGCACCTGCATGCAAATGAGGCCATAATGACATGCAAATGGCCCCATGTGCACCTAGCATACATTATGGCACCATTTGCATGTCAACTTTTAAATATCATGGTTGCTGTGCATGGCACAATGGACCTTGCACTAGCGCATCTCCATGCTCCACTCTGACCACTTACGCTGGTGCAGTGCCACTGGGCCATGCACACTGGGGTGGCCAGGGTGTGATATTCAAAGCTGCTGAGCCATGGTGCAGCTCCATTGAATATCTCCCAGTCCACACCCTGTGCAGCCAAGTTGAGCTGCACTCCAAGCTTGCACCACAGCCTGGTGCAGTTTGAATATCTGGGCCAATATATTTAATACTAGAGGTTACCCATTACAGAGCAATAAGCCTAAGTTTGTTCATGTTTCTAGGAAAACTATTATACTCAAAGAATCATTAATCCCTGGAATAACCTACCATTAGAAATTGTCACCAGTAGTGACAAAAAAACCTTTAAAAATCACCTTGATAAATTTATATTTAATAGATCAAACTTGGGATACTATAATTGATAAGGTGCAGTTATGGGCCTTATAGCCCCTTTGCACCACATTACCTTGGAAATCTTAGAATAATACAGACCCACATGCTCCTTGCTAAAGTCCATTGCCATTATTCTTAGAAATGTTTACAAACCCCATTCAATCCAACAATGAGTTGTATGTTGGGGCTTTAGCATCAGTCATGATACCGCATCCATGGCAATGCCCATGGCACTGAGCTCACCAGAAATGGACTAACTTCACTTCACAGAAAGTAAAAGACCTACAAAATTCCCATTCAATAAATAAATAAATAATGCTAATGATAAAACCAGGTCCCTGCCTATTGGATAAATGAAAGACACAACAGGGACCTGGTGAAGCAGATATTTATTTCCACTAAGCTGTTGTACCTTGACACATCACTCATGGCTTATGCCACTTGTGAGGTTACCCAAGGTCAAGCAGTTCTTGTAAAGTAAATAATTTATTCCACAGGTCCTTGTTGTGTATTCCTTACATATTCACTGCAAAAACTATGTTAATGTAGACATTGGACTGATGAAATAAAGTGCTCAAAGGAAGGAAATGAAAAAAAACACTAGGGTTTTGGGTCTCCCAAGTCTTGGTAAATCAGTGGTGGGGTGTTCCTTGGGGTTGCAAACCCTAATGCCCAACCCTTCCACCCCTAGCCCATAGTCTCCTGTCCAAAGCACAAGGTACAGCTCCAAGTTAGTGCCTCATAGTGATATACTCTTCAGAGTTAGAGAAGTATAATTCACACATGCTACCAACAGAATTACCTGCATGAAGAAAAGACATCAGGTCTGGCTTCCAGTGACATCATGCAGCCCTGAGCAGCAACCTAGCAGTGCTCCAACCAACTCTGTGATCAAATGCCTCTAAAACTACAGACCTTATATATTAACTTTTAACTGGCTCAGAGCAGGACACCCTCACCACCAGAATCCATGGATGGCAACAGATTCAGCATCGGGGCTTGGACAGTGAGTGCTCACAGGTGTTATGAACCACACATCAAAAACAGAAGGAGGCTGCACCACAAGGAACAAAAGTCTTGGATGGCATGCAGGCCAAACTTTGGGCTTTCAGAAAATAAATGAAATTACCTACCAGTGCTGTCTGGACTGAGATAACATTGAAAATGCACTCTTCAGGATCGATGACCAGCTCTCGCAGCAGGATGGCTGGCTCAACATGGCAGATTGAACCATGCTCTGGCTACATTCCTCTTTTCAAAGTCTATAAGAATGGGTGTATGACGCAGAGTGCAGGGTCCATAGAAATAACCTCAAATCTACAGTCTCCCAAAGATGTTGAGGGCCTAATATGGCCTTCCTTCCCACCATGCTGAGGTTCATATAGCTCCCTCCCAACTTCACCCTTGAACTGGAGTGGGCACACCAGGCCCTGAGGCCGAAACCATCTAGCCCGATGCTTGATGCTTGACCTTGCTCAGTAATTTAAAGATTTTTGAGGCATACAGACAAAGAGGAAGTCCTATATTTGGACTGGCAACAGAAAGTAGTAAAGTGCAAAGACAACCACATATACATTGACAATGACTACTCGGTGGCTGTGATGGTGAGGCAGCAAGTGTATATTCCCTTATGAAGGCTCTTCGCTGTAAGGATGGTTGTTTTTTCCAGAGAGCACACACAGATTTGACTCTGCAGATGAGGTCATAAAGGAACTGGCCTGGCAGGGCATCCCAGTCTCCCACCAGCTACAGAGGCAGTAGCTCCAGTCTCTGGCATCAAAAGTGGTTAAGCAAGTCTGCAGTAAGCAGAGCAAGCACTCATAACAAGTTTTACACAGGCAGCAGTAGGCTGATGTGATTCAACAGATCATTGCTCACCTGCAAGTCAGTTAGACAAAAGCTGCCCCTACTGCAAAACCACAAGACCCTGTAAACTGCTGCCTCCTCCTGTTGGTTCCAAGTATGTCCGGAGGTCTCCTCATTTTCGCTATCCCCTGCCCTCCTAAGGCCCTGTCTGTACTCTGCGTCCCCAGTCTATGGACTGCCCTCCAAGAGCACAGCAAACTCCACAAATTTGGTTTCTCTGTGGAGTACTCATTGTCCTATGATGAGGGTCTGAGGTGAGGCATAATAATTCTCATTTTAAACCATACACCTTTTCAAGAACATCAGATCTGTTAAGACCTGGAGGGTCAATTGGTGATAGTGCTGGATGTTCTTAATGGCCTAGACATAACTCTGGCTTATCTCTGCATTCTGCCAAGCTCTAGTACCCCAAGAATTAAAAGGATCATTGACCACATAGTTACACTTATTAGGGTATCCTTTCTCTGGTGAGTGACTTTAATATAGTCTTGCAGCCATGCTGGGACTCTTTTAACCCCAACCCTCCAGGCAACCAACCACTCATAATTTGTTTAAGAGATTCACCCATTAAGTAGGATGGGCTGATATCTGGTGTACCTTGACCTGCAGCCATGCTGGGATTCTTTTAACCTCAATCCCTCCAGGCAACCTGCCCTCATAGGTTTTTCAAGAGATTTACCCATGAAGTAGGATGGGCCTACATCTGAGTGCACCCTTCATCACCACATATGCAACTTCTCATATTATTTACAGGTACACAGTACCTGCTCCCAGGATAGACCAGTGTTATATACAGGTACAGCACCTGACCCATATAGCTGACTGTAGCATGGGAGACATTATCCTGTCGGACCACACTCTGGTAAGTTGCCACTGAGACCTAGATCTGGAGAGATGGTGACCCAATGGCATTTGAACATCAGCTATATAAATCTACAGACTTCCATACTTGTGGAGAAGAGAATGACTGAAATACTCTGAGATAATTTAGGACTGAGATTGCCCATTCTATCCAATAGGATATTGTAAAGGCAGTCTTGAGAGGGCCACTTATACAGTACACTGCTCTCTAGAAGAAAAAGAAGTGAACACTAACAGATCATAGAGGACACCCTTTGCTTTTTACAAATGGCCCATCAGCAGGAGACACATCAGTGACTCCCCAGATCACAGAAGTGAAGTCAAACCTGAATGCACTCTGCTTACAACAGAGATCTTCCTTGCATAACACTTTACTATCCAATACACTACAAACAACCCCAATAACACATGTAACAAGCCCCTTAATAGCACATGTAACAAGACCCTCAATAACACTGGTAACAGCCACCCAACCTCCCCAACACTGTGGCAAAACATAGGACACAGCAACAAATGTCCAACCTAATGCATTACATAAAGATGGCAATGTCTTGTATACTCCTGAAATAATGCCATCTCAGGGTTGAACACTCTACCCGAGAGGTGGTGTCCTGTAAGACAGTGGGCAGCGTCAAGATGGGATGGAACAGGGTGAGGTGAGGTATTTGGGAGGTGGAGAGGAGGAGGGCAGCTGCAATGTAAGAGGTGCTAGCTGCACATTCAAGCGGACTTGATAGACCATGTAGCCTGTTTCTGCTGGCAGACTCCATATGTTCATGTATGTGTAATGGCCACTCGCCTTCAGGCTTCTGGCTTATGACTTGTTATTTCCTTGTGTACCACACTTTACGATCATTTATTCTCTCTCTCTCTCTTTCTGTCTGTAGATATATATTTATATATATATCTTATTATGTTGTTATACCCAAGTATCTCAATTATGCTCCCTGTACTCTGTAATTACACTGTGTTGGCCTGCTGCCTTAATTGTATCAACCGATTGCCAATATTGTTTTACCACCTTGTATCCACCCACTAAAACCTGTTTATTAATTGTACTGTATAAACCTGACGTGCCCACCCTTGTATATACCTTGCTGTAACTACCTATTGTTGAATCTCTGTTCTGTTGTATCCTGTAACCTCCCGGTCGTGCCTGAAAATAGTCATCTCTATGGCTAGTGCACCTACCTGGTAAACAAAAACTAAATATATATATATATATATATATACACACACTATATATATATATATATATATATATATATATATATGATATACAATGGTGAGCTGTCAGATAAATTATCTACACAAGTGCTGTCTGACCTTGGTAACCTCACGAGATTGGTCGGTGTCCGAGGTCAAACAGCACAAGTGTAGATAAATCATTTATCTGACAGCTCACCATAGTATATTTCATTTATGTAATAGGGATGCTTTCTCTGAGTGCAGGAACATTTGGTTTTGACTGTTTACTTTTATTTTAAATGATAATTTCTGGGAGTTTTGGTTAACTTTCCTAGAGTATGTCCGCCTAGCATAACGGTTGCTATTAAATGAAACACCACTCATTTTGTAGAAAACTCTTGCTGAACAAATGTCATGCTCATAGTACTATGCTACCTTTTCATTTTAAAGTTATTCACATTTGTTTGTCAAAAAAGGAAAATAAAATTGAATTTTATGCTGTTTTTGCTAATTATAAAAAACTAAAAGGTATCTATAAATGAAACACCACTCATTTTGTAGATATTTTGTGCTGAACATTTTCATGCTCACAGTACCATGCTATCATTTTTGGTTTTAAAGTTATTCACATTTGTTTGTCAAAAAGTGAACAAAAATGTAATTTTCTTCTGCTTTTTGCTAATTGTAAAACCTATAAGGTATCTATACGTGAAATACCACTCATTTTGTAAATAATTTTGTGTTGAACAATTTTGTGCTCATGGTACCATGCTATCTTTTCATTTTAAAGTTATTCCCATTTGAATATGGTTAGTACTACTTCTAAGGCCAAATATTCTAAATGAATTCAAAGAGATTTGTAACATATTATACCATGGACCTCGGACTCGACCAATGAGAACGGCAGGCTGGCACCTTACCTCCGTTGTAAATCCTCTGATAATCACCACAAAGGTGCCAGCCAGCTGCATCTCTTAAAATCATCCGACCCAGGAAATTCAAACCGAGATCCGCCATGTTGAAACCTCACTAACCGCAGTCTCCGATTCACATGACATCCTATTCAGCAAAGCACATCACATAACACAACCTCCCTGAAAGTGGATCTGCACTTAAAAACCCACATGCTTGAGTATATATTTCCTGTAACTGCTGAAACTGCACTCACCTCACATCAGTGTCCACTCCGCACTGTCTGCCTTCCATCCTGCCATAAGACTCCCACTGCACCTCCTGGTTCCCTCGTCACTGTCTGCGATCCACTCAGTCTCTGCCCTCAATAGTTTCAGGCTACTCACTCCTCCATATTAAAAAAATATATTTAAAAACAAAGAAAACATGCAACTCAGTCACTTTCTGCTTGCACCAGAAACCTAACCCGAAAGTACCGCGTAATGCGACACAGTCACTTTCTGATTGCACCAGAAGCCCAAACCAAAGGACACACTGTGCCGTGCGTCAGCGAGGTGCAGTCACATAGTCATTCTCACAGCCGGGCTCATCAGCTCCAGTCTCTGCAGCAAGTAGCTTGAATTTGGCGCCTCGATAGCTCATATGAATCAACTAGGGACTATTTTCTTGTGCAACAGTATTTCTTAATAAAATGCATTTTTTACACAGGAAAAATAATTTTTTCAGCTTAAATCTATACCAAGATGTCATGGTATATTGCAATAAGCCACTTGGGGTGTGGGTTATCAGAGGATTTACCATGGCTGTTGAAGATTTACCCACTCGGCTGTGCCTTGTTAGAGAACCACACCAGCTGTGGTAATCTAATAACCCACACTCCCTTGTGGCTTATTGCTTAAGTAACTGTGTGAGTATTAATGGTCACTGTATGTATAAATGTATTTATGCATACAATGACACAGATAAACGTATTATCAACTGAATATATGTTCACCCTGTTGCATAAATATAATGTATCAGATTGCCAGCACAAATTGCAGATTGCAGTATAATGCACACTCAACTGTTTGTGCTGCACTAGTTAGAAGCACTAGCACCTGAGTGCAAAGTTAATGTATTCAGCATTGAAAAAGGGATGATTACATGAATATTCCACACAGAACGATATTCAGTGACTTAGAAATGTGCTAGCTGCATTTAGTGTGACTTAGCACACTGCAAATTAAGGCCTGTAAAAGCAGGTTTTAACCCAAGGCAAATCCAGAGGTGGGAGAGGCACCACAGCACACAAAAAAAAATGGCACACATTGTGTGCCTAATGCAGGCAATCGTGGACAATGAGGAGTTGGCTAGTGCCCTTTCTGGGCCCTGCACAGGCCCTGGAGATACTATGCTGCAAACAGACAGTACCAACCATGAGCCACATCTAAAGTCCTCAGTGATGAACAAATCGTTGGTCAGTACTGGCTCAACAGGCATGACCAGCTCCATAAAGAGACCCACCACAGCATGCAATGTCCATAGAACTCAAGGGTCCAGCTGCACTGTTTACTGTCCACTGGAACCTTCCAGATACTATGGTGTGACTCCACTGGTATCACACAGTCTATCACCTCACACTTGTTGGTCCAGTTCCCAGATACACTGCTGGTTTCTTCTGAAGAGTTCATTGTATTCCACACCAAACAGTAGAATGAACAGCAACTATCCAGCAATTCTATTAGATTGTACACCTACAGGTCATACTAGGTGCCACTGACTGCACCCATATTGCCACCTGTACCCCGGGGCTGGGTGGAGGTCTATGTGAATACAGAGGGTTTCCACTCCATTAACTGTTAGGTGGTGCGTGATGAAAATGGGTGCCTCAACAACGCCCTGGTAATGCCCACAATGCCTTCATCTGGCACATCTCCACCCTGTGCCAGAGGTTTGAAGATGGGATGTACCTAGTGAGCACCTCAGCAGTGAGTATAAGGCCAAGGGTACAGGCCCAAGGCCTCTCCTCCCCACCATAGCTGCCACTGAGGTCACTAACCAAACCCTTTTCCTACACAGGGACAGTGCACATCCCTGCATCCCTGGCTGCTAACACCTGTGCTACACCCCATCCACTGCAGAGGAGAGGAACAACTTGGCACACTTCACTACATACAGTGTCTTTGGTATACTCAAGACAATGCTCTTGACTGCTCTAGTGGTGCCCTATAACACACTCTTCTAAAGGCCTGTGCCATATTCCTTTCCTGTTGCATACTACACAACATGGCACTCAACCATGGGATATGCTTGCCAGCCCCAGAGGGAAATGTTGCAGTGGATGCAGAGCCAGTGGATCAGGAGATGCAGGAGAAGCTCAATAGGCATGACTGCAGGATAGCCATGAGGTTCAGGAAGTATCGATACGCCTCACTGCTGGCCTTTTCAGACCTAGAAGGTGAGTACAGAGCACACAGAAATCAGTGATGTAACAAAATGTAATACAAAGTCCCAAATGAAGTGCAAGACAAACAGGGATTAACAAAATAACAAGCTGACTCGGTGCTGGAGGGATAAAAGGGATTAAAAAATAAGTTATCCAAGCAGGAGGTATAAAGAGATATGACAAAAATAACAAGCCATCCAGCCAGGGAGGTACAAAGAGGAATGAAATAAAATAAAAAGTCATCCAGACAGGGTACAAAGGAGGATGAAACAAATACAAAGCCATCCATTTTATTTTTATTTAAAATTTGCTAGCAAGTAAAAAAACATTGGACCACATGGCCTTTTACAGGCTTGACCTGGGTACATATGAGCAACAATAACAATAATTAATAAAACATAATACAATAACATAATTAACAACAAAATACAACATTTTAAAACATTTACTAACTTGTATTCACTCCTTGATTGGCACAGACATTGGTGCCTATGCACAAAAAAGGGTTGTCTACACACAGCATATCTCAGGTGCACAGGCAACAGTACACATGAATGCCATGTTGCAGTGGTCCCATGGTGTTCACAGCCCAGATGTACACTCGATTCCCTGGCCCCATGGACAGCTATGCCCCAGGGTGGTCTGGGGAAGAGACGGGATGTGCCCACACTACACACCATTCACAAAGGCACATAGTGCTGCACACAGGAGGATACAGGAGGGTGCCGGATATGGCAGTGGGGATCCTGCCACAACTGCATTACATTTCTAGCTCTGAACACACAGAGCCCCAACCCAGTCCCGTATCACTGTAGTCGCCCCACAACAAAGCCCCCGCCGGGTCCCAAAATACTGTTGTCACCTCCCCACATCAGAGCCCCCATGCAGTCCTGCAATAGTGTTGTCACCCCCAACATCACAGCCCCGCCTGGTCCCATAATACTGTTGGCACCCCTCCACATCAAAGTCCCTGCCCAGGTCACGGTATGATAGATCACCCTCCACACACATCAGAGCCCGACCTCGATCTGTTGTGATAGATCATCCCTAACCATGCTGCTGCCGCACACACACACACACACACACATCAGATCCCTGGTCCATTATGATAGATCACCCCAACACATACATCTGAGCCCCAGTCTGGTATGACAGATCACCCCACACACACACACACACACACCTCAGCTGAGTCCTGGCTCCAGTCCACAAGCCAGTGACATTGCCCCACCCAAAGCCCCATCCTGAGGACCCAGTCCAGTATTTCACAGGTCAACCACCCCGATCCCAGCCCCCTGCTCCTCATTGGTGGTTAGAGCTCCCCAAAGCATAACAACACCACCCCCCATCTCCTGGACCTGCAAGTCGGTGCCACCAAGATAGACATTGAGTAGCACATCCTCCACACACTACCTCAGCCACTGCCATTCAACTGATGCTGGGAGCATACTGTCCATGGGCAGCATGCCCCAGCATCAGTTGGACAGTGGGTACGAGGGGTGCTGCTATCCAGAAACCAGCTCTGAGTAAATAATAAGATTCTTGTATGTCTACAGTGTCGGCCAAAGAAGCACCTACACAAGCAGGAGTAATAATGATAATTTATTACAGTACTTATGCCAAGCATGTGACAGTGAAAATCACAAGGTAGATGGGTTTCTCACCAGTCTCCTGAAGAATGTACAAAATCTCCAGAATTTCCAAGATCTCCATGAGGAGCTGGGTTACATAAGGTTATATACAACAGATAACATCATAGCAACAGAGATTAACTCATAGTTACGGATATGAGAAACATCATGTATTGGTTCTATACTATAAAAAAATTGTGTAAGACATTCTTCATTGGACAATGACTTAGGAGACAGAATTACTAATGCATATAATGTGAGATAAAGGATTTGTCTCCCTCAACATAAAGCTTAGACAAAGAAAAGTGCTGACTGGCCACTACTACACGTGGCATATTTGCCTACATGTAAGACACAAACTACATATTATATGAGAATATAAGTGTGTACAGTAATCAATGATGATCTATAAGAGTCAGCTTATCAATGATTAGGTTGATTATATATGGAATATATGTAAAGACAAATATAATGCATTATAGTGAGGTATAATCATGCATGATATAATCCTATAAAGGATGTAAACATTAGCATATATTAGCAGCAAAGCACATTCCTGGCACCCATGCTTATATGATGCAGGGTTTTATTTAACTCTAAAATTGTTTAGCGTTTTGCTCATAAAAGTGCTAAAACATTGTGAAAATGCATAGCACCTGCCTCACTGTGTTTAACAAACATAACACTTCTAGAAAACCTATATAAATACTTTCTGAACAGCTAGTATTGTCCCAAGAAAAACTGTTAATCAATTATTTAAAACCCTGTGATGGGTGCTTAAATCTACATGTTAGTGCAAAATAGCAGTATAACAGTATAATGGACCAAAATACAGTGTAATGTGTATGTGGGACGATAGGGGCATAGGGGTCAGTGTCAGTGGCTCATCAGGTTGCACACTCACCTCTGAGGCCGGAGATCAGAAGGCTGTGGGTTCTATCCCCACCAGGCACTTGGGTTAATATCCCAATATTGACACTATAGTGCAGCATGAAGAGTGCTGCACTCCTGGGGTGCAGTCTTTGGATGAGACGTTAAACATTTGGTCCCATATGCCTGTTCTGGTGATAGTTCAGGTGGATGTTAAAGATCCCCATGGCACTTCTCGAAAACAGTAGGGGAATTTTTATTGAAATCAAAACAAAAACATAATGAAATATGTACAAATCAATAATACATTATACAGAAACATAAAAAGAAAGATACAAAACATCAATAAATATAAATTCATGCAAAACCTCAGATCATAAAAATAACTTCTAACTAACCTCCCATTACAATAATCATGAAATTAAAAAAACCACTAAACCAAAATATACAAAACAGTATTTCATCATTCAAAACTGAAATAAAGAAAAAAGTAAAAAAGAAAAGGAAAAACCTTTCATATGAATACTCTATATTAAACCAACTTCTTCCTCCCAACTTTTTGTTAATGATCATAACAAAAAAAATTTTCTCAAAAAAATTTTTTAAAAAAAAACAATTAAAGGGAAAACATGGAAAAACTTAAGAACAAGTTAAATGTTGATTCATATGAGAAATAACCCTCATACCTAGGTAAAATTAAATAAACCCATACATTCCCCTAAAGAGGTCCAAAAACAACATTGTATTTCATATGTTCTGTTTGCTTCAAATGGCATAAATCTGAACATAACATAAAAATAACTCTTCAGTAGAAATCAATTGTTGTTGTAATAACAGCCTGCATCTGCTGATCCACAACCAATATAAAAATGGCCATGTATCACTCTTAAGGTACTAAGACTATCTTTAGGCAAAAACCTTCATGAACGCATAGAACAGTAATTCTAAAGATGGCGGTATAAGAAGCATATTTTCCATCGGTTTTAACCACATGCCAAAAATTAATTGCATACGGACACTGAAAATAAAGATGCAACATAGTTTCCAATTTTAATTGGCAACATTCCCTTGGCAGTAATGATCCTGTAAACTTTTATGCTTCTGATTGCTATGGACGTTCACCCTATTATGGAGTCTAACCAAACTGTATCCCAAATATGTTTTGGTATACGCTCATCCATTATATAGGCGAAATTTCTTGTTGGTGAATCAAAGAAAATCCAGAAAATGGTGAATTGAAAAACACCTTTGTAAAACATCCACATAAAGGGCTTTCCTAGCAGTATGTCCAACCGAGAACCAACTTATATGCCATAATTTCATTTTATCAAACACACCTTCCCATCGCATAGCCAATCTTGGCGTCTTTTATTCTTATGGTGAAAGGAATTTAATCTCCATTCTGAAAGAACCTCAGACAACCGCTGGTTTACAAAAAACTCCCAATTATGTGAACAGCTAGTCATTAATGGTACTAGGTTACAATATATAAAAAGTAAAGAAAAATAATACTGGATGAACCATATAACCCCTCCGCCTGTACTGGTAAATATAAAACATTCTGTCGTATTGGATTCAATCGACTCCCCAAAAACAACTAAAAAACAGCCCATCAACGGTCTCTAGATGTCGAGGTAACAAAAAAAATGTAGTTCAAAACAAAAAAACAGGAAGCAAAAAGTTTTAATCATATAAATTCTTTTCAATTTAGACAACTTCCATCGGTTCCAACCTGCTACCATCTTTTGTCCCTTAAGTAAGGCTTTTGCTAATTATATTCTGCCATATCAGAGCCTCCAAAATAAACCCCAAGTATGCGACAAGGAACCCTATCCACTTGAATCCTCCCACCATTTCACTCATGCTTGGGAATCCACTAAGATGCAAACAATGTGTTTTCTGCAAATTAATCCTAGCTCCTGTAATGCTACCAACTCCTGTTATTAAAGTACATGCTGTAATAATAGAATCACTGTCTTTCAAAATTAAACATAGATCATCTGCATATGCCACGATCTTTGTAAAATTCCCAAATTCCTCCTGTCTCCCTACTTCTAGGAGACCTACCCAGTAATCTTAATAATGGGACCAATACAAAACTGTATAGAAGGGGCTAAGCGGGCACCCTTGACTTAACTCCTCTAAAATCTGATGTCGGAGCCCAACCTCCCATTTTCATATAGTAATACATACGCCAATGCATAGCATAATTTCATCCATTGAATAAATAATGTCGGAATACCATAAGCTTCAGACACTTCCACAAATAAATGTGAGAGACTTCATCAAAGGCTTTGGCCTGATCCAAACTCACCAAATACCCTAAATTTGAATCCACCAAGCCTGTCTCATTCTGATATTCCATCAATTCGAATCAGCAACAATGCTTCAGTGATTCGTCTGCCAGAACAGAACAATATCGATCCCTACTTATAAGATCTGGCATAACTAAAGATAGTCTATTCTCCAATAATTTTGAGAAAATCTTGAAATCGACATTCAGTAATGTAAGTGGCCTCCAATTATTAATATCAGCCTGATCCCAGATTTAAAAAGAAAGACCATTAAACCTTCATACATTTGCATAGGCAAAATCATGTCAGTTATAAAAAATTGTATAGCAATACCAATATTGTTGGCATCAACCATACAAAAGTTTGTATAACTCACTTGCTAAGCCATCTGAACCAGGAGAAACATTTGGTTGCAAAGATACAATCACATTTCCTATTTCTACAAAAGTAAAGTCCTGAAGTAATGCTCATTGCCAATTCATAGATAAACTTGGAAGGTTCGCTGACACAAATAACTGATGAAATTTATTAGAATTCACCACAGGTACTCAAATTTCTGTTCAATATAATTATCAACTATTGTCATTATACCTTTATTATCCCAAACCTTGTCACCAGAAGGGCTAATAAATTAACAAAAACTCGTTTCTCTCTCCTATCTTTACAGGCCAAAAAAGATTAACATATGCAGATTTCCTTGCATCCCAAAAGACTGTTCTTTATGTAACGTGGAATATCTATCATATTGATATCGAACCATAGAACTTTAACCTGAGAAATTTCATCAGTCAAAATCCCTCCTTCCTCCCATCTTGACAATAACTCTCCTAACAAATTCCTAAAAGAAAGATACTCCTCCAACTTCGTTCTAGCCTGTGATTTTCCCAAAGCCTGAAAATACCCTATCAAACAGTTTTTTAAGATCTTCCCACCAACATCCAATATTATCATATAATTCAAGAGTTGTAATTTTATCTTGAAGGACAATCTTTAATTCTTCTTCTATATCTGGTAATACTAAAGAGAAGTGTTGAGTCTCCATACTCCAGAACCTTTCATCATCTGGGTGGATTCTCAACACTTATTCCTATCAAAGTGTGGTCAGAAGTTTCCACAGGCATATTCTTAATTTTAATAACCGTCAAAGTTTTTGTACAAATATAAAATCTATTCTTGAATGCAAAAGACCCTTAGAAAAGTTGATTTTACTTTTAAACCCCTTTAGCGTGTGCATCTACTAAACCTGCTTGGGAAAGAACATTCTGCAAAATAATTTATCGCAATATTGTTTGCCCTGCTCTGTTCGCTGATGAGAATTAATATTAAAGTCCCACAAAAAAAAACTGTCTACTACTGTATAAGTATGGTTGTATTTTTTCACTAAAACTATTCTTTGTGCTTTTGTCTGTGGCTCATAAAAGGAAATTACTCTACATTGTAAACCATTACAACCCCATCCAGTAACAAGATTCTCCCTGGTTCAACATCTACTAATCGAAAAATCTGAACATCCTGTGGTAAAAACCTATCCCTATACCACAACAGGTATCTTCCCCATGGACCAATATGTCTTTCCCCAAGGCCAATCTATGGTAGCCTGAGTCACCTCACTCTGAGTATGTAGTCTAGTGTCTTGCAATAAAAGACATCATAGTCTAATTGTGATAACACTCTGAAGGTCGCTAATCATTTAACTGTAGGCGTAATACTATTAACGTTCAAACTTGCTATGTGCAGAGAAGATGGCTCAGGGAGGGGTTTGATTATTTTCCCACTAGATCTTGTAATCCTCTTTGTACATCCAAACCCTGGGCCTTTTGAGGAGGTAATTTCTGACCACCGTGTGTCAATACTAGACTCCTGACTCCTATTCACATCGAGTAAAGCACACTCGTTATCCACTTGGTCACCCCAAGAAGAAAACATAGAGAATCTATTGGCTAGAGAAGACAGAGGAAGACCCTGACTCTCAAGCCTATTCGTGCTCTCTACCTCAGACTGCAACTGGGCCTCCTCCTGGTCCAACACTTCAGACTGATGAAGTACTCCACTAACAGAAGGGACTACCAAATGGCATGTTTCTAGCAGAGAAGAGACCAACAAACTCCTAGTGTCTCGCTGAGGAGAACCCTGTGGAGTCACGTAGGGGTTTCCGTTCTTCAGTTCTGGAATGTTCTAAGGAGGATTGGACTCCATATATTTGGGCTGGAAGAAATCCCTAACTACAGAAGGCAGGGCTATGGGTGGTACTGGGGTCCCTCTCCTATCCCCCATACCCCCACATCCTCTGCCCCATCTCCTACCTCTCCTAGATTATCTGACTCAAACTCAGTAGAATGAAATGGTCTTCTAGCCTGATACAAAAATATTCCTGATCTGAAGCAGCATCACTATCTTGCGTAGCCCACAGGAAATCAGCGATATTGTGGCCTCATCCCCACATAAATGACAAATCGGAAAGCAGTGCAATGAGCAGCAGTGTGACCTAATACCCCACACAAAAACACTTTACTTGGTCATAGGAGTATTCAAGTGTTGCAAGGAGCCACATCTGTAACAGCTCTTTGGCTGGCCTGCATAAAAACAATACCCTGTCTCGACCCAAGAAAAAAGAGCTTGGAAGGTGTTGAATACCTTCTTCCATTTGGTTAAGCTGTACCGTATTGTCCACCCCATCAAAAACCATTCTCATCTATGATAGGCTTGGGTTGATCATACACAAAACACTTTTTCTAGCCAAAAATAATATTAGTAATGTTAACTCCCTCATTCCAGAAAAAAGTAGTTACTGTTTTTATAAGACAAAAGAACCTCTGTGCGTAAACACTGAGGCAAGGGTTACCCAAAGGGCATTTGGCTGGGAAGCCAAGTTTCAAGAAAATACAAAATCACATATGCCCACACAATGCAAAGCATCATGGGCTGCATATAGCAAATCACCACAGAATGTTATCTGGTTCAACTTTAAGCAGGAACATGCGGTGCCGGAAGGCTCCTCACACAATTTGAAAAGTTAGCATCCTTTGCAAATTGTATGAGAGGCCTTCGGCACCATGCAATTCTGCTTAAAGTTGAACCAGCATAACATTCTGTGGTGATTTGCATATGCAGCCCATGATGCTTTGCATTGTGTGGCATGTGTGATTTTGTACTGTTTTTATAGTTGGCTTGGTAATTGGAATGGCTATAAAATCCCTCCAAACTTCAGTGTCTTTCACCTCATAACATTTTTCCAAAATTTATCCAATGATTTCATTGTTAAAAATTAACGTCATATGAATGATCTCCAGGGGTGTATGAGCATACACCTCCGATGGTGAAAACTTAATGAGTCAACCAGAAGAGTTTTTCCAACCCAAACTCTGTCTGGGACTACAGGGCCTTTCCTTTATACCTGAGCCTAACCAAAAAATGCTGTCTTGCCGCCTCTGCTGGCTTGTGGAAAAGACCGATATGTTGTAGGACTAGAGTCCTTCTGTGGAGGGAATTCCTCCCGATGTATGACCAGTAATAATCTCCTCCAGTGGGACAACAACAGGTTCAGGTTGTGTCGTATCCATCTCACTCTCCATTCCAGGTCTGTTTTCTAAAGCCATAGTATCCAACATATTGTCATTACCTACAATTCCTCCTGTATATTAGATATTATACCGGGGATCTATGGGTGTCTTCCACCAAATTACCCTTATCCGAGGAAATGCTCATCACCTCCCTCTGCTCCTCACTATACAAAGATTCTGTACTTACTGACCCAGGCAAAGGAAATTGAATCAGGAATCCAACGTCCATCAGACCATAACCATCCTGCTTGTCGCAATGCTTTTCCTAAAGTCCAGTCAGGCAAAAGAACATCCACTATCCATTTCTCCGTGAGATGTATGGGGAAAATCGGATCAAAATTCACATCTTGGCAGAAGTTGAAGGTGTTACATCTAAGGGTATCCGTTGACCTACGTCTTGCGTGGACTTGCTGCAGATCACTTCTGCTTATTGCGTTCCACCTCAAGCTGTTGGCGGCATGTTTGAAAATCATTTTCAGCCAGCGTGATGAGATTTAAAAGTTGTGATTTTTCAACTCCAGCTCATTCTGTAACCTCAATTCAGCAGTTGCTTCCTCCATATCTATTGCAGAAGAAGTATTCTGTTCCAAAACAACAGCATTTTCATCGTTCTTTTTGGGACCACCTTCTCCCATGAATATTGAAGGCTGCACCAAAAGCTCCTGTGCCTCAGAGGACACAACCATCCTCCTCCACTACCTCCATCGAACTGAGGTCAACCATCCCTGCAGAAAGACAGCGCCACCTGCCTAAGAGTAGAGAATTCCCCGGTGCCCTGGCCAAATTTCCCTCATTCACTAAAAATGCCACCAACAGCTTACTCTGGTTCAAAATCTGTTGGCGTTTCATCTGTATCCCTCTCCCCAGGTCGAGCCTGAAAATAGGCAGATTCTGCTTAGTGCACTTACCAGGACAACAAAAACTAAATAAAAATAATAATAAATAAATAAGTAAGTAAATAACCCAGGTGCAACAGTCCCATCTTTGTTGTCCTAATTGCAAAAATGGCAATACAACAAAAGATGATGGTTAAGCACCATTCATCTACAGGCCCGAGGCCCAAGCCTGATAGAGGAATTTTAACTGGTCATGGTGGTGTTTTAGGGTTTTCCTTAAACAACAAAATGTAATTATGAGGAAAATGTTAGTAAACATTGTACTACTACAAACATTTGAACTGAAACTTCACAATGGGGTTTTCAATATCAAAACAATCAGTAATTACTGATATGTATCCGATGTGTATCTGTCCTATTGGTAAGAGACTGGAGAGACAAACTGAAGTTGTCTGTATGGGTATTAAAAATAAGTAAAACTAAGATACAGCATCAAGATAGTTACGACTAGAATTAATGGCATATGGTTCTGGGACGGGAACAGGTGTGATCACAATATAATCTATTACCTGTTATGGGAGTAAAATATAAATTAGAAAAGTTCCTTTACATAACTTTAGTCCATATCAGAAGAGTGCATAGTTGGTCACCACACAATGCTCCACATCAGCAAATTTACCACCTAGAAGGATAGCATTTTTCAGTTGGTAAGTCAGACAGGACATGAAATTTCATTGTCCACAAGCCATAAACTACAAACAATTCCAGGGATAAATCCAATGTTTCTTCAAATGTTAGATGAAGATTCATAGTTCAAATTAGATACATTTAGATTTTCCAAAGGTAGATCCAAATGTTCAGGAGGCTGCAGTATTTACAGAGGCCTCAGCAGGAGTGCATTAGATTGCACATTGAGTTTAACAATGGAATAATAACAGTGTTCAGTGGAAGATGATCCACGGCTGCACAAAGTGTAAAAGTTTATGACAGTGCTCAGTTTGTATGAGGTGCCAGCCAGGCTTGAAAAATAAGCAATGAAAAAACGGATTTCATGCTTGTAGATCAAATGAAGAAGAGTCTTCTTGCTGAAGTTGGGGATTGCCCCACCCCAGACTTGACTTCACAGTATACATAACAATGAGCTTAATTGTAGAATCTGAACTGGCTGGACTGAATACAGTTTGATAGTTCACAAGAAGAAGCCTAATTTCAATTATTAGGCCAGTATTCACAAGTTGGAAGATGTCACATCTGCACAAAGGTTACAGTCCTTTCAGGTATGACAATCAAAGTTTGGAGTCGAACACGATTCCAAGACCTCATGGTAAGCAAGTGAAGGAGGTGGTTTAAAACTTTCACGATAAAAGTTCCCATCAAGATGACCAATAGAATGGATGTTTGCCAGACGATCAGAGATGGATGTTGCGGATGCAAATGTGGCAATAACACTGTGAGAGTCACAAACATAGCTTCCTGGATTGTGCAGGAAGAAGTTTGAAACATGGAGCAATACTGGTGTGTGTGTGTGTTGACATTCCCAAGGTTCCATGCCATTGGCAAGGAATAGTACTAGATTCAAATAAACATTTAACACATGCAGTAGAAGTGCATTTGAGCAATACCACTGACCCATACATCTGTCATGTATGAGATCAGGGATATGCCCTAATTCCAGATCCTGGAAGAGATTACTGAAGGGTTATAAGAACATAATAGCTGTAGGCAGTGCAAAGGACTTCCCTAGCTATGAGATGCTCATCTGTGTCCTTAATGTAAGCAGAAATTAATTCATTAATATTAACCTTTGACAGGTCA
Source organism: Neoceratodus forsteri (assembly GCA_016271365.2). Taxonomy (NCBI): domain Eukaryota; kingdom Metazoa; phylum Chordata; order Ceratodontiformes; family Ceratodontidae; genus Neoceratodus; species Neoceratodus forsteri. The sequence goes on from CM057451.1 coordinate 276,833,857, forward strand.
AACCCCTTCACAATATCCTTAATATTGTAAATGTAAATTGCTTTTCATGAGCAAGCCCATATATACCATGCAATATGGGAAGTATAATATTATATTTCATACTATCATGAACCTTTAATATGTGCTTGAATAATGGCTATATCAGTCCTATTTCAAATAGATATGTCAGAGCCAAATAGGCCTGGGGCTAAACCTGTTTTTGTTTGTTTGTCTTTTTGTTAAATTAAAAAGAAACAAAAAAAAAACCTAATGCACTTGGTAGGTTTCCTGTTATAAGATGTACCACTAGCAGTCAGGATATGAAAATCCTATATGTGTGTGTGTGTGTGTGTGTGTGTGTGTGTGTGTGTGGTGCTATCGGTCCCTGTACAGGGTCATTATTGAGTACCTGAAATGCTGCCAGGGTATCCAATAACAACATTTAAAAAAAAGTGGGAAATTTTTGTTGTGAAACATATAACAATAACAAAATAGATGATCCTCTTTTCCATCCCTGGTTATACCATAACCAGGCAAGATTGCCCTTCTAGGGGTGGTGAAGTAGCAATTTCGTCTCATCCACCATTCAATTCACTAATATCCTTGTCACATCAGCCCCTAAGGCATGAGGCTCTCATACTTAAACTATCCTACCCTTCTCTATCCCTATTTTTGTTGCAGGTGCTTACTGCCGCCTCCCTCCACCACCATCACGAGCTCATTAGTAACATAACTTCTCTTACCTCATCTGGCGAAACTTATATTATGGGTGACTTCAATCAGAACTGGCTCTCCTTCCTTCACAAAAGCCTGCAACCACATAACCACCCTAAACTTAACCCAACTCATTCTGGATCCTACCCATTTAAACCATAAAACTGGCAACCACCCTTAATTGATTGGGCCCTTCTATCCTACCCTCACCATGTTGGAAAATCTGGTCTATTACCTGGCCTTGAGTGATCACCATATGACTTTTCTGATCTGTAAAGTCCACAGACCCAAGACCCCCGAAAACTATTCTCTACCGCTCTTACAAATCTCTAAACCTCCCACTCCCCAAGATCTAGTCCATACAAATTGGGATCCAATTGCCTCAGCTAATACTATTGACGATGCCTTTGATTACTTTCACGATAGATTCCTAGAGATTTGGAACACTCAAGCCCGATATGGTGATCCAGGGTCAGGATAATCATCTTCCGTGGATCACCCTGAACTCCTGGGGTGCCATAAAGCCTGGGATCTGGCATGGAAAACCCATAAAATATCTCAACTCTCCCAGGACTATGAAATCTACTGTTCCCTTCAAAATAAATGTACCAAAGCTACTTGCCTAGCTAAGTTGAACTACTTCTGCTCCACCTTCCAGACTAACATTAATAACCCTTCAAAATTCTGGAAGGTTATTCATTCCCTTTCCCCGCCCTCCTCCACTCCAACCCTCCTAAATATCAATGACATTCTAGTTGCGATCACCTCGGAGTTGCCAATGAATTCAACTCTTACTTCACCTCCCAGCCTCTGCTCTGTTATCCTCCCTTCCACCTCCTCTATCTGTAGCCCCTCACACCTCCCACAGCCTTCCTCTCCATCTACCTCCTTCTCCTTCTCAACAATCTCCCCTCTGCTACCTTGGATGCCCTGCATGCAGTCAACCCTGCTAAAGGTAGCTCACCTGATGGACTAGACCCTAAGCTCTATCAGCTCCTGCAATTGTTGCTTCTTTATCAGCTCTCTTCAACCTCTAGTTTGATACAGCAACTATCCCATCAACCTGGAAACACACCACAATACTCCCCTGCCCAAGGGTGGGAATCCTACCTCGTCTGCTAACTATCGCCCTATATCTCTCCTTCCTACCTAGCTAAACTTCAGGAACACCTGGTCCTCTCTCAACTCTCCTCCTTCTTTCTGATTCTAACTTCTTCACTCTGTTCCAATCTGGGTTCCAGAAGAACCATTCCACTATTACCTCCTGATTAGGCTCACTAACTCTTTCCTCTCTGGGATGGATAAGGGTCAAATCACATCAGCCATTTTTGTCGACCTTGCTAAGGCCTTCGACACTGTCTTCCACCTTCTACTACTAACTTCCCTCTCCTCGGCTGGCTTAACCACCCCTGCCCTAAACTGGTTCAGTGCCTACCTAGTAGGAAGGACCCAGTCAGTCAGAATAGCTGATTCTATCTACCCCCTCTCCCCATCCATACCAGCATACCACATGGATCCATTCTGGGCCCTATTCTTTTCTCCATTTCTTGAATGACCTTCCCTCAGTCTGCTCCTCCACCTTTATCTGCATGTATGCCAACAATACTGTCCTCTATTGCTCAGGCCAATCCACTGTTGATGTTGAAACCAGACTTCAGCATGACTTTTACCAAGTTCAGTACTGGTTTCCTCCCATCAACTATCTCTCAACCCAAGAAAACAGTCTCAATGACCTTCAGCACTAGGCAGAGACTCTCAGGCTTGCACCCTGCCCTCCTTCCATACCCTTGATGGGGCAATTCTTGAGGATACCTCATCCTTTAGGTACTGGGGTTTGGCTTGACCAAAATCTCAGCTTCTCTGGACATGTGGACACCATCCTGAAGAAACTGTGCCCGAGCTTGGTGCCCTCTACAGAAACCGTAGCTGCCTCCGCTACTGGCTAGGCATGAACTTGTCCATAAGATGATCCTACCAATCTTTGACTACTGTGATGTAGTCTACAGTGCCACTCCCAAATCTTCCTTACACAGGTTGGACACCCTTTTAACTCCTTCTGTCACTTCACCTCAACCCCTCCTCTACCCATCACTGTAATCTTTACCACTCACTGGCCTTCCCCTCATTAAAAATGCTGCCTCCTCCACTGCGCCAAATTTGCATCAACATTTTGGTTTGAAACCCTATCTCTTACCTTAACTCCTTCTTTTCTCCCACCCTTCCCCAGCCCACTCCTGTAGATCTTATGACCATCATCTAATGATTGTGCCATGTTGTACTACAGCTACAGGCCAGTCAGCCTTCTCTCATCTCCCCCAAACTTTGGAATGTCCTTCCCATACAAGTTGCCTCTCTTCTTCCCTTACTCCATTACCTGGCCCTCCAAAACTTCTTCTCTCCAAATTGCAACTGCAACTAACCTCCTCCTTACCTTACCCCTGTAGTGCTATATTTCTGTCAGCTTCCTTACTGCTATAGCTCTACTCATATGTTTGCATTATTGCCTCTGCAAGTTGGAAATCGCTGAATAGTATGACGGCACTGATTATATCATTACCATGTTGTGCTTCACTTGTTCTACACCAATTTGCACTGAGTATGTAATGTACTGTTAATCGTTTTATAGTCTATGTACTCCCTGTACCCCTCCCCAGGATGCACCATGAGACAAGCAACTGTTGTTCAGTGTGCCCTTCCTGGTGAAACATTTCAAAAATAAAATAAATAAAAATCATTCCAAGTTTTAAAGGGTAAGATTTAAAATCACTGTAATGTGCATGAACTGCACATTATTAACTAGGCTTGAAAGTGGCTATTAGACCACTGTGTGGGCCAGGGTTCTGTTTGGGCGCTCAGTATCTGGTGTCACAAATTATGGGGCATCATAGGGTAAAACCTTAAGGTCTAATGGTTTTAGTGCCATTTAAATTTTGGATGCAAAATTCCTGATTATCAATAAAATGTAAACAGGGGTCCAGATCAAGTCTAGCTGCTAGGATTGATCCAAAGCAATAATCATAACCAGGACCCCTACTTTCTGCGGCACAGTGGGACCAAGTTCTCTTGACAAGGGCTACCATTTGCCGCAGAACTTCTATGGTGGTTTGTACTTTTGTGAAGTTCTGCGGCACTAACAAACTACCACATCACTGTGTCAGCTTGTCATCCTGACTTCACTTTCATGGCAGTGGATATAGCAATCAGGATGGTGGAAAGCACAGTAACACTAGTTCAAAAATAACAGACTTATAAAATAATTTTATGCCTAAAAAAGCAAAACAAATGTCTCTCCCTTAAGGTCCTAGCCTGTTGCATAAATGACATATGCAGAGGAAATCTTATGTGATAAATAAGGTAGTTCTATATGCCTGCTATCTATCCCACTAATGAGGTTTCCACTGTCTATCACTTATATATTTGTATGTGATTTCTACACCACTCATGAGGTTCCCACTGTGTATCACTTATATATTTATATGCAATCTGTAACATGCATACAAATATATGTGTGTGTGTGTGTGGTGAGAGAGACAGAGATACTGTATATGTGTGTGTGTGTGTGTGTGTATATATATATATATATATATATATATTTTTTTTTATTTCCATGAACTTGCATCCTCATTCATACAGGTCCCATTAGAAATGGAATAGAGGAGTTATTGCAAAACTCATTTTCATGTCAACCTGCTTTCCCTGACACACTGCGTAACACCATCAGGCCATGACACGCCTGTGAACCGATTGTGAGATACAGCTCTCCCCATCACAATTTGTCCACCGTGTGTGACAGAACACTGCACCATACCTTCTCAGGCTCTGAGCAGTGACGTGTTCCACGAATCTTTGCGCTGCCCAGCCAGCTCCCAGAGCTAATCTCTGAACCCGAGTTGCCGGCACAGAAACACAGCATGCTACCCTCTGGCCCAACAGCTGTCCCTGCACATAACATTTCTCCATAACTTTTAGGTGATTCTATCAACCAATGACAATATGTAATCAATAACCCTGGCAAAAATGCGTACAGGGCAATTATTTATTTAAGAGTCTGTTCTTTCAACAGGTCTACACATTATTATAATCCACTTTTGGGGCATAATTACTTTATTTTTCTTAAAATGACAGTTAAATTTATTTTACCAGTTATTCATTTCAGATGGCATCTCTATATCTTAAAGGCACAAATAGGTTTGCAAAAGTGAGGTATGAACTTAACAGGTCTGTGCTATTGACAAGGTTTTGTTTAAGCTGGCCCTTGTGCAATAATTTAAGACTGAAAATTGTATTATGCTGTAGTGCAGGTTGAGCAAATATCACCATACCTGATGTGCTGTGCCACCGTCTCTGGCAGTGGGAGCTGTGGTAGATAAGTGACTGTTCATTTCTGTTGCAGAATGCAGTAATTTCATTAGCTAATATATGATGTTATAGCAATGATAACATCACATTCTGAGCATATAGGGGTTTGTATATAAAAGAGGGACGGAACCATATTATATGGATAGAGAGAATATTAATAAAAATCACCAAGAAGAGTGAATTCTGCAGCACCCAGAAGTTCTATGATGAATTGCAAGTTCTGCACAAAATTCTGCAGCCGCAGAATTCTAGGGCCTTGATCATAACATTCAGTAGGGTCTCACTACCCTCCTGGACAATTAACATGTCTTTAAGGACTTTAGTGTAAATTCTGAGGATGCAGTTAGATCATGTGGGCTTGTGAGGTACTCTGCCTAAACAAGCTGTTTAGGTTTAGGTCACTGGTTCTTATCTGCAGGACAATGTGCAGTTTTGGCTTGTAAGAAGATCCATACTTCTAAAACAAAGAAAAATAAGCATAAAGCAAGAATCTCTCTCTCTGGAACCTAAAAGGAAAGAGAAAAAAAAACATAGTTAGTTTAGTACTATTCCACCCTTTGGGTATGGAAAAGTAATTTAATCTCCTTTAAACAGTTTCATTTGATTGGCATGTAGCCATATATCAATGACTCTCTTATTGTGAGGCAGTCTAACATGGTAGACTGCTGGATTGAGTTTGTTTACAATGGGATAGGGCCTGTTGTTGGGCCTTTCCCATACATTATGCAACAAACAAGTGTACCCTTTGGATGTATTGTTTGAGTTATTTAACATATTTATCTACTGATACTCCATCAGTAGTAGCAGTACTCAAGTCCAGAAGTAAGTGTTCTAGGAGTCTCATGGGCCGTCCAATCATGATTTTAAAATAATGGTACACAATGTACCTGCAGAGGTGTCCCTCTTATTGCCATAAGAGTAAAGGCAATAATGAATCCATTCTTTGGGGTTTTCCTGAACAAGTCTGGATAACATAACTTTGATCTGCCTGTTAGCCCGTTCTACCTGTCCTGATGACTGTGGGTGGTAAGGGATGTGAAACTTTGTTTTACCCACAATAAATCCATAATATCCTGCATTACTTTGGCTATAAAGCTGGCACCCTGTAATCAGAATCACCCTTTAGGGTAAACCCCACCTGGGAAATAGCTAGTTTACCAAGACATTTGCAGTCACTTTGGCTGTGTTGTTCTTTGTTGGGATAGCCTTGACACATTTAGAAAATAGGTCGGTGATCACTAGTGCAAACTTTATGTTGTTCTTAGTGGTTGGCATGGGCCAATGTAGTCAATCTGGATGTTGTTCCAGGGCCCGAATGCCTCTGGGGTAACAACTTAGCATTTTTCTAGCTGGTATAGGATTGTTCTGTGCAGATCAAACAGTTATTGATGTAGTGTTCTACATCATTTCTCATGTGGCCACCAGACAAAAGTTTTCAGTCTGTCTGGTTTTATTGACTCCTGGTGTCCACCAAGTATCATGTACTTGGTAGATAAAATCTACCCTCAGATGTTCAGGAACTACCCATAACTTTTCAGGAGTGTTACAGCAGTGATACAAAATGAGTAGGCCATCACTGGATAGGTGAATGTCATTTTTCACTTTCTTATAGGGCTTATTTCTGAAAGATTTTCCTCAGTTCCTTTATCAAGGGACCTATACACTGCCCTCAAATGAGGGTCTTTCTTTGTGCAGACACTAGATTCATGGGCTCAAAAAGGAGTTGTGTCTTTATTAATGGAAGCAACACGTAGTGTAGCTGGGACAAAGGGAGTTTTCATTTCAATGTATCCTCTCCTCAGTTGTAAACAGCATAAGGTTCACATTTACAATATGCTCGAACCTTATGAATTAACAATTTGTATTTAAACTGGCTACTGTGATGTACACAAACAGGTCTCTATATTTCACAGGGGTACTATTAGAGTATTGGAAGTTTGTTTTCTTCTAAAAGAAATTCAGTCAGAGAGGAACAGACCCAGTTGGAATCTATAATAAAGACAGTGTCTGCAGTGCCTCAATTAGAGTACAAGGCTGTTTGTTAAACTGCAGCACTTAACCCTCTCATGGAGTGCTGGTATCATGTTACCTAAGGAAAAAATCTTTTATTCCTCTCTTAACACACGCTGTTCCTTTCTCAAGTACATAAGCTCTGTAAACCATCCACAAACATTTGTGGTAATTATAAGGAGACTCCTCACCTCCCTGCTTTACATTTTATTTGCCAGGCATGTTTTAACAATACCCATGAATTGTACATAAATGATGATGCTGCACGCTGTCATCACTAGGATGTATAATAAGAATTCCAAACCCTGCTATCTGACCATTGTTGGTAGGTGTGGCTGAGTCATCAGTCAAAACATGACACACAGTGGTATCCTTTAACACTTTATGGAGTTCTGTCAGAAAGGGCCCTGGAACAGGTAGGACAGGGGTTGAGAGAACAATCATCCTGTAAATTATAGGCCATGGGCCAACAAGGATGGAGTTTTGGGAGGAAGGACAGTGATGTCATGATCGTGTAAAATGAGAGAAAAGTGTGTAAGTTTGGCATTGGATACAGAGTCATCTTTGACTCAAAGTTAGTGGGCAAATGATTGCAATGCAGCACAATGGGTGCATATTCAATGATGTGCATAAAGTATCTCACTGCCCAGTATGTAGCCAAAGATTCCTTTCCCAAAGGCTGTATTTCAGCTCCACTGGGAGAGCATCTGGGATGTATAAGCAATGGGTCTGATGTGCCCATTGTATGTCTGGCTAAAACTACTAAAAAGACAATAATATCAACATTACAATATCTTGCACCTTCTTGCCACAAGTGTCTGCCATTGTCTGTGCTGGAAATAACCCAGACTGTTCCTGGCTTGTGCTTGCTATTGCAGCCACAGTATGGGATGACCAAGGTGTCACTGGTGGAGGGATTCTGCATCATGTGGAGGCAGTGCTCGCACTATCAGGGGTGCCTGCACAGTGGAGAAAAGTGGTGTGCAAGCTGCACATATTCTCCAGCTATGGATTATTGTTCAGTAGCTATCATAGAAACATAGAAGTTGATGGCAGATAAGGACTGCAAGGCCCATCCAGTCTGCACATTTCTTTTTCTACCTTATAATGTGCCATCGGCCTTTGCTCTGTCAATGGCCTATATTCATACTCATCTGTATTGCTCCCTTATGTCTATCCCATGCCTGTTTGAAGCCCTGCACTGTATTTATATCCACCACTTCTTGAGGTAGGCCATTCCATGCATCCACCACCCTTTCTGTGAAAAAGAACTTCCTCACATTCCCCTTAATCTGCCTCCTCTAATCTCATGCTGTGTCCTCTTGTCCTGCTATTTTTCTTATATTGAAACATGTTAGACTCTTTCACCTTGTTAATGTCCTTAAGGTGTTTGAATGTTTCGATCATATCACCTCTCTCCTCCTTTGCAGTTGGGTAGACATATTGAGCTCCGTTAATCTGTCCTCATATGTTTTCTGATGCAGTCCCTGCACCATTTTGGTTGCCCTCCTCTGGACTGCCTCAGTTTGGTTAATGTCCTTGTGAAGGTGTGGCCTCCAGTACTGCACGTAGTACCAGATGGGACCTAACCAGTGTCTTGTAAAGAGGGATTATTACCTTCCTCTTCTGACTTGTGATACCCCTACTAATACACCCCAACATCCCCAGCCTTACTTACTGCTTTAGTGGTATGCTTGGATGATTTCGGTTCATCTGTGATGACGATGCCCAAGTCTCTTTCTTCCCTTGTGACTGCCAGCAACTCCCTCCCAACCTATAGGTGGCTTCAGGGTTTCTCTTCCCTATGTGCATGATCTTGCACTTCTTTGCATTATACCCCAGTTGCCACTCTTCTGACCATTTTACTAGTTTATCCAGATCTCTTCTCATTCTGCCCACCCCATCTGGATCATCTACTCTGTTGCAGATCTGGTGTCATCTGCAAACAGACAAACCTTACCTCCAGTCCATCTGCAATGTCACCAATGAAGATACTGAAGAGGACTGCCCCAGGACTGATCTCTGAGGTACCTAACTTGTGACTTGCATCTCTTCTGACCGTATACCATTTACCACCACTCTCAGTTTTCTGCCCGCCAACCAGTTTGCCACCCAGTTGACCAACTTCTGACCCACCCTGAGCCTACCCAGCTTATTAACCAATCTTTTGTGTGGAACAGTATTGAAAGCTTTGCTGACATCAGGGTAGGTGACATCAACTGCTCCCCTTGGTCCACCACTCTGGTTACCCAGTCAAAGAAATCTATGAGATTAATTTGACAGGACCTTCCTTTGTAAACCCATGCTGTCTTGGATCCTGTGCTGCTATGTATTCCAGATGTTGCACTATCCTTTCCTGAAGGAGTTCCTCTATAATCTTGCCCACTACTGAGGTAAGATTGACTGGTCTGTAGTTCCTTGCCTCCCTCCTGCTACCACTCTTGTGGAGTGGGATCACATGAACCCATCTCCAGGCCTCTGGGACCTCTCCTGTGCTCAGAGACTCACTAAACAGTTCTGATAATGGCTCTGCTAGTTCCACCCTTAGCTCCTTTAGTACCCTGGGATGTATGCCATCAGGTCCCATTGCCTTGTCTACCCTGAACTTATCAAACTCTTATAGGGCCTTTCTTTTGTGAAGGGACTAGTGCTCACCTCCCTCCCTGTGTCCATGGTGCTGAGCTGTGGCCCTGCCCTACCTCTCTTTAGTAAATACTGAGCAGAAGTATCTATTTAGGATATATGCATTTACATGGTTCTTCTCCTATTGCTAAGAACCTTTTGATCTTAGCAATACCTCCTGTGGACATTCTTCTTTCACTAATGTATCTATAGAAAATCTTGTCACCTTCTTTTACTGTTTGTGCTAGTGTTTCCTCTGTTTGGGGCTTTTCCTGCCTTACTGCCTTCCTGCTTCCCTTAGGAAAGTTTAGTATGCCTCCATATCTTCATCCTGCTGTGTTCCCTTATATTTCCTGAAGGCCAGCCTTTGGTTCTGACCTTTTCTGCTACTGTTTTTGAGAACCAAAGTGGTTTCCTTCTTCTTTTGCACTTCCTTTTCTCTCTAACACAATGGATGTTGCTTCAAACATTGCATCCTTAATGCCTGCCCACTTTGCCTGTACCCCTCACCTGTATTTCTTTTGCCAGGGCAAGCTTAACTCTGTTGGCCATCTTATCAAAGTCAGCTCCTCTGAAGTCCCATATTTTGGCTTGGAATGGTATGATTTAGTTGTAGTGGCCAAATTGACCATACCATGTGATGGTCACTGGCCCCAGGTGACCTTCTTCAGGGGTGGAAAATAGTACTGAAACAGCTGGCAGCACAGGTTCAGAAATCAAACCTGTTTCACCCCTCTCAATGTGGCATGATGCTGAAAATATCACAGCCATGGGCTTCCAGGAGTCAGGGTTGTCCCCCCATCAAATGTAAAGTGGATTTCCCACCAGAAGGTTGCTGGATGGTAGCAACATTGTTTTTAATGTGACAGTTTAAGTTATTAGTGGTCTGCATGTGCCCAATGCTGTTAGCATTAGGAAAACAGCACATGCAATCCTGTCAGGGAGGGCTGATGTTAAATTACATAGGGAAGAATCACAACATTTCACATAATTAACAGCAATGTGTTCCTTATTCAAGGGCACTCTAGCATAGTAAACATTGCTAACTTCATCATCAGCCACTGACTTCATAACATTAGACTGCATCAGCCTCATTCAAAAGTACGGTAACATCAGTTTTAATGAGACTCTTCTGTCCTCAGAAACACTAGTCTTACTGATAACATTATGAATCATGCCAAAAACCTCTGGAATGTTTTCTTTGGTTAAGGCAGCAATCACAGGTCCCTGTGATTGCATGATCCAACCTCCATGATTTGGTGGTCGGCCATTTTGGATTAACTGATGAACATCTTGGGTTTCTGTATTATGATCATCATCAAATGACCATTAGAGGCCATCTTGGAGATGGCAGGGGACACAATGTGATGGCATGTGTCCTCCATTTCAACACTCTAACAAATCTCCATTTTGTGAATCACAGAAAACAAGTGGGTAGCCTTTGTTCTAGTCCACCCTCAGCACACTGTGAGTGTTCAGAATCATACTTTTAACATCAGAAGAGCAAGGTCTATGGGCATTACAGTGGTATGCCCTGCCAATACCTCTGGCCGATGGTGCAAGTTAGCTATTTCTGACTTTTTATTCCTACATTCTAGCTCCACAGATGCATGAATTAGCCACACTGTGAAGTACTTAATTTCAGATTGCAAGACTTTCTCTTGTGTAAAACTTGCCTGTTATCAAGAGAAGCTCTATCACAGTTTATATTCAAAACATTCACTTCTCGTCTGCGTTATAATCACATAATAAATCACACTGCTCAGTCAAGGTCTGATGTTGAAATACCAGCACGTTAACTCTTTCAGCATTTACTACCGACATCTTATCCTAAGTTCCTCATTTTCAACACGTAAGGTATCGCTGGTGTTAGCCAGAACACCATTCGTTTGAAAACTTTTTTCTAATAAGTTCTGCCTTTTCACATTTATTTCCTAATGCATGCAGTTCCTGGCTGCTTATGTTATTAAAGAAAAACTCATTTAACAAAGACTCTTTTGCTGAAGAGGGATTGGACCTGACACTGCAGTCCTTCTGCCCTTTTATATGGTTAGCCTTTTTCAGACTCATTTCTGCTTGCAAGCAGCATTCTCAGATGTCAAAACAGATAGTTCATTTAAAACTGCTTCAAAGCATGTAAACAACTTGCTTTATCCTTCAGGATGAACTCTTTGGTACCATTTTTCAATTTACTATAGTATTCAGATATATCCCTGAAAGAACTATCACTGGATTTTGGTGTCTTGCTCCACCCTATGGAACCACCTCAAACTTTCCTCAGCTTGTGGCTGTCCCAAACCCCATAAATTGATCCATCACAGTACTCCTCTGCCCTGGAGTTCCTCCTGGACAAAAGACCAGATTCCATGAGGTCGCTAAGCTGTATATAGTGTCTTATCTGAAGGATCTCGATACTGTATCCCTGGTACTGCTCTAAGCTTCCACAAGGTGTTTATTTTGTTATGTTACTACTGTATAATCTATGCCTTACTACGTTTCGTATGCTATGTTGAATCTGTAATCATACTGTCCTCACATGAACTGTAACATGTCTAATTTGTACAATGTTGTTTTATGTACTTAAATCTGTTATCCCTGTACTCTCTCAGGTCGTGCCTGAAAATAGGCAATTGTCTTGTCTAGTATACTTACCTGGTTAACAAAAGATAAATAAAATAAATAAATAAATCAGCAAAATCTTCCCAACCACCAAAAGCAGTCTGATATTCTAAGGCATACAGTACTGATTTTTTAGATATGTCATATAAAATGAGAAACCCTTAGCTATCTGTGGATCAAGGACTTCATTTGCAACTGTAATTCCTAAGGGCACACAGGCAACCTTCATAGTATGTGGACTCCTAAATTAGTACAGACCCACTAGGATTTGAAACCACAAATAAAAGCAGTCTATCTGTCTGTTGGATCTCTTTACAGCTGTGTGTTCCCACAGAGAAAGAAGAGAAAAAAATTTAAACAAGATCACTACTCAGAGTTGAATATCTGGAAAGAGGTTTGTTTTGTCTGCACCAGGGATGCACAACAGACTCAAGAGTTTTAAACAGAAGTCACTCTCAGCTGCTTGTCACTGGGGATTTCTCACACAGTGTTTTAATTTACAGAGGAAATTAAAATGTAACTTGCTAACACCCGACACCTGCCAAACAGTCACCATTTTGTTATCCAGAAACCAGCTGTGGTATAAATAATGAGATCCTTGTATGTCTACAGTGTCAGACAAAGAAACACCTACATAAGCAGGAGTAATAATGATAATTTATTACAATACTTATGCCAAGCATGTGACAGTGAAAATCACAAGGGAGATGGGTTTCTCACCAGTCTCCTGAAGAATGTACAAAATCTCCAGAATTTCCAAGATCTCCATGAGGAGCTGGGTTACACAAGGTTATATACAACAGATAACATCATAGCAACAGAGATTACCTCATAGTTCTGAATATGAGAAACATTATGTATTGGTTCTATACTATAAACAAATTGTATAACACATTCTCCATTGGATAATGACTTAGGAGACAGAATTACTAATGAGTATAATGTGAGACAAAGGATTTGTCTCTCTCTGCATAAAGGTTAGACAAAGAAGTGCTGACTGGCCACTACTACACGTAGTATATTTGCCTATGTGTAAAACACACACTACATATGATTATATGAGAATATAAGTGTGTACAGTAATCACTGACAATTCATAAGAGCCATCTTATCCATGATTAGGTAGATTATATATGGAATATATGTAAAAACAAATATAATGCATTATAGTGAGGTATAATAATCATGCATGATATGATCCTTTAATGGATGTAAACATTAACATATATTAGCAGCAATGCACATTCCTGGCAGTCATGCTTATATGATGGGTGCCTAAATCTACATGTTAGTGCAAAATAGCAGTATCACAGTAAAATAGACCAGGAATACAGTGTAAGGTGTATGTGGGATGATAGGGGCATAACCCAGGGGCAACAGTGTGCGGAGGGATGCGTTGCTGTCCATTGCAGTGGCACCAACTTGTGGCAACGGAGGATGGGGTGGTATAGTTGGTGCTGCAGGGCAGCACCAAGCACCAATGAGGGGGCAGGAGGCCGGGATCAGGCATCAGGGCTGGAGAACAGATGTGTACACATGGAGGCAAGCTCATGTTACGCTTTGCTGCGGCACCTCCCATCTATTGGCATCCTCAACCTGCACTACCCTCATGCCTCCAACAAGGGCAGTCATTCAGTGGAACTGCCAACCTACCCTACATGTGAGAGAAGAGCTGTTGTATGAACACTCAGTCCTCTCCTTCCCGGCCGATCCTTGACAACCCACTCACACTGTGAACACAGGTCACTGGCATGGCAGGAGTGTAAGGCATGGATGCCTCAGCCCCCTCCATGCCACTGAGCAGCGGCTTGATAGTCAGACTTTTGATGTTCCATTACAGATTATCTTGTTCAAATGTTCAGCAATATTTTCTCATCAAATACCACGTGTGTAAATATCTAGACAGATAAAACACATGTATAATTAAAACAGTTTACACAATACATAGCATATTAAATTTCATACATAATTTTATCTGAGATTACTTCCATATCCATCATTGTAAAATGGGTATAGATCAAAATGATCATTAAGTCCAAAAGTTGCCCTCATGGCATTAATTTAAAAATCCACAAGGACTCTTTGTTTAAAAGTTTCTTATTGATATCTCCCTCCTCTTTTTAAACATCTTATTGATACCCATAAATCTAAATACATGGCTGGATCCATGTTTACCACATGTCTGGCTAGTGCATTTTCCTCTTCCCCTTTCTCTTTATCCTTTAAGTGTTCCCTACCCTGATTTTAAATTTTATTTCTATTTATTTTTATTGGTGACATCAGACACAGCCTTTGAGCACATGTGCACATTTGCAAAGGTTTCACATCAACGGGTTGCAGAGACATCATCAGCACACTTGGAGCATTGTCAAATAATACAGGATATACATTATTAAATTCAGGTACATTCAGGGTATCCCAGTTTTAGAAACTAGTACAATTGCACCAGTAAAATATGAATGTAACAGCACAGGACAGGATATCAGCAGGAAGTAAGGTCTTGGGTACTTAGCAGTGCAAGTGTGATGAGGGAGTAAAGTATAGTGCAGATAGGATTAGGGCAGCCAGGGGTTGCTGGAATGTACCTAGGTGGAATATTCAGTTGGAGGGAGGGAGCTGCAGGCAAGAGTTGGGTGGTGGAGGACTGGTCAGGAAGCAGATAATAGAAGAGGAACTAGATGGAGCATTGACATCTTCAGCCTAGGATAAGCTCTTTTTAAGGCAGTCTTGCAGTGAGGAGCCTGAGAGCCCCTGGTAAGCATGGGGGGAGCTCATTAAGGCATTGGGTGGCTTGGCTGGCAAAGAGCGCATCCCAAGGCTGGTACTGTGTCATGGGATGTTGAGGCTTGCCTAGACATACTTCTCGTGGAATACTGGCTGTTAACTGGGTGGAAGATAGTGCTAAGACCAAGCAGAGTTTTTTAGCCATAAGGACAGTTTGAAATTTGACAGTGCATGCAGAGGAGTTAGTTAGTTTGTTCATAGAGGGTGGGATATTCAGAAGGGATGCGCATGGCACAACACAATTGACGCCATACGCAACCCATGATGTGCCCTAAGCGTGATATTCAAAGAGGAATGTGCTGGCACAAATCCCGATGCACGGAGAGCATCAGTAATGTATGCAGCACAAGTGGGGGCGTGCCTGCATGCTCGACATCCCGATATTCAGCCCGGGATGTGCTGAGCCCATGCAGGCACAATCCCTACTTGTACTGCACACAGTTGATATAAAAAAGGAGCAACAGCTGGCCACCCACAAGTGAGCTGCTGTATAGCATGGTGCAATCACAGCAGCTGCCAGCTGTGGGTGGCCACCCGAGCTCCAGTGGCACCTTTGTGGTAGCACCCTCCATGCCTGATCACGGGCATTAGTATTGTAATAAAGGTCCTATATCCCTGGTGGTCCAGTGGACCGCTTGCAGCCCGATCATGGGTGTCAGTAATAAAATATGACCAACCAATCCATCCCTGGTGGTCAGCAGTACCCCCACCTACCCACTGAGCCCCCACCACCCCTCCCGCCGGTCAGTGGCGGGCAGCAACCCACCCTCATGCTATGGACTAAAGGGGTGTACAGCCCTACCGTATACAGAGTCAGTCAGTGGGCGGCGGGCAAAGTGGTGGGGTGCCAAGGGCAGTGTATACTACTAGGGCTGCCATTCAATTTTAAGGTGCGGGCTGACAAATAGCATAGTTTTATTTTTGTAATTGAGTACAAGTTAGTTATATTGGAACAAAAGCTCAAGAGATGCAAAGTTGTTTTGTAGGGTTCTAGAAAGCCTCATGCTGGGAGCTGCTGTTAAAGATGACAGCATCTTCTGCACACAGGAGTAATTTAGAGTGGGTGCAGGCCTTGGTTGGATTAATTTACAAAGAGACTAAATAAGAGGGACAAGAATGGATCCTTGAGGGACTCGACAGAGACATCTCTAGTGTCCAACAGGACACCGCTATCTATCTCTTTGAGAGCGACCTGTAAGGTAGCTAAAGAACCAATGCACTGACTCAGGGAGAGGCCTAGTTTGTGAAGTTTTTTCAGTAGCAGTATGATTGACCAGATCAAATGCTTTTGTAGAGGTCAACATATAGCAGCACCTACCAAGTGACCATTATACAGAGCATCATGTTTGTAGTTAGTGTATTCTATAAGGGTAGTGTTTATGCTGTGGCACATTCTGAAGCCATGCTGCTAGCTACAGAGGATATTATGTTTATTAAGTTACTCAGCCAATTGATGAGAAACAATCCTTTCTAGGGCTTTGGACAATGGCAACAGGATCAAAACTGATCTATAGTTGGTAACACAGGTGCACTCCCACTTAATTTTCTTAATGATTTACCCATGTATAAGACACCACATTCACAAACAGCTTAATGCACTTTTTTCAGTGTCACAATTACAGAAAAACACACTTCAAATTCCTTTTTAGTATGGGGATTAAAGAACTCTGTCTCTTAAAATCACAGGGCAAAACTTGTACCTCCCACATAGAATCATAGAATCTTAGAAGCTTGATGGCAGAAAAGGACCATACTGGCCCATCTAGTCTGCCCTTTTTTCCCATTACACCCCTCACTGCCAGCCCCTGCCCTCCTCTGATACTCAGCCCCATAAGCTTGTCCCATGCCTTCTTGAATTCTTCAACCAATTTAGCCCCCATCACTCCATCTGGTAGTCTGTTCCAGGGCTCCCCACCTCTCTGTGAAGAAACACCCTCTCACATTGCCTCTGTATCTTTTCCTTGCAGTCTGAGGCTGTGCCCTCTAGTTTTGATCCCCTTCTTCCTCTTAAGTAAACCCTCTTCTCCCACTTTGAGGTCCCTTACATATTTAAAAGTTTCAATCATGTCTCCCATTTCCTTCTTGTATCGTTGTGTACAGATCCAGCTCCTTACACCTCTGCTCATATGACTTTCCCTGCATACCCTCCACCATTTTGGTTCCTCTACTCTGAACCCTTTCCAATGCATCTATATCCTTGCAGAGATGTGGCCTTCAGAACTGAACCCCATACTCTAGGTGCGGCCTCACAAAGGCTTACATGCATAGTTACCCAGTGGTAATGGTGCTAAACCTCAGTTTTTCATTAAAAATTTCTGACAGTGATGGATTTGATCTCAAAACTTCCCAATGCTTTTAACTATTTCACCAATTTCTCTGGAATAAACAGAATATGTTGCTATAAAGTTCAGATGCCTCTTTTTTTATGCTGTACTGATCTCATGTGCCCCACTGTTTCCTCTATTTCTGCCTATACAGGGTAGTGTGAACATAGCAGTACGTACCACTGTGGGGGCATAATCATACCTCCCTATTCCTCCCAACAGATCTCAATGCCCAACCTGTGCAGCAAAAGGGACCAGCAGCCATAGGGCAGCAGCACCAGAATGAGACACAGGAGATTTTGCTGGACCATGACAGAGCCCATGATAGTGTCACTGGGAGTAGCATCCAGGTGAGTACCCTGCATTTTGTGTGGCAACCGTGGGTACAAGTATGGGTACAAGCATGGGTGTCGGTACAGGTGGTGCTGCAGTGGCCATGATTCTACCACCATTGTGAGTGCTGGGTCTTGCCTCCCTGTTGTATACTCAT
This sequence comes from Neoceratodus forsteri, assembly GCA_016271365.2. Classification (NCBI taxonomy): domain Eukaryota; kingdom Metazoa; phylum Chordata; order Ceratodontiformes; family Ceratodontidae; genus Neoceratodus; species Neoceratodus forsteri. Next base: position 276,851,758 of record CM057451.1, read on the forward strand.
GGCTATATCTGAACTTGCAGGGTGTGCCTTGACACATGCTGTCTGGGAGGTTACAGACAATGCACCATCTGTGTGACATGACAGGTGACAGCATCATAGAGATGGCGGCATCCCAGGATTTCAGCTAGGGGCGGGTGGTCCTGTCCCGATGGGACATGAACAGTGAGCAGCCATTGCCAGTGTCACCAATGTGACAGGCCTTAGGGGTTCAAGACACAGAGTAACAATGTTGGGGGCTGGGGATATACAACACACCTGTTCAACTGCTTGGGCCAGCTCTATGGGTGTTGGCAACCCCAGGCAGGAAGCGGGTATGTGGTCCTCACATCCTTGGCCCAACACTGTACTAACCTGTCTGCCACCTCTCTACACTAAGGTGCATGTGTGTGTGTGTCAGCAGTGGGTGTCTCTGTGGGTCATAATGCTGGATGGGTCTCTGTGGGGACATCAACTCAGAGATTCTGGTGATGGACAGTCACCATGCGCATAGGGTGGTGGCCAGCAGTGCCACTGTGCTGTGTAATGGTGTGTGCAGTTTACTGTGGTGCATGTACATGACACAGACATGCTGACCTGTCTCTGTCTACCATGCAATGCCTTGGCCCCACCATGAGGATGCATGTGCTGTGTGCTGCTGGACAGCTGCCACAGGGATGGTGACAGGGTACACAGTCCTAAGTGTGCACCCTCACTGTTGGTCAGGCCTGTACATCCATGAGGCCAGGACTGTGTATGTTGGCTGATGGCAGATGTTGTCATATATTGGTGTGGCGTTGATACAATCACCATGACCAGCTGCGTGCCCCAGATGGCTGCTGTGATAGTTCCCCTGCACTGCTGGTAAAACTGGTGCCACATGCATTGCATGGCATCTTTCAGTGGCTCAACAATGGCCTTCAGTAGTGACATAGGTTGGCAGACTGTAAGGCTATTGGTAGGTGTTGCACATGGGGATCATGTGTGATACATTAGACCTTGGCTGTGGTGGGGATTACCTGATATAGTGCCAAATAGGATATGGGGACTCCACTATACATGGGCAAAGCCAGCCATGCAGTTGGATGCAATGGGGCCATGCAACTAGTGACGTGAGCAGGGCTTGTGATGGAGAACAAACCCTGGTCTGACAGGGGTACAGGGAGCATGCATGGACAGTGGTTATAGTAGCCAACAGGAGCAGTCAATAGGAGCAGGTCTGGCATGACACAGTCATATAACTGGTCAGTGTCACTGTGCTACAACATCACTGTGGTGGAACTGTAATGATACCTACAGTGGTCCATAGAACTTCATTCCAGTAGGGCATGGTGGATACATGCAGAGAGTGTCAGGTTGCATGGGACGGTCAGATACCCACCAGAGGGTGGCCCAACTAGACATTTCCTAGTACCCTGGTGACCCAGTCCAATGCAAGCTGCACTCTATGTATGGTGCACTAGGGACCGTGGAGATGTTGCCACCTCCAGGCCACAGTACATCATACAGTGGTCATGAGATGACTGGTGCACAGGTATTGTACACCCTCCCTCATGTATCACCACTATAGTTGCATGCAACTGGAGAGCTGCACACTATGTCACCTGCTGGTCCCAGCCATGTTCACCTGTGTTGTGGGCACTGAGTGTGTGCCTGTGCCCTGTCCTGGCAGTGGACCAGGGTGACACCTTGGTGCCTATGTCCTGCATGGCAGGATTGGCCTGTGCACTGGATGCCTGGTCAGTGGTCACGGGGTGTGGGTGCCTCTCCTTACCACTTGGGACATGATACTGCTTATCAGATTCTGGCATGGTGCTCCTGACACATGTGTGGTAGGAATACCCATGCCATGCCTCCTGACGGTGTGTGTCCACGCCATGGCTGGGCCAGCTCTGATGCTGCATGGCATTGGCATTGCATGTGCACCCTCCAGTGTTTTGGTCCACAGTGCTGTCACTGGTATGCCACATCCAAACCATTGTGGATGTCAGTCACATGACATCGCTGTGCTGCACGGTGGTGCATGTGCTGGCTGGTTATACCTTGGCTGCATACAGTAGGCAACACCCACATGCCTTATCTTGTGTGCATAGTTGGCTGAGTTCATTGGTCTGTCCATAGGCATCCAGAGGAGTCCAAGTCATTGCCATCAGCTAGATACCTGTGAGGGGAGGGATGATCTGCTACGCCAGCTGGTGTGGCAGCAGCGCTTAATCCTCTGCCAGCTGACAGACATTTCAGTGGCTGTCTAGGAGCTGGCAGTGGCCTAGTATCATCAGGTTGCACCACCTGCACTACCACCACCACCACTGGCACCATGAGGATGGCTGCGGTGCAGGAATTCAAGTTGACTTTCCACCCATAATGGACTGTTTGCAACCCATTTTCCTCCCCACCGCTTTCCCTTTCATGTTCCCTGTTCTTTTTATAGCCTGTTGCCTTTTCTTACCAGTAAAGTTTATTTTTAATACTGAAGCAGCTTTGTTGTGTGTCTGTCATTGGTACCCTCCTTGCCCACACTCAGTCACCCCCAGTGTGCAGCTCCATGCCCAGTGCTGTGGCCAGGGCTGAGCCACTGTGCCCCTCTTTAAGTCTATGCTATCTTCAGAGCCATATTCAGCACTGTGATGGCACATTGCTACACACTTGCCTGATGTGTGCACCACACACAGTCCATTCTATATTTAGACAGTATGGTGCCAGTGCTATGCCTCTGAGCACAGCAGGGTTGTATACCAGTGCATGTGCAAACAGTGGTACAGCACAAACATTGCACCTGTGTGCACTTTTGATTATTGGCTGTTTTGGCCATTCCCTATATTTCCCACTGTTTTCACAAAGTTGTCATAGGACACCTGTTCCCATTACATGGGGCCTTGTTCTGTAGCTGTGTTCTTGTCCTACCTCATGCAGAGTTCCTGTGGAACTGTGGCCTTGCTGTGCATCCCCTGAAGATGCTAGTTCTGCACTCCTATTCTGTGGCACTCACACATCAGGGTGATCACACATAAGGGCTGGACCTGCGGGTTAAACAGAGGACTGCTAGGACTGACTTGCCTCTTGCTAAACTCACCTTCCCTGAATTCCCTCTGTTGTTTTCATTTCCCTTAACCCTTGTCCCACATGAAAGGTTTAATTTGGCTGATAATGCAGTAGTAAAGGAAAAATAATAGTGGTCTGTGGCCTGTTTATGGGACAAAGGTTTGAAAGTGGTTTTTATATGAATAAATGGTGCTAAAAAGATGGGCTTGGTGGACCCTCCAAAAATGTAGGCAATTGCCACTAGGTGGCCAAATTCAAGATGGCCACAAGAATGGCATATCTCAGCTGATAGCTGTTGTATAAAGCTGTATTTGATGTCTAAATAGAGGTTTTAAGGGTCAAGGAATGTATTTCTTATAACAAAATATTCTTTCTTGAAGCCAAAGACACCATGACGCATGTTCTCAAATTTCCACAATACTAGCTGCTTAATTCCAAGTTCCCCCACCCCAAAACTTGAAATTTGTGTTTCTATAAGTATATAATGCATGTCATTTTTCAGTGTCAGAAAATAGCCAACTTTTATTTTACAAAATCGATTATTTCTTCTGCTGTTTTGTTTTGCTGGACTGTGAGACTGAGACTTAAAGGAGCATGCTGCTGCCTGTTGGGGATTCAAACTGTGTGCCTGATATCTGTTAAAACTGTGAGCACTTTGTATAACCTCATTTCTTCTGTGCCTTTGCTCCCTTTGACCCTGCATTCCTGTGCTCTAGTGAGAGGGGCCAGGTGTAACGGAGCACACTTCATCAAGGAGGAGGGCAGTACAATATAAAAGAACCACGCTGCCTGCAGTGAGAGCATGAGTGGTATTAGAAATTTTATTAGTAACAATAGGAGCAAATTTGAGTAGTATTTCTGCTGAGATTTACTTAGAAATTTAGGGTTAATCTAACTGGAAGCTGAATATTTTTATGTGAGTCTGGGTAGGTTATTTGTTTTATTTAATGTTAATTTTATACTGAGTTTTATTATTTGTTTTATTTTTCTATTCTTTATTTAATTTATTTAATATATTCTGGGTGGATTGCTTATATGCAAGTTTTATATAGTATTTACTAAGTGGATTACCTAGATTTCCTCTACCTTATAGGATTATCCCTGCTATAATGAGGTAGTTGCTCATTATTTTATTATAATTAAAGTTTGATTAACAGGGTGGTTTAAATTTTCACAATGTTGATGTTATGGTGGGAATTGTTCTGGTAGGGTGCCAGTTTTTAGTATGTGAAAATTCTGCTCAGAATAGAAAATCCTTTATAGAATGTCCATACTTGACAATAGAGTATAGGGAACTATGATGGGAGAGAGAAGTGTTCTAATTGGGTGGCAAGGGACATTCCTGCCTCTTTATTGAATATCCATATTGAGACAACTTTGATCAAATGGGTGTATATGGGTAGTGAACTTCTATGTGGCTGGGGACATAATGTTGTTTTAGAAAGTGCCAAATCCAGAAATTATTTAGTGAAGGGAAATGTTTATATTTTAAAATGCCTAGAATGGGTAAATGGTTTGTAATTATAGGGTTAATGTTAAGTGGGGATGTTCAATTAAAACCTGGGCCTGTTGCTGATTTGAATCATGATTATACATTTGAAATGTTGAATGAAAAAGGATTGAAAATTGTGCATATTAATATTTGTAGTTTGCTTAAGAAAATTGAGTATCTAAGAGAGTGGGTGGTTTATTATAAGCCTGATATTTTAATAATTACTGAATCATGGCTGCATACAAAATTCAAGATAATGATATAGCCCTGGAAAATTTTATATATATAGAAAAGACAGATCCAAAGAGGAGGGAGTATTAGTTTATGTTAAAATTGGATTGATGTTAGGGAATTGCAAGATTTGTATAACTGGACTGATTCAGAATTGTTACCATTAGAATTAAAGCTACCTTATTCTAAACCCATCTTATTGATTGGCATTTACCGTCCACCTAAAAGCAGCTTAATGGTCTTCTCTGAAATACAAGATGTAGTGAAGAATTATCAAAATTCACATGAAATTTTGATAATTGGGGAGTTAAATGTTGATTGGGGAAATATAGATGCCCATCATAGTCTAATTGATATGGCTACTACATTGAATTTGGTGCAACTGATAAATATGTTACTAGGTTAAATGCAGTAAATCCCAGTAATTCAACTATGTTAGATCTTATTTTCACTACAAATCCAGAAAAGTTTACAAAGAGTGGGGTGTTACCAGACTCAATGTCAGATCATCAGATAATTTTCTGTATTAGAAATCAGAAATCTAGAAAGACATCTAAGAATGTTGTACAAATTAGAGTCTTTAAACAATTTGATTATATTCAATTTATGCAGGAATTAAAAATTATAACTGGGAGAGACTAGAACCAATTCCTGTGTGGATGATGCATGGGATATGTTTCAAAAGGATTTAATATAAATTTGCAATAAACATGCTCCTATAAAAACTAGGTTGACAAAATCAAACAAAGCCATGGTATGATTCAGGTTTGTTTAAAATTAAAAGAGCTAGAGATAAGGCATGAAACAAGCTAAATTAGCAAAGAGAGACCAGGACTGGCATAAATATAGGTAATTAAGAAATTTATATACAAAGGAAATTAGAAAGGCTAGACTGGCCTATTGTAACAAAAAATTGTCTAAAGAAATGATGGAAAACTCAAGAGTATTTTGGAACACAATAAATAAGATGCATAAGGGACTTAGCTTGGGATATCCTAATCATTTCCTAATTAATGGTAATAAGATGGATTTGGGAAACAAGGTGGTTAATGAGTTTAATATCTTTTTACAAATATGGGTATTAATGAATAACAATTGGGTGGAGGATGTAAATCAGGTTCTACAGAGAAATTCCCAGGTAAATGATACAGATAGAGTTTATGTACAATCTGGTATACAAGCTGAGTTTAAGTTACTTCTATTACTGGAGGAGATGTTAGGATTTATTATTTCAAATGAATACTAATAAAGCAGAAGGTATGGATGGTATCCCTAATATCTTATTAAAGTATGCAGCAAACTTATTTAATTTGTCTAATCTCTCTACGGAGTTACCTCAAACTTGAAGACTGCCAAGATTGTGCCAATTTATAAGACAGGATCTAGGTTATTATTAGAAAATTATAGACCAATTTCTCTTTACCAACAATTTCTAAAATTTTGAGAAAATAGTTACAAAACAATTACAGGTATATCTGAAAGATAATGAAATCATAACAGTTATCAATCCGCTTTAGACCTGAACATGGAACAAACACTGCCCTTATAAAGGTTACAGGAGATATAATGGAAGCATGGACAGGGGGATGCCAGTGGGAGCAATTTTGTTGACCTTTCTAAGGCCTTTGACAACGCTGGACCATGGCATCCTCTCCTGTCCAGACTAAAAACCTGTGGTATGTCTGAGTCGGTTATAAATTGGTTTCAAGTTATCTTGACTCAAGATTGCAGCAAGTGACTATTAGAGAGTGGTCATCTGATTTGAAATTGATTGTGTCAGGAGTCCCACAAGGATCCATTTTGGGTTCTATACTATATAATTTATATATGAATAATTTGGGGTTTGAACAACCAAAGCTACAATACCATCTTTATGCTGATGATACAGTTGTATATTTTGCTGATACATCAGTGAGAACTATTCAAATAGTATTACAACAGGCTTTTGATCAGTTACAGGAATTTTGCTTAGATCTAAATTGGTTTTGAATGAAAAAATCTCAGGTAATGGTGTTTCATAGAGGTTCTGGTCTAAAACTGACTATGAGGGGTTACAAATTAAAACATTTTCAGGAAGAATCTTGCAACAAGTTGTTAGTTATAAATATCTGGGGTGTATTTAGATACAAAATTTAAATGGGACAGTCATATAGATAGTACCTTGACTAAAGTTGGTAAGTGCTTGAGGTCATATATATAGAGTAAGAAATAGTATGTCTTTGGAAATTAGAAAATTAGTTGTAATTGTTGTTGTACTACCCATATTGGAGTATGGTAATTTGATATATATAAGTGCGTCTAAGAGCAACTATATAAGCTTGATGATATGTATAATAAATTAATTAGATTTATACTGGGAGCTGCAAAGAGGGCACATAGAGTAGATATGTATAAAGAATTAGACTGGCATACTTTGTCTCAAAGGCGGGCTCTTAGTACAATTATGTTAATGTTAAAATGTATCTCAGGAAAAGTCCCTAAATATATGGCTGAGTCCATTAAAATAAAAAAGACCTATTGAGGGTCTACGCTCTGCTAATTACTTGGACTGTGCAGTCCCAAGTCAGTAGAATAGCTTGGGGGATAGGCATTTTTAATATCGGACCTTCTATATGGAATAAATTGCCTGGGAAGCTTAGACCCCTTGAGGAAATTTTCCAGTTGCACCAAATCAAACAATGGCTTATCGAAAATATTAGTTATGATGAGAAATAGTTTGAATCTTAGGATGGTAGATTGTAACTTGTATTAAATGTATACTGTGAATTAATTATTGTTTTTGTATGTTCTTCTTGTCCTAGTTTGTTTTATGATTTGGAATTGTGTTATATTTATTGATGTATAATTATAGTGTATATGTGTTTTCCTTCGTTATATATCGTTAACTTATAAGAGTAACTGGAAATGACACCTGGATCTCACTGTAAAGGAGCTTCGGCTCAGTGGAGATATCCTTATTCATTTTTGTATGAATAGAAATTTTTACTACTACTACTTACTACTTACTACTAGTTTTGCACAGTTAGTAACATTTTTAATTGAAAAGTTCTAGTTTGGTAACATTAGTCAGATTGTCATTCTTAGCCTTTGCTGATTGCACTATGAGGCCTTTTGGCACCATGCAGTTCTGCTTAAAGAAGAGCAAGTTCAAATTCTCTCATGGAGAGAGTCACGTGATGACTCGCTGGAATAGGCAGCACCAAGGACGAGCTCCTGCTCCACCACCTCAGTTTCACTGGATATTTTACTGTTTACTAGCTAAATATCCAGGTATCCTTCTATAAGCTGTTCATGGAACATACCATCCAGCTGAAAGGATAACTGCGACCCAGCAAAATCATTTTGGACATGAGATTAATCACATTTCATCAAGTTTGGCCTAGCTGCCATGGAGGCCAAAATGCACCAGGCCCCACCTCACCATACACCTCCCAGGACTCCGAAGAAGCTGCTGAAAAGATCTAAAGGCCAACAATTATCCTCCAGCAAATCTGTACCTGCAGCTGCAGCCGAACTACTCAACAAACACGGCTCACAGAACAGAGGTTCTTAGAGGAACTACAACCCTTTAAAGCTGCCCTACAGGACATCACTAAAGAACTGAAGTCTTTCCAGTGGGACTTGACCAATGCAACCCAGGCCATAAAGGAGATTGCCTCCTGAACATCATCTCTGGAGGGGTGGCGGACAAGACTAAATCCCAAAATTTGTCTTTGCAGCAGAAACTGATGAAAATGGATGCTAAATTGGAGGATCTGGAAGGCGGGTCGGCCTTAATAACATAGTCGTCTTGGCCTTCCAGAGGATGCTGAAGGTGCTACGCCAATCCTGTTCACTAAAAATTGCTTACTAAGATAGCGGGCCCTCTCCTAACAATACTACTTGCATTATCAAGAGGGCCCACCGCTCACTTAGATCGAGACCAGCTGAGGGTCCCTCCAAGGCCTCTTATTTTGAAGTTTCTTAATTACCTTGATAAAGTCCATGTCCTGGTAAAGGTGAGAAATCTGCAGGAGGTCTTGAGGGAAGGTCAAAATTTGTATTGCCCAGGATCTTCTGGTTGCCATGAGGCAGAGGAGAACTCGTACCACCTGCTTGTCTCCAAACTAATAGCAGCCCACATCAAATTTAAAGTTTTATATCCCTCCGCCTCTTGGTATTGCACAAAGGCTCATTGCACAACTATGAAGATGCTAAACAGGCCTCTCCAGCATTACAGGCTCTACTCCCTGAGTTATTCAGTGCCCGCTGAGCACAACCACTAGAGGACTTTCTATCACTCTCGTGTCTACAACACGAATGTATGACTGTGTGGAAAACAACAGGTACTGTCAGTTCACTCACTTCAGTCATGCCAATGGCTATAATAGAATGTCAATCCCCACCTATCTATGATTTCCTTTATATTCCCTGATGCCTTTGGAGTTGTTCTCAGTTTACTAACATTGCAAATGCCACACTAGCCAGGGACTGCAATAGTGTCCATGATCTGCTTATGGTCCCTCACAGAGCACTGCACTCAGCGGGATGCAGAATGGGACGCTTCACTGGCTGAATGAAGACAATTATTTCCAGGACACATGGATTGGTACTCGGGGCTTATGTGAGCTCACTGCAAACTTTCTTTTCTTATTTCTTTTGGTTGCTGGACATATACTTGTGGATGTTGTTAATTAGAATATGGTTTCCAATCTTCAGTAACACAGGTTTTTCTTTCTTTCTTTCTTTCTTTCTTTCTTTCTTTCTTTCTTTCTTTCTTTCTTTCTTTCTTTCTTTCTTTCTTTCTTTCTTTCTCTCTCTCTTATGTATTTCTTTTACTGGCTGTACTCCCCAGATTTTGAACTATAAACAGGGTTATGCAGCATGAATAAAATGCTTACACCTCTTTTCTTTAATTTTTGGAAGGGATTTGAGATTGGGGGTGGGGCAGGGGTGCCAATCCACGTACCAGGAAGTTGAGGGAGGTCTGTACTGGTCTGATGAGTTCTAGATGTTATCTGGTTAGCAGTTGTTTTATACCAGAGGTTTTGGATAGTCTCAGGGATCACGCATGAACCATACTGTTTGGAGTGGGAAGTTATTCTGAAGATTTGTTTTTGTTCTGGGAAGGTGGATAATTTTGGGGATTGTTAATGGAGGGTGGGGATGTTCATTGTGGGTGAAGGGAAATGTACTCTTCACTGGTTTCACATAGTTCTCTATTGGGGTAAGTTTGGGGTGGACAGGGAGTGTTGTGGTTTTAAATAAATCTTTTTCTGCTTTAATGGGTTAGGCAACAGAAAATAGGTATTTTCACAGTTATATACATTGGAGAGTCAGAATCTGTGGTCTAGAGGGTATATGTGTGTTGTCTTTTTGTTACATTTTTCTGGCTGCTTATCTTGAGGGTGGGTGGGAGGGCTGCACCACTGCTATAATACTTAGAGACATGACTGGGTTTTCTGGTGATGATTTAGTTGATGTATTAGCTTTCATTCTTCTATGTTATTTTATGAAACATGGCTATAGATCTTAAGGTTTGTTCATGGAATATAAAAGGTGTCCAATCACCGTCAAGAGAACTAAGGTTCTCTTACATTTACATAAACTAAACATTAATGTGTCCTTCCTTCAGGAGATGCATCTACCATCTTCTCAAGTGTTCCAATTCAGAAAGTCCTGGGTGGGACAGACATTGGGGACAGGGCCAAATTCCTGTAGAGGAGGGTTGGCCATCTTAATAACACAGAGAATTCCATTTAGGTTGTTAGACCACAATACAGATCCCCAGGGTAGGTATATTTTAATTAAGGCCTTACTGGGCCACTCAGAAGTGGTATTGGGTTCAGTGTACAGACCCGACTGTGGAGGATCCACAATTGTTTATGACCCTTATGGCGCTGTTAGCCCTTGATCTACTCTACCAGTTCTGATTGGAGGAGATTGGAATTTGGTTTATTGTAATTTAATGGACAGATCCTGGAAAGGGACACAAGTCCTGTCCCCAGCCCAATTAGCTCTTAGATAATTTATGGACTAGGTAGGTCTGATTGGTCCATGGAGAGCACTCTTCCTTACTGGCAGAGAGTATTCCTTCCATTCAATCCCCATAACTCTTTTTCACAGATTGATTATTTCTTGCTGGGTATAGGGCATCTTCAAGATGTTTTATCATGTAATTACCTCCCCAAAGTAATCTCAGACCATCACCCACTACTTTTGCATTGGCATTTAGGTCCCCCTGCCACCAGAGATAAGGTCTGGAGGTTAAATGCTCAGCTACTAAGATCTGAAATTGGTTTCCCACCTCCATACCTACATCTCTAATTTTTACTTAACAACTCTCTCTCGATGGTCAAGATGGACTTACTGTGGGGAGTACTGAAATGCACTATATGGGAACTTATACATCTGGCTTCCATCAGAAGAAAATCACTGCCCAAGTCTCATCTGATCTCGTTTCCCAAATTAGACAACTGGAATTATCTTTATCAACCTATTCCAATTCTGGAGGAACTTAATCACTTAGAAATTCTTCTTTCCCACTATAATGCCCTTTTAAATGATAAAGCTGAACATCTATTACTAAGATCCAAGATTCGTTATTTTGATCAAGAGGACAAAGCTGGCAAACTACTTGCTTTTCTGACTTCAGGCCCAAACTGCAGACATGATTGTCCACTCCCTTAGAATATGGAAGGAAACTTGTCACATCCCTCGTGACATAGTTGTATGCTTTCAGGAGTACTATCAAATTTATATTCCCAGCCCCGGAGATTTTCAACACGAATCTTGTGGGGCAATTTGTGCAAGATGTTCAGCTCCCACAATTAGGGACTCGTCAGGTAGCTTATCTGAGCACTCCTCTGACAACCGCAGAAATTGCATCTGCTATTGATTCACTGCCCACAGACAAAGTACGGGCCCTGATGGGTATACCATGGAATTTTATAAGATCTTTAAAAGTGCAGTTAGTGCCATTATTACTAGATGTTTACAACTACATCTATCAACATGACTTGTCAGATCTCTCCCTGAATGAAGCCACAGTTGTAGTACTCCCCAAACCAGGAAGAGACCCTCTCAGGTCTCCAATTATTGACCAATATCCCTGATTAATGTTGATTTTAAAATTCTTGCAAAAGTCCTGACCAACCGAGTTAACAAAGTCTGGCACAATTTAATCAGTCCTGAACAGGTTGGTTTTGTGACTGGTAGACAATCAGTGGACCACCTCTGGAAACTCACCCACCTCATTTCTGTGTCCTGGGAGTCTGAGGACCCTCGGTCCTGGCTTCCCTGGATGCAGAGAAAGTCTTTGATAGGGTTTTGTGGGATTATCTCTTTCACCTTCTGCCAAAATATACCTTTCCCTCACAGTTTATTCATTGGATACAAATACTATATTCCTGTCCCAAAGCCCGTATACTTAGTAACAGAGTTTTATCCCAATACATAGATCTGCAACAAGGCACCAGGCAGGGTTGCCCGAATCCCTTTTTTGTTTAATTTGTATCTTGAACCCCTAATCTGTTGATTTAACACCTCTCTGAGGATTACAGGGATCCCTACTGAGTACGCATCAGTACAAGCTGTCTGTCTATGCAGACGATATACTTCTTCACATTACACATCCCTCCTCCTCCCTCACAGTGGCCATAGAAATTATTAAAGAGTTTGGAGCAATTTCTAACTACAAATTGAATCTTTCCAAAGGAGGTGATGCCTCTCAATGTCTTTACTATGCAAGCAGATATTAGACATCTGGGGCTAACCTGGGTTAAAGATAAGATGAAGTACTTAGGATATACCTTTCTTGATTCAAAGTTAAAATGAAGAAATATAATCTGGACGATACCCTTTCCTGCATCAAAGTAGATCTTAATAGATGGGAATTTACTTTCTCTCTCTCTTTGGGGCTGTATTAGCATCATAAAAATGGATGTCCTTCCCAGTATCCTGTATTCTCAACTGTATAGCTACTTCCTACCAAAAGCTGGTTCTCTCATGTACATAGTATTATCTCTAACTATATTTGGCAAGACAAATCACTAAGATAAGCTCTCTCTAAATTGCAGCACACTAAAGACAGTGGAGGCCTTCAAATTCCCAGTTTTTCTATATTACCTCTCCATTGCTTGTGTTGTTCTCGCTGTTGGTTGGTGACTCCACTTGAAAGATCCCAATACTTACTTTCCACTATGGATGCAGATAGAGCAATCTCTATGTGCCTCCCATAAAATTTCCTTGAACTCCCTTTTATATACTTCCCTCAAACTTGTACCCAAACAACTGCCGAAATCTCCTATAATGGCAATGCTTCAGGCTACACGCACAGTTAAATGTACTTACACATAAGTTTCTTAGGCATGATACCTTGCAACTGATATTACACAACCCCAACTTTCAGACTGGAGAATGATTTTGGGTTCATCCTTTCGCCCAGAAATGAGAGAATTTTGGTTAGGGACGTACTGGATAACTGCAAATTACTCCCATTCCAGGAAGCTCAACGTAAATTTAACTTTAAATGTCTCACATGCTTTTCCATCATTTTGGGTCATGTCACTGAGATAGGTGTTAGGAGGGCCCATTCTCTCTGTTATTTCCTCCTCGTCACCATCTCATACCATCTCCTTTTTTATAAACATCTATGGGATTTTCTGGCAGACAAAGAAGGTACTCCTTGTTACAAGGGGACTATGTTCTGCTTCTCCTTATCCCCATGTTCCTGGAGTCAAATATGGTCTCATTTATATAATGATATAAAATGGGATTGATACTGTTTACTTCAATTTTACATAATTCATGACTTATATTATACCTCATCTAAACTTTCCAAAATGGGAAGCTCCCAAATGATATATGCTTCCATTGTGGTCAGCAACTGGGTACCCTACTTCATATCTTATGGAGTTGCAACAAGGCTTTTCCATTTTGCTCTGCCATTAAAATTAAATTGGATCCTCTTCTGGGCCTGTCAATGCCTTTCAACTGGAAATACAGATTCTAGGAGAATACAGAAATTCTCTAATTGGAAATCAAAGAAAGTACATGGCTTTAGTTTCTCTATGTGCTAAAAAGTGATATTATGCCATTGGATGGACCAAACAATCCACACGGTGACAGAATGGCTGCATGAGATTCTTTCTGCCCTCCAAGCGGGGAATCTCCTGGCCAGTCTTTTCAAGAAAACAAAAATTATCAGGAGGTGTGGGACCCTCTATATACTTTGCTTACTTTATAGACTGTTAAATAATAGACTTATACATCCTTATATTAATAGCAATGATATGTGATGTCTAAAGGGTTAGGTATACCCAGTGATTACTCAGGTGCACCATGGGGGATTATTATAGTGGTTTTGTGACAATGTTTTCCTTTAGGTTTTGCTTTATATAACATTGTTTTTACAGGATTAAGGTACCAGAATATTTGGAGCAACTGTTATTCGTTTTTGTCTTTTTCTGTGCTGGCTTATTGTGCTTGCTGCTACTGTTATGTACACTTGATCTACTTGTGTATTTCACTGTAAGTGGAAAAACTGAAATAAAGTATATTCAATCTGAAAAAATCTCTCATAGGGATTTGCATATGTTTCCCATGATACTTTGCATTATTGGGGTATGTGCAATTGTGTTTCCATTAGCCAGATTGTACAATTATCTAATATCCACAACGTTTGAAGCTGTATTGCTGTCATGACATTCTTCAATTAATGTTTGAAGTGCTGTCTTCATTTGAGCAATCAAAATCTCCTACTCATTTTCTGCTTCCATGTTATTCTGTCATTGTCAGAATTATAGTCTGTATAATGTTCTGAATCAGATTCTGCATCTTCTTTTCCAGCTGTTGAGATTTTCTCTTGTGCAACAATATCCCTGATGCTCTTTGGTAGAGGTGCCTTCCGTGTATTGGAGAGGTTGCGTTTCCTTCAATCAGAGTCAGCCATGGTCCAATGGGGATGGTGGAGCATCAGGCTTGTCATAGTTGAGCAGGATGTACACCTGGTAGTTTACTCGCTTCACCTTCAAATCATGTGAATAACGGTCAGGAGCTATTCTCTGGATTGACTTTCTCTTCTTTTTATCCCACTTCAATGCTCAAGCCTCGCTAGCATCTTGCTGATACTATCTCGATAGACAAACCAGATAGTGAACTTTGCCATGTTGTCCAGAATATCTGGTGTCATTGGGAGACTCTTTCCAACACCTGACAACAACCTATAGTATGTGCTGCTTCAGATTTCAGTGCACTTTGAAATATTGACTTCTTTCCATGTCCAAGAACCCTGAGACTGCATCTGCTCTTGTGTGTATATGAAGAGGTACAATGACTTGAGCAACTACTTTTGAACACAGTGCCTTGCAGTAAAATATATCCTTCTTCCTCTTCAAGCTGAGAACACCATCAACCTGGTGTGATATATGTGCAGCTAAGGGCTACTACATCAGTGTCTCCTGCATCAAGTACAACAATATCCTTTACTCCACTCTTCCTCAGTTGTGAGTATATATACAGAAGAATCGTGTCTGCTTCTATGTGGTGTCACTGGAACTCTTTAATTTGCACATGTTCATCCTCGGAGGACAGATCCAACATTTGCTCATCAAAGAATATAGAAATCAGATGGCCAGATGTTGATGTGCAAACAACCTGAATTCACCCTTCAGGAATTGCTGGATATGTATTTTGTTGTCTGGGTTTTTGGACATGTTGTGGAACTCATTTGAAGCAGCAGCTTATCGTCTCACTTGAGATATATATATATATATATATAGATATATATATATATATATATATATTATAGAGTTTGAGTTAAGCCCTATATTTAGGGTTGAGTAGGCATTTTAATGTTAGACCTAAAATTCTGTGCATTAATAACTTTTCAACCGTTCCATGAATTTTACGCGTTGTGAGATGGTAGATCTTTGGATCTGCCAAGTTAGGTTTTAGTCAGACATATGGGTTTTGTGAAGCAAAGCACCAAAAATGCATTTTTGCCATTTTTGTGCAATATTTGTCCGTAAGGCTGCACAGCCGCCATATCATCTGCGGTCCGAAGCTTGGGAGGTAGAAAGTGCTTGGAACATGCCACTTTTTATTTGTGAAAAAATATTAATCCGTTCAAAAGTTATTAAAGTTTGAAGTTCCCATTATAAGTTTATATGTATGATTTGCGAAAGAAGAATTTTCAGCGCGATCATGAGCGATTTTTGCAGCCTCGGTAAAGAATTAAATAACTCTTAAGCGGTTTGGTCTTTTACTTGAAATTTTCAGGGTTTTGAGGAATGTCCTAGAGATGTGACTTAGCTTATTTAGGTGTTGAAAATGAATTGGTTGTGAAGATATTCCATGACAAAGTTGATGTTTTCCCCACAGGATTACATTGCGTTGCTTTGTTCTTTTTACATAAGATTTTTAGGGTTTTGAGGGATGCCCAACTGATGTTAATTATGTTGTTTAACTGTTGGGGAATTAATTGGTTGCAAAATATTCCATGACAAAGGTGTCATTTTCCTCACAGTGTTACATTGCAGTCTGTGTCATGACTTTCAGCACCGTTATCCAGAAACAAAGCGAGATACAGACTTTTGGATACTGTGGCTTTGCGAAAAAAGATCTGAAATTGTAGAGTAAGCCTGCAGTGGAATTGTTTCCATATTTTTCCATTATGTTGCACAGTTCATGCGATATTGTGAAATTACTGTCACAAGGGTTCAAAGAGTGCCTGTCCAGTGCTGTTTGGTGCCCATATCCAGAAATTATTTGAGATGCAGGTGCGATCATTGCAATGTTGCATGCAGTACTCACTGTCACGGTTACAATGATGCTAGATTTTTTTCTAGCTCTTATGGTTCAAGATATGCACAAATTCCTGTTACAATGGTTTGGTGTCCTATAGGGCTGTTGCATGGCTCTGTGGCTTTGCATAAGTGGGGCGTGGGCCCAGATGCATATTATTATGCAAAAATTGGCAATGGGCTCTCGTTCCCACCAACATATGTATTTTACTACTTATATTACACTTTTTCAGAAAGTAAGAAATTCTATGCAAAAACTACTTTAATGCATCATTTAGGGTTAAAGCAAAAAAAGTCAGGAAATGAGACATTAGGGTTGAACCCCTAACTCCCCATACACACACACCCCATGCCAATATTCCACAGACTGACAGACTCAGGGTGTGTCATTGGGGTCATTGGCCTAAATCTCACAGCATTCTCCTTTACTGTAGCATGTCAATGTGCTCACACATGGAATGGGAAAGATTTGGGCCTCATGACCCCAATGACATACCCAGAGTCTGTCAGTCTGTGGAGGATCAGAGGATCCTGTGGAGGATGTGTGGGAGGAGTTAGGGGTTCAATGCTAATGTCACATTTCCTGACTTTTTTGCTTTAACCCTAAATGATGCATTACATAGATTTTTGCATAGAATATATATATATATATATATATATATATATATATTCCATGTCTATATATATATATATATATATATATATTACATGTCCCTCCTGTGTATGATGTGCATGTTGTCCCTCGTTCATGCTTACTGTCTTTGATGCTAATCTCCAAGTCATATGGATCATTCACAAAGAAATTCTAGGAAGTTTTGGGGTGTTGAGACAGGACAAGTGCAAATACCTTATGAGCATAATCTGCCCATGTGAAGTCAGTCTCATCATACTTTTCTCTGTCCTCTGCAGAAGGAGTGGCAAGCCTCCAAATGAATCCCATGTCTACCAGGGCAATGTAGCTACTGGACGGGATGTAGTGGAACCAGGTTCAACTTTTCAACTAACTTACATGGTTGCACTTTGACCATAGTTCCATTAGGATGGAATATTGAGAGCCATTCCTCTGTCACACTATGTTCCATTACTTGTGACAGGTCAAATTTCTCCTTGTACTTTTGAGCAAGAGAGATTACTTCTGCCATAGCATTGTTTTCCATTACACTAGTCCTCATTACAATGGTTTTTGTTCCATCTCTGATAATAAGTTGTCTAATTAAGTTGTACCTTGAGTTTCTGTGAACTGTTGCATCAAATGATTTCTCAGTTGAAAACATCCACTCCAGAAAGAATTTGTTGACTAGTGATTCACCATCCTCGTATGCTATTTCAAAGTTCTGGACAAGTTTTCTGATGCAATCATTCCAGTTTGGAGAGTTCTCAGAGTAGGTTTTGTAAGGTCAAAGGATCACCATCAAATTCTGTGATGCAGCTATCAAGATCCAGTATTGCCTGTTCATCTGCTCTGAGTCAGATGATTGAATTCTCACTGTGGCATTGACATGTTGTCTTCATGTTTGTGATGGCATGCGAGAGGCTCTAACTCTATAAAGTTTGCATTTCGAGTGTGAGTTAACAGCATCTTCTCATTCTTCAAAATTCTCATCCAACCAGCTTTCATCTTTGAGCTCTTGTTCACTGCCATTTCTATCCATAGATCCACTGGCAGGCAAGAGTAGGTGTTCCCTGTCATTGACTGTGCAAATAAACCATCCCGAATGTACCTGACTTTCTCCTCAGGCAGACCGCTAACCTCTAGCCAGAACTCAACGAGCCATCTTCCATACTTGTTATTATCAAATACTTTGCAGCCATGGCAACATCGATCTCGTGATGCCTTGAATGCCTCCCAATCCTGAGTTCTTAATGCATGGATATTCATCATCAATATGTCAGTCATGTGCATGAAACTGAGCCAATACTTTGCCATTGAACTATTAGACCTTTCAACCATTTTGAATGCTTTCACAACAAATGAAGATAACACTTGATCAGTCTCTAGTTCATCACATATCATATTTGGCCCTTCTCATGTGTTTGTGAAGCAGTGTCTTAGTTTTTCTAGCTTTTCTTGTAGCTCTGAAGGCAAGTGTAGACCATCATTAAGTCCTTTTGGATTATTCTGCAAGCCAGTACCTCATACATCAGTCAAATACATCTGTTGCTTCTCTTATAATTTTTTACATGCAGTGCTTTGTCAACTGAACCCTCTGTAATCACACTAGCTGCAACAAGAATGTCAGACAAACTAGATCCTTTGAATCATTTGTTGACTACTGATATGAAAGAACACTGTGCATGGAATGGACCTAGGAATGGAAAGATGAGTTCAAACTGTGTAGGATTCTCATTTTCCAACTGAATAATCAGAGCATAGACTGACTGGTCTCCAACAAGTTAAACAAAAGCATCAATTTATTTTTGCTACAGCAACTATGCAACACATCACCTTATGTACTATTGACTTGTGGGGTGGCTTGGGCAATGTGAGGTAGTAGTATGCATTGCTCTTTGTAATCAGTTCTGGATATTGGCTTGAAATCCAGCAAATGCTCCAATCTTCTGGCATTCTACTGGAACCTCTTTCCCATTGCTATCAAGATGAGCCAAAGAATGGACCATTTCTCAAATATTTTGGTCCGAGTGCTTTGTGGTGAGATATGAACTTCAGCTCAAACTGATGGTAGATCATGTTTGACCGTCTTATAAGGTTGAACTCCGTGTTGTTCTGCACTGATATTTTTCACCTCAAGAGGCTTTGCCATGGCCAGTTTAGGATGATTCTCAGTAGAAACTTTAGTAGCAACATCCTCTGGTTGAATAAACATCATGTTTGTGCGGTGAGATGTATCTGCTCTGGTCAATGTGTCATCCTGAAAGTCATCATTGTCTAGAATGGCAGTTCAGGAGAATCATTGGCAAGCTCTTCGGGACAACTGTCATTCTTTTCAAGTTCAAACTTGGCATGTAGCATACAGATTAACAACATCCTTGTAGCTTATTTTAAGTGATAATTTCTTCATCATGCCTATAATCTCACAACTTCTAGCCAGGCCATGAATCATCATTGATAACTTGACCTTTAAGGAAGTGTGTTTCCTGTGGTGAATGAAAATAACAGTGATGACAAGGCTGCAAACTCTGGATCCTGGTAGGCATCACTGAAGTCACTAGCAGCAGGGTTCTTTAGCCAGGTGAGAAACCTTTGAAATTTAGGATTAAGTTTTCAGTGTTCTCAAGTTCATCACTATGTGGAGGCTAGTTCATGCCTGTGTCGTGGTGTGGGAATAAAATAGACACTTAGGCAGGAGGAAAATTGCATAAAACACAATACTACATTTTTATTTTTATTGTCCAAAAACAAATAACTTTAAATATTTACATAAATCAAAGAAAATGGTGTTGGATCAGCACACCAATACAACCAGGAAAGTTTCCTTTAGACAGTCCTTTAAATACTTTCTTGAATACCTTTTTGACCAGTGTGAAAATGTGCACACCTTTTACCTATGAGATCAGCACAAGACTGCCCACACTCTCTCTAAATTCAGCCCCTAGTGGTGGGTTTATATACCAGCCCCAGGGTTACATCACTGTCAGGTGACTGACAGGTGACTCTTCGTTGAGAAAATAACCTTGTATTTTACTTCCACCCACTGATGCTCCTTTAACATTCTCCATTTTATTACAGGATAACAAGCTTCATATTAATATCTGAAAACATTCAGTATATTTAACATTCTATGAGAACTAACAGCCTAATATAATAGCCTCAGCTTAATTAGGGCTAAACTCATCCTTGGGAGTGACATCAGCACCTGTCATTCCTATAAAACCTTTCATTTTATGTGGGCTGCCAGTCCTATAGTAAGACCTTCCAAAATACTGGCTCCCAGTGGTAATTACATGTTATTTTCATTGTAATAACAACTGCATTAGCCAGACATCTCTGGTGGCAAGGGAAGAGGAATTGAGGGTGCACTCCTCATCTCCTTCTCCTGCCAGCTCATGAGACCTGGTAAACCTGGTAGTTTCCCTTTAATACAACAGACTTTTTTTAACAGGCAGCTTTCTACCAGCTCTTTTTCTGTTTACAGAGATTTTACTATGCCACCATATTCCTCTGTCTAAAAGCCCTTCTATAGGCACTTCCAAAAAAAATAAAAGAGAACCTTTCCCTGTGGTGCGATGGATGAAATTGTCTGCCGTCAGGTTAAATTTCAGTTGAGGCCCTTATTTCCTCAGACCCTTGTTCTTCATGGCTGGTGGTTGAAAGTAAACTTTTGTTAGGCTTTTCAGGGCCACATACTTTGCGAGACACTACAGGTCTTTAATCTACCTCTGCCCATAGTGTCTGCTTCATGTAGGAGCTTCGTTGCATCTTGTGGCATGTGCAGTGCTTCATAGCACTAATTCTGCTCCTAACTTTCCATGGAGCATATCCTGCTCCAAAATAAAAATGTATTTCTCAGCCATAACTTGCAGCAGTGGCTTATGCAGTTTGGTACCACCAAATCAGTGCAGCTCTTTTTACAGGAGACACAGGAGGGTTAACAATCTTTATATTTTGAATAAAGCATGACTTGCACTATTTCATCTCTCCACTTGAGAAATCCATAAAGGCGCAACTCGTTCCAACAGTACTCAGCTTGGTGGGGTCACAAGCATATAAGAGACAGTAAAGAATTATCAACATACTGTCAGGTTGGCCACCCTGACAGCGAAGGAAGGAAAGTAATCAAAGAATGAAAATACATAGACAGACAGGACAGAGTGAAAAGGGAAGGGGAGGGTGTACATTTATTCAACAGGAAAAATATAACCATAATAGGGTGGAGGACTACAATAACAGATCCACCCTGTTACAGCCTATATCACGCAATAACTTATCTTTCAAGCACCTGGCAATGGTATTCAGTAATTGTTCATCGCTCACTCCCCATGAGTAGATTGCTGCTTCCACATAACTTCCACCTATAGATGTGTCATACACTGTGGTACTTTCATTTTGTGGAAATGATCATGAAATCCAATCCTGTTTGCAAACTCCTTTGAATCATCTGTTTAATTGTGCTTAATTTTGTTGTACTTGTATCATAACATTAGTGTTATCTCATTGAAGACAGTGGGCAGCTTTAAGAGGCTGGGATAGGCATGGGGAAAGGTAAGAATCATGGGTAGGGAGGATGGGAGGAGTGGGGAGGGAGGTCAGGGACATTAGCTCAAACTGTGAACCCTGCCACATGAGCAGACTTGATAGACCAAATGCTGGCTTCTTCATATGTTTATATGCTCATATATTCGTATGTTTGAAATTCCTCAACTAGGTTATTGTATTCCATCAGTAGTCCTTGTAATGTTCTTGGCTCGCTCATATCCAATACAACTGTCCGTACATGTTTGAAGAACATTTCTTGAACTTCTGCAAGATGAACCTCTTGTAAGTGGAGATCTGAATTAATGTTTTTATCCTGGTGCTATATTGGAGACATATTTTTTCCAACAGGAGTGATGATACCAAATCTCAGCAGCAAAAGGATTTGTTGTACAATCAAATACAGCTAACATATGGTCATGCATTTTAGCATCTTCTGGGCACACTGTGTGAGCCTTGAATATGTGCCATGCATCCATTTGTTGGAGAAGACACCACTTGTCTTGGCCAGGATGTTCTTTGTCTTCTGACATCAAGCATCAGATGCAGAGATCCTTGTCTTGTAGAGGACCACTCCATGAAAGTCTAGCAGATGGGCCAGGAGCATTTTCAGGGGAACTGTTATGCTCAGATCCGGATACAAGGATTTCTTGCATCTGCTGTTTCTCTTTCCTAGTTTTGACTTGCTGAAGCTTCCTTTTACTCCTGACTCCAGTCTTACACAATTTGTGAAAAACTTGCCAGTTGGACCATCATCCCAGTTTACTTTCTCAAAAACACTTCCACATTTATCACACCCTCCATTCCAATGCTAGACTCTTCAGTTTGTTCCATGAATCGATTAGTCACTTTTGTCTTCATCACACCCTTTATCACATAATATACACAGTTCTTTAATCATCTCAACTCCTCTTCTTTCCTCTCAGCTGTTGTACTGGTTTCATCAAGGGTGTCAACATCTTTCCAATCACCAGTCACAGAACTTGATTTGAATACACCAGCAAAAGATATATATATATTATTTACACCAACTGTGCAGTGTCGGTTCTACAGCGAAGATCATCACAGCGATATTGTCAGCAGTCACTGTGATGGTCTTCACTACCCAACACTGGTGCCAGGGAGGTGTTTGCCTCCATCCCCAAACTAACTCTGACTGGAGTTAGTAATATAAAGCTATGAGGGGTCGGGGCAGAGCCCAGCAACTTATCTGGCGACAGCACAAAACCAGTTGGTGGTGTTGTGCTGTCACTGTGTCGTCGATTGAGAAATTGCATGTTGCTGCGGCATAGTGAAACTATATATATATATATATATATATATATATATATATATATAATGTTATATTTGGCTTAAAGAAAGAACATTTTTATTATAAGAAATTAATTCATTGACCCTCAAAACCCCTATTTAGACACCAAGTATAACTTTATATGACACCTATGAGCTGAGATATGTCATTTTAGAGATTTTGGTGGTCATCATGAATTTGCCTACCTAGTGGCAATTGCCCACATTGTTGGAGGGTCCCCAAGACCATCTTTCTTAGCACCATTTATTCATATAAAAACACTTTCAAACCTTTGTCCCCATAAATTGATCACAGACTCCTATTATTTTTCGTTTACTACAGAGAACTAGAGCCATTTAATGGCACACCTCCCCTTTACTTAGTGCAGTTTGGTTAGACCTCTCTTTTCATTTCTGTACTCTGTCCTTTCAAGAGCTGACTTCTAGAACTGATTTGTTTGTAGCAGAACTTGCCCTGGCCAAGATTTTCCCTACCTTTAACTTCCTTTAACTCCAGTCCCACACAAAATATTTCATAATTAGGCTGTTAAAGGAAAACTACACCCTCATATCTTGTAAAGTTTGTTTCCATGTCAACAGACAACTCTCTTCTTGTAGCTGTTAATGATACATGTTGCTTTAGGTTGTTTTCACTGTTCATGTTAGTCCATTGTAACTATACTGGGATCTCAATTTTATGGTTGTTGAAATCTCATTGACCATGAAAGCTGCATTAGCATATGAGAACATGATGTCACATCACCCATTTATACCATGTATCTCTGTGCTAAAAGTACAAATATTCTGAAAAAGCCTCTGGAAACACACAAATGGAATGCTGTTTAAAGATAAATCCCCTGCATTGCAACTCAGTTTGCAAAGCTAACAAATGTAAATGTGATACTGTATTTCACACCTTGCTGTGACTTGTTTTATTGAACCATAGCAGACAGGCATACTGTGGAATCTAAAGGGTGCTGACATATCATGTTCTCATATGCTAATGCAGCCCTCATGGACAATAAGATTTCAACAACCAGAAAATAGAGACCCCGGTTAGTTACAGGGGATATTATGAACAGTGAAAATAAACTAAACTGATCACATATACTGTATCTCTATCAGCCACATGAAAAGAATTGTCTGTTGACATGGAAATGAATACAGTTTACAAGATTTGATGGTGTAGTTTCCTTTAATGCAGCTAATTAAAGCCAATTAACAGCCACCTCCTCCTTTCCTTAATTATTTCAGCTATGCCCCGTGTTCTTCTTTTACTCTGGCGGAGTGTCCAGGTCTTGGAGAGAACACTGAGAGTGATAACATAAATAATAAATAACAAAGTCTCCTTAATGGATTGTGTTAAAATCTGTGCAATAACCCTAAAATGGCCCTTAAAATGCAACTTAAGAGTATCTTAAAACCTTGTAGCTTCTATAGCTATCGTTCAGTTTGGCTCTGTCCAATTTGCTCCCTAGTTAAGTCCCTGAACTAGAACAAACTGCTTTCTCATTTCTTAGAGCACTTTTTCTGCACTAATCCACCACCAATTTAGAAGCTTAAACATGGGGGTCTAGATGTTCAAAGCCCCTGTCATTCCCACAGCTGCAAGAAAAGACTGATCCAAGTGAGTCACCACCTGCACAGCCACAGCCTGTATACTGCCCTTATATAAATCTTTCTTTAGACTGCATCTGGATTATGATTCTCCTTGTTAAGTCTATATTTGAAGAAGAAGGTGGAACATGTTAAGAAGGTGCAATGTAGGGTTACAAAAATGATTGTGGAATGGGGATTACAATATGAGACCAGGTTGAAACATTTGGGGCTATATAGCCTGGAACAGAGAAGGGCCAGGGGAGACCTTTTAATGATGTATAAACTCAAGAAGGAGGCTGAACTAATGGAAGAACTGGGTGTCCATATCCAGATCAAACCATAGGATGTCACAGCACACAAGCTCCAGATTAAACTTGATAATGTGGTTAAGAGGAGGGATACACTTTTTTCTTGCATCAAACAGGGAGGATTTGGAATGGACTGCCACAGGATGTAGTTGAGAGTCAGAATTTGAATGATTTTTAAAAGAAACGTAGAAACATAGACTTTGATGGGAGATAAGGACTGCTTGGTCCACCTAGTCTGCCCATTTCCCTACCTACAGGATCAGCTGCAGATCCTAGTTAACTAACAGCCTATTTCTTCCTACCCCCACAAGAATGGTCTTATAGCTGTCCCATGCATTGTTGAATTCTCTCTCATAGTTTTAGACCCTATAACCTCCTCAGGAAGGCTGTTCCATGCATCCAATACCCTCTCTATGAAAAATACTCTCTCACATTGCCCCTGAGCTGTCCCCTTCTATCTTCAAATGGTGTCCCCTTGTTCTTGCACATCTCTTTTCTAAAGATGCTACCCTCTTGGACTTTGTTGATTCCACTGGAGGTACTTAAAAGTTTCTGTCATGTCCCTCCTCTCCCTCTTTTCCTCAAGGGTGTACATATTAAGCTCCTTTAGCTCTCTTCATATGGCTTCTCTTGCAGACCCTGCACCATTTTAGTTGCCCTCCTCTGGACTGCCTCCATCCTGTCTATGTCCTTGCAGAGATGGGGTTTCAGAACTGGATGCAGTACTCAGATGGGGTCCTCAACTGTCTGTACAGAGGGATAACAACTTCCTGTTTTCTGCTGGTGATGCATCTCCCTATACATCCCAGCATCCCCCAGCCCTCCCTTCTGCCTTCTCACATTGCTTGCTAACCTTAAGGTCATATGATATGATTACCCCCATGTCCCCTTCCATTTCTGTTGTTGTTACTACCTCCCTCCATTGTGTAATCTTCCCATGGTTTGTGTTTCCCAGGTGCATTATTTTGCACTTCTTTGCATTGAATCCAAGCTGCCATACTTCTGACCATTCCTCCAACCTTGCCAAGTCCCTTCTCATCCTTTCTGCACCTCCTTGTGTATCAACTCTGTTGCAGATCTTTGTATCATCTGCAAAGAGGCATATTTGTCCTTCTAGTCCCTCTGCAATGTCACTTATAAAGACATTAAAAGGACTGGACCCAGTACTGAACCCTGTGGTACACCACTAATAACCCTCTTTCTTCAAAGTGGACTCCATTTACAATTACCTTCTGTGTCCTGTTGTCCAGCCACAACCCTGCTACAACCCTGGGACCTACTCCCCAGGCTGGTTAATTTGATTATTAATCTTTTGTGTGGGACTGTGTCAAATGCCTTACTAAAGTCTAGGTAGGCCATGTCCACAGCCCTCCCTGGTCTACTACTTTGGTCACCCAGTCAAAGAAATTAATTAGATTTGTCTGACATGACCTTCCACTGTGAACCCATGCTGCCTTGGGTCCTGTGCCCCACTGGCCTCTAGGTACTCAACAATTCTTTCCTTCAGAAGTGATTCCATCACTTTCCCTACCACAGAGGTCAAACTGACAGGTCTGAAGTTTCCTGCCTCTGTCTTTCTCCCATGTTTGTGAAGGGGAATCACATCCGCCTTCCTCCAGTCCTCAGGTACCACACCATCCTCCCATGATTTGTTAAAAGGGTAGTCAGTTTGCCATTAGTTTCCCCCTTAATTCTTTTAGAATTCTGGGGTGAATTCCATCAGGCCCCATTGCTTTGTCCACCTGCAGTTTTAGGAGTTCTTTCAGAACCCTTTCTTCTGGAAAGGACTGAGATCGCCCCCATCCAGAGTGCTTCTGTTAATTGGATTAGGCACCCCCTCCTCCTCTTTTGTGAATACTGAGCAGAAGTATTTGTTCAGTATCCCTGCTTTTCACTGTCCCTCTGCCCACCCACTGTCCTTTCTATTCAGGCTCACTATCCCTCCCTTTGTCTTTCTATGCTCCTGATGTACCTATAAAGGTTTTATCCCCTTCTTAACCGAGTTGGCTATCTTTTCCTCAGTTTGGGCCTTTGCTATTCTGACTTTCTTCCCTGCTTCCTTCTGCCTTAACTGGTACAGTTCTCTGTCCTGCTCCTTCTGTGTTTCCTTATACATACTAAATGCTATCATTTTCTCCTAACCTTCTCCATCACCTCTTTGAGAACCATAGTGGCTTTTTCTTTCATTTTGATTTGTTTATTTGCTTCACACAGACTTGTTGCCTCTGTGATGGCAGTTTTGATGTTTCCCATTGTTGCTCCACCCTCCTTCTAGCCTGTTTGCTAGTGCTTTTCTAAGGCACTCTCCCATCTTGCCAAAGTCAGCCCTCCTGAAGTCCAGTACCCTCACTTTTGAATGGCTTGACTCTGTAGCTGAGTTTATCATGAACCACACTGTTTGGTGGTCGCTTGTTCCCAGATGGCTACCCACTTCTAAATCTGAGATCCTCTCGCTGTCACCATTTGAGTGTACAAGGTCTAAGATTGCTCCCTCATGAGTGGGTTCCAAAACTAGCTGTCTGTGGTATGCCACCTGTAGGACATCAAGAATGGCCCTGCTCTTGGATGTGGCTGCAGCAAAGGTGCTCCAGTTAACATCTGGCATATTCATGTCCCCATCAACAGCATCTCCCTTTCTCTCATCCTAAGGATGTCTTCTATCATATCCTTGTCAATTCCTCTTCCTGGCATGGGGTCTGTATACAACCCCAGTGCAGATTGTGGTGCCATTTCCAGTCTCTAAGAAGACTCAACAATTTATTTCTAAATGGAAGGACTAGTTGGACTAGCTGATGCAGGTGGACAGATACAATGGATATCCTTGCCTTCTCCTTTCCATAACCCAGTATGAGCACCCAGTACTGGGGAAAGCTGTGAGCAAACACACATGCTGTGGTGTTTTAGAGTATCCTAACCAATTCAAGAGAAAGGGCCCACCAGTCATCTGTCTGGTGAAACTGATGTGAAGTTTTGTTTTTAGCAAACCAATCCACATCTTTTACGCTCAACAGAAACTGGGTATTTGTTCATTTATGCCCCAAAAGATCTCTACTCTTGAGTTTGAGCCACTACAACCAGGGGATCAATGTGTACCAAGTTGGGGTGAGTTTCATGCAGTCCTTCACTACAACTTCAAAGATGAAAGATTCAAGACCATAATTGGTTACAGTCCTGTAGTACCAAGCCTTCCTACCCTTAAGGATACTTTATACACAGGTCTAAAAACAATTGAGAAACAGATGCAGATGCTGGGCCAGGAAACCTCAGTGATAACTTTGGACCTTCAGTTGTACATCACTGCCCAAGAAGTCCGTTTCTGCAACTGGGAGGAGCTGAAGCATCATGTTTTGAGAATGGGAGGATTCCACATCATGGAGCTCTACTGGAAGATACTTGGCAAATGCTCTGCAGACAGTGGATTTGAAGACTTGCTAGTTGAGGCAGAGGTATTTGGAACAAATGCATCAACTGTGATCATGCAGGGAAAAATTACAGACATTGTACATTAGCCCACAAGCTGATGTTTGAAGCCATGTGCTGGCTACAGTGGCAAGCATTCTTTGTCTGGGTGATGCAGAAGAAGAAAATACAATCAGGGGACACAGATGAAATTGAGATGAAATGCAAAATGCCCAGCAACTAATGGCTGTAATAACAACAAAAGGTGAAATGAATGAAGAAAATAGACAGAGCTTTGTTGATGCATTTCAAGACCTTGAAGCACACTGAAAACCCTACAAGGTCATTTTGGCTAAAAAGACATTTGCATTTCCAGAGGTGTCATTAATACTCAAAAGTAAATTTTCTCACTCTTTCCATTCAGCCTGGAAATAAACTTATTGTTCAGAAATTTGTTTTCTCTACATGTGTACAGTGTATGCCTTCAGGAATGAAATCCCGTTATAAGAACACATTCTTGGTCAGCAACCTAGTGTGTCAGCGTGGCTCAGTTGGTAGCACATCTGCCTCTGGACCAGAACGTTGTGGGTTCTCGCCCCACACCAGGATTGGACCTCCACCTAAAAATCGCTGGCATTCAAGTGCAGTATTGGGGATGCTGTACTGCTGGGTGTGCTGTCCTTCGGATGAGACGTTAAACCAAGGTCCCTTCTGCCCATCCTGGTGTTGCCCTGGTGGGTGTCCAGGTGGAAGAAAAAGAACCCAGGGCACTTGTCACAAAGAGCAGGGAGCATTCCCGGTGTCTGGCCAACATTCCCTTCCCATAAACTGGTTCATGCAATTATCCAGGCTGTGTGTGGGTGACGATGTGCAATATGGCCACCACCACACATTCAATCACTTCACTACCAGTCTAGCATTGCTTGTAAAGTGCTTTGGGATACTGTGTATGAAAAGCGCTATATAAATCTTGATTCTTCTTCTTCTTGTACAAATCAATTATTACAATGAAATTGTGGTATATATTCTGAGCAAATGGAAGAAAAGTGAGAGCAATAAAGAACATAATTAGTTAAGATGTTGTTAAACATGATTACTGGACATAAGGCATGACAAACTGGTTTTAGATGTTGTGTTTTACTTATATTTAGGTTCATTTATGGGCATTTAGGTTCAGTTTATTGACATTTATTTTATTTTAGCAATTTGCAAAATTGGAAACTAACACCCAAACTCTACAAATATGATGTTAAAAATAACAGTTTTGCAATTTTTTGAAATTCAGGATTTATTCATTTTCATCTTGTTTCAGCTTCACCCTTGACATGGGTGCTTCTGCTGCAGCAAGTAGCCCAGTGGGTCTCCTCTGTCTGTTGGCTGCCTTCCTTGCTGTACTGCCCACTGATCACCAGACTGAAGCTTCACCCTTGACATGGGTGCCTCTGCTGCTGCAAGCAGCCAGAGATCCCCTCTGTCTGCCGGCTGCCTTCCTCTCTGTACTGTCTGCTGATCACCAGACCGAAGCTTCACCCTTGACACGTGGTGCTCTTTGTTGCTGCAAGCAGCCTGGCGGGAACCCTCTGTCTGATTTGCCGCCTTCCTCTCTGTACTGCCCTCTGATCACCAGACCGAGGTATGCTGCTGAAACTTCTGGCTTCTCCACGCTTATTGGCCAGAACCTTTGCTCTGCCTGATGATTGGCTGCTCCACTTTTTAAATTCTTTGCTACTTCTTTGGACTTTAAGCTAATTTTATTTACTAAGTCTAGTAATGGTTAAGTTTCTCCAAATTGTCCTGTGAATGCTAACTGAACTGTGACTCTAAGCCTGTTTACAGCAATTTTGCACTTCAAGGGTTGTCTGAAGCAGGATTGATTAGAGTGCAGTTTTTTAGGTTTTAAAGTATTACAGTTCTCTGTGTAGAGCAGGTTTCATTTGTGCCACAGTTGTAAGATACACCCTGCAAATAATCCCATTTTGTTTCACTTTCTCTGCTTCACTTTCTCTGCTTCCTGCTTGAGATTTTTTGCCCACCCCAGCCTTTATTAAATCTCTCCTCCCTTGGCACCACCCCTAGGCAATCTTCATCCTCCCCTCTCACTAATATTGCAACTCCTCTTAAAGATACAGAATGCATTTATAGGGCCTAACACTTGTTGGTGTTAATCTTAACTCTTTAAGTTGGAAGACACCACCTAACTCTAAACCAGCCTAATTTCTCCCCATTCTAAAGGCGTCCCTGTGTCTACTCACTTTCTACTCTCAGAAGGCATCACACTGAACTCTAAACAGCAGGTGGCTGCCTCACTCTAGCAGGCACCCCCAGCCTTGTACCTGCTGCAACCCCAACGCCCACTGGACAACCATGACCACCTGTTTATGCACAGCCAGTCCAGCCCTGCTTGTAACACTACTACTACTTATTCCGCCTGTATGCTCACTGACAACTCCCATGCTTAACATGTCAGATGTACCCTGGACCTCCCTCCACCCACCTCTCCCCCACTCTGACAACCTCCTCAGCCCCCACCCCCGCCTTCCCACCCCACGATGCTCTGTCCTTCAACCCCCTGCCCTTTGCTCTACCTCAGCTTCCCAGTCCTCTGCTCCCTGCCCATGCCCTGCTCACTCCCATAAAGTCCTCCTACAGTCATCATCCAGCAATTAATAAACACCTCTCAGCTCTCATCAGGATACTTTCCTACTACTCTTGCTGTCTGGTAACATCCATCCCAACCCAGACCCTGCTACCTCCAACCAGCTGCTGACCCCCAGGGCTATGAATCACCTCCAGAACATCTGCAGCCTTCTGAAGAAGACTGCATCCCTTCAGTGCTGGCTAGTGCAATACCAACCAGATGTATTAGCACTGGTGGAAACTTGGCTTTCTAAAATGACCCCTGACTCCTTTGTCACTTTCCCTGGCTACTTCTCTTCAGGGAGAATAGGGTGGGAAAGTGTAGTGTGGCTGTGCTTTCTACATCCAAGATTCCTTGCTGTGCCAAGCACTCCTCACCCCTACGCTGGACCATGGGGCAAAACCCTGTCCCTAAAACTCACTACTGATCCCAACAGGGCTCCCTTATTGTCACCGTGGGCTTATATCCCACCACGGAACCAAACCCCTGCAATCCTATCCCTCTTTGATTACCTCTCCAGCCTCCCCCATCAAGTAGAACAGATATTGGTGGGCGATCTCAACATAAAGTGTCTCACCAGCTCAGTAGCCCATACCAAGGACACTTTTGCAGCCCTAGACCTAACTAATTGGTAACACAACCCACTAGGTCTAGTTCCTCAAGCCGCCTCACACACACCCTGCTGAACATCCTTCTAACCAATTGTCACCACAGAATCATGGACATTGTGATCCTCCCTAACTCACTGAGTGATCACTTTCCAATACTCTTCATCTGGTACTGTCAGCCACCCAAACCACTGCCAAGCTTTATTTCCCATCGCCATCTATGACCTGGCAGCCTCAGTAAGCTCAAACACTACCTAGCCTACTGGGATTGGCCTCCCATAAAAGTGGCCTAGAACATAGACAAGGCCCTCAACTACTTCACTAGCTCACTCAACTAGGCCTGTGATATATTCACCCCATTTGTAAAACCCATACCAAGAAGCATAATGCACCTTGGGTCACTCCTATGCTCCTTCAACAACTGCAACTGAGGGACAACCTCTGGCACAAAGCTGCTGCCTCTGGCAAACAGACAGATAGACAAGTCTATAACACTGAGCGTAACAGATGCACCTGGGCCATACATAAAGCCAAGGCAGAATACTACAGATCCGCTCTGGCTCCTTCTGGGCGAGCCCTCAAGTTCTGGAGCAATATAAAAGAACTTAATGGGAAATCCTGCTCTTCACCACATCCCAGCTCAACATTAATGGCACCACCTCCACAGACCCAAAAGCATTGTTGACTGCCTCAACACTGTCTTTTCTGATGTCAGTGCAGTACTCCCCAGCAACTTTTCAACCAGCTCCACCTTCTCCAGCACCTAATCTCCACCGCCCACCATTCCACTTACGGGTCATTAGTCCACAAGAAGCCAGATCTTACTTAACCAAAACACTCAATGACACTAGTCCCCAATGACCCCCTTGACATAAGAGACTCCTTTGACTGGTCCTGACTCTATCCTTGCCCCACTCACAGACTTACTCAACCACTCTTTGTCTTGGACAGTTCCCAACCACCTGGAAAACGGCAGTCATTACCCCACACTGAAGGGTGGGATAGCTCCCCCAGCAATTATTGACCAATCTCCATCCTTCCTCCACTCTCCAAAGCTGTTGAAAAAATATGGGCCGATCAACTCACAAGTACCCTTGACACCCATGGCGTGCTATGCAGGGAGCAGCATGGCTTCCGATCTGCCCATAGTACGATCATTGCCTTCGTGGAATTCTCTAACTTCCTCCACTCTGTCCTGGACAAGGGCCACCTCAACGGTGTTGTTTTTATCGACCTCTCCAAGGCCTTTGATATGGTCTCACACCATCTCTTACTGAACACACTCCACCAACTCGGCTTCTCTCATGGACCCTCCTGGTTCTCTAACTATCTTTCCTCAAGGTCCCAATGTAAAATTTCACACCACCCTCTCCGCTACCCAGCCTGTATGATCTGATGTCCCCAGGGCTCCATCCTGGGCCTGTTGCTCTTTAGTCTTTATCGAAACACTGCCCAGCTTCTGCTCAGGTAGGGTTCTTCTTTATGCAGATGATGCAGTCCTCTTCGCCTCCAACTCTGACCCTCTGCACTCCAGTCTTTCCTCCAGCACTCCTTCAGTCAAATTGAGAACTGGTTCATGGACCGCCAACTTATTGTAAATATTAAAACAACAAATCCATGCTTTTTGCCCATCGCAAAGTAAAGCTAAGGACTTCCTCCAGATCCTTTCCAGTTCACTACATCCACTGGACCAAGTCCTCACCTACAAATACCTGGGCATCACTTTTGACTCTACCCTTTCATTTCACTCTCACATCAATACACTCAACTCAGCCATCAATGCATGCATTGGCCTGTTATACAGACATAAGGACCTCTGCTCACAGTCACCCCTCTGTACTGTCCCTAGTGGACTATGGACTCACAGTATATGCAGCAGCCAATGCTACCACTCTAAACAAAATCCAAATTTCCATTAATAAGACATGCTGGCTTCTGTCTGGAGCTGATAAACGGACACATACCTGCACCCTTTATTCCTTCTATTAATTTATTTATTTGTAAATCAGTTTACAACCTTTGAGCCAGAGGCTTGTTTCCAAAGGTACCTCATCACATTGAGGACAAATATAACAAATTTAGGTTACAGAGTACAAGTAACTGAAATTGGTACACAAATTGATTTCATACATTGTACAATCTAGTGGCAATTAAAATAATACAGCTGGCACAGGCCGGTTATAGCATAGGTATGGTGCACAGGGGGAGAAGGTGGAGGGTGAGGTGGACTGCCACCTGGTGGGCATTTTCTAGTGTGGAGAAATCGAGGCCACATTTAGAGACAGGAGCAGCTATGAGTGTTAAAGAGTTGGCTCAAAGGGTGGTTTTGAAGTTGGAGATTGTGGGGCATTGGAGATGGGAGCAGGGACAGAGCTAAACCAGGATGGGGATCTGTAGTAGAAAGACCTCTGACCATGGGTGGTCCTGGATCTGAGGACCAGTAGACTGGTCTTGTTGGACGTTCATGTTGCAATAGCGGGTGGGGTATGGTGGATGGAGGCTGCCACCCCAGGAGGAGAGAGCCAGTAGGGTTTTTTGTGAGGAGGCAGGTTTGATAGCGTAGCCACTCATCTAGGTTAAGAAGTTTAGCCTCATCATAGACTTGACAAGTATGTGTGAGCCTGGGGGCTCTAGTAATCAGTCTGCAGGCCTTATTTAGGGTGAGGCAAATTTTGTTGAGGGCAGTCGTGTCAGTAGCACCATAGACTGGCAGGCCATAGTCTGCAAGGGACAGTACTGAAGACATAACAGCAAGTCAGAAAGCATCGGGGAGGCAGTTTTTATAGCGGTAGAGGATGCCAAGCCGTGTATTAGTGGCGGATGCAAGGGCATCAATGTCGGTGTAGAATATGAGGGCTAAATTGAAGGTAACCCCAAGGTATTTGTAGGAGCAGACTTGTTCAAGCAGTTGCTTGATACTAAGGAAGATAGGGAGTGGGTGGTTGCAGGCTTTGTTTGGGGGTGGGCAAAGAACATAGTTTTTTTTTAAGATTAATGATGAGTCTGTGCTCCTTAAACCAGGCTTCGCATCATTGTAGGATTGTTGTAGGGAATCCTGAGGGAGATGGGATTGCAGTGGGTGGCAAAAATGACAGCATCATCTGCATACATAAGAATTTTGCCAGAGCATGCACTGGGCAGAGTGTTTAGATAATAGAACCAATGTACTCACGCTCAAGGAGAGACTTCAATATCAGTCCTGCCTCCTTGCCAAAAGAATACAACTGGGTATACCCCCCAGGGTCTCCACATCCCTTCTCCCTGCCACCCCTACTGTTGCCACTCAGTGCCTCCAAGACTATGCTACAGATCCCTAGGGTCAGGACTGCACTAGCACAAAGATCCTTCCTCTTCAGAGCACCTTCGTGGTACAATGCTCTCCCCTGCCATCACCTCTGTCACCAAAATAGGGTCTTTCAAGGTGCAGCACTCAAGAATCACATTCTGTACACCTGCAACTATTAGTACCCTCTTCCAAAACCACCCTAGGCGTCTAGGTGCCTCACTTCAGGGCCAGAGCCTAGCCAGCCTTGACAATGTCTTTCCTGAGACTGCATACTTTGTACCTCATAAGAAGTTACTGTGCTTGTATGTTGGCAACTGCCTAGCTACTGATTGTATAGGACTACAGCTCATTCTGCTGATGGACATGTTAACAACTGCCTAGCAACTATTTGTATAGGACTGCAGTACATCTGCTGGATGACACTATCACCCTGTTAATTGTTTTCAATGTTCTCCATCGTATGTATTACCTGTTCCTTCAATTTTGCTACTATCTGTATTTCTCTTTGTATCATGATGTGGAGTCCTTGGAAATGAGTCTATGACTCAAGGAGTTGTAATTCCGATGTGCTTATAAATAAATACAGTACATAAATAAATAATTATTATCTGCCGACACTGTCTATGTCTATATTGTCCAGATATTCTCTTCAAAAATTCAGTATTATTGACATTGTGATGAACACCACAACATACCTTTCTGAAAGCTGATGACTAGAGCTATCTTATGCAACCTTCAGACCTTCTCTAATGGGGAGGGGTGCAACAGGATGAATATTTTGAAAATTGGCGCTAGGCTAGTTTCTTAATGCTGAAAATTCTTGTGATGAAAGAGTATACTTTGCCCTTCAGTCATTTTGATTTTCTCTAATCTGGTTAAATCATTCTCTACCAAGTCAAAATGCATAATATGTCACTGGAATTTAACCAAGTGGGAGAAATTGTGACTTCAAGTCTAAATTTTCACTATGTTCTGTTTATTTAATTTATTTATTTACTTATGCTTCAGATTACATCTTTGAGCAGGGCTCTTTACATAGGTTCCATGTCAAATGACAATGAACAAGTACAATAACAGTGGAGAACTAAAGGGCTAACAGCAGGATGGGTTATGGAAATTAGTTACAGTGGCAACAACAGTATATACACTGTAAAATGGAATAATTCCTAGACAAATATGAGAGATGACAATTAATATACATGCTATTGAATAGTTATGATTGCATTACTAAAGCGCTTTAGAGGTAAGTACCCTGATATCGGAAGTGCTAGAAAAAGGGGTAGGAGGAGAGGGGAATTAAAAGGTGGAAGAAGCTGGAATCTGCCCAGAGGCCTTGTCAGATGGCAAAGAAGCAAAGGAGGGCAGTTCATTGAAGGCAGATGACAGAGTATGGTTCAGAGTAGTCAGGATATACATTATGTGAGGGGCAGAAGAAAGGGGGAGGCGGTAGAAATAGAAATCAGCCCAGAGGCATTGTTGAGTAGCAAGGTGGCAGAGGAGAGAACAGACCATTGAACATAGCCACCAGGATATATATCAGGAGCGGAACTCAAGATATGGGGAGAGTTACCTGAGGTGAGAGAACCAGATAGTGAGGGATGAAGTGAGGCAGGAGAGGCAGGGGTGGGGGACAGGGGTGAATGGAGTGGCAGATGAGAAAGAGATGGGGTACCAGGAAATAATGAATATTGTTAATACCAATGGAAGTTAGTGATAGCAGTCACAGTTGGACTTAGATATCAGATCAACTTTTAGCATTCTTTTGAAGGCACCTAATGTCTTGGCAGATGATATGTCACTGGCAATTGAGTTGAACCAGAGGGAGACATGACAGGTAAAAGATCTCTGACCCTGTGAGGTGCAACAGCATGAGATCTTAAAAGAGGAGCAGCCAGAGCTTCTTGTGTGCTGAGTTTCAGTGCTGGCAGTAAGGAACACCTGAACCCCAGGGGGCATAAGATCACAACTTAGCTATCAGGCAGGTCTGGCATGATAGTCTGCTACTGAACTGAAGCCAATTAGCCTGTGAGTAAAAGTCACAGGTATGGGTCAACCAGTCTGCACCAATGAGAAGTCAGCAGGTCTTGTTGAGTGCCTTTTTATGCTCTTGAGGGACATGTCAGTGGCCGATCCATAGATGACGGTATACCATGAGAAAGGTGCTTGCTATTGAGGCGCTTACCAAAGGGCAACTCAATAGTGGTGCCTATTCTCATGGTGAGTGGATGGGGAGGCAAATGTGGGCATAGCGACGCCCTATCCCTATGTGTATACACGCATGGGGGAAATGAGCATGCCGTGCAATGGGCGGAAGGGGAGGTAGGGTTTGTGAGGGGTAGCACCTTGGTGGATTGCTGAGCTGGTCATATGGTGTAGCATGTTTGTGGCATGCTGTGGTTGGGAGAGTGCCAGGTTCAGTGCTGGGTGCATCAGGATTTTTGCGCTGGCCAATACATTTGTTTTAAGTTTTCACCCCCAACATACACCCCTGGAGTTGAGAATCCTTAGTAGAGGGGTGCAGAGTGCAAAGCCCCACATAAACAAAACAAAATGAAGTTCCAGCACCGTTTTGCTTTCACCTGGACTATACATCGCTGAAATGTATTTTCACCAATGTATTGTCACTGTAATGGTGATCACCCTTCCACAATCACTGTTATGGCATAGAACCACAGATGATAAGCCCATAGTCTACCAGCGATACCACTGAGCTGTGAAAGGCTGTGCTGAGGGCTGTAGGGGTCAGGCAATGCTTATGCCTCTGCAGGAGCCTAATCTGCCTATTAATTGCCTTGAAATATTGTCAATATGCTTAGCATAGGAAGAGTGTTGTCCACTATGATTCCAAGTTATTTAAAGTTAGAGACTAACTCAGAGGGGCTCCAACATCATTTACTATGGAGAGGGGTAGTGTCTATACTTGCTTTATGGGTTGGAAAATAATGTGGTTTTCATTTTCTTATAATTTAAGATTCATTTATGATTGCTGAACCATCCTTCTGCAGCAGCAAAATTTTGTTGAAGTTCCTATTCGAGAACCTTGGGGTTATGGCCACTGGAATACAGGACGACATCATCTGCATAAAGAAGGATGCATCCCTGGATGGAGAGGGGCAGGGTCTTCAGGAATACAGTGAACAGGAGGGGTCCAAGATAGAACCTGAGGGACTCTTGACAGAAGATGCTGACTGTCTGAGAGGATGGTACCTATCTTTACTTGCTGTGAACAGTTTTGAAGGTAACTGCTGAACCAGGCAACAGATTCAGGTGAGAGACCAAGAATGGCTAGTTGTTCAGCCAGGATGACATGATTAACCATATCAAATGCCTTGGTTAAATCGATGTATACTGCTCCAACCAGTTGACCTTGGTTGAGGGATCTATGGATGAAGCCCATGAATTCAGGCGAGGCAGTGGCGGTGCTGTGCACAGACCTGAAACCATGCTGTTGGGGCAGAGTAGTTGATATTTCTCCATGTAGACAACAAGCTGGTCAGCAGCTATTTCTCCAGTGCTTGGGAGAGTGGGGTAGGATGGAAATGGGTCTGTAGATTCTGTGGGAGGTGCAGTCACCGCCTTTGTGGACAGGGGTAACTACAGCAGATTTCCATTTTGAGGAAAATGAGAGTATTGTAGTGACAGGTTCATGATATGCGTTAAGGGTGCCAGTACTTCTTCTGGGGTGAGGGTTACAAACTTGAGATCCACGTTATCGCTACTGTAATGCCCTTTGCCCAGTAGCTTGCTGAGATATTTCCTGGCCTCATTTACTGTGATTGTTCTGAGGTAAAAGGAGGTGATTTTGGAGCTGTTCAGTTTTGCCAGAGTAGGGACTAGGTGTGGGGGTGTTGAAATAATCATGGGGACGAACACCACTGAGGTCAGTGAATGCATTATTAAATGTGTTCTCAATGAGTTTGTGGTCAAGGGATGGGAGCCCATCAATGTTGAGCATGGTAGGAGCTATTTTGGGTCCTACCAGTGACATCTTTGAGATGGCTCAAAATTGTCTGCTGTTGTTACAGGCAACATGTTGGTAGACACGGTTCTGTATGTTTGAAGGCTATATCACAATGGGGTGAGCATTAGTGTTGGGAACCCCAAGGTGAACCCCACTGCTGATTTGCCAAGAGTCAGGACAATGAAAAATGTGATTTTGTTTCCTTTTCCTGCCTGGGGGTTGGGGTGGGAAGTTAGAGTTGAAATTCTAATGTTGGTTTAATCTGAACCCTAACTGATGCACTAATGTAGTTTTTTGTGAAGAGATACAGTGTACTGTACAATGTAATTGTATGATGATGTCACAACTTGTACACATAACATCTCAGTGATGTCACAACTGTAAAATGGCATATTTTTTATTACTGTGCCATGAAATACCTAAACAAATTTATTTACAAGATTTCTTTTACACACCTTGAATGGATATTTTAAATATTAATGTCTTTCAGTTATATTGTATCTATAGACTGATTCCTTCAATCTATAATAATTGATAGTCTACGAAAACAGTTTACATAACATGAAACTTTCAACTGCTTACCTGAAGCAATTCTCTTTAGCAACTGGAAAAATCACTACAGTAGCCTTTATATTTTATCCACATATATTGTATATTTCAATTAGTAGCATACTATTTCTATAATGCATGCCTTTTATGGCTGATGTTGTTGACAAACAGTATGTTTAATTTGTGGTTCATTAGATAAATTATTTTTCATTTGATAACTCAGTCATTACAATTCCAGCACATGAAAGTGCTAATGTAGTTGTGCTTCCTTCCTTTGTTTAGAAACATAGCATTAAAATATGTTAAGTCTCCTTTTACTGCTTTCTCTGTCTTATATGACCAGAGCCTAGAGATGCAGAGAATTTAAAATCCATCTACGAAGTGAACACTGCAGTAGTTACTTTGTTGGCACTCGCTACGCTGGAGTGCCCCATAGGAAAGACCTCACTTTGCCTTGTTATTACTGCGACTGTCATTCCGCTTAAACGGGAACTAAGGTGAAGTGACAACAAAACTGGCAGCACCCCACCCACACAGTCACCAGAACTAATGTGCATCCCCAAAGGGCTACTGTCTTATGTCCAGAAAACTCCCAGTGCTGATGAAGTGAAATGAGAGCATAACAAGAAATGCAAAGTCTCCAAGAATTAATGGCGATTCAATCATGCACGAGTGATCACACGCAGATTCACCAGAATTTATGTGCATCCCCAAAATGCTACTGTCTTGTGTCCAGAAAATTCCCAGTGCTGATGAAATGCTACTATCTTGTGTCCAGAAAATTCTCCAGT
The DNA here is from genome assembly GCA_016271365.2 of Neoceratodus forsteri. Taxonomy (NCBI): domain Eukaryota; kingdom Metazoa; phylum Chordata; order Ceratodontiformes; family Ceratodontidae; genus Neoceratodus; species Neoceratodus forsteri. The sequence continues at coordinate 276,891,863 of CM057451.1, forward strand.
GCTGACGTAAGTGAAATGAGAGCGTAACAAGAAATGCAGTCTCCAGAATTAATAGTGCACTACAAATGCACAGACAGATTAAAATTTAGCTGCGCACTCAAGGGATGCATACAAAAAGGCACAACACCACCTAACTGGTGCACACAAGTCACAAACCCAAATCTGGAAAGGAATACATTTTGCCAGTTGGGAGATTAGTGCACGGAAGTAACAATCCACTACCAATAAAGATACCACGAAGCAATATAAAATTCATGCAGGTGCAGTGGATAGCAGGTTCACACTGCTACAATTACTCTATGACACAATAAAAGGTATCTGATTTAATGGCACGCATTGCACACGCACACATACACACACACACACACACACACACACTACAAGTAATGCGTAGCAAATTGAAAACCTTTAGTAATATAACCAAATGTTTTAAACCGACAAATTATACACTGCTGCACCACAACAATCAGCAAAAATGTCAAGAATTACCGAAATATTACTGTATGTACATTAACACAGTTATACAAGAAAAATATAACCAAAACAGAAAGACTGACTTTTCTCCCAGTTAATGTACCTACACCACAAATATCCCTCCCCAAAGCACACTTCACAGTACACAGACTGACTGTTCTAAATTAACATTCAAAATCCACACACAGCAATAATCACTTGATGATATGAGCACAGAAGAGTTTCCTACAATCGATTTAGTAAATTTTGTGCAAAAAAAAATGATTCAAAAGGCATTTTAAACAGCTTTTAGAGGTTTTGAATTGCAGAGCTCTGAGAGCAAACTGTCTCCAGCTACCACTACACACACTACCCAGGCCAGAACTGAGGCTATGTTGAACAATCTAGAGCCCATGTGACCTGCAATCCCATGAATCACTGCACAGTTTATTTGGAGCTCAATTACAAAGGCTGAAGTGAGGCGAATTACATGGATTTCAATGTACTTCACCTTAAAATTGGTGGAGAAGTGGTTTGGGAAGGCGGAATAACACAAAGTCATTGGTTTCAATGGACTTCACATTCCTCATTGTGAAGTGAAGCACTCCGCTTCACATTGTGGAGTATTCCATGAGGTTCTGTGTTACTCCGTGAATCACTTTGTGGAGCGAATTGGGGCCACTCACCCACCACTACTGATAGTACTGTAACTCACATGCTGTACAGGAAGGAACGGAATGCCTATGGCTGTACTTCCCCGATGAGCTGCAGCACAAAACTCACTGACTTAAAACACATATTAATAAGTACAATGGTGGGGTGGTGAAGCCTGGAGACATACTACAAAACAGGCTTACAATACATCCAAATAACTAGAAAAAATTAATGTTGTGATTCATGATGTGATTGTGAATCATGATTTGTGACTGCATTTGTGACTGTGATAATGAAGAATGTGATTCTGTGTCGATGGTGTGAGATAAGTAGTATGAAACTGTACTGGGAACGGAATGCCTACGGCTGTACTTCCCGATGAGCTGTAGCTTAAAACTCCCCAGACTTAAAACACATATCAATGAGTACAATGGTGGGTGGTGAAATCTGGAGAGATATTACAAAACAGGCCTTACAATACATCCAAGTAACTAGAAAAAAATTAATGCTGTGATTCGTGACATGATCGTGAATCGTGATTTGTTACTGCATTTGTGACTGTGATGATGAAGAACATGATTTGTATCATGAGTGACTAGTGATGATGGTCCTGACTTAAAAATACATTATAATGAGTACAATGTTCATGCAGAATTATGCACCACACCTGTCCAGTACTCTGAAGGAAGCCAAAGAAACAACTGTGACTTAAGTTACAGATGGAGATTGGGCCCTAAAGAGATGCAAATGCACAGACAGATTAAGACTACGCTGTGCACTGAAGAGTTGCAGACAGAAAGGCACAACACCTAACCAGTGCTCATCGTTAGAAATTCAAATCTGGAAAATACCTTTGCGGTTGGGGTGGGCTGCGGGGGGCAGTGTACTGCACTGCTGTAGTAACAGTCACTAGTACTAGTACCAGTAAATATACCACAAAGAAGTACAAAATCACACAGCTGCAGTGGATAGCAGGTTCACATTGCTGAAATTATTATGTGGCACAAAAAAATGTCTGATTTGATGACATGCGTCACACACATACTCTCACACACATTAAGTAATGCATAGCAAATTGAAAACTTCAGTAATATAACCACATATTTTAAACAAACTGAAATTATGCACTACTGCACCACAACAATAATTGGCAAATAAATGGCAAGAATTATTGAAAATATTACTGTGTGTACATTAACACAGTTGTACAAGAAAAATATCATCAAAACAGAAAGCACTGTCTTTTCTCCAGGTTAATCTACCTACACCACAGATACACCCCTCCCCAAAGCACACTTCCACTTTCTTTTCAGTACACAGACTGAATGGTATACATTAACATTCAAAATCCATACACAAATAATAACACTCGATGATATGAGCACAGGAGGGTTTCCTATAATCGATGAACTAAAGTTTCAGCAAAAAATTACTCAAAAGGCTTTTTAACAGCTTTAGAAAGTTTGAATCACAGAGAGCTCTCGGAGGAGATTGTCTCCTACAGCTTCCTACACATACTACCCCAAACTGAGGCTGTGCAGAACAATCTAGAGCCCATGTGACCTGAAATCCCTGAATCACTGCAAAATTCGCCTTTGGAGCTTAAAAACAAGGTGAAATGAGGCAAAGTATTGTTTTCAATGTACTTCACCTTAAGAATTGGTGGAGTAGTGGTTTGGGAAGGCAGAGTAATGCAAAGTCATTGTTTTCAATGGACTTTGCATTGCCATTACTAACGAAAGTACCTCGGTCACATTAAGGAGCACTCCAAGAATTTGCTCACTCCATGAAACGCCACAGAGCAAATTGGGGACACTTCACCCATCTCTACCAGAGACCCTTTGAAAATAAGCTCAGCCTAAAGGATCTTTGTGTAAGAAATAAATAAATACATACATACATATGATACATACATACATACGGTATACATCTATCCATACATACATGTATACATGTATACATACATAAAACAGCCTGAGCATACAGGAAATAAATTACTTAACACTGAGGCCCCATATTCAGAGCCAGGTGGATGTATGCGACATTGATCGCCACACAAAAATATTAATGGACAGCTCTGACGAGTCTATTCAAACAAACAGAATGCAATCGGAACAGATCGACATTCTATGTGAATATCAGATCCTGGATGCGCAGCGATAGCAGGTGGCCACCATGTTTGCACAGTGCATCCAGGTGTGGGGCTGAATACTGCCCATAGGGGAATGCATGATGCATACCTGGATATGTTCCGTGTCCCCAAAGGGTGATATTCAGCCAAAATATCTGAATTAGTTCACTGGGCATGCATGGTGCAAAGGGCCTTTATGCATGCCCATTAGGCACATTAGTGTGGCTGTGTCGGATGCATGTGTCGGGCCAGCCCTCGTCACTCTCCAGCCCTGATGCCTGCTGAAACAATGAAGTCCCCTGGATTCCCTGTTTCCATAGTGTAGGTCCCCACCACTCCATCACTGTGTGACATGTGAACAATAAAATAACCCTATTTCTATAGTGTAGATCCCCCTTCCTGTCCCAATCACCGTGTGACCTGTGAACAATAAATATCCCCATTTCCATAGTGTAGGTCCCTCCTCCCTGCCCGATCACTGTCAGAGCATAAGGCAGTATATCCCAGTTCCATAGTGTAGGGTCCTCCCTCCCTGCCCTGATCACTGTGTGACATATGAAAAATAACATATTCCCTTTTCGATAGTGTAAGGTCCCCTCCACCCCAGTCACTGTGTGACATGAAAATAATGTATCTCCTTTTCCATAGTATAGGGACCCCCTCCCACCACAATCACTGAATGACATGAAAATAAAATACATATTCCCTTTTCGGATAGTGTAGGGACCCCCAGCCCCAAGCATTGTATGAAATATACAGTATGTACAATGATTACCTTTCAATAGTGTCATGTTCCCCACCCCCACCCTGGTCAGCAGTACCCCAACACCCTGCACCCACCATCAATAATAAACATTAATACAAAACTGTTCTTGTAAGGTTTCTGGATTCTGAACAGCAACATCCCAGTTAGCGTGAATGTATGCTTAAACTTATTTGGGGAAGGGAATATGAAAATATGAAGACAAACACAGAAACAGTCCACACACACCCTAATGAGAAGGTAGTTGTATCTTGAAAGCGCATAGCCTGCTTATTTGTCTTTATGCAATTCTGGCTTGTAACATCATCATGTATAATTAAATCCTACACCAATCAGTGAATGAATGAATGAATGAATGAATGAATGAATATATTGATTTGAAAAAACTTTGAGCATAGTGCTCTTTTCAAAGGTTCCACATCAGAAAATAATAGGACAGAACATTAAGTTAAGTGTTACATAAAGAGGAACACAAATCACAAGTCAATGTAAACTGGTGTAGCACATCGTATGTACAAATTTGAAAACAGTTGTAGATACCCGAATATAAAGGTCCCACATGACCCACATCTATGGTACAATAAGATTAAGAGGCAACCCTAAGAATCGGGAGCAATTGGGGTTTTGTCTAGGTGTGCAGCCAGCAGGTATGGCATTGACTAGGTGTGCATCCAGGAGGTGCAGCATTGTCTAGGTGTGCAGCCAGGAGGTACGGCATTGACTGGGTGTGCATCCAGGAGGCGGCATTGTCTAGGTGTGCAGACAGGAGGTATGACATTGTCTAGGTGTGCAGCCAGCAGGTATGGCTTTGACTAGGTGTGTGCATCCAGGAGGTATGGCATTGTCTAGGTGTGCAGCCAGGAGGTATGGCATTGACTAGGTGTGCAGCCAGAATGCATTATTGTCTAGGTGGCCAGGAGTGAGCGTTGTCTGGGTGTGCAGCCAGGAGTGCAGGCATTGACTGAGGTGTGCAGCCAGGATATACGGTATTGTCTAGGTGGCCAGGAGGTGCAAGCGTTGTCTAGGTGTGCAGCCAGAGGCAACGGTATTGTCTATAGGTGGCCAGGAGGCACGGAGTTGTCTAGGTGTGCAGCCAGGAGGCAGCATTGTCTAGGTGTGCAGCCAGGAGGCAGCATTGACTAGGTGTGCAGCCAGGAAGAATTTGCATTGTCTAGGTGGCCAGGAGGGCACGGCATTGACTAGGTGTGCAGCCAGAAGTACGGCATTGTCTAGGTGGCTAAGAGGTATGGAGTTGTCTAGGTGTGCAGCCAGGAGGTGCAGGCATTGTCTAGGTATGCAGCCAGGTACGGCATTGACTAGGTGTGCAGCCAGGAATGCGGTATTGTCTAGTTGGCCAGGAGGTACAGCGTTGTCTAGGTGTGCAGCCAGGAGGTATGGCATTGTCTAGGGTGTGCAGCCAGGAGGTATGGCGTTGTCTAGGTGTGCAGCCAGGTGTATGGCATTGTCTAGGCAGTAACTAAGGGGAGGTGGAAAGTGAAGATAAGGATCAGGGAACACTGCAGGCCATGGAGGGATAGCAGAGGGGTAATGAGAGGCAAGAAGGTGTGGGTGATGTCAATATAGGGGAACCAAGGGAATGCCATGTTGAGGGGAGGAGACTCACTGGAGGGAGGGGACTGAAGTAGGGATGGGGATGGAAGTAGGGCTACAATCAAAGATAAGTACCACTAGGAGGTTGTTGGGCTGGGAGCAGAAGGAGAGGGCCAGTACCAGGTAGACTATCAGAACAGCAGGGGTGGTGGGCTAAGCAAAATACATAATTTAAACAGTGACACATAAAGGTGCAAAACATTATACAGATAAAGGTTGCATTAGCCAGTCCCCATATCATAGAAGTCATCTAAAGAATCTCATTTAATTTCAAGTGGTGGAGGGAGGAAGGAAAGACAGAGTGGATCTGCAATAAGTGATCAAAATACTAAAATTAGTACTACATTCTACCATCACAAGAGTTCATACTGGGCCAAGTGCTACCATTTAAATTAAAAATCCTTCACATGTCAGAGTTAAACTCCAAACCTGTAAACATTTAAATGTGAAGTACAAAGTGCATCAGTGCTAGATTAAAATGTATAGGATCAAATGTAATTTTAAGCCATGTAGTAAAGAGACAAGCCCCCCAAGAAAAAGAGTGGGGGATGAAGCAGTCTTCAAGGACTTCCAGTGACGTTAGCTCTCAATGCCAGCTTGAATTGATAGGCTCCTCCGACCCTGCATAAACCTCCGATTTTACAACAATTATAGTGAAAGCTCAACAGGAACCCGCCAAGGAGGAGATAAGATGTCAAAGCGAGGAAGAAAACATTGAAAAGGCTCCCCTGTTCCGATGAAGGCGGATTGTCGGATTCCAGCAGTGAGGCCTCGGAGGCCCCGTCAACCTTGCGACACAGTGGCAGTGCTTCTGGACAGTCCCCTTAGCTACACTGCAAAGACAAATGACCCTCATCTTGGCAGAGCTCGAGATTTCGAAATGAATTTGGACCACTACTACTGCACTAAGAACCGACATCGAAAACTAGAAAAACAGCAAGAGCAGCTGGAGCACCACTGCACTGAGTCTAATTCCAGAATTAACAGAACAGAGCAAGCAATCGTGCAATTAAATCAGTGGGTGCTGACTCTACAGGAGAGGGCAGAGGATGCAGAAAGCCAAAGCAGTGAAATAATATACGGATCTCGGGGATCCCAGAAGGGAAGAGGGCACTGATCACACCAATTCATATGCAGCCTGCTGATGCAAACTCTCGAGTTACCAAAGGAAAATACCCTAGAGTTCAAAAGGGTACACCGTGACGTTAGGTCCCAGGCCCCCAAGTGCGAGACCTCGAGCCATCCTGGTTCGATTCTCTGCTTCCAGGAGAAAGAATTAATACTGCACACAGCTTGAAAGTGGGCCAAGTGAATTATAAAGGGCAGCGGCTATACTTTGAAAACAGCTACTCCCCAGAGATTATGGCCAGGCGCAGGACATATGCTACAATTCTAAAGAGCTGAAAAAGCTAGGTCTGCGCTTCCGAACACCCTATCCATCTAAGCTGATAGTATACCATCCAGAGGGCAGCTTACATACAGCTGCCTGCTGGAGAAGTGCTTGAAGATCTGGAAACACAAAGTGGAGATTCCAGTGCCACCAGGCAAGCCCACCAAAGGAGCTCTGGCAGCAAAATTAGCCCGCAGGCTTGGCAGTCTGGCTGGAGAGAAGGCAGGAGACGACAGAGCTTGAGGCAATTCGAAGATAGTCGACTCTCTACGAGAACAAGTGCAAAGAAACACCTGAGCTGACTACCAGATAAGGAGTATGCTATTGAATACAATTGACTCATACTTGGATTTAATAAAGTCAGCCCCCAGTGAACATTCTCAGTCCATTGAATTTGGGGCAGAAGGGACATCTTGGCTGAATCACCTGGATATTTCTGGACTGGAACTGTTTCCCCTCCCTTATTCATTCTTATAGCATCAGATAAGTTATGCTTAACACTAGATAGGTGTAAATGCAGTACTACTACCTAAACTGATGTTTTCTCTTTTCTTTTAATTTTATTTTGTCTTCTTTCCTGTCTGGATCTGGATTCTCTTTTGCTTTTTCCTCTTTTCTCATTTCAGATGCATCAGCGGCCTACCACGCAGGGATGTGCTGGTTGGCAGATGTAAGTAATGGCATTATGGACTGGTATTTCCCTGTCTATGCAGCATGCTATTGGGTTATTCCTCGCCCCTTGAGCTCCCGCTACTTAAAGGTGGCACTGAAATCTCTCACTGCCATACCCCAGACAGATGAAGCAACCAAGCCGGTGAATTCAGTAGGCTTCCATGCTGTTTTGACTATGGCAGTAAATTAATTAGCCATACCTACAGAAAATTCAAACGTGGGGATTTAAAGGCACAGGGAGCTAATAATTGAGGCTTATCCACACCTCCCAGATGCTGATAAGAGTGAGGATTGTGATTTCCTCCTCCCCTCCTTTTTTTTTTTTTTTGTTGTTGTTGTGGTTGTCATCTCTGCTGTCCTCTGTTCTTTCTCCAGGTTGGACCTAAAGTTATTCCTGCTTCCTCTCCATGTAACAACCCGCCTATGCATGAAGCTGGCAGGTAGGAGTGTGACTCACCAATATCCTATTCCCTTACCCTTGTACAGGCATTGGAAGTGCCTAGGATCTCTTCTCTGAGTTCCCCTTACATAGTGAGATAGTCTCACTCTCGAGAGCTTGGTAGCTCTCGCCTTTGAAGTTCAAGTTTAATAGTTCAGTTTATACAAATTCACTGTTAGTTATGATGGATGTAGCCTGGTTGGCTCCACTCCTCCTAAAGCCCTACTTCATCCCGATGCTTTATGGCTTTGTTACATGTTCTATGGATTGTTCTGCTTACATATGATAGTTGCCAGTTTCAAGGCAATCAGTTAATATCTGATAATTCTATTATATTTTAATGAAAACTTCAATGTAATACAGATAGTATAGTAACTCTTGATTGTGTATAACTAGGTACTATTTCCGACCAATGGAGGTGGGGGCTCCCTGGGAACTACGAAAACACCTCTTATAGGCCCTCTTTCACTGCAAGTCTTAATATGGAAGAAATTTAATCTCTTGGAATGTTACGGGCTTTCCACCCGGTCAAGCGTGCCAGAATCATCTCAGGTTAAGAAATCCAGAGCTGACATTATTTACCTGCAGGAGACCCATCTAAGTAATCTGGAGCATGCTAAACTGGGGTGGATCGCAGGCGGAGGTATCACGGTTCAACTTTTAGGGGTGGGAGGAGAAGAGGAGTGGTAACAATAACACCGCACCATGTCTCCTGGCGGTTGCAGTCCCAATGGATTGACCCAAATGGAAGGATGGTGTTACTTGTGGGCTGTTGGGGAGACGGAGGTTACACTGGCCAATATCTACTTACCACCCAATTCCCTGGCTACTGATGTTAGATGCCTGTTGGATAGAGTGGTGCAGTTTGTCAGGGGATACTACTACTTGCAGGAGATTTTAACATACTCCCCAACCCTGAGAGAGATTCTTACAATCGTAATACCCCCAGAAAACTCCACAACAAAGGCTCTTGAACAGATTCATGGTTGAGGTGGGCCTGACTGACACTTGGCGACATATGCACCCTATTCAAGAAACTATACCCACTACTCGGCTGTCCCCACACATATTCTAGAATTGATTTATGCTACACTAAAATAGAAAACTTAGATCGGCTGATAGATTGTCAAATTGGTGACATAGCCCTGTCAGACCATGCCCAAATTAGCAGTACTTGGAAGCTGGGGTTACAGAAAAGACAACCATGTGGCGTCTAAATCACGTATCTAAAATCTAAACAATTTAACAAATTCCTAGCCGATAAGATACCTGAAATAATTAATGACAACACCACGGATATTCCCCAAGCATCCTTTGGATACCATAAAACAGTGCTGAGGGGCCACCTTATTAAACACATATCCCAACTTACGAGGAGACTGCAAAACCAGTATAAAACTAATCTTGAGGAGACCTTACATTTCCTGCAAACAGCGCATAAACAGGGATAACTCTGTGATGCCACAGCTAAAACAGGTTAATCAAGACCTAGATAGACACCTCATACCCTGCACCCAGGTTCAGGAACGGACTTGGGTCGCCGGGGCTGGGAGGAGGAAGGATCGAGTCCCAACGATGCACTCCTCCTCCGAGGGGATTCCCAACCCTGAACTGTGGGTGGGAGCACCGGCACTCGGGGTTGTGGCTCCATCACACGGAGTCGAGGAGAGGGACGCTGTGAGGCGCTTGAGGGAGGCGTGCGTCTGCCGTGGCCTCTGGGAGCGTCACGTCCTTGTGTGCCGGCGTCCCAGGGGCGGGGAGTAAAGGGGAGAACAGTGGAAAAATGGTGTCCTCGGTGTCCCTAGATGAAGACTGCCCATCCCGAGCCCACCTAGGACAGACCCGCTGTGCAAGGAAATAGGAGGAATAAGGGCACTCTAGGGAAGATCCTGAAAGGGGGCTTGGGTATGTGCAGTCAGAAGGAGGGGACACGGGGACAAGGAAGGAGGATAAAAGATAACACACAAAAAATAAAGGCCTAGATAGATTGGCACTGCAACAGACAGAGATTTCTTTAACCTTTCTATGTCAGAGGTACTACGAAGTGGGACCCAGAGCCAATAGGCTATTGGCACATATCAGATAAGAAAGCAGAGAAAGTTTGCTGCAGTCACCACTACATCACCCATAAACAGTAGGCCCCAGAATAAGCTTAATGATATAGTCGGCGTTTACAGCGTGTTATACAAACCTTTATACCCCAGGCCTGCAGCCCCAGAAAAGATAAGAGAATTCCTGCAATCTCTGGCCCTACGAGGATCACCCCGGATCAGGGGAACAGTTGCTTGCTCCTATTACAATGCAGGAGCTACAGAATGCTTTGGCACACACAAAGACAATGAAAGACTCAGGACGGATGGGTATGGGGCAGAATTCTATAAATCTGCAAGAGATCTACTATTACCATCTCTCTTGAATACTTGTAACTCTGTCTTGGAGGAATTCTCCTCCACCTACCTGGAGCCTATGCCACAATTTCTGTTATTCCCAAGCCAGGCAAAATCCCCAACTTTGTGAATCGTACTGCCCAATTTCTGTTTTAAACTCAGACTACAAAATATTTATGGGGATAATAGCCCACAGGTTAGAAGCTATAGTCCCACAAATAGTACACAGAGACCAAACCAGATTTGTGGGAGGACAAACCACCACTGATAACAAAAGAGAACCTACCATAATACGTAAAATACACACCTCTAATTGCCCTGCAGCCTTAGTAAGCCTTGATGCTGAAAAGGCTTTTGACAGAGTCCTCTTGCCCTTTATATACTCGATCATGGACTCCATGGGTCTCCCAGTCACTAGTTCAAGTTATTACAAACATTTATGCTTCCCGAAGGCCTGGGTTCGCATCTCTGGGCACCATTCAAGACCCTTCCAGCTAAATAGAGGTACTAGACAGGTTGCCCCCTCTCACCCCTCTTGTTTGCTTTGTTTATTGAACCCTTAGCACAATTAATCAGGCAATCCTGAGACCTAAAAGGAATTGAGGTGGAGGAGAGGAGCACCGTGATAGCACTCTATGCAGACAATGTCCTCTTATACCTATGAAACCCAGAGAGCTCACTCCCGAAGCTCAGTGAGTTGTTAGAACAATATAGGCAACTCTCCGGTTATAAAGTCAATATCTAGAAACCGAGATTTTAACCTTTCATTATACACGGACTCACTTGTGCAGAAGCAATTTCCTGTAAATGGGATTTAAGGAGGGTAAAATATCTGGAGGTTAATTTAACAAGGGACCTGAGGGCGCTTATAAGCAGAATTATGTCCCATTTACGGCACAGTTGCAAGAAGATCTGGCCTGGAGAACACTCCCATTAGGTTTATCTAGGAAGATAGAGCTTATTCAAATGGTGACCCTGCCCAGAGCCCTATACCTCTTTAATAATATACCTATTTCCTTGCCTAGGTCTTTGTTTTGGACTGGGAAAGGCGATATCTAATTTTATTTAGGTGGTCGTAAGCCTAGGGTTAAGCTGAAATTCCTCACTAGGCCAAGGACAATGGGAGGTCTAGCACTTCCTGATTTATACAGGTACTATCAAGCAGTGCATCTCATGCATGTGATGGCCAGACAGATCCTGATAAGTGATATGCATTGGATGGACCTAGAGAAAGCAAACTCCCCAGATCTGAACTACTATACTTTACTATATTGTGCAACTGTCCCTTCAGTTCAGCACCGCACCTTACCAGCAGAACTACAGCACAGGGTGGTGGCCTGGTACCAGGTTAAGAGGCAGCTTTCTGTTTCCCTTTTATACCATTAATCTGCCCAATAGCAGTACTCCCAAATTTCCAACCTAGAATATTGGACCATGCATTTCAACAATGGGCCAAATATGCCTAAATTATCTATTTCAAATTACAACCAGAGGATTTTTCCTACATTTCAGGATATACAGGAAAATTTGGACTCCCAACTCCCATTACTACAGATACCTACAATTAAGGCATTACTATGAAGCCTTACCTCCCATAGTTCGCAACTTAGAAAGTCTGCCCCTTTGATAGTTAGCTTGCAACAACTGTCTGCCTCCCGGACAGAGGCATCTGATATCTACTCTCTATTGAGCCCTGATGTCGACTTCTATATGAACCCTGGTAGACACCCAGGAGAAGTAGCAGCAGGAACTAGGTTCCCCATAGAAATAAAGCAATGGGAATGGGCCTGTTGGCAGGTTTCTCATAACATCTTCCTCGCACCAATGGCAGAATTTGCATGGAAATTTTAGTCCGATACTTCTATACCGGAGATTACTAGTCATTACACCCGGTAGCTCAGCTGCTTGCTGGAGATCATGTGGGGAAACTAAAGCCCACCTCACGCATGTGGTTTACTCATGCCGAGACTGCAGTCTTTCATCCACAGCATGCAGCTTGAGCTCCAGGAAATATTCAGTGAACCTATACAGCTTACTCCACAGGTATTTATCCTGTCATTGTTCCCCGAAAATCTCAGAGATCAGGGTGTCCAGTATTTGTTGGCTGTCCTCCTCGCTCAAGGAAGGCCATCACTAAAAGGTGGCTCACCTCTAATACTCCTACAATAAAAGACTGGTGGACTATAACAAGACAGATTTATCAAATGGAAAAGTTAGCAAATAGATTAAATGATAGGGAGGAGGAATTTAGAGCCAGATGGAACAGATGGCTCCTGTACCATGCTAAGAGATAGGACCTTTGTTCCATAGCTTGATAATGGCTACCATCATCCCTGCTAATGCCACTGTTACCTCCCCTCCTCCTCCCCTTTTTATTTTTCACCTTAAGGTTTCCTCCTGTTGCCTCCTCTAGCCTCCTCCTCCCTTGATTGTATTGTATTCAGTACTGAGGTGTGCGTGGCCTTGGGGGCTTCCCTCCTTGCCCTCTAACCTTGCCTCCTGGGGATCCTTTAATAAGATACGATAAAGTGAATCACTTTAGGGCACTCATGTGAAATACCCTTTGCCTCTCCTGATACATAGAGTCTGGATTGTAAGTACAATGAAATTAAGTATTCTGTCTTTTTGTACCATGGGACTTTCTAGGGTCCAGGAGAATAGGGATTCCCAGTAGGTCTGGAATATGTTTAAGAACAACCTTCTTAGGAATCAATCTTAATATGTCTGCATGATATCTGTAAGTACACTGCTTTGATTCCTCTCCTACTGTATTGCACAATCGAATGTAATGAAATGTATGTAATGAAATGTAAGTAAAACAAATAAAGATGAAAATAACAAAAAAAGAAGCAGTCTTCAAGATTTACTAATTAACACTAGAAGGTCATACTTTAAAAATCGGTTTGCAGTGTTTCTTATAAAATAATAACGAAACATAAAATAGCTACATCCTGAACCAGAAGAGAACCCAGGCTGACATCTAACTTCTAATTGCAATCCAAAATCAGATCATTAAAGTCAGAAGCAGAGATCTTAAAAGAGATATAAACAGAGACAGAGTTCAGTAGTTCTAAAGAACTTCACAAAGTACATCTCAAACCCAAACTCTAGAACATACTATCCCGAATGTGATCACAGTGAGGTACTGATGCTGTCAGTGCTAATCCAAAGCCAGCAGACTATAAGAAAACAGAACAGTCAATGTACTCATTAAAGCCTTGTGGTTGTAAGGCTTTGGTAAGAAAATCCAGCCTGTCTCTCTTGGAAGAGTGTTGGTGCTCTGCCCCTCTCCCAGTCCAAATTCCAGGGCACAAAATGATGGTCCAGCTGGATCTCTGTTGTTAAACTGGTCAAAGTGCACACCAACAGATGATTCCAATTTAGCACTTCTGGGGCCTGATATTCAAAATGGGCAAAGCGAACTGCAATGTTTTGTACTGTGATTGCCTAGTGCCCATGACCCTGAGGAAGCTACATCCAGTCGGATAGCACACCAGTGTTATCTAACTGAATATAGGAGCATGTTGGTGCAGTGCTAAACCAAGCAGCGCTGCCCTGATATGGATCCTGCCAGTGCAGAGAACAACACCACCACCAGACCAGACCTGATAGCACCAGTAGCTCCAGTGCAATATTCACTTAGACCCATGCAAATGAGCCCATTGGCATGCAAGACACAAGGGCCATCTGCATGCCCATTATGGGCACATTTGCATAGGAAGAGGCAACAGATTTGCACCCTGTGACTGGCTCTGCCCCCACCCCATGCTGCCTGCGCCCATAGAAAGAAAGCAGTTCTTGGTGCTAGGTCCACCCTCTGATCACTGGTCACTATGTAATTGTAATTCTCCTTGGTCCCTAGTGGTCCCCACCCTTCAGTCACCAGCCCCAGCCCCAGTGCAACTGTGATGTTCCTGGTGCCTAGTGGTTCTCCCTGCCCTCCACTTACTTATCGCCAGTATCATAACATACCTCTCTGGCATCCAGTGCACCCCTAACTCACTAATTCACATCCCTATAGCACTTACCATTTCCTGGCATCTAGCAGCCTCTCCACACCATGGGCACCAAACCAACTCCACCCTACTAATCTCCTTTAACTTAAGAACTGTGCCACAGGAGACCATATTGGAAGAAAGGGAGGTATGTCCCATGTACAACACAGAGCATGTATCTCTGTATTTCACAGTGAGCGGACTATAGTTCTGTACAGGGAACACATGCCTGTCTACTGTACAGAAGCATGCTCCTGTACAGTACAAGGTCCATGTTCCTGTACAGTACAGAGGATGATGTCCTGTACTGTACATTGATACACGCTCCCTGTCTTCCATATGACAGCCAGCTGAGGATGTGAGAGTTGGGCTGTGCCAGCCACTGTATGATCTTCCATAACACTGCCCCTTCAGGGTATGGGGGTAGTTGGTAGGGTGGGTTGGTCAGTGCCACAGTGGTGGGCTTCTAGATGTCAAGGAATGGGTAGGTTGCTATAGGGATGGGGCTCAGTGGGTGGGGTGACACTAGATGCAAGGCAGGTATATTATGATACCGTGGCAAGTGATCGGGGAACCACTAGGCACCAAGGATATCTTTACATGTCACAGGATGGAATCAAGAGATAGGCACCACTGGATGCAAGGGGCAAATGCTCCCAACCACCAACTTGGTTGTTGTCTGCAGTTGCTCCAGCAGCTGCTAGGGTTGCCTGAAGTAAGTCAGGCTTTCTATCAAAGTAGGTATTTGTGCTGCACAATGTAACCCGCGCTGCAACCCCTTAGTGCAGAGTAAATGTACTGAATAATTTTGCAATATGCTGGTATTGCTGTCCCCACCCCTTGCCCACCACATACATTACATTTTTGCATGCACTCTCTTGCTAGCACACACCAAAAACTTTGAATACAGAGGCAACCAGGGTGCAATCACTTTGCCCAGTAGGCCTGATTACATAGTAAATAGTGGAAGCGTGAAACAATTTAAAAAGAAATACCAGTAGATAAGTTCATTTGTTTCAGGAATTGATGTGCCCGCTGTGGAGAATGGTTTAATGGGCCTCGAGCTTCTTCCATTCTATCACCTAGTATAAGACCTAGGCAACATTTTGACTATATGGCCCCTAATGTCTCGAATATATTCTTGAATGAGCATTTTGATTGCTCTGAAATTTCTGCCCACATAAACTTGCAGGCATGAATGCACAATTATATATACAACAAAAGAGGTAGAACAAGAAATACATTTTTGAATATAATCAGAGATACCCAATGAGGGATGATGGAATTTTTAGTATGTATCCCAAATTGACACACTAAGCAGTGCCCATATATGTGAACCCAGTTGACTTTGGAGGTAGCCAAGTAGGATTCCTTGTCCTCTCAAGAATTAACTGACTATGGACAACCAAGTCTTTTAAATTCTAGTGCCACTGTAAGTCACTCTAGGGGATTGGGAAAACAGTTGGGTCACCACAATAAGACATTCTTAAATGATAGTCAATGGTGGAGCAACCCTCTACCCTGTTGTTTTCTTTGCAGAAGGGCATTTCTGTTGATAGCAGATGCCCTTTGTAAAAGCAGAGTCAAAATGGATACTTTTATAGCCTTTCTTAAGAAACCTCTGATACATTTCCCAGATTGCTTTCAAAACTCTGCATCAATGGACGATTTCCTCCTGAGGTGGAGGAGCTGCCAGAATGAATAGAAGAGTCAAGAGGAGGGAGTAGGCACTGGTAGTGTAAAGCCCAGTGTTATCAGCCATAGGTTTCGAAAACTTTGTACTGATGTTACCATCCCTTCCAAAAAAAAATTTCAAAAATCAATAGCATTTTTCAACTCTTGTGCAACTCAGGTTCAAGTCATTGTTATTAAGGTAAAATTAATTCAAATGCTTTTCTGCTGTACCACTCATATAATTAAGATATTGTCAATGCACCTGTACCAATACACAGTATGACCTAAATACTTATTCAGCACATTATTAAAGACATACCGATACTCCCACTATACTAAAAAGAGATTGGCATAAGAGGAAGCATAGTGACCCCTATAGCTGTGCCACACCTCAGGAGATAAATGTTACCATTAAAGATGAAAAAGTTGTGTGTAAGTACATATGGCACAGCCTCAATCAGGAAGGATGGCGGGAGTGCACTGGTACAGGTACTAGAATATAAAAAATAAATCCAATGCTTGAAGACCTAAATGGCATGTTCACTGACCTACGCAGCCAGTATAGTGTTATGCTTGTGTAACTGTGTTAGTTAGTTAGTTTCACTCTCTATTCCAGAGGAATTACCACCCTGTAGGGGTACGAAAGTAAGGAACTCTCAGAGAGGGTTCCTACCTTAGAGGTTACACGTGGGACAGTTCCCCGTGGCTAAAGGTACCTTAAGAATTCCTAAAGAAATGTAGTATCATCCCAAAAGGAGGCAACACAAAGCATAAGAGCAAACAGTAACTGTGACACAGGAGCAGTAATCAGAATATAGTAGTAGAGAAGCATAGGCAGTCTGGAGCAATGCAATGAGGTGCTCAGTTGGACAGCATAATGACTGCCCAGGTTTGTGTAGCACGAAACTGATGGGGTGCTTGAAATTAGGGGATCCCTAAGGAGAGAGGGAATGGTAGGACATCCTCCACCTCCATCCGACAACGGAACCTACCTAATAAACTAGGAGAAACAACTAAGCTAAGTGTTATGACCTGAGGCAACAGAGGAGAGAAAAAAACCCTATGGAGAAATCTCTGGATAAACTCTGAACTCCTGGTGCAGCTCAAACTAAGGGACCACCTCTAGCACTGTGCTCGAGCCACAGGAGTAAGAAGGACATTCAACAATACAAAGCAGCAAGAAATAGCTGTGCCCAGTCTATCCAGAATGCCAAATGCAAACACTTTAGAGAGGCACTTTCAGCTCCTGGGGTGATGGGAAAAATTCTGGAACAACCTGAAGGACCTTACAGAGAAGGAAGCTAAGACACCACCAGCTATGCTTAACATTGATGGTACACCTGCAGCTTGACCTTAATATGATCTCTGACACACTCAACAATGCGTTCTCTAACCTGAGCAGCGTCCTACCACCTCATTTTTTCAATGTCCCCACCACCAACTCCACCTCAACAATGTCATCCAAAGCACACCCCGCCCCACAGTTCTTCTTCCAAGAGGTCCCTATGCACCTAGCCAGAACCTATATGCAAGGCCATCAGCAAAACCGGATACAGTGGTGACTCCTTGATCTGAAGCTACTTGCATTAGTTCTAGATGAACTCCTTGAACCCCGACTAAGATCTTTAACCTTTCCCTAGGACTGGGTCAATTCCTATCACTCTGAAACAAGCAACTATCACACCAGTGTTCAAAAATGAAGACAAGACACTACACACCAACTGCAGGCCCATCTCCACCCCCAATCAAAAGCTCTGGAACGTATAGCCTCTGATCAACATGTGGAGTTCCTGGATAGGTATGAAATTCATTGCCCTGAACAACATGGTTTACATAAAGGGCATAGTACCAACACGGCACTGCTGGAGTTTGCCAGTTTCTCCATGACACCATCAACCAAGGCATGTGTGGTGGGGCGGTATTCATTGATCTAACGAGGCCTTTGACACCATTAACCACCAGCTACTTCTAGATCAACTGTCCGCCTTGGCCTCTCCAAACAAGCAGTGAGCTGGTTTGCTTGTTACCTAGGTGACAGGGCCCAATGTGTCAGGATCGCTGGAGTCACCTCAGATGAAAAGCCAGTCCTCTCAGGTGTCCCCCAAGGGTCAATATTAGGACCACTACTCTTTCTCTCTTTCTTAATGGTCTCCTAGCATCTGCCAACAGAGAATATTACTTTATGCTGATGATGCAGTACTATTTCCAAGGAACCGTGATACTAGCCTGCTAGAGAGTCACCTTCAAAGCGACTTCAGGTGTGTTGAAGATTGGTTCACTGACATAAACTGGTTCTGAACTTTGCAAAACTAAGACTATGACATTCTACAACCCACAGAGCAAGTAAAACTCTGCTCCTCAACATCAAGAACCATGCAGGAGCCTCACTTGAGCATGTTCCTGAGTTTAAATGCCTTGGCATCACCCTGGACAGCTCACTTTCATTACTCACATCATATAGGTAATGTAGCAAGAGCTACCAATGTATGGATTGGCCTGCTCCACAAGCACAAGCATCTGCCTGACCCCTGAAGCCCTTAGGCTGGCTATCTATAGCTCTGTCACCTCCATCATTGACTATGGTCTTGCTATCTATGGCTCTGTCTCCCCTGCAGCTCTCTGGAGTATATCTGACTCTCAACAAAGCCTGTAGGCTCCTTACAGGTGCCCCCCACCTAACTCACACCTGTGACCTATGTGCCAAGGCTGGATGGCTACCTCTCCAGAGCAGAATACAGTACCAGACCTGTCTACTCACCAAAAAAATTGTCCTTGGGCACATGCCACCTGGAGTTGCAAAACTCCTTACACCCACAGCAGCACCCAATCTACAAGAAGAGCTCTACAACAGATGTTCCAGGTCCCCAGGTGTCGGACCACCATGGGGCAGAGATCATTCTCACACAGGCACCTCAGTACTACAATACCCTTAACAAAGAAGCACTTACAACCATGACTTTTGGTCACTTTAAAGGGAACTTCAATGCTCCATTGCCTTAACTACGCAGTGTGACTGCTCTCCTAAAGAATGGTCTTCACCTTGTATCGGTGACAGTGGTGCTCTGGGTTCCTTCCTCCTGTCCCTCTTTGTCAACCCCTGCACTCCTCCTTTACCCACCCTCCCTCTCAGCTGACACTAGGCCTGAGCCACCATCACCGATCTCATGCCACCCCCCCTTCTATCTGACAATGGCATTGCCTGCTCACTCCTCCTACCTCTCTCCACTCCATATGCAGTTCACCATCGAAACTTACTCATGCTGGCTATTGCTGTCTCTCTCTGCAAACCACCGTACATACCATGCTTATTCAACCTTGAAATGTAATACACGTATCTATTGTTTCCTTTGTGTTGTCATTCCCCTACATCCTTTGACGTGGAACCTTTGTTAATGAGCAGTCCCTGCTCAAAGGTACTTGTAATCCTAGAGTTTACTAAATAAAATAAAAAAAATCTCTGGGGATCCAAGGCCCAGGTCAGCCTTCCCTCCAGGCTTGGGATAGTTTATTTAGTGATGGCTCTGCAGCTGCAATTTGAAAACCCAATTAAAGGGAGATGGAAAATATTACAATTGGAGGAAGACTCCTCACTCAAACCCTTCTAGCGGAACGCTATGAAAGGTTCTTGAGAAAACTCTGCAACAACATCCATCCAAGGCGCAAGAGGAGAGCAATAACTGCTGAGGCACTCACCTGGTCTACCCACCTAAATCAAACCAGGTGAACCAGAGGCAGTTGTAGGGAGAATGCAGTGAAGGTGTCTTGCTAGGGAAACCACTAAAGTCAATGGCTAACCAGTATAGTGGAACACTAGAGCCAAAGGAGATCATTGTAACTACCCTTCACGCTAGTCTTAAATTCTACACCAGGAGCTGTGTCACATAGCAGGCAGCTAAAGCCAAGCCCGGGTGAGGACATTCCCAGCTATGGACCAGGTGAGAAGGATCCCACCCCAAGTTGGACATGCTCGAGATGCGGACTAAATGCAGTGCGAGGCCATCAGCTGCAGGAACCCTGCACCACAATAGAATGGCTGGCATGCCCCAGAACTGATTGAGAGCTGAAAAGCTGGTGAGCTGAATGAGCATGGCGTGCTGAGATTGTAATGAACATTGAGTGCTGAGATCT
Source organism: Neoceratodus forsteri (assembly GCA_016271365.2). Taxonomy (NCBI): domain Eukaryota; kingdom Metazoa; phylum Chordata; order Ceratodontiformes; family Ceratodontidae; genus Neoceratodus; species Neoceratodus forsteri. Next base: position 276,912,160 of record CM057451.1, read on the forward strand.
TGCAGGTCGAAGGCAGATTGAGTGTAGCAGAATCCCAGGCTGAAGCCGAGGAGATGGCAGTAGGCATGAAGCAATGGTTTGTGTAAGCAAGGAGCAACAGTTGGGTAAGCAAGTGTAGACCTGCACATAGGTCAGTAAACAGAACAGTAATAATTGGACCTGTACGCAGGTCTGCATAACGAAGGCAAACAGCACTGAATAGTGGGGCAAGCCAGCCAGGCAGTTCAAAGTCAAATCAAGGTGACAAACTCTGAGGATTTTCGGCTGTGAAGACAGGATTTAGAACAGAATTAATTAGCCACATAGGCCACAACTCCCAAACACCTCCCAGTCCCTGCCGTGGGACAAACAAAGGAAGCGATGGAAGGGCTGAGAACCACATGCAGATATAAAGCTAATTTAATAGCCCAGCAGGAGCTTTAGCCAACCTCAGAGTAAAACAATGTACAATAGCAATGGAAGTAAACAAAGCAGTAGCAGGAAGCAATTAGGCCTGTGCAGCAGTAGTAAAAACAAATGAGTACACTGAGTTGTAACTGCTGCAATGAGGTAATTAGAACAAGCATGAGTGAGCTGTATAGCTAGGTTTGAGTAAATCTGAGTCAGGTGAAGTGATAAAGTATGCCATATGAAACAGCTATAGTTGAGCTGAAACACACAAATCAGGCTTGCAGTTGTAGTGCAAGTAATTGAGAGTTGTGAGTAACTGAAAGCAAGCAATATGAGCTCTGAAGTAGCAGTATGCTTAGGAGCTCAGAAAAGTCTCCCTCCCCAAAAAGGAAGGAAGCACACAGCTGAAGGCAAAATACAAACCAGAAGCAGAAAATAAACACAGAAGCCCAGCAGAGACAAGTAGGAGCAGCCCGGGGAGGGGGCAGGCTCCAGCCTGCAAGGGAGGCCCAACCAGCTCAGAGGACAAACCGACAGAGCCTTGCTGCAAATAAAAAATGCTTCACAGTGAGGCTGAGAGGAACTGCTTATATAGCTCAGGAAGTGGGAGTGGCTGGCTGCTTGGTCACCGAACTACAGGCAAAGCCTTTCAATTATGTTGTATACATTGATGCCACATCAATCCCAATCCATAAGAAATCAGCCCACCACGCCAAAGCACTAAGCTATTGTAAGGGTTTTCAGCGCCTCCGGTTGGATATCAAGCTGGTTTCCACAGGTTGCAGGAACAATTTACAAATGTATACAAATGTTCAGATCCAAGGCAATTGGTCTCCCAGGGAGCTGATGAGGCTTTTATGTGTTTGGGGCAAGTAATAAAACATTGCCACAATTGTATTAATTTATCTTAATATACTCTGCTTCTTGTGCTGTGAAGTCCCTTCTGTATATGGCATTATCTACAACCTGAAATAAGATATCCCTAAGCCTGTTAGTAGGGTCAGTGCCCAAAATTTCTTGCATATCCTCGTCATACAACAATCACAGTGCCTCCTTTACATAATCTGTTTTATCGGTCAAAACATAGAAACACAGAAACACAGAGAATGACAGCAGGAATATATCAGAGGTCCATCCAGTCTGCCCAAGTTCCCTAAATCCCTGGAAAACTGTTTTCCCTTTGTCTGCCTCTCTAATGACTATAACTATAGTCTCCATTTTTTTCAAGTTTTCTAAGGCCATCATGATTCAGATTGCTATTTTTCCAATCCCAGTTCTGTTCAAATATTTTTCTACTACATGTAATTCTGTTTTTTAAAAGATTAAACTAGCAGGACCCTGTATGCCAGGACAAAACATGAGATGGGTTTAAATAACTGCCTTTGTTTTGTGATATAAACTGTTCCTTCTGTGGAGACAGAATGTCAGATATAAATTAACTTTTTTTCAGTGCATTAGAAATTATGGTCCTCCTTCTCCTCAGATATCAAATTCAGTTCTTGATCTGGCAATGTCCCATTTGTCTTGTTTCAGTTCTTATTTTTAAATCAATTACACAGAAAAGCAATGCCACCAGAGTCCAAAACAGCAACACCTCATTGCAAGACAGCAACTATAATAGACTGCAACAGCCGATCCAACATTACAGCTCAGATTTAGTACATCTCTCGTTAATGTGGTTTATAGATATCTCATAACAAGAGTCAATAATATCCAAATCATCTAAAGATATGCAATAACAGCATTTTTGATAGTTAATACCATTTTGGGTTGTATCATTTGAAAGTTTATACATCTCTATGGTACAAAATTGGAGTTAGCCTCTGACTGAAAGAAGACCCATCACCTCCAAAATTCTTCCCCTTTCATGAAGCCCATGTAATGCATGCAGTAAGTGAATGATTCCATTCTATACTGTTAACTATGGAGTGCTAGGCCTCTGTCGTTGGGGAATCCATGGAGAGCCAAAGGTGGGTAATGGCCTTTTTAGCTGCCAAGATTAAAACCAAAAGTAATATCGAAGCTGAGCCCCAAACTCCTCCCTGGGGATGGCCAACAGCACTAATGATAGAGATAAAAGATCCTTCTGGGAGAATATCAATACAAATCAGTCCAAATTGCCTCCCAGTGTGTGGCCAACTGGGGCATGTCCAAATGATAGGAATGTAACTGGCCTTGGTTTCTCACACCTTCTCCAACAGCCCCCTCCCCACCTGAGAACCCAAATAGGATGCTTGAATAGCAGTGGTATAAAAATACTGAGATCTACCTTTCCATGCAAAGTCTCACCAGGAAACCAAGACTGTCACCTTAAAACTGGAAATGGAGTAGTTCAACCAAATTTCCATACTAACTGATTCTTGTAATTCTGTATTCCATCTATCAAGAATGACAGTGGTACACTCTGGATCCCTGACCACAAGTCCTCTGTATAGTGACCTATTAGGTGACACTCCTGAAAATCTTTTAGTATAGGGTACAGAAGGGAATGTTTCTCCAGAAGATGATTGTATGCCAGGCCCAAATCCAATATACTGTATAAGATTTAAGCTAAATATATTTAACGTGGGCTGAATGAGGGAGGGCAAATTCACATTGGAGTTCAAGAAAGGGCAAATATCCTGAGTGGAAAACAGTTGATAAACATATTTTTAGGACAAACGGTTCCAGGACTGTAGGCCTGCATCATTTGCATTGGGGTGGGGATGCTGCATCATATGCCATTGCCCTAAGATAGGTCACTTCGTCTGTGGGGAGATATTGCTTCCAGCACAATCTCAATATTAAGGGGAGGCGGGGGCACTGCTGAGCCACCAAGCAAGATGGATACCTAATTTACTTGCTCTGTCCTCAGGCTGGGACCCCTTTTCCGCTAAATATTCGACCCCTGATTGTTTATGGGTGGAATCATGACGGGAGAGGGTTGTGAAGCCCCCTGAGTTAGATTTTGCCTGCTTTGAGATATGGAGCTAATCTGAGACAACCTACATGATGGGGAGTGGTACCCAGGTTGAGCCATGCTACAGGGCCAGACCTATTACATCTAGTTTCTACTCACTGACAGCTACAGTTCACTGAGGTGCTCTCGGTCTGCTCAGTCACTTCACCTGCTCTGTGCCTCACCATTGGACTGCTGATTTCCTCTCTGCCCATTGGATCGGACTCTACCCTGTCTGCAGATGGGTCACATCATTGCATTCACAGTTCTCACCATCTCTCCGTATGGGACATCAGTAACACAGGGTGCACACACCTGAGGACTTTGCTCTGGGCCTCACGGCAGTCACCATGGGCTTGACTGCTCCATCCGCCCCCAGGGGCACAGGCCCTGTGGCATACTCACTTAGTTACATCACCAAAATGCTGGAAACTCTGCTGGTGAGGGTGGATACTATCAGCACAGCCTTAGCAGGAATGTGGTGGATGTCAGGATACTAGAGGACCACATGCACATCTCTGAACAGTGTACTGATGACTTGGAACAACAGTACCACAGGATTCTGTCTTATTTGCAGGAGCAGGACTGTAAGCTTCAACAGCTATGGGAGAAAGCTGAGGATCAGGATAACAGGGCCATAGGAATGATATCTGCATTCTGGGAGTCCCCAAGTGGACTGAAGGTAATAACATGGAAACATTTCTTACGGACTTTATTCCTAGGCTGCTGGGGAAAGATGGAGGGACCTATAGAGTGGAAAGAGCTCCTAGGACTAGGGCAAGCCAGCAGCACCAGGCTCCCCTGCAGGCCAATTATTGCATACCTTTCGTTACTCAGTTAAGGAACAAATTCTGTAGGTGGTGAGGGAGTATGGTGACCTCTTTTGGAACGGGCTCGCATCTCATTCTATAGAGACTACTCTAAGGAGGTGGCCACAAAACATAAAGCCTACCTACCCATCAAACAAAAACTGAGAAATCAGGGCTTTGTTATCGCATCAAGGGACTGACTAGCCAGCATTTGATGAAAGACAGGAAGGAATACTTGGCCAGTTCACTGCAGGACATTGAGCGTTGGGCTAAACAGCTCTGGTCTTCCACTAACCTGCAAACCTCTTCAGCTAAAAGCCTCTGGTCCCCATCCAGTTCAACTGAACTCCACAGGAATAACAGAAGCAGGCCCCGCCCCCAGCGAAGCAAGGAAGTAGAGACACCATCCCACCACTCTCTGCATTAGCTATGTTGCCACCAGAAGGGGACTCCCAGAAGTTGCAACAGGAGCCCAGTCACCTTGCTCCTCCCCACTCAGCTCAACATCGGAAAAGTGGTGATGTCAATCATCCTCCCATGGCTCGTGAGAGAGAGCCAGACATAGATCCAGAAGCCATAACTGGAACAAATCCGGTCCTGACACTCTTTTCTCTCCACCAGCCAAGCTTCCTAAAGAAGACTCTCCTAGTGAAGAAGATGATGGAGCGTACTAGCTTCCTGCTGGATTCACTAATGGACACCAGTTGTCCGCTAAGTTGGGCAGACATGGTGGACAGTGCTGAGACCCTTCAGTACCTAATGGGACCTACACCTTGCTGCCTGCATGAAACCTGGACTTAGATCCTTTACAAAGGTAGCAGCCTCAACTAAGCTCAACTCCCTGTCCCCACCAATGCACCAGAGGGCTGAACGCTCCTGAGCTCGGCCTGTTCAGGCCCAGATGGTTCACGGACTTACTGAGGAACTGCATTGCATTGAAGTCATGTGGTTTGTATTGTATCCTAGCCTGACTCAGACTACTGCTTATGTTATGGGGAATGGTCTATGATGGTCCTGATTTGAGGGACCTCCCCTCTCTCTCAGGTGGTACGGCTTTCCCCTCCCTTCTGACTGCAATCTTACTTACAGAGCTTGAAGATTTGAGGTCTAGACTGGGATTATGCCCTGTCCTCCCCTCCCAAGGCAGACGCACACCCTAGGCTGACCTTTCCTGTTTCCTCACCTCCCCCCACTACCGTGACCTAAGTAAACCTTTGAGAACTTTGCATCGAGGGACAAGATAACACCACATTCCCCAACTTCCATCCTGCCTGTCAGCGTCCCACCCTCCCTCTCCACAAACCTTAATCCAATTTTGATCCTGTAGCCCCCTGATTTCCTCCCCTCCCTCAGAATGGTTATAGCCTTTATATAGGTTGTCTCTTGACACGGCTCCTCACCTGAGACTGCTATCTCCCCTTCCACTGAACTGGCTCGGGGTGACTCCTCACCCCCCCCAGATGGTTCTATAAGCTCTATCAGATGGGGATTCCAAGCCCGCCTCAATCAGATCCAGGGTGGGAGGAGTAATTCTGATATAGAACACTCACTCTCCCCTACAGGCACTAGGCTAGCATGGCAGAGGCGCTCTTAAGTCTCATAGCATCCCCTTTGTGCCTATAGTGTTTTCATCAGTTTTTCTATTGTTCTTCTCAGGCACTGCCCTCGTGCGGTGCAACCTGCTTGATTCACCCTATTTTGCTAACTTTAGCAGCTGAAGTTAAAGCTTTACCCATTCCCTCCCTTCATGGGGTCGAGGTTGATCTGGGTGGCTCTTCCGAGCTTGTTGCTCATAGTCAAATTGTTTTTGTTTGGAATACTGTTTTATCTCATTCTTGTTAACTAGCTAGTGCTACTACAGTTTACTTGTTTGCAATTTGTATTTGCTGTGAAACGTTACCTGATTTGTCATGCCTTCCTACATATTATTCTAACACCAACTTTAGGTTGATCTCCTGCCAGGTAGGCCTCCCTTGCAGTTGCCCCTGCCATTACCTTCCAGCCCCATTATACTGAGGTTGACTCATTCCAGGGGAGGAGTAGGTTACCATGGGATCCAGCACGTTGAGGTTGGACATGCTTCTCCTGGAATGTTAAAGGCCTTAACCATCCAGCTAAAAGAACTAAGGTGCTCCAACACCTCAAGCCATTTCACACTGATGTTGCCCTACTCCAGGAGGTGCACCTCACAGCTAAAATAGTGGCATGTACACCAGCCCTGTGGCACTGAGGGTTGAGCCACTGGACGCCACACCTTGCGCCATGCGGTGGCCTGGGTTTGAAACAAGCCCTGGCCATCGAGGGTCCAGCAAGGGAGGAAAGGATTGAGCATGTGATGGACAGTTTTCCTCTCTCAAGAGGGAGGGCTCACACACTCGGCACTGACTGGCCTCTGGTGGAAGTCTGGGGCTCAGCATGCATAGAGCTGGTTGCAGGGGATGGGGAGTGGCTACGTCGGTGGTGAGGCCATGATGTTGGGTATGAGCCACTCCCGAACAGGAAAAATGGTGCACAGTCTCCTGGATGATGGATCATTGCAGCAGAGACCCTGATTGCCCAGCGCCTGCCTGACTGCCCAGAGAAGGTCCAATGAAACAAAGAAGTACTCAGGATGTTCTGCCCGCCCCATACCCACCTGGGGAGTACAGCCAAGGCTCCATGGGGACCGACGGGAGATCAGGTAGGCCAGCAGTGCAGGATACTGCATTGTGTCTCCCAGAAAGTGGGAGACCGAGCAGGGGAGTATACAAGAGAAATAAAAATAAAAAAACAGTGGCATGGCTTCATAAATTGTGAGTAGGAAGGTGCTCCACAGTTCTGCCTTGTCCAAATCAAGAGGTGTAACCATCTTACTAGCAAGAACTGCCCCTGGGTGGAGGATGGGCTTAAAACTGACTCACAGGGACGATGGGTGGTGGTGCGCTTTGCCTTCCCTGGTGGGAAGGTTGTGGTAGGTAACATCACGCACCCAAGCAGGATACAAAAGACTTGTCCCCACAAGTAAGTCAAGCCATAGCTGACCTCAAAAGGAGGATAGTGCCATTCCTGTATTGTTAGGGGAGAGTTTAATCTAGTGGAAGACATTTTTCTGGATAAAACCCTGCCAACCCCCAAAGCCCACCCAATGGCCAAAGCAGTGCTGGTGGAAACGCAGGGAGGAGTGGGGTTATGTGACCCCTGGCATAGGAATCACCCAACGGTAGAGATTATGCCTTCTTCTCTCCCAGTTCACTCCACATATAGCTGCATTGATTTCTGGCTGGCTGACCAGGCAACTGCCCAAGGCATCTATAACACTTCCACAGAGGCTATACTTGTCTCAGACCACATCCCTATCTCCATGTGTTACTTGCCCCCTGGGTACAAGGTGGAGATGTAATCCTCTTTTGTTGAAGGACCCGCATTCTGTGCCCAAATGGTAAAGAAGCCAGGGACTACTTCAATCCAACCAGGCAGGCGATGTTGGCCCTGCAACAGTATGGGAAGCTTTTAAAGCCTTCTTGTGTGGGTGGATTTTTCCTATACCACTTCACAGAACAAGAAAAGACGTGAGGAACTGGAGTTACTCTACCACCAGCTTCAGCCATTGGAAGATCAGTTCAAGAGGTCCCACAATCCACCTGCACACCTCCTTCCTTCCATCATGGGGTTCAAATATAAAATAAATTCAATCCTCCTATGCAAAGCTGAATGGCAAGCTCATGCGAACAAAGCACAGGTTCTGGGAGTGGGTGATAAAGGAGGTAAGCTCCTTGCCTACCATCTCTGGAAACAGCAGGCTGCTTCTCAAATTCATGCCCTGCGAAATAGCTCGGGCAAGATAGTCACCAAACCCAAGTTCATTAATTCTGTAATGGAGACTTCTACCTCCACCTTTACAGCTCAAGGCTCCTCATCTGGGGCAGGAGTGAGTGCAGGAGGTGCATACTTCCTGGACACACTCCCATCCCTCGCCTCGTAGAAGGCAGACAGAGACTATGCTTGACACTGACATTTCAGCCTCAGGTTCTCAGCTGCCCTCTCCCAGCTGGCTAAGGGCAAGGGCCCTGGACCCGTGGGATGACGGTGGAACTTTATCAAGTGCTGCAGGAACACATCATCCTACCCTCCTAGAAGCCCTCAAGCAGACCCAACAGAATGGGATGTTGCCACTAACCATGAGGAAGGCCATCATTACATTTCTGCTGAAGAAATCTAATGACCCACTGGATTCGCCAATTTTGCCCCATCTCTGCTAATCCCCATAGGCGCTAAGATCGTGGAAAGGTTCTGACCAACAGACTGGAAAGGATACTCCTTTTCTTATCCATCCCTGTCAGGCAGGCTTCTCCAGGGGGCAAATATGGGCGGACAACCTCTGCACAGTCCTAAACCTGAAATGGCACGCAGCCCATTGTAAGATTCCCATGGCCGCTTGGATGTCGATTTTTCCAAAGCTTTTGATTCTGTCGAATGGAGCTACCTTCATCACATATTGGAGGCCTATGGGTTTAGAGGGACCTTTAGGGCGGATCTCCATGCTGCACACCTCACTCACAGCATGCATACTTACCAATGGCCACATTTCTCCCCATTTTGAACTGGGACAAGGAACACAGCAGGGCTGCCCCTGTTGCCACTGCTCTTCCTTCTAGCTCTGGACCCCTTAATGAGAGGCTCATATGGCAAACCCTGGGATTCAAGGTATCAAGGTGAGTAAGGAATCCTATCTTGTTAACACCTATGCAGATGACCTTCTCCTTACTATTTAGCCTACCTAGGCAAAGCATTACCCTGGTCATGTCTACTGTTATACAGTTTGCCTCTCTTTCAGGCCTACAAGTTAACAAAAGGAAAATCACCTTATCCCCCCTTAAGTTAGCCTGCACTAAGGACTGCCTGCCTTGGTACTGGCTATCATAGCCACCTCAAGGCTTTACTTATCAAGGGATCTAAATCCGACCTCATGGAATGACCTGGTTGATGCAAATTAAAGCCCCTTGCTTGGCTCCATCGCTGCTGATTTTAACAGTGGAAGGGGCTGCAGCTGTCTTTGAAAGGTAAGGTGGAAGCCATTAGAATGTTTATGCTCTCAAACTTTCTTACCTTTTCCTCAACCTTCCACTGGAGAGCCCCCAAAGTCTTCATGACCATGGAAAGGCTTATTTCAACTCTCCTATGTGAAGGAAATCTCCCAGACTGGGAAGGTGAAGCTTAAGGCCCACTGGTCTGAAGGGGCTTAGGACTGCCATGGTTCATAGGGTATTCACTAGCCTATAGGATGGCTCAGGCTGTTAAGTGGCTCTCACCACCACATTTGTACACCCCCAAGTGAAGATGGAAACTGCACTAGTGGGGACCTCTGGCTGAGTGCATTGCTGCAGTCCCAGAAGTCTCCAAAAGCTTCATGTGGCCCCATTGTAATTTGAAACCTGGAGAGCATGGCAAGCAGGTCTGTCAATCTCCCACATCCCCAAAGGAACCTGGTCCCCACCATTTAGGTGCATCAGGCTATGGGACAATCCAACCTGTTAATTGGCAGAGTGCCACTCCACTGGTCCTCTTGGACGGGAAAGGATCTCAATGGTAGATGACCTCTGTGTACACCCGTCTGAGGTACTAATGTCTTGTCAGCATATCCAAGAGCACTACTCCTTACCCAAACAAGAATTCTGGTGATTTTGCAAATACATGATGCTCTGAAGTCTATCCAGCACTCGACATCCACAGTTTCCAAAGGGAGTGACTTAATAGACTATTATCACCTACGAAGCACAAAGGCCTTCTGGAACCTTCTACAATTGCTTGTGGGATGTACACCTCCCAATTTGGACCACTGCAGATCTCTCTGGCAACAGGATTTGAACATTTCGATCTCTCCTGAGCTCTGGGCCCAGTACCTTAGACATGCTCGCCCTCGACTACAGAGATGCAAGTAGACAGCTCATACAACTGAAAATTTTACATCAGTGGTATTGTACTCCTGCACAGTTGCATCAGATCATCCCTATCCCTAATGCACAATGTTGGCAGTGTCAACAAGACCATGCCCACTTATTTCATATTCTTTGGCAATGCAATACGCTAAAACACTTTTGGACAGGGGTACAAGAGGATTGCTCAAGGTGACAGGGCAGTGTATCACATGATCCCCTCTTAGTACTATTTGAAGATACTGCCACCTTAGACTCCTGGTACCATCACTGAAGTGTTGGGTTGTATCAGTGTTGATGGAGGCTAAAGGAGCCCTGCTTATGAAAATGGAGACGTCTGTCCCCATCTCTTTGTCCTGGCATGCTGTGATAGCCCAACTAGCCATACTAGAACACCTCTACCTCACTTCTCATAAGTATACTAAATACCTTAATAAATGGGATGCCTACCTCACTCATACCTATATAAGTGCCCCCATTCAGGCAACCCGCCGATTCACTGACATGGTGTTTAGGGGACTCTTACAGGTTTTCTTTTCTCATCCTCGGCAACAGCTGTGGTTCATTCCGATTCCACTTCAGACACATCTTGCTGATATCACCTCCTTACAAGAGATCAGTGGCTCCTGGCCAGACAAGACTATGTCTCCATCACCCTCTCTACTCTTTCTTCTGGCCCTAGATGTCAATTACTTGATGTCACTGAGCAGTAGTTACCTCAGATAATCTGTTACACTGCGCTATAGGAAGACAGCTCTGTCTCTGTTATGTAATAGGACTGTGATGTTGCACATAGTGCTGTTGTTTGATGTATGTTGCACCTTTACTGTGCTCATGTGTTACCTGTTCTTCTATACTGTTATCACACATTATGCACACTGCTCTGTACTAGCTCAGTATCAGTATGGAAATCAAAAAAATATTTCATGTTAAAAAAATAAAGGAGAGGACAGTAAAATAAAAAAATTAGATAATGGAATATTCATTAAAGGGCTGGAAAACAAATATTTATTTGACTGAGTACTGAAAGATCTTTCCTAGTCAAAGTCATGTTACACTAATTAATGTCTCACTCCAGTGCTTCACCCACTTTGTTTCCTGATTTTCTCAGAAAGGTATTTCATATTTATTTTTCAGAAAATTTTAACAGTTCCACTTGAAGGATGGAGCTGTTGATAGTTGGAGTGGGGACAAACTTGGGACCACATTTGAGAACCTTAACTTCAGCATCAGACAGAACTTGACTTGACAGATTCACTATTTAATTACTGTCATCCTCTCTCTCAACAACTTCCTTGTTCCTTGTCTGTTATTATTTGCTTCCCTCTCACATCTATGAGTTTTCCTTTTCCTCTTTTCCTTTACAGTTTCTTGCCCCTGATTTTATCTGGCCCTTGCTTACCCTTGTCTAAACAAAACAACAGTTTTGGGGTAGATACAGAGGTAAGCGCACTGTCATTGGAATTAAAGCTTTTACTGTCCGTCACCTGAATGACCTGATTCCGGCTTGCACTGAGATAAGTAATTTGCTGATAGTCGTTTCTACCTTTTTGGGAGTGGTTTCTTGATTTTGACCAAGAGTTGTTATGAACTCTGCTCCTACCCCAACTTGTAGAGATCCCTTATTATAAAATTTATGATCTGTTCAGTGGTATAGTCATTCATGGCTGTCGCTCTCAAATTGTGACCTCTTTCTTGCCATTATATCAGCTTCAAACTTGTCTAGTACTGTGTTCAAAACTTTCCTCTCTCTTTAAACTCAAGCAATTATTTGAACTGAGTTCATTTTGAATCTAACATAGTTTTCTCTGGATGCATGAGTAATTAGCATTGTCTTCTTTGAATAAAATAGTCACTGCTGTCAAAGAGTACTCCTGTAGGCTACATTCCCATTCTTTCTGATACTTAAATCCCTCCATCCCTGCTGATGGACTTTTATCATTCACAGGCCCTGAGGAATGTGGCCTAACTACATATAGTCTTTTAAGCTACTGATGTTGCACCAAATGCTAGTCTCTTGTACAAGAAGTCTCTCAAGTGTCAAAACAAATGTTACAAATCAGTATTGGCATTTTCAGAGCTTGTAACTGTGGTGAAGAGTGTTTTTAGCTCCTTCTCCTTGTCACACTACAGATGTGTTCCAAACAGAAAGTCTGTGCTCCATCGAAATGCTAGGTCTACTCAGTATTCGCACCAGAATCCATTCACATACTTGGTTAACCTGAGCAATTACCAGAACATTGCCGGCAACTGAGCCACAAGCTGACAAATAATCCTTAGCAAGTTGCTACTATGTAGCAAAGTGACTCAGGAACTGCACAGGACAGTACAAAAACCAAACATGAGTCCCATCTCTCTGTGCTCACATGAAGAGTTGCAAATTCAAGGCACAAACTGAAGATAAACACAACAGTACACACTGAACCTTTTTCTGAAAGTGCCAGTGCCTTTAATTTTGTATGTAGGAACACATTAGTCAGTTCTCCAGTGCTTCAAGGTACCCTGCCTCTTCATCAGGTGAGGTGTGGCTTAAAAAGACTCCATTTACATAGATACATGCAGGTGTAAAACATTATGTAGATAAGAGATGCATCAGTCAATCCCTATGTAATCATTTAAGCAGTCTTATTTCATTGCAAGTAAGAGGGGCAGACTGGACTTTTAATAATTTATACAACATTTCAACATTACAACAGATTCATACTGAACAAATGCTACCATTTAAATTAAAACCCTTCACATGACTGAACTACACTCTAAATATTTAAATGTGAAGTGCAAAATGCTTCAGTGCATGATTACTTCTAATAACTCCATATGAAATCTGAAACATCCATTGCTTAACCTGACACAAAATTCCCACTTGGGTCAAAATGAGTTAGAAACATATAGTACCAAGTTAAACCACTTTAAGCAGTGGGACAAGAAACAAGCCCCAAAAAAAAAAAGTGTGGGAGGGTTGGGCAGCCTTCAAAATATAAAATGTAAAATTGTGGTGGTATGGGGAATATAAAAAGTACCTAAAATGGTGCTGTGCCTTATTTCTAAATCTCCTCTCATCCTATACATGTGATCAATTTAATTTTCTATATTATGTTTTCATTATTGGTAGTAGATTCTGATCACTTCCATCAATGAGCAATCAAAATATCCTCAAGTTGTATATACCATCTGTTAATTGTTGAATTGTTTGTATATCAATGTTCATTTAAATGCATTGATCTACAATGTTTATTGAACTTGAGAAATTTTTGTGCATTCCAGTTCTTTAAGATAAGGGCTGGTATTTTCAAAAAGTTGTGATGGATGGAACAACAAGTTGTATCACTTTATGCACCTGCACTTGCCCCAGGTTAGTAATGCAAAAGTAATGCAACTATGATGCAAAAGTAATGCAACTATGATGCAAAAGAGATGCAACATTTATGGAAAGGTGATGTAACTATGATGCAAAAGTAATGCAACTATAATGCAAAAGAGATGCAACTATTATGGAACAGTGATGCAGTTATGACTCAGCCATATTTGTGATACAAATGTGGCTGAGTCCTCAGATGATCATTTTGTGTCATTAATCTGGGCGTGAGGTGCAGCAAAAATGAGGTAACTTGTTGTTGCATCCATCACAACTCTTTGAAAATACAGGCTAGTGCATAGATCCACCAGTGTGTTATTGTCAACTCCATCAATTGAAAATCGATAAATATGCAACATTCCACCTTAAAAGTTATTTCCTTATTACTTGCTATAGACAGGCATACCATCAAACCTCCGGGGATGGGGCGGGTTGCCTTGTCTTCACACTAGACCAAAAAAATATTTAAGGCTTGGGACATTCAAAGAAACAGTCACTGAATACAATAAATCAAGAAGATGGATGAACACCACTAGAAAGTCTAATTTCTTCTCCTTTATTGTCTTAAACATTCACAGAACCAAAGGTGATGTTTTATGGCACCACTGCTTCATCAGGCCCTCTGTGTTTTCATTCTGCTAAATAATAAGAACAAAATCAAATAAAAATCTATACAATTGTTCTCAAAAACACACCCATGTGTTACCATCACAACCACCAAATAGCACTGAAGTGCCAACATTTTTGTGTTAAAGTACCAGTCACCAAAATTTGCAAACTTTAATATCTTAAAAGTTCACTGAGAGCCTCTGAAAAAGTCTTGAATATATATATATATATATATATAATCATAACTAATATTTCCTATTAGATCAAAACAGTTCTCACTGTAAACATTGCAAGTGCTTTCAATAGATTTCATATATATTATACCATCTGTAACCATGAAGGTTCTCATACCTTAAAGCTCATTAAATGTTTAATATTAATACTCTATTTTTCAAGCTGTGTCTCCTACAAAAATGTGGAAATACAAATCCTTTATGTGAGGACACCAACTTAATCTAAAAATATTGTAATCAATTTATGATGAAGGATATATACTGTACCTTATAGCGAAAATCACTTATATGGTAAGACAGAAAGTCCTTGCTTTTCCTTTATAAAATATGAACTGTACCCATGGAGATCTTGCTCCTTTAAAGTCCTGAAAATGATGTGCTCCAATTGTAACAAAACAATATCAAGGGACAAACTCTTAAAACTTATAAGGGTAGTAAAAGATTTACTCAGAGGAATGAAGGAACATGAGTGGTTGTCCCACCATCTCCTAACAGTGCATATGAGTGTCCGTCTGGCCAACACCCATGGTTTAACTACTGCAAGGTGTTGCAGAGCAGTGATGTCATGCAGCAGCTCCATCTGCTGTTGTGGCTACAGAGACCACAAAGAAACTGTGAAGCTGCAACACAGTAGCACAGCATGCTAAGGTGGGCGGAAGCTGCTATATGCAACCACAACTGCAGCAGTTTGATCCCCACCCAGGGCTGGAGCCCTTATTGTGTGAAAACTTTATTTTTGATAATGCCCTCTACAAAACATTTTTGTAAAAGTGATTTAAGCTGGTTCAAGATTATATAAATGGTCTTTTAGCCAAATAATGAAGGGTACAATGAGAAGCACAATCAAATAATATGTCAGCGTCCCACAATCTTAAAATGACAAACCTCAACATAATGTGCCCTCTGACTTTTGCTAAACAAATAAATAAATAAATAGCCCTCTCATAGTCTCTCCCCATAAGGTAAGGAAGTTCTCTGTATCAATAACAGACTTTTGATATAGTGTAGAAGTCTGTAACAACGGACAAAAAAAATCGAAGAACTCAGTTAAGTCAATATAAAAAAAATGGGATCAAAGCCAAAAGAAGTGTGACCCCACAGAGAATGAAAATGACTCTATTAATGCAGATCTCAAAACTGGTTATGTCCAATTTGTTGCCAATGTAGTAACCAGTCACATTCTTCATTCAAGCCAATCCTTGGGTCAATGCAATAATAATAATAAATTTTATTTCGCACAATCAAGCACCTTTCAGGCCATTAAGGTGCTTTACAATAAGATAAAAGCAATCATGATAAAACAGTAAACATTAGAATAAAATAAATATCAAAATAGCAGAGTATCCAAATTATTCAGTGCCACCAAAGCATGGCATCATAAAAGGTTTTCAGCGCCTGTCTAAACCCTCCACAGTTGTGCACTCGAAGCTGATGGGGTAGAGAATTCCGAAGGGTTGGAGCCATGTGCATAAATGCTGGGCCCCAGAAGATTTCAAAGACACCCTTGTAATTTCCAGCAACCTCTCGTCAGCCGAATGCAACTGTCACACCGGCGGTAAGGCACAAAAGCTCTTTCAAGTAGTCGGGGCCCAGTCCATGTAGGGCTTTATAAGTCAGTAAACCAACTTAAAGGTTATCCGCCACCTAATCGGCAGCCAGTGCAGATCGCGGCAGCACCGAGTAATACGGGAAGCCCGAGGCCTCCGCCAACAATCGTTGCTGCATTCTGCACAAGCTGCAGGTGGAAAATATCAACCCCAGGAAGCCCTAATTACAGGAAGGTGCAATAATCAAGGTGTGAGGTCACAAAAGCATGGATCAATGTAGGCAAGTCACCAGATGGAACCAGGTGCTTAAACTTGGAGATATTCCTAAGATGATAAAGGAAGTCTTGATGATGGCTGACACCTGATCTCATAAAGTCAGCCTGTCGTCAAGCACTACCCCAGGTTTGCACCCATTCAGAGGCTAGGATCTGAGCGACCCAAGAAAAAGTCCAGAGGGCTGATCAGCCCGACCCCTCTATCCGGTGACCTGGGTCCACTACCATCACCTCCCTCTTTCCAGTGTTCAACTTTAACCAACTCAAGTTCATCCAGTCCTGGACATAGGCAAGGCCGGTATTAAATAGCGAGACAGCTCTATCCTGGTTGGGAGCAAAGACAAGTAGAGCTGGATGTCATCAGCATAGCAATGAAACCTCATCCCTTACCATCTTACAATGTCTCCGGAGCAGCATATACACTGCATATACACTGCAAACAACATGGGGACAGAGCTGAACCCTGAGGACCCACACGGCAGGAGAATGGGCCCAAGGAAAAATCCCGGACACCACTCTCAGCTCCTACCAGTGAGGAAAGATGTAAACCACCTGAGGACTGGTGTCAATCCACAGATGGACCTCAGATATACAAGCAGCCCATGGTCTACAGCTGAGGAGAGATCAAGGAGCACCAAGATAGAATGGCTTCTCCAATTTCTCACCATCAGGAGATCATTGAGCACCCAAACCAACCCCGCCTCCGTACTGTGCCTCTTTGAAAATGGACTGGAGAGGTTCGAGATGTTATGGATGGTCAGGTGGTCATCCAGCTGTACTGCTACTACTTTTCAATCACCTTCCCTGTAAAGGGAAGGTTTGAGAACTCAGTCTGTAGTTGGCCAGAGAGTCTGGGTCTAAGAAGCCTTCTTCAGGAGGGGTGTTACCACCGCCTCCTTCAGGGAGCAGAACTCACCAGATTCCAGGGAGCACTGGACTATCTGTGCCAGGACCAGGCTGATCAAATCCCAACAACCCATAATCAAGGATGTTGGGCCGGGTCAAACTACAGCACATAGGGTGCACACCCTGGACAATCCACATGACATCCAGCGAGCTCGGTAAGGCAAAGGTGCTCCAGGAAGCTCAAGGTGAGGTGACCAAACATCAATCATCAGCAGCCCCCATAGGGCGAGTTGGAAGAATTTCTGACCTGATGTCGGCCACTTTATCCACAAAGAACTGAGCAAGTTCATCGCACTCCACTTGTGAAAAAGTCTTTGGAGCTGCAGACAGGTTGGGTTGCACAACCTGTTAAAAGTTCAGAAGAGCTGAGCTGGTCGGTTCTGAGCAGCAGCAATCTCCCCAGACAGGAATTCTGCCTTCTTACGAGAGATCGCTGATTGGTAAGTCTGATAATGCTCAACCAATCTAAGGTGGTCGGCTTCCAGGACAGATTTCCACCAGCACTGCTCTAACCTATGTCCTACTCGTCAACTCCCTCAAAGACCCATCAAACCAAGAGGCCCGAGGGTGAAGGGAGAAGATGAACACGGACAGGAGCAATCATGTCCAGGGCTACAGAAATGGCCTTATTTAGGCCACCACTAGAGTCTCTGGACTCATGTTGGCCACGGAAACTCTGAGAGGTCAATCACCACTGCTAGACCTCCAGGACTCACCTCCCATAAGGCGGTAACTGACCATCTCCACAGGGCAGGTCTTTGAAGAGGGCACAAATGTTGAACCTCACAATGTTGTGATCAGACCAACCGACAGGTTCCACCTCCAAATCGAGGCCTCGATCCCCAGGAGTTAAACCAGATCAAGAGAGTGACCATGTTTATGGGTGGCAGAGGTAACAACCTGTGTAAGGCCCAGAGATGTCATAAGCTGAAGGAGTGTTGTCCAAACTGTGAGAGTTCGTAGCTGACCCAGGCATTGAAGTCACCCAGTACTATCAATCTGGGTGACTCCAATGCCATGTCAGTGATGAAATCTGCTACTTCCTGCAGGAAGCGCGTCTCATCCCCAGGTGGGCGGTAGATGAGGCTAACCTGCAACCTCATCAGCCACCACAGTACACTCAAATGATTCAGCTCCCTCAACTGGTACATTCGTGAGGCCCAACTCAGGCTTGAATCAGACCGCCACCCCAAATCCAATCTCGGCGGTGTATCACCAAGTACCGTCTGGAACTGCAGCATCCAAGATAGGGCCAGCATTTTCATCAAGCCAGGTCTCGGTGATGCAAGCCAGATCAGTTGTTCCAACAAGATCTGCAATAATTGCAGTCTTATTTTTTAATAGATCTGGCATTGCATAGCACTGCTCGAGTTGGATAGGCTTCAAGACACGCCCGGCTATTTGCCTGCTACAAAGGCAGTGCCCTTGGGTATGGGAACTAGACAAGGAATACCCCATTCCAGACTTCATTTCACCCCAGGGCGTCTTCTAGGCCTAACCACCCCAATGTGAGAGGTGCATTAATTGTCTTCCAATGTCCGTACTCTCCACCCAGTTCATGGTGTACTGTATCCACTGCACCTCTCTTCTGAACAAAACCTCATCCCAATCACTCTTCCTTCTTGGTGAGAAAACATGTTCAAGTCCCCAGAATCTAAGAGATGATACAGAGTGTCCTGCTAAATTAAAGTGTCTTGCCACAACAGAGTTCTGATCTCCACATCTGCTATCACTTTTGTGTTCACTCATCATTGTATGAAGTTCCCTTTTGTTTTACCAACAAAGTTTGTTGCAAAGGCACTGTAAAATTTGAACCACGTGATCCATGGCACGTGTAATGTGTGTTTGATCTCAAATTTCACATATGTGTGTGAGTGTTCATATACTTTTTGCTAGTATTTTGGCACTGAAATCTCCTGCCACAATGGTAATTTACAATAGTTAAAGGACCCCAAATAAGCTGTTTTGTTCATTTTGGGGATGAGATGCTCAGTGTGCACCAGTCTATCTTGGATAGTAGGATTCCATTTGGTTGTAATGAGAGGAAGTTCCTAAACCTAATGGTTTCATTCTATGCCAGTAATATGTGCCTGTTCCTAAATAAAGTGTTTTTAATCTGATCAGTCAAATGGCTATAAGCTGTGGAAAAAACTATGCACAACCAGTGTGTTCTGCCACAGAGAGTTCTGATTACCTCTGACCTCGAGAGCAAAGCTCGAGAGGTCCATGAAATCAGGACCCGAGGTGACAGAACACACTGGTTGTGCATAAAGTTCTCATCCTGTATTTTTATAGTGTATAGTATTATGTGAAATGTGGGCATTGTGTTTTTTCTCTTTCACAATGAAACTGACTTGTGAAGTCTCTAGAGGTTCTAGAATGCTGTTCTACCACAGAATTGTATAGAGGAAAGCAACTATGTGGCAGCATTCCAAGTTGTTCATCTACAGTAGTGACATCACTACTACAGCAGAACAACATAATGATGTCACTACTGCAGCAGAACAAGCATATTCCAGGCATGGAATTCCATGCATAACAGCATTCCACTATACACTATATTATTCTATTGACCATTCTATCCTGTTATGTACTACTGATTAGGTGCTTTCTGTCCAGGTAGAAATCTCCTCCTCAATCTATCTCAAGAGTGTGGTGCTATATCCACAGTCTCTGAATCTACCCACCATTTCGAAATAAAGTGCTCTGCGACCACTCCCGTCATTGTACATCATTAAAACTAGAAATGAATTTCTCTCCCAGTCTGCCGACATCGTGAAAATGAGATTTGGTGTTCTACTGTTAAAAATTGATGAAACCTTTCTAAGCCTTCTCTCTGGCCCCTTCAGATAACTATTATATCATCAATGTAATTTTTCCAGTACCATATTCTCAAAAAATGGGTTTGTGTCCCCATACAGAATATGTGTCTGCTCTAAGGCCCATATGTGTAAATTAACAAGGCAGGGGCCATGGTACTGCCATTGCCATCCCCATCAATTGCAAGTAAAACCTATCTTCAAAACTGAAAAGTTATTTGTAAGTACAATTTCTGCAAGTGGTATAATGACTTCATTGGGTGGGTGTGGGTCATCCCTATTCTAAGGACTGCCTGTAAAGTTTCTAATCCCTCCTGATTGGAAATGCTAGTATATAAGTCCTTTATATCAACACTCCTGAGTAACTTCCTTCAGTCTGTATTACTCCTATTGAGATCCTCTAGAAGCTCTATAACATGGCAGGAGTCTTTTATGTGCATACTCATTTTATATACCTCCAGATGGGCAAAGAAGCAACATATTTGGAAAGGGGCTCTAGACTGGAGTCAATGCCTGAAGCAATGGATCTCCCTGGGGGTTTGGACTATCCTAATGAATGTTAGGGAGGAGATAAAAACAGAGGGAGGACATAAAAACAGGGGTCCTAAGTCTCTTACATGTCAGTGTGTCCATCTCATCTCCTGTAATCCATCTTGTGTCAACCCAAAGTACTAGTAAATCTTTAATCTCTTCTCTAATATTGTCAGTGGGGTCCATTTCCAATTCCACATATCATTCTACATCCCTCAATTGTGTCAGACATCCCTCCTGATATTTATGGTAGTCACAAATCACTATACCACCCCTTTATCTGCTGGTTTAATTACGATAGACTTGTCCCATTTCATGTTATTTAGAGTTTCCCTTTCTGCCCTAGTGATGTTGCTTTTCAGAGGTTTTATCCTGAAATTCAACAGTTCCTAACCTCATTCTCTATAACTTTAATGAAACTGTCTATCAAGTCAGAGCCTCTAGGAGGCCTAAATGTGGATCTCACTCCCAAGGCTTTCTTAAGTTCTTGTGTGCAAGTAATTGGTTCTAGAGATCTATTACTGAACCAGTCCACAAAACTAATTGTTCTAAAAAATCTCTGTAAGTCCACTTGAAGGTTGAAATTGTTTATCTGTTTTGAAGGGGAAAAGAAATGCCCTTCATTTAATACCTGCTGTTCTGTCTGAGATGTCCCTATTACTCAAATTAAAATTATTGTCTGTTCAGAGGTCTCGACCCACCTGCCATTTATAATAGCAGGGGAACCAACAAGAGACAAGGGCTCCATTTTCAAAGTCTCAAGAATGCCAAAGGCCCTGGTGTGCCAATGGTTTGGCACATGCAGCTTACAGCATTGTCCGGACAGCAGTCGGGATTTTCAATTCTGAACACCAAATGCCATAAGTTAGACCAGGTTTCCCTGGTCTAACTTCACATTAGGGACCTTTATATGGTGCTTGGCCAAGTCTTTGGTGCAAGTTGCTATAAAATGCTGAAACTGTCCAAATGCACCATGTATTAAAATTGGGAACAGTTGCATCAAAAGGAGTTTGGTGCAGTTGTGCCCAAAAACAGGTGTGATGCAGGGTTTGAAGAGAGCCCTGTGTCACCTTTAAAAATTGAGCCCTAGGTCTCTGGCAGAGGAGGCAAGATACTGGCAGACATGGCTAAGCACATATGGAGTAGAGTTTCTCAAAAGGTGTGCAGTGACTTGGGCCTTGATGGGGAGAATCTGGGAGAGCAGTAATAACCGTGGGCAAGGAGTTACAGGCTTTGACTGCTGTAGAAACAAAACAGTGCTGGACAAGTGTTTTCCTGAAGGGCTGGAGCAGTTTTGGTCCCCATGGATTGAGTTCCATAGTTGTTTCTGACCAGGAAAATGGTTTCAGACATCCAGAGTTATTTGGACAACAAGAGCTCTATTACATAGAAGGGCTTGTTGAGGTTAACTCAGGGGTGTAAGGAAGCTGTTGGAGGCAATGTAATGGTGGCTATGGTGGGAATCAGGTTTCATGTTGACTGTAAATCTACAGGCATGGTTGAAAGCAGCCTAAATTGTTTTGAGGACAGTGTTATTAGTGGCAGAGTAGATGACCACATCATAGTCAATCACCAAGATGATGAGGCTGGAGACAGGAGTATTTTCACATTGGAGGTGAGGTTGATCCTGTTTCTGTATAGCAAACCAAGGTATTGGTGTATGTTTTTAACCAGAGTCAACATGAGATGTGAAGGAGAGATCATGTACAGTTGGATGCCCAGATACTTGAAGACCTGGACCTGTACAATGGGGTCCCAGATGGTGTTGTGATGTGCAGCTCAGGGCCACCCTTTGGAAACATGGGTGCTCCCCAATAATAAGGGATTTAGTTGTCTTGGTGTTAATTAACAACCTGTTTGTGGGAAACCAGTTTCAGACCCTGCTGATGTCAGATTGAAGGTTGCCTTCTAGAGACTCAGATCATGGTGGGAGGTGGCGATGACTGTGTCATCAGTGTACAGTAATACCTTGGGTGGGCACATACTTCAGGGATCTCATTGACAAAAATGCTGATCAGAAGGTGTCCAAGAATTGATCCTTGTTGGACTCCAGTGGTAAGGGTTTGCAGGGTCCACATCTGGTTTTCTTAGTTCTGTTGGATAAACAGTCTGAGAACCATGCAGTCACCTCAGCTGACAGGCTCATCGCCTGGACATTTACAAGTAGGAGGTCATGGATGACCAAGTCAAAGGCCTTGGAGAGATCAAAAAGGCTGTGCCAACATATTCTTCCATCTTGGGCCACATGGGGTTCAGCAGTTGGATTGATTATCGTGGTTGTCATGCTGTGCTGTTTTCTGAAGTCATGTTGTTCAGCAGCTAGGTGACTGTGATCCATGATGGACCAGTTGGTCACTAACAATTTTCTCCAAGGCCTTAGAGAGTGGGGAGAGGATAGAGATGGGCCTGTAGTTAGAGATCACAGTTTTGTCCCTGATTTAAAGACTGGGACTACACTGGCTTGTTTCAGATTTTGGGAGGAGTCAAATTAGAGGAGAAATTGAATAGTTTTGGGATTAGTAGAGCTAGTTTTTCTATGGTCATTTTAAGTACTGTATCCTCATATCCAATGCAGTGGGTCTAATCCTAGTTTCAGAGGCTGTGCTTAGCAGATATTTTAGGATAATTTTTGTGCTTACCCATTTAAATCAAAGTCTGATGGAGTCTGCCAGAGAAGAAGGGACTGACAGTCTTTGAGGGATAGAGCAGTGGGCAGGGTACCAGAAAATGGGATGAACACCACTTATATTCCAAATATGCTTTTATTTTTAACTTCACACAATCCTTGGGTAGGCAACATTTCGCTGTGGTCACCACTTCCTCAGGCCCTCTGTACTATTGCACTGTTAAACATTTTTTACAAAAATCTCATCAATAAGTTATTTTACCATTTCAATAAAATACCAGCACAGTGCTTGGCACAATCTCAAAACTACTTAATTTTCTCTTTTGCCTTTGTGATATCCCTTCACCAAAAGCTGCTTGGTTCTTATGTTGTTCATATCCCCCAAAAATCAGAAGTGAGGCTTAATGATATTCCAAATCTCCACTATGCCTCTCAACATCATGGACAAAGATTCCCTCTTATTCAATTCCTTCTTCCCAGTGTTACATCCAAAATATCTGAAAATTACATAATCTTATATCTCAATGTTTATACCTGTTATATTTCACTTTTACCCTTCAGTTTGTCTCCTTTCTTTTCTATTTCAAATCTATTAAAAATGTATGTAAACATGTGCACAAACATTTCTTTCTCAAAGATTTATCAACATGTGTTTCAACTTAAATTTTCCACTTAATGCATCTTACCTCTAATAAACTGCATTTTCCTGTGTATACAGTTTCTCTCTCTATTTAATACATATCAGGCGTCTCCTCATTTTCATATTCAATTAGACTCTGTTTTCTCATTCTTTTATTTATACCGCCCATCAGATTTACTATAAACCTTGACGCACAATGTCCCAGCTGATTCCTACTCCACGTAGGAATGGCCAGACAGTCATGCTTATCCATCTAAATACCACATTACAGTATGTGGGCAGAGCACCATCACTGTCCCCACCTCCCAGTGTAACCACAGCTACCTGCTAGACTGCAGGTAAAGTGTGAGTTCTGTGGTGCAGGAAAGGTGTCCAGTGGAACACCCTGCAGCCTTTTACTTACACAATGGGGCAATTCACTCCCACTCTGGCTTTTGCCAGACATGCTTTATCTTCTTTCTATATATTTGAACATGTAAAATTGTAATACCTCCCAAATTACCATCAGTAATCATTTATCAATATTTTTAACAGATGGGGTATTGTACAGAGTGGCAAACAGGAGAACGAGCAGCTGTGGAGTACCAATAAGCAGGTATCTGCCTACATTCACAAAGAAGAAATTAAAGGACTAGGCAATGGCTAGTGAGTCAGTGGTGTTCCCTTCATTGACATTTGGGACACTGAGGGTGAAGTGGCTTTTGACCTAGGACTTCATTGATGGTTTCCATAGTCTCCTGGGATTGTTACCAGATTATAAAGTTTGTTTTATAGAATTTGCTGTTGGATTTCCAAGTATCAGATTTGCACTGGTTTCTCATTCTCTGTAATTCAGTAGGGCCAAGGAGATCCCAAGTCCATGTATGCAGTTCAGTTTGTCCTGTTCTTTGAAGAATGTGAGAAGTTCTGAGATGGGTCAGTGATTATTGTCTCCTTTGATTCTTTTCTTCTTTAGGGGCAAAGTGGTCACATGCAGTTTGGAAGGCCTATGAGAAGAAATTGAAGGTGGGATTGATGTCTGGAATGCAGTCCAAGTTTGTTTGTTTTTGTAAAGTTTATTCTTGAATGTTTCAAGAAATGGATAACCAATTGAGCAAGCTCATTTACAGTGGGGTCCAACATTCAAACAAATTCATACAGTTACACAACTAAATTACATTTTACAATTATCAAAGCATTAAAAGGATTTTATATTTATTTATTTATTTGATTTTGGAGATACACTTTGAGCAGCAAGTGCTCTTCTCCAAAAGGTTCCAAGTCAGTTACATTACATTACATTACACTAATTACATTACATTATATTACATTTAGGCACATAGTCTAGCTCAGGAGCTTGGTCAGCGATAACATTCAGAGACAAGGACAGTTTCAGTGATGGCCTACATAGGGCCTAGACTGATATATATGCACCTGGAAACAAGTTTTGGCTTAGTGTGCCTTTCCTGGTTAAACAATTTCCTTTCCTTTCCCATATGCTATCACAGCTCGTAGAAACCCTGACAACTGATACATTATGGGGATACATTTTTAGTCTGAGTGGGGCTTGGTCTATGGGGCAGCAGGGGTTTAAGGCTTTACTGTTTGGGGTAGCCCTCTGGCAGTGGCAGCGGGCAGCAGGCAGTGACAGTCACCATAGTTATCATATGTAGCAGCACTGCTGCCAGGATAAATAAACAATATCACGTTTTACAAAGACTTACACATAGAAAATATTTAGTGGTACAGTATCATTAACAGTGGTAGAAGTAGAATTAGTGACAGTGTTTCAGCCTGGCAAGTTCAATCAACATCCATTTTTTATTGCACTCCACCCCCAGAGGGTAATGCCAGTCAGTGTGATGAAGGTGGTTAATAAGTCCAGGAGTCTCTCTTCCTTTAGGCAGTGGGTGTAGATGAATTTTGGTGGGGTCTCAGCCTTCTAGTAGACCAGGAGCAGTAGGCTGTGGAGTGATTACTATGTATATCTGATAGTACCTCTACAAGTGACAGCCTTTCAGGATGGGATGCCAGGATCCAGTCAATAAGTGTTTTCATTGATTTTCTGTAGTTGATATGAGTTGGGAGCTTGACCACCTGGCTGAGGTAGAGGACAGTGTAGTTGGTTTTGCAGCACTTGGAGTTGGGAAGAGCCAGTTGATGTCATAATTGCCTAGGATTAGCGTTTTGTGACTTTTGTTCAGGCAACTGATGTGTCCAAGAAAGGAGTCAAATCCTGAGTCAACCATGCTAGGGGTAATGAATCCAACTGCCACAATTAGAGTCTTGTCCCATATCCAACTCTAATGTTGGCTGCTAGAAACTGCATGGGATAGGTCAGAAGCTCTGGTGGACAGCAGTGAGGCCTGTAGGTGGTACTTAATGTACAGAAGGCATCCTCCACTCTGCTTACCAACATGATCCCTTCTAAGGGGAGGGGTATAAAGAGGAGTGCTATTTAAGCTATCCAAGATCTTCTCAGTCAGCCAGGATTCCATTACAGCAACAACTTTGGGATTTTTGGTGAGTACTAGGGCCTCCAACTCTGCAAACATGGGAAGCAGGCTGCAAATATTGATATGCAGTCCATCAATAAATCCTCTGTAAGAGCTTAGCAAGTGCGGAGAGGTGTTGGGGTATGGGCCAGGGTTGGGTTGATGGTGCCCAGTAGCACTAGACAGTACTGTATATGGTAAGATTTTGCAAAGCTGTCAGGGAGTGCAAGATGGTCCATTTGCTTTGTTTCTGGCTAGGAGCTGTCCTTTTAATTACTCATCTGATAATAATGACCTTCAGGCTGCATTCTGTGAGTGGGGTGCCATAGAGACAGTGCCCCTCAGTGGCCAGATGCAGGTATTGGGAGTAGTCATGGAAGGGTGATCTGCTGATGACAACAGGGGTCTGGGGATTTACCTGACCTATGAGTCTGTACAAATGTGTGCAGTAGTGCCTCTCCCAGGGGTGAGGCAGGAAAGACTGGGACATGAAATAAGCAGGTGCCTAGAGAAGAGAGTACGACCCAGAGGCTCACTGTAGCTGTGCTGAGTCTAGATCAGATGGGGTATGCAATGCAATCATTAAGTACCAACAAAGAAGGCAAACAAACTGGGAGAAAGCAGCCAGTGCAGTAACTGAAGATAAGCAATGTTGTCAAAATCTACAAGTTACTGAGTGCACCCAGATAGGAATATGAAACCAGAGCAGTAGCTATGGATAAGCAGTGCAGGCAATAGATACAAACATTGATGACACCCAGACAGGAGTATGCAAACCCATGCAGTAGCCATAGATAAGCAATACAGGCATTAGGAAACCTTAAAGCATCCAGATAAGGAGTATGCAGTAACAACATAGAAACTGTAGATAAGCAAACCATGCAGTAGCTTAAGATTAGCAACACAAGCAATATTTACTGGCACTGAAGGCATCCAGATAGGTTGTTTATTTATTTATTTGTACAATCGATTTACAACCTTTGAGCCAGAGACTGTTTAAAAGGTTCCTCGTCACAGAGAGGACAAAACAGTGATACAGGCTACAGAATGTGGACAGACACAGTTACATATATTTTTGTACAACCTATATACATAGTTACATTTGAATCAGTATAGGACACCCCAGATATACAGATGGTTGTATGCGAATTGGTTTAGTTGTTAAGATCAGCAGTACAGGCAATAAATTATGAACATTGAGGGCACCCAGATAGGGAGTATGGAACCAGTGCAGTAACTGAGGAAGGCAATTCAGGCAATATTTACAAGCAATCAAGGCAGTAATTATGAATAAGCAAAGCAGACTGTAATAGAAACATAGAAACATAGAATTTGACGGCAGATAAGGACCGCTTGGCCCACCAGTCTGCCCATTTCCCTACCTACTGGATAAGCTGCAGATCCTAGTTAACCAGCAGCCTACTTCTTCTACCCCACCCCCAGAATTGCCTTATGACTATCCATGCATGCTTGAATTCCACCACTGATTTTGACTCCACAACCTCCTCGAAGCCATTCCATGCATCCACAACTCTCTCTGTGAAAAATACTTCCTTAAATTACCTCTGAGCGCCCCCCTCTATCTTCAAATTGTGCCCTCTTGTTCTTGCACACCTCTTTTTTGAAAGATGCTACCTTCTGGACTTTGTTGATTCCCTTGAGGTACTTGAAAGTTTCTATCATGTCCCCCTCTCCCTCCTTTCCTCGAGGCTATACATATTAAGCTCCTTAAGTCTCTCTTCATATGTCCTCCGTGCAGACCCTGCACCATTTTAGTTGCCCTCCTCTGGACAGCTTCCATCCTGTCTATGTCTTTTGAGATTGGGTCTCCAGAACTGCACACAGTACTCCAGATGGGGTCTCACCAGCTGTCTGTACAGAGGGATAATAACTTCCTGTTTTCTACTGGTGATGCCTCTCCCTATGCATCCCAGTATCCCCCAACCCTCCTTGCTGCCTTCTCATATTGCTTGCCCACCTTTAGGTCATCTGATATGACTACCCCAGGTCCCTTTCCATTTTATTGTTGTTAGTATCTCACCCCATTGTGTACTCTTCCCTGGGTTTTGTTTCCCAGGTGCATTACCTTGCACTTCTTAGCATTGAATCTAAGCTGCCATACATTTGACCATTCCTCTAACCTTGCCAAGTCCCTTCTCATCCTTTCCACCCACCCTGTGCATCAACTCTGTTGCAGATCTTAGTGTCATCTGCAAAGACATACTTTCCTTCCAGTCCTTCTGCAATGTAAACATAAAGACATTGAAGAGGACTAGTCCTAATATTGAACCCTAAAGTCCCGCTAGTAACCCTCCTTTCTTCTGAGTGGACTCCATTTACTATTACTCTCTGTGTCCTATTCTCCAGCCAATTCTTTACCCAGGCTGTCATAACACAATTATAGAGGGCAATCAGATGGGGAGTAAGCAACTGGGGCAGTAAGGGCAGCTGTGTAATGTAGATTAAATTACAGTACACAAGGGTCTCCTAGCTTGAAAGTTAGCAACAGGTCAGCAAGTACTGAGTAAATAATACAGTTAGGCTGTATCAGGTAATGATGAGTGGAAGCATATAACAAAGCTTGAAGCAGGCTTATGGTGGTGTACAGTAGACCAACATTACTACAATATAAATGTAACTATCTGTATGCAAAAGTCATAAAATAGAAAGGGACCCATACCTGAAAATGGGCAGCATGTCCAGCCAGGGCCATCACCATGTACAACACCTATAAACAGTCTTATTCCTGACATTGATATAGCATGTGTTAGCATTCTTATATCTAATTTGTCAACTTGTCAATTACTTTAAATTTACTTTTCTTTCACCCATTTCCTTGGGACCCTTCCTAGTTCTCCAGCATCTACTGTAGTTTAGGTAGTAAATTCTTATAATAATATGCCAGTTTGTTTTCCTTTGTCTGTTTCAAAATTATGTCTGTAATTTACAACAGTACTTCATTTCTTGAATTGTAATGCCCCACTTAAGTAATTTATAGAACATTCCTTTAAATCCATTATAACACATGAAATTTGGGTCTATATAAATCAAATGACATAAGTACTTGAAATCTTGAGACTGAATAAAGTCTCCATCCCTGATAAAATCCACCCACTTTGGTATCTGAGTATAATAATTTATAATGACTGAGGAGTGTTTTTCCTCATAAGGAACCCCAGTTATAATTTTCCTGTTATAACCAGCTGGTTATAATAGAGACACACTAGCTTTCTTTCACGCCATGCATATGCCTGGGTGTGTTCTTTCCTTCCTCACACACACACTTCATTGGCTCCTTCAACCCAACGGCAGCTTATTGGCATGGAGATTGATTTCTACCAATCAATCAATCAATCAAATTTTATTTAACCAGGCAGTTGCATAATTGAGCAAGCTAATTTTCAAGATGGCCCTGGACACAGAGGACACTTTGCTTACAGTAGACAACACTTTATACAAAGTAGACATTGGTACAGGCAGTTACAATATCTAAAAATCAGTACTTGGATGAATCAGACATGTAAAGCAAGTGCAAATATAGGCATTTAAAGTGCAGCGTATACAGGTTGTAGCTTATAGTACAAGTGAGGAGAGCAAGGTGGGACATAGAGAAGGGCAGTGGGAAGAAAGGTATCAGACACATAGTAGATAGGAAAATAGGGCAACCAAATAGAATGAGGCCCCTCTGAGCTAATTGATGAGAGGGGAGGTGGGGGAGGTGGTTGCCTAAGGGATGCTGGCTGACACGGGAAATAGGCAGCCCAGGATTACAGAGGTTAAGGGACTCAGTTGAGTGGGGTAGGCTTTACCTGAAACAATCACATGCCATTTTAGGCCTCTATAGAGCAGCCCCTAAATATAAAATGGCTGGGCAGCAGGGAGATTTTAAGTTATTTTGCATGTTATTCCAAACTGCTGATAAAAAGTAGCTAATGGCAGTTGAACCAAGATGTGTCCTTGTTCGTAGTAGCTTAAGGAGGACAAAGGAGGTTCCTTAGTCCATAGGCACCCTTTAAATGTCCAAACAGGTCAAGATATAGGGTAGTAGTTTGTTGGACAAAGCCTTGAATAGCCACATGAGGGTGTTTATTTGCCTCCTCGTGGAGAGGGACAGCCAATCTAATGCTTGGTACAATGAGCATTGATGAGTCTGCAAGGGCAAGTCAAGAACAAATCTCAATGGCGATGATAAGCGTGTATCCAACTTTTGGAGTGCATATTAGGGAAAATGGCTGTATAGGAAGTCAGCGTAGTCAATCAGGGAAGAAAGGTAGTTTGAACCAGCTGCTTTCTAGCTTCCAGGGTGAGTAGGCATCTTATGCGGTTAAAATACTGAGGCACTGCCTTAGCTTTTTGTTAACTCACTTAGATGTACACCGAAGGTGAGTTTGTTATCAACCAGACTCCCAGATATTTAAATTTGTCCACTAGCTCTAGTGGCTCATTAAGAGGGTAATAATCTATGGGTCCCAGGTATCCCATATTGTGTGATGCAGAGATAATCATAGCTCTTGTTTTTTGCATTTAACAAGAGCTTTAGATTCAGCAGGTTGTGCTGGAGGATGATAAATCCTGCTGTAGCTCCTTGTATGCAATGTCCAAAGGAGGGGCTGGTGTGTAGAGGACTGTGTCATCTGCGAAGAGATGAATGTTTCCAGCAACCAGGCCAGAGTCGATGCAGTTGATGTAAAGGCTAAGAGGATAGATCCCAAAATGAAACCTTGTGGGAATGCCTCGAGGCAGTAATTTTAGTGGGGATCATTCCCTTGGGCTTTAATTTGCTATTTATGATTTGTGAGGCAGCAGGGAACCACTTTACTGCAGCAGAGGTTAGACCAATGTTAATCAGGAATCAAGAAATATGGAATGATCAACCATATCAAATGCTTTGCTGAGGTCAAGGAAGAGTGTATAGATGTGCTGTTTACTGTCCATGACTTTTATCAGTCATTTGACACTTTAGCAAGAGCAGACATGGTACTGTGCTTGGGTCTGAAACCTGATTGGACTGGATTGAGGATTTTCTCATGATCCAAGTATTCTCTTAATTGAGAGTTTACAATTTTTCAAGTAGCTTGGATAAAACAGGAAGCAATGAAATAGGCCTATAGTTGTTCAAGTCAGTAGGGTCTCCTGACTTGAACAGGGGAATATGCACGGTTTTCTAACTAGGCGGCAGTTCCCCTTGGGATAATGAGCTGTTAAAGAGATGGGCAACTGGAGGTGCCAGATAATAAGAACCTGCTTTTAAGAAGAAGGGTTCAAGCGAATCGGCACCAGTGCTCTTTTGGTGTCCAGCGAGAGGAGCAGGTCCTCCATCTGTTTGTAGGAGACTGGCTGGAACTTGAAGAGGAGGCAGTTGGTGGGGGCTATGATTGGTCTAGTAGCTATGCTGGTGGTGCTTGTGGTGCTCAGTTTACTAACAGGTGATGTGTCGAATGCAAGGCCTGCAGTGGCGAAATGGTTATTGAGCTGATCGAGGATTTCAGACTTATCTATGTAGGAGGTGTTATTTGCCACAATTTGGGCTGGTAGTGGGGTGGCAGGGAATGTCCCTCAGCCTCTCTCAGTATCTGCAAAACTTGGTGGAACAGTTTTGTTTGCCTCCAGGGCTGACTGGAAGAACCGTTGTTTTCCAACTTTACCAGTTTGGTGCAGGCATTTCTGGCTACCGGAAGGAGAGCCAGTGTGAGTCAGACTGCGACTTTCTAGCCCCTTTTCCAAAGGGTGTCTCTATGCTGTAAGGCCCTCTTCAGTAGTGGACTAAGCCAATCAGGTACATGTTTCCTGGTTTGATTTTCCTTAAGGGTGCATGTTGGTTGATAATGTTACTAGCAGATCCTGGAAGATACAGAATGCTTCAGACACAGAGGGTGTAAGTAGAAATCCTGCCACTTCATGTTCCCAATATCTGTCAGGAAGGCCTGGAGACTGAAGTATTTTAGGTTGCTTAAGCTTGAAAGTAGAGGTGGAGGTGAGGTGAGAACGCTAAGCAGGTGACTGCACAGTGATCACTCAGATCATTGTGGAAGACCACTGCATGAGAGATATTATGTGACTTGTTGACAAGTATAAGGTCCAGAAGTGAACTTCAGTTGGGATTTTCTTGTTAGATGCGTATAGACGTCAGAGATAATCTGAGTGAGCCGTGCTCATTGCAGAAGTCCTTAAGCTTGTGTGCTGGCATCGTCCAATTAAGGTTAAGGTCACCCATGATAATGCATTCCGTGTTCACTTTTTCCAGGAGAGAGTGAATATGGGCAGTATACACACGCCAGCTGCAGGAGATTTATAGCATGCAGCTACCAATAAAACTATACCAGGTAAGAGGGTAATTTTGAAGGCAAGACTTTCAAATTCTTTGGGCATTGATGTGCAGACAATATCGGTGGTTAGGAATTTATCAGGAGGGTAGAAGGTGTGGATTCAGTTCTCTCTCACTTTGAAAGAGTTTAGTTCAGCCCCTAAAGGGTGTCATGAACCCTGCCAGCGTCCTTTTTCATTTTTCTTTCATTCATCATTGCCAGGGTGTGCACATCAGCATGCAAACATGGAGGACATGCACCTGCAGTGTCCCACAGCGGCACTGGGACAGAATAGTGCTGACAAGAATGCCATCAGCAAGAAGGGTGTGGAAAAATAGCATGGATATTTCTTTTGCGAGGGTCTGCCCTCCACACCCTCTAATAAGGATTCTCACTCCGGGAGGGGAGCAGATCACGGGCAAGAAAAATATGCCAGGCTGTGGAATACTGTTTCCATAGCCCTCATGCCAATGTTAAAGTGCCGATTGGCAAAACTTTTGAAGACCAGGATTAGAACCCTAGTCTTCACTGTTGCCTGCAGAGCTGCTGTATGCCCCAGCCGTCCATGCCACAGGAGCAGCTCAGCCATGCTCCTGGACTCTGCTGCTCTTGTTCATATAGCAGTCACATGGACAGCGACCAGTGCAGTGCATATGGCTCTTACTGTAAATCCCTGCTCGCTGTCCCTGGTAGTGATATGGACTAGCACTCTCTTGAATGGTGCTATAAATGTAGTGCTCATCTAAGTGGGTACCTCCCACAGCACCCTCCATCTGTTGTCATCCCATACCCACACTACAACCAGGCCTCCACCTGGTGGCAGTCATTCAGCAGGAATGACAATCAACCTCCCTGGGAGGAGAGAAGTCCTAGGATGTTGATCCTCTCCCTCATTGGCCTACCCTCAACGACCCAAGTCTGCTTCCAAATCTGGGTTGCCAGCATGGTAGGAGGGCATGAGCAATGCCTTAGCCCTCCATGCCACTGGGCCAGCTCTATAATCTCAAGTTTGACATTCTACCATACACTGGAGTAGAGGAAAGGTCCTCTAAAGGCTTCTCCTGTCTGCGTTTTGATAGCTGTAACTAACATCAGAAAAACTGTATTTTGTACCTTACTAAATGACTCTGGAAAAACTGAAAGATCTTGTGTGGACAACTTATTACTTTACAATCCAATAGAGTGTATGGTGGCATGCTGTTATGCATGGAATTCCATGCCTGGAATATGCTTGTTCTGCTGCAGTAATGACATCATTATGTTGTTCTGCTGCAGTAGTAATGTCACTACTACAGCAGAACAACTTGGAATGCTGCCACATAGTTGCTTTCCTCTGTCCAGTTAAGCTGGAAGTTTTTTTAAACCTGATCTTACAGAAACATCTGCAGCACACTGTGTCAGTTCAGAAAAAAAAGAAAATGTTACAATGTCTATTCTCCGGTGTCTTCACTAGCTGGTTTTATGTGATTTTCTATGCTGTGACTGCCCATACACTATAAAGATTGTGTATGAGTAGTCATACACAAACAAGGATACTCTTGAATCTCGAGGTTCCCTTGATAACAGAGCAAGGAACCAAGGAAACCTCTTGATACAAGAATATCCTTGTTGTGTATGACTGCTCATATACAATCCTCTACATGTATTACATAAAAAGTGAGAATCTACTATTTTCATCTATTTATCTTTATTGTCTGCACATTTCAATATTAATGTAATTTTATTAGATAAATAATAGTACAGTAAAATGGTTCTGGACAGCCCAACTGTCCTTGTGTTCTGTGCATTATTGGTGCTTCCCATGGAACACATTAAGATGCTCCTCATCATATATAGAATAGTGGATGGGCGACCATCCACAACAGGACTGTGTTTCCCTCGGGAGTTGATTACATCAGTGAGACCTCGAGAGCCCGGCTGAGGGTCTCACTGTTTCATCAACCCCAAGAGGAAACATTGTTTGTTGTGATGGGCGCTCAGTGATGGGCCACGCTTCCATCCACTGCTTTTATATATGTGATTAGGGCTTATTTCTTTTTTTACATTGCTGGTTACCTCATGTATTTTTTATTTGGTGTTCCTACTCCTGCTCTATGTCTTGCGCTGCCTGCCACTGGTTTCTGCTTCACTGCGCTCCCGCTGGCTGGGGCCTCTCTCTACTCCGCTCACTCTTTCTGACAGTGGCACCATTTAATTTTAAAAATAAATGAAAAAAATAGTTTCATGACACAAGCCGTCTAAGGCTATTTGTGTCAGAAGCAGGAGGATCCACAGTTTGCCGCTCCACGCCTGCTTAATCGTGCCGCCATGTTTTACTTTTTTCCTCTGAAGCAGCCAGTCTAGTCAGCCAATCAGGAGGTAGGACAAGGCTGAAAGTTGTTGTACTATCGATGTGACGTCAGAGCGATAGTACAACAACTTTCTGACCTTTGAACTGTCCTACAACAAGATTTGAAAAGCCACTGATTTCAATGTGCAATAAGCCCTAACCATATACTATAAAGAAATTTTCTTGAACATACTCCTCACTGAATAGAAGCAATTCATTGATAAGTCCCAAACAGTACTTGAATTACAAAGAGCAAATGTAGACTTGAATTAAAAGAGCAAATGTGGCATTACTAAAGTTCAGGCAGCTATCTATTAAACTATTTATTCTAGCTTGTAATACCTTCAAATTATATTGCATGGTTTCTTTATGACATGAGAAATACCCTAGTATTTAATTGTATCAGTTATAACGATGCCACTCAAGGTTTAGTAATTATGTAATGTAAGTTATGTATAAACAATACAGCCATTTTATTTTTATTAACTTCATACCATATCTAGATGTGTTAATGCTTGGTGTAATATTTGATAAAAGACATTGTAAAACTAAAATGTCCATTTGTTAGTATCCCTTAATCGATGATGTTAATTATGATACATCTTGTCCACAGACATTTAACGTTTTTAAAGGAAAGGAAAAGGAAGTTTAACGTTATTGACTAAACTCGGGATAGGATTCATGGGCAGACTAGGTGGATCACAAGGTCCCCATCTGCCATCATCTTCTTATGTTCTTATGAAATAAGGGTTCAGCTATAGACTGTTTACCTCCTAGATTGTTAACATTAGCTGCAAAACAATTGTTTAAACCAGTAACTTACTTACTCAATGTATCTCTATGTGCAAATTATGTACTAGATCAGTGGAAAATAGCAATTATAATGCCTATATACAAGGCATGAGATAAACAAACAGTTACAAATTACAGGCCAACTTCTGTGTTACCTGCATTGGCAAAACGTTTACAGAAAGTGGTGTTTGATCAATTATCAAACTATTTGGGAAAATCTACTTTTATCACATGATCAATATGGTTTCAGGGAGGGTACAGCACGTCATCGACCATGGTCAGGTTGACTAGTGATACACATGATGGTATGGATCACGGTTTGCTTACTGGTGGGATATTTGTCGACCTGACCAAGGCCTTTGACCTGGTAGACCCGCCATACTGATCCATAAGCTTGGAAATATGGGGTGGAGTTTTATACCCTTAAATGGTTCAGACTGTATTTGACAAACAGGAGACAGCTTGTTAAAATTCAGTTAGCAAGATCCTCCATGAGGGTTATACGCACAGGAGTTCCCCAGGGTTCGGTTCTGGGCCCACTCCTGTTTTCAGTATTTATAAATGATTTACCAAAATCTGCAACAAAGTATCAACAATAATCTATGCAGATGACACAGTGCTTTATTATACTGGGAAGATGGGAGCAGACCTAGAAGCAAAAATGCAGCCAGTGTATTTTGCCTTATAAGATTGGTTTGTGGAAAGCAAGACAATGTTAAATGGAATGAAATGAAAACTAATACCATGACATCTGGAACCAAGCAAAGACTTGAAAGACATAACATGACTAGAATAGGAAAGAATGGTCTGTGTTTAGAGGGTAACTACCTTTAACTATTTGGGAATAACACTGGATGATGTACTGTCTTTAAGTGAGCATATTACAAAGTGACTAAAAAATCTATAACAAATTAAGATAATTATATAAAAACAAAAACAGTTTAACAGTACAGGTGAAAAGAATAATAGCAAGTCAGGTGCTCTTGTCAGTTTTGGAATATAATTCCATATTGTTGTTGAATTTACCAAATACACTGTTCCAAAGATATGTGGTAATGTTTAAGAATATTATTAGGTTTGCTACTAATTTAAAAAAGGTCCGTCACTGTACTCTGTATCAAAATTTTAGAATAATGCCACCTAAACAGATAATTTTGAATGTAACCTCCATGTTCCTACATATTGTTGTCAATCTAGAAGTTCCAAAAGTGTTAAACAATAGGTCCTTACAGGTAAAAACAACAAAAATATTAAGTACATCATCCATAGTACAATATCAGAAACCAGGATTAAGACAAAGGGCCAGATATTCAAAACTTTGCCCGGGCTAAATTAGCACTGCCGGTGGGCAAACTTAGCCGGAGCACAGAGCAAGCCATATTCAAAAGGAATAGCCCAGGGCAAGCAGCTTCTGAATATAGCATGGGAATGAGGCTGGGAAAACTGGGCTGGGAGTGCAGGGCAAACTTAGCCCTGGAATAAGAACAGC
Organism: Neoceratodus forsteri; assembly: GCA_016271365.2. NCBI lineage: Eukaryota > Metazoa > Chordata > Ceratodontiformes > Ceratodontidae > Neoceratodus > Neoceratodus forsteri. Next base: position 276,949,139 of record CM057451.1, read on the forward strand.
TCTGAATATGGCAACCACGAAGTGCAAACCACAACAACAACACAGTGCACAGAGATGTGAAGGTAGGTAGAGGATTAACTATGTGGCTAATGTGTGCCAGCAAATGTGGACCAGTACAGCTGCAGGCAGCAGCATATGTGAAAGTACAGTGTGCAGAACTGTAAAATATTCCCAAACTGTTTGCACAAGCGCTAACATGTTTGCTGGGTTTAACACAAGGATAAACCGTTAGCCCAGTGCAAACATGTTTGCCCGGCTAAACTTTGCCATATTCAAAAGTGACATGCAAATGAGCCTACTTAGGTAATCTCTGTGCAAACATCCAAATTAGCATCTCATTATGCCCTGATTTGCATGTAGTTTGCACCAGGCAAACAGTTTAGCCCTGCACTAAACCCGTAAAATGTGTTAGCATTGTGCAAACAGTTTGGGAATATTACACAGTTTTGAACACTGTACTTTCACATGCACTGCTTCCTGCAGCTGTACTGGGACAACATGGCATAGGCACAGATGGTGGTGGTGCTGCATGCAACTGTCACACTGTAGGTCATGCTACAGTGCACAGCAGACACTACAGTAGCAAGGGAGCCAGTAGTGTGTGGACACAGCACTGCCTATGGTGTGTAGGGCAGTGATGATGACTGCACTATACACAGTGAAGGCCCAACCTGCAGGTGTGTACTGACAGTGGACATTACTGTTACACTGTTGTGTGACCCACAGATGCTGCACCTGTGGCATGGGATGCTCACAGTGACATATACATGTGTGCTGTGGCAGTTGTACAGCTGTGCGGTATGTGGTGGGAGGGGCATATATTATCAGAAAGGCACACTGGTGTTGGGGTATTCCCAATACTGGCCCATGTGCACTGCATGATGTGTCTCAGCCGTGTGGCTACATCTGGTCTGGCACAGCCTGGCCACCCATACACTTCCCCTCAACATCCTCCATGCCCACAGTGCTGCATGTGTGTGCGGGCCATCTGTTGGCATTCACAGAAGAGTGGCCCTCAGGTGTGTGCTGTATGGCCACACTGCCATGCTGTACACTGGCAGCAGGGTCACCACTTACTGCCTGGCATGGCTGGGACTGGTGGCAGATGATGGCGTTGTTGTGATGCCATCAGTTAGCTAGCATGTTTCCGCTATGTTTGGCTTTGTCTATGTGTCATATTTATTTGTTAGGGTCACGCAAAAGCCACGAAAAGCCACACAAACACTGTACAAAGCTGATTGCCTGGGGTTAAGACAAGCTTTTCCTGGGTGTGTGTGCTACCTAAGTGTCACGCTAAGTCGCTCAAAGCCACTTAGCGTGGTGCTAGTCGCTGAATATAGCATTGCACCTGTATTCATGTCAGTTTGCCCCTTGCATACATTATGATTTTGCCCAGCACTAATGCAGTTTGCCTGCACTATTTGGCCTTTTGAATATAGCAGACCTGCACTAATCCCGCTCTAAACCTGCGCCAAATGGTTTTGCCCAGTGCAAAGTTTTGAATATCTGGCCCAAGACTGCAGAACAGTCATTGACATTTATGTTCCCAAATTGCTATAGACTCCTCTAAAATGGGAACTGATATCTTCTCAAAGAAACATGCATTTAAAAGTATGAAAAATTATTTAAATGCATTTTCTGCATGCTGCTGTTTGATAATACTTGATCAAGTTGTAACACTGTTTAACAGCTGTCTATGTGCTATTGTACTCCAGTTAGTATGTTTTAGTTTGTATTTAAATACTTATTATATATATTAGATCTTTTGTTTTAATTTGATTTTATGTAATTGTAAATGTGTATTGTGTATCTACTGTTACCTCCCTTCCCCAGGTGGGGCTTAAAGCAGTCTTTGATCCGTCCAATTTCCTGGTAAATCAAATAAATGAAATGAAATGTGGTACTGTGCTTTTTGTCACTGTTTAGTGGGCTTTCTGGGCTGCTGATTTCTTGCTTAAAATAATTATTAACTCATTGTCTCCTAGCAGACATCTGTAGTCGTCAATAAAATACACTGGTATGTCCTGAAGAAGTCTGCAGAAGTCGCTACTGACTCCCAGTATGCCCTTACAACGTCTAGAGAAGTCACTTATATATTTTAATATATGTGTAACAGAATATAATATATATTTGACTGCATAGCACCATTGGAAAGGTAATTTTATGCTGAACAACTTTGTCACTGATATTTTGTGCATATCATGTATACTTTAGGAGTTATTTGCATTTGTTTATGGTATGGTGTGTATGGCTTATGTTGTCTGTTTTAGTGAAAAAAAGGTTGTTTTTTTGCTGTTCCAACCAGCTTAAAAAATTACATATTATTATTTGCATACCACCATTGGGAAGGTATTGTTGTGCTGAACAGCTTTGCCACTGATATTTTGTGTATATCATGTATACTTTATGAGTTATTCACATTTGTTTATGGTATGGTGTGTATGGCTGACATGTTTTCCATCAAGATTCACCTAAGCAGCTTGAATAAAATGCACTTTTGGCACTTCAGCAGGTATAAAATAAAAAGCGTATTGATTACAACTGGTTGCATAGCACCATTGGAAAGGCATTTTGTGCTCATCAACTTTCATGCTGATAATTTGTGTGTGTGTCATGTATACTTCGGAGTTATACGCATTTGTTTATGATATGGTGTGTGGTTGATTCATCCCTCAAATCTCACCAAACCTATAACTAAATATGGGAAAAATTACGTTTTATAGTAAAAGATATCTTTTTTAACAAACATAATATTAAAACACCATCTAATGTCTATATGCTTAATTTGGTGTTGATATTTCACATATTTTCCAACAAAAATAGCTTATGTTGCCCTTTTTAGTGAAAAAATATTTAGTTTGCTCTTTTCGACCAGCATAGAAAAAAACAAAATCACTTATTATTACATGCATGCCACCATTGGAAAGGCAATTTTGTGCTGAATAGCTCTGCCACTCATACTTTGTGTCTAGCATGTACAGTTATTACGCTATTAGCATTTGTTTGCAACATGTTGACTATGGTTTGATTTTGCTTAGAAGGCCCATGATTCACTGTTAAAAGTATACAGGAGATTCAGGAGGCAAGTGCTGTAATCTCAGAGTGAGCCTGTGGAGGAAATGAGTTAATGAACAACAGACTGGAAAGCGAACCCACTCACCAAGTACAAAGTAAAATATGAATTCTTTTATTTTAAATTTCCTTCATACTTCATCCAGCAATTTTATTGTACATTTAGGGATTAGTAATTCCCTTCATCAGGGAGCTGGTTCACAATAACTAATACAGAACAGAAAATATATATTTTTAAATATTTAACCTCTTCATGGTTTCAAGATAACCCTTTCATTACTTTACCAATAAGAACTTACATCATATTCTTTCCAACTTATCCAATACTTCTCTTTGTCTCAGTCTTTTCTATCACAGCTACTGCTGTTTAAAAATGAAAAATTTATATTCAGCTTTTTATTTAAATAAATGTTTTATACATTTACAGGCAAGAAGAACTCTTTACTAACCAAAACTGTTGTTAGGAACACTCATCGCTGTCCTAGGTTACTTCTATTTGTTCTTGGTCTTCCTTACTGTTAAAATAAAATATCCTTATTGCCTAACCGAAGTTATACAAACAATCATTAGGAACTCTTATAAAATGTTCCTCCGTACCTGTTCAGCATTTTTTTTTATGTCTCACCTTCTGCACAGTGCGAAAGGAGGCACTGCCTGAATCCACTTCCTTAAACAGTGAATTCTCGTGACAGAATCTGGCATCTCGCATTACTCCCAGTGATGTCACCTTTCACCTGGAAGTGTATATCAGGTAAGCTGGAACACTCACCTAAGTGCCGGACCCACTGTAATAGCGCGCCTGAGAAGGCATCTGTCATAACATTCTATCAAAGTATTTAAGTAATAAATTAACACAGCAAAACTCCAAACTGATGCTACACAACAGCTTATGCAGGGGCATAGTTCATTAACCGTTAGTAATGTTGTACTCAAAGCTGGGATATTCAAGGGTTGTGCCTGGTGCAACAGGGTTGCACCATGTCCATCCCCAATGCACCCTGGCATGATATTCAAAGGGCATGTTGTGCAGCACAACATGTGATGTGCTGGGGTGCATTGTTAATGTATCACGGCACAGATGCAGGGGTGTGTCCATGCATATGCAGCACATTCCGATATTCAGCCCAGGATGTATGGCCATATGCTGGCACAACCCTACATGTGCCACACACTGTGCTCAAGTTGAGCTGAAAAAACGAGCTCAAATGCTGGCACACCACAGGTGGGAGGCTGTATTGCTGGCACAACACATCAGCCACCAGCCGTGGTGGCCACCACCCAGGAGACCACCGTCCACAAGCACCCAGTCCCCCTGGTAGTTCAGTGACCCCTCCCCACCCTGCATGCCAATCATGGCAGTAGTGTGCATACACAGATTTCAGTGCCCAATCACGGGCAGTAGTAGACATGAAAATAAGCCCGGTGGTCTAGTGGACCCCCCTGTATGCCCGATCATGGGCTGTTGTGAAAAGTAAGATACCTGGTGGTCTAGCAGTACACCCACCATACATCCAATCATGGGCTGTTGTAAAGATAAAGAATTACCCAGTAGTCAGTGGTGCCCCCACCCACCCACGGAGACCCAGCCACCCAGCACCTCCCCGTCATTGGCGGGCAGCACACCCCAGCCACCTGCCAAATGACAGGCGTACAGTATGATCTGTATGCCTATTGGTCTCCACAGTGTGGACCAGTGGGCTGCAGACCATACTGTACTACCGAGACCAGATATGTGAATGACGCGGTTCATTCACATATCTGGTCTGTCTAATATAGTATGGTCTGCAAGCCCATTCTCCACATTGTGGACCAATAAGTGTACAGATATACTGTATTCTGTCATTCAGCGAGGTGGCGGGCAGTATGCAGGTGGGGTGCCGCCACACTGATGATGGGGGGTGCTGGGTGGCGGGGGCCCTCCATTGGTGGGTGGAGGGGGGTACCACTTTACCACCAGGTAATTCTTTATCTTTACAACAGCCCATGACTGGGCATATGGGGGGTACCACTAGACCACCAGGGATATCTTATATTGTACAGCAGCCTCACTCTACTGGGCATACTGGGGTACCGCTTAGATCACCAGGTGACTCTTTATTTTTACAACAGCCCACAATTGGGCATCCAGGAGGGTAGGGGTACATTTGCCACAGAGACCTACCTCGTGTGTCAGCTGCCAGATTGGGTGCCAGGCGCATTCCACGGAGCTGCACTGTGCAATGCATGCAAATGGGGCCATAATGACATGCAAATGGCTCCATTTGCACCTTCATATATTATGGCCTGATTTGCATGCCTGATTGAATATAGTGGGTGATGCACCTAAGCGCAACTGCACTTGCACTGGCGCATCCCGTGCTCCCTCTCTGTGGCTTGCACTGGCGCGGTGCCACTGTCCATGTGCAGTATATTGCCTCAACATTGCCATATTCAATGGTGCTGAGCCATGCACATAACCATTGAATATCGCCTGGTCCTAGCCTGGCCCAGGCCAGGCTCAGCTGCGCTTGCGCCCAGGCTAAACCACTGCCCGCTTAGTCTGAATATCCGCCCAAAATGTTTTACTTAAGAGTCAAACATAATAAAGGACATATTAACAAAGGGGGTTTCTAATCATTCACAATCCAAATAAGAAAAATATATATTTAAAAATACATATTTAAAAAAAGATATGAATACTATGGGAGGGAGGAGTAATAAGGATATTTTATTTTAACAGTAAAGGAAGCCCAAGAATGAGTTGAAGTAACCTAGGAGGGGTATGAGTGTTCTAACAACAGTCTCGGTTAGTAAGGAGTTCTCTTGCCTGTAAATGTAAAGTGACCCTGAGCAAGTCACTTAACCTCCTTGTGCTCCCAGGTCGCTTCCTGTAAAAAGCTTTCAGCTTAGTGCTATACCTGGTTAAACAACTAAATAAATAAAATAAAATAAAAATAAATGTAAATCATTTATTTAAACGAAAAGCTGAATATAAATTTTCATTTTAAACAGCAGTAGCTGTGATAGAAAAGACTGAGACAAAGAGAAGTACTGGATAAGTTGGAAAGAATATAATGTAAGTTCTTATTGGTAAAGTAATGAAAAGGATATCTTGAAACCATAAAGAAGTAAATATTTGAAAATATGTATTTTCTGTTCTGTATTAGATATTGTGAACTGGCTCCTGATGAAGGGAATTAATAATCCCTGAAACATAGGATAAAATTGCTGAATGAAGTATGAAGGAAATTTAAAATAAAATAATTAATATTTTTACTTTGTACTTGGTGAGTGGGTTCGTTTTTTCCTGTCTGTTGTTTGTTAGTACATTTTGATTGGATTTGACCTTTCCCACTTTTTGATTCTTATATATTTTCATTTCTTTGAGGTTGGATGAGTCGGTTCCTGACTGACTGTTAAAATAATTATTGCAAACATTTTTAGCTAGAATCAGGCTGTTGCTAAGAAATAGCTTTCCTACTAGAGTGTTGTAGTTCTGACAGAACATCTGAAGTAGCAGCCCACTGAGTTCAAGAGTATTGAGATTTGTTGTTACATTCGGATGATAAAAGTGAAAGAGAAATGTATATTTTTTATTTTATACATATATACAGTATATATATGTGTATGTATATTATACAAATACAAATATATAATTCTGGTTAACCAAGGGTTCACGTGATTAACACTGGAGATGTAGAATGTACTCCAAATATAACAGAACTCCATATATAAGGCAGGCCTTTTTGTATCATAGGATCAGTATGGAGATGAGGTACAGAAGGAAGTACTCAGTTGTGGGGCCTGTATGGCACTCTGCTCCATAGTCATGCTCGGGGAGGGCACTGCCCCATCTGCAGGACTTCTGTGGAGCTCCATGCTCAGCTGGTAGCAACAAGAGACAAGATATCTCAGCTGAGGCACTGACTCAGCAGGGGTCCCACCCACTGCCCAGTCCATTGGCCAGGGGCTGGAGGTGGGGAAGAGCACGGGGATAGGTGGTAGAGGCAGCACAAGGGGTTCGACCAGTCTCACACAATTCAGACAGCAAATCACTTTGCACCCCTTGAGGAGGCTCAAGTACTGACTCTGTCGGGGGAGGGGGACTCAGTCTGGTGGGGAAATGGGCAGGATAACTAGGTAGTACTTAAGGGAGCGAGCAGGAGAAAGTCAAAGAGTCTTAGTGATTGGGGGCTCAATGATTAGGGGAGAGATGGTGTGGTGGGCTGGGAGGAGAAGGGAGTTAAATGATCAGATGCCTTCCTGGTGCATCAACCATTAGGGATATAGATAGGATGGGGGATGGTGGAGAGATTGGGGGATCTGGGGGTACTGGTACATTTGGGTACTCATGATATGGAGAACCGGCCTGTGGTAGCAGTGAAGCAGTGGAGGCAGTGAAGTGGATTTTTAAAGGCTGGGAAACATGCCAGCTCTGTGGCAATGAGCAATGGGTGTTAAGCTGGCATGCTGATGACCCAGGTTCACACCATCAGAAACAAAGTTCAGCAGGAGGAGTTTACAGCATCCATTGGACACTTCCCTCCCAGAGTGGGCAGGTCCTGGACCACTGTTTGACAGCTCCTGGTGTTGGCTAGTGGTTGGCATTCTTGGTGGTGTGTGGCCTTGATGTGCCGCTGGAATGCCCCACCTCCAGGATGCTGTCACAGCCAGATCATTCTGTGGGAGTGTGGGTACTGGCAGAAAATGGGAAAACTAGCTGCTCAGCTGACCAGATGGCGGTGGCCCTCCCCACTCTCCGTGAAGCAGAAGTGTCTGTGCTGACCCCTGCCATGCTGGGATATGGTTGGAATGCCCTCGGGTGACTCTCCTCTCCTGGTTCCCCTCCACATGGGAGGCCCTCCTGATGAAGGATACATCGGGTTACCTGGGTTGCAGCAATAGCAGGGCAGTGGACAGCAAAGGAACATGGTGGTGGGGTGGGGGCCTAGGTGACCTGAAGGAGTGGCCAGCAGAGGGCTTTTGAGGAGCAAAAAAGAGGCATCGGGACAGATTGAAGGTGCACTCAGCTTCCTGGCCTTTTCTGAGGTCCTCCCAGTACAGAACAAGGGAATGGGTACAATAGAGGAAACAAAGGATGAGATTGAGGAGATTAATGTGTAGCTGAAGGATGGCATCAGGAGGGGGCCTACTTTAGGGTCCCTAGGGGCTGTAGGGACTGGAGACCCTTCAAGGGTGATGGTATTCACCCTGACAAGAGAGGGGCCAGTGCTATAAGGTAGTTTAACATTTACACTGCACAATTAAACTGACTTTGGGAAGACAAATGTTAGGGGAAACACTGAGAAGGAGAGCAGGTGAGAAACCTAGCTAGGATTTGCCCGAACAGGAACTATAGCAATAAGGTAAGTAACAGTAAGGATCAAGTTCAAATTAGGTTAGGGAACAGGCCAATGAGGGAGGGCTGACAAAGCCTACATTCAGCATGAAAAATACAAAATTAAGGACACTAGGGAAGAATAAGGAGAATGAATAGAAAAAAGTAAGAGGGATCGGGAGGGAGATGGAAAGGGTCTGCCTTAATGCCAGGAGTCTGGGAAATAAAATTAGTGAGTTCCAAGCAATGGTGGTAGACAGTGAAATGCATCTAGTACCCATCACAGAAACTTGGGCTTCAAAGAATAATGATTGGGGCCTGACAGTCCCAGGCTACACCATGTTTAGATGGGAGAGAGGAAAAGGTAAAGGAGGAAGTATAGCCCTATATGTCAGGGAGGGCAAAGAGGCAGTGGAGGATGGAAACATCAAGGGAGGTAATGGGGAAACAGAATTACTGTGGCTTCAACTAATGTCATCCTCAGGCAAGAAACTATTAATGACGGTGACTTATAGACCTCTGTGACAGGAAGATCAGAAAGATATGGAGCTATGGGCAGAACTAGAAGGGGTGGCAAAGGAGGAGGAGGTGGTGGTGGGAAATCTAAACCTGCAGATATTGATTGGGCCATTCCAGCAGAAAGGAGCTCAGAAGTCAGGCCTTGCTGGGTGCATTGTAGGACTCCCTGCTGGTGCAACTAGTTAAGGAACCCACTAGGCAGGCTGCCATTCTCTGACATTGTGCTCACCAACTCGGAAGTGGTAGGAGGAGTGAGGGTAGGGGAGCCACTAGGGTCCAGTGACCATAACTCTATATGGTTAAACATGGCTCTTGGGACAAGTAATCCCTCATAAAAGACTGAAGCCTAGATTTCAGAGTGCAGACTTGACCGGATAAAGGAGCTGGTCCAGGACAAGTTAGTTGGAGTGGACAGCATCAGGAATGTGGAGGAAAAGATGAGGGCAATCAAGGGTGCCATTTCGATGTAACAAAGTACTGCATGAGAATGGTAATCAAAAGGAAAAGGTACCTGACACCAATATGGTTCTCTGAAAAGGTCAGGGAGCAACCAAAAAAAGGCCTTCTCCAGGCACAAAGAAAAACAAGGAAGAAAGAATGAGGAGGGTATCAAATGACAACAAGAAAAACCAAAAAGGCAGTCAGAGAAGCAAAGGCAGACACAGAGCTACGATTGCTGAGATGGTCAAGGCTGGGAAAAATAGTTCTTTAGCTATATTAGGGGAAAAAGAAAGAGGGGCAGGAGGAATTGTTAGGTTAACAGAAGGAGGTAGGTAATTGAGGGGACAAGCAGAAAGCAGCCATTTTAATAATTACTTTTCTTTGTATGAACAAAGAAGGCAGAGGACCACTGCCAGAAAGTGGCATTAAGGTTGCTGTATGGGGATCCCTGAGATGAGGCAACAAGTATTTACCAATAAAATGGTTTGGATAGCACTAGCAGCCCTTATGACAAACAAGGCACCAGGGTCACATGGGATGCATCTGAGGGTGCTCAGGAGTCAGCAATGGAACTAACTGAACCCCTGGTGAGACTATTCAATAGCTCAATTCAGACAAGGGCATTTCAAATGATTAGATGGTAGCAGACATGGTCTCGCTTCATGGGAGCGGGACAAGGAGGAACAGAGTAAAGGCAAACCTGTCAGTCTTATCTCCATTGTGGGTAAACTGATGGCAAGGCAAGGCACATTTATTTCTATGGCACCCAATCCCTGAGTCTCAGGGTGCCTTACTTAAAAGCAGGTAGGATATCGACAAATAAAAACTCCTAGTATACAAGCATTATACATAAAGATTAAAACAATACATATAATACTATAAAAGTAGATGAATCTAAAATTAAATTAGCTTTAGTGCAATATCAGATATCATTGGGAAGGCCAAAGAGAACAGATGAGCCTTTAAACCCTTCTTCTAACATCTCAACCATCAGAGCCTCCTTCACACCGGCTAGAAAGGAGTTCCACAGGGCTGGACCAGTAACTTCAAACGCATGGTCACCTGATGTTTTTAATCTAAGCCTAGGAACAGCGAGAGGCCCCTGGTCAAGGCAGAGGAATGAGAAGAAGTGTCAGGAGATCAGCCAGATGGCGTTACACTAGTCACAAAGCACCTACGCATTTAACATACTAAAGAGCCAGCAGAAGAAGACCATTAGGTCTGTCGAGTCTGCTCATATTACAGGGTCCCTAGCTTATGCTGCTGACCCTGGCCTTCCCTTCCACCCTAGCTTCCCCACCCTGATCCCATGGTTTCCCTTATGCCTATCCCAGGCCCTCTTAAAGCTGCTCCTCTCTTCACTGAGACCACTTCCTCCGGCAGTGCATTGCAATTGGCCTCCACCCTTCTCCATGAGGAAGTGCTTCCTAACAACCCTCCTAAACCCCCCCTCCAGCCTCAAACTGTGCCCCTTGTGGTTCTGATATCCCTTAGCTTGAAAAGACCCTCCCTATCCACCTATTTGTCCACTTCAATTATTTGAAGGTCTGTATCATGTCCCTTTCTCCTCCTCTCCTCCAAGGAGTACATTTCAGGATCCCAGCCTCTCCTTGTAAGACATACCCTGCTGACCCATAATCATCTTGGTAGCCCTCCTCTGGACTTTCTCCAGAAGGCTGATGTCCTTCTTAAGATATGGACTCCAGTATCTTACTCCGTACTCTAGATGCAATCATGCAATCTTACTAGTGACCTGTAAGGGGCAGTATACCCTCCTTCCACCTACTGCTAATCCCCACGGTTATACACCCCAGCATCCTGTTAGTATCTGCAGTTGCCTTTTTGCACTGCGAGGAGTGCTTCAGTTAGCTAGCCATTATCACTTCAGATCCTTTTCCTTCCCTGTTGCAGCTACCTGGACCCCCAGGGTGGTACTCAGTACTCTGGGTTCCTGGCTCCAACGCATCATTTTACACTTTCTGGCATTGAAGCCATGGTGCCACATCCCCGACCATCTCTTAAGTTTTCTGAGGTCTTCTCACAGGTCTTGTATCCCTTCCACTGTGTCCACCCTCCCACAGGGGTTTGGTATCATCCAGAAACAGGCACATTTGCCTTGATGTTCTCCCCAGTGTCATTGGTAGAAGACACTGAACAACACTGGCCCCAGCACCAAGCCCTACGGGACCCCTCTGGTGACTTCCTGGTGCTGAATAACTCCCCTACCATCACCCTCTGGGTCCTGCCCTTCAACCAGCTTTCTACCCACCTGGTCATTTCTTCCCGATCCGAGATCTGCCAGTTTCTGATCAACCTCTTCTGGGGCACTGAGATGAAGGCCTCGCTGAAGTCCAGGTACAGGATGTCTACGCTTGGCCCCTGTTGACTGCCCTGATGTCCCAGTCAAAGAAGTCAATCAGGTTCAGTTGGCATGATCTTCCTCCCACAAACCCATGCTGCTTCTCATCCTAGAGACTGTTCTCCTCCATATACCTTACCAACCTCTCCTTAAGTATGGTCTCCATGAGTTTGCATGTGATTGAGGTCAGACTGACCAGTCTGTAGTTCCTTGGCCCATCCCTAGGGACTGCACTTGTGGAGAGGCACTCATGTCTGTGGTTCAGTCCCAGCACCACGCCTGACTCCAGGGAGCTATTGAAGAATCCCACCAGTGGCCCCACACGCCCTCTGTCACCTCCCTTAGCACCGTTGGATGTATGCGTCTGGTCCCAAGGACTTGTCTACCCTCATAAACTACCTGGAGAGCAGTAGACTCCAAGATGGTGAACAGCATAGATTCATGACAGGAAGTCTTATCAGACCAACCTGATAGTATTCTTTGACTGGGTAATGAAAGTAGTAGATAAGGGTCATGCTGTGGATTTACTCTACTTTGATTTCAGCAAGGCTTTTGATTCAGTGCCTTACAGAAGGTTGCTGAAGAAGCTAGATGATCTGGGTACAGCTAAAGACACAGCTGGATGGGTAAGAAGCTGTTGGAAGGGAGGCAGTAGAGGTTTGGTTATTGGAATCAAATCAGAAGAGAGGGAGGTCACTAGTGGGATGTCACAAGGATTGGTCCTGGTCCAGTCCTTTTCAATATGTTCATCAGCAACATGGGAGAAGGAATCCAAGGCAAGATGTGTTTCTTTGCAGACAGCACATAAGTTCTGTGGCTGGGTAGATGGCAAGGAGGGGTTAGGGAAATGCAGGAGAGACTTGCAAAAGCTAGAGGTGATAGTCAACGGTTTGGCAGATGAAATTCTATACCAAAACATTCAAGGTGCTGCACATAGGAACAAGAACCCAAGGACAGAATACTGCATGGGGCGGGGGGTAAGCTGTGCATGACCTCTGAGGAAAGAGAGACCTAGGGTCATCATCATTGACTCCCAAAACAATCAAACTAGGGTAACAGGGCCTAGAGTAAGGCAAACAGGAAGCTGGGGTGTATAGAAAGGGGTACTGACAACAGAAGGAAGGAGGGGTTACTACCTCTACAGATCACTGGTGAGGCACCACCTGAATACAGTGTCCAGTTCTGGAGTCCTCACTTTAAGGAAAGATGAGGACAGGCTGGAAACAGTGCAATCATAGGATGACCAAAATGATTTAGGGTCAGCACAGCAGATCTTATGAGGATCGGCTCAAGACACTGAACATGTACTCACTGGAGCAAGACAGAGTGAGGAGATATGATAGAGACCTACATGTCTCTGAAAGGAATGAACAAGGTAAACTGCGAGGAGCTATGTAGCATAAGTAGTGGATCAAGACCACAGGGCATGAGTGGAAACTGACAGGGAGAGATTCAAGAGGAAGTGAGAATGTTTTATTTTACAGAATGGGTGTGGAGCAGTGGAACATTCTGACAGCTAATGTGGTGCTGCCAGAACTATCAATGGTTTCAAACATGGCAGGGGCCGAGAGAAGGGCTTTGTGGTTGCTCAGGGTGATAGTGGTAGAGTGTAGAGCACAGTGGTGGATATTGTGGTTAGAGCCCTGTATGTACAATAGGTGCCTGGTTTGTCAGGTTTTATGGGCAGACTGGATGGACCAGTCATCTTTTTCTGCCATCATTATCTATGTTTCTAAGTAATCCATTTGTACTGTTCTGTTCCTACACTATATACAGTAGTGCTTTTCAGATTTGCCTTAAAAACATCAATGTTTGTATTATTTACTATATGCTGTATAACAGGAAATATTTACTGTCTTTTTATTTTCACTATTTTGATGGTTTCATTATAGCATGAAACTAAAATGACAGTGAATATTAGGTGAATCATTACACAATTGCAGTACTAATGTTCCACACATGAAAATAAGATGGCATGAACATGTTGGTGTGCTCGGAGTGCTAAATATAATAGGTATGAATTTAATCTGTTATAGATAGAGATGATTTATTTAAAAATGTCTTTCTAACAACCAAGGCACTTTACTTAGGCATAACAAAAATCAAATATAAATTAATAGATAAAACAGTCATAAAACAACATTATAGTGTAGATCAACAACAGTAAAATAGCTAGTTCAGTCTCCTACAGAAGCATGACTAAACAGCCAATTTTAAGTTTACTCTTCAAAATGGTGACATGGAAGCAATGCAAATGTCAGCTGGTAAACCATTCTATAGCAAAGGCTACTGAAAATGCTGTATCTCTGGCCAACTTTAACCTCGATTTTGGAATGGTCAATAAACCAGTACCAGTGGAACATAACCCACAAACATCGGGAGAGCTGCAAGAAGCTCACTGAGTTACTGTGGTCCCAGTCCATTTAGGACCTTATAAGTAAGGAATCTTGCAGTCGACCCACAATCTTACAGGAGGCCAGTGCAGAGACTGCAGCACTGGAGTGATATGTTCACAGCATACAGATGGAACGCTGCCGTCCACATCATCGCGGCTAAATTGGCACGGTCAAAATGTCATTTGGAAAATCAGTCGCCGTCATATAATTGCAGCATAAATGTCCTGCACCCAAAATACCGCAACCACCCGCAGACCACATGCAACATTTCATCGCATGGACAATGACATTGTGTGCACATACAGACTAGGTAAAATAGGGGTGAGGGAACTGAAGACTGGCCATGTTCATTTTGGGGAGCTTCCTTTGTGTTACATCAAGTTTGTACTGCTTGTTATGTTTAAGACCTGGTCGCTAATTTTATGAAGAGTATTGACTGTGTCTGACTGTACTACTCTTTAGAAACCTGCATTAAAATATCTTCTACAGCATTACTGGTGATGTGCCTGCATGCAGCTGGTGATATTTTATTTTTCCAGTCTGCAATTTAGAATGTGAACGATGTGGAGATGTCAGAGAGGATTTGCTTTGATTTTGCATGACTGATGTGCCACATTAGTAGTGTTGTGTTTTATGATCTTATCATTTTGTGTGGATCCCAGAAAATAGCTGCAAGTGACTGAATGAAATAACTACAGAAACAGTGTAGCTGACTTTGGTTACTCTAGCTGCCTGACAAACTGGAGTGACCTGAATCTCTGCCAGGTAAGGTCGGCATCTTGTCCGCCACATTGTGCAAACCACTTGAAATGTCAGCAAATGTAATTTCAGCAAAATGTATGGCTCATTATTTGTCCCCGCGACAATATGCCCACATCTTATTGTCCATGGCATTTTGTCCGGGATGAATCGCCGCCACGATGTTCACTCCTCTTTACAGATGTAACAAGTCTGACTGTTTGCAGAATTCTGCACCAACTGAAGATGGGAGATTTGACCTATAGGAAGGCCCTAGTAGAGCACATTGCAATAGCCAAGGTGGAGACAAGAAAGGCATGCACTAGTGTTAGCAAGCTGTCCTGGGTGAGGTGGGGTCACAGTCCTACTATATTCTTTAAATGACAGAAGCCACTCCTGACCACAGCCTCACCTGAGGTACAAGAGTTGCCTTAGTCAAGAGTGACTCCCTAGATTACAAACAACCTGCCTAGCCTGTAATTTGACTCCCCAAAGCTAGAAAGATCCAGGCTTTCCAAAATGGAAGACTTGAGATAATCTGATCCCACCAGTAGCAACTCAGTCTTTCTGGATTATACAATATTGTGGCAGTTAATTCTATATACCTACTATGTGCTATGTGAAAAGTGTTTCCTTTACATATTTGAAAATCCTAGCTCTCTATTGTGACTTCTAGTACTACTTTTATCTTTTAAAATTCCAGTCCTAGCTGATCCATCATATCATTATCATCATGTACATTTGAAAGTCACAAAGGTCCCTCTTACATGTTTTTGTGCAGGCTTGACAGATATAAAATATTTAGTCTGCCATCATAATCCTGATCTTCCAACCTCTCATCGCTTTTGTAGCCTTCCTCTGTAATAATGCCCATCCAAGTTTGGAGGGCATGTTAACCGATAAACCAAACAGGGGTCACTCAGGTCCTCCCACCATCTCCTTAATGTCCCTAGGGTAAAGACTTCTTTAGGTCGTAGATCGTTTGCATTCTCTGTCCCATCCTCTGGAATGTCCTTCCTACTAATCTACAAGAATGCACCTCTCTCAGAGGGCTTAAGGCCTACCTTGTCGAGCTTAGCTGCTGTACCTGTAGCCACTGAAACTGCTGCTCTGGCTGGTTGAGCTGCCTCTGTACCCTCACTACTATTAACTCCCTCTACTGTACTTTAATCAATTTACTACCAGCTGGGACTGGATCATGGTTGCTGTTACTACTATAATTTATTTCATGGTTAGATAGTTCATTTGTTCCTAATAGCATTGTATTCAAGGATTATCCATATATCTTTATGTCATACTGTGCAGATTAACAACCAACTGTACTTGTGTAAACGGTGTCAAGTGATCTGTCTCACATCCCCTTTGTTGTTCACAGTGATGTTTAATTCCTGATTGCTCTACTGTTTCTTTAGTCTGTGATCACCCTGTACTGTATTGTAATGCATGCTTTTATTGTATTTATGTAATTAAGTCCAGGTCGCCCCTGAAAATGGATTCTATTGGTCCCAGTGGGGCCACCCGGTTACCAAAATTTAATAAATAAGTAAATATCCTTTCTAATTTAGATTTTTACCAACAGCCAGACTACCCCAGAACTGTGAGCAGTCATTGGTTATAGGTCTTACAAAAGCACTATGGTATATTATACTTCTGCTGAATTTTCAGTTTACCTGATCAAAGATAGAAATGATAATTCAGTGTATGCAATATATGTGGGCAGATAAACAGTGGAATAAATTCATTTATTCTCAGTGCTGTGGGATAAACGGTGGTTCTAATATTTATCCCACACCCTGCCATCAATCATTCTCCCTCCTGCTGGCACTACTTTCACTAACCCATACTTTTCATTTCATTAGTCAGCCACCTTTCTCATACCAAATAAACATATGAAAAGTAAGACAACCAGCTACCATTAAAACAGCAGCATTTCACCCTCAAAACTAGCATCCTGACATTTTTAACTTTGCTTGCTGAAATCCAAAAGCGTTCCCCAGCCCACTCACCTCAGCTCCCACGTTAGGAATCACTCTGCAAACCTCCATAGCCTCTCTCCTTCTGGTTCCATCAAAACTGTCTGCTTTCTCCACACACAGCAAATATAGGGGAAAAAATCCAAATCATACAGACTTCAGGCTCTTCCTGCTGCTCCAAATCCACCAAAAACGAAAAGAGTCATCCAGTTCCTTCACAAAGCTCCTCTCACAATCCTTACTACACAGCCAATATCCACCAAAATCTCCACCGATGCTCCTCTAACTACATCACCGAATACTCCCGCACACTGGCACCATATAACTCCTCCATCTGCTCCTCAAACTGCAAACTAGGCCAAATCCACCACGAAGAGCCGCTCCACAACATTCCTCCTCAGAGGCACCTCGCTGACTGCACTGAAACGGCACCATAATGGGAAACCCCACCCACAAGCCTCACATCACTCCCCGACCAATCACAGCCATGTTCCAATGCTCCAACCAGCCAATGAAATACCATTACCTCCTTCATTCACACAAATCAACCAATCACAAATTACACACCACCTAACAACTCATAAAGTAAACTTCCTCGAAACCAAGCAACTGCATCACAAATACTCCTCTAAAAACCTTTAAGAAACATAAAATAAAACACTAAAAATGCAAACCGAGCCTATTGCATAACAGATGAAGGCTTAGTGGGATACATGATTTATTTGATTTCGCGGTGTGACTCGGTACTTCACCGTGGCTCCGCCACCGTGAGGTCAACCAGGTCACACACTGCTCATTCAAATAAATCATGTATCCCACTGAAACCCATCACATATCCCCTACATTTGAAATGGTTGCTAAAATATCATCGTGTATGCGCCTATTTTAATTTACAGATTATTTACTCCTATCCCTTTAATTCATGGTTTCTATTTTCTTTTTTTTATGTTTATCAAAGAAGGGTTTGAGGACAAGGATGAGAATTAAGGAAAGAGTGGGCAACCCTGTCTCAAAGCATTGTAAATCCTTAACAGTATTGTTTTCCTAAATTCATTTTAAAATTTACTTTTGTAGCACAATAGAAACATTTTATTACAGTCAGCAATCTACTAGGAAGCCCACCCTCTGATGTGGAGCCTTTGTAAATGAGTCTCTCACTCAAAGGCATTGTAATTCCGAGCGTAAATAAATGCATAAATAAAGCCCATATTTTTCAGGTGGCTAAACAAGTAACCACATTTTAACAAGTCAAACACCTTTGGGGCATCCGTGCAATAAATACTGCTTCTTCATTCCTATTATTAAGTAAATCATAACTTGCACTTCTTCAACTGCTTGAAAGAGAGTTTCCTTTCACAAAACATTTCTGGTTGACGTGTACCACATAATGACTCATTTAGCATTTAACAGTCTAGCTACAGTGCTACCATTTTGCTAGTATTTTGTAGACATTGTTGAGTAATGCCACAGGTGTATACTTTTCTGTCTGTAAAGTGTCTACCCGTTCCTTTGGTAAAAGAATGACTACTATCTCTGTAAAAGATTCTGGAATCCCTTACCATCTGATAATTATTTTGCTAACTGAAATAAGCAAGGTGCCAGTTATGTACTAAAAGTAGCATAAAACTCAGTTGTAAAGCAGTCCTGCCCTCCTGTTTAACCTTTATTTGAATGCTTTAATTGCAGCTATAACTTGTGGAAGAAATCGATTCCCCCGACAGCATTTTGCCAGCGGGTCCCCATAGTGACTACAGCACCATGCCGCCGCGGAGACCCGCTGGAACCTGGCGCTGCCTGTCGGGGTCCTGAACCCCCAATCAGCTCCAACTGGAGTTGAGAATCCTTAAGTGAGGGGTTTGGGGCACAGCCCCCTCGTGTGGGTTCGGGGCAAAGCCCCTAAGAAAACAAGGAATCATAGTAGAACTGGCAGCCGACTGCAGAATGCGGCCGACCTAGTTGGTGTCGCCACGGGCATTCAACAAAATTTTGTCGAGCTCCCTTCGTGGATCCGATAGAAAGTATGGAATCATTTATATTGTGTTTTGTGAATTCTGTCAGTTCCAAATACACTCTGAATTTCTTTACATCCTGATGGTTAACTGTACCATAAATTGTGTTATACAAGTCTATAACAATTATCATCTGTATTAATATTATCTTGTTTGTCTTTTAGTTGAGTTATTAGATTTCTTTTCTTTTCTTTTTAATATATAATCCAGAAGTTTCCTGATTGATCTATGTAAAACAGCATTTATTTCTTACCATAAATGCATTAATATCTTTTATTTACCAGCGTTAGTTGATTTAAAATAAGTTCTTGTTTTCTTGTTTCTCTGGAATAATCTAATGCATTTCTTCTTTCTGTCTCTTTTAATTCTTTATGTATTTATTATTTCTTCTTGCTCTTCTTCTGCTTCTAATTTGAAATATGACAATAAACCGACATATTGTGAGTATAAATGCATCCTATATTCAACCCACTGGATAATTACTGGAAAGACTGCAGTGCCCCAAATTTTATATTGGTTCAATTAGTATGTCTCTGAAGTTTTGATGCTATAATAATTTGTTACTAAGCCTCCAGGTGTAAATCCTATCCCTATCCATTGCTGGTGCTAATTCCAAAATAATAAGGCCTGGTCAGTTATACGGATAAGATCATACTTAACTTGTGAAAATGAGGTATCAGGGCCTAGATATTCAAAGCAGATGCACTGTATCCTGAGATGCACCTAAGCAAACCAGAAGATGTGCCATGGTGCAATATTGAAAGGACAGGGATGCTAGAGCAAACCGGATGTGCCCAAGTGCAAATATAATGTATGCAGTGCATGTGGAGGGGCATTCTCATGAATGTGCTGCAGCCACTTATTCAGCCAAAATGTGCTGCACATCCGTGGTGCATCATGCAGATGCGCTGCACAAAGATAGGCATATAAAAGCATGTCTAAGTCCAGTCCATCCACAGGCAGAGAGCATAGCAGCCATGGATGGGACAGCATTCCTGATGGCGGAGTTGTGAGGAGATGGGAGGAACAGCAGTGTGGATGTGGAAGGGCCCATAGGCTGTATGCCCAGTAGAAGGTACAGCGCCGTGTCACATTTGACCACCTGAGTGACATGGAGGTCTTGGGCCAGTACAGAGTCAACAGGGCACTGCTGAGACAGCTCTGTGAGCTGCTCCATGATGACCTGCAGACACCAACACACAGGAGTCACGCCATGATGGTGGAGACAAAGGTGACAGCAGCACTGTGCCTGCTCACCATGGGCACCTTCCACCTTCCAGATGCCAGTGGGTGACATCACTGGCATCACACAGTCCATCACGTCCCATCTCCTCACCCAATTCCTCACTGCTCTGCTGCCACATGCTTCAGAGTACATCAAACTCCCAAGCACACAGGCAGAGCAGACAGAGACCATGCAGCACTTTCACTAGGATGGCACGCATGCCAGGCATGCTAGGGGCTATAGACTGCACCCATGTGGCAATAACACAACACACGGCCCAGAGGAAGTGGCATACATCAACAGAATGGGGTGCCACTCTGTAAACTGTCAGGTGGTGTGCAATGCCATGGGGCACATTACCAATGTGTGCCACGCAGCCTGAAGTGCACATGATGCCAACATCTGACACCAGTCAGCTCTGTGCCACCTGTTTGAGAGTGGGGGATACCCAGCGACCACCTAATGGGTGAGTGGGCATGACAATGAGCCCACACAGCACACAGTGGCACACAATACAGTGTGCAGAACTGCTGTGTGGAAAACAGAAAAGGGCCACGCCCAACAGGCACGCAGAGTTACAGCCCACGTGTGCCCACTGCACTGTGAACCACATGCAGCAGGTGTGTGCTGGGATGGGGTCATGGCTGGGACACACACAGCATGAACATGCATGCAGGCATGCAGTGGCACAGAGCCTGGGCCTGACACAGGTGCTGCAGGGCTACAGAGAACCATGGTTGGACAGGACAGTGGCTGTGTGCCAGCAGAAGCAGGGTATGTGAACAGGAGGGCATGGCTGTGGGAGGCCACGGCATGCCAGACAAGTGCCCTGCATGCAGTACATATGCAGTACCCCGCTATGTGATGTTATGCATGGCTTGTGTGCCATGGGGTGGGAGAGCCAGGGTGGGGCCACACAGATCTCTGGCAGACCTACAGTAACATAGGGCTATAGTACACCTGCAAATGCATGATGTACTCTTAATACCTTTTCTCTCCACAGGTGACTGTGCATGCCCCCTATGGCCATGGCTGCTCACCCCTACATGCCAGTCCTCATCCGTGGTGGAGAACTGGTACAACAAGGCACACACCATGACATGCAATATCATCGAGCGTGTGTTCAGCATCCTTAAGATGAGATTCAGATGCCTGGACAGGTCTGGCGGTGCTCTACAGTACAGCCAGAGAAGGCCTGTGGTATATTCCTGGCCTGTTGTATGCTCACAACATGGACATAGACCATGGAATCCATGTCCAGGCTGAGTCGGGTGACAACTCTGAGGATGAGGGGTCACAGGCCAGGGGTAGGCAGGACTGCCACAGCCATAGGGACCCATGACTGGTTGCCAGGGACGTGGCAACACAGGGACACGATTGTGGAGGAGCACTTTGGAGACCACAGGTGGGTAACAGAGTGGGATAATGGGGGTTGTGAAATGTCATGTGGGAAGGGGGATAACTATGGAAGATTGGCAGATGTGGCATGGCTGACAGATCCACAGAGGCAGAGGTACACACCCATGCAGCTGTGCCACAGCAGTACAGTCATGTCTGGGGCCTAAATGGGTACTGCGTGTATGGCTTGGATCAGTGGACAATGCCCACACACATGCACAGCGGACACACAAGGCTGCACTCATCACACCCATGCTGGACAACACAGCAACAGTGCCCCAGCACAAGCCTGGAATACAACATGGACAGCGGACATGCAAGCCACAGGCCCATGTGTGTGACCCCACACATGGACCTGGGCACAACAACTTGGATGTGTGGGCAAGCATGCCTGAATGGTGATTGTGCCATGATAACTGCACACAGGTGGAATCACTGTGACTTACCACAGCTGCCACGGACATGTGGTGGCCACGCCGAGACAGATGCCCCCTCTGGGGTGGCAACCACCTCAGCAGGGGACCCAACCATGCTAACAGGTAAACCCATGAGACCATGACCGTGCTCATGGGGGTCTCATTCCCAAAGTCCAGATAGGATCCAGTGGTGCTGGGAATACCTGAGGCAGGGATAGTGTCAGAAGCAATGGGGCCATGCTACACTGTGAGGCGGGAGTGCTGGTGTCACTATGTGGCATGCAGCAGGCACTCTGCATCTATGGACACAGGCAGCACAGCCCACCTCAGTGGCCTGTGCTACCCTCTAAAGCCTGCGGTCATGTCCTCCCACAGTTGGTGAATCTCACCAACCAACCGGGAGTGGCCCACAGAGGCATGCTCATCCATGATGCTCACCTGCACACGCAGGCCCTAACACACCTCCCTGAGCACAACCCTGATGCCCCATGGAGGCCTGCAGGAGCTGGGTGGCTTGTCAAGCCTGTAAGCAGGAGACCCATCCTGTGGAGGACGCTGATGGGTGGTGATATTCCAGCCTGCAGTGCAACATCCATGGACACTGCATGGACGGCCACTGTTCAGGCAGGGACTATGTGTAGGTAGGCACAGTGGGTCCCTGTACAGTCAAGTTATGTGATGGGTGGCATGTTGCTGCCACACAACACCCTGCTGCTCAAGGGAGATGTCCCAGTGTCCTACAGCTACACCCCGGACCTGGCCACCACAACTGCAGTCATCGGGTGGGCAACCTGACTGGGGACGCATGGGTGCCCCACCCCTGTCCATCGCTATTCAGCGTGGCTACCTGGGCGCTTTGGCAGTGGCACCACTGTGTGTCATCACCTCAAGCTGTGTGGCATCATCATCATCATCATCATCACTCCATGGCCAATGCCAGCACCGTGAGGTCATCAGGCAACTCTATGTCAGGCAGGGTGTTCAGACCCACAAAACTCAGCAGGTCTTGGAACATGTGTTCCCTGCCTGCACTTGCCATGATCCGGCTGATGTTGATGGCAGGTTTCTGCTCCACTTTCTCCACTGGACCCTCCACCTGCGGGTTGTGCCCTGCAGCTCCATGAGCATGATGGTGCTGTAAGGCAGACAGGTATGCATGGTCAGGGAGGCATGTCCATGGATGTCCACTGACAGGTGTACATGGGGCTGTGTGCATGAAGCACATTTGTGTGGACAATGCCACACATGACATATACTGGCACTGTGACCTGTGTCACCCACACCACCGTATGTTGTGTGAATTGCATGCCACAGGGCTATGCACGCATGGTTCCGCAACTGGACAGCCATTGGGCCACGGTTGTGCACAGGCCTCCCACCCAGGCAAGGGCACTGCCACCTGCATGTGGGCACACCAGCAACAGTGACAGGCCACTACGGTGCATTGCATCATCATGTGTTGTGGACATATACAAATGTGGCACATGTACACAGGTGGACAGTGACCACCACTGACTGCCCCACCTCAGCAGGTAGATGTCCACAGTGACACAGCCTGACATGGCAGCACACATGGGCTGCAAGAAGGACACTGTATGCCCATGGAGGACGTACAATGGTGGCTGCACTGCACAGTGGCATGGCGACACAGTGTGCATCTATGTGTGGCATGCCCTGCACACCCAGGATCACAGCCCAAAGCCATACAGACATCATGACACATGCATACTCATAGTGCTGTGCAGAGCCTCTGCCTGTCTGGAACCCACCTCCAGGGACACCCTCCACAGACGCCCGGGACAGGGTGGATGTGAGCACCTCCTCTCAAGATATAGGGGTGGCATGGTGCATGGCCCACCCCCTGTGGTATGCAGGAATGCCCGCATAGTGGCCAGGCACCCTGGTCCGGGTCTTCTTGCTGTTCATGTGCTTATTGCACTCCTGAGAGGTGCAGTTGTACACACCATGAGAGTTCACAGCCTGTGCCACCACATCCAATCCCTGTGACCTCTCCTGCCGCATGCCTGTCTTCCCTGACAGGAGGTCCACCATCCAGACATAGCCTCGACTAGGGCCCCAGTTCATCATCCATGAAGTTTGGATGTCTCCTCCGCCTCACCTCCTCCTCCTCCTCCGCTGCCATATTAGTGCCTGCAGGGTGAAATGTGACAGGCATTAGCACAGACA
Source organism: Neoceratodus forsteri (assembly GCA_016271365.2). Classification (NCBI taxonomy): domain Eukaryota; kingdom Metazoa; phylum Chordata; order Ceratodontiformes; family Ceratodontidae; genus Neoceratodus; species Neoceratodus forsteri. The sequence goes on from CM057451.1 coordinate 276,973,189, forward strand.
CAGTCATACTGCACTGCTCACAGGCATGGAGTCTTCCTGGTCGAGATCTATCAATGGTGTAGCTGTGATAAACAAACCTCCAAGGTGCAGTACCTGCTGTTCACCAATCAATCAATCAATCAATCAATCAATCAAAGTCTTTATTTAACCAGGCGATCCCCTTTGAGCAAGCTCATTTTCGAAGGTGGACCTGGGTTTGTTAACAAGGAACAAGGACAATATACATGGGATGCAACACACAAGAAAATAGTAATAATACAAATAAAGTGAGATACAATAATACAGTATATACAAAGTATCAGCAGGTACCATTGACAGTAGTATATGTTTGGAACAGAAGATACAGCTAGTTTTGGGTAGGATACAATTTTTCATAAAAGTAAAGAAATATACATATCAAGTGCACGAATACAAATAAAACCTAATATAAAAGATATATAGTGATACGGTATGGAGAATTTAGAGCTGGAACCAGGGTCAAAGGAATGTGGAAGGGACAGATATGGGGTAGAAAAAGGGAGAGGGAAGAGTCAATTATAGATGTGATCAGTCTTTTAACAGTAGTAATTAGAGTGTGCTTGGACTTATAGGAATCACTATTTAGGGTAGACAGGCACAGAACTCCTCATTATGATGTAGATATAGAGATTTAAAAGCTGCTAGGCTGATGGGGTGAGTCAATTTCAAAGTTTTTGCAGCTTGTTACACAGCTGAGGGAGCACAAAGCTGATGACTGCTCTGCCAATGCGAGATTTTGCTTTGTAAACATAAAGCTAGATACATGAGGTGCTTCTCACGGCATACTTCCCCAGAGTGCACAAAGGTAAACAGACAGAGATATACTGGGGCAGTTTATCTGAGATAGCTTTGTATGTCCAAACAGCAGCATTTTTTGCCGTCTGTAAGCAAGGGATGACCATCCTACTGCCGTATACAATGCACAGTGGTGGGTTGAGTAGGAAGACCCGTGATAAATCTTATGGATCTGTGATAAAACGACGAGTTTGGCTAGGGTACCTGCAGGTCCCTGACTATATAGAAAGTCTGTGTAATCCAATAGGGAAAGAAAGGTAGTTTGAACCAGTTTCAGTTTGGCATCTCTTGTGAGAGATTATTAATCCTAAAAACAGACCAAGTCTTTGTCCAAGTTTCTTTGCCAGTTCTTCTAAGTGATCTGTGAAAGTGAGTCTATGGTCTAACCAGACCTCCAGGTACTTGAACTTTGGTACATAGTCCAACTGCTCAGCTAGAATGGTAGTGAACTGAGGGTGTCCCAGCAATTGCAGGCTTCATTACATTTTGAAGGGCAAGAGGAACATTGCTTTGTTTTTTTTTGCATTTAAGAGCAGTTTCTGGTTTATAAGCTGATGTTGCAGCAGATTAAATTCATTTTGAAGGGCTTTACAGGCCATTTCGTGTGGGGCTACTAGCATAAAGTATCAGTATCATCCACAAATAGGTGTATTTGTGCTTCTTTGATGGGGCATCTACGTTGTTAATATAATGGTGAAGAGCAAGGAACCAAGAATGGAACCTTGCAGTACACCCCTCAATAGGGTTTTGGTGGAGAAACTTCCTTCTGCCTTTACTTGTTGAAGTCATCCTGAGAGGTAGTTGGAGAACCATTTAGGATAGGAATCCAAACCAATGTTCTGAGGGATGACAGAAGCAGTCTGTGATCAACGGTATCAATGCCTTGCTTAGTCCAAAAAACTGCGTAGACAAGCAGACAAAGTTTTTTGTCTAATTCTAAGCTGCCAGTCATTTGTCACCTTGGCTAGAGCGAGATTGTACTTGTGTTGTGCTCTAAAACCAGATTGTAACTGGTTGAGCAATTTTTCTGATTCCAGGTACTTCCAAGCTGGGAGTTCACTATTTTCTCTGGCATCTTTGACAGGATTGGAAGTAGGAGATTGACCTGTAGTTATTGAGGTCACTAGGATCTCCTGACTTAAACAAAGGGACCACAAGTGCATTTTTCCAAATGGGAGGTAGGTCACCCTGGGACAAGGATAAATTGAAGAGATGAGTAATTGGGACTGTGAGGACACAGTAGCTGACCTTTAAGAAGTGCGGGTAAATGAGTTGTCCCCAGCACTTTTCCTAGTGTCCAGCTGAAGGAGAGCTCTTCAACTTCTTTCAGGGAGGTAGGCTGCAGACAGAAGGATGGACAGGGATGGTTTTTTTGTGTATCCAATCTAAGTTGTTGGCGAGGATATTCGCAGGAGAGGAGTCAAAGACTAGCCCTGCAGTGGCAAAATGATTATTGAGAGCATCGAGGATAGACGGTCTGTCAGAGATGACAGTATTGTCGATCAATAATTTAGTAGGTAGGGAATTTACAGTGGTGTGACCTTCAATGTCTTTGATGGTCTTCCAGAGTTTGGAGGCATTTCTTGAGGAGCTCTCCAGCTGAGAGCGTAGAAATTAGCTTTGGCTTCTCTGACCATTTGGTGCAGAGGTTCCTCACCCTCCAGAAAGAATTCCAGTCATTTATTAAATTAGTTTTCCTAGCAGTTCTCCAGAGTACATCCCTACTCTGCAAAGCATCTTTCAGGTCTTCTGTAAACCACCGACAGGATTTGTTTCTGCACAAACTTTTACTATTGGAGCATACTTGTTGAGAGCCCTAGCACAATTTCTGAGAAAATATTATAAGCTGTAGTCAGGTACTTGGCTAGATAGAGGTCCTGCCATCACATGGAGTCTCTTAGGTCTGATATATACTCATGGAGATCAAAGTTGCGTATGCACCTTTTAAAGGAGAATTTTGGTACAGTCGTGGATTTAAGAGTGGATCTTACACACGTGATGAAGCAATGGTCACTAATATCAGAGAAAAAGATGCCAGCATGGGAGAATAAATGGGGTTTGTTAACTAAAATGATATCCAAGAGAGTACTGTTATTAGGCTGATCTTGTTAGGATGAGTAGATTTGTTTATTAGCTGTGACAACCCAAGGAATCACAGAACATTTTAAGTGGGATAGATGCACTGGAGAGCCAGTCTAGTTGAAGTCTCCTGAAGAAGCCAGAACCACTTCCTAGACTGCCGACTGACCACCCGAGCCCTCCACACCCGGAATCAAGCCTCCTATGCTGGGATCACTTGAAGGTACGATCGATGAACCTGGGCTCAGCCTCTCTGAAAGGCGAATCGCTGATTGGTGCATTGCACTTGCAGGCGGTCTCCGATTGGACCACTTGCTATCCCGCTGAGCCGCTTGAGCGCCTTTACATAGACTTATACAGGGACTTTTTGGGCTGCTTCTGGCCGCTCTCCTCACTGGGGAACTGTAACTGTGTTGTTTTAGGTGAAATTGATTTTCAGACGCCCGCTACTCCCTGTAGTGGTTGGGTAAAGAGAGTTTTACCAGAGGAACTGGAGTTGCCTTGATACCTGCTCGTGGCTGAAACTAGAGTTTTTATTTAAGTTCTGATTGTAATGATGGTGAATTGTGGACAGTTAATTTGACCTATCTTCACCCAAGACAGACTATTGTAATTGTGTTAGATAGGAACCTGCCCACTGTAGCTTTTTCTCCCTTGCCCTACACCCCTCCCGTACTTCCATCCATTTTAGGCACTACCCTGTTGCCTCTGTGATTCCCCTTCCCTGCTAACTTGCCTCCTCTTTGTTTTAAGATTACCCTCCGCTCCTGGCTGACCTGTCTCCTGTTCTAAACTACTTCTTTTGTTACGCTTAAACGATCCCCCCACCCCTGCAATTAGCCTGCACGCCAGCTTCCCCCTTGACCTCCCAATTGCTGTGTCACTACTTAAAGTGTTTTATCTCTCTTCTTTCCCCTTAGGCACTGGCACCTGGGGGCGCTCGCTAAAACACTGAAGAAGCCAGAACCGCTTCCTAGACTGCCGACCGACCCCCGAGCCCTCCACACCCGGATTCGACCTCCCACACTGGGATCACTCGAAGGTACGACCGATGAACTCCGCCTCCAGCCTCTCTGAAAGGTGAATCACTGATTGGTGCATTGCACTTGCAGGTGGTCTCCGACTGGACTGCTTGCCATCCTGCTGAGCGCCAATTGGAGTGCCTTTACATAGACTTATACAGGGACTTTTTGGGCTGCTTCTCGGCCACTCTCCTCACTGGGAAACTGAAACTGTGTTGTTGTAGGTGAAATTTTCTCCCACCGCCACCACCCCTCCCAGGCCTCCTTTAAATACAGTGTTGCTCCACCCACTCACAACCTAAGGCGCTCTAATTGGGTGCGTCTTGCTGAGTGGGAGGTGGCATATCTGGGCTTCCATCTATGGTCTGATCCCTTTGTCTCATATCTTTTCATCAGGCTCAGCTAGTGCATAATCTTACTTTAATTTATCCAGAGCCTCCAGGCTGCCAGTGACTTTAGAGACAACTGCTCTGTTGCCCCACCCTGCTACGCAAATCACTGTCCTCAATTGTAGGCAATATGGCCTGCCTTATCTTTATACTCCTAATACTGGCAAAAGTATGACGACAAAGCACTAATCCATCCTAAGCCAGAAACCATCCCAGCCTCGGAACACACAATCATAGTTCCTGCTGCTTCATCATATTGCTTCCCTACTCTTAATCTGCTGGGTTCCCACTTTAATTCTCATCCCCATCCTCTGGCCCTCCTCCCTTCACCTATGTCACTCCGTGCACTCCCCTGCTAGCCTTAAACGCCCATGTCAGCATCTCCTATGCCCTGGCTAGGCATACCAAAGCGACTGAACACCGCACAAGAACCCATAACAAAGAGTCCATTTCTACCTGATAAAATCCCTTAAGAAATGGTTTTAATTCAACTTTTCTGTTCGGCAACATCGAACTAAATAAAGGGCCCACCACTCAAATAACTTCTCCGTCGGAGCTTGCAGCTGCTCCTGGGATGAAACTGATGATGGTCAGTACTATAAGCCTTATTAAAAACTTGACTAGCTTCAAGTCTGGGCAGCCCACACTGACCCAGACCTGATTATAATTACAGAGTCATGGTTAAAAAGACCAATACTGATCCACAAATTACTATTCTGGGCTTCAAACTCTTTAGGGCTGATAGGGACTCGAGGGGTTGTTGTATACGCCAAATCCAAATATGATGTTAGCAGCATTTCCTGTAAAACTAAGCCCAAGGAATACGAGATCATCTCATCAAACTTCACCTTCCATCCACAGAGTACATCACAATCATTGGTGGCTATAGACCCCCGACAGGAGGCACAGAAAATATTAACGTACTAAAATCCTTAACTTTGGCTGCTTATACGGAAACAATAATCTTGGAGACTTCAATATGGATTGGCTAACTGCTAAATCCACCCCTAAAAGCCATCTGTGATGAGCTGGGTCTTACACAAATAGTAACTGAACCCACAAGAATCAAAACTTCTAACTTCGCTAACAGCTCTCTCTTAGATGTTATCTTAACTTGCGCCTCCATAAAATCTCACATTCTGAGGTTTTTCATAACGATATAGAGTGCCACAATATCGTTGTTTGCACAAGATTCCAACCTAAAACCAAGCACCACCCTAAATTCAGAATCAAACACTCGTTCTGTAAATTCAACTCACTAAACTTCCTAACTGATCTAGCTACGATCAGGTGGCAAGATCTATATCTTGCCAAATCTGCAGATGCCACTGTCTCTGTTCTAAATGACAACCTCACCACCTAATTAACAGCATGCTCCCTCATTAAAATGAGGGTGTGGAAAATCTCGCATCCGTGGTTCACCCAAGAGCTCAAATATGCTTACCAACAGAGACAAGCTATGGCTAGGGCCAGGCACACAAAGAACCTGGCAGACTGGCAGGCATTTAGAACTGCCAGAAATGCCTGTGTTAAAAGTGTATGGACTACTAAAGCAAACTTCTGTATCTCCACTCTGGAACAGGCCAAAGGGAACTCCCAAAAATCTAGAAGACACTAAAATCCATTGAAGGCCATTCGGCTGCTCCCTCCTCCCTTCCCACCAAGATTCTGGCCAAGGACGGGATAGTTGAAAATAAACAGCAAATTATCAAAGAACTTAACCTTCACTTTGCCACAGCCAGGTTGGCATTCGACTCCTCCACATACGCTAGCCGAGCGAATAGCCACACTAAACCAGATTCTACGCATGCTACTCCGACTCATCCTTTCCAGCTGTGTCAGATTAGCTACAAAGAAGTTGAAGACATAATTCTTAGCCTTGACACCAAGAAAAGCGCGGGGACGATGACCTGGAATAATTTTCTTACAGTTAGGCTACGCCCAGCTCACAGCCCCATCCTTCACATCTTCAACCTCTCTATTACCACAGCCACTGTTCCATCCTGCTGGAAATCTGCCAATGTTCTTCCTCTCTTTAAATCAGGAGATCCCTGTGACTTAAACAATTACCGACCTATCTCTATTTTGTCTGTTCTCTCCAAAGTGTTGGAAAAACTTATATACAACCAACTAAAAAATCACCTTGAAGCACACTCACTACTAAACCTGGCACAATCTGGTTTCAGGTTGAAGCACAGTACCATCTCAGCCTTGGCTAAAGTCTTTAATGACTGGATCCATGCCACAGACACCAAGGTCACTCATGCAGTCTTTCTAGACCTCAGCAAGGCCTTGACACTGTAGACCATCACCTTCTAATCACCTGTCTTGCCCACATAGGTGCCACTCCACTCACCTTGCTGTGGTTTACCAGTTATCTCACAGAAAGGATACAAAAGTCAAGGTCGATAGCCTACTATCTGGCCCCCTTCCAATTGCCAGAGGAGTCCCTCAAGGCTCCATCCTAGGACCAGTCCTGTTCTCCTCTACATTAACAACCTCGACTCCCACATAAAGAATTCTAGCATACATTTTTTGAGGATGATACGGTTTTACACATCAGGCTTGTCCTTAACTAAAGTAAGGAAAGCACTCCAAGCTGACTTTATCCAGTTAGAAAGCAACCTTATCAATGCCAAGCTGCTCCTAAATGCCAAAAAATGAAACAATGATTTTCTCGAGACTTGCCTTGACTGATGCCCTACCTATCACATCTAAAACTTTGTGGTTACCTCCCCAGGTGAACCCTTGGAAGTAATAGATAAATATAAATATCTAGGTATGTGGATAGACAACAAGCTCTCCTTCAACGACCACATCAAGGATCTATTAAAGAGGCTTAAAGCATGCTTGGGTTTCTTCTACAGAAATAGGACCTCTTTTCTGTCGCAACCCGTAAAAGACTGGTCCAAGCAACTTTCCTTCCCTGCTGGATTACGGAGACATTATCTTTATCCTCCCCAACCTTGAGCCTATCAAACTGGACATACTCTACCACCGTGCTCTTCGCTTCATTACCAACTTGGTGTACAGGACCCACCACTGTGATCTTTATGCTGCAGTTGGGTGGTCCTCTCTGGCCACCAGGCGTCTCCTCCGTGCTGGCATTTGGACCCTCAAATTGCTACTTCACAAATTGCCGGCCTATCTGGCGTTTCTCATACATATTTCGTACAGCCTACTCCCTAAGGAAATCCAACCTTATTCTACTAGATGTTCCCAGAACATGTACCACAGCCAGCCAAAGTGCTGTCTCATACACCCTACCAAGTATTTGGAACCAACTTCAAGCCATGCTGAAGCTAATCAGCACTGTATCAACTAACTCCTACAAAACACTAGCCATCTCTAAATTAAAAGACATATGTAGTTGCACTAGGCCCCCAACACCTAAACAACTCCCTAGGTACCAACTGGCCCTCTATTGTTTATAAGCTGAAATGTGTTGCATAATATAGGACTAGGCTAAAACTGGAATGTATAGCATACATGGTATAAGAACTTCCATTGTATATACCTCTTAATTGTATATAATTCTCTTCTTGTTGTCCTACATTGTATATCTCCTATCTATGTAATTGTGAACTATATTTGTATATGACTCAGGACCTCCTTGTGAATGAGCTTGCTCAACTGAATCTTTCCTGCAATAAACCTGAACTTGAACTTGAACTCTGAAGATGCGAACCCAGGATGATTTTGAGATGTTTTAACAACGTAGTCCAGCTGATGGGGTCTGTAGCATCCTATTATACATAATGAGACACCGGTAGCAATTTCAATCTTTAATGACAAGCTTTGAATTCTTTTAGGACAGTGGTTGAGTCAATTATGGAGGCAGGAATTTATCCTTGATGTAAATAGCTACCCCACCACCTCTGGTTTGCCTGTCAGCTCTGAACAAAGAGTAGGAGGATGTTAACTTCATTGTTACTGGTGCGGTCAGAGCCAGGACTCCATCATCACCAGAACATCTGGAGCAGTATGACATAGGCCTGAACAGAAGTGATTTTTTAATAGGCTACATACATTAACATGCAAGAATGTAAGCCCCTGAGGCTTTGTAGCTCTGCTGGGGATTCCATGGGTGCCAGAGGGCCTGGATTAAGCTCAACATTTCCTGAGCATAGTAAAAGCAGGAACAAGAGTTTCCTGCAGAGTCCTAGGAGAAGTGTGGGTGGCTGGGTCTTCTTTGGTTACGTGATTTGTCCTTGGCAGTATAGGGAGTTCTGAGGCTAGTTCCCAGTTTTCCTGATGCTGCATACAATAATACCCTGACCGAGAGAGTCAATGGGAGTAGGGGAGAGTATGCAGAAGGTGGTGTAGCCCTGTGGGCAGGCTCTATGAGAGTTCCTGTATGCTGGTGCAGGTGAAGGACCAGCAGCAGGCTAGGGAAGTTAGAGCACATACAAGTTCTATTGATAGGAAAAGTCCGGTCAGACAATGTAAAAAGAGAGCCATTCTCCACTCTTGGAGTTATTTTTGATTCACGCTCAGGTCCAATACATGTAAGATGAGCAGAGACAAGCATAGAAGCAGGTAATATGCCCTCATTATGAGACTATTATCCAATGGGCACTACAAGTGCGAGCAGAAGGATTCTCAATGGAGGAGAATTTCTTAATCCCTGCAGAATACTACTATAGGCAGTGGAGCCTGAAGCAGTAATCCTAAGTACACCTCCTAGTCAGGCTAATAAGAAAAGAGTTCACCTGACTATAGAGTAGTACTGGGAAAAAGAGGCTTTGAAGCAAATTTCTTAGCTACTACTCTGGAGCAGACTAATTACTAGAGAGATCACCTGACCTAAATCAACTGCCTTAGCAAGACAGGATATGCTAGTCAGCAATAAGCAAACCTAAAGTACCAAAATGGTATGCCTCAGCAAGACAGAATGAGATAAAGCTGCTAGAAGGCTAAGTTGCAAAAGGGGTTGGGAGGAATTGCAGTTGACAGTAAGTAACCAATAAATTGAAACATCAGATAGGAGTAGGCGGAATTACCTGAAAGAGTTCCTGATTCCCTGCCCCCTCCGTCCTCTCCGTTCCACCAACGAGGATTGCTGGAGATTCCCAGGGTTCGATTAAAGACATCAGGATCTCATGCTTTTGCTTTTCAGCACCAACCCCGTGGAACTCTCTACCTCGTTGGTTGAGAGAATGCCCAACCGTTGATAGTTTTAAGGTTGCTTTAAAACATATTTATTCCATTTAGCTTTTACCTAGTCATGGCTGACATATTTTAATGTATGGAAATTCTATTATTCTGTATATGTTTTATGTACAGCGCCTTGGATTTGAAAACTATATAAATAAAGTTAGATTGGATTGGATTAGAGACTGTGTGCATTTAAAGGAGGCCTGGGAGAGGGAGGCGGGTGGGACTTATGGTGGTGTATATATGGTAGAGAGCAGTCTATTTGCGCTCAGCACATGCAAATGAGGGTCTGTGCAGCCCATAATGAGATGCTAATGTGGGGACTTGTGCTATGACTGGGCAATAGTGCAATTTGCATATCCTGGCTGAATATAGCTGATTTGCGCTCAGCCCATCTCAATTTGATCCACCGTGTAATTGAGCCGATTGCTTCTGCTTTGTACATCTCTGTGCATGTGCGGTTCCCTGACACATACCCACCATGTGTGGCAGTGCAACCAGCCATTGCCAGGCAATGCATTGCTCATTCTGCACAGCACATCGTCACAAGATGTGCACGATATGCGGCATGCACGCCATACACGTGAGGCATGTGCTATGACATAGCATGGCACATGTCCGCTGATGCACAGTTCCATTGGCTGATGTGTGGCATGTAGCAACCTTCCCAATATGGCCACCAGTGCAGTTGTGCATGCACAATGTGCGATGATATGACCCCGTCCCTCCTGCCCAACATTGCAGCACCATGCATGTATGAAGTAACTGACTGTGTACCACATTGACATTACACGCCTCTGTGCTGCGGGGAGGCTGCTGTACACATGCCTGTCATGCAGCAGCTGAAGAAACCATATGGCATGCAGTGCTGCATGCTGGAAGTGAGACTGTCAGTTGGCACACTGTATTGACCATGGCACATGCAGGGGCAGTTGGGCCATGGGTGGTCAATTGGTGCAACACAAAACTGGCCAACCTTGTGGCATTGGTGTAGTCTGTGAAGGGACAGCTGTTCAGGGAAGAGGCCTTGCAGCAGGCAAGGTCCCAGGTCTGGGCCAGGGTTGCAGACAGGCTCATGAGGGAGGATGGGGTGCCTCACACTGGGAACAGTGCAGGCACCACTACAGGGTGATGTGCCACAACCAGGTATGTACACAGTTTGCACACTCTGCCATAGCCTGTATGCTGTTCCTGTAGTTAAGGGCTGGTGTTGATGTATCCTGTGGGTACTGTGGGGTTCGGGGTGTAATTGGTGGGGTTGTGTGTGAGTGTTGCTGGGGGACTGGGGGTTGTGACAGCATGCTGCTCACGTTTCCTTCCATTCTGTACCCCTTGCAGGCTGGGAAGAGTGCCAATGGGTGGCGGACAGGGGCCACGAATGTGGTAGGACCAGGAACCATGGGCAGTGGGTGCTGGGCCATGCAGGGTGCCATCTCATCCTGCAGAAGGTAGGTGTGCCTTTCTGTTTTGTTCTGTGCTGTTTGAGGTGGGGTTGGGGGTGGTGTGGAGTTCCCGTGTCACCGCGGCCGCATGGCTGCTAGCCTCGTATTCCTCAGGTGTGCTGGTCCACACTGTAGCCATTGTCCTGGCACCATGTGGTGGTCCCACTATGCACATGCCCATGTGTGTCCAACGCATTGTCTGTGTCCCATCAGGACTGTGAGTGTCCAGTATGGCACACACGTGGTCCACTGGGCCTCAGACATGGTGCACATGGCTGTGGCCCTATATGGTGTGGGTGGGCATGGCATCATGTCCCACAGCAACTTCCATTGCATGAATTTGCTGCCATCACATTGCAGTATCCCACAATCAGCTCACTGTGTGGCACTATTGTGAAACATTTCATCAGTCCATTGTGTGCGAGGTGTGTTGTTGGGTCCGTGCCTGTGTCCCATCAATGTCCAGCATGCGTGTCAATCCCAAGTGGGGGATAGCCTGTGTATGTCATGGCACTGAGTGCATGTCCTCTGTTTCATCACACAGGTCAGCCTGCTGAGGGTGGTACCTGTGGTAATGCATTTCAGTAGAGGTGGCAGACGGGACCAGATCTGAGGTGCACCGAGGACATTGACCAAGATACATCACAGGCAGGGCATAATTTACAGGTGGCTGGGGGCCATACTGTGAGCGAACAGAGAGCAGACGGTGGTGCTCAGAGGGAAGAGTCAGATTAACCCCCCAATGGGGACCAGCAACAGTCTTAAAACTGTGTGGCCATTGACTGGCGTTGCCTGGACTTTTGTTGTGCATCTCTACATCCCTCCCTCCCCTGTTTCATCACCTGTAGTTATCTGCTCCACCTGCATTCCCTTTCCTGTGCATCCCTGCCACATGCGGTTTTGGAGTTTTGTTATTGTTCTTCTTTATATTTGTGTTCACATTGTGATTGTGTGTTTCATTAAAGCCTTTTATACTGGACATTCCCTGTGTCTGTGGTTGAGTATGTGCTGTGGATGTTGTCTGCTGTTCTGTTGCTTCTTCTGCCCACTGCCTCTTCGGCTACACAGCTTGCCTGTTCATGTCCTGTGGTGCTCGCCCACCCTGTCCACCCACAAGGGCCCACACTCTGCTTGCCATGGGCATCCCTGTGGTGCATCTGTGCTGTCACCCACTGTTGCCCACAGTGGCATGTTCAGTGTGGCTCTCTCCCAGTGCTGTGCATTCCACAGGGTTTGCACCATCGCCATGCTGCACTGCTGCACTGTTTGTCACCGTGTGCCACTGGGCGTGTACATCCTCATGTACCACACACATATCTGTACATTTGTCTACCTGGCACTGTTGTCTCAGTGCCTGTGTTGGCCATGCTGTCCATTGACATCCTCAGTGTTCTGTCCATTCGTCCATGGTCTTGTCAGTGCATGCCATTGGCATGTGCTGGACACAGTGCCTGCCTCTATATGTGTGTGTGTGTGTGTGTGTGTGTGTGTGTGTGTGTGTGCCACATCCTGTGCCCCTGCTGTGCTGCGCAGTGCCCATCCTGCACCTGCACAGTGCCACTCTGTTCACCATGGCCATGGTTGCTGGGGCCCCCTGTCTCTGCACTTGCATTATGCTCATGGCCTACCCTGGGCACTGACATGTTGCTCCAGTCTCAGGCAGGCCTGCTCCACTTGCTATATTCAGTCCTTCCCATCTGCACAGTGCATGTGTGGTTGCCCTATAGTGCATCTGTGGTATATTCAGCTGCAGTTGTGCTGGCAGTCCTGTGGCGCATCAGCTGAATATGGCAGTTTTGGGGAGCGGCACTTGGTTGCATTATGCAGGCACTTGCACTGTGTGCCTGGGGACTTTTAAATTTCTAGGCCCGGTTTTTATTAATATACTAATAATCAATCTAGATAATACTGAAAATTATTTTGTTTAGTTAGAAAAGTGTAACTGGTCTGGATTCATAATACTCCAAATAGCCACTAAAAGTCTGGAAATTATTTTGCCCTCCACATTTGGAGGAGTTGATTAATCTATGTCAGGGTTATTTAATGAATTTAACTCTCCTCAGTATAATTGTTTCCTTTCCCAGTTCCAATAATCCTTGTGTAATAGTGCCTAGAAACTGGGCATGTGCATTAATGGGTGTACAAATCAATCCTATATAACAGCTCTACCATACAATGTACCCTTCACAGGTATTACATGCCCTTCCTTATCCTTAAATATTTGAATGTCTGTCTGTGCCCATTTTTAATAAAATACCCATTCCTGATTTTATTTATTCCAAGTGAAAGAAAATATTTCCCACACTCCTTATTAATTTCTTCATTTCCGTTCCACAAATTGGTCTTGTAACTTTAATATGTCCTAGGTTGCTTCTTAGCTATTGTCATAATTTTGTTTCTTCTAATTGAAAATTAATCGCTTAATATTCCAAGAGCCCATTTTCACTAGTAATTTCAATTGAAGAGTAGACATTTACTTATCTAAAACTATCATACCTGAATTGCCCTCTATACATAGCAGCATCAAGGGCCAAATATTTAAAACTTTGCACAGTGGGCAAAGTGATTGCACCCTGTTTGCCTGGGGTTTGCACCTGTGTGCAATATTCAAAGGGGCTTTGTGTGCACTAACAAGTTTAGTGCATGCAGAAAAAATAATGTATGTGGTGGGCAAAGGAGCGAGCACAGGAATACCAGAACAGTGCAATATTCAGTGCATTTGTGCTGTGCAAAAGGATCAGTGCTGGCCACTTTGCACAGTGCAAATATCTGTAGAAAGAAGGCCAACTTACTCCTGGCAACCCCAGCGACTGGATGAGCAACTGCAGCCAACAGCCATGCTGGCAGTGGGGAAGCAGACCTTGCTCACTGGTGGCTAGTGGTCCCACCTCCGATCGCTGCCCCGATGAATAGAAAACTTTTACCTGGTGTCTAGTAGTCCTCCCGCCCCCGATCCCCAGCCCGTGAAATACAAAAACTTTCCTGGTGTCCAGTAGTCCCTCCCTACTCTCCAATCACCATCCCATATTATATGCACACTTTCCCTGGTCCCTAGTAGTCCTCCCACCCACCAATCACCAGTCCCATTATGCAAACAGAACACCCTGGCACTTGGTGGCCCTCCTCACCCTCCAATCATCAGCCCAGGTATATGCAAAGATATTCCCTGGTACCGTGTAGTCCCACAGCCCTTGATCACCAATGTTGTGAAATGCAAAACTCCCTGGTGTCCAGTGGTCTCACCCCCCAATCTCCAGCTCGAAGGATATGTCATATTCCCTAGTGTCTAATGGTCCCCTCCTCTAGTGGTCCCCCATCCACTGATCCCCATATCTGTACCAATGTACTCTGTCCCTGGCATCTTGTGTCCCCCCACAAAATGGGACCAACCACCCACACTGCTAACCCTACCCTTACCTGTAGTGCTGGTGCCACACAAGCAACTAGCACAGCCCTCCTCCCCTCCTCAGTTGGCCACTGTATGCGATGAGAGCCATGCATTCCCTGTACTGTAAAGGAGTGCACATACTGTAGACAGTATGCACACTCCTGTCATTGTATATAGCAGCAGGACAAGGGGCTGGCAGGGTGGCATCAGTTTGGGTGGGCCAGACACCAGGGACAGAGTACATTGGTACAGGGGTGGGATTGGTTGGCGGAGGGACCACTAGACATGAGAGAATATGAGATGTCCTACAGGGCTGGAAATTGAGGGTTGGGGCACTGGACACCAGGGAAAGTTTTTGCATGTCACGTGGGCTGGGAATCAGAGAGCTAGAGACCACTAGGCACCAGGGAATGTTTTTGCATATACCAGTGCTGGTGATCAGAGGCAGGGGACCACAAGGCACCATGGAGTTCTGTTGGTATACCAGTACTGGTGATCAGTTGGGAGGGAATCACCAGGTACCAGGAAAGTGTGCAAACAAAACGGGATGGCGATTGGAGGTGGGGTGGGGACCACTGGACACCTGAGAATGTTTTGTCATATAACAGGGTGGTTATCATAAAGTGGGGGCCACTGAACACCAGGTAATACCTCCTTTTAGGAACTCGGCAATTGGGGTGGAGGCAGAACCGACTGCAGAGATGTAAACCTGCCACAGCTTCCCATGCAAATGTGCACATAGTGGGCATGCAAATGTCCCTTAGCACCTTTTGTACCCAAAGGGCTAATTTGCGTGGGGCCATCTGAATATCGTACCAGAGCTACCAACCTATCAGGTATGGTGGCGCTGCCTCTGCACTGCTGGGCTCCATGTTGGGAAGTGCTACTCAGCTTAGCACACCACTAACATGCCCCTATATTCAGTTAAATAGCACCCAGTTGTGCTGTCCAACTGAATATAGCATCCTCAAGGTCATGGGCAGTGGGAAAGTGCAGTGTAAACTTTGCATTCCACTTTGCTCATTTTGAAATCTCCAGCCCCAAGTTTCATATATCACCCCAACTGCCACTGTTCAAACATGTAAGTCTGTCTTACAGAGTTCTCCCATTTAGGAACCAACAAATATAAAACTAAACAGAATCACCAAAATAAAAGCTCCCCACAATAATAAACATAAACCAGTGCAGAATGAGTTCCAGAAAAGCATGTTGTTTATAAAAAAAATAAAAAAACTTACTTCACTTTCAGTTTATTTATTTATTTGCTTTAGGTAACTGGGTAAGTGCACTAGACAGAACTGCCTATTTTCAGGCACAGCCTGGGAAGTACAAATCAAGGAACAGGTAAAACAAATACATATGAGTGTTGTACAATAGGAGATACCCAGCAGTTATATAGAGGTGCAAGTTACATAGTACATAGTACACAGAGGAGGTACATATCACACAGTATAATAGGAACAAAATAAAAAGGCACAATTTATGGTTAATAATGCACAAAACATGACAGTGCAGTTGGTAAGTCAGCAAGAAGACAATTCCCAGGCAGAGACAGGGAACAAAAGTGCGTGTAGCTGCAGCTGAAGAAGAGTGGGATGAGAGGAATCAAGATGTCACAGGGAAATTTAAGTGCAGGACAATGATAGATTTGCATGACTCATGAAGGCTAGGGACATTTGCAAATGTCAAAGAGGCAAGGTAATTGAAGAGGCTTTCTTGAAAGTGGGGTGGATTTGGAGTGCCTAAGATCAAGTGGGAGAGAATTCCAAAATTTGGGGCATAGAAGAAGCAAGTTCACTCGTCCTGGTAGAGCATTTTGGGACAGATAACAGAGCTAAAGACATGGAATGGAGGGAATGAGGGAAGTCCATGGGGTAAGTATAGCAGCGAGTGTGGAGGGATAGAAGAATGAATAATGTTATCAGTCAGACAACCTAATGAATAAGCCCACGAGAAAGGAGACAACCAGTGGAGGTCAGAGTAGAGAGTACAGTGGTGCTTAAGACGAGAGCAGATAGCACAAATCTACAGACATTATTGTAGGCAATGTCCCACATTTACAAGATGCTTGCCTGTGCCATAGTGAAGCCAGACAGAGTGTAGCAGAGTCCAGGGAGGAGAAGGCCTTGGGCGACAAGAAATCCTGGTGGCAGGGGTCAGAAACTGACAGACTCAGTAAGCCAGTCCAGTTTTAGCATTGACTGATTTGCAGAGAACTTTGACATGCAGAGAGAAGTTAAGAGATGGATCCAGCATGACCCCTAGGTATTTGAAGGACTGAGTTACTTCCACGAGGGAGCCATCAAGACAAGAAACCTGGAGAGATGGAGTTGAGGCAACAGGTTTCCTTTGTAACCCAAAGAGCATAGCCTGGGTCTTGGCAGCATTTAGCACCAGGCAGTGGGACGTAAGCCAAGTTTGGATACGATAAAGGTCACAGGAGAGGTGGGAGTTAATTTTATGAATAGAGCTGGAGGAGACATAGAGAATCAAGTCATCAGCATAGAGTAAGAGAGACTGTGGAGGCACTGAAGGTAGGTGTATTGCTGAACAAAGAAAAAGCAGGGCCCAAGTATGGAACCTTGTGGGATGCCCAAGCAGCAGGTGGGCAACTTATGACAGGAGACAGACTGGGAGCGGCTCCAAGAGATAGCTGGCAAACCAGGCAAGTGTGGATTGGGAGGCAATACAGCCTAGTTGATGCAGGAGCAGGTTGTGGTTAACGAGTCAAACGCCTTTGACATGTCAATAAAAACAGCCCCAGTAAGCTGGCCTTGGTCCATAAGCGGATCTGATGTCACTATATGCACTAGGGCCATCATGGTGCTGTGGTTTGGCCTAAAGCAATGCTGAGCAGAAGACTGCAGGTTAATGTTGGCAATGAAGTTAGACACCTGGCGATGGATAAGCTTCTCCAGGAGTTTACTGAGGTTGGCAGAGGTGCAATAGGACAGTAGTTTGTTAGGTTTTTGGATTACCCTTTTTTTTTACCTTGTATTTATGCTCCTAACTGCCCCTCTCTCTACTCTCTGACTGCCTCATCCTGCATGATCCTTTCTCATCAGGGTCTGCCCCTAGAGTACATGGTTCCACTAACCTAGTGCCCGGATAACCCCAGGTAGGGTGAGGAGGTACTCCCGCTTACCTCCCCTAAACCTTGCTTGCTGTAACATGGACCGTGCAAGTGGAGTCTGCCGATGAGCCTGAGGATGTACAGTGAGGAGTCATCGCCAAGGAGAGATGGGGTAGTTTTTCCCTTGTTCATCCCTGATGTCAGCATGCAATGAGGGTCAATGAGCAAGGAGGTGCTGAGACATGCCTCCTGCTCCCCCTCTACAGACATCTGCCCTTATCCCTATACTGCTTCTCCTCCTACCGCTCGTGCCACCCTTGCTCCCCTAGGTGGTGGTATTGAGGCAGGAGCATGCAGGTAAACCCCCATGGAAAAGTAGAGCAGCGGTTGGTGCTCAATCCTTCTCCTCGGCTGACCCCAGCGGCCTGTGCTTGTTCGAACATGGGTTGCCGGCATGGTGTGAGGTAAAGCATCAGCGCCTCAGCCCTCAACACCACTGGGCCGGCTGGATTACCCTTTTGAAGACTGGGATAACCCTGGCATTTTTCCAGGAGAGGGCGCAGTACCCAAGCTAATGGAGAGATTGAACAATTGCATGATGGGCGTAGGCAAGAAGAGACACACCTGATTTGAGAATTCTGGGTTCCAGTCCATTGGGGTCTCGCTGCCGTGAGGGAGACATGGTGTTAAGAGCTCAGGGACATCCAACCTGGAGACGGGTGGAGAATCAGGGAAGGATGGGATGGGGGAGGTCAGGGGAGGTGTGGTGGGGGGACCGTCAGCATCAAAACTAGGGAGGCGGTAAAGAGTGAGTTGAAAGCATTAAC
Organism: Neoceratodus forsteri; assembly: GCA_016271365.2. Lineage (NCBI taxonomy): Eukaryota > Metazoa > Chordata > Ceratodontiformes > Ceratodontidae > Neoceratodus > Neoceratodus forsteri. The sequence goes on from CM057451.1 coordinate 276,991,379, forward strand.
TATGGTATTAGGGTTGTTACAGGAGATGTTATTTATTAGAAAGTCATGGGGGATTTGGGACGTGGAGTGTCCCATTATGTGTTTATTTGTGCCCAATACCTTTTTGGGTTACTAGAGGTGGCATGAAGAAGGCCTCTGTAGTAATTGCGTTTGGCAGTCCGTGGCAGCTTTCTTACAACAGTTATGAAGAGAGTGATATGCAATGAAGTCAGAGAGCAGGAGGAGGTTTTCCATCTGGTCCAGAGTTTTCCCATGCTTTAAGCATACGTAGAAGAGGCTAGTTAACCATTTGGTAGGCAGGCCCAGTACCCTGTGCCTGATGGAAGGAATGTGCTTGGACTGCAAGGAGCACAGAGAGTTGGTAAAGTATTCTACAGCCAAGTCAATGTTATTTGTCATGAATATGGGGACCAGTCGACATGCTGAAGATTCCTTAGAAAGCTTAGGTGTCAAGGGCAAAGAAGTCAGACAGGGAGATGATTTTGGGTGGGTGGGAGGGCTGGCATCCCAGATACAGGTGACAGGGAATGGTCACTAATGGAGTCAGTAGCATGGTCACGGAAGAGATTCTGTCGGTCTGTTGGTAAGTACCCAATCAAGGAGAGTGTGACTATTACCATTGCTGGAATGTTGCATAGGCATCAAGACAAGCTGGGTTAGGTTGGCCTTTCTTATATTAGAGTCAAGGACCGGGAGGTTGGGCTGAGCTAATTCTAATTGAAGTCACCTAGACAAATCACTTAATTGTTTTGGTGGCCGGGGAAAAAGCCAGGAACTCCTCGAACCCATGTTTGCAGGAAATTGGAGGCATGTAAGGTGCAAACAATGTGCAGTTTTTAGTCACCCAGCAGAAGCAGTGCATGAAGTACCTCACAGGACACAAACAAGGGCATGGTAGTAAGGTTAGGTTTAGATGAGACTTGTAAAATAGTCCCAGACCACCACCCTTTTTTGATGCGGGCGATCAACCCGGAACAAGTTGTATCCAGGGAAGGAACACAGTGAGTCTGGGAGAGAAGGCTTAAGCAAGTTCCAGAAATTGCAAGGAGATCAGGCCTTTGAGTGGTGGTCCAAGCTACAAGTTCTGCATGATTTACACCAAGCTTTTATACTAAGGTGGGCAATCTTTAGTCCTCTGACACGGGTTAATGCCCGACATGTAATATTATTCAGATCTGACTAGACCACATTCAGTAGGATCACAGCCCTGTTAATAAACATTTTCCATGTAAAAGTCTCAAAAACTGTTAGTGATCCATTTGTTCTTTATTAGTGATATTTGGACAGGCATCTTAAAGAGGTCCAGTAGCAAGCTGAGAGGTGTTGGTCAGCTGACGTGGCTGAATGAAAAGAAAAGTCCCATGTGGGAGCGAAAGAATCAGTTTAGCTGGAAATTATAGTCTAAATTTAATGCCTCCTCGATGCAAAGTTTTCTTGATTTTCCCATATGCCTTTTGTTTTCTCTAACAATATAGCTTACATCATTGAATATGAAAATTCGTTGTTGTTGCCAATATATGGCAGGCTGCGATTTCTCTGCACGTTGAATCTTAATTTTGTCCTGAATATTAAGCAGTTTGCAAATCAAAGCCCTTGGTTTTAGTCAGGCTGTGGCTTCAGTCTAAGAGCTCAATGTGGTCTTTCATTATGATAAATTTGTCCTGAATCTAGAGGGCCTGCTATCTGGCAGAACAGCATATTCATAAATTTTACTGGGTCCTTATTTTCTTCCCTCAGGAAACCTGATGATTAAGAGATTATTTTTCTTGAACAATTTTCTAAATCACCTATTTTTTCCTCCATTTTTGAATGCATTTTTAAATTAGTTATTTCCTTAGCTTCTCTTTGTATAACGTCTTCCATTGAGCTGATGTGAATTTTTGCGTTGGAGACCCTTTGAGTCAAGGAGTCTAAGAAGATCTGATGGATTTAATGTAGGTAGCCAGTTCAGCACGGATTGCTTTTGTAGAATTAAATTCAGCTCGTGAGTATCCTGTTACTTTTCTTTGACGATGAAGCTGTAGGTTTATTTTCAGATTTAGAACATTTTGATTATGGTTGATCCGGTTTTGACATAATGCCGCTTGAACTCCTTTTTTCCTGTCTCTGTATCAGTCATCTTGCTTTAATCGCTAATGGTAAAAATGGATTAATCTGGGAAAAATTTCTCTCCAGTAGAAGTCGACAAATGCTCAATTACTTTTCCTGTATAAGAAAAAAAGGATTAGGTAGGCTCTTTCAGTGTATAAAACTGAGAAATCGAGGGACTTGCTGCAGAGCTCTTCAAATTGCTGCTTCCACCATCACTGTTCCACCAGAGGTCCAAAAGGTAAAATTTTAAATGAGTATTTCTGCTCAGTCTTCACGAGTGGGGAGAGATCTACCAACATGCATCAGCAGGCACTACGAGGAGGGAGAAGTGGACACAAGTCCAAAGGGGATTAGAAGCCATAAATAGAAACAAGGCAATGTGACCAGATGGGATTTGCCCAAGGGTTAGAACTGAGCAAGGTGCTAGCCACCCCTCTGCCACCACCACTATTCAGCACCTTGTTGGAGATGGAGTTGTTCCAGAGGACTGAAGGAGGGCTGATGTTGTCCCTCTGCACAAGAGCCACAACAGTGAAGAGGTTAACAATTACAGGCCAGCCAGTCTCACATCAGTGGTGGGGAATAATGGAGACCCTGCTTCAGGAGGGCTAACTGAGTACCTGGAAGCAAATGAACTACATGACCATCAACAGTACAGTTTCTAGGGAGGTCATGTCAAACAAATCTCATGGGCCAGCCAGCACAGCAGTAGCACTACTGCTTGTGATGTCAACGGCTCAGGTTCGGGAGGAACTTGGGATGTTGGAGGGTAGGCCAGGTAGAGGAGGACTCAGCATCTGAGACCTGCACCTCCTCTGCAGAAGGAGGGTTACGGTGCCTGGTATCACCCAGAACCCTTGCTGAGGCTAGAGACAAGGCATCCATGGACCACACACTGGGAAGAGGGAGGCACGGCAGCTGGTGATGTTCTATACATTGGAGCAGTGTGGGGTTGTACAGATGGCACTACACATCCACTTCTCCCGTGAGAAAAGAGAGGAGAAATTGATCAGGAGGTAGTGAAGAATGACTGACCAACTCCTTGCAGGCTCACACCAGTTAAAGGCCTCTCCCAGAAACCTGATCCATTGTCATTGAAGCAAGAATCCACCAACCCAGCCATGGGGGGTGTGGCAAACCATGGAGGAAGTACCTGGATTGAAGGTAAGTCCCTCGATGCCAGGTGATGGAACTGAGGGGCGTCAAGTCAAATGGCAAGCCTACACTGATCTGGAGGAGAAAGAAACAAACTGAACAAAAAAGCAAATCTCAAAGATTTCTTTGACTGGGTGACTAGGAATGTGGATCAGTGAAGGACAGAGGATGTGGCCTATCTGGATTTCAGAAGGCCTTTGACACTGTGCCACATCGAATGCTAATAAAAAATGTAGTATCCTGGGGTTGGGGACAAGGTGGTAAGTTGGGCATCAAACTGGTTGAAGGATGCAAGGCAGGGGTGGAGGTAAATGGCAGTCACTTGGGGATGGAGAGGACCAGCAGTGGAATCAGTATTGGGACCTGCCTCTTCAATGTCTTCATAAACAATATTGCAGAGGAGCATGAGGGTTAGGTATGTTTCTATGCAGATGATACAAACATCTGAAATAGGGTTGACGCTCAGGAAGGGGTGGAGAGAACGTGAAGGGATCTTGGGAAACTAGAGGAATGGTCTAGGGTGGCAGCTGGGTCTCAGGTACCAAACAGTGCAAGGTTATGCACTTAGGGCTGTGGAAACCCAAGGCTGTGTATAAGATGGGGAGAGTGGCGCTACAATCACCAAGCAAGAAGGAGACCTAGACTCCATCATACTTGATGACCTTAAGGTAAATGGGCAGTATGACAAAGCAGTGGAAAGGCTATCAGGGCACAATGGGAGATGGATTTCTAGCAGGAGAAGGGAGGTGGTGCTCTATTGTATTGATCACTGCTGAGACCCCACATGGAGTATTGTGTCCAGTTTTGAAGAAAATTTCTACACAAGGACATTGAAAGGGTGGAGGTAGTACAGAAGAGGGAACCAAAATGGTGACAGCATTGCATGAGAAGCCATACTAAGAAAAGTTGCAGGAACTCCTTTTAGAAACACTTTTTAGATATGTACAAGAAAAAAAGAGGAAGAGGAAGGAATCATCATACTTAAAGATGGAGAGAGATCGATTGAAGAAGATAGGCAGAAGGCCACTGTTCTAAATAATTTTTCTGCTCCGTGTTCACAAGGAGGAATACACAGGCCCATTACCAGACAGTGATATTAAAGTGGAGGAAATAGGGTCCCTCAAATAGGCACACCATCAATCACTACCAGCAGGGTTAAGGAGGCCTTAGAAAAATCAGGGATGGAAAATCACCAGTGCCAGATGGAATTAACCCAAGAGTGCTAAAGAACTGGCTCAGGAGTTGGCGGATCTGTTGACACCTCTGTTCAACAGTTCACTATAGTTGGGGCAGTGCCAGCTGACTGGAGAATGGCAGACATGATTCTCCTCCACAAGGGAGGGAGCTGTGAGGAGACTGACAACTACTAACCAATCAGCCTCACATTGGTGGTGGGGAAACTCATGGAAACCTTAATAAAACAGGATTTAGTGGAGTACCTAGAACAAATGGCCTTCAGGATGACAGGCATGGGTTAGTGGCGGGAGGTCATGCCAGTGGAACCTAATCACATTTTTGACTGGGTGACCAGGAAAATAGACATAAGGCCACCAGTGGACCTCCTCTACTTGACTTTAAAGGCCTTCGACTCTGTGCCTCACAACTGCCTGCTGATGAAGTTGGAGGACCTAGGAATTGCAAAGAGCATAGTCAGGCGGATAGGTAGCTGGCTAAGGAGAAGTAGAGTGGTAATCAATGGGAGAGGTCAGAGGTAGGAGAAGTCACAAGTGGGGTGCCACAGGGATCTGTGTTGGGGCCAGTCCTGTTTAATGCATTTATCAATGATATCGGTATAGGCATACAGGGCAAACTGGCCCTTTTGTGGATGATACAAAGCTAGGGGAAGGTGGACTGCAAGGAAGTGGTTAGGGACCTGCAAAGAGACCTTCAGAGACTGGAAAACTGGTCCAACATCTGGCAACTGAAGTTCAATGCCAAAAGTGTAAAGTGATGCATCTGGGTAAAGGAATCCAGGACAGTCCACAGGCTAAGCAGGATCCAGCTAAATGCCTCAGAGGAGAAAGAGACCTTGGGGTCATCATTTCAGTACCTTTAAACAGACCAGCCAATGCAATTCAGCCTACAGCAAGGCCAGCAGAATGTTGGGATGCATTGGAAGGATTCGATAGCAGAAGCAGGAAGTGTTACTTCCTCTCTACAGATCCTGGTTAGGGCCCCATCTGGAGTATTGTGTCCAGTTTTGGAATCCTCACCTCAAGAAGGATAAGAATAGACTGAGACCATCCAGAGAAGGGCAGCCAAAATGATTCAAGGCCTCCAGGGCTCTCATATGAACAATGGTTAAAATCATTGAATATGTTCTTACTGGATAATGGGGGGCATGACTGAAACATACACATTTCTGAAAGGAAGAAACAAAGTTCCATGTCTGACCTGTTCAGAATTTCCAACTCTAGTACTAGAGGTTACAGTGGAAGTTGAGGGGAGCTTCAGGAGGAGGTTAGGAAACACTATTTTACAGAAAGGGTGGTAGAACTCATATACCGCCCCTGACAGCCACATGTCAACAGCAACCAACATATAGCGACAACAGCGCCAGATCATTGTAGTGCCAGCACTGGATCCCGGCACTGTTTTCTGGGTCTTGCACTCCTCCCTAACCAGCTCCAACTTCGGAGTTAATTTTAATAAATGGAGGGTGCAGGGGCACAGGCCCCCACCTGGTGGTTCGTGGGCAAAGCACCCTGAAGAAAACATAGTGAGCAGTGATACCTTTATGCCGACCGCAAATGCAGTCGACATAAAGGTTTTGCTGTACCATGGGTTGACAACATTTTGTCACCGTAGGGTCGTATATCCATAGAACCATGGAATAGGTTGCCCACAAGTGGTGAAAGCCAAGACAGTGACATCATTCGAGCTAGGGTGGGATAGAGCTAAGGCTCAAACAAAGTAGGGGAAAGTAGGAATATAAATCAGATGGGGAGGTTAGATCCTGAGATCAGAAATACTCTCAGAAACAATTGGGTAGACTAGATGGATCTCAGTCTCCTTCTGCCGTCATTTTTCTGTTTCTAACTCAACATGTACTCCCTAGAAGAGAGGAAAGTGAGGCGGACATGATTGAACCTACAAGTACCTCACAGGAGTGAAGAAGGTGCAAGTGGAGGTCTATTTCAGAGAAGGAAGGCACTATAACAAGAGGATGTGCAATGAAGCTAAGAGGGAAGTTTAGGAGAGATGTGAAACTACTTTTTCACAGAAATGGTGGTGGTTGACTGGAACAGACTGATAGAGGAGGTAGTGGGAAAAGACTGTGGGAGGTTCAAGCATGCAGGGATAGGCACAGGGGCATTTTAGGAAGAGGAACAGGGAGGGATCAATACCTATGACCAACTAGTCAGTGGTGATGGAATAAGGAAGGCCAAGGGCAGACTGGATAGGCCGAAAGGTCCTTTTCTGCCAACAAAATCTATGTTTTCCTGCACCTTCATCCCTGTGAGGTGCTTATATGTCTCAGTCATGCCTTCTCTCCTCTCCTACAGAAGACAGTCATACATCTTGTGAACATAAACCTAGAATTTTCGGATCATCTTTTCGGATGAGGCGTTAAACGAGTCCCATCTGCCTGGATTGGTGGTAGTTCAGGTGGATGTTAAAGATCCCATGGCACTTATCGAAAGAGTAGGGAATTTCCGTGTCCGGCCAAATTTCCCTCATTCACTAAAAATACCACCAACAGCTTAATCTGGTTCAAGGTCAGTTGGCATTCATCTGTATCCCCTCCCCGGGTCATGCCTGAAAATAGGCAGGATTTGTCTAGTGCGCTTACCGTCAACAAAAGCTAAAATAAAAATAAAAATAAATAAATAAATTAGCAGCTCAGCCCAAACACGTTCACAGACTTTAAAATGCTTTCTCATTGGGGTGCTAGCAGTTATGGCATATATACTGTACATAAAAACAAAAAACCCAGTGCCACCCCCAAAAATTTGCTGAGCTTGCTTTCACACCAGAGCTCTAGTTTGAAAAACTAAGAGACCCCTGTGGCGAGTTGGCCTCTGTTCTAAGATTGCAGACATATATTTTGTTATATTTTTCTGTGATTTTGGTTATGTTTAAAATTCCCAAACAGGCCAGGATATGGTTTGACAGGAAGAGGCCTTTGTTTTTAAAAGGGTTACATGCAGAGGATGTGTATTGCACAGTCTGGGAAAGGCTTACTTGACAGGAAACTTACATAGAAACATAGAAACTTAGACTTTGATGGCAGGTAAGGACCACTTGGCCCACCTAGTCCCCCATTTCCCAACCTGGAGGATTAGCTGCAGATCCTATTTAACCAACAGCCTATTTCTTCCTACCCCAACAAAATTGCCTTATGTCCCACGCATTCTTGAATTCTCCAACAGTTTAGACCCAACAACCTCCTGAGGAAGGCTGTTCCATCCACCACCCTCTCTGTGAAAAATACTTCCTCACATTGCCCCTAGGCAGTCCCCCAATTTGTGCCCCTTGTTCTTGCACATCTCTTTTCTGAAAGATGCTACCCTCTTAGACTTTGTTGATTCCACTGAGGTACTCAAACATTTCTATCATGTCCCCCTCTCCTCTTTCCTCAAGGGTATACATATTAAGCTCCTTTAGCCTCTCCTCAGTATGGCTTCTCTTGCAGACCCTGCACCATTTAGTTGCCTCCTCTGAACTGCCTCCATCCTGTCTATGTCCTTGCGGAGATGGGGTCTCCAGAACTGGACACAGTACTCCACATGGGGTCTCACCAACTGTCTGTACAGGATACCAACTTCATGTTTTCTGCTGGTGATGCCTTTCCTATACATCCCAGTATCCCCAGCCCTCCTACACGCCTTCTCACATTGCTTACCAACCTTAAGGTCATCTGATATAGATTACCCCAGGTCCCTTTCCATTTTGTTGTTGTTACTACCTCCCCCATTGTGTAATCTTGCCCTGGGTTTTGTTTCCCAGGTGCATTACTTTACACTTCTTTGCATTGAATCCAAGTTGCCATACTTCTGACCATTCTTCCAACCTTGCCAAGTCCCTTCTCATTCTTTCCATGCCTCCTTGTGTATCAACCCTGTTGCAGATCTTTGTGTCATCTGCAAAAGGCATACTTTTCCTTCAGTCCCTCTGCAATGTCATTTATAAAAGACATTAAAAAGACAGGACCCAGTACTGAACCCTGCGGTACCCCTAGTAACCCCTCTTACTTCAGAGTGGACTCCATTTACAATTACCTTCTGTGTCCTGTTGTTTAGCCAGTGTTTTACCCAGGCTATCACCCTGGGACCCACTCCAAGGCTGGTTAATTTGACTATTAATCTTTGTGTGGGACTGTGTCAAATGCCTTGCTAAAGTCTAGGTAGACCATGTTCACAGCCCCTCCCTGGTCTACTACTTTGGTCACCCAGTCAAAGAAATCAATTAGATTCGTCTGACATGACCTTCCAGCTGAACCCATGCTGCCTTGGGTCCTGTGTCCCACTGGCCTCTAGGTACTCAACAATTCTTTCCTTCAGAGTGATTCCATCACTTTCCCTACCACAGAGGTCAAACTGACAGGTCTGTAGTTTCCTGCCTCTGCCTTGCTCCCCCACTTTTGGAGAGGGAATCCATCAGCCTTCTTCCAGTCTTCAGGTACCACACCATTCTCCTATGATTTGTTATAAAGGGTAGTCAGTGGTGTCCCTAGTTCTCTGCTTAATTCTTTTAGAATTCTGGGTTGAATTCCATCTGGCCCCATTGCTTTGTCCACCTTCAGTTTTAGGAGTTCTTTCAGAACCCCTTTCTTCTGTGAAAGGACTGGGATCAACCCCTCTTCAGAGTGCTTCTGTTAATTGGATTAGGCACCTCCCCACTTCCTCTTTTGTGAATACTGAACAGAAGTATTCATTCAGTATCCCTGCTTTTTCACTGTCATTCTCTGTCCACCCACCATCCATTCTATTCAGCCTCACTATCCTCCCTTTGTCTTTCTCGCTCCCTGATATACCTATAAAAGGTTTTAGTCTCCTTCTTAACCGAGTTGGCTATCTTTTCCTCAGTTTGTGCCTTTGCTATTCTGACTACCCTCCTGCTTCCTTCTGCCTTAACTGGTACAGTTCTCTGTCCTGCTCCTTCTGTGTTTCCTTATATTTCTAAATGCTATCCTTTTCTCTCAACCTTCACCACCACTTCTTTTGAGAACCATAGTGGCTTTTCTTTCATTTTGATTTTTTATTTGCTTCACACAAAGGCTTGTTGCCTCTGTGATGGCAGTTTTGATATTTTCTCATTGTTGCTCCACCCTTCCTTCTAGCCTGTTTGCTAGTGCTTTTCTAAGGCACTCTCCCATCTTGCCAAAGTCAGCCCTCCTGAAGTCCAGAACCCTCACTTTTTGTAAGCTTGACTCTATAGCTGAGTTTATCGTGAACCACACTGTTTGGTGATCACTTGTTCCCAAATGGCTACCCACTTCTAGATCTGAGATCCTCTCACTGTCCCCATTTGAGGTATGAGGTCTAAGATTGCTCCCTCATGAGTAGGTTCCAAAACTAGCTGTCTTAGGCATGCCACCTGAAGGGCATCAAGAATCGCCCTCACTTTGGATGTGGCTGCAGCAAAGGTGCTCCAGTTAACATCTGGCATATTCAGGTCCCCCATCAACAGTATCTCCCTTTCTCTGCCATCCTAAGTATGCCTTCTATCATATCCTTGTCCATTCCCTCCCCTGACATGGGGGTCTGTATACAACCCTGTAAGCTGATTGTGGTGCCATTTCCAGTCTCTAAGGTGACCCACAGTGCCTCCTCTCCCCCATTTACTCTTTTGTTCAGTTGCTTTTATCCCTTCCCTTACATGAGAGCTACTCCCCTTCTTCTCTCTGTCTCTCCTGTAGGTTGTATACCCTGGTATGTTAACATCCCAGTCATGATTGTCTGTGTACCATGTTTCTGTGACTGCTACGATATCCAGGCATCCCTCTTCCATCAAGGCCACCAGTTCAGGGAGCTTATTGCCCAGACTACGAGTGTTGGTACTCATTACCCTCCATTTCTTGATGGCCTTACCCCTTTTTGCCCCATCTCTGTCCTTATTAGTTTGTCACTTTCTCCATTTACCCCAGTGCTTCTCCCTATTGACTTCTCTATGTTGGTGTCTACCTCACTTAGTACCCTTATTTTTTTTGGGGGAGGCTAGGATTTCCCTGCTCCTTTCAGTGCCTCCCCTTGGCTAGTTTAAATGCTTGCCAATGAAGTATTTAAACCTATCACCTAGGATCCTGGTTCCCTCCTGGACAGATGCAGACCATCATGCCAGTATAGGCCTGCATCCATCCAGGTGGACCCCAGTCCCCAATGAAGCCAAATCCTGAGCTCTGCCAGTTTTCAACCACTGATTGAATCCCATGGTGTGGTACCCTAGCCCTCATCCATGCCATAGACAGGCAGCGCCTCCCGAGAAGGTTACCATGTGCTATTTGTCCAAGGCCCCTCCCCATCTCCACAAATGCTTCTTGCACTGTGATCCCTTTCTTAGCCAGGTCATTTGTCTCTAGCTGGACAATGACATCCAACTCCCTCCCTGTGCAGCTGCTCCTTTGATCCTGAGGATTCGCTCCTGTCCTCCAAGCCATGGTGCCAGGAGGGCACCTTACCTCCATCTCCCTTCCTCCCCAGTTCTACCTTCCTAACAATGGGAGTCCCCACCAGGAGTTGTTTTCTTCTCCTGTGGGGTCCCATGCCACCCTCCTGTGGGTCTCCTTTGGAGGTTCCCAGCATCCTCCTTGGTCTCCACTGTGGGTGACTCCATAGAGGAGCCACACTTTTCCAGAACAGCATAGAAATTGTGAAGAGGTACAACTGGAGGGATGCACCTCTGTTCCACCACCCTCACCTCCCTAGGCCACTGTGGTCAACTGCTCCCAAAGCCACTGACTGCCACTCCCCCATCATGTCTTTTTCTGGACCCCTAACTGTTTAAATCCTGTGCCTATAAAAGTAGAACTGGTTTAGGTGGGGTGGAGGAGAGGAAGGAGTGAAATATAGTCCCAGTAGAGAAGTTTTAGTTATACCAGTAGCTCCTTCCTTCTGCTGTTCTGTCTGTTCTCTGGCACAAGCTATCTATGGAAGTGCTTAAATCTGGTTTTAACCTGGCTCCTTCTAGCTAAGCCACTCCCCTACTTTGCAAATCTTTCTACATTTAGTTAATTTCACAGATAACAATTCCTTCTGACACCTGTGACAAGCACCTAGAAAGTACACAGATAACACAGATAACAGATAACAATTTACTTCAACTACCTCTGACAAACACACTAACTCTTTTTGTTAACCCTAAATTGAAGTTCCCAGTACAAGATTTCTAGTTCTTAGTCCCAGTTAAAAGTTTTAGTTATACCAGTAGCTCCTTCCTCCTGGTGTTCTGTCTTTTCTCTGGCAGAAGCTATCTAGGGCAGTGCTTAAATCTGGTTTTAACCTGGCTCCTTCTAGCTAAGCCACTCCCCCTACTTTGCATAGTTACATTTCAAAGAGACTGGGATTTCCTGGTAAACTAATCAAGGAAAACAGGAGTCATAAACTGTCAAGGAAATGGGATCAGGAGAGGGTCCTCCTTGCCTGATTCCCATACCCAAGGGCTCCAGATTGTGGGCAGGTACTGCGCTCTCCGAAAACCCATCCAACTCGGCGGTGTTATGTAATGCCAGGTCCATTAGGAACAAAACTGCAATTATTGCAGATCTTGTTGCAACATCTGACCTGGCATGTATCACCGAGACCTGGCTGGATGAGCATGAGGTCCTATATTAGACTCTGCTGCTCCGGCTGGGTTCTCGGTGATGCACCGTCCGAGATTGGATCGAGGGCGGGGGTAGCCATCTTTTTAGAACAGATCTGAGTCTTGTGGAGGTGCCAGTGGGTAACACCAGATCTTTTAGTGTATCCTGGCAGTAGGTGCAGAGTTTAGGATTCTCCTCATCTACCGTCCACCGGTGATGGTGGAGAATTCCTGAAGAGTTCATGAACTTCATCGTTGATATGGCATTGGAGTCGCCCAGATGGTTAATACTGGGTGACTTCAATGCCTGGTCGATGATGAACTCTTGCACTTTGGAAAGAACTTCCTCCAACTTATGTCTATGTTGGGCCTGTCACAGGTAGTTACCTCTGCTATCCATATAGGGGGTCACTCTTTGGACCTGGTGCTCCTACTGGATTTGGATGTCATGCATCTGGGGTGGAACCGAATGTGGACAGACCATCACACCATAAGATTCAGCTTTGGGCAGCCCCTAATAGGCCTGCCTCTATGGAGATGGTCCAGTATCACCCTTTAAGGGAGTTAACCCAGAGGGCCTACTAGCAATACTGGACCTATCAGGTATTTGGTGGAAAGCATGGGTCCAGGGACCTTGTTCTTGCCTATAATAAGCGGTGAGCAAGGCCTTGGACCAAATTGCTCCTGTTCATGTTCGCACTCACTCAGTGCCCAAACACTCCATGGTTCGATGAGTCTTTGAAGGAACTGAGGAGAGTGGGGTGAAGGTTAGGGAGGGCCTGGTGGAAATCTTGCCTGGATGCTGACAGACTTAGGTTGATGGATCATTATGGTATCTATCAATCGGCAATAACCCGTAAGAAGGCAGAATTCCTGTCCAGGAGACTGCTGCTATGCGGAACCGACCAGCTCAACTCTTTCGGACTGTCGACAGACTGTGCAATCCACTCTGTCTACAGTCTGGAAGAGATTTTTCACAAATAAAGTGTGATGAGCTTGCTCGGTTTTTCTGAGATAAGATTGCCAGCATTAGGTCAGATATCGGCCAGGCTCACTCTTTAAGGGTTTGCAGTGATCAGCAAGGGAAACAAACACCTATGTCACCTGGTTTGACTTTGGTAGCCGGAATTCATGGTTATTGTGAGGATTGTCCAGACTGTACATCCAACCAGCTGTAGTTGGATCCGGGCCCTACGCCACTATTACTAGGTTGCGTAGATGCTATCTGTCCGATCATTGCTGAAATTGTTTGGAAATCTCTGGAGCAGGGATCTTGCCTGATCCCTAAAGGAGGCGATCGTTCGACCACTCCTGAAAAAGCCTTCACTGAATCCAAACTGTCCAGCCAACCACAGACCTATCTCTAACCTGCCCTTTCTGGATAAGGTTATTGAAAAGGTGGTTGCACTACAACTGGATGACCACCTTACAAATCACAATATCTATGATACTCTTCAATCAGGATTTAGGAAAAGACATAGTACTGAGACTGGACTTGTCCGGGTTCTAAATGATCTCCGGATAGCGAGAGATTGAAGGCTCGTACTATTCTAGTCCTTCTTGATCTCTCTGCAGCATTTGATACCGTGGACCATGGTGTGTTTCTGGAATACCTGCGGCTCTATTGCGGACTGTCTGGTACAGTTCTGCAATGGTTTCGATCTTTCCTCACAGGCGGAGATAGAGGTTATCACGGAATTTATTCCTCTGATACCGTTCTCCTGCCCTGTGGGTTCTGAGTTCCATTTTGGTACCCATGTTGTTTGCTGTCTATATGCTGCCATTGGAGACATTATTAGGCAATACAGCTTGGGTTTTCACTGCTATGCAGATGACACCCAGCTGTATTTGTCCTTTAGTCCCGGACAGGAAGATGCAGTCTCTATACTTAACAGCTGTCTATCTGAGATCAAGGATTGGATGAGTGCCAGCTGGCTAAGGTTAAACCGGATAAGACTGAGGTGTTGGTGGTGGACCCAGGTCGCCTTTGAAGCAGGTTGTAGGGCTGGGCTTCCTTCGGGCATATGGATCGATGGTGCCCAGCTCCCAACCTCAGACCAGGCACGTAACCTGGCGTTATTATTGACGCACGGTTTGACCTGGAAATCTCAGGTGTCATCCGCTGTCAAATCCTCCTTTACCATCTTAGGAATATCACTGGTAAAACACCTAGTTCCTCCGGGCTGACCTTCCAACATTGGTCCATGCCTTTGTTACTCGCTTGATTACTGCAATGCCCTGTACCTAGGGCTACCGGGTTGATATCCGCTTGCCAGGCTGGTGGAACGCAGCAGCCAGGCTTTTGACTGGGACATCTATGAGTAGTCATATTACACCTGTGCTGCGCGAACTGCACTGGCTGCCGGTCCAGTGGTGGATCACCTTCAAGGTCAGGTTACTGACCTACAAAGCCCTACATGAACAGGGACTGCAGTATCTTCAAGATCTCCTTATTCCCTACTGTCCCTCTCCTCCTCCGCTCTGCCGACGAGGGATTGCTAGAGATTCCCAGGTTCGTTTAAAAACATCTGGGGCACGGGCATTTTCCTCGCTGCTCCCACCCTGTGGAATTCTCTCACTTGTCGGATACTGAGCTGCCTGACCGTCAAGAGTTTTAAGTCAGAATTAAAACGATTTATTCTTAAAAGCATATGGAGAGTGATTTTACTCTGATTTTACTGTGATTGTACTGTTATTATTGTTGTTGATGTTATATGTTTGTATTTTAATCGCTTGCCTATTTGTACAGCGCTTTGGTTTTGAAAGCGCTTAAAAATAAATTTTACTTACTTTGACTTACTTACTACTAAGGATATGGGAGAAACTATCCCATCATAAACGTTAAAATCAAAGGGAAAATGTTTTAAGTTCCAGGAACTGTCATGGTATATTTACATTTTATTAGTTAGCAGGAAGGATAGGATATTTACTCTGGAAGTCTATTCAGAATACACTTCAAGGACCTTATATTCAAAATGTTGCCTCAGGGCTAAATTAGTACTGCCTGGTGTGCTAAATAGCACAGAACCAATAGCCTGCTATAGTCAAAGGATAGCCCTGTGTTAAACCTGCTGAATATAGCATGCTAACGGCCGGCAAACTGGGCTGGGAGTGCAGTGCACCAATAGCCTGGAAATAAGACAGCTCCGAATATAGCAACCAGGAAGTGCAAACCACAACAGCAACCCAGTTCACAGACCAGAAGGACTGTAGAGGTGAAATATGTGGCCAATGTGTGTGCCAGCAAAGGAGTGGAGTCAGTAGAGCTGCAAGCATCAGCACATGTGGATGTACAGAGTGCCAAAATGAAAAAATGATTCTGTAACATTTGCACGGTGCACATACATTCTAGAGGTCTTGTGCAGCTCTAAGCCATTTGCCGGCGCTATCAAGTTTGCCCAAGGCAAAATCTGCTGTATTCAAAAGTGACATGCAGATAAGTCTACTTAGGCAGTCAGTGGGCAAACATCCAGATTAGCATCTCATTATGCCCTGATTTGCATGCATTTTCCCAGCTCTATTGCAGGATCCCACAGCTCCACCTGTAAGTCAGTCTGGAAGTACAGGGCTGGCTGGCTATGCCCATGCTCCACCTGTAGGTCAGTCAGGAGGAGCATGGTGGTAGCTGCAGGCTACATATGTACAGAACTGCGAGAATAATATGCTCCAGGGGACTGCACAGCAAAGGCACTGGTGGTGGTGCTGGATGCAATGGTCTCAACTGTAGGTCCTGCTATACAGTGCACAGCAAACAGTACAGTGACATTGGGGCCAGTGGTGTGTGGGACACAGTACTGCCTATGGTGTGGTGGGCAGCATTGACTGCAACACTGTACACAGTGACAGCCCCATCTTACAGGTGTGTACCAACAGTGGACAGTACTGTACTGCTGTTGTGTGACTCACAGACACTGCACTACTAGCATGGGATGCTCACAGTGACATATACATTGCTGGGCAGAGGTGTCAACAGGCATACACACTGTATGAGTACAGTACAAACATCAGGCAGGGCAATAAACAGAGGAAGCAGGGACATTGTGAGTCACACTGTGTCCATGTTAGCTGAGCCCTTTGCCTTTGTTGTTCGCTATGGGGCACTGATGCCACCAGCCAAATACACAAACATGAACAACATACCAGGCAGGCAAAGAACAAAGGAAGGAGGATTACAGGAAGAAACAAATTACTGGAACTCAGACATGGCAAATGTGGGGCTACTGTTGGTTTGGCATGGCAGCACATATGTTGACTTATGTTTACATAATGGAGGCAACAGTGCAGCTGTTTTGAGTACATGTTTAATATTCCTGGCTACACTCTGTTGCTGGATGTATGTGAGAAGAAATCACCTCAAGCACATAGAACAGAATCAGTATAGAAAATAAATAAATTGCAACATATCCATGTGACAATTAAGCTGATAAATAATGTGTTCCTTCTACACATAAATGCCCCAGTTTGCGAAAAGTAATAACAACTTAGAGATAAAGGAAAAAAAAACTCCTCGGAAATGCAGCAGTGTGAAGGTCAAGTGTCAAAAGTAATACTATGCCTGTGCGTGCGTGTGTGCCCTCGGTAGAATTAAAGACACACTGCAATGACATGTCCAGTGCTGGTACTGAGATTATTACTGTTCTTTCTCTCTTTTATTAAATACTTACTCCAATGTGATACCCGATTTGGTTGTACTCTACATTAACTATCCTAATGACAGAAGAACTGGTCGAGACTTGCAAACCACGAATTAACTGTGGGATGTAAACGTCCACAATAAAACCCAAACAAATATTTTAAAAGAACATGTAGATAGTGTGGATTCAGCCCTGCTGCGCGATTTACATTTTAATTTTCAAAAGGGTTGTTGATCTGTTAATTTATACCAGGTAGCCAGGCTGAGATTAAAATAAGAGTAGGCTATTTTTATGAGTGAAACGTCAAAAGTTATGTATGACATATCCCTAAATGTAAGATAACTATACCCCACCCTAGCTCCCTTACTAAGGAATGATGGTGTGCAATAATAACATTGATGATAACGTTTTATGGATCACTATTGCACTACATTGTGGTGGTAGATGATGGCTGGCTGATTGAGACAATTCAGGATTGGCTGTCCTTACAATTCTACAGTAGCTGCAAGAGGTACACTACTTACTGTGTCAATAAATATTCCTGATTACAACCCACTCATTACAGTCGTTTTAAAATACCTTTATCCGAATCCATATATGCAGTTTTAATAAGTAAAGCCTGTAAAGTAGCAACCGTAGGTACCAAAAAATATGCATTTTGAAACATGAGCCAATGCCTGTAAGGGTCTATGATAAATTTCATGATCAATGTTTTCAGAAAGGAATCAACATTAATCCCACACAAACACCACTACCACAGCGAGCGGGGATGGGGAGGACGCCGGGGCGGACGACATAAATGTCTCTCTATTTCTTAAACCTCCTCACACTGTGAAGTATCACTGGTAGCTTCGGGCGTCACTGAGTTCTTCTCTAGTGTCGCTGCCAACCTTGAATTTTCATGTGACATCGGGCATGTCTGTGAGCCTAACACAGAGAAGTAGGACGGGTCATTCTGTGCTGCCCTTTAAATGACATAGTGAGAGACAGGGACCGAGGCCTGGCGGCCGAAGGAGGTGCTGCTTGCTGCACGCAACTCCTTCAGCCGGAGTTGGAGCCCCGCCACGCCGAGTCCTCCGTGCCCACCGCTCCTCCACAGGGAAGGAGTTGTCTCAGCGTCTTCAGCGGCTACAACAATGCCCGGCACGGATCACAAGGACGCAGATGCGACGGAGAAGGGTATCTCGTCCTCCACCAGCGGTGTCGTGGTTCAGGTTCGGGAGAAGAAAGGTCTCCTGCGGGCTGCCATCCCCTACATGCCCTTCCCGGTGGCTGTCATCTGCCTCTTTCTCAACACGTTTGTCCCCGGACTCGGTAAGTAAAGACAGTGCTGTTCATTACTGTATCTTTGGTGGAAAGGGCGGGATTTTGCGAGTTTTTGGGTGCTATTTATAATCAGATTATGTGTAAATCGTAAGTGCCTTTGCAGATGTTCCCCATTAGCGCAACACTGTATCATTCAACTGGTGGGCATCAAGTGAAACTTCTATTGCCTGTCCTGTCTGTTCGTGTTGTTCCCCAACATTATGCGTTAAGATTAAGATCCGTTTTAGTACACCAGTGCTCCCAGGCTGATTTGACATTTTCCTGTAACTCCAGGGTGATTTTCCTGCGTTTTCCTGTAATTACCTTATTTCCTATCTTATGGAAGCCGAATTGCTGTTTTCTTCTGGAAGAATGTCCTGTAGGTAACTCCCGATCCCTGTAAAATTCACAAACCTCTGTAGATCTGGGAGCCCAGTGCACTAAAACAGCGAGCCAGTGTTAGTTATAGTTACTAAAATCGTGTGGAAGTTACCGAGAACACCTGCATCAGTGTTACAATAATAAGTTTTACCATGAATATGTAGGAACCCATGTAAAGACTGCGCTGACCTGAGATGCCGGACTGGATGGTTAGTTTCTCATCTACTGTAGCTGTCTGGTGTGGATGTTACTGCTGCTTCCCATCCCTGGTGTGGCTTTGCCCTGTTCAGATGCAGTTTGTAGACAGTGTGTGTTGCTGCTCGTTTTGCACTGTTTTGATTTTTTTTCTCAAGTCAGTTCACCATATCCTCACACAAAAGAGAGCCCCAGTAGGTAAGAGGCACCAGTGTTCAGTTATTAGAACCAGGTGTTGGACAGGCCACCTGATGATCTGCCTTCCAAAATTAATGCTTCCATGTAGAAGTACACCTTTTTAATTTGTGTGTTCTGTTTTAATACCAGACCACTACCAATATATTTTTTACACAGTTTGTTTGCCTCTACGCCCACCTGAGGCAATGTTTCACTTTCAGTGGGGTCCTGCCTTTGCCCATTTATACAGCTAGACAATGGATAAATGCACTTAGTTAAATGACTTGCACAGGGTCACACAGTGAGTGATTGTGGTGGGTCTGCATTTTGAGCCTGAGTCTCCAGCTTCCAAGCATGAGCAGTAGACACAAGCAACCACTGTGCTTTAAGATTGAAAATGTTGGACTTGAACCTGGATTCTGTATGCACAGTAAGCTACTGTCTTACTATCCTGACAGTTGTCATGTTTAATATTCGTGAAAAAGCACTCTTATCCTATTTAATAGGAAACTGTGCCAGGGGCAGTGGGGTTTAGTAGTTAGAGCCTCCCAGTGCTTCAGACCACCAAGCATCAGAAATGGTTAGAGGTAGGACCCCACTGGAAACAAGATGTTGAATGTCAGCTGGGCTATCCTGAGTATATGTATTTTAAATAATTGTAACATAAATAGAAAAAATACAAGTCCTACTGTTCTTCAAGACCAAACAATAATCTAAATACTAGTACTATTGACATTATGTATACGTTTTTCAACATATTTTCATGCCACTACAGATAATCATTACATTCAAAAATTTCCAATTTCTGTTGTACAGCAGAAATAAATATTTATGTGATTGTCTTGGCTATTTTTTATTATTATTTTTTAACTATTGTACCAGTATCAAATCACCATCTGGAAAAGTCCATCCATCTATGAGCTTTAATAAGAATGTTTAATCTTCCAGGAACCTCCTCTTCATGGAAAACTCCCCACACCACCAATACACAAATCAGGGTGGATCTTGAGATGGCATGGGGGTCTATGTACTTACATTGATTCAGGGCATGCTTTATTGGAAAAATGTTTTTAAAAAAGTTTAATCTGCAGTCACAAATCTAGAGGTGAGAGTTCTCCTGCTAAAGCATTTCCAGTTAACCACTGTTGAGAGGGACAATATACTGTAGCTGGTACAGATTGGAATGATTAAAGGGGAATAAGTTCCTTCTAACCTCCCCACTCACCCACCTGTATGCTTCTGCACAATGTATTTAATTACTTTGCATCCCTAAAGGGTTTCCAGCATCAGTAAAGGTACAGTAGCAGGATTTATTGAATTAGCACTTCAGTTGTTATTAAACTAGTGAGGCAGCAGCAATGGATTCAGTATGTTAGTGTAGCACATCATGTAATCTGCCTGGAGTTGTTTGGCAGGTACTGCTCTCAGAGGCATTGTAAAGTTTACAGTGTCCAAATATATATGGTCATTATTAGACTGCTCAAGGGAATGTGAGATTATTGAACTGTGCTATATCTGGATGCCGGTTTTAAGAGCTATTAAGGCTATTCAGCCCCTTATATACACATACTTTAATTTTTATACGTTTTGGCACAGATCTTTTAAACATTTATTAAAAGCTTAGAAAGACAGAGTTTTAGAATCAAATTTGTATTGCATTTTATAATAAAAAGGTTTGTGATGATAAATGCAGATAACAGTGGAAAACACCTGTTCTTTTCACACAGATGTAAATGTGATATTTAGTTCAAAGATTTGTAATCAGTCTGTGAAAAGGAGCATCCGCATTTGAATGGAGTCAGACAGAATTATATCAGATAGGAACATGGAAATAGTGGAGGTGTAGAACATAAATGGAAATGCATGATAAAGTGTATGGTATTTTGGACTCAGCCTCTTTTATGTCTTTATTTTTTTACTGTTTCTTTAGCTCATTGTGCCTACCCGGTAAAAAAAAATTACAAAAAATTGATTTTATTTATTATTTAGTTTTTGTTTCCGGTAAGGTGTCGTAGCCACAAAATATGACTATTTTCAGATATGACCTGGGACGTTACAATACAAAATTGGTAGACAAAACAAATAACAGGTATATTTCAGAGATAATCAACCATACAAGGAAACATCAACACGATGTTCTGTGACATAAACAGTATTGCTAATATGACAGAGACAATGGCAGAAAAATACACAATAGTACAAAACATAAGCATTCAATCATAGTGCAGTGGAGTTTTAACATAATCCATGTAAGTGCTACATAACAATACCAAGGGATTTAGAGCCCTCACAGCCCAAATGGAACTTAAAAAGATGCATAATATTAACTGCTAAAGTGGCAGAGGAATTGAAGGACTACTATTTAAAACATTATACCCCAGAGGCCAGGCACAGTAAGATGGCCACAGAGGCCTTTCTGAATCATATATCTTTACCCAAGCTCAGAGAGGATTGAGTGGTGAGCCCCAAGTGCCCTATACGGACATGGAGCTCGAATCAACTTCAAGAAGGCAAAAACCCAAAGGCCCCAGGCCCAGATGGTACTTATTGTAGATAAGTTCTGCAAGACCCTTTCCAGTCTGGTTTCAGGAAAAACACTCAACCACCACCTCTCCTATGGCTCACAGACTCCAGCCTAACTGGGATGGACAATGGCCAAATTCCTCTGCCATTTTGTTGATCTGGCCATGGTCTTTGGCACCGTCTCTCACTCCCTTCTCCTCGACTCACTCCCGGCAGCTGGCCTCTCTCCCTTTGCCACAAACTGCTTTAAGGCCTACTTTGTTGGCAGAACCCAATTAGTTAAGATCTTGTTCGCCACTTCACCTTCCTCCCGATCTAGCACTGGCATCCCCCAGGGCTCTGTATTAGGCCCTCTTATTCTCCAGCTTCCTAAACGACCTTCCTCTGTTGTCTCCCCTCCTCTGCTATACATATGTATGCCGTTGATACAGTCCTTTATGCATCTGGCTCCTCGTCCTGCTGAGGTTACAACCAGCTTACAGCAAGACTTTGACAAGGTTCAGCTCTGGTTTGCTAACCATCAGCTTTTCCTCAATGCCAAGAAACTGTCTCCATGGCCTTTGGCACAAGGCAGAGACTCTAGGCTTCCTCCCTATCGCTTTCCCACACCCTTGATGGGACTTTACTTGAGGACACATCCTCCTTCAGGTACTTAGGTGTTTGGTTGGACCAACATCTAAACATCTCTGGACATATTGCGCCATCCAGAAAAAACTGTGCCCCAAGCTTGGTGCCCTGTTCAGGAACCATAGTTGCATCCTGCTACAGCTAGGCGTGAACTTGTTCAGACAATGTTACTGCCCATTTTCAACTACTGTGGCGTAGTCTATGGTGCTACCTCTAAGTCCTCCCTGGCCAGACTGGACACCTTCTTCAATTCCTTCTGCCGCTTTTCCCTGGATGCCCCCCTCACCCCACCACTGCGATCTTTATCGTCCCTATCCTTCCCTCTCTTACAAATAGGCGGACTCTCCCACTCTGCTAAATTCACCTCAAGCACTGGTTGGGTGAGCCTCTTTCTACCTCACCTCCTCCTTTATAACAACCCCCCAGCCTCCCATTCCCTTAGTTCAACTGGCTTCCGCACCCTGGTAGTCCCCTGCAGATCCATCCTAATCGGCCAATCTGGTTACTCTCACTGCCTCCAAAAATCTAGAATTCCTCCCCATCAAATCCAGCACTCATCCTCTGCCTACTCCATCAGCTTTGCCTCAATAATTACCTTGCACCTAGCTGCTCTGCTATGTCCTTCTCTAATTCACTCCTCTAAGCCCTGGACAAACCCTATTCTCTACAGTCACCCTTGCCCCCTGAAATTTGTAGCTCTCCTCCCTTCCCCAAATTGTTCCCCTCACTGGCCTTCCTTGATCTCTCACAAAATTAAGGGACCCTGAATGCTCTCCGTGGGTCCCTCTCTACTCCCCCAAGAGGCTTGTATCCCTCATCTACTCCTTCCCCACCATACGTCCTATCTCCCTAGATTTGCAGTCCTCTTGCAGTCTTAGCTTCCTGAAGGGCCCTACTGCATCAAGGTTTGTCTCCACTCCTTCACCCCCCATCTACCTGTCCCTAGCCATTACAGTCCCTTGCAGGGTTCACAGCAATCTGATGGTGCCCTACTGCACCTAGGCAAGTCTCCTCTCCTTCCCCACCCCATTCTACCTTTACTCCTTAGCCTTTGCAGTCCCCTTGCAGGGTTCTCCGCATCCTGAAGGGCCCTACTGGGCCTAGGTTTGTCTCCTCTCCTTCCCTCCCCATCTACCTTCTCCCTAGTCTTCACACCCCTTACAGGGTTCTAAACATCCTGATTGGGTCCAACTAAGCCATAGCATAACTCCCTATTCTATCTAACCACTGTCTTGGCTTTCCATGACTACTAGTGGGGTCCAGTACATCCTGATGGACTATTGATTAGGCCCATCCCTCCAAAGGTGTGAATTCTCTACTCCACAGGGGTTCAATTCTCACTCTCTCCCCTCTCCTATCACTCTCTTAATCCCTATCTACTGACCTTCCCCAGCCCCTTGTTAGGGTACCCCATCCTGAAGGGTCCTCTCTTAGGTTAGGTCCTATTTCCTCTTAGCATTTAAGTCCATCTCCTCCTTCTCTTTCTCCTCCTTCTTCAAGTCCCTACAGCCTTATCTCCCTTTCTGTCTAGCTCATAGCCCCCTTGCAGGGTTCTCCACATCCTGAAGTGGTCTCTTCTCTGGGACATTGCCTTATCCACTTTTTCTGGCCCCCAGTCCCCTTGCAGAGTTCTTCACATCCTGAAAGGGTCTCCAGGACACAACTCTTCCTCCTCCCCCACCTCACCCCTCCTCCCCTTTTCCCCTTTTCTTCACGTAGTTAACTTGTTTACTTATTAACCCGGCACTCATTATTGTCGGCTTTTTCTACATATTATGTGCAACACTGTTTTAACACTGTTTGTAACACCTGCCTTACAAGTGTTTGATAATGTTGATCTTGTAACTTGAATGTAACTGAAAATGACTCTTCCTCTCCCCTACCTCACCCCTCCTCCTCTCCTTTCCTCCTTTTCTTTCATTGTAAGCACTTGTTTACTCATTCTACCTATTATGTGCAACAGTGTTGTAACACTGCTTATAACTACCTGCCTTACAACTGTATGTTATTGTTGATCTTGTAACTTGAATGTTTAATGTCTCACTCCTATTGTACTTTCGTCGCGACCGAGACAAGCTTAATTTGTCACCAGTGTGGCTTCCTGGTATAACATTTCAATAAATAAATAAAAGTCCTAACAAGAGGCACTGCTTCTCCTGCTGCTCAAAGTTTATAATGAGGTCCTGGAGGGAGGAACACACCAAAGACATGGCAGTATGCCACAGTTTCGTAATGCTCAAGCCTTGGGAAAAAACAAAAGCAAACAGGATATCCCTATACCTCCTAGTACTAGTCCTGAATATAGACTAAAGGCTTTCATGTCAGTCATGGCCCAGATAATGGATTGACTGCTCCTCCGCATGCTACATCAGAACCAAACTGGTTTATTGAGGTCCTGGCAAACGGGAGACAAAACTAGATGTACCCTGCAATTCACCATCACGTTGGTAAGCCTTGATGCTGAAAAGCATTGGACCATGTCTCCTGGCTCTACCTGTTTGCTGTGTGATGTGGGCTGGGACTCTCAGTGGAGTTTTTATCCTCCTTCAACTGATATACAGCAGCCCTCAAGCCTTCATCAAAAGTAGTCATTTTCAACATCTTTCCCCAGGATGGGGTGTGACAGAGTGCCCTCTCTTCTTGCTGTTTGCAACCTACATATAGCTGCTGGTGCAGGCCTTTGGGAAGGTGCTTCTTTGACAGGGATATGGTAGGGAATGGGGGACCAGGAGCATAGTATAGCACTGTGCGGATGCCATCCTGCTTTACTTGACAGACTCACATACCTCTCTGTAAGGCATACTGTATTTGACCTCCTGAACTGGTCAGCATTGGTGACAGCTTATAAACTCAACACTGTCAAAACTGAGGTGCTCCCACTACATTGTGATTCATCCCCCTCAGTGTGCCAGAGGTTCTCATTTTGGTGTGAACTCAGATCAGTATCTGTGCATAAAGCTCCAGGTGAATATGGAGAGACTTTATGAGGTTAATTAAGGACTGTTTGGGGCACAGTTGGTAGAGGATCTCTGCCACTGGCACGCTCTCCTCTCACCTGGATTAGGAGAGTGGACTTTGTTAGAATGGTGGTCTAGCCACATCATTTGTACATCTTTAATAATGTCTTGTCAATACCAGAAAAGGAATGGCAGATGTGGCAGACAACCATTTCCATTACATCGGGACAGGAAAATGCCCTAGAGGTATATTGTGGACCCAGATGCTGTCAAGAGCAAAGGGAGGACTAGCACTCCCAGATATAAAGGCATACTATGACAGCCCAACTGAAAATCCTGCTGCACTGGCACATAACTCGGGTGGGGTGGGGGCACAGTGATGGCTAGAGGTAGAGTGAGATGTATTGCCTTTTGGTGAAATGGTTACATATCTTTTGGTATGTCCAGGCATGCTGAGGCACCAGCGCACCAAAACCCATGGATTTGGAGGTTTGTGAAGTATGGTAATAGGCCTGGTTTGGCCTGTCCCTCACTCCAGGGGTGTACTGTGTATGCCTACTGGCCCAAATTGAAGTCTTTATACCAGCAAGACTGGGCCGTGGTTATAGTGAGTGGAAGAGGAAGGACTCCATTACCTGCACCAGTTCTTCTCTGGACCACCATGAAATCCTTCAAGAAGAGGTAACAGCAGTATGGCCTAGAAAGACAAGACTTTACCAGTACCTCCAGGTGTGCCACTTCCTTACCTTACAACCAGAGTCAGTAAAAACCCAACTAAGCTGGCCCCTCCTAACCTCCCTACTGCTTTGTATTCAGACCCAGAAAACCAAGCATCACAATTCAGTCTTATATAAGGCCATACAGGAATGCCAGCACCAGGACACTTACTATGTGGTGAAAAATGGGAGGAAATTACAAAAGTGATTGACCAGATGATGTGGGAAAGGAATGCCATGAAATCAGCAGAATAACAAGCTTCCATGACTGGTGTGAATATTCCTGGAAGCACAATATTCACTTCTTTAGAACACCATTTATAACCTCTAAATCCCTGACTAGGGAAGTACCACATGCTGGAGACAGTGTGGGGAGGGAGGGCTACACATACACATATACTGTGGGGCTTCCCAGCCTTGACAAGCTTCTTGAGGAACTGAATGCAGCAATCTCAGAGGTCCCACACAGCCCAGTTCAGCTCACTCCAGAACTGTACCTTTTATACCGCTACCCAAGGGCTGCAAGGACAAACATATCAAATACTTACTGGGTATATTGCTATCTGCAGCTAAGAAGTGTATAATCAAAAAATGGCTTACCACTCAGCAAATCATACTACAGGAATGGAGGAACACAGTGAACTCAATTTAGAAAAGGTCATATTTGGACGGAATAACAGGACAGAGGTCTTCTCCTCTAGATGGGTCTTCTGCATCATGCAAGAGGATCTAGCTTTTGTCCCATAACAAAGAAGGGAAAGTAGAGGTGGGATCTGGGCAACCCTTGGGAGGGGGATTACTGCTGTAGGGACTCTGTATGGAAGGGCACTGGGTTGGAGGGGCATTAAGATTTGTATACTGTTTCTGGGCACCTCCTGAGCACAGCAAACAACTATGAGAGGGAGCCCTGAAATATTCTGCTTTAACCATAGTAGACACATTTACTGTGTTTTATTTGACAGCTGTATGAGGGCAGTTGTTACTGTGTATAATGGGATTTTGAAGTTGTTCTCAACAGTGTACCTATATTCACTCTACATGGTTTATCTGTATTGCCTATGCACAAACTATCTTTGTGCTTTCTGTGTATTTAAAAAAGTTTTTTTAATAAAAGATGATTATAAAAATAATATTTAGACACAATTCAGTTTAGAGTGGATATATTTTCTACCTTCATTTGCCTCTTTTTTGTGTAGAACTGTGGTTCTCTTTTTCAACAGGCAAATATGCATTACCAGAATGTATACGCTCCCCCCCTCACCCCTGTCTTATGGCTGGGGTTCTCTTCCCTACAGTTCACCGTAGTACCAGGGCTGACTGCCAGCTTGACCATACCAAGACAGGCATCAGCATGCTGAGAAATTGCACTTGGAGACAGTAATAATGAATAATTTTGTTCTCTACTTTATTTATGGCAGATACGTACAAAAATTCTTTGTAGGTAAACGTAACAGGTACAAGTCCCAGAGTTTCCGCCCTAAACTGTAGTTCCATAGACGAAAGAAAGTGTACAGCTTCTCTTCACTGCTCGCATGCCAAACTTTGTTCTTCTCTTAGGTTTTATTTGATATGGTCGCTTCCTGAACAGCATGGCCAAAATGGCGAAAGCAAAACACAGCACCACCACATGGGTGACCATTCCAGAGCACTGAATGACGAGTGAGCGACTGCAGCAGGAGGCGGTCTGAAGGGCACCATGCACATGGTGAGAGCTGCAGGGAGAGGAGGTAATGCATGCTGCAGCAAGGGTGACAAGGGAAGGGCACCACGGACAGAGTTAGTGGCAGGAGGAGGCGTGCAACGGGCAGGGTATGGCATCAGGCATGGTGCAGCAGTGGAGGTACAGGGCAGCAGTACCTCAGGACCAGGAGATGCACACGGAGTGGCCTACACACTGGGCATGTGTGGGCAGGAGGCATACGAGAGGACACAGCCAGGGGCATATACCCACAGGGCAGCAACAGCATACAGTGCTGAGCGGCAGCACCTTGGGGGAGGCATGTGCGGCAGACAGCCCGATCGATGGGGGCACCTGGCATGGGAGCCTGGGTCAAAAAGGGCGACTTGAGGAATGCGGTGGTTGAGTGGCGCCATGGCAGGGCAGACCTGCAAAGGGTAGGAGGAGGGCATATACTGCACACAACCATGCAGACATGCGATGGTACAGGCCCACAGGGGCTGTGCATGCCAGGGGCCACTAGGTGGATGGTCACACATGGAATGCGATGTTGTGTGTCAGGCCGTGCAGGTAGGCATAGTGGCTCCTGGTGCTGTACTCTGCCTCAATAGCACAGATCTGGGCATCCAGATCATGGTAACAATGACGGGGCTGTGGTGCCTCTGCCCTGACACCAGCATCTCTCACCGGATGGCTGTCAGATGCTCCTCCTCCTCCTGGAGGTACTCCAGAAGGTGCCAAATGCTAGGGGTGGCATGCACCGACCTGGGTGTTAAAGGCCCTGTGCCACCCCTCCTCTGTTTTGTTGATACATGCCAGGCCCTGACGGTCACCCCATAGCAGTTTCACTGCTCAATGGGGAAGCTGGCATGTTGGTGCTCCGAGCATCCAGTGGGGTGACTGATTCAGTTATCCTCCACATAGTCCAGCATGGGCTGGAGGTCCTCTTTGTTGGTGGTCACATACTTCCACCCCGCAGCTTGTTGAATACCACCAGCACATCTGCTGGTGGGAGGAATGCCAGTGCCAGCAGCATCCACACATGCAGGGTGAAGTCAGGGTCAGTGGAATAAAGTGCCAGATGTCAGGCAGCTGTTGCACCCTGCGCCACAGGGCCTGGGAGTAGTGGAAGAAACATCCCTGACATGGGCCTCTGGAAAGACAGTGGCAACCCCACACCAGCTGGCATGCTCATAGTCCATCTGGACTGTGGCAGGTGCCATGCCCAGGTTGTGCAGCTTGAGCTGGCCAAGCAGCCGGACATAGGTCTGTGCCTGCCTGGAACATGTCAGGGCATAGATGGCCAGCAGAACCGTACAGGACTGAATGGCATATACAATGCAGAGTTGTACGAACAGGGTGGGGCATGCCCTGAATGTGCCGTCCATGAATCAGTCCATACTGGTGGCCAGCTGCTGCAGACCGCAGTCTGTGGCATACATCACAATGCAGTCCCATTCCCTCCTGCTGTCGACAGTAGGAACGTAGTCTGTCGGAAGCAAGGGTGTACTCCTCTAGAATTACAAGGTCCTCTACTGACTGTGGAGTCGTTGGCTAGCTCCGTGCCACATGCTGAACCCATTGAACCATCCACCGCAGTAGCCGCACTCCCGAAGGCGACCGCCACGGCTGCAGGGATGCCCGACATGCTTGCCATGATGACCTGGGAAGCACTGTCCATCGACTGCGCGCCATGTCCTGTAGCATCCCGAGGGACCCGTCGACACCCACATCAGCTGCATCAGGGGCATGATTGTGTTCCCTGATGGTGGCTACCACCGTATCCTCGACCGTGTGCTGGCGGGCTGGGCAGTGGTACCTGCATGCCTCTGCACACCTCCATTAGACCTTTTCAGGCCCTTTCTTGTCTCTTCTGTATACGAATCTGTTGTGGACAGCCATTGGCTTGCACTTCTGACTTTGGACATAGCGTACCTCCATGGCTAGCGATGCAGTCCAAACTGACGGGCTACTGGGGCCAGCTGTCATATAGGTGCTGTGTGCCTCACCCTGTGTGCACCTGGCCACACCCCTTCCTGCTCTGGGGCTGCTAACTGGCACCAGAGTGCCCCAACCCACCCCTCTCTGTCTCTGTGTCCTGTGGGCCTCACTCCATGTGGTCCATCATCGATGGCCATGGTGTGGTCTCTGTCTCTGTGCTGGCCAGTGGCCCCTGCCAGTCGTGTGCCTACGCCGGATGAGTGTGTGCTTCACTTGTGGGCCTTTGTGGGAGGGTTCTCAGCCCATTTAGCCAGTTTGACATCTGTGTGCCCTGGTCTCCCCTGTGTGGTGTGGGGTGGTGCGATCTTCCACTGTTGCCCTGTGTCCCTGTGTGCCCTCCTTCCCTGTGTTCCCTGGCACTGCCACCTTCACTGGCCCCTCTGTTGCCCAATGCCTCTGCCTGCCATGGTCTACTGTTCAGGCTATCCAGGCCGACCCCTCTGTGCAGCCTGGTTTGCGTGCACGTTCCCCCTAGGTGCAGGCCTGCTGGTGCTCATGATCTTGCCGCGGTTTCTACTGGAAGCATCCTTACTGTGTGAAAGAGTGTTACGCCTTCCACTGTGTGTCTGCCATTCTATGCACTTGCTCTTTCGGCAGTGACACTTTCGGATCGCCCCAGAGACCACGCCATTGAGTAGGCACTCAACCTGGCTGCTACCTTCTCTTATACTGCTTAAGTTCATTCCAACACAAATGTTTTAAAGGGTTATCTCAGACAGAGGCTTAATTAAAACCTGGCTATGCTATTTTGTCATGATTATAAAAGTCTCTGGTTACAAAGACATAGACCCCATCTGCAACCCATTTATTCCCTCTTGGTACCTGTCACATATTGCCTTGAAGGCTTTCTTCCATTTTGCGGGGTTAGGCAAGAAAGTGCATTCTTCACTGGTCTACTATCCCCAATGTCAGTTTGTGTTTTATTAGTGCAGTATGTCCAAGCTCCTGAGAAGATTTTGCAAATGCATTTCAATTCCTTATCAGAAATGTCCTCAGTTGACCCTGCTGCCTCTGGGTTAAGAAAACAACATTAGTCTGGTACAAATCTCCCAGAAACCCAGGCATCTGGTTTACAGCTTCTGGCCCATGCCACTTGGATGGGGAGACCCATATTGTCCTGCACACTGATGGTAATAACTGGCTTGCACTGAACTACCAGAGCCCTCTAGGTATAGTCTGCTGCTAGCCTGACACATTCAGCCTTACTGGGCAAAAAAGCTACCCCAAGCTAAGCCAAGTACATGCAGCCATAATTCCAGTCACCTCCAGTACATCTACTGAGGTCTTCATAAGGTCCCATTTCTCCCCGAGGGTATCGGCCCAAGCACTTAGCTGAGATTAACACCTCAACCCCATCCAGAGTTATAGTAGGTTAACTGTTTACCAGCTGTTGACAGACCATGCTGTGGACCTAGGCTGTATCTCTTTGGGTAATTTCCTCTGACTGCACTTGCAAAATGTGTCTTACCATATCAATCACACAGTTATTAGACAGCAT
This sequence comes from Neoceratodus forsteri, assembly GCA_016271365.2. Lineage (NCBI taxonomy): Eukaryota > Metazoa > Chordata > Ceratodontiformes > Ceratodontidae > Neoceratodus > Neoceratodus forsteri. The sequence goes on from CM057451.1 coordinate 277,022,059, forward strand.
GAAGCCCATCCTCAGTATGCAGTCATCCATTATGCCTGCCTCCGTGCTCAGTACTCATGGTTCCAAATTGTAGACACACCTTCTCCCATACCTGTATTGGGGTGGTGGTCCCTGTTACAGGTTTCATCTGGCACAATCTAGGTTGCAAACCTCCCCTTATTCCTAGTTGTTCTTAAAACATCTGGTCTAATTACTGTAATATGTGAGCCAGTATCTACAATAGTGGTACAGAATAAACCACAGTCTATGGAGATTTCCCCACCACTCTCTAATTTTCTCATTTTAAATACATGCTGTGGGGCAGATCCTTTGAATGCATAGCATTCCCAAGACTGGCTTTATATTTAAGACATTCTCCCCTTTTATGGTTTAATTTCTAACACCCCAAATTGACCTTAAAATATATAGTATTTAGACACAATTCAGTTTAAAGTGAATATATTTTCTCCTTTTATGTGCCCATTTTTTCTAGAACTATGGTTCTCTTTGTCATGGGACAAGTACATATAGCCAGAATAGACTGTATATGTTTGAATGATTTTGCAACAGTGTCACTTTGGCCATTCTAACTCTATCTCATGGCTCAGACATCTGCACTTGTGAAGGTGCCACAACATGTGGTTAGTATGACTAAAGGAATCCCATCCCTGTGATGATTCCATGTGGAGCCAAATGAAAGGACCCTGCAGCTATAACACCTTTGGGGAATGCTAGCAATCCCCAAAATGTGAGAAGAACAGCCACTCCAGTATGCATGATATGACTAACATAGTCATGTGGCTAATTAATGACAGTTGGCATGGAGGAGTGGATACACCTCTGTGGATGATTCTTCTGGGGATCCATGGCCTTTGGCTGCCACTCCTCCAGGCTGGGTGTGGGGATACATTTTTAAGATGCACTTCAGTAGTGCAAGGTAGATATGCTGCTTCGAGGAATAATGTGTAGAGGACTCCTCTCCCGGTCTTGTGACCAAGACTACCGACCTCATGAAAATGCTACAGAGCTTGGCCTTTTCTAAAGTTGGTTGACAAAGAAAAGTAGATGTGCTAAGCAAATGGGCCAATGAACAAAAACTAGCAATTATCATAGACAAAAAGCAACGGTTTTGGTAATAAAAACAAAACATCACAGTATTTGGACTTCCAACTATGTCACTGTCGACATGGCCATCTAGGTTATTGTCTTCTGCACACACAGCCTATTAGTAACAGTAAAGTCAACAGTCTGCAGAACAAATTGTCTCAAAATCGTTTAAGATGTGAGATGTTATCCTCCAGCCAGAGGCGAACTCTTAGTCGATGCAATGTATTAAACAGCTACTGACGCCTCAAAGAAAACTTTTAAAAACATAATAGTTAGGTACAATTCAGCCTGCATTCCATTTATATTTTATATATTTCTGGTCCCCATTATTTATTACTGAGTAAATTTGCATGAATACATGATTGTTATCCCTTAGCATTCCCTTAGTTTATCTGCCTCTGTAGCTTACTCCCTACTTTACAAGTCATGATCCTCAGTTGTGACATCACAGTCTGATGCCCTGAGAGTAACTGTGATGTCACAAGCAGTGCATTGTGAGATCAGGTAGAGAGAAAGGAACAGGAATAAATTAACTCTTCAGGAGCAAAGATGCTGTTTTCATGCAGATGACCTCAGTAATAAATAATGGAGAGGAGAATACAAAACTAATGTGAAATACAAGCTGAGCTGTGTCTAAATATGATGTTTTATAAAAATTATGCTGAAGGTGTCAGCTACCTTTACGCTAAAAATATTGATTAGTAGTTTTACGTGAAAGTGCTAATCAGCTGTGAAAATGAACAGCACATGGCACAGTCTAATTATCAAAATGAAAAATGCATTATTTTTAATGTGTTTTGAATGTATAAACCTGAATAAAAACATTAACAAAATGTTTAGCAGTGCAGTGCTATGCAATTCATAAAATGGTTAGTATTATCCTCTGATGAGTACAAACACAGAAAAATAGAAACTGGAGGGCAGTCAAGGGCCACTTGGCCCATCTAGTCTGCCCATTTTCATTGTGATTGCATTCGCTGCAGACCATCATTGGTCTATAACAGTCTCTTCCACCTCCTTCCTTTCTATATGATTCCCTTATGCCTATCTCAGGCTTTTTAAATCCCACCACTGTTTTCCCCTACTACCTCCACTGGAAGACTGTTTCAGGCATCCACCACTCTTTCCGTGAAGAAGTCTTTCCTTACATCTGTCTTGAACCTACCCCTCCAGCTTCATATTGAGACCCCTTGTTCTAGAGCACCTTCTTTGAAAAAAATCCCTCCAATATGTACCTTATTCACTCCTGTGAGGTATTTAAAGTTCTTCACTCTGATCATATCCTCCCTTTCCTCCTCTCCTCTAGTATACACATATTCCAGTCTACATTCAGCAGCTTAAACTCCTCCATAATCCATAACTACCTTTTATTTATTTATTTATTTAGTTATTTATTGTATAATTGATTTACAACCTTTGAGCCAGCAGCTCATTTACAAAGGTACCTCATCACAGAGAGGACATACATGGTTAACATAGTTTACAGAGTACAGTCAAGACACAGAAACAGATTTTACATGTTTACAGAATACAGATATACAGAGTCAACATAGTATTACATAGGTTGCATGAACAGAGATACTTAGTATTACATATAATTGCCTGAACACATGTGTAGATAAATAACCATTTCAAGTAGTACCAGCAGGTACTGGTAGAGAGAGAGGGCCTGGCGAGGGACTGGGGTGGTGGGTGTTCAGCCCAGTGGGCCATGTCAATAGTGCCAGAAGAAACAGCAGAGTATCTTTTAGTGACAGGTGCAGCAGCGGGTGTTGAACAGCATGTCTCGTAAGGCAGCTTTGAAGGGGCAATTTTGGCAGTGTTGGAAATGGCTGCAGGGAGCGAGTTGAACCAGGTAGGGGCTCTGTAGTTGAATGACCTCTGAGCACTGGAGGTCCTAGTTCTGGGCACTAGTGGGTGACCTTGTCGAAAGTTCAGGTGGTGGCTCTGGGGTGTGTAGAGGGTGGGTGGAGGCAGACACCCTGGGGGGCCAAGTAGGATTTTCTTGGTTAGCAGGCCAGTCTAGTAGCGGATGCATTCGTGCGAGGTTTAGAGTTTGGCCATGTCATAGAGTTGACATGTGTGGGTGAGTCTGAGGCACTGGTCAGTAGCCTGTAAGCCTTATTTAACATGAGTCTAATCTTGCTGAGGGCAGTGGAGTCAGCAGCACCATATACTGGGAGGCCGTAATCAATAAGGGACATTACTGCGGATGTGATGGTGAACCTGAGGCATCAGGTGGGAGGCAGTCCTTGTGCCACAGAGGATGCCAAGGCGCGGATTTGCGTGTGAAGCAAGGGCAGTAATGTGGGCGTGAAAGGTGAGGGCCAAGTCAAATGTGATTCCAAGTTATTTATACGAGTAAACTTGTTCAAGTGGTTGACAAGTGCTCGAAAAGATTTGAGGGGACTTTTGCTGGCTTTGTTCTGGGGTGGGCAAAGAGCATTGCCTTAGTTTTTAGGTTAATTACTAGTCTGCTTTCTTAAACCAACTCTCAGCATCATTGAAAGAGTGCTGGAGGGAGTTTTGGAGGGAGGTGAGATTTTTGTGAGCTGCTTAAATCACGGCGTCGTCAGCACATAGCAGAATATTGCCAGAACAGGTGCTAGGCAGGGCATTTAGGTACAGGCTAAAGAGTAGTGGGCCCAGGATAGAGCCCTGGGGAACCCCTGAGCAGATGGGACAGGTTTCTGAGAGCACCCCACTGATTTTGACATGCTGGGAGTGGGCTGATAGGTAGCTCGCACAACAGGAGAGGAGGCCAGCAAAGAAACCTGTATGGTTGAGGGCATTTAGTAGGAGTGGGTGGGAGACAGTGTCAAAGGTCTTAGAGAGGTCAATGTACACTGCCCCAACTAGGGAGCCATGGTCCAGGGAAGCATGTGGAAGTTGGAGAACTCCATTAAAGCTGTACCTGTACTGTGACCAGCACGGAAGTCATGCTGTTCTGGACACAGGATGTTATATTTTGCTAGATATTCTGTGAGTTGGGTGGCCACCACTTTTTTTTTTTTTAGGGGGGAAGAGAATGGAAACTGGCCGATAGTTGCTGGGGAGGCGGTCACCACCTTTGTGGATAGGTGTGACTGTTGCAGTTTTCCATGCTGTGGGGAACTGTCCCAGACAGAGGGATCGGTTCAGTAGTTCTGTAAGTGGGACCAGGACCTCGTCCAGGACCAGTCTGAGTATTTTTGGGTCTAGGGGTCGCTGCTAGGACTGGTGCCTTTTAGTGCTTTAAGCAGGAGTGGTTTGGCTTCCCAAATGGATACCTTGCATAGGTAGAACCAGGGCGCTGTGGATCTGAAGGTGGTGGGTTGTGAGTAGGGTCGAAAAAGTTACTCAGGAGGACAAGGCTAAGATCAATAAAGGAGGAGTAAAGGCAGTTGGCAATGTTGGTGGGGTCAGTGATGGTGGTGCCATTGACTGTAAGGTGTGCTGGGGGAGCGTGATTTCCCAGTTATTGCTTTTATATTGTCCCAAAGTTCGGGCACAGCCCATGAGGAGGTGAGGGTGGCCTGGTAATGGTTTGCCTTGGCTTTGTGGATGGCCCATGTGCACCTGTTCTGGGCAGTGTTATATGCCTGTCTGTCGGCAGCCCGACCAGTCTTGGTGGCAATATGCCAAAGGTTATCCCTGTCCTTGAGTAGTTGGAGTAGGGCAGGGGTGACCCAGGGTGCATTTGTGTTTTGGACGGTTCATGGTGAAGGGTGCAAAAGATCACAGGCCTTGGTAAAAGCTTGTGAGAATAGGTCGAGGGCAGTGTCAACGTTCATTGCCTGGCGGATGGGAGACCAGTAAATGTGAGTGAGGAACTGCCTGAGTTTTAGCAGTCCTCCTGGGTGAAGACCCCTCTGCAGTGGTTTTGGCTACGAGTTTGGGGTGGGGTAGACCAGAGGAATAGGAGAGGAGTGGTCGCTCAAGGAATCTGGGAGGACTTGAATATCTTGAACCTTTTGGGGTTGGTTTGAGACAATGACGTCTAGGAAGTACTTGTCCCTGACATTTGGTTACATCTGGTGGGTTGTGTGACAAGTTGGGTCAGGTCCAATGTAGCGAAAGTGTCTCTTATCGGTGAGGCAGTGGGACTGAGCCAGTTTACATTGAGGTCTCCTACTAGGACTTGTGCTTTATGGGGGAGGGAGGAGAGTATTGGTGAGAGATGATATTGCGGGTTCTGGTTCCTTGGGGATATAGGAGACTGTGAGATAGAGGGGCTCTTGGATAGGTCTGGGGTGAGTTTGAGGGTGAGGGCCTGGGCACCATCAGCAAGCTTGGGGGTTGGGAGGGCGTGGGCTATGATGGTGTCATGAGCATAGGACACACAACCGCCTCCATGTTTACCTACTCGATCCTCGTGAAATAGGGTGTAGCCTGGGAGGGGAGACAAAGGGGTCAGGGTGGACTTCCGTTAGCCAGGTTTCTACTAGGGCTAAGATGTCTGGTTGGTGTGATATAACTCAGCACTGAGCGGCAGCAAATTTTTAAGTAGGCTGCATCGTTCATGGAGGCAATCCGAGTCCATTGGACTTAGTTGGTGGATTGGCTGGGGCAGGGCCTGGGTTTGGGTGGCTATTACCAGAGAAGTAGTAGTATGACTAAGGCTCTAGCCCTAGGGTGGCAGTTTGTTAGTTTCTTGTGGGTACATTGATGGGCTGGGCGGGCAGTGGCTGAACAGAGAATGGGCAGGGTTTGGAGGGTCTGGAAGATGCAGAGGTGGTGGAGTCAGGGAGAGCCAGGGTCAGAGATGGGGTTGGGGACAACGGGGATGGATGCAGGGGTCAGGGTGCATTGACATGGTGGTGGGTGGTGGGCTACAGTGGTAAGGTATGTGGGTACCATAGACCATGGGCAGGGGCTGAGGTCTGGCTGGTGGGAGGTAGGTTCCAGGAGTGTAAGAAGATGATGCATATGAGGTGAAATTTAGTACTCATGATGCCAGGTAGCCTTGGAGTTAGGGCACAGTGGCTGAGAGGGGAGCCAAAGCTTTAAGAGCTGTAGAACTGAAGTCAAAATTGCCTTGGCTTGCTGGCTTGGTAAATAGAGCTGCTGACTTTGGTCTCAAAGATGCTGGGTTTGAGACCTGGGAAGGACAGTAGTAGCTTGCCGTCCCTGCCAGTTGCCTCCTCCAAAACCCTGTCTAACCTCTCCCCTGTGTTGGTGGTCTATACACCACCCCATATAAGGTAAAGGTACCATGTAATAACAGCTATTCAAAATGGGACCATCACAGTATGACAAATACAAAACAATGAAATTGAACCCAGTGACCAGCACTACAGCTAGTGCCAAACAGCAAAGTGTTTTACTATATTTTTGAGGGTGCTCACCACCACACTCCCCATTGTGGGGACTTGCCCCCACACCCAACTAAATTAACCAACTTCGGGGTGGACCAACTCAGGAATGGGAGAAACTCGGGGGCGTTTCCGGGGTGCAACTCTAGGAGGAATTAAAATGGGGTGAAAAGCCAATAGCGCCACTAGGGGACCCATCAAAAGAGGGAGCAGGAACAGAAACAAACCCTAACACAGGGGCAAACTCTACAGTATAAAACCAAACCAAAACCACAATCAAAAATAGTGCCTGGAAATCAAAACCAGCTCAGCAGCACAACCAGCTCCTCACAGGTACTAGCTCTAACCACTACGCTGAGCCAGCAGCTCGGTTTGCAACCCACAGCAGCTGCATTATATCCCACATCTCTTTCCCCACAACCATATTCCTACCTAACTCATGCTGCTCCAGTCATGTACTCCTTCTGGAAGATTGCTCGAGTTGTGCGGTCCACAAAAGGGGACACCACTAACCTGGATAACTACCACCCTATTGCCATCCTCTCACCCTCTCTAAAATACTGGAGAAAATTGTTGCTACCCAGGTCTCGGATTACCTCTACTCCGTCAAACTCCTCATCCCTGACCAACAATGTTTCCAATGTGGGCACAGTACATCCACTGCTATCATACAATTTACAAATGATGTCAGACTCACTGAAGACAAAGGCTCTCTCACTGGGGCTAATTTTGTTGATCTTACAAAGCGTTTGATTTAGTTGACCACCCGCTGCTCTTATCAAAGTTGTCATCCTTAGGCTTCTCTACCTCCGTCACCACCTGGTTACAAAATTATCTTTTCAGGCCCTCTGCTCCCACAGTGCCAACCTCGAGCACAGTATTGTGCACAGCTAACAGAACAGGGTAACCCTCCTGTGTCTGTTTTGTGGGTCGAATCATCTTTGGTCTCAAGTTCTGGAGGATTCAAACTGTGAACCTTATACTAGCATACCCAAATGTACAGGCTCAGATAATTCTGCTCTTGGGGAATGCCAGATATCTTTCACCAAGGGCACCTAGCCAGGTATACAAAATGAACCCTTAAAAACTCTATGAAAGACCTTAGGACAATTCTTACCTTTTCCCAGTTTGGTATTACCATCAAACTTTGAACAGTTTAGTCAGCCTTAACCGTCTGTAACTCACATGCAAAAGAAAGAACTTTGAAGGCACCAGGCAGTCTCTTTAAATATAAGAGGTTTACTTAGAAAATGGATAAAATAGGTAAAATGTACACACAGAACTATATATCACAAAGCATACAATCACAAAAAAAAACAAAGGAAAAAGTGCAAACAAGCTCCTACCACAATACAATTTAGACTTTCCTATCTAATGTATTACCTTCTAAAACAGTGCTTAGAGTAGATGTTGTTGTTTCAGAGTCCAACAGGAATGTGTCTAAGTGGTAATACAGAATACAGTTAAACTGTCTCTAAACCTGCCCCTTCCATGTTGTCACCTAGCATCTCACTGTAAAATATAAAATTAATACACATAGGATGTCCCATCACTCAGAGGGTATATTAAATAAGGTGACATCAGCAAAACTCATTTCCCATATGATCCTTTGATCTTGAGTGGTTTCCTGCTCCTCTTTGATCTTTGTGCAATCCCTAGTTCCACACTTCAAAGGCAAGAGGTCATAAATGCAACTCCTCTGAAACATCATAAAGTTTATGATCCCTCCTTGCAGCTGGTCAGCTACAATTAAGCCAAATAAACAGGAGACCCTTAATTATGTCTCTCTAGTCTTTATCTCCTGGCTTTCAGGTTAACATAGATCCTAAACAAGGCTATAAAATGTGAGTTTATCACAGAGATGTGCTGTTTAACATATCCTGTCCTTTGAACTGAAACCTCGGGGTATCCCAGGAGCACAGGATGTCTCAGAAGAGACACTCAATAACACATTTTATATTACAAAATCATAGAGCAACCAGAAACAGCTGTCCAAGTGGTCACATTCCAGTCATGCACTCCTCTGGAAGATTGCTCGAGTTGTGCCGGTCCACAAAAGAGGAACATCACTAACCTGGATAACTACCGCCCTATTGCCATCCTCTCCACCCTCTCTAAAATACTGGAGAAAATTGTTGCTGCCCAGGTCTCGGATTACCTCTACTCTGTCAAACTCCTCACCCCTGACCAACATGGTTTCCTGCGTGGGCACAGTACATCCACTGCTTTCATACAGTTTACAAATGATGTCAGACTCACTATAGACAAAGGCTCTCTCATTGGGGCTAATTTTGTTGATCTTACAAAAGCGTTTGCTTTAGTTGACCACCGCTGCTCCTATCAAAGTTGTCATCCTTAGGCTTCTCTGCCTCCGTCACTGCCTGGTTCCAAAATTATCTTTTGAAGCATCAACAGTTTGTCCAGATTGGAGATGCTAAGTCTCCTCTACTCCTACTTGGATCGGAGTACCCTAGGGTTCGATTCTTGGTCCACTCCTGTTTCACGGTCTTCATAAACAACATCCACGCTCACTGGTGCTTGCTCAGGTCTGCTGTATGCAGACAATCTTATTCTTTACTCATCCTCCCCAAACCTCTCAGATAGCAACCTGAATCTCAATAGTAACTTCAGTGCCTTTCAGAGCTAGCTATTGCAAAATAAGCTTGTCTTAAATAAAATAAAATGGTGACTATGCTCTTGGTTCAGGTTCAAAAATTCGGTCCTCGCCCAACTAATATGTATCAGGCGCGATGGCTCTCCCTTAACACAGTTACCTCTCTTAAATACCTAGGAGTAACTCTTGATCCTGCCTTGGATTTTGAACTGCACCTAGCCTCAGGCATTAAATCCGTCAATATTCAACTTGGACTGGCATATAAGGTAAGACAACCCTAACATCCACGGCGAGGATGGCCACTGCACAGGGATTCTGAGACTCAAATTGGCGTATGGGTTAATAGCCTTTCCGGCAACTACTGGAGGGCTCCGACAAAAGTGGGATGTCTGCTACAACAGCATTTGCCATTTTGCTCTGTCTTTACCCAAACTTACTCACGATGCACACTATACTCCAGTCTGGGATGGTTTACCCCCTCAGCCTTCCGTCAATTTACCTCCTCCTTTTTATAAAGAATATAATCTCTTCCCAGATACCTGACAAATTAGCTCTACTGCTCAAACCTGTGACCTCTGCCTACCCACTGAGATCGGCTGACAAATCCCTTCTTGTCTAACCCAGATGTAAAACCAAAATGGGGAGAATGCTTTCTCTAGCTGGGCCCCTAAATTATGGAACTCCCTTCCACTGAATCTAAGAATCTCCCCTTCTCCACAAAGCTTCAAACAGGAGCTGGCTCTTCTAAGCTCTGAACTCTGCTCCTGTTCTCTATCCACCCACTCCTGTACTGGTTCCTCCCTAGTTGCCTACCAGATCCTACCTCTACTACTCTCAAACCTGCCTGAACATCTTGCTATTTCCTCTCCTCTAGCACTTACTCACTAGTTGTATGACTTATGACTGTTAGTTATTTGCACTTATATTCCTGTGTTGTTGCTATATATAGATTCCTGCAAATGTACTGTCACTGCTGAAACTTTTGTATAAGTGTACTATGTCTGACTTCTACTTGTTCCCATGATGTTTTCTTGTATCTACTATTGTCTACATACCCTTTGTTGTAATCTCTCGGGTGCATACCTGAAAATAGGCAGCTATGCTCTAGTGTACCTACCAGTTAACAAAAACAAAATATATAAATTGCAAAGCAAGAGCATAGCAAGATGCAAATGTTATATAATAAGATTGCACATTTACGTCACTATGTCCCACCTGAGGCGCTATCACTCTCTGTAAAATACTAGCCTCCCTAAACTGGCCATCCCTTAGCCACCGACTACAGTACCCACTTCAGTGCAGTGACTACAAATTAATTAATAACCACCCACGGAAAGCCTTGTTGGCCTTCTGGCTCCCAAGCATTCAGGTAGACAGCTCCGTGCCTCTGACAAGAACCTTCTGGAGGAACCCAGGGTAAGGACTATGGCTGGCAGCAAATCCTTCACCCATACTGCACCTGTACTGTGGAATAGCTCCCTTCCACTTGCTGGAAGCTAGCTCCTGGGAGCCTTCCATAAAGGGCTCCAAAAGCACCTGCCGGACAACAGCAAATGCTCATGCACTTGAACAGAAGCAGACTAAGGTAACTCTAGCCCACCCCAAATATAATCGTTCCTGCAGGATGCTCTTCAACATTTGAAGCAAAAATCCCAAGTGTCTTGTTATGTTGTCAGCTAGTGACCTGTACTAATTCCCCTAGGTTAGAAGCCTAGTCCTAACATGACTGTGAAATGAACTAAAACAAGGCGCTGCGTCAGCATGTGGTCTAAAAGCAAAACAAAATGGTTATATTAAATGCGCGCTGAAAGTAGAAAATAAAGTTAAAGTGGAAGAACTGCCTACTGGTGATTTATGATTCCTAGATGTGCAATGTCTTGAGTGTAAACAAGCGTGTTATGTTCTCTTATGTACTATACTTTGTAAAATGTGTTGACTGTATGTAACTAATTCCAGGTTACCCTGAAAAGGGACCTTGGGGCCCAGTGAGCCTACCAGGTTATCAAAACTGAATAAATTAAATAAATAAATATTCCTCACTCTTTTCCACCCTTGCTCCTTTCACCCTTTTGCTTTTATACATAACTAGCTCTTCTGTCAGGCACTCAAATTGAGTCACTTAATTTGAGTCGCCCATATCATGTGTCACTGTGGGTAAAGGCCCTGACCCTGTCTCTAATCCATCCCAAAGAACTTGCAGCCCTTCATTGTCCCCATTGTGTCCTTGTATCTCTGTGGCCTTTATATCTTTCCTTACATATAAAACCACCCTTTCCTCCCCACTTGGCTCTCCACTTATTTTGTCCCTCCTTGTCCCTGCTTTGCCTCCCATTCTGATTCATCCTTCACCTTTTCCTTGTCCATGGGACTGTTCTCCCTTTTTCATCCTCCTCTGCCCACCCTCCTGGAATTTTCTCTCAGTCTTAGAACCACCTACCAACCCTCTATCCCTTCCTCCCTTGTCCCTATCCCTCTCTATCCTGAGTTCATTTCCCTGGACTTCTCCTCTCTGCTGCTCCATCTTTTGGGAGGGGATTCACTGCCTCCCTCATTTTCTCTGCCTCCCGTTTGGTTAGTTTAAATGCCTGTCAAATTAGCATTTAAACCTTCCACCAAGTGCCATTACCCTCCTTAACGGATGAAGGCCATCTCTTATGTACAGGCGTTCATCCCCCAGGTATAAGCCATCACTGATATAGTCAAGCCCCTCTTCCTGCACCATGCCTTCATACAGTCATTGAAGACTCTGGTGCGGTATTCCTAGCCTTCCCTGCCCATCAGTGAAGGCCACCATGTAGAGCTACCTGCTTCATGCCTCCCCACTTCCTAAACCTATTCTGCATCACCCTGGTGCATCCCCTGCCAGGACATTAGTTCCCCAGGTAGACAGTGACATCCAGCTTCCCTCCTTCCCTGCTGCCTCACCGATCTTAGTTTGCTCTCCATCCTCCATGTTGAGGCTCCAGGTAGGCATCTCACCACCCTCTTTCCCATCTGTCCAGTTCTCTAAACTTCCCTCTAACAATTGAGTCCTTTACTATATGTTGCTTCCTCTTCCTCTGGGGTCCTCCCTCTGAGTACCCTCACATCCTCCCTGGCCACTACTATGGGTGCCTCCTTTTGGGACTCCCGTCTTACCAGAGTGGAAAAGAGTTGTGGAGTGGCACCACATGAGCATATAACAATAGTCGCTAAACTATTGAATACAATTAACAGTGAAACATGGAAAATGATAACTCTGGGCTTAACTATTTTTATTCGAAGATGCACCTCTCATTATTGATAGTTATTATATGGGATCTGTTGGATGGTTAAGTTGGTGGCAGACATGGATTTGAATCCTATGATTGGAATAGTCTTGTTTAAAATGCAATGCTTCAGTTCCAAGCCCCTTTGTAGACTTGACAGTAGGGGACCTTGCAACAAAAGTTTCAATTCTCCTGCTACAATGAGCCTCAACTGATTACTGAAAATACAAATTTCTTTATTTGTATGTGTTTTGAAATCAAAAAGCTTTTAATGGCTGGTCCAGTAGCTCAGCAGAAGTGCTATTGGCCTCCAAGTTGGTGACCTGGGTTCAAGAGCAGACTGGGGTTGCTGAGGGTCAGCTGTGGGGGAGAGATTGAGCATCCATGGGACTGCTCTCCTCTCCTTTCCTGGGAAGGTTTGCCACTATGCCATCGACTGCTACCAGGTGGCACCCTGGTGGTAGCATAGCATGGATGACGTGAAGGGGGAGGTAGAGCTGCCAGTTTCTGCATGGCATGTGTGCCTTCACATAGCACACGATGCCTGCACCACAGCCTGGGAAAAACAGGAAAAATGGCTTGTGGGCTTTATGAAGTATTCCCCACTTGCGTCCACTACCCAGGTACTAACTACTTTATATTTTGGAAGTAAAAAGGCGAAGTTTATTCCATTCTTTAAAACCTTTAAAGCTCCTGCAGGAGAGTGGAACAACATTGGGAATTCATTCACTTGCACCTGTGCCAGAGATGCACTGTGTTTAAAAATGTATTATTTTCAAAAGCATGGAATAAACATTTGCCTTTTACTCCAAAATGGAGTAAAGTAGTTAGTACCTGGGTAGTGGAGCAAGTGCGGGGACTTTTTCTGTTATTGTACTGTTATTTCCACAGATGCACTGCTATTCCAGGGTGATCTATTTGCACATAAAATCTATGAAGCATTGCCTGCCTTCCCTCAACCTGTACCATCACCTGAGGACACTGGCCCCCTGCTAGATGTGTGTTTCTGGGGGTCTTTCCTTGGCCCCACCATGGGTGTAATCTGTGGGGAATTCTCCAAGTCCAGTACATCCTCCAGAGAGGTGATCACCTGTTGTGGTAGGCAGGAACAGGACTGATAGCCCACTCGTTTAGTCCTGGGGATACAAACCTTCATGGAGGGAAAATAAAAACTTTTAAAGCCGAGTGATCAATAAAACTTGAAACTTGAAAACTTGGATCTTGATTACTGTAAAACTAAAAACAAGAATGTTTTATGATGTGATCTGGAGAACAGCCTTCTTTTTGCATAATGGGTGGGCCATATTTATTAGTCCATCCTTAATCATGGAAGTAGAGTCAAAACTACTGAGGGGATATGTTGTGGGTAGATTTCCAATAAAACTGGTTTGTGTGTGTGTGTGTGTGTGTGTGTGTGTGTGTGTGTATGGGGGTGGAGATAGGTTTCCCTTGTTTGTAGAGTCTGTTGTTTGTGCTGTACCCACTGAATGCTCCATTATAAGGACAGAGTCAAGTTTCCTTTATTTTTTTTCTTCTGTCAGGTACCACGACAAGCAGTGGTAGAAGAGTGTACCAAAGAGGCAGGTCAGAATTGCATAGAAGACCTCAGCCCGGGACACTGTTCAATGTCTGACCTTCAGCTGCCAAAGGTGAGGGGTCGGTCCTAACCCTCACCCCTGGCTCCACCACCTATGATGACAAGGGAGACTCTTTGTCATCTGCTCCATACTAGTTTAAGCAAATAAACACAAGAAGACAACTTTTGTAGTACTCAAAAAATGCCATATTGGGTTTTATTGGGTTGGTTAGAAAAGACACACTTGCAGAGAAACAGATGTGGAAAGTTTGCTGTATATTGATAACCAATAGCTGGGTACAAGAAATCATAAGCTGTATTGAATTTTGATGATGATCTGTGAAAGAATATGGATAACATATAATAAAAGTTACATGCATTGTGAAAGTCCTCAATTCTTTGAAAATAATTGGAATCACAAAGGAGGTTTGAACCTTACAGTAGGTGCTAGTATGTGTTTTAGCAAAATCACACCAAACTCAATTAGAACATGCTACACTTTATATGTTGAGCAGGCAAAATGTATTCAGCATCACATCTTTCTCGGGGAGGAGGGTTGACAATTCTTTAACATAAAAATGTGCTGTTTGAGTGCTACACTAGTAAAGGGGCTCCAGAGGGCCAGTACATTAAGATAATTGGTAATCTCTATGGTAAAACATTATGTTTGCTGAAAACATGTGCTCCTCCCTATCCAGCCCCCACATACCACCTTCTCAATGCCCCAAGCACTGAACCCCAACCCACCAGTACCTTGCCAGTTGGTGTGTTGTTCTCCTTCCCATCCCCTCTGCTGAGTGTTGCCCTTTCAACTTGATCCTTCATCGAGACTGGCTCACAACCTCCCCCAGGAGGGTCAGGTACCTGCTCCTGTTCTAAGGTTGCAGAATGGTTTACATCATAATTGAAAGTATTTCTTTTTACCACCACTAGCCCTCAGTTACACTTGACCCTCAGTACTGTCCAGCCCCCTTAGCTATTCCATACTAATTACAGTCTCTAACTACACAGTATTCCCAATTCCCCTTCCCTGCTTGTTGTTACAACCTAACCTAGGTAAGGTGTTAGGTCACTCTGATACTTTTAGTCCATTTTTCACAGGTAGTACTATACTTTATTTTATTTATTTCAGTTTCAGATTACACGTTTTGAGCCGTAGGGCTCCTTTGCAAGGTTCAGGTCAGAGAACACAATACACAATACAGATTTTCTCCATACACAATATACACAGTACAATACAAGGGATAGAAAAAATGTTTCAGAGTTCATGAGGTAAGGTACAGGGTAAGAGAAAAAAAGAAAAATACAAGTGCAAGCATTTGACAAAACACTATATAGCAGTATCATTGCTGGGAGTAAGCCTTAGTGTTGCTAAGTGCATAGAAAGGAGCGTGGCGGCCAGTGGGCATAGTCTAATAGTAGGAGGGAGAGGTGAGTGGGGCAGGAGCAGTTAGTAGGAAGAGAGAAATCAAGCTAGGTTAGGGATGGCAAGTCAGGAAGCTTCAGTCCAGGAGGTGTTATTTGAGTGTGGGGGCAGTACAGGGGATAGGAGAGAGACACAGAAATTGTCAACCTTAATACACAGGTGTGACTTCATCAAGTACCAGCTAGGAACACTTTAAATACAATGAAGGTGTTTACAGGGCATTAGATATCTTGGGGCACATCTAAAATGGTGTAAGGAATTGCAGTGTGAGGAAGAAGGTTTAGTGGCCACCAGTTAGTCCACTGGCTCAGTTGTTGGAGCTCTGGAATGGTATTCCAGGAGTTTGGACTGCATTTCCTGCGAGGCTACATGAATTCTTTCTCACTACAGCATACATACTGAATGTCAAGTGGTAGCTAGCACTGTGTTAGTAAGAACGATTAAGAGGAGGTGATGGCAGTCTTCAAACAGGTGCCAGGAACAACTCTGATTGCACATCAACCCTCTTGGCCTCCATGAAACAGAACACGCTCTACTTTTCAAAGCTCATCTTAAAGCATTGTTTTCTCCTTTGCCTGTCCATCTGTGTCTTGCGTCTCTATCTCAGCTGGCATGTGCAATCAAAAGGTACACACACTACAGTTTAGTATCTTTATAAAATAATTTAATCAACATAAAAAATTGTATTTTCACACCAGATTACTCTGCAAAGTGTTTTGTCATGCATTGCATGACAGACACTATGAAAACAAAAATGAATTTATATTGCACATAAAACTTCTGAATATATCAAAATATGAGACATCTAGGCTGACCTAGTGGCGTAGAGGCTAACGCCTCAGTGTGCCTTACCTGTCTCACACTGGCGTGCCGGATTCAGGAACAATCACAAAGTTATTTATTCAGGGTATCTCAGCAGCAATGCAACAGCTTGTTTCAGTGAGGTCCTGCTTCTACTCATTTCTGTAGCTGGGTGGATTGGGCACTGGGAAATTAAGGGACTAGCCCAAGGTCACACAGATGTATTTGGTTCTAGTGGGGTTTGAACCTGTGCTCTTCTGGTACCCAAGCTGGTGCTCTAAACGCTAGACCACACTGCCTTTTATGTTATATGTCAGGTACAGTATATATAGTTATGTATTTAATTTAAGCTAGGTAACTACTTGGAGAAAAAGGAATAAATAGTTCTGCCTGCTGCATTGGTGGGGAAAGAACCTGAACCAAACATTTTCTTTCTTTCCTGTTTTCATGTTTTGCTATGTTCTGGGGTTGTTAAGGTTTATTTTTAAAAATAACATTTTGGGTTTTAAAAAACTCTTTTCAGTGATGGGGTGGAATGATTAAGCAACAGATTTGTTATATCTTCAAATTCCCATTGGAAACACTTATCCTTTCCTCAGCCCCAGAACAGCAGGGGCTGGAGTGGCCAGAACATGGGATGCCCTCCAGCTTATAGTGTCTTTTGGGCTGTGCAGGAGGGGACCAAGAGTTTTGTAAATGCCAGTGGGAAAAAGGACATATGCTGGTGAGAAAATATTTGGGGACAAGTCCATGCTGGGTCCCACCAAACACCTGCTTTAGTGAAATGGGCTATTGTAGCCTAATAATCAGACTACTGAGCAGTGAACCTGGGGACACAGGTTAGAATCAACCAACCAGCGTAAATCAGTGTCTGACCTTAAAGGGAAATGTTCACCTGTAATCGTGCCCCACCTCAGTTTGAGCAGGACCCAGTTAGCGTTTCACAAAAAGTAATCATTTTTCTATTTATAGTGTCTTTATTAATTTAGCTTTTATCTGGTTGATCCTGCCATCTGCTCTGCTGGCATTTTGACTCAACGATGCCCTAATGGTACACCCAACTTCCCAAGGCTGTTCTGAGAATGATGTATGAGTGGGAGAACAGCAGCAGGAACATTCACAGTGGTTCTGTATAGATGGAGTTATTAATAGCTCCGGTTTGCAATTAACATGTCCTTGTGTGCTGTGCCAAGAGCAGGTATAGACTGGCAGTGACTACCAGTCTATACCTAGTCTAAATACTGCTCCAGAACATGTCGTTGCAAACCGAACTAATATATAGCGCCATCTATACAGACCCACCTGTGCACACTCCTGAGGCTGCCCAGCTCTTATATGTCATTCTTGGGACAGCTGTGGAGGTTGTGGGTGCTCTGCTTAGGGGCATGGAGTCAAAAGCAGTGGGCAGTGGGAGGATGGCATCAACCAGATAACAAGCATTGTCCAATACCAAATATTTGCTTGCTGGTATTAGCATTGGAAGTGCAGGAGATTAGACAGATGCAGAATACGAATGGCAGTGAAGTATTGAACTACGCATAAGCCCCATCTCCACCCTGCAGAGATGGACAGGCATTGGGGTATGCCTTTGGGTCTTCACTTGCTCGCTCACACCATTTCACCTCACCCTATTCTGCAGACACTGACAAGTGTTGAGGTGTGCCCTGGGGTGTTTGGCTTTACAGTCACCCCATTCTATAAGGACATATGCTGAAATGGGTGCAGTATAGGAGAATGGGGTGAACTCTGGGGCTGAAAGAGTCAAGGCACACCTCGATGCCTGTCACTGGCTGCAGGATGGGGTGGAATGGCATGAGCATTATAGCCATCAATCCAAGGCACACCCCTGACGCCTGTCAGTCTGTACAGGGTGGGATGTTATGGTTAGAAACCAGAACGCCTGGCATTTGTTGGTATTTGCACTACAAATTTTCAAAATGCCCTTTTGTGACCCCCACCTCATGAAAGCATTTGGTACCTCTGCTCATGAACAGTGTCACTGTGATTTTGTTAATCTCCCCGAGCAGCTGATTTTCCTAGCGACCGCACCATTGTGCCACATATGTAAACTACATTTTGGGCAGGGTGTGAAAATGACAGCTGTACTGTTTGTAGGGAGGTGTGAAAAATGGCAATGCTGAAAATCTGGGTGAAAATATTAAAATTCTCTGAGTTATGAGCATACGTATAGACTGTGCAATGCACACTCGTAACAGTCATTTTTGTACATTTTTCACCAAATTTGCAGCATAGGCTTTTTGGTAGCCCACCTCATGAACAGTAGCACTGTCATGTCATTACTTAGTCCAGAAAGGTGATTCAGTGCAGTGACCGCGAATCACCTTTCAGGACCGAATAATGACATGACAGTGACTGAATGCATGAGGTGGGGTCCCAAGAACCCCATGTTGGAAAATGTGGTGCCAAAATTTGCAAAATGTCCGAGATATCCACCTAGGTTAAAAAAAAATATGCCATTATACAGCTTACAGGCATTTTTTAGTCAGCAGTCAGCTTTGAAGAATGCAGACGTGTTCCTGGTCCACGAAGAGCATCGCGCCATGCTCCAGCCGGTAAGTATAGAGGTGAGGGTGAGGATACAGGGTGCTCAGAGGGTCGGTGCAAGCTGCGAGAAGGGACCCGATGGTAAGGACTGTTTCCTTTGTTTCAGGTAACAAAAAATAAAAAATCACTGTGAACCATTTTCTGTTTTTTTAGGTTTTGGCCACACTGGGGTGGGCTCCCAGTGTGGCACTCAATCGGGTGGGTGGCACCAGGAAAATGCCAATGTGATGGGGGGTTAACAAAGAAACAGCCCAACATGCTAACAAAATTGCTGCTCTTTTCATAATAAGTCTTTGCCTGGCAATTAACTTCTGCAACCTCATCTCATTAAGAAGCATCCTGTTTCTCACAAAATGCAACAGAACTTTGTCAATTTCTTTGCAGGTGCAACAAAATAGAATATGGTGTCTCAGAACTAACCTCCTTTTGACAACTCTGCAAAAATGTTTGTGGAGGTCAAACAGCATCTCACAGTTAACCACCTAAGTTCCAAATAGCTTTTTGCAATCATTTCAATATAGCGGTATACATGTTTAAACCAAAGAGTTCCAGTTTCACATAAAGATTCACATATATTTTATAACCCGCAGATATGCAAGGGGAAAGAAAAGATAGGAAAGCAAGAAACAGCAAGTGAAAGCAGGGAGATAGTGGGAGAGGAGAAGTGTGAGACCTTCAAAGTGATCAGTTCCTACATCTCACAAGAAAATTTGTCTGCACAGTCAGACAGACAAGAGACAAGAAAAGGAGAGGATAGAACAGTACTTTGCATTCAACTCTTTCTGTATAACAAATGGGACAGGGCCTTATTCAACCCTGTTACATGCTTTGTACTATCGCATTACTGTTCTGAAAATGGGGCCCAATTTAGTCTATATTTCATCTACCTACCTTCTTGTACTTTATTACTTGTGAAATTTTCACAAAAATGAGGTTTCATGATTTATTTATTTATACTTACATACAGTATAAAAACATATTAGGTCATCACATACAACCCCATGTAACTTGCTTTAAAAACATGTATACTAATGCAGCATAAAACCTTAAGATTCATACAGTAATAGATTATTAGTCATTGTACAAAATTCTATGACAGTTGCATTTTCATATAGGCCTAATGAGCAAAGGAAGCCATTGCAAAAATATGTTTAGTACAGTCAGAAAAAGCATACATTCAATAATCTTTTCTGTCTCCTCGCATTCTCCTAACTTCCCCAAATGGATGTTAACCATGTATTTCTTTCTCATTGCAACCTTGGGCAATCAAAAATCAAGTGCTGGACTGTCAATCTAGGGGACAATCAATTAAGTGGTGGTCATTCTGCACCGTGACAACTCACTCTGGGCTATGCGCTCAGTGTCAATTGCCTCCCTAGAACAATTCATCCCGATTCATGCCCCCAAGTTTTTTTTCTAGTATATCTATGTTTGGGGTGAATTTTCAGATGACTGTTTGTTCAAGGGTATAGTTTATGCCAGAGCTCACGGGACGGAGCAACGTGTCATGAACTAGATTGACCAGTGCAAATTTTCATGTAGTCGTTAATCTAATGTTACCATTGCTTTTGCAGAAATGGATGACATTATGATACTTCTCCCATTTATGACCCTCATTAGCTCCTTCTACACATTCCAGCCTAACCCTACAAAAGGCTGATCTGTGAGATTCTGTCTCACAACATTTCGAACTCTTTCATCCTTCCTAAATTGTTAATACTTCTGAAAGATTTTAGCGTTGGAAATATCTATGGTGTTTTAAATTCCCCTTGGAAAAAAACCTGTTAAACAGTGGGTAGTCTGTCTTGCCCTGATGATAAAAATATTTTTCCAGTATATCAGTGCCCTGATTGTAGCCTGCAGAGATACAGATGGAATATATAGTTCTCTTGGAGGGCTGTTGGTATATCACCTAAAGAATAAGAACCTGCTAGAAAAAGGCATTTGGACTGTTTCTAAATCCTAGTCCATTTGCTGAACACCCATACCTCACCACCATACAATATCTTTCAGACTTTGGTATCAAAACACGTTTCAGGGTTACCTCTGAATTTCCTACGAAAGCCTTGCCAAAATGGATCAGGCTTATAGAAGACAGAGGCTTTTTTTAACTTTATTAATATGTTTGTTCCATGAAATTGAGGTATCCAGGGTAATTCCTAAGTACTGATCTTTCTGAGAGTCTTCGATACAGAGGTCACCAAATTTCCAAGATGAAGTTTGCAACTTCCTTTTCCAAGTGTGATAATATTGGACTTCTCCAACTTTTCATTTTAATCTAGTTAATCTGAATGTTGTACAGTTTTCAACATGGCACATTTGTCCTAATGTGGTCATTGAGCATATTACAGTGTCATCTGCATACATCAATAATGGTACGCTAGAATCACCACTTTTAGGACAGTATCTATATTCATCTGCTGTTGCTGCACATATGCAAGTGGCACCATAGACCTCTGCTTCTGACAGCATAGTTCCTTTCTTCAGCAGCTGGGTGCTGTGTGACAAGTCAAGGTAAGTAACATTAAAAACAAACGAACAATTGCAGAGATCTGTTTTCATATTAACAGAAAAATGCAGATTTCTTGGTCAATGTTACACTAAAGTTCTCAGTGGTGTCGGAGCGGTTTGAAAAGTGGTAGGACCAAGGACGTAAGGGGTAAATTTTCCCTATTAAATATATTACCATGACAGCAAAACTGATAGGGCCACTTATGAAAGTGGTAGTGCCCCCGTTCTGGCACCTATGAAAGTTCTCATTTGAAGTTGCAGTAGCAAAATTAATCATCTAGTATCAGATGCAAAATTTGACACTCACAAGTAAAAAGTACTTGCAAGACTTTTGTTCCAATTTGGCCTTTTGCAGGGTTGTTTCCACGAGGTAAGGGCTTCAGAATTTTTTTCTACATGTTGTGGACTATGCATTGTTATATAATTTAAGTCTGCAACTTGTGAAGAATGTCTAAAACATTGTAGATTTTTTTATGCATTTTCAAAACATTCAGATGTGATCACAGGTTTGTCCCTCCCTAGTCACAAGCTGAGGATTCTGCTTTCACTTGTACAGTAGAAAAGCAGCAGAAGAAGATGAAGTGACACGGAATGCTGTAATCATACAAATGTAATGTCTATCGTAATGCAGAATAAGAATGGAAAAGGCAAGAAATATCTGAATTATAAGTTGAACTGTGCATACATTATGTACAGTTAATGGGTGACCTCTGTGTCGACCTGATTTCAGCCACTGCTTAATTGCCTCGCACACCCAACATCACACCTAAGAAGTTTAACACAACTGAGGATCATACGCTATATAGCCACACCCTGCCCTCCCAGAAAAGAAAACATAGAAAAAGGGAGCATGAGCTACAAGCGGAAAGCATCAGTTGCCTAGCAGAAGAAAACACTTCAGCTCCCAACAGTAAAACATGAAAACACTTACTGGGTTTTCTCCACAACCACTCCTTTATTCTCTTTCAGATCACACTTTCAGAACACACATTAGCAGTCGTCACTGTGAACTGACAGAAATCAGAACTACATACTGGAGAAAAAACAAGAGAATACAAAGTTAAATATGGCTTACAAATGTGTATGAGTCTGCATGTAAATGGCAAGTGATATCAGAATAAAACACTTGACCTTCGGTCTCATGGTTTATGGGGTATCACATAGCTTGAGTCATGCGATAATAAAAACTCTTTATAACCATACATTATTTTCTATATAATAACTGTCTCTCGTTTTTCCCTAAAGAAACCAGTTTATAATTTGCCATTATAAAGAGCATTTATAATGGCAAACATGCCTGTTTCCTTACTACTATCCATGCACCTGCCGCCCGTTGTTCCCTCTGTCATTGCTGGATGCCATGGCTTACCATCGGACACTACACGCCACTCAGACTCGGGTAAGTCCATTGAAAAAAGTTACTGAGCTAAAAATACTGAAACTGGGCTACTTAAAAACTGGGAAAAAGATAAACTAAACATTTCTTTCAGTGGTTCCTCCGACCACGGACCCGATAAAACCTGACTGGACAGCGGCTGCAAGAGACATCTTGTCTTATATAATTGCTGTGGTGAAAAAACAATACACAGCAATTATATAAAATAAAACATGGGGTTGTGCATAAAACTCTAATTTTACACACACCCTCCATGTTGGATGCTTAAATAAAGCCCTTGAACTTCCCTCTTAGGGTTCATGTAGCATCCAATACCTTGGGTGTTTGTAAAATTCTCTTTAAGCACACAACCCATGTATTATTCTATATTTCTCAAAGTTTTTCCTGTGATGTCAGAGGGTCTTTAAGTTTCAGTAACTAAATTATCTCAGCCAAGTTGTTAAAGTCTTAAAAGAAATTGCTGTCCTTATTCTAATGGAGCCATTTGAACTGTATATAGGGGTGGTCCCTATGGACTGGAGAACAGTGGATATGGTCCCTCTGCAGAAGAGTGGAAGAGAAGATGGGTCAGGGAATTATAGACCAGTTAGCCTAATTCTATAATGGGAAAGGTAATGCAATTCATACTGAGGGAGGAGCTAGTGGACTTCCTGAGGGAAATGGGCTAGAGACCCTGGGTAGCACAGGTTCAACTTGGGAGGCCTTGCCAGAATAATCCAGTTGACGTCTTTGACTGGTGACTATGGTGGCTGATAAGGGCAGGCAGTTGATATAGTATATTTAGATTTCAGCAAAGCCTTTGACTCAGCTACCCACAAAAGACTGGTCAGAAGCTAAGGGTCTTAGGGGTGGAGGAGCGATTAGTGGCTTTGGTGAAAAGCTGGCGGCCGGAAGATTGCAGATTGTCATAATAAATGGAGCGTTCTCATAAATAAGGAGGTCACAAGTCGTACCAAAGGATCAATGGCGGGCTTGTCCTTTTCAGTGTGATCATTTGCATATGGGGAAGGTATTAAGGGTAAGGTCTGCCTATTCACAGATGACACAAAAATCTGCACAGAGATTGACACTGAAGATGGGATAAGGGAACTCAGGGAGGATCTGGGCTGGTTGAAGAACTGGTCAAAGATCTGCCAGCTGTCCTTCAATGCAAAGAAATGTAAGGTGATGCACATTGGGAAAAGGAACCCAGGAGTGCAGTACAAAATAGAGGTGCTGGTGCTGCAAAGCACCATGGAGGAAAAGGAGCTGGGGTCATGATAGCACAGAGCCTGATATGCACAACACACTGTAACAGAGCTGTGAGAAAGGCAAACAGGATGCTGGGATTATAGGAAGGGGATAAATGTAGGTCGGGATGTGATCCTCCACTGCTACAGGTCAAATCAGGAAGCAGTTTCAAGCCAGGATGGGACAGGCATATGGGCAGAGAAGGGGAACAGATATTAAGGGATGGAGCGAGCCACTAGGGACAGTGCAGAGCAGTTAGGTAGGGTGGGCAGACTGGATGGGCCGGCAGGCCTTTTCCTGCCGTTGTTGTCTGTGCTTGTATGTAACATACAGGAAATTTATGGTGAGCCCCTCATGCTCTAGATCCACTTGGGCTAGCAAAGGTTACAGCATAGGATGTATTACACCTCTCAATGCGAGGTGGCATCTCTCCACTGTGTGAATGTTCCGTTGTGAAGGGTGTGAGGCAGATCTGCTTCTCCTTCTCGCCTCTGCCACCCCACCCGTCATATTGAGGTATTAGTCTCTAATGCTTTCTGATGTCACATGCTGAGGCACAAAGGGTGGAGGGCTCACTTCTTTCTCCTCAGTGACCTGGACTCTTTCCTCCCAGCTCAGCACAGGAGGCACCTATGAAGGTGGAAGCCATGTGGGAGATGGCTGGTGATGAGAGGTGGGCCTTTGAATTGAGGGAGCAAGGCTGCAAGGAATCAGGGGATGCTCAGGTAGAAGGAAGACCACAAAGGGAGGAGGGTGAGGAGGGATATAAGGAGAGAAAATACCAAGAAACAGTACATAGGTTTTATCCCTACCTCTCTAGTCCTTTCCTCACTCTGGGCTCATTTAATATTTTCTTCACTCCTACCATTACCACCTGGTCCCCTAGAGGCAGGAGTGGCCGACACAATTCTTAGGTGGATCATGCTCCTGCATTTACATTGGAATATTCTGAAAATCCTGTCCTTTATCTTTTGAATATACTGCAGTGCATGCAGCCTTCTAGTATTCAGACCAGTATTTAACTGAAGCTCATTATGTAGCCCAAATTACTGCTGCTGGCCTTTAGGTCAGGTCAACACCCTGGACAGTAATATGAGCCAGAACAATTCTGTTGAGGTTTTATGTCATGTCCTTTCATTTGCAACCCTAGGGAAGAATATTTTCCTGTAGTATCCTACATACACTGTCATTTCTAATTGACAACATCTATAGTATGCATGTTTAATGCCCTCTTATAGATGCTTAGAAACATAGATCAAGTGTAATGAGACAAGAAGGGACGGGAGGCACCTGATAAGCTACATTTCTGAATATTGAATGTAGTCTACAGTGTAATAAAGTCCCTATCCTTTCAATGTAACCTTTCTGCCAGCTGCCTACTTATTTGTTATTTGTAAAGGGACTGCCTACTTTATATCACATTACTTATGAGAAGGATTGCCAATCCCAGTGTAAGACCTAAATGTTACAACTGAAAAATAAGCAGCTAGCTAGCAGCATAGGAGGCTTTTGCAGCATACTGTATTGCCCTGTGTCCAACCCTTCTGACACATACCTGGACAATCTGCAATACCACGGAAGCAGTGGAAGACTCTTTGTAAATACTATGTGACAGCAGATACAGTACTGCACAGGAAATTCCATCCAAGAGAAAAAGGCTGTATATTAGTGGCTCAGCAGGTTGCATGCTCGCCTCTGAGGCCAGAAGACTGGAAGGTTGTGGGTTTTAACCCTACACCAGGAACTTGGAATAAAACCTAATATCGACACTATAGTGCAGCATGAGTTGGGTGCTTCACTCCTGAGGTGCTGTCTCTCTTTGATGAGATGTTAAACCGAGGTCCCATCTGCTTGCTCTTATGGTTGATCAGGTGAAGGATGGATAGATAGATCGATAGATACATAGATAGATGCTTTATTTATATAGCACCCCTTCCGGAGGCTTAGGCGCTTAGCAAAACATTTAAAACATCAAGCAGCACAAAATTCCAATAACACAATGCAGAGTATAAATATAAAACCAACAATCTCTATCTGTCTCGCCGAGGAAGTGGTTTCCCGTAGTACAGTAGGCAGCTTTAAGAGGGTTGGGACAGGGTGGGGGAGTTATGATGATGAGGAGTGGGGAGGGTGGGGCAGCTGTGAGATGAGGGCTAGCTGCACAATTAAGCTGACTCGATAGACAGTGAAGGCCTGCTTCTGCTGGCATGTTCGTATGTGTCTATAGCTTAAAAGCGACAGTCAGTGCATTACTAAGCCTTCCTTTATTATGTATTATGTAGATCATTGGCTTGATTAAATAAAAACATTTTCAGCCCTTTTTAAAGGTTTCCACTGAGGGTGCCTCCCTCAGATGCCTTGGCAGTGAGTTCCCCAGGGCGGTGTGGCAGCGGAGAATGCACGGTCCCCAGAATGCTGTAGCCTAGCCCTGGGAACTTCCAGAAGGCAAACCTTGAAGGAATGGAGAGCGCAAGTTGGGCAGTGTGGAACCAGGAGGTCTTGTAGGTAGTCCAGTCCCCATCCATGCAGGACTTTATAGGTCAGTAATCTGACCTTGGAGGCAATCCTCCACTTTACTGGCAGTCAGTGCAGCTCACAGAGGACAGGCATAATATGATCAGATCTTAAAGTGCAGTCAACAATCCAGGCGCTGCATTCTGCACCAGTTGCAGATGGCAGAGGTTGTCTTCAGATAGTCCCAGGTACAGAGCATTGCAGTAGTCCAACCTGGACATGACAAAGACATGTACCAGAATGGTAAGGTCTTTGGTTGGTATCAGGGCCTGGATCCGGGCAATGTTCCTCAGATGGTAAAAACACTTTGGATGATGGCCGACACCTGAGCCTCAAGTGTCAGACCATTGACAAGTACCACACCCAGATCCCTGACCGAACAGAAGGGGTCAATGGAATGCCTCCCAGTATCAAACCAGGTACATTCCCAGATCCCCTCCATCCCGTCAATGACCTAGATCCACCACCAGTACCTCTGTCTTGTCTGGGTTGAGTCGTAGCCAGTT
Organism: Neoceratodus forsteri; assembly: GCA_016271365.2. NCBI lineage: Eukaryota > Metazoa > Chordata > Ceratodontiformes > Ceratodontidae > Neoceratodus > Neoceratodus forsteri. The sequence continues at coordinate 277,048,826 of CM057451.1, forward strand.
TTGAGTCATCCAGTTCTGGATCTCCTCCATGCAGGTGTTAAACACAGAGGCCGCCATCTGGTTTCCAGGTGCACAGGACAGGTATAGCTGGGTGTCATCAGCATAGCAATGAAAACCCAGCCCATACCACCTGATAACATCTAATGGTAGCATATACACCATGAACAAGAGAGTGACAGGACTGACCCTGCGGGACTCCACAGCATAGAGACATCAGGTTAGATGATAAAGATCCCATGACATTTCTCAAAAGAGCAGGGTTTTTTATAAAAAGGCACAATTCAGAAAAGAAACAGAGAAGCATGAAATACAGTAATATAGTAGAAATGTCATCCAAACACAAAATCAATCAAGAAAGGATGGATAAGCAAAAAGAAAACTAGTAACCTAAAAAATGCAAGAAAAGAAAAACATCAAGAAAAAAAGAGACCTAAAAGAAAAGAAAATTTGCTTTTCCACTGAATTTATATGAAAAACATACCGGAGCAGAAAAAGGTATACCACTACAATATACTGTACAGGAGGATTTAATTAAAGAGATCAAGGACCTTGCCAAACACGATCAACAATATGTGGCCAAATGTGCCACATCTGAGGCTCTTTAAAAGTTCCCAAACCAGAATCAAAAACCTTTTTACAAATGCTGGCAACAGCAATATATAATAGTAATAAGGAGGTCCTGCTATCCTCCTGAGTGTGAGGTACTGCTGCGAATCATTCCATGATGTGATTTAATAGAGGAGAGGTCCTCGAACAAGATAGAATAGTTACCTACCATAATAGTAGACCTTTGAGAGAATCTCCTCCATTGAGCCACAGCTGTCCCTCTCCCCCCCCTTCACTGGTGATGCATGACTACTGCTTGCTGTTGCAAGCTGTTTCTCCTATGATGCCTCCAATAGCATGCATACTAGGGTATCCATATCTTCTTTTGTGTACTAGTGTGGTCCTTGTTACTTTCCTCCCCTGCTGGCCTAATGGCCTCAAGCTTGTCTACAGCGAATCTGGCACATGCTGGGAATGCCTATGTTATATAGGTGCGTTCCTCCGCAGCTCCCCTTAATATCCTCAGGTGTATGTCCTATGGCCCCATGGCTTTATCTACCTTCAGCTTTGTGAGTTCCTCCCAAACCTCTCTTCACTGTGAATGGACTGGTGTCCACTTTCCCACCCCTGATTGCCTCTGCTCCCCAACTGTGGTCCTTGACTCTCTCACTCCTCAGTGAATACTGAACAGAAGTATTTGTTCCGTATTTCTGCCTTGTCTAGATCCCCTTCCTTGCACTCTCCCTCCTCCCTTTGAGCCTCACAATCCCCGTTTTTCTTCTGTCTCTGATGTCGTATAGAATGTCTTGTCCCCTTTTTTTTCACAGTCCGTGCTAAACCCTCCTCTGTCTGTGCCTTGGCTTTCCTAACAGCCTTCCCCACCTCTCATAGACATTCAAGGTACACCTCCTGTCCTCCTCCTTTGGGTCTCCTTATACTTCCTGAAACTTGCTCTTTTGCCCTTACTTTGTCTCCACCTCTTTAGAAAACCATAGTGGTTTCTTTCTTCTTTTCCTTTGGTCACTGTCCTAATACATTGTTTAGTTACCTCCATAATGGCTCCTTTTAGTCTCCCCACTGTTCCTCCACACCCTCCGTTACCTCTACCTTCTCCAGGGCTGCTCTTAAACATCTACCCATTTCATTGAAATCTGTCCTCCTGAAATCTAATACATTTGTCCTTGTGTGGCTTAATTGACTCCCTGTCTCCATGTCAAACCACACCATGTGGTGTCATTGGATCCCAGCTGCCCTTCCACCTGGATTCTTTTGACTCTGTTCCCATTGGTCCATACCAGGTCTAGAATCGATTTGTCCCTGGTGGGCTCATGCACCAGCTGTTTAAATCCAACCCCTACAGGGATTCCAGGATGGCCATGCTTCTGACTGAAGCAGCTGCCTGGGTGGTCCAATCCACATCTGACATATTGAAATCTTCTATCAACAGGATTTCACCTTTAGCTTCATGTCGTGAATTTCCTCCACTAGTACCATGTCCACTTCCTCCCTCTGTGGCGGAGGTCTGTATATATAACCTTGCATGTATTGCTGTGCCATTTCTTGGTTCAAGGGTGACCCACATTGTCTTGGCCTCCCTTTGCCTTCCCTGTACATCTGGGTGGCCCCTTATGCCCTGACACCCGATGGTGAAACATGGAAAATGCCGCTACAGTGATAGTCGCTGTAATGGTCCGTTTCACGTGTTTTGCCTTTCCCCAAATGTCGACCTCCCGGGAACAACTCCAGCCTGGAGTTAGAATCCTAAAGTCCGGGGTGCGAGGCTGGCCCCACAGAAAACACTGGGGCTTGGGCGGCACAATACCTACGTTGGTATTGTGCCATCGCTGTGTGGGAGGTCACAGGATTACTGTCTACCTCACTTGGTGCTTCCTGCATTTCTGTAACATTTATGTCTTCTATGATGTACAGGGCCACTCCCTCCCTTTTTTACCTTCCTGTCCCTTCTAAACATTGTATAGCCTGGTACAGTGACATAAAGAGCTGTGATTAGCAGAATACCATGTTTCTGTTGTACTGCTATGTCCAGGTTTGCATCTGTCATCAAAGGCTTCCATGTCTGGAACCTTATTTCCCAGACTGCAGACATTTCTGAACATGACCTTCCATGTTTTACTCCCTGCTCTGCTCTGTTCCTCTTTTCTCTAGTTTGCCTCTTCCCAGCCCGGTATTCATGCTCATATGCTCTTGCCCCCATCCCCCATTATAAACATTTCCCTGCCTGCCCCTCATTGCTCGCTTCAGTTGTTCCTGTTGTCAACTTATACTTTTGCATGTTCTCGCGGGTGGTGTTCCTAAGCCACCTGTCTCTCAAAACCCTCCCTCCTTGGCCAGTTGAAATGCTCTCTGAAGCATTCCAACTTCTCATTAAGAGACTGAGATCCCTTTCCGGACAGATTCAGGCCATCCTCCTGATACAAGCTCACATCTGCCCAGGTTGGGACTCAGTCCCCTATGAAGCCAAATCCTTCCCTTCCACCAATCCTTCAACCAGGAGTTGAAGGTTCAGATGTGGTGCCCAGCCCCCTCATGCCTTGGACAGGTAGCATCTCCGATAATGAGACAGAATGTGCTACCTGTTTCAGGTCCCTCTCCCAGCTTCCTGAAATCCTCCTGGACTCTGGCTAACTCTACCCTTCTCCTCTCTGGAGTCACATATTTTTGTACTAAGCATAACGAGCATCTGGACTGCCATAGATATTTACAATGTGCCATACATATCTGTAAAAGTACTTTTGCATGTTTATTCCATGCTAGTGGAACTATGCATAAGATAACTTCTGTGTAAGTTATTTGATTGAATAAAGGTTCTCCCATAATCTGGCTAGTGCCTCCTAAAGTAACATTGCATAAAGGCACTGTAAAGGAAATGAGTCCGGTTTCTAGTTCCCTATGTATGATTCCATGGACACTCGCTGCTCCACACACTTATGTATATGTTTAGCTTTGACAGCAATTCTACCATGAACTCACATCCAACTCACATCTCACATCTGCCTGGGTATAACATTTTTATTTAACTGTTCCAAAGCTTCCATTTCTAGACCCTCTCTGGACATTCAAATATTTTTCCTGCCTCTGAATAATTGGTATCTACTTTAGATACATATAACTGTTTTCAAGACATTTCACTGCTTCCATCCTAATTTTCCTCTTCCCTAACTTAACTACTGTATTATCTGTGATACCAGTATATACTGTACCCTGGAATCTTAGGCAGAATCTTTTGATCTGTATTCAGCAAGTACAATGGCCTCAATTGTTAATGTCTGTCCTGTCCTCTTTTTCAATAAATATATCAGAAAGCTGATGTCATGGATGCAGGAATTGAATTAGTCACCAAAGTATTACTATGTAGAATCTGTAGTACTGGTCCAAAAAGATCCAAACATTTCTTAAATATTTTAGAAGGTAGTCCATCTGCACGTTGTGCAACATTCTCGTTAAACCTTTACTAACCATCTCTGCCTTTCCTAACTGAATCGGTCGATGCTGTCAATCTGGCCATATCTTTGCTCAGAGATCTTAATGAATCTCACGTTAGCCATAACCTCTTGATCCTATTCCACTCTTGGTGCTGTCCCAAGGTTTTCAAAACCTGTTCTTTAACTGTCTCAGCCATCTTTTCCAAAATGGCTCTATGCATTCCCCTGTGCTGCTGTTAGTCCATCTGTCCATCTTCTATGTACCTGCCTATCCTGACAGCTATTAAACTGGTCCAAATGCTGAGATTTCCTGAGTACCAAAGGTCTGCTCCTGTTCTAGAGTCACAGCATGGTTATAGTGTGGATGTCTCATAGCTGTCTTAGTTTCTTCAATCTGCTCTATTAAATCCACATTGTCTTCCTGCATGTGTGATATTAGCCTATGTAATTTGTTTCTAACAGTGAGATATTGTTAATATTGCCATGTTCTGTTTCTCCTCTCACCTGTTTGAAATACAACCCTCCTAACTCCCCTAAGCCCTGACAAACCCTACCCCTCTTCAGTACCTCTGCAATGCCCTGCTACAGCCCACCCCCCACCCACCTAAAAACAGCATTTCTTCCTTCCTCCAATTCCTTCCCTTCAGACCTTCCATTGTTCTCTTACTGTGATTTCTGAATCATCCAAAAGTTGTACCAAGGGCCAGTCCCTACCTATCCTTACACCATTAACTCAACTCTTCCCTCCACTTCTCCACATCCTGAATGGGCTGGGATTCGGCCTCTCTTGCTCTCCTTCACCCTCTCTTCTGTTCTTCCAGAAGCCTACTCCCCCGTTGCCTACAACCTGCTTTCCTCCTGTTGTACTCTACCTCACTGCCATAACCTGCTCCCTTCCTGTCATGCTTGACCTGCCTTGTGCAGGCAGGGTTCTTCTCCTCCCACCTCTTCCTTCGCCTCCTCATTCCATCCCTTCATCACCCCCCTTCTCTGCCTACCAACATACCTACCTCTCTCACCTTCCCTTCTCCCCTTATAGCCCTAGCTATGGCTGACCCCTAATCTCTAATGCACTTGTAGTTAACTTACACTGCTGTTATACCTTAGCCAACCTGTTCTGCCTGTGTGTACACCTCGCTAACTTCCTAGGTCCAATATCCTGTATTTTGAGAAACTGTTGTGGTTCGCATCTGCTGTCTTATTTGTTTTACATCCTCTTGTTTTTGTATTTGTCCTTCCAGGACCACCTTGTAAATGAGTTCTCTCAATGGTGTTTTCTGGTAAAATAAAATTGAATTGAATAGAATAGCTCAAACTACAACAATTCTATTCAGCCATTTTCCAGCTACACAGTTATGTGTCATTTAGTGTATGTCTAAATGTCATTTTGTGTTGTTGTATCTATCTAGTCCAAAAGTGTTGGTGTAGTATCTATCTAGTTCAAAACTGTTAGCATCCCACTATTTCATTACTCCTGTAAAGTCTGCTCAAATTATTTCAATGTATTCTACTGTAAATTTATATTGTGTACCAAATCTTTGTAAACTATCCTCATGTTCGCCTACCCCCCAGATCGCACCGGGAGGCGAGCAACTGATGCTCAGCATGCCTTCCTGGTGAAACATTTCAATAAATAAATGTCTCAAGTCTGTTTTGTATCTTCCCACCACTGCAAAAGTCATCATTAACTACTAAAACAGTAATCTTGCCTGAGTAAATTGACACTTATTCTTGATTTCTGGCTGATCTAGCAGAGAGCATTTTATTTTTTAGGTTGGGGGTGCTGCTCTAGGTACTGCTTAAAACTGGATTACGTTTACATGTAACCAGGGTGTAGCACAGAAATGTCTGTTTTGTACACAATCTCCAGCAGTTACACACCCCATAGAAAAATGGACACATCCTCTCCAAATGGTACCCCTTTCCAAACAAGTCAGATTGTTGTCAGATGATTCCTCTAATCTCTAAAGAGGTCATACATGTATCTGTCTCCTAAACAACAGAAGTTTAAACAGAGACACTCCTCAGTGGCCTACACTAACCCAAATACTACAGATTAGAATGAAAATGTTAACAGAAAGGCATATGGTCTGTGACAGGCATTCAACAAAACTGTACACAAATGTATACGATGAGTATGCCTGCCTATACCCTTTCATGTAACTGGTAAATAATCTAATGTTCTTACAGTTCTAAGGCCACCATGTTTGCCCCTTCAATTTTAAAGCTATGTGACAGAAACAGAAAATTGATTCTAGTAGTTAGTGTCTTTAAGAAATGTTACTGTGGAACTGTGAATATTTTATATTTTGTGCTAACTTTTGTAACGGCACCCTGGGTCTCCAGGGAAGGAAGCCAGAAATAAATAGACTACTACTACTACTAACTGCTCCTGCCTCTATCTTGTAGGCCAGCCACCCTCATCATTTCTTTCAGACATGCACAATCACTACAAATTTTTGCCGTCTTCCCTCCGCTGTTAGATAGGGATAAACCCCAATTAAAACTCCCTCCCGTAATTATTGCTTTACTGATATGGAGAAATAGGCACATTTCACGGAACAAAAATACTCTAGCTACCTTAGTTTGGGAGGATGTATACATTAATTAGCTGAATGACAAGGTTGTTATATTTAACATTCAACAGGTTGGCATGACCAGGACTATTTCTATCAATCTGATAATCATAAAATTGTTACCTCTCAATAAAATCCCAACCCTAGCACATCTATCATTCCCTTGTGACCAGTATGATGGACCATATGGCCATAATCTTTGATAGCCTTTAACTCGTACAAATACTTTATACTGGTATCCTGTATTGAGACAATATTGATATGTAAAGATTCCAAAACCGCTATGGTTGTCATTCTCTTCTGGAGGGATTTGACACTGTTTTTGTTGGTGCTGTTTCTCCTGGGTCCCTGCCTGCCATCTGATGCCCCCACACTGACCAGGTATGAGACCCCTCCTTCAGCCCCATGACTTACCCCTCATGGTGGAGGATGGGGAGATCCTCAACCCACCAGATCGGATCCAGTTCAGGGGAGGTGCCCTCAGCCCAGCGCTGTGAGGGACAGTCGTCATCCATAATTAGGACTGCCGTTTTTCCATTTTCTCTGCTGTATTTGTGGAGAGGGTGTGCAATGACACCAGTAGAGGGAACACACATGCATCCGCACTTGCTCCTCCAGTGTCTGCCCCATCTCCATCCTCTTCTGCAGCATTGGCGCTTTTGCCCCCAGCCTCCGCTGAAAACCCAGTCGAACACCAAGCACTGGCGCCCACTCCCGGAGAGGAGAGCAGTCCTTGGATGCTCAATTTTTCTCTCAACCCTGCCATCCCTGGCAGCCTGTGCTCATTCCTGAACATGGGTTGCGGTGTAGTGTGAGGTAAGGCATCCAGCACCTCAGCCCTCAGCATCACCGGGCAGCCTAGGGATTTGACACTGTTGATATTAAGTGTCATGGGAGACAGTGTAGTTCCTAAACACATAATACACTTTCTTTAAAGGGAGTTTTTCCTTGACTGAGATCTAGTCCTTCTGCCCTTCTCTGTACTTGTACTCTGCCCTAAACAGCATCCTCACACTCTGATAAGGCATCTCTTACAGAAGATACTAGCGATGCCTTAGATCATCATCCTCTTCCATATCCCCTACTGTATTTTCTTTTGTAAAAGCAAATCTATATTGACTGTTATCTGAGTGGATGGACTTGGTCTTTACCTGCATTTGCCACTTCTCTTTCCCTTCACTGTTTGCATATCTTCCTCTTCGGGGGCATTTCTTCACCTACTGGTGTAACTGTGTTCTTCTTGGGGCCCTCAGCTGCAACAGTAGCTCCATCAATGCTATTCTGTCCCTGTGATTCATCAATCTGATTTTGGAACTGTCTCCATACTTTCTGTATTTATTTCCTCTGCAACCTGATTCTCCGTGGGGGTTTGACACTGTGCTCTTGGCTCGGGGAGGGGCTGTGCCTCTGTACCAGTTGTAGAGCATTCTTGCTGTCTGTCTGCCTGCTTTCTAGCAGAGGCTCTTACCACTCCCTGTGCTTGACCTTTTCCTATGAGGGCCTCCTGATTGAGTCCATTCCCCATTTGTGCAAGGCCCAAGGGCACTGCCTATATGAGTGTCCCTGCTCCTCGCACAAATTACAGAATAAGCCTGGACAGGGCACGTTCGAATGTCGATACTCAAAACACATACTGCATCTATCCACATTACAAGCAGAACTTAAATGCATTCTGGAACCACATTTATAGCAGGAGTGTGGTTGCCCAAGATAAAAGGACATACCACGCTCCTGTCCTAAGAAAAAACATTCAGCAAATGACATATGTCTGAATTTATTTGTCTCAATCAAACCCAAATCTTCCAACCCCTGTCCAAACCTGTTCCAAGTCTGTAATAGGGGACAGAAGATCTAGTACTTCACACTGCTGTTTGAACCAGTACAGTATGTCAGAGATTCCCACCCCTCATTCGAAATAAAACCATTACTGTTTTGATAGTTGGCTTGGACAGTGGAATGACCATAAAAGTGGACCATAATTCACTCTTAAAACTCATATCAAAAGTTGTTTCACCTGATACATGAATTACTGAATACAGATCATAACAGAAAAAAACAGAATTATTCAATAACTTGCATATCACATGCCCCTATCTGGAGGGTTTCCGCTTTCCCTAAACATTTTAAATGCACAGCATTGCATTGCTGTGCTGATCCACCTTTAAAGCAAATAAATCTGCCATTCTAAATCTGTGCCCTTGTGGAGTGGGGGAGGGGAGTCTGTTTCTTGAAAATACCTCAGATTCTCTCTATCGGATTGTTGTACAGAATTCTTATCCCGAGTCTAAATTATTGTCCTCATCATGTTGTGGAACCACATGCTTTTGATTTTGTTCAGTCCATATATCTGTCTTGCACACCAGGGCCCTTGTTCCTTCTGGATCCCTTTGTCCATCTCAGTCCCCCCCACCCCACCCTGTCTACTCATCCAGGGCTCCTGAGTTCTCATCATTTGAAAATACACCCCTTAGTCCATACATTAGAGTCATTGTTTTATGCACAGAGGCAGCATTAAATCCCAAAATGTCCTTATTGGGGCCTCGTAACCATGACACCCCATCTGGACCTTGAATCCAACCCACTGCTAACAATGCAGCTTCCACTGACCATGAGTTTGATGCAGCCTTTAGGGATTCAGCAACAAATTCCTTGCCATTTGTGACCTCTCATCCCTGTTAAATCAAGGTTAAAGGTCACAGCCATGAATGGATCACCTCTGACATCCGAAACTCATGAGGGAAAGAGACAGGGCATGGACTAACTACAAGAAAAATAAGCACCTACACCTCCTCCAACACTACAGAACCCTTCGACCACTGTAAGTCTGCTGTATGAGCTGCTAAAGTCAACTTCCTCACGAAAAACAGTATAGCTTGCAGGGCAACCCCAAACACACATGGAATATCCTTAATGATGTCATTAGTAGAGGGCAATACAATGAACAAATGAGCCTCTCCTCCAATGGGCAAGTGGTCTCGGATCCCCTTGAAGTCTCAACACTCTTTAATAGCCACTTTGGCAATTTGGACAAGTATAAGCCCAACCTTTCCCTGCTCCTGCACCAACCACCTGTCCCACTCCAGCCCCTACCCTAGTTTCTATTTTCACTACCTCTCTAACTCTGAGGTAGTCAGACTCATCAAAATAAATAATCCCTAACCCTTCATTGGCCATGGCAACATAGACTACAGGGTTCTTAAAATGGTATGCAAATTCCTTGCAGTTCCCTTTACTAACATTTTAACCACTCCCTCTGCTCTGGCTCCCCAACTGGAAATGGGCGTTATCAAACCCCTCCATAAATCGGTCATAAAGATGACATCAACAACAATATACCCATCTCCTTCTTGCCCCCCTCCAAAATCTTGGAAAAAATTGTCCATAAACAAACCACTGGTTTCCTCATGGAATATGACCTACTTACTAAGGCACAACACAATTTTAGAGCAGGCCTCAACACCTAAACTGCCTTATCAAATTCACTAACTCCATTAATAGAGGCGTCCGATGATGGCCTATACACTGGTTCCGTCATCATTGACCTCACTAAAGTGTTCAACCTCGTCGACCACAATGTCCTTCTCACCACCCTCTCAGGCTTACATTTCTCTTCTGATGTCGTAAAGGTGGTTTCGCAACTACCTCAGTAATAGGTCTCATCAACCACCATAAGCGGAGTTCTTTCTAACTCTGCCCAATAAAATATGGAGTACCACAGGGTTCCATCCTGGGTCCTCTTCTTCACCCTTGTTGTCATTTCCTCCCAGAAATCTGCTTGAACACTGAACTTATCTTGTATGCAGGCGATGCTGCTCTCTTCTGCAAGGACAAGAACCCCTCATCCCTTACGAGACAAGCTACAGCATGACTTTTCTCTCTCACTCCTGGTTCTCATCTAGAGGTCTTGTTCTTAATGTGAAGAAAACCAAAACCATGGTTTCTCCAACCTCTGAAAAAACTTCTTTTGATTTCACTCTGCATGACAATGATGGTAGTCTAATAGTGAGAGTGAACAAATTCAAATATCTTGGTCTGCACCTTGACTGCCACTTAAACTCGATTCCCACATCAATCAACTAATCAAGAAAGCCCAGCAAAGGATTGGCATGCCCTACATGGCAATACCTTTCCTCACCACAGTATCCAAGTCCCTCCTAGCTACCAGTTTTACTTCCACTGTTTGACTATGGCACTCTAGTCTACTACCCACCACCCGCCCCTCTCCCTGAGTAGCATTGACAAGCTCCACACCACCTATCATAACATAATCCACCTTGTTTATGGGCTCCCAGATGCACCCACCACTGAGACCTCTACAGACTTTCAAACTGGCCCTCTCAAGACAGACTCAATAGCAAAATCAACACTTCAATCAATCAATCAATCAAAATCTTTATTTATTCAGGTGAACATCATTGAGCAAAGCTCATTTACAAGATGGACCTGGTGGTCATACAAATGTGGATACAAATATTATTACATAGACAAGAATAGCATAAATAACAATAAAATGGCAAGAAATGAATGTATACAACAATTTACATATATACAAGGAGCAGTAGAACCATTTTGCCTGCAAGAAAATGTGGGCAAAGGGTATAGCAGGAATAAAATATAAAATTATAGGTCTAACTAGCTTTTGTGAGAATAGATAGGTGAGTCGGAAGATAGAATATGAAACAATATAATGGACGGAAAAAGAAAGGTGGGTCAGGTAGGGTAGGAATTATGGTTTATAAAAAGCAATTGCAGAGCTCTGGAAAAAGGCGGAGAACAGTCTTTTGAAGGATGTCAGAGGTAGAAAGCTATCTAGCTTCATGGATTTTTGGAGAGAGTTCCATGCAACTGCTGAAGTATAGCTGAAAGCAGCCTCCCATACCGGTGCAGGCAATGGGGACCTGTAACATGATAAGTTTACTGATCCTTAAAGTGTATGGCCTAGTTGTAATTTGGGTAAAGCAATCAGTGATATAGGTAGGTAGTTTGCCTGTTAACGCTTTGAATGTCCAGATAACAGCATTCCTAGTCCTTCTGTGCTGTAATGATGTCCAATTGACTGCCATATAAAGGGAGCAATGATGGGTGCTGGGGGAAGGTCAGTAATAAATCTTATGGCCCTGTGATACAGGGTGTCCAGTTTTGTAAGAGATGACCTGGACAATGGCAGTATAGAAAATCAGCATAATCAATGATGGATAGGAATGAGGCCTTAATTAACCTTTTTGGAGTCACTGTTTAGGTAATGCTTTATTCTAAAGAATAGTCCAAGCCTCTGTCTTAGCTTTTAAGCAGTTCTTCAATATGGACTGAATAGTCAAGCCTGTTATCTATCCAGACTCCAAGATATTTGAAATTATTAACAAATTCAAGTTTTCTCCAAGTAAGGTGGATAAATGTAGGTTGGTGGATGCTAGGGTATGGGTAGAGCAACTCTTAGTGGCAAAGAACATGGCTTTTGTCTTTTTGCATTTAGAAGTAGTTTTTGTCAAGTAGGTTGCGCTGCAGAATGGAGAATTCGGATTGTAACAGATCACAGGCTTTGGAAGGTGAGGGATTGCTGACATATAATACAGTATCATCAGCAAACAGATGAATGTTAGATTGAGTGAGGTTGGCATCAATATTGTTTATATAAATAGCAAAGAGGATAGGGCCAAGAATAGAACCTTGTGGTACGCCCTTAGCAGTGGTTTTGAGGTGGATTGGTAATTTCCATTTTAACCAGTTGTGACCTATTTGAAAGGTAATCCTTAAACCAGTTGGGTGACAGGAATCAAGGCCTATTGAGTTAAGGGAGGTGATTAATAAGTCGTGATCCACAGTGTCAAAGGCTTTACTCAAATCCAGAAACACAGCACAGGTACAATTTTTCTTATCCAGGTAGTCTGCCAATCGTTGGTTACCTTAGCTAAGGCAGTAATGGTGCTATGTTTGATCTAAATCCAGATTGTGCAGAGTTTAGAAGATTGTTGTTATCCAAATAGTCCCTTAACTGAGAGTTTACTAGTTTTTCGAGCAACTTGGATAAAACTGGTAGAATGGAGATAGGTCTGTAATTGTTGAGATCTCTAGTATCACCAGATTTGAGTAATGGAACCACTTGAGCTGTTTTCCAAGTAGAGGAATGGATCCAGTAGTTAGGAAAGATTGAAGAGATGAGTGAGGGGACAGATAAAACATGTGAAGCAATTTTCAGGAAATAGGGATCCGGGAGTCTGCACCTGCACTCTTATTAGTGTCTAAATTAGAGAGGAGATCTTCCACTTCTTTCACGGATATTGGGATGAAGGAAAAGTTGAAGTGGCCATTTGCCCCACAGTAGTTTGCAGGTTCAAGGAAGATCTCAGGATATTTGCTGGTGAAGAGTCAAATGCTAGGCCAGCTGTGGTGAAGTGAGCATTGAAGGTATTTAAGATTTCTTGTTTACCTGTAATTTCTGTATCATTAGTATCAGTTTGGAGGTTAAGGCAGGAGTAGACTTTTGGCCCAGGGTCCTTTATTGTACCCCAAGTCTGGATGGGTTATTGTAGGAGGCATCCAATTCAGCTGTATAGTAGGCAGTTTTGGCAGTTCTTATTTTTTTGTACATGAATTCCTTGCTTTTCTGAAATTTAGCCAATCTCTGATGTCCTTTGTTTTCTTGCCTTTTCCACAGTTTGTCTCTGGTTCTCAAGGCTGCTTTAAGCTCAGAGGTGAACCAAGGACAGGATTTCTATAGTTCTGATACTGGTGATAGGTGCATGAATATTGAGGGCATTATTGATAATATCCTTTAAAGTCTGGAGAGCTGTTTCAACAGAGGTTATAAGATATAAATCTTGCAATGTATTGTATAACTCAGGTCATGGAGGTAGCCTGAGATATCAAAGTTCTTTTGACCTTTTGAGGACAAATTCTGCAGGATTTGGTAGTTTGGGTGTGGATCTTATGCGGCTATAGGGTAATGGTCACTCACATCACTCGGCAGTACACCTGCATGTGAATATAATTGAGGTTTGTTTACCAACATAATATCCAGGAGTGAGCTATTGCCGGAATTTCTTAGGTTGATCTAGTTGGGTCTTTAATCAGCTGTGTGAATCCATAGGTGTCACAAAAGGTTATCAGAGGTGCAGATACATTAGACAGCCAGTTTAAATTCAAATCACCAAGGATAATGGTATCTTCAGGGCCTAGGTTGAGAATTGACCCTAGGTGAGAAAGCAGTTTAAGGCCTGCAGAGGAGGTCTATAGCATCCAATGAGTTTAAATGAAGATGAATTAGGAAGGGATAATTTGATTGATAGACATTCAAATTCATTTGGCTCGGATGTGCTGATGAGGCAGGTTGCAGAGAAGGTGTCCTTAATGTATATGGCCACCCCACCACCCCTGGATGGGCGATCTGCTCTGAAGACTGATAATTAGGAAGGTTTACAACACTGTCTTCTGTTGTAGGCCTGAGCCAAGATTCAGAAATGACCAGGAAATCTGGAAGAGTATGTGCCACCCAAGCCTGTATTAAGGTGAACTTTTAGGAGGCTGCAAACATTAAAGTGTATAAGCTTAGGCCTTTTATGGAGGTCAGATCAGCAGGGAAGATAAACTTACAATGGGGCCAGGATTAATCTCTATAGTGCCAATGCAGAAAAGGAGGTAAAAGATTAATTTGAGAAGGGCACCAAGGGAAAGGGATAGAGAGTGACCAAACGTTTCCATTAATCCTAGGTGCCCACTGTGTAATGAGAGATGGTCCTGTTATATGGGTGTGTCTTTTATCATAAAATAGGAGTCTGATGGACAGGCATAGCGGGTTATTATAAAGCCAGGATACATGTAAGTGGCTTAGGGGTGCTGGATTGTTAGAGAGACTTTATGTGGGATACCCCAGGGGTTGCAGTGTAAGAGTGGTTCAAGGCGAATAAGGAGTAGGTGGTTGTGCATTTTGGATGGCAGAGGAGAACAGCACATACTCATTAAATTATTCGTCATGACAGGGGTATGGAATGATTATCATAATGAATTGGGGAGATGAGAGGCTAAGGAGCAAAAGGAAACAAGTTAGCATTGTACAGGGTAGATATGGGTTAAAGAAGAAGGAAAAAGGATGAGGCGTGGATTAGAGAATTGGCGGGAAGGGTGTATAAATAAAATCAACCAAGAGGGGGAGGGCGGGCAAAAATTTTGCGGCTTTGCCTGCATTTTCTTCACTGCTTCTCCCGACCTCCTGGATCTCTGGTTCGGCTGGGGTCGCCGCTGCCTGGCTGGCGGCTCGGAGCCCCTTCTGTGGCTGGAGCTGGAGGGCTGTGCCGGCTGCAAGGCAGGGGACAGAGGAGAAGGCAGTGAGAAGGCTACTTATTGCAGGCAATCTGCAATTAGGGTGCTAGGATCAAGAATCTGCACAACAAAAAGACTGGGAGGGTTTGGGGGGGGGTTAGGGCGCAAGCCGCTCTAGCCCACACAGATCACCAGAAAGGCTGAATCACTAGCAAACATCACATCAATACAATGTTTAAATAGCCCACATTTTTAAGTCAGAACAGCTCTTTTAAGATTAATTAAACAAGTTTACAGTTAAGCAGCAAAATCCCATCCAGAATAGGTGTTGCAGAGTCCCAGCTAAAGTCAATGGGAAAGGCACCAATCGAAGCAGGCAGAGACTGAGGTCGTTTCCCGATTGGTTGCGGCTTTGCCTACCTTTCTCACTGCTTCTCCGGCCTCCTGGATCTCTGGTTCGGCTGGGGGTCGCCACCGCCCGCTGGCGGCTCGGAGCCCTTCTGTGGCTGGAGCTGGAGGGCTGTGCCGGCTGCAAGGCAGGGGACAGAGGAGAAGGCAGTGAGAAGGCTACTTATTGCAGGCAATCTGCAATTAGGTGCTAGGATCAAGAATCTGCACAACAAAAGACTGGGAGGTTTGGAGGGGGTTAGGCTCAAGCCGCCTAGCCACACAGATCACCAGAAAGGCTGAATCACTAGCAAACATCACATCAATACAATGTTTAAATAGCCCACAATTTTAAGTCAGAACAGCTCTTTTTAAGATTAATTAAACAAGTTTACAGTTAAGCAGCAAAATCCCATCCAGAATAGTGTTGCAGAGTCCCAGCTAAAGTCAATGGGAAAGGCACCAATCGGAAGCAGGCAGAGACTGAGGTCGCTTCCGATTGGTTGCGGCTTTGCCGTACTCTTTCACTGCTTCTCCGCCTCCTGGATCTCTGGTTCGGTTGGGGTCGCCCGCCGCCCGCTGGCTGCTCGGAGCCCTTCTGTGGCTGAGCTGGAGGCTGTGCCGGCTGCAAGGCAGGGGACAGAGGAGAAGGCAGTGAGAAGGCTACTTATTGCAGGCAATCTGCAATTAGGTGCTAGGATCAAGAATCTGCACAACAAAAGACTGGGAGGGTTTGAGGGGGTTAGGCGCCTAAGCCGCCTAGCCCACACACAGATCACCAGAAAGGCTGAATCACTAGCAAACATCACATCAATACAATGTTTAAATAGCCCACAATTTTAAGTCAGAACAGCTCTTTTAAGATTAATTAAACAAGTTTACAGTTAAGCAGCAAAATCCCATCCAGAATAGTGTTGCAGAGTCCCAGCTAAAGTCAATGGGAAAGGCGCACCAATCGGAAGCAGGCAGAGACTGAGGTTGTTTCCCGATTGGTTGCGGCTTTGCCGTACTTTCTCACTGCTTCTCCGGCCTCCTGGATCTCTGGTTCGGCTGGGGTCGCCGGGCCGCCCGCCAGCTGCTCGGAGCCCCTTCTGTGGCTGGAGCTGGAGGGCTGTGCCGCTGCAAGGCAGGGGACAGAGGAGAAGGCAGTGAGAAGGCTACTTTATTGCAGGCAATCTGCAATTAGGTGCTAGGATCAAGAATCTGCACAACAAAAGACTGGGAGGGTTTGGAGGGGGGTTAGCGCCGCCTCAGCCCACACAGATCACCAGAAAGGCTGAATCACTAGCAAACATCACATCAATACAATGTTTAAATAGCCCACAATTTTAAGTCAGAACAGCTCTTTTAAGATTAATTAAACAAGTTTACAGTTAAGCAGCAAAATCCCATCCAGAATAGTGTTGCAGAGTCCCAGCTAAAGTCAATGGGAAAGGCGCACCAATCGGAAGCAGCAGAGACTGAGGTCGTTTCCGATTGGTTGCGGCTTTGCCAGCTTCTCACTGCTTCTCCCGGCCTCCTGGATCTCTGGTTGGCTGGGGTCGCCGTGCCGCTGGCTGGCTCGGAGCCCCTTCTGTGGCTGGAGCTGGAGGGCTGTGCAGGCTGCAAGGCAGGGGACAGAGGAGAAGGCAGTGAGAAGGCTACTATTGCAGGCAATCTGCAATTAGGTGCTAGGATCAAGAATCTGCACAACAAAAGACTGGGAGGGTTTGGAGGGGGGGTTAGCGCCCAAGGCGTCTAGCCCACACAGATCACCAGAAAGGCTGAATCACTAGCAAACATCACATCAATACAATGTTTAAATAGCTCACAATTTTAAGTCAGAACAGCTCTTTTAAGATTAATTAAACAAGTTTACAGTTACAGCAAAATCCCATTCAGAATAGTGTTGCAGAGTCCCAGCTAAAGTCAATGGGAAAGGCGCACCAATCGGAAGCAGGCAGAGACTGAGGTCGCTTTTCCGATTGGTTGCAGCTTGCCGTACGCTTCTCACTGCTTCTCCCGGCCTCCTGGATCTCTGGTTCGCTGGGGTGCCGCTGCCCGCTGATGCCTCAGACCCCTTCTGTGGCTGGAGCTGGAGGGCTGTGCTGGCTGCAAGGCAGGGGACAGAGGAGAAGGCAGTGAGAAGGCTACTATTGCAGGCAATCTGCAATTAGGTGCTAGGATCAAGAATCTGCACAACAAAAGACTGGGAGGGTTTGGGGGGTTAAGCCTAAGCGTCCTAGCCCACACAGATCACCAGAAAGGCTGAATCACTAGCAAACATCACATCAATACAATGTTTAAATAGCCCACAATTTTTAAGTCAGAACAGCTCTTTTTAAGATTAATTAAACAAGTTTACAGTTAAGCAAAATCCCATCCAGAATAGTGTTGCAGAGTCCCAGCTAAAGTCAATGGAAAGGCGCACCAATCGGAAGCAGAGCAGAGACTGAGGTCGTTTCCGATTGGTTGCGGCTTTGCCCACACTTTTCACTGCTTCTCCGGCCTCCTGGATCTCTGGTTCGGCTGGGGGTCGCCGCCGCCCGCTGGCGGCTCGGAGCCCTTCTGTGGCTGGAGCTGGAGGGCTGTGCGGCAAAGGCAGGGGACAGAGGAGAAGGCAGTGAGAAGGCTACTTTATGCAGGCAATCTGCAATTAGGTGCTAGGATCAGAATCTGCACAACAAAAGACTGGGAGGGTTTGGAGGGGGTTAGCGCCTAAGTGTCTAGCCCACACAGATCCAGAAAGAGCTGAATCACTAGCAAACATCACATCAATACAATGTTTAAATAGCCCACAATTTTTAAGTCAGAACAGCTCTTTTAAGATTAATTAAACAAGTTTACAGTTAAGCAGCAAAATCCCATCCAGAATAGTGTTGCAGAGTCCCAGCTAAAGTCAATGGGAAAGGCGCACAATCGGAAGCAGGCAGAGACTAGAGGTAGCTTCCCGATTGGTTCTGCTTTGCCGTACCTTTCTCACTGCTTCTCCGGCCTCCTGGATCTCTGGTTCGGCTGGGGTCGCGCCGACCCGCTGGCTCGGAGCCCTCTGTGGCTGGAGCTGGAGGGCTGTGCGGCTGCTGAAGGCAGGGGACAGAGGAGAGGCAGTGAGAAAACTACTGTGCAGGCAATCTGCAATTGAGGTGCTAGGATCAAGAATCTGCACAACAAAAGACTGGGAGGGTTTGGAGGGGGGGCGCCTGCGTCTAGCCCACTACAGATCACCAGAAAGGCTGAATCACTAGCAAACATCACATCAATACAATGTTTAAATAGCCCACAATTTTTAAGTCAGAACAGCTCTTTTAAGATTAATTAAACAAGTTTACAGTTAAGCAGCAAAATCCCATCCAGAATAGTGTTGCAGAGTCCCAGCTAAAGTCAATGGAAAGGCGCACCAATCGGAAGCAGGCAGAGACTGAGGTCGTTTCCCGATTAGGTTGCGGCTTTGCCGTACCTTTCTCACTGCTTCTCCGGCCTCCTGGATCTCTGGTTGGCTGGGGTCGCCAGCCCGGCCCGCTGGCGGCCGGAGCCCTTCTGTGGCTGGAGCTGGAGGCTGTGCCGGCTAAGGCAGGGGACAGAGGAGAAGGCAGTGAGAAGGCTACTATTGCAGGTAATCTGCAATTAGGTCTAGGATCAGAATCTGCACAACAAAAGACTGGGAGGGTTTGAGGGGGTTAGGCGCCTGAGCGTCTAGCCACAGAATCACCAGAAAGGCTGAATCACTAGCAAACATCACATCAATACAAGTTTAAATAGCCCACAATTTTAAGTCAGAACAGCTCTTTTTAAATTAATTAAACAAGTTTACAGTTACAGCAAAATCCCATCCAGAATAGTGTTGCAGAGTCCCAGCTAAAGTCAATGGGAAAGGCGCACCAATCGAAGCAGGCAGAGACTGAGGTCGCTTCCCGTTGGTTGCGGCTTTGCCCGATACCTCTTCTCCTCGGCCTCCTGGATCTCTGGTTCGGCTGGGGTGCGCCCGCCGCCAGCTGGCGGCAGCCCTCTGTGGCTGGAGCTGGAGGGCTGTGCCGGCTGCAAGGCAGGGGACAGAGGAGAAGGCAGTGAGAAGGCTACTTTATTGCAGGCAATCTGCAGTTGGGTGCTAGGATCAAGAATCTGCACAACAAAAGACTGGGAGGGTTTGGAGGGGTTAGCGCCTAGCGTCTAGCCCACACAGATCCTCAGAAGGCTGAATCACTAGCAAACATCACATCAATACAATGTTTAAATAGCCCACAATTTTTAAGTCAGAACAGCTCTTTTAAGATTAATTAAACAAGTTTCAGTTAAGCAGCAAAATCCCATCAGAATAGTGTTGCAGAGTCCCAGCTAAAGTCAATGGGAAAGGCGCAATCGGAAGACAGCAGAGACTGAGAGTCGTTTCCCGATTGGTTGTGGCTTTGCCATACATTTCTCACTGCTTCTCCCGGCCTCCTGATCTCTGGTTCGACAGGGGTCGCACGCCCGCTGGCGGCTCAGAGCCCTCCGTGGCTGGAGCTGGGGCTGTGCCCCGGCTGCAGGCAGGGGACAGAGGAGAAGGCAGTGAGAAAGGCTACTAGTGCAGGCAATCTGCAATTAGAGTGCTAGGATCAAGAATCTGCACAACAAAAGACTGGGAGGGTTTGGAGGGGGGTTAGGCGCCAAGCGTCCCCAGCCCACAGATCACCAGAAAGGCTGAATCACTGAGCAAACATCACATCAATACAATGTTTAAATAGCCCACAATTTTTAAGTCAGAACAGCTCTTTTAAGATTAATTAAACAAGTTTAAGTTAAGCAGCAAAATCCCATCCAGAATAGTGTTGCAGAGTCCCAGCTAAAGTCAATGGGAAAGGCGCATCAATCGGAAGCAGGCAGAGACTGAGGTCATTTCCGATTGGTTGCGGCTTTGCCGCATACCTCTCACTGCTTCTCCCGGCCTCCTGGATCTCTGGTTCGGCTGGAGTCGCCGCTCGCCCGCCTGGCGGCTCGGAGCTCCTCTGTGGCTGGAGCTGAGGACAGCCTGTGCTGCTAGGCAGGGGACAGAGGAGAAGGCAGTGAGAAGCCTACTTTATTGCAGGCAATCTGCAATTAGGTGCTAGGATCAAGAATCTGCACAACAAAAGACTGGGAGGGTTGGAGGGGTTAGGCCCTAAGGCGTCTAGCCCTGAATCACAGAAAGGCTGAATCACTAGCAAACATCACATCAATACAATGTTTAAATAGCCCACAATTTTTAAGTCAGAACAGCTCTTTTAAGATTAATTAAACAAGTTTACAGTTAAGCAGCAAATCCCATCCAGAATAGTGTTGCAGAGTCCCAGCTAAAAGTCAATGGGAAAGGCGCACAATGAGGAGCAGGCAGAGACTGAGGTCGTTTCCCGATTAGTTGCGGCTTTGCCGTACCTTTCTCACTGCTTCTCGGCCTCCTGGATCCTGGTTTGGCAGGGTCGCCGCCGCCCACCTGCCTCGGAGCCCTCCTGTGGCTGGAGCTGGAGGGCTGTGCCAGCTGCAAGGCAGGGGACAGAGGAGAAGGCAGTGAGAAGGCTACTGTGCAGGCAATCTGCAGTGGGTGCTAGGATCAAGAATCTGCACAACAAAAGACTGGGAGGGTTTGGAGGGGGTTAGCGCCTAAGCGGCTAGCCCACACAGATCACCAGAAAGGCTGAATCACTAGCAAACATCACATCAATACAATGTTTAAATAGCCCACAATTTTTAAGTCAGAACAGCTCTTTTAAGATTAATTAAACAAGTTTACAGTTAAGCAGCAAAATCCCATCCAGAATGAGTGTTGCAGAGTCCCAGCTAAAGTCAATGGGAAAGGCGCACTAATCGGAAGCAGGCAGAGACTCGAGTCGTTTCGATTGGTTGCGGCTTTGCCCATCCTTTCACTGCTTCTCCGGCCTCCTGGATCTCTGGTTCGGCTGGGGGTGCGCCGGCAGCTGGCGGCTCGAGTCCTCTGTGGCTGGAGCTGGAGGGCTGTGCCGGCTGCAAGGCAGGGGACAGAGAGAAGGCAGTGAGAAGGCTACTATTGCAGGCAATCTGCAATTGGGTGCTAGGATCAAAATCTGCACAACAAAGACTGGGAGGGTTTGGAGGGGTTAGGCGCCTAGCGTCTAGCCCACAGATCACCAGAAAGGCTGAATCACTAGCAAACATCACATCAATACAATGTTTAAATAGCCCACAATTTTTAAGTCAGAACAGCTCTTTTAAGATTAATTAAACAAGTTTACAGTTAAGCAGCAAAATCCATCCAGAATAGTGTTGCAGAGTCCCAGCTAAAGTCAATGGGAAGGCGCACCAATGGAAGCAGGCAGAGACTGAGGTCGTTTCCCGATTGGTTGCGGCTTTGCCGCATACTTCTCACTGCTTCTCCCGGCCTCCTGGATCTCTGGTTCGGTTGGGGGTCGCCGCCCGGCCGGCTGCGGCGCCTGCTGTGGCTGGAGCTGGAGGGGCTGAAAATGGCTGCAAGGCAGGGACAGAGGAGAAGGCAGTGAGAAGGCTACTTATTGCAGGCAATCTGCAAGTAGGTGCTAGGATCAAGAATCTGCACAACAAAAGACTGGGAGGGTTTGGAGGGGGTTAGCCTAAGCGTCCCCACCCACACAGATCACCAGAAAGGCTGAATCACTAGCAAACATCACATCAATACAATGTTTAAATAGCCCACAATTTTTAAGTCAGAACAGCTCTTTTTAAGATTAATTAAACAAGTTTACAGTTAAGCAGCAAATCCATCAGAATAGTGTTGCAGAGTCCCAGCTAAAGTCAATGGGAAAAGGCGCACAATCGGAAGCAGGCAGAGACTGAGGTCGTTTCCCGATTGGTTCGTGGCTTCTCTGCCTCTCACTGCTTCTCCCGGCCTCCTGGATCTCTGGTTAGGCTGGGGTCGCCGCCCAGCGCTGTGCGTCGGGCCCCTTCTGTGGCTGGAGCTGGAGGGCTGTGCCGGCTGCAAGGCAGGGGACAGAGGAGAAGGCAGTGAGAAGGCTACTATTGCAGGCAATCTGCAATTGGGTGCTAGGATCAAGAATCTGCACAACAAAAGACTGGGAGGGTTTGAGGGGGTTAGGGCGCCTAAGCGTCTAGCCCAGACAGATCACCAGAAAGGCTGAATCACTAGCAAACATCACATCAATACAATGTTTAAATAGCCCACAATTTTAAGTCAGAACAGCTCTTTTAAGATTAATTAAACAAGTTTACAGTTAGCAGCAAAATCCCATCCAGAATAGTGTTGCAGAGTCCCAGCTAAAGTCAATGGGAAAGGCGCACCAATCGGAAGCAAGGAAGAGACTGAGGTCGTTTCCCGATTGGTTGCTTGACTTTGCCGTACTGCTCTCACTGCTTCTCCCGCCTCCTGGATCTCTGGTTCGCTGGGGTCGCTGCCCGCCCGCTGGCGGCTCGGAGCCCTTCTGTGGCTGGAGCTGGAGGGCTGTGCGGCTGCAAGGCAGGGGACAGAGGAGAAGGCAGTGAGAAGGCTACTTATTGCAGGCAATCTGCAATTGGGTGCTAGGATCAAGAATCTGCACAACAAAAGACTGGGAGGGTTTGGGGGTGTTAGGCGCCTAAGCGTCTAGCCCACACAGATCACCAGAAAGGCTGAATCACTAGCAAACATCACATCAATACAATGTTTAAATAGCCCACAATTTTTAAGTCAGAACAGCTCTTTTAAGATTAATTAAACAAGTTTACAGTTAAGCAGCAAAATCCCATCCAGAATAGTGTTGCAGAGTCCCAGCTAAAGTCAATGGGAAAGGCGCACCAATCGGAAGCAGGCAGAGACTGAGGTCGTTTCGATTGGTTGCGGCTTTGCCGTGCCTTTCTCACTGCTTCTCCGGCCTCCTGGATCTCTGGTTCGGCTGGGGTCGCCTTCAGCCCGCTGGCTGCTCGGAGCCCTTCTGTGGCTGGAGCTGGAGGCTGTGCGGCTGCAAGGCAGGGGACAGAGGAGAAGGCAGTGAGAAGGCTACCTATTGCAGGCAATCTGCAATTGGGTGCTAGGATCAAGAATCTGCACAACAAAAGACTGGGAGGGTTTGGAGGGGTTAGGCGCCTGGCGTCTAGCCCACACAGATCACCAGAAAGGCTGAATCACTTAGCAAACATCACATCAATACAATGTTTAAATAGCCCACAATTTTTAAGTCAGAACAGCTCTTTTTAAGATTAATTAAACAAGTTTACAGTTAAGCAGCAAAATCCCATCCAGAATAGTGTTGCAGAGTCAGCTAAAGTCAATGGAAGCGCACCAATCGGAAGCAGGCAGAGACTGAGAGTCGTTTCGATTGTTGCGGCTTTGCCTGCCATTCTCACTGCTTCTCGGCCTCCTGGATCTCTGGATTCGGCTGGGGGTGCGCCGCTGACCGCTGGCGGCTCGGAGCCCTTCTGTGGCTGGAGCTGGAGGCTGTGCGGCTGCAAGGCAGGGGACAGAGGAGAAGGCAGTGAGAAAACTACTATTGCAGGCAATCTGCAATTAGGTGCTAGGATCAGAATCTGCACAACAAAAGACTGGGAGGGTTTGGAGGGGTGTAGGCGCCTAAGCGTCTAGCCACACAGATCACCAGAAAGGCTGAATCACTAGCAAACATCACATCAATACAATGTTTAAATAGCCCACAATTTTTAAGTCAGAACAGCTCTTTTAAGATTAATTAAACAAGTTTACAGTTAAGCAGCAAAATCCCATCCAGAATAGTGTTGCAGAGTCCCAGCTAAAGTCAATGGGAAGGCGCACAATCGGAAGCAGGCAGAGACTGAGTCGTTTCCCGATTAGTTGCGGCTTTGCCATACCTCTCACTGCTTCTCCCGGCCTCCTGGATCTCTGGTTCGTTGGGGTGGCCACTCGACCGCTGGCGGCTCGGAGCCCTTCTGTGGCTGGAGCTGGAGGCTGTGCCGGCTGCAAGGCAGGGGACAGAGGAGAAGGCAGTGAGAAGGCTACTTTATTACAGGCAATCTGCAATTAGGTGCTAGGATCAAGAATCTGCACAACAAAAGACTGGGAGGGTTTGGAGGGGTTAGGCGCCTAGCGTCTAGCCCACAGATCACCAGAAAGGCTGAATCACTAGCAAACATCACATCAATACAATGTTTAAATAGCCCACAATTTTAAGTCAGAACAGCTCTTTTAAGATTAATTAAACAAGTTTACAGTTAAGCAGCAAAATCCCATCCAGAATAGTGTTGCAGAGTCCCAGCTAAAGTCAATGGAAAAGGCGCACAATGGAAGCAGGCAGAGACTGAGGTCTTTTCCGATTGTTGCGGCTTGCCGTACCTTTCTCACTGCTTCTCCGGCCTCCTGGATCTCTGGTTCGGCTGAGGGGTCGCTTGACCCGCTGGCTCAGGGCCTTCTGTGGCTGGAGCTGGAGGCTGTGCGGCTGCAGGGCAGGGGACAGAGGAGAAGGCAGGAGAAGGCTACTTATGCAGGCAATCTGCAATTAGGTGCTAGGATCAAGAATCTGCACAACAAAAGACTGGGAGGGTTTGGAGGGGTTAGGCGCCTAAGCGTCTAGCCCACAATCACCAGAAAGGCTGAATCACTAGCAAACATCACATCAATACAATGTTTAAATAGCCCACAATTTTTAAGTCAGAACAGCTCTTTTTAAGATTAATTAAACAAGTTTACAGTTAAGCAGCAAAATCCCATCCAGAATAGTGTTGCAGAGTCCCAGCTAAAGTCAATGGGAAAGGCGCACCAATCGGAAGCAGGCAGAGACTGAGGTCGTTTCCGATTGGTTGCGGCTTTGCCCGTACCTTTCTCACTGCTTCTCGGCCTCCTGGATCTCTGGTTCGGCTGGAGTCGCCGCCCGGCCAGCTGAGCTCGCCTTCTGTGGCTGGAGCTGGAGGGCTGTGCCGGCTGCAAGGCAGGGGACAGAGGAGAAGGCTGTGAGAAAGGCTACTATTGCAGGCAATCTGCAATTAGGTGCTAGGATCAAGAATCTGCACAACAAAAGACTGGGAGGGTTTGGAGGGTTAGGCGCCTAAGCGTCTAGCCCACAGATCACCAGAAAGGCTGAATCACTAGCAAACATCACATCAATACAATGTTTAAATAGCCCACAATTTTTAAGTCAGAACAGCTCTTTTAAGATTAATTAAACAAGTTTACAGTTAAGCAGCAAATCCCATCCAGAATAGTGTTGCAGAGTCCCAGCTAAAGTCAATGGAAAAGCGCACCAATCGGAAGCAGGCAGAGACTGAGGTCGTTTCCGATTGGTTTGGCTTTCCCGTCACCTTTCTCACTGCTTCTCCGGCCTCCTGGATCTCTGATTCGGCTGGGGGGTCACCGCCGACCCGCTGGAGGCTCGGAGCCCTTCTGTGGCTGGAGCTGGAGGCTGTGCCGGCTTTCTCACTGCTTCTCCCGGCCTCCTGGATCTCTGGATTCGGCTGGGGGTGCCGCCCGCCCGCTGGCGGCTCGGAGCCTCTTCTGTGGCTGGAGCTGGAGGGCTGTGCCGGCTTTCTCACTGCTTCTCCGGCCTCCTGGATCTCTGGTTCGGCTGGGGTGCCGCGGCCCGCTGGCGGCTCGAGCCCTTCTGTGGCTGGAGCTGGAGGGCTGTGCCGACTTTCTCACTGCTTCTCGGCCTCCTGGATCTCGTTCGGCTGGGGGTGGCCCGGCCGCTGGCGCTCGGAGCCTTCTGTGGCTGGAGCTGGAGGGCTGTGCCGGCTTTCTCACTGCTTCTCCCGGCCTCCTGGATCTCTGGTTCGGCTGGGGGTCGCGCCCGCCCGCTGGCGGCTCGAGGCCCTTCTGTGGCTGGAGCTGGAGGGCTGTGCCGGCTTTCTCACTGCTTCTCCCGGCCTCCTGGATCTCTGGTTCGGCTGGGGTCGCCACTGCCCGCTGGCGGCCTGGAGCCCCTTCTGTGGCTGGAGCTGAGGCTGTGCACTTTTTTCATAAGCTAGTCCTTGGTCTTCTCCTTGCAGCATCAAATCCATTATTCCTATATCGGTTCCTCCTCGAGCCACAAAGATGCTTCTCCTCCCTCTCCTTCATTGTCCCTTTTGTTGCACTTTCCATGGCCAAAATACCTCTCCCACAAGGGCTCTAAACCTTTCAACAACCTTCCCCTTCCTCATCCACTGTCAAACTATCGCTTCCTTTAAGTACAACTTAAGAAAACACCTCTCCTTATCCTTTTGCTGCATGTGTCCTCCTACTTCACTGTTCCCTTACCTTTTGCCTGTCCCCTGTCCTCCTCCCTCTCAAATCTTTTTAATAGTGTGCTTGATGCTTTTCCTCCTGGGACAATCATTCCCCTGCTGTGTCTGCCTCACCCCATGTCTGTTTTCTCCCCTCTAACACTTCCCTTACCTCTGCACTTGTAACTAAATTTGGTCTTAGCTACTGTTGAACTGTTATTGTTTTGTGACCTCCCTGTTTGTGCCATGCTGCCTTTCTTTGATAGTAGAACTATATGTTATGCATTAATTGTTGTGTTTGTCAAAACTGGACACTTGTGAAAACAGGGCATCTTTTGCTCACATGCCTTTCCAGTTTAATAAATAAGCCTAAGCTAAACTGAAACTGTTATCAGAAGGTTTGCTGGGCTGTTCTCTCTGATCCCATCTTAGGCGAGTGTTCTGCTTGCAACTGCCATTCCTGACAGAGTCGGCAGTCCTCTGGATGTAGTTGGAACTTCACCGTCAGTTGAAACCCTGAGCTGGCTTTCCTTTTATGTGTTTTCTTTGCTTGGCTCTGCGATGAAGTCTCATGTTGTCCTGATTCTTGCAAAGCTTCATTCTTCAGCTACAGAAACACCAGGCGGCTTGTGACAGGTACTTTCAGCTGTGTTACATGTCATTTCTATGGCAGGGTTTTATTACTGGCTTGGCTTGTGGTAAACTAGCCACATTTTCCACCTGTATATCATTCTCTTGTCTCAGATTTTGTTTTACAACTCTCATTCATATATCCCTGTATTCAGTTTGATGTTGGGAAAACAGACAAGAGGGGCCTCTGATTCTCCTATAGTGAGCACTGCAACCAGTGTATTCCACCACTTCAGTGCAGTTAATTTCAATTGACATTCTTGAAACATTGCCTCTTCTGTTGCCGTTAAGGACATTAACTGATTTTTGATCTCATTCAAGGCTTTTTTCAGCATTTCTTCCTGTACTTCTATGTCCTTACTAGTAACAGCTTCAGGAGTGTTGTTCCTCCTCATCATCCATCTTGGCTTTTAGCCAAATGGCCATGGGTTCCCCTACAGCAAGAAGCAGGGAATTTCCTTAGTGTCTCGGCCAGATTTCCACAATTAACTAAAATACCATCAACAATTTAATCTAGTTTCATTTCAGTTTGTCTCCATCTGTATCTCCCCTCCTCTGGGATGAGGTTGAAAAAGGCAGAAATGCCTAGACTTGTTTTCAGTCAATGAAAACAAACTAAATTATTCATTTGAAATTATTTTACCAGGTAAGCAATGTAAACAGAAAAAGCGTCTCATTTTCAGATGCAATCTGGGGAGGGAGGCATGGAGAAACAGTAAATGGAATGGTAAATGGAAGGAGAGGTACAGGTAACAGGTTAAGCTAAACAGAAACAATAATTGTAAAATTAAAAAATATTTTGGCTTGAGTTTAAATCCCAGCTAAGGCACTTATTTCTTTCTCTTTTCTGTTAGTATGACAAATATGAAATAAACAGAACATTTTATAAAACCTAACATGTTCATAAGTAATACAAAACAATATTATAATCACTATAAAATATAACTTAAAACTTATATATACCTATAGAGCAGGTACAGTGAAGGACATGAATTGCAGAAGACAAAGTGAAACTTACCTTTGAACAAATGTAGACTCGGGAACTACTGTAGTTAACCAGTCAGCATGTTACAATGCAGATTGCATTAACATGACATCAGTGCTGTCAGTCACAATATCAACCACCAGTAAATAAACTGATAACTCCAAAATAGAGCAGATGTAGATAAAACATTGAAACTCTCCCTCTTTGTGATGACATGGGGGTTAGGTCATTCATGTGTTCAGTACACTATTGAAGCATGAAGTACAGGTATACATCAAGCAGATCATCCCTAGCTGGCCAATAAAGGGGAGGAGAAAGAGCTAGGAAGCTGGAGAAGCGGCTCAGTCGGGCAGGGAGCAGGACACAGGTATCTGAAATTGGATGAATTGTTCTCAGCTCAGATCAATTCTCTGCCTTTTCTGTAGTTTAAGAGGGTTACAAGCCCACACCAGCACACCACAAACACCACCACATAGGAAACAAACTAGTCAGTTTATGGATGATCAGTTGAAAATTGCGAACTTTAAGTATCGCAGTGCAGCACTTCTGGTCCACTCAGATGTATAGCCACCACGCTAATGAAGGACAGGGCATTACTAAGAGAGGGGTCCCCGATGGCAGAGCTCTTGCATGCCAGTGATTTTGGAGATACCTTTAGTTGTTTGTGTAAACCGTGTGTCTGACCTAGCTGTTTATCTGACCTCTGTATCTCTGCTTGTAATTAAACCAGAAAAATAGCAGTAAACATTGTGTGTGTCTCTCTCTAGTAACCATTGTGTGTCAGTGGGGCACCAAGGGATTGTGGGACAATGAAATACTGGCAGCAGTGTTCCCCTGTCAAACTGATTTTTAAGGCTTTTCTGTAGCTTTATGAGCATTTTAAACCCACACAAGCACCACCACATAGAGGAAACATAATAGTCACTTTTGGGTGATCAGTAGAAAATCGCTGAACTGATAAAATATATCTCCCACTACTGGAAGAGGTGG
This sequence comes from Neoceratodus forsteri, assembly GCA_016271365.2. Taxonomy (NCBI): domain Eukaryota; kingdom Metazoa; phylum Chordata; order Ceratodontiformes; family Ceratodontidae; genus Neoceratodus; species Neoceratodus forsteri. Next base: position 277,077,739 of record CM057451.1, read on the forward strand.
CTAGGATACATTTGGAGATACAGGTAATGGGAGAAGAGATTGCAGAAGCAATTACATCATTACATAATTCAAAGCACCTGTGCCCAATGGATTTACAGGAGTTTATACAGTAAAACCTTTCGGAAGCTGTAACACCTGTTACACTCAAACATTACAACTGTAACAGACCATATAATGTCAGGAACTTGGCTTCCCTTGTCCTGGTGGTCCATAGGTCACAAACCACCTGTATTGTGGGGATGGGCACAGCCAGGGTGGATTTGGATTTGGTTTTGGACTTGCCAAATCCAGGCTGAGTTGGATCTGGATTTGCTTGATATTGGCAGAATCAAATGCATCACACCTGTCAGACTTTTTTTAATATTTCTTTTCTAATGAGCTTTTTCACTTGCAGTGATTGTGTATCCTCATTCAGCACACACACACACTACAGTCACCCACCCACTCCTTTCAGCCCACCTCCCCAACCTCCAAGTTCTGCCTCAACTTGTCTTAGGTTTTAGTTTTATATTTCTCCCAAACACACTGCAGACCCCACCCCTCCTTTCAGCGCGACTCCCCAAACCCTAATAAGTACTCTCTCCTTCAGTACACACCCCAATCCACAACCCCTCTCCCATCAGTACTTGGGCTTTGCTGCCCCCAACCTCCCACTTTCACTTTCCCTTCTGTTTGCTCTGACAAGTTTTTTCTTTCCATTTTTTTACTTAGTTCTGTGTCTCCCTCAGGTCCACCCCTTGAGCACACATCCCTGTCCCCAACCCTCATCCCCACAATCATTAGTCTGCATGCTGTCACCCCAACCCCCACTTTCACTTTCTCTCTGCTCAAACTTTTTTCTTTTCTTTTTCATTGATATCTTTATTTCATGTCTCCCCGGGTCCCCTCCCTCAGTTACAAATCTCTAATCCAATTCTCTCCATATTTAGATGATTCTATAACCATTACAAAAGTGTTATTCGTGCTAATTTACACTGTCTAGCTCCAAAGGTACCTGAGTTATATGCAGATAAAATGTTCATGAAATGTCCCAAAAAATAAAATGACAGACTTTGAGCACCTATAATTTTGAGACCATCTATCCTAATCTCATGAAACTTGGTTTATCATTAGAACACCTACCAGAAAGTATGATTGCCAATTTTCAGAGCCCTTGCTCAATAGGTGGTTGAGTTAGTAGCATCACAACACAGGATAGCACCATGATTAACAAAGGTCACACAAAATGGTTCTGACGAAAAAAGCTTACCGCTAATTAAATGACAATGTGCAAATCAAAACTCAGCACTCATTCCACACGCGGTGTGCTAACACTGGATACAGCACTTAGTGACATCATGTCTTCCACTGCAGAATGCTGACATTTCACCTGGTAAATACCAGGTTTCTTCAAAGCTATATGTTGCATCCAAGCATGCACTAATTTATAGTTCTAAATACATTAATGATTACATCATCACCCAATCAATTGCAAGTGAGTACAGTACATCAGAAAAACATATTAAAACACTTCATGCAGAGTCATACTGCTAATAAAATAAAATAAAAAGACAAAAAGAAATAAACCAAGGATGGAAGAGGGATTGGCCTCCACAGCTCATACAAATAATATACAAAGTTTCTACAGTTATGTAAATTCATTGAGGAAAACAAACAATAATCTATACCATTAAGGAAAGAAATGGTTGGGATATATATCCATTGGCCGTACATAAGCTGATGGGTTGTTATACATCTCAGGTATTAATTAGCAGAAAAGTGTAGGAAACCAAAGAAGCGGCCAGGAGCCCAAGAAAGTCCCATGAAACCTGATCAAGTGCTTTTTCAGCATCCAGGCTCATAATACAGGCTGGGAGGCGCTTGTATTCTATCTATTATATTAATAGTCTGTCTGATGTTATCTACGGTTTCTACCAGGAATAAAGCCAGCCTGGTCCATATGGATCAGGTCTGGTAGGAACCTCCTGAACCCTTCTAGCCAATATGACTGTCATTATTTTATAGTCCATATTTAAAATAGAAATGGGGTGATAAGAGGCACAATTAGTGGTGTCCCTGGCGACTTTGGGATAACTGACACTATAAGCCTGTGACCACGATGGGGATCACGCCATCCTCTGTTCTTTTCATGGTTAAATGTTTCACTGAGCAAGGGAGATCACTTTTTAAACTGTTTAAAAATTCTGCAGGTAGCCCGTCCGAACCTGGACACTTTCCTGCTTTAAGGTTTTGAATCTCCAGGGCAATTTCTTGTTCATTAAAGGGTCTACTTAAGGCTTCACCCTGTGCCTTGGTGAGACTCGGGAGTCCCAAGGGGTTAGATGGTCCCTAATTTCCTGCTCCGATGGGGAGATTCTCTTAGTATACAGATTTTGGTAATATTTCCTAAAGGACTCTGCAATATCTTCTGTTTTATATTGAAGTGTATGTTTAATGGGATCCCTTATTTTAGTAATAGTGGCTTTACTTGATGTTGGCGAGAAACAAATAGTTAGGAGCTTTAAGGCCCTCCAGGCCACCTTCATAAAATCTTTGTCTCATACAAATCAGTCTCTGCTCCACTTGGTAGTCCATTATTTTATAAGTTCTGCTTTCAGCGTTGGAGTTCTTCCCCTTTCTTTATTTAATTTTATTTGTTGTTGTTTTCTAGTTCAGCTATCTGATGGTATAAGTCTTTTTGTCTTTGGTCCCTTTGTTTTTGCTTTGGCCAAAATTTCTATAACTTTCCCTCGAATTAGAGCCTTAATTGTATCCCATAAAATTCCGGGAGACCTCAGGTGCCGATTATCTTGTAATGCTTGCTTTATGGTCTGGTTTATAATTTCCTGGTATTCCTTATTCTGGAGCAGAGATAGATTTAAGCACCAAAATGTTGAGCGTTTGGGGGGCCTATTGTTAGCTGTAGGTATATTGGGGCGTGGTCTGACAGCACGCCAGTCCCTATTTCTACTGAGTCACAAACACCCATTGCTTCTTTTGGCATTAAAAATAGTCCAGCCTTGAATAGATTTGGTGGGAGTGGGGAAAAAAAAGTATATTGTCTACTGTTCCTATGATGTGCTCTGCCAGACATCAATTAAGCCCAGTTCTGTTAATAGCTTGTTTACCGTCTTAGTTATTCCCTTTCCTCCTTTGGGGCACCCGAGGAATCCAGACTAGAATTTAGTCTTACATTTAAATCCTCCTAGAACCAGATAGCCTCTGCCCAATGCATCATTTTAAGGAATAAGTCCCTAAAAACTGAACTCCATCCCTGGTGGTGCATACAGGAGATAAAAGTGATCATGGAGCCATTATAAAGACCTTTAACTGCTGAATATCTACCCTGCTTATCTATCATGGTATCTTTAAGATCAAAGGAGGAGTGAGAATTAAACAGGTTCCCGCCCTCATGTCGTATTGTGATGCCACTACTTTGAACCAAATTTCAGAAGCTTTTCATGTTCTAACTTGCTCATGTGAGTTTCTTGAAGTAACATAAAAGCTGCTCCAGTTCTCTTTAGAAAGGACATTATTCTGGCTCTCTTAATGGGGTGAGCTAAGCCATTTACATTATAAGATATAATTTTCACATTAGACCTCCTCATCACGATTCAGTAAGGAGTTCTATAATCCCAGATCCCCCTTGATTCCCCCCTCACATCCATGTACCTTGTAATCAGGCCTGTATAGGATGACAGTAGAAATCTCTCCCTTTAACAAACTGATTAAAACAGGGAACTCTGAAATATAACAAGATTTTAACATCTAATGGCTTCCAAAGCTGGAGATTCACTAAAATTCCCAGCCGAATCTCTATAGCCAGATCGCACTTCCACGATGAGGGATGCAGGCCTGACTAGGGGATGTGGAGAAAATCTCTCGCTCTAGCAATAGCGGCTTCCCTTAGAGCATACTAAAAATTGATTAGGCTCCTAACACTGCTGAGTCTAATGCAGTGCGTGACGTAGATGGTCCCTTTCGAATGCCAGCAGCAAACTCTGTATCACCTGTAAGGAGAAAAGAATCTCAACAAAAATATCTCTCCTCCCCACCTCTCACATATTGAAAAATTGCTCCCATGTCCTAATCTCCCTTCATATAGTCACTCCACAGCGTTATTCAGTACTTGTGTAATAGGTTGCAGCATCAGTCCTCAATAATTATTGTTTATTTTAAGAGTTTATTGTAGACTGCAGCAACTAACATCGTGTTTCCTTCACCCTCTCAGGTTGCAGTTCAGCTATTCGGTGCAGTTACTTGGTAACTTTCATCTACCAGTTATTCTTTTGCTGTTTTGTGATCCTAAACCTGCATTCCTTCCATTCTTCTTACCTTCTTGTATTTCCTGTTTCTTGCCGACCCTGACAGCCTTCCCCATTTGCCTCTTCCACTATTCATTTTTATACCTTAACATTAATTTAACCCACCTTACCGCTACCAGTCCCCAGTATAGGAGAGCACTAGCTAGGTTCCCATCCCTCATTCACCATGATTCTCCTAGCCTCAGTGTCTCTTGCAGTTAGTTTAACTTATACATAGAAACATAGAGGTTGATGGCAAAAAGGATGGCCCAGCTAATCAGTCTGCCCATTTTTCCCTGCCTAATATAAAATCACAGACCCACATGGTCACCAACCTCTGCCCTCCCACCCCTGCCCCTGCCAGTGGTGTCTCCAGACCCTGTTCGGGTTTTGGGTTTCTTTCCTCCCAGTTTTGCTGACACCCATGTGCCTATCCCATGCTTTCTTAAATCCAGTAACTGTTTTTGCCACCATCACTTCTGCTGGGAGGCTGTTCCAGGGGTCCACCACCCTTTCCATGAAGAAGTACTTTCTCCTGTTCCCTCAGATCCCACCCTACTCCAACTTCATAGTGTGCCCTCTAGTCTTTGGACATCTTTTTCCTTGAAAGATGCTCCTTCCTGAATCTTGTTTATTCCCTTTTGGTATTTAAATGTCTCAGTCATATTTCCCCTCTTTCTCCTGGTCTCCAGGGAGTGCAGCTCAAGAGCCATTAGCCTTTCCTCGTAGAGCTTCTAATGCAGGCTCTGCACCATTTTGGTCACCCTCCTTTGTGCCCTCTGTATCCTGTTTATATCCTTATGAAGATGAAGCCTCCAGAACTGCACACTGTACTCAAGGTGGGATCTCAACAGTGATTTATATAGGGGCATTTACACTTCCCTTCGCCTACTGGTTATATTCCTCCTTATACAGCCTGACATACGATTTGCTTTTCCTACTGCCTTATTACATTGTTTTACCACCTTTAGGTAATCCAATATGATAATCCTCAGGTCCCTCTCCTGACTTGTTACCGTGACTACATCCCCTCCCAGTTCATATGTGGCCCATGGGTTTCTATGTCCTAAGTGCATGATTCTGCACTTCTTTGTGTTGAATCTCAATTGCCAAGTTTCTGACTACTCCTCTAACTTCCCTAGGTCCTCCTTCATTGTTTCCAACCCTCCTGGTGTGTCTACCCTATTGCAGATTTTTGTATCATCTGCAAATCGGCACACCTTCCTTTCCAATCTATCTGCAACATCCCCAGTGTAGATATTAAAGACATTAATTGTCTAATATAGACTTCAAACATATGCCCCAACACCTCAGTCCTCTTGCTTGTCAGGTGAAGGTTATCACCTTTGAAGAGGCTCCTGTCCCTGAAGTCCACCACAAAATGGTACCCTTTTCTCCTGACACCATCCCTTTAACCATCCATTTAATTCCTTTATCATTTTCCTCCATCCTCTGTGTTTTCCTCCCCACTACTCCACACAGGGAGGATCTCAGAAAAGGCCAAAGAGGCTGAGTGTGCCTGCAATCTGTACCCCAGCTTCTGAATGTTCAGCTTCACTTGCTCCACAGGCTGCTTTGCCAGATCATTGGTACCAAGTATACAGGAGCATACAAGGGATTTAGGTCACCTGTTAGTGGGGGGCAAGATTATGGGGTGGCAAACTTAGAGGGTGGTTCTAAATGAAGAACCCTCAGAGGAAAGGGAAGTCATGAGCAGGGTACTTCAGGGATAGGTTCTAAGACCAGTTCTCTTTAACATATTTATTTGTGATATAGGGAGGAGATTCAGAGAAAGAGATGCCTCTTCACAGATGGCAATAAGGTTTCTGGAAAGTGGACACCAAGGAGAGAATAAGGGTTATATGGAAAGATCTAGAAAATCTGGAGCGGTATTAGTGGTGTAGCAACTGCAATTTAATGCAAAAGTGTAAGTTAATGCACATCAGAGCCAAGAACCCAGGAACAGTGTATGGAATGAATGGGGTAGTAGTGACAGTACATCAAAGGAAAGGGACCGGAGGTGTTAATAATGGAGAACATGAAGGCATAGGCATAATGTAGTAGGGCTGTAGCAAGGCAAGTCAGATGCTGGGGTCCATGGGGAGAGGGATCACTAGCAGAAGAAGGAGGTAGTACAGCCTCTGTATGGATCCCTGGTGTGCCCTGACTTCAAGTATTGTGTAAGTTTTGGAGCTCTGACTTGAGGAAGGACAGAGGCAGGTTGGAGGCAGTGCAGAGATGAGCCACCAAATGACACAGTGGCAAAACAGTAAGTCCTTTGAGAAGTGCTTGGAGGATCTAAACATGTACAGGGTGGAGGACAGGAGAAAGATGAGCAACATGTTTGAGCTGTTTATGTACCTCCACAGAATAAACAAGGTGGATAGCAGCATTAACAGTAAGTGGTAAAGGGGACTGGGGTAACTCCCAGAAGCTGGGGGGTTCCAAAAGGATATCAAAAAGTACTTTTCTACAGAAAGAGTGGTTATAACTGAAACAACCTTGTGAAGGAGGTTATTAGGGCTCAAACAGTGGAAGCTTTAAAAGGCAATGGGAAGTAAAGGGAAGAGGAGTCTGCAGTTTGTGGATGTAGCATGAGATGCCAGAAAGAGGAGGCATCCTGGTGTGACTCCCAATCCCCTCTGCCAAGATTGGAAGACCGGCTCAGAAGAATGTGGCTGCAGTCACTGGGAAAAAGGCACAAGAGGTGCTTGAATTGTCAGCACTGCAGTATTCTGTCTCCACTGCTACATACGCAGTTGAGGGGAGGGAGCCAGCAGCAACAACAGCAGCATCAGTCCAGGACCTCAGGATGGCAGCAGGCAGGCAGCCAGGTGAGCTTCCTCTTGGGGAGGGGTTACATTAGCAATAATCACAAGACTGTTATCTATAAACCAATGACATACCCTACTAAAATTTATTTATTATTTATTTATTAAATTTTTGCGACTGGTAGGCCCACTGGGCCCTAGAGGTCCCTTTTTCAGGGGTGACCCGAGTTAGAGTACATAGAGTTGAGCAGATGCAAACAGATAATGCAGGGGTAGGACATAGCATACAGGAAGTTCATTGACAGCATACATATTTCATAACAGAAGATGATGACATGGGGTATACCAGCTGTGAGTCCTGCTAGGCTTATTCAATATATTGAGAAGTATAGACATATAGTACACATAGTACAATAGGCGAAACAGGCATTATAAGCAAGCAGGGCAACTAACTATGCAGCTGATACCGTTTAGGACATAACCAGTACAGTGTAGAACATATGGTAAGGTTAGCATATGGGAGGTTGTAGAGGTGCGAGGAGGTAATTACAGCATAGGTATACAAGCACAATTCTGTATAGGGCGTTGGGAGGGGTTACATTGGTAGAGACCGTTTCATAGACAAACTCAGCTGTGGCAGCTTGCCGGCTAGGGCAGGTAGATTGTTTTGTAGGCTGACTATAGGGGGCGGATTAGCTATCCTTCAGGGCAGGAGCAGGAGCTGAGGTTTAGGAGGTGAGTGCATAATCCCGTCTGAAAAGTCGCTAGGGAGGGGCTTCCTGGAGTTGATAGGGGAGCTTGTTCCACAGTGTAGGGGCTGTGTGGGTGAAGCATTTACTGCCTGCTGCATTTCTGGTCCTGGGCACCTCTAGTAGTGTTTTGCCCGAAGAGCGGAGAGCCTGCTGGTCCGCTTTGGGGCAAGTAGCCAGAAGAGCCCTGCAGGGAGGGTCATCAGAGAGTAGCTTATAGGTCCAGCTTAACAGGGGTACTGGAGCCTGTGGTTCAAAGGTGGGCCATTTGAGAGAGGCGAGGGCCGCAGTGATGGGTCCTTGGGTGGGCATTTGTGCGTAATCGTGTGATTTTGTGGTACAGGGTCTGCAGTCTGCCCTGCTTGAGTTTTGCAATGCTGAGTAGGGTTGGGGCTGCAGGGTGAGAGTAGGTAGGAGGACACTCTGAGAGATTGCCAGTCGTGTCTTGGGTATCATGCTGGCACTTAGATGGTAGAACAGCCAGAGTTTTTGGTGGATGTTTTTGTCACCTGATCCACATGCTGCTTTAGGGTGAGTCCCTGGTCTAGAGTAAGACCCAGGTATCTAAAGGATTGTACCACCTCGATTGTGGTGCCAGTCACAGTGGCTAGTGGCAGGAGATGCGCCGCATGGACCATGGATTTTGGACCAAACAGGAGTGCTTTTGTCTTGTTTGGGTTGAGGACCAGGTGATTCTCAACCAGTCAAGCTTCTGCCTGGGAGAGATCTGACTGGAGCAGGGTCCAAGATCATCCAGGTGCGCCGCTGTTCTGTAGAGTACTGCATTATCAGCGTACTGCACCATGTAGCTGCTGCCGTAGTGATGGCAGAGGTCGTTGACAAACAGGGAGAACAGGAGAGGGCCCAGGATGTATCCTTGAGGTACTCCCTCATTTAAAGGTAAAGGGTTGGAGGTTGCACCTTCCATTTGACCTGCTGGGAACGGCCAGTCAGGTAGTTGTGGAGCCAGCTCAGGGAGTGTTGATCCAGCCCAAGTGTGCTCAGCTTAGCTAGCAAGAGTGGGTAGTCTACTAGGTTGAAGGCTTTGGTCAGGTCGATGAAGACTGCCCCGTTGAGGAGCTTCTTATCCAAGGCAGCCAAGACATCGGTGGTGAATCTGATGAGGGCTGTATCAGTCCCATGCTTTTGTCGGAAGCTGTGTTGTGTCGGGGCCAAGAGCCATTTGGCTTCAAGGTAATCCCTTAGTTGGCCATACATGAGCCGCTTTTGGATCTTTGCAGGTGGCAGAGGATGGAGATGGGTCTGTAATGGTTGATTGTTTCACTGGATCCACCCTTGTGGATTGGGACCACATGGGCCTGCTTACCAGGTTTTGGGGACTACCCCTCCATCAGGGATCTGTTTAACAGGGTAACAGGTAAGGCTATGGCAGGGCAGCAGCCTTGAGCAGCTGTGGGTCCAGCCGGCAGGTCAGGCGAGCCTGTGGGTTTAAGATTGCAGAAGAGTTAGCACTTCTTTGATGCGCCTGCGGGTCCTTAGGTGGAAATGGGGGTCAGTGGGTCCCTGCTTTCAGTGACCGGGGGACCTTTGTTATGTTGTTGGTGGCCATTTCTGAGGGTGCCAAGGTCCATGAAAGAAGCTGTTGAATGCAGCGGCGCCTCACCTCTGTCTTTTAGGGTCTGGCTGTTGCAGATTATATTGCCCTGCTGAGGTTTACTTGTGCCTTTTAACAGGGAATTAATCCTGGACCAAAAGGTCTTAGGGTCTGACAAGGTATCCCGCTGAAGGGTTTTGAAGAACTCCTTTGGCAGATTTCAAGACTTACGTGCTCTGGTACCGCAGATCATGTTGCAAATGTTCCTCCATAGCAGCAAAATCTTGGTGTGATGTAAAAATGATGGCATTTTTGCATACAGTATTGATTTGGTATAGTCACCATCTTTAGACATATTATTGATAAACTAAACAACAGGGGCCCCAAAATAGTTCCCTGTGGGCTCCAGGGTTAAGTTGTTGTACTGTGGAGTAACCATCTCCACACCTGACCTTCTATGTCCTGTTTGCAAGGTAGTCAGAGAACCATACAATTGCATTAACTGACAGGCCCAGCTTTATTAATTTTGTTTTACCATTAGTTTATGGTTAACTAAATCAAAGGCTTTGTGAAAGATCTAAGAAGACATTTCCAACATATTCCTTCTGTTCAATGCTGCACAGAGATCTTCAGGTAATTCTGTAAGTGCAGTTGTTGAACTGTGGCACTTTCAGTATCCATGTTATGCTTTTGCCAAGACATTATGCATAGTAATTTATTCAGCTAAGTGATCACTAGCAATTTTCTCCAGAATCTTGGACAGAGGGATAGAATCGAGATGGCCCTGTAGTTGGAGGTAGATGCATAGTCCTCTGACTTGAAAACTGGGACTACATCTGCCTGTTTCAAACGTTGGGTATGACATTAAATTGAAGAAAAAGTTGAGCATCTTTTGGATTGTCAGAACTAATTCAAGCAGAATCTGTGTTCTTTGCTCACAGATAGAAACCGAAGAGACTTTTGAGACAACATAAGTGGGGTAAGTTGTGTGGAAACTTGGTGAAATAGTGTCTTTATTACTGTCTGCAGGGTAAACTGAGACTCAACACAGCAGCCCACATTTAAGGGCTATAATAAAGAGCTGTTTCTTGCCCTGTAGTTTGGGGGCTGGGTGAAAATTGTTTGGCCTGGAGCCTCAGCTAGGTGATAACTGGAGGAGGGGCTGAGCTAATCACATTTCTGACTGCAGGTTGGTTTTGGATTGCTACATAAAGATTCACTCACAACAGCCAATCAGGGCTTTCCTCAGTGAGTCAATCAGCCATTGCCTGATATATAAGAAAGTGTCCATTAAATGGACTTCTGGCCTCATGGACCTCTGTGCAGTGGACCACAATGCAAAGGACAGCACAGGGAGTCTACCAGGAGGGAGATAGCTAGGGAAGCAGCCAGCAGCTGTACACTCTGCCCTCGCAAACCAAGAATAGGTAAAAGGGATAAGCAGGTGTCTTTAGCCACACGACATCAAGTAGGAAAAAGGTATAACACCCTATAAGGGCTAAGCTACACTAGAGGCTTAATACGCACTCAAACCTAGGGGTAGTTGAAACTTCCATATAGGGTAGGGTAATAAAGGGAATTTAATGGGGTAAAATAACAGACAAAGCAGGTAGGATAGGATGATGGGAGTGGTACAGTGCAGTGGCTGTGTGGCAACAGTCTTCAGAGAGACTTTCTGGAGGCTGCATTGTTGCCCTATCTGCATGCACCTCCCTGGGCTAAGGGAGGAGGTTGCCAGACTCAAAGCTGAGTTAGCTTGGATTCGGAGGACGCTCCTCCACCCAGAGACCACCTAGTCTGCTGCCATTACCTCAGAGGTTGCTCAGAAGGAGAAACAGCTGGATAACAGGGGCTCAGGGGAGGCTAGGGTGGTGGAACATAGGCACATCCCACACCTGCTTCCACTGCGTAACTCCTACACTGCACTGGCAGAGCAGGAATATCCCACAGAGGCACCCAAAGTTGTGACTGGGTGGATGGGGGTCCTCCATAGTGGAGACCCTAAGGGGTGGCAGAGGACCCCAGAGGAGGAGGAGGAGGAGGAGGAAGCAAATCCTGGTGGGGACTCCATAGTGAGGGAATAAAGTGGACAGGTAAGGATGAGGAGAGGGAGGTTTGGTGCCTTCTTGTGCCATGGCTCACAGAGATTGAAAGATCCAAAGGATTGCTGGGGCAGCAGGAAGGGAGGGCAAGCTAGATATCATTGCCCATCTGGGGACTAATGACCTGGCTAGGGATGAGCCAGCATAGATCAGGAGATGTCTCAGGGAATAAGGGAGCAGTCTTAGACAGGTGGCATGATCGGTGACCTTCTCGAAGTGCTACCTGTCTATGACAGGAGGGAGGACAGGATTCTCCACACCAGAAACCAGAAACTTCAATGCATGGTTGAAGGAATGGTGCAGAGAGGAGGGTTTCAGCTTCACTGGGGACTAGGGCCCCACTTGGAGAGATAAGGGCCTGTACAGGAGCAACAGCCTGCATTCGTCCATGAGGGAACCATGGTCCACAGTGAACAGTTTAATGCTACACTGGCCAGCATTTAAACTAGCCTGGGGTGGCAGAAGATGAAGGGAGATATAAACTGCCCCCCCACAGACAAACAAGGTCAGCAAATGGAATCTTGAGGAGATGAATCCTCAAGAAGAACAATATAACAAAGGAATCTAGGAGATAGAATGTAAGAATGATAATGAAATACATAGTGGAGGAAATAAAAGGGGCAATGGAAATGGGGGGCAGCACAGTCTGGAGAGCCATTTGTGCAAACGTCAAGTCTAGGCAACAGGATTCCAGACCTAGAGGCCACCATGGCAGAAGCAGATCTGGATATGGTTGCAGTTACCGAGTCCTGGTGCAATGAGATCCAGGATTGGGATGTGGCCATACCAGGTATACTCTGTTCAGAAAAGACAGGGTAGGAAAAAAGGGGAGGAGTGGCTCTTATGTTAGGGACAAAATAAAAGCCATGGAAATGCAGGAGAGCAGGAGGAGCTGAGGTACTGTGGGTCACCCTAGAAACACGGGGGGCCACCATCAGCATAGGAGTGATCTCAGACCTCCAGCATGGGGGAGGGGACAGATGAATAAGGACATGATGGAAGCCATCCAAAGGATGGCATGCAAAGGGAGGCATTGCTGGTGGGGACTTCAGTCTACCACATGTGGATTGGAGCCTACTAGCTGCAGCAACAGTCAGAAGTAGGGACATCCTGGACTCCTGGAAGGCGTGCTCCTCAGGCAACTAGTTAAGAAGCCCACTTGTGGGGTGGGGAATATTGGACCTGGTCCTGAAAAACAGGGACAGTGTTGTTGGCATCATCAGTAGGGTGACAACCTGGAATCCAGTGATCACCCTATAGTATGGTGCAATATGAGGACTGGGCCAGAACTGAGCCACACTAAGATGAGGGTCCTGGACTTCGGGAGGGCTAATTTCAGGAAAATGTGAGAATGCCTTAGGGACACCCTGGCAGAGATGGAGGATCTGGGGAAACGAGGAACTATGGGAAAAAATAAAGGGGGCATTGAAAAGCAATAAATCTCTGTGTCAGGCAGGTTAACAAGGGCAAGAGAAAAGAGACCACTATGGTTCTCTAAAGACGTAACATAAAAGTAAGAGCAAAAACTAGCATTTTGAAAGTACACAAAGACACAAAAGAAGGAGAAACATAGAAACATAGACTTTGACGGCAGATAAGGACCGCTAGGCCCATCTAGTCAGCCCATTTCTACCTACAGGATAGGCCGCAGATCCTAGTTAACCAACAGCCTATATCTTCCTGCCCCCACAAGAATTGCCTTATGTCTGTCCCATGCATTCTTGAATTCTCCCACAGTTTTAGACCCCACAACTTCCTCAGGAAGGCTGTTCCATACATCCACTACCCTCTCTGTGAAATAATACTTCACATTGCCCTGAACCGCCCTCCTTCTATCTTTAAATTGTGTCCCTTGTTCTTGCAAGTCTCTTTTTCTGAAAGATGCTACCCTCTTGGACTTTGTTGATTCCCTTGAGGTACTTGAAAGTTTCTATCATGTCCCCTCTCCCTTCTTTCCTCAAGGGTATACATATTAAGCTCCTTTAGTCTCTCCTCATACGGCTTCTCTTGCAGACCCTGCACCATTTTAGTTGCCCTCCTGACTGCCTCTATCCTGTCTATGTCCTTGTGGAGATGGGGTCTCCAGAACTGGACACAGTACTCCAGATGGGGTCTCACCAACTGTCTGTACAGAGGGATAACAACTTCCTGTTTTCTGCTGCTGATGCCTCCCTATACATCCCAGTATACCCCGGCCCTCCCTACTGCCTTTCTCACTTTGCTTGCTAACCTTAAGGTCATCTGATATGATTACCCCAGGTCCCTTTCCTGTTTTGTTGTTGTTACTACCTCCCCACCCATTGTGTATTCTTCCCCTGGTTCTTGTTTCCCAGGTGCATTATTCTGCACTTCTTTGCATTGAATCCTAGCTGCTACACTTCTGACCATTCCTCCAACCTTTCCAAGTCCCTTTTCATCCTTTCCACGCCTCCTTGTGTATCAACCCTGTTGCAGATCTTTGTGTCATCTGCAAAAGGCATACTTTTCCTTCCAGTCCTCTGCAATGTCACTGATGAAGACATTAAAAGGACTGGACCCAATACTGAACCCTCCATGTACCCCACTAGTAACCACCCTTTCTTCAGAGTGGACTCCATTTACAATTACCTTCTGTGTCCTGTTGTCCAGCCAATGTTTACCCAGGCTACCACCCTGGGACCCACTCCCAGGCTGGTTAATTTGACTATTAATCTTTGTGTGGGACTGTGTCAAATGCCTTGCTAAAGTCTAGGTAGGCTATGTCCGCAGCCCCTCCATGGTCTACTACTTTGGTCACCCAGTCAAAGAAATCTATTAGATTCTGCCTGACATGACCTTCCCTGTCGAACCCATGCTGCCTTGGGTCCTGTGCTCCACTGACCTCTAGGTACTCAACTATTCTTTCCTTCAGAAGTGACTCCATCACTTTCCCTACCACAGAGGTCAGACTGACAGGTCTGTAGTTTCCTGCCTCTGTCTTGGTCCCACTTTGTGAAGGGAATCACATCCGTCTTCCTCCAGTCCTCGGGTACCACACCATCCTCCCATGATTTGTTAAAAGAGTAGCCAGTGGTTTCACTAGTTCCTTCCTTAATTCTTTTAGAATTCTGGGTGAATTCCATCAGGACCCATTGCTTTGTCCACCTTCAGTTTTAGGAGTTCTTGCAGAACCTTTCTTCTGTGAAAGGACTGGGATCGACCTCTGTCAAGAGTGCTTCTGTTAATTGGATTAGGACTCTCCTCCTCTTTTGTGAATACTGAGCAGAAATATTCGTTCAGTATTCTGCTTTTTCACTGTCCCCTCTGCCCACCCACCATTCATTCTATTCAGCCTCACTATCCTCCTTTGTCTTTCTCTCGCTGATGTACCTATAAAAGGTTTTATCCCTTCTTAACCGAGTTGGCTATCTTTTCCTCAGTTTGGGCCTTTGCTATTCTGACTTCCTCCCTGCTTCTTTCTGCCTTAACTGGTACAGCTCTCTGTCCTGCTCCTTCTGTGTTTCCTTATACTTCTGGAATGCTGTCTTTTCTTCCTGACTTTCACAGCCACCTCTCTTGAGAACCATAGTGGCTTTTTCTTTCATTTTGATTTGTTTATTTGCTTCACACAAAGGCTTGTTGCCTCTGTGATGGCAGTTTGATAATTCCCATTGTTGCTCCACACCTCCTTCTAGCCTGTTTGCTAGTGCTTTTCTGAGGCACTCTCCCATCTTGCCAAAGTCAGCCCTCCTAAAGTCCAGTACCCTCACTTTTGTATGGCTTGACTCTGTAGCTGAGTTTAACATGAACCACACTGTTTGATGGTCACTTGTCCCAAGATGGCAACCCACTTCTAGATCTGAGATCCTCTCACTGCCCCTGCTTGAGAGTACGAGGTCTAAGATTGCTCCCTCATGAGTGGGTTCCAAACTAGCTGTCTAATGCCTGCCACCTGTAGGGCATCAAGAATGGCCCTGCTCTTGGATGTGGCTGCAGCAAATGTGCTCCAGTTAACATCTGGCATATTCAGGTCTCCTCAACAGTATCTCCTTCTCTGCCATTCTAAGAATGCCTTCCATCATATCCTTGTCCATTCCTTCCCCTGACATGGGGGTCTGTACACAACCCCTGTGCAGATTGTGGTGCCCTTTCCAGTCTCCAAGGTGACCCACAGTGCCTCCTCTCCTCCCTGTTTACTCTTTTGTTCAGTTGCTTTTATCCTTCCTTTACATAGAGAGCTACTCCTCCCCTCTTCTCCCTGCATGTCTGTCCTGTAGGTTATGTACCCTGGTATGTTAACATCCCAGTCATGGTTCTCTGTGTACCATGTTTCTGTGACTGCTATGATATCCAGGCAACCTTCTTCCATTAAGGCCACCAGCTCAAGGAGGCTAGGAAAGCTACCAAGAGAAACAAAGGGATATAGGGAAGGCATTTTGATGCACAAAGGTACAAACAGAGAAGAATACTGCCCAATCAAAAAGAAGGTAAAACTTTATTTAGATATATAGATGAGAAGAGGAAGACCAATGGGGAATGGTAAGGATAAAAGGGAAGAAGGGGTTTGTGAGGAGGAGGACCAAAAGAAGGCAGGTGTTACCCCTTACAAATGGGGGTTCCCAAAAGTCTTCCTTGAGCTTGCCTAAATGCTCACTGCTAGACTGGTGTCCTGCATTTTAGCAGTTGAAATATGATTGCCAGAGAGTGCCTGTATATCCACTGTGTACTGTCTCTTTAAGAGCTGCCTGGCTTGCAGTCATAAGCAAAAGAAGAAGGAAACCACTTTGGTTCTCAAAGACAGTAGCAGAAAAGGTCAGAGCCAAAAGGCTGGCCTTCAGGAAATATAAGGGAACACAGCGGATGAAGATAGGAGGCATACCAAACTGCCCTAAGGGAAGCAGGGAAGGCAGTAAGGCAGGCAAAGTCCCAAACTGAGGAAACACTAGCACTAACAGTAAAAGAAGGTGACAAGACTTTCTATAGATACATTGTGAAAGGAGAAAGTCCAGAGGGGTATTGCTGTTTAATGGAGAAAAAGGGCATGTGAGGAGGAGGACCCTGTAAAGGCATCTATCCTAAATAGATACTTTTGCTCAGTATTTACTGAAGAGAAGGTAGGGCAGGGCCCACAGCTCAGCATCATGGACACAGGGGAGGAGGAGGTGAGCACTACTCCTCACAAAAGAAAGGGTCCTACAAAAGCTTGCTAAGCTCAGGTGGATAAGGCAATGGGACCTGATGGCATACATCCCAGGGTACTTAAGGAGCTAAAGGAGGAACTAGCAGAGCCATTAGCAGAATTTTTAGTGAGTCTCTGAGCACAGGAGAGGTCCCAGAAGACTGGAGAAGGGCTCATGTGATCCCGCTCCACAAGAGTGGTAGTAGGGAGGGCGGGGAACTACAGACCAGTCAGTTCTACCTCAGTAGTGGGCAAGATTATGGAGGCACTCCTTAAGGAAAGGATAGTGCAACACCTGGAATCCATAGGGACACAGGATCCAAGACAGCATGGGTTTATAAAGAAGGTCCTGTCAAACTAATCTCATAGATTTCTTTGACTGGGTAACCAGAGTGGTGGACCAAGGGGAGCAGTTGATGTCGCCTACCTTGACTTCAGCAAAGCTTTTGACACTGTTCCACATAGAAGATTGATAAATAAGCTGGGTAGGCTCAGGTGGGTCAGAAGTTGGTCAACTGGGTGGCAAACTGGTTGACGGGCAGAAAACAGAGAGTGTGGTAAATGGTATACAGTCAGAAGAGATGCAAGTCACAAGTGGGTACTCAGGATCAGTCCTGGGGCCAGTCCTTTCAACATCTTCATTAGTGACCTTGCAGATGGACTAGAGGGTAAGGCTTGTCTGTTTGCAGATGACACCAAGATCTGCAACAGAGTAGATGATCCAGATGGGGTGGGCAGAATGAGAAGAGATCTGGATAAACTAGCAGAATGGTCAGAAGAGTGGCAACTGGGATTTAATGCAAAGAAGTGCAAAATCATGCACATAGGGAAGAGAAACCCTGAAGCCACCTATAGGCTGGGAGGAGTTGCTAGCAGTCACAAAGGAAGAAAGAGACTTGGGCATCATCATCACTGATGACCTGAAATCATCCAAGCAGACTCCTAAAGCAGTAGGTAAGGCTAGGGGGTGTTAGGGTGTATTAGTAGGGGTATCACAAGTCGTAAGAGGGAGGTAATAATCCTCTGTACAAGACACTGGTTAGGCCCCATCTGGAGTACTGCGTGCAGTATTGGAGGCCACACCTTCACAAGGACATTAACTCAAATTGAGGCAGTCCAGAGAAGGGCAACCAAAATGGTGCAGGGACTGTATCAGAAGACATATGAGGACAGATTAACGGAGTCAATATGTATAACCTTGAGCAAAGGAGGGAGAGGTGATATGATCGAGGCATTCAAACACCTTAAGGGATAAACAAGGTGAAAGAGTCTAACATGTTTAAATATAAGAAAAATAGCAGGACAAGAGGACACAGTATGAGATTAGAGGAGGCCAATTAAAGGGATGTGAGGAAATTATTTTTCACAGAAAGGGTGGTGGATGCATGGAATGGCTTACCACAAGAAGTGGTGCTATGAATACAGTGCAGGGCTTCAAACAGGCATGGGATAGGCATAAGGAGCAATACAAATGACTATGAATAGATAGGCCACTGACAGAGCAAAGGCCGATGGCACATTTATAAGGTAGAAAAGAAATAGGCAGACTGGCTGGGCCTTGCGGTCCTTATCTGCGCCAACTTCTATGTTTCTATGTTTCTATGTTTCTATCTGAGAAGGAGCTCTGTTGAGAGATGTAACTATTTGCTGAAATCATTTAGAGTGACAATGATAATGTAGTTTGTCTAACCTGCCTTCTTTGCAGCAAGGACTGTTTTGTTTATCTCCACTATCTTGGTCCTGGACTGCTGAATTGACCAATCAGTGCTGGTGGGACCTAAAATGGAGCCGGACTACGGGAGTAGTCTGAAGTCAAAATCTACAGGAATTGTAGTTTTGGGGCTTTTTGCCTTTTTGCACCTGAAGGGGGAGCCTTTGTTGTGACTGACAGACAAATCAGCCAACCGAACCTTTTGGATTTTGGGGAAAGTCCCAGGTTTGCTGGCAGTTAGATCAGATCTAGTTGGGAGCTGAAGAGGCAACAGCTTGAGACAGTCAAGCAGCCGCCTGAGTAGTTTCTGTAGGAGATCTGTGGAAAGGCCTGAGTTGTGGCCTGCATGTCTGCCGGCTGCCCCTGAGAGGGAGAGAAGAGAATTATTTTGGACTATATCCAAGTTTGGAGAACAAAGTAAGCCACTGAATTTTACCAGGCTCAAACCTGAAGAAAGCCAAAGATTTTGCTGAATGTGATTGGCCTATCAGGATTTCCATCTGCTTTGAATCCCTGGTTTGTGCAGAGACTTTGCGATCGTGACTGGAGAGCGTTTGCTCTGGTACAGTAGAATTTCTTACATGTAAATGTACTGTGTATTGAGAGTGGATTGTGATTTGTTCCTCACTGTGTGAACTGTGTTCTGCTTGATGGTACCGTAGAATCCTTTACATGTAAATGTGCTGTGTATTGAAAGTGGGTTATGATTTGGTTTCCATTGTGTGAACTGTGTTCTGCTTGTTGGAAGCTGTATCCAGCCCAAAACGGAATAGGCTGTTGGTTAAATAAGATCTGCAGCTTATCCTGTAGGTAGGGAAATGGGCAGACTAGGTGGGCATGGTCCTTATCTGCCATCAAAGTCTATGTTTCTATGTTTCCTCCTTTCCACTCTGCTTTCTTCCTAAACCACAATTTTCCATTCCGAGATCCACTGGTTGCTCCCTACCTTCTACTAGCCACTTTGTGCCAGTATTCTTAGCCCCTCTCCACCAAACCTATAATCTCATACATCTCTTTGTCTCTCCTCTGTTCCTTGGTGCCACAACTCTTAGCACCCCCAACTGCATTTCTTCCCCCACTTTTCACACTCACTCCTACCTGCAATTGTCTCACCCTCAGGCCCCGCCGCCCGATTTAGCCCCCAGTGTGACTCTGAATTCCCTTTAACTGACCTTCACTACTTTTTTTCCCCTTTCAGACCCCTGCCCATGATCGGGTGCCTGCTGCAGTGCAGTCTGCTCTGCACCTGGCTGGCTGCGCTCACCACTCAGCCTGCCCACCCAGAACAGGTATGGACCATTGAACTCACCGGAAGCCCCGGAATCTAGGCAGCCTGCTGATTGGAGGCTTAGCACAGAAACTGCTCTCATTGGCTGACTTCAGTTTTGGCTCCCTTCCTATTGGATCAGCTTTGATCCTTAGCTTTTGCAGCACCTCGGCACTCTGTTTAAACTTATCCTGCTTGCTTTTTAAGTGCTGTCTACTTTTTGTCCACCATTCTCCCGGCCCTGACCTCTGTGAAATACAGTTTACACAGCAACACCCACCAGCTCCTCTTTCTCTCTCTCTCTCTCTCTCTATAGCTGGGCTTATCTTCCACACCCACCCTTAAAGAAACACTTTCCCATTCTCAGTGCACTGCAGCCAGCTGCTACTTGTATTACCCTCTACCCCACTACATGCAGTCAATCCACTGCCACACATCTTGTTCCTCCCCTTTTCCTACTCACCCATACCCTCTTCCTGCTATCCCCTACTTCCTAATAAGATGATCCACTTCTTCTAACTCCACTCCTACTTACTCTCATCCTACTATCACTCAGCTGCACTAGCATCACTCTGCCAAGCTGCAAACCTGTGAAACACCACTTAGAAGCATACCCTTGAGTACAATACACCTACTTGACTCTCATGCATGGGTGTCCATTCACACCCTCCCTGCATACAGGCCAACAGCCCACTCCCACATCCTAGAACACTCTTACCTACTATTGCTTCTCGCTCCAGTTAGCAATATCATGCAAATTAGACCCTCTAGTGGAGGCAACGAAGATGTCAAAGCTCCTGCCTTTGCCTATCGCAGCTTGCCTTTCTCCTCTTACTACTATCTGGTAATATTCACCTTAACCCTGGTCCCCAGCAACAACTAAACCCTAACTCAGAAACTCCATTCCCTCACACTAGCATCCATCATTATTCATAGCCTGCTACCCAAACTTGATGACCTGCAAGTTTGGATGTCACAACATAATCCTGATATATTAACCCTCAATGAAACCTGACTCTCCTAGGGTCTCTGACAAGGTGCTATCTATCCCTAGCTATGTTCTTTTAGACTGACCTTATCGGCAAACGGGCAGAAGATGCACCATTTACTTGAAGGACACAATTAAGGGCCAGATCCTCCACTACCACCCCCACAGCAACAGCTCTCAAATGCTTGCTATCAAAATATTCCTTGGCCAGCAAGGGAAATCAGGCACCATAATATCCATTTACACCCCCCATGTGACCAGGTCTCTGGCTTCCAAATCATTATTGATCACCTCGATAACCTTCCCACCAAACTGAGACGGTGATCATGGGGACTTTAATGTGAACTGGCTTGCCCCTGAAGCTGAACCGTATAAAGATTCTTCTTGCTGTAATTGGCATCACCCAGATGGTATCCTCCCCACACACATCAACTACAGAACTGTCTGTAGCTCCCTACTGGACTTGATTCTCACCACTCACCCTCCAGAATCACTAACACCAAAATCCTACCATACTCCCTAAGTGACCATCCTCCAGTCATCTGTCAGTGGTCCAATAAAACACCCAAATCTAAGTCTAAACTCTCCTACCAATGTATCCTTCATAAAGGAAAGCTCCTACAATTCCAGGCCACACCTGCTCAGTTTGATTGGTCCCCCCTTGACACAATGAACTGCATAAATCTCACCCTTAACTATTTCATTAAGCAGTTTAATGAAGTATGTGATAAGTTTGCCCCATAAGAAAATAAAACTAAGGGGATCCTCTAACCCCTGGATCACCCCTGTCCTAATTTCTATGATGAAGGAAAGGGACAGTCTCTGGCACCATGCACTGATGTCAGGTCACCATGCTGATGTGCAGCGATACAAAGCTGCCTACAACCAGTGCACCCAAGCAATTTGGAAAGTCAAACAAGATTACTACAAACGTGAACTCACAAACTCCTGTGGAAACAGCAAAACTTTATGGAAAACATCAAACACCTCTTGGGAAAACCAAATAAATCCTCTCCTTCAACGCTTGAAGTTAACAGTACCATTATTCAGGACCATAAATCAATAGCAGACATCTTCAGTGTCTCCTCCAGAGATCTTAGTGGTGTTCTCCCCTGACTGTCTTGATGATTCTACCCTGCCCAGCAACAATGTAAAGTCTGCCCCATGAACACCGCCCTTCTATTCCAGGAGAGTGACCATCACTGAATCCAGAAAATACCTCCTCAAGGTGTTAGGTAAATCAAGATTTAGCAGTGACACCCTGGATCTGAAACTCTTTCTCTCTCTTAGTTGTTGTAATGCCCATCCATAAAATGGTGAAAGGTCTACTCACAACAATTACTGCCCCATCTCAATACTCCTCCAGCTTTCCAAAGTGCTCAAACACATTGTGGCAGACCAACTGTCGGAATACCTTGTCAAATATAATGTCCAGTGCCCCTAGCAGCACGGCTTTGAAAAGTCCATAGTACTACCACTGCCCTGCTTGCATTTACCAGTCACATCCAGAAGGCCTTGGACCCAGGACAGATTCTAGGTGTGGTGTATATAGACGTAACCAAGGCCTTTGATACCGTTAACTACCAGCTCCTGATGAACTCTGTCCCTCTCTAGGCCTTTCCACTGAGGTCACAATTGGTTTGCAAGTTATCTAAAGTGTAGGTGCCAACAAGTTAAGATCGGTGACTCTCTCTATCAGAGAGCCACCAGTGTGATCTGGGATACTCCAAGTATCCATCCTTGGTCTGCTGCTCTTTAGCTTTTATCAACATCCTCCCATCAACCAACAACAATGACATGAGTACTCTATGCAGATGATGCAGTCCTCTTTCCATGCACACTGACCGGTCCTTCTTTCCTGTGATCTCCAGACAAATTTTAGCCCTGTCAAATGTGGTTTGAACATCACAAGTGCCTGATGAACTACAAAAACACCAAGGCCATGTTGTTGTATAACTCCACAGCAAACATAAAACATCTATCCTAACCATCCTGAACAAGTATCTCATCAAACTGGAGCAAGTACAAGAGTTCAGATATTCTGGGATCACGCTTGACAGCTCACTCACCTATAACACACACATTGAATCATCTCCAAAGCTATAAATTCAAGGATAGGGATCCTTTATTGTCATCACTACTGCCTTACACCGGAGGCAATGCCAATGCGCATTGCTGTAACCAGCTCGGTCCTGTCAATCATTGATTATGGACTCATTTTTATGGCTCTGCTACTGATACTAGCCTAAAAGAATAAAACTGCTTTGAATAAGTGCTGCCACCGGTCACTGGTGCAGGAAAAGAACCCATACTTACCAACTTTATAAACAATCTAAATGGTTCAACTTTCAAGGGAGAATAGCCTACTAGACCTGCCTTCTAGCTAAGAAAATCTGCCTCTGCCTTACCCCTCTAGCATCATATGCCCTCGTGTTACCCACCCCTCACACCCAGAGCACCTGCTGTGTCAACAGATCACCTCTCCTGGTTCCCTTTGCCGAACTCTCAAGCCCAGCACTCTTTCTCGTCAGGGCCTCCTCCTGTTGAATTGACTGCCTACCAAAGTCACTGCTGAAAATAAACTTGGCTCCTACAAACACCAGCTGCTTTACCACCTCACCAATCTCTGCAACAGCGACTGTACCCACTAGCTCCCAGTTTTCTCCACTGCTCCCTTCCTTTCACAGTCTTCCTCCATGTACATCCTCCTCCTTCCCACAACTCATCCACCCCTACTCTCCCTTTTATTCCATGCTGGTACCACCTCCTCTGATTCTCCACCCATCCTCCTCCTACCACCTTCACCCTCCCTGCCCCACTTCCCTCCCTCCCACTTGCTCTTTTGTTCCTTTCCCTATATCCCTCTTCCTCGCTTCATAGCTCCCCTTATCCCTGCACACCCCTGCCCCACTGTGCAGTTCTGGTAGCCACCAGCACTTATACGACAATGTCACTTCTGTGACTGCCCACTCTGCTTCACCTTTTCCCCACCTTGTTCCCACCTCATACTACCCTGGCTTTGTTTCTTGATCTTATTGCTCGCTTGTACATGCCATTGCTTGTTTTCTGTACCACCACCATTGTATGTCTTTTTATTGTTTCTGACGAGAACCTTTGTAAAAGAACTGCTGGTTCAAAGGTGTTTTGTAATCCTAGTACTCAATAAATAAATATACTCTGTATATATGTCTCCTACACTTTCTCCCAGGATGCACCGTGAGATGAGCAGCCTGTTGTTCAGTGTGCCTTTCTGGTGAAACTTTTCAATAAATAAATAAAACTTTTATACAAAATTCTCAATGACCAGGATCAAATGACCCAATGTGGACTAAGTTTCTGTATTAGAACACCAAACCCTAGGTCTCACAAGAGACAGTTTAATATTCTCAAGGTAAACACCAACAAAAAACTGAACTACTTTTACCATTAGGTCAGCACGTTTATGGAACCAACTCCTTAATGACATTATACTTCAAAAACCTTCATGGGTTTTAAAACAAACTGGACAAATACATCAAAACAAAGTTTAATATTAAACAAAACTGTGAATGGGAGACAACCTTGATGGGCATATAGCCGCCTCTTGTCTTGTACACCTAGTAATATCTAGTAATGTTAAAGCAGTTACAGGTCACCTATATTTCCATAGCTCATTTGATGGAATCAGCCTTGCTTGATATTAAATAGTCAGAGCAACAAATGTTTTTTCATGATTTTTGTCCTAATGGAAAATGATCTCATGGGTTTAAAATTGTTTTTCTGTACTCATTTCAAGATGGAACAGTTTTCATGAACTCCCCAGAAAATTCTGGTATAGACTTTTTCCTTTTTCTGTTTGTTTGTTTTTGTGTTTGTATTTGTACTGAACTGATTTTCCTGTAGCATTGCCTGATTTTATCATCGATAAAATGCCCCTACTCTTGCTAAGTGTCTTAGGTTCTTTACTTTCGCCTTGACACCCACCAGGACAGCATCAGAGATGGGCAGAAGAGACCTCAGTTTAACGCCTCATCCAAAGGACTAAACACCCTGACAGTACAGCACCCCCCCTAGTACTGCACTCTGATACCAACATTGATGCAGTGAGCCCAATCGCAGTGTGGGACTAGAACCCACAACATTCCAGCCCAACAGCAGATGTGTTACCAGCTGAGCCACACTGACATTATACAGTATGTATATTGTTTCTGCAGGTGTGTTATGTAGTGTCGATTTATGGCTGTATATTTTTATCATATGCATTTTAGCAATCTGTTGTACAGACTGTTCGAGCAAGTGAGCCACACTGACATTATATGTATATTGTTTCTGCAAGTGTGTTGTGTTGTCAATTTTATAGTTGAATATTTTTATCGTATGCATTTTAGTAATCTGTTGTACAGGCTGTCCAAGCTTTGGGGCATGCCTTCATATAAATAATAAAACCTAACCTAACATAGCAGAGTATGCCTTTATTTATTTATTAAAAGTTTTACTAGGAAGGCACGCTGAGCAGAGTACTTCTCGATTCCAGGTGCGTCCTCGGGATGGGGACAGTGGAGAATAGACATGTCACAAATACAGAATACAATTAGTGCTGACAATGAATGTAACAGAGGACAGGTAAAATATGGCAGAACAATTAAGTAAGTACATTACAACACATGTAGTATGGTGGCAAGGTAATAGTGAGGATAAGCGAAACATCTAACAAAAAGTGAACTAAACCATAGTGCAGAAACAGAAACCTCTTAACTGCAGGCAAAGGTGGAGGAGAAATGTGCACTGATGAGGGAGTTGAGGTGCAGTGTTGGAGGCATAAGCCTTATGTCCGTGGGAAGGGTGTTCCACAATTTGGGCATGCGATTTCTGAAGGCCGCTTGCCCAGCCGAGAAGGACTTCTGTGGCACAGCCAGGAGACGGTGTCAAAATTTCTGAGTGAGTACGCTGGAGGAGCATGAGCTGTTAGGGTGGAGGTGAGATATGTTGGCAGGACTGAGACCAGGACTTGATCATGAGCCTTGCTCAGTGGGACTGTCTACAATTCTGGAGCAAGGAGAGGTTGAGAGTCCAGTAGAGGATGCAGTGGTGAGTGGTGGGTGGGCAATCCAGGGCAAAACAGCAGAAAGAGTGGAAAAAGGGTCCAGTCTGGCCAGGGTAGACTTTGGGGTGGCACTGTAGACTACTTCCCGTGGTTGAATATACGGAGGATCATTTTCTGTACAAGTGTGTGGCGAGCTGGCAGCAGGATGCTCCCAAGGTGCGATATAGGGCACCCAACTTGGTGTGGAGTTTTCTGTGGATGGCATCAACATATATAGAAAAGTCGAGGTGCTGTCCAAGCCAGACCCCGAGGTATCTAAAGGAGGAGTAAGCCTCCAGAGTGGTACCGCCCAGGGTGTGGAAGGAGGGGTGATGGGGAGTCTCTGTCTTGTGCTGAAGGTCATTGAGACCATCTTCTTAGCATTGAGGAAAAACTGGTTGGTGTGAAACCAGAGCTGAACATCATTGAAGTCCTGCTGTAACCTGGTCACCACGCGGGCGGTCAAGGGGCCTGATGTATACAGCATCCAGATACATGTGTATGGATGTGTGTGGACAGGTGGAGGCAGGTCATTAAAGAATGGAGAACAGGAGCGGGCCAAAGACTGAGCCTTAGGGGACTCCTGTGGTGACTGGAAGGGGGTGGAGGTGGACACACCGATTTTAACAGATTAGGACCTACCGACCAGGTAGGATGGGACCAACTGGTGGCTGCAGTAGAGAGCCCTGCATGGGAGAGCTTGTCCAGGAGAACAGCATGGAAGATGGTGTCGAATGCCTTTGCCAGGGTGACAAAAATCACTGAGGTGATGTGGCATTTGTCCGTGCCATCTAGGATGGAGTCAGTGAACCCGAGAAATGAAGTGGCGGTGGAGGGGCCTTCCTGAAGCCAGACTGGTAGGGTGAGAAGAAAGAGGAGGAGGAGTTTAGAAAGGAAGAGAGCTGTGAGAGGACAAGGTGTTCCTGGAGTTTTGCCAGTATGGGGAGGAGCGAGATGGAATGGTTGTTGCCTGGGGCTGAGGGTCATCCCCTTCAGAGCGGAATAACAGTTCGTGCATCCATTCCGATGAAATTGAGGCTAAGGGTAATAGAGGTTGAACAGGGCAGCCAGGGGGTGGCGATGGCGAGGTACAGCCAGGTAGAGCATCTTAGAGTCAAGCCCAGAGGGGCATTTGCCTTTGGATGGATTTAGGGAACTCAAGGCATTGTAAACTTCCAACAGGGTGACCGGGCGGAAGTTTTGTTACAGGAATGGTAAAGGCTTTTTTTCAGACAACATAAGTGGGGGTTTGTCATGGTGAAACTTGTTTGAATTGGTGTG
Organism: Neoceratodus forsteri; assembly: GCA_016271365.2. Classification (NCBI taxonomy): domain Eukaryota; kingdom Metazoa; phylum Chordata; order Ceratodontiformes; family Ceratodontidae; genus Neoceratodus; species Neoceratodus forsteri. The sequence continues at coordinate 277,104,645 of CM057451.1, forward strand.
TTTATTATTGTTTGAAGGGTACATCAGAGACCAGCCATAGTAGCCCCATACAAGAGCAATATTAAAGAATTGTGTCATGCTTTGTAGTTTGGGATGGGATGTAAATTGTCTGGCCTCGGTCCTCAGCTAGTTGATATTTGGAGGCGGAACTGAGTAACATTTCTGGTTGCAGGTTGGTTTTGACTTGCTGGTAGGGCTAACCAGGAAGCTCTGACTTGGGATAAATCTGAGCACTCACCCACCACGTCCCATGACACTCATGCCCTATCATGTGAGTGGCACAGAGCAGGAGTTAAGCATCTATCTTTGACTTCATTCACATATTTGGGACTGTCTAGTAACTTCATTCACATATTGGGGACTGTCTAGTACAGTGCCTGCAAACCCATTGGTCCACGCAGGGACCAATAGACTTATATCTGTACCTACTGTCATTCAGCGGGCAGCTGGGCGGTATGCAGGCGGGTTACAGTCACCCACTGATGATGGGGGGGAGCGGGGGTGGGCAAGGGGTTCAGAGTGGGTGGGAGTGGTGGGGTGCCACTGGATCACCAAGGCATTCATTTACGGGATTACTGCAATCACGGTAACGGCAGGGGGTCCACTATACCACCAGGGATGGTCATTTTACATTTCTCAGGGAATCGGGTGGGAGGGGAACCACTAGACTACCAAGGAAGGTCTTTTATTACAGTTATCCGGGAATCAGGGACTGGGGAGGGACCCCTAGACTACCAGGGATTGTTTGTTATACATATACGCGATTGCGGCTACGGAGTGGGGATGCCCGAGAGCCACTGCACATGTCATGCAGTGCGCATGTGCAAGTCGCTGGGCTGCCCTGCACAAGGCATGCAAATGGGGCCAACTGACATGTAAATGGCCCCATTTGCATCTTGCATATTTTATGGCCTCATTTGCATGCCCTTATTTGAATATCACAGGTGATGTGCCCAGCGCAACTGCATTTTGCGCTGGCGCATCCCGTGCTACAACTGTCACTTGTGCCAGTGCAGTGCCACTGTGCCATGCTCAGTTTGTGCCATATTCAATGGTGCTGCACCATGGTGCATCACAGTTGAATATCACCTGGCCCTGGCACCAGCGCATCCCAGTTGCGCTGCGCCCAGGATCTAACGCCACTGCCTGGCGCAGTCTGAATATCTGGGCCAATGTTGTTGATTTTGTTACTGCTCTGTCACTGTGAATCAATAAACATTTCAAAAAAGAAACCAGTCTATACAATGTGTGCTTTTGCAAATTCTGATGGTAGTACTCCTTTAATGTAGTTGGAGCATGTTTGGCTACAACAGTTGCAGATGACAAACCTGCAAACCAAAGTGCAGTAAAACAAACTTGACTTCACCACACCAAGCTATTTAAACATAAAACCCTTACACGCCACCTGGAAGTGCTTAGACATTTATTTTGACTTATATAAGAAGTTGTGATAACATTCATATGCCTAAGAGAAAAGGCCAGGCATGCCACAGGCTGTCTGTATTGCTGAATGCTGATAGGCAGGGCCTGGTGTTCTAGGGCAGAATTTTCTGATTTCTGCAGGGCTCTTTGACTTCTGTGGCAGCATTTTCTGATTTCTGCTGCATGATTTATTCATTTCTCTGGCAGAATGCAGTCCTGCCATTGGCTAAATATGATGTGATGTCATCGATGACATCATATGCTGAGCATAGAGGAGGGGCTTCAGGATAAACGAGGTGGGAAAGAAAGCCTGACACTATGGCAAAACAGTATATTTATATGAAAATTCACCAAAACAATGAATTCTGCGGCACTATATATATTCTGCGGCATGAGGCAAATTCAGCAAATTCCATAACCGCAGAGACCGCAGAATTCAGGGACCTTGCTGATAGGTAACACAGTTTTTAAGTTGCAGAGAAGTCTCAAAATGAAATAGGATACTGAAGGGTCATGGTGTTGTAGCTCATAAAATGTATGGCTATTTGTCACTCTTGCACATCTTGTGCTGCTTACAGGATGTGTTAGCAATGTGTGATCAACTACAATTAGCATGCATATTTCATACTTGTGCTTAGAAGATTTGGAATAAGTGAGCTTTCCCTTGAAATGTGCTCTGAAAATTCCCCATTAATAAATGGGAATAGATTATTTGAAGCAGGTTGTTTTAGTCATGTTATTAAAAGATTTATGCTTCTGTTTCTTCAGAATATTTCCTTCTGACTCTTAAGACCTGTGCAAGACTGTCCAAGGCCTGATGACCTGTGGTACCTTAACTGTGCCCTGTGCTGTTTCAGTGGCTGTCTCGGTAGCCACCTGTGCATCTGTGTAAATACCTGTGATAGGCCTAGGTGTCTCTGCATGACCAGCTGATGTAAAGTAGGTGTGGAGTCTAGCAGTTACAGAGCGGAACTATGAAAAGGCACATGCTACCATGCTGCTCTCACCAGTGAAACATTCTTTACTAGAATCTGCCTCAATTTCTATTTCATATAGTTATCATTGTAGTCACATGGCCACACAAAGCCATCAAAAGTTTAAGGAGGGGTCAGGAAACAAAATCAAACTAATCATCAAGTTCTTTCCCAAAATGTTGGGAAAGCATCTCTGTAGCAGGGGACAGGTGGTTTTCTGCACCTGAATGAAGTAATCGCTTCCCGTTAGCACAGTGTCCTAAGCCAGACACTATGGCAAAACCAGCAGTGAAGCCAGTGTTGGTGTCTATCTAGGCATTACTCACTGGAGTTCCAAGTTGATACTAAAACTATGCTGCAGAATGTGCAGAGCTCTCTGTGTAACAGAAATTTTGTCCAGATGCCAGACAATAGAGGCAAAGTTTACCAAGGTGGAGGAGCGGTGGAATACGCTGATAAAAATGTTGAAAAGCTCTCGCTCAAATTCTAATTGTGGAGGGAGGGTGAATGCTTCTGTGTGAGTAGCTAAGCACGATGACAAAACTTGAGAAAACAGAGAATACTCCTGTTGAGAAATTTAAGATTGGTTTCTCTGCTAATATCACAAATGCGGATTTGAAATCTGAGGGGAGGGTTCTAGCCCTTGTTTTTCTCCAGAGCAGCCTGTTATACTGGAGTCTGTCTTCAGATCACAACTCAGAAAAGAGCCTTTAACAAATACAAGTGACTGACCCTGGTGCTAGGCATGTGATATGTACTTTTGCTTCAGTTGTTTGAAGAAATAAAATGCTCAGTCTGCCAGAACTAAAACTGCTTTCTGTATGAAGGCTCAAAGATCCATCTCGTCTGAATTCTGTCTTGCTACACAAAGGACGAGAAATCACTTTTTGACAATTACAGTACATTCCACTTGTATGCAATTCGGATGTGTGCATATTTGGTTGTATGCACAAAATCGCAATGTCCCGATTTTCGCTCTATACCTCCTATTATAAATCTTCCGCTTTGTATGCACTAGTTTTTGGATGTATACATATTTTGAGTCAGTTTGCTTCATTTTCTAGGGAGACAGGGTGATAATTGTGCTAATCGGTGAGATCAAGAGTGGAACACACTGCTAATAGGGCCAATTAGCAGTTGCTGGGGTAACAAACAGCCTTCTTATTGGCATTAAGGATTTCCAATCTCTAATCGGTCTTCCTCCCCGATGCAGGCATAGAAGACATGGCTCCTGTAATACCCCCTGCATTCTCGGACACAGAACAGTTCCCTACCTATGCCCAAACTGATGCTGAGGAGCCAAAATTGGGAGCTGTCACTGACGAGGACGCCTGCAGCTCGATCCTCGGTACCTAAGGGTATCAGGAAATAACACCTCCAACATCAGCTCATTTGGAGGTGATCACCGCTAGTGCTAGTAAGCAGACTTGATCTCATATTTAAAATTTACTGATTACTGGACTAGCATTTCCTTTGATTTTGGGCATTTCGTCTTAGATGCACATTCTGCTTGTATGCACAAACACGAGTGGTCCCGAGGTGTGCATACAAGCGGAATCCACTGTAGTTGAATTAATGCAAGGGTACAGTAGTTTTGCAATCTCCTAAGGTTAAACATCACTTTCCAAAGTAAAGACTACTTTTTCTTGGATGTGGATGCTGCAAGAACTTTCTATAATAAAACGTTACTCTACCAAAGGACATAGAATCTGAGGAAGATGAGGATGAAGAAGAAGAACAGATGGAGGATACCCTATATCTCCCTGTGGCTACCTGAATTATAGATATGGGCTAGATATTCAAAGGAGTTGCACCTGGTGCAACTGAGTTGTGCCAGTCAACCCCAGAAATGTGCCCCGGGCAATATTCAAAAGAGGAATGCGCGCGAATTCTCGGCGTGCCGGGAGCAAAGATAATGTATGTGACGATCTCCAGGGGCATGCCCATGCATATGTGGCACATCTTGATATTCAGCTGAGATGTGTGGTGCATATGCCAGCACATCCGGAGATGTGACGATACCTGGGACAAAATTGAGCATGGAATAATCATGCTCAAGTGGAAGCCACCACAGGCGAGCTGCCGCAATGCAAGGCACATCACAGCAGCCACCAGCTGTGGGTGGTTCCCCAGAACACTGTATGTAAGCACCCACAAATCCTGTAGTCCAGTGGTACTCTCCTCCTGCTTGTTACCCGAGCACCATTATATATTATTTTAAAATCCCTGGTGGTCAGTGGTCCCCCCCTCCCTGCCCGTAACCCCAATCACCATCAGAAGTATTTCTAAAATCCTGGTAGTCAGTGGCACCCCGACCCACACAGGACCCTACTCCACCAGCTCCTCTGTCAGTCATTGTTGGGCAGCATGCCCACCCACATACCTCTGCAGCTGCCAGCGAATGACAGCTTACAGTATGTACTGCAAGCTCATTGGTCCACACTGTGGACCAATGAGCTTGCAGCACATACAGTAACTGTCATTCAGCGGCAGCCGCGAGGTATGCGCGGGTGGGTGCTCGCCCGCCAGTGGATCGGGGTGGGGAGCTGGGTGGGTTGGGGTCTTATGGGGTGCCACTGAACTACCAGGGATTTTAGAAATACTTTCTGATGGTGATCAGGTTACGGGCAGGAGGGGTACCACTGGACCACCAGGGATTTTAATACTTTCTGACAGAGATCGGGTTACGGACGGCAGGGAGAGCCACTGACCACCAGGGTGTTTATAAATACTTTATAATGTGATCAGTGGTACGGGATGGGGAGGGTACTGCTGCGTACCTGGTACTGGGACCGCATGTTGTGCAGGGTGCCAGGCATATTTCGCTTGGCCAGCTCTTCAGAACTCATGCAAATAGAGACCATAATGACATGCAAATGTCCCCATTTGTGCCTTTGCATACATTATGGCCCTATCTGCATATTTGTGTCTTGAGTATCAGGAATTTGCGCATGGTGTATCCTGGTTTTCAGACCTGTCTGGGGATCCGCCAGCACATTGTATTGCACCACAGGCATTTTTGGTATATTCAGGCAGAGATCGCCATGGCACATCTCCTTTGAATATATCCTTTTGTTGCTCAGCGCAACTTAGCTGCACGGTGCAACCACTTGCCATTGCCAGGTGCACATTTGAATATTGGGCACATGGATTACAATTCAACTTTGAAACTCTGTAAAATGATGTTACTTAATAGTCCATTTATGTACACTGATACTGTAGACTTTAGTTGTTTTTGTTTGTTTGTTTTGTGCCTGAAATGATAATTTGATTACTAGTTATTTGGGATGTATATAGCTTGTGGCACTAAATAATGTAATCTTTTGTACAATACACTAATCAGAAATGTGCTGTTTTATACAACTAGTTTACATGTTTACTCTCTCAAAAACAACAAAAATTACTTTCCAAGGAATTCTTTCTATGTAAGATTTTGAGATGTTGTTATAGAATATTGTATTCTCATTTTTTTTTCTTTCTGACTAAAAATAAAGTATTAAAAAATACATGTGGATATTTAGCTGACTAAAATGTCATGGACAGGAATGTTCACTCCCTACTGCCAGAGTTGCATTGATGCAGTCGAGAGGGCTTGCCCATTTGAGTCTGTGCCCATGGGACCAATGATTCCTAAAGTAAGTTTTGAATTTGCCTTTTAGGTGTTGCTGGTGCATCAGTATAATCCCACTTTATACAGAATGACAGATGTTTCTGGTGCAGTATTATCCACTGCTAAGCAGTTTAAATCACAAATTGTAGTGAGAAAGAAATAATGTGACCTACTGGGAATTGAACCCAGGCCCTCGGAACACAGTTTAATACAGAACAGAGTATAGATATCATATCAGTGTAATCGTTACATGAGAGCAGAGTTTTAATTATGAGTCAGCTTCTGTTATGTATGCTGTATCCCCTTTTCATATAAGTGGTGTCTGTGTACTGTACAGTACAAGTAGAACCTTCGTTACAAGTGCGTGGAGTTTCTTTTCTTATTATATATAAAGTGACTCTCTGCTACTTATGAGTGGACTCTCTATTACAATAATGTGGAACCTCTGATCATACATAACAGACTCAACAGTGACATCTTTGCTACATTAGGTATCACTGTAGGCCCTGTTATCCAGATATGGAATCTGTTATGTATCAGTGGAGTCTCAGTTACTTATGATGAGTTGACTCTGTCTTCACCATCACTGCAAATGAGCAGAGTCTGTTGTATATGAGTGTATAGTAAGTCTTCATGCATCAGTGGAGTTTCAGTTATGTATGGGTAGTCTTTATAACAGATGAATATAGTCTTCATTTGAGTTGCATGGACAGTATCTCAAAAAGTCTCGTATTTTATAGTGTCCCTCTGTGTGTTTTTTCAATTTATCTTTAATTTCATAAGATTCCTCTGAGTTGGAGTGTGTTTGAGTTGTACCTGTGCCTAAAAGCCACATGCTGCTGTATCCTATTTCGATTCTAAATCCCATCAGTAAAATGCTGGAAAACTCATTGCTGATCAGATTAATAGTCATTTAGAAAATATAGGGTATTATGTTCACGGCAGCTTAGTTTTACAAGGGCTATGGCACTGGGACTGCCTTGGTCAGCTTCATAAATCCAGTCCTAGTGCCATGGACTCTGGTCATGGGTTGGTGACAACGTTTGTGGACCTGACTACGGCATTTGATCTAATTGATCACACTAAGCTTTGTGATAAATTATTCGGTTTTTGTTTTCTTCTAATGTAGTTTCTTGGTTTTGGATTATTTAACTAATAGATCACAGTTTGTGGGCATTGGCTCACTTTCTTCTGATTGTTCAGCAATGAGTAAGGGTTCCACAAGGGTCAATTCTTGGCCCTTTAATGTCTACTTTGTTAATTCACTGCCTTCTTATTTTAAATATTGTGAATCTTGTTGTACGCTGATGATTTGATTATTTTTCTGTGAAATGTGGGTACTGTCTCTAAATATCTGGAATGTGATTTTCTTTCTGCTTGTCATTGGTTTCTGAATAATTATTTGATCTCAACTCTAAGAAAACAAAGTCTGTGCTTTTTGGTTCTCATGGGATGGTCAGTGCCCCCTTACATTTAAGGGACAGCTTTGGCAATTTAGCAGTGTCAGTGGCTCAGTAGGTAGTACACTCGCCTCTGAGGCCGGGAGATCAGAGGGCTGTGGGTTCAGTTCCCACATCTGGCACTTGGGTTAATATCCCAGTATTGACACTGTAATGCAGCATGAGAGGGTGCTGCATTTCTGAGGTGCCATCTTCGGATGAGACATTAAACCGAGGTCCCATCTGTCTGGATTGGTGGTAGTTCAGGTGGATGTTAAAGATCCCATGGCACTTATCGAAAAGAGTAGGGAATTTCCTGGTGTCCTGCCAAATTTCCTTATTCACTAAAAATACCACCAACAGCTTAATCTGGTTCAAGGTCAGTTGCCATTCATCTGTATCCTCCCCCGGTCGTGCCTGAAAATAGGCAGGATTTGTCTAGTGCACTTACCAGGTCAACAAAAGTTAAAAAATTTAATTGAGCAAGTATCTCAATTTAAGTATTTAGGTGTTGTAGTCGCAAATACTATTAGATAATTAGGTATTTTGGTCTCTGTATGTCTTGGTATATGTCTGTTTATTTCTGTGGCTGTATGACTAAGATGTTATCTGAAAGACAGTTCTAGCACAGACTACACTATGATATAGATACTTATATTAAAGATTAGTATAGCATTATTCTCATAAGTGTTATTACGTGGTACAAACTAAGCTAGTCACCTTTCTAGATACAAATCACATTGGAGCTTTATTTCTGACATCATACACAAATATAACACACATAAGCAGTTCTAATAATTCTAGAAACCTCTGAGACAATATAAGTCACACGCTCCAGTCCCACTAACCCTCTTGGAACTTTTCTATATGATCACAGTCTCATATACATAAACACTCAGGGCTCGATTTTCAAAGGATCGGACTGGAGCAAGGGGCTTGCATCATGGAGAAATGGCACAAGGGTCCTTGTGTCAGTCTCAACTTTTCAGACACCCTCTGTGGCAACTGGAAGTCTGCCTGCACCAGCCAGACTTGCACTGTCCTTGCAACAGATGCACTGGTGCGCCACGGCTGTATGGGGCTTGCTCCAGGACAGTGGTGCAATATCCTTCAATTGGGATTCTGCAAACCCTGAGCATAAGGCGATGGGTTGTCAGAGTTAGACCAGCCAGGAGCTGGTCTAATGGCCCATACGTCATTCTGAGTGCTCTGTCCTGGCAGAAGGTTGTCTGTACCTCCATCGTGGCTGCTGCCAGGGATGTCTTCTGCCCTTCTGCATCTGGCCAAGTGTTCTGGCAGAGGTGGGGCCATGGCTGCACTCCAGGGTCTCCCTGTAAGTCAAAGTACCTCCCCACCCACTGCCTGCCATTGAGGGAGCCATGCCAGTGCCATGTGGGGGTCTGTCACCACCCCACACCCCAACCTGCCCTGGCTTGCCCTCCACAGATCCAGCCAGCCTCCGCTGCATGGTCGACAGGTTCCTCCCATAGCCGCCAATGATGCCCAACACTTCCGCAGTCTGTGGCATTCTCACCTGTGCAGCAGTTGTTCAGCACACAGGACAACTTGTGGCAATCTTGGGGAGGTTGGCACCAGGACCCTCAAGTTTTACAAAATTGGGTGCAGGGTCCCTATGCACCTGAATTTGCTGCAATCGGGTTGTCAGCACAAGGTGTCCCGATCTAACAGGGCTTTGAAAATCAAGCCCTCTGTCTCTTCTATAACCATAAGCTTCTCCTTCCAGGAACAAAGCAGTTTCTCATGACACAGTTCTGTGTAACGTGCATGTAGTCTTTTCTTAGTTTTCAGTATCCTAAGTTATACAATTTCTCACTGCAGTAATTCGATCTATGTATGTATGGAACACTGATTCTCACAAATATTGCATTACATTAGAACAATTGTGAAAGTCTCTGTAAATATACTCAGCTAACTTCTGTTGGACTGTGGCCAGGATTTGCTAAGTGTCTCTGCTTTCTCCTCTCCTGCTGAGTTCGAGATTCGTGCTGATTCCTGATGTGCAGTGTCTGCTTTTGTTCTGGTACCTTGCAATTCTTCGTCTTTGTCTTTTCTTTCTTCTTTGTACAAAGTTCAATCAAACAAAATTAGTAAGTTTGTCAAAGTTGTGGTGACTTCTCTCTTGACAAGCTCTGGAGAAGTAACCTTTGAAATCAATCAGCTTTTTGCAAAAAGTCATAAGTAAGGTTCTAAATCAGAAAGCACTTTGTGGCTGGTGCCTCTGTGGGATAGTCAAGGTCAAGTAACTTAAAGCATAGCAGAAAAATATGGTATATAATGATTTGGTATTTGGACCCAATTCTTGTAGAAACAAAGTTACATAGAGAATGATATGGGGTCGCCTATTGGTGCAACAGTGGTACTCATTAGTCAGTCATTGGATAAGCTCTGTATCTAAGCAATTTGTATGGTTCAGTTGGATAGTCTCTTTGGTTCCTCATTTTGGTTCCGAATGAATGGTTATGATTTGCCATGTGATGGAACTAGTACCTTATGATGTGAAATGTTGTATGTCATAGGCAGATGCAGTCTGTGGTTGTCTGTGTCTCATAGGGTCCTGTCATGCTTAGGAAAGGACCAAAGTAGTACAAAGGGCCTCATTCACTAAGACCCTAGAATGATGCAAGGTGCCTGCAGTCAAACATAAATGGTGCAAGTGGCACCTTGAAACAAAAGATGGCCCAGGAGCTATTCAGAAAAGCAGCCTGCATGTACAAAGGGGTTTGCACCAGACTTGTGCCACAAAATGGGTTGAGGCATGGTGTAAGGAGGCTTGCTGCAGACACAGGTGGCAATATCCCCTAATTCTGTATTCACAAAATCCTCCCTTTTGCAAATTTCTAAGTACCCTTAGACCAGCAGAGGCTGATCTAAGGGTACTTAGACGTGTCCTCTGGGAGGGTTTTGATATTTGCCACATCAAACACGTCCTCCTTGACCAGCCCTGAACCTCATTTCTGAAGTAATAAGTTCTGATGGTCTTATAGCCCTCCACCCCAGCAGGCATTGCCCCACCACCCATTCCACCATCCCATCCCAGAGTCAGCACCCAGCACATCCTTCTGTTCACCACCACAGCTGAGCACTGACTGATCTGTCAGTGAGCTACTGTGATACAGTATGCATGCTGCATACTGCATACATGAGCTCATTGACAGCTTATTCAGTGCCTGACCATGGTGGTGAATGGAGGGCTGTGCTGGGCATTGACTTTGGGATGGGAGAAAGTGGTGGGTGGTGGGGCGCTGCCTGCTAGGGTGGGGGGCTCACTAAACCACCAGGGACTTTGATATTTCAAAATGGAGGTCAGGCTGGGGTGAGTGGGACCACCAGCCACCGCAATTTCTATAATATGTAAACAGGGATCGGGCTGGGGTGGAGGGACCACTAGCCACCAGGCCATAATACGGAAATGGGGATTGGGGCTGGGGTGGGGACCACTAGCCACCAGGGTCATTTCATAATATTTAAATGGGGACGGGCTGGGGTGGGGACTGCTAGCCACCAGGGTCTCTTCACACTTTTTACATGGGAATTGGGGCTGGGGTTTGCTAGACCACCAAGGATGTTTGTTTTACTTCTAACAGGGATCAGGGATGGGAGGGTTGCATGATAGCCACCAGGAACTGCTGTTCATGGTGCTATTTATTTATTTATTGAAATGTTTCACCACTAAGGCACACTGAACAACAAGTTGCTCATCTCCGTGTGACCTGGGGGTACTATTGGATGAAGAATTAGACATACAGTTTAAAATTTAAAACATACAAGAAATTAAACATTCAATTACATTTGTTTAAAAAATATTATAAATAATCATTCAGTCGATTTGCAATATAACATATAATTAAATATATCATACCTGTTAAATATTCATTTAATTACAAGTGGCATATCTGAGGAACATAGTACATAGTGGTGAAGGGGGGGAGAGCGTGCTGAGATGCAGGCTGGGGGTGAAAGGTTTAATAGGCGATGTGAGTCATGGAGAGGAGCAGAGGCATAGGAGAACAGTTAAGGAGAGTTAAATCAGGAGCAGTTAGATGAGAGAAAGTTATGTAAGGTAGAGGCAAGGAGTGGGAGGAGGAGGAGGAGGAGGAGTGCCACATTTGGGGGAAGTGAGTTCCAGATTTATGGAAATGATGGGTAAAGCCTGACTGACCGATGAGAGTGGTACCACGGGGACCAACAAAGTGCGAGTGACAGAGGATCTGAGGGAATGGGAGGGAGAGGGGGAAGAGAGCAAACATGAGAGGTAAGAGGGAAGTTCTCCTAACCAAAATTTAGAAGTGAGTTTGGCACAATGAGTGAGGCACCTGTTGGCAAATGGGGAGGGAAATGGTGGATAGAGGTCACAGTGATGAGTGCATGATGGAGCATCAAGGGCAAATCGACAGAAGGAGTTAAATAGAGTGTCCAGTCTGGTTAGGGAGGATTTGGGAGAGCTTACACCATAAAACTACATCACAATAGTCTAAAAGGGAGGATCATCTTCTGGACTAGTTTACGTCGCACTGTAGGAGAGATGCAACCACGGTTCCATAATATGGCACCAAGATTGGGGCGCAATCTTTTCAGGATGGTGCAATGTGGCCAGAGAAATTGAGATGTTTGTCCAACCAAACCCCAAGTTATCTGAGTGAAGAGGTGTCCTCTAGTATTGTTCCATCAAGGGTATGGAAAGATGGTAAAGGGTGGAGCTTAGAGAGCCTATTGCTGCACGTGGCCGTCTCATGGCTTGCGTGCCACACCTACAGATGTGCCGCCTGTTTGGCACAGGGCCAGGGTTGCCAAAAGCTGTGCAATTTGCCACCAGGATCCTATATAACAGTGAATCTGGTGCAGGGTCCCTGGTGCACCAGCAATTGGCACAAGCTGCCTTGTAGCGTGTACCAACCTTTGTGAATCGTGCCCAAAGTCTCTTACAATTTGCTATAAATGTTCACTAATATCAGGCCCTAAAACTGGTCAAGCACTGTATAGGCCAATCTCCATAGAACTAATATTTTGTCAGGATATCTGGTAGATTAGGCCACAAAATTGTGCCTACATTGTGTTATTGGACTCGGGGTTGTCCTTCTCTGAATATGTCAAAATGGTTTGTAGGACAATAAGTCAAAAATTGAATACTATATAAACTGAATTTTTTCCTTTGGAAACACAAAAATTATTGCTAATGACTTTCTTTTACCACGTTTGAATTATGCTACAAGTCATTTTTTTTGGTCAAATAATTTCAGAGCTTTTCTATTGTAAATAACAATATTTGTCATTTTGTTTTATTAGCACCAACTCATACTCACCACTGTATTTTGTATTCTCACCTTGTTGGCTTTTCTCCTCTTACGATTCAGTAGTGTTTTGGTGGTCTGGTATTTAAAAATGTTTTTAGTTTCTGGGCCTCTTTCAGGTTTAATAAAGCATAAGTCAATGCTTCCTAGCTTGAGATCAGCTAAATGGGTTGTAAGAAGTTGAAAGGTTATGTAAATCTGAGGCTGATGCTCATGCTTTTTTATTACTACTGCTCAATTTTGGAATGGTCTTTCTGATTCATTGTAATCTGCATCCTCTTTTTACATTTAAAAAACGCTCACAGTTTTTATATAGTTGTTGTAATTGTGATTGTAATTTTGTGTGCTGTATTCTGTTTTCGCTGTATTGTTTCTATGTTTTATGCATTGTTATTGTAATTTTTGCCCAGGTTGAGCTTAAAAAGGACCCTCATTCCAGTGTTCTTTTCCAGTTATCCAATTAATTAAATAAATAAATAATGAAATGTCAGATTTTACCAATATTTCAGATTAGTTGTATTTTGTACTTTTCCATTTGAAATTTAATCAATATCATGTTTCACACTGGATTGTATAAATTCTGACAATGTGATCTGAGTCCTTGTTACCCTTCTATTACCCCATTTTATACAAAAGACAGTCCCTGCAGTCTAAACGTACCCTCCTACACCCAGTCCTGTACAAAGATGCAGTCTTTGTGTCCTGTGACACCTTTCTCCCTCACCCCATTCCATATAGAAATACCAATCCCTGGTGTCCAGTGGTACCCTTCCCTCACCATATCCTATACAAAACACCAGTCCCTGGCATCAGGTGGCACCCCTCACCCCAAGCCATACAAAGTACCAGTCCCTGCTGTCCAGTGCATCCCTTGCCCCATCCCCCTCAATGGTCACTGGCATAGCCCTCTTCTCATCTCATCTGGCTGCAGTCAAACCCTTTATTGTAAACAGTAGTTGCCATATCCCCATAGATGGAACAATTTTTGTATAAAAATAAAAAATAATAAAGTTAAGACCTGTAGCCCTACATGTTTTCTTGAGGGCTGGGGACAACATGTTGGCATAGCTGATCAGGCACCAGAGAGGTCCAGGGACTTGCATGGAGGGCAGGCAGGCATTACTGTGGAACATGTCAGTTGACTCGGACAGTTTCCTCCTGACATTTCGCTCCGGAGTAGGGACAAGTCGTATTCTATGACAATTGGTCCCTGACAAATTCATTCCTTGACAGTTTGCTCCCATGATATATCAAACTCAACTTGAACAGAAATGACATCAGAAGCGCTAGTTTTAAAGGCTTCAAGCATATTGATCATCTGGTGAGTTCAATGGCACCAACTCAGAGGTAATATAATAATATGTATCATGGGAGCAAATTGTCAGGAAGAAATTTGTAGGGCCCCTACTGTCTCAGGAGTGTCTTTTTGGTGCGGATTATCAGGAGCAACTGTCAGAGCAATTGACGTGGTAGCCCATTACTGCAAGGTCCCCACTCACATAATGCTGCCACCTCTGTGCCCGTCCCCTGCTCATGAGCAGTGTTGTATGTCATGTGGATGTTGTTCCCCTCCCTGACCTGAATGCCCTCTTAGACACACATAGGCAAAGCGTGATCAAGTGCTGTGGACCAGAGCAAGGCATGCTGTGGTGTGCTGTGCATGCATGGATGGGACACTCTGTGGCTTTCTCTGGCCAGTCACACATGTGGAAAGGGTCCCTGATCCTTTGTGGATTGGACCATTAGTCATATCAGAAAGTAGATCTCTTGATTCCCAAAGTGAAATGATAAGATGCCTGACTTGATCCTTACAGGATGAGCCTTACAATTTTAGATGTCAGTGTACTGACAAAATTGTAGTCATGAAGATCTTTCCCTTCAAGTCAGGTTTATTAGCAGTAAGGTCATGATGACCAATTCCTGTTGCGGGATGGATGCACTATGGGAAACAACATACAAAAGAAGTTGTGAGTTAAGAGGAAGAGAAATACAATAAAAATTCTGCATAATAAATATATATTACACTATCGCAAAATTATCTATCATGGAATTGGAAGGAGATAGTTTATAAAGAAACAAATCTTACACATGTTATTGGAATACCCCAAATTACTCAGATTTGGCAAAAGGTTATGCTATTTTATAAACGATCTCTTAAAGTACCAGTACCCTCTAATCACTTATTTTAGACCTTTGATGACATTTCCTTTGCTTCCAGTATCCCAAAACATTTCCAATTATGGCTGCTAGCAGCCTCTCTGGGATTGAAATGCCTAACTGTATCATAATAGAAGACTGATTCTGTTCCTATCTTTTCTAAGTGATTACAATACATGGGCAATTTGGCAAATAATGGGAGATTAGTTATATTGCTTTGGGGAAAATAGAAGTTTAGAATTTGATATGGACCCCATTCCTGAAAAATAAACAATAACTAACTAAACAAAAGGACTTAACCTCGTGGAGCCATCACTTGTAAGTATTCTCCTAGCAAAATTGGAGATAGTTTCTCGATAGTTCTCTTATTTATAACACTTGAATGAATTTTAACATGAACCTCTTATTGGTTGGCATAAAGCAGTAGTCAAGAATCAGGTGAAAATATTGACCTATACTTTTTATTCTATTTCATATTGCCCCTTATCTACTGACTTGTATGATACCCTTCTTTCCACAATTTGAGTCTGCTTCAGTACTTTTTAACATCTGAAAAATAAAGGAGTGCACCTTTAATATGACTCGGACCAGGTTTTCATCCATATTAATAGCTGTTTTTGAACACCGACTGTTTCATGAGGTCATGGAGCACTGCTTGCTGCATGCTAGTTCATTTTAGTCACAACAAAAAATATTTTAAATAATTGATGTAAAAACAGCCGAGAATACTGATGAAAACCTGGTCAAAGTATAAGTCAGAATTTTCACCAGATTCTTGCACTGCTGCTGTGACTATACGTCATTGTGTTAAAAGAGTATATATGAATCCATTTTGCAGATGTTAGAAACATAGAAACATAGAATTTGATGGCAGATAAAGACTGCTTGGCCCACCTAGTCTGCCCATTTCCCTACCTAATGGATAAGCTGCAGATCCTAGTTACCCAACAGCCTACTTCCTCCTACCCCCACTAGAATTGCCTTATGTCTGTCCCATGCATTCTTGAATTCCCCCACTGTTTTGACTCTCGACCTCCTCAGGAAGGCTGTTCCATGCATCTACAACCTCTCTGTGAAGGAATACTTTCTCACATTACCTCTGAGCCGTCCCCCTCTATCTTCAAATTGTGCCCCTTGTTCTTGCACATCTCTTTCTGAAAGATGCTACCCTCTTGGACTTTGTTGATTCCTTGAGGTATTTGAAAGTTTCTATCATGTCACCCCCCCTTTCCTCGAGGCTATACATCTTAAGCTCCTTTAGTCTTTCTTCATATGTCTTCGGGTGCAGACCTGCACCATTTTGTTGTCTCCTCTGGACAGCCTCCACCCTGTCCATGTCTTTGTGGAGATGGGGTCTCTAGAACTGTATACAGTACTCCAAATGTGGTCTTACCAACTGTCTGTACAGAGGGCCAACAGCATCCTGTTTTCTACTGCTGATGCCTCTCCTAGGCATCCCAGTATCCCCCAGCCCTCCTTACTGCCTTCTCACATTTGCTGGCCCACCTTTAGGTCACCTGATATGACTATCCCCAGGTCCCTTTCCATTTTTGTCGTTGTCAGCATCTCACCCCCATTGTGTACTCTTCCCTGGGTTTTTGTTTCTGGTGCGTTACTTTGCACTTCTTTGCATTGAATCTAAGCTGCCATACATTTGACCATTCTTCCAACCTTGCCAAGTCCCTTTTCATCCTTTCCACCCCATTTTGCATATCAACCCTGTTGCAGATCTTTGTGTCATCTGCAAAGAGACATACTTTTCCTTCCAGTCCCTCTGCAATGTCACTTATAAAGACATTAAAAAGGACCGCCCAGTACTGAACTCTGCCGTACTCCCACTAGTAACCCCTCTTTCTTCAGAGTGGACTCCAATTACTATTCCCGCTGTGTCCTGTTGTCCAACTAGTGTTTTACCAGGCTACCACCTGGGACCCACTCCCAGACTGGCTGATTTGTTTATTAATCTTTGTGTGGGACTGTGTCAAATGCCTTGTTAAGGTCTAGGTAGGCCATGTCCACAGCCCTCCCTAGTCTACTACTTTGGTAATCCAGTCAATGAAATCAATTAGATTTATCTGCCATGACCTTCCTGCTGTGAATCCATGCTGCCTTGGGTCCCTGTGCCCCACTGGCCTCTAGGTACTCAACAATGCTTTCCTTCAGAAATGATTCCATCATTTTCCTACCACTAAAGTCAAACTGACAGGTCTGTAGTTTCTGCCTCTGTCTTGCTCCCACTTTTGTGAAGGGAATCACATCCACCCTCCTCCAGTTCTCAGGTGCCACACCATCCTCCCATGATTTATTAAAAGGGTAGTCAGTGGTGTTACTAGTTCTTCCTTAGTTCTTTTAGAATTCTGGGTGAATCCCATCAGGCCACATTGCTTTATCCACCTCCAGTTTTAAGAGTTCTTTCAGAACCCTTTCTTCTGTGAAAGGACTAATATCAACCCCCTATCCAGAGTGCTTCTACTGACTGGATTAGGTATCTCCCTGCTTTCCATTGTGAATGCTGAGGAAGTATTCATTCAGTATCCTGCTTTTTCACTGTCACTCTCTGCCCAACCACCTTCCTTTTATTCAGCCTCAGTATCCCTGCCTTAGTCTTTCTTTGCTCCCTAATGTACCTATAAAAGGTTTTATCCCTTCTTAACTGAATTGGCTCTCTTTCCTCAGTCTGGGCTTTACTATTCTGACTGCCTTCCCACTTAGTTCTGCTTTATCTGGTACAGTTCTCTGTCCTGCTCCTTCTGTGTTTCTTATACTTCCTGAATGCTATCTTTTCTCCCTTACCTCCCCTGCCACTTCCTTTGAGAACCATAGTGTTTTTTCTTTAGTTTTGATTTGTTTATTTGCTTCACACAAAGGCTTGTTGCCTCTGTGATGGCAGATTTGATGTTTCCCATTGTTGCTCCACCCCACCTTCTTGCCTGTTTGCTAGTGCTTTTCTGAGGCATTCTCCCATTTTGACAAAATCAGCCTCCTGAAGTCCAGTACCTTCACTTTTGTATGGCTTGACTCTACAGCTAAGTTTATCGTGAACCACACTATTTGGTGGTCGCTCTGTTTCAGATGGCTACTCACTTCAAGATCAGAGATCCTCTCTCCATCCCCATTTGAGAGTACCAGGTCTAAGATTGCTCCTCCCGAGTGGGTTCGAAACTAGTTGTCTGAGGCATGCCCCAGTAGGCATCGAGAATAGCCCCTGCTCTTGGATGTGGCTGCAGCAAAGATGCTCCCATTAACATCTGGCATATTCAGGTCCCCCATCAGCAACATCTCCCTTTCTCTGCCATACCAAGGATACCTTCTATCATTTCCTTGTCCATTTCTCCCCTGAGATGGGGTCTGTATACAACTCCTGTGCGGATTGTGGTGCCATTTCCAGTCTCCAGGGTGACCCACAGTGCCTCCTCTCCCTGTTTACCCTTTAGTTCTGTTGCTTTAATCTCTTCCTACATAGAGAGCTACTCCTCCTCCTCCTCCTCCTCTTCATCCCTCCCTGTCCCTCCTGTAGATTGTGTACCCTGGTATGTTGACATCATGTTTCTGTGACTGCCACCATATCCAGGTATCCCTCTTCCATCAAGGCCACCATTTCAGGGAGCTTTCTACCTAGACTACAGGCATTGGTACCCTTTACCCTCCCTTTTTTTATGGCATTATTTCTTTTTGCCCAATCCCTGCCCTTACTGCCTTTGTCTTTTTCTCCATTTACCCCTGCCCTTCTCCCTATTGACTGCTCTATCTTGATGTTTACCTCACTAACTACCCTGACCTAGTTAGCTCCTTTAGTTTTTAGACTCTATAATTATTATTATAATTAAGATATATAGAAATATGTCTATAGATAGTTAATTGATATGTTGTTTTACCTTGTACTTATATATTTTTGTTTCTGATGTTATTGCTGTTTTGTATAATATTAACCTTTCATTTTTCTTCTTCAATAAAAATGAATAAGTAAAAACACCATGCTACTTTAAAGCAACCATATTTGCTAGCCACCATGTAGTTGTGTGTTTTTTTTACAATAATGTTTTTCTCATTAAAACATTAATATACTCATTTTTCTTTTTGTTTTTATTAATTTCTAAACTAAGATACAGGAGTTTGAAGTCTTTAAATCATTACACTCCTGTTTCATGCTCGCATGAAAACTTTAAATATCTTTGTACAGTTGTGTGCTCTGTATCATCAGAAACATGTGGCAGCACCTATCTAATACAGCAGTAGTACAGATCTGGTATGTACTAATCAACAGGCAATTTCAGTGGAAGAGATTTATGTAAATTTTGAGTGGCTGCCATATTTAATGATTTGACTAATTAGTTACTATAGAAATAAAAGCTGTATTAAGAATATCTTGAGAAAATTAAAATATAAACATACACATAGGATGAATCTAAGAATGTCAAAATACATTTTTACTAAAAAACTATGCTAAGATTTTTGCTAACAAGTACTGCTGCTATAAGCAAAATGTTTTTTCAGCTGTCTAGGATGCTGGTTTATAACGAACTAACTGTTATTTCTATGCTTCTTAATCCCACCAGGAGTCCATAGTCATGTAAGGTTTACTGTAGAAGGAGTTGTTGGCAGTCATACACCTCATCAATTGCTCACAGACTATGGGTACTTGGTATTAAGAAGCCTTGAAGGTAAAAGTTCATCTTGACAATTATTGTGTACCCAATGTGCAGATGTACTGGTCAGTACACTGACATAGAAATATAGCAATACAGATATTGCTGGCAGATAAGGGCATGGGGAGTTTCTGCTGTACAACTTGGACATAAGTCAGATTGCCCTTATGTCCAGTTTTCAAAACTAAGACATAGCTAGTCCAGTTTTTAAACTTCTGACTTCCAGTTTGCAAAGTTCATATAATAATGGGTCTGGGCACAATTTTTAGACCGAGTATAACATGGTCTATCATTTACATGTATGTCTAGCATTTTTTTAAATGCAAAACAGGGTGTAAAGTACTGTTAAACAGCTAGAAATTCTGCAGATAAATCCAACTTCTGAAAATAGTCCCATTTTATGACTTTCTAAAATCCCCCAAAGGTTCATCCAGTCTTCCCAAAAGAGATTCTTACCTCATCGTGACCTAATGTCTTGAAAGGGTATCCACCCTAGCCACTCTGCCTGAGTCCCCATCCCCATACCTCCTCCTTGTGAACTATTAGTCCCTTAACCCTGTCCCAGCCATGTTTAAACAGCACCAGTTTCAATGCAGTCCTCAAGCCCCTTAAGTTTTTTTTTTATCTCTTAAGGACTTCAGCAGTCCTTGTTTCAACATTTAGATCTGACACATTGCTCAGGGAAGGGATTATAAATTATAAATCCCCTCTGCCAGATCCCTTCCCTTCCTGGTACAGTTTTGCTAAAGCACTGCTCCCCAGGTGCCACGCTTGACATTTTGTGATGTACTAGTTTGTAGAGCATGGAGTCGCACTCTATTGACTGCAATGCAAGCTGGTTTTCAGGGCTTTTTCATATTTTAGGCTCACTGTGTTTTATTATCGTTACCACTCAACTAACAATAACCTTGTTAGCTGAGTGGTGACACTGATTGAAACACAGCAGACCTGTGACCTGTGGAAAAAACATGGAAAACCAGCTATCATTACAATCAATAGAGTACAGCCCACACTTTACAAACTGCTACATTATAAAACGTCAGAGCGCTGGGGCGGCATATTAGCAAACTGTACCAGGAAAGGTAAGGGATCTGGCAGCCAGCCCTCAAAACAAGGATTTATGATCCTTCCCTAAGCAAAGTGTGCAGATCTAAATGTTGAAACAAGGACTGGGAAGTCCTTAGGTGAAGCAGATCACAGACTGGGTTGGGGAAGTCACACGAGGAGAGGAGATTCATGTCACCTATTTTTTAAATATCTTATTAGGACATCCTGTGTTATAAAATATAAGTAAGCAATAATACCTGACAGGGTGGGCAGTATTGTGCTATACCGACCGCCTGGGGTAATGAGGTCCGACACCACAGGCAGAGGGCCTTATAGCTCCTGGAAGGTCCTGTCTAAAATAGGGACACTTAAAGATCAAAATACTGGCAGCATATGAAAAGAGGTAAGGCTTCTAGTGTTCTTGGGGCAACATTTTAAAATACCGGATAGTTGCTCTTTAAAACTGAAAACTAATATTTCTAAATCATAAACTATGGCTGTAGGCAAATACAATAAAAAGCATCATGGTGTATAAATAAAACAAATTACAAAAGGTGTGGCACGTGGACAGCTGGTACTGATTACAATATGATACTTTTTCTACAATATAAAATATGTAAGGAGTGTCTGTCAGGATAAACTACAGTCTTGCTGAAACTGACACATCCAACCCCCCCACAAGGTATAAGTTCAAAGGACAGGACATAGGTTAAATATAGATATCTGAGATTACTTTGTCAATTTGCTTTGAAGCCAGAAACTAACATATCCTATTGTATGACGTCCTCAGGGAAATCCTTTGATTTGCACTAGGTGTCATGGGGAAAAGGGGCATAAGCATTTGCTTGGGGTATCCAGTGAATTACATCAAAGAGATTTGATGTCTGTGTGAAGCAGGTCCCAGACTAAAGTGGGAAGTCCAATATGCATTTGCATGGGATATCCACTGAATTACATCAAAGAGCCTTTGATGTTTGTGTGAAGCAGATCACAGACTGGGTTTGGGGAAGTCACACGAGGAGAGAGATTCATGTCACCTATTTTTTAAAATATCTTATTAGGACATCCTGTGTTATAAAATATAAGTAAGCAATATACCCGACAGGGGCAGTATTGTGCTATACCGACCGCCTGGGGGAATGAGGCCCGACACCACAAGCAGAGGGCCTTATAGCCCTGAAGGTCCTGTATAGCACAATACTGCCCACCCTGGAGGGTATTATTGTGCTTGGAAAATGGGCACTGTCAAAAAATAAGTTTAATAAGAAAATGTTAATGAAAATTTTATTTAAAGTAAGATTTGTAATAAAATAGTTCCTCCGCCTGCATTTTTGAGGTGGTTCATGGTTTTACCACACACACACACCACTGTGCCCTTAGAATGTTCAGTTATCTGGAACCACCATTTTCTTTTTTTGCTCTCGCTAACAAGAGATACTGCTGCCCTGCAACACTCATGTTTTTCAGTACCAGCTGCCAGAAACAACACATCAGCCTCCCTGGGCATATTTCAAGTTACCTTTTGTTGCTCTACATTCATGTCCTACACTGCTCCAACTCTGAAAGGCGACCCGCTGTTGTGCCCATTCTTCCAGCCGCTTTGTCCGCTGGCTCTACAAGTGAGAGTGGTGTCGAGTCAGACCGCTGGTCGCACTCGAAAACTATTAATAAATAAATGGGATGCCCCACCTCCACCATCCACACTATATTAATGAAACATTTGCAGTTTTAAATTTTAAACCTCAGTATCACAGTTGAATTACTCGTGGACATGCTCGTGCTGTTCCATGGTAGCTCCTGCTTTTTTTTTCCAATGGTGTGAATCTATGCTATAAGGTACTGCTGTTAGCTAACAAGAGGGAAAACATGATGGCAAATGAATGCAGTTACACGAGGTTCTGTAAAACTTGAGCTTGATTTGTGCAACTGGAAGGAAAGAGTGGTGTTAATGTGGATACCTTTACATGAAATGGAAACCAGCCAGGGTCACAGAAAAGAAGGTTGCCACTTTTAAATAGTAATTCACGTTTTAAAATAGATAAAAATGACCATGGACTTGTGGTCATGCATGTGTGTCTGTGTTTGTGTGTTATGCCTCTGGGCGCTGTCTCTCTCGCTGCCTCTGAACTCGAGGGATTTTACAGCCAAAATTTATTTTAGCTGCATGTGTGTGTATGTTTTCATTATTTGGATATAAACTGAAGCTCTTACAAAGGAGTCAGTGGAGATGTAGTAACAGAAATCAGAGATCGGAGAACGGCTAAAGAACTGAGATTGGTCTCATCTTCGCTAAGCGAGACAAAAAATGGCAGATATTTAAAATTAAATTTAAGGGTTTAGCCAATTAGGAGCAGGGTAGGCATCAGGACTCTTATGATGGGGCAGGCTGGGTTGGTATTTTTATAGCCGGGCATCTGTTGTCTGATAGATGCCCAGCTAGAGAAGTCCTCAGCCAATCAGAAGCCTAAAATAGTTTTACTCATTTTCTAAATTTTAATACACCAAGGTGGAGTTAGGTGACCTCAGAGAGAAGGCCGGCTCAAGACTGCTTTTAAGTATACTGAGCAGACCTTAGAGTCACACATAGACATTCATTTTCTGACTGAGGAAAGAGGAACATTGAAGCACTGACAGGTTAAGAAAGTAAGATACATTAGATAAGACCAGTCTGAGTGTATGGGTTATAGGAATTTGCACTTTTAAACCTATTTTATTTTTAAGACAGAATGTGTCGGATATTGTGTTCTGTATTTGCTGTTTTCCTATTTTTTATCTATTTTAAGTAAAGATATATTTAAAAACAGAAACTGCCTGGTGTGCCTTGAAACTTTTTATAAGTGAAGCTTAGATGGTTACAGTTGACACTGTGCATGAGCTTACTGTGGTACCAAACTGGGAAACAGATAAGAGTTCTCTATGTCTTGCATAGAGTTCTAAGGGTTCATTTTGTAATACCTGGTTAGGTGCCTGTAGGCAAAGATATCTGGCCCCCCAAAGACAGAATTATCTGAGCCTGACAATTGGGCACGCTAACAAGAGGTTATCAGTTTGAACCCTCCAGAACTTGGGACAAAGGTGACTCAAACCCACAAAACAGATGAGAGGGTTACCTTGTTCTGCTAACTGTTCACAATTCTATACTCAGAGGTTGGCACTTTGGGAGTAGAGGGCTGACCTGCTGAGTGGGGTTGTGACAGATTGGTAGGTAGCAGTAGCTTAAAAGTTTGGTGGTATAAGCTTTATTGTTCAGTGTGTCAGCCTGAGACTGTTCAGCTCACTTGAAAAAAAGAAAGGCAGTGTTTTATTTAAAAGGAAACAGAACTATATCCCTTGGCTTATAGTCAAGTTCCTACCCATTTTATTTTTTTCTAAAGTGCCAGTCAGAGTAGCAGTAGTCAGGAAAGATGGCTTCCAACTACAGCAGGCACACTGTAGAATACTCAAGGCAGTTGTGCGGGGACAGAGGAGTCCTGTTTGAGATGACAGCCAAAAGCAGAACTTCATAGATGCCATGATGGTAGCAGCTACCCAGAGCAGCGAGTCACCGACCGTGACTGAAAAAGACCAAACTTCGAGTGTGGGCAGGGCTAGCGGGCAGTGCTATGTCCAGGTCCGTGAGGAGGACAGCAGAGCCACTGTCAGTGAAGGGCCACAGCAGCAGGAAAGGTCACCAGTATCCTGATCCCTGCAGTACTGCACTGAAAATTGAGTTGCATAGGATGGAGCTGGAGTTCCAAGAGAAGAGGGAGTGAGAGAAGGAGAGATAGAGAAGGAACAGCTGGAGGCAGACTGTGTGGAGCGTGAGAGCCAGCAAGCTGCAGAGAAGAAGGCAGAGTGAGAACACCAAGAGGCAGAGTGACAACAGAGGGAGGCAGACCATGAGGAGCATGAGTGCCAGCAAGCTGCAGAGGAGAAGAGAGAGATCAACAGAGGCAACACGAACTGGAGAAGATGCGACTCACCAGCAGCACCAGGGCAGGTAAGTGGCTTGGGTTTAACTGGGACTACAGGAGTGGGTTACAAATTGAATTCCAAATTAATAGCTGAATTTAAAGAGGGGAGGACAGGGATGCCTTTTAAATTCTTTTGAAAAAGTTTGTATTCAGGCTAAAATTCCTAGAGAGTCCTGAACTTCCAGCTATCCCCGCTACTTACCGAGAAAGCTTCGGATGCATTGAGTCAAATGGACAATGAGGACAGTGATGATTACAGCAAACTTAAAGTTGCACTATTAAAAAGTTTGAATTAACTGCTGAATCATACAGAGCTAAATTCTGTAAGCTCAGGAGAAGTCCTGACTTGAGCTATGAGGAGCTAGCCATGAAACAACGCCAGTTTTAAAATGTTGGTGGGGAGGAATTGAGGCAAAGTCTGTTGATAAAATTGAAAATGTGATTTATTGGGCATGCCCAGCAGAGCTAAAACCTGGCTAGAGGAACGAGATCCCAAAACAGTGCAAGTGGCTGCTGAACTCTCGAACCGCTTATGCCAAGAGCAGACCTGCTCTGAGAGCTAATGGGTGGGTGTGGCAGCACAGAAAGGGAAAAAGCTACCAGGGCAGCTAAAACCCTCACTGCCTCCACCAAAACCAGTTAGTCTCAGGTATCAGAGAAAAGATTTCTCTGAGAGAAGAAGTTAATGTTGGTTATGTAAAGAAACTGGGCATATTGCCAGAAAGTGTCCCAAAAAGGCCAGCAATAATACACAGAATGGTACCAGGAAAGAAGTGGCTTGTTTGTGTGTCCCTGGAAGCATTCCAGTGAACATGAGGGAACACATGCACAGTCTTGGTGAATGGTGTACAGATGCAGGGGTTAAGGGACACGGAGCATCCCTGACATTGGTAAAGGGGATCTGGTACAGCCTGGTTAGCTTATACCCAATAAATACATCACTGTACAGGACTATGGGGGGGAGAAAACATTGCCTCGCTAGTGTTCTCCTAGACTGGGATGAAACAGGGGAACTGTGCAACAGGTGGCTATAGCCAAAACATTAGCAGTGGATGTGATCCTGGTAACAATCTCCAGCAGGGATGGTATGTGTGGTTACCCATAGCCAGGCGGCAAGGGAAAATTGTATTTCCTGAACCCCACAGAAATCAGTGTGGAAACCACTGAGAGGCCGGTTCCCCAGCCTGTGTCTCCAGATGGGGAGAATGATAAAAGGGGTAGAAATTTCTCAGTAGTCGGTAACCACACAGCTACATAGGGTTTCCGAAGAGGGAGGGGTAACCCTTGTCAGAGGGTTAGGATTGACAGTGATCCTGAGGACCCTGACGCTACTGCTAGGACCCTAGTTTAGCGACTGAAGGGGACCTGTCCCATGCCTTGGGACTGTGTAAGGGTTGCAGCTGCTCAGAGAAGTGACCTAGTTTAGAGAAGCTGAGGGCTTGGGCAGACTCAGATGGTGCACAGGAGGTGACAGCAGACATAAGGTTTATTGGGAGAATAGACTTATGTATACTCAGGCAGTACAGACAGAGGGAGGGATGCTAGGCAGGCAGCCTGTCATTCCCTCAGGGGTATCTTGAGCAGTTGCTCAAAATTGCACGATATTCCCTTGTCTGGTCATCTGGGAATCATGCATACTACGCAGCAGTTAGCCCAGAACTTCTACTGGCCTAACTTCACCAGCAGGTGAAGGAGTATTGCAGGTCTTGTCACCGGTGCCAAGAAATAGGGAAGGCGGGCAAGAAAACCCAAGTCGCCTCAATTCCATTGCCCATAGTGGAGAAGCCTTCCAGAGGATGGGAATGGATATTGTGAGGCCTTTAAATACCCCCAGCTCCTTAGGGAAGAGATTCATCCTGACTGTGGTGGATTATGCCACCCGATACCCAGAGGTAGTCGCCCTATCCTCTCCTAGGACAGACAAGGTGGCAGATGCCTTACTTGGGATTTTCTCCCATGTTGGGTTTCCGCAGGAGGTAATCACCATTGAGGGGTTCCTTCATGTCGGACCTGATAAAATGTTTATGGAGAAGTGTGGGTGGTGCAGAGATGCACAACACTGGAACAATTCAATGGTACCCTAAAGTCAATGCTCGGTTTTGCTTAACAGCGTGGGAGGGACTGGAAGAAATACCTTCCCCACCTGTTGTTTGCAAACAGGAGGTGCCCCAAGAGTTGACAGGAATTTCCCCTTGAACTCTTATATAGATGTGGGGTATGTGGGCCACTAGACTTGATCCAGGAGGACTGGGAAGGCAAGCACACCACCCAGGGAACTCCCATTGTGGATTACGCCCTAGGTTTAGGGAAAGGCTGAAGGAGCTATGAGACAGCCCAGAGCAACCTGGCAGCTGCCCAACAGAAACAAAAAGCGTGGTATGATCGCAGAGCCAGAGCTCACTCATGCATGGTGGGTCAGGAAGTCATGGTCCTTATTCTGGTCCAGAAAGACAAGCTGCAGGCTGAGTGTGCAGGATCATACAAAGTGGTTAGGAAGGTAAATCACGTGAACTACATTGTGGAGTTACCTGACCGAAGACAGACAGAAAGGATGTACCATGTCAACATGATGAAGCCATATGCAAATAGGGCTGACATGGTGTTTGCAGTGTGTAGTCATGGGGAGGGGACAGATGAAGGAGACCCCTTCTGGACTTTCTGGAAGAGAGTAAACAGGAGTCCTCTGTGGAGGTAATAAAATTGTCTCCCCAGCTGACCCCGGGCCAGATCCAGAAAGTAAGGGAGGTTTTAGCAGACTTTGCCCCATTGCTTAGCGCCAAGCCTGGACTAACCCCTTAGTGACACACGATGTGGAGACAGGGACACAGACCCATACAGCAGACAGCATGTCGGGTGTCAGAGGCTGTCCAAAAGGACATTAGGAGGGAAGTGGAGGAGATGCTGGATTTAGGGGTAATCCAGAGATCACAGTCCCTGGGCCTCATCTGTAGTCCTTTACCCAAGCCAGATGGCTCGACTCATTTCTGTGTAGACTATCATGGACTGAATGCAGTCACAAAGTCAGACGCTCACCCGATGCCCCGAATGGATGAACTCCTGGACAAGTTGGGAGGCGACCTACCTTACGACCATTGACCTGACAAAGGGTATCAGGTAGAGTTGATGGACAGAGCTAGGGAGAGGTCAGCCTCATCACTGTAATAGGTTTATTTGACTTTAAGGTAATGCCTTTCGAATGAAGAATGCCCTGGCTACTTTCCAAAGATTGGTGAACCAGGTGTTAAATGGTGCTGAGGAGCACGCTGTGGCATACCTGGATGACATTGCCATCTTTAGTACCAGCTGGGAGGAACATCTGTCCCACCTTAAGGATGTGCTGGGCAGGATACAGAGGGCCGCTCACTGTCAAAGCCGAGAAGTGGCAAGTGGTCATGGGAGAGGTGGCATACCTTGGGCATGTGGTAGGCCAGGGACAGCTCCATCCTAAACAAATAAAAATAGAGGTAATCCAGGCATGGCCCAGACCAGAAACTCAGAAGCAGGTCAGAGTTTCTCGGACAGCAGGGTACTATAGAAATGTTTTACCAGTTACAGTGCCTTGGCTGCCCCCCA
Source organism: Neoceratodus forsteri (assembly GCA_016271365.2). Taxonomy (NCBI): domain Eukaryota; kingdom Metazoa; phylum Chordata; order Ceratodontiformes; family Ceratodontidae; genus Neoceratodus; species Neoceratodus forsteri. The sequence continues at coordinate 277,132,775 of CM057451.1, forward strand.
TCTGGCCTGACAAAGAAAAGGATGTCCAAGAAAATTACCTGGGGCCCAGCCTGTGAGGAAGCCTTTTCCAACTAAAGGAAGCACTGTGCAGTGCTCCTGTTTTGACAAGTCCTGACTATAACAAACCTTTATAGTTCAAACTGATGCCTCTGATGTGGGTATTGGGGCAGTACTGAGTCAGACATCCAGCCAAGGGAGGGATCACCCAATGGCCTACCTGAGTAAAAGTTACTCAAGAGGGAGCAGTCATACACCATAGTGGAAAAGGAGTGTCTTGCCATAGTGTGGGCCCTAAAGAAATTGGAACCATACTTGTATGGGTAGCATTTTGTAGTGCAACTGACCACAACTCACTGGTTTGGCTGACGAGATGGGGAAGAATAATGCTAGCTTGCTATGATGGAGTCTTGCTTTGCAAGGATTTGACATGACCATTCTACATAGGGCTGGGAGCGACCAATCAGAACTCAGATGGGCTGTCTCATGTCTACTAGGAGTGAATTGATTTGGGAAGCTCATCCCATGCAGGGGATAGAGCCCCAAATTCAGTCTAGGTGGGAGGACTGTGCCACATGAACAGCTGGTTCTGATTACAATATGATATTTTTCTACAATATAAAATATGTAAGGGAGTGTCTGTCAGAGAAACTACAGTCTTGCTTAAACTGACACATCCAACCCCCGGTATAAATTCAAAGGACAGGACATAGGTTAACCACAGATATCTGAGGTTCAATTACTTTGTCAATTTGCTTTGAAGCCAGGAACTAACAAATCCTACTGTATGACGCCCTCAGCGAAATCCTTTGATTTGTACTAGGTGTTGTGAGGAAAAGGGCATATGCATTTGCTTGGGGTATTCAGTGAATTACATCAAAGAAACTCTGATGTCTATGTGAAGCAGGTCCCAGACTAAAGTGGGAAGTCCAATATGCATTTGCTTGGGGTATCCAGTGAATTACATCAAAGAGCATTTTATGTCTGTGTGAAGCAGAGCACAGACTGGGTTTGGGGAAGTCACATGAAGAGAGGAGATTCATGGCACCAGTTTTTTTTTTTTAAATATCTTATTAGGACATCCTGTGTTGTAAAATATAAATTTTAATACACCAGGAGGGAGTTAGATGACCTCAGAGAGAAGGCCAGCTCAAGACTGCTTTTAAGTATACTGAGCAGACCTTAGAGTCACACATAGACATTCATTTCTGACTGAGAAAAGAGGAACATCAAGCACTGAAAGATTAAGAAAGTAAGATACATTAGATAAGACCAGTCTGAGTGTATGGGTTATAGGAATTTGCACTTTTAAACCTATTTTGTTTTTAAGACTGTATGTGTTGGGATATCGTGTTCTGTATTTGCTGTTTTCCTATTTTTATCTATTTTAAAGTAAAGATATATTTTAAAAACAAAACTGTCTGGTGTGCCTTAAAACTTCTTTTTTCATAAGTGAAGCTTAGATGGTTACATTTGACACTGTGCATGAGCTTATTGTGATACCAAACTGGGAAACAGATAAGAGTTCTCTAGGTCTTGCATAGAGTTCTAAGGGTTCATTTTGTAATACCTGGTTAAGTGCCCATAGGCAAAGAAATCTGGCCCCTGAAGACAAAATTATCTGAGCCTGAAAATTTTTGAATCCCTCCAGAACTTGGGAAAAAGATGACTCAAACCCACAAAGCAGACAAGAGGGTTACCTTGTTCTGTTAACTGTTCACATTTCTACGCTCAGAGGTTGGCACTTTGGAAGTAGAGAGCTGACCTGCTGAGTGGGGTTGTGACAAAGGTAAAAGCAATAAAATGATCTAAGAATCTGTTTTGCAGAAAATTTTAAATGAGTAGCACATCTCAATATGCTGCAAGGTACAACTACAACTATCATTGGCACTTTTAATAGATTCAGCTCACAATTTGATAATAAAACTGTTAAAAGTTCCTAATGCAAAATTAAAAGCCTCAATTTTCTATGGGAATCAACAAAAATTGGCTGTTTAAAAAACTGTTGAATCAATCATATAAAGGAATTCTTCGAGTTCTGTAGCCAACTCCAAATGTTTTAGCAAGGGTAGAATTAAGACATTTGTCACTAAAGCCATTCTAAGAAACAAGAATTACTAAATGTTAGTTAGTTAAGACAATTAATACAACCAGTACTTGTACCGATTCTAAGATTAAGGAGAAAAGATATTACCTAGATAATGCATTTTCGCCTGAGTGGCTTAAGAACTATTTGAGATTCTTTATAAATTAAAGATATGGGTGCCTCACAGATTTTCCCTCATTTGAGTCCATGACTCTCATTGAATTAGTTAAAGTTATGGTTACAGGATCAAGCTAAAGAATGAGATGTGGAACAAGTTACAAAACAAAAGGCATAACTATGGGTTGCTCTGAATAAAAAGTGAATAAAATTTAATTATATGTTATGCTTTCACTGGATTTAGTATGAAAGACTGACAGGCAGTTGCCCAATAGTCATACTCCCAATGCCACAGGCCCAACAGAGAAAATCCTGACAGTGGCGGCAGATGTGTTTTTTGCTCACCCCCTTAATTATTATAACAAACTCCACCATGGGCAAATCTCACTGTCAGGATTTTTAGTGTCAGGCTTGCTGATTTGGGATTCAAGTGCCGGGCAACCAAGTTTCAGTTTTTCAAAATACTGCCCTTTCAATATTACCTAAAGAAAGGAAACTATACTCAATATCGCTTTGAATTTTACAGAAGCTAATTTTCAAAAATCACATTATTCTTCAGATAAAAATATTCCTGTAGATTACAATTGTAGTATGTTGGTAAAGGAGACATTAAACATGTTATGTTAATCTGCTCTAAATTTAATATCCAGAGGAAAATATTTGGCTGGATTTTGGTTAATACATGTGAATCTTTGAATAACTGTTAATCAGATGAATGACATCTGAATCTGAAAAGAATGTTAAAAGGTGATTGGTTTCTGTACAGCAATTAATTATATTAAGGGATAGGCTGGAATAGGATATGTGGATAGTAATGCTGGTGTTATTTTTGGTCTAGACATCTGTGTTGTTTTTAACTTCAGGAGAACAGATGAGGTGATTGATTGTTAAGGCTTGCAGGTTCATCTGTCTCATCTTGAATGGGAATTGGGATTATAGGTTTACTTATTGCCATAGCGGGTGCAATCACCCTCATGACATCCTGATTAAATTTTAGCAACTTTACTGAAATTTGCTGAACAACTCTCCAGCTGCCTTTCTATTGTTATTTTGTATACGGAAATTCTTGATTTAACTTTTTGAGTTAATGGCAAGATTATTATATGAATTATTTGTATTATCATGCAGTGTTGTATTCATGTACTTATATTTGTGTGTAATTTGTAAAGACATTTAGTTGAACATATAAAGTAAACTTGAAATCCCCCTATGCACCCCAACATGCTTGGTGCCTTGCTGTAAGCCTTATTGCACAGATTGGGTTGTTTGAGGACCTTAAACCATCTGAGCTATCCCTAGTATTTTGGCATTGGTTCCAGTTTGGTTGCTTAAACAATAGTTAGGGATGGTCCTTATGTTTTGTCCAGTTTAGCTGATAAATTGGGTGAAAGTAATGAATTTTGGAAGACCATCTGGATCCATTTTGTATGGAGGTATTGGTCATCTGGGCAGAAATGACATCATGGATTGAGACTAGTTCCTTTTTAATGTGCAGAATAATATTGTATATTAATGTTAAATGCATAATGAGAAATGTGGTTGGCTTGTCAGTTTAGTACCTGTGTGAAATAAAATCTGAAACTGCTTGTGACAGTTTGTATTGTGCATTGTAGATTAGCACAAAAAGCACACTACTGTATTTTATTTATTGTTATCCATTGGTAACTGGGTAAGGACAACTGGGCACAAAGCCTGTGTACAAGGGTGACCTGGGAACACAGGGATGTTGAATAACTTGGTCAGGGTCATGCAGTATGCAAGTTGAGGTTATGGGAATTAAACCCATTAAAAGAGCCACTGACGCCTCGAGAAGAACTTTGAAAACATAATATTTGAACACAAAGCAGCATATCTTTCTATTAGATCCATATGTCATATCCCCATTATTTATTACTGAGGTCATATGCATGAAAACAATATAGTTCTTTGATGGTTTATCAGTGCCTATTGCTTCTTCCCAACCAGACTTCCCAGACTGTTCCAGGTATCCACCACCCTTTTGTGAAGAAGTATTTTCTCACATCCTTCATACATCTGTCCCCCAAAAAAGCCTGATCACATGCCCCTGTGTTTTAGTGCTCCTCCTCCTCTGAAAGAGACTCCTTTCTTCACGTTGTTCACCCACTTGAAGTACTTAATGGTCTCAATCATGTATCCTCTCACTCTCCTCTCTCCAGGGAGTACATGTTGAGCTCCTGCAGCCTTCCTTGTATGGTTTCTCATGCAATCCATGTACCATTTTGGTAGCCTTCCTCTGACTGCTTCTACCCTGTCAATATCCTTGCAGAGGTGTGACCTCCAGAATTGGACACAGTATTCCAGGTGGGGTGTTAGGTATTTGAGCCAGCAATCACACTGGAAACAAGAAATTACACCCACAAACCAAGATTTATTGAACTAACACAATATCCTTGTATTAGCCCCAGCAGCTCAGCTTACAATCAAAGAGCAATGGCCAATGACCTCTCCTTGAAGACTAACCAGACAGGTGTGAGAGCTTCAGCACTTCATTTCAGGGTCCGTAGCTTCTCACCCTCTCTTTCCCACATAGGATCTTATATACACTTGTCTATACAAGGTCATCTTTTACTAGGTACATTGCTGTATTTTACCAGTCCGAGACTGCAAGTTTTTTTTTTACACACATTGCCCTTACTATCTCTAATTTTGTTTATATGTTCAGCAGTAACAAGGCTGTGCACGGTGTTCTAGCTACCAACTCTATTTTGTAATAGCAAGAATTAGCACAAAAAGCAGAAAACCTCTAGTACATAAATAATCTCATTAACCCTTTTGCCTTCTCCTGTCAGCACTTTGCAATGTTTTTATACCAAATTGTCATATTCCTACAGTTCCCGCTTGATATGTGCAAACCACATGCATCACCGTCTGTGCTTTAGGTGGTCCAATGGCCCTGGTTCTGCCAATCAGCTCAAAACAGCACAGTAAATATACATTTTAATGCTAAATGTTATATGTAGCTGACTTACACTGACAATGTGATCTGTTACATAGTGAGTAGGAATATAACTTTTTGTGGTATTGAGCTAAAACTCACTGCAAGCAGCAAAGAACTATAATCACAATAAAAATTAAAACAGCTTGAAATATTACAAATGCCTTTAAAGTATGTTCTAGCCATGTGCTGACAGAGCAAAGTCCAAGTCACCATTATTTAGTAGCTCATCCAATGCCTTTCTAGCTTCATGCATACTATTACTGATCATAATCATGTGATGGTCCTTGCAAGCAAGAACAGATTTTAAATTTAAAGATAGCATAGCTATGGGGACTTCAAAGACAGGTACATATTTTCAAGATTGGTAAACAATGGGGCACTGCAAAGAGTGGTTTAACACATCAGATGCAAAGAGGCCTGAGATGGTACCAGTAAGTCCTTCCAGGTCTCGAACCTGTCAAGTATGGAAGACTCCATCTTGGGGTCTCCTTTCTTGCATAGCTGTGGGATCTTGGGCTCTAGCATGATATGAAGCTAACATATCCAAAAGCAAAGTATTGTATAATAAAGAAACATTAGTAGAAGCACAAAATCACAGGAATATGCATAAACTGTACATTATTCAGTAAAGGCCCGGGCAGAAATAGCAGTCAAACCACTGAGTGGGCCCAGTCCCACTTCAGGACACAGTTCAGTTTCATTAGACATTTGCAGTTTAAATGTTTGTGTAATACTGGGAGTCTGTAATAGTCTTTTAGAACTCCTAAAACAATACTTCCCACCACTTCAACGGGATGCTGAGGTTTAGTGGTGAATTCTTGAATGTCAGTTTATAAATGCCTGCGTCTGAGAGTTGGGTTGGATTAATGATCAAGGAGGCATTGTCTGGGTAAACATGTGCACAGCCCTTGTACTGGGGCCCAGTCCATGAAGGATCAATGCTGCTGATTCATATTTTCTTGTCTGTATAATGGGGCATTCTTTGGAGGAAATTTTATATGGATGTTGGGCAATTCTGGAGCTAGTACCACAGACAGCATTACAATGTTAAGATTATCAGGCATTTATTGCCACCATATGTCACTTTCAGGGCAGGTAGGTGACAGGTAACATAACAGAGTCTCCTTCATGTACTGTCACCACTCATTTGCACATGGTCACCTGCAGTACTGTGGCTGCAGGCCACAGGGCAATTAGAATCAGCAGGATAGGGAACATTGTTGTCAGCTTCTGAATGGAAAAACAAAGAGGAGGGCTTCAGTACCCTACCTCATTAGTATGTTGGTTCTGATCTTTAAACAATTTCAGCTGATTTACGTGAAATAACTTGTCAGTGGCTACCGGATCTTGTACACTGTGGTTTTGTCTGTCCCTTGATGGCCTCCCATGGGCACATCAGGTGCTGATGAAATAAATTCCTGTCTATCTCTGGATGACAATTGCAGTTTCATTTATGCTTTTAAACAGTTAAACTGCTCGGGTAAATGGGCTTGATTTGTTTTTCTATGAAGCTCACCACAGGTTGTGGGGTGTACGGAAGGTCCATGCCCTCCTCACTGGAGCTCCTTCTTTTCAAGGAGATTGGATTGGGCATTGCTGCTGCTAAAGGGTGTGGTTTTGGAGTTGGCTTTAATCATGTAACCTCATTTACATAAAATCAACAGACTGCAGAAGTGGCCAGGAAAACAATGTACTGTAATGAGCAGCATAGATGAAGGATGTGACATCTGAGGCAATGAAACTGTTATGCTGCCAGACATGAAAAAGTCTCTGGTATGGAGTAGCAGATTAAAGATTCTGGGTGGTAGACACTCCTTTTCAAGACAGCATGCCATCTCCACACTATGGACCATGTATGCATAATAACACTGGGAATCCAGTCTATGACGAAAAGCTAAGAAATCTTAAAATGCTAAAATTAAATGGTTAAGCTTTTTTCTGTTTAATGAGCACTTAACACAACATCCTTGTCTGTGGACTGGATTGCGCCAGTTGCTTCCTTCTTGAGTTACTGCTGAGAACTCAGGGTTGTCAGATTAACCCGTACTGACTCAGTTTAGTTTAAATGTGCCTCTTTTGAAATGTGCCCTCCCCTTTTTGGAGAAGGAGAGTAAAAAGTGAAAAAAATCTAAACCTGTTTATGGTTAGCAAGCATTATGGAACAAGAAAAAAAATCTATACACAATAGAGGTATACCAAGGGTCGGACCCTTGCAAATGTGATGGCATAAATGTGCTAGGGTTACCACTCTGTCCAGATTTTTGCAGGACAGTCCTGATTTGGACAGTTGGGTCCTGCAAAAACATGAAAAATACTACATGTCCTGACTTTATAGTAGAAAAATATGTTCTAACTTTCCACTAAGTGTTGCAAAAACTATAATACCTTAACTAAAATATCTTAAAATGATAAGAAACAATAGAAGCTACTAGGAAACTACAATACTTAGCCTTAATTCTGATTATATAGAAAACAAGTCTGTTGCATTGGCTGAGGTTACGATTGTCCTGCAAAATCCTGTTTGAGTAAGAAATGTCCCATTTGGGGCTTCTTAAAAGGTGGTAACCCTAAAATGTGCAAAGCAACAGAAAAACTACAAATGACTTTGAATAAGTTGCAGTATGACAACAGAAGGAGAACTTTTGTTATTTTCCCAGATAAGCATTGTGCCACCCCAATGACAGAGCTGACCTTTGACGTTTCTTCATTTAGCAGCTGTGTAGTGAAGTCCTGATCTTTTTGCTTGCCAATTAACTCAGTTGCACACTTCTGTGAGCAGTTCAGTGCAGAGCAGCATTTGCATAACCTGCACTGGCCTGTCAGTGATTTGTTGATTTTTTTTTGTCTACTTTTCCATTTGCAAATTATACTGTAAACCCACTAGAGGGCAACAACACGTGTAGTTTGCAATCCTCTAATCACTGCTCTCCCCTAACACTTCTAGTTCTGGGTCATTCATACCTAAAGCAAATTATCAACATCCTAACATTCAGTGGTGTGATCTGAATCTGTAAGCCTGTACAAAGCCTCTACTACCCTACCCAGAATGGTTTCCATTTCCTCCTATTCACACCCTTCCTGGTTCTTACCCTTATCGCAGTCTCCCCTCTACACCTATTGCCACTTCTCTCTTCCCTTCCAGATACCTCCTTCATTCTGTCAATCATCCCTACAGCTCCGCTTGTAAGCAGACCCCAATTTCCATAATACCCTCCAGCATCTATGTTTTCCTTCCTAGTCACTTTTCCTTTCTTCATTTCCTTAGCTCATTCTCTCCACCCCTTCCTCCTCTTCCCATTCCTCACATATTTCCTACTCCAATTACAAAGTCCTAAGCTTCACTATTTAATCCTTGCCCTCCTCCTTCTTTCATCAGGGACATCCACCCCAACCCTGGCCCTATTTCTTCTCCTACCCTGGCTCTTACCCAAATAACATGTCTCCAAATCCCACTCCCACTACAAGCCTCCCTAATGGATTGAAGTTCCTCCACCTGAACATCTGCAGCCTGCTACATAAAATCAACCTCCTATAAACTCTTATGATTTCACACACCCCTGACATCCCAATTATTACCGAGATATGGCTAAAAAGCACCCCTGACAGTGCCATTGCTATCCCTGGGTATTCCATCTCCAGGCAAGATCGATCGGGTCATGGAGGGAGAGGGCCTGCATATCCTGTTCTCACTGCAGTTTACTGCCACCCTATCTACCTCCATCCCAGCTGCCTATGAAGCCCTTGTCACCTGCATTACCCTTCCTCTCTCAATCTTTGTGGCTGGCATCTATTGCCACCCAAGCATTCAACCATCAGTCACGACTGAACTCTTAGCCAATATCACCTCCGCTTGCAATCTGGTGAACTTTTCATAATGGGTGACGTGAATCTAAATTGGCTGTCTCCCAAGTTAAACAAGCTTTGCAATGATGTCACTGCTCTATCCTCACTCAACTTATACTTGAGCCCACACGTCCTAATCCCAAAACACAAAACCACGCCCCTGCTTGACTGGGCACTCACAATCCCACCCACACTGCGTCATTAAATCTGATCTCCTGCCCGATGCCCTTAGTGACCAGAACCCCATTCTCATTGTCACGAAGGTTCATTGACACAAACCTCCCCTAAAATCATACAGCTCCAGTCCTTTAAATCCCTAGACCTTACCCCAATCAGCTCTGCACTCGCTTCCACCGACTGGGCCCCTCTCCACTGCCATTTCTGTCAACCAAGCACTTGACTATTTTAAGGATAAATTCATTGCCACCTGGAATGCCTTTGCTCCTTTCAGATGGACCAGAGTCCATGGGCTTCACCTCCCTGGATCACACCCAAACTACTAGCCTGCTTCAGGGAGTGTGATCGGGCCTGGAGAAAACACAAATCTACTAAACATCCAACGATACGCTTAGTCACAGAATGCTACGTAATTCATGTACTAAGGCTACTAGACTGGCTAAGTCTGATTATTTCAACTCCTCATTCTTGACTAACACTAACTCTCCATCTAAACTCTGGGGTAGTTCATCCTATTCTCTCCCCTCTTCCCTCCCTCCAGTTCTCAAAATAAATAACTCCCTAGTTTCTGACCCTTGCTCTGTGGCCAATGAATTTAATGCCTATTACACCTTGTGCACCACAAATCTTCTAAATTCACTTTCCCATTGCCACCTACAAACTTCAGCCCTTCACCTCAGCCAGTGCCTACCCTCCCTCATTTTCCTTTTCTACTATCTCCTCTGATGAAGCTCTTAATGCTGTCCTATTCCTCAACCCTCTAAAGGCTCCTCACCAGATGAGCTTGATCCCAAACTTCTACATTTCTGCTCCTGCAATTGCTTATCCTATCTCTCTAATCCTTAACTTGTCCTTTATTTCTGCCCAAGTACCTCATCCTGGAAACACGCTTAGTCCTTCCTCTCCCAAGGGTGGTGACACATCCACTCTGGCAACTATCACCCCATTTTCCTCCTTCCTACCCTTGCCAAACTTCAAGAACATTTAGTTCTCTCTGAACTATCACCCTTCCTCTCTGATTCCTCCTTCTTCAGCCCTTTCCAATCTGGTTTTCAGAAGAACCACTCAACAACCACCTCCTCCTCAGGCTTACTGACTTAACCTCTCTCAGGGATGGACGACGGCCTGATCACCTCAGCCATCTTTGTCTACCTAGCCAAAGCTTTGACGCTGTTTCCTATCCCCTGCTTCTGAATCACTCTTTCAGCTGGCCTTGCTCCATCAGCCACCAACTGGTTTAAATCCTACCTCATTGGCAGGACCCAGTCAGTGAGAATCATTGATTCCATCTCCTCCACTCCTCATCAACACTGGTGCCCCTCAGGGCTCAGTGCTCGGTCCCCTACTCTTCTCCATTTTCCTTAATGATCTTCCCACAGCCTGCTCATCCTCTTCTATCCACATGTATGCTGACAATACTGTTTTGTACAGTTCCGCAAAACCCTGCTGCTGTGCAAACCAGCTTACAGCACGACTTCAGCCAAGTTCAGCTCTGGTTTGCTTCTCACCAGCTTTTCTAAATGTCAAGAAGACCATCTCAATGACTTTTGGCACCAGGCAGAGACTCTCTAGGCTCCTGGCCCTACCCACCTTCCACACCCTTGATGGGACCATCTTGGAGGACACCACCTCATTTAGATATCTGGGAGTTTGGCTGAACCAGCACCTCAACTTCTCTGTGCATATCGATGCTATCCTGAAGAAACTGTGCCACAAGCTTGGTGCTCTGTACAGGAATCATAGTTGCATCCCGCTGACTGCAAGGTGAAATTGTCCAGAAGATGATACTCCCATCTTTGACTTCTGTGACGTAGTTTATAATGCTGCTCCCACATCTTCCCTGACCAAATTGGATGCTCTCTTTAACTCCTTCTGCCGCCTTATCGACTCCCTTCCCACTCCCACCACTGTGAACTCTATCACTCTCAACCTTTCTTCCAATATCTCACAGGCGCATCTTTCACTGTGCCAAACTAACCTCCAAATTCTGGTTCAGGGGCTCCCTCCTATCTCTCATCCCCTCTCCACTCACCTCCCCACCCACCTCTCAGATCAAATATGCCCACACCTTGACGGTCCCTCGTTGTCCACCCTCATCGGTCAGACTGGTTTCGCCATCATTTCCTAAAATCTGGAATTCCTCCCTGAAATATGACGCCTCCTCCAACTACTCCCATACCTCTGCCCTACACAATTACCTTTTCCTCAGCTGTTCCTGCTTTAACCCACCTTATACCTATCCGCAGTTTCTGCCTTCCTACCATGGACCCCCCGGCAGGGTTCTCAACATCCTAAGGGGAAATCAGGAAATGGCCACCCCTTCTTCTCATATTCAGTTCTTGCCTCTCCCACCCCCTTCTCCACCTGCCCTTCTGGCTCACCAGTATGCACAACCTAATCCCATCCTTTTTACTCCAACAGCACTTCCATACTACCTTGAGCCTGCTCCTGGTATACTCATGCACTATAATTGGTTCTACTGCATTGTTACTGTTTTGTACATTCATATGTTCTTTGTATGATTTTGGACATGTATTGTAATTTACCCAATGTTCCTCTACTGTTTATTGTAAAATGCCTTGTGTTCCAACTGTTGCACAATCTTACAATTTTGTATTGTTTGTACTACCCACATACTATTGTAACTGATCATCCTTCGCAACCCTATGTAACCCCTCCCCCAGGTCGACTGTGAGATGAGCAACTTGTTGTTCAGTGTGCCTTCCTGGTGAAACATTTTGATAAATAAATAAACTTCAGCGGTCGCATATGAAATCATTTATCTTCAGGCTTCTTTCCTTTTGTAATTTGATTTTATAGACTGATGGACTGCATATGTCAGCTATGTGATAGGGACCTTCTGCTGTACCATATGATTGTATCATGACTTTCTGACCCACCTGCTATTTTTCAGTTGTTACACCCTTGTTAAAATATTTTGCTGCCTGGACATGATGCTTACCCATATTTTGAGCTGCAAATAGGTGCATTTCTGTTAAATTTTCTTTTAGCTTTTCCAAATATTTGTCCACTCGTATTATGTCAGTAAAGGGTGTATTGAGGTCACAAAGCAGATGTTCAGGAAGCCGCATTTGCCTACCAGCTGTAATCTCAAATGGTGTGAGAGAGGTTGTTTTTGATGGAGTGGCTCTAACTGCCATTACCATAATGGAAGCCGCTGTTCCAGTTATTGCCATTAGTGATTGCACATTTCCTCAGCATGGTTTTAACTGTTCTATTAGCTCTTTCAATCTGTCTTGATGATTAGGAATGATAAGAGGTATGAATTTTTGTTTCACCCCTAAAAGGTACATTGTTTGCTGCTTCTCTTTACTAGTAAATGTCAGGCCCTGTTGCATATCTATAGACACCAGCAGTCCCCATCTAGAAAACATTTGTTCCACCAGCACTTTGGCTGTGACTTTAGCAGTGGCATCTTTGAGCAGGACACCTTCTATCCATTTAGAAAACAAATCAGTAATTACCATTGAATATTTGTTTTCTCTTACAGTTGTGGGTAAGAGACCTGCTGTACATAGTCAATTTATAACTGTGTCCAAGGTCCTCCAATCTTCTGTCCCCTAAGAAATGTTTTTTTTTTTCTGTTTAGATACTGGGTTGTCCTTGCACATACCAATCAATTATTACAGTATGTTTCCACATCTTTAGTTATACATGGCCACCAGCCTACACTTTTGTAACAAGCTAAAATATTCTTTGCATGTTGGTGCCTTCCAGTAGCTGCATCATGTACCATATGCAAAAACTTGGATCTCAGATCTTTGGAATCGCCTTATATGGGGAAAGCATACCCGTATACAGTAGGATCTTCTGATCAGAAGTAAGTTGTAGGCGGGATGCATACTTTTCATAATTTGAATGTGAAATGGGTTGCAGAGTTGTCAGTTATGTAATAGTTTTCAGACGTCTGCATCAGCCATTTGTAAAGCTGACAGATCAATAGATTCCACAGGTTTACGAGCCACAGTCACTTGAGCCTATAAGTGGCAGGCTGTTGCCTTAGAGTCTCTCTGTAGCTCCTTGCTTTGCCATTGAGTCCTCCTTCTTTTTGAAAGTTGCATATGGTGTGTTTTTAGAATGTGCCTTTACCTTGTGTACATATATGGTCCTACATGAGTCTTAGCTTGGCTGTAGATATACTGTAATGGTTGGCTATGCATGAAGGTTTCCATCAGAAGATTGGAAATTGTTCTGTTCCCACACAGGCATAAATTCAGTTAGCACATTGTAAACCCAAACTGATTTAGACAATAGCAACAGTATAATTCTGTAATACACAAACAACTGTGGCTAACCCAGCACATTAGGCAGAATATGGGGTACATTTAAAGAAAGTTCTTTGTCAACATCCCTCCATTACCTAAAACACCAAACCCAGTATAGGGCTTGCCTTCTCTGTGATAACTGGACCCATCTACAAATGCCTGGATTTCACTAGCTACAGCATTCTTCTGGCAGAATCCTGAACAGGGACTGCACTGTAGGCCGTTGTCTGCACTAGAGCATTCATGAGGTTTTCCTCATAAAGCAGTGAGTGAACCAACACCAAAGGGAGGAGGTCAGTCCAATGATAATATTCCTGTCCTAGAGTAATAATGTGCAATATGTGAGCCTAGCACCAGATATAGCACCACCTTTAACTCTGCCTGACAGGAGGTATTGAGTGGGGTGCAATATACTTAAAATCAGTAGGTACAAGCCCTCAATATAGGTAAAACTAGCTACTGCTCAAAAAGTTGCCAGCACATTTTGTTTTCACACTGTATATATGCTTGTTTGACCTGGAAAAGTACTCTAGAAGCATAAGCAATGGGCAACAAAATTCCATGTCGCTCTGGGCTAGCACCACAGAGATGGGGATCCCCATGGCTACCACTTTCAGATGAGAAAGTAAAGAGGGATCTGGGTTTGCTAATGCCAGTGCCTTAGTTAGGGCATCCTGCAGTGCTTACTGCTTCAGTGTGCTGGAGTCCATTTCCACTGAACTCTCATCTTGAGGAGGTCATACAGAGGTTTAGCCATCTCAGCAAAGTTAGGGATAAAATTCCTCAATAACCTACCAACCCTAGGAAGGAGCAGATAGCTACCTCCAAGGTAAGTAGTGGTAATATGTGCACAATTTCCACTTTGTGCTGGTCAGGATATAACCTTCCTATCCATCCCAGAATGATACCTAGAAAGTTAACTTGTCACTGCAAAATCTGTGCTTTTCTAGTATTCACTTTCAAGCCTCTCTGTTTCAACAGGCTCAGCAACTCACCTAGCAACTGTAAATGTTCTTCACAGTGCCTGAGGCCAAAGCAAATCATCAATATATTGCAACAAGCATTCAGGTTGAGAAACGTGCTGCAATGCCTCTTTCATATGAAGGTGAAAAATAGAAGGAGACTTATGGAAACCTGGAGCTACTAGGGTCCAAGTATACTGCTGTCCTGCAAATGTGAAGGCAAACTTGTGCTGACAGTCAGGATGCAAGGAATTGACCAGAAACCATTTACTATATCAAGTACAGAATACTGCTGACAGTCAGGCTTAATTTGGGGCAAAATATCAAGGGCAGAAGCCACTGTGTAGGTGCGCTTGGAGTGGTTTGATTAAGACACCTATAGTCAATTGTCAGTCACTTAGAGCCATCAGGCTTTTTACTGGCCAGATTCTGGAATTATTGCTGTAGGCACACCTTTCTGAACACTCCCTATTCCATCAGTGAATCTATAGTAAGCTGTACATAAGGTTCTGTCACCTTTGGGAGCTATATTGCTTCTGTGTGTGTGTGGGGGGGGGTGGATTGTCCCTTGGATCCACGCATGCTTGCATCCTGACACAATTATGTTTGTGCTTTGCAATGACTTCCTCATGCCTGCTCAGTAATTCTCTTAAACCAATGACATTCTCTCCTGCCTGTAGCACATTCAACACATCAGACATTTCTGACTTCTTTATAGCAAACACAGCATGAGCATGAGATCATTACATCTCCTTCCAACATTCCCTCTACCTGCCACAACACTTGGTTAGCTAAATCTACTACACAGCCATACCTGGTAAGAATGTCTGCTGCTACGATAGTTTGCTGGTGGGAAAATTCATAATGGCCATTGTATGCTCTTCCTCAATGTGCCAATTTATGCAAGGATAGGAATTGATTCCATAGCATTTGACTCCTTACCCCAAAAGACTGTAAGGAAACACTTGACCTGTAGATAATTTGACTGGTGAAGTTGTCCTATGTGGTAGTCAGACACGGATGCACCTGTGTCTATTAAAACTGTGTCAGCAGCCACCAACTGATGCAAAGACTGTTGGGTGCCACCATTTGTCCATCTCCACAGGAACAAGAAAATAAACAGAGGCCCCTATTCCCTATTGTTGGTCAGGTACCCATCCCTGTGGTACTCCACTGGTCACTGTCTCATCCTTCAAGTGACTGCCATTTACCTCCACCCTCTGCCTCCTACCTTTCAGCCAGTTTGATACCCAGCTTACCACCTTCTCCTCCATGCCTAGGTTGCTACATTTCTTAATCAGCCTCCTGTGTGGTGCAGTGTCAAAGGCCTATTGAAGTCCAGATTAGCCACTGGCCACATCCACTGCCCTCCCTGTTCCACCTCCTGGTTACACAGTCAAAGAAATCTATAGGATCTGCTTGACATGACCTTTCCCTATAAAGCTATGCTGGAGGTGGTCCTGCAGCCCATTTGCCTCCAGGTACTCCATCAGTCTCTCCTTCAGCAGGATTTCCATTCATTTCCCACCACTGATGCAAGACTGACTGGTCTGTAATTGCTAGCCTCTTCCCTGCTGCTGCTGTTGTGCAGCAGGACAACAGTGGCCCTCCAGTATTCCAGAACTAACCCATCTCCAGTGAGATGCTTAATAGTGTTGCCAGATGGGGCAGTTAGTACCATGCTACGTCTTTAGTACTTATGGATAGATCCCATCTGGCCCTATCACTTTGTTTTCCATCAGGCTTCCAATCCATGATGGGCTCTTTCTTCTAAAATGGACTTGTGTCCACCCCTCCCCGCTCCTGCTGGTTACATGCAGGACCACTACCCCCCAACCGAGTCATTATTATTATTTGAAGTACAGAAATGCACTATAGAAGCAAATGCACTGTAAAGGGATACATATCTTGTTTTTGTTGGAATTTCTTCAGTAATAAATAATGGAGAGGAGAAACTTAGAAGATATATGAAATACTGTGTAAGTTGAATTTTGTCTAAATAGGATGTTTTCTAAGTTTCCAAAGGCATTAGCTGTCTTTTAATATATAGTCAATTAGTTGTGATGTCTGCATTTGTTTAGGAATAAAATACACTAGCTGTTCAATCAGGCTGGTAGGACAATCCTACTATATTGGTTCAGTATCACCGTGAATATGTACAATTTTTCACCATATCAATCACTATACAGTATGTACAAATTCTTCATTATTAACTGAGCAGTAACACAAAATTCCAATCAGCTTAATGTTTTTGTATCCAATGATAATGTAAGGGATGTAACTCTTCCAGCTATACCCAAATATACATAACACACAAAACGAAGAATAAAGTACATCTAACTGCAGTTTAAATAATAAACTGACAGGAGAATTGAAATGCAACTAACAGACAGGTAACTTTCAATGAATGCTCTCTGAGATAAAAAAATCTCAGACTGACAAAATACTTTAAAATAACCAAACTGAAGCAAAAAAAAAAGCTCAGCAAAGCTTTTACAGAACTCTATGTAGCCATCCCTGCCTGCATACTATCTTTGATCCCTCAGTTTTGACCAAGAATCCATTACACATCAACATTTTTCCGCTTCACCTCCATAACGCTTTTTCATGACACCAACACTTGCCTGGCACTGTAGATCCACTCACAACTGATTGGGCACACTGAGAAAGAAAATTAGAGAACCATATTAAATAAATACAACCACACTAATCATTAAATAATAAAAAGTCATTGAAACTTATTGTTTGGCATATGCCATTAAAAAGTAAAACAAGACAAACAAAAGCAATATATTTTAACTAATACATTTGTACAAAAATGCATAGAAATACATAAACACAGTGTTCTCTATCATTAGACACTTAGGCCCAGATATTCAAACTGCACCACAAAGTAGCTTAATAGCAGGAGCAGGCGCAAGTTCAGTGCGCTATGCACAACACATGCGATATTCAAACACTGCATAGGCCAAGATGCACTTGCGCCACACAACTGAATATCGTGCGTAAACTGCCCCATGGCTAAACTAGGGATGCACAGTGGCACAGGTCTGATGCACAATAGCACAACCAGGGATGTGCAGTGGAGCAGGGTAGCAGTGCATCAGCACAACCAGGGATGCGCGAGGGACAGGATGCAGGGTCCACCACCCATGGAAGATATAGGCAGAGGAGCACGTAGCAGAACAGACATCGCCACCACACCCATGAACCGCACAACCTGAGGAGAGCTGGAAGAACCACTGGCCCATGGACACCAGCAACAATCCCACAGCCGGGGCATGGTGCCCAGCACACCCTGGCAAGCTGTGACCGGCACACAGGAGGTCCGGCCACCCGTGCATACACAATCCCACCAATGCAGAGCACACCCTGCATAGTGATCCCAGACACCCTGCCCAGGAGCAGCGCCCAACAGTGCATGACACCCCATGCATGCCACCACCCCACTGTGACAATGCAACCTTGTGCACCATGGAGCCATGCAAGGCAGCCCCACACGAGCACTTCCTGCAGTGGGTGGCAGCAGCCACTGATGCAACAACTGCAGACACAGTGCCTCCCTGCACGGCCCCCAGGTACAGTTGAGAGACCGCCCCTGCCTCGGCACACGAGGTACCCCACATGCGACAGGGACCGCCCTGGTCCCCACCACCAGCAGTACAGCACCCTGCACACCTCCCAAGGACACACCCCATACCAGCACTGGCCCCAACAGCCAGCACAGATGCTCACAATGGTGCATGGAAGGATGCGCCACACAGGATGCAACACAGTGCATGGACAAACACCCACCCATACCCAAAGGCACACCAACACAGGGACACAGTAGTGGGGCAGCAAACCCGCTGGTGTGCGGCCACAACAGCCGATGTACCCATGGCTAGCACCCTCCATGGCACAGGTGTACCAGCCACCTGCACATGCACCATGAAGCTGTACGCCACCAGCATGCGGCCAGAGCACAAGTGACAGACAGTGGAGCACATCCTCTGCAACAGACACAAGTGAAAGCATGGAGGGGACAACAACAGCGGAGGCCACAGTGCCACCTGAGGCAGACATGCACCATACCAGTGACAGGAGGCAACCCGGCATTGTGCCGGGTACAGGGTTGGGTTGTCCAGCATGGACAGCCACCACTGACATGCCAGCAGACCGTGCATAGCACAGACATGCAAGGGTGTCAGCTGCACAGGCCATGGACAGTCTGACAGGGCACCATGGACACAGTGCATGCACCATGGACCATTGCACACAGGCATCCAGTGCACAGAGAACAACACACAAACCACAGACAGTGACAGATTCCCCGCCCACACCATAGGCGGTTCCCTGCCAGACACACACACACGCCCATGCCTGCACCACCCCTGACATCATGCACACTGCAGCTGAGCACCTGTAGCCCGCTGCAAATCAGAGACCACCACAGTTGTCATAACAAAACAAATGTATTCAAAAGAGGTAACAAATGGCCGGCCCGTGGTGCTGAGGGTTGAGGCGCTGGATGCCACACTCACCCCACACCAGCGGCCCGGTTCAGGAACGAGCCCGGCTGCTGGGGGTCGGCAGGGAGGGAGTAGGATCTAGCGTCCGGCGACAGCTCTCTACCTGGGGATCCAGGGGCATCCTGGTGCGGTGGAGATCCCCGTGGAGACCGAGGTACTACTGCTGCTGGGAGCACAAAGCACAGAGCCGAGGCTGACGGCCAGCCAGAACGTGGGCGGACGCGCGCACGCCGGGCCATGTGGCGCCACTGCACGCCTGCCGCACAGGGAAAGGAAAGTGGAAAAAGTGGGCACTAGTCGTGGCGGCATGATGGCCATCTCCGTGAGGACTCTCTCGGCACCCGTGGGGCGCAGTACCAGATCCTGATTGGGGTGGGTTGAGCTCCGGAGGGTGTTCCCACCACCCCGCCATGGGGGAAGCCGCTGGGTCACTGGGCAGGCCCTAATGGGACGCCTGGAGGCAGCCCAAGGAGATGGCGCCAATTGAACCTGGGAGATGCCAGACGGGAAAGGTAAGGCAGACTGGTGGCCCCTGGGGATAAAGAAATAGGAAAAAAAAAGAGGTAACAAACAACTATGTACAAATATTTACAATGGGGAGAAGGGCCACATACCAGATTGGGGCAGGCATGGGGCAGGGGTGAACAAATGGGAGAGGGAAAAGGGGTGTGAGGGTTGGTCCGGAAGTGGTGGGTCTGGGGACATGGAGGGCCTATTGGCTGCCCGCTCTCCACTCCTGTGGTGCCTATGTGTCCTTCTCCTTCTGACCCCGTGCCGCCCAGTCTCTGAAGGATCTCAAGGGACACCCTCGCCAGCTACAGCAGCTCCTGCATGCCTCTCTCTAAGGCCATCAATCGCTGTCCACCTAGGACAAGGGAGCAGAGTCATCACGTATGACTGTTCATCCCTGCATCCCACCCATTGTGCATGGCATACAGCCATGGGCCACGCCCTCTGATAGTGTGCAACCACCCACAGTGATCGTGTCCACAAGACCTGCCTACCCAGGCACACACAGCTATGCAGACCACTGCACACACCACCACCCAAGTCCCACACAGCACCACCATGGCTGTACAGTGACATGGCTATGCGGTGAGAAGGCAGTGGCACAGCCATGTGCCGGTGCACGTATGGACCACCAGCAACGCACACCCACACATGCAGTGCGACAGGACAGTGCTGAGTGTACCGTGTGGTGTGCCGTCAGTGGTGTCAAGGGCTGATGGCCATGCCCTGCTGCCTACACCTCAGCACAGCATGCACAGAAGTTCCTGGAAGAAAGGCACTCACCTATCTGCAACATCCGGCACTGCTGCAGTATGGGCCCTCAGCTCGTCCCTGTTGCCGGGCAGCTTCACGGGCACGGTGCCTCTCCTCAGGGCCTAGGGTGCAAACATGGAGAGGGAACATCAGTACAAACCAGTAGCAAAGGCCTCCCCCAGTGTGTGTGATCCTGCACAGCCCAGCCATGCCGCAACCCCAGCACCACCACCACCACTGCCCACACTGGATGGCCCCCACCCCCTGCGTGGTGGACACATGCACATCGCGATACCCAGATGGACGGAGGCGCTACCAGTGTATGGATGGAGCACCTACCTGGACATGGCACTGTGCCTGCAGGCATGTGCCCGTAGTCGAGCCAGCCTATCTGGGTCCCTCCGCCGGAGGTCCCATAGCGTGGCGACACTGCTCTGCACTCGCGAAGCAATCCCGGTGGCCTCCTCCAGTGCCTCTGCCACCTTCTCCCACACAGCACTTCTGTCGCTTTTAAGGGTCTTCCCAAACAGGGCCCCAGCATGGGCTCAACAATGGCCACCAGATTGGCCAGTTCGAGCGGGCTCCACATTGCTGCTCTCCTCCATGCCATCTTTCATGCAGCCAGGATCACAAAATGGCGCTCTGTAGTGCAGGTCCCCATGTGCAGATGCTGCGTGGTACAGCACTGCCATTCCCCATCGCGCTGTCACCGAACAGCACGGTAGGGGTGCACCCATGTGGGCGCATGGCGCCTAGGGGAAAAGGTCGACTGCAAGGTCAAGGGTCTGTCGCACACGGACCGCCACAGTGCTATTGGGACTCCTGCATGTGGCACGATAGGGTGCCTGTGTGTGATGCCCTGCAGTGGCCTACCGCCTGTGGCACCATGGCTCCCACGGCGCCCAGGGCACAAGCCACATGCATGAACAGCACACTAGCACCACTGGCACAGTGGTGGCCGCGCCCTGCACTGCCTCCCATGCTCAGCACATCATCAGCATGGCAGGCGTCAGCGTCAGCACCCGGGCATGCGCCGTGCGGTGCCTACTGCGCACATCACAGAGCTGCGCCTTTGCCTGAGCATGCTCAACACAATTCGCAAGGCACAACAGCATGATATTCAACCAGCATATGCAAATCAGCTCATCAGCAATTCCATGGCGCAGCCACTGCATTAGCATCCACTTAAAGTTGCCCCACCTCATTTGCATGCCTTGCCCTATATAAATGTGACATGGGGCTGCAGAGGACATAGTTTGGTATTTCAGTCTATTGTGGTGGGTTGCATGCTGTTTGGAAGTGTGGACTGTGGTGTGTGGGAGATGCATGGGACTGCACAATCAAGGGTAACACCTGTGTTTCCCACAGGCTCTATAATGACCGAGCGTGAGGAAGAGGAGGAACAGGGACGTTGGAGAGGTGGAGGCCCAACTTCACCTGGGCAGAATCAGATGCCATGTTCGAGGCCTACCTCGACAGGGAGCCGCTGCTCAGAGGACAGCGGGAACACCACAGGCCCTGCTATGGCATGGGGTGAGGCTGCGCTTGCCGTGAACCAGCATGACAGCCACCAGCGGTCTGTGCAGGAATGTAAAAGAAGGTCGGCATGGACAAGAGGAGAGTTAAGGACAAGGTGGCTGCCATCAGGACAGCACATGCTGCAACTGGTGGTGGACAGCTGGATGTGCCTTGCCTGATGCCACAGGAGGAGCAGATGGCCAGCAGCATGCAGCGTAGCCATAGAGGGCGTTTGGGTGGTGGCTTCAGACGGTTGGCAGCCCATCACTGCATGGCAGGTCCTGTGCTGCCACTCTGTGGAGGTGGGGAATGCCACAGGGTAGGGCGAGACATTAATGCTACTGTGTTCCCTTACAGCCCTGGGCATCTACATGGGTCAGCGTGGTGGTGTGTCCACCATGGCGAGACCCTGACACGGAGGGACGCCCATCCACCTCCACAGGTGTCCGAGGTCAGGACCACCGCATACCCGCCTGTCTGTCCGGACTGAAGATGGTGGTGCCGGTGCGGCGAGGCCCTGCCTGTGTCCCAGCATGACAGCGGACACAGACTCCAGCATGCTGGGACATGGACTGGTGCCGGATCAAGCACTGATGATGATGATGGATCACACATCCTGGACAGTGATACGTGTGGGATGCAGGATGGTCCCACAGCAGGGAACGGCACAGGCAACCATGGTGGTGCCGCTGTGGAGGCCTGCATGACATCACAGTCCCAGCCTGTGCCTGTATGCCCCAGTGGGATAGCACTGGTGTGCGTCCAGGCCGATGGGGCTGTTGCAGCGCTGCGGCAGCACTGGTGAGCCCTGATGACCACCGGCCGGAGGGGGGTGCCAGCAGTCAGCCAATGGTGATGGGGACAGTGTCAGGGGCGCGCCAGTGCACCATGTGTGGACGTGCCCGGCATGGCTCTGGTGTGCAGTGCCCATCGTCAAGGGGTGCTGACGGCATGGCCAGGAACACCATGAGGGACAGCATGCCAATCGGCAGATGACCTCTTTGATGAGCACAGCCTACTCTGGGCTTTAGTGGATCAGCAGTTGTGACTTGTGACAGTGGTGGAAGTACTCAGTGCGGTTCTGCGCCAGGCAGAGGAGCGTGCAGCAGGGACCACAGTCTGCTCCTGGCAGAGATGGCCCGGCAGCGGAGGATGTGACCGCTGCTATTGACAGGCGACACGCGCATTCACTGCTGTCATGGCCACTTTGGGGACCCAGTTCGCTGCCCATGCACCGCAGACACCGCGAGTGTCACGCCCACCCCCATTCCCGGCGCGCGTGCAACACCTTCCATGTCAACACCGGTTCGGCTGTGGGCATACCAAGCACGCCTGGCACGGGCATGTTCTGTGAGCTGTAGACCCATGCGCCGAACATGGTCGCATTCCTGCAGCGTCACCCTGCGGGACCATCGGTGCGACCCCATGAGGCCAATGGTCAGCCTTGCATGGCTGGCAGGTCTCAGCGGGGCCGCCTCATCCGTGGCGGCTGTGGTACTGTGCTGCGTGACTGACCTGTCTCCACCATGGCCACTGTCTGCCGCTGCCCTGTGTACAGTGTGTTGTGCAACGTCTTGGCCTTGCAGGTGGAAGTACCGGCCCAGCACACACACGGTCCATCTGCACACCTCCCGGCTGCTGGCCACTGTGGAGTGTGCATGATGATGCCTGCGTTGCGCTGTCCGCCAGTGTGCAATGGTGCCCAGCGTCTGAGACACGCATGGTGACGGCCACTGGGGATGGTCGTGGTGGACCTGTGTGTGCTAGGGGTTGCAGTCGGGGTTGGTGTGCCTTCTGCCCCTTGTGCATGTCTTGTGGTGTGTGTGTGTGCGTGTGTGTGTGTGTGTGTGTGTGAGCACGTGTCATGTTTGGCCTTGCCCATCCCTGATGGCATGTGTGGTTCCACGCTCAGACCCATTCCCTTGCCGCCATCCACCCTGGGGTTCGCCCATGCCTGTCTGTGGGTTGTGCCCTTGCCATTGGTGGTAGCACATGGCCCCATGACCTACCTGTGTTGGCCGGGTGTTCCTCTGTGATGGTATCCTGGTGCAGTTGTGCCATCTGGATCAGGTGAGGGTCCCTTCACCCAGGGGTGGTGCCTATCACCGTCCGGACCAGCGTCCCTCATCGTCCCCATCGCTGTCCCCCTCTTGACCTCTACGGTTATCCCACAGTGTCATTGGCCATGTTGTGCAGGATGCAACAGGCCAGGAATAGCCCACAGGCCTCGAGGGGCTGTACGTAGGGCACCGCCAGACGTGTCCAAGCACCAGAAACATGCCTTCAGCATCCCGAGCACCTGCTCAATGACATTACATGTGGTGGCATGTGCCTCATTGTACTGTTGCTGCCATGGGGTTGCGGGCGCCAGTATGGTATGAGCAGCCAGGGACGGAGTGGGTAGCCACCGTCACCTGTGTGTAGAGAGTGGACATTAGCATGGTGGTCTGCCTCGCTTCTGCCATGTGCCGTCAAGGCCGGTACCTATGGCACCTCTGACTATGCACCCCCACAGCTGCCCATGTCATCCCGCGTGATGTGTATACTCACCCACTAGGTGGCCAGTGGGGATGTCCCCACTCGAACCTGTGGCACAGTGCAGACTGGTGCCAGATGAAGGCATCATGTGCTCCCCAGGGTGCGTGGCACAGACAATAGTTAATGCACCCCTGGCATCGACATCACCTGGCAGTTGATGCTGGCAAAACCCTTCCGTTGATGTATGATACACTGTCCGGGCCAGGTGGTGTGCAGATGCAGTCAATGGCTCGAGCATGCCAGGCATACGTGCTACCCTGTGGTACTCTTGTCGGCTGTGCGCTCCACCTGTGTGCTTGGGGAAATGGATGTTACGCCGCATACGTGGCAGCAGTGCGCCGAGGAATTGTGTGAGTATGGACGCTGCCAACTGGGTTATGCCTGTTGTGTCCCCTGTTGGTCTCTGGAAGTGCCCATGGCTAACAGGCACTATGACAGCTGTCACCTTTGTCTCCACTGACAGAGCATGGCTCCGTCGTGTGGGTGCCTGCATCTCATCACTGCACAGCTCACAGAGTTGCCTCAGGATCACCTGGTTCAAGGCGGTACCAGCCCACAATCTCTGTCTCAGTTAGTGCTCAAGGTGGTGCGGGCTCGTACCGCCTGTTGGGGCATACTGCCGACAGGCCCTTCCAGCGACTGCGCCCCTGCTGCCTGCCTTCTTACACCCTCATTACCGCCCATCTGGAAGGTGGCACTGGCCATGTCCCTGGCTGGTGTCCCCCCGCAGCTGTCCTCAGATGCTCCCCTGCACTGGCTACACCTCGCCTTGGATGTCCTGCCTACTGCCACTGCCCTCAGTCCACTGTGGCACTTCCCTGTCTCTCCTGCACAGTAGCATAGGCTGCCAACTCCTGTCCTGTTTCTGGTTGTTCCCAGGTGTGACCTGTCCTGCTCCTGCACAGTCACACCACTGCTACCCTCTTTCTAGTTGCTGTCAACTCGCCTCCCACATCTGGCTTCCATGTAGCGCTTTGCACCTCTGTCTTGTTTCTTTTATTTTGGATCATTTCCACTATCGCACAACTTCCGCTAGCTCCCCTATTGTGCATAGCGCATGCTGTTGAATATTGCACTGTGCCATTTATTCATGGTTCCTCCCACGGTTAGCGCATGCATTCATTACTATTGTGCTCTTTGCACATTGCAACTTGCATGGCACAGCTGTCTCCTGTTGAATATCGCACAATGGTGCATTTCATACTGCGCTGGCGCATCTCTGTTGCACATGGCACATACCTTTTGAATATCTGGGCCTTAGATTATAGTTAGGGCAAGATCATGTTCTAGATTAAACTAACCCAGTGTGTAGACTCTGATTCAGTCCCAACAAAGATCTTTAAAAACTCATTTCAGCTCAAGTGGCCATTTTGAATAAGTTAAACCTAGAGGGTAGGATTCACAAAGAAGATGTGCTCGGTGCATCTCAGGTGCAACGGCACAAATGAGACACGCCAAGGCCAAACATTGGTATTCACAGAAGATGTGCTGTGTGATGATCACGGCACATCTCCTCTGTGAATACCAAAGCTGCGCCAACCCGAGATGCGCTGGTGCATCCTACTGGTTCAGCTGGGAGTGATTGACCAGGGTGCACCTCTAGATGCACTGTGCTCCAAGTTTAGATTCACAGCCCGACACATGCAAATAGGGCCATTAGGCATGAACATACAATGGGGCCATTTGCATGCTATTATGGCCCCATTTTCATGTACTTTGCATGGCTGCACCTGGAAAATGTGCTGGTGCCCTGCAAGTGCCGTGAGCAGACATCAAAGGGAACCAATATCCCCAGTAGACTAGTGGCCCCTCCCTGCCTGTATCCCTGATCTTGTCAAACATCTCCTGGTTAAATCCCTGGTAGTGTAGTGAACCCCTCCCTGCCCATAGCCCTGATTGTGTTAAAAACACGGTTAAATACCTGGTAGTCTAGTGGAACCCCACCCCTGCCCATAGCCCTGATCTTGTTAAAAAAACCTGGTTAATCCCTGATAGTCTATTGGAACCCCCACCCTGCCTGTATTCCCGCTAATAAAACATGCGATCCAAATACTCCCTGGTAGTCTAGTGGAACCCCTCCCTGCCTGTATCCCCATTAATAACACATGCCTTCCGAGTAATGCCTGGCAGTCTAGTGGACCCCCTCCCTCCTGTATCCCGCTAATAAAACATGTGATCAAGTACTCCTAGTAGTCCAGTGGGACCCCCGCCCATATCTCCGTTAATAACACATGCATTCCCAGTAATCCTGGTAGTCTAGTGATACCCCTCCCGCCCTGACCTGATCGCATTACTCATATGAAGGTCCAAGTATCCCTGGTGGTCCAGTGGACCCCACCCACATAAGGGACCTTCACCTCTCCCC
The DNA here is from genome assembly GCA_016271365.2 of Neoceratodus forsteri. Taxonomy (NCBI): domain Eukaryota; kingdom Metazoa; phylum Chordata; order Ceratodontiformes; family Ceratodontidae; genus Neoceratodus; species Neoceratodus forsteri. The sequence goes on from CM057451.1 coordinate 277,159,397, forward strand.
ATCCAGCAAGGTTAAACATCAGCAGGCAGCTCAACCCGCCCTCTCACACCACGGTTGCTCGCCAGCTTAGCTGTCAGTGAATGACAGTTACAGTACACCTGTGCTTCCATTGGTAGACCCTGTTGACGAATGACTTGCAGGTTATACTGTAAGACATTCATAACTTTGTGAATGACTTTGCGTCATTCACAAAGTTGTGAATGACATCTTACAGTACACACTGAAGTCCATCGATTGGTCGACAGGGTCTACCAGTGGTCTTTCAGGAGTACTGTAGCTGTCATTCACTGACAGCTCAGTCATGCCATGCAGCCGCGGTGGTGTGAGGGTGGGTGAGCTGCCTGCCAACATTTAACCCTTGCTGGGATGGGGCAGGGAAGGGGTACCACTAGAATACCAGGGCTTTTTGGATCACATTTTTCATTACTGGGGATATGGGCAGGGAGGGGTACCACTAGACTACCAGGGATTTTTGGATGATGTTTATGTTGAACAGGTATACAGGCAAGGAGTGGGTGACCAGTGGACTGCCAGGGTAGACAGACTGCCATGCTGCTGTCTGCAGTACTGCAGCCTGCCTGTGGATGGACACCCACTTAGGACTACCTTTTAGTCCTAAAATTTGGAGGCACATCTTCATACTTGCTCCAAAGATGCACTCCAAGGTGCTAGAATAGGATGCACCCCATATGCATGGGCACAATTCTCCAGATGCACTGAATACTAACAGGTGGTGTTCGCGCATCTGAGATGGCCGGTATCTGAGATGTGCCAGTGCATCTCTGCCCTTGAGAATTGCACTTGGGCACAACTCTGAGATGCACTGACACATCTCAGATGCATGGGCACACCTCTTTTGTGAATCCTACCCAGAATGTTTCGACTCATTTAGAATACTCTATGGGAGAAAGTGAGTGAGTGAATGAAACATGGAGCCAGCAGTATATACACAGGTTGTTTCCAAAGCCTAAATAAATATGCACAGTTATCCTAAATATGCAATTTGCTTGGAAAAATGCTCTATGAATACAATACATTATATTTTAATACATTATATGAATCAAAACACAAACACCAGATGAAACACAAAGAAACTGCAAGGTGCAAATTCAGGAAATATAGTAGGAAACATTTTTCACACAGAGGGTGATGAAGGAGTGGAACAAGCTGCCTGAAGACTGAGTCTGTGCAAAGACAGTGGGCGCTGGGTTAAAATGTGCATGAAACAGGTACATGGGCTGACTAATAAAGACATTACACAAAAAGAGAAGGGATGGAAGTGGTAAAGCTACTAGGGTTTTCTACATTCTTCATTAGATCAGAAGGTAGGGGGGGATGTGATGGGCCATTTGGCCTTTGTCTGCCGACTAATTTGAGGTTTCTATTTAACAGCCACTTGATGACTCTGCAATTTCTGTTTTATAGTATTTTTCTACAAACAGATTGAGGCCATGTCCTGCCAGTATTATTAGTGTTATGAGCTGATATTTGTGCCATAGTGTGACCATGTGTATGCAAGCCAGGTTAAACACGGTTTTATTTTTACATATGTAGTATAGCAATGTCTACTGTAGCACCCGTAGTCGCAGCACTAGGGCTGTGCGAACCTCTTAAAAGGTCTACCTTGCAACTTTTGGGTAGAACCTGAAAAGGTTCTACTTGGTTCTTACTTGGTTCTACCAGGTAGAATTGGTAGAACTACTGTAGATTCTACCTGGTTCAGCCAAATAGTACAAGATACAAAGGTTCTACCAGGTCCTACCTGGTCTAAGTCACACAACCCATCATAAACACTTTCCCCACCCTAACCCACCTCTTGCCCTTGCTAACCAGAATGAAGTCTTAGGTGGCATAGCACAGCTGCATTGTGCCCCAACCTCTCCCCTCCTCTTCATCCTAGAGTGGAGGCTCAGTTTCCAACCAGTGTCCTCCTGTCACTTTCTTCTGGTTCTCAGAGTAACTGCTGAACTATATCAAGCATTTGACAATGCCGAATGTTGCTTGCTTCTATGTGCTGTTTAGGTATTTGGAAGTCATTGGAGTGTAAATATTGAAAATTTGCGAACTTACGACCGTGCGTAGGAACTGCGCAACACACGTCAAAACAGTCATTTTAGGATTTTTTCACCAAATTTTCAACATAGCCATTTTAAGACCTCTGCTCATGAACAGTGTCACTGTGATTTTGTTAATGTGTCCCATACATTGAGTTAGCACACCGACTGCGCCCATTGTGCGCACATGGGGAAACACGCTTTGGGCAGGATGAAAAATGACAGCTGTACTGCTCATAAGGAGGTGTGGTAAAATGGCAATGTTGAAAATCTGGAGTGGAAATATTGAAAATTCACAAACCCTATGAAGCGCAGGTGGAACTGTGCAACGACACCTAGAAACAGTCATTTTAGAATTCTTCTCAATTTTCAACATTGCCATTTTAAAATCTCTGCTCATGAACAGTGACACTGTGATTTTCTTTAATGTGTCCTATACACTGAGTTCACACAATGATGCGCCATTGTGCGCCATATGGCGGAAACATGTTTTGGGTGAGATGTGAAATGACAGCTGTACTACTCATAAGAAGGTGTGGAAAAATGGCAATGTTGAAAATCTGGGTGGAAATATTGAAAATTAGAGAACCACGAGCGCAAGGAACTGCGCAACGCACGCCTCGTGAAAACAGTCATTTTAGGAATTTTTTCTACCAAATTTTAACATAGCCATTTTAAGACCTCTGCTCATGAACAGTGTCACTGTGATTTTCTTAATTTGTCCTGTACATTGATTTCGACACCGATCAGCGCCATTCTGCGCTACATGGGTGGAACACATTTTGGGTGAGATGTGAAAATGACAGCTGTACTACTCATAAGAAGGTGTGGTAAAATGGCAAAGTTGAAAATCTGGAGTGAAAATATTGAAATTTCGAATTTACGAGCCTGCGAGGAACTGCACAACGCGACGTCAGAACAGGTCATTTTTGATTTATAATTAATTTTACGACAGTTTGTCTTTTCATGAATGATGTCACTGCCGCGGCGGTATTCAGGCCCGAGGGTGATTTCGCACTTCGGCCCGACTAACGCCATGACAGTGACATCATTCGTGAGAAGGTCCCAAAACCCTATGTTGAAAATTGGTGCAAAATTCCAAAATGGCTGAGATATGCAATAAAGTTGAAACCCCTATCTAGCCCATTATACAGCTTACCGCATTTCAGTTCAGCGTCGGCTATGAAGAGTGCAGACGGTTCCCGGTCCACTCAAGATCGCCGACCGGAGTCCGGAGGTAAGTATGGGTGAGGGGGTGTGGGGAGGCTGGGTGAGCAGGGTGGGTGCGGGTTGTGGGAGGGGGGGGAGACTCACCATGTGGGACCGCTTTTGTCTTACAGGTACAAAAAAAAAAGACATCGTGGGACCGCTTGCCATGCTGGGGTGGGCTCTCAGTGTGGCACAAGGACTTTGGGGCGTTCAGCCGACGGGATTGGGCACCCCTGCTGGCAAGGACTGATTGCCACACTGGGGTGGGCTCGCATGGCACCAACTACTGGGGGGACGACCAGCCGACGGGATTGGGCACCTTGGCCGGTTATACAGTACGCGTGCAGCAACGCCATGGTGGGGAGCTGCTGAGCAGCTTCTTATCGCTGCTCACCCGCCGTAGCTCCCCTTCAATCAGAGTACCATGCATTTTGGAGCATGTCACAGACAGCTCCAAAATGCATTGGCTTACAGGCTGCGCCTGCCAGGACACTGCCTGAATTGGAGGAGGAGGTGACACTCCGAAATCTCCGATGATGGCACTATGTTTCTTGCACATGCGCAAGCAACATAAAACTAAAATCTATTGGCCCAATTATCAGGGATCACAGTTGTATGTGCCCCATATTTCATTTCCCTGCCTTGATTGCCCAAACAAGGGTAGCCCTAATGTTGCCAGTTACTGGCACGGGGTAACTAGATGCACACTGTTTAGCACGAGACAGTTGGTTTCCAAACGCCATGCCGAGCAGGAGTGACAATGCAGTTTGACCAGGATTTGTGTCAGGATGTCCAACTGCAAAGGACACCCTGGCACAAGTCCTGTACCAAACTGCCTTGTCATCACTCATCAACAAGCATGACATACAGAAATCGGGGTCCTATGCTATATACTGTGCTTTCTCCCACATCGGCATTCAGGATAGCCTCCTGGTATTGACAGGTGGGGAGGGAAAAGCAGTGATGTGCCTTTGAATTTTTAACTTCCCCAACATTTGTACTCCTCCCTCGCCTGGCCTCGCCCCACACCCATGGCATTGGACTGCATTCCCCGGACTTGGTCCTCCTCCTTCCCCATCAGCAGAAACCTGCACCATTGTCACAGTATCAGCAGCAAAGTAACATTTTTCTGAACATAAAATACGTAATTATTTATAATAAAACGGTGACACCATATCAACTCAGCTCAGAGAATTTAGGGCAAAAGCACACTACTAAGCACCCACCTTGAAAATACAGCATTTACTCATTCGTGCATTGAAGTTGCATGCCTCATCCATTTTAAACAGCCCCCAGCCAGCTGGGGAGGGTTTGAAAACTGTGCCAGCCTCTACTACAACACAACAACCTACCACTAGCTGTCTGGGCTGCAACAGAAGGACCCATCATCACCCACACTAACCTCAGTTCTGTTACTTATGGCAGCAGCTTGAAAGGAGAGCTAAGGATGGTGCTGCATGCTGCCTCCGGTAATCCCATCCCGCTGCTGCTCTGGGTTTGCTCTAGTGCTGTCTCTCATGCCTGGCTATGATGCCCCAGTAATGATGAGTCAGACAGAATGTCTGAGGGACTCAACTTCAACTGACCCACAACTGCACTTAGAGCATTACCATGCTAAATGCTACTTTTGGTGCCAGACTTGCAGTGCTGTCTCCTCTCAAGTCACATTCAGTGACTGTTGGGATTAGTCAGGTTGGGTTGGTAGTGGTGGATATGGCATCAATGAAAGAGATGTGCAGGAAGTGGGGAGTGAGCTGGAGTGTCTTGTGACTCGCTCTCACCCCTGCCCGCCTGCAGCACCACCTCAAGAACTCAGGTGAAGTGCCATTTTATGAAAAGAATAGACTGTTTTTAATAAACAGAGCAAACCAAAGTTTGCACAAAATAGCAGAAAGTTCATGAGTGTTCTCACCCGGCGAACATGTGGGTTCAACTCATTTCAGGTTATGGTTGAACCAAACTTGTAGCCCTAACTATACTGCACAGCTGTGGGAAGCCTATTAGTTTTCTATACAATAGACATCATTGCTAATAAGAAAGTGTGGTGGACACCTGATGGCCCGTTGGGCAGCACTGTGTGCCTTTTAATGTCGGCGACCCATGTTTGGAAATGAGCCTGGGAAGCCTATTGAGTAACCCCTTGGGCTAGGTAGGAACTTCTGTGTGGCAGCAGTGCTCCCAGCCAGGGAAGGATGGCATCAGGTCCTACCACTCTAGTGACCCCTGTGGTGCGCCAGGAGCTTGCCTCTCCTGGAGGGGCATGCTAGAGCATTCAAGGCCACCTTGGGGCTAGGACTGACTTTGGGGAGGAGGCAGGGTCAGAAAAACAGAAATACCATGAGTAAGCTTTGGAATGATTTCCTGGTCATTGCAGCCTCTACACCACCTACAGGTCCGTGGGGACTTTGGAACTGTGCTTTGGAGGTAAGGAGGATGGACCTCCCACCTGGGACTTCTCCAAGGGGTATATCCATGGGGACCTCCCCAGGTAAATCACTGAGACGGAGGGTGATGGGGTGGGCAACCAGGGCAGAAGGAAGAAAGGCAGCTGCATGGGACCAAAGGGAAAAGTAAGATGGGAAAAACAAAGAAAGCGTGTGAGTGTGCTCTTATCTATAGGTGTTGTCAGAAGTACCAAGGGACAGAAGAGCCCTTTCCAAGTCGGTTACTAGTCTTGGAGTCACAATTAATCTTCCTGAAATCCTCTGAATATGTCTTCTTTTGATCAGGTTTATGCCACAATGTAAGATCTCTTACACAGTGAAATATAGCGCAGTTTTACACACACACACACACACACACACACACACACACACACACACACAACGTCCCCACAGAAGTGCAGTATTTCAAAATTAAAATCAGTCTTATTTTGCTCATGCTTTCCTTCTAGCGTGAACAAAAAATGTTATCAGTCTTAATATGATTATTTACTATCACATTTAAAACAGATCAACTGAAAGTCATATACTGTTATTTTTTCTCCCGAATGTCTCCTTTTTGTATAGTACTGCTCATATTGTGTATCTGTTGCCTGTATATCTATTCTAATGGCAAGTTCTGTATTATTGCTCCTCTTGTATATTAATTGCCTGATATCTGTCACTACAGTTTTTCATCCCACTCTCCCCTTCCCCAGGTAACATCTGTAAATGAGAATACTGTATATCTCTGTTTACATGGTAAAAACGTTTTAAATAAATAAACAAATTCATTTTCATAATTGCAGGGCATGTGGAGCCCTGACTGCAAAAAGCTGAGCGAAACCTGTAGGAAACAATATCATAAAAACAGCTTATCCCTTAGCCAAAGCAAGTAGTCATCTGTCGTGGCACCCCAACCAGACAGACTCAGACATGTAGTCTGCAATAGTTTTAGAATTTTAATATCAGGAAACAACAGTAAATTGAACATCTAGCCAGCCCACTGGTGCAGAGCAGAAAGATTCACCATTGCGATGCCTGCAACCTGGGTTCAGGAACGGACTCGGGCGTTGGAGGGCCAGCCGGGGAGAGAAGGCTTGAGTATCCGATGCCTGCACACCTTCTCTCAGGGGAGGGTGGGATTGAGGCCCGTGCCTGCTGATTCTGATGGAGGCCGGGAGAACAGCAGTGGCAGGGTCCCATTGACTAGGGGGCATGACAGACGTCAGTGTCTGCCTTGATGTCCTGCACATCACGACCCCTGCCGGAGAAAAGTGGAGGAAAATGGTGCACCGGTCGGATGACAGCTACTGGACTCTGACCACCGGAGCTCCCAACCACCAAATGACTGCCCCAGCAGCACCCAGGACCACTGGCTGGCCAGTAAGGCTAATTCCCATTGTGGGAAGGGACCCGCCCGATGAAGGGATGCATCAGGGTACTCTGAGGGGCTGCAATGTGGGACAGTGGAGTGGACAGGAGTAGTCCGGATGGTGTGCCTTAAGAGGCCCGAAGGAGAGATTGGCAGTGCGTGGGAGGAGAAGCATTAAAAAAATTTGAACACCTGATCAAGAACGAAGCCAAAATGTAGTGGCATCAGACAAGTCTCATTGCCATCAAGGCCACAGTGTCCCTAGTTGTATTGTTACCGCTGGCATTAAAAGCTTTGTAAACTACTGCAGACTACATTGTATCTATCCTGGTGGGGTGCTACCACAGTTGAAAATTTCCTTCAGCTGAATAGTAAGTCGTTTGTCAAAGTAAATGTTTGTGCTTGTGTTTTCTTAAATAACTATAGGAGGGACTGGATTAGAATCTTTGAGATCCGATTTGTCATTTTTGTGTAGTAGCACCTGCAGGACTGGTGCAGCAGCAGCTCTTTAAGCTGCCACCCAATACATCATGCTTTGCCTACAAGTCCCGGAACACCACACTGGTTATGGATGGAGGCCAAGCATGTTGCAGAACAGGGTGCTTGGTAGGAGGGAGAAATGTGTGGGACACCCAACACTCACTAGGCCCCTGCACTAGTCGACCAAGAGGAATTGGTGTTGGATTATAAAAAGCAACCCCAGAAAGAGAAAAAGGTGCAACCAGAATGACACTGAGCATTGGGTGAGGAATAGAAATACAGAAACATAGATGATGTCAGAAAGAGACCAAAGGTCCATCTAGTCTCACGAGGAGTTCCTATGTGCCCTGGAACCTATTGGCCATACAAGGTTCTAACCTCCTGTTCTACCCGCTTGCTCTTCCCTGCTGCTACCAACCTGAACAACCACCGACCTTCACTCTGTTTCAGCCATGCTTGAAACCATTTTCAGTCTTGGCACCCACTACTTCCAGCAGCAGACTGTTCCATGGCCCCACCACCCTTTCCATAAAATAGAACTTCCTCACACCCTCTTAAACCTTCCTCCTGCTGGTTTCCACTCATGGCCTTGGGTTCTTGACTCTGTACTCCTGCTAATAGTCTCCACAGTTCACCTTGTTTATTCTTTTCAGGAACTTAAAGGCCTCTGACATATCCACCCTCTCTCACCTGTTCTCCAGTGAGTATGTGTTCAGTACCTTGAGACAGTCTTTGTAAGATCTGCCCTGTTGGCCCTGAATCATCTTAGTCATCCTGTGTTGCACTGTCTTCAGCCTGTCTCTGTCCTTCCTTAAGTGAGGACTCTAGAACTGAGCACAGTATTCCAGAGCAGCCTCACCACTGACCTAGAGGTAGTCGGACCTCCTTTTTCCTGCTGTTAAAACCCCTACTTCACAACTCCCAGCATCCTAATAGTCTTGCTATGGAGGTTGGTAAACTGGTTTGATTGTTTTGGGAGTCACTAATGATGACTACCAGGTCCCTTTCCTCTGCTGCAGTGTTCAGTTTAACCTCTCCATTCCAGTGTTCAGTTTAATCCACCCACTCCAGTACTCTGTCCTGTTTTTTTTTCCTTAGGCGCCAGAACTCCAGCATTTTTGGAGTTAAATTTAAACTACCAAACCTTTGACCACCTCTCTAGCCTTTGTAGATCCCTCTGCTCTCTCTTATCCCTTTGTCACTATCTACCCTACTGCAGAGCTTTGTATTGTCTGTGAAGACACACAACATACCCCAGATGCTCTCTCCAATGTTGCTGATGAACATATTGATGACAGGACCCGGACAGTTCCTGGCACCCACTCATGACCTCTGTCTCTCTGAATTTGACCCCTGTTCCACTACCCGTGCTGTCTCTCCTTCAGCCAGTTTCCTACCCATCTAACTATGTAGCTATGTCCCTAGCTGCATCCAGGTCCTCCAACTTTTCAGCAATCTTCTGTGTTTTACTGAGTTGAAAGCCTTGCTAGCCAGCTCTGTGGTGCCGAGTGAAGAGTTTCACTCGGCACACTGGCAACCTGGGTTTCCGCCCTGAGCCCAGGTACCAGGAGCAGAGACCAGCAGGGAGGGTCTCACAAGCATTCATTGGATGCATTCTTCCTGGGGGATGAGCCTGGGCTCCTGCGGGTGGATTGGTGGATGGGCTTGGAGGGCTTGGGCCCGACGCTGGCCCTCCTACCTGTCCCCACCTCGGGATGCCATCCTCATGGCCAGTATGTGGGCGGCCAAGAAAAATGGAAAATTGGGCCCCTGCCAGCTGGATGACAAGCACCGGCACACACCGCCACAAAGCCCCAGATGGCCCATACTGACCCAGCAGCAGTCTCCAGGGTATGCAGTTCACCTGACGGCACTTCTCCCTCAGAGGAGAGGGACCCTCCCGACTCAGGAAATGATCGGGTTACCCAAGTAAGGCTGTGAGACGGGTCGGGAGATGATGGTGCAGGGCTGAGGTGTGGGTGTGGTGGGCTAATGCACTCCAAAGGAGGGCCAGCAGGGTACCAGGAGGAGTATAAATAAATAATACAAAAAAGCCTTGTTGAAACTGAAGTAGAATAAATCCACAGTGTGGCCTTATCTACTACCTTTGTTACCAAGAAAAGAAAACTATCAGGTAGGTCTGACAAAACCTCCTGCCACAAACCCATGCTGTTTACTGTCCTGTAGTTCACAAGGTCCTCCTAATCAAGGTCTGTAACTCACTGGTTCTTCCTTGTCCTCCACCCTTGTGTAACAGGACTATGTCCACTACCCTTCAGTTTCTCAGAACTACCCCTATCTGAATTGAGCTAATGAATAGCCCTACTGGGGTTCAGCCAGTTCCACAGCCATTTCCATGAGCACCCTTGGATGCATATCATCTGGCCCCAGGGTTTTAGCTATCTTTAGGGCTTCAAGCCCTTCTGGACACTTTTCCTTATAAATACTGGCTGCCTCATTCTAGGAATGCTCCTGACAGCTGCCTTGATGCCACTTTAGAGGCAGGGCCCCTGTCTTCCCTTGTGAGGACAGAGGAGGCGTAATCTTTAAAGACAGCTACTTTTGTTCATCTTCCTCTAGTAACCCCCATGTAGCCTAACAATACCCCACTGCTTCATTTTGTCCTCAATATAGCTGAAGAATTGTTTTCCCACCCTTGATTCCCTCCATGCAAAGATGCAACTCTATGTGTGCCTAGAGTGAAAATATAGCACCCTATCCAAATGGCACCAGGTAAATCTAGGTTAATCTGTACCTGTCCCTCCACTTTGTCATCACAGTAATACCTAGGTACAAATTAAACTTTTATTTAATATTCTTTTGCTATAGGTGTAACCTGGACTCCTTAAACCCCTGAAATTGCTGATGCTGCACTAAATAATTGTGCCATCCTCAAGCTCAGTTATTGGAGCTGGTCCATTAAGCATGCCAGGCCCTGTACTTGTGAGCACAGAAATGAGCCTGTTGTCTGTAACATATTATCTTATTATAAATCATAGACATGATTTTAGCCAATCATCTCACAGAGCCACTGTACTTCTTATCCTGGGTATAGTGTGCTCCCAATAAATAAATGTTAGGATGAAGCACTCCACTTCAGCACCACTGGGAAGGTCACCATAATAAAATAAAAAAGACTAAACTTTTATAAATCACTCAGGTAAACTGGAGTGATTTATAATAAAATAATATGGTTGGCCTCTGAGGGTGTTTTCTTATGGTTTAAGAGACACCTTTATGAGGTTTGGGCAGACAAATGCTCAGCTTTGCTTTGTGGTTCTCTTGCCCAAACCTCACACTCAAAGTCCTTTATACCATAAGAAACACCCTCAGAGGCCCTAGTAACTTACTAGTACTCTACTTTGGGAGGGTAAATGGTATTACCTCATCCCATTAAACATTGACAGACTTCCCATATTGTTTTATACCCAGAGTATGGCAGCTGTTGTTGACGCCTCACATTTTGTATGTCCCTCACAGGTACCTTTGTGTCAGCATTTACTGTGCTCTGTGGGGCTCGAACAGATCTGCCTGAGAGACACATGTGCTGTGTGTTCTGGTTGAACATTGCTGCAGCCCTGATCCAGATTTTGACAGCAATCGTGATGGTGGGCTGGATCATGAGTATATTCTGGGAATGGACATGGTAATCCTTGCCAGTGAGTACAATCTTCCTTCCTTCCTTCCTTCCTTCCTTCCTTCCTTCCTTCCTTCCTTCCTTCTTCTTCCTCTCCTCTCCATTGTTTTCTTCTTGTTTCTCTTTTTGTTTCTCAATTTCTTGGGAACTGTGTATTTGGATAAACGACTGTAGCCCTAAGTATCATGCCTTCATGCATCTAAAGAAGGTGCTTGGAGATGACACTGAGCACAGTGAAGCACAGTTTGAGTGTAAAAGAAACAGTAAACTGTGCCAACATTCAGGTAAAAGGCGTTTTGTACTGTACAAACCACCCTAGTCTGGTTGTGCAGACAGTGGCTTGTGAATCCAGCTCAGCAGACCACCTTACCCCCCACCAGCCTCATAGTTCAGGCAACTTTAAGTTAATCAGCTTGTTTTGACTCCTCCTCCTCTCAGCACCAGCTTAGCCTTCCATCAGATTGGCACTGTGCATTTTTGAGTGTGCCCAATTTGCACAAATAATTTATACGCTAATTTATTTGTACTGCATAAGCTGGTTTGTCACTTTATTTATTTCTTTGTTTTTGTTGACCGAAAGGAGGACTAGGCACATTCTGCCTATTTGCAGCCTCATCCCTGGAGAGGGGGATACAGATGGATGCCAACTGACACGGAACCAAATTTAGCTGTTTGTCTGTACTGCATTCAACATATGCACTTCAAGTCACCATCTTTGTAACCACGCAGTTGACTGACTGTATTTCTTTATAATTGTGTTCTCCCTTCCCTTTCTCCCCAGGTTGCACCTGGAAGCAAGCCTAGGCTCAGTGTCTCTCTCCCAGTTACCAATTTTAAGTAAATAAATATTTTATTTATTTTATGCTCAGAATAGGGATATCCAGGTATTGTTTTATGATCAGAAACTACAGTCAACTTCTTCCTCCCCAAAGCAATATTATAAAGATTTTTAAACCGTCTTCTCCCCATCCGTGGGGCACACCCCATACCATATGGAGCATAGACATTTCTGGTCCTCAGGTAGCGTTGTTCTTTAAACTGTTTCTTGTAATCAATTTGCATTTCAGTGATAGTGGAAGCTAACAGATGACTTAAATACAATTCTTACCCAAATGAAAGGTGTTGCCCAGTTGGCTACAGTGCAAACATACCGCCACTTCTCCCTGAACATGCCTTAACCCTGCCTTGAGTTTTTACTCCATGCTACTTAGACCTTGGCCAATAATGTGAGTCTGAAACCAGGATGTCAGTTTTGGTGTGGACACCGATCCGCTAGGTACTGGACTGAGACAGCACAGCTCTTTCTGCATTGGTCCCCAAACACCATCAGATGATAATGACTTTCAGTCCCTATTAGCCTGGGCCAGAGTTGCAGAAGTAGTGGCTTGGAGGCGGAAGGTTCAGTAACTCCTCCTTACCCTGAACCATCCAGCGTTACTTAACTCATTACCTCCTGGGTGGCCATTTTGTGTCAGGTGAACAATGGATAGTTCGGACTTCATGTGGAGCTGTTGGAGGTGATGAGTTAAGGCTGACTCCCTCAAGTTCTCATTCTCTTCCCTAAGAGCTATATTCCTGACAGATGCTCCCTTGCCTAGAGTACTAAGGCATGAGCAACTTAGTTATTAAGTTATTATCAGCAAAACCAAACTTAAAATTAAGTGGCGCCTACATAAATTATTTCTGGTCATAAATTAGTTATTAATTCAATAGGAGCCATCATGGGCCTAAAAGCCTCCTGGCTCCTTTGTCACCTTAGTATGAACCTTAATAGTATGAACTCACACATGAAAACTTAGGGAGGTGGTTGAGCTTACTGACTGGAGTGCATAGTTGTGAACCTGAAGATCCAGGTTTGAATCACATGACTGCCACTTACTCTTTGTGTGACCTGAGCTTAAAGAGCAGGTTCCTACCTTCCACCTGCTAGTCTCCCCCAGCATGTTCGATGCCTTACTGGATCAGTAGCTCGCTGCTGAAGTTTAGCATAAAAATTCCACTTTTTGAAGAAGTTACATCCTCGTAAATTTTCTATTCATATAGTGCCCAAAAAGACTGACTTCCGGTCGAAAAACACACCCCCGTCAGCCCATGCAGCCCTGTTTTGTGATGTCACAAAGCGATGGCTACATGAAACCTCCTATTCAGTTCTATGGGCTGGTATTTTCAAACATAGTTATACCCTTTACTGCTGGGATTTTCATATATCAAAGCGATCGATGAAGCTAATAGGGACCCAGTTAGTCGATCGATAAACTTGATAAATCCCAGCATTAAAGGTATAACAATATTTAAAATATAACCCATAGAACAGATAAGATCACGCTCACACAGCCTTTGTTTTGTGACATCACAAAACAGGGCTGCATGGGCCGATGTGGGGCATGTTTTGGACCAGGAAGTTGGTCTTTGGGCACTATACCTAATATACAAATTTACGTAGGATGTAACCTCAAAAAGTGGAATTTTATGCCAGACTTCAACAGCGAGCTACTGGTCAAATGAGCTGAAGCAGGCAGCTACTAGGAACCTGCTCTTTAACCTTCCTGGGCCAGATTTTCAGAAGTGGAAAAACTGCGTACTTGTGGCAGAAAAAGTTGGGCAAGGAAGAGTACCCTTGCAGAACCCAGTTATTCCAAATACATGTAAATCTAGAAAGGTTGCATACTTGCACTCTTTTCACATTTATGGCAGTTTGTGCAGATTTGTTTGCACAGCTGGGCAAATAGGATACACTTGGTTGAGTTATTTTATTTATTTATTTATCAAATTGTTTCACCAGGAAAGGCACATTGAGCAAAAAGATGCTCGTCTTCGGTGCAACCTGGAGGAAGAGTTACAAAGGAGGATAACATGCAGGTTATCACAATAACAATTAAACAGGTATACAGTGGAATATGGTTACATTTGGTTACACATTGGATAGCAGTCTGTTAAAGCGTAGCCAGAGGCATGCATACATATTTACATAGATACATACATGGGGTGGGATATTCAGAAATGCACCTGGCAGAGGCGCAAGCAGGCAAGTGCAACTAGGATCGCCAGGGCGTGGACTGGGTGATATTTAGTGGAGCTGCACCACGGCTCAGCACCGTTGAATATTGCAACTTGCCTCCCGCATTGTGCATGGCGCGGTGGTACTGCGCCAGCGCAAGATGGAAAAAGTGGAGCAGGGGATGCTCCAGCGCAAGTGCAGTTGCGTTAGGTGCAGGAGCCATGATATTCAGTGGTGGATATGCAGTTGTGGCCATAATGCATGCAAGGCACAACTGGGGCCATTAGCATGTCATTATGGCCCCATTTGCATGCAGGTTGCAGATCCCTGAGATTTGCGCCTGGCGCCCTGCCAGGCTGCAGCTGTTAGGGACCGGCGCCCCTACATCGCGGCAAAATGCCCCAATGCCCGATCGCGGGCATCGTATATGAAAAGGCGTCCAATATCCCTGCTTGTCCAGTGGACCGCTTCCAGCCTGATCGCAGGCATAAGTATATTAAAACATTTCACTTTATCCCTGGTGGTCAGTGGACTGCTTGCAGCCGATCGCGAGCATAAGCATGATTATAATCATTTAACTCTATCCCTGGTCGTCAGTGGGCGCTTCCAGCCAATCGCGGGCATAAGTATGTTTAAAACAGTTCACTTTATCCCTGGTGGTCCAGTGGTACCCCCCTCCCCACCTGCCCACTGGGCCCACCACCCCACTCCCCGGTCAGCGGCAGGCGCAGCTCCCCACCCACCGCCTCCGCCCGACTGACTTCCGTACACAGCCGTGGAGCCAATGGGAGTGCAGACAGTACCATACTACACAGTCCAGATATGTGAATGGCTCCATTCACATATCAGGACTGTGTAGTATAATCTGATCTACATATTGGCCCATGCTGTCGGACCAGTAAGCATACAGCCGCATTCTATATGCAGTCAGTCGGGCGGGTGACCGGGCGGTGTGTGGGGGGAGCTGCCACCGCTGCTGACCGGGGAGGTAGTGGCAGGGCTCAGTAGGTGGTGGGAGGGGCCGCTGGACCACCAGGATAATGTGAACTGTTTTAAACATAGTAATGTTCGCAATCAGGCTGAAGCAGTCCACTGACCACCAGGATAGAGTTAAATGATTATAAACATATTTGCCCATGATCGGCTGCAAGTGGTCCAATGGACCACCAGGGATATTGAAATACGTTTATACATATAATAAGCCCACGATCGGTAGAAGCTGTCCACTGACCGCTTAGATAAAGTAAAATGATTTTCAATATACTCATGCCCATGATCGGGCGTGAGGGTGTGATGCTTACAGACCCTGGCCCCGAGGCTCGGGTGGCCACCACAGCTGGCGGCTGCCATGTTGCGCCTGCAACACAGCAGCTCACCTGTGGGTGGCCAGCCTCTCCCTGTTTCCTTTAGCTCAACTTTGAGCACCAGTGTGCGGCCCAAGTAGGTGTTGCAGGCATATGCAACACACATCATAGGCTGAATATCGGGATGTGCGGAATATGCACAGCATGCCCCTCGACTCTTGCGCCACATACACTACTGGTGCACCACGGCACATCAGGATTTATGCAGCACAATATCCCTTTTGAATATCGCACAGGCGCATCAGTGGGTTGTGCCAGGTGCAACCTTTGAATATCCCACCCATAGAGTACAGATTGCTGAGGCAGATTAACATTTTGCGCTAAATCTAGGCAGGACAGAGAAAACAAGAGTAGATGAGTAACTGCCATGATTGGTTATATAAGCCAGCTTCCAGTTTTACCAGGCATATAATTTTTGCACAGAATTCAGACAGTGTGATCCTGTATCTGCAACATAAAGAAAACTCTTAGAGAGTCAATTCCAACTACATATCAAATATGTTAGGAGAATTGTTGCAAATGAGGCTCACTCATCCCTAATCCATAAATCAACACTTTTCATTCTATTTTCAACTGTTAGCTTAAAACCAACATTTTGTGCAAACACACTTCATCAGGGTATACTGTGATAGTATATTTTCACTGTGTAATAAAATATTTATGAAAATAAGCAATACTCCGTTTTTCACTTTTGCACTGCAATTTATAACCCAGATAAAATTATTTTTAAATTATCTGCATTCTAATATCAAACAGGCTAAATTAAGGGACTGTGACCCAGGACCTCTATAAATATGTTGTCTACATCTTGCACCTACACAAACAAGGAAAATGCCAACTGTGTGCAAAAAAATACTGGAAATAGCATTTTGCCAGTGCAAGGATTTGTCTCCGCACCAGGAGTTGCACACAGGATCTTAGTCCCTAGGCCATGCCAGACCTTTTGAAAACTGGACCCACTGTGCGTAAATGATGTGTAATCCATCACTAATCTCTGTGCTGTTTGAATCAACCTGTGCATCATAATTGCCCACACCCTTCATCTTCTGGATTGTAAAGTGCTTTGCAATACAGTTTATATAAAAAGTGCTTTATAAAACCAGATCTTCTTTGGGGTATCTCAATCATCAGATTACACATGAGGAACCTTCACCTTTGATGAAGGAGAATCCACTCTGAAGATTTTCAGCAATACAACTGGGGCAGCCCATGCCGTCAACATCCGATGACATCACCAACCCTATAGACATGGGCAAACCCCGCTCCTTCCTCAGTTCTTTTCCACCATCAACTTGCAAGCACACTCTCCATGGAAGCTTTGCTGCAGTGTGTGTGCCTTTTCAGCCTACAGCCGCTTTTTCCTACAACCTTACCTAAATCTCTTTTTAGAGATTTTTTCTTTGTTTAGGTCAAGAGTTAATCCTTCCTCTTCTCTTTTCTGTCACTGCCACTGAGGAAAGAAGATTGCCTCTACAGACGGACACTCTGTTTATAGCTGCTGTCTTGGGCCTGACCATGATGTATCCAACTGTGAGCTCTGCCAGAAGTTTAATCAAACCACCCTCAAGAGATGCAAGAAGGCTCTAAAACAATTCATGGAATAACAGGTAGCCAGCTCCAGGCAGGTGTCCTCTGGGGCCCCAGCTGCCCAGTCGCCCACAGGATCTTAAAGCTTCCAGGCCTCAAGGCCGAGACAAATCCTCGGGAACAGTTATAAAAGACCAAGATCACAACCACTCCCCGGCGCGATCCCATTCCCTGTTAGCCTCTTCTTTGCGGGGCTCTTCAATGACTGCAGCTGCCTCAACAAAGAGACCAGCTGTACAGGTCTCTGTAACTGCCAGACCTATACTGACATCTCCACTGCCTGACTCACAGGGTGCTTGGCCGTTGACCTCCTGGTTGTCAGCATCGACGATGGCTCTGTCAAGGCCTGCCCCTTCCGAGGGCTATAGGCTTGTTGGGCTCCCAGGATGGAGGGTCGTTGGCTCCTGTGCCGTCAAACCCCTCCATCAACGTATCACCATGGATCTGAATGAAGTACTCATTAAGTTCACAAATGTACTAGTTCAGCAGCTGGGTTCCTTAAGTAGGCCCTCATCGCCTGCACTGTTGATGGCAGCTTTGTTGTCGACAACTGTTCGTCAACCCCAGGAGGCCCCCCATGGCCACTGCCAACGATCCAACGCCTGACCCAGACCAAGAGGACGACATCGAGAAGGAGTACCATCCTGATCTCATCCTCCCTAATGACATAGAGGATGACAAGCAAGAGGAGGAAATCCTCATCTCTGATAAGTCCACTGCCTCATCTGTCAGTGAGGACTCAGTCAAGCATACTCCAGGTTCTCCTCCTGAGGAAGCCACCTTTTTCAATGTCATGAACAGTTGTCTGCCACAATGGACTTCCAGACTGAGGAGGAGGATGTCACCAGGAAAGACCTGGTGCACTTCCTGGAGGTTCCTGAATCTCCCCTAAGATTATTCCTTCTATGCTGCCAGCCCTGAAAAATGCTACTACAGCAGCCTGGCACAGGCCAGACGTGGTTCCAGCTGTGCCATGCAGGGTGGACAAGCTTTACAATGCCCCTCAGGCCTTCTTTACTTTGCTGTTTAGGCCGAAACTGACTCTGTGGTCATCAAGGCATCCCATGACAGATCTAAGGTGGCTAAGTGCCTTAGTTCCCTTGCCCCAGACAAGGAAACCCACAGGATTGACCTCTGGGGTAAAAAGAGTTTACAACCTCTACTTTGGGCCTATGGATTGTAAACTACCTGTCTCATATGGTCAAATTCAGGAATGCCAACTGGATAAAGGGCCAGCTGCTGCTCAAGCCCTTCCAGATGACTCCCAAAAGCAGGATTTGCTCCAGTTTCTGCAAACTGCAAAAGATGTCAGTAAGCATCTCCTCAGGGCCTTGTATGACATGACCGACACAGTGATCAGAGCAGCTGCCACTGGCTTATGCCTTGTAGGCACTCATGGCTTAGAGTCTCAGGATTTGCAGCCAATGTGCAAAATGTGCTTAATGCCCCTTTCAATGGCACCAAACTCTTGACCTGATGTACAGGACCTCATTAATGATCTGCAGGCCTCTGGCACAGCCATCAAATCTGTCCATTCTTGCTACCACACTCAGCCCCATGGTAGAGGGTGGTCCACTTTCGTATGAACAGACCAATGGGACAGGCTCGGGCCCCGCACCAGGGAAAGTGCAGAGTCCAGTCTTCTTGCCCACCTCCTCCGGGATCCATTACTGCTGCCCAACCGTCGACTTGCCGACAATCATCTTCCGAGTTAATTTCCTGACGGGTTCATTTACGAAAATATTAAATCCTGCAGCACCATTTACTGACAATGTCAATTATAAAAGAAATGGAAACGGACTAGCAGAATTTCACACATGCCAAAAGAACTAAACAGTGTTCAGCCTGAACGAAAATGGACATATTGTGTTGCTAGCCCTACACTTTGTATTTTTCTCCCACAATTTGGCCAAGGTGAAACAGACAACCTTTGCTCTGTGCATTTGGGAATTTAATTTTACAGGCGTTTATGGCAGCCTGTTCGAAATCAGTTAATATGATTTTGGGGTCCAAATGCAAGTTGTTATCATCTGCCAAATCATTTAAGTCCTGAAAGAGCCTTAGATAGCATTCCTGCGATTTGCTGGACATTAGGCAGTACAGTAGAGGACAATTATGAATTGAATGAAGTACCCACAGGGCCGTGTATCGAATACAGCTGCCTGAATAATGGAGGCACAGTTTTAAATGTGCCATCCATAATCCAGAACGGAGCCACTGATAAATGTCCTAGATTTGTTTAGTGATGAATATTAGAAGTTTATCCTCACCAACAGATGACTCCTTCACTAGAAAAGTAGATCCATTTACTGTTCTTAAGCTATGTGGTATGACAATGGCATCTAAAGTTTGGGGCTCGGTGGTGCATTATGCCGTCTGACTCTTTTAACAATTTGTTGTAGAGCTTGCTTATTCATGTGTTTGGATTAACTGGGCGGAGTTGCAGTAAGTGTCATAGCACTCGCTTTCAATCTGCCACAGCAAGAAGTGACCGTGCATCACTTGGCGCCAGGTGAGTGGTTATGTTCTACATTTCTGAGGTGATGCTGCTCCCAAACAAGGATTGTTGATGCACACCATGACAATTCATGCTTTTTCTACTGGGCACCAGTAATATAAGTCCCCACAACATCTTTCTTTACATAAAGGTAGCCTCCGGCTGCAATTTTATCCTGTCCACAATGAGAAGGAATCACTTCAAAATGACCACCTCAGCCATAGCTGCAGAGTGTGAGGCAAGCAATCGTAGGGCTGGGAAATGCAACATTAATAGATTCCAATTCGCGGCCTCACTGTCCCTTAACAAATCACTGTAAAGGTCATTGATATACCAATTACATACAATTACTGCAACATCCCTTTTCAGTGTGATTTAACAAGCAGCAAGCTTATCCTATGTAAAGGGTATCGAAACTTTAATAAATTTAATCTTTTTTTTAACTGTTTAATATTTAGCAATCTCTTCTCTTCAACCGAGTCCATCTGTGAGCTGTGAGTGACAAAGGAACTAAAAGCAGCCAGAGTTCATGTAGCAAAATGATCGAGATATGTAAAACTGGGATGCGATTGCTTTTGGGTTTCTATGTAATTGGTGTTGGTCGGAAGAGAGTCTGTCGGCAAATGCTACCGACCGGGAAATTCATTTATGGAACTTGCAGGCAGGATGTAAAATGTCGGCAATCAACAGACAGGAAGTCATACCAGACCTGCTTTTCCCATGTTGGGTCCTTTACAGGTTGATCTAGACTGTGTCTATTCATAACATCCACTAAATCCTTTCAAATTTGGGCAATCCAGTTTGGTCATTTCATGAGATACCTGGTGTGTTAAAAATTCCCAAGATAATGGTGTCTCCTCGGTTTTCTGCTAGTCCAGTTTTGTCTAGTAATAGATCATTGTAATCTCTAGCACTTGAGGGTACTCTGTAGCAGTTTCCTAGAATAACCTTTGGCCTATTACCAAATTGTAGTTGCAGCCATTTGCTTTTGATGGGCATGATAGGGTTTTGTGAAAGATTTAGCTGGGCACATTTATGCTATATTTTACGAGGAGCATATCCCTCCACCCATCCTATCAGGTCTATTTTTGAAAAAGCTGGTACCCTTTTATGCTGTTTATCCAAGAACTACTATTGTCCCATGTCTCACATATTACAGCAATGTCAATCTTATGTTCTGTCATCACTGCTTCTAGTTCTACCTTCTTTACTTGATTTAGACTCCTAGCATTAGCCATCAATATCTTGCATAAGGTGTTCTTCTGGTCTGCTCTCTGTTGTGTAGTGTTTGTATGTTTCCATGTTCCCCAAGCTATTTAATTTAAAGAATCAGATATTATTTTGGCAAATTTCAGCCTAATAGGTGGCTCCTCCTCCTGATCAGATGTAGGCCATCCCAGCTATACAGTAATTAGTCATTATCAATTATTTCCCAGTGTGGCATACAATTAAATCCTTCTAATGCCCATTTATGAAGCCGCTCATTTATGGACTTAATATTTTTTGCCTTGATATGTTAGTCCTGGGGACTGGCAATATTTCTGAAAAATGTGTTTCACAACCTCTTTCAAGTAGTAGTTCGCTGAGCTCTATGTAGTCTCTTTGTATTTCTTCAATACTCATTTTATTTATATTACATTTTATTTATATTATTTGTGCTCATAGGTAATGACAAGGAGGTTTTTGCCTCCATTTTAGAATATTTCCAGACATATTTGTGATATCTTTGATCTGCGCTCCTCTGGAATCACTACACGTTCTGTGACATTTGTCTGGGTGCATGTTACCTTATCAGAAAATTTTATTAATGAATCCCCAATATAATTGACTGTCTAACTGTAGGTGTAACCAGAATTTGATTTGTGGGGTATTTCTGTATCACCTTGGTTTTATTGTTGAACTCCTTTGTGGCTGTGATACTCTGTGAACAGTGATGTTACTTCACTAACCAAGTCCATGTCCTCTGGGTTTGGGTTAACAGTAGTGGTATCTATTAGGGTGTTAGTTTCTTTTCCTGGAGCTTACCACTATCAGTTGCTTTGATATTGTTGTTTTGTTATTTTTATTGAATATAGTTGCCATATCAGATGTACAACATTGCATATCTGAGTCGCAAATTGGGGTAACAAGGAATTTTCCTCCTGTTCTTCCTCCTCTAATAGTTCAAACCTGTTCATGGTTCCCATTATATCGTGGTACCCGCAGGGATGCCCACTTCCGATGCTTTTTAATCTATACCTTGAGCCCCTATTGTATTACCTTCAGCATTCCCTTGTGCAGGGTATTCAAATAGGCCACCTTAATCTTTGCTTGTCTGCTTATGCAGATGATATTCTGCTACACCTGACAAATCCAGAGACTTCGATTCCGCAGCCCTGAACTTAAGTTTAAAAGCCATTGCCTTGCAGCCTTTTTGTTTTTCTGTAATGTTCCACTAAAGTCCAACATTTCAGTTTCATCTTGGTCCTCCTCTTCAAGATCTCTCTTTAATTGGAGGTGGAAGGGGCTGGAGTAGAACAGTGAAGCAGTCTAGGAGGTCAAATCATGGAAAGCCATGTGTGCAAATGCCAGGAGCCTTAGCAACAAGATGGAAGATCTGGAGGCTGTCATGGTACAGTCAGACCTGGACATTGTGGCCATCACTGAAACCTGGTGTAATGATAACCATGACTGGGAGATGGCCATACCTGGCTACAACATATTCAGAAGAGACAGAGCAGGCAGGAAGGGAGGAGGAGTGGCACTGTATGTGAAAAATGACATAAGGGCCACACAGATCCAGGAGGAACAAAATGGGGAGAGATACTGTGGGTTAAGCTGGAAAGGAAAATGGGCCAGCTATCCCACAGGTGGTGTGGTCTATAGACCACCAGCCCAGGAGGAAGACAGATAGGGAGTTGATGCTAGCCATCCAAAGGATGGCAGACAAGGGTGAGGTAGTACTGGTTGGAGACTTCAATATACCAGACGTGGACTGGAGCATCCCAGCAGCAGCATCAACTAGGAGCAGATTTATCCTGACTCCCTTCAGGGTGCCTTCCTCAAGCAACTGGTCATGGAACCAACTCGGCAGAAGGCAATACTGGACCTTGTGCTCACAAACAGAGACAGTGTGATGGGGTAACAGTGGGGGAGCACCTGGGTAACAGTGACCACCAGTCATTGTGGTTTGAAATCACAGAAAGAGCAGAACCAAACCACACAAAAACAGTATCCTGGATTTTAGGGGGCAGACTTTGGGAAAATGGGAGATGCTTGAAAGAGGCATTAAGGGAATGGGACAGGAATCAGGGATTGAGGAACAGTGGGCAGTATTTAAAATGGGGATTATAAGAACAACAGAATTATGCATTAAGCAGGTTAGCAAGAGGAAAAGAAAGAGGAGACCATTATGGTTTTCAAAGAGGTAGCAAAGAAAGTGAAAGCCAAAAGATTGCATTCAGGCAATACAAAAGACACAGGCAGAAGGGGATAGGGAGAAGTACCAGGAGAAACAAAGGGAGGCAGGAAGTCAGTAAGGAAGCCAAAGCTCAGACAGAAGAACACATTGCAAAATCAGTGGTTAAAGGGGACAAAACCTTTACAGGTACATAAGTGAAAAAAGGACAAAGGAGGGATAGTGAGACTGAAGGGGAGGATGGGAGCCACGTGGAGATGACAACAGTAAAGCTGACATATTGAACAGGTATTTCTGCTCAGTCTTTACTAAGGAAGAGGGGTAATGGGTCTGAAGGAGTACAAGGGTGAGAATGGTGCAGAAATGGACACAAGTCCCTTTACACGAGAAAGGGTCCTGAAGGAACTGGAAGTAATAAGAGCTGATAAAGCAATGGGGCCAGATGGGTGCACCCAGGGTCCTTAAAGAACTAAGAGAGGTGGTGGCTGAACCTCTGGCTATCCTGTTCAGCCAATCACTGGAAACAGGGAGGTACCCAAGACTTGAGGACAGCAGATGTAGTCCCCTTATACAAAAGTGGGAACAAAGAGGAAGCAGGGAACTACAGACCAGTCAGCCTCACCTCGGTAGTGGGAAAGATCATGGAAGCACTACTGAAGGAGAGATTGGTGGAACATCTGGTTGTCAATGGACTACAGGACCCAAGGCAGCATGATTCACCAGGGGGAGGTCATGTCAGACCAACCTCATTGAATTTTGACTGGGTGACTAGGGAGGTGGATCAGGGAGGGCAGTGGACATGGCCTATCTGGACTTCAGCAAGGCCTTTGACACTGTGCCACATAGAAGACTATTACACAAACTGGGGAATATGGGTGTGGGCAGGACAGTAGTGTGGTGGGTAGGTAACTGGCTGGGTGGCAGGACACAGAGGGTGGTGGTAAATGGCTGTCACTCCACAGAGGGAAGAGTGACCAGTGGGTACCACAGGGATCAGTGCTGGGACCGTCCTATTCAACATCTTCATCAGTGACATTGCACAGGATATAGAAGGCAGAATTTCACTGTTCGCTGATGACACAAAGCTCTGTAATAGAGTAGACACACCAGAGGGTGTAGACAGAATGAGAAGGACCTGCAGAAACTTGAAGAATGGTCAAGGGTTGAGGTTGAAATTCAATGCAAAGAAGTGCAAGATAATGCATATGAAGTACAAAAACCCTGGCACAATATATCAGTTGGGGGTGAGGATATAGCATGCACCAAGCAGGAAAGGATCTTGGGGTTGTCATCTCTGATGACCTCAAGGTAGGGAAACAGTGTGACAAGGCATCAGGTAAAGCAAATAGGATGCTGGGATGTTAGGCAGGGGCATCACCAGCAGGAAAAGGGAGGTCATAATTCCGCTATACAAGACACTAGTGAGGCCCCACCTGGAGTACAGTGTACAGTTCTGGAGACCATACTCACGTAAGGACATAGACAGGGTAGAGAAGGTTCAGAGGAGGGCAACAAAGATGGTGCATGGGTTGCATCACAAGTCCTATGAAGACAGGTTGAAGGAACTGAACATGTACTCCCTGGAGGAGAGGAGGAGAGAGGGATATGATAGAGACATACAAGTATCTTACAGGGAGGAACAGGGTGCAGGAAAACACTATTTTTAATAAAAGATGTTTCAGGACTAGAGGGCATAGGATGAAGTTGGAGGGAGGACATTCAGAGGAAACATGAGAAAGAATTTCTTCAAGAACGGGTGGTGGACAAGTGGAACACCCTGCCAGAGGAAGTGGTGGGGCTGAAACAATCACGATTTAAGAATGCATGGGATAGACATAAAGGAATTCTAGAGGTCAGGGTAAGGGGTATAGACTTCTAGGAAAACAAACTGAACTTACAAAGCTCAAATGGGTAGACTAGGTGGGCCATAGGCCTTATCTGCCGACACTGTTCGTGTATCTATGTATCTATGTAGGTTGTATCAGATTTCCCCATGATATTATAGTCACCCTGAGTATTTAATGGGATTGATTGATGGCACTACCTGCTGGAATATGATAGAGGCTCAGATTTAATCCTGGTTGTGTCATGTCAGGTTCTGGGTTGGGGCGTTTGTAACACTAATCTGGGGTGGAGGGGTAGAGTGAGCCTGGTTTGTTTTATTTAGCTTCCTTATTTTTGCTGCCATAACTTCTTGACTTTTTCCAAAGCATCTAGTTTTTATAGAAAGTGTTAATATCCTCTAAGAGAACACTATTATTAATGCACTTATCCCAAATGAAAATAGTGTTGTTTGTCAAGAATCCATCAGTTTATATAGATATGACAGCCAGAATGCAACACAGAAATGCTGCAGAATTATGGTGATACCAAAGCTGGGTAAGGACAAAATGAAAGTAAATAACTACTGGCCTATATCCCTAATGAACTATGATATTAAGTTCTTTTCTAAAATCCTGGCGCTAGGCTAGCCAAGGTTTGGCAACTCTTGATTAGCCCAAACAGGTGGGATTTGTAGCAGGTAGATCCTCAGTAGACCACCTGAGAAAGTTTTTCATATCTTCTCTGCATCCAGGGCAGTCCCGCCCAATGGTGCTGGTATCCCTGATGCAGAGAAGGCTTTGATCGAGTTAGTTGGCCTTTCTTGTTTGCAGTTTTGGATAGTTTTGGCATCCTGACAAATTCATCCAATGGACTAGGACCCTGTACACAAGCCCCACAGCTAAAATGTTTTGTAATGGGGTATGCTCCAATTCCTTCCCACTATATACGGGTACCGCCAGGGATGCCCACTGTCGCCGATGCTTTTTAATCTATACCTTGAGCCCTCTTATATTACCTTCAGCATTCCCCTTGTGCAGGGTATTCAAATAGGCCACCTTAATCTTTGCTTGTCTGCTTATGCAGATGATATTCTGCTACACCTGAGGAATCCAGAGACTTCGATTCCGCAGCCCTGAACATTATAGACACTTATGGAAGTTATCAAATTATAAACTAGACAGAGAAAATCCACAGTGATGCCACTAAATTGTTGTGTATGTCGTGCCCAGCTAGATAAGGTAAACCTGAGCTGGGCTCCTCAAATTAGGTACTTAGGACTTATTATATCCCGATATGAGTCAGGTTAAGAAGCTTAACCTAGATTCCCTATTAGAACTATTAAATTAGATCTGGATAGGTGGGCCCCATTACATCTCTCGATACAGGGAGAGTAAATGTAATAAAGATGAATGTTCTCTCAAGGATATTCTACCCTCTAAACATGCTCAATTTCCACCTTCCGTACTCTTGGTTCCAGAAACTCCATATCTCTCATTTCTTGTGGAGAGGAAACCTCAGAGAAGATCGTATATTAGGTTAGGAGCAGCTAAGCTATGTGGAGGCCTTAAACTTCCCAATTTTTACCATTACTATTTAGCAAGTCACATGGTCAAATATTTACGTTGGACATATCCTGCCTCCCAGACCCAATAATCTACATATGAACCAGTATGGCTGCAATTAGAATGCCACTGGATTAGGCAGAGTGGTATAGATCCATCTGCTCTCTTATATACCATGGTTAAAGCGTGTTATCCACTTCTTAAAAATTAGCTAATTTTAATGTCCATCAAGGTTCATAAGCAATTATGTAAAGCTATTAAACACGATAATGTCAAGGACATTTCTCAACCTCTATATTCAAATCCTAACTTTAAAATAGGGGACAATGTCTCAAGCAACATGTAGCATCTCAAAACCCAGGTGTTACAGTTTCGACCTCCTCGAGGAGGGCAAACTTAAAACCACTAAGGACCTCATGCCCATTCTAAACATTCCTGAGAGACAGATTTTTATGGTTTCCAAATTAGACATCTGCTAGTCACTAAAATGGGAAATGATAAATGGAAGCGGACCAATCGGGGCTCATGGATTCGCCTCGAACCTTGGCCTGGCTCCCACATGCGTTTCCCAAATTACTACAGCTCCATAGCCCCTTATGTGTCCTGGTATGATGGGTCAAGTCAACATACTGGACAGATCAATTTACTACCAAGGATTTTAATTGGGAGAAAATTTGGCAAGTGGCTTTTTCACATGCATCCAACGATAATCTTCGGATAATGCAGTTTTACAACTACATAACATATATCTTACTCCTCTAAAATTAGCAGCCATGGAAAATTAAAAGACAATACATGTACTAGATGTGGTAGGCAGAAGGTACTCTGCTTCATATATTATGGGATTGTCCCAGTGTTAAGGCATTATGGAGGAGATACAAAATAAAGTAGACCCTTTACTAGACCCCAAGAGTACTTTATGCCTGAAATTTGTATAGTGGGTGATTATTCCCAAGTGCCTGCTAAGAGAGAAGATTCAATTTGGCCCTTATTTCATACTCAATTAAAAAGCTGGTATTAAAGCACTGGAAGGATTCCATAACAATCACCTATACCGAGTGGCTAAACGAGCTACTATTTAACCTTCAGATAGAAAGGATAATTGCATCTCTAAAGCATAATCCTAAAAGCTTTGATAAAAATGGGGAAGCTATATGCATTTTATTTACCTACATAAAGTAGTTAGCTAACTATATACACAATCCTAAGTGGGTGAGTATACTAACTGGTTGGATCTCTGCCCTGAACTGGCTCTTTTTATAGGATACTGACGCTACTCCTCTGCTGAGCCCTCCTTTATTTATTTGCCTAATTTTAGTAAGTATGACCTCGAATGGTGGTAGGGGTTGTCACTTTATTCCAAAGTCTATTTAAAGATAGGGAGGTATGATGGGTGGGGAGGGGAGGTTTGGGGCTTATTTGAGCCGGTGTAACCTATAGGCTCTAAGTTTACTGTTTATTGTACATGGATAATGAATAGCCTGTATTGTCTTATGTGCTTTATTGTATTCTCTTTAAAATGTTTAATAAAGTAAACTGAATTAAAAAAATGCTGCAGAATATCACAGAAAGTTGCAGATTACTGCAGGGGCCATTGTAAGTCAAAGGCAATTAAGCCCTTTTGTCATGGGTATTCAGAGAACACAGCAACTGCGATTGAGCTTTCAAAAGGGCGACTCAATCATGGTGCCTGTATTCAGGGCTACCTGGTGGGGTAGCAACCGGATACCTGAGTGGACGAGATAGCAATGGAAAGTGTGTGTGTGTACATGGCGCACACACATGCGGGGGAAGGGCAGGAGAGTATATGGAAGGGATTGTGATGGGCAGTTGCTGAGCTGATTGGCTGAAGGTGGTGGGGAGGTGGTCAGTTGGGGTGTGCAGGGTTGGGCCGGGCGGTGCATTTTTTTGTGCCAGCAGGTGGCTTGTTTTTTCTTTTAAGAATCCCCCAACATGCATCCCCTGGAGTTGAGAATCTTCATAGGGGTGGGGCTTTGCACAGGCCCCCGTGACATTTAAATTCCTTCACTGCCTTTTAGTTCACTGTGAGCATACATTGCCATAATTCATTTTCGCAATGTACACGCACTCCAAATGACGCATCGCTATTCCATGATCGCCCACATCACATAGAACCTTTGTCATGCAGGATTTTGTGACATGTCATTGTAACCCCTACAAATGGGGTTCCCGAAAAGTCATCCTTGAGCTTGCTTAAATGCTCACTGCCAGGCTGGTGTCCTGCATGCTTAGCAGTTTAAATGTACTGCCAGAGAGTGCCTATATAGCCTCTGTGTACTGTCTCTTTAAGAGCTGCCTGGATTGCAGTCATAATTAATCTGAGAGGGAGCTCTGTTAGAAGATGTACTTGTTTGCTTATCATTTGTTAGAGTAGTATTAATATTACAGTTTGTTCTAACCTGCCTTCTTTGCAGCATGGACAGTTCTGTTTGTTTCATCATCTTGGTCCTGGACTGTCAGAATGAGCCAATCAGTACATTTGAGACTCTAAAATGGAGCCTGCCTACAGGGGCTTGGTGGGGCCAAAACTTGTAGGAATTGTAGTTTTGGGCTTTGATGCCTAAAATAACCTGGAGGGGAGCCCTGTTGTGACTGACAGACAGATCTGCCAACCAAACCTTTGGATCTTGGGAAAGTCCCACACTGCTTGCAGTTTCAGTTAGATCTGAGTTTGGAAGTGAAGAAGTAACAGCCTGAGATAGTTCAAGCAGCAATCCATAGTGGATTCATGTGGGAGAACTATGGAAAGGCCTGAGTTTGACCTGCATGCCTGCCTGCCTGCTGTTCCTGAGAGGGAACTTGTGCTTTTTCGGACTGAATCCAAATTTGGAGAGCAATTAAGCCACTGAATTGTGACCAGATGTTAACCTGAGGAAGACTGAAGATTTGCTGAATGCATCAGCCTGTCAGGACTTCCAGCTACCTCTGAACTCCTGGATTGTGCAGAGACTCTGTAATTGCGACTGGAAAGTCATTTGCCTGGTACAGTGGAATTTCTTTACATGTGAATGTGCTGTGTGCTTATTGTGGGTCGTGATTTGGTTCCCCACTGTGTGTCTGAACTGTGTTTTGCTTGCTGAAGGCTGTATCCAGCTCCACAGACTAAATCTGTATCCATTTCCATTTGCCTAAGCCCTGCTACACTGGCCCAGCCAGAATACCTGCTACGTGAGAGAAAGTCATCGACGAGAGACCGGCCTAGGGATCAGCCCCTGCTCAACACCTTGAACAGGAACGATGCCTCGGTGATTCGTGTGGGGCTCTGCTTCTCTGGCACTCCAGCTCAACAGCCTGCAGTCTTGATTTCGTCCTGTCTGTGTCCAGTATTGGGTATCATGAGCAAACATCAGGTAGCTCCTGCAACAACAGCTAAATCTAAAAGTGTTGTCATCTGATTGTCTTGTTGCCTTTTCTTTCATGAACTGAGCCCTCCGGCTCCAGATTACAAATAGTGTGTGTTGTGCATGTTGCTTTCTTCCATCTCAGGGCCCAAACCAGTTGCAACGTTCCTGACTAGCTCACCGTTTTCCTACCTGGGTACCCAGAGTGTGTGACTGTGTAGGGACTCTGAACTGCATGCATAACTGTCTGATTAATATAGCTTTTAAGCAAATCAACCTGATTATGCCCTCCCTTGTTCAAGTCCCTGAATAAATCAGATTTAACTTTGTTTGCATTTAACTTGACTGTGGTTCCAGTTTGTGCCAAAAGTATTGTACTGTTGCTATTTGCTGTGCTTAACCTTGCTTTTATGGGGTCCCTAGGGTCAAGCTAGAGGAATCAGCCCTGGTGGTAAGTGCAAACAGTGTGGGTAATTGCCTGGTGAATAAGGGTCATTGTGAAAGTAATTATTATATATTGTTCAGGCCACTAGAAGGGAAAGAGGGGGTTACAGTGTCACGGAGGGCTGTGCCCAGGTTAGCTTGACCACTGACAACCCTGACCTCTGGGTGGAGGCACCCTTTTCATTACCCAGGCCAATTAACCTGCTGCTAGCCAAGCAGGAAGGGTAGTAGCCCTTTGGATAGCGCCACCTAGGAGTTACATCAGTACTGTAAGTTACCGCGCTCATCATGGCTGACTCCACTGTACATGGCACAGCTGGAGCATTTTAGCCCTCCCTCCCCATCTAGAGTCGTTATTTTGTCATTCATCATTTTTGTGTGCTGTGTATACTGTAGTCTTTCTGCTCCCCACAAACAAGGGCTTAGTAACTTCTAGTAGTGCTGAGCAAGTGGATCTATTTACCAGATGTCAAGCACCCTATTTCACTTAGTAAAACAATATGCTGTATTGTAACTTATGCAGTCAACTTTGTTGTTCCCACTGTAGTTTTGAATTGTGTTGCACAGTACACTGCTATCCTATCCGTCCTCCTGATAGTGTATTGTAGTTTAGCCTGCAACAAGCTTAAACAGTAACAAAGATATACACATACAACAACTTACTAATAAGAATACCTGGCCTTCTCCCTGCTGTCCACGCTTGAGATGCTAGGCGTAGCCCAGAGGCATGTGTCTCTGAGCCGCAACACGCCTCGCCCCCTCACTCGGGGTGTAGTATTTATACTGAGTGACCTGAAGTCATTCCCAGGTCACGTGACCACCTCCCATCTGAACAGGGCCACAACAAGTTAATAATATAAATATATGCTTGCCAAGGCAGCACAAGTGTTAGCACAAATCCTCAGATAGCCTGAGTTATAAGAGTTACATGAGTCCTTTATAACACCCTCCACCCTCCCATTCCCTTAGATCGTCCAGTTCCCATACCCTGGTTGCCTCCTGCAGAGCCACCCAAATTGGCCAATCTGGTTTCTCTCACCACCTCCCAAAATTTGGAATTCCTCCCACCTCAAATCTGGCACTCATCCTCCACCTACTTCATCAGCTCTGCCCTCAATAATTACCTTGCACATAGCTACTCCTGCCATGTCCCTATCTAATTCCCTCCTCTAAGCCAGGACAAACCCTGCCTCTCTACCCTCTCCTTACGTACCACCCCAAGGGCTTGTAGCTCTGATCTACTACCTTCCCCACCATCCTAAAGGGGTCTCTCTGGTACACTGCATTATCCCCTCTCTCTGGTCCCACTAGTCCCATTGCAGGGTTCCTCACACCCTAAGGGGTATCCAGGGACATGACTCTTCCCCTCTCCCCACCTCACCCCTCCCTCCCTTTTCCCTTTTTCTTTCAAGTAAGCACTTGTTTCCTATTAACCCGGCCCTTATTATTGTCTACTCTTTCTACATGTTATGCTCAACACTGTTGTAACACTTTTGTAACACCTGCCTTACAACTGTATGCTATTGTTGATCTTGTAAATTGAATGTTTAATGTCTCATTCCTATTGTACCCTTCCTCCAGGATGCACCGGAGACGATCGATTTGTTGCTCAGTGTGCCTTCCTGGTGAAACATTTCAATAAATAAATAAATTTTAAAAAGCCAGCACAAGCTGCTAGCACAAATCCTCAGACAGCCTGAGTTAAAAATAGCACCAAAATCCTGAACTGTAGTTCCTATGGTTTGTCCTTGGGACTACAAACCCCAATCCACTTCCTATCTCCTGGTCTCTACTTTTGTTACCAAGGAAATGACCTCCCACACTTCCCCACAGCTCAGTTAGCACTTGAATAAAGAGTAAAATAATTTGCACAGGTGGCCTGCTGTCCCACTGCTCACAGAAGTCACAGTTTGCACACAAGGGTTTTTAAAAGTTGCCGCCGCCGGGCCGTAGTATTTATATTTAGTCCTTAGTCACCCTCCCCACCCCAGCTATTTCCCCACGAGAACCCATTCCCCACACTCTTAGATTGATTTTCTAAAAACAAAGTCTGTTTCTAGCACTGTGCCTGGAGTCAGTACAGTCTTCAAAAGGATCCTGTCTAGCTTGACCCCCCACCCATTACCAATGTGCCTTTTATTGAAAGTTGTCCCCAAACCTTGATCCAGGATTTGGGGTACCAACTACATAAACCTTAGCTACCTAGCTGCCCTCCTCTAACTCACAGCAGTGCATCAGAGCAGAGGGCGATGTGGATGTAAATGGAGGAATGTGGAAGAGTATGTATTACAGTATGATGCTAGATAGACTGACCAATGAGTCTATCTAGTATCATCTATGATGCACATTGTTCCACCCCTCCCACTTCCCAAGTACATGCACCTCATGCTCTGCTCTTGTGCTCTGCTATGGGATGGAGAGGAGGTGACTTGGCTTGCCTGGATTTATATAACTTTTCCCCAAAATCACAGATTGGGTGTCAGGGAGGGGAACACCTTTCATTAAAAAGCAAGTTAGGGATCGGTGTGGTGGGCAGTCAGGATCATTTTGAGGGCAAGGTAGGCACCTGACGATTGCCACAAGTTGGTATTTTTATTACATAGAGGGAAAAACATCTGAGATGACATGAAAAGGTTGAGTGGTGAGTGGGAAATGACTGGAATGGGGAGTAGTCAAGGATTAGCCTGGCAACCTGGAGAGGTATCGGAGAGGTATGGGAGAGGTATAGGAGGTTTCTGGATGTTTAAAAAATTTGTTTAGAGTTCAAAGTATTTTTCCCAAATATCACCAAAGAGGAGAAAATACTGATTAATAGGACCGGTATTGAATATCCTGTCATTTGTGGTGTTCAGAAATTAGTATTTGGTGATTGCACATCCATAGTGACTGTCAGGGAGATGCTGAGGGCAGAGCATTGCTCCATAATGTGAGAGTCTTGGTTTTGTTTCATGAACATTAATCCCACCCCAAGGCCAAAGGACTCTGGAGAGTGCTATGGAGGCAGTGTGCTTTGACACCATTGGAAAGTTATGCCCCAGCTTCCTCCTGCTCAAGCGCCTCCATAGACTGGTGTGGGAGTGGCAGAAGACAGCATGGGTGACCATATGGTATTCTGCCATCTCCAGTGTTGATTCAGTACAGGTGGGGTGAAGCATTATGAGTGAGGGAGGGACATTACCTGTAGGGGAGGGAGGTAAACAGAGGTAGGAGTGAGGTGATTATATATCCCCATCTATGCACCAATTTTCTGTCGGATTTTCTCTATAAGCCTGCCTCTTATGTCAGATCTTACAGAGAGAGAAGAGTAACTGTTGCCCCACCATAGGAATGAGCACTGGCAGTGTAAGAATGGCAGCAGTGGTCAACCTGTTAATTAGTGTGTGAGCAGGAGCTAGTCAGCAGTGGATGGTCAGAAATTGAAACTCCAGGGATAGAAGAATAGTTCAGTATGTCTTCCTGTCCTGGGGCCAGTGGAGTGTGGGGGCATTGCAGAGTGGACTTTCCACTGCCCTACACTCACTTGCCCTTGCGCTACCTCCCCAAGTTGAAGAATGAGGGTGTGGCCATATAGCCGTGATAATCAGGAATGGTGACAGGAAGGAAACTGGCATGTGGTCTACACAGACTAGAAAAATCAACATGAATTACAACCTCACCTGAAATGTTGGATTTACTCAGGGAAGCATGTGGGTCTGATTTTGTTTAGAAGATAATTGTGGCATGTAGAAGTGTCTCTAATTATAATGAGATGTACAGTATAAGAGGGGCATCTTGTGAAAGTTTAGGTTTGAGGACCACAAAATTAAGTTAAGCAGTTCTGGCTGACCAAACTTGCACCAGACCCTGCTCTAATTTATTTATATAATTTTTTGACCAAGTGAAAACACATTGACCTCCAAACAAGTAATTTACAGGAATTTCTTGGAGCTGGTTTGAAGGAGGAAACGGCATAAAATACAGAAAATAGTTCAACAAAATGTTTGGCAATATAGTACTGTACCAATGTAAGAGATACATCTCAGTGTCTCTTTGACTTATAAATCAAAGCTTATTATGAGGGAAGAAACATCTTTTTTACTTCAAAAATTAAGGGACTTCCAGTGATATTGCACCCATGTGGAAGCAGTGTTTTTAAGTGCTCCTCCTGGATCTCCCAAATTTCAGCATTTGTTTTAAAACTACTGTAAGTGTCCCAAACTACTCAGAAAGTGAACAACATAGAGGATAGTGTATGAGTAATTATACACAACAAGGCTGTTTTTCAATCAAGTCGTTTACATAGTAACAGGAGACCTCGAGAGGCAGCTCTAGAGGTTTCGTTACCATGGAATCCTCGACATTAAAAAATAGCCTTGTTGTGTATGATTGCTCATATACTGTCTTTCTGACAGTGTATGGGCAATCATAAATTCACAACTATGCCCTTACTGTTAGTTTCTTTTCAGCATTGCTCTTTCCAGGGCTAGCTCTCACTGCAGCGGCCATTTCTTGAAGAGCAGAGGTTTCGTAACATGCATGCAACGTGCATGCGTGAAGAAGTTCGAAGCTGTTGTGCCGCAGTAGCTGAATATCTAGTGCAGCATAACAAACAAAATGACATAGCTACTGCAGCACAACAACATTGTTCTAGGTATGGATTTCTACCTAGAACTAGGTTCCACCATACACTATAGAGAAGTTGTGGAAGGCCAGTAAGTAGAAATTAAAGGACTACATGGTGATGAGTTCTAGTTCCCAAAATCATTGTGACAGAGAGCCAGTAGGGCAGGGACTGAGACCATTCATCCCCAAAGCCATGTGTTACGTTGGAGCTGGCTAGCAAAGGGGAAGAAAAGAAATTTGCTGCAGTTCACAATTACGTACAAATGGCTCTTCCAAGAACTTAAAAAATTGTGATACATTCTAGAGGCTTGAAAGCGATCTCACAGGCACCCAGCAAGAAGTAAAGGACTTAAATACGAGGACTACCGACATTGAGTCTGGCCTAGTGAGTGTTAATGCCCAAACAGACCACCACAATTTTGCCCTGTGTTACCTTTACAACAGGGACAAGGAGCTACAAGATAAAATAGAGGACCTCAAGCACAGATTGAGAATAGCAACATTCACATCCACAGAACACTGGAGGGAACAGAGCGGGTTCCTGTCCTATCCATAGAAAGCTTTCTGAGAGAAATTCTAGATAAGTTGGCTAATTTCCTGCTTCATTTAGAGTGGCACATAGAGCTCTGGCAGTGGAGCCATTAGACCTGAAAAGCGCAGCTGCTCTCCTTCATAATGAACTTTGAATTACCGCACTAAAGTGGATGTATTATAAGGTATGGAAAAAGGATAGATGCAGATTAGGAATGTCTATTTGTACTTTGATCAAGATTATGCCCCAAGGACCCTGGTAAAATGAAAAGACTATTAGAGATACAGAAAGCATTAAAAACAAAAGAGATTAAAATGCAACTGCTGTTTCCTGCCCAGGATAAATATATATTTGGCATAAAGACCCCAATTCTACCAATCCCTGGCTATGCAAGACAGATGGTGACAGTACTGGCAGTCCCTGGACTGTGGTGTAAGCACCACCAAGTGAGATGGGGAAGCTTCTCATAGACCAGGTCTGTCAGTAGATTGAGAGGATGCCAC
Source organism: Neoceratodus forsteri (assembly GCA_016271365.2). NCBI lineage: Eukaryota > Metazoa > Chordata > Ceratodontiformes > Ceratodontidae > Neoceratodus > Neoceratodus forsteri. The sequence goes on from CM057451.1 coordinate 277,195,244, forward strand.
AGACACCACATGCTCCCTCACCATCTAATATAAAGAGGTGAACTGCAGTTTGGCAACAGATAGGAGTACAATGGGACAGACCTGCAGGATCAAGCAAAGACAGCAGCTGAACTTTCACCCAGTGATCTCTGACGTACTTACAACTCATCCAGTGAGGTCAGGTACAGTTACTTTCTCACTGGGCTCAGTGAGCTTTGAGACATTAGTGTACTGTGGAACAGTATGATTTCTTATTCGGAGCTCGCTAGCATGGAGGGTTCAGTGATTGCCCCCTTCTATAGTGCTAGAATTAAAAATCTGTCAGGACACTCTGTTTTGAGCCTAGTCCACTACACTATGTTTATTTAATAGATAAATAAGGGTGAAAACCTGCTGAGGTTAGTATTGTCTCCCACCAATTAGACGCTCTGAGTGGGGGATGTGGAGATGCACCTACACCCAGTAAGAGACAACAGGGAAACTGTGGGGTCTCTCCTTTGCTGTGTGTATAGCCTTGATTGAACTACAGTTTAGCCCCTCATGTGCGGTAGTACAATATGTAGAGTAGAGATGATACATTTTAAATCTGTTGGGAATTGGGCAATGGTGCACCTTGTCTCATCACCTGTGCATTTCAAGCATCTATTTCTTGGCGCCTGCTTTCATACGAACATACAAACATATGAAGAAGCCGGCAGAAGAAGGCCATTTGATCTATTGTCTGCTCATGTTGCAGGGTCCACAGCTTGAGCTAATGTCCCTGACCCCCTCTCCTCACTCCTCCCATACTCCCATACTCCCCACCCATGACCCTTACCCCTCCCCATACTTGTCCCAGCCTCTCTTAAAGCTGCCCACTGTCTTCAATGAGATTACCTCTTCTGGCAGAGCATTCCATGTCCACCACCCTCTCCATTTTTTATTTTATTTTATTTTAGTTTTGTTGACCGGTAAGTGCACTAGACAAATCCTGCCTATATTCAGGCACGACCGGGGAGGGAATACAGATGAATGCCAACTGACCTTGAACCAGATTAAGTTATTGGTGGTATATTTAGTGAATGAGTGAAATTTAGCCAGGACACCGGGAAATTCCTCTACTCTTTTCGATAAGTGCCATGAGATCTTTAACCCATCCACCTGAACTACCACCATACCACCAATCCAGGCAGATGGGACCTCGGTTTAACGCTCATCCGAAGATCGCACCTCAGAAGTGCAGCACCCCTCTCATGCTGCACTACGGTGTCAGTACTGGGATATTAACCCAAGTGCCAGATGTGGGAACTGAACCCACAGCCCTCTGATCTCCCAGCCTCAGAGGCGAGAGTGCTACCTACTGAGCCACTGACACTGTTTAAGAAGTGCCTCCTGACCTTCCTCCTAAACCTCCCACCCTCCAGCTTAAACTGTGCCCCTTGTGTTATGGTTGCCACTCAGCTTAAAGAGACTCTCCTTATCAACCTTATTTATCCCTTTCATACTTGAAGGTCCCAGTCATGTCCCTTCTCTCTCTCCCCTGTCTTCCAGGGAGTACATGTTCAGTGCCCTCAACCACCCTCATATGCCTTACACTGCTGACCGGCTATCATCTATGTAGCCCTCCTCTGGACCTTCTCCAGCAGGTTAATGTCCTTTTGAGGTGTGGGCACTAGTACTGAACTCCATACTCCAGATGCGGCCTTACCAGTGACCTGTTCAAGGGCAGCATAATGTCCTCTCCTACTACTGATCCCCTAGATATGCATCGCGATCTTGTTTGCCATTGCTGCTGCTTTCTTGCACTGCATGGAGTGTACCAGGTCACTAGTGATCATCACTCCCAGATCCTTCTCCTCCTCCTCTGATGCAGATACTTGGACTCCACTCAGGTAGTACTCTGTCCTAGGATTCTTGGCTCCAATATGCATAACTTTACATTTCTTGGCATTGAAGCCAAGCTGCCAGATCCTGGATCACCTCCCTAGCTTTTCCAGATCTTCCTGTACATCCTGTATCCCTTCAGCTGTGTCGACTGTCCCACAGAGGTTGGTGTCATCCGTGAATAGGCACATTTTGCCCTTAATGCTATCTCCAGTGTCATTGATGAAGACACTGAACTACACCGCCCCAGTAGCAAGCCCTGTGGGACCCCACTGGTTACCTGTCTTGTGCCAGATAACTCCCCACACAACCACCCTCTGGGTTCTGTCCTTCAGCCAGTTTTCCACCCATCTGGCCATCTTTTCCCCAACCCCAAGATCCACCAACTTCCTGATCAACCTTGTGGGGCAGAGTCAAAGGCCTTGCTGAAATCAAGATAGAGGACGCCTCCGCTTGGCCCCTGCCTACTGTCTTAGTGACACAGTCAAAGAAGTCAATCAGATTTGTTTGACGCAATCTGCCCCTCATGAACCCATGCTGCCTCTCATCCTGGAGACCATGCTCCTCTAGATATTCCACCAGCTTTTCCTTTACTATGGTCTCCATGAGCTTGCCCACAATGGAGGTCAGACTGACTGGTCTGTAATTCCCTGGTCATCTTTGGGACCGCTTGAAGCGGCACTACATGTGCTGTTTTCCAGTCCTGTGGTACTATGCTTGTCTCTAGATGTAACCCTGGGTAGCACTACCCCAAGGGCTACTACCCCTGCCTGCTTGGCTAGGTAGCAGATTAAGGGGCCTAGGATCGGTGACGGTGCCTCCACCCAAAGGTCAGGGTTGGTTTCTGTCAAGCTAACCAGGCCACAGCCCTCTGGGACACTGTGACCCACCTCTTTTCCCACTAGTGGCCCACACAATACACAGTATTTACCTTCCCAACACCCCAGATATGCTGTGTACATACACTTGTATTTGGCACTTACCCTTGGACTGCTTCCTTCCGTTGACTCTGGGACCCCTGTAAAATAAGATTAAGCAAGGCACACAACTACAATGCAATACATTTAGCATATACTGACACACAGCCAATGTAACTTTCAAAGAAAAGAAAATCTGATTTATTCAGAGGGTTTTAACAAGGATGGGGCAATCAGGTTAATTAGCTTACTTTCTCAATAAGCATACAGTTATGCAAGCAATCAGACTCCTAGCACTGCTACCTTCTGGGTACCCAGGTGAATAAAGGTGGGCTAGCCAGGACCATTGCCTGGGGTAGGCGGTGTTGCAGCTGGTAGGGGCCCTGTGATGGGAAAAACAAACACTTGCACAACACAGTATTTGTAATCCAGAGCCGGAGGGGCTCAGTTCATGAAGAAAAGAAACAACAAACAATTAGATGACACACTTTTTGATTTAAAGGATGGTTGCAGGAGCTACCCTGATAGTTACTCACTGTACCCAAAGCTGACCACAGGTTGGAAGAAGTTCAGGGCGGTGGATGGGTGTTCTGGATTGCCAGAAGAAGCAAGGCCCTTGTCAACGAATCTTCACTGTACAGCAGGGCAGGAGGATAAGACCCTTGTGGCAGGGTCTAACTGCATTAGCCAGAAATGGATTCAGTCCAAGGGGCTGGGTATGACTTCAGCCCTCAACACACAGCTCAGACTTGGGGAAAACCAGATTGCGACCCCCTCCAGTTCACAACACATTTATATGTAAAAGCCAGCAGCTCACAGTTCACGCTTGGGGAAAACAGATCACGACCCCTTCCAGTTCACAACACATTTATATGTAAAAGCCAGCAGCTCACAGTTCAGGCTGGGGAAAAACAGATCACGACCCCTTCCAGTTTACAACACATTTATATGTAAAAGCCAGCAGCTCACAGTTCATGCTGGGGAAAACAGATCACGACCCCTTCCAGTTCACAACACATTTATATGTAAAAGCCAGCAGCTCACAGTTCAGGCTGGGGAAAAACAGATCACGACCCCTTCGAGTTCACAACACGCTTATATGTAAAAGCCAGCAGCTCACAGTTCAGGCTGGGGAAAAACAGATCACGACCCCTTCCAGTTCACAATACATTTATATGTAAAAGCCAGCAGCTCACAGTTCAGGCTGGGGAAAAACAGATCACGACCCCCTTAAATCGCTGCACATCTATTTAAAGAGTATTACTGTACCAGGCAGGCTGCTCCTCGATCCGATTGCAAAGTCACTGCTAACACCCGGGAGCACAAAGGTAGCTGAAGTTCCTGACAGGCCAATCGTGTTTAGCAAAATCTTAGGTCTTCTACAGGTTGAGCCTGGTTTCTAAATCAGTAGCTCAATTCAGTTCTGCATACGGATTTAGTTCAATAAACCAAGCACTTTCCTCCTCTCAGGGCAGAAAGCAGCAAGCAGGCCAGAAGTCAGGCCTTCCACGATTCTCCGCGCAAACTACGGCACAAAACAACCGCCCAAGCTCTCACGAGCTGCTTCTCTCTCAGCTTCCCACACAGATCTGCTTGCCAGCAGACAGCTCAGGGGCTTTCACACAGATCCAAAGGCTTCATTTGGTCAGTTCAGATGTCAGTCACAGCAGGGCTCCCTCTATAGGTCCAAAAAGGTGCCAACAGTCCAAAAACTACAATTACCAGAGTCTCACTCCACGACAGTCCCATTTCAGCAGGCTCCATTTGAGAGTCCCAAGTACTGATTGGTCCCATTCGCGTCCGGGGCCAAAATGGTGGAGCTACACTGAACAGTTCTTGCTGCAAGAAAAGCAGGTTAGAACAAACTACATTTTTACTACTATTTCAACGATCTACCAGCAATCAGTTACATCTTTCAACAGGGCTCACTCTGCACATTTAGCGATGGCAGAAACAGAGTGATTAGTCAGCAGTCCGGCAGGACTCAGGCATAGAAACACACAGTCCCCCATTCAAACTAATTATGACTGCAGTCTGGCAGCCCTTAAAGAGACAGTACATGGAGGCTTTAGAAGCACTCACTGCGACACCATTTAAAATGTCTTTAATGCTGAACACCACCCAGACTGTGAGCAATTGGGTAAGCTCTGGGAAGACTTTTGGGAACCCCATTTATAGAGGTGGTTACACCCTTCCTGGCCTGGAAAAACTTGGCATCCGTGTCAAGACTGTACCATCATTATAGTTTCAGATGCAAATTATACTATGCATTTATATCATCAACATGTTATACCAATCACATTTTATACGTCAGTCAGCATACTTAACCATTACTATACATATTATGTATGTTTCATGTCACTATACCCATTCTGAATTACATCAGATACATTTTACATAGGTAACTTACACACTACTATACAACTTCAAGTTATCACTTCCTGCACACTGAATAATGATAATGGGGGCCCTCCCTATCAGCTACCTTGGGACTAGAAGGGACAGGTGCACCATAACTGGAGGGCAGAACAATTAACTGGGAATTTGCACTTATGCTCAGCTTGGGCAGTGAGCTCTGGGACACATGTACTCCTTTATGGACCACATTGAGAGAGGCAAATCCACAGGCTTCCCAGGAGAATCATAGCTGAAACGCACTACTGGTATTACAGCTCTACCAGTCTTCCTGGGGAACAGTTACAGTCTCTGCTCCTTCAGCTCGCGACTCTGCACTTTCCTTACTTGCAATGGAGTCTCTATCTGGGCAGAACAGTTTGGACTTCAGGCACTGTCAGTCTCTGGATCAGCAAGTTCTGATTCCACAGCGCTCTGCTCACTTGAAAAATTCCTCCGCACTGGAAGTGAACTATCATGGCACTCAAAGTACTCTTCCTGCTCTGGTAAGTCACCAATCGGACGTAGCTCATCTGGTTCTTCCTCAGGGAAATCACACATTCTACCATACATAGTGATTCAATATCATCACACGTGACACTCTGAACTTCACTCAGGGAGCATTGGCTCCATGGATAAAGCTGGGGGGCTTAGGCAGTCCAGAAGGCCCAGCTTCATCCCCCGAATTGACCAGAGGGTTACCTTGAAACATCTGACTTAGTTCATAGGAAGGATAATAACCATAGCTACACTCACTTTCATCCGAGGTAGACCGACAGTCATTCTCAGTTGGGGTTTGCTGTGGAGGAAACCTTAAATTAGAAACTACAGGGCAGGCTTCTCTGTTTCTGTCTTGCAGCAGCGCTTGTCACCGGTCCAGGGGAGCAAGTTCTGGGGGCTCAGATTCACTCAGTATTTGACCAATGGGCAACAAGTGGTTACGATGCATTGTTTTGACATCCTTATTGTTGTTTTCAGGCCGCACTTTATACACTGGCAAGTCATTTAATTTGCCTACTACGATGGGGTAGATGGTGCCACCGGTCAGCAATTTTGTGTTTGCCATGCAGTCCCAGATTCCGCAACAACACAGTCTCCCACTTGGAGCTCTTGGGCCTTTACCTTTGTCATATCATTCTTTGTTAGCCAAATTTCTCTTTGCAGCCATGGTCTGAGCTAGTTGGTATACATGATTCAATTGAGCTTTTAACTTTGCACGTTTGTAGGTAATTATCAGCTCGGACCCCATCGGCAGAGACTCAAGCAAACATCCACTGGCAGCCGAGCCTCTCTCCCAAACATAAGGCGGTAGGGTGAAAACCCAGCATCATTTCTGGTGCAGTTATAAGTGTGCACCAAGGTAGCATTTGCTGGCTTCATCTGGGCTTGTCTTCGTTGGAGAGTGCCCAGCATGTCAAGCAGGGTGCGTTGAAATTTCCTGGCTGTGGATCCCTTGGGAGTGGTAAGGGGTGATTCTAGACTTCTGCACTCCCCACAGAGAGAGCATCTCTTTGATTAAGTGGCTTTCTAACTCGGCCTTGATCAGAATGGATTCTCTGAGGGGCTGTGTGTGAACAAAGAAATTCTGTACCAGTACCTTGGCCACAGTGGATGCTTTTTGGTCCTGGTGGGGGAATGCTTGACGTACCTTGTAAAATGGTCAATGACCACCAGCACATTACTAATATTCCACTGATCAGGCTCCAAACTCAGAAAGTCAATACAAACTAACTCCATGGGGGTGCTGGTGGTGATGTTAACAAGGGGCAGCCCTCCGGGCAAGCCTTTCTCTGCAGGCAGTGACTACAAGTCCGTATATGATGCTCAACATCGCCCCATCTTAGGCTAGTAGAATCTAGACCACAGTAGGTCGAGGGTTCGGTCTATACCGAGGTGACCCATGTGGTTGTGTAGAACCTCAGCACCAAGTCTCTGAAAGCGGTGGGCAAAACCAACTGTTTGTCTACTTGACCCCTCCCATCTACTGTTTCTCTGTACAGCAACCTGTTAATCAATTTCAATTTAGGGCCTCTTTGTACAACAATGCAGTTCTCAAGTCAGAAGAGCGCAACTTGGACACATCTTTCCTGCTTAAAGAGCTGATTTGATCATAGGATCTTAGGATTGAGCCCACTGGATGCTGTCATTATCAAACTGAGGCAGTGCACTAATATCTAATGTAGAAAAGTGGCAGTAAGCAGCAGGTATACAACTGTCAGAGGGCCCCAAGCAATCAACTAGATAGTCCACTGCATCCGTGGACATTTGTTCCTTCTTGCCAAACTTCTGGCACAGTGCTCGAATGTCAGGTTTGGACAGTCTGACCCAATCACTTCTGGAAACAGGCCTCCAGGAGAGAGCATCAGCATCTACTTGATTAAGGCCTGCTCTGTATTCAACAGCGTAATCATAGGTAGACAAGCAGAGAGCCACCTATGGCCAGTGGCATCCAATTTGGCTGAAGTCTGCACATAGGTCAAAGGATTATTATCTGTCTTTACCAGTATCTTTGTTCCATATAAGTATTCATGGACTTGGTCAACAATAGCCCTCTTCAACGCCAGGAGCTCCAATTTATGCACAGGATAGTTTTTCTCAGATGGGTCAGACTTCTGCCAGCAAAGGCCACTGGTCTCAGGCCATTCTCGTCTTGATACAACACAGCCCCAAGACTTGTAGGCTAGCATCAGTATGTAATACATAGCATTTTGCAGGATCAGCATAGGCAAGGACAGGAGTGTGGGTAAGTTGGTATATGATTTCGTGGAAAGCAGCCTCGCAATCAGGTGTCCAGCGTGATCCAAAAGATTCATTTAGGTGGAAATACACCCCTCAGTTGCGTAGAGGCCACTCTCTTATACTTTTTGTTCGTGGGACGATAACCTTGGGTAAGATTCAGAAGTGGGCGACTCACTCTTGAGTAGTCCTTTATGAACCACCTGTAATAACCACAAAATCCTAAGAAGCGTTGCAGTTCTTTTAGATTGTGGGGCTGAGCCAGGTGGTCAAGGACTCAACTTTGCTAGGATCAGTCTCTATCCTCGGTAGATACTATGTGCCCCACATACTTTACTGATGTCTGAAAGAACTGGCATTTGTCAATGGACAGCTTAAGGCCAAATCTTCCAGTCAGTCCAACACTTTAAAAGTCAGCTTTCATGTTCCTCCAATGAATTTCCAAATACAATAACATTGTCTAGATATACCAGGCACTCCAACAAGTTCATGCCCCCATTGCACGCTCCATTAGTCACTGAAAAGTGGCTGGGGCACCAGAGATCCCCTGGGGCATTCTCATAAACTCATAGAACCCAAGTGGACAGATGAAGGCTGTTTTCCAACGGTCTTCCAGGGCCATGGGGATCTGGTAGGACCCACTGTGAAGATCCAACACCGAGAACAACTTGCTTCCATTCAGACAGTCCAAAGCATCCTGAATATGGTGCATGGTGTATTGATCGGGGGTGGTCCACCTGTTAAGGGTCCTGTAGTCCACACACATTCTTACTGTCCCATTCTTTTTCCCTCACCACCACAATAGGCAAAGCATAAGGGCTTCTGGATTCTTGTATCACACCAGCTGCAAGCATCTCCTGCAGGTGTCTTCTTACATCATCTGTATCTGCTGGAGTGAGGCGCGAGACCTCTCACATGGAATGGCTGCTCATCATGCAGGCGTATGTGATGCTCTGCTCCTTGGACACATCCCACATCCCATTCCTTCAGCGAAAACACCTTATTTCTCTGGGCAAGTCTCTGGTTGATCTGAGTCTTCCATTTAGCTGGCAACGGGAGTCACCAAAGTCAAACAAGTCGGGCATCACTCTGTCAGTCTCCCCAAGTACTTATTGCTGGGTAGCACTGCAGTGTCTGCACAGTGTATGGTAGCCAGGGTGCAGCCTCTATTCACCTGAATTTCTCAGTCTGACACATTGTGAACCTGAACTATTACCCGTCGAGCATAGGCATGGGCACAAGCAGGTAAGATACTGGCTTAACCAGCAATCCTTCTGGCAGTTTTCCATCGCCTGCGATCCAACATGAGTATCTTATTCTTGATGTCTTTTCATAGGTGGATCTCCCTTGTAAGGTACACTGAGCATTAGGGCCAGGATCATGGACTCAGGATCCTTCCTCCATACAACCCCAACCGTTCATCCACATCCATCCCATCAGCATTTTTCCATGATTCGTAGCATTCTTGATCAAGGCAGGAACCCTCAGAGCCCTACCGGTTCAGTGCCCTGTTTCTCATAGCAGAGTTGGGCCAGTCTCCCAAACATATGAGCATCGGCCCTGATTAGCAGGGACACCCCATCATACAGTCCAGTTGGAGCACACTAAGGCCAGGTATCTACTTGTTCCTCCACTGCAGCCACCGAAGTAGGGAAAGACAGCCAGATCCGGATATACCCAGAGTATGGATAGACTTTTCACTCAACTCCCAGACATGCAAACCTTCCAAGGGTTGTAGGGGCACATCAGGCAAGTACTACTGTACCAATCATGAAACAGAATAGTCACTTGAGACCCACTGTCAAGCATGGCTCTGGTGGACACACCATTCACTTTACTGTGGTTTCCATTGAAGGGCCCACCACATTGGACCATTCAGGAGGGACAGCAGCAGAGGCTGGGACAGATGATTTAGCCACATAGGGATTTGACTTACTACTTCTTGAATCCTCACTGTGGTCTTTTGGGCACTCTCGACTGCTGATTCATTTTCGAAGCTCTCCTTGAAGCCGGTGTACAACTTTATCTAGGTCTTTTGTGGACGTCATTCTCTCTTCATGTGCCCATCCTTCCCACAATTATGGCAAATATGCTTTCTGGGGGTTGGGGTGGCTGAGGCATCACACTGGGAGCTAGGCGGTGGTACTACCAACAGAAAACCTTGGTGCCACCTCTGTCTGCAGTGTGGTGAGCATTTGGAGACATCTCGTCAATTCTCTCACTTTCATGTCGAGACATCAAGTGTTGAGCTGCTGTCAGCCGGAGAGGCCTGGGTGAACACCCCACCCCTTAGCAGATGCAGTTGGATATGAACTGTGCCTGTACTCTCAGTAGCGGCTTCATAAAGAGACTGTTGTTTGCTTCCTGAACTCCTCAGCAGTTCATCCTATGGTGGAGCATCTGTAGCCATCCTTCTCTGGCTGGCATTTAGTCCTCGGATTCCGCCATGTGATTCCAGTGATTCCAGGCTGTCAGCAGCTGACCCTGCACCTGCAGCAGGGGTTGTAGCAGCTACACTGCACAGGGCTCTGAAAACCTTCCTCCTCATCAACTTCCCATACCTCCTTCATCAACACATGGAAGGGCAAAGGACCAGATTTCTTGGATGCAGTTGCAATTTGAGCAACACCCAGCTGGAGTGCCAGGCAGAGCAGAGTATTTGCTCCAGTCTTACCTGGCCCACTTCACTAGAGGTCCAGCCCCTTCCAAAAATGGTTTGTAGGATGTTCTCTAATTGATCCATATAGGCAGATAACAACTCCCCGCTGTTGTCTAACATCTTTAAGTTTCCATTTCAAGGTCTCAACACTAGTGGTGTCCCCAAACACATTTTCAAGGGCAACTATGTACTCTTGGGCTTTGGCATCAGAGTCAGAGGACCTCAGGAAGTGAAAAGTATGTTGGGCGGATCCCTGGAGGCTTTCCCCAGGTGGGCAATTTTCTGCCTCTGGGCATTGCCAGTCTTGTACTGTAAGAGTAGCAGAATCTATCCAGGTCTCCAGATCGACTTCCTCCTGTGGAGTAGGCCATAGAATTCCTTGAGCTTGGTGGGTCCATGACTACTTGCTGGCTCAGAGACAGGTATAGAAGTTGGTGAAAGGACAGGGGCTGGAGCAGGATGGGATGCTGGGAAGGCACACCCCAGGTGGCAGGAATAGTGTCTTCAAGTCCTCCATAGTTTTCCCTTCCTCCAGCAGCAACTTAGCAAATTTCTTCTCAAAAGTCTCAGATACTTGGGGAGCTCATCCTCCCTGGGGTCTTTATTGTCTTTAGTTATCACTCTCCAGGCAGGGAGGGCTCCTTCTGGGGTAATAGTCCGTGGCACTTTGGAACTGTCTACTGGGTCCCTACACTCTACTAAGGCCATGAAACTTTGGCAGCAGATTAGCCTGTCGACCCACCACCACAGGGGTTTGTAAACATTCAACCTTGGAAAGTACTCCTCTACATTGTCCTTATTGATACCCAGGGAATATCCAGCATAAGCACAGCATTTTAGGGGTCGATCTCCTGCCCAGTACACCACCTCACCAACTGGTGTACAGCCACTTCTGTTGGTGTAGCCATTATATTTTAACAGCAATTCATAAGTTTGGCCTCTAGGACGCTTAATCCCAGCGGTGCCTCCAAGATGTAACCCCTAGGTGGTGCTACCCCAAGGGCTACTACCCCTGCCTGCTTGGCTAGTAGCAGGTTAAGAGGCCTAGGTTTGGTGACAGGTGCCTCCACCCAAATGTCAGGGTTGGTTTCTGTCAAGCTAACCAGGCCACATCCCTCTGGGACACTGTGACCCCCTCTTTTCCCACTAGTGGCCCACACATAAACAATATTTACCTTCCCAACACCCAGATATGCTGTGTACATACACTTGTATTTGGCACTTACCACCAGGACTGCTTCCTTCCGTTGACTCTGGGGACCCCTGTAAAATAAGGTTACAAGGCACACAGCTACAATGCAATACCTTAGCATATACTGACACACAGCCAATGTAACTTTCAAAGAAAAGAAAATCTGATTTATTCAGGGTTTTAACAAGGATGGGGCAATCAGGTTAATTAGCTTACTCTCTCCAATAATCATACAGTTATGCAAGCAATCAGACTCCTAGCACTGTCACCTTTCTGGGTATCCTGGTGAATAGAGGGTGGGCTAGCCAGGACCGTTGCCTGGGATAGGTGGCAGCAGAGCTGGTAGGGGCCCTGTGATGGAAAAAAGAAAACACTTGCACAACACAGTATTTGTAATCCGAGCCAGAGGGCTCAGTTCATGAAGAAATGAAACAACAATTAGATGACACACTTTGATTTAAAGGATGGTTACAGGGAGCTACCCTGATAGTTACTCACTGTATCCAAAGCTGACCACAAGTTGGAAGAAGGTCACAGTGGTGGATGGGTGTTCTGGATTGCCAGAAGAAGCAGGGTCCTCATCGATGAATCTTCTCTGTACAGCAGGGCAGGAGTATAAGACCCTCGTGGCAGGATCTAAATGCATTAGCCAGAAATGGATTCAGTCCAAAGGGAGCTGAGTATGACTTCCAAGCCTCAACACACAACTCAGTCTGGGGAAAAGCAGATCGTGACCCCTCCACTTCACAATACATTTATATGTAAAAGCCAGCAGCTCACAGTTCAGGCTGGGGGAAAACAGATCACGACCCCTTCCAGTTCACAGCACATTTATATGTAAAAAGCCAGCAGCTCAAGTTCAGGCTGGGGAAAACAGATCACGACCCTTCCAGTTCACAGCACATTTATATGTAAAGCCAGCAGCTTACAGTTCAGGCTGGGGAAAACAGATCCGTACCCCTTCCAGTTCACAGCACATTTATATGTAAAGCCAGCAGCTCACAGTTCAGGCTGGGGGAAAACAGATCATGACCCCTTTAAATACATTGCACATCTATATGTAAAGAGTATTACTGTACCAGGCAGGCTGCTCCTCGATCCTGATCGCAAAGTCAACGCTAACACCTGGGAGCATAGAGGTAGTTAAGTCTGGCAGGCCGATCACATGAAGCAAAATCTTCGGTCTTCTACAGGTTGAGCCTGGTTTCTAAATCAGTAACTCAATTCAGTTCTGTACACCAGATTTAGTGCGATAAACCAAGCACTTTTCTCCTCTCAGGGCAGAAAACAACAAGCAGGCTGAAGCCAGGCCTTCCACTATTCTCCCATGCGAACCACGGGCGCAAAACAACTGCCCGAGCTCTATGAGCTGCTTCTCTCTCAGCTTCCACACAGATCTGTCTTGCCAGCAGACAGCTCAGGGCTTTCACACAGATTCAAAGGCTTTGGTTGGTCAGTTCAGATGTCAGTCACAGCAGGGCTCCCTCTATAGGTCCAAAAGGCCAACAGTCCAAAACTACAATTCCAGAGTCTCACTCCGCACAGTCCCATTTCAGCAGGCTCCATTTGAGAGTCCCAAGTACTGATTGGTCCCATTTGGCAGTCCGGGGCCAAAATGGTGGAGCTACACTGAACAGTCCTTACTGCAAGGAAAACAGGTTAGAGCAAACTCATATTTTTACTACTATTTTAACAATCTACCAGCAATCAGTTACATCTTTCAACAGGGCTCACTCTGCACATTTAGTGATGGCAGAAACGGAGCGATTAGTCAGCAGTCCGGCAGGACTAGGGCATAGAAAGACACAGTCCCCCATTCAAACTAATTATGACTGCAGGCTGGCAGCCCTTAAAGAGACAGTGCATGGAGGCTTTAAAAGCACTCACTGTGACAACATTTTAAAAGCGGCTTTAACGCCGACACCACCCAGACTGTGAACAGTTGGGTAAGCTCTGGGAAGACTTTTTGGGAACCCCCATTTATAGGAGGGTTACATAGTGAACTATTAAATAGGTCTGCCAGTGGCCCTGACAGTTCCTCAGCCAGTTCCTTTAGTATCCTTGGATGTACTCCATCTGGGCCTGGTGATTTGTCCACCTTCAATGCCAGCAGCCCCTCCCTCACTGTATTCTCTTCTATCACTACATCTTTGTTCCTCCCCTGCTCCTCTTTTCCTCCTGAAGGCACTGGTCTGTCCTTCTTCCTGGTGAAGATGGAACAGAAGTATTCATTTAATATCTCTGCTTTTCCCCATTATCCTCCACCCACTCCACCCCTTTCTTAAAGCTAACAATCCTTCCTTCTTGTCCTTTTTCACTTATATAGTGAAAGAAGCCTTTCTCCCTCTTAATTCCTTCAGCTATCTGCAGCTCCTTCTGAGCCTTTGCTTGCCTGACTTTCTTACTTGCCTCACTAGCCAACCTTAGGTAATTTTCCCTATCCACCTCTGTCTTAGTCTTCCTGAGTTTTCTATAGGCCAACCTCTTCCTTTACTGCCTAGGCAACCCCAGAACTGAGCCAGCTGGGCACTTTGGCCCTTGTGTTCTTACCCTGAGCCTAACGCACTCATCTGTGGCAACCAGTATTCCTTCCTTAATGATGGACCACTATTGGTCCACCCCCATATCTGCTCTGATGCCCACCAGATGGCTCCTTACCACTTCACCCATTTTCCTGAAGTCCCGTCTCTGAAATCAAAGATTTTGGTCTTAGTCAAGATGCTTTCTCCTGCCCATATCCAACTGGAACCACACTGTATAATGGTCACTTCCTCCCAGTGGCTCTCTGACTATTATTTCCTATACCTGGTCCCTGTTTGTGAGCACCAGATCAAGAATTGCCTCAGCTCTTGTTGTCTTAGTGATGCCCTGAGTCAGGAACCCACTCTGCAGTCCTTTCAGGATCACCTGACTCCTAGCACTTGTCATGAATGGTATGCTCCAGTCCACCTTAGGCAGGTTGAAGTCCCCACAATTACCACCACTCCTTTCCCCACAGCTTCCAATATTTGTGAGCTCAGTTCCCTGTCCCTCTTCTCATCCTGACTGGGTGGTCTGTAAACCACCGCCAACCTCACCTTTATCCCTCTATTGGACCTTAACTGAACCCATAATGCGCCCACCCCCTTCCTCTGACTCCTCCCTCATGTGTTATTCCTCCTGATATAAACTGCCACCCTTCCCACTCACCCTGTCCCTCCTGTATAGTTTATATCCAGGGATCACAAGGTCCCAGTCATGGTGTGATGTTGCCCAAGTCTTGGTTACTGCAGCTATGTCCACCCTCCTGTCCGCTAATAGTGCCTGCAGGTCATCCATCTTGTCTCCAAGACTCCTTGCATTCAGAGACACCATTCTCCACCTAGAATCTGACCTTCCTTCTCTTTCCTCTGTTCTTCTATTCACATATATCCCCCCACTGTGTCTACCCCTCCACGCACTCTTTTATGTGTTCTTCACCCTCTTCCCTTTGCTAACTGTATTCTTGCCTCTTCCACCTCCTCCCTCAAGACCTCTTCCATCACTGCAGGGGAGGTTCGCTGACCTCCTCCTCTCAGAGTCTGTGGGCCTGCACAGGTGTGGGGGAAGCATTCCAGAATGCAATATGCCTAATGCTGTCCTGGATGGCTATTTAATGAGGCAGAAGGGGATATTGGTGGTTCCTATGGGGCCAAGGTGGAAGTGCAAACCTGCTGTAAACTACCACTTCCCATTAGAAAACCTCCAAGGTGACCGGTGTATGTTGTGCATCCTGTAACAGGAAACTTGGACCAGCACAATAGAGGCACAGGAAATCCACAGGTTGTTTAAAGGCACTGCTTCTGGACACATGTTTCAGGGACCAGGGCAGCACAATGATAATTTAAGGCACTTAGCAGGCATTAAGGTGAAGAAGGAAGGCTGCCCTATCCAGTAAGGGATTGGCGGGAGGATGCCACTCAGCATAGAAAGAAGGAGGATATTCACTTACATAATGCTTACCCTGGACTCATATTACAACAGGAGTGACCATCTCTGATGGGCTAGAACATAATGGAGGTTGGTGGGGTTCTAGGCAGTTTTATTCCATTCCTTTTCTTCCTGGTTGGAGGGAGAGGGCGTAGTCACATGGAGGAGACTAGCAATTCAGGACTGCACCCAATAACAGAGTCACATCAGCAATCCAGAAGGCACCACAAAACTGCCATACTTAGAGCCTCATCTGAGCATGGCAAGGTGACTTCTATATCAACTGTATAGCAACCTGGCTATAATGTCTACACTTTGAGGTTTGTTATTGGTCTGGCTATGAAGTTCAATAGCCAAAGGTGATTAAATAGGTTTTTGTCCTAGAAAAGTGGTGAATTTGAATGGGGTGGGATGGAGAGAGGGGCGATGGTTGATCAATGGCTAATTTATGACTTGCAGTGTAGAATTGAAGGGCATGGGGAGCTCGATAAAGCAGACAAGAATCTTCCAGGAGATGGGGAGAACGGGAGTGTCAATAGCCATGCTACAAGAGTGTCAGTGGCTTAGCAGGTGAAACACTCACCTCTGAGGCTGGGAAATCAGTAGGCTGTGGGTTCTATCCCATGCCAGGCACTTGGGTTAATATCCCAATACTGACACTGTAGTGCAGCATGAGGGGGTGCTGCACCCCGAGGTACCATCTTTTGGATGAGACGTTAAACTGAGGTCCCATCTGCCTGTTTTGGTGGTAGTTCAGGTCAATGTTAAAGATGCCATGGCACTTCTTGAAAAGAGCAGGAAATTTCCCGGTGCCCTGGCCAAATTTCCCCATTCACAAAAAATACCACCAACAGCTTAATCTGGTTCAGGGTCAATTGCATTCATCTGTATCCCCTCCCCGGTCGTGCCTGAAAATAGGCAGGATTTATCTAGTGCACGTACCCAGTCAACAAAAACTAAATAAATAAAATAAATGAGAAATGCATCTACTGACCCTGAACATGCTAAGTTAAAAAAGAAAATTGGTCGGATGCCACCACATGCCAAGCACATCCCCACAAATGCGGAGTGACCATCCTCATTAGAAGAGACTGCCCAATAGTAGTCACAGACACTTCCCATGATTCTGAAGGGAGGAGCATTTTACAGAGGGGGATATAAAGGGGTACTCTGTGCCATTGTAGGATTATATGTTTCAAATGAGGAAAATAAAACATAGCCTTTTTCAGAAAATTACTCTTAGAAAAAGTGTACGGAGGGAAGGCTTTATATAATATGAAACTGCAACTGTATTAGGTCTCCAGGATTAGATACCATAGGTTGGTATGATGGAGGCTTGCTTGGAACAGAAGTGGGCAGTTATTTAAACACCTAGAGCTGCATTTTGGATGTCCCTGAATGCCGCAAGCCATGGGTTCGCAAAACATATGGTGCACGGGCTTGTGGCATTCTCTCGCCAGCAATTGGGATTTTCTGTCCTGTGCACCAGTTACCACAGATTAAACCAATGTTTTCCTTTCTAGCTTGCCATAATGCCGGTACCTTTTTAAGGTGCTTGCACCAAATATTTGGAGCAAGCTTCTATAAATCGGGTAAAGTGTTGTAACTGTGCCCAACCTACTAAAACTGGGCACAGTTTCACCAAAGGTGTTTGGCACAGCTGCACAAAGAAAGGGTTTGATGCGGGCTTGACGTAAGCCCTGCATCACCCTTTGAAAATCAGGCCCCTAATGCATAAACTAGGCATCTTAGATGCTTGGTGTTATCTCAACCCCTCTGTTAAGAATGTACGGACTGTATTTCTCATCCCTGCATCAGATCTGCACCTTTCTAGATTACTTTTCAGTACTAGAAGGCTGTCTGAATGCAGTGGAGAGCTGTGAGATTAAATCAGTCACCACCTCAGACCATGCCCGTGGTCATAGACCTATTAAACAAGTCTATAAGACTCGCAGGAAGACTGAATGTGTCATTATTAAAGGACTCTGAGTTTAGAGAGGATGCAGTAATAGAGAGAGAGCTGTTTTGCAAACAGTAGTGAAGATGACACATACAAAGGAGCATGGTGGGATGGCTTAAAAGCTGTCCTCACAATGCACACAATTAGTTACTGTATGTATAAACTAAAAAGAAAGCCAGAATAGTTCAAGAGGTTTCCTTGAATGGAAGTTATTTGATGCTAAAGGGGAGCACAAAAGTATTATAGACTAGAAGTTTAAAAGGAGTTTGTAGCAATGTAGTGGGGAGGTTACAACATTACATGAAGCACGCTAGAAGGCTGCCTAAGATACTCCAGTAAAATGCTATGAATCCAGGCACATGGGCAAGCCATTCATCAGCTTATCAGGCATGTCCTGGAGTGGTTAGTAAAGCAATTTTAAAATTAGACTGACCACGAGGGAGGGGAACTAACACGTCACAACCCCAATGAGATTATGCTGGCCTTTAAAGAATACTACCAATCCCTATATTCTAGAGAGACTGCTTCCACCACCAATGCATAGTTTTGCCACCTTTTTTAAAAGCTCATCAAGCTGTCTGAGGCAGATTAGCAGGAGCTGGACAACCCCATTACACAAGGAGAGGTGGAGCAGTTCATCAAAAACTTAAAGGTAGGGATGTCCCCAGCCAGATGGGCTAGTCTCAGGATTCTATAAAAGTTTCAGGAACTGTTCTCTTCGAGGCTGGCCAAGGTCTACAGGATGGTTCAGAAGGAAGGAGCCCCGCCTTATGGGATCAAGCCTAAATCTTATGCTACACAAACGGGAAAGAAGCTATGCTCTGTGGATCATACCATCTCATATCATTCCTGAATGTGGGTGAAGATATTTTGACATCTATATCAGAAAAGTGGCTGCAGGGGTAGGTGGGGATTCTAGTCCACCCTGTCCAGATGGGCATTATTAAGAGCTGTCACTTGTATGATAATGTTTGTTACCTTTTAAACATCTTTCATATACTAAAAGAGAAAAGAATTGACTTCAGCAGTATTCATGGACGTGTGACAGGGTGGATTGGGGTTCCTGCAGCACACTCTACTAGCCATGCAAATGGGGAAGGGTTCAGAAACTGTGTGGAGGCCCTTTATGATAAACTTGATACAGTGGTAAAATAAACAAGATGAAATCAAAGTGTTTTTACCTGCATAGAGGATACAAGGAAGGGTTATGCCTCTTCTTTTGCTGTATGTATAGAGACACCAGTGACAGCAATGTGGTCCAACACAGATATGAAAGGCATCGGGCAGAGACTGGGAACAAAAATTGTCCCTATATGTGTATGATGCTACATTGGCACATTAGGAACTTCTGGACACCCTAGTTGAATATGGGACCATATCTGGTTACAAGATAAATTATGAAAATTCAAAGGTAATCAAAATCAGTGGCCATCTTGTAAAAACATTCTGAGAAACCTTTCCATTTGTATGGGCACCTGGTAATGCAGTACATTGCCTGGTAATGTGGGTGATACCATCTGCCAATCATAGGCCAGTCAGCTTAACTTCAGTGGTGGGAAATTAATGGAAACCTTACTAAAATAAACACTGATTGAGTGTCTAAAATCCAGTGAACTACAGGATCACGGGCTACACAGATTCAAGGGGAGAAGGTCATGCCAAATGAATCTAATAAGTTTCTTTGACTGGGTGACCAGGGAAATAGACCAGGGAGATCAGTAGACATAGTTTGCCTAGACTTCAGCAAGGCCTTCAACACTGTGCTGCACAGAAAACTGATTAGAAGTTGGTCAGCTTAGAAGGGTCTAAATTTGAAACTGGGTTCAGATGACTACTAAAATCTGAATAGGGTGGACACTCAGGAATGGTGGAGAGAATATGTAGGACATAGGGAAACTTGAGGCATGGTTAAAGACACGAGTTGATTCAGTTCCAAAAGTGAAAATCATGCACCTAGGGCATAGGAACCCTGGTGCTGACTATACAATGGGAGGCAGGTACTGACAGTCACAAGATAGGAAAGGGACCTCAAGGTTATTATATCAGAGGACCTAAAGGTGGCAGTGCAGTGTGACAAGGCCATGGGCAGGGCTAGCGGGATGCAGGGTGCATAGGGGAGGTATCTCAAGCAGGAGGGGTGATGATGCAGCTGTATTGCTCCCTGGTACTCCCCACCTGGAGTACTTTGTCCAATCTTGGAGGCTGTACCTTAGAAAGGACAGAGACAAGGTGGAGGCAGTCCAAAGTAGAGTAACTAAACTAAAATGGTACAGGGTTTACAGGAGAAGCCATACGAGGAGAGACTGAGGGATCTCAACATGCACACCCTGGAAGAGAGGGTAGAAAGAGAGAAAGGTGACATAATTGAGACCTACAAGTACCTCACATGGGTGAACAGGGTGTGAGAATGGAGCTTCTGCATAAAGAGATGAGCACCAGGACTAGAGGGCATGCTTATGATGAAGCTGAAGAGGAGGGAGTTCAAGAGAGATGTGAGGAACTATTTCTTTTTTTTTTAGCTTTTTATTTAGTATTTTGGATGACACATAAAAGCATGCTTATTCACTCATTGGCTTACAAAGTCATAATAGCATTTGTAAAGTACAAGAGGTAGTAGCAGTAATAAATTTTTTCACCACAATGGAAGTGTAAAACTTTTCATATACTAGCAGAAATCTGAGGAGATCTTAATTACTAACATTGAATTGGGTATCAACATTTCTTTCCTTGTTCTTCATCTTCCAGCTATAAATGCACTGCACTATTTATTACATAAAGTTTAGAGGTGTGGGCCGGCCGTCCAGGAAAACTAAAGGAGGGGAAGCCCATTCAGACAGCCCCAGGTCTCAAGGCACTAAGTCAGGTCGACGGTCTGCTATGCACAGAAACCAGGGATTCCATCTATTCATCAGGGCCAGGATCTGATTCTGTAGTTTTGCTGTTAAGTTCTCCATTTTATATGTCTCATAAATAGTGGTTTCCAGTTTGAGATCTGTGGGAAGTTGGCTGTAGCCAAAGTCTAGTTATAACTTTTTGGCAGCCCCTAATAATATGCTGATTAGATATCTGTTGTGCTCCTTAATCTGCCTAGGTAGGTGTAACAATAGGGCCATCTCCGGTGTGAAGTCCTCCAGGGCTGGGAAAACTCTTTCATGGTACTCCCCACCTCCCCAAACTGAATCAACACAGGGCAGGACCACAAAATATGTGCATGAGTAACCACCTAGCAACCACATCCGTGCCAGCAGGAGGAGGAGTTGCCTGAGGCGGAATATTTAGCTGTGATTTGTGGGGTGCAGAAGAACCTCAGTGCTATTTCCAAGAAAACTCTCACCAGGTATAAGAGTTTGTAGTTTCATGGTGCCGGCACCAAATATGTAATCAATCTTTGGTGATAAATCTAACATTAATTCCTCCTGCCAGTTTATTTGGATATTATCCATGTTCTTGCACAGGGGCATTAATTATGGCCTTATAAAATCTAGATACCAAATGGTGTGGGAAGGATCACTTTGTAGTTGGATGAGTAAGATGAATGGGCTGGAACACCATGATAGTCTAAAGGGTGATTTGACAGATCTCACTTTATGTGCAACCAATTTTTAAGCGAAAAAGATGTTCCAGGACTAGAGGGCATGGGATGAAGTTGGAGGAGGACGATTCAGAGGAAACATGAGAAGGAATTTCTTCACAGAACGGGTGGTGGACAAGTGGAACACCCTGCCAGAGGAAGTGGTGGGGGCTGAAACAATCACGGGATTTAAGAATGCATGGGATAGACATAAAGGAATTCTGGAGGTCAGGGTAGGTGCAACAGACTTCTAGGAAAACAAACTGAACCCACAAGCTCAAATGGGCAGACTGGGTGGGCCATAGGCCCTTATCTATAACACTGTCTATGTATCTATGTATAAAGAGAGGGGGTTGTTTACAAGGATATGTATAAACCCAGTTCTGTACTTAGGTAATGACGGATTTGTAGGTAGTGGGAGAAGTTGTTCCGGGACAAGGAGAATTCTCTCTGCAATTGGTCAAACAGTTTGAAACTACTGTTATCGTAAAACTAATATGTATGGATCAACTCATATCTGTGCCATCTTCTAAATTCTTTATCCAGGAGTGCTGGGAGGAAATCTCGTTCTGAGCCAGGATGCCCATCCACTTTGCACCAGACTGGTTCTTGGGATGTCAACGATATCTTGTCCAACATCAATGCAAAGCTGTTGTGAATGGTGAGCAAGTCTCTCCTCGAGAAAGCTCCTGGGGCTGGAGCACCATGATAGTCTAAAGGGTGATTTGACAGATCTCACTTTATGTGCAACCAACCCAGACCCGGTCCCCTGGGACCAGCCATCTTGACAGATGTAGCAGCACAGCAGAGATCGAGCACTTGTATAAGTAAGTAGGGCTAGCCTCCCTTTTCTGCTGGTGTAATTTCCACAGGGTTATATGGTCTACCCCATCCCATACAAAGGTGGATATCGCCCTGTTCCACTTGTTCACTCTCTGAGAGAGTGGATAGGTATGTTCTGCATAAAGAATTCTATGAAGAACATTCATCTGAATGGATTGAACCCATTCAGCAAAGAAATAGGGAGATGTGTCCAGCATTTTAAATCTACCTGGAGTTGGACAAATAGGGAATCATAATTCAACTTAAATAAGTTGTGGAGGTCTGAGGTAAGACGGATATCTAAATATGTAGGTGGAGGCGGTTCCATTTGAGCGGATATCTGTCTAAGAGTGTCTGAGGAAGGGAATGTTGTATTATTAAGGCCTCTGATTTGTCTTGATTAATTTTATAGCCCGTAAGCTATTTTATAGAGGAGAGATGCCTCCAGAGTGTGTAGTGAGGCCTCAGGGTGGGTGATGTAGAGAAGGAGATCGTTGGCATAATAAGCCAGTTTGTATTGGACATCCTTAATAGGGTAACATGTGGTTGCAAAATGCTGTTAATTGTTTTCACAGTATGGTAAAATGTCCATTTCTCCACTCTATGTAACTGATTCTGGGTGCGCTCCTGAAAAGGGACTTTTAGAGACCTCATGGTCAACCCAGTTAACAAAATTGAAATAAATAAATAAATTGTTTGGCTTGTCTCAGGTATTGGGCAAAGGCTCTACATATAGAGCAAAAAGATAAGGGGATAAGGGACAACCCTGTCACGTTCCACATGAGGGTAGGAACTGGGAGAAGTGGGAGCCATTAACCTTAACTATTGCCTCAGGACTATTATAGAGGCCTCTAATATTATCTAAAAATTCTTGGGGAAGTCAGACTTCACCAGAGATGATTGTAAAAAGTCCTAGAATATCTGTTGAATGCTTTTGTGCTTCCAGACTCAATATCAACAAGGAGGAGCGGGTAGCATGTGCATGGTTTATGATATAGAGAGTACGTTTGATGTTATCAGTAGTCTGATGGGACTTGATAAAGCCAGACTGATCAGGGTGGACCAATATTGAAAAGAATGTCATCAGGTCTATGGGCTAAAATACTTGCCTATATCTTATAGTCCTTGTCCAGAACTAATATAGGGTGGTATGAATCACAAAAGTGGGGGCTTTTGGGGTTTTGATATGGCTTATATAACCATCTGTCTCCAGGATATAAGATACTTTCTTTTTACTCACAGAAGTGCCACTTAAGTAGTACTAATTTAGTAATTTGTTAGTATAGGAGCAGTAATGAGCTTACAGCTCCCTTGCTCCTCGCTTTCTTAGTATGATCCTTAGTATAGTCCTAGTCCACTGTGTTATGGCGTTTTGTAGCACCACCAGTAGAGGGTTTTAATGAAACCAAGTGTCTCTTTATAAATTAACCCTCGTAACCATCTGGGCTAGGACTCTTCCCGTTTTTAAATTCTGAATGATAGTAACAAGTTCCTGGGCTGTAATTGGGCTTAATAGCCTTTCTTTATGACAGTCACTAAGGGAAGATAACTGCAAGTTAGAAAGGAAGAAGGTGATATGTTTTGGGTTCGGTGGTGCAGACTCGGAGTATAGATCCTGATAAAATTTCTAGAAGCAAGCTAAAATCTGTGAGGTAGAATTTTAAATTGTCCAGAGCTAGGGTCTTCTATTTAGTTATTGTCATCATTTGAGTCTGTCTGTGAGCCGATGGCCAAAATCAAGCTCTAGACTCCCCCATAATATCTCTGCTGCATAGCCAGGCCAGAACTTTTCTGTCCTAGCAGTCAAGAGGCACTGGATGTCCTGTTGTGTCTGAGCCACCCAATCAGCTGAGAAGAGGTACTCCTACATATGTGCATTCTGGAGAAATCAAGTCTTCCTGTAATTCTTTCAACCAAGCCTCACTCTGTTTCTTTTTCCTGGCTGCGAAGGCAATGTGAGAACTATTTTTCAACTGAAAGGTGGTAGATGCCTGGAACAGACTACCAGCTGAAGTGGTGGGGCTAAAATGGTGGTGGGCATCAAGCATGCATGGGATAAATATAGGTATATTAGAGCAGAAGCAGGAGGGAGGAGGGTCACTAGAGAAGCATGGAGGGAGGGAGAAGGTCGCTGGAAGCCAGATAGGACCTATGGATGTAGAATAGGCAGAGGACACTTGGGCAGACTGGATGTGTCAGGTCGTCCTTTTCTGCCAACAGTTCTGTGTTTTGAGTAGAGGAAAGGTAAAGGAGGAGGTGTAGTCATACATGTCAGAGAGGGCACAGAGGCAATGGGGGATGCAAACATTGGGGAAAGTAATGGGAAATAGAATTGCTGTAGGTTCATCTCACAGCAACCTCAGGCAAGAAACTATGAATGGGGTGATCTATAGACCTCAGGACAGGAGGAAGACAGAGATAAGGAGCTAGAGGCTGAACTAAAAGGGCGGTGGCAAAGGGGAGGAGGATGGGAAATCTAAACCTGCTAGCTATTGATTGGGTCATTCCAGCCACCAGGAGCTCCAGAGTCAGGCCTTGCTGGGTGCATTGCAGGATTCCCTGTTGGTGCAGCTAGTTAAGAAACCTACTAAGCAGGCTGTTACTCTGTATGTGGTGCTCACCAACTCAGAAGTGGTTGGAGGAGTGAGGTAGGGGAGCCACTAGGGTCCAGCGACATAACTCTGTATGGTTTGACCTGACTATTGGGACAAGTAAGCACTCATCAAAAGCTGAAGTCCTAGATTTCAAAGGGCAGACTTCAACCAGATGAGGAACTGTTCCAGGACATGTTAGTTGGAGTGGACAGCATCAGGGATGTTGAGGAAAGATGGGGGGAAATCATGGGAGCCATTCTGGAGGCAACAAAGACTTGCATGAGAAAGGTAATCTAAAGAAAAAGGCAGGAGAGACCAGTATGGTTCTCTGGAAAGGTCAGGAAACACTGAGAACAAAAAGAAGGCCTTCAGCGGGTATAAGGAAAAGCAAGGGAAAGAAGAATGGAGACAGTACCAAATGAGAACAAGTGAAACCAAAATGGCGGTCAGAGAAGCAAAGATAGACATAGAATTGCATATTGCAGAGGGAGTCAAGGGTGGATAAAACAGTTCTTTGGATATATTAGGGGAAAAGATAGAAGGGAGGAGGAATTGTTATGCTAACAGAGGGAGGTAGGGTAATTGAGGAGGACGGGCAGAAAGCAGTCATTCTTAATGACTATTTTGCTTTATTCACAAGGAAGACAGAGGGCCTCTGCCAAAGAGTGACATTAAGGTGGCTGTAAGGGGGATCCCTGAGATAGGCAGCAAGTATTTACCACTGAAAGGATATGGAAAGTGCTAGCAGCCCTAAAGGTAGATAAGGCCGCAGAGCTAGATGGGATTCATCCGAAGGTACTCAAAGAATTGGCAGGGAACTAACTGAACCCCTGGGAGAGCTGTTCAATAGCTCAATTCAAACAGGGTAGTTCCAAAAGACTGGAGGTAGAGAACATAGCGGAGACAAGGAGCAACTGGATATCTACTGACCTATCAGTTTTACGCTGTTAGGGTAAACAGTGGAGACACTAGTCAAAGATGATTTCATGAACTACCTGAGGGCAATAGACTTCAGGATAGTAAGCGGCATGGGTTCATGGCAGGAAGGTCTTGTTGGACCAACCTGATAGTAGTCTTTGATGGGATTGTGGGAGGCGGTGGATAAGGGCCATGTTGTGGATTTACTCTGCACTAAGTAAAGCAAGGCTTTCACGTCAGTGCCTCACAGAAGGTTGCTGAAGAAGCTAGAGGATCTGGGTACAGGGAAGGACATAGATGGGTAGAAACTGGTTGTAAGGGAGACAGCAGAGGATTGTGGTTAACAGAGTCACATCAAGAGGAGGGAAGTCACCAGTGGGGTGCCACAAGGATCTGTCCTGAGATGAGTCCTTTCAGTATGTTCATTTGCGACATGGGGGAAGGAATCAAGAGCAAGATGCATCTCTTTGCAGGTGACATAAGCTCTGTGGCAGGGTAAACAGCAAAGAGGGGTGAGGAAGATGCAGAGAGACTTGCAGAAAGCTAGAGAGGTGGTCAAGGTTTGGCAGTTGAAATTCAATGCCAAAAGTGCAAGGTGGTGTACATAGGAACAAGAACCCAAGGACACAGTACAGAATGGGGTAAACTGTGCATGACCTCTGAGGAAAGAGATCTTGGGGTCATCATCAGCTAATCCTTAAAACAATCGAACCAGTGTAACAAGGCCTACAACAAGGCAAACAGGATGCTGGGGTGTATAGGAAGGAAGAAGATATTACTACCTCTGTATAGATCACTGTGTGGCCCCACCTGAAGTACTATGCCCAGTTTTGAGTCCTCACCTAAGGAAAGATAAGGACAGGCTGGAGACAGTGCTGCATAGGGTAACCAAAACGATTTATGGCCAACAGGGCAGATCTTGCAACGATTGGCTCAAAGCACTGAACATGTGCTCGCTGGAGGCCAGGCAAGAGGGGGATATGACAGAGACCTTCAGGTTCCTGAAAGGAATGAACAAAGTAAACTGCACAGAACTATTTAGCGTAACTAGTGGATCAAGAACATGGGGCATGAGTGGAAACTGATTTGGGGAATGTAAGATGGAAGTAGAAAGTTTTATTTTACAGAAGAGTGGTGGAGCAATGGAACAATCTGTCAGCTAATGTAGTGGGCACCAGAACTGTCGGTGGTCTCAAACAAAGCTGGGACAGAGTGAAGGCTTAGTGGTTGTTCAGGGTGATAACGGTAGGATGGGGAGCATGGGGTGGGTAGTGGGTTAGAACCCTGTATGATCTGTAGGTCCTGGGTTTGTTAGGGTTTATGGGCAGACTGGATGGACCAATGGTCTTTTCTTCCATCATTGTCTGTTTCTATGAGAGATCACTCAGGGCATAGGGAGGTAGAAGGTTCTACCTTAATCATGATAGGCAGAATTGCCTAAGACTTTTAAAATGAATCTTCTGCCTCTGTTTTCATTCTTTTTTCGACCCTGCCAAACAAACCCCCAGAATATTTCTGGAGGCAACAAAATGCTTACTGCTTAAATTTGTGTAGACAAGGGTGAGGAAAGAATTGAAATGCATACACACAACTCTGGGATAGAGGTGGAATGTACATGCCAGACCTTTGAGCCAATTAATTGGTGGTCCAGCTTGTGCCTATAATAGACTATACTAAACAGAAATCGACAATGGTTGGTATGGTATAGAAAATATTGCAACGCTTCTCTCCATGTAGGTTTCACCCCAGGATATGGAAGCAGGTGGATAATCCATGGATAAAACACACCTTGTGCATGATACTAATGGCTTGCAGGCTAACAGGTACTCCGAATAACACAGGCCCTTTGACCATAAATATAAGCGACACAGACTTTTTACCTCCTAAACTAGATGCTAAATATAGACAATTGAATGTACAGTCTCTGGCACACTACAAACAATAAATAATTGTAACTTAGCCAGCTCCAAGATGCTCAAGAATAATTTGAGTCTGCAACAGACAGACTTTTAGGTTTTGCAGTTGAGGCATTATTTGTTAACACATGTGACACTCCCCATCTTATCAGAGAACATACTGTATTTGAAGACTTCTTGTACTGGGCAACTAAACTAGTGAAGGGGGGCATACTCTCCAGATCTATGACATTCTGAACAAAGCTCAGGGAGCCTGACGCAGGCATTATAAATGCAGTGGAACGGAATCTGGATCCCTCCAAGATAAAGAATGGGATAACATCTTGGAGGAGGGATTGTAAACTTCCTCAGTGAAGCTGTGGGGAGAATTTAGGTGGAAGGTGCGTGTGATTCTTCCACAACCACTACCATTAATAGCCACATTTCAGCACTTTCTACTATGTTGGAGGGGCTGCGCCACATGGTAACTCATTACCTCATTTTCTGGTAGTATCCAATGATCCAGCCTTGCCAGACCGCCATACATACGGAACTGTCTAAAATTGTGAGGGAGACCACTCCTAAGGAGCTTACTCTACTCTAGATTTATTCAGCTTACTCTAGATGGCTTTATTATATAGAATAAAAAATGGCCCTGAGTCATGAAAAATTAGCTTCCCTTGGTTTAGTCATATCTTTGATTATGCCCTCCCGTTCTACTGCATCTTGTTTGTCAAGGGTCACAGTGCTTTTGAACAGTGTCTGCTGCTTTGTCAGTGGGGCAGGCTGGTTGAATCACCACTGTTCACTGTATGATGGCCTTAAGTGGCTACCCATAAAACAGCATGCCAACTATTTGGGTTTATCTATTACCTGGAAAAATTAAGGTGCCAAGGTCCTACATCCTTAGAAACCATTTTTGACATCTTAAAATCTTTGCATGGAATGTGTAGCTCTGATCAATGTTTGTTGCTTGTACCATTTGGAAAACCCAGCAGGGTCAAAGAGTATTTTCATATATCATGGCCAAGTCATAGCACTCTCTAGCATCTTGTCTTATCAATGTTAGCAATTTTTCTACATTTAGACATCTGTTCAACAGTCTATACAGATGTTTTCTATAGTTGTTTTCTCCTTTTGTTTTATTTGTTGGCATTCTGTCTGTGGAGGAGGTTGACTAGTGGTGTCCCACAGGTCTCAGTTCTGGGGCTGATCCTCTTCAACATATTCATCAGCGACATTGCGGATGAACTGGAGGAAAGGTGTGCCTGTTTGCAGATGACACCAAAATCAGCAACAGGGTAGACACAACAGAGGGACAGCAAAGCATGGAAGCTGATCTCCAAAACTGGAGTAGTGGTCCAAGACCTGGCAATTGAAATTCAGTGCCAAAAATGCAAGATCATGCACCTGGGAAGCGTAACCCAGGGGAAACTGTACTCAGTGGAGGGGAGCAGCTGGTGGCTACCAGGCAGGGAGTGAGACCTAGGGTGATCATATCAGATGTCCTCAAGGTTAGTAGACAATGTGAAAAGGCAGCACTAAAGGCTAATGGTATCCTGGGATGCATAGGGAGGGGCATCACGAGCAGAAGGCATGAAGAAATCATACTCCTGTACTGGTCCCTGGTCAGGCCTCACCTGGAGTACTATGTCCAGTTCTGGAGGCCACACCTCAGGAAGGACATAGATAGGCTGGAGACTGTACAGAGAAGAGCAACAAAGATGATGCAAGGCTTGCATCAGAAACTGTATGAGGCAAGACTGGATGACCTCAAATTATACTCCCTAGAACAACACAGGAATCGTGGGGATGTGATAGAAACATTCAAATACCTTAAGGGCAGCATCAGGGTGCACATGCAGAACCTCTTTCAGGTAAAAGACTACAGTAGGACTAGAGGGCACAACCTTCGACTTAAGGGAGAAAGCTCAGAAGCAATATGAGGAAATTCTTCTTCACAGGGCATGTTGTGGAACCATGGAATAGCCTGCCGGAGGGGTGGTGAGAGCCAAGACAGTGGGGAATTCAAGCGACATGGGACAGACACTGTGGTATACAAAGCAGGCAGCTAAGCAGGGGGTAGGTAGCCAAGGGCAGACTTGATGGATCATACAGTCCCCATCTGCCAAGAACTTCTGTGTTTCTATGTTTGTTGTACAAATGTTTTAACCCTTAGGGTGCCAACAGAATTAGAACGTATAGGAGTTCTGGACTGATATATCAGTCCACGCACAGCAAGGTTTAACTTGTTTTCTGTTGTGTACTGTTTGCTGTCCTGGTCCCTCTTGAAAATGGACAACTCTTGTCCATGGGTTCTTACCCGTTTACAAAATATTAAATACATAAATAATCCATCAATAAATAAATATAGAAATTCAGGTACTTGGTACTGGGATCTCCAATGAGGAGTAGGGGAGCAAGAAATTAAAGGGACTCTTCTTTCTCATGTGCCTGGTGGCTGTTATGGGGATCACTGAAAACTGGTTATCTAAGATTATTCTGATGGTCACTGCCTGGATTGCTCACATATGGGGAGTCCAAGCAGTTAAAGTGATAATAGCAGACCTCAGGCTTTTGAGGGAGAAATCGCCATTTCAGTAGTTAGGAACATTACTTAACAGAGAAAATTGAGGCTGGAAAGTGAGACTGACAGCTAAGACATGAGTGAGGGCCTTGGTGCCACCCAATTGAGCGCCATCGGACCCTCCTTTACCCTCACCTTTCCCCTCCATGCCCTGCTTTCTGCTCCACTGGATATGTGCTGTAATGTGATAGAGCAATCCAGGACAACTAGTTCAGTTCAGTTTACTGGGTATTTGGGTTGGTTTCAAATCAGTGTATCATGTAGTCATCCTAGTTGAGAGGCATCATGTTTTTATTGTATTTAATGACTGTCCAATGCATTTTAGCTTTATATGACTTAGACTACTATTGCTTTAATGGTAATGACCCAATCACGTGGCAAATGTACTACTACAGACTCACTTTCAAAGTATGCAAACTCTGTCCAGGGGTTACTCAACAAAGGAGGATGGCCAGATGGGTGGAAAACTGGCTGAAGGACAGAACCCAGAAGGTGGTTGTGGAGGAGTTATCTGGCACCAGACAGGTAACCAGTGGGGTCCAGCAGGGCTTGGTGCTGGGGCCAGTGTTGTTCAATGTCTTCATCAATGACATTGAGATGGCATTAAGGGCAAAATGTGCCTATTCATGGATGACACCAAACTCTGTGAGAGAGTGGACACAGCTGAAGGGATACAGGACCTGCAGAAAGATCTGGAAAAGCTAGGAAGGTGGTCCAGCATATGGCAGCTTGGCTTCAATGCCAAGAAATGCAAAGTTATGCATATTGGAGCCAAGAATCCTAGAACAAAGTATTACAGTACCTGGATAGAGTCCGGTATCTGCATCAGCGGAAGAGAAGAACCTGGGAGTGATGATCACTAGTGACCTGAAGCACTCCACGCAGTGCAAGATAGCAGTAGCAAAGGCAAACAAGATGCTGGGATGCATATCTAGGAGGATCAGTAGTAGGAGAGAGAGGTTATACTGCCCTTGTACATGTCACTGGTAAGGCTGCATCTGGAGTATAGTTCAGTACTGGTGCCACGCACCTCAAAAGGACATTAACCTGCTGGAGAAGGTCCAGAGGAGGGCTACAAAGATGGTAGCCAGTCAGCAGTGTAAGGCATATGAGGAGTGGTTGAGGGTACTGAACATGTACTCCCTGGAAGACAGGAGAGAAGAGGGGGACATGATTGGGACCTTCAGTTACGTAAAGGAATAAGTAAGGTTGATAAGGAGAGTCTCTTTAAGCTGAGTGGCAACTATAACACGAGGCACAGTCTTAAACTGGAGGGTGGGAGGTTTAGGAGGAGGTCAGGAAGCACTTCTTCACAGAGAGGGTAGTGGACACTTGTAATGTGCTGCCAAAATAGGTAATTTGTTGAAGACAGTGGGCAGCTTTAAGAGAGGCTGGGACAGGCATAGGGGAGGGTAATGGTCATGGGTAGGAAGATGGGAGGAGTGGAGAGAAGGCAGGACATTAGCTCAAGCTATGAACCCTGCAATACGAACAGACTTGATAGACCAAATGGCCTTCTTCTGCTGGCTTCTTCATATGTTCAGTATGTATGTAGGGACAGTTAAAGTGATAAAATTTGTTTATGACAACCTGATGGTTTTTAATAAATCTGAATTTAAAAAAAGTTGTCAGTTATTCATATTCCACATTTCTGACAGGGCTATCAAGTGTGGAAGCCCCACCTTTAGGTGGAACTGGGTGGCACTCTACCACAGGTCCTCTCACTGGTCTCAGCTGGTACATCTACTCTCACACTATATTATATAGCTCTGCTGTGAAGCTGGAGCCAAAGTGACTGGGGTATGACACTTCCATCTGACACTCTATCCACCCCATGGACCTCCCACCACCACCTTTTTTCACTGGGGTTGAGGAAGACTATCATGGTATCACTTGGTGACTGATGTCTCACTGTTAAGATTGCAGATTTTGTATCAGGATGGCTACTTCTGTATTTCATCTCCGAGCTTGTATGTACCAGTGCTAACTGTTCAAAATGTTAACGGTTGCCATGTCGCCTATTGTTGCAGTTTTATTGTTTTGTTTATTGACACATTTCAATGAAAAACTGGAAAAAATTGTCCATATTCCATCTTTCAGTGGTGGAGGAAGGAATGGTGCAACAGCCTGCATAAACTGATAAGAGACAGGGGATGGGTCTCAAATCCTGCTTTCTGAGTGGCTGTTGGACATCAAGTGATTGCTAATATAAAGGATGAGCTCTCTTAACTTTAGAAGGGTGGGGCATTCTCAGGAGCTGTGGGTACTGTTTTCAGTGTCTGAGACTTGCTGGTTCTTTATAAGAATATGAGCTGGTGAGGTGGTTCGACAACATGGAGAGTGCCCAGGCATTGTTGGTCTGTTAGTACAGTCCCATGCTCGTTTATGTTAGGCCTTTCTAGGCATTGCTTACCCAGGTGATAGTAACACAGATACAAATGAAATGCTATTGGAAAAATAACTACAGCGACAAAACAAATAATATACAGCATCAAAACAGTTTGGAAAACTGAGTACAGATAACTCATATTACCTAAAAAGGGACAAACCACGAGGCCTGCATGGTCCTAAAGGCAAATAAGGAGTTCTAACACAGTGGAAATGTACTTATGTTTCATTCCCTTAACTCTGTTACAATGAATAATATGCAATCCAAGTAATCCCTTGTGATATGTGTCACAGTGACGGAGATTTCTATCAAGAACTCCCAATGCTGTAGATACTTTCAGGCACAAGGCAGCCCACAGCCTGCTTCCAACACCCCTTCTTGTCATTTTTGATGTAAATTAGTCACCCACATGGAACTGTGATAGACATGGTGACTCACATTCTCAGGGAAGTTGGGTAACTTGTCAGGTGTCTATGTACAATTCTGATTTCTAAATCTTTTCTTAAAAATAACTGTAAGTGAAATGTGTTAAGAATCTCACTGTCTAGGATGCGGATGCTTGGCTTCATTCACTAGCCTGGCCCCAGCAGTGGGGATGTTGGTGCTGGTGGTGGGTGTTAAGTACACAGACAAGTCCCAAATCATTTTATAATGACAGGGCTTTTCAGTTAATTGCACCCTTTTGAAGGACACTTGCACTACTTGTGGCTAGACTTTAATCATGTAAAATCTGCTCTAGCATTGTGCTGCAAGTACTACACATTAGGCACATAAAATGCTAAATACATCAAAATAATTATGCATGCATCTTTTGTAAAGTGCAGCAACTGTTGAAAATGCAGCCAGACGTTTAATAATCATGTGCAATCTGCTGCAGATCATGCAGAAGAATATCTGAAAATTCTGGGCAGTGTCTTTATGTTTCAGACCAGACCTGATCTCTGTCACAGGTTGCAGTGCTCATTCAGAAGACTTCCACCGACGTCCAGTGATGTACAGTAGTGCCCTACAATGAACAAATGGACTCCTCAGCGCATTGTACTGTGTAGATTAGATATGATATTAACCCATTCTAACAACATAACTTAGAACTGCCTAGTTAGGTGTGTGCATCATCTCTTGTTGATGTGTAATGCCTCAGAACTTAGAATGTTTTTCACAGGATGCTCAAGACACTCTGCCGTCTCAAACCTCCCAGTGTTTCAACCCAGTTTTTGGTTTCCACTGAAGAAAGTGGTTGTCCTGGACTGGTACTCTCATCCGTTTGAGGCTTTTATAAATTGAAGCTATAAGGCTTTTCAAAAACACTGGATGCAGTACTTGAGTCATTTTGGTTTTGCACGACTGTATTATTGTAAATACGCCAGGATGTCTGCACCTCATTTTCAAACATCCTGACATATATTTTACTGTTTATGTTATTTCTGAGAGAAAATGAGGTGTGTACCAAAATGTCATTATGCGCTCATTTTTGGAGTGCAAGTCATGACAATTGCATCCAGCAGTTACACCACCTTTAGGTGGTCTGTCTGGGTGGATTTCAGGCAGCTGCATAATTTGTTAAATACAGGTGTCCCCAGTCCCTGCACCACATTTTTAACAATTTTATTATTTTTCATCATTTTCACAGTTCCCAAGTAATCCTTCCAGTGTCTTACAGTTCCCAAACTATTCTGGGAACCATGGCCTAAACTGCAATTTGCACTATACTCACAGTGACTGTGGTGGAGTCATGGTTTGGGTCTTAACAACCTAACAGTTGCAGTTTCTGGTACTGATTATTTGAAAATGTGTTGATGTGCTTCTGCCACTTTTAGCACTATAGGCTGTAATTTTGGCTTACAGTGACTGTGGTCGACACTGTAAAACATAAGATCAGCTCATGACTGTGGTTGACATTACTATCATCTCTGAATGAGACTGATTTAAACTTTGGTGCCTTTAGTGCTTCTATCACTTTTTAGTACTGTTGGTTGTAAATTTTGGCTCACAATGGCTACAACCGAACAGTTTGAAAAATATAGTTGGCTCACAATGACTGTGGTCAATATTACTATCCTCTCATATGAATGGAGGTTAATTTTGTTTGGCTTCAGACATGAGACATGAGTAGGCAGAGTTTAAAACATAAGTTGGATGCTGGCCCAGTAGCGCTGAGGGTTGAGGCGCTGAACACCATACTCAGCACGCCGTGACCCATGTTTGGGATCAAGCATGTGCCACCAGGGTCAGCAGGAAAGGGAGAGGATCGAGTGTCCAATGACAGCTGTTTCTCTTGGGGAAGGGTGGGCATGTCATCCCGCTCTTTGCCCATTGGAAGCTGGGGGTAGCAGCAGAGCCAAGGAGACTTGTGGCGTGGTATCATGGCGCAGCGTACACCTCAATGCATGTGAGTTCACGACCACGGGAGGGGCCGTAAAAGCGGAAAACATTGTCTGCCGGCTCCATGGAAGCACATCCACTGCTCCCATGCTGTGGTCTTACAGAGCTCCTAGGCCCGCCCAGAAATTGTGTTTGGGGAGGATGGCCCTTCTGCCCCACCATGGGGATAATCCATGGGGATACAGGGCCTGAGAGGCACCAGGGAGGCAGTAGTGGCTGGCGGGGAGTCGGAGGAGGAGAGAGAAATGCTGGCAGGGTGAAGGAGAATAAACACATAATAAAAAACATAAGCTGAAAAGAAAACTGGGCTCACAGGTTTTAAAAATGTCCCAAAAGAGGACACTTGTTGCATAAAGCAGATATGCATTCAGGTCACTACATTGTTTGGGCCTCAGATAACAGTTTAGCAACTTTGATCTGTGCAAGGTGATTTGAGCCTATAAAAAGTCTAAGAACCTCTTTGAAAAATATCCACAGAGACAGATCCTACCAAGGACCAGTCTAAAGCAGAGCCCTTAAAGAAGTAAAGTAAGAAACATAACTCCTCAGGAGATGTACACTGTGTCAGAAAATGTGCTGAGGAATGAACATCCCACACTAGCCTTACAAATACTAAAAAAAAAAAAAATATATATATATATGGCATTTGAGTCCAACCAGCTAATGATGCTTAAATGTAAATGGAAGATTTCAAACAAACAATTCTTCAAAACTATGAATGACCAGATATCGGAGGTGCCCATAAACTCAACGACTTACTGAGGAGGAGGTTTATTAGGACAGTGGATGATTGCTTCTCTTATTCTTGCTTCTTAAGAGGTGAGGCTAAAATGATAAAAAATTTACACTATTCAAACAGAAACAGAAATTGGGGAAACAGACTTTAAGAATGCTGAGACTGATTTAAAAAGTATCCCCATTCATGAGATGTTATAAAAGAATGGATAACAGAGGGCTTGACTCTCAAACAGAGTTAGATCGGTGCAAGCTGTGGCAAACAGCAGCTTGCACTAAAGCCTGCATGCCGGGACCCTGCACCAGATTCTGGTACAGGAGGGGTCCCGGTGCTTGTCTCACACTTGCAGCAACCTCTCCCATGTGACAAACTCATGGCGCATGGGAGCAGTTTGTCGCAGCTACCCCATCCCGGTCTAGGGTCAAATAAATAAAACCCTTCCCTGGTGATCTAGTTGTCTCCTTCCCCAATCCTCAATATAGTCCATTAACATAATATTAAACAAACCCTCTTCCTGGTGCTCTAGTGGTCCTCCCACTGATAACGGGCTACATCAGGGATTGGGGAGGGGCGATAGATCACCATGGTTAGGTACTATGTAACAGGGATTGGGGCTTGGGAAGGGAGACTATAACACATTTCCACAGGGTGCTACACTCTCCCAGAGGGATATGTCTATACCCTTAGACCAGTCCTGGCTGGTCTAAGGGTACTTAGAAATGTTCCTCTGGGTGAGTTTTGTGGAATCTCACATTCAGGGATATGGCAGCCTGTGTCTACTGCAAGCCCCCTAGCACCGTGCCACAGCCCATTTTGTGGTGCTAGGCTAGCGCAACTCCCCTTTAGTGAAGGCAGCCTGCGTTGATGCAGGCTGCTTTTGTGAATAGCTTAGG
Organism: Neoceratodus forsteri; assembly: GCA_016271365.2. Lineage (NCBI taxonomy): Eukaryota > Metazoa > Chordata > Ceratodontiformes > Ceratodontidae > Neoceratodus > Neoceratodus forsteri. The sequence continues at coordinate 277,231,679 of CM057451.1, forward strand.
GCTCATTGTTTGACGCAAGGTGCCACTTGCACCATTTATGTTTGCCACATGCACCTTGAGTCAGTCTTTGGGCTTTGAGAATCGAGGCTAGACTCTTGCAATTGCCAGCATCTGCTACAGCAATAGACAAGAAAATTGGGGAAACATATGGTAACCAGATACAGTTCAGAATAACTATGCACTAGTGTAAAATCCTATTCATCTTCAACCCCTTATGACAAAGGCAGCCTTCCTTAGTTGAATGTCATATTACCAAGAAGCACTCTGGAAAGCTGTGATACCTTTTGCAACAGCTTGTCTACTGATGGAGGACAAAGGTACTGCACTACGTAAAAGTCACCTGGCCATAACCAAGAACCATTTACAGATGGTTTTGGACATAACACATACAGCTACAAGTTGTAAATGCAGTATCCAGTATGAGATACTGTATGCTTGGCTAAGGACAGCAGAGCTCTGTGGACATGTAATACAAAGTTACAGACGTCCCTTCAAGGATAGATCTCTTTGGAGAGCATATAGAGAGTTATATAAACAAAGCTGCTAAAAATAAAGCAACTTTTAAAAATTAGGTTGAGAAAGAGACATCCATAGGGCAGTACAGACCCATGGAAGGAAAGGAAGGCATGGGGTACTATAACAGGTTGTGCTAACACCAGAGTTATCATGCTGTCAGAGATTCCTATAGAAGGAGGATAGAAGACAGACTACTGCTCCAGCTTCCCCAACACAAGCAAGCCTAAACTCCGGTAAAGGTTGCCAAGCTTCTAACCCCTATTTTCTCCACCAATGGAAGCCTGTAACAACAGCAACAATTGGTGCTGGTGATTGTGAGAGAAGGCCTCCACCTGTCTTTTGTTGCCATTTAAAACAAACTTGGTCAGAGCTAATACAGCAGCTCAGAGCTGCGGAATGCGGCAAGAGCTAGGAGTATATTGTCACGAGTCAAAGACAACTTCAGCCAATCAGCTTTCAGGATTTCTCCTCTCCATTTTATAATATTGCACAATTATTTCACCAAGTGTTTCAAAATGTATGGTTCTCTCTGGTAACCAAAATAATTGTTTGGACATCATAGTCTGTTCCTATGGTAAGCACTATGATGTCATAAACAAAGGTATTGTGAGGTTAACAGGGAAGAAGCAATTCTTTACATAGACTATGAAGATGTGCAGTAAGCCTTGAAAAGGGGCAATAAATGAAAAAGTATTCTCTAGTAAATTAATCACTGAAAACATCTTATTTATGAAACTACATACTGAACTGCAGACTTGCTCTTTAACATTAGGGCAACTACATTATATTACTGTGTGCAGACAGATTCGAGGTTGGAACAGTACAGTGCTAAGTGCTGCACTGTACAGGAACACTTCTGTGTCAGAAACATCATTTGTGTACCAATAATCGTATCCCACCTACTAAGCATTAAAACTGGGGCACGTGACATCACTCTATTGTTCCTCTAGAACTGCCAAATTTTGATTGTTTGAAATAGCCATTCTTTCCATGAATATCACTTCAGATGGTAAAAGGGTTTTATGAAAACAAGATGTTCTTTTAAATTTAACTATGTAATTTGAAGCATGACAAGAAACATTGATGACAGCAATGACACTCAGAATCAACCTGACGTGGAGAAAAGTAAGTGTAAGCCAAAATTTAAATCTCTTGGAGCACAGTCTTTACTTAATAGAACCCATGGTAAATTAAATTGAGAACAGCATAAAGAAAATATGCTTACAAATACAATTAGAGAAGTACCAGGAGAGTCCGACTTACTACTACAAATAAGATTAAATTTGTGTTTGTGATCTACTTACCTGATTCCACAAGTTGCTTCAGCAACTCCTGTAACTTTTTTACTTTAGTTTTATCCTTATACTGTGGATATCCATGTTATTCTGTTATGTAATGTTAACTTGAAATACTGTCTGCTGAACTCATCTGCAAAATTAGGATGTTCTGTTCTCGTATGAAGTGACACAGCCACTCCCAGCGAGTGCATGGTAGTCCTATTGTTTCTCCACCTTCCATGACAAAGCCATAGACTGACTGATGGAAACAATTTATGGATGTGTACATTTTGGGGAAGGATGGAGGCAACAATTTTGGGAGCACATCAGATCCAAGTATCAGGGGAAGTTTTATGGTACATATTTTAGAAGGGTGGTGACGCAGACAGCTTGCAGATGTTCAGGGAGGTGAAGGGTAGTGCTTATACTTTGCTGTTGGATGCCTATTCCAGCACTTTCACAAAAATCATGCACGGCAGTTTTAATCAGAGCCGCCATCTTGGGCACAGCAGTCATCACTTCTGCAGTTTTGGAAGAGAAAATAGAGCACTGCCAAGGGGTGTGTTCATGTGGCCTGCTGAGGGTAAGGGCTACATAAACAGCTCCAGTGGACATTCACCAGAGCACCGTGGAAGCACACTGGACAGTGGCCCAATCAAGTTCTTCCACAGTGCTGTACTAAACCTCCCAGATGAATCATAACGCACGTGAGCTCTGCCCACGCACGTAAAAAAGAAATAAATACAAAAATACAAAGCAAATTCCAAAGAAGAGCTGCAACAATTAAAACCAGAAGTTCAGAAGCTGCAGTCTCTAAATACTGTATGGAAAACAGTGGAAATGGGAAACAGATTTTTCTCAAGATATTTTCTAACATGAAAACATTAGAGAGTACTGGACATAAGAAAATAGCCAGCAGAAAAGACCTTGCAGTCTATCTAGTCTGCTCGAGTTTGCTGACCACTTTGTATCTACAGAGTGATCCACCCCACGCTGTCCACTTCTCCCTCCACTGCAGCATCTCCCCCCACATTTTCCCTCTCCATGCAGTCTTCCCTTTATCCTGTCCCATCCCCTTTGAAGTTATCTACAGTCTTCAGGAGACCATTTCCTCTGGCAGCTCATTATGCTTTTCTACCAGCCTTTCAATGGAAAAGTGCCTTCTCGTTTTCCTTTGAAGCCCCCTCACCCACCAGTTTGAGGAAGTGCTCCTAGTGGTCCTGTTCCACCTAAGGTTGAATAGCCCATCAGAGTTCACTTTGTTAAAGTATCTTTCATAGTGCTCAGGACAAAACAGTATGGGTTCCTTACCTGCTCAGGTGTCAGTGGGAGCCAAAGGAGAATTTTAAAATTGCTACATTTAATGATGGAAGGATTGTAATTCAGCTCTGTGGAGCTGAAAGCCACAATTCCTTCCATTTCATTATACAGAGGGTGCCCACACTGCACCTACTCTGATGTTTTACATGAAGAACATGGGGCGCTCCATAGATTACTATAGAAGATGATTTATATGTCCAGTTTTTATTAGTCCAGGGTACTGATTCGGATAAACAGCACACCATTCAACTAACAAGACTCTTGTTAGTTGAGCGGTAGCTTTGATGTATCCAAATCGGAACTCTGAAATATTAAAAAGAACATAAATGTCCGTCCCTATGGCAGTCTATGGAGCACACCCCACACTTTGCATATAAAAAATCACAAGCCATGCTAGCATGGGAGTGGCACTGCACACCAGGAAGTGGAAAGGATTCATGGCTCAGCTCTACAGAGCTGAATTACGATCCCTTCAATCATTAAATGTAGTAATTTTAAATGTTCCTTGGCTCCCACTGCCAAGGGAGCAGGTAAGGAACCTATACTGTTTCTGGGAAATTTCTGAAGACACCATGAAAGGTGCTCTTAAAACCCTTAAGGTATTTAAAAGTTAATGGTTTCAGTCTTGTCCTCTCCCCTTCTATCCTCCAGGGAGTACATGTTGAGGTCTGTAATTCTCTCTTGCAGGGCTACTCTGTTGTCCCTGGATCATCTTGGTTGCCTTACTCTGCACTATCTTCAGTATATTGATATCTTTCTTCAGGTTTGGGCTCCAGTATTGCACACTGTATTCCAGATGTGGCCTAATCAGTGACCTGTACTGTGGCAGGATTATTCCACCTTCTACTGGTTATACCCCTGGCTATACATCGTAGCATCCTATTCTTCCTGGCCACAGCTCTCTTGCAGTGTGCCGAGTGCTTCATGTCAGTTGTGATAATTACACCCAGGTCTTTCTCCTCCGCTGACTTGGTGACCTGCACACACCCCAGCCTATATGTGGTCTTTGGGTTATTTGCCCCTAAGTACATCACCTTACACTTTTGGCACTGAATCACAGTTTTGGAGTCCTCACTTGAGGAAAGAGAGAGATATACTGGAGACAGGGCAACTTATAGTAACCAAATGATACATAAGCAGCAGAGCAGATCCTATAAGATCAGCTCAGGGCACTGGAACATTTACTTGCTAGAGATCAGATGGGGAGGGACATGATAGAGACTTTCAAATTCCTTAAATGAATAAACAAGGTAAACTGGGAGGTAGTGTGTGTGTGTGTTGGATTCAGGAGGAATGCAAGGAAGTTTTACCTTATGGAGACAGTGGTTGCGCCATGGAATAACATACCAGCAGAGGTTGTAGCTGCAAAAATCATTAATGGGTTCAAGCACAACTGGGATAGTGCAAGGGCTTATAGTTACTCGGGGTGGTAAGCAAAGGAGTTAAGTGGTGCATTATGTGAGGGAAAGCATAAAAGTGATGGAGATACAGGAATATGGGGAGGCAGAGGTACTGAGGGTCGCCCTGGAGGGGAAAACACTTGTTTGCATTGGTGTGATCTACAGGACTCCAGCACAGGGCTGGAGTTAAACAAGATGCTGATGGAAGCCATTGACAAGTTGGCAGAAAAGGGGAGGTGCTGCTGGTGGTGGATTTTAGTCTGCCAGATGTGGATTGGTGCCTCCCAGCTGCAGCTTCAGCTAGAAGCAGGGACATTCTGGAATCCCCGCAGTGGACATTCCTCAGACTACTAATCAGCGAACCCACTCATAATGGTCCAGTCCTGGACCTGATACTCACTTACAGGGACAGTGTTGCAGATGTCAAGTTAGGAGACCACCAAGGGACCAATGATCACCATACAGTGTGGTTCAGTATAAGGATGGCTGTGGAATCAAACCACACAAGGTGAGGATCCTGGACTTCAGGAGGACAGATTTTGTAAAGATGGGTGAATGCCTGAGGATGAGCTGTCCAGGGAGATGACCTGGGTGGGGTGAAGCTAAAGGGGCATAGTGAAGGCAACAAACCTCTGTGTCAAGCAAGTGAGCAAAAGCAAGAGGAAAAGAGACCACTATAGTGATTGAGAAAGAAAGACTAAAAGTGCAGCATTCAGAAGGAAAAGGAGATGCAGAGAAAGGAGGATAGAGAGGTATATCAGGTTAAACAGAGGGAAGCAGGAAAGCAATATTGAGAGCAAAGGTACAAACTAATGAGAGAATAGTCCAGATGGTCATGAAACAGGATAAGACATTTTTAGGTGTGTAACTGGAAAGAGGAAGACCAGGGCAGAGATTGTAAGGTTAAAAAGGAAAGGGGAACTGTGCAGGGAGGGGCAGGAAAAGGCAGACATAGAAACATAGAAACATAGAATTTGATGGCAGATATGACCGCTGGCCCACCCAGTCTGCCCATTTCTACCTGATGGATAAGCTGCAGATCCTAGTTAACCAGCAGCCTACTTTCTTCCTACCCCCACCACCTAGAATTGCCTTATGACTGTCCCATGCATGCTTGAATTCCACCACTGTTTTTGACTCCACAACCTCCTCTGGAAGGCTGCTCCATGCATCCACAACCCTCTGTGAAAAAAATACTTCCTTAAATTACCTCTGAGCCGCCTCTCTATCTTCAAATTGTGCCCCTTGTTCTTGCACACCTCTTTTTTGAAAGATGCTACCCTCTTGACTTTGTTGATTCCCTGAGGTACTTAAAGCTTCTATCATGTCCCCCCTCCCTTCTTTCCTCGAGGCTATACATATTAAGCTCCTTAAGTCTCACTTCATATGTCTTCCGTGCAGACCCTGCACCATTTTAATTGCCCTCCTCTGACAGCTTCCATCCTGTCTATGTCTTTATGGAGATTGGGTCTCCAGAACTGCATGCAGTACTCCAGATGTGGTCTCACCAGCTGTCTGTACAGAGGGATAATAACTTCTTGAACATCTTGAACAAATACTTTTGTTCAGTGTTCATGGAGAAAGGAGAAAGGGAGGGCCACAAAAAGTAACAGGAGTTTTGGAGGGAGGAGGAAGTGGACATTAGTCCTTTTCAAAGGAGAGAGAGTCCTGAAGGGACTCACTAATCTGAAAGTGGACAAAGCACTGGGGCCAGATGGGGTGCACCCAAGGGTATTGAGGGAGCTCTGGGAGATATTGGATGATCTGACAGTCCTGTTTAACAGCTTACTGGAAACAGGACTGGTTTTAAAGGACTGAGGGGGAGATGTAGTCCCACTTCACAGAAGTGGTATTAGGGAAGAGGCTGGCAATTATAGGCCAGTCAGCATGACATGAGTGGTAGGAAAGTTATATAGAATCACTGCTGAAGGAAAACATTGTGGAATATCTTGAATCCAGTGGGTTGTAAGACCCAAGGCACGATGTATTTACTGGGGGACATCACATGAATCTGATAGACTCTTTGACTGGGTGACCAAGGAATTACATTGGGGTAAAGTGGTGGACATGGCCTGCCTAAACTTCAGTAAGGCTTTCAACACTGTTCTACATATGAGACTAGTAAGCAAGCTGGTAGCTTAGGATTGGGTCCAAATGTGGTAAACTGGTAACTAATTGGTTGGAGAACAGGCAACAGAGGGGTGGTGATAAACAGAGTTCACTCCGAGGAAGGGAGGGTGACCAGCGGGTGGGGTGCCTCAGGGATCAATGCTGGGACAGGTTCTCTTTAATGTCTCTATAAGAGACATTGCAGAGGAGCTAGATGGGAAGGTCTGCCTCTTAGCGGATGACACCAAAATCTGCAGTAGTGTGGACACTGAGGGAGGGGCGGAAAGGATGAGCAGAGACCTGGGAAAACTAGAGGAGTGGTCAAGGATATGGCAGTTGGGTTTCAATGTGAAAATAATTCACTTATGCACAGAAACCCAGGGCAGAATACAAAATGGGCAGAGTGGTATTGATGACCACCACCAGGAAACAGACCTGGGAGTAATCATATCTGACAACCTAAAGATGGCCAAGCAGGCAACAAGGCTGTTAGAAAGGCTAGTGGGATGCTGGGGTGTATAGGGAGGGTATGACCAGCAGAAAGAGGGAGGTGGTGTTGCTCTATATAGGTCACTGGTAAGACCCAACCTAGAATACTGTGTCCAGTTCTGGAAACCACATCTCCTGAAGGACATAGGCACAGTGGAGGCAGTCCAGAGGAGGGCAACTAATGTAGTACAGGATCTGCATCAAAAGACCTATAAGGAAAGATAAAGGACCTCAATATGTACACCCTGGAAGCAAGTAGGTGGGCTATGATAGAGACCATCAAATGCCTCATGGGGGTAAATAAGGTACAGGAGGGAAGTATTTTTCAGAAAAAGGTGCTCAAGAACAAGGGACATGCTATGAAGCTGGAGGAGGGTAGATTCAGGAGAGATGTGAGAAAGAACTTCTTCACAGAGTGGCGGATTCCTGAACAGCCTTCCTGGATGGTGATGGTGGTGAAAAGAGTGGTGAGGTTCAAAATTCATGGGATAGGTATAAGAGAATCATAGTGGAAAGGAAGGGGGAGGGAGGAGTAAGACCCAGAGATCCAATAGGTTCTCGGTGATACTGTAGGTAGGAAAATGGTCAGACTGGATGGGCCAAGCAGTCCTTATCTGCTGTCATATTCAATGTTCCTATGTCTTTGTTTCTGTATGCTCTCTCTCAGTGCACACTAATCATACTGAGCTTGTTGGTGATGACAGTGTAAAGTTGTTGTAGATGTCATCAGGAGGAGACGTTGCGCTGCTACCACTGGGAGTGGTGTGCCAGACTATAGCGCCAGTACAAGCGGAAGAAGTCAGGGGAGGCTTGCCACCAGGAGATGTAGGAGTGGGAATAGTAGTAGATGTCACTTGTTGAACATGCAAATAATCAAATGAATAGTTAGCAGGAATCCTTGGTAAGTTTAGGGCAAGAAAGGCTAAGGATTTGAGATTCTCAAGATCTAGCCTTGACAATAAGTCAGCAGAAGAGGAAGAGGAGGAGTATAACTAGAGGTTGTTTATACACATTCTTGCTTGTTTCTTTGTTTTGTTGCTCCACTGTAAGTGTACATAACCTTCTCCATTTGATATAGTGTATGCGTCCATGGGGAATAAAATATCTTTATATCTGGGATCCTGTAGTGTTGCAATACCATATTGCAAGTCCAGTCTAATGATGCCAAATCTGTCTGCAAGTTGCATCAGAAACATCTCTGCCACTTCTCTAACATGTATTGCATCCTGCTGTTGATACTACTGTGATGACTTAGATAAACTAGTGGTATCACCAGTACCACCTCCTATAGTGCTAGATACATTTCCTACTGTCTCATCTGTGCAGTATGCAGACAGGGAGAACGTATGAACCCACACACCACAGTGATGTATGACAAGGAAAACATGATTCATGATGAAGGGAGGAGGAGGAGAGGAAAAGAGAATGTGTTGTTTTCTAAACCAGTTGACTTCCTTGTTCTTTATTTGAATGAAATTATTCTTGGCTAATATTTTTTCATAAATTTGGCTTTTTATCCGCTGAGAAAATGTCATTCATGATGGAAGGATGAGAAGGACAATGAAGATGAGATGGATGTGTTGTTTTCGAAACCAGAGCATATCTATATAAACATATATAGAGAAACATAGACAATGATAATAGAAAAGATCAATGGTCCATCCAGTCTGTTCTGAGTTCACTGTCTAACCCCTGGAACTACTGTTGATCCAGGGTCCTAGCCCTCCACCTTCTACCCCCATTTTCTTTCCTGATTATGTCACCCAAGTGACCACTGTACCCTTCACTGTGTCCCAACTGTTCTTGAAATCATTAACGTTTTAGCACTCACCACTTCAGCTGGTAGACTGTTCCATGGCTCCACCACCCTTTCTGTAAAATAACTCCTCATGTTCCTCCTTAACCTGCCTCCTGTCAGTTTCCCACTCATGCCCTCATGACCTCAAACTTGCATTCAAGCTAAATAGTTCCTCACAGTTCACCTTAGTTTATTATTTTTAGGAACTTGAAGGTATCTGTCATATCTCCCCTCTCTTCTGGTCTCCAGTGAGCACATGTTCAGTGCAAGGCAGAGAGCGACTGCATTTTCTTTTCTTTGGACTGCCTGCTACATCTTGCCCTGGCTCCAGTTATTTTTTTACTCTACATCTTAGCCAGAGAACTGTGCTCCTAGTCTGACCTGATGGCAGCAGTTGGCTCTAGTGACTGAGACTTCAGGTGGTGATGTGGGAAGGAAGAGGGGCGCTACAGTTTAAAAGGAAGCCGCTGCACTTCAGCATTCAGAGTGCTGCATTTTCTTTCTTTGACTGCCTGCTACTGTACATCCTGCCCTGGCTCCAGTTATTTCCCTAAACTCTACATCTTAGCCACAGAACTGTGCTCCCGGTCTAACCTGGTGGCAGCGGTCGGCCCGTAACTGAGACTTCAGGTGGTGATGTGGGAAGGAGGAGGAGCGCTATAGTTTAAAAGGAAGCCATGTACCTTCAACATTCAGAGCGACTGCATTTCTTTTCTTTGGACTCATGCTACATCTCTGCCCTGGCTCCAGTTATTTCTCAAACTCTACATCTTAGCCACAGAACTGTGCTCCTGGTCTGACCTGGTGGCAGTTGGCTCCAGTAATGGAGACTTCAGGTGGTGATGTGGGAAGGAGGAGGGCACTACAGTTTAATAGTACATCCTCTGCCATGGCTGTCTGCATGAGTGGCTCTCACAGGAGTGGCAAGAGTCACCAGTGAGAGTCTACAGTGGGAGGTTGCAGGGAGGCTGTTTTAAAATAGTTTGTTTTAGATTTAATTTTAATTTAGCTTTAAAGTATTGTAACCTCATTGTGTTAGATATGGCTCCTTGTAGCATTAATATATATTGGTTTTGGTTGTGTGGGGGGACTTAATACTATTAGGGTTGAATATTATAGTACTGTTAGTATGCAAAAGTTTGAAAGCTTTCCCAAGTTGCAAATGGTCCTTGTTAATTGGCCCACCAAATGAGGAATATCTCCCTCCCATAGTGCTACCAAAGAGATTTAATAGGGCAGGTGGAATGATGTCATTCTATGTTAACCTACACTGTTGCCTCAAAGTTGCCAGGGATAGAATAGTGTCCAGTGTTCCTCCCTTAGGCTAATTGGTAAAAAAAGATTTTTATAGTCATAGTTATAAACAAATTATAATGTTATACTGATGTTGTCTGGCTCTGTGCACTCCAACCCAGGACCATTGGTTGATCAACCACTTACCAAAAAGTTTTCCTCTGCCTTTCTTTGTGTGACACATTTAAATATACACAGTTTAGTGGCAAAGATACCATTGACTGAAAGTTTGTTGTTTGAACATAAGATTAATATTCTAGCCCTAACAGAAACATAGCTTTCAGATAAAATTCTAGACAGTGAAATTCAAATACAGGATTCATCACAATTAGAAAAGACAGAGCTGGAAAGAGGGGCGAGGGTTGTCTTTTTATATTTCTGACTAATTAGATGTAACTGAGTTATCTTTAATCTCTGATGACCCCAATTTTGAACCACTTTCTATCCTTGTTAAGCTTGGTCCTTGTAAACTGTAACCATATGTACAACATATGCTCTCCAGATAAATCCCATACTGGTGCACCCTGTTTTCAATAAGTTTTAAATTCACAGTTTAAAGGGGGGTTATTATTTTGGGTGATTTTAATTTGAATTGGATGTCAAGAAAATTTTTTTGGACCTAGGATGGCAGCAATTGATCTCTGATCCCACCCAGATTAACTACAAATCAGCATATGAGTCCTTAATTAATTGGATAATTACAACAATCCTCAGAATATTGTTAATTCTGGTGTCATTCGGATGGGATCAGCGATCGTTGTGTCATTTTCTGTGATTGGTCAGCCAAACTTCCTAAACCAGTTCATAAAACCATTAAATATCGATGATTAAAAACTTAGATGAATATTAATTCTCTTGTGAAATATCTTTAACTGATTGGTCATTCCTGGATAATATTCAGGATATAGACATAGCTTATGATTTATTTTGTAATAAATTTCTTTCAATCTGTGATAAGTTGCTTCCTATGAAGACAGCTACAGTACAAGTCACATTAAACTGTTCCTGCAATTGAGTTGTTTTACCATTTCTGACCGAGTTTCATAAGTGTTGCTGGATCCAGCACAAAGCCCTGCACAAACTGTTTCTTAAAAGTTAAAACTCAGTTTTGCATTGCATTGTGACTGGACTACATGTATTTCAACTGAGCTGCAAAAACATTTTACAAGTATTTCTCTTAGCTGGTTAAGCATTGAAAAACAATGCAATATGAGTTGCCAATGCAATTCCAACTATAAAAACAGTGCTAAACTAACTCATTGGTGAAACAGTTTAATGCGACTTGTACTGCAGAATTAGGAGTAATAACAAATCTGGATGACTCCCAGGCTATGCTCTCTGATTAGATCATGTAACAGGGCCTGGAAGTTATTCAGAAAGACTAAACAACCACAGCATCAATTAAAATATAAAGAGCTGTGAAACAAGTGTCAGACTGCAATTAGAGCTAGTAAATCTGAATTTTTAAAGAGAAACTAACTGAAGCTAAGGGTAACCCAAAAGCTACTTGGAATACTCTCAATACAATGTTGGGTAGGTCAAAGGGTATGGATACTTTTTCTGTTGAGGCTAATGGTTCACTTATTTCAGATCCCATTAAGATAATTGAGATATTTAACACCTATTTCTCTAACCTAGAGAGGTTCAGACCTGATGTCACAAATATTAATGGAGCTTTTATACCTCCTGTTGTGATCAAACTGCTAGGGTGAAAGCACTGTTCCCAGTTTTACTTGGTTATCTTTTGCCCAATGATGTTTATAAATACTTGCTTAAGACGAATCCTAAACCCAGTATAGGCTTTAATAGTTTAGATTATAGGATCCTGAAGAAAGTAGGATTTTAAATTGCTCCATTACTTACCAAACTTTTCAATTACTCATTGCGTAATGGTGTTTTTCTTAGCAGGTGGAAGAGTGCACTGGTAAAATCTATATTTAAATCAGGAAGTAAAACAAATTTGAATAATTATCGTCCAATCTCTTTGGTCCCTCCATCAAAGCTGCTGGAGACGGTGGTATCTGACCAGGTGACTGAGCATCTTGGAAGATATGGACTATGGTCCAAGTCCCAGCATGGTTTCCACCCTAAACACAACACTGAGACTGCCTTGATGAGGTTCACTGGCCAGGTCATCAGGGAATTAGATGAGGCAGACTTGTTGCCTCAGCCTTCGTGGACCACACCAAGCATTCGATTTGGTGGACCATGCTGAGCTATTGAAATTACTGCTGGTTGTTCATTTTTCTGATGATGTGGTTGCCTGGTTCAGAGACTACCTTTTGGTAGGAATCAAAGAACCTCAACAGAGGGTGTCATCTCCAATGAGGTAGCCTCACATGTGGAGTCCCTCAGGGCTCAGTTTTGGGTCCTTGCTTTTTTCTTTATTTGTTAATTCACTTTCTGATTTATTTAAACATACTCACGTTAACTTTTATTGCTGATGATGTGGTGCTTTTTGTTCAGGTAAAATCTTTCATCTTTACAAATAACACTTCATTCTGAATTCAGTCTTCTACACTCATGGTTTGAAACACATATTGAGGATTGTGTATGATCGCTCATACACAACAAGGGTATTTTATACTCATGAGGTTTCCATGGTAACTGGCGCTCTCGAGGTCTCATTACTATGGAAACCTCAAGAGTTGAAAAATACCTTGTGTATGAGTAAATCATAAACAGTCTTTATAGTGTATGGTCACTCATACAAGACTGTCCTTACTTGCTGGATATGGTAATTTTCATCTCCTCTGCCTGTTTCACCGCCGCAGCTAATCTCAGAGGATCGCTGGTCACCCGATCATGCATGCGCACCCACCTTTAAGTATTATGATGCACTAGTTAATGTAGCTAGTGTGCAGCACAACAGCTACTATGACATAGCTAGTGCAGCATAACAACGTTGTTGAAGGATGTTCCACCATACACTATAAACTAGTATTAAATTCAGTAAAAATCAAAACAATGGTTTTCTCAAGTATTAAGAAATCACCAGACTCTGAGTTCATTATCTATGATAATTTTGGTAATCAGATTGAGCATGTCACATTTTTTAAATATTTGGGCCTGATTTTGATTTCCATTTGTCCTCTGAGCACCATATTATTGAGTTAATTAGCAAATTACTACGGGAGACTGGGTTACTCTACAGAATCTGAAAAAATCTTAATAGAAGCGTTAGACATATGTTAAAACATAGTTTATTACTGTCAGTGTTGGACTATAGCTCAGTCATATATTCCTTCACTTCTGAAGAATTCTGGCTAAGTTAAAGACAACCTATAATAGTATTGTTCATTTGCTATAGATTATCCTAAATTTACTCATCATTGTTTGCTCTACAAAACATTTGTTTATCATTGATGGGCTGTTTTAATTTTTTTCTTTATTGTTCCTTCATAAAATTAATTTGGGCTTGTTTTCCCAGTAGTATTTGTACCCTGTTTTAAAAAAATGACCTTTCATTGCAATGTAACAAGAATGAAAAGCAGACCGTCATTTGTGGTTCCCCTATAACACACTAGGTTTGCTCAGAATTTAATAACTTTTCCCCTATTATTCAATATAACAAGCTTCCTAGTTTAAATGTTAGTTGTTCTAAAATGTTCAGTTTTAAGAAAATCTCAATGAGTCATATGCTTACAAAATCAGTGTAATTGTTATAATTGACTTGTATACGATTGTATGTACTGTATTTATTTGTCCTTTGTATTTTAAATAATATGTATGTTATGTATATGTTTGTCTTCGTTACACTGAACATCTGTGAAAATGGGCTTTTGCCCACAGATCATTCAGTATAAAATAAAAATGAATGAAATCAGGTGGCTAGGTGTCAATGGCCACAAAAATTTGTTTGGCTACCAGATTTTAAAAGTTAACAGCCAACTGGCTACCTATATATGAAGTAGTTTTTGAACCCTTAAAATGATGACCATTAAAAATATTGATTTAGCTAACACATTTTGAAATCAGGTGACCAAACTGACCACCAGCTCACAAACTGATTTGTCCCACTCTGATTCAGTGCCTTGAGATCCTCCTTGTAAGATCTGCCCTCTTGGCCCTCAGTACTTTTTGCTACCCTCTGCTGCACAGTCTCCAGCTTGTCCCTATCTTTTCTGAGGTGAGGTCTCCAGAACTGGGTGCAGAACTCCAGGAGTGGCCTCACTATATATTTATAAAGAAGTTGTATTACCTCCTTCATCCTGCTATCAGCACCCTCCATACTTACCCAGCATTCTACTTGCCTTCCCATAGGCCTTGTTGTACTGGCTCTATTGCTTGAGGGTGTTACTGATGATGACTCCTAGGTCACATTCCTCAGCCAGTAGTGCTAAGTCTCAACCCCCCATCCAGTACTTCTGTCCTGGGGTTCTTGTTCCCAGGCACATAACCTTGCACTTTTGGCATTTCAACTGTCAAACCTTAGACCACCCTCTAGCTTTAGTAAGTCACTCTGCATTTCTCTGATTCACTCATCGCTATCCACCCTTCAGCAGAGCTTTGTGTCATATGCTAAGAGACACAGCCTACCCAGATACCTTCTCCAGTGTTGTTGATGGACATATTGAAGAAGACTGTTTGTCAATTTCTGTATATATGTACATATGTGTGTGTGTGTGTGTGTATATATATATATATATATATATATATATATACAAAATCACACATGCCCCCACAATGCAAAGCATCATGGGCTGCATATGCAAATCACCACAGAATGTTATGTTGTCCAACTTTAAGCAGAATTGCATGGTGCCGAAAGGCTCTCACATTAGTTTGCAAGGTGCTAACAGAAGACATAGACACGTGTTTTGGCCCTACCAGGACTCATTAGTATGCCTCGTCTGTTTGACACCCCAGTGGAATGGACTAGCTTTATATATATATATATATATATATATATATATATATAACAACACACACACACACATATATATATATATGTATGTATATATATATATATATATATATATATATATATATATATATATATATATATATATAACTCTCACAAATAGGGGTTCTCAAAAGTCTTCCTTGAGCTTGCTTAAATGCTCACTGCCAGGCTGGTGTCCATGCGTTTAGCAGTTTAAATGTATTGCCAGAGAATGCCTGTATAGCCTCTGTGTACTGTCTCTTTAAGAGCTGCCTGGATTGCAGTCATAATTAATCTTAGAGGAAGCTCTGTTAGAAGATGTACTTGTTTGCTGATCATTTGTAAGAGTAGTAATAATATTGCAGTTTATTCTAACCTGCCTTCTTTGCAGCATGGACAGTTCTATTTGTTTCCACCATCTTGGTCCTGGACTGCAGAATGGGCCAATCAGTACATTTGGGACTCTAAAATGGAGCCTGCTACCAGGGCTTGGTGGGACTGAAACTTTGTAGGAATTGTAGTTTTTAGGCTTTGGTGCATAAAATAACCTGGAGGGGCCCTTGTTGTGATTGACAGACAGATCAGCCAACCAACCTTTGGATCTTGGGGAAAGTCCCACACTGCTTGCAGTTTCAGTTAGATCTGAGTTGGGAAGTGAAGAAGTAACAGCTCAAGATAGTTCAAGTAGCAATCCATAGTGGTTTGCACAGGAGAACTGTGGAAAGGCATGAGTTTGGCCTGCTTGCCTGCCTCCTGTTCCTGAGAGGGAACTTGTGTTTTTGTTTGGACTGAATCAATTTAGAGAGGAATTAAGCCACTGAATTGTGACCAGGCCTTAACCTGAAGAAGACTGAAGATTTGCTGAATGCGATTGGCCTGTCAGGAGTTT
Organism: Neoceratodus forsteri; assembly: GCA_016271365.2. Taxonomy (NCBI): domain Eukaryota; kingdom Metazoa; phylum Chordata; order Ceratodontiformes; family Ceratodontidae; genus Neoceratodus; species Neoceratodus forsteri. Next base: position 277,247,655 of record CM057451.1, read on the forward strand.
CAGCTATCTCTGAACTCCAGATTGTGCAGAGACTCTGTAATTGCGAGCCGGAGCCATTTGCTTGGTACAGTTGGAATTTCCTTACATGTGAATGTGCCGTGTGCTTATAGTGAGTGTGATTTGGTTTTCCACTGTGTGTCTGAACTGTGTTTTGTTTGCTGGAGGCTGTATCAAGCTCCACGGACTGAATCTGTATCCATTTCCATTTGCCTGGGCCCTGCTACACTGGCCCAGCTAGAATACCTGCTATAGAGAAAGTCATCAATGAGAGACCAGCCTGGGGTCAGCCCCTACTCAACGCCTTGAACAGGAACAATGCCTCGTGATTCATGTGGGCCTTGCTTCTTCAGGCACTCCATCTCGACAGTCTGCAGTCTCGATTTCATCCTGCCTGTGTCCAGTATTGGTATCGTGAGTAAACATTAGGGTAGCTCCTACTACAATAGCTAAATCTAAAAGTGTTGTCATCTGATTTTCTTGTTGTCTTTTCTTTCACGAACTGTGCCCTCTGGCTCTGGATTACAAATAGTGTGTGTTGTACATGTTGCTTTCATCCATCACAGGGCCCCAACCAGCTGCAACGTTCCAGGCTAGCCCACCATTTTCCTACCTGGGTACCCAGAGTGTGTGACTGTGTAGGGACTCTGAACTGCATGCATTACTGTCTGATTAATATAGCTTTTAGCAAATCAACCTGATTGTGCCCGTCCCTTGTTCAAGTCCCTTGAATAAATCAGATTTAACTTTGTTTGCATTTAACCTGACTGTGGTTCCAGTTTGTGCCAAAAGTATTGTACTGTTGCTATTTGCTGTGCTTAACTTTGTTTTACAGGGGGTCCCCAGGGTCAAGCTAGAGGAACCAGCCCTGGTGGTAGTTGCAAATAGTGTGGTAATTGCCTTGTGAATAAGGGTCATTGTGAAAGTAATTATTGTACATTGTTCAGGCCACTAGAAGGGAAGAGGGGGTTACAGTGTCCCAGAGGGCTGTGCCCAGGTTAGCCTGACCACTAACAACCCCTGACCTCTGGGTGGAGGTACCCGTTTAATTACCCAGGCCCTTAACCTGCTACTAGCCAAGCAGGCAAGGGTAGTAGCCCTTGGGATAGCCCACCTCGGGTTTATATATATATATATACTAAAATGTGACATGACTGTATTTGAGGGGGATGATGATGAGGAGGGGAGGAGGATGTGTTATTTTTGAAGCCAGAGTCCTTCTATAATTTATGTTTTACAGGAATACTCCTGGACCTTTTAGTTTTTTAAGAGGAGGCAGAGTGATGTGCATTCGCTAGCACTGGCAATTTGTAGAGAACTCTCCTTTTCAAAAAGTTCTTCAAATTGCCTGGACTGGTAGTATACAGGCACACCATTTTCAGTTAGCTGTAGCAGCTTGTTTACATGCCACAGAACATTGCCATCGCAAGACAGCAGAGCTAAGGATACACCATCATCTCTGTCTCCCTTTATGTTAAATAGGGAAATGGCAATCTAGCTCTGGTTTAACAAATAAACATATTTTTCTACTCTTGAGCATAGATGATTTTTCTAATCTTGAGTTTCAAGTATTAGCAATTGCACTTAACTCTGCCTCCTCTTAAAAAAAAAAGAAGCTAAACAGGACGGTTTGGTTGAGAATTCCTACAATGTGATTATTATTAGTAGTAGTAGTTATTAAATTTGGTTGTGTTCATATTGTAAAACAGTGTGACCATGATGGAGGAGGATGATGAAGAGTATATATTGTTTTCTGAAGCTAAAGTCCTTATATTACAATGATGCATGGGGGTGCATAATGAGACTTTAATGCACACCTGAGGTGTGGGATGCTACATTCGCTCTCTGGGTTTATCAAAGCATCCCACACCAAGGGTGTGCATTAAATTCAATTTGTACACCCCCACCATGCATTGTTTTATGTAATTGCTGGTGGATGTTTTTCTTCAACCATATTTATTGCAATACAGGCTGTTTTTCTTGGGTCTGCTTTTTTTAATATTAGAACATTTTACTCCATAGCAGAACATACTTGGCTGTTATCATGGGGTGTTTAAAATATTGTTAAAATAAGTTTTACAAGTTTGCTTAGAAGTATCTTTACTTCGTTGTTTAATTCTAGGTGGTCTTTGTCACGGCAATATGCAAATGGCATTCAGATTTCCTATCTGTATCTCATTTGGATATCATAATGACAAGAAGAGTTGAGCCTGAAAAAGCTGCTGAAAAAAATTAGGTACACAGACTTTGGAGCTGTGATTTTTGGGTGGGTGTGTTTTTGTTTTAATGATTTATTCTTGTGAGTCCTGTGAGCAGCGTATGTAGGTAGGAGCGGCGGTTGTCCAGGAAATGCTAGCAATTGACTACTTTTTCTGTTTGAGAGCAGCGAGACTGAGTAGGAGCGGGCGGTGATTCTAAATTGCCTGGTAGTGGTTCTGAAAGTTAGATTTTTTATTTCTTTTGAGCCGTATTTTCTAAATGTGGAATTTCTGGAGATTCCTTCTGTGATGGCTGCTTGTGTGAGAGCTGAGCGCTGTGAGTGAGTTAGCATAGTGCAGCTGAGGAGAAGTGGCACATGTTCCCATTATAATCATCATTCATTATTTTATTTGCAAAAGGCGCCTTCCAAAGCTCAGAGGCGCCTGAACAATCTTATATAATAAAACAGTCCAATAACATTACGGACAGATATAACATATCAGTACAGTTTCATAGACAACAGCTCAATCAGGTACCATTAAAAGCTAGAAGAAAAAGATGTGTTTTGAGGTCAGCTTTAAAACCCTCGATGGTCAGGCTATCACGCATCAGGCAAGGTAGAGAATTCCACATGGTAGGAGCCATAAAGGCAAAGACTGTGTGTCAGATGTTTTAGACATGCCCTGGGAATCTCTAGCAATCCCTCATTGGAGGATCGGAGTGCACGGAGGGGCAGTAAGGATGCAGAAGGTCTTGCAGGTAATGGGGTCACTGGCCATGTAAGGCTTTATAGGTCAGCAATACGACCTTGAAGGTTATCTGCCTCTGTACTGGCAGCCAGTGCAGTTCATGCAGCAGAGGTGTGATGTGGCTGGATCTAGAGGTTCCAGTTAACAACCTGGCCATTGCATTTGCACCAGCTGCAATTGGTGGATATCTACCTCTGGTAGCCCTAGGTAGAGTGCATTGCATTAGTCAAGCCAGGTGGTGACAAAGACATGGGCCAGTATGGAATATCTTTGTCTGGGACCAGGTGCTTCATCCTGGCGATATTTCTCAGATGATAAAGGCAGATTTCACTACTGCAGAGACCTGAGATTTCAAGGTCAAGCCTTCATCTAAGATCACACGAGGTTTTGAATCTGACTTGAAGCACATAGTGGGGTTCTTCCAAGTGTTATTCCAGTGGGTTGTCTCCCCATGTCCTAGCCGGTCCACAATCTAGGTCCACAACCAACGCTCCATTTTTCCCAAATTCAGCCTCAGTCAGCTAGCACTCATCCAGTTCTGTACCTCAGTTAGACAGTTGTTAAACACTGAGATAATATCAAACTCCTGCTGAGGCACAAAGGCAGGTACAGATGAGCATCATCTGCATAACAGTGAAAGCTTAAACTGTACCATCTTATAATGTCCCCTAATGGTAGCATGTACACTGCAAACAACATGGGTGACAACACTGAGCCCTGTGGCACCCACAAGGCAGATAGAGAGGCCAAGGAGTAAATCCCTGACACCACTCTCTGAGTTCTGCCTCGAGGAATGATCAAACCAACTGAGGACTGCCCCCAGTCCACAGAAAATTACAGGTGCTTGAGTAGCACACCATGGTCAACAGTGTCAAACACTGCCAGAGATCAAGGAGGACCAAGATGATATGAGCCTCCGATCCTTTGCCATCAGGAGATCATTTAGTACCCGAACTAGGGCTGTCTCAGTGCTATGTCTTTTCCTGAAACCCAACTGGAGAGGATCATAGATATTATGGATTGTTAAATGATCTTCCAGCTGCAGGGTGACCACTTTCTCAATAACTTTACCTACAAAAGGTAAGTTAGAGACTGGTCTGTAGTTTACTGGACAGTCTGGGTCCAGGGAGTGCTTTCTTAGGAGGGGCCTCACCACCGCCTCCTTTAAGGAATCCAGAAAAGTCCCTCTCCAATGAAACCCTTACTATTCCAGCAGAGACTGGGCGATCATCTCAACACACCCTACTAGAAGGTGAGTTGGGCCCGGTCCAAACTACAGCAAGTTGAATGCGAGTCTGGATGATTCTCACTATATCCATGATTACCAGCTGGCTGAATGTAGACCAGGTCATCTGGGTGTTAGTACCACATGGTTGATCACCTCAAGGTCCAATGGAAAGCACCGCTGATCTCATCCCTGATGGAGGCCACTTTATCAGCAAAAACTGTGCAAACTCATCACACTTAGCTTGTGACAATGCTCAACCTGACTGAAGACAGACTGGATTGCACAGTCCGTCCACAGTCTGGAAGAACTGAGCTGATCTGTTTTAGATGTAGCAATTTCCCTGGATAGGAACACTGCCTTCTTATGGGAAATTTCAGATTGGTAGACCTTGTAATAGTCTAACAATCTAAGCCTGTCCTCCTCCAGGTTAGTTTTCCACCAGTGTCTCTCCAACCTTCATCCTAACTTCTTCAACACCCTCAGTGCCCCATCATACCAGGAGGCACCAGGGTGAAGAGTTAAAGAACAAGCATCGCTCCGGAGCAATGACATTCAGGGCTTCTGATATCGCTTGTTATAGGCTGCAATGAGACTCCCTAGGTCATCGCTATCAGTCGGAATTCCTGAAAGGTCAACACCGCCATTAGGCTTTCTGAGGTAACGCCTAAGAAACAGTACTTTACCATTTCCAGTGGGGTAGGCCTAATCTGGGGTCATGAAACTGAATCTCTGGGCGTGATGGTCTGACCATCCGATAGGATCCCCTCTGTATCAGAGATTTTCATCTCTAGGAGGAACCCCAAATCCAAGGAGTGTCCCTCCCCCATGGGTTGCAGAGGTAACGACCTGTCAGGCCCAGTGACTCCATTGGAGGAGGTTTTGTCCAAATGGCTAGAGTTCATTGTCGACTCAGGTGTTGAAGTCCCCAAGAACTATCCTCTTGGGGACTCATGGTTATAATTGTGAATTAAAACCACATCTCCAATAAGAAAAACATCTGCCAGTCATTACATGTTTTTATTTCTATGTAATTATCACAGATTATTATTATTATTAAATGGGACTTTATTTATATGCAAAAATACAAGTTCAGTGGATTTGTGGTGCCATCTATAAAATACTCCCACATTCTGTTTATATTTTAGATACATGGAACAGGTTGTAGTGGTGAAGTACTTCTGGAGGAACTGGACAACAGTTACAAGATGATTTCATGTTTCCCGTCTGTGAAATGACATGCCAGCAGATGACAGAGGGCAGGGCAGACAGGGCAGCAGATATATGATATGACATATTAGAAGACAATACAATGTGCTGTAATATGATATGATGTAAGCAAAGATAATACATGCTGATTTAACATCATATGATGTATAATTAACAATAATACACAACACGGTGTAGTAATAATAAGTATATCTTGGGATATCATCATGCTTCTGTTGCATTATGAGGCACGAGGCCACAGGCCGTGCATCTCATGTACCAAAGAGGTGATAATATCCCATGATGTGCCACACCCTGGAGTCTATTATTGCTATTACAAATGGGATTAAAATTTGAATAAATAAAACAGTGTTAGCCACAGTGTACATTTAAAAAAATAGTTCTTTGAGGCTTGGGGTCAGCAGGTGGCGCTACTGTAGTAGAAGCTGATCCGCTTGTTCTGTTTCTTCCTTCCTCTGAATGAGACCAGGTATTACAAATGTTCTATGGGTTTGGTCCTCGTGGTCCCACCGCAAAGTTTTCACTGGTAACCTTGAAAGTTTGTACTTGAGACTCATCCTGTCCATCGTTACCTAAAGCCAATTTTTGTACAAAATGCACCTGGCCTATGCCTTTGAAGGTGGTCATCATGCACGCAGCAACTGGATCTCAAGAGAAAAAACAGCCAAATTTGTCAAGTGAAATCTCGATCAGCAGCAGTAGCTCTTTTTAGCACGCAGTTTCTCAGAGTGTGGGTGAAGTTGCAGTCTTTGAGTGCGGGTGTGTCAGTGGGGTTTAGGTAGGCCTCCAGTCACGTTTTAAAACAGCTTGGCCATGACAGAAAGGTGTTTTTAAAATGGTTTTGATTTTTAATTTGTGAGCTGGGCATGTTCTGAGTGGGGAAAAGTTGGCAGAGCAGTGGAGTGGTGTATAGTGTATGGTGGAACCCTGTTATGCATGGAATTACGTGCCTAGAAAATGATTGTTGTACTGAGGCAGTGACATGAATATGTTGTGCTGCAGTAGTGATGTCACTACTGCTGCACGGCAACTTGGAATGCCACTGCACAGCTGCTTCTCTATCTAATTGAGCTGGAAGCTGTTTTTTTTAAACTTGAACTACAGAAAAGGTGTAGCACATTGAATCAGTAATCTGACCCCGGTACCAATCCTCAAGTGCCTCAACTCCAACCCCCAGTTCACTGAAAGGAGGAGTTTCTGAAATGGGCATGGATACCCACACACTATAAAGGTAATGTGGGTATCCTTACACAGACAAGCCTGTGTCTTCGTCTGGAGTTTTCCGTGGCCACCAGTGACCTCCTCATGTTTTGCTCTGGAGGTTTCTGCTCACATAGAAACATCTCAGTGCAGACTCAGGCTTGTTATGTAAAGCTGCCCATACATTATCCTCTATGTTGTAAAAGTAAACAGGCTGTGTGTGTGTGTGTGTGTGTGTGTGTGTGTGTGTGTGTGAGACTCTGTCATTGGATTTAGTCCTGGCTGACAAAGTTCACAGGATATTTTGCACCCAGTTAATAATATAATTTAATAGAGTATTATTTCACTATTTGTTATTATTATTGTTATTTATATTCCTAGAAGGCATGAATTATGAAATTAAAGTTATGATTTGGTGCTGGCTGCTTGACTCAGTTCCCTCATGCTTTTTCAGAAGTTACTAGTGACAAAGGGTGAGGAGCGGACTTTGAAATGGGGCAGCAAATGCAAGATGATTTTAGGAGGGAACTAGACTTTACATTTCTGGATGGATCACTTCCATCCTGAGTACTATAGTGGAACTGGAAGCACTTGAAGTGGGAAGAGTGAGAGCTGCTGTGCTTGTGGATTGCTCAGGATGGTTTTAGAACCAGATACAATGGATGACCATCAGGAAAGGCTGCTTGCACTGAAATGGAGCAGTACTATTACCAGTACAATCCCCACCCTCTGCAACAAGCCCAATCCCATGCTCCTCCCACACCCACAATTGAAGTGTATATTAAAACTTCTCGATGAGTGACCAGCACAACCCACCTGTCTCCACGGCCAGCTGCTGTCTCCCTTCCACTTTTGTGATTGTAAAATGCATCCCCCACCCCAGCAGCAGCACCCAAGTCCCACCTCCTCCCCAGCACCCAAATTTCATAACATTAAAGTCCCTCCAGGCACTGAAAGTGACCAACACAACCCATACTCTCCCATGGCTGCCCCATTTCTTTTGAAGGAGGAAGTGGGCGTGGTATTTGTGTGCTGCTGCCAGGGTGGGGTGGAGGATGATGTTTTACAACCACAACATTGGAAGAGATTACATTCAACCATTCAACCAGTGTGGAAGTGTTTTTTTTATTAATGCTTTAATTGTGGGTGCTGGGGGGAAGAGGAAGAGAGCTTATTTCAGAGGGAGGCGGTTGTTTTAACATGATTGGGCTGGAGAGGAAGGTGGGTTTTTCCTTGTTGTGAGCATTTCCTAAAATCAATAGATTAAATAGTGCCACTATTTGTTATTCTTTTCAATTAACAAATAGTGCATTATTTGTGGTATACAGGAAATACTGGTCATTACTTGCAAACCCCTATAAAGCAGCAACTGTGGCAGCAAAGAGGAAATGTACAGTTGCAGCATTTCACGGATCACGTATTCTAGAAATTTCACACTATATCTAAAAGAGACTTTCTGGTGGCCCTACCATAGTACTGCAGGCAGGTGAGGAATTTCTCTGAAGATGTTACAGAAATTTCAGGAATTATCTGACCTTGTCAATTGCTGAAACTGTACCACTGACAGAAATCTGCAAAGCTGCTTATTCTTTGTCCACACAGTCGCATCCCATTATTGTCTGCATAATTAAACAGGATTGAATTCTAGGTTTGTGATATCAGTGCTTCAGAACCTATTTTCTAAGTAATCCTGAGGCTCTCTATCCCAGGTATTGCTTTGAGACTGTCCAGATTTGACTAGCTGGTTCTAATTCATGTTGTTAGAAGGAAAATGACTCACCATAGTAACATATTTTCTTATAATAAATAGAACTGCCAGTCAAAAGAAATTCACAATCGAGTCGCGCTCTGGTCAATGGTGTGACTGGCCAGGGTAGTTAGCCTTTCATAGAAAACACTCACTTATCAAAATCAGGCAGTCATTCATCAAGAGCTGTCCTGTGAAATAGATGCAAGGAGATGTTTTCTTTTCAGAAAGGTTTTTTGTATTTTTAACTTGCGGTATTTATTAAGTTGAACAGGATCCTGCTGTGTAAAATCCACCATTCAGACAAACTGACGACACTATCACTTTGCTCCTCAGAGCTTCCTCATGGGCGTGGTGTCAGTGGAGAAGCATTGGGGCAGTATGGATCAGTTCTTCTGTTTGGCCAATTTACCTGGCTGGATCCTGTTTAATTGTAAAAGATGCATGCAGGCAGGAATTGGGTGAGGCTGCTCTAGGAAACCAAAGGCTTCAGAGAAGTGATATAGAAGGTTAATGTAGAGGACAGAGAGGAAGGAACAAAAGAGAAGATGGGACAGATGGGGAAATAGAAGAGGGGACAAGGGACAATGTTGTTTGAAATAAATTAGATTGGTATTTGGGAGTATTGTTTGTTTGTTTGACTGTTGATAACTAGATAGGTCCGTGAGCATATAGATGCCTCTTCCAGGATTACCTGGGACAAACAACATACACAGTGCATCCAGTATTAACCTGTGGGAATTCTTTTACTTTATCCTTTTCAAGACATCTCCCTGACATAACAAACTCTGTTCGGAGCCAATATGGCTGTGGAGGGCTTTTAGGAGTGGCAAGAGTGGTGAACAGGTGTTTAAAGTAAGGCACATCCTGCAGATATACACTTTGGAAGAGAGATATAGATGTTTTTGTGGAAAACAGTACTGCCTAGCAAAGTGTCCTGCAAAAGACAGGGTGCCTGTATTGCAATGATAAACATTTGGGGACCACCCTTGCTTTAAGTAACATCTGTAAATAAAACCATATTGCAAAATCCCAATTACTACTTTGACATTATGCTTGTTGCTTCTAGTGTGAATGTTATTGGGGCTCCACAGCAGTTAGGTCTAGCATATGCCTAGCATCCTCTGCCCTGGACCTGGTTGTGAATAAAAGGTCCATTTTAGTCTGGTATACACTCCAATGCTAGGGTAGTACCATGAGTGTAGTTCTGCCAAAAGAAAATTGTATACCATGTAGTTGTCAGTAGTTATTTTAAGGGGTGCCAGCTATCCAAAGGTGGTGGGGGTTACATACATATGCATGATACTTGTGCATGCACAGTTTAAGTCTGTGCCACCATGTTGCACACAGCAGCTGTCACGTCCACACTTGAGGAAAGGGAAAAGTAGTACTACCAGGAAGTGGTTATGTTTATGCCCACAGGGGAAGGGCTGCATAAACAGAATCACTCTAAACTATGCTGGAGCACTGGGACAGAACATCAGACAGAGGTCCAGTTACATGTTTCCACAGTACTTTTACAAATCTGATGAGGCATAAAATCTGTGGAGCCTGGCCCACACAACCATAAAATCAGACTCAGGAGGAGACTATTAAACTAGAAATCTGGTCTTGATTTGCTAGTCATCACAGTCACTTTCTCATTCTTCTTAAGCAGTAATTTCTGGTAAATGTGCCTTAACCATATTGATCTCAGTGTTGGTAGACTACTTCTGGTTTTCCCTGATTATATTAGGAGAAGGTAGTAGGAGTATTGAAGTGGTTGCTACCAGTGGTGGCATGCTCTGAAAAAGTGGTCCCCAAACCATCTGCACATTTAGAAATGACCCCTTGAGTTAAAGGGGACAGAAATTGATTACTTAGGTGCAGTTGTTTGAAATGTCTCTATAGAAACATAGAAACATAGACTTTGACGGCAGATAAGGACCGCTGGCCCACCTAGTCTGCCCATTTCCTACCTACAGGATAGGCCGAGATCCTAGTTAACCAACAGCCTGTTTCTTCCTACCCCCACAAGAATTGCCTTATGTCTGTCCCATGCATTCTTGAATTCTCCCAGTTTTAGACCCCACAACCTCCTCAGGAAGGTTGTTCCATGCATCCACTACCCTTTCTGTGAAATAATACTTCTCACATTGTCCGGAACCTCCCCTCCTCTATCTTTAAATTGTGTCCCTTGTTCTTGCACATCTCTTTTCTGAAAGATGCTACCCTCTTGACTTTGTTGATTCCACTGAGGTACTTAAAAGTTTCTATCATGTCCCCACCTCCTTCTTTCTTCAAGGGTATACATATTAAGCTCCTTTAGTCTCTCCTCTACAGCTTCTCTTGCAGATCCTGCACCATCTTAGTTGCCTCCTCTGGACTACCTCTAACCTGTCTATGTCCTTGCAGAGATCAGGTCTCCAACTGGACACAGTACTCAGATGGGGTCTCACCAACTGTCTGTACACAGGGATAACAATTTCCTGTTTTCTGCTGGTGATGCCTCTCCCTATGCATTCCAGTATACCCCAGCCCTCCCTACTGCCTTCTTACATTGCTTGCTAACCTTAAGGTCATCTGATATGATTACCCCCAGGTCCCTTTCCTTTTGTTGTTGTTACTACCCCCATTAAGTAATCTTCCCAGGGTTCTTGTTTCCCAGGTGCATTTTTGCACTTCTTTTCATTGAATCCTAGGTGCCATATTTCTGACCATTTCTCCAACCTTGCCAAGTCCCTTCTCATCCTTTCCATGCCTCCTGTGTATCAACCCTGTTGCAGATCTTTGTGTCATCCGCAAAGAGGCATACTTTTCCTTCCAGTCCCTCTGCAATGTCACTTATAAAGACATTAAAAGGACTGGACCTAGTACTGAACCCTGCAGTACCCTACTAGTAACCCTGTTTCTTAAGAGTGAACTCCATTTACAATTACCTTCTGTGTCCTGTTGTCCAGTCAGTGTTTTACCCAGGCTACCACCATGGGACCCAATCCCAGGCTGGTTAATTTGACTACTGATCTTTGTGTGGGACTGTGTCAGATGCCTTGCTGAAGTCTAGGTAGGCCATGTCCACAGCCCTCTCTGGTCTACTACTTTGGTCACCCAGTCAAAGAAATCTATTAGATTCGTCTGACATGACCTTCCCACTGTGAACCCATGCTGCCTCGGGTCCTGTGCCCCACTGGCCTCTAGGTACTCAACTATTCTTTCCTTCAGAAGCGACTCCATCACTTTCCCTACCACAGAGGTCAAACTGACAGGTCAGTAGTTTCCTGCCTCTGTCTTGGTCCCACTTTTGTGAAGGAGAATCACATCTGCCTTCCTCCAGTCTTTGGGTACCACACCATCCTCCCATGATTTATTAAAAGAGTAGTCAGTGGTTTCACTAGTTCCCCCTTAATTCTTTTTGAATTCGGGTAATTCCATCAGGCCCCATTGCTTTGTCCACCTTCAGTTTTAGGAGTTCTTTCAGAACCTTTCTTCTGTGAAAGGGCTGGGATCGACTTCCCCATCAAGAGTGCTTCTGTTAATTGGATTAGGCACTTCCCCTCTTTTGTGAATACTGAGCAGAAATATTCATTCAGTATCCCTGCTTTTCACTGTCCCCTCTGCCCACCCACCATTCATTCTATTCAGCCTCACTATCCCTCTCTTTGTCTTTCTACACTCTCTGATGTACCCTATCAAGGTTTTATCCCCCTTCTTAACATAGTTGGCTATCTTTCCTCAGTTTGGACCTTGCTCTTCTGACTTCCCTCCCACTTCCTTCTGCCTTAACTGGTACAGCACTCTGTTCCACTCCTTCTGTGTTTCCTTATACTTCCTGAATGCTATCTTTTCTCCTGACTTTTCCAGCCACCTCTTTGAGAACCATAGTAGCTTTTTCTTTCATTTTGATTTGTTTATTTGCTTCACACAAAGGCTTGTTGCCTCTGTGATGGCAGTTTTGATGATTCTCCATTGTTGCTCCACCCTCCTTCTAGCCTGTTTGCTAGTGCTTTTCTGAGGCACTCTCCCATCTTGCCAAAGTTAGCCCTCCTGAAGTCCGGTACCTTCACTTTTGTATGACTTGACTCTGTAGCTGAGTTTAACGTGAACCCTCACTGTTTGATGGTCACTTGTTCCCAGGTGGCAACCCACTTTTAGATCTCAGATCCTCTCATTGCCCCATTTGAGAGTACGAGGTCTAAGATTAGTCCCTCACGAGTGGGTTCCAAAACTAGCTGTCTGAGGCCTGCCACCTGTAGTGCATTGAGAATGGCCCTAGTCTTGGATGTGGCTGCAACAAATGTGCTCCAGTTAACATCTGGCATATTCAGGTCTCCATCAACAGTATTTCCTTTCTCTGCCATCCTAAGAATGCCTTCTATCATATCCTTGTCCATTCCTCCCTGACATGAGGGTCTGTACACATCCCTGTGCGGATTGCAGTGCTCTTTCCAGTATCCAAGGTGACCCACAGTGCCTCCTCTCCTCCCTGTTTACTCTTTTGTTCAGTTGCTTTTATCCTTCCTTACATAGAGAGCTACACCTCCCTCTTCTCCCCTGCCTGTCTCTCCTTTAGGTTATGTACCCTGGTATGTTAACATCCCAGTCATAGTGCTCTGTGTACCATGTTTCTGTGACTGCTACAATAACCAGACATCCCTCTTCCATCAAGGCCACCAGCTCAGGGAGCTTGTTGCCCAGACTACAGGCATTGGTACTCTACCCTCCATTTACTGATGGCCTTACTCCTTTTGCCCCATCTCTGTCTTGCCTTTGTCACTTCCCATTTACCCCTGCCCTGCCTCTCGCCACCTCTATGTTGATTTTTTACCACTTACTACTGTGATTTTTTTGGGCTAGGATTTCTCTGCTCCTTTCCAGTGTCTCCCCATTGCTAGTTTAAATGCTTGCTGTTGAAGCATTTAAACTATCACCTAGGATCCTGGTTCCCTCCTGGACAGATGCAGCCCATCATGCCAGTATAGCTTGCATCACTCCAGGTGGACCCCCAGTCCCCAATGAAGCCAAATCCTGAGCTCTGCACCAGTTTTCAACCACTGATTGAATTCCATGGTGCGGAACACCCTAGCCTTTCTCTGCTATAGATAGGCAGCACCTCCAAGAAGGTTACCGTATGTGCTACTTGTCTGAGGCCCTCCCAATTCCACAAACTCTTCCTGTACTGCTCTAATCCCTTTCTTAGCCAGGTCAATTTGTCCCTAGGTGGACAATGACATCCAGCTCCCCTCCCTGTGCAGCTGCTCCAGCAATCCTGAGGGTTCACTCCCTGTCCCTCCAAGCCATGGCACGGGCAGGCACTTTACCTCCCTCTCCCCTTCCTCCCCAGTTCTACCTTCCAACAATGGAGTCCCCAGGAGTTGTTTCCTTCCACTGTGGGGTCCCATGCCACCTCCTGTGGGTCTCCTTGTAGAGGTTCCCAGCATTCTCCTTGGTCTACACTGCACGTGCCTCCATAGAGGAACCACACTTTGCCAGAATGGCATAGGAATTGTGGAGAGGTACAACTGAAGGGATGCACCTCTGTTCCACCACCCTCACCCTCCCTGAGCCCACTGTGGTCCAACCACCTCTTTCTTGGCAACCTCTGAGGCAACAGCAGAGGCACTGGTGGTCCCTGGATGGAAGAGGAGGTCCCACAAATCCTGGCCAACTCAGCCTGGAGATGAGCAACCTCCTCTCAGCCCAGAGAGGTGCCTGCAGATGGGACAACACCCATCCTCCAGAAAGTCTCCCAGAAGACTGCTGCTCCACAGCCACTGCACTGCACCACTCCCATCATGTCTTATTTCTGGCCCCTTAACTGTTGTTTGGAATCCTACTCTTTCCTCTGTTTTTTCTCTTCTCTCTACTTACTTTCTGCCTCTGTGCCCTTTAAGCTCCTGATTGTCCTGTTCTGAGACAAGAATATCCTATATTTCTCAGTAGACCCCTTTACTTGCTCAGAGGCAGACCTCCAGCAGCTAGAGGGGCTGAGAGCTACTCTTGCCCTTCTAGGATGGTGGGTCTTTGGTGGCTCTGTGATGACTCATTTCCTGTTCCCAAACAGGAAGTTCCTGTTGTCAGTCAAATCCTGTACCTATAAAAGTAGAACTAGCTTTGGGTGGGAGGGTAGAGGAGGAAGGAGGGCAATATAGTCCCAGTAGAGAAATTCAGTCATACAGCACTCCTTCCTCTTGTTGTCTTCTGCCAAGCTACTAACAGATTCTTTCTAAGGCAGTCTTTAAATTTAGCTTCCTTCTAGCTAAGCCACTCCCCTACTTACTAGATCTTTCTACAAGTAATTTAAACTGCACAGCTATCAAGCCCTTTCAATCACCTGAGATTTACACCTAGATAACTGTTCAGATAACCATTCAGTTCAGTTAATCCAGACAAACACACTAATTATTTTTGTTTTGTTTGTTAGTTTGTTTTTTACCCAAAATTAAAGGTCCAAGTACAAAGAGTTCTACTTCTTTAGTCCCAGTAAGAAGTCCAGTCACACAGCACTCCTTCCTCCTGGTGTCTTCTGCCATTATATTCATACCTATAAAGGATCCCTATTTAACTGTGCCTGAATGAAAGCTGAAGCTGTCAGTTATGGTTTGTTTTGTTTTAGATTTATGGAGCTGTTATGTAATACAGCAGCAGATTAGGTACATATGGACACATGTTGATACATGGACATATTAGGATAACAGTATCTCAGTTACAAAGGGTCTGTGTTTAGGTTTGGGTCTTCAATGTACACATACACTAGTCACTTGTTATAGAATTGCAGAAATATCATGTTTAAGATAATATAAGTTTGACTATTCACAAGTAATATGGACTTATTGTACACAGAGTTTAAGAAAATGTATTTGAACAGTACACTGTGTAAAATTTGATTGACACCACTGTGTGAAACAGCTGGTGAATGCTTAACTTATAGTAGGGCAGGTTGTCTTCTAACTTGTTTTAACTTAACACATTAATATTTTCATATTTATAAGCCCTTTAACATTATTTACTATGTATAGCTTAAAGAGCTACTGGCGCCTCAAAGAAAACTTTGAAAAACATAATTAGGTAAAATTCTGTTTGTATTCCATATATTCTAGATTTCTCCTTCCCATTATTTATTACTGAGAAAAATGTGCATGAATACAGTACATGATGTTTATCCCTTGCAGTTACTTTAAAGTTAATCTGCCTCTGTAACTTATTCCCTACTTCAAGTAATAATGCTCTGTTGTGACATCACAATATGTTGACATGAGAATAACTGTGATGTCACAAGCAGTGCATTATGACCTCAGGTAGGGAGACAGCAACAGAAAAAGATGAACTCTTCAGGAGCAAAATCCTGTTTTCATGCAAATGACCTCAGCAATAAAATAATGGGGAGGAGAAATAAAGAACTAATGTGAAATACAAACTGAACTTTATCTAAATATTATGCTTTGTTAATGTTCTCTTGAATGTGTCAGCTGCTCTTTAAGCTCATTTTTCCTTGTGTTTTAATCATTGTCATTGATTAATGGTAGCACAGGCACACACAGAGGGTTTTAAAATGAATCTTCAGTTGATTCATAGCTTGTGTCAGGGAGTGAACTTTCAAGTCAGTGAAATTTGACCTTGGGATAGCTTTCTTTGATGGCATTAATCCTGTCTTGCATAGTAATTTGCAAAACTTAGGCTGTTTAAAACTACAATAGGAGTTATGCTAAACAAATGTAAATTTCTCTAAAAGTATACAACTTACTGATAATAACCCTTATGAATGTTGTTCAGGACAACAAAACCTTTCAAATGAGCCTATTTATTAAGCTGCAAAATTATATTTTTAAACTATGGCCATTTGATTACCTCAATTTCATTTTTCATAGAGTTATGTAAACAAATATAAATATCTCTAAAAGTATATGAGTTATGCATAAACTATCTTATATAGTTGTTCGGACAAAACAACCTTTCAAATGAGCCTATTCATTAAGCTACACTAATTATATTTTTAAACTATGGCTATCTGATTGCCTGACTTTTCATTTTTGTCACAATTTTCACATTTTGGATGACTATATTTAAAAAATCTAATGAATTCCGCTTGGTGACTACCTCATTTGAAAGTTCAATTTGTCCTGAACAACTTTTATGTTGGTTGTATATTGGTAACTTTATACTTTCCGAGATATTTACATTTGTTTGGCATGACTTTACTGTGTTCACTCAGAGAGAAAAAAATGAGGTTGTTTGAAGACCATATTTTACAAAATATAAAGAATTCAGATTACTGACTATCCTCATTAGAATGTGTTTTTGCCTGAACAACTTTCACACTGGTTGTTTTTGTGTACCTTGAATAGTTTTAAAGATATTTAGATTTGTTAGAAGGTATGCACATTTGCTCTCAGAGAAAAGCAGCATGGAGTTCTGTGTCCATCATTCTAATCAAACAGAAAGAATGGAGTATTTATTTAACTGCCATAGAGATTTGCAGAATGGAAGGATACAATAAAACTCCTAAAAGATGTGTTCCATGGAAATACCTTTTTCGAGTGAGGCAGGATGGCTGTAGGCTCTCCAAACAGCCATAAAAATAAGACCACTAATAGGCAGTATGTTCTTTGGTACTATTTAAAGTTCCAGTCAGAAATATTTATCTCTTTGTTGTTTCTTACAGAGATGTTCCTGTGGCATATGGTTTAATTATACCTGGTTATGTTGTGCTGGCTAATTATTTTGACAGTCCAATTTAAGGAACATTTTCACCATGCCTGTTTCAATTTAAGTTAATTGTCTGCTGGCATTACAGTTGAAGAGTAGGTATCATTTCTGAAAACATATATGCTATGCAAATCACAAATCATTTATTAGACTTCAGGCTCTGGAACTGAAAAACTGCTAGGACCATTGGGGAGGAACACTTTATTTTCTATAACAGTCCATTCTTCTGCATGGAAAGAAATACTTTTTATTGCATTTTCAGTAACAAAAACCCAACATATTTTAGCATTATAAATATGTTTAGTGTTAAAAACTTTACTCTCTGAAAACAAATGTTATAGCACTGTAAATTTGTTTAGTGTTAAAAAACTTTACTGTGGGATATATATGTGTGACAGGCTTAAAATATTTTGCATTTTTTGTGTTGCTGCTGCTGTACAACTTACCCTTGATAGCACAGTGATAGTTCATCTCCATGATTGTCTTTGATGATTATGAAGCGGATGGTGTGATAGATACAGAAAATCTTCTGACTCATGATGATTCATGCCAGCCAGTGACGTCTCTTGTCATGGTGGTAAGGATTGTTAGTGACTCAGGTGTAGAATATAACCAGCTTTGTCAACCTGGTGATGCAAATTGTAGTTTCTCTGGTGTAAGACAAAACAACTTTTTGTTTCCTGGGGAAAAGGAGGATTTGGGGAAACCTGGTGAAGGACTAAATCATCTGCAGATGCCTGGGGCAAAGTATGTTGGAGATCCCTGTGCAGCACAAAACCAGCTTTGACTGCCTGGTGATATTTATATATTTAGTTGTTACTTACCAGATAAGTGCACTAGTCAAAGCATAAATGGCTGGAGACACCAACCTTGGTTCTGTCTCCCTATCACCTACCTTTTATAACCCCAGGTATAGGACAAAACCAGCTGTGGCTGCCTGGGGTGAAGGATTGTTGGTGATCCTGATGCAGGCAAAACCGGCTTTGACTGCCTGGTGGTATTTTTTATTTAGTTGTTATTTATCAGATTAAGTGCACTAGACAAAGCATACAAAGCTGGAGACCCCAACCCTGTCCCTGTTTCCTCTTACCTCCTTACATTCTGTCCCCAAGGGTCTGAGCATTTTCCACTGCAGTGCTTAGATTCTGTTACCTAAACTTGATCTGCTGCAAGTGTGGATTGCCCAGCATATGCTTGATGTTCTCAGCATCTCTGAAACCTGGCTTTCCTCTATAATCGTGGCCTTACTTGCTTTACTTCTATCAGCAACACTGTTCCGTCTTCTCATGAACTCCTGCTAAGCTCACCTTTCCCTTTCTGTACCCAACTTTGTCAGTGTTGTCTATGCCTCCCTAAATTCTCTCCTCTGTGCTAATTGATATTCATTCCTCTCTGATCTCTCATTCCTCAGTGGGCAAACTTATTCTCTTACTGGACTTCAATTTTAGTTGGCTCTACCCTGCTACCAGGTGTACTGTTGAAAAGATTGAATCACTGAATCTACAGTTAATTGTGGAGCCTGCTTGACTCAGTCTCCACCCTCTAACCATCTCTCTTTTGGATTGGGTCCGCTCCTCACACCCCATTGCATAGTCACTACCAGCATTCTACCTGCCTTTAGGGACCATCTTGTATTCCCTCCATCTGAAACAATCTCCCTTCCATTCCCACTTCCACTTGCATTGACTATCATGTATTAATGTTCATATCTCTGTAAGGTTATTGTATACATTTAAATGCTGTATATCCCATTTCCCCTTCCCCAGGACATGCTGTGAGATGAGCATTAGGTTGCTCAGTGTACCTTTCCTGGTGAAACAATTCAAAAATAAATAAATAATACTCTATATCTCTTCCTCCCAGCATCAGCTTAAACCTCTTGCTGCTTCCTCCTGCTCCTGTTCTGGCCTTAGCTGACATGTACTCAAGAGGTATGCAGAAATTGGAGTGAGCTGGCTTTGAGAGTGCCAATGGGTAGGTGAGCTGTGGATTATCATATATGCTCCTTGTGCCATTTCTTTTAGTCATCCCCTTATAGCGTTTGCTGACATTTTCATTCAGCAGTCATTGGTTCTACCCAGTGACAGTGGGTAGGATCAGTGAGATTTTTGGGATGAGTTTCCTGGATGAGAGCTGGCAGACCAAAAGACTGTTTTAATAACTTTCTTATCTGGGTTTCATTGAGAATCTGTCACAGGACCGGTGCACTCTTGGGTTAGAGCCAAGGGGGCACCTACTAGTTTATTATCTATCTGTGTGGACTTTAAACACTTTAACTTCAGGCTTGCTCTGGGTTAGGACTTGAAGGTCACTTTTACAATATTTCTGCTCAGTAATGCAATTTCTGACTTTTGTAGATTTATTGTAATTTGTCTTGTTTGTTATCAAAGTGTTGTTGCTTGTTATTTTCAGTGACTCGAGGTGTGAAAGTTGTATAGAGTGTGATTGTTGTACAGTGGGTTGTGTGTGTATGGAAGGGAAAGAATGTTGTTTATAATAAAGGGTGGTTGTGAGGAAGGTTAGTGGGTGGGTTGTAAAGTGGGTAGGAGGGCTTTTAGTGATTATGGCTAGTTGTGGTGGGGATGTGTCATCCTGTGCAGAACCTCAGTTCAGTTATCCCCGAATCTCTGCTCCAGGATCTGTGCACTTTCCATGACCCCATCTGCCTTGTGTGGCATATTGCCTCTGCAGGAGGTGGGAATTAGTAGGAAGGTATGGGGCTCAAGATTTGGGGAGTACTGACAGTGAGATGTAATTAGGACTGTAAGGACCAGGAGACACCCTGGGGTGAAATGGGGATGTGAGAGAAGCCACACTTGTTTAATCCCCATACCCAGGTAGCTCACCAGATTCAGTGGGCAGGTAGCTGAGGGTTGGTCACCATTACGCATCCTTTACGGTAGTAGTATGCAATACCAGATCAATGAGAAATAAGACCACTGTTATAGTGGATTTTATATCTCATTCCTCTGTCAATCTAGTGATGATGGTGGTCTGGTATTACAGGCAGCTATGCTAGATGGGTTCTCTGTTGTGCGATGCACAAGGAAGGACGGCAAGGTGTGGCTATCTGTTTCAGATCTGAACTGAATCTGCGTGTGCACCCAGTGGGGACACTTCATCATTTGAATGCATGGATGTATGTGGGGTCTTGTGCAGGTTGCAGGATGCTTCTTGTTTAACGGCCTCTGGGACATGAGGGAATTTTCTGTGGGAAATTGCTGACTTCATGCTGACAGTGTGTTGAGTCGCCAAAATGGCTTATTCTGTGCAACTTCAGTTCCTGGATCAATGATGAACTCTGCACTTTGGACAGGATTTCTCAGGAATTGAACTGTGGGCTTCATATAAGCTGTAACTTCTGTGACCCATAATAAGGCCATGTCTTGGACCTGGTATTGTCTCAGGGGCTTGAGGTGGAAAACCTCAGGACTGGTCCAGTCAGTGGGTTGGATCACTGTGCCAACTGGTTCATTTTCAGGGATTTCCCTATGTAGTCCCCCCCATCATAGAGGTGATCAAGTTCCATGCTTTGCAAGGTCTATGGTCGGAAGGACTATTGGCGTGCTGGACACCTTGGATATGCTGGCAGCATGTGCCAGAGGATCAGAGGAGGCAGTGGCAGCTTATAATATAGTTATCAGTGGTGCCACGACCTTGTGGCACCAGTTCATGTACACTCCTCATTTTGTGCTTTGGCTTATTGTACAGTGTCACTATTTTCAACTGATACACTTTACTATCCTGTTTATTCTTTTAGTTATTTGTATATCTTGTGTATTGTATGCTGTAAGATTTGATATCTGCCTATGATATCTACCTATCTCCATTTGCATCTGCTGCACGTTATTACATTGTTTATTTGTTGCATATTTTGTATAACTTGTCCCCCCGGTCACACCTGGAAACAAGCCTTCGCTCAGTGTGCATTTCCCAGTTACCAGTTTTCAATAAATAAATAAATACTTCTTCAGGAACAACCTGAGTGGTTACAAAGGATGATGCATCACAGAATTGTCAATGTATACAGTGCATACAGCAAGCAAAAACTAATTACAGATGAGAAATTGTACTCCAGGGTACATGCAAACAGCAAATATACATAACAGTATGTATAGAAATTGAACCATATCAAAACAATACATTGTGGTATATATAGAGATTGAACCATATCAAAACAATACATCAAGGTATGTATAGAGATTGAACCATATGAAAACCATTAGCACTGACTAAGTAAAAAGGGAAACAAAATACAGGAAGATACAGGTAAAAGGTACAATTGGAAGATCTTGTCATAGACTGAACAAATACAAAGCCAAGCATAAGGTATAATGGCAAGAGCATGTAAATACTTGGTACAAATAGTTACATGAAATTTAAATGGTCTGGCAATAATGAATCTCTGGGGAATGGAGTTACATAGAAACATAGATGTTGACGGCAGAAGGAGACCGCTAGGTCCATCTAGTCTGCCTATTTGTTTTAGATCTACTTTGACACTGTAGTTGCCCTTTGTACTCAGGGCTTCCTTGGGTCTATCCCATGCATTCTTGAATCCCCCACAGTGTTGACCCCACAACCTCTTGAGCAGGCTGTTCTAAGCGCCCACCACTCTTTCTGTGAAGAAAAACTTCCTGATGTTGTCAGAGAAACTCTCTCTTGCAGCCTGAGGTCATGTCCCATGGTGCTGGAGCTCTTCTTGAAGTGGAAAAGTACTTTTTAATGCCTTTTATGTACTTGAATGTTTCAGCATGTCCCTCTCTCTTCTCTGCTCCAGGGAGTACATATTCACTTCCCAAGTCTTTCCTCATAGGACATGTACTGCAGACCCTGAATCATTTTTGTTGCCTTTCTCTGTACTGTTTCTACCTGTCAATGTCTTTCCTGAGGTGAGACCTCCAGAATTGACTCCATATACCAGGTAAAGCCTGACCAACGGTTCATACAGTGGTAGTACCATCTCTCACTTCCTGCTCATGATTCTCCTCCCAGTGCAGCCCAGCATTCTGTTGGCTTTCATTGTTGCCTTCTCACACTACCTACTAACCTTCAAATCATCTGAGATTATGATTTCCAGCTCTCATTCCTGGTTTGAGGCTACCAGTCTTTTCCTCCTAGGTAATACTCCTTTCTTGGATTTTTCTTTCCTATGTGATTGACCTTGCACTTTTTGGCATTAAATCTCAGCTGCCACGCCCTAGACCATTCTTTTATTTTCTTGAGGTCAGCTTCCATCTTGCTCACTCCTTCTGGGGTGTCCACCCTGCTACATATTTTTGGTGTCATCTGCACTGACACACCTTCCCTTCTAGTCCATCAGTGATGTCTCATATAAAATATTGAAGAGCACAGACCCTAGCAATGAGCCCTGGGGCACCTCTGCTGACACCCTGCCTTCCACAATCATTAACCTGTACCTCTTTGTTATGCCTTGTAAACAGTCTTGTACCTATCTGACTACTTCTGGACCAACCACTGTGTGGTCAAGCTTTTTACCAGCCTTATGCATGGAACAAAGTCAAAAGCCTTACTAAAGTCTAGGTAGACCACATCTACTGCCCCACCATCGTCCACTGTTTTTGTAGCGCAGTCAAAAAACTTGAGCAGATTTGTCTGGCATGACCTACCTGCTGTGAAACCGTGCTGTTTAGGATCTTGTCAGCCACTAGTTTCGAGGAATGCTATGATCCTCTGTTTGAGTAGTGTCGCCATTAGTTTCCTTACTATAGACGTGAGGCTCACCGGTCTGTAATTACTAGCTCTTGAAACTGCCTGATTTGTGAAGTGGAACCACTATTGCCTTTTTCCAGTCTTCACATACCACACCACTCTTAAAGGATTTCATGAATAGAAGTGCCAGAGGGGCTGCTAATTCTGCCCCAGTTCCTAAAAGATTCTGGAGTGCATCTCATCTAGTCCCATGGCTTTGTCTGCTTTTAGTTTATTTAGTGCCTCCTGTACTTTGGGTTCTGTAAAGGATTCATATCTCCCCCTGGTCCTGGGGTATTTAGTTTTTTTTCAGGATGGGCCATGCCCTGGGTCCTTTGGTAGACACCAAGCAGAAGTATGTGTTGAGGATTTCAGCTTTCTGGATCATGTTTGTGCATTTCCTTCCTCAGTAGCAATCTTTATTATGCCCCTTTATCTTCCTACATTCCCTAATGTATCTAAAAATGATTTGTCTCTCTCTTTGCCTCTTCTACTATATTTTCCTCTGTCGGCTTTTGCCTTTCTAATCTGTTTGTTGGACTGTCTCATTTTTTCCTTGTATGACTCCCAGTCTTTCTCAGATTTGGTTTCCTGGTATATGCTGTAGCTTTTTTTGTTTTTGACTGAAACATAGAAACATAGAAACATAGAAACATAGAATTTGACGGCAGATAAGGACCGCTTGGCCCACCCAGTCTGCCCATTTCTCGTTTACTGGATAAGCTGCAGATCCTAGTTAACCAGCAGCCTACTTTTTCCTACCCCCATCCCTAGAATTGCTTTATGACTGTCCCATGCATGCTTGAATTCCACCACTGTTTTTGACTCCACGACCTCCTCCGAAGGCAGCTCCATGCATCCACAACCTCTCTGTGAAAAAATACTTCCTTAAATTACCTCTGAGCTCCTCTATCTTCAAATTGTGCCCTTGTTCTTGCACATCTTTTTTGAAAGATGCTACCCTCTTGACTTTGTTGATTCCCTTGACGCATTTGAAAGTTTCTATCATATCCCCCTCTCCTCCTTTCCTCGAGGCTATACATATTCAGCTTCTTTAGTCTCTCTTCATATGTCTCCCGTGCAGACCCTGCACCATTTTAGTTGCCCTCCTCTGGACAGCTTCCATCCTGTCTATGTCTTTACAAGACTGGGTCTCCAGAACTGCACGCAGTACTCAGATGGGGTCTGACCAGCTGTCTGTACAGAGGGATAATAACTTCCTGTTTTCTACTGGTGATGCCTCTCCTATGCATCCCAATATCCCCCAGCCCTCATTGCTGCCCTCTCACATTGCTTGCCCACCTTTAGGTCATCTGATATGACTACCCCAGGTCCCTTTCCATTTTGTTGTTGTTAGTATCTCACCCCATTGTGTACTCTTCCCTGGTTTTGTTTCCCAGGTGCATTACCTTGCACTTCTTAGCATTGAATCTAAGCTGCCATACATTTGACCATTCTTCTAGCCTAAGTCCTTTTTCATCCTTTCCACCCCACCTTGTGCATCAACTCTGTTGCAGATCTTTGTGTCATCTGCAAAGAGACATACTTTTCTTCCAGTCCCTCTGCAATGTCGCTTATAAAGACATTGAAGAGGACTGGTCCTATCACTGAACCCTGCGGTACCCCACTAGTAACCCCCTTCATCAGAGTGGACTCCATTTACTATAACCTCTGTGTCCTATGTAACCCCTAGATGGCACTATCCCAGGGCTACTACCCCTGCCTGATTTGCCACTAACAGGTTGAGGGCCTGGATCCAATGGCGGTGCCTCCACCCAGAGGTCAGGGTTTGCAATAGTTAAACTAACTTGGTCACAGCCCTCTGGGACACTGCAACCCCCTTTCTTCCCACTAGTGGCCCACACAATATATCAGAATTACCTTCAGTATACACTTACCCCCAGGTCTGGTTCCGCACTGGGACCTCCTGTGAAATGAGATACAGTGCAACAATCACAGTACAGTACTTTAACATAGACAAATACCTCAGGCAGTATAACTTTGCTGAAACAAGCAGCTCTGATTTATTTAGGGATATAACAAGGACGGGGAAATCAGGTTAATTAGCTTATCACTCTAATAATCTACCTATGGCTCTGTGCACAGGCCTATCCCTATCAGTTACTGTCCCTGGGTACCCAAGCCCTAGTGGCTAGTCCAAACCGTGGCAGCTGGTAGGGGCCCTTTCACACAGAGAAAAGGAGAATTAAACAGTCAGCAGTACAGTAATTCCATTTGGATTTAATGTGGCAATTCAACAGGAGCGACCCTGAATTAGTACTCACGACCTCCAAATAAGATAGGGTCCTTCAATGTCAGCAGGGCTCACTTGAGGTACACAAACCTCTTCACACATCCATATAAAAGAAAGCACTATACCAGGCAGGCTGCATCTGTATCCCGATCGCAATTACTGCACAATACCCGGGAGAACACACGCAGATTCAGTTCTGACAGACCGAGTGTAATTTCAGCAATTCCTCCAGTCTTCTACAGGGTGAGCCTGGTTTCTACTCTTCAGAGATCCTTTGATTCTTTTCACAGGACGGATTCAGTCCTAACGCTGTTACACAAGCTGCAGACCGGAACTCTGGGCCTACACACGTTTTGGACTAAAACTGCACACTGAAAAGCACAGGGCTCCTTCCTTCTTCACTGCCAAAGCTCAACTGAAACTCCAACTGACAAAACCGGCACTTCCTTTGAGTTCCTCCCAGTTCTTGACTGGATTGGCTGTCACCACAATAGACTGCTGCTGTTGGTCCAAAAAGGCACTGAAGTCTAAACTACATCTCCCAGAGTCACTGCCCATACAATCCTCTTGTGGCTGGCTCAGATTATGAGTCCAAGTTCTGATTCGTCCAAGGCACCATTTTAGAGCTAGCTTCCACCACACTGATTGGTCCAGTTCAGCAGTTCAAAACTAGAATGGGGAACTAGCAGACACAGTTCTGACTGCAAAGAAAGCAGGTTAGACAAACTG
This sequence comes from Neoceratodus forsteri, assembly GCA_016271365.2. Classification (NCBI taxonomy): domain Eukaryota; kingdom Metazoa; phylum Chordata; order Ceratodontiformes; family Ceratodontidae; genus Neoceratodus; species Neoceratodus forsteri. The sequence goes on from CM057451.1 coordinate 277,273,379, forward strand.
TAATTTCATTATTACTCTAAATAATTTCTGGCAAACAGTTACATCTTTCAGATAGGTTCCTTTGCACCCTAGTGACTGCAAAATGAAGTGAATTGGCAGCAGCTCGAGTGGTACTCAGAGAAGCACACAGTCCCTCCATACAAATTATGTCTGCAAGCAGACAGCTCTTAAAGAGACAGTACCAGAGGCTCTAAAACACTCACTGATAAATGGCTTAAATGCCAAACACCATTCAGGCTTGGAGCATTCAGGCAAGCTCCTGGAAGTCTTTTGGGAACCCTCATTTGCAGAGGGTTACAATCATTTTCCAGCCAATTTTTACCCAGGCTGTCATCTTGGGACTGCCTCCCAGGCTAGCTAACTTGTATATTAATCTTTGTGTGGGACTGTGTCAAATGCCTTGCTAAAGTCTAGGTAGGCCATGTCCACAGCCCCTCCCTGATCTACTACTTGGTCACCCAGTCAAAGAAATCTATCAGATTTGTCTGGCATGACCTTCCTGCTGTGAATCCATGCTGCCTTGGGTCCTGTGCCCTCTGGCCTCTATATACTCAACAATTCTTTCCTTCAGAAGTGATTCCATCATTTTCCTACCACTGAGGTTAAACTAACAGGTCTGTAGTTTCCTGCTTCTGCCTTGCTCCCACTTTTTGTGAAGGGAATCACATCTGCCCTCCTCCAGTCCTCGGGTACCACCCATCCTCCCATGATTTGTTAAACAGGGTAGTCAGTGGTGTCACTAATTCTACCTGAGGTAGCCACTTCCTTGGAAAACCGTAGAGGATTTCTTTTTTTTGCTTTGCTGACCCATCTGGCACATTGATCTGTGGCAGTCTTTATTGCTCTCTTTAGTCTCCCCACATGACCTCCACCTCCTCAACCTCTATTTCCATTAACTGGCTACTTATGTTGTTCCTCATTTTTGGAAGTCAGACTTTCTGAAATCTAGCACCTTTATCTTTGAGTGGCTGGTGTCCTGTGTTATGTTTACCTTAAAAGCTTACCATGTGATGGTCACTGTTGCCCATATGACTTTCCCTTTGATGTCCTTGATCCTTTCCGAGTTTGTGAGGACAAGATTGAGAATGGCATCCCCGATGGATTTTAACAAGTTGGCACAGTCCTGCACCTTGTAGTGACAATAAGAAGTCCCTACTTCTTGTTGCTGCTGCCGTAGTGTGCTCCAGTTAATATCTGATGGTAGAAGTCCCCACCGGTATTACTTCACCTTTATCAGACATTTTGTGGATTTCTGCTATTAGGTCTTTGTCTCCTTTATCTCCTTGATTTGGGGGCCTGTACCGACACTGATTCTGAAAGGTTTTCCCTTGCCCGTGTTTACTGTTAGCCACAGTGACTGAAGTCCCCAGGTTGCCCTTTTACTTCTGTGGCTTTTATTTCCTCCCGAATGTAAATGGCTATGCCCCCCTCTTTTTTGCCCTGTCTATCTTTCCTGAACAGATTGTAACGGAATGGCTGTATCCCATCCGTGATTTCCTGTGAACCATATTTCTGTTACAGCCACCTAGTCCAACCTTTCTGTTTCCAAGATGGCTGTTAGTTTGGGAAGTTTGTTGGTTAAGCTCCTAGTATTTGCAACCATTGCCTTCCAGGGATGTACATCCTCTTTGGCGTGAGGTTGTACCCTTTTCTTAGACTGCTCCAGTTTGCTCTTTCCAGCCAAGAGATCATGGAGGTTGCTGGTTCTGGTGGATGTTGGCTCTGGTTTGTTTTCTGAGGAAGCATGTGTGCAGTTGGCATTTTGGGGTGATGACCAGCCCACCGACGGCAGGGGTGTGAGCTACATCATACTCCCTTTATTTAATTTAAACTACATGTATAGACATTGAATTTTTTGTATGAGTGCTCGCATACCTTCTCTGTTTAGGTGCAATCCATGGTATTTAAAAAGCTCATTCCCAAAAGTTGTGCCAGTTCCCTATGTAGTGGTATCCTTGTCTTGGCACCAATCATGCAGCCATGAATTGAATGTGCCTACTTCAATCTCTTTGACTCACAGGTCCTTTTTCCTTTTTTCCACACTGGCAGCACTTCTGAGAAGGCTAATTTCGATGGAAGGGAAGAAAGTTTGTCAGCCAGGTCCTTGAAGTGTTTCTTGGCCTCCTGAACTGTGTGATTTGCCAAGTCATTCGTATCTAAGGTGTATAGTTATATGTGCAGTATCCCCTGATACCTGCACAATTGTTCTTATGTGGTTAGTGTCCTTATTTGTAGAGGCTCCTGGTAGACACTACCATGATGTCGCTTAACATTTTGTGTTCGGTGGTGTTCCACTCTTCGGATCATGGAATCCGATTATGAGAATTTTGCTTTTGTTTATATTTGTGTTGTTTTCATTTTGAGTTTTAGCATTTTGTTGTTATTGCATTTGGTTTCGTATTGTTGTTGGTTATATTTTGAGTATTAGTATGTTTGTTTTTATCATAGTTTGTATTGGTTTTAATTCGGGTTAGCCTTTTTGGTGGTTTGATTTCTTTACCTTGTATTACTTTGTCTGTGGTTTTGTAGCAGTGGAGCAAACCTTTTTTGTTTGGATGGTTAAGAAATGCTCCTGGTTTTTGGCTTCCTTTCTGGGCCTCCTATTTTCCTCTTTTTCTTATCACCTGCCAGTCTCTGGCCCTGTCTCAAGTCCTGTCCCCTGGCTGACATGCTGGTACTGGTGGTGAGGGGGTTGAGGAGGTGTGCTACAGAGTTCTCTGTATTGAGGTCATATATTATAGTCCAAGCATCCTGTAGTTGGGCTGCAAGATCTGCTATGGTGCAGCACACATGTCAGGGTCCTGGTTGCATTTGTAGATCCTATTGTACAGTGCACCACAGTTTTCACAACTGACAAGGTCCATGTTTTGTTTTGTTTTAGTTGAGAGATACAGTAGTGTTGATTCCTGTTTTTGTCAGGAAGTTTGTTACTTCTTCCTGCTGAAAAAACAATCAGTTTGTTCAGGTCTGCCACTTAGTAGCACAACTAGAGACTGGAGGAGAGAAGATCTCTTTCCCAGTTGGTGAAGATTAGGGTGCCCTTGTGTCTGTCTGAGCTATTGCTTCCAGCTGAGAGCTTTCTCTATTAGTCAACCACTATTTCACTAATGGTACAGCAGTAGAAATGCTGATTTACATACAGCAGCTAGGAATTCTGGGTAAGTGTTCCAACTACTTCTTATGCTGAGAGCAGCTGCTGGCTGGATCTGAGCAGAGCAATCGAGGAGAGAAGTTGCCTCAGTGAAGATAGGAGCCCGGACAGTGCACGCTAAGGGATTCAGCCTGGTAGAACTGCTGTCAAGGAATCCCTGCTTCTGCACCTGTCAGAGTCTGCCTTCCTGTGTGATTGATCTCTCTCTCAGTCAGTGAAGATCAGTGTAGCTCAGCAGAAGACAGTAGCTGCTCACTGGGTCTGAGCAGAAAGACCGAAGAGAGAAATCACCTCAGCAGAGATAGGAGCCCAGACTATGCACTCCAAGAGGGATTCAGCCAGGTAGAACTGCTGTCAAGGAATCCTGCTTCTGCACCTGTCAGAGTCTACCATTCCTCCATGATTGGTCTTTTCTCCCAGTTGGTGAAGATCAGTGACACTCAGCAGACAGTAGGCTAGGGGCTGGACTGCACTTGGTGTATGCCTCCTAGTGTTGCCCTTTGTGTCTGAGCTGTTACTCTGGTGGTTGCTGGCTGAGAGCTTTATATTAGCTGACCACTATTTCAGTGGTGGGGTACAGCAGACAGTAAGGCTAGGGGCTGGGTGCCCCTTTGTGTCTGAGCTGTTGCTTCCAGCTGAGAGCTTTCTATTAGTCAACCTCTATTTAAGTAGTGGTACAGCCAGTACAAATGCTGATTTACATACAGCAGCTAGGAATTCTGGGTAAGTGTTCCAACTACTTCTTATGCTGAGAGAGAAGCAGCTGGCTGGGTCTGAGCAGAGTTACGAGAGAGAAGTTGCCTCAGCGGAGATAGAGCCGGACTGTGTGCTGCAAGGGGATTCAGCCAGGTAGAACTGCTGTCAAGGAATCCCTACTTCTGCATCTGTCAGAGTCTGCTTCCTTCGTGATTGATCTCTCTCCCAGTTTGTAAATATCAGTGAAGCTCAGCAGACAGTAAGGCTAGGGCTGAATCGCATATAGTGTATGCCTCCTAGGGTTGCCCTTTGTGTCTGAGCTGTTCCATAGTCTTTGGGGATCTTGAGGAGAGTGATGACTTTCCCCTGAAATGTGTGCTCAAAATGGCCATAATTGGCTAAGATATGGATAAAACTTAAAAGTAAGACATTCTCTACGTCCAGGTACATGCACTTTTCTGGACTTAGGAAAAGCAAACACAAAAAGTATCAGTATTTTGGAGGACTGTAGGGTTCTGGATGCTCTAGGCCTGACAAAAGTTTTGCCAGGCAAGATAAACTGGTAAAGTGGAGGAGTAGCCTCAAAGTAGCACTTGAGTAAAGCACTTTGAATGAAGGGTAGGGGAGACTCAAACTCAAAACAGTTTTCAAAAATAGTTTTAGTTTTCTATATATGCATACTTACCTCTTTAGACTGGGGCCCCACAGTCTAAATAAGTAGCTATGCATATATAGAAAATAAAAATACCTTGGAAAAAATTTGGGAGTTGGAGTCTCCCACCCTTATTTGAAGAAAAGTGTCCTGAATTTTTCCAAGTCCCACATGAACAAAATGTTAAAGCATCAAAACGATCAGGGAAAAATGAACTAAGTCCTCATCAGTGTCATGTGTAGTACTTGCAGGTAGAAAGTAAGTTAGGACTCATTTATGTTTTTGCACAGAACCCAAAGGACCTCCATGAAGCAAATTAGGACTCAGTTTCTGCTTCACGCAGTATCCTGCACAAAGCAAGTAAGAACTGAGGTCCTGATGTATGCAGGACACTTGTCCCGCTCTGGGCCCTGTGGGAAACAAGTTAGTACTCAGCTGTTTTGTTCAAAGGGCATTGCATGTCCTGCTTCATAAAGCAAGTTACCACTCTACTTTTTTAAAAAGTAAGACAGTTCATTACAAAAACTATGTTAATACATGGTTATGATTGAAGCATAGAAAGTAGGGAAATCAGAAATTAGAGAAATATTCCGTGAGCCCTGGGAGAATCTGTGGTGTGATGTTCCTCAGGATTTGAGGATCTAGCAATCCAGCACTGACGTTACCCTAACTTCAGGCCCTCTATGGAAGTCTCACTGTGTCATTATTTTACTTTCTGTGACAAGACAGCACCAAAGTTAAAGTAATGTAATCCAGATTTCAAACATGTTCTAACGTCACAAATAACATAGTGTAAAGAATACAGTTACACCTCAAGATGAACACTGCACTCATATTTTGGGAGACACAAGGACGCAGGATATAATATTGGGTCAGTGTGTGTATGTGTCTGTGTGTGTTTAGTCACAAAGCACCTGTATCACTACACAGAGTGTACCATACTTGCATCCCTAACTACTTCATGGATGTGTTTTCTTGCAATGAATTTCCTGTCTTTTTCTGATAGCCATAGTACTGTACCTTAGTGCATGCATCACCCAGGGCCCTGCCTATCACAAAACAGCTGCGTGATGACATGAACTACACTAGATTGTGTAGCTTGAGCCACTCAAGAAGCAAGCTGGATGACATGAACTACACTAGATTGTGTAGCGCTTAGCCACTTATGAAGCAGCTAATGTGATGACATGAACTACACTAGATTGTGTAGCTTGAGCCACTCATGAAGCAGTTGTGTGATGACATGAACTACACTAGATTGTGTAGCGTTGTGCCACTCATGAAGCAGCTGCGTGATGACATGAACTACACTAGATTGTGTAGCGTTTGAGCCACTCATGAAGCACGGCTGCGTGATGACATGAACTACACTAGATTGTGTAGCGTTTGAGCCACTCATGAAGCAGCTATGGATGACAGAACTACACTAGATTGTGTAGCGCTTTGAGCCATCTCCATGAAGCAGCTGCGTGATGACATGAACTACACTAGATTGTGCAGCGTTTGAACCACTCATGAAGCAGCTGTGTGATGACATGAACTACACTAGATTGTGCAGCATTTGAACCACTCATTGAAGCAGCTGCGTGATGACATGAACTACACTAGATTGTGCAGCGTTTGAGCCACTCATGAAGCAGCCGTGATGACATGAACTACACTGGGATTGTGCAGCGTTTGGAGCCACTCATGAAGCAGCTCGTGATGACATGAACTACACTAGATTGTGTGGCGTTTGAGCCCACAAAGCAGCTGCGTGATGACATGAACTACACTAGATTGTGTAGCTTGGAGCCAATCATGAAGCAGCTGCGTGATGACATGAACTACACTAGATTGTGTGTAGCGCTTGAACCACTCATGAAGCAGCTGCGTGATGACATGAACTACGCTTAGATTGTGTAGCATTTGAACCACTCATGAAGCAGCTGCATATTGATGTGCAGTGCATCAAATCACAAGTGACCTGAAGCAGTCCCCACCCCCTGTTTGTGTGCCCAGAACATGCATCTGGAATTAGTGTTTTTAATTTTTTCTTTTCTGCTTAACTTGGCCATCTTTGCCATTTTGGGCACAAATTCTTAAATGCAAAAGTTGCTATCTTATCTGATGACCACAACAGTTTCACCTTGTAAATGTGACCTGAAATGTGTTTGGGGGAGTCAACCCCTGAAGCACATTTTGGATCAGATTTAGATAAATTGCCACATATTGTTGCCATGAGGTGGGATGGAAATTTGCCCACCCTGATGGTTGAGGAAAAAATGGCAAAGTTATGAGCAAAAGAAAAAATAACTGAAAATAACTTAAATTTCAGAATGCACATGACCCTTAATTTAGACATTTCCCCAGTGTTTTTTCTTTGACCATAACTTAGGCATTTTACCCCAAATTTATAGGGTGGCCAAGTTGCCATCCCACCCCATCTCACAACTATATAAATGTCACTTTTAAATCTGACCAAAAATGTGCTTTGGAACTTACCACCAAAGACACATTTTGGTAGGATTACAGGTGCTACTTACATGGGTGTAAGGTGTCATCGTAACTAAAACACCTTAAAGAGGTAGTAAGTCTAAAAGTGCTACATTGCAGAATTAGAATCCACATATCTCCAAGAAGCCTCGTACCAACTGCTGGAACAATGTTTAAGATTTGTACTCTGATTGTATTGTGTATTATGATGTAACTGTACTGTTGTGTGTCTGTTAACTGTTATATGATGTGGAATCTTTGTAAAAGAGCCTAAGCTCAAAGGTTATTTCTGAATCTATAAATAAATAAAAATACCAAAAATAAGATCACTTTGTTTAAAAGTTATGAGTCATTTTGTTACCCTGGTTTCACTCCCTGTTCAAAAAGTCAATTTCAGTGAAGAGCTACTGATGATGTCAAACATAACTTACAGCCTAGTCCTTCCAGTCAACAAACTCAAAGAACCTTATTTCTCCAAAGTTTAAGAAACTGTAGTTGTAGTAATCATTTTGTAAAAGAAAAAAACTGACACTGGGTTGAGTACAGTGCATGCATCTCCAGAATGTTCAGATGCATGGTGTTGTTCTTTAGAATGTGAAAGCTCATCCCTGAGGCTAGGACTTCAATCGCCACAAGTGCCCCTCCCCACCCTGACTTACACTGCCCTGATCTTACAGGGCATGGCCAAGTAGGAGGTCACCAAGATGCAAATCCTGTATAACAAGGTAGCCCAGTTTGCTACCCAGGACCACTCACGAAGGCACCATTATGACACTTGCCCAGCTATGCTGGCCCTTGATGACCTTTCATCTCCACTACCCCTGCTCTGCTTGACCATCAAGCTACTCAGCCTTCAGCTCCACCCAGCATCGCTGGAACTGTTGCACTCAAGCACAACCCCAGGAGCCTCACGACATCTGGACATACACTGCTTGAAGTTCCCAGAGTCAGGACTAATGCTGTTGGCAGGTCATTCTCCCACTCAGCCCCTATCTGTGGAACAAACTCCCACCCCTAGTGCAGGAAGCCTCCTCACTGGTGAACTTCCACACTAGACGCAAAAGCCTATATGTCTGATACTAGCACTTGTCATTGCCACTGCTCATGACTCCCCCACCACTTGCTTCTATCCTCCTAATATCCAGATCCTTCAAGTACCTTATCAGGTTCCACGGTGCTTCCTCTAGGCATAAGTACCACAGCTAACTTTCCACTGAACCATGACAGTAGTAAACAATGAGCTTACCATGTAAAATTACATTTCTTCTGCACTTTTGTTAATTCTACTGTCAACGTATTTTAAGGACTGATGCATGATGATAACCATGGATGTAACCTGCTCAAACACCTGAAACAACTCTGTAACCCAAGTCTTTCTCTGTATGAAAATATGTATTGTTATCCCAGGTTGCCCCAGAAAAGGGACCTTCAGGGCTCAGTGGGCCTACCAGGTCACCAAATTTTAAATAAATAAAGCTGGTGGCTTTGGAATGCAGTGCTCAACAAAGCTATGGAATATCAAGATGGTGCACTATTTCAGAATGTTGGGGTGGCACGCAATCTTGAATGTGGCAGGGTGAGCAATCTTGAAATGTGGTGTTAACCATCTCAGAATGCCACATGGGACAAACATCTAGGGATTTGGCAGAGACTGACCATTTTGGAATATAGTGGTGATGCACACAGGTGGCATGTGACAGGATACACCATTTTACTCTGAAAATGCTTGTTTCTGCCACATTCCAGAATTGTATGCATTCACCTCACTTAAAATCGGGCATCACATCACCACCACATTTCAGTACTGTGCATCCCTGCCACATTTTTACATTATGCATTCCTGCCACATTTCAAAAGTGCAAGTACTCACTGTCATGAACCCACTCCTGAGGGTCAGGTCCACTGAGTTCAGTGCCCACCCCTAATTGCAATCCATGACAGGGAGGGGAAATGGGATACCCTCTTTGAGTACCTCTATAGTGCTCACTGGCCTCATAACTGAACACTCACCATGAAGTCCTAGGGTCCCCTTTTACTCTGGATCAGGGTACAATACCAGTCTCGAGTCTTGTAGCCAAATATGAACCCTTCTTGGTTGTTACACAAAGGGAAAGACACAGGCATTACAACTTCTTTAGGGTAGTGTTGTAACCCTGATTTTGCCTTCTCCCACAAGGTGTGCAATAACCTGGTTCAAATCCCAGCAGACTCTTCCTTGAGACTTTGATATCCCTCTATATCCAGACTTTACCTTTTCAGACCCTTTGTTCAATTTGGTAGCTTCTGATGGCCCCTTAGCAATAACAGTTTAGTCACAGATTAATACTGAACCTCCCAGTATTAACAGAAGCACTCTGGATAGGGGATCAATCCCAGTCCTTTCAAGAAGAAAGGGTTCTGAAAGAACTCCTAAAACTGAAGGTAGACAAAGCAATGGGGCCCTGACAGAATTCACCCCAGAATTCTAAAAGAATTAAGGGAGAACTAGTGACACCCTCAACTACCCTTTTAACAAATCATGGGAGGATGGTGTGGTACCTGAGGACTGGAGGAAGGCGGATGTGATTCCTCCCATAAAAGTGGGAGCAAGAAAGAGGCAGGAAACTACAGTCCTGTCAGTTTGATGTCTGTGGTAGGGAAAGTGATGGAATCACTTCTGAAGGAAAGAATTGTTGAGTACCTAGAGGAAGTGGGGCACAGGACCCAAGGCAGCATGGGTTCACAGCAGGAAGGTCATGTCAGATGAATTTCTTTGACAGGGTGACCAAAGTAGTAGACCAGGGAGGGGCTGTGGACATGGCATACCTAGACTTTAGCAAGGCATTTAACACAGTCCCATGCAAAGATTAATAATCAAATTAACCAGCCTGGGAGTGGGTCCCAGGGTGGTAGCCCTGGGCAAAACTTTGGCTGGACAACAGGACACAGAAGGTAATTGTAAATGGAGTTCACTCTGAAGAAAGAGGGATTACTAGTGGGGCACCACAGGGTTAAGTACTGGGTCCAGTCCTTTTAATGTCTTTATAAGTGACATTGCAGAGGGACTGGAAGGAAAAGTATGCCTCTTGCAGATGATGCAAAGATCTGCAACAGGGTTGATACACAAGGAGGTGTGGAAAGGATGAGAAGGGACTTGGCAAGGTTGGAGGAATGGTCATAAGTATGGCAGCTTGGATTCAATGCAAAGAAGTGCAAAATAATGCACCTGGGAAACAGAAACCCAGAGGAAGATTACACAATGGGGAGAGGTAGTAACAACAATAAAACTGGAAAGGGACCTGGGGTAATCATATCAGATGACCTTAAGGTTAGCAAGCAATGTGAGAAGGCAGTAGGGAGGGCTGGGTGCATACTGGGATGTATAGGGAGAGGCATCACCAGCAGAAAACAGGAAGTTGTTAACCTTTGTACAGACAGTTGGTGAGACCCCATCTGGAGTACTGTGTCCAGTTCTGAAGACCCCATCTCTGCAAGGACATAGACAGGATGGAGGCAGTCCAGAGGAGGGCAACTAAAATGGTGCAGGGTCTGCAAGAGAAGCCATACAAGGAGAGACTAAAGGAGCTTAATATTTATACCCTTGAGGAAAGGAGGGAGGGGGACATGATAGAAACTTTTAAGTACCTAAGTGGAATCAACAAAGTCCAAGAGGTAGCATCTTTCAGAAAAGAGATGTACAAGAACAAGGGATACAATTTGAAGATAGAGGGGACTGGTCTAGGGCAATGTGAGGAAGTATTTTTACACAAAGAGGGTGGTAGACACATGGAACAGCCTTCTTGAGGAGGTTGTGGGGTCTAAAACTGTGGGAAAATTCAAGAATGCATGGGATAGTCATAAGGCAATTCTTGTGGGGGTAGGAAGAAATAGGCTGTTGGTTAACTAGGATCTGCAGTTTATCCTGTAGATAGGAAATGGGCAGACTAGGAGGGCCAAGTGGTCCTTATCTGCCATCAAAGTCTATGTTTCTATTATCTCCCACAACCGCACACTCAATGTAAGAAACTCTCGCTCAGGCCGGTTGTCTTAAAACAAACTGTTTTTCCTAAAAGTTATTAATCATACAGTTACAACTAAAAAGGTTTAAATAATCTTTTGGTCACAGCATAACAAAAACAAGCATTTGTCAATGCTGAAAGTTCGCTGTTGGTATTACTGTTGTACATGCGTCCCATATTTTTCTGTGTATATTCCTGTGCCTTGCATTTTAAGGCATCACTCTCAACACACATTTCTTATGTTCTTCCAGCACTGGTTGATTTCATTAGAAAACAAGCATTTGTCAATGCCAAATGTTTGCTTGCTGGTATTGGCATTGGTAGTGTAGGAGTTTGAGAGATGCATAATAGGAATGGCAGTGAAGTAACACCTACACCCTGCAGAACTGACAGGTGTTGGGGGTGTGCCTTTGGGTCATTGGCCATAAAACTCATGCCATTCCACTCACCCCCACCCTGCAGACACTGACAAGTGTTGCAGTGTGTTTTGAGGTCTTTGGTCTGTGACGGGTCACTCCATTTCCATAATGAAATAAACTGAGATGGGTGCAGTATAAGAGAATGCAGTGAACGTTAGTGCCAAAGACCCTAGGGCACACCCTGATGCCTGTCAGTGGCTGCAGGGTCAGATGGAGTGGAATAGGGTGAGCATTACGGCTGATTGACCCCAAGTCACACCCCCAAAACCTGTCAATCTGTACAGGGTGGATGTTACAGTTACAACTAGTGTCAGTGGCTCAGTAGGTAGCACACTCGCCTCTGAGGCCAGGAGATCAGAGGGCTGTGGGTTCATTTCCATATCTGGCACTTGGGTTAATATCCCAGTACTGACACTGTAGTGCACATAAGAGGGTGCTGCACTTCTGAGGTGCCATCTTTGATGAGATGTTAAACCGAGGTCCCATCTGCCTGGATTGGTGGTAGTTCAGGTGGATGTTAAAGATCCCATGACACTTATGGAAAAAGTAGGGGAATTTTATTATATCAAAACAAAATAAATACAAACAGTGTTAAGTCACACAAAATCATATACAAATCATATGGAAAACAAAAGCAAATAAGTATTGCAAGCACACATTATCTGAGCAGTACGAAGAAACATGTGTAAATGTGCCCCCACTAAAGGAGTAGGGAATTTGTATAATAAACATCAAAATAAATAAATACAAAACAGTGTGAACTTACACAAAAATAAACTAATCCTAAGAAAACCAAAAAAAATCAGAGTCATACCTCTACTAAAGTACTTACAAATAATATTTAGAGCCCAAATTAAATCATAACACTGATTCCCCCACCACCACCACCACCACCACCAAAAGAGTAGGGCATTAGTATTAATTTTCAATGACAAAAGAATACCAGACTGTGTGAAGTGCACACAAAGAGAAACTATAAAGCATAAAAAGTAGAAATCAGATAAGTATGATAAGCATACCAATCAATGTTAATGCATATTCAAAATACAATCAGAAAAGAAATCAGATAAAGAGAACAGGTACACCTGTCCTAGTGGATGTAGAAACCAAAAATTAAACATAATCCCCTCCCCAGGGAGCAGGGAATTATCATCTTACAATCTATAATAGCAAACTGTGTTAATTCCCACAATATAGGTTATACAGAAAGGAAAAAGATAAAGTAAGTGTAGAATGACAAAAAATGTTTCTAAAAATTCTGAGACTTCCAAAGATGAAATCCTAAACCAAGAAAAACTTTCCCACAGCCTAGGCCAACAAAACCATAAATTACTCTCCTCTCCAAAGTAATGGTCCAGGAACTATCCTGTAAACCAATGGTATACTCAAAATACCATAAGGACAGAGACATGGAAAAATCTTACAAACTTTAGTAGAGGTATGTCAGTCTTACCTCAGTAGTGGGCAAGATTATGGAGGCACTCCTTAAGGAAAGGATAGTGCAACACCTGGAATCCATAGGGGCACAGGATCCAAGACAGCATGGGTTTACAAAGGAAGGTCCTGTCAAACTAATCTCATAGATTTCTTTGACTGGGTAACCAGAGTGGTGGACCAAGGGGAGCAGTTGATGTCGCCTACCTTGACTTCAGCAAAGCTTTTGACACTGTTCCACATAGAAGATTGATAAATAAGCTAGGTAGGCTCGGGTGGGCAGAAGTTGGTCAACTGGGTGGCAAACTGGTTGACTGGCAGAAAACAGAGAGTGGTGGTAAATGGTATACAGTCAGAAGAGATGCAAGTCACAAGTGGGTACCTCAGGGATCAGTCCTGGGGCCAGTCCTATTCAACATCTTCATTTGTGACCTCGCAGATGGACTAGAGGGTAAGGCTTGTCTGTTTGCAGATGACACCAAGATCTGCAACAGAGTAGATGATCCAGATGGGTGGGCAGAATGAGAAGAGATCTGGATAAACTAGCAAAATGGTCAGAAGAGTGGCAACTGGGATTTAATGCAAAGAAGTGCAAAATCATGCACATAGGGAAGAGAAACCCTGAAGCCACTTATAGGCTGGGAGGGGAGTTGCTAGCAGTCACAAAGGAAGAAAGAGACTTGGGCATCATCATCACTGATGACCTAAAATCATCCAAGCAGACCTCTAAAGCAGTAGGTAAGGCTAGGGGTGTTAGGTGTATTAGTAGGGGTATCACAAGTCGTAAGAGGGAGGTAATAATTCCTCTGTACAAGACATTGGTTAGGCCCCATCTGGAGTACTGCGGCAGTATTGGAGGCCACACCTTCACAAGGACATTAACCAAATTGAGGCAGTCCAGAGAAGGGCAACCAAAATGGTGCAGGGACTGCATCAGAAACATATGAGGACAGATTAACGGAGCTCAATATGTATACCCTTGAGCAAAGGAGGAGAGAGGTGATATGATCGGACATTTAAACACCTTAAGGGCATAAACAAGGTGAAAGAGTCTAACATGTTTAAATATAAGAAAAATAGCAGGACAAGAGGACACAGCATGAGAATAGAGGGAGGCCGATTAAGGGGAATGTGAGAAATTCTTTTCACAGAAAGGGTGGTAGATGCATGGAATAGCTTACCACAAGAAGTGGTGGCTATGAATACAGTGCAGGGCTTCAAACAGGCATGGATAGGCATAAGGGAGCAATACAAATGACTATGAATAGATAGGTCACTGACAGAGCAAAGGCTGATGGCACATTTATAAGGTAGAAAAGAAATGGGCAGACTGGATGGGCCTTGCGGTCCTTATCTGCCGTCAACTTCTATGTTTCTATGGAAAATTGTTCTATCAACTAGAGCTAGTCGATACTGTGCCACCTGGACTGGAAGATCCTAGGCTGCACCGATATTTTCTCCAAAGATCTGTGTTTCTGAACCGCAGTATCAGTCATATAAAACAAATGTTCTTCAGTGTAACTTATTGCTGTATCGTCAATCGACATCTCACGTGCCAGATGTAAAACTTGAAACAAATTAAAAACAGCCAGAGTGCAACTCTATCATGTTTGGTCCATAAAAGGGCAACATTCCAAAATTCTAAATGTCTAGAGTTAAATTGTAAAGGATGACATAGGTCATTTAGTCCGTAATAAATTCCCAAATTTCTGAACAAAAGGATAAAACAAATATAAGTGGTCCATTGTTTAATAGTTTCTGAACACGTATCCCTAGGGCAATAACGATGCTCAATGCTTATACGTTTTAAGTTTCCTTTTACATTCAATTTCTCATGTAAGAAAGCCACATAACATCCCACATATAGGTTGAAATATGGGGGATGTTAAAATTTTGCCAATCAAATGCTGTTCCAAGGGTGATTTAGAATCAAAATATTCTGTGTCACAAAAGAAGGTATCAATAAGATGCATACAAAGCTCTTTCCTAGTATATTTTACTAGATGTTCTTGTGCAAGGCCCCAGAGTTTTATCTTACCAAACACACCTTGAAATTTTCAGGAGATTCTGCAAGGATCTTTGCTTAGGTATACTAGAATGTATCGGTCAACAAGGAAGTATCTCAGTGAGAGAGTCCTATACCCATGGGATCCAGGTATTACTCAGGCCTGCCAACACTGGTTAAGATTAGTAACTATGAACATCGAAAGAAAAATATGATGGGGTTTATCATTTTAAGCCCCCATGTTTTTATCCCTGAACAATAAACACCTCTTGATGGATTCAATCTACTGCCCCAAATGCAAGAGAAAAACAACTGTATAATTTTCTTTCTAATTGTGAGGGCAAACAAAAAAAATCACACTAAGGTAAAGAAATACAGAAAGCAAAACGTTTTAACCAAATATACCCATTTCAATTTTGAAAGCCTCCACTTATTCCAAAATGCAACCTTCCTTCTGCTATATCAAGTTTAGAAGTTAAATTTAGCTAAACCAAATCTCCCTAATCGAAAAGTAACTCCTAAATTGTGCAGGTGTCTCGCAATTAAGTATCCTAATAGTTGGGTTCCAAAAGTTTACAAAGCCAAAAGGGAGGCATTTACTTTTTTGTATAATCTACTAGAGCCCCAGTCACTTTGGTAAAGTCAGAAAGTGTATTACCTACCAAAGTAGCCGAGGCTAAATCCCTCACAATAAAACAGATATCATCTGCATAGGCTATACTCATTTCTTCAGTGGTACTTGAAAAGAAACCCCTGAATATCTAAATTATCATTAATTCTTCATAGTAATGGATCCAGTGTGAAAAGATACAATAACAGACTGAGAGGACAGTCCTGTCTAACTCCCCTGCTTCACCCCAGATTGCCTCCCTAGCCATCCATTGCAATAAGCTTGTGCCATAGCTGTGGCATAACAAGTTTGTATCCATGATATAAACAACAGTGAGATCCCATACCATCTTAAACACTCCCAAAGATATATATGACAAATTCTGTCAAAGACTTTGCCTAGTCCAAACTAAGAATGAATCACGCCAATTCCCTGAATTACCTTGATGCATAATTTCCCTTAACAAGAGCAAACTGTCCATTACTTTCCTGTCAGGAATAGTGCATGCTTGAGAGGGATGAATGAGAGAAGATGCACAGAGTAAAAGTCTGTTGTTCAACAACTTTGTAAGTAGTTTAAAATCAGAATTGAAAAGTGTAATAGGCCTCCAATTATGTAAATCTGCCCTGTCCCCACCCTTATACATGAAAATCACCAACCCATCCTCCATCGCCTTAGGTAGTTCCCAGGACAATACAATGTCCTGAAATAATTCCAAAATTCCAGCAGTAAATACTGTAATATAATGTTATAAAGTTCATATGGGATCCATCTTACCAGGAGTGGAACCACACCTTACTTATGCTAATGTAGCCAGTAATTCAGACTGAGTAAGAGGTGACAGTAATGCTTCTTTTTCTGAAGGTAGGGCTTGAGGCAAATGACAGCCATCCATCCATGACAGACAGCTATCAGTTGGTAACTCCTGGACATGAAAAGTGAATGTACATGATTATCTACAACGCTCAAAATATCCGTTTTAGTAGTAAAAATGGTACCTAGGATCTCTACTGAGGACATTAATTTCTGGTGCTGCTATTGCACAAAAGTGAAAGAAAATTATAAAATTCTGCTTTCCTGGGTTCCAACTTGTGTTCTTGATGTAAAGATTTAAGTTTGTAAATTATTCATTTTCTCTCTAGTTTCAGCCAGTTTCACAAGAACTCGTGCATCACCCTGTGAAGCTGGAACACTAGGTCTTGGAACTGTGTCCAATATACCTGGTACAAATCCTTTCTGAATTTCCCATTCAGCCTTCCAATGTGTTGAAAATGATGTTTTATTTCACATTTTGTTTCATCCCACCATGCCTGAGAAGTATCATATAAAATGTAACTCGATTTACATGCTTCCAATAATGAAATCAAACCGTCTTTACAGTAAGCAAAGAAAGGAGTTCCAGATTCAACCACCAATAACCTGGGCCTTGCTGCATCCCATAATAGTTAGAGACTGAGATTTCTATAATGGCATGGTCTGAGGGAGCTGCAGAGGTAGTTTTAGTATATCAAATGCCCAAAGAGAGGATATGAACCTAAAATCTATTCTAGAGGCCAAAGTGCCACAAAAAAGGTTTTATCAGGAATACCAAAGTGTGCACATGCATCTGTTAACCCAGTTTGGAACACCAAAGCATTTAAACAGTTTGTAACACAATATATCTTTTGTCATTAGTCCCTGATCCTTAAGGTACAGGCCACAATGAAAATCACCTCCCAACAAAACATATCTAGTGGTAAAAGATACGGTTGTATAGCATGAAAAGTTCTATTCTGGCTGATTTCGTTTGAGGCATATACGTTTAAGTTGGCAAGGTAAATCATGCAAAATAACATCCATCAAAAGAGCCCAGCCTGGAACAATATCCATTGTATAATTTTAACAGAGAGGTTGTTCAGGCAAATACCAACACCACTGCAGAGGTCATCTCCTATAGGCCACTGGGTTATTCCCTTGGTCATCTTAAAGATACCTATCCATTTCCTGCCTTGTGCAGCCTAGTATCTTGTATAAAAAACACGTAATAGAAAACAGATTCAAACAGAGCAAAATGAACAGCTGTTTCTTCTCTGATTGTATGCTATTGGTGTTCAGAGAAGCCATTTTAATCTCATACAAGCTCATACCAAATTTAAAATCTAGAGACTAATATAGGAAAACCTAGCAACTTCAAACAACAGTATTAACAGTCTCATGATTTTTCTTGACCCATTTTTGGGATCCCATTCTAGATTTATTTTTGGGATGGTAGCTAAATCCTCCATAGAATGTTTAGTGTCAGAGTCCCCTTCTGCTTGGGAGGAATGTAAGGAAGCTGAGTCAGATTCAATTCCTGCATCTAAATCCTCACCCTGCAACGTAGAATAGGTGTTATGTAATGGAAGCTGGAAAGACACCGTGTTAGAGGCCATGGGCTTGTTCCTTAAGCTCCGCCTCAGTTATTCACTACCATGAAGGCTTCTTCAGGTGGAAGGAGGGGCCATAGTATTAGTGTCAGTGGATACAACAGAGACTGCAGGCACTTCCTTAGTGGAAATCACCACGGAGATGGGACTTTCTCAGATCCAGAAGCATGTCGTGGAGCTGGTTGAACTACCAAAGGAGGAACAGAAAGACCTCAGAAGGCAGTTTGTCAAGGGGGGCATACTGTTTCAAAGCCGCCTTTGTAGCAGTGTGCAAGCAGGAATCCTGAAATGCAAAATCCCCATTCGTAGTATTATGTGCTGCCCAAGGACATTCCACAAAAGGATGATTCTCCTGACATAAACTACATTTTGCAGAATGGTGGCAATCTGACATAACATGTCCCAGCTCCCCACACTGTGCACATTTTAATGTATCACATGTCCTGCTCAAATGTCTGCCAGAGCCATACTTATAACAATGACATGGTTGACCAGGATAAAAAATGAAACCTTTATCATGACCCAAATAGAAACAACTGGAAAGATGTCGAGCCCATCGTTTAATTGTGACAGGGTCACTTTATACTGCCAGCCCCATTCCAGAAACCCTCCAAATCCTAAATTGGTCCAGGGTTACCCTGGATTGTACACTCGTTTCTCAAGCCAGTATGTGATATTGACTACATTCACCCACTCACTATGAAAGAGGACTGTAATTACTTTGAAAGATTGTTTAGTAAGGGTATGGCTTTGGAAATGAGTCCATGCAGGGTTAGTTTTCAGCAGAGCATATTTCATCCAGAAACAATTTAAAGTATCAGAAGAACGAAAACTAATGTTATATGTAGACTCCCTGGGGTATGTATCAAGGCATACACCTCAGTGGGAGAAAAAAACAATTATTTGTTTTAGTAAAACTTTTGCCACATAAAACTGATCAGGCACAGTGTCTACAGGCTCCAAAAACCTCAATCTCACAGCATTGCGTGTGTTTAGCCAAAGAGACAGGCTTGTACAGGTAGGAGCAGTCAAGTTAGAGAGTAAGGATTCCATGTCTGTATTCACCTCGAATTACCCCAGGCTCCCTCATGCCCATTCAGAGCAAGGTCATGGGTCTGTGAAGCTACAGAGGTCTCCTGTGATGTAAGGGCCTCAATAGGAGAAAAGGATATAGAACTTGGAGAGTTAGTAGTGATCCATACATTTGAAACCACAGGGTTCATAGAGGGATTCCACTGCTGTCAGTTTATCAGGGAGTACAGAAGGTAGATCCCTAGTAACCAGCATGTCAGAATCATGAAAGGGTGTATCTCCTGCAACCCCAGTAAAATCCCCAGATATGTCACATCCTGGAAGCGGATTTTGGGATCCACAACCCACTGACCTGCCCGTTCTGAATCCAGCCAGCCTGTTCTAGGGCTTGCTCTGGAGACCATTGTTGGTCCTGCTGAGACCATACTGCTTGTTCTGGCTCCACTCCAGGAGAATTGAGGACTGGAAGATCCTGTGGCTGGGAGGCCACAACAAAAACCTTGCCAACATCTCCAAAGTTGGCAACGGAGACCCTGTATGGGTCACTTCCTTTTTCTTTCCTCCTAGCACGTAGTTGAGCCACGCGGTACTGGCCTCTGCTTTAAGAAAAGATCCTGCTTCCATTAAACTAATACATCCGTCTTCATTATCCACTGCAGGCATCGTACCTGGCTCAGGACTATAAAATGCAACTTCAGGCATAGTGGGGAAATCAGAAGTTCCCTAATTCTGATGGCCTCCATCTTGCACTGCCTCCAAAGGCGGGGAGTCAGTACAAAAGCTGGCTACCCAAAGGGTGCCTCCCAGCCACACCATTCTACCTGTTGAGCTGCACCAGCTCTCTCATAGCAGTACCTCCACCTCCACTGTCTTCCTCCATCTGACTAGGACAGTCTCCGTGAGACACAGTGCCACCCATCTACAGAGTAGGGAATTTCCACGGTGTCCTAGCCAAATTTCCCTCATTCACTGAAAATACCACCAACAGCTTAATCTGGTTCAGTTTCAGTTGCTTACCATCTGTATCCCCCTCCTCCCGGTCGCCCCTGAAAAGAGACTTCTAGGCCCAGTGGGCGTGCAGGTCAACAAAATTCAACAACAAAAAACAGTAAGAAACCCTAATGCCCCTGGGTGTTTGTTATATTTTGCTCCAGATTTTCAACATGGGCTTTTGAGACCTCGCCTCATAAACAGTCGCAGTATCTTTTTGTTACTCAATCCCAAAAGGTGGTTTCACACAGTAGTGTACCATTTGGCACAACAGGTGCAAAAACAAATTTTGGGCAGGTTGTGAAAAATGTTAGCTGTACTGTTCATGAGGAGGTGTGAAGAAATGGCAATGTTGAAAATCTGAATGAAAATATAAAAAGTGGCAAAGTTATTAGTGTATGTGAGAACTGTGCAAATACATGCTCGCAATGCAGCTATCTGAATGTTTTTGCTAAATTTGCAACATGTCTATTTTGGGACCTCACCTCATTAACAGTGGTGCTGGGATTTCATTAATCTGTCCTGAAAGTTGATTTTGCCAGCAACTGCACCATTCTGTGCCACAGGTGCAAAAACACATTTCAGGAAGGATGCAAAAAAGTCAGCTGTACTGCTCATAAGGGATGTGAAAAAATGGCAATGTTGGAAATATGAAGTGAAAATATAAAAAATGATGTTACATGCGTGTGTAGAAACTGCACAATGGACGCTCATAATGCTGTCATTTTGGGGAGTTTTTCACCAAATTTGCAACAAGGACTTTTGGGACCCCACCTCATGAAGAGTAGCACTGTCGCCACACTGATTTCGGAAAGCGTGATTCTGCACAGCAACTGCAAAATCACCTTTTGGGATGAGAAACGAAATGATAGTGACAGTGTTCATGAGGTGGGGTTCCAAGAACCCAATGTTGAAAATTTGGGACCAAACTCCAAAATTGGTTGAGATATCAACCTAAGTTGTCCCCTCCCATAGACTGGCATTATAGGGCTTACCATAATTTCTTCAGTTCCGGTTGGTCTTTGAAGAGTGCAGGCGTGTTCCCGGTCCACAGAAGATTGCTGCTCCCAACCTCCAGAGGTAAGTATGGGTGGAGGTGTGGGGAGGTGGGTTACGTAGACAGAGGTGTGGGTTAGGGGAGGGCTGGCGGGAACGACGAGGACCATTCTCTTTTTTTTTAAGTATAAAAAGACCTTGTTGGACTGTTTTCTTTTACAGGTTTAAATATTAATAAAATGGATTTTGGCACACTGGGGTGGGCTCAGTGTGCCAGAATACTGAAGCCGAGTCAGTGCCAACCCATGGATTGGGCACCCTGAGTCAGCTGAGAACATAGGGGCATGTGGGGCAGACATCCAACACCAGAAGTGGGCATCCAGGTATCGAAATCATCAAAGCGGTAGTTTTTGGCACACTGGGGTGGGCTCCCCATGTGCCACATTAATGGGGAAGGGTATACATGCTGACACGGGACTGAGCACCCTAATGTCAGCGGAGGATCTGCTAGTGCAGTCATGCTTAAGTGGAAGTGCCTTCAGGCACTGTAAACTCTCAGCCCATATGGAGCTTAGGCTGTGGCCTACTCCGCTCGGGTGGGAGAAAAGGAATCAGTGGGAAGTGGAGGAGTAAGAGGAGGAAAGTGCTTCCTCCCACCTTCCAGAATCACTGCTCTGGCAGCACTATTGTAAATTTATTTATGCCCTACAGTGCTTAAGGTATCAGCTGGGGTGCAAGGGGCTAGAGAGGGAAAGGGACCAGTGGGGTGGCGAGGGGTATCAGGAGAGCGTCAGTCAGGCTGATCAGGATGCAAACAGCTGTTTGCTGGGTGGTGACCTGCAGATGAAAGGAAAAAGCAGCCACATGATTAGTGTGACTTTTTCTTTTCAAGTACAGACCACTGCAAGCAAAACAGCATCACGATCAGCCTGGCTGATGATTGGTGTGATACTGTCGAGCCCTTGCAGAAAACTCTGCATTGGACAGACAGTGTCACACCCTTCAAAAGTAACTTATCCATGAAGAGTCCAGATGAAAAGTGTGTTACATGCTTCTGTTTACAGGGTGTATATAGTCCCAAACAGTCTGGAAAAAATCTCTCTGGTTTGAAACTGGTGGCCTTCTCTCTTGGGACAGTAGAGGTCACTCTTGTCATTTCCCAAAATCTTATTTTCCTGATACCCTTTGATGTCTCGGTGTCCTGATAGTAACACGATTGACCTAGTGTGTCAAGAATTCACACAGGTCTGCCAGAAAGGATGTTCCTGTCCTTTTTCCTCATAAGATGTAATTTACTATAACAGTTTCCTGGAACAAAGCATCCTGCCTCTGAAATGCATGGTTTTGACAGGCAATGGATTTTGCATAGCTCTCTTAAGGGACCTGGAAATGCAGTCTGTTTCCTGGCAGCAGGTGTCCCTCAGGTCAGAGGAAGGTCAAACATTTTAAAAGAAATCCAGCCTCTCTCTCTATCCTATGTGATCCTTTCATTAATACTAGCATTTTGGTGGCATTTTAAATTTCACAAAATCACATCACAAAACATATATAACAGAATTATATTTTCAAATATTACACAGCTGGGACCATTCTCACCACACTCACCATATTCCAAAATGGCATGACCCTTCCACATTCTGAAGTTGTGTGTCAGTGTCACATTCTGAAGTTGTGTCACCACCATGTTCCAAAATTCTGTCACCACCACATTTGAAATTGCATGTCCCTGCCACATTCTGAGATTGTGTGTCCAGGCCCCATTCCAAAATTGCACAACTCTGCCACATTCTGAAACTGGGCATACATGTGATATCTCCTCTTTGCACAGGAGACTCCTGTTTTTTGACTGAACTCCCTCTCTCCCTCCTGGGAAACAAAATCTCCTGCTTAAGTAAAATTATGTCCAAAATATCTATTCATGTTTGTTTTGCGGATAAAACACATAAAAAGTAAATTAGTGATGAACAGTATAAGTGATAACATTGTACAACTAGTTGTTGATTCTTTTTAGTGCTTACTCTTGACAAAATGAAGTATATTAAGTGCTTTCATTCTTATTTTTGACGCCATTTAAGGACAAACTCTGATGTTCGGCATCTCCCTACTAGTAGGCCAATCTCCCTACTAATTTGGCCCAAATCTCCCTCTTAAGGAAGTTGGACATATCACATGTATGCTGGGTCACCACTACTCTCCCAAGTTGTGCATCTTGACACATTCTAAAATGCTCTTCCTCGTCACATTCTAAAATGATGTGTTTCCATGACATTCTGAAATTATGATTCCCAGTCACATTCCAAAACTGGACATCCCTACCACATTCTAAAATTGTGTGTCTCAGTCACATTCCAAAATGATGTGTTTCCATGACATTCTGAAATTATGATTCCCATCACATTCCAAAACTGGACATCCCTACCACGTTCTAAAATTGTGTGTCTCAGTCACACTCTAAAATTATATCTTCCTGTTACCTTTTGAAGTTGTGCATCACTGCCGCATTGCAAAACTGCCTGTCTGCATCACATTCCAAAAATCCATATCCCCACCTGGGGCCAGATATTCAAAACTTAGCCCCAGGGCAAAGTTAGCACTGCACAGCATGCTAAATTAGCCCTGAACCATTTGCACGCTTATATTCAAAGGAATAGCCCCAGGATTAAAGCAGCTAAATATAATGTGCAAAGGAAACCGTGCAAACAGGGCTGGAAGTGCAGTGCAAAAATTGCCTGGGAAATAATACAGCTCTGAATACAACAACAGTGAAGGCTAAATGCAACAGCAGCTCAGTGGACACAGAGGTGGAGGGCGGCACAGCTGCAGTAGCAGGCCAGTGTGAGTGATAGTAATGGAGTATTGCACAACAACAGCAACTCAATGCAGGCCACACACAGCAGAACTGTGCTGTGCAAGTGACAGGAAAGTTGAAGCCGGAGCAGACACATTAGCTTGACACTAACATTTCCTTGTCTCCAGGTTAACACATTAACCCAGGGCTAAAGTTTGCAATATTCAAAGCGCATATGCAAATGAGCCTACTTAAGCAATGTGTACAAACAGCCCATTTGCATTTCATTATGGGCTGCTTAGCATACAGTTCCATGTAGTTTGCCTAGTCCTATTCCATGGTGCTCACAGCTCCACCTTTATGTCAGCCTGGGAGTACAGGAGTAGGCTGGGTCTGCTCACAGCTCCACCTGTATGTCAGACTGGCGGTACAGGTAGGAAGCCACAGGCAATGGGTGACAACAGGTGTACTCAGTGCATACCTCTGACTAAGCAACACTGACATGTGGGACCCAGTCACTTGGACTGAGGGACAATGATCCCTAGAATGGGGACAGAACCTCAAACATGGAGAAACAAACTCACATCCATGTGGAAGCCAGAGACACTGAATATACAGATGCTACAGTATGTGTAAGCGTAATACCGACAGGGTGGGCGGTATAGGGCAATACCGGACTGTCCAGGGGCGTAATGAGGTCCGACACCGCAGGCGGAGGGCCTTATAGCTCCTGGAAGGTCTGATATTGCCTATACCGCCCACCTCTGGAGTGGCATTACTGCACTTAGAAAATGGATTCTGTGTAACAAACTAACATATAAAATAGAAGAGGACATGAGTTTAAAACAAATATAAGCATTAGAAAAACACTTTTGGGATAAAATAGTCCCTACATTCCTGTGCTGTTCCATCTTCTGTTGCTGCCCCCACAACAGATCCATTCTCTTCTACTTATCCCCCTTTCATGTGGAAGAGAGAGAATGTTTCACCCAGCAGTTGTTGTTATCATTTTGTGTCACATTCCCTGCCCTTCCTGCAATCATTTTTCCCCTTCGGTGGTTAGGTGTAGCTTCTAGGCACATGACTGTGCTTCCTTAAACCATGAAGTGAAGAACTACAAGCACCGTGTAAGATGGGAACTGTATAAATTATTTCTTTAAGTTTAACCAGCAGCTCTGAAGTTAATCAGCTGCTTTGTTACATTACCACTCACCACCCAGGGACAGATTCTCCCGATCCTGTCATTTTAAAATGGTAACAGCGCTACTGCAACAAGTTTTCTCAGCTTGCCCAAGCTGTATTCTCACTCTGTTTCTTCCCCCATATCAATGCTGCTGCTCCAAAATCACCTCTGCATTTCAATTTAAAAAAAATGTGGGTGGATACCGAAAAGTCAGCGATGATCGCTGGCACCAGTTCACCGCTTTTCTCGCTCTGCTCCCAATGTCTTGAAAGTGTAACACTCTCCTGGCTGACCGTATTTCACTTATGGCAAGAATAAAACAAAGCAAAAAAATCCTGTTAGTCCACGGGCAGAGTGTGGGGTACTGATGATGATGCTAGGAGATAGTTTTGAAGTATGGTATGATGGGGAATCAGCAGCAGATAGGATCAACTCTCTCTCTCCTTCCGCCTGCAAAAATAACAACTGGAATGTATTTTTTTGCCATTTGCAAAGCTGGGCAAACCTTGCACTGCTGGTTGAAGCTTAGGACTGTTGTACATCAGCGGGGATCGGCATCTGAAAAAGGAGTCGCGAGACTGTGGTCTGAGAGTGCTGCCGTTAGCCATTTGCGTGGTTGGCAGAAGTGATCAACTGTTTCTCTCTCTCTCCCTCTCTGTCGCTCCCTGACTGCAAAAGTACAAATTCACTGTGTGTATGTGTGTATTTTTTTTTTTATGACTTTCGATACTGAACTGGTGGGGGGGACTTGGCTAACCACTGAGTTACTCGCTATATGAGAGAAAAAAATGGTGGTAGTTAGAATTTTTCCAGGTGCTTTCACCCAGTGAGGAAGCAGGGTGGACACCAGGATATCAGAGTGGGTGTAGAGGCCAGTTGGGCTGGGACTTTTTATTTGGTGGGCATCTGTTGAAAAATAGATGCCCACCTCAGCTCATATTGTCAACCATAATCAGCTTCCAGGATTTTCTTTTGCCATTTCTAAAGCACCATAGACAATGGCATTTTCTCAGGAATTCTGGATACACAGCACATCCACTGTGTGTGCACCACTGTCCCCATAAGGGATATATGCAGGTCAGGGTGAGTATGTGGGGTACAATGTGGGATGTCCCATAATGAAGGACACAGGTGAGGTATGTATTATATTGTGTGTGTGTGTGTGTGTGTATATATATATATATATATATATATATATATATATATATATATATATATATATACACAAGACCCGATGTGATCCTATGTATTCCCATGCCCTTCCCACACACCCGACCAATGGATATAGTACTATACAGTAGCCATGGTGGTCAATGGCCCCCACAAGATCCCGATCCACACACACACACTGCCTGCACTAAATGGCAATAACCCACCACAGGGTGTGGGTTTTAGGCATTCAATATATGTCTGGGAGTGCGTTGTGAGGCAGACCGAGTGTCCTCACAGCACCCCAGGCATGCATTAATGCCTATAAACCCACACCCTGTTGTGGGTTATTATATGGGTGCAGTCAAACAGCTGAACTTTGCCAGAAAAATGTGTTTTTAGCATCTGGA
Organism: Neoceratodus forsteri; assembly: GCA_016271365.2. Taxonomy (NCBI): domain Eukaryota; kingdom Metazoa; phylum Chordata; order Ceratodontiformes; family Ceratodontidae; genus Neoceratodus; species Neoceratodus forsteri. The sequence goes on from CM057451.1 coordinate 277,299,772, forward strand.
AACAGACAAAAGGAGATGTATCCTGCCACCTCCCAAAGTAGTCCCTCACAAAAACACAACGCTGTATGGCTGATGTGCAAACAGAAATGTGACACCTACATGACTGATGTCATGTGTCACATTTCTTGTGTCTGACAGAGCTGTTGACTGTGTCAATGATGTGTGCTGAGGCCCTGCCCAGCACCAGGCACACACAGCAAGGTTTGATCGTGACACACTACAGACTTTATCAGTCCTGTACTGCTTGGGGAACCTGCACATAGGGTGGGTATGAACTTTAAGTTATGTTAGTATGAGGATTCACACACCTACACTCGGACAGATACCTTAACTACTGACCTGCCGCATACTCAGCTGTCTGTCAAGCCTCAGCATGTTTGATCACATTGAAGGAAAGACTAGTTTAGGGAGAAGAGAGAATATAAGAGTTAGTGTATTCAGATGGATTTTAAAACTGGAAGACCCAGATATAACAGCGACTAGCACACCGTGGGTACACTTCTCTCCCCCAACCTATGGGAACATGCCATGTCACTCTGTCTCTCTCTTCATGACATTTGTCACTACTGCTGTGACATGCTGCCTCTCTCTCTCTCTCTCTGTTGCTCTCCTAGTTTACCTGCAAAACAACAACTTTCTGGGACTGAGCATTGATGCCCGGGGCTCGACTACGCTGCAGTACAGTAGAAACCAGCCAAATGTGCCGCACTGTCCCTCACTGACAGAGTTTGAGCACTCTCCCAAATGCCATATTGTTTGTCCCCTACATGTCTGTGACCCTGTCCCTACATAGTCCTGTAACTGTTACACCCACCTGACTGTTCGCTGCTGGTAATAGCACACAACACTGTTGACACTAGGAGTGATCAGCAGTGGGGCCCTCTCTCTCTCTCTCTCTCTCTTGGATGTGACACACCAGTCAGCACTGCAGCTCCTGCTCCCCCTCTCAATCCCGCTGAACCGGAGCAGTCAGTACCAGGGCTCTGCTCTCCACCTCTGCATTACTGACACCTGCTACCTGGCACAGTAGGAAAGTAGACAGATGGAGACACACAGTCTGTCTGTCCCCACTGCAGGGAGGTTTGGTCATGTTGTTACTGTGTTCAAGGGTGTGTGGGGTGATCGGGGGATCCAACACTTGTATGCAGCACACCCTGCAGTGCTGACTGACATGCCCCTTCCATTCTGCTATGTCTCCCACTGTGTGTCAGGTGCTTATGGAAGGCACTGGCACCCAGGACGACAACATCAGAGAATGACAGTACCAGGATGTGCAGGGCTTGTGAGCAGAAGACCAGCAAAATGTGGCATGCCAACTAGCAGCAGACTGCTGCACTTCAGTACTACTGTTGCACAGCGCTACAGTTCAGTCTGCATCTCTCTCAGCTCCCCCGCTCCTCTCACCCAACTCCACATTCCCAGCCATTACCATGCACTCAGGGTGACTGACAGAGAGACAGTCAACTGCTCATTATGTGTCACTCTGTGCTGTTTGTGGCATCTGGGGGCCACTAGACTACCAGAGATAGTTAAGATATATTGTGAATAGGTGTCAGGGATAATGATGGGGTGGGGGACACTAGACTACCAGGGATGACAATGAGTCATGCACACGGGTGTCAGGGATCATGTTTGGGGGCACTAGACCACCAGGGATATTTGTGTTTCTGCCTACAGGTGTCAGTGATCGGGATGAGGAGGGCAGGCAATGGTGAAGGCGCGACGCGGTGGGGACTGTTTGCTAACTGTACAGCGCCATGCCACAGATCACGCAGAAACCTTGTAGCGCAGTGCTGTACTTTGAATATGCCAGTGTTTCACCATTCATGGACCTCCCCTCAGTCCCTTCCCTACATACATTAACTTGCATCAGCACTATCTCTACAGCCAGCACTATGTGGCCTTTTGAATTTTGCAGCCGGTGCAAATCCGGTGCAACGTGGTTCGCACCTAGCGCAAAGCTTTGAATATCTGGACCACATTTCAAAATTGTGCATCCCTGCAACATTCTGAAAATAAGTTTCACTGTCACATTCTAAAATTGTGCATCCCTGTCATGTTCCAAAATTATGCATACCCATCACATTCCGAAGACGCATTTCCTGCCACACTCAAAACTATGCACCCCACCACATTCCAGAAACATGCGTCCTTGCCACTTTCTGAAATTGTGATTACCTCATTCTGAAACTGTACATCCCACCTATTTTGAGACTCTGTGTACATGCCACATTGGAAATGTTGCATGTTACCATCAGAAGTCTGAACTGGACATCCACACCACATTGTGAAATGTGCATCACCACCACATGCAGAAATTACATATCCATGACACATTATGGAGTTGCATATCCCTGCCACATTCCACAACTCTATGTCTCCACATTTCAAAATTGTGCATCTCTGCCACATTCTAAAATGTATGACTCAGCCGCATTCTGAAGTTCAGTGTCTCTGACACATTCCAAAACTGTGTGTCCCAGCTACTTTCGGAGACTGTGTCATGCTACATTCCACAGTTGCAAATTGGTGGCATTTGGAAATCTCTCTGCAGTATTTTAAAAATGATGAAAACAGAACTTGTTCCACTAGTAACCTCCATGCTCATCAAAACCAAAGTCCATAAAACACAGATGGACTGGCACCTGCTAAGCTGCAGTCGCTTTTATTTGATACAAGAATATATATAAATGTCACACAAAGGGTATGTACATTTATGTAACATAGGAGAAATAAGTCATATAAAGTAACTTGTAGGGAGGACTAGGCTGTGAGTTCTGGTTGTGACATAATCAGCAGCTGTTCACAGAAACCGGCTTTTTCAAACTGGCAGTGATATTAGGGTTGCATAATTACTTGTAACTTTTAAACTAAGTAACCTAGAGATCTCATTTTGGCATGAGGCAGTGGTGGAGCCAGGTTTGGGAGCCAGGGGCCATTCAGTCAATCAAGGCTCCACAATGGGCAATAAGCAGTGAATAAAGATGGTGGTGGTGGGGCACCACTACTCCACGGGGCAGCCAGGACGGGCGACCCCCAGCTCCCCAGCTCCGCCACTGGCATGAGGCTGATTAGGGATATGCTGATCCAAATTTGGATTTATTGGTGCTAGAAATTTTGGCCAAGCTCCATTTCTAAAATGTGGGGTTGAAATAGCTAAAATTGGCCAATGTATGGCAAAAGAAAAAACAGTAGAAAAAACTAAGTTCATATGCATGTACAATGCGTGCATTCTTGGACTTAGTTTTTTCTATGATTATTTTCTGCTTGGGAGGAGCCCATCAAGGGCATTGAGGAATTTTGTTGAGGAACATTGAGGATCCACAAAGAAGGATTAGAGGTAGCCACTAGTGGAGGGAGGTAGCATGGGTGCTAGATGGTGAGTAAGGGTTTTTTTTAATACCCCATAGAGCATCCAGGAGGGGTACCGACAGTGGGATTGGGTACCAGTCACTAGAGGAAAATCAAATATCTGCAGATTTGGAGGTGGGGAGACCACCAGGAAAATTAAATATTTCTATACTGGGATATCGATCAGACATCGGGAGAGGGGAGGGACCACTAGACCACCAGGGAAAATATATTTTTGTATACAGGGACAGCGATCAGACATTGGGGGAGGGAGGAGGGACCACTAGACTACCAGGGGCAGACAGTTTATTATACACTGGCAGCAATCAGTGAATGGAGAGGCCACTAGACTACCAGGAAATATATGTATTTATATCCGGGGACAGCGATTGGAAATAAGGAAGCTGACCACTAGACTACCAAGGAAAGACAATTTTATACAGGGATGGTGATTGGTGACTGTGGGAGGAACAACTGGACTACCAGGAAATATTTATTTTATACAAGGACAGCGATCAGACATTGGGGAGGGAGGCCAGTGAAGTAACAGGAAATATAATTTTTTGTATACAGTAATGATAATCGGAAATCGGGGAAGGACCACTAGACCACCAGGAAATACCTATTTTTATTTAGGGATGGTGATGGAGATGGGGAGGGGAGGAACCACTAGACTACCAGGGAACTGAAAAAGCAAGGCACAGTAAATGCAGTTCAATGTATTTCAATCGGGTTTTCAACTTTGGTGTATAATTTTGTCATTTTAAAGATTTTGACACTAAATTTTAAGATACCTTTTTGAGACTACGCCTCATGAACAATGTTGGTGTCATTTCATAAATCCTGCCCAAAAGGTGCCTTCATGGTCAGTTGGCAAAATCATCTTTGGCCATATTTCAAAATTGTCACCATACTTGTTCATGAGGTGGGAGTCATAAGACAAGTATGTTGAAAATCTGAGGTTAAAATAGGTTAAAATGCTAAAGTTCTATGCATCTGTTGACATGTCACTATGTTTGCACCTAACTTTTGTAATTTTCAAAATTTTCCCCCAAGTTTTCAACATAGCCATTACTATACCTCATGAACATAACAGCTGTCAGTTTTCAATTCCTGACCAAAATGTGTTTTCTCAACTGTGGCATGGAATCACATTGCGGTGGCATGGAATAGCATTTCAGCAGACATTTGAAAATTCTTAGCCCAATGTTCATGAGGTAGGATAATATAGAGGCTATACTGACAATCTGGTTGCTGTTTTGACTCAAATGCTTCCACAGCCACATACATGTACACAGCTATGGAAGGATGATAGGGGCTCTGCTCCCACAAGCAAAAAAGGCTATGATTTTAGTTTCTCAAAAGTAAGGACATTCTTTGCAAAACTTCATTAATGCACCAGTTAGGGATCCAGTGACAAAGTTTGGAAATGTGGTGTTAGGGTTTCCAACCCTAACGGAACCCTAACACTCCACCCCACCCTGCACACAATAACAGGTGTCGGTGTGCCTTGGTCATCAGCCTAATACTCAGCCCATTCTCCTATACTGTACCCATCCCAGCTTATTTACTTATAGAATGGGGTGAGCATTAGGGCTGATGACCCCAAGGCACACCCCGACTCCCTGCTGGTGTGGTGCAGGTAGTGTTAGGGGTTGGAAACCCCAACACCTCATTTCCAAACTGTTCTCACTTGAACCCCAACTGATGCAGTAACTATGTTTGTGTTTTTTTTTGCAAAGAAATACTGTATATATTATTTATGGCCAAAAATGCGTAAATGTCACATTAAAGTTCCTAGTGACAAAAAGCTGGAAAAGTGGGCATTATGGTTCTACAACTTCCAGACCCTACCCCACTCTTGGCTTCCAACACTAAGATCCGCCCACACCACCATGCAAGAACAGGTGTGATGGGTGTGCCTTGGCATTTCCAGCCCTAATGCTTACCCCATTTGAAGACTAAGTAAGCTAGGAGGGGTACAGAGTAAGAGAACAGGATGAGCATTAGGGTTAGAAATGCCAAGGCACACTCCTCACACCTGTTCCTGCATGCAGGGTGCAGGTGGGGTCTTAGGGTTGGAAGACTAGGGTGAGGGTGGCGTCTTAGGGTTGGGAACCCTAAGTTCAAATTTCCTAACTTTTGTTGTTAGAACTCTAATGTAGCATTAACGCATTTTTGCCATAATTTCTAACTGTTTGTTATAGTATAACCATAAAGAACCCTAGTGAGGTATTAACACAGTTTTTTGCCATGGATTCCTTACTTTTGCAAAAGTATCACCATAGTCATAGTTGTTTATGGGCCCTGTGCTCTCATCTATCCATAAGTGTAGGGACATTGTAATTCAGCTTCATCGCTATGTGGGAGTGCAGGGCCATGCTCCATGATTTTCCATGTTTTACTGTAGATATGTGAACAACTTATTACTATAGCCATCTGATTACCCCAGAACATGTACCCAGTACAGAAAATGTTCGAATCCCATACAACATAATTATGTACAACTGCAAGGCCATTTTGTGCCACAGGTGAGAAAATACATTTTGGACAGGATTTGAAAAATGGCAGCTGTGACATACATGAGGTCAGTTAATAAGAAGGCTATGTTGAAATCTAGTATTAAAATATTTCAAAATGTCGTGAGTTATGAATGGGTGTATCAAAATTGTAACAAATGGTTATAACTTTGGCATTTTCATATTTTGAACCCAAATTTTCAACATAGTCCTCTTATGACCCCACCTCATAAAGCTCATAGGTAAAATGTTTAAATCCATGGCAAAATGCTATTCTGTACCACAGGTGCAAAACACATTTCAGGCAGTTTGTAAAAATAACAGCTATCTGATTCATGAGGTGATGTCAAAAGTGGCTATATCGAAAATTTTGAGTACAAATATTTAAAATTGCCAAAGTTACATGTGCATAGAAAGATTTAAATGACCACACGTAACTTGGCCATTTTAAAATTTTTCTACCAAATTTTCAATATTGGCTTTTGACTCACTATGACAGCACTGCTACTCATTACTCTGTCTCAAAAGGTGATTTGTCCGATTAATGAAACGACAGTGACAGTGTTCATGAGGTGGGGTCACACAAAGCCCATGCTGAAAATTTGGTCTGAAAATAGCAAAATGCCAAAGATATCACCATAAGTTCAAAATGCCATTGAAATACATTATACAGCACTTAACTGGATTCTTCAGTTTGAGGTTCTGCTTTGAAAAGTACAGTCATGTCCTGGTCCACAGAAGATGGCAGCCTCGATCTCAGTGGTAAGTTTAGGATGGGGTGGGATGGTGGTGCTCAGTGGGAGGTCAGGATGGGGAGGGTCAGGGAGATGAGGGACCAGTTTCTTTTTTCATGATTTAAAAAAAAGATGTTGGGGACCGTTTCTTTTTACAAATACAAGTGAAAATTTTTGGGACACTGGGAATGTGCTCCCAGTGTCTCACAGTGCTGAGGGGTTAGGACATATCTGGGGACACTGGGAGTGGGCTCCCCAGTGTCCCACACTGAGGGGACTTCTACTGCTGACATGGGAATTGGGCACAGTTGTCAGCAAATCATTAAAATACATATTTTGGGGCACTGAAAGTGGGCTCCCCTGTGTCCCACACTGGCAGGGGGACATCTCAGGACACTGGGGTGGGCTCCCCAGTGTTCCACACTGGTGGGAGGTGGGGGCTTCTATCTTGGTACACTAGAGGTGGAGCTCCCCAGTGTCCCACACTGGTGAGAGGGCCTTCTACCACCAACACGGGATTGTCACTCCAATGTCGGTAAAGATATATGTATGTAACCCCTAGATGGCGCTATCCCAGGGGCTACTACCCCTGCCTGATTTGCCACTAACAGGTTGAGGGGCCTGGATCCAATGGCGGGTGCCTCCACCCAGAGGTCAGGAGTTTGCAATAGTTAAACTAACTTGGTCACAGCCCTCTGGGACACTGCAACCCCTTTCTTCCCACTAGTGGCCCACACAATATATCAAATTACCTTCACAGTATACACTTACCCCCAGGTCTGGTTCCGGCACTGGGACCTCCTGTGAAATGAGATACAGTGCAACAATCACAGTACAGTACTTTAACATAGACAAATACCTCAGGCAGTATAACTTTGCTGAAACAAGCAGCTCTGATTTATTTAGGGATATAACAAGGACAGGAAATCAGGTTAATTAGCTTATCACTCTAATAATCTACCTATGGCTCTGTGCACAGGCCTATCCCTATCAGTTACTGTCTGGGTACCCAAGCCCTAGTGGCTAGTCCAAGCCGTGGCAGCTGGTAGGGGCCCTTTCACCAGAGAAAAGGAGAATTAAACAGTCAGCAGTACAGTAATTCCATTTGGATTTAATGTGGCAATTCAACAGGGAGCAACCCTGAATTAGTACTCACGACCTCCAAATAAGATAGGGTCCTTCAATGTCAGCAGGGCTCACTTGAGGTACACAAACCTCTTCACACATCCATATAAAAGAAAGTACTATACCAGGCAGGCTGCATCTGTATCGATCGCATTACTGCACAATACCGGGAGAACACACAGCAGATTCAGTTCCTGACAGACCGAGTGCAATTTTCAGCAATTCTTCCAGTCTTCTGGGGTGAGCCTGGTTTCTACTCTTCAGAGATCCTTTGATTCTTTTCACAGGACAGATTCAGTCCTAACAAGCTGTTACAAAGCTGCAGACCGGAACTCTGGGCCTTACACGTTTTTGACTAAAACTGCACACTGAAAAAGCACAGGGCTCCTTCCTTCTTCACTGCCAAAGCTCAACTGAACTCCAACTGACGAAACCGGGCACTTCCTTTGAGTTCCTCCCAGTTCTTGACTGGATTGGCTGTCACTCACAATAGACTGCTGCTGTTGGTCCAAAAGGCACTGAAGTCTAAACTACATCTCCCAGAGTCACTGCCCATACAATCCTCTTGTGGCTGGCTCAGATTATGAGTCCAAGTTCTGATTCATCAAGGCATCATTTTAGAGCTAGCTTACCCCACACTGATTGGTCCAGTTCAGCAGTTCAAAACTAGAATGGGAACTAGCAGACACAGTTCTGACTGCAAAGAAAGCGTTAGACAAACTGTAATTTCATTATTACTCTAAATAATTTCTGGCAAACAGTTACATCTTTCAGATAGGTTCCTTTGCACTCCTAGTGACTGCAAAATGAAGTGAATTGGCAGCAGCTCGAGTGGTACTCAGAGAAGCACACAGTCCCCCATACAAACTAATTATGTCTGCAAGCAGACAGCTCTTAAAGAGACAGTACCAGAGGCTCTAAAACACTCACTGATAAATGGCTTAAATGCCAAACACCATTCAGGCTTGGAGCATTCAAGCAAGCTCCTGGAAGTCTTTTGGAACCCCCATTTGCAGGGGTTACACCCTTCCTGGCCTGGGAAAGCTTGGCGTCGCGTCAAAAGTACCTAAGTTTCAACTGCAACCATATACATTTGCATTAGGCTCGCACATGTAATCATCAGTCAATATATCATTTTACCAAGAACACATTTCTGAAACATTGCAGTACGTCCTCTTTACACAGTATTACATACACATTGTACCATAACTCAAGTTATTACCTCTTGTACATGAAACCTGAAGAGAGGGCCCTTCCTATCAGTTACCTTGGGGCTGGATGGGGCAGGGCACCATACTGGAGGGCAACACAAGTAACTTGGAGTTAGCACTGATGCTCAGTTTGGGCAATGAGCTCGGGGACACATACACTCCTTTATGGACAACATTGAGAGGCAAGTCCACAGGCCTCCCAAGTGAATCATAACTGAGGTGCACCACAGGCTTTACAGCTCGACCAGTCTTTCTAGGGGAACTGTTATAGTCTCTGCACTCTGAGCCTCATTTTCAGCATTGTCCTCACTTGTCAGGGGAGTCTCCATGGGGTAGAGGCTAGAACTTGGGGCACTTTCAGCTCCAGGAGTTACAGTTTCTGAGTCCACAACATTTGGCTCCATGGAGAGCTTTCGGACACTGGCAGTGGACTGTCAGGGCACTCAAAATACTCTTCTTGTTCGGTGTATCACCAGTCTGCCCCAATCTATCATTTCCTCCCCTGAAAGCTCAAACAGTTCAACCATGCACAATGATTCCATTTCATCTGATCTGATGCTTTGCACTTCACTTTCTGGGAGCATTGGCTCCAGGGATGAAGCTGGGGCTTAGACAGTCCAGAAGGCCCAGCTTTGTCTCCAGTATTGACTAGGGATTGCCCCGAAACAATTGACTCAGTTCGTAAGAAGGATAGTATTCAAAGTCACTCTACTTTCTTCCGATATGGACTGACAGTCATGCTCAACTGGGACTTGTGGAGGAACACTTTAACTTTGCTTCTGTAGGTGCAGACTTTCTTGATCTTTTCTTAGCAGCCTCTAGTCACTGGTCCAGAGGGGCATCTTCTAGGGGCTCAGACTCAATTAAGATTTGTCCAATGGGCAGTAAATGATTTCTATGCATTGTTTTTACATCTTTGAGATTATTCTCAGGCCTTACTTTGTACACTGGCAGATCATCTAGTTTGCCCACTACAATGTGAGGGAGATGGTGCCATCTGTCAGCAATCTTGTGCTTGCCATGCAGTCCCAGATTTCTTAGCAATACCCGATCTCCCTCCTGGAGTTCCTGTGCTTTCACCTTTTATCATACCTTTCTTTGTTGGCCAGATTTCTTTTGGCAGCCATGGTTTGAGCCAGTTGATACGCATGAGTTAGCTGGGCCTTTAACTTTGCACATACTGTAAATAGTTGTCAGCTTGAACCCCATCAGGAGAGACCCCAAAACACACATCTACTGGTAGTCGAGCTTCTCTTCCAAACATCAGGCAGTGGGGAGAATCCAGTGGCATCACTTTGGTGCAGTTATAAGCATGTACCAGGGTGCTAATTTGTTGGCTCCATCTAGGCTTGTCCTTTGGGTGCAGGGTGCCTAGCATATCTAGCAAAGTGCGGTTGAAACGTTCAGGCTGTGGTCCCCTGGGGTGGTAAGGAGTGGTTCTGGACTTTCGCACTCCCCACAGAAAAGCATCTCTTTGATCAGGCGACTCTCAAAGTCTCTCCCTTGATCAGAATGGATTCTTTGTGAGCCCCATAGTGAACAAAAAGTTTTCTACAAGTACTTTGGCTACAGTGGATGCTTTCTGGTCTTTGGTGGGAAAGCTTGGGCATATCTCGTGAAATGGTCAGTGACCACCAGCACATTACTGATATTTCTTTGATCTGACTCCAAACTTAGAAAATCAATACAGACCAGCTCCATGGGTGCACTGGTGGTTATGTTAACAAGGGGCAGCCCTCTGGGGCAAAGCTTTCCTCTGTAAGCAGCGACTACAAGTTCGAATGTGTTGCTCCACATCAGCCCCCATCTTAGGCCAATAGAATCTGGATCTCACCAAGTCAAGTGTTCTGTCTATACCAAGGTGCCCCATGTGGTTGTGCAAGGACCTCAATACTGAGTCTCGAAAGGCAGTGGGCAGCACTAGTTGTTGTTTGTCTACTTGTCCCCTCTGTCTACTGTTTCTCTGTATAACAGTTTATTGATCAGTTTCAACTTAGGACCTTCTTTGTATAACAGTGCAGTTCTCAAATCAGTGGGCGTAATTTGGACACATCTTTTCCTGCATAGAGGGCTTCAAAGCTGCTTTGATCATGGGATCGCGGGATTGAGCCCGCTTGAATACTGTCATTGTCCAGCTGAGGCAGTGCACCAATGTCTATTGCAGAAAAGTGGCAATAAGCAGCAGGTATGCAATTCTCAGAGGCTCCCAAGCAATCCACCATGCAGTCCACTCGTCCGTGGACATTGTTCCTCCCTGTCAAACTTCCGGCAGAGTGCCGAATGTCAGGTTCTGCCAGTCGGACCCAATCATTCTGGGAACAGGCCTCCGGGAAGAGCATCAGCATCTATGTGGTTCAGACCTGCTCGGTATTCGAGAGCATAGTCATATGTAGATAATGCAGAAAGCCACCTATGGCCAGTGGCATCCAACCTAGCTGAGGTCTGCACATAGGTCAAAGGATTATTGTCAGTTTTACTAGTATTTAGCCCCATACAAGTACTCATGGAATTGGTCAACAATAGCCCACTTCAAAGCTAGGAACTCTAACTTATGTACAGGATAGTTCTTTTCGGATGGGGTCAGGCTTCTACTGGCAAAGGCCACTGGTCTCAGGCCATTCTCGTGCTCTTGGTACAACACAGCCCCAACCCTTGCAAGCTAGCATCAGTGTGCAGGCGAAGGTTTTCTTGGATCGGCATAGGCCAGCACTGGAGCATGGGTAAGTTGATATATGATCTCATGAAAAGCAGTCTCACAATCAGAGTCCAGCGGCCCCAAATACTTCACTCGGATGAAAATACACTCTTTCAGTCTTGAGGATGCTGACTTTTGGTATTTTTTGTGGGTTGGGGATACCCTTGAGTAAGGTTAAGTAAAGGCGGATCACTCTTGAATAGTCCTTGATGAGCGCCGATAATAACCACAGAATCCCAGGAATCTTTGCAGTTCTTTTAGATTTTGGGCTGTGGCCAGGTGGTCAAGGCCTCAACTTTACTTGGGTCGGTCTCTATTCCTCGGTGGATACTATGTGTCCCACATACTTTACTGATGTTTGAAAAATTGACACTTATCAATGGACAGTTTAAGGCCAAAGTCCTCCAGTCGGTCCAATACCTTAAATAATCTGCTCTCATGTTCCTCCAGTGAGCTGCCAAACACAATAACATCATCTAGGTATACCAGGCACTCTAGTAAGTTCATGTCCCCACTGCCGCTCCATCAATCGTTGAAAGTGGCTGGGGCACCTGAAATCCCTTGAGGGCATCCTCATGAATTCATAGAAGCCAAGCGGACAGATAAAGGCTGTCTTTTCACGGTCCTCTGGGGCCATCGGGATCTGATAGTACCCACTGCGGAGATCCAGCACAGAGAACCACTTGCTCCCGTTTAGGCAGTCCAAAGCATCCTGAATGCGGGCATTGTGTACTGATCAGGATAGTCCGCGGTTTAAGGTGCGATAATCCACACACATCCTTACTGTTCCATTCTTTTCCTCACTACCACAATGGGGAAGCATAAGGGCTTCTGGATTCTTGTATTACACCAGCAGCTAACATCTCTTGCAGATGCCGTCTCACATCATCTATGTCAGCAGGTGCCAGGCGTCGAGACCTCTCACGAAATGGTCTTTCGTCATGCAGCGGATATTGTGCTCAGCTCCTTGCACGCATCCTACATCCCATTCCTTTAAAAAAACACCTGGTCTCTCTGGGCAAGCTTCTCACTGATCTTCACTTTCCATTCAGCTGGCAGCGGGGTCGCGAAATCAAACAAGTCGAGGTTACTCTGTCATTCTTCCTTGAACTCTTGCTGCTGGGTAGCACTGCAGTGTCTGCACAATGCACATTAGCCAGGATGCAACCTCTGTTTACTCGAATGTCTCTTTCAGACACATTATGAACTTGGACCATTACCCTTCTGGCATAAGCATGGGCTCTAGCGGGCAAAATACTAGGCTTGACCAGCAGTCCCTCTGGCAATTTTCCATCGCCTGGTGCATCCAACATTAATATTTTATTCTTAACATCCTTTCTGATACGGACCTCTCCTGTAAGGTACACTGGGCATTTGGCCAGGATCAGAGACTCAGGATCCTTCTTCCATACAATTCCGACTGGTTCCTCTGGTTCTGTTTTTCAGCATCTCTCTGTGCCTCATAGGCCTTCTTAATTAAAGCCGAACTCTTAAAGCTCTACTAGTCTTTGACCCTGTTTTCATAACACAACTGTGCCAGCCTTCCGAACATATGAGCATTTGTTCCAATCAACAAAGGGACACCATCATACAGTCCAGTGGGGGACACACTAAGGCTAGGGTCTCTACTTGTTCGGCCACTCCAGCCACGGAGGTGGGGAAAGACAGCCAAATTCGGATATACCCGGAATAGGGTAGGCCTTCTACTTAACCCCATACATGCAGTCCTTCTAATGGTTGTAAGGGTACGCCTGACAAATGCTTCTGATACCAATCTTGGAACATAATTGTCACTTGGGAGCCACTGTCTAATATAGCTCTTGTAGACACTCCGTTCACTTTACAGTGGTCTCCATGGAGGGACCCACTATTCTGGACCAGTCTGAGAGGCGGTAGTGGGGGCCTGGGCAACTGACCTTGCCACAAAGGGCGTGAATTAGCATTTTGGTGCCTCACTGGGATCATGTCGTGCACCTCTTAACCACTGATTTCTTCTCCGAAGCTCTCCTTGTAGCCTATATGCAACTTTGTCAGTGTCTTTTGGGGACTGGCATTCCCTTTCATGTGCCCATCTTTCCCACAATTATAGCAAAACATACTTTCTGGAGTTTGAGCTGGCCGAGCGCCACACTGGGGAGCCAGGGCGGGGTATTACTAACTGGAAACCTTGGTGCCATCTCTGTCTGCGGCGTGATAAGCATTTGGAGACATCTCGTCAGTTTCTCCACTTCCATGGTCAAGGAATCGAGTTCGGAGCTGTTATCAGCAGGAGATATGATGGTGGTACCCCCACCCCATAGCAGATGCAGTCGGATATAGGTCAGGCCTGCATCTGCAGGAGGCGCTTTCATAAAGGGACTGTTTTTGAATTCCCGGATCTCTCTCAACAGTTCGCCCCATTGTGACATATCTTTTCCTTGTCAGAGCACTCATTGACTGCCAACCTCTGCCCTGAACTTCACTTGATGGGTCACCCTCAGTCACTCGGAGTCGTGGCCGCAGCTATTGGTGCAGGTCCTCCCGAGGTCGTCTTTTCTCAACTCCTCAATTTCTCTCATTAACTCATCATAGGAGGGTGGGGATTCCAGTCGATCTGCCAGGTGTAACTGAAGCAACAGCAGTTCTGAAGGGGGCAGACTTAAGGATCCTGTCCAGCCTGGTTCGGTCCAGTTCAATCGCTGGCAAACTACCTTTTCTGAGGCATTCTTGCAACAATTTTCCAGCCGAGATACATACACAGACAACAACTCCCTTGGTACTGTTGTGCATCTCTTACTCTCCACCATAGGTCCTCATCAGAATCTGGGCTCCCATACATTCTCCAAGGCCTCAAGATAGGCCTGTGCAGTCGCTTCAGGGTTACTGGCCCGTTTGCACGGATGGTAGCCAGGGCAGGACCTCGGAGGCTCTCACTAACCCTCTTTCGCTTTTCACCTTCGAGCATTGCCATTCTAGCACTTGGGGGCAACATAGTCTATCCAGGTCTCCCAGTCATCCTCCCCTTGGGGTGGGAGGGTGCCAGAGAAGATCCTCAACCTTCGGTGAAGAGTCGTGACTAATGGCAGGTGCAGAAATAGAGTCTGCATTGGTTCAGCCACCATTACGGGCACTGGAGCAGGAGAGGTGTTGGGGAGGAACACCCCAGTGGCAAGAATAGTTTCTTCAAGTCCTCCACAGTTTCCCCTCTCCCAGCAACCATTCAGCAAATTTCTCCTCAAAAGTTTCAGATAGTGGTGGGGCTGATTCCCCCGGTCTTTACTGTCCTTAGTTATCACTCTCAAGCAGTGAGGCTCCTCTGGGGTAATGGTCTGTGGCACTTTGGAGCTATCTATGGGATCCTTAAACTCTACTAGGGCCAGGAAAGTGTGGGTGAGCAGATTAGCATGCCGACCCACCACCACAGGGTTTTGTAAACCTTCCACCTTGAAAGTACTCCTGCACAGTGTCCGTATTGATACCAGAGGATGTCCAGGATAAGCATAGCATTTTGGGGTCGATCTCCTCCCCAGTACACCACTCCACCAGCCGGTGCACAGCCACTTCTGTCGGGTACCCATTTTTTCTTAACAGTGGTTCGTAAATATGGCCACTAGAGGACACACAATCCCAGCGGTGAGCCTCCAAGATGTAACCCTAGATGGCTATCCCAGGGGCTACTACCCCTGCCTGATTTGCCACTAACAGGTTGAGGGGCCTGGATCCAATGGCGGGTGCCTCCACCCAGAGGTCAGGGTTTGCAATAGTTAAACTAACCTGGTCACAGCCCTCTGGGACACTGCAACCCTATCTTCCCACTAGTGGCCCACAATATATCAGAATTAC
Source organism: Neoceratodus forsteri (assembly GCA_016271365.2). NCBI lineage: Eukaryota > Metazoa > Chordata > Ceratodontiformes > Ceratodontidae > Neoceratodus > Neoceratodus forsteri. The sequence continues at coordinate 277,315,229 of CM057451.1, forward strand.
CTTCACAGTATACACTTTACCCCAGGTCTGGTTCCGGCACTGGGACCTCCTGTGAAATGAGATACAGTGCAACAATCACAGTACAGTACTTTAACATAGACAAATACCTCAGGCAGTATAACTTTGCTGAAACAAGCAGCTCTGATTTATTTAGGGGGATATAACAAGGACAGGGAAATCAGGTTAATTAGCTTATCACTCTAATAATCTACCTATGGCTCTGTGCACAGGCCTATCCCTATCAGTTACTGTCCCTGGGTACCCAAGCCCTAGTGGCTAGTCCAAACCGTGGCAGCTGGTAGGGCCCTTTCACACAGAGAAAAGGAGAATTAAACAGTCAGCAGTACAGTAATTCCATTTGGATTTAATGTGGCAATTCAACAGGAGCAACCCTGAATTAGTACTCACGACCTCCAAATAAGATAGGGTCCTTCAATGTCAGCAGGGCTCACTTGAGGTACACAAACCTCTTCACACATCCATATAAAAGAAAGTACTATACCAGGCAGGCTGCATCTGTATCCCGATCGCAATTACTGCACAATACCCGGAGAACACACAGCAGATTCAGTTCCTGACAGACCGAGTGCAATTTTCAGCAATTCTTCCAGTCTTCTACAGGGTGAGCCTGGTTTCTACTCTTCAGAGATCCTTTGATTCTTTTCACAGGACGATTCAGTCCTAACAAGCTGTTACACAAGCTGCAGACCGGAACTCTGGGCCTTACACACGTTTTTGACTAAAACTGCACACTGAAAAGCACAGGCCCTTCCTTCTTCACTGCCAAAGCTCAACTGAACTCCAACTGACGAAACCGGGCACTTCCTTTGAGTTCCTCCCAGTTCTTGACTGGATTGGCTGTCACTCACAATAGACTGCTGCTGTTGGTCCAAAAAGGCACTGAAGTCTAAACTACATCTCCCAGAGTCACTGCCCTACAATCCTCTTGTGGCTGGCTCAGATTATGAGTCCAAGTTCTGATTCATCCAAGGCATCATTTTAGAGCTAGCTTACCCACACTGATTGGTCCAGTTCAGCAGTTCAAAACTAGAATGGGAACTAGCAGACACAGTTCTGACTGCAAAGAAAGCAGGTTAGACAAACTGTAATTTCATTATTACTCTAAATAATTTCTGGCAAACAGTTACATCTTTCAGATAGGTTCCCTTTGCACTCCTAGTGACTGCAAAAATGAAGTGAATTGGCAGCAGCTCGAGTGGTACTCAGAGAAGCACACAGTCCCCCATACAAACTAATTATGTCTGCAAGCAGACAGCTCTTAAAGACAGTACCAGAGGCTCTAAAACACTCACTGATAAATGGCTTAAATGCCAAACACCATTCAGGCTTGGAGCATTCAAGCAAGCTCCTGGAAGTCTTTTGGGAACCCCATTTGCAGGGGGTTACATGTAATATAAACATGCCTCAGCCCCTTAGAGGCAGTTAAAGAGTAAAACAATCCTTTATTTAGGTAAACACCAATAGGTTGTTACACGAGGTCCCTGCACCCTTATTGATACCCCAGAGGTACACGCAGACAGCTAGCATTTAAATATATGTTATACTAACATATAGGCTAAGGACATCTACCATACAAGAGTAGATGTCAGGATATATACAGTATGCATATAATTACTATACACTTTACTTTCTAATATACACATGTATTTCTTTGCTTAGAAGATGTTAGGACACCTGTGTCCTTGTAATGATATGATATATGAGTCAGCATTACCATCTTCTGATGATCTGTACTACTACACGGCTATGTACAAACTGTACTTCTTTGCTTCTACAAAGTGATGACTGTAACAAAATTGTATAATGTTATCTAGGACTGAGGAGCCACTTCTAATTTAGCTAATAGGGCTCACCTCTGTAACTAGAAATGTTTCTATCTTACAGTAACCATGGTAATTATCTTAGGTATATAATGTAAAACATTACGTCTTCTACCTCGAGATCCCAGGAGACACAGAGATTCCTTGAGGTGTAGGGAATGTTAGCATTGGCTCCCAGTTCTAATGGTAAGAACTGCTTGGAGCAACTGTGATTTTCCTTTTGGTAGTAATAAACAAGCGTTATTACTCTTATGCAGCGTGTCTGTGATTTCTTGCATTCTCAGTATTGCCAAGAACCTGAGTGAGGTTTAGACCTCCTGACAAGGTGATTACTTAAGCGGAGGCCGTGGAATTGGATTCTGGTGACAAATTGGCTGAAAATGGCCAGAAAAGTTTTTCTTTTTCATCATCTGTTAAGTAGTGGTGCAAATTGTGGCATTTTTCATGAAACAGTGCCACAATCTGCAGCAGAACCACATAGGTTTCACACAGCAGTGCTACAATTTGTAACATTTTAGAAAATACTGCCACAAATTGTGGCACTAGTGCTACAGTTTGCGGCAGTAAAATGTCTCAATTAAAATAATCATATTTCCGCCACTATTTCTAAAAACTAATGCCAGAATTGTGTGCCTCGGACTTGATTAAATAAACACAACTGTTGGTGTTTATCAATGGGCAGTATTTTTTGAATTATGGTATTTTAGGATATAATGAGAAACTTTAAAGTTTAATAACTTTTGAATAGATTAATATTTTTCACCCAACCTTCAAAAGGCGCAGCTGTACTAGACCCCATATACCCTAACAATTTCAGACCAAGCCCCAAGGCATTTCAGAGAAATGGGGTGACAAGGATTTCAACCTAAATTGTAAATTTCCATTGTTTGACACTCCGCATCCCTGCAATTGTACATCCAACAGAACAAAACTTGCCACTGCAAGAGATCTTTGTCCCAGACGCGCATGTAAACTTTCACGTAGATTGGAAAAATGGATGTAAAGTTATTAAAGGTCAAAATTTTGGGCTTAACATAGAAGAGAGTATGAACCCTAATAAAGGGCACTAGCATGCATATATATATAGAGAGAATAATACATGGAGTAGTGTGAGTTACAAAATTTAATACACCGAGGTGTGGGATGCTATGTTATTAAAGCATCCCACACTGAGAGTGTGCGATGAAATCTAGTACCACGCTGTCCTTGCTTTATTTTTTATAATTACTGGGGATCAATTTTTCCATCCAGATTTCTGTAAGTGCTGCAATTCAGTAGAGTTAAATGCTAACACTGTCATTACACACACACACACACACACACACACACACACTGCACACTGTTACCCTGCCTGCCTTTCCTGAATGTAGATTTTGTTCTCTTTTCTTTTTTTAAGCTTAGTTTATCATCGGGTTGAGTCAGCACTCAAGCTCCTAGTAATTGTGTCCTGAAGGATGGATGAAGAGTGGGACCAACCAGATGTATGTTTTTTTTTGGTAAAAGCAGGATCAATAGATAGTTAAAAAGTGAAAAAAATTGAAAGAGAAGGACAAGTTAAGCAGACCAGACTTGTGACACTCCTCGCTAACAGAGAGGTGGAGCCACCATATTTGTGGCACTGTTCTGGCTGCCGTAGAGTGAACGTGTGGCAATGAGGGAGCATTAAATTTTGAGAGGCATAGCGATGAATGCTATAATAACCAGCTGGTTATTACACCAGACTTGTTAAGCCCTAAGAAAAAATGTATCCCCAGTTATTAGATATATATGTGTGTGTGTATATGTGTGTATATATATATATATATATATATATATATGTGTGTGTGTGTATATATATATATATATATATATATATAATATATATATGTATAATGTTAGCCCCTATAGTTAGGGTTGCTTAGCCTGTTTAATGTTAAGCCTCAGATTTTGCACTTTAATAACTTTGCAACAGATCAATGGATTTGCAAAAACTTTTGTGTGTGCTGTCCTGTGGGACAGACCTCTAGATGTGCTAAGTTTCATTCCAGTTGGATGTATAGATTCTGAGACCTTGATAGTGCAAAAACTTTAAAAGTTGCCACTTTTATTTTTTCTCATCATCTTGTGCCCAGATGGTGTAGAATTTTAGTATGAATTTTTATGGCAGAAACAACTTGGGTAGCAGAATTGCCATGCTTTGTTTAGTGAAAAGATATTAGTCTGATCTGTAAACCGATGATCTAATAAATAAAATAAAAAAAATCTGTTGCAAAGTAATTCAGCTTTTAAGTTCACATTATTTCCTGTTGGAACATCACTCTCAGGATAGAAGTAAAAGTTCAACAAATGATTCTTTTCACAAGGGCCGTTTCTTTTTCATGAGAAAAAATCCTTTTAAGTGACCGTCATCTTGTTGATTTTCCATAAAATAAAAAGCATGGAAAATACATAACATTTTGTCATTTTAAAAATTAGACACCAGAACCTTGCTAAACAGGGTCCATTTAGTAGATTCTGTTGTTTGTTTTTTCACAATTAGGATCAGAAATACCTTTTCTGGGCACCTAAATCCCTGGTGCCCAGTTTAGCGAAAGTAGCGGTTCCCGGCGTTCTCTGTATGAGAACTGCAGATTTTCTTGACTTTTGCAGCCATAGCTGAACTCTTGCTGCTGACTGCAGTGTGAGCTGTGAGCCACCATTGCAATGGTGTCTAGTGGCACTTCCATCCATTGATTGCTGTCACCATACATAACCATTCGTATATTCCCAGTGTCTAGTAGCACCAGTCATCATCCCCATAAATAAAATTATGTAAATATGTTCCCTGGTGTCTAGTGGCATCCCCACCCACCATTTCAGATTTGGTTGGTGTCTGGTGGCACCTCCTACCTTCCTCCCTGTCCCTGTAATGTTTTATTCCTGGTGTCTAGTGGCACCCCCACACCCACACACAGACACATGTTCTCCGATCATTGTCCCATTATGTTTATTTGATTACCTGGTGTCTTGTGGCACCCCCACACACTTGATGATTACTGTTTCCATTAATTTATGTTATTCCCGGTGTCTGGTGACACCCTCACTCTCTGATTACCATCTCCTTATTGAAATGTCTGTCTCTTCAAGTCACCATCTCACATTTCAACATTATGTATCATAGGTGCTATAGACCTCCTTCTGCCAATCTACAATTGTTACCTCATCGAGTAATATCATGAACAACAATCCTCCAAAACAATTATTCTTGGGGATCTTAATTTAGACTGGCTATCCAAAACCGCCGCTCCTCTCATAGCTTTCTGTGACACCCATGGATTATCGCAACTCATTGTCGAACCAAGATGTGTAAATAAAAGAATGTGAATAAAAGCTCCCTGCTAGATGTTATACTATTGATAATACAATGGCAAGAAAAGAATCCTGTCTTCTGATTGGTCAGTTGGCCATCACAGCAGGGATGTTATCCTGGCATAACATCCCTCGGATGATCTAGCTGACCACCATCTTGTTCTTGCATCTTTTCTTAAAAAATATTTTTAAACACTAAATAAAATTCTTTAAAATGATTTTTCTGTATAAAACTAGAAGCCATTGAATAATAGGAATAATGCCCTCCAGGGTGGGTGTTATGCTGGATAACATCCCTTCTCGGGTGTTGGGCGCCGGCGCGATGGCCTCGGGCTAACCACCTGAGGTGGGATGTTATCCCAGCATAACACCCACCCTGTCAGGCATTATTCCCTTTAATAAACCACATTCTTCTCCTTTCCAGGCACCTTCTTCAGTGATATCAGTGATCACTCCTTTATTGCTTGCGCAAGATCAAGCAACAAATCTACTACTTCACGAAGTTTGCTGCCAGAGATCTAGATGAGCTTTGATCTCACTGCCTACATAAATGAACTGAAACACTCCTTGTATTGGCAAGAGTTCTATTTGGCAAAACACACAATCAGCGTTAGACATATTCAGCAACATTATCCTAGACACCCTAAATAAATATGCCCCTATAGTTAAGGTCTGAATAGCAAAAATGCATGTAGATGATTCACACCATTATTAAACTCTGCATTGACTGAAAGAGATAACCTATGGAAAACACATATAAAACCCAGTTTGCTGCGGACTGGTACAAGTTCAAAAAGGCACAACTCATGTACTAGAATGGTTAGAGATACAAAGCTGCATACTATCATTCTGAATTTCTCTCTGCCTCCAAAAATCCTACAAAATTTTGGAAAACCGTCAAGGACTTGTCTGGTAATACATGCGGTGGCTCACTACCTGATGAAATCTCCTTAAACAATAACACCATTAGTGACAGATTAGAAGTTCTAGATGTCTTCAATAATCACTTAGCTACTGCAGGGTTAGCATTTGACAATTCCCCTCTTGAATTTGATATGTCTCAGGTGTATAATCAAGGTACAGATCCTAGTGTCACCAATTCAGTCTTCTCCTTGCCTCCTACTACTCGGAAAGAAGTTGAAGACCTGTTGCTAAAACTGGATGAAAAAAAGTGCTGATGCGGATACCCTCGACCCTTATTTTTAGTCATGCCCATAACCCATTTATTTAACCTATCACTGGCTCAAGGATCCATTCCTTCAACATGAAAAACAGCACACATCATACCACTGTTCAAGTCTGGAAATACCTGTAATCTAAATAATTACAGACCAATTTCAATTCTCCCAGTCTTGTCAGTATTACTCAAAAAGTCATAAGTAACCAGCTGAGGCAATATCTAGAAGCCAATAACCTGCTTAATCCAGTCCAATCAGGGTTCAGAGCTAAACATAGCACCATCACAGCACTTGCCAAAATGACTAATGACTGGCAAAGAGAACTAGACAACAGGAATTACACCTGCGCCATGTTCTTGGACCTGAGCAAGGCCTTCGACATTGTTGACCATTCTCTGCTACTCTCTTTCCTGACCTCACTAGGTGCTGACCTATTATTTTTACAGTGGTTCAACAACTACCTCTCTGATCGTTTCCAGCAGGTGAAAGCAGAAGGAGATCTCTCAACTCTCAAACCTTTCCTAAGAGGTGTTCCCCAGGGTTCTATCTTAGAGCCAATTTTATTTGCAATATAGATCATAGTATTGATGAAAACATAACTAAGGCCAACATACATCTGTTGGCAGATGACCTGATTCTTTATGTAAGCTGCCCGTCATTATAATCTGCTTGTAATGACCTTCAATCTAAGTTCAACCTGCTGCAACATCAGCTCCTAAACAAAAACTATTAGTTAACACCAAGAAAACAAAAGCAATTCTCTTTCTCCCTCTACCCAAACAGAAAATTCAGTCCTATCAGATCCTGTGCACAGATTACTACAATTCTTGGTGAAAAGTTGGAATTTGTCCCTAAATTCAAATACCAGGGAGTATGGCTGGACCATAGGCTCTCCTTTATAGAGCACATTGAAGAATTACTCAAAAATTACGATAGAGACTTGGTCTGTTCTTTAAGATAGCCGCTTCTTAACTAGAGATGCCAAACTACTGCTGGTACAATCAACCTTTCTATCCTTGATAGATTATGCTGACATCCTATAGTCACTGTCCCACTTCCTACCTCACCAAACTTGACCGTTACATTGTAAAGCTTTGAGGTTCATCACAGGCCTGCCTTATTCCACTCACCACTGTTTATTTTGTTTATTTCAGAGATCAGAAATACCTTTGAGTCATAGACTCCTTTACAAAGGTTCCACATCACATGTAATAGATACAGATACACAATACAGTTAGTGCAGATACACAATACAGTAAATATTACAGAGTAAAGACAATTTTATAACAAAAACTAATTGGCTAAACCTTCAGAACTAGTGCAGTTTGAGACAGTTAGAAAATAATGGGAACTTAACATCCCTGAGAAGCAGAGTTAAAACTGTGAAGAGGCCAGCCAGAAGTCATTGTCAAAGTAGTAGAGGTGGGGGCACTGGTTCACGTACAGTCACAGGTACTTGTGGACTGAAGATGGGCCCTAAGGTGCATTTTGAAATAATCAGTTCTTTGTTCAAGATGCAAGGAGGAGGTAGGTTATTCATCGACAAGGTGCCCTGTAGTAAAATGATCTTTGGAATTGAGTTGTCGACAGGAAAGGATGGAGAGGCGATGAGTGTCTGAGCTACAGGTGTGCTGAGCTTTTGAGTCCATAGTGATTAAAGGGGTGCGTGCTGCAGGGCAGAGGCCAAGGGAGATTTTTGCTAAGACACAAGTGTGAAATTTGATTCTGTTGTCCAGGTTAAGCCAATTGGTGTCCTGATATAGCGCACAGGTATGGGTAAGCCTGTCACACCTAATATAAGATGACAGGCCTTGTTTAGAACAAGTCTAAGACTATCAAGGGCTGAGGAGCTTGCCCCAGCAAAGTCAGAAGGCCATAGTCAAGCAAGGAAAGTACCGAGGAGGAGATAGCAAGCTAAGGGCCTCTGGGGTTAGGCAATGTTTAAAGTGGTAAAAGCCCTAATCTAATATTTAGGCCTTAGATAATTAATGAATATGCTCGTGATAGGTAAGGCCAGTGTCCAAAGTGATGCCCAAGTATTTGAAGGAATGCACAAATTCCAGGGGGGGTCTGAGGCAGATAGTATTTGTGGAAAACGCCCTATCCTGGAATTCTGCTGATGCGTGAAAACCATACTTTTGTTTTTTTTATAGTTAATAATAAGGCATTGTGAGCAAACCAGCTTTCGACAGCATTGAAGGAGGACTGGAGGAATGGTGGAGTTAAAAGGGTCTGGGCTGGAGGAGAAGATGACAGCGTCATCAGCATATAGTTAATAGGTTGGGCGCAGGATGCAGGGAGGAGTTAAGGAAGAGGCTGAAGAGGAGGGGACCCAAAATGGACCCTTGAGGGACCCCTGAGAGGACAGGAGATTTGGAGATTTGCTCCCTATATCAATCAGTGGGGTGGAGTTCTCTTCAATTCAGGCATGATAAAATGCAGCCTTATGGACCCTGAGAGCCATCTCTAAAACTGCCCCAATACATTACAGACTGTCTTCCTATAAAACCAATAGGCAATTATGCCCTGAGAAGTTGCAAATCTCTCCTACTGATGGTTCCCAAAGTTAACTCTCGCTTTGTAGGGCTGCTATAAACTTTACACTGTCCTCCTTGTGGAATAAATTGCAAAAAACTGAAATTGAGGTCACCATCAGCATCTCATCTTTCAAGCTCTTATATTCACATCTCAGAAATGATCAGTGCAATTGTTTCCCATGACCATGAATTGTCATCATGCTAACCTGTACCATTTAACCATGAACAAATTAGTTCTAGTGCTTGTCTCCTCCTTGGCCCTGGTCTGTCATCATGCTTTCATGTAACACCTTGATGCCTTTGTCCTCCCTTTGATACTGGTCTATCTTCCTACTTTCTGCAGCCTTCTTTCCACAACTCTATACAGCCATATCAGTTCTACTGACCTGTCCTTGGACTTCACTTCTCACAATATTATCCTTCACTTACATATTACATACCCATCATGGTACCCCATCTGCTATTAGTTGGTGGTTCTCCAAGCCATTTTCACGGCTAGTTCTAGTGACTGCCCTGGTAAATGAACTAACTGGTACTTCTAAATAGAGAACTTGGTTTATATACAGTTGCATGGTTCAATGGTGGACCTACCCCTTGTACTTGAATCCTCCTCTGTTATGGCTTGCCTTGTCTTCCTTTTATCATTTGACTCTCCTATTACTGCACCATTGTGATTGTGTTTATATACTTATTTATGTATATTTATACATTTGTATGATGGATGATACTCTGACATATTTCTAACTAGGTCCGTCATGTAAAGAGCTCTGCTCAATGATGTTCACCTGGATAAATAAATATTTTGATTGATTGATTGATTGAAATTGTGTTCCCTAGTGTCTAGTGGCACTCCTCACCCCTCCATTGTAGGCAGAACCTAAAATAAAATAAAACAATTTAGCCGACATCGGGCACAATTCCTGTCGACATTTAGAAGCTTTCCCAAGCAGTGTGGGACACCAAGAGCCCACCCCAGTCTCCTGAGATAGTATATAGATATTAGAGGTACCTGCAATATGAAAACTATCCCTGGCACCTTTTTTAAATCTGAAACAAAGAAAATAGTCACTCATCGTTGCTGCTGACTACACCTCCCCATCCCAACTCTCCCACTAAGCATCCAACCCCCACACACACACACACACACTTACCCTATGCTTACCAACTAATGTCAAATTCTGTCATCTTCTGTGGACTGAGACACATCTGCACTCTTCAAAGCTGAACCGTGAAGTGAGGAATAAAGGTAAGTGTCATATAATGTAGTTCAATGGTGTTTTGAACTTACGTTCATAACTTTGCCATTTTAGGTTTTCACTAAATTGTAAACATGGCCTTTTGGGACCCACCTCATGAACACTTGCAGCACTGTTTCGTTAATCAGGCCCAGAAGGTGATTTTGCAGTCACTGCTCATATTCCTGCCTGGAAGGACCCTCCCATCCCTCTGCAGATGCGTATATGTATGTAGCTGTTCCATTTATAGGACAACAGTGACAAAATTGTCAGCATAGTCATCTTATTACCCCACCTCCTGTACCCAGTACAGAAAATGTTGAATGCCCAGCAAAGCGTAATTCTGGGCAACTCTAGTGCCGTTCTGTGCCACAGGTGTGAAAACACATTTTGGGTAGGATTTGAAAATGACTGCTGTGATATACATGAGGTGGGGTTATAAGAAGTTATGTTGAAAATCTATGGTCAAAATACGGTATGTAGAATTTCCAACGATATGAGCGTGCGTGGCGTAATTTGTAATGAATAGTCACAACTTGGGCATTTTTCATATTTTGACCCAAAATTTTCAACATAGCCTTCTTATGACCCGCCTCATAAACAAGAGCAGAAACAATTTCCAGATCCCACTTGAAAGGTGATATCACCAAGCAACCAATAAATCACGTTTCAGGTGGGAGTTTATAATGACAATCCTGTCGTTCATGAGGTAGGATACCCAAAAGGCAATGCTGAAAATTTGTGATCAATATCTCAAACAATGTCTAAGTTATGCATAAAAGTTTACCCGTCCCATTGAAATACACTGAACCACATTTACCTTAATTTCTCATACTGCTGGTTCCATCAGCAAGGCGTGTCTTCGATCAGAGAGTGGCTCTTGAACCTGGCACCTGTTCAGGTGTGTGAGGTGTACTGGGAGGGATAAGGTGGTGGGTGCTGAGTGGGAGGTGGGGCTGGGGGAGTAAGCTGATGGGCGAGGACTGTTTTTTTTACAGGTTTAACAAAAAACATTGAGGGACTGTTTTCTTTCTTTGAGGTTTTGCCACCAATGGAGGGTGGGGGTGCTACTAGAAACCAGGGAGTATAAATGAGACAATGGAGTACAGAGCCATTCCATCGTAACTTTTACAAGTTTTAGTTAAAGAAATTCATCATTGTCATAACTTTGATAGGAATGTTAGCCCAACCATCAATCCTAGCCTAGAGCAGCAGTGAAAAACAATTGATCATATTCACAACCAGGTCCGATTTCCCATATTGTGGTAACATCTTATTTTGCATAGCTGCTTGTGTTTTAAGTCCAGAGGTGTGTGGCACTTGCTTGTAGTAATAAAGCACATGTGTGTTATTTTCTGTCTTTGCCAAACAAAGATGATTCCTGGTATAAATTATACTGCAGCAGGCTTCATCCCCCACTGTTTCTTAGTATTACTTTGTAGTCAGATGTAGGCTGCCATTATACCTACTGAGAGTAGTGTGCCTGTGACTGTACAACAGAAGGAATCATAACCAACTGTGCTTACTAATTTACATAGGCACAGTTCAGAGTCGAACTGCTGTGTACTGCTGCTGTGTACTGCTGTGTGCCTCTGCCATCCTATGACCCATTCATTTCACCATCCAGGCTGACCACCTTAGCGGCCATGAACCAATCCCCACACACCCGACCTTGCTGAACTGCTCCCTACTGTACAGATATATTCCTAGTCTGTAAGTAAATCATTAAACTTGGCAAACCATGTTATTTTCCACTGACAAACTCCATCCTTGAACTGTATTTTATGACTATTGCCCATGAAAGACAGTGAATCACAAGGCATAGGAGGTAAAAGGATAACTGCTGAGGAACAGATGGAAAACAGGCTCATCTACAACAAAGGGTTACCAGATAAAAGCAATGAAAAAATAACCCGAGACAGCTGTATCTCAGAGCTCGATGAGGCCGACATGCTGACAGACTGTAAAACAGTGGAAAGTTCTGTCAGTGTGTGCATACTCAACACTCAGGAAATAGATCTGACACTGGATTAACAAATAAAAGAATTAGTAGCTGGTAATTACTCAGCAGATCACAGGCTACAGAATACTGTAAGGAGTGGGATTATTTTTAACTAGTATTGCTGCTTTAAATCCTTCTTTGCTATACAATTTGCTTCTGATGCGAAAAAGAATTGTGAAAAGGAACTTAGTGAGTGGCGAAAATGGATTTAAATAGTTGAAAAAAGTTCAGAGGGCATGGAGCTGTAAAAATTACTCAGTGAAGCTCATCAGCTCCCGATAAGGAAGAATCATGTTTCTAAGTCTGTAAAGACAACTCTGGATGGAGTTATGACAGTTTGTTGTGGGAAGAAAGAAAACAAGATGGCGGCTCACAAAAGGTTTTTTTCTCAGGAAACAGAATTGATCCCTCCTACAAAGAATCCTTTTCGTGAGGCCAAATCCTTTGTCGAACTTTTACCTCTATCCTGGAGAGTGATCTTCCATAGGAAATAATGGGAACTTAAAACTGAGTAACTTTGCAACAGATTAATATGTTTTCACCAAACAAAGCATGACAGTTCTGTTATCCAAGTTGTTTCTTCCATAAAAATGCACACTAAAATTTCACACCATCTGGGCATAAGGTGATGAGAAAAAATGTATAAAGTGGAGACTTTTAAGGTTTTGCACTATCCAGATTTCAGAATCCACAAATCCAACTGGAACAAAGCTTGCTACATCACTATCTTGTTTTTTCAGCTAAAACCTGCAAATACATAAAATTACATGTTTTAAAAACAAACACCTGAACCTAGCTAAAGAGGACCTGTTTAGCTAGAGTTGGCTTTGTTTTTTTAAACAACCAGAAATACTTTTCTGGGCACCCCAAATCCAGGTGCCCAGCTTAGTGAGAAGCTGTTAAGCCATGTTTGCAGTATGAGAATAGCGGGACATTGTTGACATCTGCACCTGCAGATGGAGGCATGATGCCAGCTTGTATTCTAGCAGTGAGACACTTATTTCTCTTTACCTCATCATATCTATCTATTCATCCATCATTTCCGCCTGTAATTTCAAGTTCTTTTAAAGAATCCTCCCATAGTGAACAGAATGGCTTAATAAAAAAAGCCACTGAGCTAGCAGTGGGGTGGGGGCCTGGGCACCAGAGAGAGAGATAGTTTTTTGTTTGTTTAACCAGGAGACACACTAAGCTGAAAGCTTGTTTCCAGATGTGACCTGGGAGCACAAAGAAGTGAAGTGACTTGCTCAGGGTCACACAGTATACACCTAGGCAGCTGTGGGATTCAAACCCAGGTCTCCAAATCAGAGCCTTAACCCACTGCACTATACTGCGGTTGGTGGATATATTAGTTTTACAAAGGTAAAGTGATAAAATGAGATTGAGAAGGAAAGAGAGACAGAAGGGTTACAATACTATGAATGCTGATAGTTTTTGAATATGAACCATATAATTTGGTTCGCATCACTTAAAAACAAGATATGAACAAGTGTTATACCATGTGGCCTCCCTCCTTAAAATAGTTGATGGAAAGAAATACCATATCACTACAGAAAATAAGGACCAACATTGAAATAATGTTTTATTTAGTCTGACATATTTATACATCAGACTTGAAGTGAGATTACAGTTTAACACTGAATTACTGTATTATGATTATGGTAAAAAGTGTGCTTGTTTACACTGGGCACTACGATAAGGCCCAAGCTTGCTAAACCTCATTTGTATAAGAGGTCCAGAATGAGAGAAATGTGCAATATTAGCTTCATTATGTTAACATTGTTCTATATGATTGTATTAAGAGTGCAATATGTGTGTAAATTATGAAAATGCATTATGTATTTTGCTTTATTTTTGTATTGATTGTGATGTATTGGTTGTAATGGCGTTTTACAAGTCGAACAATAAACTTGAATTGAATTGAATGCCGACTGTCTATGTGCGAGATATTATGCCAGAATCCTCCAGTGTGGTGGCAGTGGTAGTAGTCGGGGACAGTGGAAGGGTGGATTGTGGGTTTTGAGTACAAACAGCACCTGCACCAAAACAAAATCAAATCAAATTGAGTTCAGGAAGGGGGAGAAGAGAGAAAGGATTGCAATATTGTTAATGTTAAGGGCAGATCCCATGAAGGTGTTGAGTTACATGGATCAGCTGCTATTACTAAGCTCGGCTAAAGCCTATGCACCTGCCTATTTTGTCCCGTTTCCCTCCACTTTTTGGCATAACGTCTGTTTAAGTGCCTTAAGTAATAGGGACCACTGTACTGTCCCATGCCTGGGACCACGAGACTGATGGTGGTCTTGACTTCTGCACGAAGAGAAAGGCTTTATTAGTTGAATGCTCAGCAGGAGAAAGGGAGACAGTTGATTGCCATCCTCCATCTCCAAGTCTGCAACCTCATTGATGGATTTCACCAGAATCCCTGATTTACTTACAACTGGATGCCATACTACTGGAGCAGGGTAGCGGCAGCTGCTACATATGGCAACACTGGCTCCAAAGCAACCAACAACTGGGGAGAGGGACAAGACTAATCCATGCTATGTGTTAGAACATGATTTCTTGACCTTTTGACTCTGGCAGCCGATTTATGATGCACAAAGTGAGTTTTCGGTAATCCATGACAGAAGGCATAGAGCCCATCAACATCATACAGTACATGGACATAACATCTGATTGACTGTCAGCACCTGAACTTGTGAAACAAACACTGGCTAGGCTGAAAGAAAGATCCTGCACCACTGTTTTGGCTACCCCAGCCCAATCCTCAGTAATGTGGTCTAATTGCAAGGCTAATCTCAGTGATGTGCCTCCTGTTCTTGGGGATGCAACAGCAACTAGTGATAAGAGGCAGAAACAGCAGCTTTTGCATAAAACAGAGTCTCTCAATTTACCTGGCATTATTTCCAAGAGGATAAAAGCAACCCTCCAAACCCAACAACAAAAATTATTTTCTGTTTCTGTGTTTGTATGGTCAAATCTTGATGTGACCTGTCAGAATGAATTCTGGAGCCCAGAGTAGCTCAAACTGAAGATAAACATATGCATCTCAAGGGTATAACTCTTCGTACTCTACACCCCAGTCCTGCAACCACATGTATAAGCATGCTCAGCCAGTCTGCGTCCACACCACAGAGACATTTTTAGGATAGAATGATTACCAAAATGGAAATGAGGAGCAGTGGCAGTAGGGGGAATGGAATAAAAAGCACAGAATTTATACATCTGTTCCACCAAGATGCAAGTTTGTATATTTTATTAAATATGTACAAACGAGGATCCATCCTAAGGTTACAGTTATTTGATGTGTACAGTATTAACAGTTCCTCCTTACACCAGACAAATGCCGACTAAAACAATTCCCTTCTCTTTATAGTCTTAGTAATCATAGTATGTTGGACAGTTCCCTGTCTGTGCAAGACAGTAATACAGTACTTGGTTTGCCTTATCTGGCAGCTCAGTCTCCCAAGTACATAAAATATAACAACCATAGGAAAGAAATCTGACATTCTAAAGTGCCTAACATTCTCAGATTCTGACAAAAATGTTGCATTCAAACATGTTTATCTGTTATCTCACCCTTCTACTGCATTAGACAGATCCTGGACACCTGAAAACATTCATGAGTTTTTCCTACTATTGCACTAATAGTCGAGGAATGTAATTTTGATAGCAAGTAATTTGATTAGCTTGTACAGCAAAACTCTCCTCCTGATCATAAATTAACACGAAACATATATTTTCATTAGCGGTTTCATCCTTCTGTGTAACTAATCATGTGCAGAATTACAGCTCTGTACTCAGAGAAAATAACACATTCAGGGATGTTTGCATATTCTTTATTTGACAGCTGATCAGATGGAGAATATTAATTTAGGGAGGTGATAACAGAGGCTCAAGGGGTGAGTGAATGTGTCCGTGACACTGCTGGCAGCTTTTCTTTTTAAGAATGGGCAGGGTGCCCTTACATTTCACCACCTTGCTGCTAGAAAGCAAGTTCATGGGTGAAGGGAGACTCAGGAGATGCTATTTTTCTCTTAATTCTCAAATCCAGTTGAGCATGGAATGACTAGGGTTCAGAACTGGCACAGGGCCATTAAGGGTAGTGGATGGAAGGGGAAAAAGGTATGTGAATGGGGTCCTGAGACCCCTCCCCACCTCTCTATCTTCTGTCTGTGGTTTTGACTCTGTTTTCACATAAATTATTTTTTATAATAGATCTTACATAGTGTATTAAAGGGACAGCAAACACTGGAGGAGTTACTTAAATTGTGAAGCCCATAAAAGATATTTCAGATGAGGTATTGGGCTTACCTGTACGTGTCAGGAATCCTGAATTATGAATACCTAAATCATCTGTAAAATCAAACACAGCATCAGCCATTTCATTGAATCATGAGACCAACAGTGATGTCACTGGGGCAAGCTGTAATTAACAACATGCAGCTTGCCCCTCAGTGACATCCTCCATATTTTAGAATGGATGCTGCCT
The DNA here is from genome assembly GCA_016271365.2 of Neoceratodus forsteri. NCBI lineage: Eukaryota > Metazoa > Chordata > Ceratodontiformes > Ceratodontidae > Neoceratodus > Neoceratodus forsteri. The sequence continues at coordinate 277,331,844 of CM057451.1, forward strand.
TGTTTTGATTTACAGATTAATAGTCATATCTCAGGACTCTTGACACTTGCAAGGAAGTCCAGTGCCTCATCTGAAATATATCTTTCATGTATTTCACAATTTAAGTGGCCTCAAATGTTTACTGTCCTTTTAACATTCTTCATCTTTGCACTATTGTAGCGGCAGGATGCTTTTTCATTATCTTTTATTCAAAGTATTGGATTGGACCTAACATACTGTTTGGGATGCATGTCCTTTGCACCTGTGTCCTTAATTTTTCATTTATACACATACCTTTATGAGTCCAGTGTACCATCATTCTTTAATTCTGGTATTGGCAGCTAAAATCTTGGTGTGCTTAGTCTATGTTATCCCTCCCTCCCCATGTTCCCTTTCTGGTTTCCTATTTACCTTCTCATATGATTGTGTAATAGGATAAGCAGAGTGTATTAACACTCTTTATCTTTGCGTTACTGTAGCAGCAGGATGTTCTTTTCCCCTTGGATCTTACATACTGTTTGGGATTCATGTCCTTTGCACTTTCCTCCTCATTTTTCATTTTATACACACACCTTTATGAATCATGTGTATCATCACTCTTTAATTTTATTTGTAGCTAAAATCTTGTACACTTATTCTACATTAATCCCTTCTCCACCACTTCTCCATTTTTATCCTGCCTTTCCATACTTTTCTGAATTCTGTGCAACAGCTGTTAATACTAGTTTATTGTAATTGAATAGAAAGTAGCATTTAGCAGTTATACAACCTAATACTATGTATCTATTCTAAGCGTATCTCCATTTATTTATCTAATGTTTATTACACAGTTTTGGTATTGTCACAATTATTTTTTTATTGCACTAGGGTATTTTAATGAGATGGTTTACAGATGAGATCCATGTGGCTACTAAGTTTACTACGATGTGGACGCAGTGTATTAGAAACTGAACCTTTTCATTAGTGTCATGTTTGATGTGCATATACTACCACAGTATATTTAAATGCAATTGTTTGAACTTTGTAGCCACACCCCTGAGGAAGGGTCACGCTTAGACCCAAAGTGCCCCAGTGTGCTTCTTAGGCTGAACTTTTAAACGAACCAAGAACAGCAGTTTATATTTTGTTGTTTTCATGGACTGGCCAGTGTGTAGTTACTTGTGCATATGCTCTGAGTTTTTAGTAATGGACAGGATGCCCTAACTTTAGCTCCCTTTGTCAGTAGATGCTAGGCACGGCAGCACAAAACATCTGTTTCTCTCGGAAGTTAATGTTGCAAATTCAGTTTATGCTGCAGAATCCCTAAAAACTTACAAAATCACCCTTTTTCATTACCTTCATCAACAGTCCTAAATCAAAAAGTTGGGCTAGAGCAACAAAGGAAACACAGATCTCTTACTGACAGCAACCCTGCAGTTCAAAGAATATATCGAAGGAGCGTTCTCTCTCTCTCTTTTTTTATTTTACTGGTTTCCATTACCTGAAATGTTATCAGTCAAAGTTCATTCATACAGCCCAACCTGTCTGGGTTATTGCAGGCAGTTTTAAGAACTGGCACAATTGCTGATAGAAAACAAGTTGGGTGAGTGCAGGGGAGGACTTGGGAAATACATATATAACACAGTAACTGGCAAGCCCAGCCCTGCAGAGCATGTAATGACATATTGCATTAATGTCTCCTCTGACCCTGCTAAGGCTAGCCATCACCTGTTCGGTGAAGCTGTGCAGAGCCAGCTATGGTGGTGCATACATCATCAGGGTGCTCACTGGTGAAAGGGCTGCAGAACCGGTGGGAATGAGGGACATAGACAACATCAAGCAAGGTGAACAGGGGAAGAAGAACTGGTGGGAGTGGGGACAGCATCAGCAGGGTGAACTGGGGCAGCAGAACTGGGTGAGTGGAGGCACAAGCATTGCAGACACAGTCAGCACTGAAAGCATACAACCAGAAGAATTGATGCTGAGAGTCAGAAGATGATTCCTGCTTCCGAGTCTGAATCCAAAGAGCTGCATCAATGGAATCAGTAGGTACCTAAACTAGCACAGCACATCCACTGAGGATCGGGTTCTGGGCCCCCTGAGTAACAGAAGACCAAAACAAGGTTTGTTCTGGAGGCAGTAGGCACACAGCCAGGGTGGACTGGAATAATGTAACACTACTGTTTGCAACAGAAGACCTTTCACCTTAGAGCTAAATTAGTTTTGGGTTGAAGTGGGACAAAATAAAGTTTATGAACTATTAGGCTGGCGAGCACTAACAGGTTGCAAACAAACAAACAGTGAAGCTAGCTGATTCAGGTGTTGTATTCCATTTCCCAGATCTGACACACAATAGCCCAAAGGTAAGAAATATGGATGGTGGGGGGCCTGTCTGTGTCGCTGGGCTTGGGCCCTCTCTTCTTGTCCTTAGTTGGCGTTTGGTCTAGCTAATAGGTAGTTTTTATATTTTCACTGTGATTACTGTGAGTGTAAAAAAATTGCTTCTCAAAATGCCACCACCCTAATCCTCCACTCGACCCAACCTCCATAAGTCTGCCAAAAATCCAGTTAAAAGTGAAGTGCCAAACCAATCACCCAGCAAACCTGAACTCCAAAAGTCAGCCAAATAAATCCGTTGAAGTACAGTCTACCAACCCTTGATTACTTCTTCACTCAAGGTTGAAACATAGGAAGCAGTATAAGCGTGGTGGTCAAGGCTCTGAGCTGCAAATTTAGTGATATCCAGCAGACCAGACCTGGGTTTGAATCCACAGCTTCCACTTGAATACTGTGTGACCCTGAGCAAGTCACTTAACCTCCTTGTGCTCCCAGGTCACTCCTGTAAAAAGCTTTCAGCTTAGTGTGCTATACCTGGTTAAACAACGAAATAAAAAAAACATAGAAACATGTTTTGTGTGGGCACTTTACTTTTAATTCGATTTTATGGGTTATCTACCTGCTTGTTTCAGCTTGGTCCAGTTTTACTTACCTTGATTCCCCACTTCACCACCCCACTTTCTGCCTTACCATTCTATTCTTTACTTCCCAGCTGATCCATTCATTCCTATTCGTTTCCCCAATTTTCCACTTGACCTGAAAGAGTAATAATTGAGAGGCAACAACTATTGACTTTTGAGAACTGTTATCAGTTCCAGGTGCAAAATCCTCTTATTATTTTCTTTTCACTTCAATATGGTTCATCATTTGTATAGCACATCTGTACTATCCGTATAATACTTTTACACTGGCAAACATGTTTGTTGATGGACTCACCACTGTACCTCACTGGTCTGGCTCTTTTTGAATAGTTGAGCACATCCATTAACTTATACTATTCCTGTCTCCTACACAAATCCCCACAACTCTGAGTGTTCTTTATTAAGTAAGGCACTGGGGTTGCTGTGCGGAATGCATCCATGGTGCACAAGAGCCAGTGCCACCTAGGTTAAGCTGCGTGGGAAAGGTGCAGCTGCTATCGTTCATTCTCCCTTGCCCTGATCCACAAAGCTGGTGACAGTGTTGGCACAGTTCCTGGCCTGGGACGTGTTGTAGTTGAGCCCTCCTTATCTCTCTGCCGTCTCATCCTGCAGTGCAGCCCAACCCAATAACTCCTTTTATGCCACATGCCATCAGCAGCATCCATCCAAGAGGGCAGCAAGGTTTCCTTCTCAGCAGCACTTGGGGAGTCCAGCCAACTGGGATCACAACTACCTCAACTCAAACCAAAGGGAAAGAGTCACAGCCTCGCTTTGATCCATTTTGTGGTGGTCTCTGACTCGCACAGAGAACATGAAGGGGTTTGATGGGTCTGGGAACTGTCCCTTTGATATTTCCTTTGGCATAATATCTCACCTTGCCTGCCAGCAGCAGTGGAGCTGGGCATGGCGCAGCACCCAGTGCTGCAATCTGAATGGCAGAAAAAGGTTTCCACAAAACTTTGCCTAACTTTGTTTCTGAAACTTTGCAGCTGAGACGCGTGCAAACTATGCCACCAGCCAGCAGTGCTACTGTTGGATTACAAACAGCTACCTGAAGTCCAGACTGAATATTGAATAGTCATATTAGATGAGTTTTGGTCAAAACATATTATGAAACAAAAGGCAAATCTTTGCTGTTTTGGGTGTGAGGGGTGGTGGATTTTATGAAAAACCTCCAGAGTTCTCCTCTACTCTTGAGATACATTTAAGAATTAAACTTTACTTTTACTGCTCCACCCCAAGCAAGAGGCTTTCTGTTGTTCTTATGTAGAAACTGAAATAAAAAATTCAAGTCCCAAAATCATCACCATCACTAGTTAGCTTTGTTGTGCTTATCAATTCATATTTGCGTTGTTCAGGTTTCCTCAACTTTTATTTTCCTATCAAAACACCCTTTCTTCCTATTACTAGGTGGAACAATTGATCATACTTTGTTATTACATAATTTAACCAAACTTCTTTTATTACCAACTGCCACTCCCAGAGGAAATACAATTATGTGATCTCAGAGAACAGGAAAGGGAGGTAACACAACCTGTATGTCAAGAATATTTGCCCTCCTGCTAATACTACTACCATTTCAAATAGAAAAGTTAAACCTGTTATAACTATAGTGTTGTGCAATAAAAATGACAGAAACAGTTTAAAGTGTGGGGAGGATCACGTTTTTATATGATTCTTTTGTGTTTTATTAATCCAATATTTGTAAGGTGAACACGTCAATTAGTTCTGCATGTTTTATAAACTGTTGAGTACAATAAACTGTCATATGAACTTATAATGACAGAATCAGACACAGTTTTGTTAGGAACAACAGCTGTACGTAACTGTAATGTGCAGCATGTAGTCTACAACCTTGCCAAATCCCTGTTTGCTGTTTTTCTTGGGCTTCTATATGATATGATATGATATGATATGATATGATATGATATGATATGATATGATTTGGGCCTTCATTTAGACTGTTTGAGACAGCTGCCCATCATTTATTTTATGTGCTTGGGGCTTGCAGAATTCAAAATAGCTTGATGTTGACACAGTTAACACTTAAATCATAATCAGCTTTGTAATCATTAAGCCTGCCTTTAAATTACAGTGTGAAATTACATTTTAAATTCTTGTCTTCATATTTTTTGTTCAACTAGACATGGCTTGTCTAAAATTCATTCAAATAGTGTTAGTGCTGCCAACCTGTGTATGTCTTGCAGTGTCAATCTGAACTGGCAGTACCGTTGTAATTTCAGTTTATTGATTCTCACAAAAAAGAAATTCATTGCAAAAACTGCACTAATGTACCAGTTAGGGTTAAACTTAATGCCACAAAAATAGGAAATGTGGTGTTAGGATTAAGCCTAACTCTAGCTAACAAAATGACATGACCACACAAGCAACAACAGACAGCCATTATCAGGTAAGACAAACAACACACAACTGTTTCAGATGACACAAATGTCATACTGCAGTTGTATGTTGTTTTATCTTACCTGATGATGGTTGTCGGTTATTCTGTGTCTTGTCCTCTGCTACTTGGGGGTGGGAGATTAGGATTGAAACCCTAATGCCACATTTCACACTTTGTGCCATTAAATTGAACCCTTACTGGTGCGTTAAAGCAGTTTTGCAATGAATCCTTAGCGTGGTAGCACCCTAGTCAAGGCCCCTGTTTTCCACTATTTTGTGGAATTTAATATATGTTTACATAAACTGCAGAATCATTTTCTGTAGTTTACATAAACTACAGAATAGTTTTCCGCCATTTACATAAACTGAAGAATACTTTTCACAGCTTACATAAACTGAGGAATATTGTTCTGCAGCTTCGTTAACTGAGGAAACTATTCATAGCTACATAAACTGAGAATACTGTTCCACAGCTTACATAAACTGAGTAATATTGTTCCACAGTTTTATTTATTTATTTTATTTATAGGAAAATCGAATTACAATCCTTTGAGTTATTGACTCCTTTGCAAAGGCTCCACATCAGCACAAAAGCACAAACATTACATTTAAACATATTATCATGAGGTCACAGTACAGTGTATTTACATTGGTTGGTTATCAACTCTAGGGTCTTAAAGGACCCTGGGTCATTGTAGTGAAACAAGTCAGGTTATAGAATCAGAGGTTAATTACAGTACCCTTAGTTGAGGTTTAAATACAGCTAGGTTGTAGGCCTGGGGATGTAGTCAGGGAATAAGCTAGTCTTCTATCATATTTGGACTAGGGGAGGATGTTGGTACAGCCACAGGTCTCTGAGTCAAGAAGAAGGCTCTTGATATCAGTTTTAAACTGGACAAGACTAGGGGCCATGGTGATGGAGGGTGGTAGGTTGTTAAGCCAGAGGGGAGCATGATAATGGAAGACTTTTGCCCCAATTAGGTCCTACAGTGGGGATTAGGAGGAGATGCTTGCGTAAGAACTGGGAATACTATTCTACAGTTTACATAAACTGAGAATATTGTTCTGCAGTTTACATAAACTGAGGAATATTGTTCAGCAGTTTACTTAAAACTGAGAGAATATTGTTCTGCAGTTAACATAAACTGAGAAATATTATTCATCACTTACATAAACTTGAGGAATGTTATTCCACAGTTTACATAAACTGAGGAATGTAATTCTGCAGTTTTAATGGACTCTTCAGTGCAAACTGAAGAAAAGTGTTCCACAGTTTATATAACATTCTGCAAAATGCTTTTGAAATTTCATGGAATTTAAAAAGTTCTGAAAAATATTTTGGTACAGCTGCCCATTAGTTTACCTGCTAGTACTTTACCTTAAAATCCAAAATAAGCTAGCCCAGTGATGTGGTGGGCTGAGATATTAGTCACACACACCAGCAAACCCAGGTTCAGGAATGGTCCAGGGTCACTCGTGGGACCAGCTACGGAAAGCAGGATTCAGTGTCCACAGACAGTAATAGTAGTAGTAGTAGTAAAACCATTTATTTTTATACAGGAAAAAACTATATATGTCATAAGGGTTATTTTCACTGTTCTCAAGACAGTCCTGTTTAGATGTTACATCCATACTCATAACAATGCTATAAACATCTACAAATACATAACATCACAACACATAACATTAACATTTATATAAATCGTACCAAATACATATCAAAATATATATGTGCAGATATCAACAATGACATTCAATAGTAAAATAGATTTCAAATTCCTGTCAAATTCCTCATGGGCTATTAAAATACGTACAAAATGGGGTAGTCTATTCCATCTTTCGGAGCTTGGTATTTTAAAGTTTTACCATAAATGTTTTTCTTTGTCTGGGATTACTATCTTATTTTCATGCACCGATCTAGTTAGTACTTTTCAAAACTGCGACAGAACTTTATATTAATAGAGATATAGTGTAGCTGGATATTTTATAGTATATTTGTGAATCAACTTAAGACATACCATGTAATTTCTTGCTTCTAAAGTGAACCAGTTTAAATATCTCAGTAATTTGCAATGGTGTGTATGAGCTACTTCCAAAACAAACCTTGCTAATCTATAATAAAGACCTGTCAATTTAAATAACATACTTTTGTTTGTCACCCTATAGATAATATTACCATATTCTAAGGCTGGCATAATCTGCTGTTCAACCAGAGTCCTATGAGTTTATAATCCACCACCCTGATATCGTTTTAGGGCCCCCAGTTTTTATTTGTTGTTTTTAACAAATTTGAGACATGCTGTACAAATTTTAGTTCAGCATCGAACACTATCCCAAATAGCAATATTCTTTTACCTGTTCCAAATATGTCCCCTTCAATGTAGTTATATATAATGGTAATTCTTTTTTTGCCCCAAAATAGAGGACCTTAGTCTTTTAGTATTCATTTGCAAGCTCTTCTCCTTCAAGGAGTGGCGATGGAACATGCCACTGCTTGGCTGCCACCTAATGGAGGCTAGGTGCTGCAGCAGTGGCCACCTCTTAGACAGCCAGATGCAGATTCTGAGTGCATGTGGCATCTTTACCACATATCCACACCATGGCATGCTTTCTGACCTCAGGAATGTGACAAAAACAAGACGAAAAGCACTGGCCAGGATGTTTCCTGCCAGCACACTGCAGGTCTGCACCACCTACCATGTACAGGCTTGAACCAGGTAAGTCTCAGAAATGGTAGGTGATGAGTCTGAGATTGGCTGGGGGCTTAAGGGGCTAAGGGCAACAAAGGATGGAAACAAATACAGGTAACCCCCTGAGAGCTCCACCATTCTCCATACCCCACCCTGAGAGCCTCCCAGAGTCACCTTATTTAAAGTAGTACATTTTATATTTTAGCAAAGATTATTTATTCAAAATGTAAAAATTAAACAAGGAAAGAGCGTAACAGAGAAAAAGAGAATAATTAGACTTAATGCTGCGTGGGGATGAGGACTGAACCTCGAGATACTACTGAAGTGAAAGGATCAGGATATGTTTGTAAACTGGTTACCCACCAACAGTGACATTTTGCCAGCGAGGTCCCCCACAGTGACTACAGTGCCAAACCGCTGTGGGAAACCCGCTGGCACCAGAGTGCTCTTATCGAGTCCTGCACCCAATCAACTCTGACTCGGAGATGATAATCCTTAAGAGGGTGGGTGGGGCAGCCCCCCTTGTGGGAGGTTCAGGCGAAGCCTCCTAATTAAACACAGTCAGTCTGTGGCAGCCGATTGCAGAATGCAGTCGACCTACCAGTGTCGCTTGACCGACGCTTGACAAAAATATTGCTGCGCACCTGTCGTGGATCCTTTGTAAACTATTAAAGAGAGTGCAGGATTCACCTCACCTGTCACTGGGTGAAAAAGATATTGATGAAATGTTAAAGAATAGGAAGATTCTAGCATATTAAAAGTGCAAAAAAATGTTGAACCACTTCCCTGAGAAGTGGACTTATAATCGAAATGTAGGAAAATACTGGCTGGAGGAAATAATTGTAGAAAATTAAAATATGTTTTGCTTTAAAATATACTTTTGGTGAGTGGGCCCATTATTCCAATCTGTTGCTTGTTTGAAATAATTAGACTTACACTGCAGATGTTTAGTGTTTTGTATTTTTAATGTATGCCAGTTTTCAGGGTGGCAGTACAGGGATCCTCTGTGTTTCCCAAATCCTACCACCCACAACTGCAACTGTGAATAGGGCTCTTGATAGGTGTTCACAGAGGAGGAGAGTCTTGGGAGCCCCATTGCTAGGCTACTTCAGGATCCCCTTGAGGAACAACTATTTAGCGTTTGCTTTGCTGCCAGCAGCTTGGGACTACTGTCAGCAGTGGTTAATGTTGCATGGCATAGCATTAAGCCCTACATAGATTTGGATAAATACGGAGAGTCAGAACAGCTGCTGAAAAGCATAAAACTGGAGGGTTAAAGGAAATTATGTAACTCACATTTATGTGGTGGGATTTAGGGTCCTCCTCATAGGTCATTCTTGCTGGGTCCCCAAAACTGTAATGCTGACTCTGTATTGTATGTACATAAAGTGCATAGAACTTCAAACCTTGCCACAGAACTTGACCTAACAGTGCACGAGAGTTCAGAGTCCCTGCCACAGAGTTAAGTCTACAGTGCCACAGAGAACAGGAGGCCTTGCCTATAGTTCAGGTTGAGTAGGGTGTTTAATGTTAAATACCTGACTCTGCACCTTAATAACCTTGCCCCAGTTCAACAGAATTGAATGAAAATTTGCATGTGCAGTCTGGGGAAGATCGCTTGATTTGGCAAGCTTTATGGTGGTTGGATGTCCAGATCATGAGATCCAGATTATGGAAAAGTGGAAAAATCAGGGATTTGGGCCTTTTGTTTGTGTTCACCTACAGCCCAGACAGTTTGGATTTTTGTTCTGAAATTTTCAGAGTAGAAGGGCTTGCTCTACAAAGATGCCTTTTTTGGTTTGATACATAAATAGTAATCCTTCTCAAGTTATAAAGATTTGAAATGTCAGTTCTGAGCATAGACAGTAGGGTCCTTCATTTATTTGTCTGATGCAAAAGAAAATTTCTAGCTCAGTTCTTCTTTCATTAGAAAAAATGTTCTTCTGTATGACAGTTCTGTCTTGCTTTTAATTTTTTCAAGCTAGATGGACTCCTCGCTTGATGTGGAGTGAAGGGCCCTGCACTTCACTGCCCAGATGGACTCCTCACATAGCACAAGGCATGGAGGGTCCTGAGCTTCTGCATCTCTAACCACACAGGGTGCAGGGCCCTCCAGGCCCTGCGCTTCTACAACCCTGATGAACTCGGGCCCTGCATGTCTGCATTCTGTTTGCCTTTGCTGCTGCCGTCCTGCACTGTGCAGAGTGTTTCATATCCCCTATCACCTGCACTCCCAGATCTTTCTCTTCCTCCAAAGTGGCCAACTGCAGCAAATCCCAAATCCACAAAGGTAGCACATCTGTGTTACTGTATTTGTGTCATCTGAAACAGTTGTATGCCACATTTCCCTACTTTGTGCCATTAAGTTGAACCCTAATTGGTGCATTAACAGTTTTTATGATGAATATGCGTATATATCATAATTGCGTGGTAGCACCACTTTATATAGGGTTGAGTAGAGTGTTTAATGTTAAACCCCAGTTTGTGCACTTTAATAACTTTGCAACTATTCAGCGGATTTGCTCAAAATTTTGCAGTGCTTGGTTTCATGGGTAGATTTCTTGACGTGCTATGTTTCATTCTGATCAGATGTGTGGATTCTGAGATGCAGACAGCAAAAAAATCACTGTTTTTGCTGATTTTTGTCATCACCTTGCACCCAGATGGTTTGGGTTTTGGTCTAAAATGTTCAGGGTAGAAAGTTGGCCCACAGTAGTGCCTTTCACAAACTTGGTGAAAAATATTAAACCATTCCAAAGTTCCAAAGAAAGAACTCTTAAAACTGAAGGTGGACAAAGCAATGGGCCTGATGGGATTCATCCCAGAATTCTAAAAGAACTAAGGGTAGAATTAGTGACACCACTGACTACCCTGTTTAACAAATCATGGGAGGATGGGGTGGTACCCGAGGACTGGAAGAGGGCAGATGTGATTCCCCTTCACAAAGTGGGAGCAAAGGCAGAAACAGGAAACTACAGACCTGTTAGTTTAACCTCAGTGGTAGGAAAATGATGGAATCACTTCTGAAGGAAAGAATTGTCGAGTATCTAGAGGCCAGAGGCCACAGGACCCAAAGCAGCATGGATTCACAGCAGGAAGGTCATGCCAGACAAATCTGATAGATTTCTTTGACTGGGTGACCAAAGTAGTAGATCAGGGAGGGGCTGTGGACATGGCCTACCTAGACTTTAGCAAGGCATTTGACACAGTCCCACACAAAGATTAATATACAAGTTAGCTAGCCTGGGAGTGGGTCCCAAGGTGACAGCCTGGGTAAAAATTGGCTGGAAAATAGGACACAGAGAGTAATAGTAAATGGAGTCCACTCTGATGAAAGGGGTTACTAGTGGGGTACCGTGAGGTTCAGTATTAGGACCAGTCCTCTTCAATGTCTTTATAGCGACATTGCAGAGGGACTGGAAGAAAAATATGTCTCTCTGCAGATGACACAAAGATCTGCAACAGAGTTGATGCACAAGGTGGGGTGGAAAGGATGAAAAGGGACTTGGCAAGGTTAGAGGAATGGTCAAATGTATGGCAGCTTAGATTCAATGCTAAGAAGTGCAGGTAATGCACCTGGGAAACAAAACCCAGGGAAGAGTACACAATGGGAGGTGAGATACTAACAACAACAAAATGGAAAGGGACCTGGGGTAGTCATATCAGATGACCTAAAGGTGGGCAAGCAATGTGAGAGGGCAGCAATGAGGGCTGGGGGATATTGGGATGCATAGGGAGAGGCATCACCAGTGAAAACAGGAAGTTATTATCCCTCTGTACAGACAGCTGGTCAGACTCCATCTGAGTACTGCGTGCAGTTCTGGAGACCCAGTCTTCGCAAAGACATAGACAGGATGGAAGCTGTCAGAGGAGGCAACTAGAGACTAAAGGAGCTTAATATGTATAGCCTCGAGGAAAGGAGGGAGGGGGGGACATGATAGAAACTTTCAAGTCCGTCAAGGGAATCAACAAAGTCAAGAGGTAGCATCTTTCAAATAAAGAGTGTGCAGGAACAAGGGGCACAATTTGAAGATAGAGGGGTGGCTCAGAAGTAATTTAAGAGTATTTTTCACAGAGAGGTTGTGGATGCATGGAGCGGCCTTCGGAGGAAGAGTCGTGGAGTCAAAAACAGTGGTGGAATTCAAGCATGCATGGGACAGTCATAAAGGCAATTCTAGGGGATGGGGGTAGGAAGAAGTAGGCTGCTGGTTAACTAGGATCTGCAGCTTATCCAGTAGGCAGGAAATGGGCAGACTTGGTGGGCCAAGCGGTCCTTATCTGCCATCAAATTCTATGTTTCTATGTTTCTATGTTTATTAAATGTTAAAGGTTTCCATTTCTGAGCATGCTCAGTAAGCACTTCAGGATAGATGTTTGGAACAAAAAAGAACTTGATGCATACAATAAATTATTCTTTTTGTATGGGGCCAATCCTTTTCGTGAGGAAAAATCCTTTTTCGTTTGCTGCCATCTTGTTTTCCAGCTTTTTTTCACAAAAATTCAAAACTCTAAAAATGACAGTCTGCACAGAGACCAACAATGTATCTTGCTTACCAGGACACTGTTAGGTGGATTTTGGACTTCTGCTGTAAAATGATCCATAAATATATACATATATACAGTATGTATATATATATATATATATATATATTATATTTTTCATGACTGGCTTCCACTTTTTGGAAGGCCTTTTTCATTCACACGAGAAAGGATCCTTCATATGGACTTAGTTTCTCCCCTCCCCTCCCCACACACACTTTTTCTATGGCCTTTTCTTCATACGAAAAAGAATCCCTTTAAATGAAAATGATTTTGGACTTAGTTTTTTCTGATTCTTTTTTCATTTGAAGGATCCTTTTGTATGCTATTTTTGTTTGATACAATAAAGGATTCCTGCAAAAAAAAAGGATTTTGCACTTAGTGTTTTTTTTTTGTTTGCTTGTTTGTTTGGTTTTTTGCTCATTTTAGGTTCCAGAACCCAGAACTGCAGTACAATTTCAATTTTAGGACAAATTTATTTCTAAATCCACAGATTACTACTGCAATAACACATAAAAGCCCTAACATATAGGGCAAATTTATTTCTAAATCCACAGGTTTTCATGAGTACTACTGCAATAACACATAAAAGCCCTAAACTATCTAGAGCTATATTAAAATATACAAAAATTAATATTTGCAAATTCTCATAGAATAACATGGGAAGTTGCACAAATCCCTCTTTTTCTCTGGTGTCTAGTGGTTCCCCACCCTTTTGATCTCTGTTTCTATATAGTGGCACCCCCACCTCTGATTTCCATCCTAGTATATTTCAATCTTGCCCTGGTGTCTAGTGGCACCCAACCCTTCTGATCACTTCCCTGTATTCAGTAATCTTTCCCTGATGCCTAGTTGAACCTACCCATGCTCTGATTGCTCTTCCTATATTTTGTTATGTTTCCCTGGTGTCCAGTGGTACTCCCCACCCTACAATTGCTGTCCCCATTTTAATGTTTCCTGGCATCTAGTAGCATCCCACCCTCAATTGTTGTTCCTATAGTTTTACACTGTTTCCTGGTGTCTAGTGGCACCCCCATCTCTTTGATCGCCATCTCCATATTTTTTCAGTTTCCCTGTTGTCTAGTGGCACCCCTCCGATTGTTATCCCTGTGTTGCACTACCCTGCAATAAAGAAAACAATCCTCAATGTCTTTTCTAAACTTGTAAAAGATAATGGTCCCTCTGATCCACCCTCACCCTGATTTCCCACTGAGCACCCATGACCCTGCACTCCTCACACCCCATACACCCTCACTCACCTGAACAGGTCCTGGGGAAGATCCACTCTCAATTGAAGACACCTCTTGCTGCTGGAACCGCTGACTGCAGTATGAGAAACAAAAGGTAAGTGTGGTCCAATGCATTTCAATGGGGTTTTCAACTTGATGTATGACTTTGCCATTTTACATATTTTGACACCAAATTTTCAACATGGCCTTTTAGGGACCCCACCTCATGAACAACTGTGGTGGAATTACATAAATGTGGCCCAAAATGTGATCTCACAGTTGCTTGGCAAAATCACCTTTTGAGCAGGATTTGAAAATCATGTTCATGAGATGGGATCATAAGAAGGTATGGTGAACATTTGGGGTCAAAATATTAAAAGTGGCAAATTTTTACACATATGTTTAAATTTTACTACTCAGCTCATAACATTGGTAATTTTAAATATTTTTACCCCAAATTTTCAACATAGTCATTTATTTACACCACCTCATGAACATGACAGCTGTTATTTTCAAATCCTGGTCAAACTGTGTTTTTGCACATGTGGCACAGAATGATGTTGCAGTGGCACAGGATAATGTTTTGGCAGGGATTTGAAAATGTTCAATACTGGGTTTATGAGGTAGGTAATAAGAAGGTTATACTGACAATTTGGTTTGTTTTACTACAAGAGGTGGGGTTATAAGAAGGCTATGCTGACAGTTTTATTGCTGTTTTGCTACAAATGCAAGTGCAAAGCCCTCAGACCCACCTTCCACAGCAACATACATGTACACATCTATGGAGGGATGGGAGCAAAGGGCATGTAGAGGCCCTGTTCTCCCACAGGCAAATGAGGATATGATTATACTATCTCAATAAGTAAGAACTTCTTTGCAAAAACTGTGTTAATGCACATTTAGGGTTAAGATTAAAGTGACAGAAGTAGGGAAATGTGGTTTTAGGGTTTCCAATCCTACCCCCACACACACATACACACACCTGAAGCAAATCAGGTGTGGAGTCTTCCTGGGTTGTCAATCCTAAAGCTCACCTGTGGTAGCCAAAGCTCAGATGTGATGGACACAGGTGTGCACAGTATCTTTCAGGAGTGTATACAATGGGTGAGCTTTGGGTTGACAGCCCCAGGAGAGACTCCACCCTAATTTGCATCAGGGGGTTGCGGTGGGAGGGGAGTTTCAGGTAGGAAACCCTAAAACCACATTTTCTACTTTTGTCACTTTAGTCTTAACCTAAATGGTGCAGTAACACAGTTTTTTGCAATATGTGTGTGTGTGTGTGTATATATATATATATATATATATATATATATATATATATATATATATGGGTGGAGTAGTGCCCTACAGTTAGGATTGAGTAGGGTGTTTAATGGTCAAGCTGACTTTTGCACCTTAATAACCTTAGCCTCTTTTCAATGGACTTGCATGAATGCATGCATGGTCTGGGGCAAAATCTTTTGATTTGGCAAGCTTCGTGACAGTGGGATGTCTAGATTCAGAGATCAGGATAGTGCAAACACTGGAAAAATGGGGGGTATTTGTTTGTGTTCACCAACAGCCAGATGGTTTGGAATTTTGTTCTGACATTTTCAGAGTAGAAGGGCTTGCCCTAAAAATACTTTTTTGGTTTGGTGCATAAATATTAATCAGTCCCTGAGTTACAAGGATTTGAAATTTCAGTTCTGAGCATACTCAGTAGGGTCTTTCATTTATATGTCTGATGCAGAAGATTTACCAACTCATGAAAGAAGATTCTTTCATGAGCGAAATCTTTCATGAGAAAACTTTCTTAAGGCAGCCATCTTGTTTTATCTCCTCCCCAGAAAATTGAAAACTCATAAAATGATGCACTAGATACAAACAAACACATGAATCTAGCTAAACAGAACCCATTTAGCTTGATTCTGGAGTTTGTATTTTGAAAACAACCGCATAATATGGTTTTGGTGCATCCCTAAACCCTAGGTGCAAAGGCTTTGAAGGCTTCCAGTTCTTCTTTCATGATGTATACCCTTGAGGAAAGAAGGGAGAGAGGGGACATGATAGAAACTTTTAAGTACCTTAAGGGAATCAACAAAGTCTAAGAGGCAGCATCTTTCAGAAAAGAGATGTGCAAGAACAAGGGGCACAATTTGAAGATGAGGGACGGCTCAGAGGTAATATGAGAAGTATTTTTTCACAGAGAGGTTGTGGATGCATGGAACAGCCTCCCTGAGGAGGTCGTGCAGTCAAGAACAGTGGGGAATTCAAGAATGCATGGGACAGACATAAGGCAGTCCTAGTGTGGGGTGAGGAGGAAGTAAGCTGTTGGTTAACTAGGATCTGCAGCTTATCTGTTAGGTAGGAAAATGGGCAGACTAGGTGGGCCAAGTGGTCCTTCTCTGCCATCAAATTCTATGTTTCTATGTTTCTATGAGCCAAAATTCTTGTTTCATGTGTCTCACAAAGAAGAATCTCAGCTCACAAAAGAAGAATCGAATCTCACAAAAGAAGAAATTTCTTGTTTCTTGATCTTTTGGGAATTTTCTTGTTTTGAGATCTTTTGCATTAAGAAAGTCACGAAAAGAAAAATTTCTTCTTTAATGATGTGAGATTGTTCTTCTGTAGTCTTCTTTCATTAGTTTTTTCTTTCATGTATTCCTTCATGGGGTGTATTCATCTCCCTTGCATTTCTTCTATGAGATTTCTCCTGTCATTATCTTCTTTCATGAGACCATATGAAAGAAGAAAATCTTTCAAGAAAAACTTTGTCTTTGTACAGAAAAACAGCTTTTGTTAATAACAGGGCCATTTTAAAAGATGTTTATCAGACATTTTCAATATGGCCTTTATTTGACCTCCTCATGAACCAGGAAGGTGACATTTTTAAATTCAACCTGAAAATGATTTTGCAGTCATTCAGTGAAATCCTTTGGGCAGGATTTGAAAAATTTCACCAGACTGGTTCATGAGGTGGTCATAAAAAGACTACATTGAAAATGTAGGGTCAAAATATTGAAAACAACAACATTATAAAGGAAGGACCCTTGTGTCTGTGACTATAGCTGCATGGAAGCACAGGGTCCTCTGGGCCCTTCATTTCTGAAGCTAGATAGGCTCCTCACTTGGCATAAAAGTGAAGGGCCCTGCACATCCTTGCCCAGATGGACTCCTCACTTAGTGCAGGGTACAGAGGGCCCCACGCATCTGCATCTATAGTCACACAGAAATGCAAGGCTTGGAGGGCCCAACAATTCCACAACCTGATGGACTCCATGTTTGTCACATTGCCCAATGGGCCCTGCATGTCTGCATCTTTAGCTGCTCAGGGCCCTGAAGCCCACAACCAGATGGACTCTCACTTGGTTCAGTGTTCAGAGGACCTTGCAAGTCTGCATTTCTAGCCACACGGAATCACAGAGCCTAGAGGGTCCTGTGTCTCTGTAACTAGATGAACTCCTCACCTAGTGCAGAAGATTGACTCCTTACTTGACGCCAGACCTGGAGAGCCCTGCATGTCTGCATCTGTAACTGGATGAACAGTAGGGCCCAGAGGGCCCTGAGCTCTGCAGCCTGATGAACTCCACATTTGGCACAGTGTCTGCATCTGTAGCTGCACAATCTGGGCCCTGTGTTCCGCAGCCAGACGGACCCCTACTTGGCACAGGGCCCATAGGGCCCTGCACATTTTTGTCCATGGCTACATGGGAGCACAGCACCCAGAGGGGCCTTTGCTTCTACAGCCAAATGGATATGTTTATGTAGGTCCAGGAGGGACCTGCTTGAAGGTATGATTCCACTATCTCAAAATGAAAGCAAACACTAGCAAAAAATGCATTATGCTCCAGTTAGAGTTCAGTTTAACACAACAAAAGTAGGGAATGTGATGTTAGGGTTTTCAACCCGAACTTCTCCCATAAAGCAACAAAAGGACAAACACAAGCAGCCACAGACAGCCATTATCAGGAAAGACAAACAACATACAGCTGTTTCCAGATTATACAAATGCAGTAGCACTTATGTGCTTCCTTCATGGATTTGTATCTGTGGCATGCACACTGTGACATACACACTTACTTGTCATGGCAGACACAACCACAATACTAACACAACAGTGCTTCTGCATGCAGAAGCACAGGCCCCCTGAAGGCGCAGACACAAATATATGATACCAAAATTTGAAGATTGCTTTTGTCTGTAGAAGCACACATGTCCCTATGGGAGCAGAGCTTCTGTTGCCTCAGGTACTCATGCACACTGTAAGACATACACATAGTTGATGGGCCTGTGCTTCTGCAGTCTCAGGTGTAAGACATATACATAAACCTCTGGCTGCAGAAGTGCAGGCACCACAAAATTTGTGATACCAAAATTGCAACCCTTCTTCTGTCTGCAGAAATGCAGGCTCCAGAGGGGCCTGTGCCACTTCAGTCACAGTTGTAAACTACACACCAGCTTCTGACTGCAGAAGGAAGGTCTCTGTGGGTCTGCAGTTATGCAGATAGACGACTGTAACAATGTGGGTATAATGGTTTCAGCAACGGATGTAGAAATTGTTCAGTGTAGCAGTTTTTGGTTATTTAGATGCATATATAAAAAGCATGCACTAATGGATCATGCTGTCTAGCGAGGTAGCTCATACAGCATGCATGAGTACAGTGGAGCCAGTCACAGTGCAGTGCAGGAACTAGCAGTAAATGATATGTCACAAAATACTGCAGTAAAAAGGCTTAAATACCTTTCAATTACATTGTTTCCTGCAGTGTACTACAGCATTTGTGTGATATACTGCAGCATTACTGCACTGCATTATGGCTGGTGTCACTCTTCCTCTGGGTGCAGAGGCATAGGCCCCATGGGTCTTCTGTGTACATAATAGTAGGCACCCATGAGACTGTGCTTGCAAATCACACATATTCATGCACGAAATATGACATATATACACAGGTTTGGCTGCATAAGAAAGGCCCTACAGGGCTTGCAATTTCTGCAGCCACAGATATAAATCCATAAAGGTAGCACATCAGTGTTACTGCATTTGTGTAATCTGGAAACAGCTGTATGTTGTTTGTCTTACCTGATGATGGCTGTCTGTGGTTGCTTGTGTGGTTTTGTTCATTTGCTGTTTGGGGATGAGCAGTTGGGGTCAGAAACCTGAACACCACATTTTCCTACTTTTATTGCATTAAGTTGAACCCTAACTGGTGCATTAATGCAGGGTTTTTGGGGGTTTTTTGCAGTAAACATATAAATTACAAAAACTATATTAATGCATCTGTCTGTTGAACTAGTGCAAAGCAGACAAAGTAACAACATTAAAATGAGGGTTTAAGGTAAATCATTGGTTCGGTGTTCCTCAGGGTTTTCAACTCTAATGCCTTCTCCATCCCTACCCTCTTGACCTAAGGTCAAGTGATAGGTCCAGTACTGTACCCTAAGGGTGTGATGCTTTCACCAACACAGAACAGGTATTGTGAATAAGCCTTGAATCATTTGAAGCTGGCCCTTTGTTTTAATGTGAACAGATACCACCATAATCTAGATAAATGGTGCCTGCTACAGTATGTTGGCTCACTTTCTGTATTGGTGGAAGAGATGCAATCTCACATGTGAAAAATCAAATGGTCTTGAACTTTCTACTTCTGTGAACAGTTTGATGATTTCCACTACCTAGAAGTGTTCTCTAACAACACATTATTCTCCTCGAAGAGAGAGGCATCCTAGAAATACCACATTCTGTTCTGTAGCTTAAAACAGCTGAAAAGATTCCGTCAAGTTTGGCAGAAAATTAGACCCTGGAACTCTGAAAGCATGTGCCAATTTTTAGTCATTGGGTCCAAGATGATTGAGTTATAAGCTGTCAAAAACAAAGGTTTTAAGAGAAACATCAGTGCAACTCCTGGTTAAACAACTGAAAAAAAAACTAACTATAGAGGTGCTACCATGACTGTATAATGGATTTAATACACCTTATTATTGCCCTAATGGTATAGTCATATTTATTTTCCTGAGTACCTCCAAGCCTCTTTACTCAAGAGTGGTGTAGCCACTGGTATGTAATTAGGCTTGGAAGTATGAGTGAAAATTACTCTGATTATATAATAATTGTAAATCTACAACACAAGGATGTGTTGCTAATGTAAACATCTACTCTTGACTAGCTAAATGGTTTATGAAATACATGGAAATAAACATTTATTTTTATGGATGTATTGTACATGAAAGTAAATGTTTACATTCATGTACTGTATGTGTACCTTCAGGTCTAGATAATAAGATATATTTGCCATTGTTCATACCACCCCAGTTGTTTCAGTATTACATATATATTATTATTATTGCTGTCTTTATCTATGTACCTCATGTACCTTTGTCATAGTATAGTATAGTATTTGCCTTGGTATCCTGCCCTGGTATCCACAAGTGCACCTTGTTTATTTATGTATCTATTTATTTATGGATTAATGTATCGAAGAGTCAGAAGATAGATACCTTTGAGCACAAGTGCTCTTTTACAAAGGTTCCACATCAGATTTATAAATTTAGAAACATAGACTTTGACGGCAGATAAGGACCGCTTAGGCCCATCTAGTCTGCCCATTTCCCTACTCTACAGGATAGGCGTAGATCCTAGTTAACCAACAGCCTATATCTTCCTGCCCCCACAAGAATTGCCTTTGTCTGTCCCATGCATTCTTGAATTCTCCCACAGTTTTAGGCCCCACAACTTCCTCAGGAAGGCTGTTCCATGCATCCACCACCTTCTCTGTGAAATAATACTTCCTCACATTGCCCCTGAACCGCCCTCCTTCTATCTTTAAATTGTGTCCCTTGTTCTTGCAAGTCTCTTTTCTGAAAGATGCTACCCTCTTGACTTTGTTGATTCCTTGAGGTACTTGAAAGTTTCTATCATGTCCCCCTCTCCTTCTTTCCTCAAGGGTATACATATTAAGCTCCTTTAGTCTCTCCTCATACGGCCTCTTTTGCAGACCCTGCACCATCTTAGTTGCCCTCCTCTGGACTGCCTCTATCCTGTCTATAATTTTACAGCATATGTTACAAATGGAATAATAGGGAACTGTGTATTACAAGGCTATAATACCACTGAGAAGTTCTGGGGCATGTGAACCTTGAGAGCAAAGCTAGAGAGGTTCCAACACATTCCTAGAACCTCGAGATGGTATTTTAGCTATGTATCAGTCTCCTATTTGTTATTGTTTGTAATATATAGATCCAAGAATATTTAATAAAATCAAGCCCATTTGAATGCTTTAAACTTAGCTGCGCTTGAGGCTTTCATCTCACAGCTCCCACCACCTCTTGCTGCACTGCCCATCCCCAGTCCTGCATGTAAAGACCATGGGGCATTTTAATGTGGGAGTGACTTCACTGAATGGTGTTTTTGTCTTATTGAGCCATTTTAAGATCAGTGGATCTGTCAGCTTTGGCAATGACTGGCTTTACTGTACACTATGATTATAGTAAAGCTGGCTTGGAGCAGCTGTGAAGAGTGTGTGCGTGGTACAAGAAAGCAGCATTCTCATGCCACTGTGTTAGGAAATCCAATGATAGTATTATGAGATCTCGTAATACTAGCAATGAATATAGAATGATAGTATTACGGGATCTTGTAATACTATTGATGGATTTCATTGATGGTATAACGGAAAAAATGCTATGATTTTTAATAGTATTATAATGGATATCCATATATTACATATAGAATAATGGATGGGGAAGGTGTGATATGAGAATTTAATGCATACCTGAGGTGTGGATGCTACATAAACCCGAGGGCTCGCCTCAGGGTTTATCAAGGCATCCCACACCAAGGGTGTACATTAAATTCTCATATGGACACTTTCCCATCTTTTATTTTTTATAATAACTGGTCAGCAATTTTTTTCCATCCCATTTCTACCATGTGTCACAGACAGACACACACACACACACACACACGCATACACACACACACACATGTCTGTCTCCCTCCCTCCCTTTCCAGGCTGAGGTTTTTCCTGTGACTTTTGTTTTACTTTTTTTTTTTACTTACAATTGCTTTCAGTCTCAGTTGGGCTAGTGCTATAGCTAGTGAAGGCATGCTCACACCACAATGTCCCAAAGTGGATGAACAGCAGAATCAACCAGATAAAAGGTTTGTTTTTTGTTTGTTTTTGTACAGGAAAGGTAGGATCAACCAGATAGATGTAAAAAGAAAAAAAAAGAATTAAAAATAAGGACTGGTGATTGTTGTTGTGGTAGCTCCTCTCTTCACAGAGATTGGAGCTGCCATGTTTAAGGAAGTTTCTGCCTGCCCACAGAGAGGACAAGAGTGAATGAGTTTGAGCAGCAGAGTGCGTGTTAGTCGTAATGACCCATGGGATGGCGAATAACAACTCGGTCAGTTTTAGAAAACAATTGCTGACCAATTGTAATAGAAGTAAAGTAGCTGGTACAATTAAGGCAGAGACTGAGTGAATGAGCACATTCCAGAGGGAAAGCTTGTCTAAACAATCAAAATACATCAAAGTTGTATAAGTTCAATGTAAGTGCCATCCATCACTCTCACTGTCTCTCCCTTCCCTCCATTAGCTGCCAGCTAAACTCCTTCCTCCTGCCAACCCTCTTCCTGAACATTTCCTTACTCTTGCCTGTTTTGACCACCCCTTATTTCTCCCTCCCTAACCTCATAGTTCTGGCAACCTTGTTGAAGTTTATCAACCTGTTTTGACTCCTACTTTCAGCACCAGCTCAGTCTCCCTTCACTCTTGCACTATGCACTTTGAGTTTGCCTAATTTTCATAGATGATTTGTATGTTACTTCATTTGTCCTCCATATGCAATGTTTTGCCATTTTGTCTGTACTGTACTGTACTGCACTTAACTTGTGTTCTTTATGTCACCCTTATTGTAACCACATCACCTGACTGATTGTATTTTGTTTGTAATTCTGCTTCCCCTCCCCAGGTTGCATCTGGAAATGAGCCTCAGCTCAGTGTGCCTCTCCCGGTTACCAATTTTAAATAAATAAAATGGTGCATGAACAAGGAGTAGCAGGCTGCCAGAGACACAGCAGAACATAAAAATGATGATTACAACTAGTTCAGTGACACATTGCAATTACGCTGAACTGCTAGGATAGCCTGTAGGGATTTTTGAACTGGACGAACCTGAGAATGTTCAACATGGATACTGGCAGTTCATTTAACCAGCTTGCAGCCCTCGTGGCTAGATCTAGATAATATGATTTATTTGCCACTGTTTATACCCACTCCAGATATATGTAAGCAATAACCCACAAAAGATTATGCAGTGGTTATAAAGTTAATCAACACCCGGTGCATTGTAAGGCACGCGAGGCCACAGGCTGAGTGTCCTCACAGCACCGCCGTGTTGATTAATCCCCAGTAACCACGCATTCTGGAATTGGTTATTGCTCTTATAACATGGGCCACATGTGGACAGAAATGAACAATAAAACAGTGAAATAAAACTTACGAAATGTGGGAACTATATTTTGTTCTTCCACTGCTTATTTTGCAGTACCACACTGTTCTGTGTTCTACCACAGCAGAAATAGTTCTAGAAACAGAAGTTTGTGGTAAAAGGTCTCAGAGAATACAATCAAGGAGCAGCCCAAACTTGTTATTATACTGTGAAAACCACAGTGTAATGCAGCTATTAATTTGTGCTGTAAGCACAGATCACAAAACTTGCTGTAATGCATCCAGCACATAATACAAGCAAGTCATCATACACTTTTGCATAGTACACAGATAACTGTGTCTGTTTCTTGATCGGTGCTGCATTTCTGTCACACCTCTCTCTCTGACTGACACAATCATACAAGGTGTGCAACTGCACTACATTATTCGGTGAGAATGTCAATCTTCAACTTACTGTTCAACAAGCACCATGCATGGACTGCACTGCCAGCTGTACATATGCACCACAGCTAAATCCACAGCTAGACAGAGGAGCACGTGTACAAACATGGTTCAAAATGGGATGGAGAGGAAAGACAATGTTGCTTATGAGAATTCTGCAGCATGGGACAAACAGCAGGCAGAACGGGAACAGCAGGGACAAATTTCTGCACCACGGAGGAGGGGGGATCAGAGATCATTGCTGCTGCCAGTGTCATGTCCCACTGTCTGTGAGCAAACAATAGGGAGCAGACTTATGGTAGGCGGGTGAAAGTTTATGGAGATCAAAGGTCATTAAGGAACCAGAAAGGTCGTTGAGTACTATTTCATTACATTCAGCGACTGCCTGCATATATTTAATAATGCTGTCGCTAATTAGGACTGTGTTATGGAACAAACTTTGGGGTGCAGTATGGAGTTGCACTGGGGGTGACTGAGAAAACTCGGATTTGTATCGTGTTACCAGTGAGGAGAACGGATCAGTAGTTGTGCTGGTACTGCCTTTTACTCGCTGGCACAAATCTCACGGCAGGAACACAGTTTGTGCGGTGGCATGGAATTCCGTAGGCGGTGAGTGGGAGGTCTCTTGGTTATTCAGTAGTAGCTGTGAAGAGTGGCTGTTACAATATTAGTATGACTGTTTCAGGTTTGTTCATCTGAGGTCAATGAGCCAGCAGGTGAAGAACTATTCGGGGGTGGGAGGAGTGCTTTAAGTGCAGTGACAACACAAATGGATTGAATACATATTGTGACAGCATGATGGAACACAGCTTCTGAGTGGGTGAGTATACTTCATTGTCTCTAGTGCGTTCTCTCTTTAGTGACACAGTGTTATGCACACAATGTTATCTACAGTGACAGCTATCGCTAGATGCACAATTAATGGCTGCCATTTAGTTTTTGTCTGACACAACTATAATTAGATCAGGTAGCTTCTGGATTTCATTTCCTTGAGCCTGATCACTAGGAACTGTGCAGGTAACATTAATTAATGAATGGTCATGTGACATCTGCCTGCCAATAAGATTACTAAGCTATATGTGCCCATGTTATAAATATATATTATATATACATTAATATTGCTGTGTTTATCTGTTACCTCATGTATCTTTGTACTAGTTTAGGAAAGTACTGAAAAATAAAAATGGATAAAAAATTATTTAAGAAAAATCATAGCAGGATTGTGCCACTTCTTAGCGAGAACACCTCTGGGAATGTGAATGCTACAGTATCAAGCTGGTCAGCCTGCAGTCCTATTATTGTTTGCTATTTTGTTGATGATTATGATTTTTTGTAACTCTCTTTGTTCCATCTCCCTGGGACATGCATTTAAATGAACATTTTCAATGTGCCTTTCCTAGTAACTAAATTATATAGAGTGTATATTAGGTAGATAGATAGATAGATAGATAGATAGATAGATAGATAGGTAGATAGGATATTCAGAAGGAGCTGCGTGATACCTGATTTATCTATGCAAGTGCTGTTTGACCTCAGATAACCTCATGAGTGTTGTAAAAGCCATGAGTTAGTGGCCGAGCTCAAACAGCACAAGTATAAACACAGGTATCACACAAGCTCCCCACTGCATGTTACTTTATACAACAGGCTAGGAGCTTGTGTGATAGCTTATTTTATTATCCATTTTTGTTTTTCTGGGGGGTTGTATATTTTAGGGGGTTGTGAAGTAATGCCTTGCACGCTCCCCACCCTGTTACTAAGGGCATTGATTGGTGAGCGAGCGCTTTGAAGAAAAATCATGGCAAATGGTGATGCTTCTTAGTGAGAGCGCCCAGGAACATGACACGCCACAGTATCGAAGTTGGTCAGTCAAGAATGGAGATGTGCCAGGTGTACAATTTTTTCAAAGTGTTTAATTTATAGACTTTTTTCTTTTGACATTTCACTGTTTGTGCGTGCAGCGGTTCAGTGAGTGTGCTCAGGCAGATAGGGGATTGAAATAGAAGTGGAGAAGAAAAAGCGAAGAAAAATTATTGCTGCTCAGTGGTGGGTTTAATGATGGTGCGGTTGCAGTACTTTCATTTGTTTGTTCCTGTTCAGCAGTCGTCTGTGTTGCTGGAGGGTGGTTGCTGCGGGGTCGAGCATGCAGGCAGGTGCTGGGGTCAGGCAGGCAGGTGGGATGCAGTGGAGTGAAACTGTAGAGCAGAATAAAAATAGAAAATAAATGATGTGTTGCAAAAACAAACTGGGTTTAAATTGGAACAGTTTCTTTTTTTTTTGTATTTAGCATGGTTGCAATACCATTAGTGGTACAAGAGCACATCAGTTTATTGTGGCTGTAGCCAGAGAGTGAGTGTGCGTGTAGTTTAGCTTTTAGTTGTGGAACAGCCATGGAGGAGGTGCGTGTGTGGACAGCCAAGGAGACTTTGCAGAGAAGGAACAGCTGGTGAAAGATGGAGTGGGTGGCAAAGGCAAATGTAACCCCCTACAAATGGAGGTTCCCAAAAGTCTTCCTTGAGCTTGCCTAAATGCTCACTGCAAGGCTGGTGTCCTGCATTTTAGCAGTTTAAATGTGATTGCCAGATCCTGTGTGGCCTCTGTGTACTGTCTCTTTGAGAGCTACCTAATTGCAGCATAAGTAATCTGAGTGGGATCTCTGTTGAAAGATGTAACTATTTGCTGAAAATCATTTAAAGTGATAATGACAATGCAGTTTGTCTAACCTGCCTTCTTTGTAGCTAGGACTGTTTTGTTTGTCTCCACTATCATGGGCCTGGACTGCAGATTGGACCAATCAGTACTGGTGGGACCCAAAATGTAGCCAGACTACAGGAACTGTCTGAATTCAAAATCTGTAGAAACTGTAGTTTGGAGTTTTTTGCGCCTTTTTGCAATTGAAAGGGCAGCTCTTGCTTTGACTGACAGCCAAATCAGCCAACCAAATCTTTTGGATCTTGGGGTAGTCCCTGGCTTGCTTGCAGTTTTAGTTAGTTCTGAGCTGGGAAGTGAAATGAGAGGAGCTGAAGTGATTCTGAGCAGCAATCCTGAGTGGATTCGCATGGGAGAACTGTGAAAAGGCTGAGTTTTGGCTTACATGTCTGTCTGCTGCTCCTGAGAGGGAGAGAAGAGAATTATTTTGACTAAATCCAGGTTTGTGTGACTAAAGTAAGCTACTGAAGAGGGCCAGGCTCAACCTGAAGAAGTCCAAGATTTTGCTGAATGCAATCGACCTGTCAGGAGTTCCAGCTACCCTAAGCTCCCGGTGTGCAGAGACTTTATGGACAGACCAGGGAGCGCTATTCTGGTACAGTAGAATTCTCCCTTACATGTAAATGTGCTATGAGCTGCTAGTGAATTGTGAGTTAGTTCCCACTGTGTGAACTGTGTTCTGCTTGCTGGAAGCTGTATCCAGCCCAAACGGACTGCATCCGAATTTGTCTCCATGCAATCAGGGCCTTGCCAGACTGGCCCAGCCAGACTACCCACTGCACAGAGAAGCCATCATGAGAGATCTACCTGAGGATCAGCCCTGCTCCAAGCTTGAACAGGAATGACACCTCCTGACTCTGTAGGCCCTGCTTCTCCTGGCATTCCAGATGAACCACCTACAGTCTCGATTTTCATCCAGCCTGTGTCCAGTCTTGGGTATCGTGAGTAAATACCAGGGTAGCTCCTGCAACAACAGCTTAATCTAAGTGTGTCATCTGATTGTCTTGTTGTTTCATTTCCTTTACTAACTGAGCCCTCTGGCTCCAGATTACAAATATTGTGTACTGTGCATGTTGTGTTTTCCATCACAGGGCCCCAACCAGCTGCAACCCCAGGCAATGGTCCTGGCTAGCTCTATCTTCTTCTCCACCTGGATAACCAGAGGTGGACCGTGGGGACTCAAAGCACATGCATAACTGCTTGATTGATATAACCTTTAAGCTAATTAACCTGATTTTGCCCTCCCTTGTTCAAGTCCCTGGATAAATCAGATCTAAATTGTTCTGCATGTAATCTGACTGTGGTTCCAGTTTGTGCTCAAAGTACTGTACTTTTGCTATTTGCTGTGCATAACCTTGTTTTACAGGACGTCCCAGGGTCAAGCCAAAGGAACCGCCCTGATGGTAAGTGCAAACAGTGTGGGTACTTGTGTGGTGCACCAGAGGTATTCTGAAAGTGATTATTGTACAGTGTTCAGGCCACTAGAGGGGAAAGGGGGTTTACAGTGTCTGACCACTACCAACCGTGAGCTCCAGGTAGAGGCACCTGCTTCAGAACTCAGGCCCCTTAACCTGCTACTAGCCAAGCAGGCAGGGTAGTAGTCCTTGGGATAGCGCCACCTAGGGGTTACACAAACTTCTGAGTGAAAATAAAGGTAAAGGAAGCTGGCCATAGAAGCTGATTGTGCTGGGACTGATTAGTATATTTGGTATTGCAAGCTGAGGTGGTCTGGCATGCAGGGGTGGCAGCCAGCAGTCAGGCAATTGGGATCTAAACCAGTGTGACTGTTAAACTAAAACTATGGTAACCTGTCCAGTTGTGTGATAGAGGTTATTGAGAACTGAGGAGATTTCAACCTGACATGCTTTTCCTTTTTCTTTTTGTGCTACCGTGATTGTTAGATTAACAGGTGATCACCTGGGAATGAAGACATTGCATTGTGCAGGTATAGAGTGAAATGAAAGGTAGGCAGTAGTGGCAATGGGTGGGTTGGCAGGAGAGGGTGTGGCTAACCTATGGCAAGTTTATATATGTATAAATATGTTATAATGAGTTTACTATCTTAGATTTATATATATAGCTCAGATAAACTGATTTATGCAGTAGGTGTGGACATAAATCCTCTGTGATAAATCTGTGTATCTGAGCTACTATGTGTATATCTGTGTATCTGAGCTACTATGTGTGTCAATGTGAAATTTCTCATTCATACACATAGAAGGCAAAAATATGGGACTTCAGAGGAGCTGACTTTGACAAGATGGCCAACAGAGTTAAGCTAGCCCTGGCAAAAAGAAATACAGGTGAGGGGGTACAGGCAAAGTGGGCACGCATTACAGTGCAATACTTGAAGCAACATCCCACTGTGTTATAAAGAAAGGAAGTGCAAAGAAGAAGGAAACCACTTTGGTCTCAAAATAGCAGCAGAAAAGGTCAGAGCCAAAAGGCTGACCTTCAGGAAATATAAGGGAATGAAGCTGGATGAAGAAAGGAGGATACCAAACTTCCTAAGGGAAGTAGGGAAGGCAGTAAGGCAGGCAAAGGCCCAAACTGAGGAAACACTAGCACAAACAGTAAAAAGAAGGTGAAAGACTATCTATAGATACATTAGTGAAAGGAGAAAGTCCAGAAGGGTATTGCTAAGATCAAAGGTGATAAGGGGGCATGTGAGGAGGGAACATATAAAGCATCTATCCTAAATAGATACTTCTGCTCAGTATTTACTGAACAGAAGGTAGGGCAGGGCCCACCGTTCAGCACCATGGACACAGGGGAGGGAGGGAGGGAGGTGTGCACTAGTCCCTTCACAAATGAAAGGGTCCTACAAGAGCTCGATAAGCCAGGATGGACAAGGCAATGGGACCTGATGGCATAGATCCCAGGGTACTAAAGGAACTAAGGGTAGAACTAGCAGAGCCATTATCAGAACTGTTTAGTGATTCTCTGAGCATAGGCGAGGTCCCAGAAGACTGAGGAAGGGTTTCATGTGATCCTGCTCCACAAGAGTGGTAGCAGGGAGAAGGCAGGGAACTACAGACCAGTCAATCTTACCTCAGTAGTGGGCAAGATTATGGAGGCAATCCTTAAGGAAAGGATAGTGCAACACCTGGAATCCATAGGAGCACAGGATCCAAGACCGCATGGGTTTACAAAGGAAGGTCCTGTCAAACTAATCTCATAGATTTCTTTGACTGGGTAACCAGAGTGGTGGACCAAGGGGGAGCAGTTGATATCGCCTACCTTGACTTCAGCAAAGCTTTACTGTTCGACGATAAGATTGATTAATAAGCTGGGTAGGCTCAGGGTGGGTCAGAAGTTGGTCAGCTGGGTGGCAAACTGGTTGACAGGCAGAAAACAGAGAGTGGTGGTAAATGGTATACAGTCAGAAGAGATGCAAGTCACAAGTGGGGTACCTCGGGGATCAGGCCGAGGGCCAGTCCTCTTCAACATCTTCATCAGTGACATTGCAGATGGACTGGAGGTAAGGTTCATCTGTTTGCAGATGACACCAAGATCTGCAACAGAGTAGATGATCCAGATGGGTGGGCAGAATGAGAAGAGATCTGGATAAACTAGCAAAATGGTCAGAAGAGTGGCAACTGGGGTTTAACGCAAAGAAGTGCAAGATCATGCACATAGGGAAGAGAAACTCTGAAGCCACCCATAGGCTGGGCTGGGAGTTGCTGGCAGTCACAAGGGAAGAGAGAGACTTGGCATCATCATCGCCATTACCTGAAATCATCCAAGCAGACTACTAAAGCAGTAGGTGTTTAGGGGTGTTGGGGTGTATTAGAGGGTTGTTAGGGGTATTGGTAGGGTATCACAAGTCAGAAGAGGAGATAATAATCCTCTTTACAAGACACTGGTTAGGCCCCATCTGGAACACTGCGTGCAGTAGTGGAGCCACACTCGCAAGGACATTAACCAAATAGAGGCTGTCCAGAGAAGGGCAACCAAGATGGTGCAGTGACTGCATCAGAAAATATATGAGGGAAGATTAACAGAGCTCAACACGTATACCCTAGAGCAAAGGAGGAGAGAGGTGATATGATCGAAACATTCAAACACCTTAAGGGCATTAACAAGGTGAAAGAGTCTAACATGTTTCAATATAAGAAAACTAGCAGGACGAGGATACAGCATGAGATTAGAGGGAGGCCGATTAAAGGGTAATGTGAGGAATTTCTTTTCACAGAAAGGGTGGTGGATGCATGGAACGACCTACCTCAGAAAGTAGTGGATATGAATACAGTGCAGGGCTTCAAACAGGCATGGGTAGGCATAAGGAGCAATACAGATGAGTATGAATAGATAGGCCATTGGCAGAGCAAATGCCGATGGCACATTCATAAGGTAGAAAAGAAATGTGCAGACTGGATTGGCCTTTGTCCTTATCTGACATCAACTTCTATGTTTCTATGTTAGATTTCACATTGATACACATAGTAGACACATCATCCAACATTTATACACATACTGTAGTAGCTATGTTACAGTCACTCCAGAACTCATTTAGAATGTTTGGCCACAGTACCAGTACTAACCATATTCGAATGCAAATAACTTTAAAACTAAAAAGATAGCATGGTACTGTGAGCATGAAAGTTATTCATCACAAAATTATCTAGAAATGAGTGGCGTTTCATTTATAGATACCTTATACATTTATTCATAATTAGCAAAAACAGCAGAAAATTAAATGTTTTGCTAACTTTTTGACAAACAAATGCAAATAACTTTAAACAAAAAAATAGTATAATACTGTGAGCATAGAAGTTGTTCACCACAAAAATATCTACAAAATTAGTGGTGTTTCATCTGTAGATACCTTTTGTTTTTTTTTTATAATTAGCAAAACAACAGAAAATGTAATTTTTATCCACTTTTTCAACAAACAAATGCAAATAACCTTAAATGAAAAAGCAGCATGGTACTGTGAGCATGCCATTTGTTCAGCACAAAATTTTCTACATAATGAGTGGTGTTTCATTTAATAGCAACCACTATGCTAGAGTGGACATACACTAGGAAAGTTAACAAAAATTCCCAGTAATTATCAATTAAAAAAAGATACACAGTCAAAAGCAAATGTCCCTGTATGGACAGAAAGCACCCCTATTGCATACATGAAATATGCAATAGTGAGCTGTCAGATACATTATTTATCTACACTTGTGCCAGGGATGGGGTGTTACATACACATTGGGGACTGGTGGGGTCACTAGACTACCAGGGCTATCTTTAGTGATTTATACCATGCGATCACGGCCACGGGCATGGGATGCCTGGGATCCCCACAGCACATGTCATGCTGTGCAGGCACCAGGTGAGAGTCACTGGCCTGCGCTGTGCAAGGCATGCAAATGGGGCCATAATGACACAAATGGCCCCATTTGCTTCTATAAATATATTAGCCTCATTTGCATGCCCCCTACTGAATATCACAGGTACGTGCCTAGCGCAACTGCACTGCACAGGTGCATCCCCGCATTCCCTATCTGTGGCTTGCGCAGTATGTGTGTTACCCTTGCTATATTCAATGGTGCTGCGCCATGGCACATCACCGCTGAATATCACCTGGTCCTGGCCCCAGAGCAGCCCAGTTGTGTTGTGCTCCAGGCTTGTGCCACTGCCTGCACAGTCTGAATATCTGGGTGTGTTGTATAATCAAATATGACATGGGCTGACTTAGGCTATCATTTTATGTTTATTTGAAGATATTGACTATTGCTATCTCACTCATGGCTTGCATACCCTGAGCTATCAACAGACCAATCCTGTCATGAAGATAAAATGATATCTTAAGTCAATCCATGTCATAATCCTATATATATATATATATATATATATATATATATATATATATATTTATGAACCGTAGCCATAAATACAGAAAGCTGATTGTCCAAGAGCTCTTTGAAGCAGTGATGATATTGGCCACATCATCACGACTTCAAAAACCTCTGATCACCAGCCTCCTCACTGACTGTGCAATATTCCTCATGTCACAGACTCAGAGTGACTCACATCTCCAGTCAGCCGATATTTTTAAAAAAGGAAAACTCCCATGACAGAAAGCAGCACAACACAACCTGCTCCAAGAATGACTGTTGAGCTGTCCACAACATCCTCCACATCCTACCTTCGTGTTCCCCACACAAATGTTAGGCAGCAACCAGCAGTCACACAGCACAGTGATATTTCTCTACTGCAATGAATCGTAGGACTATTTAAAAACAATCAGTAAATTACCCAAAACCAGCCTACAATTTTTTTCAAACATTACTAACAGCCAGCCAACCAGCAGTTTAAAATTCCCAGGCGACTTACTGTGACATCCATTGTTTCCTGCTCACATCGCTGCTTTGTGCTTACACAGATAAAGTTTTCAAAAA
Organism: Neoceratodus forsteri; assembly: GCA_016271365.2. Classification (NCBI taxonomy): domain Eukaryota; kingdom Metazoa; phylum Chordata; order Ceratodontiformes; family Ceratodontidae; genus Neoceratodus; species Neoceratodus forsteri. The sequence goes on from CM057451.1 coordinate 277,364,611, forward strand.
AAAACACACATCTTCCTTCATGCAAGGGGACCAAGTCAAAGGCAACAACACAGTTCACTTTCTGCTGCTGAGAGACATGCACACACAGTACATCTCCTGCACAGACCAACTTACAACACTGCAACCTCCTGTCCACAGCTCTCCAGGAACTATTTTGTTAAAACCTCCAACACCTCCCAAAAGGCATTTTCAGAAAGATTTAAAAAAATTATTTTTTTACTACAAAAGTGTCAATTCCAGTTCATAATAGCAATAATGCTCTCCAAGTGTGGTATATTATAGGATATCATCACTTTCGGTAGTTGGACACATGCGGACTGCGGCCTCTTGCCCAGCCACCTGAGGCGAACGATATCTCATGATATACCACACCCTGTCATGCATTATTGTTTAAACATTTATTTATTTATTTATTTATTGAAAATGTTTCACCAGGAAAAGCACACTGAGCAAAAATATGATCGCTCAATGTGTGACCGGGAGGGTTACAAAGGAGGCAGGTGTACATACAATAGTTGAACTCAGAAACATAATATGGAAATGTACATAGTTGTGAGGGATTACATTTGAGCTTATACATAGGCAGTCAGTACAGTACAGCGCAGACAAAAGTACGACAGGTATACAATTCGTGGATTCACAGCGAGGTAAGAACAGTACAGGACATGATCATAAGGCAGGGTATACAATACAAGGGTAAGCTTCGAGGCAAAACATGAAATGCATAAGTGCAAGTTACAGAACAGAGGTAGTAATAGCAGGAATTGAATGACTGTAGTGGAGGTAGCTTCAGAGAGATGCATCACATAGAGAGGGAGGATTTGAGAGAATATGGAGGGAAGAGATGGAGGGGAGAAGCGTGGGTGAGAAGGGAGAGGTATAGGTGAGGAGGGAGGGAGTGGGGATGGGGAGCTTAGGTGGAGTAGGGCGAGGGAGGGAGGAAAGGGATTGAGGGGAGGAAGTAGAGGGAGTATAAGTGCGTGGGGGTAGCATAAGCCAGACAAAGGCATGGCCAGGCTGCTGGTCAGGCACAGGGGAGTGGGGGAGGAGCCAAGCTGGAGGGTGGTCAGGGCAGTCACAACTAGGTGCAAGGAAGTTAGAGAGGGCATAGGAAAGGGAGAGCTTGGATGAAGAATGACAGATCTGGGTGGGTAGGCCATTCCAGAGTTTAGGGAAGAGGTAGGAGAAGGCAGATTGGCCGGTGGTGGTCCTACGTGGGATGAAATGTAGTCTAGGGTCAGTGAATCTGAGGGCATGTGAGGGGTGGGTGGGGAGGCTAGGGCAGATGCGAGATAGGAGGAGGAACCGAGCCAGAAGTTAGAAGTGAATTTAGCGCAATGAATTAGGCCGTTGGCACAGAGAAGGTAGGGATAGGGAACTATAAAGCATGCAGTGATGTGAACGAGGGGCGCCGAGGGCAAAGCGGCAAAAGGCATTGAAGAGGGGTCTAATCTGGTGAGGGTGGTCTGTTCTCGTGGAACTGTGAACTACATCACAGTAGTCGAGAGGAGGGTAGAATCGTTTGAACAATTTCACGTCTGACAGGAAGGGGGAGACTGGTGCGGTTTCTATAGAGGAATACCAAGTTTAGGGCGCAGTTTGGAAATTATGGAATCGACGGGGTAGAAAAGGAGAGGTGACGGTCGAGCCAACCCCGAGGTACCTGAAGGAGGGTACTTCTTCAAGGACCGTGTTATTCAGAGTGTGGAATCTCAGAGGGAGGTGAGTTTGAAAGGCGCTGTCTGGTGCCGAAAATCGAGTTGGTTTTCAGCATTTAGGGAGAGTTGATTGCAATTGAACCAGTGCTGGATTTTGGTGAAATCAGTTTGAAGTTTGGAAGTGACTTCTTCGGGGTCCGACTGGAGGAGAAGAGGACTGTGTCGTCTGCATACATATGAATGGCGGAAGAGGAGCAGGAGTTTGGCAAGTCATTTAGGAGGATGGAGAAGAGGATGGGCCGAGAACTGAACTTGATGAACACCTGAGGTGATGGGGGAGATGTGATCAGCTATTTTAGTGGATTGGGATCTATTTTTGAAGGTAGGCACTGAACCAGTTTGTGGCAGATTCAGCTAAACCAGCTCCAGAAAGGCAGGATAGTAGGAGAGAATGGGATACGGTGTCAAAGGCTTTTGCTAGGTCGATAAAAATAGTAGCGGTGATTAGCCCTTTGTCCATCCCAGTGAGGATGTGGTCAGTGAGTCTGAGTAGGGAGGAGGTGGTGGAGTGGTGCTTTCTGAACCCGGACTGGAAAGGGGTGAAAAGTTAGAATCTGCAAGGAAGTGGGAGAGTTGGGAAGCACAGGTGTTCCTGGAGTTTTGCAAGGGTGGGAGGAGGAGATGGGGCGTGTAGTTGGATGCAGAGGTAGAGTCACCACCTTTGGGGAGGGGTAGAACATTGGCATGCTTCCATACGGAGGGGAGAGATGCGGTACTGAAGGAAAGATTTAGTAGGGATGCGAGGGAGTAGCAATGGCGGAAGCAGATAAGAAGAGGAGTTTGTTGTCGAGACCGTCAGGGATTTGCCTTTGGAAGGGCTTTAGTGCAGAGGGCATCTAAGGTTTCAGAGGGGAAATGGGTCGAAGGAGAAGGGAGGTTCTGCCGGATAGGTGGGGGATAAATATGAATTAAACTCGGAGGCAACTTCCAGGGATCGAGAGGAGAGAACCCTTGGCAAGGAGAAGAGGTGGAGGGTTAACTGTTTGGGGGAAAAAGGGAGCCAATGACTTTCCAGAATTTGGAAGGTCTACCAAGGTTAGCATTAAGTGTGTTATTAAAATATTCAGACTTAGCTAGGCGGGTGGCCTTGGTGCACCTATTGCAGAGTGTGCGATGAGGAGGTGTAGTCGCTGGGGAGGAGTGAGGATTTGTAGTTTCAGCCAGGCCTTGTCACGGGCTTGTTGGCAAGCAATCAGCTCAGGAGTGATCCAGGGTAGGTGGGAACCATGGACTCTAGCCAGGTGTAGGGGGGTGTTTGTCCCAGACGGAGAGGAAGGTGTTCTGAAGTGCATGAGGGCTGAGTCCATATTAGAGCGGTTTGTGCTTGGGACCCAATTAGAGTGGTGAAGATCATCCAGAAGGGGGAGAGGTTGAGGGATTTGTAGGAATGCTGGAGTATAAATTTGGGAGGGATTTGACTCTGTGGATTTTGTGGACTAAGTAGATTAGGTGGTGGTCGCTAATGGAATCAGGAGAAGACCAGAGCTGATGACGCGTGTGGGTGGGAAGTGCTGCCCAGTCGAGGAGTGAGTGATTACCGGACTTAAGGTCTCGACAGGGTGGGTTCGGTAATTGTTTGATAGAGGTTAAGAGCAGTTAACTCTGGCTTGGGTTTTGTTGAAAGTGGGTGCTAGCCAGTTGTGGTTAAAGTCACCCATAGCGTAAAGCTCAACCGATTGGGCAAGTGGAAGACAGCTGTCCCAGCAGGTCGGTGACTATTGTGGTTGCGTGTTTGAGCAGCAGTAAATGCCAGCCACAAAGATAGGTAGTGGGGGGGACAGTTTTACCATCAAAGTCTCTTAAGTTTTGGGTACTGGTTTTTGTAAAGGAGACAGTGAAGTGGAGGGCTGAACTGATGTAGATAGCCACCTCAATATATATATATATATATATATATATATATACACACACACATACATATATATATATATATATATATATATATATCACACACACACACACATATATAGACATATAGCTATAGATGTATTTCTTACAGGGACGCTGGTGCCTCATAGTTAGGTTGAGTAGGCACTTTAATGTTAAACCTCAAATGTTGCATGTTAATAACTTGCAAACTGCTCAATGGATTTGCACAAATTTTGCATGCATAGTCTTGTGTTATAGATCTCTTTGATGTGCCGAGTTTGTTTTGGTCGGTTTGGCAGATTTGGGGCTGAGCCTAGTGGTAAAATGTTAAAATTCTCCTTTTTGTGCTTTTTTGGTATTGCACTGTGCCCAGACAGTTTGGAATTGTAGTCTAACATTTTTAGGGCACAAAGGGCTTGTCCCACAGAAGTGCTTTTCACTAGTTTGTGAAAAATATTACTTCATTGCAAAGTTATTTAATTTTAAAATTTCAGGTTCTGAGCATGCTCAGTTCAGTCTTTTGATAGCTTCCTTGAACGACAAACGTATTTTTGTCTCATGAAAAGGATTATTTTTTTGAGGGGTCAATCCTTTGTCATGGGAAAAAATTCCTTTTCGCGAGACACCATCTTATTTTCCATTTTTAAATAAAAGGCAAAACCCCAAAATGAACTCATATACAGATACCAACATATGAATCTTCGCCATCAGGGGTCACTTGGCTGCATTCTGCAGTTGTCTGTTGAACTAGCATGCTTAAACACATTATTTTTCATCGCTTAAACTTTTTGCAACTGACTTCCTTTTCCCCCAAGTCTATTGCTGTTCTAGAGAAAAGGATTTTGTCTCACAAAACAGATTTTACAAAAACTAAGTCCAAAATTTTTATTTTCACGAGATGGATCCTGTACCACGACTACAAAGACAATTCACTTAAAAGTGATCCTATCTCGTGAAAAAGGATTTTTAAAAACTTAGTCCAAAATCCTTTTCACGAGCTAGGATCCTTTGCAAAAATGTGACCACGAAAAAGGATCCTACCTCATGCAAAAAGATTAGAAAACACTAAGTCCAAAATCCTTTTTGTGTGTCTGGATCATTTACCGTGATCGCAAAAGGATTAGCAAAAAGGATCCTATCTCGTGAAAAAGGATCTAAGAAAAACTAAGTCCAAAATCCTTTTTCGGAGCCGGGTCCTTTTTCAAAATGAAAAAGGACTCATGGTATCGGATCCTTTCTCATTAAAAAGGATAGAAAATAAGTCAAAATCCTTTGTATGACAATAGATCCTTCTTCGAGCAAACAAAATAAATGACGTAAAAGGATTTACTGTCATGCAAGAGGATTTTTCTCTGTGGCAGTATATTTCAGTGATTCTCACTGGTATCCAGTGGTATCCCCACTCTCCAGTTGTGCCTCAGTCCCATTCTTTAATGTTTATAGCCCTGGGGCTGGATTCACAAAGCTTTCAGAAGGTGCAAAACCTTCCTTAAGTCCCCAAAACTGCTGTAGCTATGGAAAACAAGCATTTGTCAATGCCGGATGTTGTCTCGCTGGCATTGGCTTTGTAGCGCCCAGTGATAGAGATGCATAATAGGAATGGCAGTGAAGTACTGAAATGATGCCAACCCCACCTCACCTGTAGAGAGCGACAGGCATTGGGGTGCTTTGGGTATCCAGCTATAACGCTCATGCCATTGTACAGCACCCTACCTGTAGACACTGACAAGTGTTGTGGTGTGCTTTGGTCTTTGGGCATTATACTTACCCCATTCCATAAGGAAATACGCTGACATGGGTGCAGTATAGGAGAATGGGGTGAATTTTGTGGCCAAACAGTGCAAGGTACACCATGATGCCTGTCGGAGGCTGCAGGGTGGGGTGGGTACAATGGCACGAGCATTGCATCCGTGATCCCAAGTCACAACCCTGGCACCTGTCGTCTGTACTGGGCAGGGTGCTACAGTTGGAAACCCTAACACCGTAGGGGTGCGGTGGTATTTTCACTCCAGATTTTCAACATGGGTTGTTTGTGAGGCCACCAAGAGAAGCGCACAATCAGTTTGTGAGGTGAAAGGTGGTTTTGCACAGCAGCTATGCCATTTGGCACAACAGGGACAAACACATTTGGGCAGGATGTGGAGAATGGCAACTGTGTTGTTCATGAGGAAGCATAAAAATGGCAACATTGAAAATCTGGAGGAAAATATGAGAAATTGGTGAAGTCATTAGCATGCATAGAAACTGCGCAACACACGGCCGTAACTCCAGTTATTTGTGGGAGCTTGTTAGCCACATTTTTAACATAGGCATTTTGGGACTCCCCTCATGAACAGTGATGCTGTGATTTTGTTAATCAGTCACAAATGTTGATTTCCCACAGCGACCACGCCATTGTGGGCCACAGGCGGAAACACATTTTGGGTAGGATGTGAAAATGACAGCTGTACTGTTGATAAGGAGGTGGAAAAAAATGCCAGTGCTGAAAATCTGGCATGAAAATATTGCAAATTTGTGAAGTGGCAGGGTGCGTGGAAACTGCGCAATGCATGCTTGCAACACAGTTATTTTTATGGAGTTTGGCAGCAAATTTTCAACATAGGCATTTTAGGACTTCTGCTCATGAACAGTGTCACCGCTATTTCCTCACACTGTCCCGAAACTGATTTTGCACAGCAATCGCGCACTTGCACTAGACATGCAAAATAAATTTCGTCTAGGATATGTAAAATGACAGTTATACTGTTCATAAGGAGTGTGGAAAATGGCAATTGTGAAAATCTGGAGTGAATATATTACAAATTCACGGAGTTACGGAGGCATGCAAACACTCATTTTATGGACTTTCATCACCAAATTTTCAACACAGGCATTTTAGGACCTTACTAATGAACAGTGTCACTGTCATTTTCATAATGTGTCTCAAGATGGATTTCCACAGCTGACTACAGTATTCTGCAACGAAGTGCTAAAAGACATTTCAGCCAGGAGGCGAAAATGACAGCTGTACTGTTCATAAGGAGGTGCAGAACATTGGCAATGTTGGAAATGTGGAATGAAAATATAATAAATTTGTGAACTTACACGCGTGCATGCAAACTGCGTAACGCACGCTTAACACAGTTACTTTTATGGAGTATCGCACCAAATTTTCAACATAGGCATTTTAGGACCTCTGCTCATGAACAGTGCTACTTTCATTTTCTTAATCTGTCCCGAACATTGAATTCCCACAATGAACACACTATTCTGCGACAGGAGTGCGAAAACACACTTCAGACAGGATGTGAAAATGACAGCTATACTGTTCACAAGGAGTGTGGAAAAATGTCAATGTTGAAAATCTAGCATCAAAATTTTGCAAATTCGGAGTTGCGGCGTGCGTGGAAACTGCGCCAATCGCCACGAAACAGTCAATTTTTGATTGTTCTACCAAATTTGTAGTCAGGCTTTTGATAGTTTACCTACATTTGGCACTGTCATGGCATTAATCGGTCCCGAAAAGTGATTCCGCACAATGACCGCAAAATCACCTTTCAGGCCTGAGTAATGCCATGACAGTGAAAGAATTCATGAGGAGGGGTCCCAAAACTCCATGTTGAAAATTTGTTGCCAAAATTCCAAAATGCCTGAGATATGCATCAAAGTTGAAAACCCTATTTATTCCATTATACAGCTAACCGACATTTCTCAGTTTGCAGTCGGCTCTGAAGAGTACAGACGGTTCCCGGTCCACTGAAGATCATCGCACCAGACTCTGGAGATAAGTATGGGTGAGGGGTGGGAGGCAGGGTGCGCAGTGGTGGGTGTGGGTTATGGGGGGCTAGGAGACAGCTGAAGGACAGTTTTTGTTTTACAGGGTTTAAAAAGAAAAGAAAAAGACATCGTGGACGGTTTCCATTTTTCAGGTGGATTTCCCAGCGTGCCACCTCAGTGTTTGTGGGTGGGGTGCTCTAGCTGACTGTGGATTGGGCACCCCGCCGGCATGTATCAAATGGGGTGAGGGTGCATGATGCCGACGGGAGTGGGCTCTCCGGCAAAGACAAACTGTCGAGGGAAGATGATGCCGAGGGGATTGGGAAACCCCTCGGCAGTAAACAAAAGGGAGGAAACACATTATGTCGATGGGGAGGCTCCCATCGCATTGTGACAGGTAGCAGCAGCGGCAGTCACTGCCGCTTATGTTGCCTGCACCATGGGAGGCATGATGGTCATGCTGCATGAGAGCTTCGCTTATTGCAGTGGACCTTTTCTTTGTTGGGCTGGCCACATTAGGCATGCATGAGGTCAGTGCCTCCTGCTACCTGATTGGGGAATGAGGATGCACCTTCTGATGCGTGCCCTACATTCGCTGAACAGTGACCACGCCCCAAATCTGCTACTTATCATGATATGTGGCTGCGCAAGCCAACATAAAAAGGGGAGATTGCTCAAGTGCTATTCACAAAACCTCCGCAGCTGTGGAAAAATGACTATGGGCTGTGGAAAAAAGTGCAGCGCACTTTTCCCTTTGAATATCGGCGGCAAGCATCAGTGGGTTGGTGCGCCATGCGTAACCCTTTGAATATCTGGGCCAGAATGTTCATCATGGAATGTTTACCATGGAATACAGGGATTCAGAATTCTGCTCCATTCCACTTGTGGAATGTAACTTCCTGACATTCTGTACACACAGACAAGAGAGGCCTGTTTTAGAGCCAGAGACTCAATTACATCACTGTCAGGTCAAGCATGAGAGATTTCACCAATGAGCAGGTAAAGACAGAAGGGGATTTTTCACTGTTAGTAAACAAACAGTTGTAATGAAAACTATAAACAATACTTAATATTTCTAATTTGATTATGTGTGTAAGGAGAGTGTGATGATCAGGAAACAACATTTCATTAATTGTTTTATTTTTTATTTAAGGTAGTATTATTTTGAGGGCCCAGTTGAAGGTTTTTACAGTGTAAAGGTAGCAGCCATGTTTGTGATGGAAGACCAGTTCTGGTTGCAGGGGACTGATGGAAGATAGTTCTGGCAGTAGGAAGACTGATTTGTTCATTGTGTGATGTTGTTTAGGACCAGGATGATTGTGTATAAAGAGATTTCATGTACAGTCAGCTGATGTCTCTTGGCCAATGAAATTTCTAGATTTTTTCTTGCCATTTTCTAAATATATATATAGATATATATATATATGTAATAGATAACCCACTCTTAGGTGTGCGGTTGTGCTCTGATATACACACGCCTTGATGTATTAAATCAACCACAAGGCGTGCATATATCAGAGATGTGACTGCACATCATAGAGTGGGTTATCTATCTTATAAAATGGCAAAATTGTTTTGAGGGTAAAGTGCAGGTGTGCGGTTGCACTCTGATATACGCAAGGTCATGTCATGTGTTTTATACACTCAGAACACTTGATTTGGAGAATATTATCATCTCCATTTTATAAATATATATAGTAACTCACTCCAGGGTATGGGGTTTTGAGGATTAATCAATACCCTGGGTGCACTGTGAGGCACGAGGCCACAGGACGAGTGTCCTCACAGCACCTGCAGTGTTGATTAATCCCAATAGCCCCATACCCTGGAGTGAGTTATTGGACTTATAACATGGGTTGTCAAGTTAGTACACAATAATCAACAAAAATGGTTTCATTTCTCTTAAAAGTGATGAAATAGGACTGTGTCCTGCTGCCTAACAAAGTAGTGCTCAACAAATAATGATACCACAGTTATGTTATGAAGACACAAATGATACAAATGTTGATTTCTGACATTTGTGCTTCATGACATAACATTGACTATGACTCTCCACTGTGCAATACTGTTCCCATGTTCAGCTGCTCTGCCTCGCCATCTGCTCCCTCTGGCAGTACTACTCAACACGTAATGCATATATTGGACGGAATCCTGAGGCTTGTTACGTTCAATGTGTGTGGGACAAGAACACAGACAGCTCTATGAATGTGTTTACAGATCCCAACACTATACAGACACAACTCAAACCCCACCACACCCACGCAGTACTTCCCACACAAAGAGAGAGGAGAGGACACAGCACAAATTGTGATTTACTCCTTACCATTTGTCCTGATCACTGCCATACCACTCACCACCTGCTGTGCCCTCTCTCTCTCTCTCTCACATATGTGCGCTCATGGCGATACTGAATACTTGCACACTGGAGACAGCTGCCAAGATAATGAACAGCATTGCCAGCAACACTTTTCAGCTTGCTGCCAGCACTTCTGTCATCACCTGTGCTCTCTGGTGCCAGCCAAGCACAAACAGCACTGAAGAGATGACTGCATGGCATCACAGACCCAGACAAGGAACAGGACACAAAACCATGAACGGAGAGATGACTGCATGGCATTGCACACCCAGACAAGTAATGGGACACAGAATCACACCGGAGAGATGACTGCATGGCATCGCAGACCCAGACAAGGAACAGGACACAAACTGCACCAGAGAGATGACTGCATGGCATCACATGGCCAGACAAGGAACGGACACAAAACTGCACCAGAGAGATGACTGCATGGTATCACACATCAGAATAGGAATGGAACACAAACCGCACCAGAGAGATGACTGAGCCGCCCGTGGCACTGAAGGTTAAGGCGCTGGATACCACACCTTGCATTGTGCCGGGCGACCTGGGTTTGGGAATGAACCTGGGCCATCTGGGTTCAGAGGGAGGGAGAGCATTGAGCATCTGGAGGACTGCTCTCCTCTCTCGGTGGGGTTGCAGGGAGTTCCCTGTTTGTAGCAGCCTCCGTGGAGACTGGAGGAAGCACAAGAGCAAGGGACGCTGTAGGGGTGGGACGACAGCAGACTCCAGTGGCAGAGGAGTGGTGGAAGCCATGCAGGAATCATTGCATGACGTGTCCCAAGGGGGAAATCTATGCTAAAACTCCAGAGAACCAGGAAGGCAACAGAGACCCCAGGAACCAAGGCCCACATCCCATCGCCAGACCAACCCTCCACCGACTCTCCTGAGATCCTCAACCTGGCCTAGGGACTGTTCCTCTAATCACAGAAAAGGCCACCGGTAGGTGGGTGAGCCTCGGGTGTAATCCAGGGGCCTCCGTGGGGCTGAACGAGTCAATGGGTCCGGCAGGGATGCTTAGTAACATGCCTTCTGGGGAGGGTGGTTTCATAGAAACATAGAAACATAGATTTTGACGGCAGATAAGGACCGCTTGGCCCACCCAGTCTGCCCATTTCCTACCTATTGGATAAGCTGCAGATCCTAGTTAACCAGCTGCCTACTTCTTCCTACCCCCACCCCTAGAATTGCCTTATGACTGTCCCATGCATGCTTGAATTCCACCACTGTTTTGACTCCACAACTCCGCCGGAAGGCCATTCCATGCATCCACAACCCTCTCTGTGAAAAATACTTCCTTAAATTACCTCTGAGCCACCCCCTTCTATCTTCAAATTGTGCCCCTTGTTCTTGTGCACCTCTTTTTTGAAAGTTGCTACCCTCTTGGACTTTGTTGATTCCCTTGAGATACTTGAAAGTTTCTATCATGTCCCCTCTCTCTCCTTTCCTCAAGGCTATACATATTCAGCTCCTTAAGTCTCTCTTCATATGTCTTCTGGTGCAGACCCTGCACCATTTTAGTTGCCCTCCTCTGGACAGCTTCCATCCTGTCTATGTCCTTGCAGAGATTGGGCCTCCAGAGCTGCACACAGTACTCAGATGTGGTCTCACCAACTGACTGTACAGAGGGATAATAACTTCCTGTTTTCTGCCGGTGATGCCTCTCCCTATGCATCCCAGTATCCCCCAGCCCTCCTTTCAGGCTGAGAGTAGAGGCCAGGTGTTGAGTGGATACTCCCAAGAGTTACCCTTGCCAGCCAGAGAAGAAATAGAAGTTACAACAAAAGAAAAGAGAGAGAGAGAGACAGATGACTGAATGGCATTGTAGACATAAAACAATGAATGGGAGGGAGAAGACATACAGTTGGTCTGTCTCCACTGCAGGGGAGGTTACCTCATTTGTGTTTTTCTCACTGTCTGCTGGGGAGGGACATCTTGCCAATGGATTAGAACTCCAGAGCACAGTGTGCTCTATATGCCTGTCTCCCAACTGTACTTGCCATTGGGGGCATGGCCAGCCACACGATACACTGCCATTGAAATGGCACGGTTGTCTCTCGCCTCCAGTTTTTAAATGGCTGCCTGTCCTTTTGCTCACTCACTGAGAGAACAAGTGCTGATGGCACTTACATCTGTTGCTCCACGGAACTGTGGATTAAAGCGGGATTTAATCCACGGCCACGCAGAGCAACTGCACCAGTATGGTTGTGCATTTCTGCCAACCCATGCTCTAAATATCTATATAGGAGTGGGTGTAAAATGACAAGATATAAAACGTCTTGCTAGTAACAGTAAAAGCAACATATCAAAAATATGTTGTTGTTACTGTTGTCACAGTGGATTTTAAGTTACTGTCATTATGGTGGAGTACTGAACCAATAAGAGAGCAGCCTGCACGATGCTGATGACATCACAATGCCTAGTGCAGCACTGAAGCCAGCTGTTAAGTAAAAGACAAATATGAAAATGCAGATTTAAAAGCTACAACGACTGATGTATATATCAAATATACAAAAGCCTGATCCAGAATAGGTAATTTATCATCACTTGTGAGTGGCAGGACTTTCATAACTCACTTGTAGCTTTGCTACATCATGAGTTATGGTCATGCCTGTCACACTTGCAGATGAACTGCATATTATGAGTCAGACCATTTTATATATATATATATATATATATATATATACACCTGTAGATACACAAAAATTGTAACAGAAATAATCCTGTGTACTGTCCTTCCCTACACACACGTTTTTTTCTTTTTAACTACTCTTTCAAGGTAAAATAACAATAAAAATAGTATTCTGTAGGACCTATTTGAATATGTGAAGGATCACAGTGAAGTGGAGGTGGTCAGGCTTATTGGAATTTTAGCTGATCTGTGAGAACTAAGAACCCATTTAGAGCATGATAAGAAGAAGGAACGATGGTTAAAAAGAAAACATCATTATGGCCCAGGAAACAAAAGAAGAGTTTTTATTATAGCGATTTCCCCAGGCCTTGCCTGTAGCCATGTTAATATGGCTGCAGGATAGAGGTTTCAGCACAGTTAAGTAAGTAGCAGATAGTCTCCAACAGATCACACATCCAGAAAAGAAACTTCGCGATAGGTTGGCAGATTTTGAGGGAACACTAAGGGGTTAACCTAAGGTAAACTAACCTTTCCCAGACCTGAGATAAAACCACACCAATCACCCCAAAACCTAGAGAGCTAGGGGAGCAAAATGATATAAGTGCTAATATAGTGACTATGATTGTTTTATGTGAGCAAGCACATGAGAGGAGACTAACTAGTGTGCGACAAACAGGAACAAATGAATTTTGTGAAACTACAGCGACTCAGCAATCTATCAGGGCCCATCTCTGGTGATTAGTTCCAGCCTGGTGACTAATTCCCAATTAAGTCTCCCTCACTTGAGGATAAAATTCATCTGGCAATAGCAGTCATATGGTACCGTATCCTCTATTTATACTATACTGAAGCACGGCCTTTGACTTGATCGCACCATCCATGTCAGACCTTGTGTATTTCACTCAAGGCCCTGCTTGATGGGGAGCTCAGGGAGTTAAAGATTAGGGGTCTGAGGTTGAGCGGCAAGAGGAGGAGATCTGACTGGTGGAGGACAATTGGCCCGGAAGTCACATTATGGTGACTATTGGGGCAATCTACTGAAAGAAGGCAGATTTTTTGTCAAGGGAGATTGCTGCAGCAAGGAACAGACCAGCTCAGCTCTTCCGCATGGTGGATGGGCTGTTACATCCAGCCTGTCTCCATGTGGGAGGAGCAGGTTCAAGCACAAGGTGTGAAGAGTTTGCTCTGTTCTTTGCCGGCAAAGTGTCCTCTATCAGGATCTAGATCTCTTCCACTGTCACCCAAAGGGCTTGTGGGTTTGACCTGAGGTGTGCCAGGGCATCCCTCTTATCTGGGCTGAGTCTGATCCAGTTGGAGTGGATGAGGTGGCTGACATAGTCTTGAGGCTGAGAACAACATTTTGTGATCTTGATCCAGGTCCAACCTGACTTCTGGTTGGATTTGTGGACCTGATAGGATCTGTGGTTGCTGGGATTGTCCAGAGTTTCTTGAGAGTGGGTCCTTCCTATGTCACTGAAGAAGGCCTTGAATAGACCATATTATTGAAGAAAGCCTTAATGGACCTGGAGTGTCTCAACAATTATGGTCTCAAACCTCTCATTCTTAGGGAAGATTTTAGAGGAAATGGCCATCCAGCTCCAAGATATGTCTTGCCTCCTCTGCCACTTATGAGTGTTTCCAGTCTGGTTTCGATCTGGGCACAGCATGGAGACTGCCCTGGTGAAGGTGCTAAATGACTTTCTAATGGTGAGAGATAGAGGAGAGCATACCATCTTAGTCCTCCCTCGATCTCTCAGCAGCATTTGACACTGTAGACCATGAGGTGCTGTAGGACCAACTGCAGAACTGGTGTGACTAACCAGAACTGTCATCAACTGGTTTAGGTTCTTCTCACTGATAGAGTACAAAGGGTGACAAATGGGTTAGCCCTCATCTAGTAGTAGTAGTAGACTTAATAACATTTTTTATGCAGTATATCACCATTAGGACAATTTACGTCCTATTTGCAAGGTGTACCTGTGCAGTAAACATATTTATAAAATGCCTTGCTGAAGTCCAGGATCAGTACATCCACTGGTCTCCCCATTGAGTGCTGATGTCACCCACTCATTGAACTCTCACAAGGTTTGTTTGACAGATCTACCTGGCACAAACCCATGCTGCCGGGTCATCCAGGTAACCCATCTTCTCCAAGAAACCTCCCAGCCTTCCTTAAGTATGCTCTCCATTACCTTCCCCACCACCGATGTCAAACTGATGGGTCTATAGTTTCTGCCTCTTCTCTCAATCCTCTTATGGATGGGCACAACATGCACCTGCTTCCAATCCCTTGGCACCTCCCTGTCTGGAGCGACAAGTTAAAGAGATCCGCCAATGGCACAGCCAAAACATCCGCCAACTCCCTCAGTAGTCTGGGATGAATAGCATCAGGCCCCGGCGATTTATCATTTTTAGGGACTAGAGGGCTTCCCAAACCCGACCGATAGGAATATCAGCATCTGTCCCCCACCATTCAGCAGAGCCAGCCTGATATCTCACCCTGGCCTACCTCCCCAGCAGCTTGTTCTTCAGCAGGCACCCCAATAGTCAGGTCTGCTGTACCTTCTGTGTCCTTCAACCCCTTTTTGAAGTTCCCAGCTCCTCCCTAGTAAACACTGAGGCAGTAATCATTCAGTACCTCCGCCTGCCTCCAGCCCCTTCCACCCACCCCCCAGCTGTCCTCAACCTACTGAGCTGACTCTTGACCTTCCTACACTCACCAATATACCTAAAGAACCCCTTTTCCCCACCCTGTATCCCCGGCCAGCCTCTGCCTGCTCCAGGCCTTGCCACCCTCACCATTCTGGTTACTTTCCTGTAGCAAGATAGTTCTCTCTGTCCCTCTCCTCTCATTTTTTGTACCTACTGTAGGCAGCCCTTCTCCCTTACCACCTCCTGGACCTCCTTGGTCCACCAACATGGTTTATGAGACCTACCGCCTTGCGCTCACTCTACACAGGTCCTGGTGGCCTTCTGTAGCCCCGCTTATGATCTCCCACCTACCTTCCACATCCAAACCTGGTTTTATCTCCTGCAAATGCCCCTTGAGAATCCCCCATGTTCTGAAAGTCTGCCTCTAAAATCAACTATCGTTGTCCTTGAATGGTCCCTCCCCCAGTTTAAGCTGAAACCAGACTGTGTTGTGGTTGCTCCCAGCCAGGGTTCTTCCACAACAAGATCTCATACAAGATCCCCATCCACTAAAACCACATCCAGAATATGACCCTCCCTCATTGGATCCATCACCTGCTGATTGAGGAACATGTCCAGGAAACCACCCAGTAGCTTCTGCTCCCTGGTTACAGTGGACGCCATAGTACCCAGTCAGTAGCTGGCATATTAAGGTCCCCCATCAACATCATTCCTTCCCTTCCAGTCCACATTGCCCCTTAATGTTACCCAACAGGCAATCCTTCAGGTTCTCTGCTAGTCCTGGGCCTATACACCCAACTTGATCTTCCTCCCATGGGGCTTTGCAAGGTGATCCATAGAGCCTCCACGCTGCCCTCTGCTTCCTCCACTCTCATAATCTCGATGTTATCCCTACTGAACATTGCTACTCCTTCACCTCTGCCCGCCTTTCTGTCCTTCCTTAGCACAAGGTACCCACTCAGATTGTGTCACAGTCATGGCCAAGGGTGGCCCAAGTTTCAATGACCACTGCTACATCCACTCCACCTCAAACATTGTGGCCTGGAACTCAGGCATCTTATTCCCCAGGCTCCTGGCATTTATTAAAGCACCCTCAAACCCTTGTCCCTACCTTTCTTTACCGTATCCTCCCAGATCTTTCATATGTCCATCTACACTCTCCCCTAGGGTACCGCCTGTCCCTCTATGGGGTTGCAGGCCAGTCCACCGGTGGTATGGATGGCTATATCAGCTCGCAGTGCCCCCTTCACAAGTTTAAACCCCTATCTAGCCTGAATGAAACTGCATCCCCATTTGAGAACTTCTTCTCTACCAGATTTAGGTGAAGCCTATCCCGGCCAGGGATCGACAAATTTCAAATTTATGTGTAGTGCAGGACAACTGGCCTATCCAAAATGGTAGTCCCACTGTCACGAGTGGTAGTCCGATGGTCGGATGGCCATATTTTATGGAAAACATAAAAATGATGTAGCAGCAAAGTAAATGGCTGTGTCATTCTATTATTAATGCTAGAGACTCCATCCAGTCCCACACAAGCCAGAATGACGCGAGAATAATTAGGCAAACATAATCAGGACTCAGATTCAGAATTGTCACCAACATCAAGTGTACTAGTGGTGGTAGTGGTGCTAGGACAGGATGATGATGGAGCAGCAGCAGCAGTGCTAGCAGTATGAGATACAGAAGCATCAGATTCAGTTGAACCAGCAGTAGTAGCATGCCCATAAACATGTTGAATGCCTGAACCACACAGGAGCCAGTGGTTTATAGCTGGAGCTGGATTGAAGTCACATAGTTCGGGACCTCTACTGCTATTTGAAGAAGTGACTGTAGTGTGTCATCTGCCAGATGTGTCCTTATTTTTGTCTTTATCAGGTTTTGAATGGAGAACACTCATT
The DNA here is from genome assembly GCA_016271365.2 of Neoceratodus forsteri. Lineage (NCBI taxonomy): Eukaryota > Metazoa > Chordata > Ceratodontiformes > Ceratodontidae > Neoceratodus > Neoceratodus forsteri. Next base: position 277,381,492 of record CM057451.1, read on the forward strand.
CGCACTTTGCAGATCTGTCCTGAGGTTTGTAATTAGCTAGAAAGCTGTCATGTATTTCCTGGCTTTGATTTCAGTTCCATCAGCCGGAGGAGGCAGGTCTCGATAAGATATGATACTTCAAGAATTATTAAGTCATCTTTTGAAACTGCAGTGACAGATTTTTAAGAATGAGCAAAAAATCTTGCAGGATATAAAGAGATTTGACAAAGTGCACAGACTGTACCTCTCTTAACAGCACCTTTGCTTTTGAACCATCAGCACCAGCTGCAGTTTGTTCCAAGTGCTGAGTAACCATAGGGTAGGTTCACCTGAACTGCATGTACTGAACGAGATCTGCTGGCAAGCCATCTCACCTGTTTAATTGCACTAAAGTGTGCCAGATCAGTATCTATCATGTGCAATTTCTTGAAGCTCCTCATTTTTGGTACTATAGTGGTAGAATTTAAATATGCCCTTTAGACTATTTTCAAGCTTTGATATGAAGGGTTTGTTTTATCATATTAAGAACTGCCAGCTCCAGCTTATGGGCAACAGTGCATGGCAATGATGTGAGGACAGCACTCCAGACTTTCATGGATGGTTCCAACCCCTTTCACTCCAGATTACACTTGCCCCATCAAAATTGGCAGAGATCAGGAGTGGCCCCAGATTGCTCACATTCGATAGGTCAGTGATAGGAAGATATAATGAATCTAATGCAGTTCTTATTGCATTAAAGACTCCTTCAGCATTTGAGGCTTCCAAGTATGGCCTGATCAGATATGTACATATATCTTTGTGTTAGGATTTACAAAACGGAGGAAGATATTTTCCATTCAATTATAGCCATGATCAGTGCTGCCATCAGCAAGAACTGTAACATATTTTGCATGTTTAATAGTTCTGATCTGTGCGTGTATAGAACAGCAGATATAGCTCTGCAAAAGTCCCTGGCTCGCTTATCATTGATATAATTTGTACCAAGCTTAATTCATTTTTTCTTGCAATCACAAACCCAATCCATGTCGGAAAAAGGGCTAGATTTTTTGCAGTGGCGACGCTGTGTTAAATATATGCCTCATCTTCACCTTTGTGGCCCTTCCAACTGTGCAAAGGCTTGATAGAGTGATGACTCACTGATATCACAATGAACTGCATGCTGGCCACTTTCCAGAATATGTTGGTTCTGGCACAACACATGTGGACTGGACTTTTCGTGTGCACATATTGACTCGATTCTAAAATTGTTAGAGCCTGTGCAAACACATTTGTTTTTTTGAAAGGCTGGTGTTGCAATAGTGGGATACTTTTCACACTGTGCAATACATCAATCCTTTTTTCATTGTATCTCAACCATTTATAAGTTGTCAGCCAATGAGGCTGAAACAGTCTGGCCCTTTTTTTGGTCATATTTCTTGTCTTGACTTCGCTCTCTTGCAACTCATCATCAACAGGTACAAAACTGCATTTCTTGAAGTGACACAGGGCTTCAGCTAAGGCCTCACTAGGCAGCTCACTGCTTAAATCAAGTGCCTGCTCACCTGTTCTATCTAGTGCCACAGATGCGACTCCTTATTACTTTCATCTGCAAAGGTAGTAGTTGGTGTATTTATATTAGAACAACTTGAGGATGCTGCTGCTGACCAGAGGGATACTTACTATGCTTACTGTGCTTAGTACTTCTAGTCTTCTGCATTTTGAATGCCTCAGTGTCTGCCTCTCTGCTTACACAGTGCTTACTTTGTTTTGTAATGCTAGTAAAATGTATTCTGTTAAAGTCACTGTGTGTGGAGCGTGTTTTTTTCCACTGGTGTTTGTTTTAGACTAGAATGGGGATGGGGAGGAAGGTGGAGCTGGCAGCCAGCAGCAGACAGTCACTAGTAAACTATATATTTTAACCTTACAGGCTAAGGTTGTGTAAACTACAGAACCAAGGCAGTCAGGCAGTGGACATCAAGAATGGGAAAAATAGCAACAGCAATACTAAGGGAGGAATGGGATCATGATGTTATTGCTGTTGCTTACTTTGATGCTTACTTTTTGTTTCTATTTTTTACCTTTTACACTGCAGTGCACACACTTCTCCTGTGCCAAGCAACCACTTAGACACACACACAAGATGTCTGACGGTCCCAGTCCCAGTGACTGTCATCCAACACACAGCACAGACACGTTATTATTTTTATGTCCTCCGCTCTCTCACTCAGCTGAGCTTATTATTAGGTCAGTTCTTTTTTTCGCTCACTTCACTTTCCCTTTACTTTTTACACAAAGCCCAGCAAGCAAACCCTCCTTTAGACAGACTTTACTGCCCTCCCTAGTACCCTTGCCCTTTACTTTCTGTTCTGGCTGGCCAGTGAGTGACTTATTCTGTCTTCCTTCCTCCTTACTGATGCTAGTGTCCTTGTCCTGTCCTCCTTACTTTTTCCTTAATCAGTTAGTCACAGTTCTGCCCACCTGTCCCCTTAGCTTTCTGTGCAAAAACACTTTGCTCTCCTGTCTGGGAAGGATGGTCACAGGTTCAGTCAGTGCCCTTTTGATATTTTTAATGTCTACTACACTAGCAGTCTCAGTCCATGTCCAGCCTGTTTATAGCTAACTAAGTTTTATCACCATTTCTTCTGGTGCAAAAATTCCTGTCCAACCACAACCCAACCAGTCCTCTTTAGAGCCTGGGTTCCTTTAATGACATATGGATAGTGTAGTTTGTACTAGTTGGAATCAGCTATCCCACTAGTATGCTGTACTGCAAGTGCAAACTAAGTGCAACACAGTTTTTTCCCTTTCTTAGGGCAAGAAGTGAAGCAAAACAGTCTCTGTTTGGTCTCTCTTGACTGACTTCTCCTCTAGGATGTTTTAATTGTTCACTCTCTGCTCCTCCCTCGTAAGAAGAAGAGTTATTTTACTCTAATCTCTGGCAACACAAAGCCCAGACCCTTCTTCTAACAAACTCTGCTTCTCACAGGTTCTGGAGGTAATTCACCTATGCTGTTTTGTTAGTCTTCCCCTTTACTGCAACAGTTAGTTTAGGCTGTTTTTCTCTCCTTCTGGCTATTATTTATTTATTTATTTGTATTTCAGATGACACCTTTGAGCCAAGGGCTCTTTTACAAAGGTTCCATGTCAAGGCAATATGGACAATAAGGTACAAAACATAACATGATCATTACAATGGAACTTAGAAAAAAAGACAAGGTTACAATAATAGCAGCCAAAGGCATTGTCAAGGAATTGTGTTAAGAGTTACTTATACACAAGTCATAGGCAGCTCAGTGATGCTTTGTTAGGAGTGGGTTAATGGGAAAAGAGAAAGAAAGGTGGTGGAGAGGGGTGGTGGGAGAGAGAGAGAGAGAGAGAGAGGGAGGAGGGGAGAAATGGGAGGGCATTGCATTGGTTTGTGGTAGATGGGAAACAGCAAGGGAGGAGGAAGGGGATGAAAAGAAAAGGAGACAGATTAATCTATACCCAGTAATGGAGGGTAGAGAGGAGGAGGAGGAGCTGAGGCAGCGAAGAGGGATGCTTGAGGTAGTATGCCTGGAGGATTATAAGAAGCAATCACAGAAGGCACTAGCCACGAGGTGTTGACGAGTTTACACTTAAAAGCACCAGTTGTGGCAATGTTGGAGATTTCTGTAGGTGGCAAGTTGAACCAAGTTGAGGCTCTGACAAGGTAAGAACGCTTGAGCTTGAGAGATCCGACAGTGAGGTATTGTAAAGGTTAAACTGTCCAATCTTCTAGTTAGCGGCACACATGCTGCAGGGTCAATATTGATTGGACTCCATGGGGCATAAGGCCCAATGATGTCTTCTAGCTAGGATGCAGGTCTGGTACTTTAGCCTGCTGGATAGCTGGAGCCAGTTAGCCTGCTCGTGAATGTCACATGTGTGAGAAAGGCGGGCAGCTGAAATAAGGAGTCTACATGTCTTATTAAGGGCTACAGCAATGCGCCAGAGTGCAGTATCAGTAGCGGATCCATAGATAACGAGCCCATAGTCAATAGTTGAGATAACAGAGCTCTGGATAGTGAGGTTCAAGGCTTCAGCCGTTAGGGCAATGTTTATGCTTGTATAGTAGTCCCACACGGAGTTCACAGTTTTAGCGATATTGTCAATGTGTTTGGTATACTTAGAGGGAGCAGTCAAGGGTCAGGCCCAGATATTTAAACATATCCACCTACTCAAGAGCGACGCCTTCATGGTTGTTAATTATGAGCTCATGGTCCTTGTACTTGTTGTGGGTTCCATGGAACAACATTGTTTTAGTTTTTTGTGGTTAAGGATGAGTTTATGTGAGCAAAACCAGTCTTCCACTTCTGTGAAACTTTTCTGTAGTTGAGACTGAAGGAGGTGGGGTCGTGTGGCAAGTGAAGATTACTGCATCATCTGCATACAGTAACATTCTGTCATGGCAGGAGGCAGGGAGATTGTTCAGGAATATGCTGAATAACAAGGGACCCAGGATAGAACCTCGGGTACTCCAGATTGGATTGGTAGGGATGATGAGAGAATTCACCAACCTGACCTGTTGGGTCCGTTACTGAGGTAGCTTTGAAACCAGAGGGTAGTGTCACTTGAAAGACCAAGGAGGGATAATTGTTTGAGGAGAATGGAGTGATTGACAGTGTCAAATGCCTTAGTCAGGTCAATAAAAGAGGTGCCACCAACTGGCCCAGATCAAGTGCATGATGGATATGTGTAGTGAATTGAGGCATGCCGTGGTAGTGTTGTGTCCTTTGTGGAAGCCATGCTGCTGGGAACATTGCAAGCTGTATTTTATAAGGTACCCTTGAGCTGATCAGCCACTATCAATTCCAATGCTTTGGATAGAGGAGGGAGGATGGATATAGGCCTGTAGTTGTTCATGAGAGTCTTGTCACCACTTTTATGGACTGGAGTCACCACTGCCAGTTTCCACTTTGGGGAACTGGGAGAGCATGAGGAACGGGTTGAGGATTTTGGTTAGTGGGAGCAGGACTTCATCAATGGTGAGGGGAAGTTTCGTATCCAGTGAATCGCCACTGACCCTAGACTTCCAAGCACTTTAAGAATGTGTTTTTAGCTAGGCTTTCTGGGATTGCTTTGAAATGGAAAGGAGGGTGCTCTGGTGGCAGACCTGAACTAACAGGAGCTGGGTTGACTGTGGTGGATCAAAAAAGTTAGGGGCAGCACATGACTAAGGTCAGCAAAAGTGATGTTAAATGTGTTGGCAATGATTACATGGTCAAGAGTGATGGTACCATCTATGTTCAACATTGTGGGTGTTGTTTTAGAATCCTTCCTTCCTGTAATAGTTAGCCTTCTCATGGCGGATTGCTCTGGTGCATGCATTCCTTGCTGTTTTGTAGGCCTGGATATCAGTCTGGGTGCCAGTAGCCTTAGCACGATACCAGAGCTGGTCTCGAGATTTCAGTTGTGTAAGGAGGCCTAGTGTCATCCATGGGTTATTGACACCCTTGATCTTACGCTTCTTGGAGTGGAGCATGAATATTGCAGGCTGAGTTGAAACAGGTGTTAAAGTATTCAAGTACTGTGTCTACTGGGGCTATATCAATTGGTGACCAGTCATGTTCACAAAGGAGTGTTTTATGACTCAAGATGACCAGGGGTCAGCATTCTCTTGTTAATAATTTTGGGGGTAGTTTGTTTATTTGTTGGTCCAGATACACAAGATAGGGGAATGATCACTTAAGGAGTCTGGGAGGACTGTTGCTTCGAGATGTGCTCTGATGATTAGTTAGCACCCAGTCTCAGAAGTGTACAGGTCCCTGTCCTGTAGTTTATTCTAGTAGGTGATTTAACCATTTGTGAGAAGTTAGCAGCAGCTAGGGCATCCTTATAACTAGTCGAGCTGGAGGCCAGCCAGTTGATGTTGAAATCACCAAGCAGGATAACTTCTGTATTCTGATCCAGGAGTTGATACAGTCAAGGAGGAGGAAAGCCCAGATTGCTCAACTTGGGTGGTATATAGACAGAGACAACAGTCAGGATCTTGTTATGAGTTCTGAGAAGTACTTTGGCAGCAAGGATTTGGATGTCATTTCCAGGGATGGGCACAGGCATGACTTGGACCCATGAGGGACTCTTTAAGGTAGAGGCACAGCCTCCTCCTTTCTTGGTAGGTCTGTCCTGTCTGAAAACTACATATCCGGGAATTGCTAATGCGAGTCAGGTATCTTCGAGACAGCCATGATTCCAGTTCTGATAGGATGTCTGGATAGAAACATAGAAACATAGACTTTGACGGCAGATAAGGACCGCTAGGCCCATCTAGTTTGCCCATTTCCTACCTACAGCATAGGCCGAGATCCTATTTAACCAACAGCCTATATCTTCCTGCCCCCCACAAGAATTGCCTTATGTCTGTCCCATGCATTCTTGAATTCTCCCACAGTTTTAGACTCCACTATCCTCAGGAAGGCTGTTCCATGCATCCACTACCTCTCTGTGAAATAATACTTCCTCACATTGCCCTGAACCGCCTCCTTCTATCTTTAAATTGTGTCCCTTGTTCTTGCAAGTCTCTTTTCTGAAAGATGCTACCCTCTTGGACTTTGTTGATTCCTTGAGGTACTTGAAAGTTTCTATCATGTCCCCCCTCCTTCTTTCCTCAAGAGTATACATATTAAGCTCCTTTAGTCTCTTCTCATACGGCTTCTCTTGCAGACCCTGCACCATTTTAGTTGCCCTCCTCTGGACTGCCTCTATCCTGTTTATGTCCTTCGGAGATGGGGTCTCCAGAACTGGACACAGTATTCCAGATGGGGTCTCACCAACTGTCTATACAGAGGATAACAACTTCCTGTTTTCTGCTGCTGATGCCTCTCCCTACATCCCAGTATACCCCGGCCCTCTACTGCCTTCTCACATTGCTTACAACCTTAAGGTCATCTGATATGATTACCCCAGGTCCCTTTCCTGTTTTGTTGTTGTTACTACCTCCCACCCATTGTGTATTCTTCCCTGGGTTCTTGTTTCCCAGGTGCATTATTTTGCACTTTTTGCATTGAATCCTAGCTGCCATACGTCAGACCATTCCTCCAACCTTGCCAAGTCCCTTTTCATCCTTTCCACGCCTCCTTGTGTATCAACCCTGTTGTAGATCTTTGGTCATCTGCAAAAGGCATACTTTTCCTTCCAGTCCCTCTGCAATGCCACTGATGAAGACATTAAAAGGACTGGACCCAATACTGAACCCTCACGGTCCCCACTAGTAACCGCCCTTTCTTCAGAGTGGTCTCCATTTACAGTTACCTTCTGTGTCCTGTTGTCCAGCCAATGTTTTACCAGGCTACCACCCTGGGACCCACTCCCAGGCTGGTTAATTTGACTAATAATCTTTTGTGTGACTGTGTCAAATGCCTTGCTAAAGTCTAGGTAGGCCATGTCCACAGCCCCTCCCTGGTCTACTACTTTGGTCACCCAGTCAAAGAAATCTATTAGATTCATCTGACATGACCTTCCGCTGTGAACCCATGCTGCCTTGGATCCTGTGCTCCACTGACCTCTGGTACTCAACTATTCTTTCCTTCAGAAATGACTCCATCACTTTCCCTACCACAGAGGTCAGACTGACAGGTCTGTAGTTTCCTGCCTCTGTCTTGGTCCCACTTTTGTGAGGGAATCACATCCGCCTTCCTCCGGTCCTCGGGTACCACCATCCTCCCATGATTTATTAAAAGAGTAGCCAGTGGTTTCACTAGTTCCTTCCTTAATCTTTTTAGAATTCTGGGTGAATTCCATCAGGACCCATTGCTTTGTCCACCTTCAGTTTTAGGAGTTCTTGCAGAACCTTTCTTCTGTGAAAGGACTGGATCAACCCCCTATCAAGAGTGCTTCTGTTAATTGATTAGGCACTTCCCTCCTCTTTGTGAATACTGAGCAGAAATATTCGTTCAGTATTCCTGCTTTTCACTGTCCCCCTCTGCCCACCCACCGTTTATTCTATTCAGCCTCACTATCCCTCCCTTTGTCTTTCTCGCTCGCTGATGTACCTATAAAAGGTTTTATCCCTTCTTAACTGAGTTGGCTATCTTTTCCTCAGTTTGGGCCTTTGCTATTCTGACTTCCTCCCTGCTTCTTTCTGCCTTGACTGGTACAGCTCTCTGTCCTGCTCCTTCTGTGTTTCCTTATACTTCTGGAATGCTATCTTTTCTTCCTGACTTTCACAGCCACCTCTCTTGAGAACCATAATGCTTTTCTTTCGTTTTGATTTGTTTATTTGCTTCACAAAAGGCTTGTTGCCTCTGTGATGGCAGTTTTGATAATTCCCCATTGTTGCTCCACACCTCCTTCTAGCCTGTTTGCTAGTGCTTTTCTGAGGCACTCTCCCATCTTGCCAAAGTCAGCCCTCCTAAAGTCCAGTACCCTCACTTTTGTATGGCTTGACTCTGTAGCTGAGTTTAACATGAGCCACACTGTTTGATGGTCACTTGTCCCCAGATGGCAACCCACTTCTAGATCTGAGATCTCTCACTGCCCCGTTTGAGAGTATGAGGTCTAAGATTGCCCCTCACGAGTGGTTTCCAAACTAGCTGTTCAATGCTTGCCACCTGTAGGCGTCAAGAATGGCCCTGCTCTTGGATGTCGCTGCAGCAAATGTGCTCCAGTTAACATCTGGCATATTCAGGTCTCCCATCAACAGTATCTCCTTTCTCTGCCATTCTAAGAATGCCTTCCATCATATCCTTGTCCATTCCTTCCCCTGACATGGGGTCTGTACCACAACCCTGTGCGGATTGTGGTGCCCTTTCCGGTCTCCAGGTGACCCACAGTGCCTCCCTCTCCTCCCTGTTTACTCTTTTGTTCAGTTGCTTTTATCCCTTCCTTTACATAGAGAGCTACTCCTCCCCTCTTCTCCCCTGCCTGTCTCTCCTGTAGGTTATGTACCCTGGTATGTTAACATCCCAGTCATGGTTCTCTGTGTACCGTGTTTCTGTGACTGCTACGATATCCAGGCATCCCTTTTCCATTAAGGCCAACAGCTCCAGGAGCTTGTTGCCCAGACTACGGGCATTGGTACTCATTACCCTCCATTTCCTGATGGCCTTACCCCCTTTGCCCCATCCCTGTCCTTCTTGCCTTTGTCACTTTCTCCATTTACCCCTGCCCTTCTCCCTATCGACACCTCCATGTTGGTGTTTGCCACACTTACTACCGGGATTGTTTGGGGGCTAGATTTTCCTGCTCCTTTCCAGTGCCTCCCCTTGGCTAGTTTAAAAGCTTGCCAATGAAGCATTTAAACCTATCACCTAGGATCCTGGTTCCTCCCGGACAGATGCAGCCCATCATGCCAGTATAGGCTTGCATCACTCCAGGTGGCCCCAGTCCCCAATGAAGCCAAATCCTGAGCTCCACCGGTTTTCAACCACTGATTGAATCCCATGATACGGAACACCCTAGCCTTTCTATGCCATAGATGGGTAGCACCTCCGAAGGTTACGTCGTGCTACTTGACTAAGGCCCTCCCCAATTCCACAAACTCTTCCTGCACTTCTCTAATCCCTTTCTTAGCCAGGTCATTTGTCCCTAAGTGGACAATGACATCCAGCTCCCTCCCTGTGCAGCTGCTCGGCAATCCTGAGGATTCGCTCCCTGTCCCTCCAAGCCATGGCGCCAGGCAGGCACCTTACCTCCTCTCCCTTCCTTGCCCAGTTCTACCTTTCCTAACAATGGAGTCCCCACCAGGAGTTGTTTCCTTCCTGCAGGGTCCCCTGCTACCCTCCTGTGGGTCTCCTTGGGAGGTTCCCAGCATCCTCCTTGGTCTCCACTGTAGGTGCCTCCATAGAGGAACCACACTTTGCCAGAATGGCATAGGGAATTGTGGAGAGGTACAACTGGAGGATGTGCCTCTGTTCCACCACCCTCACCTCCCTGAGCCCACTGTGTCCAACCGCTCCTCTTTCTTGGCAACCTCTGAGGCAACGGCAGTGGCACTGGTGGTCCTGGATGGAAGAGGAGGTCCTACAAGTCCTGGCCAACTCAGCCTGGAGATGAGCAACCTCCTCCCTCAGCCCAGAGGGTGCTTGCAGATGGGACAACACGCATCCTCCAGAACATCTCCGGAAGACTGCTGCTCCACAGCCACTGCACCACCACTCAATCATGTCTTATTCTGGCCCCTTAACTGTTTGCAATCCTTACTCTTTCCTCTGTTTCTTTTCTCTCTCTCTCTCTTACTTTCTGTCTGTGTGCCCTTTAAGCTCCTGATTGTCCTGTTCTGAGACAAGAATATCCTATATTTCTCAGTAGACCGCTTACTTGTTCAGAGGCAGACCTCCAGCAGCTAGAGGGGCGAGAGCTACTCTTGCCCTTCTAGGATGGTGGGTCCTTGGTGGTTCTGTGATCACTCCCTCCCTGCCCCTAAACAGGAAGTTCCTGTTGTCAGTCAAATCCTGTGCCTATAAAAATAGAACTAGCTTTGGGTGGGAAGGAGGGCAATATAGTCCCTGTAGAAGTTCAGTCACACAGCAGTCCTTTCTCCTGGAGTCTTCTGCCAAGCTATTAGCAGAATCTTTCTAAGGCAGTCTTTAATGTAGCTTCCTTCTAGCTAAGCCACTCCCCTACTTACAGATCTTTCTACAAGTAATTTAAACCTCACAACAGTTAAGTCCTTTCAGTCACCTGAGATTTACACCTAGATGACTTTTCAGTTACCCATTCAGTTCAGTTAACCCAAACACACACTTTTTGTTTTGTTTTGTATGTTAGTTTTTTACCCTAAATTAAAGGTCTAAATACAAAAGTTCTTCTACTTTAGTCCCAGCAGAGAAGTTCAGTCACACAGCAGTCCTTTCTCCTGGAGTCTTCTGCCAAGCTATCACGATTGTGCTGGGAAACCAGGTAGAGAGGGTATCAAGTTTGGAGAGAAGGCTGCAGATGTTAATGCTTGCCAAGGACAGTGACCCTGCACTGCTGTTAACCTGTGGCCAAGTTGTGGTGGGCCGGGTTAGGGTGAATGTTACCTGAGAGGAGCAACAGCAGCAGTATTAGATGTTTTAAAAGGGGTTTAAAGTTGCTTCTGTGGGGCAGCAGGGCCCTTTTAACAGGTTCCTTTCCATGAGGATGATGCATGAGGTAGTGACCAGTTAGTAACAGCAAGGAGCTGTAAGGGCACAGTTGCAGTGGTTTGAGAACAGGCCAAAAGTTTCATTTGTTTTCAAAATGGTTGTTGGATAGATAGCCTTAGAGACAAGTACATTAAGAGTTGATTTCAATTGAAAATGTTGATACCTGTCTACAGGTCTGTCTCTCTCTGTCTCACCACCACCCTGATTTATTATGACTTAGTCTTCCCTTAATAGCGGTAAATCACCCTGAATTAGTTTCCCAACAAGGAAAGAAGGAAAGAGTCGGCAGCAGCAGCACCAACTCGACTGTGGTCGCCGGTCTTGATTTCTGCCCTCCTCCCTGCCATCCAACCCCATTCAGTCAGTCCCTATGTAACTCTGACTCCCTCCTGCTTTTTGCAGCCACAGCTCAAAGCAACAGTCAGGCACAACAGCAATGGGAACAGAGTCCCTAAGTCCAGTTCCTCGCCACACAACAAATGACAAAACTTGGTAGCTAAGCACTGCCACGGCACACATCATCCTTTCTCTTTCAAATGAGCTGAGAAAAGTGAGTGAGGGAGGAGTGCGATTCGATATCAGCAAAAAGTCATTGACCAGTGCATGATGTCTTACCACAGCGGCCAAGATCTGTCAATGCCTGAATGGATGGCACACCTGCCAGTCGATGAGTGGCTCCTCCTCAGTCCCTCCCCACGGTCGTGGCTCGCCTTCGACACTCAGCGCTTGCTCCTGGTACTGAAGATCATGTGGCTGAGCTCCCCGATGTTCACATGATGGCTGAATAACTGAGTGCCGTAGCCAGCAAGCTCCCTAGTGGAGGAACATGGCAATGCAGCAAAAAGTTAGTTTTGTTTTTTAAAGCACTACTTGTCCGCAGACAAGTACCCTGTGCCATCTGCTTTTCCTGGCTGTGATCTGGTAGCCCAGGACGTCGGGCTATCAGATTTGTCAAACCCTGTCCCAGCGTCACAGTCCCTTGTCTTCCCAAACTCCCCCAGTCTACCAACACCCCAATCCCCTGTGCTTCACCCCACTGCCCGAGCCAGTCATTAATCTCCTGATCTTCTGTTTGTTCTCCACAGTGGCCCTTGGCACTGGCAGGATTTCTGAAAAGGAGACCGTGCATCCATTGTCATGACAGACCCTGGCCAGTTCTTGGAACCTTGCCTGAATTTCCAGCACACTATTCCCTCAATATCATTTGTTCCAGATGCATCAGGACGTCCGGTGATCCTCCACAGTCCCTCACCAGCTCATACACCATGAACTTCTCCCTATGCAGTCAGATTGGAAATACCCACTACCTTAACTGGACTGGATTTCCTCACTCTGCCCACCCAATGAATACCCCTGATCATGGAGTCCTCCAGCAGGAGAACCTTGTGTCCCTTGATCTTTTGTGCACCTCCTTTTGGACTCTCCTGCCAACCCCGTCACCTCCCTCCTCGAGTCCACTTCCCTTGGCTTCTCCAGACCCTCTACAAGAGAACCCCTAGGTGCCCTCACCCTCTTATAGCATCTTTATAACTGAGTTCCTAGTGCCCCCAGTCTTAGCCTCCACCCCACTCCCTATCCCAGTCGAGTTTTTCTCCAACCTCCTCCCTTCCAGCTCCCACCCTCCAGTCCCCCAACATGGCATTCCCATCACCATCACCCCTCCTACCTCCTCCCTTTCCTCTTGCCCCTTCCATCCCCACCTGCAGGTCCCCTTACCTTTGTGCATTTCTCTGGTATGATCCTCCTCCTTCAAAGGATGCCCCTCCTTTGTCTCAATCTCGCCTCCTTTCTCACCAAGTTGACTCTCAGCCTCCACACCTTCCCTCTGCTGGTTCCCCCTCCTTCTTTTTGACACTTGATTTGCCCCTCCCTGCTAGCATACTTATTTGAATTACCATGCCCACCTCATCCAATTCACTGTATCCTCTCTCCTCCACCCTCCTTTTTCTCCTCTACCCCCATCACCACATCCTCTCCAACCAACTTACTCAATGGCTCACATTTATTATAGCACTCAAAGCCAACCTCCTTTTTTTGTCCTGATTTCCCACTATCCACTCCTCCAGTAGGTCCCTGTCAGTCCCAACCCACCTGCCCCCGCCTCCTATGATTTAGCCTGTTTCTCTACCAGTTACCTCCCAGGTAGCTACCCCTTTGCTACTAGCCCATGCCCCATAGGTTCTCCTCTCCTGCCTGATGAAACGGATCCAGGATGCACTGTATCACTGCCCTCCTGCTCCCACCAGGCCCTCTCAGACATGTTTATCCCCCAAACAACTCAGTTTCTCCATACCCAGTCAAGCTCCCCCGATCTGCAATAACTGCTTACAGACTGGGCAGCCTCCTCCTCCAGGCCTGGTTTAGGACCATGGCTGCCCCACACCCAGTGCACCCTACAGTCATGCCAAGATGCCTGCCCTGGTGGCTGGGGCCACCCCCAGAGGCCCCTTCCAAACATTCTTGGACCTTCACTCTTGACCAGGTCCCCACCCCAGGTAGACCTACCTGCAACCCTCTGCAGCCAGCCATACAGGGCTATGTAGCTCTTGAAACTAAAAACACAGCTCTTGGACTAATTTACTAAGCAGAATAAAAGAGCATGAACAGAGCTACATACCCAACAGTTCCAAGAATAGTCAGAGTCACTATTGGAGAAAACCCCAGTATAGACACCCAACCAAATCAGTGACCAACTTCCACCTGGCCCTCCTCCTCCGAGCATTTAATAGAGGTTGGGGCTGGAGTGGGTGGTGCAAACTCAGCGGCCCAAGAGTGGCTGGGCTTGTTCTTAAAAGGCCTAGCCACGAGTCCCTAAAATGGTGCTATGGCTTTATTGACGCCCAACTCAGATCACTGAACTCCTCCTAGCCACCAATGTGGCTTAGACTAAATATGTAGCAATCAGAAGCCATTTTTACTATGCTTTTGGAGAAAAATATATTGAGCTACAGCCAACACACACACACACACCTGTACACACCATCCTCATGGCCACAACATTCAAAATAAATATTGCATTCTAATATGTAATAAAAATTGTTTATGTCAGTGAACACAGTGAAGTTCAGTTTAGAGTAGAGTTCCTTTAAATATTTATCCTATATTTTGTATACACACACACACACACATATGCACACACTACACACCATCCTCATGGCCACAGTACTGCCGGGCGGCCTGGGTTCAAGTCCCAGCTGAGGCACTTATTCTTTCTCAACTCTGTTTGCATGTGTTCCATAAAATATGCACACCACACTCCTGTGTGATTGTTACAAGTAAATATGTGTTGCCATTGGTTTTGCATTTGAAAAAGAGTAATGTGTTCAAGGACAACCCAGGTTCCAGTTGTCTCAGTACAAGAACAGTATTCCAGGCAGCCTGGGTTCAAGTCCCAGCTGAGGCACTTATTCTTTCTCACCTCTGTTTGCATGTGTTCCATAAAATATGCACACCACACTCCTGTGTAATTGTTACGATAAAGAAACTGTTTGTTTATGTCAGTGACCACAGTGAAGTTCAGTTTAGAGTAGATTTCCTTTAAATATTTCTTATCCTAGATTTTGTATCTTGGATAGCGGAGGAGATGCTACATCTCATTGTCATAAGGATCTTCATTTACACATTTTGCACTTTATTTACTCAGGCTGTCCCAGATTAGATGCAATATCTTGTTTTCAGTGGGGTCATGATTTTCCCATTTTGATAATGTATTTTTTCAGGGTAGTCTAGTCCAGGGCCCCCATATTCAAAGTGGATGTCAGCGCATCCCGGCAGAAATGGGAGATGTGGCACAACTCCAACAATGCACCACAGCGTGATATTCAAACATGCAGGATGTGCCTGCCACAAGGAATGGGATAGCATGCACACAAATAGTATGCCGTGCAAGTCGGGTGTGTTCCCATGCATATCCGTGCTGCAGCATACTCAGTGGGAAATTTGCCCCTCGCAGCCCAGAGCAGCGCGGCCCACCAGCTAGGCCATGAGGAGGCTGGCCTAACCTGGTCAGTCATCCACAGGTGGCTGGGGAAGTGTACCCAGGTGCACAGCAGCCTGGCAGCCCTGGTGGACTAGAGGTACCCTCCCATCCCCAATTGATCCAACTCGATCCCAAGAGCTGCATAGTGTACAGCCCCCGGACCCAATCACACCAGAGGAAACCATGGTCCATATCCATAGCATAGAGGACTCCCACCCACCACCTTGGTACATAGACAACCCCACTCCCCATACCGGACCTGTTGCAGAGACTGGCACTGCCCTCCACACCCTGCCACAGCCAGCCGCCACTACACTGGACTCAGGCTGGGGACCTTACTTCAGAATGACCCAAATGGCTATACCATACATTGGGGCACTACATAAGCTGTGGACTGACCAGTGTATGCAGCTGTGTGTATGTCCCTGGCAAATTGTAAGAGAGAATTAACATACTCCAATGCAAGCCTTGTCGATGCTGTATCTTCCTGCTGTCATACACTCTTCCCCATTACCCTGTGTAACATGCCACCATCCAGATTGGTGAGATATCCTGGGTGCCATGGGGTGCAGTATCTTGCAATGCCGCTTTGTAGTGTATGCTCCAGGCTATGGATAGTGCATTCGTGGTTCCCGATTGTACAAAACAAATGGGAGGTCTGCTGTAATATGCCTGTTCCAGGACCTGTGTGAGTGAGTACAGCATCGACTTTCACCACACTGAGTAGTGCAAGGGCACTGGGACAATGGATCTGCATGCGAAAGTGCCTGAGGTATGGCCACTGGGCGCATCACCCGCACACAGCTCGTGACTCATGTATGACACACATTCCATGCTTCCTACTGCTAGTGTTCAGCCACCCAAAAATAAGATGCCATTTCTTCTGTGAACTATCCAGGCTAAATATATAGCAATCAGCAGGTATGTTCTAGGAAAATACATTGCAAAATGTGTAAAGGAAGACCACATTAAAACTGCCTCTCAGCAGATCTGTATTGTGCAAATTCATTAGAAATAATGGGTAAAAGCATCCAAAGCTCTCCACAGCCATATCGGCTTTGACCAGAGTTTGTTTTATGGTGATCTATGCTGAGACTAGGGTATGGATGGCAGCCTGCCTCAGTCAATCTCATCCAGAATTTTAGATACCCATTTTATAAAATAGTGTTATGACACACCAGATGTGAAAAGAACACTACTTTCACAGCAGCACTGTGATAACATGTACAGCTGTAGGAGAGTAGTTTTTCAGTGCATGATGACATAGAGGCCCTATGCTGCATTTAAACCAAAGCAGTAAAGTCATTGGCTTCACCAGGGAAGGAAGGAAGGAAGATTGATTCATAAATGTTATTCATACCTCCACATGATCCAATATTTAACAGTACCTGGATAAAAGTTGATGAGAAAAACATTGTTTTCAATTTTCAGTTATGGGCAATATTCCATACACTTCTCTGTACAAAACCAGTAATTTGAAGGTTTTTAAGTATGTTTTGTTCACTTATTACGTAGAACAGCAGATAAAAGCATTGCTTGCTTGCAAGCATAACAACTGATAATAGATCTTCTTACATAGTATTCATTACCTGACATCCAGAGATACAGCATAGTGGGTGATTCCTACATTAAGCAGTGCTACAGCAATATATTTCAGTAGTAGCTATGTATAGCCTTGACCATGGGCTATCAGTCCAGAAAAATCTATGTCCAATAATTGTTCAGAGTTCAGAGTTTAAAATACTCTGGAACTGTCAGAAAACTGACTTCCACAGTCCATGTGAAGGCCAAGTTAGAGCGATAATGGTGACCAGTAATACTCGGATCTGCCGGGCCATTAATCTGGCATCTCTGTATATCCACGGTTGGAGACATAGCATAGAAAAAGCATTTAAAACAATGTTCTGCAGAGTAATTGGTTAACCTGATAAAAACAGTGAACTGCAAAACCGAGAATTATCTATGGCAGTGTACAGAAACAAAGTCTGCCATATAACTGTTTACATAGTAATTCAGAAAATAAGAGCATTTTAATTTTTGAACCTGTATCTTCTAAAAGCTAGAAACTAGTTTTCTGTTTACAGATTCCCAGGCAGCATGTAATAGGTCATACCTGATACAGCAGCAAGGCTGTGAGCTAGCAGATAAGTGCAGAAGCAGGCAGAAGAAAGGACATGTAGTGTACTCCCAGACCGAGCCATGCGGTCATGGCCATATGATCTCCTCGACCCTCCAGTCTTGGCGGCAACACCAGCCATTTTAAATGGTAACTAACCTACCTACTTCCCACATCTTAGTTATGTATTTATTTATTTAAATTTGGTGACAGGTAGGCACACTGAGGCCATTACAGTCCCTTTTCAGGGGCGATCCAGGATTAATTACAAACAACTAGAAAAACAGCCACAAAGTCAGAGCATATTGAACAGTACAGACATTACAGGCAAGGTCACAATTAATGATACAACAGGCAGGTTAATTACAATTGACAGCAACAAGAGGAGCAGTACATAATACACAATACAATCAGAATTCGTAAAGTCCCAGTATGGGAACAGTAGTCTGCTAAGACATTGGCATAGCCGTATGAGCAGCCTCCATCAGAGTCATCAGAATCTTAACAGTAGCATGAGCAGAGGCTCAGCTCCAGGAGGTGGGTCTTAAGACCCTTCTTAAAGCCCCCAAGGAGGTGCACTCTGGAGACTATTAAGGAGGTCATTCCAAAGGGGCAGTATGTATGCAGCGAATGACTGGAGCTCTTGGAAAGACCTGACCCTGGGGACATGGAGAAGCTGACAATCAGAAGACCTTAATGTTCTTCCCATCGGTTTGGCTGTTATCGTGCCAGTGAGGCTAGGAGTAGCATTATTTTGTTGGAGCTTAAAGGCAAGGCACAGGGATGGATACATTAATCTGCCCTTGAAAGAAGCCCGTTTAATAAATGTAGCACAGTACAGTGGTGCTCCAGCGGTGGTGCCCTAGAGAAAGCGTCCAACCCTGTGGTACAGGGTTCTCAGCCTTTGCATCTCTGAGCTTCTTACTGAGTATAGCAGTTGGGACCCATACAGCAATGTGGGCAAGAGTGTACCAGTGCTTACAATGATTATATCACATTTTTGAAAATCAGCCTCTGCCCGGCATAACATACTCATTGCATGTAGCAGAACAACATAGCTCCATATTGTTAAAGCATATCACCACATATAGGAGAGGAACCAAGAAACTCACACCAGGTTAACTTAGAGTAAACATATTAAAGTTAAACACAGTGCAGTCAAGTTCATTAATCATCCACTCCTTCAGAGTCCAGTGTACATCCTTTTTATCAAAGTCGTCTTTTAGTTTCTTCATTTCTTCCCTGCCTCTGCTGGATCATTAAATATATAAACCATACCAGCATACATCAGTCATAGTTCACTAGCAGAAGCAAAGTGAGTAATCCCAATTGTTTTCAGATCTGACCTTACGGTGTGGAATGCTTTCAGTCTTTGGTGGGTGGCGATCTAAGATCAGGAAAGCAGTGCAGTCTTGAGCCATCCATCATGTGAAGCTGCCTCTTCTTCTTTTCACGGCTTGCAGGATGGAGTCTCTCATGTGCAGCCCTGCAGTAACTAGCAGAATAGTCCTGGGGCCCTCTGAGTCCATTGTCTTTGCCAAGGCGAAATATTATAGGATTGTAGAACAAAGTCCTCCAAGTTCAGTTCAACCAACAAACCCAGTAGCCCCATTACAAAAGTAAGAATGTCTTGGCTTTCTGCATCTTCTGACAGCCCAAGAAGGTGCATGTTTGACTATCTGACACTATTCTTGATGTGTTCAAGGCACATACTCAACAGTCTTTTTCCTGTGTGAGTCCAGAGGAAACCACCAAGAAATTGTCTGTTGCCTCTTTGCCTGCTTAGTGTCTGCATTTATCCACCCAAGTTTTGTTTCCTAGACTGCTACTTTAGCATAGAAAGAGTCCACTTTTTATCAACATCACCTAAACATTTCTCGAGGTCTTTCACTGCACGGAGTACTTCACGGTTAGGCAGTTCAGCCTCCCACCTTATGTTTGTTTATGCCTGGTTCTTGCAACGCCACCTGCCTGGGCTTCCCTTCCTGACGAAAATCACCTGAAGTCACCTGTAAGCAAATTTAACTGTATTGAAACATTTTGTGTTAAAGAAAACGTGGTTTGTGAGCTTTAATAGCAAAAAGATGTTTTAACAGCATGTCAAGTTGGAACATAAGGAGAGTGTGTCCGTTTTGTTGGCTGCTAATCACACTCCCAGTCATTTAAGTTCTGAGTATATTACTGCAATGATTTATTTATTTATTTCAGATTGGTGATTGTGAAGGCACACTGAGCCAAGGCTCATTTCAGGTGTGACCGGGGTGGGATAAGAGAAAGTGATACAGAGTCAATGGTACAAAGTGCAAAAAATCAATATTATAAAGGAATATACTAGTGCAAAAAGGGCACAGTGTGTAGTAATGAGAGATAGTAATCTAACAAAATTAGTCTTGAGGAAAACTGCATATGTGCAGACTCGCAACCATGAGCTATTGACCTATCAGGCCTGTGTAGAGTTCTGCATTGCATGATAAACTGAGAACCTTGTGTACCCTGCTGTACCAAGGGACTCCCATGAAAACAAGATATTGTATTTTGTGGGGCCATCCCACCTGCTGTTTGATGCAAATTTCATATAAATAATTCCCTTTGTTCAGCTTTTGCAATTTAAATGAAGACAAAAATGAAATCTGTCATTTTCACTCTGCAGTCAAATGTGCTAATTATCATGTCTATTATATATGAAACAGTATGCTAATTAATTTTCTTAATGTATGTTCCTTTTTTTTTGAAGAGTGACTCTAATCACTTTTTGTCTTTTCTTTTCTTTTCATGACACCCTCTATTTATGGCAAAGTTTCTGAAGGTAAGTTTGATAATCCTTGACTTCTCCTTTGTGTGTTTTTACAGCTGTATTAAGTATGCGCTTGGCGTCGGCTAGTGCTGCAGTATATCTGCACCTGCTTCCACGCTAATCCCCTGGTCTGAGCGACAGCCAGAAAAGCTGTCCTACTGCAGGTTTAAATGGGGCAGCATTACAAATAACTTTGTCTGACCAATTTACATGGGCAAGCCAGGTTGAAGAAATTTCTTTATAAAGCAAAATGTGTTGAACAATCAGAGAGAGCATGCCAGATCCAGTATAGGCTATGTTTTAAAAATCAATATGTAACACTCACTAGTTACTGTCAAATCATTGCATTATATGCTATGATCACTAATAATTAGTTTAAAAAATCAATACAGTAAGTATGTAAATGGAATAGAAAATATTATATTAATATTTTATAATGTATGTTCACAGGAGACACCAACTGAGGTGTGACAAATCATTTTAGTGGGGTCCTGCTTGGAGAGATTGAAACAGTTGGAGGTCAACTGACTTGCTCAAGGTTACCCAGTGATTCAGTGGCCATTGTTGGTGCTTGAACTTGTGATCCCATACTCTAACCGTAGACTGCACTGCATTTCCACAGATATTTTAAAAATGTTAATATATTCTTAGGGACAGGAATTTAACTATGCCCACTAGGAGTGGGAGATAGTATAAATGGGCAAATGCCCTCTTCTGTCTAAAGAAACCAAGTATTGTACCAAGTCTTGTATTGCTTTATGCTTCTTTTCTGGGATGGGGATCCACTTTAATAAAGCCTGCCTGGGAGGGCTCCGATGTCTGTGTCCTGAATCCTTAGAAAAGGACTTTGATTTCAATACAATTGACAAGGCTATATGTCCACCAATATTGAGGAGTTCACCTTGAATAGTTCAATTTCAGTTTATTTCTCATAATGTATAATTACTTGAAAAGGTCACATTTAGGGTCTTCAATTACCATGTTAATAGGACCCCTTTGGAAGGAGCCTTCAGTAAACATGCCTCCATTAGATGCGCTCCTGTTTTGTTGGATCCTGCTCAAAGGTCTTAAATAAACATTTACCCATTCAGTGCCTCCAATGTTTGATAATATTAGAGGCTCAGTGGTGTAACTGACAGCGACCATCTGCATTAAAAATTGCTTACACCAGCTCTATGGTGTTGAGGAGATGGCATCCATTTAGCACACTGGTGACTCGATTCACACAGCGAGCCTGAAATGACAGGAGTAGAGGTCGGTGTGAAAGACATCAGAGCATCCACAAAATGCTCTCTTCCCAGAAGAGCATGGAGCTTTGAACCACTTGAAGAAGGTCACCAGTGGTGACATGGTAGTTGTACCTTGGCTGGCATGTATGACCGACCATCTGTTGGCTCCCTCAGAATCCTAAGGGAGCTGCATTGAGGAGTAACAGGAAAACTGAAACACTACCTAGGCATTTCAGATGACAACCCTGGTGTCCCCTCATGCCACTTGAAACCTCAGCACATTGCCATGGTCCCTCCAGCCAGTATCCTGGGAACCAAAGTCACACCCTCCACTAACACTCACAGGGAGGCCTTCTGGAAAGGGTTACTCCAGACTTTGAAACATTACAGAATCTGGGAAGCCTAGAGACCATGGGTGGCAGTGAGGGTGAGTTCAGTGAACAGCAAGACTAAGGGGCCAGAAGGAGTGGGGCACGAGGGGGCAAGGAGTACGAAGGAGCAAGGGAGGAACAAAAAAATGCCTACAGTCTGAGAAAGCTGAAGCATAGATTCAGGGTTTGAGACCTTCTCCCAACCCCTCAAAAAAAAAAGAAAGTCAAGCCAAAGTTTTAAAGGAATCAGGTGAGTGTTGGGGCAGCCAGGATAAAGTGACCTCTTTTCTGAGCTTGTTAAGGGGAGATGTAAAATATAATCCAAGCTTTCCGTGATAAACTGAGCTGTTCCACCAAAATAGCCATTTTGTAATTAAAGTAACTAATTTATGGCAACAAATGTGCTGTGTTACCATCCTCTGTTATGTTGTGTTTGAAGTTATGACATTAAAATGATTAATCACTGTGTTCTCCTCTGCTGGGGTGCATGCAATCCCACTTCCACCAAACTAGATGTTTTTGTTTTTGATATTCTTAAAACTATAATTATAGGCTCCCAGCAAATAAAAATAGGAAAACTGTGTTATTTCTTTATATTGATTTTAACAGGTTGTGACCACCAAGAAACACTTTTTGTACAAGGATGCTGGCCTGCCCTGGGCTCAGACATTTTGTGGGATCTAACTAAGGAGAGCAGAGGATTTATGCTGAAAATGGTCTAACACACACAAAAACAACAGTCAATTAAAATGGCAATATTAACTTATATGGAGTTCCCCTGTTTTCTCCTGGTCACATCACAAATTGTGTGAGCCTGAGGGCGAGGCCAAAACACTGGAAAGTGGAAAGGAACGTCTGCCTTCCTGTGGCAAATTATGATTGATTCCCTCCCAATGGCTGTAAACTAATAATGTTGCAGATATGCCTATTGGAGTTCTGCAGAGGTAGAGGAGTTTAGTATTTATCTGCAAAGCATTGAGATTGGTGCTTTCAATTCATTTACTTTAACCGTAGGCACTGGAAATGGTATGTACCCGAGTAAGTAAAATAACTGTAGTTCTGAAACAGGAGCTGAACAAAAACTTGTTACTATGTCAGAAGATACTAGTTATTTTCTTTCCAAACTACTGTGCTGACAGAAAAGGTTATTCTCTTGGCAGAACACAATAATTTGTTGACAGAACTATAATAGGAGTACTGTGCTATAACACCCTTACAAATCCCAGGCCACTTCCAGCACAGTACACAGTATGTCTTGCACCCTTATAGCACTCTGAAAGTCCTTACCGGTGGGTATTCCCCATCCACCCAATAGGCTGATGCATGATTCAGTCAGATCTGGGATCATGTTGGCCCCCAGCCCTGCAAAGAATCCACAGCTGTTTTTGTGTATCTAGAAAGACTGATACTGTAGCACCAAGGCTTCTCCCAGACTGCACACTCATTATTACCTCAAGGTAAGATTTTTGTTTGACTTTGCAGCTTGCAGTCCTTTGTCTGGTTAGGAATATCAAGTATCTGATTGCAGTGAGCATATAAGTAGTTTTTCTCTTTCAGAATGCTACTAATAAAGTTCTGCAACCCAGAAAAACTACAGCATTGGCCACAGTTTGACAAAAGGAAAGGATTCTGATGAACTAATCAGGACCTGAAACAAGGGACCCTCATGCAGCATCCCTCCATTCCCCTTCTTCTCAGCCTTGGGTATCAGAATAAAAAGCAGTCTGATAGTTTCAGGTTAACAAGGCAGATTCGGTAGGAGTAGCACCTTATGCAATAACTGACTCATATAGCAATCACAGCACTCCAGACCTAGGATTCATCATGAGTGACCTGAGTTGCAATGAACACAGCACACCAGAAAGAAATTCAGGTCTGTATAGCTCCCATTAAAAGGACAGCAATCACAAGCATTGATACTGGTTAATGAATTTCGGGCTGAGACTCTCATGAAGTAACCCAAGTTTTCAGTACTTACATTATTAAAGAGAGAAAAGCCAAAATGGTTCTATAAGCAAACTGCATGTAACATAAAATATGTATCCAATCCTGTTTAGAGCATCTGTTCACTCCCTGCCCCCAACCGAGCATCCTGCAGTCACCTCAGTGCATACCGCTTCCATTTTTCCACAGTCTTCAGCACTGAAATGACTCCTTTCTTCCAGCTGGAGGGTTTGTAGTATTTAAACTCCTCATGGTATGCCCTACACAGAGCTGCTGATGCCATACTTGCTTCCACGAATGTGTCCATCAAACATCATTTCCACCATTTTAAAGGGCACCTGTTGCAACAAAGAACCTTTGGGCATGGCCCTGATTGACCATGGATTACACAATGAGTATCCAACACCACAGTGGCCATTTGAATCTCATGAGAACACAAAGAAGTGCCACAAGATCTCCATCCTGGTTGCACATTTCATTCAAGTAGATGAGGCACCAGACCTCAAGGACAGCTCTTCGTATGAAAGCTGCCATCTTGCTAAAGGCAGTCTTGCATTACTGGCAGGCAGGAAGGACTGGTGGACATTTTAGGAGAGACAGTTTCATCCAGACAGCCATCTTACTGCATAGCTCCCACAGACAGACGGACACCTTGAGACTGGAACTTCATGACAGTAATAAAGCAGCCATATGTGGAGGGACAGCAGCATATCCCAGCAGATACATTTTGAGATATTGAAAAGTAAAAGTAATTTTTTCTCCCCCATCCCTGATGGCCCCTTCTTCCTGCCAGACCTCCCAGCCCCACCACCCCGACTTCCCAGGACATACAGTACCTCTCCGTAGTCCCCACAACTTGCCTCTGTGGCAGGGTGGTGGGGAGTCCCCAACCCGCCAGGACTGGATCCAGATTTCATGAGGTGACGGAGTTGCTGGGTGCAGGGCCTGCAGAGGCTGGAGGTCATCCTGCTCGACCAGGATTTTCCATTTCTCCCACATGGGAGACATGGCATGTGCTAATATCAAGGTTCACGTGCCGACATCTACCACATCTCCCCAACTCTTCAGCTCAGGCTGCCTCTCCCTGGCTTTCACCAGGGGCCAGTTGAGCACCAAGCACTTCCCCTCCCCGGAGGAAGAGTGGCCCCATGGATGTAGTCCTCCTCCCCCAGCCGCCCTCCAGCACCTTGGGTTCACTTCCGAACCTCCGGTTGTTGGTGTTGCAGGCTGGTTTCAAAAAGTCTTAAATGGAGAAATTTTAATTTTTGGACTGCCCATGTAATAAACCAGAAACACCCTATCAAGGTAAAGGTACATAAGTATTTCCAAGTAACACTGGGAGAGTAGGAATTGGGAATGCTGGGAGTGGGTGCAATTCAGTGGCTCTGGGGTGGCAGTTTTCAGAGACCTTCTAGATACTTCAGTGCTACTGCATCTGCATGCACTTTTTTGTTAGTCAGGCAGTCACTAGACTACAGATCAAGTTAGCTAAGTTTGGAGGACTTCCTCCCCACCCAGGGACCACCAAGTGTGCCACTGTTACCTAAGTGGATGCCAGGGAGAAGGGCGGCTAGACTGTGGTGGGCTATGGAATGGTGGGGGTGATAGGTCAGTGGCACATTCCTCAGACTGGCACCACCACAAATTCCTACACCACTCTAGCAGGGTGGGACTGCCAGGAGGAGGAACCCGTAGTAGAGGCCAGGAGAATGTAACATAGTTCCATAATAACATAGTGGTTGATGGCAGATAAGGACCGTTAGGCCCTCCTAGTCTGTCCATATTCCCTGCTTGTATCAGTGGCTGCTGACCCTACATGGTCATTGGCTTTCACTTCTCTTCCCACATCTAAGGTTCCCCTATGTCTACCCCATGCATGTTTGAATCCCCCACTATGCTGTCCTCCACCACTTACTAGGGAGGCTATTCCAAGCATATTGTGCTTGACCATGGATTACAGTGAGCATCCAACACCACAGTGGCCATCTTGAAGCTGATTTGGGGTCCTCCATAGTGGAAACCCCAAGAAAAGTGGTATAGGACCCCAGGAGAGAGAGGAACCAAAGTCTGGTGGGGTGCTCGATTGTGAGGAGATAAATCTGGGAATAGGAAGTGGAAGAGGAAAGTCAGGTGTCTGCACAGTGCCATGGCCTGGAGGGATGGGAAATGGATCCTAGGGATTGCTAGGGCAGCAGGATGAAAGGGGGCTAGATGTCATTGTCCACCTGGGGACCAATGATCTATCTAGAGACTGGGCTGGGATAGTGCAGGGGAGTTTAGGAAGCTGGGAGAGGTCTTAGACTGGTAGCATGCTCAGTGGCTTTTGCTGAAGTGCTGCCTGTCTTGACAGGGAGAAAGGGATATCTGCACCAGCAGCTTCAACTCATGGTTAAAGGAATGGTGCAGAGAGGAAGGGGTTGGCCACATTGGGGACTGGGGATCCACCTGGAGAGATGAGGGCGTATACATGGGTGATGGCCTGCACCTATCCAGGAGGAGAACCCAGTCATTGGTGGGCAGTTTAAATGTTACTTTGCTAAACATTTAAACTAGCTGAGGAGGGTGGTAGAAGGAATTGGGGAGGCAGAAATGGCCCCCCACAGGCTGAAGTTGAGAGCAGGAGAAGCCCACAGAGAGGACCCCCGGTGCAAATTAATGAAGGAAGCAGAGTGATAGAAATGAAGGGAGATGGCAACAGGATCATTAAAATAAAAATTAGGGGAAAGTGGGAGGACAAAAATGAAAAGCGGGTAACAAGCAGAGTGCTAACAAAATCTGGAAGGTCATGCATGCGAATGATAGAAGTTTAAGAAATAAGATTCGGACCTAGAGGCCATCATGGCAGAGGCCAACCTGGATACTGTGGCCATTACTGAATCATGGTGCACTGAAACCCATGACTGGGACATGGCCATCCCAGGCTATAGTCTGTTCAGGGAGGACAGAGTGGGAAGGAAAAGGAGGGAGTGGTGATTTATGTGAGGAACGAATAAAAGTGACTGAGATATAGGGAATATGGGGTGGGTCACCCTGGCGATGGGGAACTGAGCCACTATTCACAATGGCGTGATCCACAGATCTCCAGCACAGGGGAGGAGTTAGATAAAGTATGGGATAGAAGCTACTGGCAAGATTGCAGAAAAAGGGAGGTGCTGCTCGTGGGAGACTTCAGTCTGCTGGATGTACAGTAGATTAGAATCTCCCAGCTGCAGCTTCAGCCAGAAGCAGGGGTATCCTGGACTTCCTGCAGGGGTATTCCTCAAGCAACTAATCAGCAAACCCACTCATGAAGGGCAGTACTGGACCTAGTACTCACAAACAGGGACAGTATTGCTGGCGTCAGGTGGGAGGCCACCTGAGGAGCAGTGATGATCACCGTGAGAATGTGGTTCAATATAAGAATGGCTGTGGTGGACTTCAGATGCCACATTTTAAAGATGGGTGAATGTCTCAGGGATGACCGAGCAGGGGATGGCCTGGGTGGGGTGGAGGAGCCGTGGGCAAAACTAAAGGGAGCATTGTGAGGGTGACAAGTCTCTGCATCAGGCAAGTGAGCAAAAGCAAGAAGAAAAAGAGACTGCTATGCTTCTCAAAAGGGTGGTTCATTCACATATTTGTGCCTGTGTAGTACAGTATGGTCTGCAAGCCCATTGGTCCACTGTGGTTCCAATAGGCGTCTAGTTATACTGTGCGCTGTCATTCGGTGGGTGGGGCTCTGCCACCGCCAATGATGAGGGTGCTGGGTGGCCAGGGGTCCTCTGTGGGTGGGTGGGGGTGGGTACCACTAGACCACCAGGTTATTAGTCATTTCTACAACAGCCTGTAATCAGGCATCACGAGATTGAGGGGGAACCACTAGACCACCAGAATATAGTTTTCAAGGACAAATGCCCACTGTCAGGCTTGCAAGGGAGGGGGATCCACCAGATCACCGGGTATCCTTTACTATTACTAAAGCCCACGACTGGGCATTCGAGGGAGGGGGGGATCCACTGAACCACTGTGGTATCTTTTACTGTTACTAAAGCCCACAATTGGGCATTTGGGAGGGAGGGGTACACTAGACTACCAGGGGGTCTTTGCACTCGAATGACCACAATCGAGCATGCAGGGCACCAGGTGCATTGCGCCAGGATGCCCTCATAATGCATGCAAATGGGGCCATAATGGCATGCAAATGGCCTCATTTGACCCATGCATATATTATGGCCCCATTTGCCACTTCTGAATATCGCGGGTGCTGCACCCAGCGCTACCACAGTTGTGCTGGTGCATTCCCAGTCCACTTTGTTTGTGGACTGCGCTACGCATTGTCGCTGCACCATCCGCATTCTGTGCCATATTCAAGGGTGATGCCAGAGCATGACCATTGAATATCGCCTGTCTTGGCCCGGCACATCTCAGTTGCACTGCACTCCCACTTGCACCTCTGCCTGGTGCAGTCTGAATATCCAGGCCAATGTCAATACAAACTGAGCCTAGATTAACAGTCCTGGGCTGACAATACTGTCAGTAGTGAATAACTGCATCAACTAACATTTCTTTTGTGGTAAAAAATTGATATCAGTTGTGACACAATACATTGCAATTGTTTTTAAAATTACTTTTGTGGTTAAATTTTCACTCATTCAGAACAGAAAATCATGATTTTTAAAAATTTCTGTTGTGGTCAAAATTTTCTAAGTCATTTGTCATGGAAAATCTTGATAGCTTTTTAAATATTACTGTTGTTAAAATTTTCAGTCATTTGCAAAAGAAAATGATAGGTTAAAAAATGCAATTGACTTTAAAATGTTAGTTATGACAAAAACAATCACAATTTTTTATCAGTACTTTTGTGGTTAAAATGTCAATGATCATTTGCAACAAAAATCATGAATGTCTTTTAAAAAATAATTGTGATTGGCTTTACATGAATACATAAAAGGTGATGACAGAAAAAGACTTGGGCTAGATATTCAAGGGTTGCACCTGGGCGCCTTCAGGTTGCACCAGCACAACCCAAGTTGTGCCTATGGGCAATATTCAGGAAATGGCATTGCACAGTGCAATCCCAGTGTGCTGGGGAGCAAACATAATATCGCGGCACAACTCAAGGGGCGTGCCCATGCATATGCAGCATATCCCAGTATTCAGCCCAGGATGTGCGGTGCATATGCTGGCACAACCCTGAGATGGCTGCATACCGTGGCTCAAAGTTGAGCCCGTAAGGATGGCTCAAGTGCAGTCCACCCCGGTGGCCTGCTGTATTGCAGTGCGTAACACAGCAGCCACCGGTCATGGGCGACAAACCCCCAACACCTGCAAAGCACACACAGCTGTGGTCAGTGATCCCCCTCGCCCGGGTACCCCGATCACCGTAATCGTGTCCAAATGACCCTAAGTGGTCAATATTGGCACCTCCACCACACAGGACCCCCAGCCACCACCTCCACCCGTCATCGGTGGGCAGCAGACCCTCCGCATACCACTGTGGCTGCCCACCCGAATGACAGCTTACAATAGGAGCTGCAAGCTCATTGGTCCACAGTGTGGACCAATGGGCTTACAGTGCCTCTATACTACAATCGCAACCTGAATGAATCATTCACAAGGTTGTGACATATATAGTATGTGCTGCAAGCCCATTGGTCCACAGTAGGGACCAATGAGCTTGCAGCTCCTACTGTAAGCCGTCATGCAGTGGGCAGCCGCGGTGGTATGCGGGTGGGGTCTGCTGCCCACCAATGACCGGGTGTGGAGCAGGGGTGGGCTGGGGGTCCTGTGGGTTGGGGTGCCGCCTGACCACCAGGGGGTCATTTTTGCCATCACTACCGTGGGGCGGGGTCCCACTAGACTACCAGGACTATTCGTATAGGTACAGTTCGCGATCAGATGCATGGGCAGGAGGGACCATTGGACCACCAGGCATATGTTGTTATTACATATGACAGTGATTGGAGAGTTGGGATGGGGAGGGGTGCCACTAGACTGCCAGGGCTGTTCTACGTAGTCTTTGCAGTGATCGGTGCTACAGGAGGGGAGGGGACCACTGGACCACCAGGGCATGGCAGTGTAGTGCCTCATGGCGATCGGAGGCATGGACAGGGAGGAAACACTAGACTATCAGGGCTTCTCTTGGGACACATTAACGGTGCTAAGGTTACAGGCAGGGAGGCCCAGTAGACCTCCTCCGACAGCACCGCATGTTGTGCAGGGTGCATGGCGCATTTCGCTGGCCAGCCCTGCACACAACTCATGCAAATGGCACCATAATGACAAGCAATGGCCCCATTTGTGCCTTTGCACGCATTATGGCCCCATTTGCATATTGGTGGCTGAATATCATGGATTTGCGTGCAGCGTATCTCTGTTGGCTGGCGCAATTCCCATTCTGGTGTTCAGCCCTGTCTGGGGATGTGCCAGCGCGTTGTATTGCGCGGTGCGCATTACCTGATATATTCGAAGAGATGCACCATGGCTCATCTCTTTTGAATATATCCTTAACTGCTCCAGTGCACCTCAGTTGCACTGCACACAATGCACCATTGCCAGGTGCACATTTGAATATCAGGCCCTAACAGTCCATCCAGTCTGCCCTTAATTTATCGTAATGAACCCCATAATTA
This sequence comes from Neoceratodus forsteri, assembly GCA_016271365.2. Classification (NCBI taxonomy): domain Eukaryota; kingdom Metazoa; phylum Chordata; order Ceratodontiformes; family Ceratodontidae; genus Neoceratodus; species Neoceratodus forsteri. The sequence continues at coordinate 277,411,578 of CM057451.1, forward strand.
CATACTGCCATATTGCCTGTATTCTTAGTATCTCTAAAACCCCTTATTCCTTTACTCTGTATTGGTTCCTTGTCATAATGGCGATTGTGGAAAGGTGATCACCGCTCTGACAGTGTACATCGCTGAAAATCAGTTTGGTGATGTACACTCTGGTGCACAACAAAAGGGACACTGGAGACTTAGATTTTTTTTTGCGGGGGCCTGTGCTCCCCGCACCTTCCTACTAACGGTTTCTCAACTGCAAGGGGTGCATGTTAAGGGTGCAAAAAGACGGAAAAATTCCTGGACCAGCGAAAAATTAGCATGTGCCCAGAACCGAATCCAGCACCCTCCCAACCCTAGCTCACCAAACCACCATGCCACATGACCAGCCGGCAGCCCACCGACTCACACCCAAACCCTCCTCCCTTCTGCCCATTGCACAGCATGGTTCCTCCCCACCCCTCTGTGTGTGTATGTATATATATATATATATATATATATATATATATATATATAAGTGACATCCTGTCATTATATTCGCGACCCCTCCCATCCGGTGCCCTCCTGACCGGTAGCCCTGCTACAGGTGCCGTGATTGAGTCATCCTTTTGAAACTGCTCAATTGCAGTTGCCATCATCACCGGCTACCCTCTGTATTTATTTACTAGCTTTTAAATATGTCCCACCCTCTGAAACACATTTATTGTCTCAACCTCTGCCACCTCCTTTGGCAATTTGTTCCACTGCTCCACAACTCTCTCTGTGAAATAATACTTCCTAATATCTCTCTTATACTGTACTTTTCCCCCTCAGGTTAACATTTGTGCCCTCTAGAAACAGTACACTCATTTCTTGTGAATGGGTTATTGGTAGTAACCTTATTTATACTCAACAAAAACGTAAATGTTTTTATCTTTTCTCACCACTCTTTCCTGGCCCATAGCGAATACAAATTGAGATTTGCAAGTGTTTCCTCATAAGTCTGATCTTTTTGACTTTGTAACATCTTAGTGACCCTTCTCTGTACCCTCTGTAGTTGTGTCTTGTCTTTTTCATGTCACGGATTCCAGAACTGGGCACAGTGCTCAAGACAGAGCCTCACCAGTGATGTGTACAGAGATGACATCACCTCACCTTTGCTATCAAAGCCTCTACATATATACCCCAACATCCTGTTTGCGTTGTTATATGACTTGCTGCACTGACTAGAGACTTTCAGGTTATCACTAATAATAACACCTAGGTTTTTCCCTCCTTTGTCACTGCTAGTTTTACTCCATCCAGCCAAGATTTCCTGTGTGGATTATTTCCTTCCTATGTGAATCACTTTACACTATTTTGCACTGAAATGTGATTTCCAAATTTGTAACCACCTCTACAACAAATCCAAACCATGATACGTCTCTCTAAGCCCATCTTCATTATCAGCTCTGCTAAAATCTGCTTTTCATCAGCAAAGACTTTAAACATTTTTGTAAGAGTAACTCGACAGAAAATCACAATCATATTTCTGTGCATGTACTAAAATAGCTGTAAAAAATTAATGAACTTTTAAACATTAAAACATTTTAAAAACTAAAATGTTTTTGTTGTTTAACCAGCAAAATGCCCTATTCTGGGGTAAACTCTAATGAAGCAGAATTTTTAGGTTTCAAATTGAGACTGTTGTGTAATTGTTGGTGAGAAAATAAGTCTTCAGTTTCATATTTTCAGCATTTCTTGCACTCTGAGGGTAGCATTTTCAAAGAGCCAAGTCTGTTGTTCAGACATGGCTGCGAAATCTATTCAGGAGTTAGACCATGAAAAGGTGGTCTAAGTTCCAGGACAGGATTCTGCAGTTACATTAAAAAAATGACGCGACTCCCATAGTTGCGGCAGAAGTTAGTAAACTGCAGTAATTGTCACAGATGCACCTAAATGTCTGTGAACAAGGCGCAGACATTCAACGCATGTGTGAAACAATATGCATCTGAAATATGGATGCAAGTGCTGTGTCCATGTCTTTGAACATCCTGCAGTGTGTCTCCAAAATTACAGAACTGATTAACTTCAAATGTGGCAGGCTGCAACAAAGGGTGTGCATGCCACATTTCATGTTTCTAGGTAACATGATGGATGAGTTATAAGTGGCAACAAATTGAGGTTTAACATAGAAGTACCTATTCAACCCTAACTATAATGGTGCCACCACACCACTGTAGTGATTCCATATAGTCAAAACACTGTATCAGTATATACTGTATGTGTGTGTGTGTGTGTGTGTGTATCTTGATAGATAGATAATCACTGAAAATAAGAGCTTTCTAAAGTATATCTTTTAAAATCTTTTAATAAATATTCAGATTTTTGGTTTGCTTAAATATTTAAAAAGTAACAGCTGGAAGATTTCTATAACCAAATAACATTCCTAAAGTACTGCAATCAAATCACTTCACAAAAACTCTTTCCCTAAAGCAGCTGCATATCTTCAAATGCTTTGGAAGGCAGAAGAAAATAAACCCTGACCCAATTACACCCAGCCTCTGATTCTGCATGTATCTCTACAAACACTAAGATTTGTAGGCATAAACACTCAATATTATTTTGAAACATTTCTGCCTTTTCCCCAGCCCTCAGATCACTCTCCCAGCAAAAGTAACACTCACCATAAAGTTGATGATCTGTTGCATCAGTCGAGTCCTTATACTACAGTTAACCCTTGTATGCTCTCACCACATGTACTGTATACTCAACTGGACATTCACAAACAATTGCCCATCCAGTGCAACCCACGATGCTGCCTACATACCCTTGCAGGCATGGAATACACAAAGGCAATTTTATTTATATATAGATGCTTATCCCAAGGGCTGCAGGCACTGTACATTTAATCAAATAATATATAGGCTACCTAAATAAAATGTACAAAATACATCAAATTAACATAAATACATAAATAAGGGTTCAGTGGTAGAAAAATATTTTATAGTATAAACTAGCAAACAAGCTAGAGACTGACTCCTGGAGCTAAAACTTAGATGGAATTAAAACCTAAATAAATAAATGAAATTTTAGCTCCTTATAAATGCCTCCATCAAGATGGAATTCCATATGAAGGTTGGCAATCAATTTCATACACTCCTTGCTGCAACAGAAAGTGCCCTATCCTGATCTGGGAATGTTATGGCAGATTAGCGTTGGAGTGGAGAGGGTGATCTAGTGTATATAAGACCAAGAGTTTTCAAGGTAGCCAGGACTCAGTTCATGCAGGGCTTTGTCTGTTACCAGCACAATCTTGAAAGTGACGCACCACCAAAGTGGCAGCCAGTGCGGTCTACGCTGCGTGAGTGATATGTCCAGAGAGATGAACTCCATTAATTAATCTGGCTGCAGAATTTGCACTATCTAAAGGAGATGCACCAACTTTCCTGACAGCCCTAGATACAGAGTATTACAGTCATCGAGTCTAGACATCTCAGAAGCATGCACCAAGTTCATAAGTTCATTATGCACTGCATAGATCATGATCTGGGTGATATTTCTAAATTGGAAGAATCCACTGCAGAACAGCAGTTACTTCATGTTTTGTTGACAACCTGTTGTCCACAGTGATACCGGATTCCTAATCCTATCCACAGAAGAAAGTGAAGCCCTATTTAAAAATGGCCAGCTTGGTGAACTAGTAGTCATTTCCAAACACATGGGGACCTAGTTTCACTAGCACCACCTCAATTTTCCTAGATTTAAACTCAGTCAGTTGGTGGTCATACAGTCAGAGTTTTGTTTAGATATTGGTCTAGCATAGGTGTCATATCACCTCCTCTGGTGCAAACAACAGGTACAGTTGTGTATCATCTATGTAGTTGTGAAACTCCATCTTGTACCACCTAATGGCGTCTCCTAATGGCAGTATTTATATGGTGAATAACATAGGGGACAGGATGTACCATGAGCTACCCACAGCTTTTCACAGTGGGATGCAAGGAATAAGTTCCCAAAATGACCTGCTAGATAAATAGGATCCTGATCACCTCAGAAGCGGTTCCAGTTAACCCTCAATATTGCCTCAGGTGACCTATTAAAACCTTGTGATGCACCATATCAAATTCAGATGACAGAGTGAGAAGAACTACAAGAGAACAATTCCTACTATCCTCACCAGGAGAAAGTCATTAAACCCTTTGATGAGCACAACCCTGTGCAATGCAGGTATTTGAAATCTGCATATAATAGGTTTGTAGATAGTATATTTCTCACAGTGAGCCTCAAGGTGCACCACTACTACCTCCTCAGTCATCTTCCCAGAAGGGAAGGTTTAAGACAGTCCTGTAATTTGCAACAGAGTCTGGATCCTAAGATGGTTTATTTAGGAGAGGTTCTGCTACTGCACTCTTCAAGGCTGAGGCTAAGCACCCCCTCCTGAAGTAGGCCCAGGATCTCCAAACATTCTAACAGCCAGGTTGATTCAGTGTCAAAAGACTGAAAGTCAAGCACAGTTCAGAGATAACTCCAAGCACCTCTTTAAACAAAACTTGCTGAAACTCACTCCAAAACCATGAAAGGCTCTCTAGAGCCATCGATCCAATACTGCAAGACTCTGACAGGCCACTTGTAAAATCCCTTCCCTGATGCACAGCTCTGTCCAAGCAGAATAGGACAAGCCCCTCCACTTCTTTGCAGACACAACTCTTCAGGCTATAGACAGGATGTATATGGAGATGGTCAGTTTTTCTTGAAGCAATCACCTTGGGCAGGAATTCTGCCTTTTTCAAGTGATTGCTTCTTGATACTCTGTAATGAGCCCTCAGAGACAGCTTGTCATCCATGCCACTCCCACCCACTGTACATCCCAAGCAGTCCCTATCAAAGTCTGCAGCTCCATCCCCAACTTGATGTCCAGTTTGTCCCTGTGGTGTACAGTGACATGAGTGAGTGTTATTGAGCAGCTCAATATAAGCAACTCAATAATACGCTCACACACTGAGTGGTGGTAAAAAACATTGCTATATCCTGCAGAACAAGTGTAGCAGGGAACTACACTGCTACAACATGATATAGGATGTTGTTTGGCCAAACCCTGCCGAGCTGGCCATTTATTGTTGTGGCATAAGCCACCGCCTACCATTCCAGCAGACCCAGCTTCAGGTCTGGTTCTAGTAGAACATTTTATTCTTTTTAAAAATCGTTACTTTCCCTGGGTCTGCACCCCAAGGAGTTGATTATTTTAAGTTTGGCACTTGCCCCCAACATAAAATTATTTTTGGTAGTTGTGTCCTTTGTATGTAGTGATCATCGCTATTTGCGACGGTTGTTGTAATATCCATCGCCCTTTTGATGATGGGATCTTTTGATTCGTTTTTGTGATCGGTATTATATAAGACTCACTGTTATTACATAAAACCATCCCTGCCACTGCCTGCCCTGGCAAGGACTGCAAACCCACCCTGTTTACACATCAAAACAAATATTATCCTTCTCTGAGTCCCTGCTACTGCCTCTTCTGGCAAGGACTGAATGGTGCATCAGTGATAAAAGAAGAGCTGTCTTCCTTCACTGTCTTCTACTGATAGTGGTAAATAGAAGATCCATTATTTTGCATGTGATTAGCAGTTCTCATTTGCGTGGCACTTGTTTACTCTTGGCCCTTTTGACTAACTCTTTCCCAGCAGTCTTTACAGTTAGGACACATAGACTTTTGGGAGGAGACAGTCTAAATGAACTCAGACAAAACACTTTCCTAGCAAATGGAAGATCCTTACTCAAACAGAGATTACCAGATCCGCTGTCAGTTTCATAGAAACACAGAAATATAGACAATGTCAGCAGATAAAGACCATTGGTCCATCCAGTCTGCCCAGTTTTACCCTACTTAACCCGTGATCTATCATCCAGATTGTGTTTTGCCCCGTCTCCTCTCACCCTCATTCTGTGCCTTACTGCTACCCCCTGAATAACTATTAGGCACTTTAATCTGTCTAGTTGTGCTTTAACCCATTAATGGGATTTGTACCCACCAGCTCTGCTGGAAGGCTGTTCCATGGTGCAGCCACACTCTTGATAAAGTAAAACCTTCTTGCATTCTTGCATAAGGTAGAAAAATGGGCAGACTGGATGGGCCTTGCTGTCCTTATCTGCCATCAACTTCTATGTTTCTATCCCTCCTGAATCCCACCACCACCAGCTTATATTCATGTCCCCTTGTTTTGACTTGCCATTCCTGCTAACTAGTTCCTCACAGCTTACTTTGTTTATTCCTTTCAGGAACTTGAAGGTATCTGTTCTGTTCCCTTATCCTTCTGGCCTCCAGCGATGCGTGTTCAGTATCCTGATCCTGATCCTCATAGGATCTGCCCTGTTGACCCACTGCCTCCAGCCTGTCTCTGTTGTTCCTCAGATGAGGACTCCAGAACTAGAACAGTACTCCAGATGGGATCTCACTAGTGATCTCCAGAGAGGTAGTATACCTCTATCCTTCTGCTATCAAAGCCCTTCAATACACCTTGTGGGTGCCTTGTTGTAGGCCTGATACATTGGTTAGTTTGTTTTAGGAGTTACATATGAAGAGCCCCCAGGTCCCTTTCTTCTGAAGTAGAGCTAGCAGCTAGCAAGGCAAACAGGATGTTGGGATGCATTGTAAGGGATCACCTCTAGGAGCAAGGAAGTGATTCTGCCTCTGTACAATGGACTGGTTAGACCACACCTTGAGTACTGTGTACAGTACTGGAGACCACATTTGAAGAGGGACATACAGCTCCTGGAGAGGTACAGAGGGAGGGCAACAGATGATCACGAGGGCTAGAGTTTGACTTATGAGGACAGACTTGAGGAGCTCTGCCTGTTTTCATTGGAGGAGAGGAGAGACGGGGACATGATTGAGGGTCTTCAAGTACCTCAAGGGAATAAATAGGGTAAACATGGAGGGATCTTTAGGCTAAAGCAGGGAGGCATCACCAGAGGCATGGTTTGAAGTTGGAAGGTGGAAGGGTGAGGGGAAAAGAGGAGGAGGTTTTCACCGAGAGGTGTGGACCCTTGGAATGCACTGCCTGGTGAGCTGGTTCAGAGATCCACAGTGGAGGGCTTCAAGAGGGTGGGACAGACACAGAAAGTGGATGTATCAGATGATGGCCTGTCCCGAGGGGGTGGGGATGGATGATAGGGTTTCTAGAGAACAAGGGATGGGAGGGTCTCGGCACCCAATTAACGATCTAGGTTCGAGCAGACTCGATAGACCGTAAGGCCTAATCTGCTGGCAAATAGTATGTTAGTATGTTAGTATGTTAGAGGCCAGTTTAACTCCTTATATCCAGTATTCATTCCTGGGGTTCTTTTTTCTCTTGTGCATCACCTTGCACTTTTTGTGTTAATTTCAACAGCCTGACCTTGGATCACATCTCCAACCTCTGCAAGTCCCTCTGCAACTCTCTTGCCCCCTCCTCATTGTCTGCCCTGCCACAGAGCATAGTGTCATCTGCAAAGAGGCACGTCCTGCCCTGTATTCTTCTCCAGTGTCACTAATGAACATATTGAAAAGACTGGTCCCAGGTAACCCTTGTGACCTCCCTCCCCTGATTTGACACTGTTTACCACCATCCTCTGTTGTTTCCCTCTGACTAACTTTCCACTCATTTAACTAAGTCCCTTACTACTCCCAGATCCTCTAATTGGTGGCCAGTAAGAGGGGCCCTACTGCATCTTTACAGCCCTCCACTGATACTAGAATTAGCTGTTGCCAGGGTAGGCAGCTTCAGAAGCTGGAAGCGTGGTTTTTTCCTTGATTGGGGGTCCAAACAACACTGAACCTAATTCTAAGCAACAAGGATGACCTGGACAGAGAAGTAGAAATTGAAGAAGCATTGGTTAACAGTGACAGTATCATTATCAGATTCACTGTTGGCAAGCAGTGAGAAAACCAAAGGAGCAATATGTACCATGCTATTACCCAAGACAGACTGATCGAATTAGACAGTTTGTAGCAATTGTACACAGGGAAAACAAGCTTATGGACATTGTTCAGCAACAGTGGGACATCCTCTATAAATCCCAGTGGGCAACTCAAAACAAATACGCTTTCTACAGACTAGCAGGTGTAATCGTAGAAGACACAGACCAATGTGGATAACGCAAGGTTCTCAACATAAGAAAACAATAGGTCTTCAAGAAGTACAGCTTGCATGACACAAGTGAAAGAGAACACTTGTACATGGAAAAACTCTGAGAGAGCAGATGTAAAGCAGAGGAGCAAAACAGGTGACAAAGACTAGAAAACACTGAAAATTAAATCCCTGATAGAAAGTTTTAGCTGTGTCAATGAGAAACAAAAACACAGACATAGTTGAATCCCGAAAGGATCAAGGTAACAGTGACACATTAACAAAGGAAGAACAGATAGCAAAATGTCAAAATAATTTGTTTGCATCAGTATTCACAGAGAAGGCTGGAAGAGTAAATGACATTGAAATATTGTTCAACGGAGAAAACACACTAGAGGATGATATGCCTAACAGCTGGAAAAGTTAGGAAAATACTCAAGATAGTTAACACAAGCAAGGCAACAGGCCCTAAAGGAATGTACCAAATAATATTTTTCCAATCTTGTGTTTATGTTTCCTGATGACTGAATGGCCCTTACCCAACTGACACCCTCCCAGTCCCATCACCCACCATGTTCAAGTACTTACCCCACCTCCTTTATTGCTCCATAGCTTACCACCATGGCAGAGTCCCAGGAAATGCAGCTTACATGACCAGGTCAGAATCTAATTCAGGAGATGGGTACGGGTAAACATTTTGGGACCCATGGTGGGTAAGTCATAATCCAGTGGGTTTCCACCATTCTCTGTCTGAGACTTGCAGGCATGCAGTGACGTGCCATGCATGTGTGCAGAGGTATGTGGGCACTTAGTGGCATCTGTCAGCAACCTCTGCCAGTGTCACGCCTGCTTGCCCTACCACAGCCTCCACTGGGTGTCAGTCAACAGCGGAGGATGGCATTCCCCTCCCCAGGAAAGCTGTCTAATAGGACACTCATCCTGCCTTCCCCAGCTGGCCCCCTGCAAACTTGAGTCCATTTCCAAACCTGGGTTGCTGAAGTAATGTATGAAAGCCCCACTGCTGTGCTACTTTGCCAGCACCTGCACCAAAATTTAAAAGGAGTTGTCCAAGAACTACACTTTTCATTTGCATAACATTTACATTTACAGTGGTGGACAAAAAGTTCCCATTGCTGTGAGAATGCAGCAAGTGAGGAACTGCATACTGCAGTAACACCAGTATTGTAACTGGGAAGTTAATCTAATTAGCCCCAGGTACCTTAAGGCATGCTGCAGTAAGAGGGCACTTTCTTATGGTCAGCACTATATTTGGTGCTTTTTATGGTGCCCCAAAGTTACTACTACTACTACTGGTCACACACTACAAGCATTTGATTAAAGTATCACTGCTACACAGAGGTGCTCAGCTGTCCTTCTCACTTTGCCTTAGTTTTTCAATTTCCTTAACACTTTCTATCAAACTTTTCTCCATTTCATTTCCTGGACTGTGGGTCCATATGGGTGTCAATTTGCTTGATTTGCTTGATCAGCAACAGAGGGCTTTGAGTGAGCAGTCAGCTTGTGTCGCCGCCAAACCACAGAGGATTTAGATAGGTTTTACACTGCACATTCTCTTGCTATAAAACTTCCAGAACAGTGTGTGAGACACATGTTGGCATGACATGCATGAGAAGCAAACCTAACCATAAAAGCAGTTTGCAACAAGGGCAGTATGTAGAATGCATAAACAATACAAGAAGACAAAACATTTCCTGTTTGGTTTTGTAACTCTCCCCAAGGCATATTTATGCATTCTAAAGCCTAAGACCCAGTGCAAAGCACATACAGTAGGTATGCAAATCCTTCTGGAGGGCTGAATTGGAAGTGTCTCACATAAATGGAAATGCTATACTATTCTGCAGTTCCTGCACAATCTTTAATCTAAGTACCAAAGGTGCTGAGAAGTGTACAAAACAATCTTCCTCCTTTTTCGTTTGCTTGCACTTGCACAAGGGGCGTCTTGTGCTAGTAGCACATTCAGAGGTGTGTCAGTGTTGGCGAATGCAGGGCATGCTATAGTAGGTACGTCCCTCATTCCCCCAATAAGCCAGCATGCTAGTGCTGACACCAACATTATGTAAAGTGGACACAACTTCTAAGAAAAGTGCTGCTGCAATCAGAGACAAACTCGTCATGCAGCGGCACCGATGACACACCTCCAGCGTGCCTCTCCTGGTGAAGCATTTAAATAAACAGGGCAGTGGCTGTCACTGTCTGCCACATGATCCCAGAAGCTGACTTCAGGGGTGCCCAATCCTCCTGTCAGCATGTTTAATAACCCCCAAGATTGTGTGGCACACTGGGAGCCCACCCAATGTGCCTCCTTGTATTCGGAAGCCGATCGCTGTCGGCATGTTCCTGCCCCGCCCTCCCCCATTGTGTGCCACACTGGGAGCCCACCCCAGTGTGGCCAACATCACTCCCCAAAGTCATGGGCACACTGGGAGCCCACCTCAGTGTGCCCCAAATTTTACACTTGTAAAGAAAACCCGTCCACAGTGTTAATTTTTTTTATTACCTGAAACAAAGAAAACAGTCCTCGCTGTCAGGTCCCCACCCCAAACCGCATCCACTGTCTGAGGCCCCACCTCCCACACCCCTCACCTCATACTTGCCTCCTGAGGTCGACGCCACAGTCTGCAGTGGAGCGGAACATGTCTGCACTCTTCAAAGCCGACCCTGAACTGAAGAAATGCCGGTAAGCTGTATAATGGCATAAATGGGGAGGGAGTCAACTAGGTGGATATCTCAGTCATTGTTTTTGAATTTGCCTCCAAATTTTCAGCATGGGGTGCTTGGGACCCCACTTCATGAACACATGCACTGTTATCTAGTTACTGGGTCCGAAGGTCATTTAGTAGTCACTGTCTGGAATCACCTTCGGACAGATTAACAAAACAACAGCACCACTGTTCATGAGGTGGGGACCAAAAAGCCTATCTTACATATTTGGTGGAAAATTTCAAATAATGACTGTGTTACGATTGTGCATTGGCGCAGTTTCAACGCACGCTTGAGACTTCACCAATTTTCATATTCTCACACCAGATTGTCAACATTGCCATTTTGTACACCGCCTTATGAACAGTATAGCTGTCATTTTTCACATCCTGTCCAAAATGTGTTTTCGCACATGTGACGCACAATGGCACGCGTCGCTGTGGGAAATCGATGTTTGGGACAGAGTAACAAAATCACAGTGACACTGTTCATGACCGGAGTTCCCAAAATGCCTATGTTGAAAATCTGGTTAAAAATCCCCAAAATAATTACGTTACAGGCATGCATTGTGCAGTTTTCTGCGCGTCGTGACTTCACCAATTTTTCATATTTTCACTCCAGATTTTCAACAATGCAATTTTTTCACCTCCTCATGAACAATTGCAGCTGTCATTTTCACATCCTGCCTGAAATGTGTTTCGCACCTGTGGTGCAAATGGCACAGTCACTGTGCAATATCACGTTAAAGCTAACAAACTCATAGTGCCACTGTTCATGAGGTGGGGTCACAAATGGCCCATGTTGAGAAATTTGGAGTGAAAAACAACAAATGCCTGGGGCATTAGGGTTTCCAACCATAACGCCCCACTCTGTAGAGATTGACAGGTGTCACGGGTGTGACTTGGCATTGTCGGCTGTAATGCTCACGCCATTCCACCCCCACCCCTGCAGCCAATGACAGGCATCGAGGTTTGCCTTGGACTCTTTGGCCCCAGAGTTCACCCATTCTCCTATACTGCACCCATTTCAACATATTTCCTTATGGAATGGGGTGGCGTGGAGCGAAGACCCCAAGGCACAGCGGTACTTGTCGGTGTCTGGGGGGTAGGGTGAGGTGAAGTGGTGTGGAGTGTTATGGCCGATGACCCAAAGGCACACCCCAATGCCTGTCACCTCTGCAGGGTGGGCTGGGGTCAGCGCCAGTTCATTACTTCACTGCCCATCCCAGTGTGCATCTCTAACTCCTGCACTACCAATGCCAATGCCAGCAAGCCAACATTTGGCATTGACAAATGCTTGTTCACTGAGAGAGAGACAGAGGAGAGAAGAGGGAGAGAACAGGGCAGAAGAGAGAGAGAGACAGAGGGGAGAAGAGAGAGAGAGAGGGGAGAAGAGAGAGAGAGCAGAGCGAGGGAGAGAGAGAGAGAATAGGAGGGAGAGAGAGACAGTGGGGGGATAGAGAGGGAAAAGAGGGACCATACCTCTTAGCTTTCCTGATTTTTAGGGATGTCCCTGATTTTGCCTCAGAATGTTCCTGTCCCTCCTAAAATTTGTGTTTCTGTAACTGAACAGTGTGTATACTGTATGCTCACAATATTGTCAAACAGAGTTACAGACTTGCTCTTCTGCAAAGTGTTTTACACCAATACTCTTATGCTGCCTGCTTCAGGGATAGTACCAATTGTTAAACTGTGTCCCTCATTTTACTTCGTCACTGATTTTTTAAGCCATGTCCAAATGTCAAACATAACTGCAAATACCTGCAAAGCGAAAGTTCGGCATTGACAAATGCTTGTTCTTTATTTTCTCTTCCCATAGCTGTCTTTTATTTTTCCATTCCGTTTCTGGATTGTAAGGCCATACTGAGTGTCACTTTACTTGATCAGCAAAGGGGACCATAGTAAGAATCAGCTTGTCTAATCACTGCCAGACACAGAGGACTAAGACAGATTTTTACAGTGCACATACTTCTATAAAACCTCCAGACCAATGTAGACACAGTAGGCCAAGTGGCCTTTTCTGTTGGCAAATTCTATGTTTCTAGGTGTAATTGTAATATATCAAGCATCTAATACAGTTGTGTATCAGACACCTATTAGTGTTGATATGATATTCCTGAGATGCAGCCTAACATAAAGGTAGTTTACAAGATGCACAGCACAGTTAGCAAAATCCATAAAAAGACAAATAATTTCCAATGTTTTTACCTTTGTAAGCCTCTGCAAGGCATATGCTTGCATTCTAAAGAACAAACCCAGTCCAAAACATTATGCGTGTGCAAATCTTTTAGTGTGTGTCTGGGACCTGAGGTCATTGTTTTTTTTGTTTTTTCTATTATTTTCTATTTATGCCTCCTTCTCACCCTCGGCTCTGGTCTTCCTCAGGAGCTCATGGAGTCATCCTCCCACGGCACACACCCTACTTGCCCATCCTCTGTCGCCCATGTAGCCTCGGTTGTACCCCCAGGCAGGGACAGAGGTGGGCTCCAAAACCCAATATAGCAGTAATATTGGTCAGGAGGATGCCAGGTGGGTGGCTGCAAATCGGGGCAAGCTCCGTGCTCCGTCTCTGTCAGAACCGAGAGGAATTTTCTGTTTCTCTGGGGAGTGGCTGGTGCCCTGACATCAAGGCGTATCTGGCGTCAGCCACTCCCCCACTCCTTCTCTTTACTCTGCAGTACCTGCTGTATCTCCAGCCTCTGCCAGAGATCAGAACACCAAACAGGGACCCTGTCCCTCCCGGGAGAGGAGAAGCCGTCCTCTGGACGCTCAATCCTCTCCCTTCCTCTGACCCCAGCAACCCAGGCTTGTTCCAGACCCGGGTCACCAGCATGGTGTGAGATGTGGCATCCAGGGCCTCAACCCTCAGCGCCACCGGGCCAGCGAGGTCATTGTTTACCCTCAGTGCCGACCTGGGGGCATTGCTGCTTCATGGGCAGTGTGTTCATCCTGCCCACTCCCCATGTCTATTGGGCGTAATTATTCTCTCAGCTCTTGTTCCTATTGGTTAAAGAATGGTGCAGTACCATTGGTCAGGGCCTCTGTGGTCTGAAGTGCTGCCTTGAGGGCACCTGGTTTCTCCGATTTCTGTTCTTCATACCTTGTTTCAGTTGTTTCTTCCCATTGTGTGTTTGCATTTTTGGGGACTATTGCTCACTGCTTTAACTTGTAATTTTTCAGATTTGTTTTGGACAAGTAATGAGTAATGTTAGAATTGTGTTGTAGGCCTGATATTAAAACAGATTTCCAAGAGCAAAAGTGTTACCATGTGCACTGTAGTCACTAGTTCTACCCCTGGTTTTTCGATTTCTGTTTCTGCCACCCTTGTTTCAGAGATTGCTGGTCAGTTTGTTTGCTACCCAGTTGTTTTTTTTTTATACTTTCTGAGTATTTCTCATAGCTTTAACTGAATTGCCCATTTCTCAACTCTCTCCAGTGCAGAGACCACATTACTTTAACCATCTCCCCTCCCCTGATTATTATAATCAGCTTCAACCATCACAGGTACAGAGCCTCCAGTTTTTTCACTCAACAGTTTGCCCTAAGTGGTGTCCTTGTGTACTGGTTGCCCAGTTTGCAGTCAATATTGTCAGTGTTGTAGTTCCCACGATAGTGAAAGATTTGCTGCATTTGGGGTACCACTGGGTTGTCTGTTTCTGCCCTGAGACAAGCGGTGCTCCAGGATATCATAGTCTTTATTTTCTGCATGTAGCCGAGCTGTTGCCTCGTGGTATCACAGTCATTTCTTCTGCCCCTAGGAAAGTGGTGCCCTTGGGGTGTCAGTTAGTCATTTGTTTCTGCCCATAGTCAGGCTGCTCCCTCTTGGTATCACATAGCCATTTACTTCTGCCCTTAGGAAGCCGTGCCCTCAGGGTATCATTAGTCACTTGTTGCTGCCAAGTTTAAAGTACCATACCTGCATCACACAAAATCCAAATAAGTGGTCCCACATCTTCCTGTGCTTTTAGGCTTTGCCCATTAAAGCATAGAGAAATAACAGCTAAACAACTCTGTATACCATAATTGCTTAGAGATGGGCAAGCCTATCTGAGCCCACTACCTCGCCGAGCTCAGCTCTAGAAACATAGAGAGCCCTTGACAGCATTAGGAAAACTTTGAAAATGTAAGCTTTAAACACAGTTCAAGTTATATTTCATATATTTTCTGTAATGCTTTCCACATTTTATTACTGAGCACAGTTGCATGACAACAATATCACTCCCCATAGATTTTATCTGGCTGTTTGAATACACCTGACACACTAGGGGTCACCGAAGATGTCTGGGCACTACCCCTGCCTTATGAGTCTAAATAAGTAGTTGAGGGCTTGGATTCATAACTTGTGTGGGTTCATTACCCAAAGATAATAAAATAAAGTTTAAATGTAAATCATGGGGTGCCTCTACCCAGGAAAGATTAAGTAGACTAGGTTTCATACTAGTACTATCCACTAGAAAAGTACCATCCCACTGCGGTCCACAATGAAACACCCCATCCTTCTTCCATACAATGCAAGCAACAGCCTTGCAAAAATAATCACTTTGGTAAATTACAAATGATATGCTTATATAAATAGCATTTTCTTAAGTCCGAATTTCAAAGGGGATCTGGAATGAGGACTAAGAAAAGGAAAGGGTTAATGCAACAATATATTAAATGCAGTGGCTATCTAACCTTGGTACAGCCTTCCCTAACCAACTCAGTGCCCATCCCAACTATACTGTTGAGCATCTAACACAATCCTCATGTGATACTGCAAGGCATAAATTAAGCAGGTTCACACTGCAATTTGTGACTCAAAAAACACATATCTGCGAGTCAACTGTGGGCTTGATTAGCAGTCATTGCTAATAATTAATTCTGGTGTACCTGAAATGAAAGCTATTTTTTTTATGTTTGGGCAGCTCTGCAGTACATTTCCCTAATTCCCTGACCCTGCATGAGTCCACCCCCATTGCTCTGGCCTTCCTGATTTCCCCTGTACAAAGCAGGAAGCACCGAGAGTGATGTTGTGAGTTACAGAAAAGGTTAAGTTGTATGCATGGTGTGAGTGTTGGTGCAACCAAACACAAGAATTCTGCACCCACCAGGTAAGGGCTAAAGGCAGTGGTGACTGACATTGGAAATTTTAGATTTGTGAGTGATTTTCTCCACCTTTTTTCTCTGCTCCTTTATTTTAGCGATTTGTTTTATATATTCCCCAAAGAGTACAGTGCACTTTTGCTAGGGTTGTGTGCTGCGTGGCAATACCACTGATGTGGGCCACAGCACTGGGGAATCATGGAGGGAGTGCGAGGCTCCGTTATGGCTGGAGCAGCAGGTTGGGAGACGTGGGAGCTCAACTGCACATGGGGAGCAAAGCTGGAAGTCAAAAATGGAATGAGAAGCACAGCAGCGTATGCCAGTGCAATAACTTTCCTGTATTTGTACTCATTTGGGTATTTTTATTTATTTTTGTTTTTTTTGTTTTTTTTGCTTGAGGAGTCCTCAGGAAGCGATTGTTGAACTGCGTAGTTGAGAGGAGGAGGTTGCTGGCAACAAGATGCGTCCTGGTGCAGTCGTTAGGCTGTTTGACTATGTGGAGGGATAGAGCAGCAGTTTGTTGTGGAGATGCACTCGGGAGCATTGTCCTTACAAGTGACAGGGCTGAAGTGTAGAAAACAATTGTTGGTGTTGCCTTAGCTGCAACCCCTGGGAGAGGTACTGTGATAATCACTACAGCAGGGAGTTGTAGAGGAGCTTGCTTCGCAGGGCAGAATGGGTGGAAGTTAGCAAGGAATTCATAACTGGTCCCGCCACAAGGTGACAGCTACTGGGTGCTATGTGTACAATGCCTCTTTTATTAATATATACAATAATAAGTAGCAATTATATGATGTAAAGTAAAAATATCCATTTTAGAAAACCACTAATCAAAACTGGCGATTGCTAATCATTTTCATTTTGATTAGCAAAGGCTAGTAATCAACTCTCACCACTGATTTATGTGTAAGTAAGTAAGTAAGTACATAAAGTTTATTTAAAAACGCTTTCCAGAGATCAAAGAGCTTTATAAAGAACAAAAAACAAAGAATACAATATTAACAATATAAAATCATAGGCCATAAGCTTTGAGAAATAAAAAGTTTTCAACTCCATTTTAAAACTCTCAACGGTCAGCAGCTTATTATCGGTATGTGCTAACCCCTAGGTGGCACTATCCCAAGAGCTACTACTCCTGCTTGGCTAGTAGCAGGTTAAGGGCCTGAGTTCTGGAAACGGGTGCCTCCACCCGGAGGTCAGAGTTAGTAGTGGTCAAGCTAACCTGGGCCCAGCCCTCCGGGACACTGTAACCCCCTCTTTCCTTACTAGTGGCCAGAACAATACACAATAATTACTTTCACAATACCCCTGCTACACAACACAAAGTACGCACACTGTTTGCACTTACCACCAGGGCTTTCCTCTGGCTCGCCCTGGGCACCCCTAAAAAGGATATACACAGCAAATAACAGCAGTACAGTACTCTTGCACAAACTGGAACCACAGTCAGAGGTAAATGCAAAAAGAGTTAGATCTGATTTATTTAAGGTACTTGAACAAGGGATGGTGTAATCAGGTTAATTTGCTTAAAGGCTCTATCAATCAAACAGTTATGCATGCACTTCAGGGTCCATAAGCAGTCACACACTCTGGATACCCAGATGGAGAATGGTGGGCTAGCCAGGAACATTGCAGCTGGTTGGAGCCCTGTAATGGAAGAAAACAACATGCACAACACACACTATTTGTAATCTGGAGCCGGAGGGCTCAGTTTGTGAAAAAAAACAAGACAATCAGATGACACACTTTTAGATTAGGCTGTTGTTGCAGGTAGCTACCTAATGATTACTCACAATACCCAAGACTGGACACAGGCTGGACGAAAATCGAGACAGCAGATGGTTAATCTGGAGTGCCAGGAGAAGCAGGTCCCACATGATTTGCCAAGTAGTTCCTGTTCAAGTTAGGAGCAGGGGCTGATCCCCAGGCAGGTCTCTCATCGGTGGCTTTCTCTGTGCAGTGGGGTAGTCTGGCAGGGCCAGTGTGGCATGGCCCAGGCCGAATGGAAATGAACGCAGATTCAGTCCGATTAGGCTGGATAAAGCTTCCAGCAAGCAGAACACAGTTCTTACAGTGGGAACCAAATCACAACCCACTTTCAATACACAGCACATTTACATGTAAAGGATTCTATGGTACCAGCAAGCAGAACACAGTTCACACAGTGGGAAACCAAATCATGACCCACTTTCAATACACAGCACATTTACATGTAAGGAAATTCTGCTGTACCAGGCAAACCGCTCTCCTGTAATGATCGCAAAGTCTCTGCACAAACCGGGGATTCAAAAGCAGCTGGAAATCCTGACAGGCCGATCGCATTCAGCAAAATCTTCGGTCTTCTTCAGGTATAAGCCTGGTAAAAATTAGTGGCTTACTTCATTCTCACAAACTTGGTTTAGTCCGAAATAATTCTGTTCTCTCCCTCTCCAGGGCAGCAGGCCACAACTCAGGCCTTTCCACAGTTCTCCGTGCAAAACTACTCAGGCGGCTGCTTGACTGCCTCAAGCATGTTGCTTTTTCAGCTCCCAACTTAGATCTGACTCAACTGCCAGCAAGTCAGGGACTTTCCCAGAATCCAAAAGGTTTGGTTGGCTGATCTGTCTGTCAGTCACAACAAAGGCTCCCCCTTCAGGTGCAAAAGGCCAAAAGCCCAAAACTACAATTCCTACAGATTTTGACTCCAGACAGCTCCTGTAGTCCGGCTCCATTTAGGTCCCACAGAACTGATTGGTCCAATTCGCAGTCCAGGACCAAGATAGTGGAGATAAACAAAACAGTCATTGCTGCAAAGAAGGCAGGTTAAACAAACTACATTATCATTATCACTCTAAATGATTTTGGCAAATAGTTGCATCTTTCAACAGAGCTCCTCTCAGATTACTTATGACTGCAATCCAGGCAGCTCTTAAAGAGACAGTACACAGAGGCTATACAGGCACTCTCTGGCAATCACATTTAAACTGCTAAAACGTAGGACACCAGCCTGGCAGTGAGCATTTAGGCAAGCTCGAGAAGACTTTCAGGAACCCCCATTTGTGAGGTGTTACCCTTCCCTGCCTGGAGAAAACTTGGCGTCCTCGTCAAGTCTGTACCATCATGCATCAGTTAACATAAACTTATTACTTTACTATACATATTCACTACAATTCCCAATACTTTGTCCTTTCTGACAACCATTGTGCATATTTCACACAGGTAAATTGAACATTGCTATACTGAATCAGGTAATAACTTCTTGTACCTTAAACTTTGCACTTCACTTTCTGGGAGCATTGGCTCCAAGGACGAAGCTGTGGTGTAAGGCAGTCCAGAAGGCCCAGCTTCATCCCCACAATTTATCAGGGGTTACTTGAAACAGCTGACTCAGTTCATAAGAGGGGTAATAGGCATGGTCGTATTCACTCGTCAGAAGTGGACTGACAGTCACTATCATTTTGGGCCTGCTGCGAAGGAAACCTTAAATCTGTGACTACTGGGGTAGGTTGACTCTGTCTCTTTCTTGCAGCAGCATGAGTCACCGGCCCAGGGGCTCAATTTCTGGGGTTCAGCCTCAATCATGACTTGACCGATAGGTAGCAAGTGGATTACGAGTGCATGGTCTTGACAGCTTTGGAGTTGTTCTCTAGGCGCACCTTGTACACAGGTAAGTCATCCAACTTTCCAACTACTACATGGGGAAGATGGCACCACCGATCAACAATTTTGTGTTTACCATTCAGTCCCAAATTAGTAGCAACACACAGTCTCCAGGTCGAAGCTCTTGAACCTTTACTTTTTATCATGCCTCTCTTTGTTGGCTAGATTTCTCTTGGCAGCCATTGTCTGGGCCAGTTGATAGGCATGGTTCAATTGAGCTTTCAGTTTTGTACATATTGCAAGTAGTTTTCAGCTCGGACCCCATCTGGAGAGACCCCAAAACAGACATCAACTGGCAGCCGGGCCTCTCTCCGAACATGAGGCAGTAGGAGGAGAACCCAGTAGCTTCATTTTTCATGCAATTGTATGCGTGTACCAAGGTGCTAATCAGCTGGCTCCATTTATGCTTGTCTTTTGGGTGGAGGTGCGAAGCATGTCTAGAAGGGTGCAGTTAAAGCGTTCTGGTTGAGGGTCTCCTGTGGGTGATAGGAGGTTGTTCTTGACTTTCACACCCCCATAGAAACATAGACTTTGATGGCAGATAAGGACCGCTTGGCCCACCTAGTCTGCCCATTTCCCTACCTACAGGATAGGCCACAGATTCTAGTTAACCAACAGCCTATTTCTTCCTACCCCCACAAGAATTGCCTTATGTCTGTCCCGTGCATTCTTAAATTCTTCCACAGTTTTAGACCCCACAACCTCCTCAGGAAGGCTGTTCCATGCATCTACTGCCCTCTCTGTGAAAAATACTTCCCTCACATTGCCCCGGAACCCCTTCAACTTTAAATTGTGTCCCCTTGTTCTTGAACGCTCTTTTTCTGAAAGATGCTACCTCTTGGACTTTGTTGATTCCACTGAGGTACTTAAAAGTTTCTATCATGTCCCCCTCTCCTTCTTTCCTCAAGGGTATACATATTAAGCTCCTTTAGTCTCTCCTCGTCAGGTTTCTCTTGCAGACCCTGCACCATTTTAGTTGCTCTCCTCTGGACTGCCTCTATCCGTCTATGTCCTTGCGGAGATAGGGTCTCCAGAACTGGATGCAGTACTCCAGATGGGGTCTCACCAACTGTCTGTACAGAGGGATAACAACTTCCTGTTTTCTGCTGGTGATGCCTCTCCCTATGCATCCCAGTATACCCCAACCCTCCCTACTGCCTTCTCACATTGCTTCCTAACCTTAAGGTCATCTGATATTATTACCCCCAGGTCCCTTTCCTTTTTATTGTTGTTACTACCTCCCCATTGTGTAATCTTCCCTGGGTTCTTGTTTCCCAGGTGCATTATTTGCACTTCTTTGCATTGAATCCTAGCTGCCGTACTTCTGACCATTCCTTCAACCTTGCCAAGTCCCTTCTCATCCTTTCCATGCCTCCTTGTGTATCAACCCTGTTGCAGATCTTTGTGTCATCTGCAAAGAGGCATACTTTTCCTTCCAGTCCCTCTGCAATGTCACTTATAAAGACATTAAAAAGGACTGGACCCAGTACTGAACTCTCTGGTACCCCACTAGTAACGCCTCTTTCTTCAGAGTGGACTCCACAGAGACATTTCTTTGATTAGTCAACTCTCAAAGTCTCTGCTCTGGTCACAGTGGATCCGCTGGGGGGCACCATAGTGGATGAAGACATTTTCCACTAGCACCTAGGCCACGGTAGATGCCTTTTGATCTTTGATGGGAAAAGCTTGTGCATACTGTGTGAAATGATCCGTAACCACTAACACATTGCCAATGTTCCGCTGATCAGGTTCTAAACACAAGAAGTCTATGCAGACTAGTTCCATGGTGGTGCTGGTAGTAATATTAACAAGGAGGCAGCCCTCTGAGGCAGGGCTTTTCTTTTCAGGCAGCGACTACAAGTCTTTACATATTTGCTCAACACTGGCCCCATTTTGGGCCAGTAGAAGCGGATCATGCCAGGTCATGGGTTCTGTCAGTACCGAGGTGCCCCATGTGATTGTGGAGGGACCTCAGTACCAAATCTTTAAAGGCCATGGGCAGGACCAATTGTTGCTAGTCTACTTTGCCACTATGATCTACTGTCTCTCTACAACAGCTGATTGAGCAACTTCTATCTGGGGCCTTCTTTAAACAATAAAGCAGTTAGCAAGTCAGTGGAACTAACTTAGACACATCTTTCCCGCATGCAGGGCATCAAGTGCTGGCTGAATCATAGGATCTTGGGATTGAGCCCACTGAATGCGGTCATTGTCAAATTGAGGTAGTACACTAATATCTAGAGCAGAGAAGTGGCAATAAGCAGCTGGTATGCAGCTGTCAGAAGGGTCCAAGCAATCTACTAAACAGTCCACTGGGTCCGCAGACATCTGTTCATCTCTATCAAACTTTTGGCACAATGCTCGAATGTCAGGTTCAGACAGCCTGACCCAATCACTCTTGGAAGTGGGCCTTCATGATAGGGTGTCAGCATCAATATGGTTCAGGCCAGTCCGTATTCAATAAGCATAATCATAGGTTGATATGCAGAAAGCCACTGGAGCCAGTGGCGTCTAACTGCTTGAAGTCTGTACATAGGTCAATGGGTTATTGTCAATCTTCACCAATACCTTTGCCCCATACAGGTATTCATGAAACTGGTCAACAATGGCCCATTTTAGTGCAAGGAACTACAACTTATGCACATGGTAATTTTGTTCGGACGGGGTCAGACTCCTACTGGCAAAAGCTACTGGTCTCAGGCCATCCTCATGGTCTTGATACAGCACCACTTCTAGACCCTGCAGACTAGTGTCCATATGCAGCACATAGGGTTTGTTGGGGTCAGCATAGGCGAGGATGGGGCGTGGGTGAGCTGGTATATGATCTCATGGAAGGCTGCTTCACAGTCAGGCATCCAGCAGGGCCCAAGAGTTCACCTGGGTGGAAGTATATTTTTCTGGTTCTTTAACAGACCCTTTTTGTATTTACGATTGGTGGGAGGGTAACCTGGGTAAGGTTCAAGAGTGGGCAAATCACCTGGAATAGTCTTTTATGAACCTCGTGTAGTAGCCACAGAACCCCAGGAAACATTGTAGTTCTTTAAGATTATGGGGCTGGGGCCAAGTAGTCAGTGCTTCAACCTTACTGGGATCAGTCTTTATCCCATTTCTAGATATTATGTGCCCCACATACTTCACAGAGGTTTGGAAAAACTGGCACTTGTCAATGGACAACTTGAGGCCGAAGTCTTCCAGTCGGTCTAGGACTTTAAACAGTCAGTTCTCATGCTCCTCTAAGGTGCTCCCAAGCACAATGACATCGTCAAGTCACCAGGCATTCCAGCAAATTCATATCTCCCACCGCACACTCCATCAGTTGCTGAAAGGTGGCCGTGTGCCGATATCCCTGTGGCATCCTCAGAAACTCATAGAACCCCAACAGATAGATGAAGGCTGTTTCCTCACTGTCTTCCGGGGCCATCGGGATCTGGTAGTATCTGCGAAGATCCAACACGAGAACCATTTGCTCCCATTCAAGCAGTTCAGGGCATGTTGTATATGAGACATAGTGTATTGGTCTGGGATGGTCCACGGTTCAGGGTTTGATAATCAACACACATCCTCACAGACCCATTTTTCTTACATACAACCACAATGGAGAGGCGTATGGGCTCCTGGATTCTTGTATCACACCAGCAGTGAGCATTTCCTGCAGGTGTCTTCTCACATCATCTATGTCTGTTGGGGCTAGGCGTCAGGACCTCTCTCGAAATGGCGTTCATCGTGCAGGGCATATGTGATGCTCCACACCTGGACACATCCCACATCCCACATCCCATTCCTTCAACGAAAACACGTGGTCTCTCTGGACAAGTCTCTTAACTAATTCTAGCCTTCCATTCAGCTGGCAACGGGAGTCACCAAAGTCAAATAAGTCTGAGGTCTCTCTCATTCTCACCAGGGTGCTTGTTTCTGAGCAATACTGCAGTGTCTGTGCAGTGAACCGTAGCTAGGTTGCACCCTCTGTTCACCCGGATCTCCGATCTGACACATTGTGAATCTGGACCATCACTCGTCGGCATAGGCATGGGCACGAGCAGGCAAGATGCTGGGCTTGTACAATAATTCTTCTGGCAATTTTCCATCGCCTGGGCATCCAACATCAGTATTTTGTTCTTGACATCTCTCCGGAGGCAGACCTCCCTTGAATGGTACACTGAGCGTTAGGGGCCAGTACCATTGAATCGGGATCCTTCTTCCACACGATCCCCACTGGTTCATCCTGGTCTACTTCCTCGGGTTTCTGTTGCAAATCATAGGCCCTCTTGATCAGAGCCGAATTCTCAGGGCCCTCCCAGTCCGTTGCCCTTGTTTCTCATGACAGATTTGCATGATCTCCCAAACATATGGGCATTTGTCCCGATTAGCAAGGGGACCCCATCATACAGTCCGGTGGGGGACACACTAGGGCCAATGTCTCTACTAGCTCCTCTACACCAGTTACAGTTGCAGGAAAAGACAACCAGAGGCGGACATACCGAGGTAGGATAAGACTTGTCGCTCAGGCCCCACACATGAAGGTCTTCCAGGGACTGTAATGGCACATCAGATAAGTGTTTGTCATACCAGTCCTGAAATACAATGGTCACTGAGACCCACTATTGAGCACAGCCCGAGCATGAATACCATTGACAGTCACAGAAGTCTCCATTGAAGGGCCCACTATTCTGGACCAGTCTGGAGAGGCAGTAGCAGAGGCCTGGACAGATGATTTAGCCACAAAGAAATTTGAGTTAGTATTTCTTGAACCCTTACTGTGGTCATTACAGGCACTCCTCGGCCATTGATTTGCTTTTTGGAGCTCCTTGGAGTCTGTTTGCTACCTTTTCTAAGTCTTTCTGAGACCGTCACTCTCTTCATATGGCCATCCTTTCCACAGTTGTGACAAATGATAGACTCCTGGGTCATCCTTGGGAGAACATTGCATGAGGGACTGAGGCAGTAACAAGGGATCGGGGTTCAATATCTGCTTGCAGAGGTGAGAGTGATGCAGCGTATCTTAACAGTTCCTTTAGGTGGCAGTCAATTCTTGAATTTCAGCCTGGAGCTACCCTCTGTAGAGGATGCCTGAGGGTGCACCCCACCCCATGGCAGTCACATCCTGAGAGGGACCAGAATCTTGTTCCATGGGGAAACCCTTGCAGAGGCACCCATCTTCAACTCTCAGACTTCTTTTAGTAGCTCATCTTTCCAATGCTGGGCACAGGGCAGGAAGTCCTTTGCATTCTCAGAGTGCTCATTAAGTGCCGACATTTGCCCCTGAGCCTCACTTGTCTGATCACTCTCGGTCACTTGCACAGCAGCAGCAGATATGGGTGCAATTTCCCCATGGGGTCACTTTGCTCAATCCCCCAAATTTCTTTCATTAGCTTGTCATAGGAGGGGTGATTCCAGTGGGTGGCAAGGCAGCGAAGCAGTAACAATTCTGAAAACAGAGCAGACTTAAGGATCCGGTCCAGCCTAGTTCGATCTAATTAATTTGACAGCAAACTACCCTTTCTGAGGAACTCTTGTAGCAGCTTTTCAAGTCAAGGTACATACACAGACAATGGCTACCCTGGGTACTGCTGAGCGTTTCTTACTCTACCATAGATCCTCATCTGAATCCGGGCTCCCATACATTCTCCAATGCATCCAGATAGTCCTGTGCAGTTGCTCGGGGTTATTGGCCGCTTGGCACAGATGGTAACCTGGGCAGGACCTCAGAGGCTCTCACTCAACCTCTTTCATTTCCTGCTTCTGAGCATTACCATTCATGTACTAGAGGGCAACATAGTCTATTCACGTCTCCCAGTCATCCTCCTGGGGTGGGGAGGGTGCCAGAAGATTGTCAGCCATTGGTAGGAGTCATGACTAATGGCAGGTGCAGATATAGGGGCCAGCATTGGCATGAGCACAGAAGGCAGGGCCATAACAGGTGCTGGAGTGGGAGGGGTGTTGGGGAAGAACACCCCAGGTGGCAGGAATAGTTTCTTAAAGTCCTCTTTGGTTTCCTTCCTCCAGCAACAACTTAGCAAATTTCTCCTCAGAAGTCTCAGATAATGGTGGGAGCTCATCCTCCCGAGGTCTTTACTGTCTTTTGTTATCACTCTCCAGGCAGCTGGAACTCCTTCTGGGACAATAGTCTGTGTCACTTTAGAGCTGTCAACGAGGTCACTGCACTCTACCAAGGCTATGAAAGTTTGGGTGATCAGATCAGCCTGCCGACCCACCACCACATGGTTTTTAAACATTCAACTTTGGAGAGTGCTCCTCTACAGTGTCTTTATTGGTACCAGGGAATATCCAGTATAAGTAGAGCATTTTGGGGTCAATCTCTGCCCAGTACACCACCCGCCAACTGGTGTACAGCCATTTCTACTGGGTAGCCATTAATCTTTAACAATAATTCATCATTTTGGCCACTAGAAGGCATAAATTCCCAGCGGTGAGCCTCCAAATGTAACCCCTAGGTGGCGCTCTCCCAAGGGCTACTACTTCTGCCTGCTTGGCTAATAGCAGGTCAAGGGCCTGAGTTCTGAAGCAGGTGCCTCACCCGGAGTCAGGGTTGGCAGTGGTCAAGCTAACCTGGGCACAGCCTCTGGGACACTGTAACCCCCTCTTTCCTTACTAGTGGCCAGAACAATACACAATAATTACTTTCACAGTATCCCTGATACACCACACAAGTACCCACACTGTTTGTACTTACCACCAGGACTTTCCTCTGGCTCGGCCCTGGGGACTCCCTGTAAAACAAGGTTATGCACAGCAAATAACAGCAGTACAGCACTCTTACACAAACTGGAACCACAGTCAGGATAAATGCAAAAAGAGTCAGATCTGATTTATTTAAGGGACTTGAACAAGGGAGGGCGTAATCAGGTTAATTTGCTTAAAGGCTCTATCAGTCAAACAGTTATGCATGCACTTCAGGGTCCATAAACAGTCACACACTCTGGGAACCCAGAAGGAGAATGGTGGGCTAGCCAGGAATGTTGCAGCTGGTTGGGGCCCTGTGATGGAAGAAACAACATGCACAACACACACTATTTGTAATCCGGAGCGGAGAGCTCAGTTCGTGAAAAGAAACAACAAGACAATCAGATGACACACTTTAGATTAGGCTGTTGTTGCAGGGAGCTACCCTAATGATTACTCATGATACCCAAGACTGGACACAGGCTGGACGAAAATCGAGACAGCAGATGGTTAATCTGGAGTGCCAGGAGAAGCAGGGCCACGATTCGCCGAGGCGTCATTCCTGTTCAAGTGTGGAGCAGGGGCTGATCCCGGCAGGTCTCTCGTCGATGGCTTTCTCTGTGCAGTGGGGTAGTTTGGCAGAGCCAGCGTGGCATGGCCCAGGCTGAATGGAGATGAACAAGGTTCAGTCCGATTAGGCTGGATAAAGCTCCAGCAAGCAGAACACAGTTCTCACAGTGGGGAACCAAATCATAACCCACTTTCAATACACAGCACATTTACATGTAAAGGATTCTATGGTACCAGCAAGCAGAACACAGTTCACACAGTGGGGAACCAAATCACGACCCACTTTCAATACACAGCACATTTACATGTAAGGAAATTCTACTGTACCAGACAAACCGGCTTACGGTCACGATCACAAAGTATCTGCACAAACCGGGATTCAAAAGCAGCTGGAAATCCTGACAGGCCAGTCACATTCAGCAAAATCTTTGGTCTTCTTCAGGTATGAGCCTGGTAAAAATCAGTGGCTTACTTTGTTCTCACAAACTTGGATTTAGTCCGAAATAATTCTCTTCTCTCCCTCTCGGGGCAGCAGGCAGACATGCAGGCCACAACTGGCCTTTCCACAGTTCTCCGTGCAAAATTACTCAGACAGCTGCTTGACTGTCTCAAGCATGTTGCTTTTCAGCTCCCAACTTAGTCTGACTCAACTGCCAGCAAGCCAGGGACTATCCCCAGAATCCAAAAGGTTTGGTTGGCTGATCTGTCTGTCAGTCACAACAAAGGCTCCCCTTCAGGTGCAAAAGGCGCCAAAAGCCCAAACTACAATTCCTACAGATTGTGACTCCAGACAGCTCCTGTAGTCTGGCTTCATTTTAGTCCCACCAGAACTGATTGGTCTAATTGCAGTCCAGGACCAAAATAGTGGAGATAAACAAAACAGTCCTTGCTGCAAAGAAGGCAGGTTAGACAAACTACATTATCGTTATCGCTCTAAATGATTTTTAGCAAATAGTTACATCTTTCAACAGAGCTCCTTCTCAGATTACTTATGACTGCAATCCAGGCAGCTCTTAAAGAGACAGTACACAGAGGCTATACAGGCACTCTCTGGCAATCACATTTAAACTGCTAAAATGCAGGACACCAGCCTGGCAGTGAGCATTTAGGCAAGCTCGAGGAAGACTTTTTGGAACCCCATTTGTGGGGGATTACATATGCCTTGTACTGTACCAGTTATGCAGTACCCTAATCCTAGAGATTTCAGGGAAGCCTGGGTAATCTGGTGTGGGTGAGTGTAGGCCCACTGGTAGTTGCATGTGGTGTACATAAACCACACATAAACCCAATGTTTGTAATCTTGGCAAGATGTTCTAATCCACTTACAAGTATCCCCAAACTGTGACCCTGACTAACAAAAGGTAGAATGTTTTGCAGGACCAGTAGGCCCTGATGCAGTACTCATGGTTTCCCTCTGGCTGTTAGGTTTCTGTCTCTTGTTACAGTCCTGGCTGGATGTATCTGCTCTGTCCCACAGTCCTCTGACCTTCTTCCAATGGCTCCTTCAGCTTTCCTCTTCCAGTTTTTCTCACTGGTACCTCTTTTCAGGTCATTTGGAATGTCACTTCATCAGTCTCTTGGAGAGTTCATAGGATCCCTGGCTTCTGTCAGCTCAGATCTGCAAAGCCCCAAGGCAACTCCCTTTGCAGGCCATGACCTGGATGTGGTGGCTAGCACTGTGACTTCAGAGCCCTCTCTATTTCCTTCTCTGTTGCAGACCTCTAACATCTGATCTGGAAAAAAACTTTCTTTTCATTCTCTCTCTCCCCTCTCTCTAATGGCAGGTACAGATATCAGGTGTCTGCATGGCTCAGTTGGTAGCACATCCGCCTCTGGACCAGAAGGTCGTGGGTTCTCATCCCACACCGGGATTGGACTTGCACCTAAAATCACTGGCATTTGAGTGCAGTATTGGGGGTGCTGTACTGCTGGGGTGTGCAGTCCTTCGGATGAGATGTTAAACCGAGGTCCCTTCTGCCCATCCTGGTGTTGTCCTGGTGGGTGTCCAGGTGGAAGTAAAAGAACCCAGGACACTCTTTGCAAAAGAGTAGGGAACATTCCAGTGTCCTGGCCAACATTCCTTCCCATAAAACTGGTTCATGTAATTACCCAGGCTGTGTGTGGGTGATGATGTGCGATATGGCCGCCACCACACATTCAGTCACTTCAGTACCAGTCTAGCATTGCTTGTAAAGCGCTTTGGATGTATGAAAAGTGCTATATAAATGCTGATTCTTCTTCTTCTTCTTCTTCTTCTTCTTCTTCTCTCTCTCTCTGTCTCTCTTTCTCTCTCTCTCTCTCTCTTTGTGGCTACCAAGTTCAGCTGCATGGTGGCTCCCTCACAGACTGTTGCCTGTAGTTGCAGACTTAGCAGTGTGGATGAAGATGTCCTGTGTGTACAGCCTCCTCTTTGATGACTGTAAAAGCACCCCTGTCTTTCCAAGTCTGTACAGATTCTGCACACTCTTGTGGACTGTAAATCTACTCCCTTCTTCTGTCTCCTGCAAACTTAGGACAGGCCAGAAGGTTTGGTTCCTCAGTTAACAAGCCACAGATAGCCTCTGGTGTGGCTGTCATTATGTAAATCTTTTGGAAAGGTCTGTCTAGCTGTCACTTGATGGCTGATTGGTCATCTCACTCCTGCATGATTTAACTCTTCTCTCAGTGTTGTAGTTCCTGGGGCTCCTAGATGCTTCTGAGCCTACTTGGCTGTTGTACTGTCCTCTGACCCCATAGCCATGTCTCTTGGTCAGAGGTAGGCAAGATGGCTTGGGCTGAGTTGTCTTTTGGGCACTGGCCCAAAGTGTTTTAAGAAGTTATTATTTGTGCCCCCATTGTGTTTTAGCATGGTTGAGCATATGTCCCTTTGGTCAGGCAGCAGTAAAGAGGAATCCTCCATGTCATTAGGTGCACTGATTGCACTCCTTGCTGGTAGCAGTGTAAACCACAGGGCTGTGTGGACACACAGCTGCAGTTCTTCAATAGTGCTGAGTGCTGAAGATTCTGGTTTCTCCTTCTTCACCTGCTTCCCACCTCCATTCCCCACCTGCATAGTCCATGTCCTCAGGACCAGAGAGGAGCAGTAACGTGCAGGGCTGAATGATCGCTGGGCTCTGTGAAACCGGAAGGTAAGCCCCATGCTTGGGGGAGTTAAGAAATTTAAGGTCAGAAGGGACTCTAGGTTCATCAAGTCTGCCCCCACACACACTTCATCAGCAAGGACCAATAAGTATACTTATACTGTTCAAACGTACTAATTTATAGATTATTTCCCACACACTGTACTACACCCTACTACCTAGGGACCCTCTAATTCCTGTGTACTGTAAGCAGAAATGTGTCCAGGCTTACCTTGACAGCCTGTCGTGTTTTCATAGTCACCTGCTTATTTCATCAAAGTTCTTTCCATAGTAATAGACTATGATGGGTGAAAGCAGAAGATTGTAATGTCAGATATAGACTAGCAGCCAGACCACATAGGGCAGAGATCCTCTTTTCATGCAAATGCCTTTATTAAGAAAGACATGAAAGCAAGACTAACTGGGCGGAGGGGAGATAAACTGAACTGGGTCTGAATATTACATTTCTTCAAAGTTGTTACAGTGAGGCCAGGGGCTGTTTAAGCAACCATGAGCCAAGTTAGCTGTGGTCAGCACATTTTTTTGTCATCCTGATCCCAGTTACTGCTGCAGTGGGAACCTGTATATACTGAGGGGCATCAATACTGTATACATTGTTGTCATTCCATGGCTCAGCTCTTATATTTGGTTCAAGCTAGATCCTTGGCTTGGCTCTGACTTGTTCTGGTTTAAATTTGTCTAGCTTGGCCATCTTTTGAGCTGTTAAACTGTCATCACTTCTAGTGCTACATAAACTATGAAAGTAAAAATCTCCCGTTATTGTAGCATTTATTTTTGTAATTAATTTAAAGTAATTATGTTTACCCTGTAATGTATCTATGTGACACATGTTATGTATTTTGTTGCACTCAATCCTATGTAATAATCTATGTAATCCTCGGGTCGCCCCCTGAAAAGGGGACCCTCGGGGCCCAGTGGCTCACCCGATTATCAAAATTTAATAAATAATAATAAATAAATTGTTGGCTGTGTGGAGGAAACACCAGACCACATCAGATTAAAAGAAGCATTATTTAATTATTTCACCCCACACCTCACTGCCTTCAGGTATGGGCATCATATTTAAAAGCCCTGCTTATGAAGTGGTTGAGGTGGACCTGATGAACTAGAGTGCTGTCTAACCTTATATTATTTTTACTGTGTTTCTTTGTCCAAATGGTACTCCTCACACTCTTAAGACTCCTCTATTTTGTTGTACCTAGGGTAAAGAAGGAATGTGGTAAATCTGCATCGCTTTTTGGCCAGCTCCTGGAGAAAACTGTCTGTAGTGCAAGCACCTACTGTCAAGGCCTTCAAAGATAGCTTCTGACATACCTTATATAAGCCTGCACTGCTTTGGAAAGAACCTTCATTTTATCACTTAATAACCACCAAGCCACTACTGTAATTAACCCTGTATGCAAATTCAGTATATTATATTGATATATATATATATTATCCTGTGCATTCTAACCACATTTTGTCTCATGCCAAGTAATAATGCGACTACCTGTGTATCCACTTGTTTTACCAGGAGTCTCCCATTATGAACATGTGATATTCTTATCTCATAAGTCAGTCCCAGAGAGTGCAATTTTAATTAGATAAATATTATGCAAAACACTTGAAACAACATTAAAAAACCTGCATGTAAGCTGTCATCATAAAGGAATACATGAGAGACACTAGTATAATGGGATGAGACATCTCCTGTGGCATGAATATAAATATATTGTAGAACATTGTCTTTTATAGTAGGTGATGGGGCTAAGGTTTGCTTGTTATAACTGTGTGGATTTGTAAAGTCAGTGATATGGGAAATGTTATTAGGCTGACACTTATGTTTCGGCAACAAAATTATTCAAGCCTAAACAAGGCCCTGAAGGTAAAAAATATTTACATATAACAGGGTTGGTTCTGGGAGGTAGTACTGCATTTGTCACTATTTTAGGTGGCAGGAATACTTCAACATCTAATGCCATCATGTGTGTACTTTTGTGCACATTGTTCAGATTATGTCATGTTTAGTGTGTGTGTGTGTGTGTGTGTGTGTGTGTGTGTGTGTGTGTCAACTATAGTGATGTCTATAAGCGACATTGTCTGCAAAATGTAGTACAAGTCAGGACATTTCCTGTTCAATTTGCCCCCCACCAAGAATTTGCAGACCCATGATACTTGAACTGGGTTTTAGGCTTTAGAATGCATGCATGTGGCTAGGAGAGTTACAAAACTCAAATTGGAAATTATTCTGTCTTCTCGTAGTATTTATGCATCCTATATACTGATCTTCTTCCAAGCTGCCTCTCTATTATGTGGCTTCTCTAGTATAATACATGTAAGTAATAAGCCACAACAGGATGTACATTATCGGATTTTAATGCATGTTCCAGGGCTCGATTTTCAACAAGTGCTTAGATCGCTGCAATTTGTGGTGATCTGGGACTGGGGCAAACTCTGGGTGCATCAAGGACCCTACACTGTATTTTGTAAAATGGGTTCCCTGTACCATCGACCTGGGAGTTGCCACAGCTGCAGGATTGTGTCAAACATGTGGAGCACCTATTGGGTTTGACAGAGGGATCCATCACCCTCCACCCAATGAAGCCCGAGAGAGGCCATGAAGGTGGGAGGAACTGTGCCATCAAGGAGAGGAGAGGGAGCAGAAGAAGCATGAGGGGTGCCCTGGGGAGTGAGGGGTAATTAGGGGCCAATGTCAGGGTGGGCAGGTGGCACCCAGCAGGGGTAATATATGCAAGTCCAGTGAGCTGTTCGGCCATGGTAGAGTGGGGTTGCCAGAGACAGACCATGACCTGGCCCCAGCTTCCCCAGCCTGGCACCTACCCTGTAGGTGCAGCAGTCTTCAACACAGTAGGTGGTGGCAGCTCACCTCCTTGTGGGGGCTGCAGTGCCAGGAGACAGTCTTGATGCCAGGGCAGATTCGCAGCCTCAAATACACTCACCAAGTGGCACCCACTACATGTGGGGGACTGTGGGTCGCTGGGGCCAGTGCCAGTGCTACCTGAGTACTAGAGTCCAGGTCATGCTTGTCTGGCCATGCCCTTCCCCACCTGGCCTGATCCATTGTGCCAACTCCATGGAACCACCGCCAGCTGCTCCTTGTGTCTCCCCACTGCTGCTGGCCTTTCCCCTCACTCCCCATGGCTTCCATGGCTACACCCAGGCCCCAGTCCCCTTCTTCCAGGACCCCCACCACTGCCTGCTAGGCAGCAGTGCAGGGCCCAAAGACTGCTCCCCTAGCTGATCTAAAGCAGACCCCTCTGCAACCATGGTGGGATTTCTGTAATAGAAAAAGGGTTGGTACAGCCAACCATGGCACAACCACCCTTTGCAACTTGGCGCATGGGTGCCATTGTTGCAAGGTGGTATGAGGAGCTTTGCTGCACGGCATCCTGATTTTGCCATAGCGGGTGTTTGAAAATTGGGATAGCTGCAAACTATGATGCAAGATGCCACTTGTGTCATACCCATTTGCACAGGCACCTTGGGTTGTAGTTTTCATTTGAAAATTGAGCCCAGGTGTGTACTAAGGTATGAGGCCGAAGGATGAGTGTCCTTATGCCGGGATGTGCACTAAAATCCTATGATGCACCACCTGGAGGGCCTATTGCACTTATAAAATGGCTCTATGTCAGTTTTTTGTTTGGGGGAATGAGATTGAGCACCTGACCATGCATTTATAGAAATGTAATGCATGGTCAGGTAACTAATTTCAGCCAATGAACTTTCTAGATTTTTTCTTGCCATTTTATAACTGACTGTAATGTGCTTCTCATACATTGGGCTATAGTGGACTGATGGGTTTAATGCAGGAGTAATTGCACTGTATTGCATTGCAAGTCCATCTTCTTCCAAGTTGTGTACTGGGTGTGCTTTGAAACAACTGAGAAGCTGCATGGGATATACTATATTGGACTAGATATCTGTAACTAATCTCTCTCTCTTGCTTACATCTGAGAGAAGTTTTCCTTACTTTACATTGGTATTGCTTTGTGTTTAATTATTTTAGTTTTAATTCAGGAAGGGGTTTTCAAAACTGCTTATCTTGTCAGCATCTTCAGAAGGGCTGAAATAACTGCATATTTGATTTTCCTTTGTGGCTAACAAACCACCAGACTGTTTTGGGGCTGGAGAGGTTTACCTGTGTCTGACTTGGATGTCTGGATTTTCTCTGTTTGATTAGCAGGGTATTTTCTCTGTCAAATTGTTGTGTAGGGCATCTTGCTGACAGGAAGGCACTCATTGCAGCAGTGGGTGAGAGCTTTAGCTGATTATTTTGTGAGGCACAGTTTAGGCCCAACCCTTCCTACCCTCACCCCACCCACCCTGGAAATAGTTCCTTTATACCTGAGGTTCTGACATCATTTCCTCAAGAGTGCAAGGTGCATTTCACTGTTATATCCTCTCTAGCACACTGCACTGACAATATAAGCATACACATTGCATAATATATATATTTCTATATAACAAACCAATCACACACACGCACACACACACACACACACACAAAACAAAAAAAAATAGTAGATAAACATGTGGGAGTAGTGCAATGTAATGGCTGTGGGGCAGCAGTCTTCCAGGAGTCTTTCTGGAGTCTGAGATGCTGCCCTATTTGCAGACAACTCTCTGCCCTGAGGGAGGAAGTTGCCCGTCTTCAGGCCATGCTGGACAGTAGTAAGGGAACCTTCCCCAGGCCACACTGGACAGTAGTAAGGGAACCTTCCCCAGGCCACACTGGACAGTGGAAGGAACCTCCCCATCCAGGGGCACCAGCGCCACCACCACTACCTCAAGGTTGCGAAGAAGCACAGCAGTTGGACCACAGTGGGCTCAGGGAGGGTGAGGATGGTGGAACAGAGGCACACCCAGTCAATTGTTCCACTCCACATTCCATACACCATTCTGGGAGCATAGCTTCTCATGGATGCACCCACAGAGAAGACTGATGACAACTGTCACAAGGGAGGCTCACAGGAAGGAAGCAGAGGACACCACAGGGAAGGGAAGCAGCTCCTGGTTGGGGACTCAATTATTAGGGATAGAACTGAGGGAGCTGGGAAAACTGAAGTAACGTGCCTGCCTGGTGCCATGGCTTGAGGGACAGGAAGCATCCTCAGGATCACGAGAACAGCTGTAAGGAGTCTGAGCTGGACGTATTGTCCACCTAAGGACAAATGACTTGGCTCTTCATGAGATTAGAGCAGTGCAGGAGGACATTGTAGAGTTGGGAAGGGTCTAAGACAAGTAGCACACACAGTATCCTTCTCAGAGGTGCTGCCTGTCAATGGCATGGGGGAGGCGAGGGTAATTAGCACCATGCAGTTTAATGAATGGTTGAAAAATGGTGTGGAGCACAAGGGTTTGGCTTTATTGGGGACTGGGGTTCTACCTGGAGGACACAGCCTATACTGGCAAGATGGTCTGCATCTGTCCAGGAAGGAACAAGTCTTTGAGCAATCAGTTTAAATGCTTCATTGGCAAGCTTTTAAACTAGTCAAAGGGAGGCACTGATAAGCAGCAGGAAAACCCAGCCTCCCTCTACAAAACAGGGTACTAAACAAGAAAAAGACCGAGGTAGAAAGGTCAGTGGGGATGCTGCAACAGAAGGTAAAGCCATCCAAAAATGGAGAGCAATGAGTACCAGTGCCCGTAGTCTGGGTAACAAGCTTCCTGAATTAGTGGCCTTGATGGAGGAGAACATCTGGCTATCATGGCAGTCACAGAAACATGGTACACACAAAACCATGACTGGGACCTAAACATACCAGGATACACTGTCTACAAGTGGGACAGGAGGGTAAAGAGGAGGAGGAGTAGCTCTTACATAAGGGAAGGAATCAAAGCAACAGAACAAAAGGGTAAACAGGGAGGAGAAGAAGCACTGTGGGTAATTTGGAGACAGGCAATGGCACCACAATCTGCAATAGGGTTGTATACAGACCCCATTCTCAGGGGGAGGAAATGGACAAGGAAATGATGGAAAGTATACTTAGAATGGCAGAAAAAGGGAGATATTGCTGATGGGTGATCTGAACATACCAGATGTTAACTGGAGT
The DNA here is from genome assembly GCA_016271365.2 of Neoceratodus forsteri. Taxonomy (NCBI): domain Eukaryota; kingdom Metazoa; phylum Chordata; order Ceratodontiformes; family Ceratodontidae; genus Neoceratodus; species Neoceratodus forsteri. The sequence goes on from CM057451.1 coordinate 277,447,514, forward strand.
GCAGTTGCAGCAGCCACTCAAGAGTGGGGTTATATTAGATGCCCTACAGGGGCATGCCTTAGACAACTAGTATTGGAGCCCACTCAAGAGGGAGCAATCTTAGACCTGGTTCTCTCAAATGGAGATGGAGAGGATCACAGATGTAGAAGTGGGTAGCCATCTGGGAACTAGCGACCATCGAACAGTATGGTTCACAATAAACACAGCAATAGAGTCAAGCCATACAAAGGCAAAAGTACGGACTTTAGGAGGGCTGACTTGGCTAAAATGGAATGAGTGCCTAAGGAATGCACTAGCAAATGGGCAGGAAGAAGGGGTGGAAGAATAATGGGGAATAATAAAAACTGCCATCACAGAAGTAGCGAGCCTTTGTGTGAAGCAAATAAACAAAACAAAGCGATGAGAAACCACTATGGTTCTCAAAGAAGTGGCAGTGAAGGTTCAAGAAAAAGAAAGGATTCAGGAAGTACAAGGAATCGCAGAAGGAGCAGAACAGAGAACTGTATCAGTTAAAGCAAAAAGGAGTCTGGGAAGGCAGTCAGAACAGCAAAGGCCCAAACCGAGAAAAGATAGCCAACTCAGTTAAGAAGGGGGATAAAACTTTTATAGGTACATCAGGAGCCGAAGAAAACCAAGGGAGGGATAGTGAGGCTTAATAAAGGGGAGGGAGGGTGGGAAGAGGAGACTGTGAAAAGGCAGAGATACTAAACAAATATTTTTGCTCAGTATTTAAAAATGAGGAGGGAGGTACCTAAAACAAACAGTAGAAACACTCTGGATATGAAGTTGATACCAGCCCATTTACAGAAGAAAGGGTTCTGAAAGAACTCTTAAAACTGAAGGTGGACAAAGCAATGGGGCCTGATGGGATTCATCCCAGAATTCTAGAGGAACTAAGGGTAGAACTAGTGACACCACTGACTACCCTTTTAACAAATCATGGGAGGATGGGGTGGTACCCGAGGACTGGAGGAGGGCAGATGATGATTCCGTTCACAAAAGTGGGAGCAAGGCAGAAGCAGGAAACTACAGACCTGTTAGTTTAACCTCAGTGGTAGGGAAAATGATGGACTCACCTCTGAAGGAAAGAATTGTTGAGTATCTGAAGCCAGAGGGGCAGAGGACCCTAGGCAGCATGGATTCACAGCGGAAGGTCATGCCAGGTGGATCTGATAGATTTCTTTGACTGGGTGACAAAGTAGTAGATCAGGGAGGGGCTGTGGACATGGCCTACCTAGACTTTAGCAAGGCATTTGACACAGTCCCACACAAAGATTAATATACAAGTTAGCCAGCCTGGGAGTGGGTCCCAAGATGACTTCCTGGGTAAAAGAATTGGCTGGAGAATAGGACACAGAGGTAATAGTAAATGGAGTCCACTCAGAAGGAAGGAGGGTTACTAGTGGGGTACCGCAGGGGTTCAGTATTAGGACGGTCCTCTTCAATGTCTTTATAAGCTGACATTGCAGAGGACTGAAGGAAAAGTATGTCTCTTTGCAGATGACAACAAAGATCTGCAACAGAGTTGATGCACAGGGTGGGGTGGAAGGATGAGAAAGGACTTGCAGGGTTAGAGGAATGGTCAAATGTATGGCAGCTTAGATTCGATGCTAAGAAGTGCAGGTAATGCACCTGGGAAACAAAACCCAGGGAAGAGTACACAATGAGTGGTGAGATACTAACAACAACAAAATGGAAAGGGACCTGGGGTAGTCATATCAGATGACCTAAAGGTGGGCAAGCAATGTGAGAGGGCAGCAAGGAGGGCTGGGGGATACTGGGATGCATAGAGAGGCATCACCAGTAGAAAACAGGAAGTTATTATCCTCTGTACAGACAGCTGGTGAGACCCCATCTGGAGTACTGTGTGCAGTTCTGGAGACCCAATCTCTGCAAAGACATAGACAGGATGGGCGCTGTCAGAGGAGGCAACTAAAATGGTGCAGGGTCTGCACGGAAGACATATGAAGAGAATGAAAGGAGCTTAGTATGTATAGCCTCGAGGAAGGGAGGAGAGGGGGACATGATAGAAGCGTTCAAGTACCTCAAGGAATCAACAAAGTCCAAGAGGGTAGCATCTTTCAAAAAAGAGGTGTGCAAGAACAAGAGGGCACAATTTGAAGATAGAGCGGGGCGGCTCAGAGGTAATTTAAGGAAGTATTTTTTCACAGAGAGGGTTGTGGATGCATGGACGGCCTTCTGAGGAGGTAGTGAGTCAAAATCAGTGGTGGAATTCAAGCATGCATGGGACAGTCATAAGGCCATTCTAGGGGTGGGGGTAGGAAGAAGTAGGCTGCTGGTTAACTAGGATCTGCAGCTTATCCAGTAGGTAGGAAATGGGCAGACTGGGTGGGCCAAGCGTCCTTATCTGCCGTCAAATTCTATGTTTCTATGCCATGGCCCTTTATTGGGCTTTTGCATACCAAATAAGCTGGCACTCTCCTTCAGTTGTACAGTCCAAGAAAAGTGGAAGGAAGAAGGCTAAGAAGACTGAAGAAAATATAGCAATGTAAGAAGGATGGCTGTGGCATCTACAGTATCACTGGTACTCTGATTAAAAGCTAGTGTAAGGACCATTTCCCAGTATGAGAAAAACATGTAACAAAAGTTTTCTCATTAACCTCAACTATAGCAACAAAGATGGCAAATTTCTATATATTTTTTATTTATTTAAGATTTGGTGACTGGGATAGGCATACTGAGCCATGCTCATTTCAGGATTTGACCTTAGGAGGGATACAGCAGGGAGTTGAACAACAGTAACAAACACATTGCTAATAATGGTGCACATACATAAACAATAAAAGCAAGGTACAAGTAATACATTAGGAAAGAGATGAAATTATCTAGAAAGTTTCAGAGCACATAGGTTACATGGGTATCAATGCCGAGAGCTAGGGAGTGTGCAGTCTAGATATGGCAAGATATGTGTAATGGAATCATGGTGGCATAAAACTCAAATTGTAGATTACACTGCGTTTCAAGCTACACCGTAGAGGTGTGGCAAAATGAGTTAATAGGGAGGGGTGAAAAAGGTATGGTTTGTTGTAATGTGGAGAGATGAGGATGATGTCTAGCTACAGATGCAAGCTTATTCTAAAGGTCCCAGGTGAACATTGGCTGCAGGTGAGAGCTGCAGTAGCCGACAGGAGACCACCACTAATTCAGAACTTCACCAGGTCTGCAACAGTTTCCTTTATTCTGGGACTTTTACTGCACATTTTACTCACTGTGGGACATTGAGTTTTCATTGACTACCTTCACCTGTGCTACTAGCTGTTAACCCGGTGATTGAGGGATCCGGGGGCAGATGGTCAGAGTAACCAGTCATGGGGTGGGGGCATTGCATCAGATAAAGCCCACACCACCCATTCTTGTCAGCGAGCTTATTCTGAGGTCCTGGGGAACACTGGCTACAGGTGAGAGCTGCAGTAGCCGACAGGAGACCACCACTAATTTAGAACTTCACCAGGTCAGCAACAGTTTACTTTATTCTGGGACATTTACTGCAAGTTTTACTCACTGTGGGACATTGAGTTTTCATTGACTGCCTTCACCTGTGCTACTAGCTGTTAACCCGGTGATTGAGGGGATCCGGGGCAGACCAATTGAGTAACCAGTCATGGGGTGGGGGCATTGCATCAGATAAAAGCCCACACCACCCATTCTTGTCAGCGAGCTTATTCTGAGGTCCTGGGGAACACTGGCTACAGGTGAGAGCTGCAGTAGCCGACAGGAGACCACCACTAATTTAGAACTTCACCAGGTCAGCAACAGTTTACTTTATTCTGGGACATTTACTGCAAGTTTTACTCACTGTGGGACATTGAGTTTTCATTGACTGCCTTCACCTGTGCTACTAACTGTTAGGGGTCCAGCGGTGGACCAACTGAGTAACCGGTCAGGGGCGGTGGCATTGCATCAGATGAAAGCCCGCACTGTCTATGGGCATGAGCGCCGTGGTGCAAGTGCCACTCGGAGTGAGGAAATTTGGTAAGGAGTAGCTAGTTTGTATGTGATTTTAATAGTAGATAATTATTTTGAAACTTTATAGCTTTCATTTTAAACAAGATTTAGAAATACAGGATGCATTTAATTAATATTATGTGGGGTGTCTATGTCTGGGATCTTATATTGTGCTTTTAGGGAGCAAATGTTAGAAACTAACATTCAGAATAGAGAATGGAACACTGAGGCATTGAGGCATGTTTCAATTTGAAGAATCCTGTACATTTCAAAGACGTAATTAATTTATGAATAAATGGAAGATCATTTTGTTTTAAACAAAGGCTTACCTAGAAGGCGGAAAAATAAAGAAATGTGGTGTTTGATTATCTTGTTAGTTCAGAGTGGAGATATAGAAACTAATCCAGGCCAGAAATAGATAAGGAGCCAGTAGTAATTCGTGAAAATGTACAAAGTTTAGTAAATAAATAGATGGATATAGGATATGGATAGAAGAAGAAAAAACAGATATCTTGGCAATTTCTGAAACTTGGTTACATCAGAATTCAGATAATGAAATTCAATTAATGGATATTAACAGCAAAAGTGGACAGAGAAAGGGGTAATGCTTTATATTAAGGTTACTTCGGTCCTTATAGAACCATATTATCTGAATCAATAAAGTGTGGCGTTTTGGTAATTTGGTCCACCACTGAAAGACCCTTACCTTCTCTGTGGTCTGTCTCAGACCCTTCGGTTGCTGCTGGTGCTGCGGTGAGGATCCCATCTGGACCATGCGAATAACTAGTCAGACGCATAAAATAAAGAATAAGGCAGGTTTATTTGCTGTACAGCAGGTGTTCTCTTCATGAGGACAAGCCCCAGACTGACAAAATCTCTGACTGACAGGCAAACATGGCACTACAGGCAGTGCAACAAATTGTTACATGCAAGTTGTAAGTGCTCCTAAAGGGCAGCTAACATTAAGCCCCATGCTTAATATGTGCTTCACATCACCGCCGGAACAGTGAATTTGAGCACCACTCAAATAAGCAATAAATCTATAACAGTTTCTAAGAAATATTTTCAGTAAATGTTAAGGCAAAAACACATTTTCATGCTTTACAAGGCATTACGTTGACAAACAGAACTCCCACTGCAGGAGGGAGGAAGAACCTGGACTACTGGGGACCAGTCAGAGTAGCGCCAGAGAGAGGGGAACACAATAGTACTTGAGACTTGGTCATGCCACAAAGCGCAAAGGTGTGGGGAAGGAAAAGGGAAGAGAGGAAGGGTAAGCAGGAGAATACCCAGAATGCAGGCCAAAACTTTTATTAACAGTTGCATATCAGCAACAACAGGTAGACTGTCAATATAAAACATTCCTAAGGGGAAAAAGTGTTAATGCAGGTAAATAGTACCATAGAAACAGTTGCATAAGATAGGTACAAGAACATTTACTACAACATAATTAAACACAGGGACTATTACCAGAGAAAGAAAATTCAGTCCCAAAAACACTCAGAGTCTGGTAACAAAAGTTCAAGACCTCCGTCGACTTTTCGGTCAGTGGGACTGGAGGTATGCATGGATTGCACTAGTTCCTGACAGGAGGGGGTCAGATCATTAAAAGTGACCCAGAGTTCGCCCACTATCGAATCAAATCACTTTACTCTGTAAGTCCAGGATCCACTGACAAACATCTTCCTCAAAATCTTCTGACCTGGTACACCGTGGTGTGTAGAAGAGTCCTGAGAAGAAGAAGAAGGTTGAAAGAAGAGAAGTCCCAGGCAAATCATCTGGTAAAACACAATCTAGCTGGAGAGTGTCAGGAGTGGGAAGAACTGTAGGAACTAGTTGCAAGTTGTCCGGAGGATCTCAGCTTCAGAGAGGATGGCAGGCTCAAGGCAGCTTCATTTCTGGGAGGACTGGGGTCATCTGGAAGGTTTTATTCAGGTACCTATGCTTTAGTCAGTTTAAATGGACTTTGTTGTATACCAGCTTGCCATCTGACTTACGTCACAGATGAGCGTGGACTGGAGGAAGCTTTTCTATGATGTAGTAGGGACCAGTCCAGGGCGAAGCAGTTTCTTGATGGTGCCTGGAACAAAATGGTCGAGTACAAATAAACAATGTCCCCAACAGAGAATGAAGCTCATGTGCCTTGACTACAGACATCTTTTGCATTGCCGATTTCCTCTGACCCAACATGGTGATTGCAACTCATCGGGCAAGTTCCAGCTGTTCCAGAAGAGGAAAAATAAAGAAGAAGCTGACTTAGGAACCCTAGCAGCAAGAGATCCCTGTCTAGTGGAGTTCTTGGGTGGCGTCCATGGACTAAGAAGAAAGGGTGTATTCTGTGCTGTCGACACAAGGGCTGGTATTGTATGCAACTGCACAAAGGGAACAAAATGTTCCTAGGTGTCGTGGAGTCTCATCCAGATACTTGGAGAGTGTGCCGAGAATGGTGGACATCATTCTTTCACTCTGTCCATTGCATTGTGGATGGTAACTTGTGGTATGTGTCTTTTTTATGTTGAGAAGTTTGCAAGTTTCTCGGACAATGGTGAAGAGGTAGTTAGCGCCTGTATCTGAAAGTAGGTATGATGGGTACTATGACGACAAATGACTGTAGTGAGAAAGGCACTTGCCACAGTGGCAGCTTTAATGTCTCTTAGGGGTGAGCTCCAAATACTTCATCAGGTAGTCCACAAAGACAAGGATGTATTTGTTGCCAGAGTCAGAGCATGTTGGTGAGGCCCAAGAATGTCAGTGCTGACTCTTTGGAACGGTTCAGTGGCTACAGGCATGGGAATGATGTGTGCCTTTGTTGATTTGGCAGGAGGCTTTCTCTGGGAGCCATGCTGTCAGGATTTTACCAATTGGACAATTTCCCTGTTCATGTATGGCCAGAAGAAGTGAAGCCTTGTCTTTTCAGAGTTCTGTGTATTCCCATATGACCTCCCAAAAGTGGAGAGGCATGAGTGGAAGAAGAACTTGAGGGATGAGAGAGGCTGGCACAACTAGCTGTACATGAGTTCTATCCGCGATGACCCTTGCTTTCCTTGGTCCAAATGTGAAAGAGCACACCATAATTGAGGAAGTACTGCTAAGCAAAAAAAGTACATCTTGGCGATGTTTCTTTTGTTGCGATAAGGTTCCAACTCTAAGTAGGAGATTATGTCTGTAAATTGAGTGTCAGTTCTTTGTTGCATTTTAACAGTTGCCAGGGACAAATCAGATGTAGAGAGATGAGAAGCTCTTCAGCTGCTTGCAGTAACTCAGGATTTGTGTGTCTCTCTGTAGAAAGCAGTAAGAAGCAGCAAAGCAACATGAGGTGCTGTAGGAGTGTCCAGAGGAAGCACATCCATGGCATGGAAAGGAAGAGCTTATAAGCAGGATTCTTCATCTGTTGAGGAGGATGCAGAGGATATCATCTCTGGCTTACACCATCAGCATTTGAGTGAACTCGACCTGGTCTGTATTGAATTTCAAAGTTGTACGATTGCAGCATGGCGATCCCCGGCGAACTTGCCTACTGGCTCCTTCATTTCAAATAACCATCTGACAGCAGAGTGATCAACGATAGCTGTAAAGAGAGTAGCAAAGGTAGCAGTCAGATTTCTTCACAGCAAATACCATGGCTAGACATTCTTTCTTTGTGATGCCATAGTTGCTTAGCTGAGGAAAGAAGCGCAGCATAGGGAGACAACTCGTTCTGTTCCATCTTGAATTTGACAGAGCACAGCGCCCACTGCAAAGGAACTAGCATCTGAGTAGAGCTTGAATGGTTGGTCGAACCTTGTGTAGAGCCAGTACTGGAGAAGAGATTAGGTTTTGTTTTAAGGTGTCAAAGGCCTCTTTACATTCAAAGTCCAAATATAGTCACATCCCCTTTTGGTGAGGGAGTGCAGTGGAGCTGCAATCTTGGCGTGCTTGCAAATGAACTTTCGGTAGTAGACAAGACAAGCCCAGGAAAGCTCGAAGATCTTTGAGATTGTTAGGTTCTGGATAATCTTTGACTTCTGAGAGCTTGTCTGGATCTGGTGAGATGCCTTGAGAACTAACCACATGTACCAGGTAATGAAGTTGATGCTGCACAAAACAACACTTTTCTGGGTGAAGCTTGAGATTGGCTTGTCTGAGACATTCGAACACTTCTTGGAGATGTTGGAGGTACTCTGGAAAAGTTCTGCTGAAGACAATCACATCATCCAGGTAGACTAGGCAAGATTTCAAGACAACCCACATAGTACGGCTTCCATAACATGCTGCAATGTGGCTGGACTGTTCGAAGACCCATAGGCAGATGTTTGAACTGGAAAGGTCCTAAGCGGCAGTGCCATGCTGTGTATGGATGAGAAGCTGGATCAATGGAAACTTGATAGAACCCACTCTGAATGTCTAGAGTGGTGAAGTAAGCAGGAATGGCCGCACCAAGACTCTCTAAAGCATCTTCGGTGGTGGCGAAGGATGAGCATCCTGCACCATGTAGGCAATGAGTTTCTGTAGTCTACCACAAAACGATACCCTTTGTCCTTTACCACCAGCAAGCAAGGTGCACCCAGGGGCTTGTAGATTCTTCGACTATGTCTTGATCAAGCATGTCTTTGATTATGACCTTGAGGACTTGTTTCTGTTTATGTCCCACTTTGTAGGCTCGCTGATGGATTGGTTTCTGGTTGGGCTGTACTTGATGGTGTGTTGCAGGATATCACAGCATGCAAGCTTCTTATCTGAACCAACAAAGACATCCAGGTAATTCTCCAGGAATTTTAGAAGTTGTTGCTTTTCTATTGGAGATGCTGGAAGTTTTGAAGAGGACAGTCTCTGACTGAGGGGTAACTCTTTTGAAGCTTGAGTGGTCATGACAGTACTGACAGGAATAGAGTTGGTGGAACCAGGCTGAGGTTCTTGCATGAGATGGAGCTGGTCCCCTGAAGACAAGCAGACAAAGTTTCCAATGTTGGCACCCTTTGAAATGACCACTGGCTCATCTGTGAAGTTGCAGCATTTTTGGAAGACTGCGCCATCATGCACCACACGATGAGTATTTCTCAGAAGGAGATCTGGCGAATGCAGTCACGGGGATCCTGTGACAAGGCCAACAACACCTTGTGGAAGTGGTTCACCTCGAATCTTGGCAATCAAAACCACTTCCGACTGACAGGTACAGTGATTGAGTCTATAGCTGTGAGTTGCCTCCAAGGATCTTGCGACAGTTTGCTTGATGCAAAGTCTAGGATGGCTTTTTGAGCTTTGAGAAAGTCCAGGCCTAGAATTATGTGTAGGTTGAAGATCAGGCACTATATAAAACTTGACAGTAGCTTGCTGTGAGCCAAAGTGGAGCTTGAGATGGACCATGCCTGTGATAGGTACTGTAGCTGTACTTGCTGTGATAATGTACTTTATGTCAGCTGGAGAGACATTAGGTATGTGACGAATAGCTTGGTTGTCTAGAATACTGCTGTTGATAACTTATATTTCTGCTCCAGTGTCGACCAAGGTGTGCGTAGACCAATCTCTGATGCTTATAGTTATGTAGTTTGCTAGCAGAGGTGATCGGATGACAGGTACCCTTGCTCCTGGAAGTGAGAGTGTGCCAGAGTTCGCAGTTGGAGGAAGTGTTTTGTTTGAATTATGAGAGTCAGAGGGCAGTCAGTTGCTGTGTTCTCCTGCCCAACAAAAGCCCTAGTCTGTTGGGCAGCACTCGTTTCCCTGATCCTGGGAGTAGTTGTGGTTATCATGTTGTTGGTGCTGTGGTAAGCGTCATTGGTCCTCTTGAGTCCTGTGGTAATATTAACTTTCAGTAGACAGCAGCATGCATGTCCCTGAATCCACACCACTGGCAAGTCTCGGGCCCTCAGGAAGGTGGAGGTGGATCCACTCACTGTCGAGGTGGTTGCATAGCATTAGTATTTGCCGAGGAGGCAGTTGAGCTGATGTGTAAGGTACTGACAGTAGAAATAAGCTTGTCAATCATTGCTTGTTGCTGTTGGACACACGGCAAGTGCAGCCAGTTGTGAGGTTTGGGGTGTCTAAGCACCGGCAGACTGGAACATTGAAATAGACTCTTGAGCTAGCCATGCAGCTTGGATGGTGTCTGTTCAGGTGGTTGGCTTTTGCTGTATAACATAGGTGTATGAAATTGAGGAGGCAGTCCCCAGACAAAGGCTGTCACTTGATTTTTCTCTGTTTTCTGTAGGCATTTGCATCAAGTCTCAATGTCCACAATGAAGGCTTCAAGAGATTCCGAGGGTTTCATGGTGCGCTCCCCACAGCTGTTGCTCCAATAACCAGGGTGGACGTGCTTGGAGAAAATGGGCTTTGAAGGTGGTATACAGTGTGGCAGTATGTCCTTTGACTTGGTCTGGAAGTGCATTGAACCAGGAAATGGCAGTCCCTCTCAGAAGCAAGCGCAAGGCATTGGAGATGCAGGGATCAGTCCAACCATTGAAAGAAATCCATGCTTGAAGTGTTCCAGCCAGTCAACAGCATCTTCATGAGGCAGGGCTGAGAAGGGTACTGGTTGCAGGCTGGTATGGACCCGTGGACTGTGGTGAAATGGCTTTAATGTAGGCCAAATTATCTTGAATAGCTTGCATAGTTGGTGCTCCTTGAGCTTCACTAAAAATACCAACAACAACTGATCTGGTTCAAGGTCAGTTGGCATTCATCTGTATCCTCCCCCGGTTGTGCCTGAAAATAGGCAGGATTTGTCTAGTGCACTTACCCAGTCAACAAAAACTAAATAAATAAATAAATAAAAATAAATAAATAAGAAATAGAAGACTGGATGTCATGGAGGATTGTTTTGATTTTGTAACCCCACACCCTTGAGGGTGGAAGGTAGGACTCAGATGCTCCGCACCCATATCTGTGTTGTCGTTAGACATTGTGGTTGGAGATGAGCTTTGTTTCACTGAGCGGAAGGTGTATGCGGATGAGAAGGAGTTGCTGTCTTGCAGGAGACAGGACGTCACGTCGTAGATGAAGTGCCGAGCAAAATTATGTTTGTAGACAAAAGTAAAATTTTTGCAGCAAAGTTCATCAATGACATCTTAATAAAGAACTTTCCATTCAATTCTGTGTTGTTTGTTATTTAAATAATTGTTTGTTGCAAAAGCAGCTTTTTGTTACAGTGTCCATTCATTTCAATAGGAATCCCATTGATTTCAATTGAGTGAAGTCAATTGTGCCCTTTACAAGATGGCCACGAACTGTGACATGCAGTTCCTGTGGGTTTGACTGGTCTGACTGTAGCAAGATGGTCGCCAGCAGGGAGGTCAATGTTCACTTCCTGTCTTGTTGTGATGTGCTCAAGATGGAGGATCCTTGCCACAAGGCTGCCTGGCTGCAGAACAATGGTCAAAATGGCAATTGCACGCTCTGCTGTCTTCTTCCCCAGTGAAAATGGTGGGAGTTTCATTGTGGTGAGTGACTAAAAGGCTGGGAATTTCTGTATTTATTTTATTCATTTAAATATATGTTGTTTTGCCTGATTGAGTTTGGTTTTTATTTTCTCTCTGGTCCTTTGTAGTTGCTTGCCCTAATTATTTTGTTAGTGCTTTATTCTGGTTGCTTTCTCAGCACTCTTTGTTTTATTTATGGCTCCCTTTCTGGTTTATTTTTGCTTTTTTTGTTTGTAATAGTGCCTCAGTGCAGCCTAGTGGCGTTTCAGCTTGTGGGACAGTGTGTTGAGTTGGGGCGTCTCGCTCCGGGAAGCTGGAGGAAGTTCATTTATTTTTATGGCCGTTAAGGCGTGGCCAAGATTGGGAGAGTAGGCTTTGAGGTTGCGGCAGCAGCAAGAAGAAAACTGCAGATGAGAGTAGGAGTGCTGGTCAGTCAGATAGCAGAGCTCCCTTAGGTTGCTTGTGTGCTGTAAAGAGGCAGACTTTGGAGCCGTTTCTGGAGGAGCAAAGCCACCTGGTGAGGAGCGCTTTGCTCTGAGTTCTGGAGCAAGCTGCGGCTGTTTTCGGAGGGCACTGAGCCATAGTTGAGGGTGCGATTGGGCAGCAGTGCTGAGCCTTAGTGAAGAGTGAAAAAGGCCCAGTGACTTGATGGAGCAGCTCGCTTGATTCCAAAGGGCAGTCGGAGGTTCGGGGAGCCACAGGAGCCTTGGTCTGTGCCGCTAGTGGACCAGAGCTCTGGTGCTGCACTGTGCAGGAGGTGTTCAACTGTGTGGAGCGGAGGCTCCGTTGCTCCATTGTTGCTGGGTGGCTTTGCGTCTTGCTGCCATGGCCAGTTCAGGCCACTAGAGTAACGCTGTGGCAGTGAGTAGGACAGCCAGTGTGTCAGGAGCTTTGGTCTGTGCCCGCTAGTGGACCAGAGCTCTGGTGCTAGCACTGTGCAGAAGGTGTTCAACTGTATGGGCCGGAGGCTCCGTTGTTCGCTGTTGCTGGGTGGCTTTGCGTCTTGCTGCCATGGCCGGTTCAGGCCAGTAGAGTAATGCTGTGGCAGTGAGTAGGACAGCCAGTGTGTCAGGAGCTTTGGTCTGTGCCGCTAGTGGACCAGAGCTCTGGTGCTGCACTGTGCAGGAGGTGTTCAACTGTGTGGGCGGAGGCTCCGTTGCTCCGTTGTTGCTGGGTGGCTTTGCGTCTTGCTGCCATGGCGATTCAGGCCACTAGAGTAACGCTGTGGCAGTGAGTAGGACAGCCAGTGTGTCAGGAGCTTTGGTCTGTGCCTGCTAGTGGACCAGAGCTCTGGTGCTGCACTTTGCAGGAGGTGTTCAACTGTGTGGGCGGAGGCTCCGTTGCTCCGTTGTTGCTGGGTGGCTTTGCGTCTTGCTGCCATGGCGGTTCAGGCCACTAGAGTAACGCTGGGCAGTGAGTAGGACAGCCAGTGTGTCGGGGAGCAGGAGGCTTGTGGCACGGGCGCTAATCTGTGGAGTTGAGGGTGGGAGGAGGATTCGACAGCACCCAGACGTCCCTTGTTGCAGAAGCTACAGGCAGAGGCAGCACAAGAGCTTTTGTAATTTTGTTATATTTATTTTCTTTTGTAGCTGCACTCCCTGTTGTAAGGGAAGTTTGCTTGGCAAAATAGACAGGCCTGCCACGGGTGGGAGCTGAGGGGGGGGTAGCAGCCTGCAGAGCTCTTTTAGACACAGGAATGAACAAATTGAATTTTAACAGTTCAGTCATTGAGCTGCTTGGCAGCAGTGGTAAACAGTCTTTGGTTTGAGTGTCCTAGTACTGTAGGAGGGCTGCAGGCTGCTGTATAATACAGGAGACAGTTCAGCTTTTCCTCTGGCAGCCAGGGCTGTAGTTAATTCATCAGCATTCAGACAATTCAGGCATACTGGGATGATGATTTGGGGTAACCAGTGACGCAGGCAAGCAAGATGGGAATCTGGACAGAAGAAGGGCCGCATTCTCCACCATGTGTGGTGTTTTGGTTATTTGGTCCACCACTAAAATACCCTTACCTTCTCTGTGGTCTGCCAGACCCTTTGGTTGCTGCTGGTGTTGCTGGTGAGGACCCCATCGGACCGTGCAAATAATTAGTCAGGCGCATAAAATAAAGAATAAGGTAGGTTTATTTGCTGAGCAGCAGATGTTCTCTTCATGAGGACAAGCCCCAGACTGACTAATACTGACTGACAGGCATACATGGCACTGCCAGGCAGTGCAACAAATTGTTACATGCAAGTTCTGAGTGTTTTAAAGAGGCGGTAGCTTAACATTAAGCCCCATGCTTAATGTGTGCTTCACAAAAGGGATTTGAAAGTCTGGTAGTGGAATTGTTAACAGCAAAAATGATGATCAGAATGTTTTATGCACCACCAAAACAAAAATGAAGCATTTTGATATTCTGTCAGAAATTCTGTTAGACAAATTTTAAGGGCAAAAGGCAATTCTAACAGGTGATTTTAATGCTGATTGGTCCCAAGACAGAGGCTTAAAGTTGAAATCAAGTTTTGAAATTCTAGGACTAGAACATATTATTTGAAGTCCAAACTTTGCACAGTGGGCAAAGTGATTGCACCCTGTTTGCCTGGGGTTTGCACCTGTGTGCAATATTCAAAGGGCTTTTGTGTGCACTAACAAGTTTAGTGCATGCAGAAAAATAATGTATGTGGTGGGCAAAGGAGCGAGCACAGGAATACCAGAACAGTGCAATATTCAGTGCATTTGTGCTGTGCAAAAAGGATGGCCACTTTGCACAGTGCAAATATAGAAAAGAAGGCCAACTTACTCCTGGCAACCCTAGCGACTGGATGAGCAACTGCAGCCAACAGCCATGCTGGCAGTGGGGAAGCAGACCTGCTCACTGGTGGCTAGTGGTCCCCCCACCCTCCGATCGCTGCCCCCGATGAATAGAAAACTTTTACCTGGTGTCTAGTAGTCCTCCCGCCCTCCGATCCCCAGCCCCGTGAAATACAAAAACTTTTCCTGGTGTCCAGTAGTCCCCCTTCCCTACTCTCCAATCACCATCCCATATTATATGCACACTTTCCCTGGTCCCTAGTAGTCCTCCCACCCACCAATCACCAGTCCCATTATGCAAACAGAACTCCCTGGCACTTGGTGGCCCTCCTCACCCTCCAATCATCAGCCCAGGTATATGCAAAGATATTCCCTGGTACCGTGTAGTCCCACAGCCCTTCGATCACCAATGTTGTGAAATGCAAAAACTATCCCTGGTGTCCAGTGGTCTCACCCCCCAATCTCCAGCTCGGAAGGATATGTCATATTCCCTAGTGTCTAATGGTCCCCTCCTCTAGTGGTCCCCCCATCCACTGATCCCCATATCTGTACCAATGTACTCTGTCCCTGGCATCTTGTGTCCCCCCCCCCACAAAATGGGGACCAACCACCCACACTGCTAACCCTACCCTTACCTGTAGTGCTGGTGCCACATACAGCAACCAGCACAGCCCTCCTCTCACCTCCTCAGTTGGCCACTGTATGCGATGATAGGGAGCCATGCATTCCCTGTACTGTAAAAGGAGTGCACATACTGTAGACAGTATGCACACTCCCTGTCATTGTATATAGCAGCAGGACAAGGGGTTGGCAAAGTGGTGATCAGTTTGGGTGGGCCACGACACCAGGGACAGAAGTACATTAGTACAGGAGTGAAGAATTGGTTAGCAGAAAGAACCACTAGACATAAAAATATAGAATGTCCCTACAGAGGCACAAGTGGAAGGTGAAAAGCACTAAACACAAAAGAAATTTTACATGTCACATGTCTAACTAGGAAATCAAAAACTAGAACCACTAAGCACCAAGAATATTTTACATATACAATGCTAGTAATCAGAAGGCAAGAGACACAAACACCATGGAAGTTCTGTTAGTATACAATACCAGTGATCATTGAGAGGAATCACAGGTACCAGAAAAGTGTACAAACAAAGCAGGGATGGCGATTGGAGGTAGGGTGGGGACCACTAGACACCAAGAATGTTTGTCATATAACAGGTAGTTTATCATAAAGTAGGGACGCACTGAACACCAGTAACACCTCCTTTTATGGAACCGCAATTGGGTGGAGGCAGAACCGACTGCAGAGATGTAAACCTGCCACCCCTTCCCATGCAAATGTGCACATAGTGGGCATGCAAATGTCCCTTTAGCACCTTGTGTACCCAAAGGGCTAATTTGCGTGGGGCCATCTGAATATCGTACCAGGAGCTACCAACCTATCAGGTATGGTGGCGCTGCTCTCTGCACTGCTGGGCTCCATGTTGGGGAAGTGCTACTCAGCTTAGCACACCACTAACATGCCCCTATATTCAGTTAAATAGCACCGGTGTGCTGTCCAACTGAATATAGCATCCTCAAGGTCATGGGCAGTGGAAAGTGCAGTATAAACTTTGCATTCCACTTTGCTCATTTGAAATCTAGGCCCCAAGTTTCATATATCACCCCAACTGCCACTGTTCAAACATATAAGTCTGTCTTACAGAGTTCTCCCATTTAGGAACCAACAAATATAAAACTAAACAGAATCACCAAAATAAAAAGCTCCCACAATAATAAACATAAACCAGTGCAGAATGAGTTCCAGAAAAGCATGTTGTTTATAAAAAAAAATTAAAAAAACTTACTTCACTTTCAGTTTATTTATTTATTTGCTTTAGGTAACTGGGTAAGTGCACTAGACAGAACTGCCTATTTTCAGGCACAGCCTGGGAGAGTACAAATCAAGGAACAGGTAAAAACAAATACATATAGAGTGTTGTACAATAGGAGATACCCAGCAGTTATATAGAGGTGCAAGTTACATAGTACATAGTACACAGAGGAGGTACATATCACACAGTATAATAGGAACAAAATAAAAAAAGGCACAATTTATGGTTAATAATGCACAAAACATGACAGTGCAGTTGGTAAGTCAGCAAGAAGACAATTCCCAGGCAGAGACAGGGAACAAAGTGCGTAGCTGCAGCTGAAGAAGAGTGGGATGAGAGGAATCAAGATGTCACAGGGAAATTTAAGTGCAGGACAATGATAGATTTGCATGACTCATGAAGCTAGGGACATTTGCAAATGTCAAAGGAGGCAAGGTAATTGAAGAGGCTTTTCTTGAAAGTGGGGTGGGATTTGGAGTGCCTAAGATCAAGTGGGAGAGAATTCCAAAATTTGGGGCATAGAAGAAGGCAAGTTCACTCGTCCCTGGTAGAGCATTTGGGACAGATAACAGAGCTAAAGACATGGAATGGAGGAATGAGGAAGTCCATGGGGTAAGCATAGCAGCGAGTGTGGAGGGATAGAAGAATGAATAATGTTATCAGTCAGACAACCTAATGAATAAGCCCAACGCGAGAAAGGAGACAACCAGTGGAGGTCAGAGTAGAGAGTACAGTGGTGCTTAAGACGAGGAGCAGATAGCACAAATCTACAGACATTATTGTAGGCAATGTCCCACATTTACAAGATGCTTGCCTGTGCCATAGTGAAGCCAGACAGAGTGTAGCAGAGTCCAGGGAGGAGAAGGCCTTGGGCGACAGAAATCCTGGTGGCAGGGGTCAGAAACTGACAGACTCAGTAAGCCAGTCCAGTTTTAGCATTGACTGATTTGCAGAGAACTTGACATGCAGAGAGAAGTTAAGAGATGGATCCAGCATGACCCTAGGTATTTGAAGGACTGAGTTACTTCCACGAGGAGCCATCAAGACAAGAAACCTGGAGAGATGGAGTTGAGGCAACAGGTTTCTTGTAACCCAAAGAGCATAGCCTGGGTCTTGGCAGCATTTAGCACCAGGCAGTGGGACGTAAGCCAAGTTTGGATACGATAAAGGTCACAGGAGAGGTGGGAGTTAATTTTATGAATAGAGCTGGAGGAGACATAGAGAATCAAGTCATCAGCATAGAGTAAGAGAGACTGTGGGAGGGCACCGAAGGTAGGTTATTGCTGAACAAAGGAAAAAGCAGGGGCCCAAGTATGGAACCTTGTGGGATGCCCGAATGAAGCAGGGTGGGGCAACTTTATGACAGGAGACAGACTGGGAGCGGCTCCGCAGATAGCTGGCAAACCAGGCAAGTGTGGATTGGGAGGCGCCAATACAGCCTAGTTGATGCAGGAGCAGGTTGTGGTTAACCGAGTCAAACGCCTTTGACATGTCAATAAAAACAGCCCCAGTAAGCTGGCCTTGGTCCATAGCGGATCTGATGTCACTATATGCACTAGGGCCATCATGGTGCTGTGGTTTGGCCTAAAGCAATGCTGAGCAGAAGACTGCAGGTTAATGTTGGCAATGAAGTTAGACACCTGGCGATGGATAAGCTTCTCCAGGAGTTTACTGAGGGTTGGCAGGAGTGCAATAGGACAGTAGTTTGTTAGGTTTTTGGATTACCCTTTTTTTTTTACCTGTATTTATGCTCCTAACTGCCCCTCTCTCTACTCTCTGACTGCCTCATCCTGCATGATCCTTTCTCATCAGGGTCTGCCCCTAGAGTACATGGTTCCACTAACCTAGTGCCCGGATAACCCCAGGTAGGGTGAGGAGTACTCTCCTTACCTCCCCTAAACCTTGCTTGCTGTAACATGGACCGGTACAGTGGAGTCTGCCCCGATGAGCCTGAGGATGTACAGTGAGGAGTCATCGCCAAGGAGAGATGGGGGTAGTTTTTCCCTTGTTCATCCCTGATGTCAGCATGCAATGAGGGTCAATGAGCAAGGAGGTGCGCTGAGACATGCCTCCTGCTCCGCCCCTCTACAGACATCTGCCCTTATCCCTATACTGCTTCTCCCTCCTACCGCACCGTCCACCCTTGCTCCCCTAGGTGGTGGTATTGAGGCAGGAGCATGCAGGTAAACCCCCCATGGAAAAGTAGAGCAGCGGTTGAGTGCTCAATCCTTCTCCTCCCCGGCTGACCCCCAGCGGCCTGTGCTTGTTCCCGAACATGGGTTGCCGGCATGGTGTGAGGTAAGGCGTCCAGCGCCTCAGCCCTCAGCACCACTGGGCCGGCTTGGATTACCCTTTTTGAAGACTGGGATAACCCTGGCATTTTTCCAGGAGAGGGGCGCAGTACCCAAGCTAATGGAGAGATTGAACAATTGCATGATGGGCGTGGCAAGAAGAGACACACCTGATTTGAGAATTCTGGGTTCCAGTCCATTGGGGTCTGCGCTGCCGTAGGGAGACATGGTGTTAAGAGCTCGTAGGACATCCAACCTGGAGACCGGGTGGAGAATCAGGGAAGGATGGGATGGGGAGGTCAGGGGGAGGTGTGGTGGGGGGACCGTCAGCATCAAAACTAGGGAGGGCGTAAAGAGTGAGTTGAAAGCATTAACTATGGTATTAGGGTTGTTACAGGAGATGTTATTTATTAGAAAGTCATGGGGGATTTGGGACGTGGGTGTCCCATTATGTAGTTATTGTTTTCAATACCTTTTTGGGTTACTAGAGGTGGCATGAAGAAGGCCTCTGTAGTAATTGCGTTTGGCAGTCCGTGGAGCTTTCTTACAACAGTTATGAAGAGAGTGATATGCAATGAAGTCAGAGAGCAGGAGGAGGTTTTCCATCTGGTCCAGAGTTTTCCCATGCTTTAAGCATCGTAGAAGAGGCTAGTTAACCATTTGGTAGGCAGGCCCAGTACCCTGTGCCTGATGGAAGGAATGTGCTTGGACTGCAAGGAGCACAGAGAGTTGGTAAAGTATTCTACAGCCAAGTCAATGTTATTTGTCATGAATATGGGGACCAGTCGACATGCTGAAGATTCCTTAGAAAGCTTAGGTGTCAAGGGCAAAGAAGTCAGACAGGGAGATGATTTTGGGTGGTGGGAGGGCTGGCATCCCAGATACAGGTGACAGGGGAATGGTCACTAATGGAGTCCGGTAGCATGGTCACGGAAGAGATTCTGTCCGGTCTGTTGGTAAGTACCCAATCAAGGAGAGTGTGACTATTACCATTGCTGGAATGTTGCATAGGCATCAAGACAAGCTGGGTTAGGTTGGCCTTTCTTATATTAGAGTCAAGGACCGGGAGGTTTGGGCTGAGCTAATTCTAATTGAAGTCACCTAGACAAATCACTTAATTGTTTTTGGTGGCCCGGGGGAGAAAAGCCAGGAACTCCTCGAACCCATGTTTGCAGGAAATTGGAGGCATGTAGGTGCAAACAATGTGCAGTTTTTTTGAGTCACCCAGCAGAAGCAGTGCATGAAGTACCTCACAGGACACAAACAAGGGGCATGGTAGTAAGGTTAGGTTTAGATGAGACTTGTAAAATAGTCCCAGACCACCACCTCTTTTTGATGCGGGCGATCAACCCGGAACAAGTTGTATCCAGGGAAGGAACACAGTGAGTCTGGGAGAGAAGCTTAAGCCAGGATTCCAGAAATTGCAAGGAGATCAGGCCTTTGGTGGTGGTCCAAGCTACAAGTTCTGCATGATTGTACACCAAGCTTTATACTAAGGTGGGCAATCTTTAGTCCTCTGACACGGGTTAATGCCCGACATGTAATAATATTCAGATCTGACTAGACCACATTCAGTAGGATCACAGCCCTGTTAATAAACATTTTCCATGTAAAAGTCTCAAAAACTGTTAGTGATCCATTTGTTCTTTATTAGTGATATTTTGGACAGCATCTTAAAGAGGTCCAGTAGCAAGCTCGAGAGGTGTTGGTCAGCTGCGTGGCTGAATGAAAGAAAAAAGTCCCATGTGGGAGCGAAAGAATCAGTTTAGCTGGAAATTATAGTCTAAATTTAATGCCTCCTCGATGCAAAGTTTTCTTGATTTTCCCATATGCCTTTTGTTTTCTCTAACAATATAGCTTACATCATTGAATATGAAAATTCGTTGTTGTTGCCAATATATGGCAGGCTGCGATTTCTCTGCACGTTGAATCTTAATTTTGTCCTGAATATTAAGCAGTTTGCAAATCAAAGCCCTTGGTTTTTAGTCAGGCTGTGGCTTCAGTCTAAGAGCTCAATGTGGTCTTTCATTATGATAAATTTGTCCTGAATCTAGAGGGCCTGCTATCTGGCAGAACAGCATATTCATAAATTTTACTGGGTCCTTATTTTCTGCTCCCTCAGGAAACCTGATGATTAAGAGATTATTTTTTCTTGAACAATTTTCTAAATCACCTATTTTTTCCCTCCATTTTTGAATGCATTTTTTAAATTAGTTATTTCCTTAGCTTCTCTTTGTATAACGTCTTCCATTGAGCTGATGTGAATTTTTGCGTTGGAGACCCTTTGAGTCAAGGAGTCTAAAGAAGATCTGATGGATTTAATGTCGGTAGCCAGTTCAGCACGGATTGCTTTTGTAGAATTAAATTCAGCTACGTGAGTATCCTGTTACTTTTCTTTTGACGATGAAGCTGTAGGTTTATTTTCAGATTTAGAACATTTTGATTATGGTTGATCCGGGTTTTGACATAATGCCGCTTGAACTCCTTTTTTTCCTGTCTCTGTATCAGTCATCTTGCTTTAATCGCTAATGGTAAAAAATGGATTAATCTGGAAAAATTTCTCTCAGTAGAAATCGACAAATGCTCAATTACTTTTCCTGTATAAGAGAAAAAGGATTAGGTAGGCTCTTTCAGTGTATAAAACTGAGAAAATAAAGAGACTTGCTGCAAGCTCTTCAAGTACTACTTCCACCATCACTGTTCCACAGAAAGTCCAAAAAGTAAAAATTCAAATATAAATTCTGCTCAGTCTTCACGAGTGGAGAAAGATCTACCAACATGCATCCAGCAGGCACACTACGAGAAGGAAAGTAGACACAAGTCCAAAGGAATTAGAAAACATAAGCAAAACAAAGCAATATGACAGATAGAGATTTACCCAAAAATTTAAAACAAACAAAAGTACTAACCACCCCTCTACCACCACCACTATTCAGCACCTTGTTAGAAATGAAATTGTTCCAGAAGAGACTGAAGGAAGGCTGATATTGTCCCTCTACAAAAACACAACAGTGAAAGGTTAACAATACAAGCCAGCCAATCTCCACATCAATGGTAGAAACAATAGAACCCTACTTCAAGAAAAACTAACTAGTACCTAAACAAACAAACACATAACCATCAACAATACAATTTCCAAAAGAAAGTCATATCCGCTCATCTCATAAACCCAGCACACCAACACAACATGCACTACTACTTGTAATGTCTCCAACTCAAGCCAAAGTAAACTTAGAATGTTAGAGGCAAACCAAGTAAAGAAGGAACTCAACATCTAGAAGACACCTCCCTCTACAGAAAAGAGGAATTACGGTACCTGCGTATCACCCAAGAACACACTGAAAAACTAGAAAACAGAAACATCCATAAACCACACACACACAAGAAAAACACAGCAACAATATTCTATATACATTAAACAATGTAAAATTGCACTACATCCCTTCTCCCAGCAAAAAGAAAAAGTAATCCAAAATGAAAAAAACACTAACCACTCACACACTCCCACAATTACACAAAACACAATCCCATTATCGCCCAAGCAAAATCCACCAACATTAGGACCCCTTTGGAGGGCCTTCAGTAAACATGCCTCCATTAGATGCGCTCCTGTTTTGTTGGATCCTGCTCAAAGGTCTTAAATAAACATTTACCCATTCAGTGCCTCCAATGTTTGATAATATTAGGGGCTCAGTGGTGTAACTGACAGCGACCATCTGCATTAAAAATTGCTTACACCAGCTCTATGGTGTTGAGTGAGATGGCATCCATTTAGCACACTGGTGACTCGTATTCACACAGCGAGCCTGAAATGACAGGAGTAGAGGTCGGTGTGAAAGACATCAGAGCATCCACAAAAATGCTCTCTTCCCAGAAGAGCATGGAGCTTTGAACCACTTGAAGAAGGTCACTCAGTGGTGACATGGTAGTTGTACCTTGGCTGGCATGTATGACCGTACCATCTGTTGGCTCCCCTCAGAATCCTAAGGGAGCTGCATTGAGGGAGTAACAGGAAAACTGAAACACTACCTAGGCATTTCAGATGACAACCCTGGTGTCCCCTCATGCCACTTGAAACCTCAGCACATTGCCATGGTCCCTCCAGCCAGTATCCTGGGAACCAAAGTCACACCCCTCCACTAACACTCACAGGGAGGCCTTCTGGAAAGGGTTACTCCAGACTTTGAAACATTACAGAATCTGGGAAGCCTAGAGACCATGGGTGGCAGTGAGGGGTGAGTTCAGTGAACAGCAAGACTAAGGGGCCAGAAGGAGTGGGGCACGAGGGGGCAAGGAGTACGAAGGAGCAAGGGGAGGAACAAAAAAAAATGCCTACAGTCTGAGAAAGCTGAAGCATAGATTCAGGGTTTGAGACCTTCTCCCCCAACCCCCCTCAAAAAAAAAAAAGAAAGTCAAGCCAAAGTTTTAAAGGAATCAGGTGAGTGTTGGGGGCAGCCAGGATAAAGTGAGCCTCTTTTCTGAGCTTGTTAAGGGGAGATGTAAAATATAATCCAAGCTTTCCGTATAAACTGGAGCTGTCTCCACCAAAATAGCCATTTTGTAATTAAAGTAACTAATTTATGGCAACAAATGTGCTGTGTTACCATCCTCTGTTATGTTGTGTTTGAAGTTATGACATTAAAAATGATTAATCACTGTGTTCTCCTCTGCTGGGGTGCATGCAATCCCACTTCCACCAAACTAGATGTTTTTGTTTTTGATATTCTTAAAACTATAATTATAGGCTCCCAGCAAATAAAAATAGGAAAACTGTGTTATTTCTTTATATTGATTTTAACAGGTTGTGACCACCAAGAAACACTTTTTTTTGTACAAGGATGCTGGCCCTGCCCCTGGGCTCAGACATTTTGTGGGATCTAACTAAGGAGAGCACAGAGGATTTATGCTGAAAAATGGTCTAACACACACAAAAAACAACAGTCAATTAAAATGGCAATATTAACTTATATGGAGTTCCCCCTGTTTTCTCCCTGGTCACATCACAAATTGTGTGAGCCTGAGGGCGAGGCCAAAACACTGGAAAGTGGAAAGGAACGTCTGCCTTCCTGTGGCCAAATTATGATTGATTCCCTCCCAATGGGCTGTAAACTAATAATGTTGCAGATATGCCTATTGGAGTTCTGCAGAGGTAGAGGAGTTTAGTATTTATCTGCAAAGCATTGAGATTGGTGCTTTCAATTCATTTACTTTAACCGTAGGCACTGGAAATGGTATGTACCGAGTAAGTAAAATAACTGTAGTTCTGAAACAGGAGCTGAACAAAAACTTGTTACTATGTCAGAAGATACTAGTTATTTTCTTTCCAAACTACTGTGCTGACAGAAAAGGTTATTCTCTTGGCAGAACACAATAATTTGTTGACAGAACTATAATAGGAGTACTGTGCTATAACACCCCTTACAAATCCCAGGCCCACTTCCAGCACAGTACACAGTATGTCTTGCACCCTTTATAGCACTCTGAAAGTCCTTACCGGTGGGTATTCCCCATCCACCCAATAGGCTGATGCATGATTCAGTCAGATCTGGGATCATGTTGGCTCCCCCAGCCCTGCAAAGAATCCACAGCTGTTTTTGTGTATCTAGAAAGACTGATACTGTAGCACCAAGGCTTCTCCCAGACTGCACACTCATTATTACCTCAAGGTAAGATTTTTGTTTGACTTTGCAGCTTGCAGTCCTTTGTCTGGTTAGGAATATCAAGTATCTGATTGCAGTGAGCATATAAGTAGTTTTTCTCTTTCAGAATGCTACTAATAAAGTTCTGCAACCAGAAAAAACTACAGCATTGGCCACAGTTTGACAAAAAGGAAAGGATTCTGATGAACTAATCAGGACCTGAAACAAGGGGACCCTCATGCAGCATCCCTCCATTCCCCTTCTTCTCAGCCTTGGGTATCAGAATAAAAAGCAGTCTGATAGTTTCAGGTTAACAAGGCAGATTCGGTAGGAGTAGCACCTTATGCAATAACCGCACCATATAGCAATCACAGCACTCCAGACCTAGGATTCATCATGAGTGACCTGAGTTGCAATGAACACAGCACACCAGAAAGAAATTCAGGTCTGTATAGCTCCCATTAAAAAGGACAGCAATCACAAGCATTGATACTGGTTAATGAATTTCGGGCTGAGCTCTCATGAAGTAACCCAAGTTTTCAGTACTTACATTATTAAAGAGAGAAAGCCAAAATGGTTCTATAAGCAAACTGCATGTAAATAAAATATGTATCCAATCCTGTTTAGAGCATCTGTTCACTCCCCTGCCCCCAACCGAGCATCCTGCAGTCACCTCAGTGCATACCGCTTCCATTTTTCCACAGTCTTCAGCACTGAAATGACTCCTTTCTTCCAGCTGGAGGGTTTGTAGTATTTAAACTCCTCATGGTATGCCCTACACAGAGCTGCTGATGCCATACTTGCTTCCAGAATGTGTCCATCAAACATCATTTCCACCATTTTTAAAGGGCACCTGTTGCAACAAAGAACCTTTTGGGCATGGCCCTGATTGACCATGGATTACACAATGAGTATCCAACACCACAGTGGCCATTTGAATCTCGCAGAACACAAAGAAGTGCCACAAGATCTCCATCCTGGTTGCACATTTCATTCAAGTAGATGAGGCACCAGACCTCAAGGACAGCTCTTCGTATGAAAGCTGCCATCTTGCTAAAGGCAGTCTTGCATTACTGGCAGGCAGGAAGGGACTGGTGGACATTTTAGGAGAGACAGTTTCATCCAGACAGCCATCTTACTGCATAGCTCCCACAGACAGACGGACACCTTGAGACTGGAACTTCATGACAGTAATAAAGCAGCCATATGTGGAGGGACAGCGCATATCCCAGCAGATACATTTTGAGATATTGAAAAGTAAAAAGTAATTTTTTTACTCCCCCCATCCCTGATGGCCCCTTCTTCCTGCCAGACCTCCCAGCCCCACCACCCCGACTTCCCCCAGGACATACAGTACCTCTCCCGTAGTCCCCCACAACTTGCCTCTGTGGCAGGGTGGTGGGGAGTCCCCTAACCCGCCAGGACTGGATCCAGATTTCATGAGGTGACGGAGTTGCTGGGTGCAGGGCCTGCAGAGGCTGGAGGTCATCCTGCTCGACCAGGATTTTCCATTTTCTCCCACATGGGAGACATGGCATGTGCTAATATCAAGGTTCACGTGCCGACATCTACCACATCTCCCCCAACTCTTCAGCTCAGGCTGCCTCTCCCCTGGCTTTCACCAGGGGCCAGTTGAGCACCAAGCACTTCCCCCTCCCCCCCCCGGAGGAGGAGAGTGGCCCCCATGGATGCTTAGTCCTCCTCCCCCCCAGCCGGCCCTCCAGCACCTTGGGTTCACTTCCGAACCTCCGGTTGTTGGTGTTGCAGGCTGGTTTCAAAAAGTCTTAAATGGAGAAATTTTAATTTTTGGACTGCCCATGTAATAAACCAGAAACACCCTATCAAGAGTAAAGGTACATAAGTATTTCCAAGTAACACTGGGAGAGTAGGAATTGGGAATGCTGGGAGTGGTGCAATTCAGTGGCTCTGGGGTGGCAGTTTTCAGAGAGACCTTCTAGATACTTCAGTGCTACTGCATCTGCATGCACTTTTTTTTGTTGAGTCAGGCAGTCACTAGACTACAGATCAAGTTAGCTAGGATTTGGAGGACTTCCTCCCCCAACCAGGGACCACCAAGTGTGCCACTGTTACCTAAGTGGATGCCAGGGAGAAGGAGCGGCTAGACTGTGGTGGGCTATGGAATGGTGGGGGTGATAGGTCAGTGGCACATTCCTCAACTGGCACCACCACAAAATTCCTACACCACTCTAGCAGGGTGGGACTGCCAGGAGGAGGAACCCGTAGTAGAGGCCAGGGAGAATGTAACATAGTTCCATAATAACATAGTGGTTGATGGCAGATAAGGACCGTTAGGCCCTCCTAGTCTGTCCATATTCCCTGCTTGTATCAGTGGCTGCTGACCCTACATGGTCATTGGCTTTCACTTCTCTTCCCCACATCTAAGGTTCCCCTATGTCTACCCCATGCATGTTTGAATCCCCCCACTATGCTGTCCTCCACCACTTACTAGGGGAGGCTATTCCAAGCATATTGTGCTTGACCATGGATTACAGTGAGCATCCAACACCACAGTGGCCATCTTGAAGCTGATTTGGGGTCCTCCATAGTGGAAACCCCAAGAAAAGTGGTATAGGACCCCAGAGGAGGAGAGGAACCAAAGTCTGGTGGGGGTGCTCGATTGTGAGGGAGATAAATCTGGGAATAGGAAGTGGAAGAGGAAAGTCAGGTGTCTGCACAGTGCCATGGCCTGGAGGGATGGGAAATGGATCCTAGGGATTGCTAGGGCAGCAGGATGAAAGGGGGGGGCTAGATGTCATTGTCCACCTGGGGACCAATGATCTATCTAGAGACTGGGCTGGGATAGTGCAGGGGGAGTTTAGGAAGCTGGGGAGAGGTCTTAGACTGGTAGCATGCTCAGTGGCTTTTGCTGAAGTGCTGCCTGTCTATGACAGGGGGAGGAAAGGGATATCTGCACCAGCAGCTTCAACTCATGGTTAAAGGAATGGTGCAGAGAGGAAGGGGTTGGCCACATTGGGGACTGGGGATCCACCTGGAGAGATGAGGGCGTATACATGGGTGATGGCCTGCACCTATCCAGGAGGGGAACCGAGTCATTGGTGGGCAGTTTAAATGTTACTTTGCTAAACATTTAAACTAGCTGAGGAGGGTGGTAGAGAGAATTGGGAGGCAGAAATGGCCCCCACAGGCTGAAGTTGAGAGCAGGAGAAGCCCACAGAAGAGGACCCCCGTGCAAATTAATGAAGGAAGCAGAGTGATAGAAATGAAGGGAGATGGCAACAGGATCATTAAAAAAATAAAATTAGGGGAAAGTGGGAGGACAAAATGAAAACGGGTAACAAGCAGAGTGCTAACAAAATCTGGAAGGTCATGCATGCGAATGATAGAAGTTTAAGAAATAAGATTCGGACCTAGAGGCCATCATGGCAGAGGCCAACCTGGATACTGTGGCCATTACTGAATCATGGTGCACTGAAACCCATGACTGGGACATGGCCATCCCAGGCTATAGTCTGTTCAGGGAGGACAGAGTGGGAAGGAAAAGGAGGGGGAGTGGTGATTTATGTGAGGGAACGAATAAAAGTGACTGAGATATAGGGAATATGGGGGTGGGTCACCCTGGCGATGGGGAACTGAGCCACTATTCACAATGGCGTGATCCACAGATCTCCAGCACAGGGGGAGGAGTTAGATAAAGTATGGGATAGAAGCTACTGGCAAGATTGCAGAAAAAGGGGAGGTGCTGCTCGTGGGAGACTTCAGTCTGCTGGATGTACAGTAGATTAGAATCTCCCAGCTGCAGCTTCAGCCAGAAGCAGGGGTATCCTGGACTTCCTGCAGGGGTATTCCTCAAGCAACTAATCAGCAAACCCACTCATGAAGGGGCAGTACTGGACCTAGTACTCACAAACAGGGACAGTATTGCTGACGTCAAGGTGGGAGGCCACCTGAGGAGCAGTGATGATCACCGTAGAATGTGGTTCAATATAAGAATGGCTGTGGTGGACTTCAGATGCCACATTTTAAAGATGGGTGAATGTCTCAGGGATGACCGAGCAGGGGATGGCCTGGGTGGGGTGGAGGAGCCGTGGGCAAAACTAAAAGGGAGCATTGTGAGGGTGACAAGTCTCTGCATCAGGCAAGTGAGCAAAAGCAAGAAGAAAAAGAGACTGCTATGCTTCTCAAAAGAGGTGGTTCATTCACATATTTGTGCCTGTGTAGTACAGTATGGTCTGCAAGCCCATTGGTCCACACTGTGGACCAATAGGCGTCTAGTTATACTGTCGCTGTCATTCGATCGGTGGGCTCTGCCACCCGCCAATGATGAGGGGTGCTGGGTGGCGGGTCCTCTGTGGGTGGGTGGGGAGTGGGGTACCACTAGACCACCAGGTTATTAGTCATTTCTACAACAGCCTGTAATCAGGCATACGGGAGATTGAGGGGGGAACCACTAGACCACCAGAATATAGTTTTCAAGGACAAATGCCCACTGTCAGGCTTGCAAGTGGGAGGGGGGATCCACTAGATCACCGGGTATCCTTTACTATTACTAAAGCCCACGATCGGGCATTCGGGAGGGAGGGGGGATCCACTAGACCACTGTGGTATCTTTTACTGTTACTAAAGCCCACAATTGGGCATTTGGGAGGGAGGGGCACACTAGACTACCAGGGGGTCTTGCACTCGAATGACCACAATCGAGCATGAGGGCACCAGGTGCATTGCGCCAGGATGCCCTGCATGTCATGCAAATGGGGCCATAATGGCATGCAAATGGCCTCATTTGACCCATGCATATTATGGCCCCATTTGCATGGCTACCCCTTGAATATCATGGTGCTGCACCCAGCGCTACCACAGTTGTGCTGGTGCATTCCCAGTCCACTTTGTTTGTGGACTGCGCTGTCGCATTGTCGCTGCACCATCCGCATTCTGTGCCATATTCAAGGGTGATGTGCCATAGAGCATGACCATTGAATATCGCCCTGTCTTGGCCCCGGCACATCTCAGTTGCACTGCACTCCCACTTGCACCTCTGCCTGGTGCAGTCTGAATATCCAGGCCAATGTCAATACAAACTGAGCCTAGATTAACAGTCCCTGGGCTGACAATACTGTCAGTAGTGAATAACTGCATCAACTAACATTTCTTTTGTGGTAAAAATTGATATCAGTTGTGACACAATACATTGCAATTGTTTTTAAAATTACTTTTGTGGTTAAATTTTTCACTCATTCAGAACAGAAAATCATGATTTTTAAAAATTTCTGTTGTGGTCAAAATTTTCTAAGTCATTTGTCATGGAAAATCTTGATAGCTTTTAAATATTACTGTTGTTAAAATTTTCAGTCATTTGCAAAAGAAAATGATAGGTTAAAAAATGCAATTGACTTTAAAATGTTAGTTATGACAAAAACAATCACAATTTTTTATCAGTACTTTTGTGGTTAAAATGTCAATGATCATTTGCAACAAAAAATCATGAATGTCTTTTAAAAAAATAATTGTGATTGGCTTTACATAGATACATAAAAGGTGGTGACAGAAAAAGACTTAGGGCTAGATATTCAAAGGGGTTGCACCTGGCGCAACTGAGTTGCACCAGCACAACCCCAGAATTGCGCCCCAGGGCAATATTCAGGAAATGGCATTGCACAGTGCAATCCCCAGTGTGCTGGGGAGCAAACATAATATATGCGGCACAACTCAAGGGGGCGTGCCCATGCATATGCAGCATATCCCAGTATTCAGCCCAGGATGTGCGGTGCATATGCTGGCACAACCCTGAGATGCGCTGCATACCGTGGCTCAAAGTTGAGCCCACGAAGGATGGCTCAAGTGCAGTCCACCCCGGTGGCCTGCTGTATTGCAGTGCGTAACACAGCAGCCACCGGTCATGGGCGACAAACCCCCAACACCGTACAAGCACACAGCTGTGGTCAGTGATCCCCCCTCCCGCCGGGTACCCACGATCACCCGTAATCATGTCCAAAATGACCCCTCGTGGTCCAATGGCACCTCCACCCCACAGGACCCCCAGCCACCACCTCCACCCGTCATCGGTGGGCAGCAGACCGCCCGCATGCCACTGTGGCTGCCTCACCGAATGACAGCTTACAAGTAGGAGCTGCAGCTCATTGGTCCACAGTGTGACCAATGGGCTTGTAGTGTATATTGTACTAGTCGCAACCTTGTGAATGAATCATTCAAGGTTGTGACTTAGCAGAGTGTGTTGCAGCCCATTGGTCCACAGTAGGGACCAATGAGCTTGCAGCTCCTACTGTAAGCCGTCATGCAGTGGGCAGCCGCGGTGGTATGCGGGTGGGGTCTGCTGCCCACCAATGACCGGGTGTGGAGCAGGGGTGGGCTGGGGGTCCTGTGTGGGTTGGGGGTGCCACTGGACCACCAGGGGGTCATTTTGGCCATCACTACCGGTGGGGCGGGGGGTCCCACTAGACTACCAGGACTATTCGTATAGGTACAGTTCGGCGATCAGATGCATGGGCAGGAGGGGACCATTGGACCACCAGGCATATGTTGTTATTACATATGACAGTGATTGGAGAGTTGGGATGGGGAGGGGGGTGCCACTAGACTGCCAGGGCTGTTCTACGTAGTCTTTGCAGGATCGGTGCTACAGGAGGGGGGGGACCACTGGACCACCAGGGCATGGCAGTGTAGTGCCTCATGGCGATCGGAGGCATGGACAGGGAGGGGGGAAACACTAGACTATCAGGGCTTCTCTTGGGACACATTAACGGTGCTTAAGGTTACAGGCAGGGAGGCCCAGTAGACCTCCTCCGACAGCACCGCATGTTGTGCAGGGTGCATGGCGCATTTCGCTGGCCAGCCCTGCACAACTCATGCAAATGGCACCATAATGACAAGCAAATGGCCCCATTTGTGCCTTTGCACGCATTATGGCCCCATTTGCATATTGGTGGCTGAATATCATGGATTTGCGTGCAGCGTATCTCTGTTGCGCTGGCGCAATTCCCATTCCTGGTGTTCAGCCCTGTCTGGGGGGATGTGCCAGCGCATTGTATTTGCGCAGTGCGCATTACCTGATATATTCAGAAGAGATGCACCATGGCTCATCTCTTTTGAATATATCCCTTAGCTGCTCCAGTGCACCTCAGTTGCACTGCACACACAATTGCACCATTGCCAGGTGCACATTTGAATATCAGGCCCTAACAGTCCATCCAGTCTGCCCTTAATTTATCGTAATGAACCCCATAATTACATACTGCCATATTGCCTGTATTCTTAGTATCTCTAAAACCCCTTATTCCTTTACTCTGTATTGGTTCCTTGTCATAATGGCGATTGTGGAAAGGTGATCACCGCTACGGCGAGTGTACATCGCTGAAAATCAGTTTTGGTGATGTACACTCCTGGTGCACAGCAAAAGGGACACTGGAGACTTAGATTTTTTTTTTATACGGGGGCCTGTGCTCCCCCCGCACCTTCCTACTAACGGATTCTCAACTGCAAGGGGGTGTATGTTAAGGGTGCAAAAAGACGGAAAAATTCCTGGACTAGCGAAAAATTAGCATGTGCCCAGAACCGAATCCAGCACCCTCCCAACCCTAGCTCACCAAACCACCATGCCACATGACCAGCACGGCAGCCCACCGCACTACACCCCACAAACCCTCCCTCCCTTCTGCCCATTGCACAGCATGGTTCCTCCCCACCCCTCTGTGTGTGTATGTATATATATATATATATATATATATATATATATATATATAGTGACATCCTGTCATTATATTCGCCGACCCCCCTCCCCATCCGGTCGCCCTCCCTGACCGGTAGCCCTGTGCACAGGTGCCGTGATTGAGTCATCCTTTTTGAAACTGCTCAATTGCAGTTGCCATCATCACCGGCTACCCTCTGTATTTATTTACTAGCTTTTTAAATATGTCCCACCCCCTCTGAAACACATTTATTGTCTCAACCTCTGCCACCTCCTTTGGCAATTTGTTCCACTGCTCCACAACTCTCTCTGTGAAATAATACTTCCTAATACTCTCTTATACTGTACTTTTCCCCTCAGGTTAACATTTGTGCCTCTAGAAACAGTACACTCATTTCTTGTGAATGGGTTATTGGTAGTAACCTTATTTATACTCAACAAAACGTAAATGTTTTTATCTTTTCTCACCACTCTTTCCTGGCCAGCGAATACAAATTGAGATTTGCAAGTGTTTCCTCATAAGTCTGATCTTTTGACTTTGTAACATCTTAGTGACCCTTCTCTGTACCCTCTGTAGTTGTGTCTTTTTTCATATGCGGATTCCAGAACTGGGCACAGTGCTCAAGACAGAGCCTCACCAGTGATGTGTACAGAGATGACATCACCTCACCTTTGCTATCAAAGCCTCTACATATATACCCCAACATCCTGTTTGCGTTGTTATATGACTTGCTGCACTGACTAGAGACTTTCAGGTTATCACTAATAATAACACCTAGGTTTTTCCCCTCCTTTGTCACTGCTAGTTTTACTCCATCCAGCCAAGATTTCCTGTGTGGATTATTTCCTTCCTATGTGAATCACTTTACACTATTTTGCACTGAAATGTGATTTCCAAATTTGTAACCACCTCTACAACAAATCCAAACCATGATACGTCTCTCTAAGCCCATCTTCATTATCAGCTCTGCTAAAAATCTGCTTTTCATCAGCAAAGACTTTAAACATTTTTGTAAGAGTAACTCGGCAGAAAATCACAATCATATTTCTGTGCATGTACTAAAATAGCTGTAAAAATTAATGAACTTTAAACATTAAAACATTTTAAAACTAAATGTTTTTGTTGTTTAACCAGCAAAATGCCCTATTCTGGGGTAAACTCTAATGAAGCAGAATTTTTAGGTTTCAAATTGAGACTGTTGTGTAATTGTTGGTGAGAAAATAAGTCTTCAGTTTCATATTTTCAGCATTTCTTGCACTCTGAGGGTAGCATTTTCAAAGAGCCAAGTCTGTTGTTCAGACATGGCTGCGAAATCTATTCCAGGAGTTAGACCATGAAAAGGTGGTCTAAGTTCCAGGACAGGATTCTGCAGTTACATTATAAAAATGGACGCGACTCCCATAGTTGCGGCAGAAGTTGAAGTAAACTGCAGTAATTGTCACAGATGCACCCAAATGTCTGTGAACAAGGCGCAGACATTCGAACGCATGTGTGTGGAAACAATATGCATCTGAAATATGGATGCAAGTGCTGTGTCCATGTCTTTGAACATCCTGCAGTGTGTCTCCAAAATTACAGAACTGATTAACTTCAAATGTGGCAGGCTGCAACAAAGGGTGTGCATGCCACATTTCATGTTTCTAGGTAACATGATGGATGAGTTATAAGTGGCAACAAATTGAGGTTTAACATAGAAGTACCTATTCAACCCTAACTATAATGGTGCCACCACACCACTGTAGTGATTCCATATAGTCAAAACACTGTATCAGTATATACTGTATGTGTGTGTGTGTGTGTGTGTGTATCTTGATAGATAGATAATCACTGAAAATAAGAGCTTTCTAAAAGTATATCTTTTTAAAATCTTTTAATAAATATTCAGATTTTTGGTTTGCTTAAATATTTAAAAAAGTAACAGCTGGAAGATTTCTATAACCAAATAACATTCCTAAAGTACTGCAATCAAATCACTTCACAAAAACTCTTTCCCTAAAGCAGCTGCATATCTTCAAATGCTTTGGAAGGCAGAAGAAAATAAACCCTGACCCAATTACACCCAGCCTCTGATTCTGCATCGTATCTCTCTACAAACACTAAGATTTGTAGGCATAAACACTCAATATTATTTTTGAAACATTTCTGCCTTTTCCCCCAGCCCTCAGATCACTCTCCCAGCAAAAGTAACACTCACCATAAAGTTGATGATCTGTTGCATCAGTCGAGTCCTTATACTACAGTTAACCCTTGTATGCTCTCACCACATGTACTGTATACTCAACTGGACATTCACAAACAATTGCCCATCCAGTGCAACCCACGATGCTGCCTACATACCCTTGCAGGCATGGAATACACAAGGCAATTTTATTTATATATAGATGCTTATCCCAAGGGCTGCAGGCACTGTACATTTAATCAAATAATATATAGGCTACCTAAATAAAATGTACAAAATACATCAAATTAACATAAATACATAAATAAGGGTTCAGTGGTAGAAAAAATATTTTATAGTATAAACTAGCAAACAAGCTAGAGACTGACTCCTGGAGCTAAAACTTAGATGGAATTAAAACCTAAATAAATAAATGAAATTTTAGCTCCTTATAAATGCCTCCATCAAGATGGAATTCCATATGAAGGTTGGCAATCAATTTCATACACTCCTTGCTGCAACAGAGTGCCCTATCCCTGATCTGGGAATGTATGCAGATTAGCGTTGGTGGAGAGGGTGATCTAGTGTATATAAGACCAAGAGTTTTTCAAGGTAGCCAGGACTCAGTTCATGCAGGGCTTTGTCTGTTACCAGCACAATCTTTGAAAGGACGCACCACTTAAAGTATGGAAAGCTGGAAAAGTGTCTACGCATTCACGTGAGTGGATATGTCCAGAGAGATGAACTCATTAATTAATCTGCTGCAGAATTTGCACTATCTAAAGGAGATGCACCAACTTTCCTGACAGCCCTAGATACAGAGTATTACAGTCATCGAGTCTAGACATCTCAGAAGCATGCACCAAGTTCATAAGTTCATTATGCACTGCATAGATCATGATCTGGGTGATATTTCTAAATTGGAAGAATCCACTGCAGACCGCAGCAGTTACTTCATGTTTTGTTGACAACCTGTTGTCCACAGTGATACCCGGATTCCTAATCCTATCCACAGAAGAAAGTGAAGCCCTATTTAAAAATGGCCAGCTTGGTGAACTAGTAGTCATTTCCAAACACATGGGGACCTAGTTTCACTAGCACCACCTCAATTTTCCTAGATTTAAACTCAGTCAGTTGGTGGTCATACAGTCAGAGTTTTGTTTAGATATTGGTCTAGCATAGGTGTCATATCACCTCCCTCTGGTGCAAACAACAGGTACAGTTGTGTATCATCTATGTAGTTGTGAAACTCCATCTTGTACCACCTAATGACGTCTCCTAATGGCAGTATTTATATGGTGAATAACATAGGGGACAGGATGTACCCATGAGCTACCCCACAGCTTTTCACAGTGGGATGCAAGGAATAAGTTCCCCAAAATGACCTGCTAGATAAATAGGATCCTGATCACCTCAGAGCGGTTCCAGTTAACCCTCAATATTGCCTCAGGTGACCTATTAAAACCTTGTGATGCACCATATCAAATTCAGATGACAGAGTGAGAAGAACTACAAGAGAACAATTCCTACTATCCTCACCAGGAGAAAGTCATTAAACCCTTTGATGAGCACAACCCCTGTGCAATGCAGGTATTTGAAATCTGCATATAATAGTTTGTAGATAGTATATTTCTCACAGTGAGCCTCAAGGTGCACCACTACTACCTCCTCAGTCATCTTCCCCAGAAGGGAAGGTTTAAGACAGTCCTGTAATTTGCAACAGAGTCTGGATCCTAAGATGGTTTATTTAGGAGAGGTTCTGCTACTGCACTCTTCAAGGCTGAGGCTAAGCACCCCTCCCTGAAGTAGGCCCAGGATCTCCAAACATTCTAACAGCCAGGTTGATTCAGTGTCAAAAGACTGAAAGTCAAGCACAGTTCAGAGATAACTCCAAGCACCTCTTTAAACAAAACTTGCTGAAACTCACTCCAAAACCATGAAAGGCTCTCTAGAGCCATCGATCCAGTACTGCAAGACTCTGACAGGCCACTTGTAAAAATCCTTCCCTGATGCACAGCTCTGTCCAAGCAGAATAGGACAAGCCCCTCCACTTCTTTGCAGACACAACTCTTCCAGGCTATAGACAGGATGTATATGGAGATGGTCAGTTTTTTCTTGAAGCAATCACCTTGGGCAGGAATTCTGCCTTTTTCAGAGTGATTGCTTCTTGATACTCTGTAATGAGCCCTCAGAGACAGCTTGTCATCCATGCCACTCCCACCCCACTGTACATCCCAAGCAGTCCCTATCAAAGTCTGCAGCTCCCATCCCCAACTTGATGTCCAGTTTTGTCCCTGTGGTGTACAGTGACATGAGTGAGTATTATTGAGCAGCTCAATATAAGCAACTCAATAATACCGCTCACACTGAGAGTGAGTGGTAAAAAACATTGCTATATCCTGCAGAACAAGTGTAGCAGGGAACTACACTTGCTACAACATGATATAGGATGTTGTTTGGCCAAGCCCTGCCGAGCTGG
This sequence comes from Neoceratodus forsteri, assembly GCA_016271365.2. Lineage (NCBI taxonomy): Eukaryota > Metazoa > Chordata > Ceratodontiformes > Ceratodontidae > Neoceratodus > Neoceratodus forsteri. Next base: position 277,483,790 of record CM057451.1, read on the forward strand.
CCATTTATTGTTGTGGCATAAGCCACATACCATTCCAGCAGACCCAGCTTCAGGTCTGGTTCTAGTAGAACATTTTATTCTTTTTAAAAATCGTTACTTTCCCTGGGTCTGCACCCCAAGGAGTTGATTATTTTAAGTTTGGCACTTGCCCCCAACATAAAATTATTTTTGGTAGTTGTGTCCTTTGTATGTAGTGATCATCGCTATTTATGACGGTTGTTGTAATATCCATCGCCTTTTGATGATGGGATCTTTTGATTCGCTTTTTGTGATCGGTATTATATAAGACTCACTGTTATTACATAAAACCATCCTGCCACTGCCTGCCCTGGCAAGGACTGCAAACCCACCCTGTTTACACATCAAAACAAATATTATCCTTCTCTGAGTCCCTGCTACTGCCTCTTCTGGCAAGGACTGAATGGTGCATCAGTGATAAAAGAAGAGCTGTCTTCCTTCACTGTCTTCTACTGATAGTGGTAAATAGAAGATCCATTATTTTGCATGTGATTAGCAGTTCTCATTTGCGTGGCACTTGTTTACTCTTGGCCCTTTTGACTAACTCTTTCCCAGCAGTCTTTACAGTTAGGACACATAGACTTTTGGGAGGGAGACAGTCTAAATGAACTCAGACAAAACACTTTCCTAGCAAATGGAAGATCCTTACTCAAACAGAGATTACCAGATCCGCTGTCAGTTTCATAGAAACACAGAAATATAGACAATGTCAGCAGATAAAGACCATTGGTCCATCCAGTCTGCCCAGTTTTACCCTACTTAACCCCGTGATCTATCATCCAGATTGTGTTTTTGGCCCCGTCTCCTCTCACCCTCATTCTGTGCCTTACTGCTACCCCCCTGAATAACTATTAGGCACTTTAATCTGTCTAGTTGTGCTTTAACCCATTAATGGGATTTGTACCCACCAGCTCTGCTGGAAGGCTGTTCCATGGTGCAGCCACACTCTTGGTAAAGTAAAACCTTCTTGCATTCTTGCATAAGGTAGAAAAAATGGGCAGACTGGATGGGCCTTGCTGTCCTTATCTGCCATCAACTTCTATGTTTCTATCCCTCCTGAATCCCCACCACCACCAGCTTATATTCATGTCCCCTTGTTTTTGACTTGCCATTCCTGCTAACTAGTTCCTCACAGCTTACTTTGTTTATTCCTTTCAGGAACTTGAAGGTATCTGTTCTGTTCCCCTTATCCCTTCTGGCCTCCAGCGAGTACGTGTTCAGTATCCTGATCCTGATCCTCATAGGATCTGCCCTGTTGGCCCACTGCCTCCAGCCTGTCTCTGTTGTTCCTCAGATGAGGACTCCAGAACTAGGAACAGTACTCCAGATGGGATCTCACTAGTGATCTCCAGAGAGGTAGTATTACCTCTATCCTTCTGCTATCAAAGCCCCTTCCAATACACCTTGTGGGTGCCTTGTTGTAGGCCTGATACATTGGTTAGTTTGTTTTAGGGAGTTACATATGAAGAGCCCCCAGGTCCCTTTCCTCTGAAGTAGAGCTAGCAGCTAGCAAGGCAAACAGGATGTTGGGATGCATTGTAAGGGGGATCACCTCTAGGAGCAAGGAAGTGATTCTGCCTCTGTACAATGGACTGGTTAGACCACACCTTGAGTACTGTGTACAGTACTGGAGACCACATTTGAAGAGGGACATACAGCTCCTGGAGAGGGTACAGAGGAGGGCAACAAAGATGATACGAGGGCTAGGGGATTTGACTTATGAGGACAGACTTGAGGAGCTCTGCCTGTTTTCATGAGGAGAGGAGAGACGGGGACATGATTGAGGTCTTCAAGTACCTCAAGGGAATAAATAGGGTAAACATGGAGGGATCTTTAGGCTAAAGCAGGAGGCATCACCAGAGGCATGGTTTGAAGTTGGAAGGTGGAAGGGTGAGGGGAAAAGAGGAGGAGGTTTTTCACCGAGAGGTGGTGGACCCTTGGAATGCACTGCCTGGTGAGCTGGTTAGAGATCCACAGTGGAGGGCTTCAAGAGAGGGTGGGACAGACACAGAAAGTGGATGTATCAGATGATGGCCTGTCCCGAGGGGTGGGGATGGATGATAGGGGTTTCTAGAGAACAAGGGATGGGAGGGTCTCGGCACCCAATTAACGATCTAGGTTCGAGCAGACTCGATAGACCGTAAGGCCTAATCTGCTGGCAAATAGTATGTTAGTATGTTAGTATGTTAGAGGCCAGTTTAACTCCTTATATCCAGTATTCATTCCTGGGGTTCTTTTTCTCTATGTGCATCACCTTGCACTTTTTTGTGTTGAATTTCAACAGCCTGACCTTGGATCACATCTCCAACCTCTGCAAGTCCCTCTGCAACTCTCTTGCCCCCTCCTCATTGTCTGCCCTGCCACAGAGCATAGTGTCATCTGCAAAGAGGCACGTCCTGCCCTGTATTCTTCTCCAGTGTCACTAATGAACATATTGAAAAAGACTGGTCCCAGGTAACCCACTTGTGACCTCCCTTCCCCTGATTTGACACTGTTTACCACCATCCTCTGTTGTTTCCTCTGACTAACTTTCCACTCATTTAACTAAGTCCCTACTACTCCCAGATCCTCTAATTGGTGGCCAGTAAGAGGGCCCTACTGCATCTTTACAGCCCTCCACTGATACTAGAATTAGCTGTTGCCAGGGTAGGCAGCTTCAGAAGCTGGAAGCGTGGTTTTTCCTTGATTGGGGTCCAAACAACACTGAACCTAATTCTAAGCAACAAGGATGACCTGGACAGAAGTAGAAATTGAAGAAGCATTGGTTAACAGTGACAGTATCATTATCAGATTCACTGTTGGCAAGCAGTGAGAAAACCAAAGGAGCAATATGTACCATGCTATTACCCAAGACAGACTGATCGAATTAGACAGTTTGTAGCAATTGTACACAGGGAAAACAAGCTTATGGACATTGTTCAGCAACAGTGGGACATCCTCTATAAATCCCAGTGGGCAACTCAAAACAAATACGCTTTCTACAGACTAGCAGGTGTAATCGTAGAAGACACAGACCAATGTGGATAACGCATAAGGTTCTCAACATAAGAAAACAATAGGTCTTCAAAGTACAGCTTGCATGACACAAGTGAAAGAGAACACTTGTACATGGAAAAACTCTGAGAGAGCAGATGTAAAAGCAGAGGAGCAAAACAGGTGACAAAAGACTAGAAAACACTGAAAATTAATCCTGATAGAAAGTTTTTAGCTGTGTCAATGAGAAACAAAAACACAGACATAGTTGAATCCTAAAGGATCAAGGTAACAGTGACATATTAACAAAGGAAGAACAGATAGCAAAATGTCAAAATAATTTGTTTGCATCAGTATTCACAGAGAAGGCTGGAAGAGTAAATGACATTGAAATATTGTTCAACGGAGAAAACACACTAGAGGATGATATGCCTAACAGCTGGAAAAGTTAGGAAAATACTCAAGATAGTTAACACAAGCAAGGCAACAGGCCCTAAAGGAATGTACCAAATAATATTTTTCCAATCTTGTGTTTATGTTTCGATGACTGAATGGCCCTTACCCAACTGACACCCTCCCAGTCCCATCACCCACCATGTTCAAGTACTTACCCCACCTCCTTTATTGCTCCATAGCTTACCACCATGGCAGAGTCCCCAGGAAATGCAGCTTACATGACCAGGTCAGAATCTAATTCAGGAGATGGGTACCGGGTAAACATTTTGGGACCCATGGTGGGTAAGTCATAATCCGGTGGGTTTTTCCACCATTCTCTGTCTGAGACTTGCAGGCATGCAGTGACGTGCCATGCATGTGTGCAGAGGTATGTGGGCACTTAGTGGCATCTGTCAGCAACCTCTGCCAGTGTCACGCTCTGCTTGCCCTACCACACAGCCTCCACTGGGTGTCAGTCAACAGCGGAGGATGGCATTCCCCCCTCCCCGCAGGAAAGCTGTCTAATAGGACACTCATCCTGCCTTCCCCAGCTGGCCCCCTGCAAACTTGAGTCCATTTCCAAACCTGGGTTGCTGAAGTAATGTATGAAAGCCCCACTGCTGTGCTACTTTGCCAGCACCTGCACCCAAGAATTTAAAAAGGAGTTGTCCAAAGAACTACACTTTTCATTTGCATAACATTTACATTTACAGTGGTGGACACAAAAAAAAAGTTCCCCATTGCTGTGAAATGCAGCAAGTGAGGAACTGCATACTGCAGTAACACCAGTATTGTAACTGGGAAGTTAATCTAATTAGCCCCAGGTACCTTAAGGCATGCTGCAGTAAGAGGGCACTTTCTTATGGTCAGCACTATATTTGGTGCTTTTTATATGGTGCCCCAAAGTTACTACTACTACTACTGGTCACACACTACAAGCATTTGATTAAAGTATCACTGCTACACAGAGGTGCTCAGCTGTCCTTCTCACTTTGCCTTAGTTTTTCAATTTCCTTAACACTTTCTATCAAACTTTCTCCATTTCATTTCCTGGACTGTGGGTCCCATATGGGTGTCAATTTGCTTGATTTGCTTGATCAGCAACAGAGGGCTCGAGTGAGCAGTCAGCTTGTGTCGCCGCCAAACCACAGAGGATTTAGATAGGTTTTACACTGCACATTCTCTTGCTATAAAACTTCAGAACAGTGTGTGAGACACATGTTGGCATGACATGCATGAGAAGCAACCTAACGCAAAAGCAGTTTGCAACAAGGGCAGTATGTAGAATGCATAAACAATACAAGAAGACAAAACATTTCCTGTTTGGTTTTTGTAACTCTCCCCAAGGCATATTTATGCATTCTAAAGCCTAAGACCCAGTGCAAAGCACATACAGTAGGTATGCAAATCCTTCTGGAGGGGGCTGAATTGGAAGTGTCTCACATAAATGGAAATGCTATACTATTCTGCAGTTCCTGCACAATCTTTAATCTAAGTACCAAAGGTGCTGAGAAGTGCCAAAGCAATCTTCCTCCTTTTTACGTTTGCTTGCGCACTTGCACAAGGAACGTCTTGTGCTAGTAGCACATTTCAGAGGTGTGTCAGTGTTGGCGAATGCAGGGCATGCTATAGTAGGTACGTCCCTCATTCCCCAATAAGCCAGCATGCTAGTGCTGACACCAACATTATGTAAAGTGGACACAACTTCTAAGAAAAGTGCTGCTGCAATCAGAGACAAGCTCGTCATGCAGCGGCACCGATGACACACCTCCCAACGTGCCTCTCCTGGTGAAGCATTTAAATAAACAGGGCAGTGGCTGTCACTGTCTGCCACACATGATCCCCAGAAAGCTGACTTCAGGGGTGCCCAATCCTCCTGTCAGCATGTTTAATAACCCCCCCAAGATTGTGTGGCACACTGGGAGCCCACCCCAATGTGCCTCCTTGTATTCGGAAGCCGATCGCTGTCGGCATGTTCCTGCCCCCGCCCCTCCCCCATTGTGTGCCACACTGGGAGCCCACCCCAGTGTGGCCAACATCACTCCCCAAAGTCATGGGGCACACTGGGAGCCCACCTCAGTGTGCCCCAAATTTTTTTACACTTGTAAAGAAAGAAAACCGTCCACAGTGTTAATTTTTTTTTTATTACCTGAAACAAAGAAAACAGTCCCTCGCTGTCAGGTCCCCACCCCAAACCCGCATCCACTGTCTGAGCACCCCACCTCCCCACACCCCCCTCACCTCATACTTGCCTCCTGAGGTCGACGCCACAGTCTGCAGTGGAGCGGGAACATGTCTGCACTCTTCAAAGCCGACCGCGAACTGAAGAAATGCCGGTAAGCTGTATAATGGCATAAATGGGGGGGGAAGGAGTCAACTTAGGTGGATATCTCAGTCATTGTTTTTTGAATTTTGCCTCCAAATTTTCAGCATGGGGTGCTTGGGACCCCACTTCATGAACACATGCACTGTTATCTCGTTACTGGGTCCCGAAAGGTCATTTCGTGGTCACTGTGCGGAATCACCTTTCAGGACAGATTAACAAAACAACAGCACCACTGTTCATGAGGTGGGGACCCAAAAGCCTATTCATATTTGGTGGAAAATTTCAAATAATGACTGTGTTACGATTGTGCATTGGCGCAGTTTCAACGCACGCTGAGACTTCACCAATTTTCATATTCTCACACCAGATTGTCAACATTGCCATTTTGTACACCGCCTATGAACAGTATAGCTGTCATTTTTCACATCCTGTCCAAAATGTGTTTTCACATGTGACGCACAATGGCACGGTCGCTGTGGGAAATCGATGTTTGGGACAGAGTAACAAAATCACAGTGACACTGTTCATGACCGGAGTTCCCAAAATGCCTATGTTGAAAATCTGGTTAAAAAAATCCCCAAAATAATTACGTTACAGGCATGCATTGTGCAGTTTCTGCGCACGCTCGTGACTTCACCAATTTTTCATATTTTCACTCCAGATTTTCAACAATGCAATTTTTTTACACCTCCTCATGAACAGTGCAGCTGTCATTTTTCACATCCTGCCTGAAATGTGTTTTCGCACCTGTGGTGCCAAATGGCACAGTCACTGTGCAATATCACGCTCAGCTAACAAACTCATAGTGCCACTGTTCATGAGGTGGGGTCACAAATGGCCCATGTTGAAAATTTGAGTGAAACAACAATGCCTGGGGCATTAGGGTTTCAAACCATAACGCCCCACTCTGTAGAGATTGACAGGTGTCACGGTGTGACTTGGCATTGTCGGCTGTAATGCTCACGCCATTCCACCCCCACCCCTGCAGCCAATGACAGGCATCGAGGTTTGCCTTGGACTCTTTGGCCCCAGAGTTCACCCCATTCTCTATACTGCACCCATTTCAACTTTCCTTATGGAATGGGGTGGCGTGGAGCGAAGACCCCAAGGCACAGCGGTACTTGTCGGTGTCTGGGGGGTAAGGGTGGTGAAGTGGTGTGGAGTGTTATGGCCGATGACCCAAAGGCACACCCCAATGCCTGTCACCTCTGCAGGGTGGGCTGGGGCCAGGCCAGTTCATTACTTCACTGCCCATCCCAGTGTGCATCTCTAACTCCTGCACTACCAATGCCAATGCCAGCAAGCCAACATTTGGCATTGACAAATGCTTGTTCACTGAGAGAGAGACAGAGGGAGAGAAGAGGGAGAGAACAGGGCAGAAGAGAGAGAGAGACAGAGGGGAGAAGAGAGAGAGAGACGGGAGAAAGAGAGAGAGAGAGGCAGAGCGAGGGAGAGAGAGAGAGAGAATAGGGAGGGAGAGAGAGACAGTGGGGGGGGATAGAGAGAGGGGGAAAGAGGGACCATACCTCTTAGCTTTCCCTGATTTTTAGGGATGTCCCTGATTTTGCCTCAGAATGTTCCTGTCCCTCCTAAAATTTGTGTTTCTGTAACTGAACAGTGTGTATACTGTATGCTCACAATATTGTCAAACAGAGTTACAGACTTGCTCTTCTGCAAAGTGTTTTACACCAATACTCTTATGCTGCCTGCTTCAGGGGATAGTACCAATTGTTAAACTGTGTCCCTCATTTTACTTCGTCACTGATTTTTTTAAGCCATGTCCAAGTGTCAAACATAACTGCAAATACCTGCAAACGAAAGTTCGGCATTGACAAATGCTTGTTCTTTATTTTCTCTTCCCATAGCTGTCTTTTATTTTTTCCATTCCGTTTTCTGGATTGTAAGGCCATACTGAGTGTCACTTTACTTGATCAGCAAAAGGGGACCATAGTAAGAATCAGCTTGTCTAATCACTGCCAGACACAGAGGACTAAGACAGATTTTTACAGTGCACATACTTCTATAAAACCTCCAGACCAATGTAGACACAGTAGGCCAAGTGGCCTTTTTCTGTTGGCAAATTCTATGTTTCTAGGTGTAATTGTAATATATCAAGCATCTAATACAGTTGTGTATCAGACACCTATTAGTGTTGATATGATATTCCTGAGATGCAGCCTAACATAAAGGTAGTTTACAAGATGCACAGCACAGTTAGCAAAATCCATAAAAAAGACAAATAATTTCCAATGTTTTTTACCTTTGTAAGCCTCTGCAAGGCATATGCTTGCATTCTAAAGAACAAAACCCAGTCCAAAACATTATGCGTGTGCAAATCTTTTAGTGTGTGTCTGGGACCTGAGGTCATTGTTTTTTTTTTTGTTTTTTTTCTATTATTTTCTATTTATGCCTCCTTCTCACCCCCTCGGCTCTGGTCTTCCTCAGGAGCTCATGGAGTCATCCTCCTACGGCACACACTACTTGCCCATCCTCTGTCGCCCATGTAGCCTCGGTTGTACCCCCAGGCAGGGACCAGGTGGGCTCCAAACCCCAATATAGCAGTAATATTGGTCAGGAGGATGCCAGGTGGGTGGCTGCAAATCAGGGGCAAGCTCGTGCTCTGTCTCTGTCAGGAGCCAGAGGAATTTTCTGTTTCTCTGGGGAGTGGCTGGTGCCCTGACATCAAGGCGTATCTGACGTCAGCCACTCCCCCACTCCTTCTCTTTACTCTGCAGTACCTGCTGTATCTCCAGCCTCTGCCAGAGATCAGAACACCAAACAGGGACCCTGTCCCTCCCGGGAGAGGAGAGCCCTCTGGACGCCAATCCTCTCCCTTCCCTGTTGACCCCAGCAACCCAGGCTTGTTCTCAACCCGGGTCACCAGCATGGTGTGAGATGTGCATCCAGGGCCTCAACCTCAGCGCCACCGGGCCAGCGAGGTCATTGTTTACCCTCAGTGTCGACCTGGGGGCATTGCTGCTTCATGGGCAGTGTGTTCATCCTGCCCACTCCCCATGTCTATTGGGCGCATTATTCTGCTCAGCTCTTGTTCCTATTGGTTAAAGAATGGTGCAGTACCATTGGTCAGGGCCTCTGTGGTCTGAAGTGCTGCCTTGAGGGCACCTGGTTTCTCGATTTCTGTTCTTCATACCTTGTTTCAGTTGTTTCTTCCCATTGTGTGTTTGCATTTTTGGGACTATTGCTCACTGCTTTAACTTGTAATTTTCCAGATTTGTTTTGGACAAGTAATGAGTAATGTTAGAATTGTGTTGTAGGCCTGATATTAAAACAGATTTCCAAAGAGCAAAAGTGTTACCATGTGCACTGTAGTCACTAGTTCTACCCCCTGGTTTTTCCGATTTCTGTTTCTGCCACCCTTGTTTCAGAGATTGCTGGTCAGTTTGTTTGCTACCCAGTTGTTTTTTTTTTTTTATACTTTCTGAGTATTTCTCATAGCTTTAACTGAATTGCCCATTTTCTCAACTCTCTCCAGTGCAGAGACCACATTACTTTAACCATCTCCCCTCCCTGATTATTATAATCAGCTTCAACCATCACAGGTACAGAGCCTCCAGTTTTTTCACTCAACAGTTTGCCCTAAGTGGTGTCCTTGTGTACTGGTTGCCCAGTTTGCAGTCAATATTGTCAGTGTTGTAGTCTCCCACGATAGTGAAAGATTTGCTGCATTTGGGGGTACCACTGGGTTGTCTGTTTCTGCCCTGAGACAAGCGGTGCTCCGGATATCATAGTCTTTATTTTCTGCATGTAGCCGAGCTGTTGCCTCGTGGTATCACAGTCATTTTCTTCTGCCCTAGGAAAGTGGTGCCCTTGGGGTGTCAGTTAGTCATTTGTTTCTGCCCATAGTCAGGCTGCTCCTCTTGGTATCACATAGCCATTTACTTCTGCCCTTAGGGAAGCCGTGCCCTCAGGGTATCATTAGTCACTTGTTGCTGCAAGTTTAAGTACCATACCTGCATCACACAAAATCCAAATAAGTGGTCCCACATCTTCCTGTGCTTTTTAGCTTTTGCCCATTAAAGCATAGAGAAATAACAGCTAAACAACTCTGTATACCATAATTGCTTAGAGATGGCAAGCCTATCTGAGCCCACTACCTCGCCGTAGCTCAGCTCTAGAAACATAGAGAGCCCTTGACAGCATTAGGAAAACTTTGAAAAATGTAAGCTTTAAACACAGTTCAAGTTATATTTCATATATTTTCTGTAATGCTTTTCCACATTTTTATTACTGAGCACAGTTGCATGACAACAATATCACTCCCCCATAGATTTTATCTGGCTGTTTGAATACACCTGACACACTAGGGGTCACCGAAGATGTCTGGGCACTACCCCTGCCTTATGAGTCTAAATAAGTTGAGGGGCTTGGATTCATAACTTGTGTGGGGGTTCATTACCCAAAGATAATAAAATAAAGTTTAAATGTAAATCATGGGGTGCCTCTACCCAGGAAAAGATTAGTAGACTAGGTTTCATACTAGTACTATCCACTAGGAAAGTACCATCCCACCGCGTCCACAATGAAACACCCCATCCTTCTTCCATACAATGCAAGCAACAGCCTTGCAAAAATAATCACTTTGGTAAATTACAAATGATATGCTTATATAAATAGCATTTTCTTAAGTCCGGAATTTCAAAAGGGGATCTGGAATGAGGACTAAGAAAAGGAAAGGGTTAATGCAACAATATATTAAATGCAGTGGCTATCTAACCTTGGTACAGCCCTTCCCTAACCAACTCAGTGCCCATCCCAACTATACTGTTGAGCATCTAACACAATCCTCATGTGATACTGCAAGGCATAAATTAAGCAGGTTCACACTGCAATTTGTGACTCAAAAAACACATATCGCGAGTCAACTGTGGGCTTGATTAGCAGTCATTGCTAATAATTAATTCTGGTGTACCTGAAAGAAAGCTATTTTTTTTATGTTTGGGCAGCTCTGCAGTACATTTCCCTAATTCCCTGACCCTGCATGAGTCCACCCCCATTGCTCTGGCCTTCCTGATTTCCCCTGTACAAAGCAGGAAAGCACCCGAGAGTGATGCGCTGTGGGATTACAGAAAGCGCAGGTTAAGCGGCGCATGGTGTGAGTGTTGGTGCAACCAAAACACAAGAATTCTGCACCCACGAGGTAAGGGCTAAAGGCAGTGGTGACTGACATTGGAAATTTTAGATTTGTGAGTGATTTTCTCCACCTTTTTTTTCTCTGCTCCTTTATTTTAGCGATTTGTTTTATATATTCCCCCAAGAGAGTACAGTGCACTTTTGCTGCGGGTTGTGTGCTGCGTGGCAATACCACTGATGTGGGCCACAGCACTGGGGAATCATGGAGGGAGTGAGCGAAGGCTCCGTTATGGCTGGAGCAGCAGGTTGGGAGACGTGGAGCTCAACTGCACATGGGGAGCAAAGCTGGAAGTCCAAAAAATGGAATGAGAAGCACAGCAGCGTGCGCTCAGTGCAATAACTTTCCTGTATTTGTACTCATTTGGGTATTTTTATTTATTTTTTGTTTTTTTTTTGTTTTTTTTTTTTTTTGAGGAGTCCTCAGGAAGCGATTGTTGAACTGCGTAGTTGAGAGGGAGGAGGGTTGCTGGCAACAAGATGCGTCCTGGTGCAGTCGTTAGGCTGTTTGACTATGTGGAGGGATAGAGCAGCAGTTTGTTGTGGAGATGCACTCGGAGCATTGTCCTTACAAGTGACAGGGCTGAAGTGTAGAAAACAATTGTTGGTGTTGCCTTAGCTGCAACCCCCTGGGAGAGGTACTGTGATAATCACTACAGCAGGGAGTTGTAGAGGAGCTTGCTGCAGGGCAGAATGGGTGGAAGTTAGCAAGGAATTCATAACTGGTCCCGCCACAAGGTGACAGCTACTGGGTGCTATGTGTACAATGCCTCTTATTAATATATACAATAATAAGTAGCAATTATATGATGTAAGTAAAATATCCATTTTAGAAAACCACTAATCAAAACTGGCGATTGCTAATCATTTTCATTTTGATTAGCAAAGGCTGCTAATCAACTCTCCACCACTGATTTATGTGTAAGTAAGTAAGTAAGTACATAAAGTTTATTTAAAACGCTTTCCAGAGATCAAAGAGCTTTATAAAGAACAAAAAACAAAGAATACAATATTAACAATATAAAATCATAGGCCATAAGCTTTGAGAAATAAAAAAGTTTTCAACTCCATTTTAAAACTCTCAACGGTCAGGCAGCTTCGTATCCGAGGTATGTGTAACCCCTAGGTGGCACTATCCCAAGGGCTACTACTCCTGCCTGCTTGGCTAGTAGCAGGTTAAGGGGCCTGAGTTCTGAAACGGGTGCCTCCACCCGGAGGTCAGAGTTGGTAGTGGTCAAGCTAACCTGGGCCCAGCCCTCCGGGACACTGTAACCCCCCTCTTTCCTTACTAGTGGCCAGAACAATACACAATAATTACTTTCACAATACCCCTGCTACACAACACAAGTACGCACACTGTTTGCACTTACCACCAGGGCTTTCCTCTGGCTCGGCCCTGGGCACCCCCTGTAAAAAAGGATATACACAGCAAATAACAGCAGTACAGTACTCTTGCACAAACTGGAACCACAGTCAGGGTAAATGCAAAAAAGAGTTAGATCTGATTTATTTAAGGTACTTGAACAAGGGATGGGTGTAATCAGGTTAATTTGCTTAAAGGCTCTATCAATCAAACAGTTATGCATGCACTTCAGGGTCCATAAGCAGTCACACACTCTGGATACCCAGATGGAGAATGGTGGGCTAGCCAGGAACATTGCAGCTGGTTGGAGCCCTGTAATGGAAGAAAACAACATGCACAACACACACTATTTGTAATCTGGAGCCGGAGGGCTCAGTTTGAGAAAAAACAAGACAATCAGATGACACACTTTTAGATTAGGCTGTTGTTGCAGGTAGCTACCCTAATGATTACTCACAATACCCAAGACTGGACACAGGCTGGAAAATCGAGACAGCAGATGGTTAATCTGGAGTGCCAGGAGAAGCAGGTCCCACATGATTTGCCAAGTAGTTCCTGTTCAAGTTAGGAGCAGGGGCTGATCCCCAGGCAGGTCTCTCATCGGTGGCTTTCTCTGTGCAGTGGGTAGTCTGGCAGGGCCAGTGTGGCATGGCCCAGGCCGAATGGAAATGAACGCAGATTCAGTCCGATTAGGCTGGATAAAGCTTCCAGCAAGCAGAACACAGTTCTTACAGTGGGAACCAAATCACAACCCACTTTCAATACACAGCACATTTACATGTAAAGGATTCTATGGTACCAGCAAGCAGAACACAGTTCACACAGTGGGAAACCAAATCATGACCCACTTTCAATACACAGCACATTTACATGTAAGGAAATTCTGCTGTACCAGGCAAACCGCTCTCCTGTAATGATCGCAAAGTCTCTGCACAAACCGGGGATTCAAAAGCAGCTGGAAATCCTGACAGGCCGATCGCATTCAGCAAAATCTTCGGTCTTCTTCAGGTATAAGCCTGGTAAAAAATTAGTGGCTTACTTCATTCTCACAAACTTGGATTTAGTCCGAAATAATTCTGTTCTCTCCCTCTCAGGGGCAGCAGGCCACAACTCAGGCCTTTCCACAGTTCTCCCGTGCAAAACTACTCAGACGGCTGCTTGACTGCCTCAAGCATGTTGCTTTTTCAGCTCCCAACTTAGATCTGACTCAACTGCCAGCAAGTCAGGGACTTTCCCCAGAATCCAAAAGGTTTGGTTGGCTGATCTGTCTGTCAGTCACAACAAAGGCTCCCCCTTCAGGTGCAAAAAGGCAAAAGCCCAAAACTACAATTCCTACAGATTTTGACTCCAGACAGCTCCTGTAGTCCGGCTCCATTTTAGGTCCCACCAGAACTGATTGGTCCAATTCGCAGTCCAGGACCAAGATAGTGGAGATAAACAAAACAGTCATTGCTGCAAAGAAGGCAGGTTAAACAAACTACATTATCATTATCACTCTAAATGATTTTGGCAAATAGTTGCATCTTTCAACAGAGCTCCTCTCAGATTACTTATGACTGCAATCCAGGCAGCTCTTAAAGAGACAGTACAGAGGCTATACAGGCACTCTCTGGCAATCACATTTAAACTGCTAAAACGTAGGACACCAGCCTGGCAGTGAGCATTTAGGCAAGCTAGGAAGACTTTCAGGAACCCCCATTTGTGAGGTGTTAACCCTTCCCTGCCTGGAGAAAACTTGGCGTCCTCGTCAAGTCTGTACCATCATGCATCAGTTAACATAAACTTATTACTTTACTATACATATTCACTACAATTCCCAATACTTTGTCCTTTCTGACAACACATTGTGCATATTTCACACAGGTAAATTGAACATTGCTATACTGAATCAGGTAATAACTTCTTGTACCTTAAACTTTGCACTTCACTTTCTGGGAGCATTGGCTCCAAGGACGAAGCTGTGGTGTAAGGCAGTCCAGAAGGCCCAGCTTCATCCCCACAATTTATCAGGGGGTTACTTCGAAACAGCTGACTCAGTTCATAAGAGGGGTAATAGGCATGGTCGTATTCACTTTCGTCAGAAGTGGACTGACAGTCACTATCATTTTGGGCCTGCTGCGAAGGAAACCTTAAATCTGTGACTACTGGGGTAGGTTGACTCTGTCTCTTTCTTGCAGCAGCATGAGTCACCGGCCCAGGGGGCTCAATTTCTGGGGGTTCAGCCTCAATCATGACTTGACCGATAGGTAGCAAGTGGTTACGGTGCATGGTCTTGACAGCTTTGGAGTTGTTCTCTGGGCGCACCTTGTACACAGGTAAGTCATCCAACTTTCCAACTACTACATGGGGAAGATGGCACCACCGATCAGCAATTTTGTGTTTACCATTCAGTCCCAAATTGCGTAGCAACACACGGTCTCCAGGTCGAAGCTCTTGAACCTTTACTTTTTTATCATGCCTCTCTTTGTTGGCTAGATTTCTCTTGGCAGCCATTGTCTGGGCCAGTTGATAGGCATGGTTCAATTGAGCTTTCAGTTTTTGTACATATTGCAAGTAGTTTTCAGCTCGGACCCCATCTGGAGAGACCCCAAAACAGACATCAACTGGCAGCCGGGCCTCTCTCCCGAACATGAGGCAGTAGGAGGAGAACCCAGTAGCTTCATTTTTCATGCAATTGTATCGTGTACCAAGGTGCTAATCAGCTGGCTCCATTTATGCTTGTCTTTTGGGTGGAGGTGCAGCATGTCTAGAAGGGTGCAGTTAAAGCGTTCTGGTTGAGGGTCTCCTGTGGGTGATAGGAGGTTGTTCTTGACTTTCACACCCCCATAGAAACATAGACTTTGATGGCAGATAAGGACCGCTTGGCCCACCTAGTCTGCCCATTTCCCTACCTACAGGATAGGCCACAGATTCTAGTTAACCAACAGCCTATTTCTTCCACCCCCACAAGAATTGCCTTATGTCTGTCCCGTGCATTCTTAAATTCTTCCACAGTTTTAGACCCCACAACCTCCTCAGGAAGGCTGTTCCATGCATCTACTGCCCTCTCTGTGAAAAATACTTCCTCACATTGCCCCGGAACCGCCTCAACTTTAAATTGTGTCCCTTGTTCTTGAACGCCTCTTTTCTGAAAGATGCTACCTCTTGGACTTTGTTGATTCCACTGAGGTACTTAAAAGTTTCTATCATATGTCCCTCTCCTTCTTTCCTCAAGGGTATACATATTAAGCTCCTTTAGTCTCTCCTCGTCGGTTTCTCTTGCAGACCCTGCACCATTTAGTTGCTCTCCTCTGGACTGCCTCTATCCTGTCTATGTCCTTGCAGGAGATGGGGTCTCCAGAACTGGATGCAGTACTCCAGATGGGGTCTCACCAACTGTCTGTACAGAGGGATAACAACTTCCTGTTTTCTGCTGGTGATGCCTCTCCCTATGCATCCCAGTATACCTCAGCCCTCCCTACTGCCTTCTCACATTGCTTCCTAACCTTAAGGTCATCTGATATTATTACCCCCAGGTCCCTTTCCTTTTTTGTTGTTGTTACTACCTCCCCATTGTGTAATCTTCCCCTGGGTTCTTGTTTCCCAGGTGCATTATTTTGCACTTCTTTGCATTGAATCCTAGCTGCCGTATTTCTGACCATTCCTTCAACTTGCCAAGTCCCTTCTCATCCTTTCCATGCCTCCTTGTGTATCAACCCTGTTGCAGATCTTTGTGTCATCTGCAAAGAGGCATACTTTTCCTTCCAGTCCCTCTGCAATGTCACTTATAAAGACATTAAAAGGACTGGACCTAGTACTGAACCTGCGGTACCCCACTAGTAACGCCTCTTTCTTCAGAGTGGACTCCACAGAGACATTTCTTTGATTAGTCAACTCTCAAAGTCTCTGCTCTGGTCACAGTGGATCCGCTGGGGGGCACCATAGTGGATGAAGACATTTTCCACTAGCACCTAGGCCACGGTAGATGCCTTTTGATCTTTGATGGGAAAAGCTTGTGCATACCGTGTGAAATGATCCGTAACCACTAACACATTGCCAATGTTCCGCTGATCAGGTTCTAAACACAAGAAGTCTATGCAGACTAGTTCCATGGTGGTGCTGGTAGTAATATTAACAAGGGAGGCAGCCCTCTGAGGCAGGGCTTTTCTTTTCAGGCAGCGACTACAAGTCTTTACATGTTGCTCAACACTGGCCCCCATTTTGGGCCAGTAGAAGCGAGATCATGCCAGGTCATGGGTTCTGTCAGTACCGAGGTGCCCCATGTGATTGTGGAGGGACCTCAGTACCAAATCTTTAAAGGCCATGGGCAGGACCAATTGTTGCTAGTCTACTTTGCCACTATGATCTACTGTCTCTCTATACAACAGCTGATTGAGCAACTTCTATCTGGGGCCTTCTTTAAACAATAAAGCAGTTCGCAAGTCAGTGGAACGTAACTTAGACACATCTTTCCCCGCATGCAGGGCATCAAGTGCTGGCTGAATCATAGGATCTTGGGATTGAGCCCACTGAATGCGGTCATTGTCAAATTGAGGTAGTACACTAATATCTAGAGCAGAGAAGTGGCAATAAGCAGCTGGTATGCAGCTGTCAGAAGGGTCCAAGCAATCTACTAAACAGTCCACTGGGTCCGCAGACATCTGTTCATCTCTATCAAACTTTTGGCACAATGCTCGAATGTCAGGTTCAGACAGCCTGACCCAATCACTCTTGGAAGTGGGCCTTCATGATAGGGTGTCAGCATCAATATGGTTCAGGCCCGGTCCGTATTCAATAGCATAATCATAGGTTGATAATGCAGAAAGCCACTGGAGCCCAGTGGCGTCTAACTTAGCTGAAGTCTGTACATAGGTCAATGGGTTATTGTCAATCTTCACCAATACCTTTGCCCCATACAGGTATTCATGAAACTGGTCAACAATGGCCCATTTTAGTGCAAGGAACTACAACTTATGCACATGGTAATTTTGTTCGGACGGGGTCAGACTCCTACTGGCAAAAGCTACTGGTCTCAGGCCATCCTCATGGTCTTGATACAGCACCACTTCTAGACCCTGCAGACTAGTGTCCATATGCAGCACATAGGGTTTGTTGGGGTCAGCATAGGCGAGGATGGGGGCGTGGGTGAGCTGGTATATGATCTCATGGAAGGCTGCTTCACAGTCAGGCATCCAGCAGGGCCCGAAGAGTTCACCTGGGTGGAAGTATATTTTTTCTGGTTCTTTAACAGACCCTTTTTTGTATTTACGATTGGTGGGAGGGTAACCCTGGGTAAGGTTCAAGAGTGGGCAAATCACCTTGGAATAGTCTTTTATGAACCTGTGTAGTAGCCACAGAACCCCAGGAAACATTGTAGTTCTTTAAGATTATGGGGCTGGCCAAGTAGTCAGTGCTTCAACCTTACTGGGATCAGTCTTTATCCCATTTCTAGATATTATGTGCCCCACATACTTCACAGAGGTTTGGAAAAACTGGCACTTGTCAATGGACAACTTGAGGCCGAAGTCTTCCAGTCGGTCTAGGACTTTAAACAGTCAGTTCTCATGCTCCTCTAAGGTGCTCCCAAGCACAATGACATCGTCCAAGTCACCAGGCATTCCAGCAAATTCATATCTCCCACCGCACACTCCATCAGTTGCTGAAAGGTGGCCGGTGTGCTCGATATCCCCTGTGGCATCCTCAGAAACTCATAGAACCCCAACAGATAGATGAAGGCTGTTTCCTCACTGTCTTCCGGGCCATCGGATCTGGTATCTGCTGCGAAGATCCAACACCGAGAACCATTTGCTCCCATTCAAGCAGTTCAGGGCATGTTGTATATGAGACATAGTGTATTGGTCTGGGATGGTCCACCGGTTCAGGGTTTGATAATCAACACACATCCTCACAGACCCATTTTTCTTACATACAACCACAATGGGAGAGGCGTATGGGCTCCTGGATTCTTGTATCACACCAGCAGTGAGCATTTCCTGCAGGTGTCTTCTCACATCATCTATGTCTGTTGGGGCTAGGCGTCAGGACCTCTCTCGAAATGGCGTTCATCGTGCAGGCATATGTGATGCTCCACACCCTGGACACATCCCACATCCCACATCCCATTCCTTCAACGAAAACACGTGGTCTCTCTGGACAAGTCTCTTAACTAATTCTAGCCTTCCATTCAGCTGGCAACGGGGAGTCACCAAAGTCAAATAAGTCTGAGGTCACTCTCTCATTCTCACCAGGGTGCTTGTTTCTGAGCAATACTGCAGTGTCTGTGCAGTGAACCGTAGCTAGGTTGCACCCTCTGTTCACCCGGATCTCCCGATCTGACACATTGTGAATCTGGACCATCACTCGTCGTGCATAGGCATGGGCACGAGCAGGCAAGATGCTGGGCTTGTACAATAATTCTTCTGGCAATTTTCCATCGCCTGGCGCATCCAACATCAGTATTTTGTTCTTGACATCTCTCCGGAGGCAGACCTCCCTTGAATGGTACACTGAGCGTTAGGGGCCAGTACCATTGAATCGGGATCCTTCTTCCACACGATCCCCACTGGTTCATCCTGGTCTACCTCGGTTTCTGTTGCAAATCATAGGCCCTCTTGATCAGAGCCGGAATTCTCAGGGCCCTCCCAGTCCGTTGCCCTTGTTTCTCATGACAGATTTGCGCCAGTCTCCCAAACATATGGGCATTTGTCCCGATTAGCAAGGGGACCCCATCATACAGTCCGGTTGGGGGACACACTAGGGCCAATGTCTCTACTCGCTCCTCTACACCAGTTACAGTTGCAGGAAAAGACAACCAGAGGCGGACATACCGTAGGTAGGGATAAGACTTGTCGCTCAGGCCCCACACATGAAGGTCTTCCAGGGACTGTAATGGCACATCAGATAAGTGTTTGTCATACCAGTCCTGAAATACAATGGTCACTATGACCCACTATTGAGCACAGCCCGAGCATGAATACCATTGACAGTCACAGAAGTCTCCATTGAAGGGCCCACTATTCTGGACCAGTCTGAGAGGCAGTAGCGAGGCCTGGACAGATGATTTAGCCACAAAGAAATTTGGTTAGTATTTCTTGAACCCTTACTGTGGTCATTACAGGCACTCCTCGCCATTGATTTGCTTTTTGGAGCTCCTTGAGTCTGTTTGCTACCTTTTCTAAGTCTTTCTGAGACCGTCACTCTCTCTTCATATGGCCATCCTTTCCACAGTTGTGACAAATGATAGACTCCTGGGTCATCCTTGGGGAGAACATTGCATGAGGGACTGAGGCAGTAACAAGGGATCGGGGTTCAATATCTGCTTGCAGAGGTGAGAGTGATGCAACGTATCTTAACAGTTCCTTTAGAGTGGCAGTCAATTCTTGAATTTCAGCCTGGGAGCTACCCTCTGTAGAGGATGCCTGAGGGTGCACCCCCAACCCCATGGCAGTCACATCCTGAGAGGGACCAGAATCTTGTTCCATGGGGGAAACCCTGCAGAGGCACCCATCTTCAACTCTCAGACTTCTTTTAGTAGCTCATCTTTCCAATGCTGGGCACAGGGCAGGAAGTCCTTTGCATTCTCAGAGTGCTCATTAAGTGCCGACATTTGCCCCTGAGCCTCACTTGTCTGATCACTCTCGGTCACTTGCACAGCAGCAGCAGATATGGGTGCAATTTCCCCATGGGGTCACTTTTGCTCAATCCCCCAAATTTCTTTCATTAGCTTGTCATAGGAGGGGGGTGATTCCAGTGGGGTGGCAAGGCGCAGCGGAAGCAGTAACAATTCTGAAAACAGAGCAGACTTAAGGATCCGGTCCAGCCTAGTTCGATCTAATTAATTTGACAGCAAACTACCCTTTCTGAGGAACTCTTGTAGCAGCTTTTCAAGTCAAGGTACATACACAGACAATGGCTACCCTGGGTACTGCTGAGCGTTTCTTACTCTCTACCATAGATCCTCATCTGAATCCGGGCTCCCATACACATTCTCCAATGCATCCAGATAGTCCTGTGCAGTTGCTTCGGGGTTATTGGCCCGCTTGGCACAGATGGTAACCTGGGCAGGACCTCAGAGGCTCTCACTCAACCTCTTTCATTTCCCTGCTTCTGAGCATTACCATTCATGTACTAGAGGGGCAACATAGTCTATTCACGTCTCCCAGTCATCCTCCCCCTTGGGGGTGGGGAGGGTGCCAGAGAAGATTGTCAGCCATTGGTAGGAGTCATGACTAATGGCAGGTGCAGATATAGGGGCCAGCATTGGCATGAGCACAGAAGGCAGGGCCATAACAGGTGCTGGAGTGGGAGGGGGTGTTGGGGAAGGAACACCCCCAGGTGGCAGGAATAGTTTCTTAAAGTCCTCTTTGGTTTTCCCTTCCTCCAGCAACAACTTAGCAAATTTCTCCTCAGAAGTCTCAGATAATGGTGGGAGCTCATCCTCCCCGAGGTCTTTACTGTCTTTTGTTATCACTCTCCAGGCAGCTGGAACTCCTTCTGGGACAATAGTCTGTGTCACTTTAGAGCTGTCAACGAGGTCACTGCACTCTACCAAGGCTATGAAAGTTTGGGTGATCAGATCAGCCTGCCGACCCACCACCACATGGTTTTTTTAAACATTCAACTTTGGAGAGTGCTCCCTCTACAGTGTCTTTATTGGTACCCAAGGGAATATCCAGTATAAGTAGAGCATTTTGGGGGTCAATCTCCTGCCCAGTACACCACCCCGCCAACTGGTGTACAGCCATTTCTACTGGGGTAGCCATTAATCTTTAACAATAATTCATCATTTTTGGCCACTAGAAGGCATAAATTCCCAGCGGTGAGCCTCCAAAATGTAACCCCTAGGTGGCGCTCTCCCAAGGGCTACTACTTCTGCCTGCTTGGCTAATAGCAGGTCAAGGGCCTGAGTTCTGAAACGGGTGCCTCCACCCGGAGGTCAGGGTTGGCAGTGGTCAAGCTAACCTGGGCACAGCCCTCTGGGACACTGTAACCCCCCTCTTTCCTTACTAGTGGCCAGAACAATACACAATAATTACTTTCACAGTATCCCTGATACACCACACAAGTACCCACACTGTTTGTACTTACCACCAGGACTTTCCTCTGGCTCGGCCCTGGGGACTCCCTGTAAAACAAGGTTATGCACAGCAAATAACAGCAGTACAGCACTCTTACACAAACTGGAACCACAGTCAGGATAAATGCAAAAAAGAGTCAGATCTGATTTATTTAAGGGACTTGAACAAGGGAGGGGCGTAATCAGGTTAATTTGCTTAAAGGCTCTATCAGTCAAACAGTTATGCATGCACTTCAGGGTCCATAAACAGTCACACACTCTGGGAACCCAGAAGGAGAATGGTGGGCTAGCCAGGAATGTTGCAGCTGGTTGGGGCCCTGTGATGGAAGAAAACAACATGCACAACACACACTATTTGTAATCCGGAGCCGGAGAGCTCAGTTCGTGAAAAGAAAACAACAAGACAATCAGATGACACACTTTTAGATTAGGCTGTTGTTGCAGGGAGCTACCCCAATGATTACTCATGATACCCAAGACTGGACACAGGCTGGACGAAAATCGAGACAGCAGATGGTTAATCTGGAGTGCCAGGAGAAGCAGGGCCCACACGATTCGCCGAGGCGTCATTCCTGTTCAAGTGTGGAGCAGGGGGCTGATCCCCGGGCAGGTCTCTCGTCGATGGCTTTCTCTGTGCAGTGGGTAGTTTGGCAGAGCCAGCGTGGCATGGCCCAGGCTGAATGGAGATGAACAAGGATTCAGTCCGATTAGGCTGGATAAAGCTTCCAGCAAGCAGAACACAGTTCTCACAGTGGGGAACCAAATCATAACCCACTTTCAATACACAGCACATTTACATGTAAAGGATTCTATGGTACCAGCAAGCAGAACACAGTTCACACAGTGGGGAACCAAATCACGACCCACTTTCAATACACAGCACATTTACATGTAAGGAAATTCTACTGTACCAGACAAACCGGCTTCACGGTCACGATCACAAAGTATCTGCACAAACCGGGATTCAAAAGCAGCTGGAAATCCTGACAGGCCAGTCACATTCAGCAAAATCTTTGGTCTTCTTCAGGTATGAGCCTGGTAAAAATCAGTGGCTTACTTTGTTCTCACAAACTTGGATTTAGTCCGAAATAATTCTCTTCTCTCCCTCTCAGGGGCAGCAGGCAGACATGCAGGCCACAACTGGCCTTTCCACAGTTCTCCCGTGCAAAATTACTCAGACAGCTGCTTGACTGTCTCAAGCATGTTGCTTTTTCAGCTCCCAACTTAGATCTGACTCAACTGCCAGCAAGCCAGGGACTATCCCCAGAATCCAAAAGGTTTGGTTGGCTGATCTGTCTGTCAGTCACAACAAAGGCTCCCCCTTCAGGTGCAAAAAGGCGCCAAAAGCCCAAACTACAATTCCTACAGATTGTGACTCCAGACAGCTCCTGTAGTCTGGCTTCATTTTAGGTCCCACCAGAACTGATTGGTCTAATTCGCAGTCCAGGACCAAAATAGTGGAGATAAACAAAACAGTCCTTGCTGCAAAGAAGGCAGGTTAGACAAACTACATTATCGTTATCGCTCTAAATGATTTTTTAGCAAATAGTTACATCTTTCAACAGAGCTCCTTCTCAGATTACTTATGACTGCAATCCAGGCAGCTCTTAAAGAGACAGTACACAGAGGCTATACAGGCACTCTCTGGCAATCACATTTAAACTGCTAAAATGCAGGACACCAGCCTGGCAGTGAGCATTTAGGCAAGCTCGAGGAAGACTTTTCGGGAACCCCCATTTGTAGGGGGATTACATATGCCTTGTACTGTACCAGTTATGCAGTACCCCTAATCCTAGAGATTTCCAAGGGAAGCCTGGGTAATCTGGTGTGGGTGAGTGTAGGCCCACTGGTAGTTGCATGTGGTGTACATAAACCACACATAAACCCAATGTTTGTAATCTTGGCAAGATGTTCTAATCCACTTACAAGTATCCCCAAACTGTGACCCTGACTAACAAAAGGTAGAATGTTTTGCAGGACCAGTAGGCCCTGATGCAGTACTCATGGTTTCCCTCTGGCTGTTAGGTTTCTGTCTCTTGTTACAGTCCTGGCTGATGTATCTGCTCTGTCCCACAGTCCTCTGACCTTCTTCCAATGGCTCCTTCAGCTTTCCTCTTCCAGTTTTTCTCACTGGTACCTCTTTCAGGTCATTTGGAATGTCACTTCATCAGTCTCTTGGAGAGTTCATAAGGATCCCTGGCTTCTGTCAGCTCAGATCTGCAAAGCCCCAAGGCAACTCCCTTTGCAGGCCATGACCTGGATGTGGTGGCTAGCACTGTGACTTCCAGGCCCTCTCTATTTCCTTCTCTGTTGCAGACCTCTAACATCTGATCTGGAAAAAAAAACTTTCTTTTCATTCTCTCTCTCTCTCCCCCTCTCTCTAATGGCAGGTACAGATATCAGGTGTCTGCATGGCTCAGTTGGTAGCACATCCGCCTCTGGACCAGAAGGTCGTGGGTTCTCATCCCACACCGGGATTGGACTTGCACCTAAAAATCACTGGCATTTGAGTGCAGTATTGGGGGTGCTGTACTGCTGGGTGTGCAAGTCCTTCGGATGGAGATGTTAAACCGAGGTCCCTTCTGCCCATCCTGGTGTTGTCCTGGTGGGTGTCCAGGTGGAAGTAAAGAACCCAGGACACTTTTGCAAAAGAGTAGGAACATTCCTAGTGTCCTGGCCAACATTCCTTCCCATAAAACTGGTTCATGTAATTACCAGGCTGTGTGTGGGTGATGATGTGCTATATGGCCGCCACCACACATTCAGTCACTTCAGTACCAGTCTAGCATTGCTTGTAAAGCGCTTTGGATGTATGAAAAAGTGCTATATAAATGCTGATTCTTCTTCTTCTTCTTCTTCTTCTTCTTCTTCTCTCTCTCTCTGTCTCTCTTTCTCTCTCTCTCTCTCTCTCTTTGTGGCTACCAAGTTCAGCTGCATGGTGGCTCCCTCACAGACTGTTGCCTGTAGTTGCAGACTTAGCAGTGTGGATGAAGATGTCCTGTGTGTAACAGCCTCCTCTTTGATGACTGTAAAAGCACCCCTGTCTTTCCAAGTCTGTACAGATTCTGCACACTCTTGTGGACTGTAAAATCTCTCCCTTCTTCTGTCTCCTGCAAACTTAGGACAGGCCAGAAGGTTTGGTTCTCAGTTAACAAGCCGCAGATAGCCTCTGGTGTGGCTGTCATTATGTAAATCTTTTGAAAGGTCTGTCTAGCTGTCACTTGATGGCTGATTGGTCATCTCACTCCTGCATGATTTAACTCTTCTCTCAGTGTTGTAGTTCCTGGGGCTCCTAGATGCTTCTGAGCCTACTTGGCTGTTGTACTGTCCTCTGACCCCATAGCCATGTCTCTTGGTCAGAGGTAGGCAAGATGGCTTGGGCTGAGTTGTCTTTTTGGGCACTGGCCCAAAGTGTTTTTAAGAAGTTATTATTTGTGCCCCCATTGTGTTTTAGCATGGTTGAGCATATGTCCCTTTGGTCAGGCAGCAGTAAAGAGGAATCCTCCATGTCATTAGGTGCACTGATTGCACTCCTTGCTGGTAGCAGTGTGTAAACCACAGGGCTGTGTGACACACAGCTGCAGTTCTTCAATAGTGCTGAGTGCTGAAGATTCTGGTTTCTCCTTCTTCACCTGCTTCCCACCTCCATTCCCCACCTGCATAGTCCATGTCCTCAGGACCAGAGAGGAGCAGTAACGTGCAGGGCTGAATGATCGCTGGGCTCTGAAACCGGAAGAGTAGCCCCATGCTTGGGGGAGTTAGAAATTTAAGGTCAGAAGGGACTCTAGGTTCATCAAGTCTGCCCCCCACACACTTCATCAGCAAGGACCAATAAGTATACTTATACTGTTCAAACGTACTAATTTATAGATTATTTCCCACACACTGTACTACACCCTACTACCTAGGGACCCTAATTCCTGTGTACTGTAAGCAGAAATGTGTCCAGGCTTACCTTGACAGCCTGTCGTGTTTCATAGTCACCTGCTTATTTCATCAAAGTTCTTTCCATAGTAATAGACTATGATGGGTGAAAGCAGAAGATTGTGTGTCAGATAGACTAGCAGCCAGACACATAGGGCAGAGATCCTCTTTTCATGCAAATGCCTTTATTAAGAAAGACATGAAAGCAAGACTAACTGGGCGGAGGGGAGATAAACTGAACTGGGTCTGAATATTACATTTCTTCAAAGTTGTTACAGTGAGGCCAGGGGCTGTTTAAGCAACCATGAGCCAAGTTAGCTGTGGTCAGCACATTTTTTTTGTCATCCTGATCCCAGTTACTGCTGCAGTGGGAACCTGTATATACTGAGGGGCATCAATACTGTATACATTGTTGTCATTCCATGGCTCAGCTCTTATATTTGGTTCAAGCTAGATCCTTGGCTTGGCTCTGACTTGGTTCTGGTTTAAATTTGTCTAGCTTGGCCATCTTTTGAGCTGTTAAACTGTCATCACTTCTAGTGCTACCATAAACTATGAAAGTAAAAATCTCCCGTTATTGTAGCATTTATTTTTGTAATTAATTTAAAGTAATTATGTTTACCCTGTAATGTATCTATGTGACACATGTTATGTATTTTTGTTGCACTCAATCCTATGTAATAATCTATGTAACCTCGGGTCGCCCCCTGAAAAGGGGACCCTCGGGGCCCAGTGGGCTCACCCGATTATCAAAATTTAATAAATAATAATAAATAAATTGTTGGCTGTGTGGAGGAAACACCAGACCACATCAGATTAAAAGAAGCATTATTTAATTATTTCACCCCACACCTCACTGCCTTCAGGTATGGGCATCATATTTAAAAGCCCTGCTTATGAAGTGGTTGAGGGTGGACCTGATGAACTGAGAGTGCTGTCTAACCTTATATTATTTTTACTGTGTTTCTTTGTCCAAATGGTACTCCTCACACTCTTAAGACTCCCTCTATTTTGTTGTACCTAGGGTAAAGAAGGAATGTGGTAAATCTGCATCGCTTTTTTTGGCCAGCTCCTGGAGAAAACTGTCTGTGTAGTGCAAGCACCTACTGTCAAGGCCTTCAAAGATAGCTTCTGACATACCTTATATAAGCCTGCACTGCTTTGGAAAGAACCTTCATTTTATCACTTAATAACCACCAAGCCACTACTGTAATTAACCCTGTATGCAAATTCAGTATATTATATTGATATATATATATATTATCCTGTGCATTCTAACCACATTTTGTCTCATGCCAAGTAATAATGCGACTACCTGTGTATCCACTTGTTTTACCAGGAGTCTCCCATTATGAACATGTGATATTCTTATCTCATAAGTCAGTCCCAGAGAGTGCAATTTTAATTAGATAAATATTATGCAAAACACTTGAAACAACATTAAAAAAACCTGCGGTAAGCTGTCATACGCAAGGAATACATGAGGAGACACTAGTATAATGGGATGAGACATCTCCCTGTGGCATGAATATAAATATATTGTAGAACATTGTCTTTTATAGTAGGTGATGGGGCGAAGGTTTGCTTGTTATAACTGTGTGGATTTGTAAAGTCAGTGATATGGGAAATGTTATTAGGCTGACACTTATGTTTCGGCAACAAAATTATTCAAGCCTAAACAAGGCCCTGAAGGTAAAAAAAATATTTACATATAACAGGGTTGGTTCTAGGGAGGTAGTACTGCATTTGTCACTATTTTAGGTGGCAGGAATAGCTTCAACATCTAATGCCATCATGTGTGTGCACTTTTGTGCACATTGTTCAGATTATGTCATGTTTAGTGTGTGTGTGTGTGTGTGTGTGTGTGTGTGTGTGTGTGTGTCAACTATAGTGATGTCTATAAAGCGACATTGTCTGCAAAATGTAGTACAAGTCAGGACATTTCCTGTTCAATTTGCCCCCCCCCACCAAGAATTTGCAGACCCATGATACTTTGAACTGGGTTTTAGGCTTTAGAATGCATGCATGTGGCTAGGAGAGTTACAAAACTCAAATTGGAAATTATTCTGTCTTCTCGTAGTATTTATGCATCCTATATACTGATCTTCTTCCAAGCTGCCTCTCTATTATGTGGCTTCTCTAGTATAATACATGTAAGTAATAAGCCACAACAGGATGTGCATTATCGGATTTTAATGCATGTTCCAGGGCTCGATTTTCAACAAGTGCTTAGATCGCTGCAATTTGTGGTGATCTGGGACTGGGGCAAACTCTGGGTGCAAGGACCCTACACTGTATTTTGTAAAATGGGTTCCCTGTACCATCGACCTGGGAGTTGCCACAGCTGCAGGATTGTGTCAAACATGTGGAGCACCTATTGGGTTTGACAGAGGGATCCATCACCCTCCACCCAATGAAGCCCGAGAGAGGCCATGAAGGTGGGAGGGAACTGTGCCATCAAGGAGAGGAGAGGGAGCAGAAGAAGCATGAGGGGTGCCCTGGGGAGTGAGGGGTATTAGGGGCATGTAAGGTGTGGGCAGGTGGCACCCAGCAGGGGTAATATATGCAAGTCCAGTGAGCTGTTCGGCCATGGTAGAGTGGGGTTGCCAGAGACAGACCATGACCTGGCCCCAGCTTCCCCAGCCTGGCACCTACCCTGTAGGTGCAGCAGTCTTCAACACAGTAGGTGAGTGGCAGCTCACCTCCTTGTGGGGGCTGCAGTGCCAGGAGACAGTCTTGATGCCAGGGCAGATTCGCAGCCTCCAAATACACCTCGCAAGTGGCACCCACTACATGTAGGGGACTGTGGGTCCTTTGGGGCCAGTGCCAGTGCTACTGAGTACTAGAGTCCAGGTCATGCTTGTCTGGCCATGCTCCTTCCCACCTGGCCTGATCCATTGTGTGCCAACTCCATGGAACCACCGCCAGCTGCCTCCTTGTGTCTCCCCCCCACTGCTGCTGTGCTTTCCCCTCACTCCCCATGGCACTACCATGGCTACATAGGCCCCCAGTCCCCTTCTTCCAGGACCCCCCCACCACTGCCTGCCTAGGCAGCAGTGTAGGCCCAAAGACTGCTCCCCTAGCTGATCTAAAGCAGACCCCTCTGCAACCATGGTGGGATTTCTGTAATAGAAAAAAGGGTTGGTACAGCCCAACCATGGCATAAAACCACCCTTGGCAACTTGGCGCATGGGTGCCATTGTTGCAAGGGTGGCAATAGGGGCTTTGCTGCACGGCATCCTGATTTTGCCATAGCGGTGTTTGAAAATTGGGATAGCTGCAAACTATGATGCAAGATGCCACTTGTGTCATACCCATTTGCACAGGCACCTTGGGTTGTAGTTTTCATTTGAAATTGAGCCCAGGTGTGTACTAAGGTATGAGGCCGAAGGATGAGTGTCTCTATGCCTGGATGTGCACTAAAATCCTATGATGCACCACCTGGAGGGCCTATTGCACTTATAAAATGGCTCTATGTCAGTTTTTGTTTGGGGGAATGAGATTGAGCACCTGACCATGCATTTATAGAAATGTAATGCATGGTCAGGTAACTAATTTCAGCCAATGAACTTTCTAGATTTTTTCTTGCCATTTTATAACTGACTGTAATGTGCTTCTCATACATTGGGCTATAGTGGACTGATGGGTTTAATGCAGGAGTAATTGCACTGTATTGCATTGCCAAGTCCATCTTCTTCCAAGTTGTGTACTGGGTGTGCTTTGAAACAACTGAGAAGCTGCATGGGATATACTATATTGGACTAGATATCTGTAACTAATCTCTCTCTCTTGCTTACATCTGAGAGAAGTTTTCCTTACTTTTACATTGGTATTGCTTTGTGTTTAATTATTTTAGTTTTTAATTCAGGAAGGGGTTTTCAAAACTGCTTATCTTGTCAGCATCTTCAGAAGGGCTGAAATAACTGCATATTTGATTTTCCTTTGTGGCTAACAAACCACCAGACTGTTTTGGGGCTGGAGAGGTTTACCTGTGTCTGACTTGGATGTCTGGATTTTCTCTGTTTGATTAGCAGGGTATTTTCTCTGTCAAATTGTTGTGTAGGGCATCTTGCTGACAGGAAGGCACTCATTGCAGCAGTGGGTGAGAGCTTTAGCTGATTATTTTGTGAGGCACAGTTTAGGCCCAACCCTTCCTACCCTCACCCCACCCACCCTGGAAATAGTTCCTTTATACCTGAGGTTCTGACATCATTTCTCAAGAGTGCAAGGTGCATATCACTGTCATATCCTCTCTAGCACACTGCACTGACAATATAAGCATACACATTGTATAATATATATATTTCTATATAACAAACCAATCACACACACCAACACACACACACACACACACACACACAAACAAACAAAAATAGTAGATAAACATGTGGGGAGTAGTGCAATGTAATGGCTGTGGGGCAGCAGTCTTCCAGGAGTCTTTCTGGAGTCTGAGATGCTGCCCTATTTGCAGACAACTCTCTGCCCTGAGGGAGGAAGTTGTCGCCTCAGGCCATGCTGGACAGTAGTAAGGGAACCTTCCCCCAGGCCACACTGGACAGTAGTAAGGGAACCTTCCCCCAGGCCACACTGGACAGTAGGAAGGGAACCTCCCCCATCCAGGGAGCACCAGCGCCACCACCACTACCTCAAAGGTTGCGAAGAAAGCACAGCAGTTGGACCACAGTGGGCTCAGGGAGGGTGAGGATGGTGGAACAGAGGCACACCCAGTCAATTGTTCCACTCCACATTCCATACACCATTCTGGGGGAGCATAGCTTCTCTATGGATGCACCCACAGAGAAGACTGATGACAACTGTCACAAGGGAGGCTCACAGGAAGGAAGCAGAGGACACCACAGGGAAGGGAAGCAGCTCCTGGTTGGGGACTCAATTATTAGGGGGATAGAACTGAGGGGAGCTGGGAAAACTGAAGTAACGTGCCTGCCTGGTGCCATGGCTTGGAGGGACAGGAAGCGCATCCTCAGGATCACGAGAACAGCTGTAAGGGAGTCTGAGCTGGACGTAATTGTCCACCTAAGGACAAATGACTTGGCTCTTCATGAGATTAGAGCAGTGCAGGAGGACATTGTAGAGTTGGGAAGGGGTCTAAGACAAGTAGCACACACAGTATCCTTCTCAGAGGTGCTGCCTGTCAATGGCATGGGGGAGGCGAGGGTAATTAGCACCATGCAGTTTAATGAATGGTTGAAAAAATGGTGTGGAGCACAAGGGTTTGGCTTTATTGGGGACTGGGGTTCTACCTGGAGGGACACCAGCCTATACTGGCAAGATGGTCTGCATCTGTCCAGGAAGGGAACAAGTCTTTTGAGCAATCAGTTTAAATGCTTCATTGGCAAGCTTTTAAACTAGTCAAAGGGGGAGGCACTGATAAGCAGCAGGAAAATCCCAGCCTCTCCCTACAAAACAGGGTACTAAACAAGAAAAAGACCGAGGTAGAAAGGTCAGTGGGGGATGCTGCAACAGAAGGTAAAGCCATCCAAAAATGGAGAGCAATGAGTACCAGTGCCCGTAGTCTGGGTAACAAGCTTCCTGAATTAGTGGCCTTGATGGAGGAGACATCTGGCTATCATGGCAGTCACAGAAACATGGTACACACAAAACCATGACTGGGACCTAAACATACCAGGATACACTGTCTACAAGTGGGACAGGAGGGTAAAGAGGAGGAGGAGTAGCTCTTACATAAGGGAAGGAATCAAAGCAACAGAACAAAAGGGTAAACAGGAGGAGAGAAGAAGCACTGTGGGTAAATTTGGAGACAGGCAATGGCACCACAATCTGCAAAGGGTTGTATACAGACCCCATTCTCAGGGGAGGAAATGGACAAGGAAATGATGAAAGTATACTTAGAATGGCAGAAAAAGGGGAGATATTGCTGATGGGTGATCTGAACATACCAGATGTTAACTGGAGTGCAGTTGCAGCAGCCACTTCGAAGAGTGGGGTTATATTAGATGCCCTACAGGGGGCATGCCTTAGACAACTAGTATTGGAGCCCACTCAAGAGGGAGCAATCTTAGACCTGGTTCTCTCAAATGGAGATGGAGAGAGGATCACAGATGTAGAAGTGGGTAGCCATCTGGGAACTAGCGACCATCGAACAGTATGAGTTCACAATAAACACAGCAATAGAGTCAAGCCATACAAAGGCAAAAGTACGGACTTTAGGAGGGCTGACTTGGCTAAAATGGAAGAGTGCCTAAGGAATGCACTAGCAAATGGGCAGGAAGAAGGGTGGAAGAATAATGGGGAATAATAAAACTGCCATCACAGAAGTAGCGAGCCTTTGTGTGAAGCAAATAAACAAAACAAAACGATGTAAGAAACCACTATGGTTCTCAAAGGAAGTGGCAGTGAAGGTTCAAGAGAAAAAGAAAGGATTCAGGAAGTACAAGGAATCGCAGAAGGAGCAGAACAGAGAACTGTATCAGTTAAAGCAAAAGGAGTCTGGGAAGGCAGTCAGAACAGCAAAGGCCCAAACCGAGAAAAAGATAGCCAACTCAGTTAAGAAGGGGGATAAAACTTTTTATAGGTACATCAGGGAGCCGAAGAAAACCAAGGGAGGGATAGTGAGGCTTAATAAAGGGAGGGAGGGTGGGAAGAGGAGACTGAGAAAAGGCAGAGTACTAAACAAATATTTTGCTCAGTATTTAAAAATGAGGAGGGGAGGTACCTAAAACAAACAGTAGAAACACTCTGGATATAGAAGTTGATACCAGCCCATTTACAGAAGAAAGGGTTCTGAAAGAACTCTTAAAACTGAAGGTGGACAAAGCAATGGGGCCTGATGGGATTCATCCCAGAATTCTAGAGGAACTAAGGGTAGAACTAGTGACACCACTGACTACCCTTTTAACAAATCATGGGAGGATGGGTGGTACCGAGGACTGGAGGAGGGCAGATGATGATCCTTTCACAAAAGTGGGAGCAAGGCAGAAGCAGGAAACTACAGACCTGTTAGTTTAACCTCAGTGGTAGGGAAAATGATGGACTCACTTCTGAAGGAAAGAATTGTTGAGTATCTAGAAGCCAGAGGGGCAGAGGACCCTAGGCAGCATGGATTCACAGCGGGAAGGTCATGCCAGGTGGATCTGATAGATTTCTTTGACTGGGTGACCAAAGTAGTAGATCAGGGAGGGGCTGTGGACATGGCCTACCTAGACTTTAGCAAGGCATTTGACACAGTCCCACACAAAAGATTAATATACAAGTTAGCCAGCCTGGGAGTGGGTCCCAAGATGACTTCCTGGGTAAAGAATTGGCTGGAGAATAGGACACAGAGAGTAATAGTAAATGGAGTCCACTCAGAAGGAAGGAGGGTTACTAGTGGGGTACCGCAGGGTTCAGTATTAGGACCGGTCCTCTTCAATGTCTTTATAAGCGACATTGCAGAGGGACTGGAAGGAAAAGTATGTCTCTTTGCAGATGACAACAAAGATCTGCAACAGAGTTGATGCACAGGGTGGGGTGGAAAGGATGAGAAAGGACTTGGCAGGGTTAGAGGAATGGTCAAATGTATGGCAGCTTAGATTCGATGCTAAGAAGTGCAAGGTAATGCACCTGGGAAACAAAAACCCAGGGGAAGAGTACACAATGAGTGGTGAGATACTAACAACAACAAAAATGGAAAGGGACCTGGGGGTAGTCATATCAGATGACCTAAAGGTGGGCAAGCAATGTGAGAGGCAGCAAGGAGGGCTGGGGGATACTGGGATGCAGAGAGAGGCATCACCAGTAGAAAACAGGAAGTTATTATCCTCTGTACAGACAGCTGGTGAGACCCCATCTGGAGTACTGTGTGCAGTTCTGGAGACCCAATCTCTGCAAAGACATAGACAGGATGGGCGCTGTCCAGAGGAGGGCAACTAAAATGGTGCAGGGTCTGCACGGAAGACATATGAAGAGAGATGAAAGGAGCTTAGTATGTATAGCCTCGAGGAAGGGAGGGAGAGGGGACATGATAGAAGCGTTCCACTCAAAGGAATCAACAAAGTCCAAGAGGGTAGCATCTTTCAAAAAAGAGGTGTGCAAGAACAAGAGGGCACAATTTGAAGATAGAGCGGGGCGGCTCAGAGGTAATTAAGGAAGTATTTTTTCACAGAGGGTTGTGTGATGCATGGAACGGCCTTCTGAGGAGGTTAGGAGTCAAAATCAGTGGTGGAATTCAACATGCATGGGACAGTCATAAGGCCATTCTAGGGGTGGGGTAGGAAGAAGTAGGCTGCTGGTTAACTAGGATCTGCAGCTTATCCAGTAGGTAGGGAATGGGCAGACTGGGTGGGCCAAGCGTCCTTATCTGCTCAAATTCTATGTTTCTATGCCATGGCCCTTTATTGGGCTTTTGCATACCAAATAAGCTGGCACTCTCCTTCAGTTGTACAGTCCAAGAAAAGTGGAAGGAAAGAAGGCTAAGAAGACTGAAGAAAATATAGCAATGTAAGAAGGATGGCTGTGGCATCTACAGTATCACTGGTACTCTGATTAAAAGCTAGTGTAAGGGACCATTTCCCAGTATGAGAAAAACATGTAACAAAAAGTTTTCTCATTAACCTCAGCACTATAGCAACAAAGATGGCAAATTTCTATATATTTTTTTTTATTTATTTAAGATTTGGTGACTGGGATAGGCATACTGAGCCATGCTCATTTCCAGGTTTGACCTTAGGAGGGGATACAGCAGGGAGTTGAACAACAGTAACAAACACATTGGCAATAATGGGTGCACATACATAAACAATAAAAGCAAGGTACAAGTAATACATTGCGGAAAGAGATGAAATTATCTAGAAAGTTTTCAGAGCACATAGGTTACATGGGTATCAATGCCGAGAGCTAGGGGAGTGTGCAGTCTAGATATGGCAAGATATGTGTAATGGAATCATGGTGGCATAAAACTCAAATTGTAGATTACACTGCGTTTCAAGCTACACCGTAGGGTGTGGCAAAATGAGTTAATAGGGGAGGGGTGAAAAAGGTATGGTTTGTTGTAATGTGGAGAGATGAGGATGATGTCTAGCTACAGATGCAAGCTTATTCTAAAGGTCCCAGGTGAACATTGGCTGCAGGTGAGAGCTGCAGTAGCCGACAGGGAGACCACCACTAATTCAGAACTTCACCAGGTCTGCAACAGTTTCCTTTATTCTGGGACTTTTACTGCACATTTTACTCACTGTGGGACATTGAGTTTTTCATTGACTGCCTTCACCTGTGCTACTAGCTGTTAACCCGGTGATTGAGGGGATCCGGGGGCAGACCAATTGAGTAACCAGTCATGGGGTGGGGGCATTGCATCAGATAAAAGCCCACACCACCCATTCTTGTCAGCGAGCTTATTCTGAGGTCCTGGGGGAACACTGGCTACAGGTGAGAGCTGCAGTAGCCGACAGGGAGACCACCACTAATTTAGAACTTCACCAGGTCAGCAACAGTTTACTTTATTCTGGGACATTTACTGCAAGTTTTACTCACTGTGGGACATTGAGTTTTTCATTGACTGCCTTCACCTGTGCTACTAGCTGTTAACCCGGTGATTGAGGGGATCCGGGGGCAGACCAATTGAGTAACCAGTCATGGGGTGGGGGCATTGCATCAGATAAAAGCCCACACCACCCATTCTTGTCAGCGAGCTTATTCTGAGGTCCTGGGGGAACACTGGCTACAGGTGAGAGCTGCAGTAGCCGACAGGGAGACCACCACTAATTTAGAACTTCACCAGGTCAGCAACAGTTTACTTTATTCTGGGACATTTACTGCAAGTTTTACTCACTGTGGGACATTGAGTTTTCATTGACTGCCTTCACCTGTGCTACTAACTGTTAGGGGTCCAGCGTGGACCAACTGAGTAACCGGTCAGGGGCGGTGGCATTGCATCAGATGAAAGCCCGCACTGTCTATGGGCATGAGCGCCGTGGCAAGTGCCACCCGGAGGGAGGAAATTTGGTAAGGAGTAGCTAGTTTGTATGTGATTTTAATAGTAGATAATTATTTTGAAACTTTATAGCTTTCATTTTTAAACAAGATTTAGAAATACAGGATGCATTTAATTAATATTATGTGGGGGTGTCTATGTCTGGGATCTTATATTGTGCTTTTGGGGGAGCAAATGTTAGAAACTAACATTCAGAATAGAGAATGGAACACTGAGGCATTGAGGGGCATGTTTCAATTTGAAGAATCCTGTACATTTCAAAGACGTAATTAATTTATGAATAAATGGAAGATCATTTTGTTTTAAACAAAGGCTTACCCTAGGGGGCGGAAAAGGAAATAAAGAAATGTGGTGTTTGATTATCTTGTTAGTTCAGAGTGGAGATATAGAAACTAATCCAGGGCCAGAAATAGATAAGGAGCCAGTAGTAATTCGTGAAAATGTACAAAGTTTAGTAAATAAAATAGATGGATATAGGATATGGATAGAAGAAGAAAAAACAGATATCTTGGCAATTTCTGAAACTTGGTTACATCAGGGAATTCCAGATAATGAAATTCAATTAAGTGGATATTAACAGCAAAAAGTGGACAGAGAAAGGGGGGTAATGCTTTATATTAAGGTTACTTCGGGTCCTTATAGAACCATATTATCTGAATCAATAAAGTGTGGCGTTTTGGTAATTTGGTCCACCACTGAAAGACCCTTTACCTTCTCTGTGGTCTGTCAGACCCTTCGGTTGCTGCTGGTGCTGCTGGTGAGGATCCCATCTGGACCATGCGAATAACTAGTCAGACGCATAAAATAAAGAATAAGGCAGGTTTATTTGCTGTACAGCAGGTGTTCTCTTCATGAGGACAAGCCCCAGACTGACAAAATCTCTGACTGACAGGCAAACATGGCACTACTAGGCAGTGCAACAAATTGTTACATGCAAGTTTAGGGTGCTCCTAAAGGCGGCAGCTTAACATTAAGCCCCATGCTTAATATGTGCTTCACATCACCGCCGGAACAGTGAATTTGAGCACCACTCAAATAAGCAATAAATCTATAACAGTTTCTAAGAAATATTTTCAGTAAATGTTAAGGCAAAAACACATTTTCATGCTTTACAAGGCATTACGTTGACAAACAGAACTCCACTGCAGGGAGGGGGGAGGAAAGAACCTGGACTACACTGGGGACCAGTCAGAGTAGCGCCAGAGAGGGGGGAACACAATAGTACTTGAGACTTGGTCATGCCACAAGCGCAAAGGTGTGGGGGAAGGAAAAGGGAAGAGAGGGAAGGGTAGCAGTAGGAGAATACCCAGAATGCAGGCCAAAACTTTTATTAACAGTTGCATATCAGCAACAACAGGTAGACTGTCAATATAAAACATTCCTAAGGGGAAAAAGTGTTAATGCAGGTAAATAGTACCATAGAAACAGTTGCATAAGATAGGTACAAGAACATTTACTACAACATAATTAAACACAGGGACTATTACCAGAGAAAGAAAATTCAGTCCCAAAACACTCTGAGTCTGGTAACAAAAGTTCAAGACCTCCGTCGACTTTTCCGGTCAGTGGGACTGGAGGTATGCATGGATTGCACTAGTTCCTGACAGGAGGGGGTCAGATCATTAAAAGTGACCCAGGAGTTCTGCCCACTATCGAATCAAATCACTTTACTCTGTAAGTCCAGGATCCACTGACAAACATCTTCCTCAAAATCTTCTCGACCTGGTACACCGTGGTGTGAAGAAGAGAGTCCTGAGAAGAAGAAGAAGAAGGTTGAGAAGAAGAGGAAGTCCCAGGCAAATCATCTGGTAAAACACAATCTAGCTGGAGAGTGTCAGGAGTGGGAAGAACTGTAGGAACTAGTTGCAAGTTGTCCGGAGGGATCTCAGCTTCAGAGAGGATGGCAGGCTCAAGGCAGCTTCATTTCTGGGAGGACTGGGGTCATCTGGAAGGTTTTTATTCAGGTACCTATGCTTTAGTCAGTTTAAATGGACTTGTTGTATACCAGCTTGCCATCTGACTTGCGTCACAGATGAGCGTGGACTGGAGGAAGCTTTTCTATGATGTAGTAGGGACCAGTCCAGGGCGGCAGTTTCTTGATGGTGCCTGGAACAAAAATTGGTTGGTACAAATAAACAATGTCCCCAACAGAGAATGAAGGCTCATGTGCCTTGACTACAGACATCTTTTGCATTGCCGATTTCCTCTGACCCAACATGGTGATTGCAACTCATCGGGCAAGTTCCAGCTGTTCCAGAAGAGGAAAAATAAAAGAAGAAGCTGACTTAGGAACCCTAGCAGCAAGAGATCCCTGTCTAGTGGAGTTCTTGGGTGACGTCCATGGACTAAGAAGAAAGGGGTGTATTCTGTGCTGTCGACACAAGGGCTGTGTATTGTATGCAACTGCACAAAGGGAACAAAATGTTCCCTAGGTGTCGTGGAGTCTCATCCAGATACTTGGAGAGTGTGCGAGAATGGTGGACATCATTCTTTCACTCTGTCCATTGCATTGTGGATGGTAACTTGTGGTATGTGTCTTTTTATGTTGAGAAGTTTGCAAGTTTCGGACAATGGTGAAGAGGTAGTTAGCGCCTGTATCTGAATGTAGGTATGATGGGGTACTATGACGACAAATGACTGTAGTGAGAAAGGCACTTGCCACAGTGGCAGCTTTAATGTCTCTTAGGGGGGTGAGCTCCAAATACTTCATCAGGTAGTCCACAAAGACAAGGATGTATTTGTTGCCAGAGTCAGAGCATGTTGGTAAGGGCCCAAGAATGTCAGTGCTGACTCTTTGGAACGGTTCAGTGGCTACAGGCATGGGAATGATGTGTGCCTTTGTTGATTTGGCAGGAGGCTTTCTCTGGGAGCCATGCTGTCAGGATTTTACCAATTGGACAATTTCCCTGTTCATGTATGGCCAGAAGAAGTGAAGCCTTGTCTTTTCAGAGTTCTGTGTATTCCCATATGACCTCCCAAAAGTGGAGAGGCATGAGGAGAGAAGAACTTGAGGGATGAGAGAGGCTGGCACAACTAGCTGTACGCATGAGTTCTATCCGATCGATGACCCTTGCTTTCCTTGGTCCAAATGTGAAAGAGCACACCATAATTGAGGAAGTACTGCTAAGCAAAAAAAAGTACATCTTGGCGATGTTTCTTTTGTTGCGATAAGGTTCCAGACTCTAAGTAGGAGATTATGTCTGTAAATTGAGTGTCAGTTCTTTGTTGCATTTTAACAGTTGCCAGGGACAAATCAGATGTAGAGGAGATGAGAAGCTCTTCAGCTGCTTGCAGTAACTCAGGATTTGTGTGTCTCTCTGTAGAAGCAGTAAGGAGCAGCAAAGCAACATGAGGTGCTGTAGGAGTGTCCAGAGGAAGCACATCCATGGCATGGAAAGGAAGAGCTTATAAGCAGGATTCTTCATCTGTTGAGGAGGATGCAGAGGGATATCATCTCTGGCTTACACCATCAGCATTTGAGTGAACTCGACCTGGTCTGTATTGAATTTCAAAGTTGTACGATTGCAGCATGGCGATCCATCGGGCGAACTTGCCTACTGGCTCCTTCATTTCAAATAACCATCTGACAGCAGAGTGATCAACGATAGCTGTAAAGGAGGAGTAGCAAAGGTAGCAGTCAGATTTCTTCACAGCAAATACCATGGCTAGACATTCTTTCTTTGTGATGCCATAGTTCTGCTTAGCTGAGGAAAGAGAGCGCCCAGCATAGGAGACAACTCGTTCTGTTCCATCTTGAATTTGACAGAGCACAGCGCCCACTGCAAAGGAACTAGCATCTGAGTAGAGCTTGAATGGTTGGTCGAACCTTGTGTAGGCCAGTACTGGAGAAGAGATTAGGTTTTGTTTTAAGGTGTCAAAGGCCTCTTTACATTCAGAAGTCCAAATATAGTCACATCCCCTTTTGGTGAGGGCGTACAGTGGAGCTGCAATCTTGGCGTACTTGCAAATGAACTTTGGTAGTAGACAGACAAGCCCAGGAAAGCTTCAAGATCTTTGAGATTGTTAGGTTCTGGATAATCTTTGACTTCTGAGAGCTTGTCTGGATCTGGTGAGATGCCTTGAGAACTAACCACATGTACCAGGTAATGAAGTTGATGCTGCACAAAACAACACTTTTCTGGGTGAAGCTTGAGATTGGCTTGTCTGAGACATTCGAACACTTCTTGGAGATGTTGGAGGTACTCTGGAAAAGTTCTGCTGAAGACAATCACATCATCCAGGTAGACTAGGCAAGATTTCAAGACAACCCACATAGTCACGGCTTCCATAACATGCTGCAATGTGGCTGGACTGTTCCGAAGACCCATAGGCAGATGTTTGAACTGGAAAGGTCCTAAGCGGCAGTGCCATGCTGTGTATGGATGAGAAGCTGGATCAATGGAAACTTGATAGAACCCACTCTGAATGTCTAGAGTGGTGAAGTAAGCAGGAATGGCCGCACCAAGACTCTCTAAAGCATCTTCGGTGGTAGGCGAAGGATGAGCATCCTGCACCATGTAGGCAATGAGTTTTCTGTAGTCTACCACAAAACGATACCCTTTGTCCTTTTTTACCACCAGCAAGCAAGGTGCACCCCAGGGGCTTGTAGATTCTTCGACTATGTCTTGATCAAGCATGTCTTTGATTATGACCTTGAGGACTTGTTTCTGTTTATGTCCCACTTTGTAGGCTCGCTGATGGATTGGTTTCTGGTTGGGCTGTACTTCGATGGTGTGTTGCAGGATATCACAGCATGCAAGCTTCTTATCTGAACCAACAAAGACATCCAGGTAATTCTCCAGGAATTTTAGAAGTTGTTGCTTTTCTATTGGAGATGCTGGAAGTTTTGAAGAGGACAGTCTCTGACTGAGGGTAACTCTTTGAAGCTTGAGTGGTCATGACAGTACTGACAGGAATAGAGTTGGTGGAACCAGGCTGAGGTTCTTGCATGAGATGGAGCTGGTCCCCTGAAGACAAGCAGACAAAGTTTCCAATGTTGGCACCCTTTGAAATGACCACTGGCTCATCTGTGAAGTTGCAGCATTTTTGGAAGACTGCGCCATCATGCACCACCGATAAGGTATTTCTCAGAAGGAGATCTGACGAATGCAGTGCGGGGGATCCTGTGACAAGGCCAACAACACCTTGTGGAAGTGGTTCACCTCGAATCTTGGCAATCAAAACCACTTCCGACTGACGAGGTACAGTGATTGAGTCTATAGCTGTGAGTTGCCTCCAAGGATCTTGCGACAGTTTGCTTGATGCAAAGTCTAGGATGGCTTTTTGAGCTTTGAGAAAGTCCAGGCCTAGAATTAT
This sequence comes from Neoceratodus forsteri, assembly GCA_016271365.2. NCBI lineage: Eukaryota > Metazoa > Chordata > Ceratodontiformes > Ceratodontidae > Neoceratodus > Neoceratodus forsteri. The sequence continues at coordinate 277,524,297 of CM057451.1, forward strand.
TGTAGGTTGAAGATCAGGCACTATATAAAACTTGACAGTAGCTTGCTGTGAGCCAAAGTGGAGCTTGAGATGGACCATGCCTGTGATAGGTACTGTAGCTGTACTTGCTGTGATAATGTACTTTATGTCAGCTGGAGAGACATTAGGTATGTGACGAATAGCTTGGTTGTCTAGAATACTGCTGTTGATAACTTATATTTCTGCTCCAGTGTCGACCAAGGTGTGCGAGACCAATCTCTGATGCTTATAGTTATGTAGTTTGCTAGCAGAGGTGATCGGATGACAGGTACCCTTGCTCCTGGAAGTGAGAGTGTGCCAGAGTTCGCAGTTGGAGGAAGTGTTTTGTTTGAATTATGAGAGTCAGAGGGGCAGTCAGTTGCTGTGTTCTCCTGCCCAACAAAAGCCCCTAGTCTGTTGGGCAGCACTCGTTTCCCTGATCCTGGGAGTAGTTGTGGTTATCATGTTGTTGGTGCTGTGGTAAGCGTCCGTGGTCCTCTTGAGTCCTGTGGTAATATTTTAACTTTCAGTAGACAGCAGCAGTGTGTCCCCTGAATCCACACCACTGGCAAGTCTCGGGCCCTCAGGAAGGTGGAGGTGGATCCACTCACTGTCGAGGTGGTTGCATAGCATTAGTATTTGCCGAGGAGGCAGTTGAGCTGATGTGTAAGGTACTGACAGTAGAAATAAGCTTGTCAATCATTGCTTGTTGCTGTTGGACACATGCGGCAAGTGCAGCCAGTTGTGAGGTTTGGGGTGTCTAAGCACCGGCAGACTGGAACATTGAAATAGACTCTTGAGCTAGCCATGCAGCTTGGATGGTGTCTGTTCAGGTGGTTGGCTTTTGCTGTATAACATAGGTATGAAATTGAGGAGGCAGTCCCCAGACAAAGGCTGTCACTTGATTTTTCTCTGTTTTCTGTAGGCATTTGCATCAAGTCTCAATGTCCACAATGAAGGCTTCAAGAGATTCCGAGGGTTTCATGGTGCGCTCCCACAGCTGTTGCTCCAATAACCAGGGTGGACGTGCTTGGAGAAAATGGGCTTTGAAGGTGGTATACAGTGTGGCAGTATGTCCTTTGACTTGGTCTGGAAGTGCATTGAACCAGGAAATGGCAGTCCCTCTCAGAAGCAAGCGCAAGGCATTGGAGATGCGCAAGGGATCAGTCCAACCATTGAAAGAAATCCATGCTTGGAAGTGTTCCAGCCAGTCAACAGCATCTTCATGAGGCAGGGCTGAGAAGGGTACTGGTTGCAGGCTGGTATGGACCGTGGACTGTGGTGAAATGGCTTTAATGTAGGCCAAATTATCTTGAATAGCTTGCATAGTTGGTGCTCCTTGAGCTTCACTAAAAATACCAACAACAACTTGATCTGGTTCAAGGTCAGTTGGCATTCATCTGTATCCCCCTCCCCCCGGTTGTGCCTGAAAATAGGCAGATTTGTCTAGTGCACTTACCCAGTCAACAAAACTAAATAAATAAATAAATAAAAATAAATAAATAAGAAATAGAAGACTGGATGTCATGGAGGATTGTTTTGATTTTGTAACCCCACACCCTTGAGGAGGGTGAAGGTAGGACTCCAGATGCTCCGGCACCCATATCTGTGTTGTCGTTAGACATTGTGGTTGGAGATGAGCTTTGTTTCACTGAGCGAAGGTCGTACGGATGAGAAGGAGTTGCTGTCTTGCAGGAGACAGGACGTCGAGTCGTAGATGAAGTGCCGAGCAAAAATTATGTTTGTAGACAAAAGTAAAAATTTTTGCAGCAAAGTTCATCAATGACATCTTAATAAAGAACTTTCCATTCAATTCTGTGTTGTTTGTTATTTAAATAATTGTTTGTTGCAAAAAGCAGCTTTTTGTTACAGTGTCCATTCATTTCAATAGGAATCCCATTGATTTCAATTGAGTGAAGTCAATTTGTGCCCTTTACAAGATGGCCGCCGAACTGTGACATGCAGTTCCTGTGGGTTTTGACTGGTCTGACTGTAGCAAGATGGTCGCCAGCAGGGAGGGTCAATGTTCACTTCCTGTCTTGTTGTGATGTGCTCAAGATGGAGGATCCTTGCCACAAGGCTGCCTGGCTGCAGAACAATGGTCAAAATGGCAATTGCCGCCCTGCTGTCTTCTTCCCCAGTGAAAATGGTGGGAGTTTCATTGTGGTGAGTGACTAAAAAGGCTGGGGAATTTCTGTATTTATTTTATTCATTTAAATATATGTTGTTTTGCCTGATTGAGTTTGGTTTTTATTTTTCTCTCTGGTCCTTTGTAGTTGCCTTGCCCCTAATTATTTTGTTAGTGCTTTATTCTGGTTGCTTTCTCAGCACTCTTTGTTTTATTTATGGCTCCCTTTCTGGTTTATTTTTTGCTTTTTTTTGTTTGTAATAGTGCCTCAGTGCAGCCTAGTGGCGTTTCAGCTTGTGGGACAGTGTGTTGTGAGTTGGGGCGTCTCGCTCCGGGAAGCTGGAGGAAGTTCATTTATTTATTATGGCCGTTAAGGCGTGGCCAGAGATTGGGAGAGTAGGCTTTGTGGTTGCGGCAGCAAGAAGAAAACTGCAGATGAGAGTAGGAGTGCTGGTCAGTCAGATAGCAGAGCTCCCTTAGGTTGCTTGTGTGCTGTAAAGAGAGCAGACTTTGGAGCCGTTTCTGGAGGAGCAAAGCCACCTGGTGAGGGGAGCGCTTTGCTCTGAGTTCTGGAGCAAGCTGCGGCTGTTTTCGGAGGGCACTGAGCCATAGTTGAGGGGTGCGATTGGGCAGCAGTGCTGAGCCTTAGTGAAGAGTGAAAAAGGCCCAGTGACTTGATGGAGCAGCTCGCTTGATTCCAAAGGGCAGTCGGAGGTTCGGGGAGCCACAGGAGCCTTGGTCTGTGCCGCTAGTGGACCAGAGCTCTGGTGCTGCACTGTGCAGGAGGTGTTCAACTGTGTGGAGCGGAGGCTCCGTTGCTCCATTGTTGCTGGGTGGCTTTGCGTCTTGCTGCCATGGCCAGTTCAGGCCACTAGAGTAACGCTGTGGCAGTGAGTAGGACAGCCAGTGTGTCAGGAGCTTTGGTCTGTGCCCGCTAGTGGACCAGAGCTCTGGTGCTGCACTGTGCAGAAGGTGTTCAACTGTATGGAGCGGAGGCTCCGTTGCTCCGTTGTTGCTGGGTGGCTTTGCGTCTTGCTGCCATGGCCGGTTCAGGCCAGTAGAGTAATGCTGTGGCAGTGAGTAGGACAGCCAGTGTGTCAGGAGCTTTGGTCTGTGCCCGCTAGTGGACCAGAGCTCTGGTGCTGCACTGTGCAGGAGGTGTTCAACTGTGTGGAGCGGAGGCCCGTTGCTCTCGCTGTTGCTGGGTGGCTTTGCGTCTTGCTGCCATGGCCGATTCAGGCCACTAGAGTAACGCTGTGGCAGTGAGTAGGACAGCCAGTGTGTCAGGAGCTTTGGTCTGTGCCTGCTAGTGGACCAGAGCTCTGGTGCTGCACTTTGCAGGAGGTGTTCAACTGTGTGGAGCGGAGGCTCCGTTGCTCCGTTGTTGCTGGGTGGCTTTGCGTCTTGCTGCCATGGCCGGTTCAGGCCACTAGAGTAACGCTGTGGCAGTGAGTAGGACAGCCAGTGTGTCGGGGAGCAGGAGGCTTGTGGCACGGCGCTAATCTGTGGAGTTGAGGGTGGGAGGAGGATTCGACAGCACCCAGACGTCCCTTGTTGCAGAAGCTACAGGCAGAGGCAGCACAAGAGCTTTTGTAATTTTGTTATATTTATTTTCTTTTGTAGCTGCACTCCCTGTTGTAAGGAAGTTTGCTTGGCAAAATAGACAGGCCTGCCACGGGGTGGGAGCTGAGGGGGCGAGTGCAGCTGCAGAGCTCTTTTAGACACAGGAATGAACAAATTGAATTTTAACAGTTCAGTCATTGAGCTGCTTGGCAGCAGTGGTAAACAGTCTTTGGTTTGAGTGTCCTAGTACTGTAGGAGGGCTGCAGGCTGCTGTATAATACAGGAGACAGTTCAGCTTTTCCTCTGGCAGCCAGGGCTGTAGTTAATTCATCAGCATTCAGACAATTCAGGCATACTGGGATGATGATTTGGGGTAACCAGTGACGCAGGCAAGCAAGATGGGAATCTGGACAGAAGAAGGGCCGATTCTCCACCATGTGTGGTGTTTTGGTTATTTGGTCCACCACTAAAATACCCTTACCTTCTCTGTGGTCTGCCAGACCCTTTGGTTGCTGCTGGTGTTGCTGGTGAGGACCCCATCGGACCGTGCAAATAATTAGTCAGGACGATAAAATAAAGAATAAGGTAGGTTTATTTGCTGAGCAGCAGATGTTCTCTTCATGAGGACAAGCCCCAGACTGACTAATACTGACTGACAGGCATACATGGCACTGCCAGGCAGTGCAACAAATTGTTACATGCAAGTTCTAAGTGCTCTTAAAGAGGCGGCAGCTTAACATTAAGCCCCATGCTTAATGTGTGCTTCACAAAAGGGATTTGAAAGTCTGGTAGTGGAATTGTTAACAGCAAAAATGATGATCAGAATGTTTTATGCACCACCAAAAACAAAAATGAAGCATTTTGATATTCTGTCAGAAATTCTGTTAGACAAATTTTAGGGGCAAAAGGCAATTCTAACAGGTGATTTTAATGCTGATTGGTCCCAAGACAGAGGCTTAAAGTTGAAATCAAGTTTTGAAATTCTAGGACTAGAACATATTATTTGAAGTCCAACTAGATGTTCTAAAAATAAACAACACGATCAATTCAAGATTTGATTTTTGTTTCCCAAGAGATAAAAGCATTAGCTTGGGAAATAATGCCTGTGAACTTAGGTGACCATAATCCTTTTAAGTGTAGATTGGATATCCAATTTTCAATTAAAGTAATATTGGAATCTTACTGGATCACAGATTAAGAATTTTAAAATTATCTTTTTCTCTGGTTGTAACCAGTTTAACTGTCTATATATATCACAGTGGCGTAAACCGTATCTTCTTTTTGTTATGTTTGTTATTCATTCATTCATTCACAAATCTGGACTGCCTTGTACGGTATGGGCTGCACGGGCTCTGCACCAATGGGCGTGCAGCCCTACCGGGCAGTCAGTCGGAGGGTGGCGGGGCAGCAGGCGAGTGGGATGCTGCCGTCACCGCTGCAGGGGGAGCGGGTGGTGGGCCGTGGGTGGGTGGGTGGGGACACTAGATCACGAGGGATGTGTTCTTAGGGGGTGTTTTAGACATCAGCAGCCCGCGATCAGGCTTATCGGTCCACTGGACCACCAGGGATGTGTTCGGGAGGAGGAGGGGTTGTAATACTCTGCAGCCCGCGATCGGGCTTATCGGTCCACTGGACCACCAGGGATATGTTGGGGTGGACACTTTGCTTCCCCCGATCGGGCTGGTGGGGAGGGTTATTTCAGCATTTGCCCGCGATCGGGCAGTCGGGGGGAGTTTAATGCTTTTGCCTGTGATTGGGCCAGTGGGGGGTGGGGGATGTTTTACTCTTTTGCCCGCGATTGGGCTGCAGGGGGCGTTGGTCCCCGACGGCTGCTGCCTGGCAGGGTGCCAGGCGCAAGTCCTCGGGGATTGGCACACCTGCATGCTAATGGCATGCAAATGGGGCCATAAACAGATGCAAATGGCCCCCCCACACCTTCCATGAATTACGGCCCCGTTTGCATGTCACGTTTTGAATAAAGGAAATTTGGGCATGGCGCAATGGTACTTGCGCCACCGCAAGTTGAATGCTCCACTCTGACCACTTGCGGTGGCGCAAGTTCCACTGGCGCTATACACAGTGGCTGTAGGCTAGGGTGATATTCAGCGAGCTTGCTCAATAGCGCAACTCCTTTGAATATAGCTCCGGCCACACCCCTGCACAACTATTTTGTGCAGCGCAAGGGCTTGCGCCACAAAATAGTGCAGTTTGAATATCCGGCCCAATGTATTTATGGCTCATCTGGTCTCATAATTTGGTTTATATTAAAGGAACCCATCCCCTTGCTAAATATATATAACACTAGACCCCCCCAAGTAAGAGAACTTTGATATTAAGGAATTTTAGAATCCCAATGGTAAGATCCCAGAATAGATTAGGAGAGTTTGCATTACAAAATTGTTTAGCAAGCCATTGGAATGCATTACCACAATAACTAAGTTCCATTCAGGTTTAAGAATGCCCTGTATAAATACTTGAAAACTATTTGCACATGTTTCAAATCATTTTATGAGCTGATGCATGTCTTGTAACAGTTGTCTATGTGTTAGTTATGTTGATTATTGTATGTATTTTGTATAACACAGGACATTGTTGTAAATGGAGGTTGCACCCTAATCAATTTGTATCCTGTATAAAAATAAATGCTTTTGAGAAGTGTGCCAATAAGAGTGGTTTAAAAGAGTGTAGGGCAAATGAGGGAATGAGTGTGGAAAAGGAAGTTGTTCCATGTGCTGGAAGGTGGAAAGTGAAAGCAAACTAGCCTGCTAAAGATTTACATCAAGCAGTATGAAAGAAATGAGCATCATATGATTAGAGGGACTAGGAGGATATGATGGCAGAGTTAACCAGGGAGGAGAGGTAAATGGGAACGGTGGCAAACCAGTATTTGTCCAGAAAGGAGGAACAGTTTGACGGCTATTGGACCCCTAGGGAGAGGAGAGAGATTTGCATAGAGAGATCATTGATGGGTGAAAGATGAAGTTTTAAAGTTTGTACTTCACCAAACCTTAGCCTGATATTTTTACTTAGTGTGTGCCTTCTTTTTATTTACATTTACTATGTTACTGTTACATGCATTTTATTGCTGGAGTGACTAAGGTATGTGTTTAGGTTTAGGATGTATAAGTAGTGAGCAGGTGAAGTAAAGCATTTATAGAAGTTTGTATGAGTGTGTGTGGTAAGAGAGATGTTTGTGTGAGTGGTCTGTGTAAGGGGTGGGATGATTGGGTGTTTTTTTATGGTTATTTAGTTAAGTAATAATGGTGCTGATTTTGGGATGTATCGTAAGCAACAGACCACTAAGCTCAGCTACTCCCCATCCTTTCTTCATGGTGTCAGTCCCTTCCGAGACCTTCCCTCCGATGAATGCTTCATATCATCGGTGCAGGGAGGTGGGGATTGGTAGGAGTTGCAGAGGTGGTGTGGTGGACTTGTGGAGCGCTGACAGGGAGGGTGCTATTAGGATAGTAAGGACCAAGAGATGCCCAGGAGAAAAAATGGGAACTAGAGATAGGCCAAACACGTCTAGTTCCCATACCCAGGGCTCCCACCAGACTGAATGGGCAGGTAGCTGAGGGGATTGTGGCCTCTTTGGGTGGTGTTATGCAAGGCCAGGTCAACAAGGAATAAGACCGCTATTATAACAGACTTTTTATTCTGATCCTCTGTTGATCTGACTTGCATTACAGAGACCTGGCTTTGTGATGATGCTGGCCTGATGTTAGAGTCAGCAGTTCCTAAACAGATTCTCCATGGTGCACTGCCTGAGAAAGGATTGCAGGAGGGGTGGCCATCTCTTTTAGATCTGAGCTGAATTTGGTGGTACACACAGTGGAGATATGTTGTTATTTGAATGCATGGCTGTGCATGGGGGTCCTGGTACAGGCTGTAGAATCCTTCTTGTATACGAGCCTCTGGGTGTGAGAGAGATTTTCTGCAGGAAATCACACATTTCATTGTTGACAGGGTGTTGGAGTCACCTAGATGGCCTTTTCTGAATGGTTTCAGTGCTTGGGTCAAAGACAGACTCTCACATTTTGGTCAGGTTGTCCTCCAAGGTATGGAATCCTTGGGCCTCACACAAGTTGTTACTTCTGTGATCAATCAACATGACCATGCCTTGGACTTAATATTTCCTTGGGGCTCAAGGTTGAGGATCTTGAGATTAATCTGGTGAATTTATCAGGTCACTGTACCATCAGGTTCTCCTTCAAGACCCACCCCCCTTGTAGTCCACCCCCCTGTGGAGATGATCCAGTACTGCTCGTTATGAGGGCTACAGCCAGAAGAACTCCTGGTAGTGCTGGATATCTTGGGTGTAGTAGCAGCATGTGCCATGGTTCTGGAGGAAGCTCTGGTGGCCTATAATAGGGACATCAGGGTGGCTTTCAATCACATGGCACCTTTTCATGTACACCCACTGCTTTCACACCTTGGCTCACCATGGTATGACAGCGAGCTGAGGGAGATGAAGGCAAGGGGGCTGAGGTTGAGCATTGTTGGAGGAGAACCAGGGCCCAGTAGGACAGACTAGCTTTGAATACTATCAAAGGGTAACCACTCAGAAGAAGACAGGCTTTCTGTCTAAGGAGATTGCCACTGGAAAGAATCACCCAGCTCAGGTTTTTCAGGCTGTAGACAGGTTATTTCATCTAGGCTGTCTGGAGTCCATGAGAGTTTTTCATGCATGCAATTTGAGGCGTTTGCTCAGTTCTTCTAAGACAGAGTGTCCTCTGTCTGGGCTGAGATCTCTCCAAGTGGGCTGTTGCAACCCAGCCGGGTTGAACTTACACATCCCAGATGCATTCAGTAGTCATAGGGAGAGTTTAGACCAGTGATGATTGAAGAGGTGAGTGGGGTGGTCTTTGGGCTGTGGCCAACATGTTGTGAACTGGATCCAGGCCTGACAAAACTACTGGTGAGCTGTGTTGGGCAGTTGGCCTGGTGTTTACTGAGATTGTCCTGTGCTCTTTAGCAGAGGGTGTCTTCCTAGCTGCACTGAAAGATGCACTGGTGAGTTCTCTTCTGAAAAAAGATATAGTTGGACCCATGCATCTTGGTGAATTATTGACCAGTCTCTAACCTAATATTTTTGGACAGTGTTATTGAGATGGTGGTTGCACAGCAGCTTGAGGCACACCTCATGGCCTTTGACATCTATGAGCCTCTTCAGGCTGATTTTAGGTCCAAGCATAGCAAGGAGGTCAGGGTGCACAATGACCTGCTCTGGGCGAGAGATAGAAGACAGCAGTAAGTTCTCATCCTCCTCGATCTCTCCTTAGCTTTTGATACCATGGACCATGGGCTGCTATTGGACTGCTATAGGGAGCACATAAGACTCATTGTCAAAGTTATCTGCTGGTTTGAGTCCTACCTCAGGGACAGGAAATAGAGGGTGGTGTTGGGAAACTTCTCTTCACCCCAAGTGGCACTGCCCTGTAGCATACATCAGGGCTTGGTCCTTTCACCCATGTTATTTGTGGTGTACATGCTTCCCCTGGGAAGGATCATTAGCATGGACTTGGGTTTCTCTGCTATGCAGATGACATCCAGCTCTATATGTCATTTGTACCCGGGAAACTGTATGCAGTTTGTATGCTAAATAAATGTTTGGCTGGATCCAAGATTGGAGATTATCAAGCTGGGTAAGGATTAACCCTGACAAGACTGCAGTACTAGAAGTCAATCTGAGTTGAAGGGGAGAGTGGAAGCTACCAAGTGGGAGATGGGGCTTTGGTTTAGTTCTTGTAGGCTTTTGGATGCCACTAAGGTGAAAAATCTGAGGGACATTCTGGATGAGGATTGATATTTGAAGCTCAGTTATCAGCAGTAGTCCATAGTGGCTTGTACCATCTAAGGAAAATCAGCTGGATTAAATCCCTTATCCCACCCAGAGGCCTAGTGATGCTGGTACTTGCAGGTATGATGTCAAGGCTTGACTACTGCAGTGCTCGGTGCCTCGAGATCATTGGATGTATGCTGCAGTGCCTGCAGTTGGTGCAGAACACATCTACTTGGTCACTGACTGGCCTTTCTAGGATATGCCATGTTTCCCAGCACTGTGTGAACTGCACTGGCTGCCAATCAAGTGGCATATCTCCTTTTAAGTTGACTTTCTAACTTTTAAGTCCCTACATGTGTTGGGCCTGGGCTGTCTGGCAGATCTCCTGCACTCTTATGTGGTTTGTATGGCCTGCTGAGGATGAAGCCCTGGGGAACACTGGACTCTATGGGTAGGGGGTGGATAGGGCATCATCATCAGCCTGGAACAACTGGACACAGCCCGAGAGGCAGTAGCCCACTGCCCTTAATGTATTCAAGAGAAGGGGTGAGCCACAGTATCGAAGACCTTTTCTAGGTCTATGGAAATGGCCATGGCGAATGGGCCCTGATCCATGGCTTTCAGCACCGAGTCAGTAATCCAGAGGAGGGAGGAGATAGTGGAATAGTGTTTGCAGAAGATAGATTGGAGAGGGAGGAGGAAAGAATGCTGGGCTAGAGAATTACTTAAGGGATAGCTCTTCTGTTTATACTGACTGGAGCACAGAGCTGCTTTGTTTACAACACTATCAGTTTCTGTGAAAATACCAGCAGACAGAAGAATCAGATAAAGAGTAGAGCAGAGGCGACATAGAGAGAAGGAATTGGAGTTACATCTCTGAGAGCTGTCCAACCAGAAACTGCATGGAAGGAAATGGGAGGATGGACTGAAATAAGCTGGAGAATGGAGCTTCATCCAGAAAAATGCTGTCCAGAAACTGTGCATTGGAAACATAGAAACATAGACTTTGATGGCAGATAAGGACCACTTGACCCACCCAGTCTGCCCATTTCCCTACCTATTGGATAAGCTGCAGATCCTAGTTAACCAACAGCCTACTTCCTCCTACCCCCCTCCACACACACCAGATTTGCCTTATGTCTGTCCCATGCATTCTTGGAAGACAAACATTTAAAGGGAAACAGTGAGCACAAAGGGCCCCACACTGAAGTGTGGGGCTGGTCCCAATGTGCACTTTGTGTGCAAAAACATTTTGGTTTACTTGCTGTTTACTGTAGTAGATTATATCAGACTAATTGTCCTTGGTTCTAGGCTGACATTTTCTGTTACTACAAATCTCAGAATTCCCTGCAGCTGACGTCAGAGCAACAGGCAGCAGTGGGAGATTCAGTAACCTGCAGTGCATGGTTAGTATGTTTGTCCCTGTTACTGCCATTTCAGCTGAATGTCCTTTATGTAAATCCTCCATATAAATAAAGGTATGCCTCCCAAACACTAGATCAAAGAACTTCGGAAGTTCTGTTAAAGGTAGCCTGTAAATAAGAAAGTACAGTACGTTGTTAGAATGAGTGTTACAGTTAAAACACAGATGATAAGAATGTTAAATGTAGAAGTGGAGGTCGCACATTAGGAAGGACATAGACAGGGTTGAAGCAGTCCAGAGGAGGGCAACTAAAATGGTGCAGAGGTTGCATAAGAAATCCTACAGGGAGAGACTGAAGGATCTCAACATGTACACTCTGGAAGAGAGGAGGGTGAGAGGTGACATGGTAAAGACCTACAACTACCTCCTAGGAGTAAACAGGGTGCAGGATGGGGAGTCTCAAATGAGAAAGCACATCTGAACCAGGGCATGCAGTGAAACTGGAGGGGGAAGTTTAAGAGAGATGTGAGAAGGTATTTCTTCACTGAAAGGGTGGCAGACACCTGAAACAGACTTCCAGCAGAAGTGATGGGGAAAAACAGTGAGGGGCTTCAAGCATGTGTGGTATAGACATAGGTGTATGTTACAAAATAGACTGGAAGGAGGGAGGGTCACCGGATTCTCTTCAGCTTCATCCATGTCCGGTTCTTTGGCTTCTTTCCTGTGGCCTATGGTGCCAGCTCAGAGGTTCTTCAGTGTTTCATTTAGTACTTCAGTTGAGTAAAGTTTAACAGACAATTTCCCAGAGTCATTGATGATGGCCTAGAGGTTCTTCAATTTGCTACAATCAGTTCTCTGAGGTCCATTGTGATGGCTTTGAATCTTCATTGTGCCAAGTTCCTTGGAATTACAAGTGTTCTAGTTCTTTCCCGGAGTCCTTTGTGACAGCCCGGAAGTTCTACCCATGGAATAATTTTGTGTTGTTTCTCTTCTGAGTGTTATCAATGCCCAGTGGTTCAAATCATTTGCTCTTAGTAAAAGTCAATTCTCAAACTGACCAATGGAGCATGTGCTCGGAGGGTCCTCTGTTTTCAATCTCCTAAGCCAAATCATCTCTGGCACCCAACTCATCCACATAAACTGGTGTGGCATTTTGCATGCTAAAATTAAATTTTTGTGTTACGCATTTATAGAGGGATTTAAGAGAACAGTAATATTATAGAGTTTCTTAAGAGTACAGTAACATTTTTAAAGCAATTTAAGAGTTTACAGTAATACTTTAGATTGTTGGTGATTCCAACACACAAAGCTGGTGCTCCAGAATTGTTGTCATCGTTTATACTTCTTCTCCTGGTTCTAATTTGTGTGGTTCCATTGCTTAATAAACTGACTCCTTTTCATCAGTTGTATCTCCTTCCTTTCCATTTTGGTGAAAACTTCCATTGTGTAGCAAAACAGTCAAAGAACCGGCTACCTTCAAACCAGCCAAGAAAGCACACTTCACCTGGCATAGGCAAGGGACACTTTAATCAAAGACCTGTCTGGCAGTTTGGTTCTCATACTGCATTTCCATCTCACAGCAAATTTTGGCTTACTTCAGCAGGAGCAAGGGACAAATGAAGGTAGCAGGTGAGGGACCAGGTAGCAAAATCAGAGTGGATGATGGAAGGAATAGGGATGGAGTGGAAGGGATGAGGAAGGGATTAGGCAGGACAGAAGGGAGTAAGATAGAGGCATGGAGGTTGGTTTGCCTTAACACCAGAAGTTTAAATACTAAGAACAGTGAACTGAAGGTGCTGGTGGCAGCGGTTAAGTTAGATAGTAGCCATCATGAAGACTTGGGCCAGTGGCGACAATGACTGTGGTACTGTCATTCCAGCATATACCTTATGTAGGAGTGACAGGAGAACAGGAGAAGGAAGGGAATAGTCCTATACATTATGGAAGGAATCAAGCGACACATGGTTGGACTACAAAAAGATGGGGAAGAGAAAGTGGAGTCTGTCTTGGTTCAGCTGGCAACAACTGCTACAAAAAGAGTCAGATTAAGGTTTGTCTATGGAATATGAGGGCAGAAAGAGGAAGATGACAGAGTTGGGGGAAGAAATAAGAAAGGGAGCAGCAAAAGGGGCTCTGGTGTTAGCAGGGGATATGAACCTTCCAGATATAGACTGGGACATCCCAGCTGCTAGGAGCACCGGCATAAGTGAATGTTTTGTTTTTAAAGTTTGTTTCATTAAACTACACACAGCCATTAAAAATGCACACAAATCACTTAAGGTAACAAATGCTATAATTAGTGAAGATTGTAGTTGTTTCTTTACAGAGTAGCCCACTCAATTATCTCTCAGGCATTTGCCATTTGTAAATATAGCCTTCATTAGAGCTCCCTAGGCAACGAGAGTTACTTAAAATCACACCTCTACTACTGTACACTTGACAAAAAAAAGCTCTTATCAAATTAGTGGTCCTGGACACGTCACTTTCACATGGGACAGGAGGCATTGTAGAAAGAAGTAGAGCCATAAAAATGCAAACATGAAGATTCCCACAGGCCGTGAAGCCAGAAAGCAAATTTAGAAAAAAATCCTTTCATGAAACAAAAGAAAGGCCTTACCAGGAGTACACTTACAAATCAAAACACTCTGCACAACATATTTTTTGTAAATTCTGACTTTAATTTTCCTTTGGGGGGGAGCTCCCAAATCCACGTAGATTTGCTAGGCATAAAATGAAGGTTGGTCCTATGTCACAGATGAACAGTTGGTCACCATGGCAATCACAAGTCCCAACGCTGTGGCATTATAGGAGCTCAAGACATTCTGTAAGTAGGAATGCTCCAGGGAGGAACTGTCTCTCTCTCTTTTCTCTCAGAGGTTAAGCTGTACCTAGGGATAGTGCTCTTTGCCTGCTGTCTCAACCAAGAGAGAGAACCTTTTGCTAAATAGCTGTGTGCTATCATGCTGGGTAAGTGAAGCAGTAGCAGCTGCCTGGTGGACAGGAGATAAACATGATGGACGCAGAGCTCTTTTTCATCTAGTAATTCCTATGCTCCGATGTAAATCATGTATGGAAAAGTGTGTTATCAAAGAAAGACCTGTCAGGTGAGAATTTAGACTTTAGTCTAGTTTAGCCTTTTTTCTATCTTGCATTTTCCTATTGTGTAATACTTTTGATTTTGATTTTTTTTTTTGTATGTTACATGTTTTTCCATTAACTGTCTGTATATCTTGTACAGTGTTTGACTGTGAAGTGTTTTAAAAGATACAGGTAACTTATTTTACTGGTTATTCCATGATCTGCCTCTGAGGGCACTATCGTATTCAAGTAGGAATTTTGAGGTGCAGAGACTTTGCATTTTGTGATAAAGGACTTAAAGTGGGACGAGAAGGTAACACGCCTGTGTAAGTTCATAACCAGACTGGTGGCAGCATTGGTGGCATGAGCTAAGCCAGGGGAACCGTGACATCTTCTCTTTGATCCTGTTGCTCCACCAGATATTGGCAGCCTTCAGAATGAGCTGGTTCCCATGATTTTGGTAGCTCCATTCTGAATCAGACAGATATGGTTCCCACTAATGTAGGACATGGCTTTGGAACTTCCATTGCAGACACTCCTCAGATTTGGCCTTCTGCCACAGTCCCAAGGCAAGCTGTTGCAGGTTGTTACAGACTTGCTCCTGAGAATGTCAAGTTCACCTGCTGTGTTGTCCCTCCCCTGGTGTCTGCAGGCCATCTGGCTGCCAGGAAATCATCAGCTAGCTAAATTTACTTATTGAAGTGGAAACTGCTTATTATCTGGGATCAGACAAAATCTCTGAACCCATGTTTTTTGTCAAGTTCAGAGGTTTCTGGAGTAAAGACTACAGAACTTCTCCACTGAGGTGCATTTGTCAGCCATCTTGAATGTCCATGCTTCTGTCAAGGGACAGTCCATTGTCCAGCTGGAAGTCAACCATAGATTCCTGAAGAGCATGATCCACGCAACCTCTCCAGATCATAAATCTGTTTCAGGTTGGGATATTCCTCTGGCCTTCGGTGCCCTGACCTTTTGAACCTGCAGCCACCTTCAGTCTCCAGTTTCTTGTTTGGAGATCCCTAATTTGTTGACTGTTAAATCTGCCCAGTTTGTTTCAAAGATGAACTGGTTGACTCCCCATCTGATCTTTCACAAATACAAGGGGGCATAAGACTCATCCAAAATGTCTGCCAAAGGTAGTGTCTGAATTCAGCCTGAATCAGTCCATCAGAATTCCTGTGCTCTTTCCATACATTGAGAATTAGGACAAGGTGCTCCTACATATCATGGATTTCCATAGGGCACTCAGCTTTTACCTGGCTGGAGCAAGAAGTATCAAACACTCAACCATACTGTTTCTTTTACCCTATAGACTCTGGGGAAACCTGTATTCAAGTACTGTCTTTCCCAATAAATTTCCTCTTGCATTGGGCTCTATATATATACTCTTGTGTTGGGCTCTGAGGAAGCCAGCAAGGAGCTACTGGGTATGATGAATGTACATGCCGCTAGAAACATAGAAACATAGAGTTTGACGGCAGATAAGGACCGCTTGGCCCACGCAGTCTGCCCATTTCCCTGCCTACTGGATAAGCTGCAGATCCTAGTTAACCAGTAGCCTACTTCTTTCTACCCCCACCCCCTAGAATTGCCTTATGACTGTCCCATGCATGCTTGAATTCCACCACTGTTTTTGACTCCACGACCTCCTCTGGAAGGCCATTCCATGCATCCACAACCCTCTCTGTGAAAAAATACTTCCTTAAATTACCTCTGAGCCACCCCTTCCATCTTCAAATTGTGCCCCCTTGTTCTTGCACACCTCTTTTTTTGAAAGATGCTACCCTCTTGGACTTTGTTGATTCCCTTGAGGTACTTGAACATTTCTATCATGTCCCTCCTCTCCCTCCCTTCCTCGAGGCTATACATATTAAGCTCTTTAAGTCTCTCTTCATATGTCTTCCGGTGCAGACCCTGCACCATTTTAGTTGCCCTCCTCTGGACAGCTTCCATCCTGTCTATGTCTTTGCAAAGACTGGGTCTCCAGAACTGCACACAGTACTCCAGATGGGGTCTGACCAGCTGTCTGTACAGAGGGATAATAACTTCCTGTTTTCTACTGGTGGTGCCTCTCCCTCTGCATCCCAGTATCCCCCCAGCCCTCCTTGCTGCCCTCTCACATTGCTTGCCCACCTTTAGGTCATCTGATATGACTACCCCCGGGTCCCTTTCCATTTTTGTTGTTGTTAGTATCTCACCCCCCATTGTGTACTCTTCCTCTGGGTTTTTGTTTCCCAGGTGCATTACCTTGCACTTCTTAGCATTGAATCTAAGCTGCCATACATTTGACCATTCCTCTAACCTTGCCAAGTCCCTTTTCATCCTTTCCACCCCACCTTGTGCATCAATGTTGCAGATCTTGTGTGTCATCTGCAAAGAGACATACTTTTCCTTCCAGTCCCTCTGCAATGTCACTTATAAAGACATTGAAGAGGACCAGTCCAATACTGAACCCTGTGGTACCCACTACTAACCCCTTTCTTCAGAGTGGACTCCATTTACTATTACTCTCTGTGTCCTATTCTCCAGCCAATTTTTACCCAGGCTGTCATCTTGGGACCCACTCCCAGGCTAGCTAACTTGTATATTAATCTTTGTGTGGGACTGTGTCAAATGCCTTGCTAAAGTCTAGGTAGGCCATGTCCACAGCCCCTCCCTGATCTACTACTTTGGTCACCCAGTCAAAGAAATCTATCAGATTTGTCTGGCATGACCTTCCGCTGTGGATCCATGCTGCCTTGGGTCCTGTGCCACTGGCCTCTAGATACTCGACAATTCTTTCCTTCAGAAGTGATTCCATCATTTTCCCTACCACTGAGGTTAAACTAACAGGTCTGTAGTTTCCTGCTTCTGCCTTGCTCCCACTTTTGTGAACGGAATCACATCTGCCCTTCTCCAGTCCTCGGGTACCACCCCATCCTCCCATGATTTGTTAAACAGGGTAGTCAGTGGTGTCACTAATTCCACCCTTAGTTCTTTTAGAATTCTGGGATGAATCCCATCAGGCCCCATTGCTTTGTCCACCTTCAGTTTTAAGAGTTATTTCAGAACCCTTTCTTCTGCAAATGGGCTGGTATCAACTTCTGTATCCGGAGTGTTTCTACTGTTTGTTTTAGGTACCTCCCCCTCTTCCTTTGTAAATACAGAGCAAAAATATTTGTTTAGTATCTCTGCCTTTTCACAGTCACCCTCTACCCACCCTCCCCTTATTAAGCCTCCTATCCCTCCCTTGGTTTTCCTTCGCCCCCTGATGTACCTATAAAGATTTTATCCCCTTCTTAACTGAGTTGGCTATCTTTTCCTCAGTTTGGGCCTTTGCAGTTCTGACTGCCTTCCCAGCTTCCTTTTGCTTTAACTGATACAGTTCTCTGTCCTGCTCCTTCTGTGATTCCTTGTACTTCCTGAAAGCTTTCTTTTTCTCTTGAACCTTCACTGCCACTTCCTTTGAGAACCATAGTGGTTTCTTACATCATTTAGTTTTGTTTATTTGCTTCACACAAAGGCTAGTTACCTCTGTGATGGCAGTTTTTATTATTCACCATTGTTCTTCCACCCCTCCTTCCTGCCCATTTGCTAGTGCATTCCTTAGGCACTCACCCATTTTGGCAAAGTCAGCCCTCCTAAAGTCCAGTACCTTTGTCTTTGTATGGCTTGACTCTATTGCTGTGTTTATTGTGAACCATACTGTTCGATGGTCGCTAGTTCCCAGATGGCTACTCACTTCTACATCTGTGATCCTCTCTTCATCTCCATTTGCAAGAACCAGGTCTAAGATTGCTCCCTCTCAAGTGGGCTCCAATACTAGTTGTCTAAGGCATGCCCCCTGTACAACTGACAACTCAGTGGCATGCTTTTGGACAGTCTCAATAGCTGATGTCTGTACTGCTGCTACATAGGATACACTCCATACATTTACAAAGCATTACAATCTGGATATAATCTGTTGCAAGAGATATGAGTTTTGCCTTACTGTACTGCAGGGTCTAATTACTCAGGAAGGCACAGTCCTCCTTTGTTCTCTACCCCATATGGTGTGGGACAGACATAGTCTAATGAGGGTACTGCTTTATATTAATACAGTATGTGTAGCTTCATGGAGGAGTTGTCCTTAAAGATAGGTTAGTTGCATAAGCAATAAGTCATGATGGGGTTAGATTTATTCTGAGACTACCGCACACTCAACAGGCATAGTAAGGCCTGATACCAAAGGCAGAGGGTCATACAGCCCTAGGATGTGTTGTAATCTCAGAATAAATACTACCATGGAGGGTTTTATTGCACTTATAAAATGGGTTTTTGTAGACGTTTTTGAACATGCAGTTTTACAATATTAAAATAGTTCCTCCACTAGTGGAATGTCACCAGACGGTGCTACTATAGAGTGAGCTGCACAGCGTTAATGACGTGCACAGTATTTGCTTTGTCTTTATATTGTCTGCAGCTTTTTTCTTTCATTAACAAACAGATGGCTAATTTAATTGTGTTTCCTTTTTCAGTTCTTATTTATTTTTCTTAAAAAAGTCTGATGTCATTTTTTTTAGATTTTGGTGCCTTTTTGATGATTCCCACTCCCCACTGTCTAATTTAAGTACCAGGAGTCATTTTTTGGAAGGCTGTGCCTGTGGTTTAATGACCAAGCAATCAGCCACTCCCCCTTCCTGAGCTATATAAGCAGTACCTCCCAGTCTCACTCTGAAGCACTTTTTCTTTGAAGCCAAAAGCTCTGTCTGTCTTTCTTCTCCCTTGGGGCCTGCTGAGACTTTGCCCCCCCCCCCCAAGTGTTGCTTGCTGTTTTCGGGTCTGCTTGTTTTCTGCTGGACTTCTGTTTTGTGTTCTCTTGCTTTTTGGTTATGGCTGCTGCATGCTTCTTTGTGCTGCCTGTTTCCCGTCCTCCTGTGTTTGTGTTTTTGTTTTACATTTTTCTTTTTGGGGGCTTTCTGGTTTCTCTAGCATCCTGTTGCCCTTTGTTTGTAGTGTGCTAATCCTGTGCTTGTGCTATTTTGGCTCCCATTTCCTCACCAGATTTCAGCAAACCCTCAGTACATCTGTTGTTGTCATCTGTGTGTTTCAGCTCAGTTGCTGCTTCCCTGCTTCTGCTCTCAGTGCTTATCCACCTTAATTGTTTGCACCTGTCTAGGCTCATGCTGCAAAGCTAGCCCATGGCATTCAAACCTGCTTCCATTCAATTATACCAAGCAATATTGCTGTTGTTTGCAGTGCATTGCCTCTCCCTGCAATTCTGAAATTTGTTCAGCTTAGCTACTCCCAGAAGCTATAACTATTTGCTGTTGGATGCTGCTCACCTACAGCACTTTTGTATACTGCTTCATTACACTCTGGAGGTCAGCTCAGCTACAGCTGTCGCTGTAAACTAATTTTAAATCCGCATGTGGGTCATAGCGCTTTACTGCGGCTTCCTTGTTTTTCCTACAGTGGGGGACTGGAGAGTTGTAGTGCAGAGTCATGGTCCAAATATCTCAAGTTTGAATCCTGTCTCCACCGCTAAAATCCTCTGAGTATTTATGTCACCTTTAATTGGCTTCCTTAATAGGACTGGTTGGCTTGACTCCCTGCAAGTCATGCAAATTACTGCCTCTCAGAACTACATGCAGGTCCAATCATTGCTTACACTGTGTCACAGACCTATGTGCAGGTCCACTCATTGCTCATTGCTTATGCTGCCCTTGGAGATTTAGTCTGCTATGTGCTGCTATACAACATGTATGACCTACGTGAGGGTCTTCAGCACTCTGTACTTCTTTTATGCTCCTTCCCACTTTATTTCATCCATAATCGGAGGCATGCCAACCACGACCATTAGTTACCATGGCTCAGGGCTCACCCTGTAGCTGATGGTCTTGCTCTACACCTACGAAGTCTGCATCTTGAATGTGCAAAACTTGGGGTGGTGTCCTTCTCATCTGGCCCATAGTGGGAATGTCCTCACTCCAGGAGGAGATTCAGTGCTGTAGAGGTATCGATGGCATCTCTTGATGTAGAATTTAAAACTTCAGCTGTGAAGGGTGGGGCCTTTAAGCCCAAGGGGGCTCCTTTGGCTTGCCAAGCAGGTTCAGCAGCACCTTCTAAGCCATTCTCCCTGTGACTGCCTCTGGTTCACCTGGTTTGTTTCTTGATTGGTAGGCCAGCTGAGCACCTCAGCAGTCATTGCTCTCCTCCTCTTGCCTTGGAGGAGGCTTGTTGCAGAGCAAACTGGCTTGCAACCCTCCACAGTGTTCCCATTAGAGGGATAGAGGAGAGCTTTCCTCCAAATTGGAATATTTTCCACACCCCTTTAGTTGGGTTTCCAAATTGCAGCAACAGAGCCGTCACTAATCAAAACTATCCCAAGCCTGGAGGAAAGGCAACCTAGGCCTTGGATCCCCAGAGATTTCTTCCTCAAAGAGTTTTTTTTTCTCTCTTCCATGCCACAGGTCATAATATTTAGTTAGCCTTAGGCAGTATTCCCTAGTTTACTTAGGTAGATTCCGCTGTTTGATGGAGGTGGATGGTGTTCATATTTGCCCCTCATTCTCTCCATAGCAAGCCCCCTGCAGTCATTATGCAATCCATTATACCTGTGATATTCTGCTAAACTGCATCCCTTTATGTTTATCAAGCTGCCTGTTGCTGTTACTCTACGTCTCTCCCTCATAGCCATTGATCACTGATGTTCCTTTGGCACTGCTACAGTTCTTTTGGGGATTCATCCTAAGATACCTTTAGCCAAGGGAAGCTTCCTGCAGCACCTCTGGGGGGAACCCTCTTCAAGGGTTCCTTTGCCTTTGGTACCCCTGTATGGTGGTGGTTCCTCATGGAATAGAGAGTGAGAATGGCCAAAGCAAGGTAAGACAGTTGCACAAGCATAACACTATACTGGTTGCATAGGTCATTGAATTGAAAGGCTATGCCTGTGGTTCAATCACTGAGCAATCAGCCACTCCCTTTCCTAGGCTATATAAGCAGTTCCTCCCAGCCTCCCTCTGAAGCACTTTTTCTTTGCCCCTCCATTCTTCCCTCTTCCTCCAGCGGCATGCCTCTTTCCTCCGGGGGATTCTTCCTAAGGTACCTTTAGTCAAGGGACGCTTCCCATGGCACCTCTAGGGGTGGACTTTGGTACCCCTGTAGGGTGGAGTGCGAATGGCCAAAGCAAGGTACACAGTTGCACAAGGGTAACACTATACTGGTTGCGTAGGTCATTGAAACAAAATTAAGTCAGATGATGCAGCTTCCAGACTTTTTCTTTAGTTGTTGTTGTTGTCAGGTTCCTACAGACTGTCCTGGAGACCGTGAGTGATTGCATGGCTTCATGAGTGGGTTGAAGGTGAGCTTTTTTTGTGCAGGTTAAGTGGATTCTGTTTGTGTAAAACATTTCATGATTGGGGAGTGTGGAGTGTTAGGCAAAAGGAGTATAGTGAAGAGAACGGGTGAGTACAGAGCAAAAGAGGTGCTGTTAGCACACAAGCAGAAGGTCAGAAGCTATAAGCATGTCACCCTGTCCTCTAAATAAGAGGCATGCTCCCTGCCTGGATATACAGTGGCCAGCAAGGAGGTGTGAGGAGGGCTCTGCCAGTCGCCGTATACACCCATGGCACAGTAGACACCAGTCAGGTCAGTGGGGAATTGCCCAGTTCTGCTGAGGGAACACTGGATGCCAGGGAGGGGTTGTTTGTGCTTGGGGCTGATGACTGGGGGGGGCCATTACCAGCAGAGGATCGGGGAGACCACTAGCACTAGGGATAGCTACAGCTGTCATGGATGGTGGTGGGGCAGTGCCACACTTCCTGCCTCTGCTACCCATGCAGATGGACCCTTAGCACCTTGCATGCCCAATGGACTCATTTACATGGGTACCTTCAAAAATTGCTAATAGCACTCCATCACTAGCAACTCATGGAGCCAACTTCAGGAGCCATGTTAGGGTGGCACTACCTGACTTAGCACTGTGCTGACATGGCCCTAAATTCAGTCAGGTAGCGACTGACTGAATATGGCATGGGACCCCTGGGCAATTACAAAATGCAGTGAAAACATTTGCACTATGCTTTGCACCTATCTGAATATCGGACCCGAGAACTGTTATTATTTATGTTGATTATGCTCCAAGCTTTAATTTGAAAAAAAAAAACAGTTCAAAAGATGCATCAACACATAATTTCAAGCATTATAAACTATGATAAATTATTTTTGGGAAATGGTTCTGGGAAATTAGTGGTTGTTCTGTTTAGAAACATAAAAACATAGAATTTGATAGCAGATGAGGAGGACCACATGGTCCATGCAATCTGCCCATTTCTCCCTACCTACACTATTGCGATCGACCATGCCTGATCTACAGCTGTTGCTCCTTCCCCTATTCCTTTACGCTATGAGTCCCTTGTGCTTATCCCATGCATTCTTGAACCCCACCACTGTTTGCACCCCATTTCCTCCCCTGAAAGGCTGTTCCAAGAATCCACCACTCTTTCTGTGAAGAAGTACTTCCTCACATCTCTCCTGATTCTACCCCTCTATAGCTTCGCAGCATGTTCCCCTGTTCTTAAGCACCTTTTCTTCTGAAAAATACTCCCCTCCTGTACCTTACTTAGCCCCATGAGGTACAGTAGACTCTCAATTATCCGACCTCCTTTCATCCAGATTCCCTATCTAATGGACGGTCAGATTGTCCCCCACAGAAACAGTATCACACTTAGACATCAGACCCTAAAAATATTCAAAATATGGGTATGTAAGAACAATTGTTCCCAGAGCCTGCCTTGCCAAAAAATGCACAGTAAAACTTGTAACGGCAATGGCAGGTGGCAAAAGCTTTCAAGCCTTTCGCTTAACTTACTGGCAAAGCAACACCATGGCTTCATTAACCCCCACTCTGTCATGCCAGAATGATTATGAAAGTTGTGCCACAGATGGAATGACCAAACTAGCTGCCAAGCATTCAGGGTTTTGACCGCTGCTCCACTCCAGCAACCTGTACAGGTACTGTAATGTACAAAAGTGGCACTGTGACAGTATGAATTACCGGCAGCAGGTTTACAGCAGAAAATGAGTTTCAAACTTTAATGAAAAACAGTCTCAGGTACCTGCTACGTGTTTATGCATTTTTACCAGCAAAGTACAGTGTTACAATTTTATACTGTACCTGAAACTGCGTGTTTATGCAGATGGAATGACCCAACTAGGTTTAGATATCCACACATATGGAGCACAAATTCCATAGCAGTGCAGTCACAAACTACAGTGGCTCCATGAAAAAAACAAAACAACATTTTGGACTGACTTCTCGTTTATCCGACCTCCCGATTATCCGAGCATTTCGGATGTCTCCGAAGGTGGTTGGATAAACGAGAGTGTACTGTATTTAAAAGTCTCTATCATATCCTCCCTCTCCCTCCTCTGTTCCAGAGTGTACATATAGAGGTTCTTTACTCTCTTCTCGTAGGGTTTTTGATGGAGACCCTGCACCATTTTAGTTGCCCTCCTCTGGACAGCTTCCATTCTGCCTATGTCCTTTCAGAGATGAGGTCTCCAGAACTAGACACAGTTCTCTATGTGGAGGAGGGAGGGGACCATTCTCCAGCCATCTACACAGAGGCAATACCACCTCCCTCTTTCTGCTGGTGATACCCCTTCCTATGTGCCCTAGCTTCTCACTCGCCCTGCCTACTGTCTTGTTGCACTGCTTGGCGACCTTTAGGTCATCTAGTATGATTACCCCAGGTCTGTTTCCTGCTTGGTGGTCTTCAATACCACTCCACCCATTTTGTGCTTTTGCTTCTGGGTTTTGGTGCCCGAAATACATTATTTTGCACTTTTTTAAATTGAAACCCAGCTGCCATACCTTTAACCACTTCTGTAGTTTTCTTAGATCTCTGCTCATTCTTTCCACACACACACCTCCGAAATGTCCACCCTATTGCAGATTTTGGTGTGATCTGCAAAAAGGCAGACTCTCCCTTCCAGCTCCTCTTCAATGTCACTTATAAAGACATTAAAGAGAACCAGTCCCAGCACTGATCCCTGAGGCACCCTGCTGGTCATCCTCCCTGCCTTGGACTCCATTTACCACCATCCTCTGTCACCTATCCCCTAACCAATTTCTTATCTAGTTTACCATCTGTGGACCCACTCCTAAGCTACCCAGCTCACTCACTAGTCTTCTGTGTGGAACGGTGTTGAATGCCTTACTGAACTCTAGGTAGGCACGTCCACCACTGCACCCTGATCTAGTTGTCTTGTCACCTAGTCAAAGAAATCTATCAGATTTGTTTGACATGACCTCCCCCCTGTGAATCCATGCTGCCTCTGGTCTTGTAACTCACTGGATTCAAGATATTCCACAATCCTTTCCTTCATCAGTGGTTCCATTAACTTTTCCACCACCAATGTCAGTCTGACTGGCCTATAATTGCCAGCCTCCTCCCTGCCATTACTGTTGTGTAGTGGGATTACGTCCACCCTCCTCCAGTACTGTTAAGCCACTCCTGTTTCCAGTGAACTGTTAAATAGAACTGCCAGAGGTATAGTCAGTATTTCCCTAAGCTCATGTAATGCCCTTGGATGTACCCCATCTGGCCCCATTGCTTTGTCCACCTTTAGATCAGCAAGTCCTTTCAGGACTTTTGCCTCCAAAGAAGGACTGGAGTCCACCTCCCTCCCTCCAAATTTTTTGTTACTTTTTTGTGGTCCCTCCCCTTCTCCTACCTCTGTAAACACTGAACAAAAGTATTTGTTCAGGATGTCTGCATTTTGGTGGTCTCCCTCTGCACAGTCCCCCCCCCCTTTCCTTTATAACCTTACAATCCCACCTTGGTCTTCCTGTTTTCACTTGCATATCTAAAGAATGTCTTGTACCCTTTCATTACCTCCTGGGCTATTTTCTCTTCAGTTTGCACCTTTGCACTGCCAACTACTTTCCCTGCTTCCCTCTGTTTCCCTTGATATACCTTCCTATCCTCCTCTTTTGAGATCCATAGCAGTCTCATTTTCCTCTTGCTTTTTCTCACTTGTTTGATGTAGAGGTGTGTTGCCTTTACTATGCTCCCATTTATCTATGCCCACTGTTCCTCCACCCCACCCAGCTCATCCCCCCAGTTAAGTCATCCCTGAGGCATTCATCCATCTTTTAAAAATCTGCCTTGCTGAAGTCTAGGACCCTTGCTGTTGTGTGGCTCAATTCCACAGCCATCCTTGTATTGAACCACACTATACAGTGATCACTGGTCCACAAGTGTCCTCCCACCCTGACGTCTACAACGCTGTCCCTGTTAGTGAGTACCAGGTCCAGTATTGCCCCATCACGAGTGAATCCACTGACTAGTTGCCTGAGGAACATGCTATTAATGGAGTCCAGAACATCCCTGCTTCTAGCTGAACTGCTGCTGGGAGGTTTCAGTCTACATCTGGCAGGCTGACGTCCCCCACCAGTAGCACCTCCCCGTTTTCTGCCATCTTGCCAGTGGCTTCCATCAGTATCTTTTCTAATTCCTCCCCCTGTGCTAGAGATCCATAGATCAGTCCATTGTGAATAAACAAGTTGTTTTCTAGTTGAGATTAGTGTCTGGAATCATATATAGCAGTTAATACAATCTGTTCAGCTAATTTCATCCTTGTTTCTGTAGTTAGAAAGTTCTTACGGTAATTTAGAAATCATAATTTCTGATTAAATTTCTTAGAAATAGTCTTAACATCTGGTTCAAAGGACATATTCTGGTTCACATTTATTGGTAGTCAGTGGATCAGAAACACTGGCAAGGTTCAGAAAGGAGTGAATATGTGTGAAGGTGGACTGGATCAACATGTTCCATTTTCTGCCATGCCTGGGATGCACCATATATCTAGATATATCAGGAAATGTCACAGAAATTCAACTGAAATGAATGGTGATTTCCTGTAACATACTATGATATCTCAGGATATCCTACATTAAGTCACTGGCTACTGCTGTAGATTACATGCTCACCTCTGGGGCCGAATGATCAGTGAGTTATGGTGCTAGCTGCACACCAGGAACTTGAGCTACTACCCATTGTTGACACTGTAGCACAGAACTTGGGCTGCATGTGTGAGGTGCCATCATTTGGATCAGATGTTAAACCATGTTCCCTTTCACCCATGTCTGGTGGATGTCCAGTTGAAAGTTAAAGATCCTGTGGCACTTAGTGTAAGTAGAAGATTTTCCGTGATGTCCTGGCCAACATTCCTCCATCAGTAAAAAGGGTTCATGTAGCCCATCCACCTTAGGATGCACCTGAAAATGAGCTGTCTCAACTCAGTGTGCCTTTCCTGGTCCAGAACTACAGATACATAAATAAAACTATCACTTATTGAGTAGAACAACCTCGGAGTAGTCAGGCACATAGTTATGAGTTGATTTATGTACAAATGATTACCGCCAGCATTTCCTGTGCTGCCAGGAGAGGCCATTTTATTTATTAAACATTGGTAACTAGGAAAAAGGCACCAGAGAAGGGGTACAGGAATAAAAACACACACAGTTAAAATTATGCAGGCAATATTAACAGCAAAAATTGTACAGGCAATATGTATAGCAAGTAAGATACAGGCAGGGAGGAATGCAGGAAACTATATCAATCATTAATTAATGAAAAAGTGCAGGCTGTTGGGCCAAAAGAATAACTAACAATAACGTGAGAATTGTAACACATGGTTCAAGAGAAGAGTGAGTAAAACAAAAGAAGGTGCCACAAGCTACCTAGCTAGGGCCAAATCTGGAATGAAAGGGAGTAAAATGGAGTTTAGGCTGATGTTTGAGGGAGAGATACAGTAGGAAGAGGACGGATGAAGTGGGGGGTAATAAGCTTGTTCTCTATTGTTGGGAAAAAGGGAGAAGGAGGTAGCTTGCTTAGTGGCAGATTTGTAGCGGGGAACAGAAAAGATTTAGGAGTCCCAAGAGTAGATTCTCTGTGCATAGCTGCTTCTCCAGGACAGTTACGACTGCCTGGAAGTTGGGGAAACTTTGTTTTAAGAAGGACTTTACCTATGTAGTGGTGTTTTTGACCCCCACTCCATGAGGAAAGACAGCTGGGAACAGGCACTGTTTAGGTGCTTCAGGAGAGCTTTTCTAAGCACTCTTGTGTGTTGGCTGAGCTGCCTTTTTAAAGGCAGCTCATATACATTGTTCCAGCCCCGCAGAGAGGTGGTTTGTGTTGTGAGCGTTGCCATAGCAACCAGTGACTTCTCGTGCCTAGATCATAAAACGCTCAGCTCCAGCGAGCAGACTAGACAGATTCTCAGTGTATAGCTGCTTCTCCAGGACAGTTATGACTGCCTGGTACTTGGGGAAACTTTGTTTTAAGAAGAACTGTACCTGCGTAGAGGCGTTTTTGACCCCCGCTCCACGAGGGAAGAAAACTGGGGACAGGCACTGTTTAGGTGCTTCAAGAGAGCTATTTAAGCATTCTTGTGTGTTGGCTGAGCTGCCTTTTTAAAGGCAGCTCATATACATTGTTCCAGCCCCGCAGGGAGGTGGTTAAGTTGCAAGCATTGCCATAGCAACCAGTGACATCTCACGCCTAGTGCATAAAATGCTCAGCTCCAGTGAGCAGAGTTGAGCGCAGAGCAGAGGCAATGCAGACAGAGGCCAGTGGCATCTGATGGCATCAGACAAGGAAGGCAAGGATAGAGTCAGAAAACTAGTTGTTTGTAATAAGTATTACAAAAAAATAGGAGTATATAAACAAGGAAGGAACAATGGATACAAATATAGTAAAATTGATGGATGGGACACTAGGATTGAGATGTTTGGAGTGTAAAATGATCAGCATGGATGTGGCAAATGAATTGTTGCTATATACTTGCAGTCAATGTATTCAAATAAAAGAGCTACAATATAAATTGGAGGAAGCAAAGTGGGATTTAACTGTAGCCAGAACTGGAGCAGTAAAAAAATGATAGAAGGATAATACAGGTAGAAATGTGAAGAATTGTATGAAGGAAAATCTAAGAAAAGAGGAAGAGAAAAAGATCAAGAAGGAGAGTGGAGTATAGTGGAAAAGAAGGCAAAGAAAAAAAAGAAAGCGGTAAAACGAAGAGCCATGCAGTTATCAGTAGAATGTTCTAATGCATTTGAACCATTGATTGCATTGGATGATGTGGGAAGAGATAAAGAAAAAGATGGGGTAGACATTAATCTAACAAATACATTGAAGTATGACAATTTGGATATTGAAAATGAAAAGTTGGAAAGTTTTATGCAAAGTGAGGAAAGATTGGAAATAAAAAATAGAGAGGCTATAGTTGTAAATGAAGAAAAAGGAGATGAAAACAAATTAGTTTCAATAGGGAGAATAGTGAGGAAAATAAAAAAAAACAGAATGGAAACAAACAGAGAGGTTCAAATAACAGAAATGTTGGTGTGATTATTGAGCAAGATGATTCAATAAGAGAAAAGCACCTTGATATAATAAACATAGATAGTGAACAAATAAATTAGAATGTTGTGGTAAAAAACATCTATATTTTGGGTGACTCA
Source organism: Neoceratodus forsteri (assembly GCA_016271365.2). Classification (NCBI taxonomy): domain Eukaryota; kingdom Metazoa; phylum Chordata; order Ceratodontiformes; family Ceratodontidae; genus Neoceratodus; species Neoceratodus forsteri. The sequence goes on from CM057451.1 coordinate 277,552,696, forward strand.
ATTTTGAAATTTATGGATATATATACATCAAAGGATAATAAAGAGATTATTACAACAAGTTATTTTTCGGGAGCAAAAATTAGGGATGTTAGGAATGTGTTAGCTAACATTGTCAAAGAAAAGGATGGATCTGCAGTAGTGATACTGCATTTAGGGGTAAATAATATCAGAGCCCAATAATTAGAGGAAATACAAAAGGAATTTGAGGATATTTGGAAAGAAGCAGAAAGATGGAAATGCAAAATATACTTTTCAGAGATTCTACCAGTGGTAAAGGAAACTAACATAAGAAATAGTAAAATTAGAAAAATCAATAATTGGTTAAGACAATGAACTTTACATAATAATATAGGTTGTATCAAACATTGGGAAGATTATATCGAAGATCCCTCCTATTATTGTAGAGATGGGCTACATTTAAGTAAAAAGGCAGTAGAAAATTAGGAATGGACATTAAGAAAATAGTGGATGAAAATTTAAACTAAAGACTAAGGGGAGAAGGGAAGGAAGTAGAAAACTTGAATGGAACAGAAGTAAAAATAAAATATTGAGAAGAGAATATAGAGTAAAAAAAAAATGGAATGAACATATGGTTTCTAAATGCCAGAAGTTTTAACATAGGAAAAAAGGCAGAGTCAGAAGTTAAATTACTTACCAATAACACGGATATGTGTATGGTGACAGAAACATGGTGGGATAACAAAGTTAAATGGAATAGGAACATTGAAGGATATAGGTTGTATTCTAAAGAAAGAAGGAATAAAAGAGGAGGGGATAGCAATCTATATAAAGGAAGGAATAAATAGTAGCTTATATAAAGATAGTGAAAATGAAAATGTTGAATCCTTATGGATGCATATGGTTGATAGTGTAGGAAGAAAGATCTTATTTGGATTATATTATAGACCACCAAATTGTAAAAAAGAAATGGATAGAATAATAAATGAAGAAATAATACAGATTGCTATGGAAGGAGACATAGTTATAACAGGAGATTTTAATTACCCAGACATATATTGGGGAAATCAAAAAGGAAAAAATTCTAATAGCAGAAACTTTGTGTCAATGGCGCAAATGGTAGGACTGGAACAACTGATAATTAAACCTACTAGAGAAGAGGTTATATTTAAAATAAGGGAACAGTTAGGGAATAGTGACCATGTAATGATAACATTCAATGTTAAACAGGTAATAATAGGTATTAAAGGTAAAACCGTGGTAAAAAATTATTATAGGGCAACTTTTGATAAAATCAAAGAGGAATTAAGAATATGGAATTGGAAAAAGGATTTGATTAACAAATCTGTTAATCAAATGTGGGAATTATTTAAAAACAAATTATTAAAGTTAGAAGACCTTTATGCTCCTAAAAAAAAGTGTATAATAAAAGAGGAAAAAAAACATTATGGTGCACTAATAAGGTGTTAAAATCTTGTAACAAGAAGAAGAAAGCATTCAAAAATATGAAGAAATTAGGGACAGAGGAGGCAATAGTATGTTATAAAAAATATATAAAATTAGTTAAGCAGAATATAAGAAAAGAAAGAAAAAGAGTTTCGTTTGGCATATAGAAAAGATAATGGTAAAAGTTTTTTTTTCATATGTTAATCGGCAAAGAAGAGCTAAACAGAGAGTAGGACCATTACATATAGATGGAAGAGATATTACTGATATAAATGAAATGGCCAATACATTGAATTATTTTTTGGGGTCAGTTTTTAAAAAAGGAAAATATGTAAAAAATATTACAATAAAGAAAAATTATTAAAATGTAAAAATAGAAACTACAAAAGAAGAAGTGGAAATTTTGGTAAATAAAGTCAAAGTACATAAATCAGCAGGACCGGATTTATTACATCCCCTTTATATTAAAGAAGTGTTACCATGGATATCAGAAATCTTGACATATATATTTAATAGATCATACAAGACAGGGGAAATTCTGGATGACTGGAAAAAAGCCTATGTGGTACCGTTATTTAAGAAAGGTAAAAGGACAGAAGTGACAAATTTTAGGCCAGTGAGTCTAACTGCTATATTAGGAAAAATTGCTGAGAGTATATTAATAACTAAAATAGAAAAAGGTCTTGAAATACTAGAATTTAAGGATGAGAAGCAGCATGGATTTTATAAAAACAGAGCATGCAGTACTAATCATCTGTGTTTCTATGAAAATATCAAAACTGATTTAAATAGTAATGTCCCCATAGATATAATATTTTGGGACTTTAAAAAAGCGTTCGACAAAGTACCACATGATAAATTGATAATGAAATTAATAAATATGGGATTGGATAGTTGAATTATATTATGGATTAAGAATTGGCTGAGCAATAGAACACAACTTGTTAGATTAGTATTTGAAATGTCGAAATCAATTAAAGTGGAGAGTGGAGTCCCTCAATGATCCGTGTTAGGACCCATTTTGTTTTCCCTATATATTAGTGATTTACATCAAGGAATAACAAATCAAATCACAAAATTTGCTGATGACATTAAGTTAGGAGGACAAGTAGAAACATTAAAACAACAGGAAGGACTAAATGAGGATTTAAAAAAATTGAGAGGTGGGCAGATCAAAATGGGATGAAGTTTAACATAGATAAATCAGTAGTAATGCATTTAGGAAAAAAGATAGAAAGAAAAATAATTATATGCTAAATGATAAGAAAATTAAAAAGTAGATGAAGAAAAAGACTGTGGGATAGTGATTGATAATAAACTAGATTTTATTAAACATCGAACAATGGCTATCCAGAAAGCAAATAATATGGTGAGGAATATAAAAAGAAGCTTTATTAATAAATCTTTAGCATGTATGGTACCAGTATACGGTCTTATGTTAGGCCATACTTGGATTATGGGTCACAATTGTGGAACCCATATAAGAAAATAAAAAGAATTGAAGGAGTACAAAGAAGATATACAAAAATGATTGGAAATTTGGGGAAATATGGGTATAATGAGAGACTAAGACGAATGGGTCTGTGGAGTTTAGAAAAAAGGAGAGAAAGAGGAGATCTAATGGTGTTATTTAAGATAATAAATGATGAAGAATTGAAAAATGAGATGAATTTAGAATTACAAGAAAAAAACAACTGGATTAAGAAAATGTACAAATCAGATTAGATTGAGAATGGTCAAAAAGAATAGTATATACTATTCTTTTATAAATAAAGCTGGAAGAGTGTGGAATAAATTGCCAGTCAATATAGTAAAAAGTCAAACGCTGGCACAGTTTAAAAAAAAATAGACGAATATATAATAGAAAGTAGAATAAAGTGTTCCCACTGATGTGGGGAACAGTTTCTATGGACAATAAGTCTTCTACTGTTCTAAACACCTAGTATGAGAACCTAGTATGAGAAAGTAGGAGGTGGAGAGAACAGGGGAGAGGAGAGAGGAGAGGAGAGGAGAGGAGAGGTAAGGAAGGAGGTAAGGGAACCAGTATTTAGAGAGAAAAGAGGCACAGCATGCAAGATATTGGGAAGCAAAAGGAAGGAGAGAGAGATGTTGATGTAGAGGGAGCAGTAATGGGTATGGGAGGGGGAATTAGAGGCAAATAGAAGGTATTGAAAAGTGTGCCAGTTTGGTGAGAGAGGGTTTGGAGATGGCACCATGGAGCACATCCACAAAGTCAAACGTGGGAAGAATCATCTCAGTGACAACTTTCCAGTGGACTGGGAATGGTAAGCAAGCCTTGCTGTGGCAGAGGGCACAGAGAAAGTTTGAGGCAGTGCTTTTTGTGGATGAAATTTATGTGGGCAGAGAAGTCAAATCTTCCATCCAGTCTCATACCAAGGTTCTTGAAGTCAGGGGTGGGTGTAGCCAGACAAAAATGTGTAAACCATGACCTTGTTTGTTGCCCCCATCTGGCACAATAAGCACATGTTCTGCACTCCATTGTACTATTTGTTGCCCCACCCAATCACTGATAAATACAGCTGCTATACATTGCTCCTTCAAGACACCCACATCCCACCCCCAGTCCTGTACTGTATTGTTACTGGGACGCAAAGACAGTCTCAGTGGCTAACCCTTCTAGTGGTGTCTCTCAGGTATGAAGTTACAAAAAGGATCAGCTGGCCATGTGCTTCATTGCATTAAGCAGTATCACAGGGCAGAGTCTTGTTGTTTCCCCCCCAAAATAAAATCATATACCATGGATTACATGGAGTATGCCTTCCTACACCCAGTGAAATGGGGAACAACTTTAGGGGGGTCCTATCCAGAGTAGAGCAGTCTAGGGGAAGGGAGCCTAGAAAGCTTTTGCGTTGTGACAAAGGTCATAAGCAGTCTCTTTTGGGCACTGACCATAAGTTATTGAGAGTGGAATAAGCATTGTCCATTATTTAAGTCACCCTGTGTTCCATGGCAAAGACCGGGCACAAGAGACATAAAATATAGTGTCATCTGCATACATATGCAAGTCAAATTAAGCTGAGCAGAGATCATGAAGAAAAACAGAGAACAGACTGGGACCTAAGATGGGGCCTTAGGAGACCCCAGACTGAATGGGATGGGAGAACATGATTTCACCAACCTGGACTGACCAGAGATAGCCAAATAGGTAGGATCTGAATCAGTCAGTGGCAGGAGCAGAAAGACCTGTGACTCTTAGCTTGCCTAGAAGGAGGGTATGGGGTACCATATCAAAGTCCTTGATAAGTTCAGTAAAGATGGCAGCAATGTTGTGGCCCTGGTCCACCCCCTTTAAGTATAGTCAGTGACACAGAGAAGCAAGGAAACAATCGCATGGTATTTGTTAAAGACAGACTGGAATAGTGACAGAAAGATGGACTAGTAAAGGAAGTTTGGTAGCTGAACATATACCAGATTCTCTTGGAACTTATCAAGAGTAGGAAGGAGTGATATAGGCTGAAAGTTACCCCATTTGTGCAGGGGAGAACTTTGGCTAAGTTCTAGGTCTGAGGTACAGAGCAGAGGTTAAAACAGGTTAAGAAGATGGGTGAGTGGAGTAGCGACAGCTGGAGCAGATAAGTGAAGAAGTTAATGATCCAATCCATCAGCTCTAAGACCTTTAGAGAAGTTGAGTGAATGGAGAGTCAATAGGATCTTTAGAGGAGAGATGTTAGAGAAGGAAAAATGAGCCAGGTAAGGGTAGAGAGAAGGGGCCCTGAGGTGGGGAGTAGGTGCAGAGGACAGAGGTAGAAGAAAAAGAGCACTGGTTGTGAAGAATTTGTTAAAGTAGGAAACAACCTGGGGGATCAGAGGTGAGAGAACCACCCTCTAGAAGGACTAGGGAGGAAGAATGAGAGGGATAATTAAAAAGGGAGTGGATCACCTTCCAGAATTCAGCAGGGGATTTAAAATTGTTCTAGAGGTACCCTAATAGCCTTAGTGCAGCAATTGCTAAGCTGCTTATAACTCAGGAGGTCCGCAAGGGAGCATATCAGTTCGGAGTGAGATCAGGCAGCATCACACACCCTGCATTGGTCAATGAGTTCAACTGAAACCCAGGCAGGATAAAACCCTCTTACATGGGACTTCCTATATTTGTCCCATATGCTTATGAATTTGGAGCATTTTTTTTTTAATTGTCCTATTGCAGGAGCACATGGGACTGTACATGAAACATGGCAATATTACAGAACAATAAAAATTAAAATATGTTAAATGCAGTGCTCAATAAACTTAATAAAATACAGATTCTTAATAATAAAATGGCAGGGTAAATAAATGCGTTTTCAAGGACTTTATAAAAACATCCACTGAGAAGATAACTCGGAGGTAAGGAGGTAGAGAGTTCCACATCCAAGGTAACACCGCAGAAAATTCCCTGTTGCCAGAGGATTTAAGGCTGGCACAGTGGATCTCCACAGACAGGATATAAAGGTCTGTCTACAGTGCAGAAGAGTTGGAATGGTCAGTCTGCCCACCCCCATTGCAGTCATCCCTGGCAAACAAAATCTGCCTTCCTCTGGGTAATTACCCTCTGATACATCCCATAATGGGATTTCAGAGCCAGCTTGTCCTCCATCAAAAGTGGTGAAGTGGAGAGGATGACATGGAGTGTATAGATGAAGAAGGTATTTAATGTAGCCAGGCCTGGAAAACAATCAAGCAAACCTTGAGGGTGGTATGCCATCTAACTGGAATTCAGTGCAGACTCCACAATACAGGCGTCATATGACTGAAAGTGCTTGTATCTGATTTAAACTTGGGCATTCTGCAACAGCTGGATAGGGTACACCAATATTCCAGAAATCACTAGATAAAGAACATTACAGTAGTCTACTTATAAAAGGACTGGCATTTACTGGGGTAGTGGGAGTTCCCTGGTAGCTGTTAATGACAGTTGCAGTCGGCTTGCCCAGCTAATGCCTTTACACTGGCAGGTGTATGAAGGTATGATCAAATTATGCCTGTCCTCTGTGAGCTGCACTGGCTGCCAGTTAGGTGGAGGTTTATCTCCAAGGTCGATTTACTGACCTATAAGGCCCTACATGGTAGGGGACCAGTTTATCTGCAAGATCTCCTCATGCCCCACCACCCGAGGGGGCCTCCTTAGTGTTCCTAGGGTGAGGCTATGACACTCAGGTGAGCAAGCGTTTTCAGTGGCCACACCCACCCTATGGAACTTTCTTCCTCAACAATTTAGGGAGGCACTCTCGGTGGTATCCTTCAAAAAGGGATTAAAAACATTTTTGTTTAACCAGGCTTTTAATGGATTTTAATTACTGAGTTTTAAGGATAGATCATTTTTACTTATACAGCTGTCGCTCCATCTGGATTGTATGTTTATTGTTGATGTTGTTCGTTGCATTGTGTTTTAATTTTATAAAGCGCTCTGAGTCCTTTGGAAATGGGTGCTATATAAATAAAATTATCTATCTATCTATCTCTCTATCTATCTATCTATCTATCTAAGTCCTAAGGGCATGAACAACAGCCACCTGTGCCTCAAATGTGTTTTTTTTTAACCAGGTAAGTACAATGGAGCCAGCGCGCCTTTTACAGGCATGACCTGGGACTGTTAGATCACATAAAACACAAAACAGTACAAGTTATAAAAGAAATACAAACAATGACAGTAAGCACAAGCTGTACAAATTGTACAATTAAAGATAGCATTTACAAATACTTTGTTTTCTTTCATATACCATTTCAGTGCATTTGCAAAGTTTTTATGATCAGTAATTGCTTTTAAAGCAGTTGGTAAGTTGTTCCAGTTATTCACTGAACTATAGTTAAAACATCTTTGGCCAACAGACGTGGGTTTGTGTGGCAGTTTTAAATCATGGTTACTGTTTGATCAGAATCCAGTTTTGTTACATGTGTTACAGTAATCTACTGCTAGTGAAACAGGCTGACCACTATGCAGAACTGTACACAGTAATGTTATTAATGTTACAGTGTATGCACCCTCGGCATCTAAACGTGCGCTGAGGTGGTGGGATGTCACTTATAGTAGAATATGCCACTTTGTGCTTCCCAACAGCAGATTTGTCCACCACTGTACATTATGGAGCCTATTCATTAAAGAGGGCAGGGGTATGCACAAAACGCTGTATCCCTCCTACACAGCTCCCCACCCTTGGGAGATCCACATGGTGCCGGTATTCATGAACTCTGGCCACCACCCAGCTCCCATGTGCGGCCCACCACCCCCAGCATGCAGGTTCATGGGGGGCTGGCAGGTGTGGAGTGGCGTACCTGGGCAGGCAGGCCGCCGATCAGCTGCCTGACCCGAGTCACGCAGTAGATTACTTGCACCTGTGGGGTACCATGAGTGTGCCGACAGCAATGGGGGTGGTAGTCTGGGTGTCAACCCCCAACCCTCTCTGACTGCCCCAAAGGCTGGGGTGTCCGTGGTGGGGGGGGCTCAGATGCTCCCTACCATCACTGTTGCAGCCAGTGGCTGCATCCCCAAGGGGAGTGTGCAACTGGCAGCTTGGGGTTATGTCTCCCCGAGTTTGCGTAGCCACCGGTAACCGCGTGCAGCGCTCCATGATTTCATGAATCATGCGGAGTGCTGGCACTTCCCCTGCAATGCCCCCTGGCCTGACCCAGCACGGAGTTGCATGATTGGCCGGGGGATCGGGTGCATGGGGGGGGCATATTTGCTTCCTGCATACTGCCCAGGGAGTGCAGTGGCCATGGGCAGGTGCGGGGTGGACTACACACTGGAGTTACGTGGTACATACCCACTCTGCACCTTTGTGAATAGGCCCCTATATGAGAAATTAAACTGGCTGCCCCCCAAAGCCTTGAAAGAACATGCCCAAAGAAGCATTGTCTACAATGTATTAAGAAAACAGCAACCACGACAGCTTGCTGAGTGGCTTCAGCCACATCACAGCCGTATCCATGAAGATCCTGAAGCTGTGGTCTGCTTGCAGTCCCTAAGCTGAGAACTAACCTTGGTTCAACAGCATTCCAGTACTTTGTTCCCAAATTATGGAACAGCATCCCAGCTGATATTCGCACATATGCCACCACAGGGAGTTTCAAAAAATCCCTTCGTAAGTACTTCCTAGACATATCTACATGCAAGTGCTCCCCCAAGAGGTGAACTGGCTATCATGCTCCTAACCCCCTCTAGATTCTGCTTGTCACTATGGTATTGGTATTTTACTGCTTTTGCCCACAGATGATAATAATGTTTTTATACTATTTGTATAGAGAATGATATTCTGTTGCATGTGACTCTCTCCCTGTTGTATTTAGCACTTGCCTACTGGTTGTGATATAAGCTGTACACCACTCGTGCTTACCCTGACTATAATTTGATTGCATCTTGTTTGATTTTACCTTCACCTGTGAACATGTTGTATATTGCTGTATATTGTAAACTGTCTGGTGTTGCCTCACCCTTGTTGTAACTCTCCCGGGTCGTACCTGAAAACAGGCAGTTTCTGACTAGTGTACCTACCTGGTTATTTGTATTTATTTATTGAATCTCAGATTAACAACCTTTGAGCAAAATTGCTCCTTTACAAAGGTTGCACGTCATAGGATTACAGGCAGTTCACACAAACAGGCAAAGGTAAAGACTTTTTTTTTTTTTACTCATCAGAGAAGAAGGGATTGCTGTAATTACATGGTTTAGGGATATACAGTATTTTACAAAAAATAATTGCTTAGGTACAGAGGTAAATTGTTAAACAGATAAAGGCTATGGGATGGCACATGCTATGGCTTGGGGAAACAAAATAGCCTTAAGCAGGGATTTGGGCAAGAAAAATAGAAGAAATGGGAGCAAGGGAAACAAGGGAGCATTAGTGAGTTGCAGGAGTGGCGCCAAAAAAGGCAGGGGACCATGGTAGCTGGGGAAGCAGGTCAGCAAGGGGTTAGAGGAGGAGCAACCCGTAGGGTTTTGTCTGCGAAGTATTGGAGGAGATGGCATTAGTAGGTGAAGGGATAGCAGAGTAGAGTAGAGTAGCAGGCCCGGTGTGTTTTTTGGACCAGTCCAGGGATAATAGCACAAGAAGTGTAGTGTGGCAGGGGCACACAAACACTAACTAAATAAATAAAATAAAATTTTAAGATAGGGCTTCAACCAGCAGATATTTCTGAGATAGAAAAATCCATAGCGAAGGACAGCTGAAACCTGAGATTTTCTTTCACTGTGACCCCCCCCAGATTTGTAACCCTATCCATAGAAACATAGACAGTATCTGCAGGAAAAGTCCATTGGTCCATCCAGTTCGCCTGGATCTACCCTACACTACCCATGACCTGTTATCTAGGCAGGGTTTTTGACCTTGCCCCTCCCCCTGCTCCTTCCCTAACAGGCAACTAATTATTAAACCCCAGCTTCCACTTATGCTCCCTTATTTTTGACCCACCATTCTTGCCAAATAGTTCCTCACAGTTTACCTTATTACTTTCAGGAACCTGAGGGACTCTATCATGTTTGTAACAAACAAAAGACAAATGGCAATCCCAGTTCACAGGGCACAATGGCCTGTGCACCTGCTCCCAACAGGATAGTAAAACTGGGACTGAAGTAAAAAACAACCCCAAAAAAGCACTTTGAAAGTGAGGCTAGCTCCAGGACATTAGGTGGTGGCAAACAGAGTTTGAATGTTCAACTCACAAGAAGTCTTAAATAGACAGTTGCCTCAAATATATCCCAGACCAGAAAATCCAGAGAAATGTGCATATGAACATACGAACGTGCCAGCAGAAACAGACCACCTGGTCTATCTAAGTCTGCTCGAGTGTGCAGCTAGCACCCCTAGTTTGCAGCTGCCCCACCCCGCTCCACTTTGTCATCCCACTACCACCCCCCACCCTCACTCTCCCCAGTTCCCTGTCCCATGCCCTTTTAAAGTTGTTCACAGATTTACATGATGCCACCCATTCTGGTAGTGCGTTCCATTTTGCTACCACCCTCTCTGTGAAATAGTGTCTCATGATTTCCCTCCTGAATCTTCCCTCTCTAGTCTTAGCCCATGCACCCTGGTGTCCCTCCCCCTCCTTAGCTTAAAGACCCCATCTGCCCCATCCTTAATGATTCCCCTCAGATACTTGAATGTCTCTGTCATGTCCCCCCCGTCGCGTCTATCCTCCAGGGTGTACATATTCAGATCTCCCACTCTGCTGTCATAGTCTATCCCCTCCTTTCCACATCATCTTCGTTGCCCTCTTCTGCACCCCCTCCAGTAGCCTGATACCACGCTTCAGGTATGGCCTCCAAAACTGCACACAATACTCCAAGTGCAGCCTTACCAGCGACCTGTAGAAGGGCATAATTACTTCTCTTTGCCTGGACGAAAAACCCCTTGCTATGCACCCCAGCATTTGGTTCACTTTTGCAGCCGCTCTCCTGCACTGGACAGTGTTTTTCATAGTCCCTGTTACTATTACCCCTAGGTCCTTCTCCTCAGTGAACCCCAGTGAACCCCTTCCCCAGCCAGTTTTCTCTCCTTGGGTTCTTTGCCCTGAAGTGCATAACCTTACACTTCTTTGCACTGAACCCCAGCTGCCACCTCCCTGACCACTCCTCTAGCTTGCTTAGGTTCCCCTGCAGCTGCTTCCATCCCTTCCCTCCATCCACCACTGCTGCCTTTTTGGTGTCGTCTATGAACAGACTTACCTTGCTCACCACCCCATGTGCAATGTCTGATGTGAAGAGCCCAAATAATACTGGTCCCAGCACAGAGCCCTGTGGCACCCCGCTTGTCACTGGCCTCAGAGTTGAGAGCACCCCTCCCACCACCACCACCTGTTGCAGCCTCCCACTCAGCCAGTTTGTAATCCAGTTCGTCATTTGTGCCCCTACCCCTACACCAGTTAGCTTCTCCCCAAGCCGCCCATGAGGCACTGAATTGAAGGCCTTGCTGAAGTCCAAGTAAAGAACATCCACCGTATGACCCTTATCCAGCTCACCTGTCACCCAGTCATAATATTGTATCAGGTTGGTTTGACAACACTTCCCTGAAACAAATCCATGCAGCCTCACATCCTATAGGCCGTTGTCCTCCAGGTACGACACCAGTCTTTCCTTTAGTGATTGTTTCCATGAGTTTGCACACTATGGAGGTGAGACTTACTTGATGATAATTACCCAGTTCATCCCTTGGTCTGCTTTTGCATAACATCGCTACATGTGCCATCCTCCAGTCCAGTGGTACACATCCCAACTCCAGTGAGGTGCTGTACAGATCTGCCAGCAGCTCTGCCAACACCTCTGCCATCTCCCTAAGCACCCTGGGGTGGATACCATCCTGTGCCGGTGCCTTGTCTACCCTCTGTGCCCTCAGTTCCTCTAGGGCTCTGCCTCCCTCAGTTCTTCCATCTATCCTCCTTCCCCCATCCCCACCCTCCCAGCCCATGGTGATAGCATTCCCTTTTCTTCCATGAACACTGAGCGAAAGTATTTATTCAGTGCTTCCGCCTGTTCCTCCCCCTTTTCTGTTCACTCCCCACCCTTTTGTATCCTCACTATTGTCTCCTTGCTCTTCCTTTTCTCCCTGTTGTAGCTGACAAAATCTCCCCCCCCCAACCCGTTAATTCCCTGCGCTACTCTCAGCTCCCTCTGGACCTTGGCTTCTCTCACTTTTCTGGTCACCTGCCTGGACCATGTTGCATACTCCTCCCTGTCCCCTTCCTTCCTCGTCCTCCTATACCTCTGGTGCGCCTCTCGTTTTTCCCTCACCACCTCCACTACCTCATTGTTCAACCAGCATGGCTTCCTTGCTCTGCTCCTCTTACTCTGTGTCTTGGTGCAGGCTTCTGTTGCCTCTGTAATTCCCTGTTTAATAATATCCCATTTCTGCTCCACATCCATCTCCTGTCTCGTGCTCTCCAGTTTCCCTTTCAGTATGTCCCGCATCCTCCCAAAGTCTGCCCACCTGAAGTTTACCACCCGGGATACTGATTTCTCTGGCTCCCCACACATCATGATAATAAACCACACTGTTTGGTGATTGCTGTCGGCTAATGGGTTCTCCACCCTTATTTCCTTTACAGCCTCCCCATTCGACAATACCAGATCTAAAGTGTTCTTTAGCCTAGTAGGTACACTGACCAACTGTGTCAGGAGACCCTCCTGGATCACGTCCAGGAGCACTTGCTCCCTAGCACTGGAGGTGACCGGAATGCTCCAGTCAACCCCGGCAAGTTGAAATCCCCCACAATGACCACCTTCCCTTTTCTACATACCTTTCTGATTTGTTCAGCTAATTCCCTATCAAGCTCCTCAGACTGGGCCTACAGCCTGTATACCACCCCAAACCTCAGTTTCCTACCCCTTAAGTCTAGGAGCTGCAGCCAGATTGCCTCTGTTCTCCTTTCCTCCCCATCGTCCCTTGGGCATTTGATCCCATTCCTCACATAGACTGTCACCCCACCCCCCCCCCTCCTTATGGTCCTTCCTGCATAATTTGTACCCTGGGATTGCCAGATCCCAGTCCCGGTGCTTAGTTGCCCATGTTTCCATGACAGCTGCAATATTCACCCTCCACACTATCAAGAGTGCCTGTAGCTCAGCTGATTTGTTGCCTAAGCTTCTCTCATTCAGCGAGACCACCCTCCATCTCTGCCCTCTTACCTTCATCGCCCTCCAACTCCTCCCTTCTACTCCATCCCTCCCTTTTCGGCCACCACGAGTACTTCCCTGCTAGTCTGGGGTATAGGCTATGACTCCACTCTATCGGATCCCTGCCTACCTGCTGTCCACTTACTACCCCCCAATCTAGCTTAAATCCACCTTTGTCACAATATACCTCCCCAGTCTTTGCTTTAATACCTCCTTTCCCTCCCTACTCAGGTGCAGCCTATCCCTTGCAAACAGATTGTTATTATCCCAGGTACTGCCCCAGCTGCCCACAACCCCGTACCCCTTAGTTTGACACCATTCTACCAACCATGCTTTCAACTCCCCAATCCTCTCTTTCTCACTGTGCTTGCACAGGGTACTGGGAGCACCTCCGAGAAGGCCACAGGCTCCCCAGTCTCCTTGCACAACTTTCCCACTTCCTCAAACCTCTCCTTTGTTACCGCCACCATTTCACTGCTAGGTCATTTGTCCCCACAAGTACCACAATGTGCGGTTTCCTTCTACCCCTCCTTGTGCACCTTAGGATTGCCTGTCCTGCCTTGTCTGCCTTTAATCCCAGTATAGACTCCACCCATATCTGAATGTGCCTCTCCCCCTTGCTGCCCCATCTGATCCCCTTGAGTATGGAGTCCCAACACCAGTACACCCCCTCCTCTTTCCTTGTGCCCGTCAGGACCCCCCACCCAGGTTCTCATTCCTGGGGCCACTCAAGATGGTGCTTTTTCCATTTGCCTCAGTGTCTTCCCCCCGGCCCTCTCAATTGAAACCCCTCCCCTACTCCTGTTTTATTGCCAACCTCCTTCTCACCTCTCTGAGTATTATCCCTTCCCCGCCACACCGTACTCAATCTCTCCACTTGTAATGCTGCTCACTCCCACCTCTTTGTGAGTACTATACCTTGTGAAATCTCCTCCTGCGTCCTCTTCCCCATGTGTCGCTAGTACAGCAAACATGTTCCCTACCCTCTTTGCATTGCTCTGTGTTTTCTGCTCCCTCCTGCCTACTGCTGCTCCTCTCTTGCTAGGCCCTACTAGAGTTTACCCTTCATCAGCTGGCTTTCTGTCAAGTTTTCCCCCTCCTCCTGACCCTTCCCTTGACCAACTGTTCCTTCTCTCTGGTGCCCCCCCCCGATACTCTCAGATGTCAGCCCTTCTACCAATGCAACTCTCCCCTCACCCCTCAACATCCCCATCTCTCTGCCAAGCCACTAAACCTCTTTCTCAAGCCTCCTTAGCCTGTGGCATATTGGGCACCCTCCCAGCCTCCACAGTTTGTTCATCCACACTGCTGCCCCACAACCATGGCACCCCACAATCCTACCCATAGTTCACACTACCTATACAGGACAGTGAAATGCAGTATCTCTATACTGATTGCAGTTGTTTACAACACAATTACAACCCCACCAATAGCATTCCCAAGTCTCATAAACACATACATTCCAGAAATTAGATGTTTGTCCCAGGTCCTCTTTAGGCCCCTCCCCACTGCTTTAATTGGGGCCGTTGTGCCCCCTGTTGAGCTTAGTTCCAAAAAACATAGCCACAGAAACCTTTAAGCTAAATTCCATTTTAAGCTAAATTAAAAAAAATATATAAATAAAACAATAGCAAAACTTACAAAAATCCTCTCCACACTATCTCCACAGTAAGTAGAATTAACTAATCCTTCTCTCCTGCAGATTAAAAAACAATAGCAAAACTTACAAAAATCCTCTCCACTCTAACGCTCGCCACAGCAAGCAGAATTAACTAATCCTTCTCTTCTGCAAGCAGAATAAACTAATCCTTCTCTCCTGCAGAAATAGAAAGCAGTGGTCGAAGTAGCCCCCATAAATCATTAGGTGTCAGAGGTAAAATATGAACTATATGCTGTTCAATATTGTCACTCAGAAAAAACACACAAAATCAGGGGCCAGATTCACAAAACTTTGCCCATGTGCAAACCCAGTTTGCCCAGAATTGGTATTCACAATGCCCAGTTTGCCCAGACAAACTGTGTTTGCACCCGGGCAAAGTTGGGAGGGGGCCCGCAATGCAAATGAAGGGAAGGGGACTTGCATATCCCTGCAGTACTATTCACAAAGTTTTTGTTCCACACAAGGGCCGTTTGCAAAGGCCCTTGCATAGAGTAATTACTGCAGACAAAAACCTGGCAATAATCCATGCAGCCCTAGTGGTTGGCAGAGGTACTGCAGCCCCCACCCCACCCCCAGTCCCCGATTGCTGACAAGATATGTTAAAACAATTTGCCATGGTGTAGTGGTCCCCCAACCTTCCCGGCCACTGATCGCCATCCCCAAATGTGACAAACCCCATTCTCTGGTAGTCTAGGGTCCCTCCCTCTACCCCCACCCTGTCCAGTGTGACCCACCACCCTGTTCTCCCATCCCAATCAGTGATCAGCGACCAGCACAGCCCTCCTCAGACCACTGTGGCTGGCTGCTGACTGAGCCCCCATGGAGCGTGTACTGGATACAGTACGATTCATTAACTGTGATGGACCAGTCAGGGACTGGGGATGGACCACCACACTATGGAAAATGTTTTTGACATATCAGGTAGGTAATCAAGGAGGGGTAAGGGCACCACTTAGACTGCCAGGGAATGTGGCTGCATGGGGCATGGGCTGGTGGAGGGGGTCTCGCAAAGCCACCCACGGGGCATACAAATGGGCCCACAGTGGGCATGCTAATGGCCAATAGCAACTTGAATGCCCAATGGGCTTATTTGCATGGCTACCTTAATGAATAGGGACTTAGCACATGTGCAGTATTGTTGCCTTCCCATTCTCCAGCCTGGCTGTGGGGGCAGCACTACTGGGGTTCCTGGTGCTTTGCCTAAGTTACCGCTGCTCCTGCCTGCCCCTATTCACAGTTGGATAGTGCACCATGCTATCCGACTGTGATCCATGATGCCCACCAGCGCAACCACGGGTGCCATGCAAACTTTAGATGTCACTTTGCATTTTGGTGAATCCTGGCCTAGATTAGTAAAAACTGTCTGCTTCAGTTTATAGGATAAATCATGCACCAGTTCACAAGCAGCATTTCAAAAGGTAACACCAGTGGTGCGTAAGCATATCTGACACAAATCTACTAATATGCAGTCTGTCAAAACCTGTACCTGTAGTGCTCAGTGCTGGCACCAAAGTCTATAAACATCTCCAATGTTCGTTCATTAGGAACAGTAATTTGATCTTGTGCTGGGTCTTGAAACCTGCAAACAATTCCTTCATAGAGAGCAGTATATGTTGCATTGTGCAAATAAATGCACAGAGCGGAATTCAGCAATTTGTAAGTTCAGAAATACATTTGTGGTTAGACAGTTGTCGGTACTTCTATGAGATAAAGTGCTTGATGTGGCATTAGTCATTACAAATAACTTAAACTGATCACAGCACTGATGGTATTACTTCCTACTGGTAACCAGTTAGAATAGCATTTCACAAATAGCACTGTCTAAAACAGTGCTTCCAATACCGTGTATGCCTGTACATTGACAGGTAGAATAGTGCACATCAGTTACTGCTACCCCTGTCACTGTGAAGGCATATGAGAGAGTCAAGTAGCTGGAAGCGAGGTGCCTGGTCAAGCTGCTCCAATGGTGGAGAGGTTAGGGCACTCGCATCCAGGGCAGAGGAGACCCGGGTTCTAGTAGTAGTAAAAATCTGCATTTTTATACAGGAATTCTGTTGGTACATTTCATCACCATTAGGGCCATAGTCCAATTTTCAAGGTGGTCCTGTGTTTATTTATTTATTTATTTATTAGCTTTTGGTAACCGGGTAAGTGCATTAGGCAATTTTGTCTGCCTATTTTCAAGCATGACCCGGGAGAGTACAGAATACAGAGATAACAAAATAAGCAGAAGACAGTGGTACAGTATTCAGAGCAGGACCTCACACAGGAAGGTCAACATATAAAACAACAACAATTTCATAGGTCACCCACGCAAGGGTGAGACAGTCAAAGAATAATGAAGTAAACCTATACAGGACTCAACCCAGGAGAGTCAGACAGTGAGGAATTACATTCCGATATAATAGAAAGAGAAGCAAACATGGACCCTGTGTAGGGGAGTTTGACTCCATACAGAATCAGACAGTACAAACGAAGGAAGGTTAAGAGCATTTACAGACACCGTGTGTCCTTAGGTAAGAGGAGATAGCTGTCTTAAATGAGTTGTGAGATGTAGAGATCCTGATATAAGGAGGCAGGGAGTTCCAGAATTTGGGAGCAAAGTGGGAGAAAGCTTGTTCACCCATTCTAGTTGAGCAAGGGGGAACTAAGAATAGGAGGAGACAGAAGACCTCAGGGAGTGACCATGTGTAACAGGGATTAACATAGCTCCAAGGGAATCGGGCCTGGGGATACGGGTAAGAGAGTCGATAAAACATCCAAGGGTGTAGGAGCGCATGTCATTAAAGAGGAGTATAGAAGACAGTGGTGGGTGAGTCTAGGGGCAGACAGGGAAAATCTACAAATATTATTGTATGTAACGTCCCACTTGTGAAGAGCAGTGACATTGGCCAGGGACAGGACTGGTAGTGCATATTTAAGCCCTGGAAGGAGGATTCCCTGGGCTATGGAGATCCTTGCAGAGGGGGTAAGTGAATGGCCAACTTTGTAGGCAACTCCAATCTTCATGTTGATACGCTTACAAGTCTTATTTATATGAGAGGAGAAGCTCAGGGACGGGTCAAGTGTCATACCCATTTATTTAAAGGAGTCTGTGTTGGATATAGCAGAACCATCAAGGCAACGGACCTGCAGACAGGGGGAAGCTGCCTGGACTCTTTTGGTGGATCCAAAGAGCATAGCGTATGTTTTGGGTAGGTTAAGGATGAGCTGATTCAAGGAGAGCCAAGACTGGATGATTTGGAAGGAGGAGGATAGATGATCACTTATGTCAGTGATAGAATTAGAGGCAGTGAAGAGGACCAGGTCATCAGCATACATTATTGCAAGGAAGTGGGTAGGAAGGAAAGGGATATCATTGATGAAGAGAGAAAAGAGCAGGGGGTCTAGTATGGAACCCTGGGGGACACCACAGGGGAAGGCCTCAGAAGAAGACAGGACCTTATTAAAGGCAACAACTTATGTACGATTGCTAAGGTAGCTGGTAAACCATGACAATGTGGAGCCAGCCGCACCAACCGAACGGAGTTTCTGTAAGAGTAGGGGGTGGTTTACCAAGTTGAAGGCCTTCGTGAACTCAACAAAGACAGTCCTAGTAAGGAGACCCTTGTCCATGTTCCTCTTAACCTCACTAGTAAACAGGGTCAGGGCTATGGTGGTGCTATGTCCAGGCCTAAAGCCATGTTGGACAGGCATCTGAATCTTGAAATTTTGGATATGAGAAGAGACCTGGGAGTGGATAAGCTTCTCAAGTAGTTTGCAAAGAGTAGGTAGGATAGCAATAGGTCGGTAGTTGGATAAGATCATGGGGTCGCCTTTTTTGAGCACAGAGGTAGTCCTTGCAGTTTTCCAGATCTGCAGTATGGTGGAAGAGGAAATGGAAAGGTTAAAGAGTCTTGTAACAGGTGTGGCAATGATGGGAGCTGCCAGTCTAAGGATCATTGGTTCAATGCCGTCGGGACCCGCACTTCCGTGAGTGGGAATGGCTTTAAGAAGTTTCAGAACTTCAAGACGGGAGACAGGAGTAAGATTCAGAGGATGGACAATGTCATTATGGTCCAGCTCAACAGAAAGGTGGAGTTGGACTGGGAGGGAGATATCACGGGAAGCTTAGTGAAGAGGAGTTAAAGCATTCGCTATTGTGGTGGGGTTAGTGCAGTTGATATCATTTACGACCATCTCTTTGGGTGTCTCAGACCTGTGACTCCCAAAGATCTCTTTTAATTGGGACCTGTATCTCCTATGGTTGGTTGAGGAGGAGCGAAGGAGCTCACGGTAGTAGTTGCTTTTTGCTAAGCGAACCTCACTCTTGCAGACATTCCGAAGAGCACGATACTTCTTGTAATCAGAGGGAAGAGAGGAGGATCCAGGTGTTCCATAGTTTGTCCCTCAGTTTCAGCTGTTGTAATAGTGGACGCTTAAGCCATTTAGTGTTTTTTCCCCAACCCTTCGTGTTGTGATCGGGATATGCCTCTTCTGTATAGAGAGTAAGGTACTGTTGAGGTATTCAACTGCGCTGTTAATATCACTTGTGGTAAAGATAGGGGACCAGTCAATTCAACGCAGGTCCTGAATAAGGGAAGCAGAATCAAGTAGAGCAAAGTTGGAAAAAGTTAGCAATTTGGGTGGATATGAGGAGAGAGAGACGCATCCCAAATACAGTAGACAGGGCTGTGGTCACTAATAGTCTGGGAGAACACCGACAGAGGCAAGGCGGTCTTTTCTGTTTGTTAGTACCCAGTCAGTAAGAGTTCTGCTGGTTCCATTGCCAGCGATCCTTGTGGGTGGTTGGATAAGTTGAGCAAGGTTTGCTTTGCTAATGGTGGATGCCACTTGAGACACATTGGAACCCAGCCAGTCAAGGTTAAAATCACCCATACATATGATTTTGTTTTTTGGCGTTATGGTGGGTATGTAGTCAATGAGTTCCTCTAGACCAAGTTTACTAGCACGAGGGGGTAAGTACACATTAAATATATGTAGTTTCTTAGAGCCACCCATGAGCAGGAGAGAGTGGAGCACTTCACAGTTATTCTGAGTTTTTGTGGGTAAGAGGGTCACATTTAAACAAGCCTTATAATACAGTGCTAGGCCACCTCCTCTTCTGGAGGATGGATGGTCAACCCGGAGTAAGTTGTATCCTTGCAGCGATCAAAAGGAGCTGGGGATGGCTGGCTTGAGCCAGGATTCTGATAGAGCAAGTATATCAGGGTTATTAACATGAACCCAGCATTGTAGTTCAGGGAGATTAGCAGTGATACTCCTGATAGTGAGATGAGCTATGCTTAGTCCAAGAGATTGAGGGAGCGTATGGGTGAAGGTGGGTGAAGTAGATTGAGGCCCAGGGCCAGAATTAGTTTCAATATCACCAGACAGGGATAGGGATAGGGTTGAGAGCCATATGGCTGTGAAAGCAACCAGGCAAGAATATCACCTGGGGTAGGAGAACTTCTTTTGTGTAAAGTACCTAATTAGGAAACTAGCAAATTTATAACTGCAGCTAAAGGAAGGTTCAGCCCCTGTAGATTTTAGCAATAACATATTTCAGTAGGAAAAGTTATTTGTGGAAGCAGGGGGGTAGGTAGGTGTGGACACAAGGATTTGT
Source organism: Neoceratodus forsteri (assembly GCA_016271365.2). NCBI lineage: Eukaryota > Metazoa > Chordata > Ceratodontiformes > Ceratodontidae > Neoceratodus > Neoceratodus forsteri. Next base: position 277,572,970 of record CM057451.1, read on the forward strand.
CACAAGGAGTCTAAGGTCAGAAGGGCTAAGAATAAGGGGATACCAACTCTAAGTATGAGCATTTTAGAATTACGGTAGGTATTATGGGTAAAAATGGATGAGATTAGAAGGGCAGTCTTTTGAAGAAAGCAACTCAGAAGATAAAGCAATTGGATCTACTGCAGGAATAAGAGCAGAGTGAAACAGCACACTCTAGTGGCCGTAAAAGATAGGCTGCAGATGGAGAAGTAAGGAAATAGGTTATTTCGTCAAACACTACATGTGGTTAGAGAAGCCAATAGTAGTCCGTACAGCAGCCTTTCAGTTCAAAGACAGCTAAGGGTGGGAGGGTATTGGGGGCGGGCAGGCAGCAGCCACGAAATGGCTGCACGGCTACCTTGTAAACAGAAGCAGACACCGCAGATCATAAGTCCTCCCTAAGTGACACTGTTTTTACTCTCAGAAAAGCAAGCCAGTAAAGCAAGCAATTCGTTCAGAGTCAGCATTTACAGTTTAGCTACACTAGCATTTCCACAAGTTGGAGTGCTGATTTAAAATACACTAGAGTCAGCGTTTACAGTTTAGCTACACTAGCATTTCCACAAGTCAGAGTGCTGATTTAAAATACACTGCACCCGGGACCCAAATAAGATCATATTCAAAGTGTATTTGCACAGTTTCTACAATTAAACAAGCATTTGTCAATGTCGAATGTTTGCTTGCTGGCATTGGCATTGGTAGTGTAGGAGTTAGAGAGCTGCATAATAGGAATGGCAGTGAAGTATTTAACTGAAGCCAACCCCACCACCACCCTGCAGAGACTGACAGGCATTGGGGTGTGCCTTTGGGTCATCAGGCATAATGGCCATTTCACCACATCCTACCCTGCAGACACTGACAAGTGTCACAGTGTGCCTTGGGGTCTTTGGCCCTTATGCTCACCCCATTCCATTAGGAAATACGGTGAGATGTGTCCTGTATAGGAGAATTGGGTGAACTTTGGGGCCGAAGAGTCCAAGGCACACCTTGGTGCCTCTCACTGGCTGCAGGGTATGGAATGGTATGAGCATTACAGGCGAGAATCCCAAATCACACCCCTGATGCCTCTCAATCTCTACAGGCTGGGGCGTTATGGTCGGATACCCTAACACCTCAGGCATTCATTGGCATTTTCACTCCAAATTTTCAACATTTTTTTTTGTGAACCCCACCTTATGAACAGTGGCGATATCAGTTTGTTAGCCGAAAGCTGATTTCGCACAGCAACTATGCCATTTGGCACCACAGGTGTGAAAAAACACATTTCGAACAGGATGTGAAAAATGACAGCTGTACTGTTCATGGGGAGGTACAAAAAAGGGCAATGTTGAAATTCTGCAGTGAAAATATTTAAAAAATTGGTGAAGTCACGAGCGTGCGTAGAAAATGCACAACACACACACCCGTAATGCAATTAGTTTGGGGATTATTTACAGCAGATTGTCAACAGAGGGATTTTGTAACCTCTGCTCATGAACAGTGTCACTGTGATTTTCTTAATCTGTCCCGAACAGTGATTTCCCACAGCGACCACGCATTTCTGCACTGGAAGTGCAAAAACACATTTCAGCCATGGTGTGAAAAATGACAGCTGTACTGTTCATAAGGAAGTGTGGAAAAATGCCAGTGGTGAAAATGTGGACTGAAAATATTAGAAATCCATGAAGTTATGAGGGTGCGTGGAAACTGCACAATGGTCGCTCGTAACACAGTAATTTTTGGGAATTTTTTCACCACATTTTTAACATAGCCATTTTAACACCTCTGCTCATGAACAGTGTCACCGTAATTTTCTTAATCTGTCCTGAACATTGATTTCGCACACCGACTGCGCCATTGTGCGCTACATGCACGGAAGCACATTTTGGGTCAGATGTGAGGAATGACAGCTGTACTGCTCATAAGAAGGTATGGTAAAATGGCAATGTTGAAAATCTGGAGTGAACATATTGACAATTCACGAACTTATGAGCGTGTGTAGGAACAGCGCAACGCATGCTCATAAAACAGTCATTTTTGGGAATTTTTTCACCAGATTTTCAACATAGGATTTTTGGGGGCCTACCTCATGAACTGTGACACTGTCGTTTCATAAATCAGTCCTGAAAGGTGGTTCTGTGCAGTGACCGCAAAATCACCTTTCTGGGCTGATTAACGCCATGACAGTGACAGAATTCATGAGGTGGGGTCCCAAAAACCCCATGTTGAAAGTTTGGTGAAAAAATTCCAAAAAATGCCTGAGATATGCACTAAAGTTGAAAAAAACCCTGTTTATTCCATTATACAGCTTACCGGCATTTTCTCAGTTTGCAGTTGGCTTTGAGGAGTGCAGACATGTTCCCGGTCCACCAAAGATCATCACGCAAGCTCGGAGGTTAGTATGGGGTGAGGAGGGTGTGGGGAGGCAGAGTGCGCAGAGGGTGGCGCGGGTGGGGAGATTGGGTCAGGACCGTCCAGCGAGGGGAGGTTTTCTTTCAGATTTTTTTTTTAACTTAGGACGATGGGACTTGTGCCACGCTGGGGTGGGCTCCCATCGTGGGCAGCTGGAAGGCAGTTTGGGGGGTACTGGAGCCGATGGGGATTGGGCACCCTCATCGTCCATACGATCTGTTGCCACGCTGGGGTGGGCTCCCAGCATGGCACCCTGTAATCTCTTGAGGGGACAGTGGAGCTGATGGGGGATTGGGCACCCCGTCGGCCATACGATCTTTGCCACGCTGGGGTGGGTTCCCAGCGTGGCATCTGAGCTCTGTTGGGGGAGTGCAGCACAGCCGACGGGGATTGGGCACCCCATCGGCTATACAACATGTGCGTGGGGGGGGGAGCAGGAGCACGCAGTGTGTGTGCGTGGGGGGGAGATTGCATGAGCATGCGATATCTTATCACGACTCACTGAAGCGTAGCTCTCCCTTTCAACTGTACGGCACCTCATTTTGGATCATCACACTATGTTTCTTGCACATGCATGCAAGCAAACATAAATAGCATATCAATGTTACAAAGAACATACAATTATAATTTCACCACATATACAATCTAAAAAATTCAAGCACCTATAGATACATGCACTCATTAGTCATTTTAACCTTACATTTTTTTAAATTTGTACATGGTTAATATGTTTACTTTCTAATCATTACATAGAAACATAAAAACATAGACTTTGATGAAAGATAAGGACCGCTTGGCCCACCTAGTCGGCCCATTTTCCTACCTTTTGGATAAGCTGCAGATCCTAGTTAACCAATCAATCAATCAATCAATCAAATCTTTATTTATTCAGGCGATCATCATTGAGCAAGGCTCATTTACAAGATGGACCTGATAAGGTCAAGGTTCGAGTTGGTGCACAGCAATTACATCACATACTTATGAGACAGTTATACATACAGAAACAAGAAAATGTTATTTATAACACAATAATATACAGAGAATTCACATGTTAAAGCTTGGCAAGAGAAAGTTAAACTAACATCTACAATATGTACAATACATATATATCACAATGAGGGCTATGACAGTCACTCACATAATGAGTACAAGGATGGTGAAGGAATATCGATGCCATATACTGGCGGTGTCTGGCTGGAAGGAATATGCCATATGTGATTGGAATAAGGTTTTGTGGGATGACTGTTCTATCTCTAGCAGCAACTGCATTTTCTGTGAAGAAGGTTGTACAGTGCTGTTGAAGGATGTAAATGGAATGATAATGGACAGTTTTAGGGATTTTTGTAGGGTATTCCATGCTATGGCTAGAGAGTAACTGATTGCTGCCCTCCCTATTTTGGTGTTGACTTTGGGCAATTTGAGCAGGATTATATTGTTGCTTCTTAGGGCATAGGGGCTGGGAGTGGTCAGGTTGAAGCAGTCCAGGATATAGCTTGGGAGTTTTTTTGATAAAGCTCTGTAGATCCATAGAACCGCATTTCTGCTCCTCCTGACATGAAGGGAAACCCATCCAACTGAATCATAGAGAGAACAATGGTGAGTATTATATGGCAGGTCTGTAATGAACCTGATTGCTCTATGGTATAAGGTATCCAACTTTTGAAGGTAGGGAGTGGAGCAGTGACTATAGAGGAAGTCTTCGTAGTCAATGACTGATAGAAAGATGGCCTGGACTAATTTCATCTTTAAATCTGTATTAAGGAAGGGTTTTAATCTGTAGAGGAGGCCAAGCCTTAGGCTAAGCTTTTTCAGCAGTTGTTCTAGATGCTGAGTAAAGTCAAGTCTGTTGTCAATCCACACACCTAGGTATTTGAAATTTTCAACATACTCAGATTTTCTCAAGTATAGTGCATATCTGGGGAGACTGATTGAAGAGGATGTGTTGGTGGAGTTTTGGGTTGTGAACATCATTGCTTTGGTTTTCTTTGCATTTGTAGAAGCTTTTCTCGAGAAGCTGATGTTGTAACAGGAGAATTCTGCTTTTAGGATTTCATGAGCAACTTTAGGTGAAGGTTGCTGATATACAGTACAGTGTCATCAGCAAAGAGATGTACTGAGGACTTGGTAAGGTTGAATCAATTTTATTTATATAAATGGCAAAAGGATAGGACCCAGAATAGAGCCTTGGGGACTCCTCTTGACAGTGGTCTTAATGGGGAGAGGTCACCTTCAGCTTTTACCTGCTGTGATCTACCGGAGAGGTAGCATCTGAACCACTTAAGGGAGGATGGATCTAGGCCAATGGAGTGTAGGGATGAGAGTAGCAGTTCATGGTCCACAGTGTCGAGTGCTTTGCTCAGGTCCAGGAAAACTGCACAGACATTGTTCTTTTTATCCAGTTCGGTTTGCCAATCATTGATGACCTTGGCTAATGCAGTGATAGTGCTATGTTTGGCCCTGAATCCAGATTGAGCTGGATTTAATAGATTAGCATTGTCCAGATATTCCTTAACTGAATACTCACTAATTTCTCCAGCATCTTGGATAACACGGTAGGATGGAAATGGGCCTGTAGTTATTAAGATCAATAGGGTCCCCTGATTTTAGAGGGGACCACTTGGGCTATCTTCCACAGCGTGGGAATAGAGCCAGAGTTTAGGAAAGGTTAAAGAGGTGAGTTAGGGGACTGCAAGCACATGACACGCAATTTTAGAAAGAATGGGTCCAAAAGATCTGCTCCTGCACTTTTTTGGTATCTAGATGCCATAATAGATCCTCAACTTGTTTCAACAGTATAGGTTTGAAGCTAAGGAGGAGTCAACTCTTTGTTCACCAGTACAGTGGGAGCTTAAATGATCCCTTAATAGGTTAGCTGGGGAGGAGTCAAAGGCAAGGCCAGCTGTTGTGAAGTGGTTGTTGAATGCATCCAGGATTTCCAATGTGCCAGTAATGGGGCCATAGGTACTGTGTAAATGGGTTGGAAGGGGGTTGTTAACATCCTGGCCCATCATACCCTTGATGTTGCCCCAAAATCTAGCAGTATTATGGTAGGAGGAGTCGAGCTGGGCCAGGTAGTAGGCAGCCTTTGCATCCCTAACTTTCCTAGTGCATTTATTCCTGGCTTTCCTAAAGATCATCCAGTCCATGATATTCTTAGTTTTTCTTGCCACTTTCCAAAGTTTATCTCTGTCCAGCAGTGCAGCTTTGAGGTCAGCTGAAAACCAGCGACAGGATTTGTTTTTTATTCAGATACTAGAGATTGGGGCATGGGTATTAAGGTCATTTAATATAATGCTATTTAGCACCTGCTGAGCTTTTTCTACAGAATGTGCAAGATAGAACTTTTGCCAGTGTGGAGAGCAGGCTAGATCATGCAGATATCCTTCAATATTGATGTTTTTCTTGGCTCTCCTCATGAGGAATTTTGCAGGATCTGTTTTAATGCTGTTGGATCTTACCCCTGCGATGGGGCAGTGGTCACTTATGTCGCATAGGAGCACTCCAGCGTGTGTGAATAGATGTGGTTTACTCACTAGTATGATGTCAAGTAGAGTACTGTTACTACTATTCCTTGCATTTAGTCTTGTTGGTTCATTAATTAACTGTGTGAGCCCATAGGTGTCATAGAATGATACCAGAGGTGTAGCTGCCTGGGTGAGCCAGTTGAAATTCAGGTCCCCTATGATAATGACTTCTTCAGTACAGGACTTGACCAGGTTTCCCAGGTGGGATAAGAGCTTGTGTTCAGCAGAGCATCAGCCTACTTCCTCCTACTCCCCACTATAATTGCCTTATGTCTGTCCCATGCGTTCTTGAATTCTCCCACAGTTTTTGCCCCCACAACCTCCTCAGGAAGGCGGTTCCATGTGTCCACCACCCTCTCCGTGAAAAAATATTTCCTCACGTTGCCCCTGAGCCGTCCCCCCTCTATCTTCAAATTGTGCCCGCTTGTTCTTGCACATCTCTTTTTCTGAAGGATGCTCCCATCTTGGACTTTGTGGATTCCCTTGAGGTACTTGAAAATTTCTATCATGCCCCCTTCCTCCTTTCTTCAAAGATATACATATTAAGCTATTTTAGTCTGTCTGTATGGCTTCTGTTGCAGACTCTCCACCATTTTAGTTGCCCTCCTCTGGACCGCCTCCATCCTGTCTATGTCCTTGCGGAGATGGGTCTCCAAAACTGCACGAAGTACTCCAGATGGGGTATCACCAACTGTCTGTATGGAGGGATAACAACTTCCTGTTTTCTAATAGTGATGCCTCTACCTATACATCCCAGTATCCCCCCAGCCCTCCTTACTGCCTTCTCACCTTGATTGCTTACCTTAAGGTCATCTAATATGACTACCCCAGGTCCCTTTCCATTTTTGTTGTTCTTAGTACCCCCCTCCCCCATTGTATACTCTTCCCTGGATTTTTGTTTCCCAGGTACATTACTTGCACTTCTTTGCATTGAGTCTAAGCTGCCATACTTTTGACCATTCCTCCAACCTTGCCAAATCCCTTCTCATCCTTTCCACACCCCCTTGTGTATCAACCCTATTGCAGATCTTTGTGTCATCTGCAAAGAGGCATACTTTTCCTTCCAGCCCTCCGCAATGTCTCCTATAAAGACATTAAAGAGGACTGGTCCCAGTACTGAACCCTTGAGGTACCCCACTAGTAACCACCTTTTCTTCAGCATGTACTCCATTTACTATTACCCTCTGTGCCCTGTTGTCTAGCCAGTTTGTTACCCAGACTACCACCCTGGGACCCACTCCCAGGCTGGCTAAGTTGTTTATTAATCTTTTGTGTGGGACTGTATCAAATACTAAAGTCTAGGTAGGTCATGTCCACTGCCCCTCCCTGGTCTACTACTTTGATCACCCAGTCAAAGAAATCTATTAGATTCATCTGAATGACCTTCCTGCTGTGAATCCATGCTGCCTTGTGTCCTGTGCCCCACTGGCCTCTAGGTACTCAACAATTCTTTCTTTCAGAAGTGATTCCATCATTTTCCCTACCACTGAGATCAAACTAACAGGTCTGCAGTTTCCTGCCTCTGCCATGCTCCCACTTTTGTGAAGGGAAATCACAGATGCCCTCCTCCAGTCCTCAGGTACCACACCATCCTCCTTAGATTTGTTAAAAAGGGTAGTCAGTGGTGTCACTAGGTCTCTCCTTAGTTCTTTTAGAATTCTGGGATCAATCCCGTCAGGCCTCATTGCTTTGTCCACCTTGAGTTTTTGGAGTTCTTTCAGGGCCCTTTCTTCTGTGAATGGACTGTTGTCGACCCCCCCAACCAGAGTGCTTCTATTGTTTGGTTTAGGTACCCCCCCCTTCTTTTTTTGTGAATACTGAGCAAAAGTATTCGTTCAGTATCTCTGCCTTTTCATTGTCACCATCTGCCCACCTTCCCTCCCCTTTATTAAGTCTCACTATCCCTCTCTTGGTCTTCCTTTGCTCCCTGATGTATCTCTAAAAGGTTTTAGCCCCCTTCTTAACTGAGTTGGCTCTGTTTTCCTCGGTTTGGGCCTTCGCTATTCTGACTGTCTTCCCCAATTCCTTCTGCTTTAACTGATACAATTATCACATGCATCTGACAGATAATTCCTTTTCCAATAATGTGAGAAAATCTTTTGGGGAGTTGGTTGTTTTTTTAACTTGTTCACTAATCTTGGACCATATGTTTAATGCCACGTAAGGAAAAGCCATCTCGCCAAATTTTTTTAGGTCTTGGAATTTTTAGGTCCCTGGTACTCATATTTCTTAAGTTGTGCTTATGTTCGACTTTCTAAAGTTATTCTAATAAATATGCAGATTTGGATTTGTTTAGTACTTTATACAATAGGTTTGCCCATGTTATCCTTCTTTTTGTTTCTAATGGTAACCAATTTAAGGTTTCATAGAGCTTACAATGGTGGATAATCACAGCAAAGGACAAAGCATGCCATGCTCTATTCCCAGTCTCCCGGGTTGTGGGCTTACAATTTTCCATTCTGCCAAATGTTTGCAAATTTTGTTTGTCCCTCCCAAAGTGTTGGTGTTACTTGATTCTCCTCCCCCCCATGGTTCTCCCCATCCCCGAGATCCACCCCCCAAGAGTTGATTTGGGGGGGGTGGGGTGGAGCCCCCCCCCACAAAAACACAAATTTAGTCTTTTACTTAGTCATGGTAGCAGTCCTCTGTATGTTTTTGGACTGCTACCTTTGACACTGTTGTTTCAGATGGCATTTTTTTCATGGGTGCTGCTATTGTTGGTGCTGTTTTCCCAACACGGTTCATGGCCATGATGTTGTGACTTACGGCATCTTGACCTAGTGTCCTGTCTGTTTCATTTTCATTTTATTCATATTTATTATATTGGGTAGCAAGATGAGCCAAATAACCCATTTTCACAATTAACCAGTTTAAAACAAGGAACAAAGGAAAACAAATAGCCAGGGCAAAGACACTGGCAAGTTACAATAGTACGATCAGGTGTAACAATTTCCAATAATAAAGTCAGGTGTCATATTTAGAGCTAAAAGGAAAGGTTATATGTTGTGCAGTCCAAGCTCACTAAGGGCAGGTAAGAAAATCAATTGGGAACAGTTACATTGCCATTTGTCCAACAAGAACTGGCAGAGGTTAGTGCTGAAGATAGGGAGCCTGGTTCCAAGGGTAAGACGGGCATATAGGAGGTTGTAGGGTCCTAATGCCCTGAAGGAAATAGCTCTTTGTCCTTCAGTAGTGTGCCGGGGGGGGGGAGTGAGAAAATGAATTTGGCCTGACAGCGTGTCCCCAGTCTGTTGGTGGAATGGGTGAAGAGTGCGGAAATACAAGAGGGAACAAAGCCAATTGCCACCTTATGAAGGAACTCCCCTGACCCATGGGCGAAGTGATCATGCAGTGAGAGGCAAGCAGCAGAATCATAGAGTTGTCAGTGGTGAGTGTGGTAAGGCAGGTTGGTCATGAAGTGATGGATGCTGTTGTGCACAGTGCACGCTTTGATGAGGGCTATGAGGGAACAGGGATGTACCACCCTTGTGCTCAAATGCAGTATATTGAGCTAAGTGCTCTGTATCTATGAGTTTATATGAAAACATATATATGAACATACGAAGAAGCCAGCAGAAGAAGGACATTTGGTCTATCAAGTCTGCTTGTACTGCAGGGTCCACAGCTTGAGCTAATGTCCCTGCCTCCTCCCTCCCCACTCCTCCCATCCTCCCTACCCATGATCCTTACCTTCCCCCTATGCCTAACCCAGCCTCTCTTAAAGCTGCCCACTGTCTTCAATGAGATGACCTCTTCTGGCAGCACATTCCAAGTGTCAACTACCCTCTCTGTGAAGGAGTGCTTTCTGACCTCCATCCTAAACCTCCCACCCTACAGCTTAAGACTGGGCCCCCTCATGTTATGGTTGCCATTCAGCTTAAAGAGACTCTCCTTATCAACCTTATTTATCCCTTTCAAGTACTTGAAGGTCCCAATCATGTCCCCTCTCTCTCTGCTGTCTTCCAGAGAGTACATGTTCAGTGCCCTCAACCTCTCCTCATATACCTTACCCTGCTGACCAGCTATCATCTTTGTAGCCCTTCTCTGGACCTTCTCCAGCAGATTAATGTCTTTTTTTTTTTTTTTTAGTTGTTTAACCAGGATTAGCACACTAAGCTGAAAGCTTTTTTACAGGCATGACCTGGGAGCACAGGGGAGTTAAGTGACTTGCTCAGGGTCACACAGTATGTAAGTGGAAGCTGTGGGATTAAACCCAGGTCTGGTCTGCCGGATGTCACCAGATTTGCAGCTCAGAGCCTTAAACCACTGCACTATACTGCCTTTTTGAGGTGTGGGCACCAGTACTGAACACCATACTTTAGCTGCGTCCTTACCAGTGACCTGTACAAGGGCAGTATAACCTCCTCTCTCTCCTACTGCTGATTCCCCTAGATATGCATCCCAGCATCTTGTTTGCCTTTGCTGCTGCTTTCTTGCACTGTATGGAGTGCTTCAGGTCACTAGTGATCGTCACTACCAGGTCCTTCTCCTCCTCTGATGCAGATACTCGGACTCCACCCAGGTAGTACTCTGTCCTGGGATTCTTGGCTCCAATATGCATAACTTTGCATTTCTTGGCATTTAAGCCAAGATGCCAGATCCTGGACCACCTCCTCAGATTTTCCAGATTTTCCTGTACGTCCCGTATCCCTTCAGCTATGTCCACTCTCCCGCAGAGCTTGGTGTCATCCGTGAATAGGCACATTTTGCCCTTAATGCCATCCCCAGTGTCACTGATGAAGATATTGAACAACACTGGCCCCAGCACCAAGCCCTGCAGGACCCCACTGGTTACCTCTCTGGTGCCAGATAACTCTCTCCCCACAATTACCCTCTGGGTTCTGTCCCTCAGCCAGTTTTTCACCCATCTGGCCATATATGATCAGCAAACGCTCAGTCAGCATAAAAAGCATCACATAGAGCTTGACACAGCAAGGTCAAAAGGTCAACAAATATGGGCTTGTTAAGCTCATGAAAAGTTCATAGGCTGAGAACACTTAATAGCTCATGTTAGGGTGTCAGACAGACTAGGGCAATATACCTCCCATCTTGTTTGAATGTATCAAGCTGAACTCGGCTTTAAACAAATATAGACCTTTGCCTCAGGGCTACTGTTCTGAGTGATCACTTCCTGATACTTAAAGCAGTTCCATAGGAATCAGGGATGGGGCAAATATAAATCATAGCAGCATGTAGTTGGTAGAGCAATAAAGTGCCTTGAGCTGAGCAAAAAAAAAAACAAACAATATATTTAAAAATATTAGTGTGCAAGGTGCACTGGGAATAAAGTGCCAAAAAAGGAAAATTGTTGTCTCGGTTAAACTGTTTCTGGTATTACACAGTCAGTACTAAGTGCAGCTGGTCCATTCCATAAATTATTTACAAATAAGTGAGATGGCCAAACCTGCTCAGTTCTTCTAGTTTCAGTATCAAATGGCGCTTCGGATTCACTGGAAAGCTGCAGGGAATGAACCGCCAAGTTAAATATGCTGCAGAAAGCTTAATCTGTTTTTAGCAGAGAACCACTGTGAGTGCTCCCATCTCCTACATGTGTTCCCACCAGACATACCTTACGCAAACGTGATCAAACATGCTGATGCTTGGGTGTTAACCCTTCCTCTGACACCTATCATGTTGCCACTCTCCTTTCTGGCCTCCAGCGAGTACATGTTTCAGTGACCTGAGCCAACCCTCATAAGATCTGCCCTGCTGGCCCTGAATCATTCTGGTTACTTTATGCTACTTCATCTCCTGTCTGTCTCTTCTCAGATGTGGACTCCAGAATTGGACACAGTATTCCAGATGGGGTCTCACCAGTGATCTGTAGAGAGGTAGTATTACCTCTTTCCTCCTGCTATCAAAACCCCTTTCAGTACACCCCAACATTCTGGTTGCCTTGCTGTATGCCTTGATACATGGCTAGTTTGTTTAAGAGAGTCACTTATGATGACTCCCAGTTCCCTCTTCTCTAAAGTAGTGCCCTGCTTAACCCCTCCCTTCCAGTATTCTCTCATGGGGTTCTTATTACCTATGTAATACATATGTCGCTATGTCTCTTCTGCTCCTCGGCTTAAACACCACTGTCAGCTTTATAATGATCTTGGTTGGCTGTCTCCGTTAGCTAGTAGGAAATACTACCTTGGCTTTCTTATTGATTCGATAATTCAAAATCAACCCCCTAGGTGTCTTGTAGCTATGCTTGTTCCTCAGGACACACTCCATGGTCTACGATCAGCTGATAAATCCTTTCTGAATTTGCCGAGGTGCCACTGCAGGAAAGGAAATGTTGCATTTGAGCATGTGGCCCACAGCTGTGGAATTCCCTTCCCCTCGATATTAGACTTTCTAGCTCCCACACATGCTTTAAGAGAAAACTGCGCTCGAATCTGCTGATTGCTGATACCTGTTCCTGCTTTCACCCTACCTAATGACTGATGTCTCTGGCCATACAATAGTATTTCCTCACCTCTATATAACCCTCTTACTGCCTCAGCCTGTCCCGGCTCAGTTTCCCTGCCCATATACAATCTTGCACTGCAGGCATCTCCCTTACATACACTCATATAATCTAATTTCATGGCTTGCTCTCCTCTTCCTCACTTACCGAACTTTTCCTTAATGACACCCCCTGCTCTCAATGGTTATTTCTTCCTTTTGTATTACCTGTTTTTGTTTTTGTGTACCATGTTCTGTTCATGTGATATGTCACCTGATAATTTATTGTCCAAGATCCTCTCTATTCATTGCATAGGTAGGCACCTATGAACTTATGAATGGTCTACTCTGTATGTCTCTGATATATTGTATCCACTTTAACTCATTGTATGTAAAGCACTTATAATTTGTTATCCTGTTAAGTTTCTGCATGTCTGTACTCTCCCGGGTCGTGCCTGAAATTAGTCATTTTATGGCAAATGCACTTACCCGGTTAACAAAAGCTAAATAAATAAATAAAATAAATGTGTATCACCTTGCACCTTTTGGTATTGAATTTCAATTGATTGAGGACATTGGCTGTCAAGGAAAACCTGATGATATTCTACTTTGTTGCTGTTTTCTGAGAACCTGGTTCAATCAATATCAACTCTGTCTTGCTTTGATTAAGGCTGAGCAAGTTGGCAGCCATCCAGTCACTCAGTTCAGATAAACATCAGTTTATCACATAAGCTGTGTTTGCATGGCCTTACCGCTTTTACTTAATGTCCACTCTGATGCTGCCCCACCGCCAAAACCAATGCTCACTTGGGTTTACATGACCCCTCTCTATGCCAATGCAAGTTGCACTAGAGAGGGGCTGTGTGAATCTGGGGGTTGGTGACTTGTCAGAGTCAGTATCATCTGTTCTGAGCAGCTGTCTCAAGTGGTAGCACAGTTTGAGTTTTGCAAGAAAACAATTTTTCAGATCACTCAGCAAACAAACCCTGGGTTCTCCATCAGTCCATGCTCCTTGTCTTCACAATAGTAATGAGTGATGCAGATGCTGTCAGCTAATGCTCTCAGCTGGTCCACCATGCCACCAAAGTTCCTGGTTCTGACTAAGAGAATCATGGAAGGGCAGAGGGGAATTCTGGGAGTGTTCCTTGTGTGTCAGAGTGAGTAGTGCAGCCTGCCCACATGGCTGTTTACATTGCTCACTCTGAATGGTGCCCCCAACTTTGAAGGGGCTTGGGGAGAGGAGTGATGACTGACTTACTGCAATTGAGTCAGTGTCTACACTGTTGTATTTGCATTGCAGCAACCCCTGCACTCGGGTTTCTTTGGTGCAAATGTGGCCATGCCAATGGGCTGTAGTTACCGAGTTGCTCTGGTTCAGTGTGAAGGAAAGATACAAATGGGTATAATCTGCATAGCATTGAAAACCCAGACTGTACAATCTCCTCAAGGACAACATGTACACTGTGAACAACATGGGACAAAATCAAGTCTTAAGAGACACGGGAAGGGATAGTAACCATACTGGAGAAACATTTTCCCAGTGCCTTCTTCTGCTCCGTACCAGACAGGAAGGACTCAAACTAACACAAAACTACACTGTACCAAAGAGTCCTCCATTGGTTTTCATGTGACTGTTCAAGACCCTACAGTCCAATGTGAAATGCTGATGAGAGATCAAGAAGAATGACCATAGAGTATTTCCCCCAATCTCATTCCAGGAAGAGATCATTCATCACCTTCAACAGAGCAGTCTCAGTACTATGTCAAGATCTGAACCCTGACTGAAATGTCTCATACATTTCATGCTGAACCAGATGTGCCTCCAACTGTAACACAACCACCTTCTCAATTACCTTTCCTAAAAAGGGGTGGTTTGAGACTGGTCTGTCATTGACCAGAATCTCTGAGTACTTTCTTGATGGGGGTCACAGACATATTTTTTCAGTGTGGTCAAGAAAGAACCCACTCACAGGGAATCCTTGAATATCTAACTCACTACTAAAGCCAGTGTTGCCTGGCAGTCCACAAATGGCTAGGTTGGCCCTTGATCCAGACAACAGTAGGGAGCAGACTTCACCTGAGAAATCTTCTGATCTGAGACTTGCTAAACTCTAGCCAAAGCTCCTAAGTGTCCCCATGACCCCCAATTCTCCCACTGTTGAGTGTCATCCCAGCCTGGGTGACAATTGTGATGGAGTACACTTTTTCAAGGAAGAAAGTAACACATTTCTTACTTCTAGCTGCAGAAACCACACCACCAAACTGCAGACAGATAATATGTAAATGTCTGTTTACAGTACGGAAGAGCTGGAATGGTCTATTCTTCCCAGTTGCAATCAACCTTGACAGAAAATCTGCCTTCTTCTGCCTGATTGCCCTTTGATACACCTCATAATAGGCCCTCAGATGCAGCTTGTCCTTCATCAGATTCGATCTCAACCATGCCATCAAATTCTATGTTTCTATTAAGAGGAAGTAAGCTGTTGGTTAACTAGGATCTGCAGCTTATCTGTTAGGTTGGAAAATGGGCAGACTAGGTGGGCCAAGCGGTCCTTACCTGCTGTCAAATTCTATGTTTCTATGCCCACTCTAATCTCCACCTTTGTATCTTTAGTTACTGTCATACCATGGTGAACTGCAATGGGGAACTAAGGAGCCGACATGAAGAGTGATTGAAAGAGCCTCATTATAGCCCTCCACAGTCACACTGACTCCATCCTTTCAGGTGATCAACATGCCCAAGATGACCAGTTCATCAAGGAACCTTTCCATGGTCAGGTTCCATTGAGGATGATACTGGACCATCTCCACAGAAGGTATAAATAATCGGAGGACCATGAGCTCTGTTTAACCATGAAATGATCCAACCAAGCTAACGGCTCCATTTTGATATTACAGCTATTAAGTTCTAAGGTGAAGACCATGTTTAAGGTGTGGCCATGTTCATGGGTAGTGGAAGAAATTACCTGCATAAGGTCCAGAGTAGACATTATCTGGAGGAATTGGTTAACAAACTGAGAGGCCCCATTTTCAGCCTAGGTATTGAAGGCCCCATCACCAATTCACTGGAGGATTCCAATGCCGGGCCAGCATTGAAGTCCACACATTCCTGCAAAAATGCCCACTGTCCCTCGAAGGCTAATGGATGAAGAAAATGTTGCACCCCATGCCCAACTTACACCCAACTGCAACACCTCCAAATGACACAACCTCCCCCATTGGGGATGCGATTAATCCTAGCTTAGATCTAAAACAGATGGCTGCTCCATCAGCCCTGCACTCCTACCTAGGATGGTGCACCATGGAGTACCCATCCAAAAGAGAGGCCTCCAGCACTGGTCCAGAGTTATCCCCGAGTCAATTCTCTGTGATGCATGCCAGGTCAGCAAAGCAATCAGCAACGATATCCCTCACTTCTGCCATCTTATTCTTGTGTGATCTGGCATTACACAGAATCACCCTAAGGGGAAGGACTGGACCACCCATCGCTCCCCCGGTGATGCCTCCTGAGGATGCTGAGGGATTGGCAATATTTAAAAGCTACATTTGGAAGCCATGGCCGCCTCAGGTGGTGCAGCTGGTGGAGGTGCTTGGCTGAGTAGGATAGCCATAGGTTCATCATGCACGTCCCTTGGCACATCCTAACATTAAAATAAAACAACCCCCAATTAATAAAAGCCTCCAATTGCCCACAGTGAATAATTCTGACTAGAGTCAAACCCATCCCCCACTTAAATCAACATACACACTAAAGTCACACTCATTTAACACAATTAATACATTCATACAAATAGTCTAGACAATATTTATGCCCACTAACAGGGCAATAAAAATAACAATTCAGGTGTTAAAAACAGTAGGCTGGCAAGGAATTGCATCTTGTCAGATTTGTCTAGTTACAGAAGAAGCAAGTAACTTAGGGGGAAATTTATGTTAGGTGGGGGCTGCCCCACTGGAGACTAGGTCACAGGTGAGTTACAGATGGAGGAGGAGCACAACCCCATCTCCTCTCTTGCTGTGGTCCTGTCTGTGGAGGTTGTAGCTAGCTATGGTTACATTAGCATCAGAATTTTAGTAGAGAGCCAAGATTCAGTGACACAGAGGACATCTGGTAACTGCTGGGAGAACCACACCCGAAGGAGATCACGATCAGGAAGGAGGATCCCAGCATTAAGGTGGTAAAAAAAGAAATGTGGTAGCTGTGTTAGTCCAGTCAACAATGTAGAGGAAAAAAACAACAAATATGTTGTAGGTGATACCATTTATTGGACTAGCAAAATTATTTCTAAGACTAGCTTTCAAGAGATACAACCCTCTTCCTCAAGTCAAAGTGGAAACAGCTGAGCAGTATGACAGATACAAAGGCAAAGGGTAAAATGGTCTGGTTCACTCTCCTCTTCAAGGCCTATCTCACACGGAGTACTCCAAGGTTCTATTCTTGGCCCGATACTATTCTTGCTTTTTATCAACGAGCTCCCCAACTTCTGTGGCGGTGCATCTGTGCAATTATATGCTGATGATGCAATCTTATACCGCTCATCTAACAATATAGACTGGCTTAACCAAAGCCTTAACTCTGATTTCATTGCGCTTGAGACCTGGTTCTCTGATAATCACCTAATTCTAAATACGAAAAAACAAAAGCTCTGCTTTTTCATAACCCGTCCCCCAAACCTACCAAACAGCTCCAGAACAGTACACAGTCAGGAGACCCCATAAAGGTAGTTAGTACTTTTAAATACCTTGGGGTTCAATTAGATGCCTCCTTCTCAATGGAGCATCATGCAACTCAGCTTACCAAAATGGTAAACCAGAAGCTTGGGTTATTATACCGCCTCCGCCCTCTTTTATCCAATGCCGCCTGTAAAAAGATTGCATCAACATCCCTTCTCCCCATTTTGTTCTATGGTGCCCCTCTACTACTCTCTGCCAAATTCTCTTCCCTTGCACAGGTGCATCAACTCTATTATAGGATTGGACATTTTGCCCTCAGAGCGGATTCTAGAAAACACCACTGTGAGGCCCTGTATTCTCTTCAATGGCCTGCCTATGACTCAGGGTTACAGTTTCACATCTTATGCCTTATATTCAAACTTACTAAGCTCTGTAATCCCCCTTGCCTAAGGGGAATCGTTTACAAAAAAGTACCCACGCGCACGCTTAGATCTAATTCCTTACCCTTATTAGCAAGCCAGAAGATGCAATGCCTATGGGATAAGCACTCATTCGCCTTCTCAGCTCCCTCTGCTTGGAATTCCCTTCCCCCAACTTACTCTCCTGCCCCACCCTATCCTCCTTCAAAAAAGAGCTTACCTCTTTCCTACTAACCCGCTCCTCTGCAATTGCTTTAAATAACCCTTATAGTGTCATTAATGCCTAGTCTATGTTACTCTGATAGATGTATCTTGTAATCCACCTGCTCTCATGTTCCTGCTATGTATATATTGTATAATATTAGTCATTCTATTTATTTATATATGTTTAATGCCTGATCTGTTTTAAGTTACTTACCTGGCTTTCCACTGTAATAATGTGTGCAGCATTGTTAAATCTCTCTGTATCTTATATATTATTATTATATTTATCTATTGTACTGTGTTCATCATTGTCACCCGTGTCGTCACTGAAAAAGGGACCGCATGGTCTCAGTGGACTTACCTGGTTACCAAAATTCTAATAAATAATAAATAATAAAGGCTAGATGTGGATTCAAAACATAGACTAGCAGTTTACAGATGAAAGCATTGCAGTCAATTTGCACCTCTTACAAACAGGAAGACTAATTTTCACTGGAATGCGTCTGTTGGAAAGATCAGCTTGTAAGTTCAAAGGGCTGCTTAATTTTACTCCAACTCTGGACCATCAATTAACATTTCTAAAAAAGTCAAGACAGAAAAAAAATACATACATTGTCTTAAGGTACCTGTTAAAAGAGCCAGAGGGTGCTGATGTGGGGGTTTAAAAAGAAACTCTGAAGCACTGCTTTAAGCATAATCACTGGTAGTGTATTAAAAAAACAACATCTTTATTAAGTCCTTTTTCTTTTGTGTCAAAATATTGTATCATTTTTATTTCAAATGTTTGCCATTTCGGCTAGCATTAAGGTGTTAAATGCTATGTCCTTTAGGGAGAGAAGGGAAAGAGGGGATAAGGGTAGAGAGGATACAGCCAAGGTTCAGCTCAGCTTCACCACATAGGGAGAGCAGACTGTGATCACTGAATATAACAGGTAGGGCACCGGCAATGATAATGTGGTGGAGATTGGAAGACAGGACCCAATCAGTAAAGAAATGCTTGGTGAAGTAGGGATTAAGATGAGGCGGCTCAGATATGAACTTGGAAAGTTTAAGAGACTTAGTCTTTTGAATTGTAGGTTTGGCAGATGGAGATATCCAGTTACTATAATATTAAAGCCCCCTTCAAGAATCAGTTCCCCAGAAGAGAAGTAAGAGGCCAGTGTAGTAATAACTTCAGACAGACCAAAAGGAGACATTTTAAGGGAAGCATAAATGCATAGACAACATCGACAAAGAAATAGAGGAGGGAAAGAAAGCCCAGTCAAGTCAAGTCAAAAGAAATTCATGTGAGGAGGGGGCTGCCTCACTGGAGACTAGGTCACAGGTGAGTTACAGATGGATGAGGAACACAACCCCACCTCTTCGCTTGCTGTGGTCCTGTCTGTGGAGGTTGTAGCTAGCCATGGTTGTATCAGCATCAGAATTTTAGTAGAGAGCCAAGATTCAATAACACAGAGGATGTCTGGTAACTGCTGAGAGAACCACACCCTAAGGCAATCACTCTTAGGAAGGAGGATCCTAGCATTAAGGTGGGAAATGCTATGTCCTTTAGGGAGAGAAGAGGAAGAGGGGATAACGATAGAGAGGATAAGGCCAGGGTTCAGCTCAGCTTCGACACATAACAGAAGTAGCAAGGTAAAAAGGAGTAGAATGGAGAATGATTTATGTCAGTGGTGGGGAGGGAAAGACATGGTAGAGGAAAGATAGCCCTGTGGAGGACTTTGAAATTAAAGGAAGGGGAGGAGAGGAGCCTTGAATGGATAGAAGAGGTGATGGAAGTATAAGACAATTGGAGCAGAATGGGAAGGATAGAAGAATGACAGGGAGAGACATGATGGAGAAGGGAGAAAAGGAATGGTAAAGAGAATTACAGAATTAAGTAAAAACATGCTTAATGGTGTACATATGAAGCACCCTGCACAGCTACAGTAGGAGAGACCACACAGAGATCACAATACATGCTATGCAAAGCAAGACTACACTGTTTAATATAACTCTTAACCACCCTCTAATGAATAAGCTAACAACATAGCAACTTGTTAACATGAATACACAGTAATTCTAGGATACAAGGTAATGTACAGTAACTCTTTGCGCACACACAGTGTAAAATAAGCTAAAACTATAGTGTAAACTTCAATACCCTGCAGGCTAGTGTGACAAAATGCAAACAGTTCTAAATTCACCATAAACAAAATCTGGTCAGATCCACCATGGCTGCATAATGAAGTTAGTGAAGTTGTGTGGAATTGTTAAGGAGGCATGGAGAAACAACACAATGATTTGTAAGTAGTAAGATTTGTTTTAGGTTCTGTTCTAAGAAAGGCATACACATTATTAGAAAAATATATGGAAGTGTACATTTTAATGGAAGGAATAGGAAGCAATATAGGTTTACAAAAGAACCCCAGAGCAAATGCTACTGAGGTATGTGTTATCCCAGATGATATTGACTGGACAGCCAAATTTTAAAGAAAACACAATTGCACATACACCAATAATGCAAAGCATCATGGGAAACAAATGGAAATCCCCATGATGGCACAGAAGGTGGCAGTACATGAAAAAGTAATGGCTGGCATATGTTCAGCCTTGGGATTATTTACACAGTTTTTTTTTTGTTTTTTTTTAGAGAAACAGGGTTTTTGTCCATGAGGTGATGTAAGTTATATTTAAGCAATGTGTTGATGCCAGGAAGTCAGGTGTAATGGACTGTTAGCAGAGAAAATGTGATAGTAACTTTCGGAGGGGGTCGCTTTTGATAAGGGTAAAGTAGTTATGCTTGTGATAATGAGAATATTAGGAAAGTATGAGGTCTATGCAGAAGTGGAGTACAAATATGCAGAGTTTCATAAGTATGTGCTCAGAACACAGGCAAATGTGATATGCAGGTTTGTTTTAGAAATAGGTAAAAATAGCAATACATGCAATTGATAGAAAAATAGATAATTACATAGACATATAGATAGAGAGACAGACAGACAGACAGGCAGAATAGGAATGGTAGTGAAGTATTGAAGTGACACCAACCCCACTCCCACCATTCAGAGATGGACAGGCATTGGGGTGTGCCTTTGGGTTGTTGCCCATAACGCTCATGCCATTTCACCTCACCCTACCCTGCAGACAGAGACAAGTGTTGAGGTGTGCCTTGGGGTGTGCAAGCTTTGCACTCACCCCATTCCATGAGGAAATATGCTGAAGTGGGTACAGTACTCTATAAGAAAATGGAGTGAACTTTGAGGCTGAAGAGTCAAAGGTACACCTTGATACCTGTCACTGGTTGCAGTGTGGGGATGGGGGTGGAATGGCATGAGCATTACTGTTGACAATCCCAAGTCACACCCCTGATGCCTGTCAATCCCTACAGGGCAAGGTGTTATGGTCAGAAACCCTAATGCCTTGGCATTGTTATGTGACTTCTTAACCTAGCAACAGCATTTAATGCATTACATTATAAGGACAAGTAAATGTTTCTAATATATTTACAGACAGTTACATAAACTTAATTTTCTTTATAGAATTATTTAAATTTAGTAACAGTGGTAGTACAAAGCAATTACTCAGACAACTTGAAAACTGTAACTACTTTATGTTGTACATTGACACCCCATAAGGACCTCCTTGAAATTGAGATGCAGATGTCACACATATATCAGATTTCTAACAGGAATATTTTACTATCCTAAAAACATTTCTTGCTTCAGTAACTGCTCAGTGCATCTAGTGCATGACCTACTTATTGACATTTTACATCTGCTATGCAGTGTACTGCTGCTTACTACACCAACATCATGAACCATAAAACAGATGACTGCCATAACTAGGGAGGCAGTATAGCACAGTGGTTTAAAGCTCTGAGCTGCAAATCTGGGGATCTGGGTTTGAATCCCACAGCCCCCACTTGCATACTGGGTGACCCTGAGTAAGTCACTTAACTTCCATGTGCTCCCAGTTTGCCCCTGTAAACAAGCTTTCAGCTTAGTGTGCCACTCCTGGTTAAACAATTGAAAGAAAAAATATATATATATTATTTTTCTTGGTTTATTTTGCTACTACAAGCTTTGACTAATACATCCATCCTTAAATGTACTTTTTATAGCTTATGTGCCTGTGACAGAACTACACTTAAAATCTTACTCATAAATAAATAAATCATCAGACTAACATTTATTTCAGTAGTATCTCCTTCCTTTTCAGGTGCCCATGACACTATGTATATATATTTATATATTTTAACTTCAAAGCACTAAACCTATTCAAATGCACAAAACACAAGACTTTATTCTCTTCACACAATGTTGCTAAACTTCTGGTCCCAGAGAGATAAAAATGTAGAGCTTCCCCTAGCTATTTGGGTGGGTGCTTCAGCTGTGTGTGTGTGGTGGGGGGGATATAAAAAGCTTTTAAGAAACAGACACTCTAGTATCCAATATGGGATAGTCTTCTTTGGGTGACATATTGTACTCCTTTGTGGGCTTATACCTTAATTGTCATTCTTGTGTTGCAAGTGCTTGCTTTCCTGAAGTGTGTAGTTTTAGGATGCAGTTTCACAAGTACTGTATAAGGATGCAGTTTCAGGCACTCCTTAATTACTGTTTCTTTCCTTCTGAACCTTAAGCTCTGATGCCCCAGGCAGCTCTGATAGTCAGTTGTTCCTACATGATAGATCCACCTCATGCCCCTCCCACATGAACAAAAAAAAAGGTGGGAGTGGATCTGTAGGAGCTTCTCAGGTGGAGGTGGGGTGGATCTTGACCAAAAAAAAACTAATGCTGCCTCCCACTACTCAGGTTCCAGTTCTTGTACCTCCCATTTAAGAAAGAAAATAGTGCCCTGCAACCATTGATTAACATGAAAGCGTATTTATTTGAGGGCAGAAAGCATTTCTTGGAGGAGGGTAAGGCGGAGGAGACTATTTATACCTTCAGCCAGTTCCATGGACAGAAAACATGACATCAGCCCTTTTGTACATACAAAACATCTGCAGGCTCCGCCCACTGCAGTCATAAAAAAGAGACAGAATCAAGGAGAGGCAAGGCACATGAGGAGAGGGCTATACATAACTAATTTAAAGGCAGGGCAAAGGCTGATTAAACAGTTAAGTTAGCTTTTTCACTGAACATCCTGCTGTGAGAGGCACACACAATTGCACATTACTAATGCACTATTGGGGGGGGAAGAGTCTTTGGGCATCCTGGTTTCTCCTTTCTGGTGACTCCCCTTGTAGACTACCCACTTCTTCTGTACCACTCACATTGAGACTGCTGGCATAGGCACCATGTGGAGCATGCCAGAAATAGGGGGCAAGCACCCTCTTCCACAGATCACACAGAACATTGATTGGCTGAGCTCAGTACATAGTATGGCCCCAAATCTCCTTTCTGCAGTTCCTGCTGCAATTACAAATTGACTGGCTAAACAGGAAAAAAGGGGGAACCACAGAAACCACAGCTGGCAACCCCACACAGACAGGATGAAATAGTGGTTCAGTCACATGGTCCACTAGTCCAAACAGTCATATGACCTCTTTGTGAGGTCACACTCCCTCCCTCCTTCATGGAGCACACAGAACATTGACTGGCTCAGTTCAGTACAGAATACAGTCCTGAATCTTCTCCTTTCTGCAGCTGCTGCTATAATTACAAATTGGCTGGTTAAACAGGAACAAAAGGGGGGCATACAAATCCCAGCTCATGCCCCCACACAGGCAGGCTGGAATGGCAGTTCAACCACGTGGTCTACAAGTCCAAGCAGTCAGTGGCTTCTTTGTTGTGGGGAAAAGCTCCCTTCTCCATGGAGTGCACAGAACACTGACTGGCTGACTTCAGCACAGAATCCAGTCCTACATTTTCTCCTTTCTATAGCTCCTACAGCAATTACAAATCAGGCAGCAAAATCACTACCCCACACAGGTGGGCTGAAATGGTGGCTCAGCTGCATGGTCCTAGGTTGTGGACATGGCATTGGTGGATGAGTATGTTGCAGGAAACAAAGAATCTGCATAATTTCTTAAACTGGACTGCTAGGTACTACAGCATGTTCTCAGAGACTGATAGGAACATTATGTCCTGTATTCTGAAATGGGTGGATAGAAGTGCAACACTACAGTTGTTGCTTCCTAAACTGAGCACTCAGACATGACCACAACCTGAAAAGTGCACCTACTTTAATTTCTGTCTGATGTTAGTAATGACATAATCAACATGCTTGTTGGAGGAGAGAGACAGATCAAACAGGCCCAAGCTCTTAAAGTGATGAATATGTTCCAGCTCAACATAATTAGCAATGTGGATGGAAAGGTTATCCATTAGCTGCTTGGTCATGTTTGGAGAGCCAAAAACCATGAGATTGGTTTTGTTTATATTCAGTACAAGGTGACAATTTGTAAATCATGTTTCATTTTGAGCAGGATCAGAATATTGCACAAAGCACACTGGAATTGAATTGATGCTTTTTGTCTTTTGTCTGTTCTTCTTCTTCACAGGTTATAAAGAGCAGGGAGTGCCCCAACAGCTGTAAACCACAATGGGAAGATTGAAGAACAGAGCACAGCTATGTCTCAAGTCAGGTGTTGGAGCGGGTGACAAATGCTTTTTGGCTGCCCTGAAGGACATTGAGGTTGCTGGCAGAGGACACTGATTTACTGTGACCCTTAGTATTCTGCTGTAATGTGAAACAAGATTTGCTGACTTGTGAGGATGAAATGGTTTAAGAGATGTGAAGGCACTCACTTGAGGAAAACACACCTGCATAATGGAATCAAAGGGGTGAGACTATAAGAACAACAGCAGCTCTGGAGTCGGGCAGATGGTCCCATCAAGGAATACATCTTGAATAGGAAATTGACTCTGTAAAATATATGATTTTCTTGGTTAGGATTGCACGTTTTGAGAAAGAAGCACCACTACTAAGGTTTAATAAACTAGTAGTTATATATTCAGTGGGGATTCTGTGTTCTAGTACTAAAGGTACCAGCTGATTTTCTACTTGTTATAAGAACTGGAAGTTGAGTGACACCAGCTGGTGGCCATCTCTCCAAACTGGATGGCTTAAGAGTGTGAGCCAGTGGCCACCTGACTACTAGCGTTTGGTGTTCCCTCATCTAGCTCCAGTCAGTCCCCTGGAAAAGCTGAAATATGTTACTGTTTGTCAGGTAATAAATGGCTCTGGTCTTTCATTCCTGCATCATTTTCCTGGACTTCATAATCCAACCTGGTCCTTTCCAATTATCTTGGTGCCCACACTGGTGACACTTCACTGATGTAGTTCCTCCTTAAGCAGTGTTTCTTTTTATTGTATGAATGGTTTGCTTCTCTCTTTATTGTATATATACATTCTGTCTGTACTATTTTATCCATCACCATCCTGGGCTTCCTGATGGCAGCACGTGACCCTAAATGCAGACCGAAGACACAATTGTTTAATGTTAACTCATGCATGCAAGAAAGTACCTTGATTAATATCTGGCAGGTGGCAAACCTAGCATTCATTCAGGATGGTCTAAAATGGTCATGCCATTTGTTAATTTTTAGCATTTGTGTTTAGCCTACACGGTTTGCCTCTGAATCTTTCTGTTGGATTTAAAACATTTTTTTTACATCTTTGGGACCTCCCTTACTGTTATAAAAAACAGACTGATATTATGTCTTTTACAATGAATTCTTCATGGGACTTTCTTGAATACCATGTTTAGGGCTGGGTAACCCCTCCCCCCCCCCAAAAAAAATGTGAGAATGGTGCATAAAAATTTTGAGATTAATTGAAGTAGCCCCAAAAGCAGTTGAATTCTGTCAGCATTAATCTCAGTTTCTGTTGGTTGTGATCTTGTTTTCCATGGATGCATGGATAAGGAAGCTAATTTCAGTGAGCAGAACAAGAAGTGTTCTTTCTTTCTTTTCAGGTTTTTTTACCTACTGTACTTCCCCTTGACATAACAGGCGCATTCTTTCTCACACAGATTTCAGCAAGTGCATGTGCTGACTGTCAAAAAGCAGTGTGAGAAGAGCACACTGGTTTTTTTGTTGTTGTTTGTTTCATTTTTTACCAGGCAGGCAGTTCACATCCCACTTCACTCTGATGCTTTATATTTTACTGATGAACTCACAGTTGTTCCACTGATCTAAAAAGCTGGTTCACCTGTTAGCCCAGCTACCCCTATATCTGTTTGTATCAGCGGAGGTAGTAAAACTACACCAATTGGATTAGTCTGTCTGAGACACAAAAGCACCACTGCAATTTCAGCACTTGCTGTAAATGAGGTGCATGTGGCAGCGAATTATGGGGTGACTGCATCACCGCAAATTGCTGTTAGAATTGCCACCTTTTAGTAAAGGAAAGTAATTTCATTTTATGTAGCACCTTTCATACAGCCTGCATACCCAAGTGCTTAACAACCCAGGTGAGGGATGGGAGAGAAGGTTGCTGCCATTTCAGGTGCACAGGGAGCGATTAGAGAGGTTAAGAAAGGGCCACCCCAGTGGCCCAGTGACATCATGTTGCATTGCCATGTTAACGACCCAAGTTCAGGAGACTGTGTAGGGAGTCAGGCCTGATGACAGCAGTTGCCTTCTTTCAGTGCACTGCAGTCAGAGAGAGATAGCACTGCACCACCGATGCTCCACTGACCCCTGCAGTGGGCCAGTGGAGCTTGTTCCCTCCACAGGACATCACTGCCTGCAGCCAAGACACCACATGGCCAAGCACACACCAAGGGAAGATGGGATGATGGGGAGAAACACAAGGTAGAAAACCCAAGCACCTCCTACAGTATATGACAGCCTGAGTTCTTGGCTCCCCTGGGTCCCAGTCCCTGCCAACACTGGATCTTAGTTTACATAGTGGGCTGCCTCGGGGGAGGATGGCCCACTTTCACTATAGGGTGGTGGGAGCTGTGGGAGACATCAGCTTGGGTGGGACCTTGGGGGTTACCAGAGGTAAACAGGCCTGAACAGGGCATATCCCTGGAGCCAAGGTACAGTATATCCCTAGTGGAGCATGGCAGGGGAGAAAAAGTAAATTACAAAAAAGACAGAGGTTAAGCACAGGGAGGTTCAAGCAGCATCGCAATAAAAAATGCTTTCCCCAAAAAGCTAGTTTGCAGCTGCAGTGAATAAAAATATCATACATGTTAAATCTGCTTTTCTAAGGGCTTCCTATAATGTGCTCTCTATATGTTTTTCTTCTTGATCTGAACCCTTATTAGGCCCTCAGTACTATCTGTACACCAAATGAAGGGACATCACTAAAAGAAGAATAATTTAAAATATTTGAACCAAATAAATTCTGTCAGAAATGTAAAATTTTACTAGAAAATAAAACTGGAAGATGATTAAAATCATTTACAGTTAAAAAAGTTAATGGCAGCTAGCAGCTGGTCCGGTAGCATTATTGCTTGCTATACTAGTGGTCTACAGTCAAGAAGGACTGTGGGCCATGGGGGGCTGGCTAGGGAGGAAGGATTGAGCATCAAGTGATAAGACCTAACAGGGTGTGTGCTGTTGTATGATACCCATCTAGTCCAGGGACATGGTCTGACACCAGAGACAGAGGGCCTTTTAACCCCTGGAGTATCACACAACAACCCATACCCTGAGGGATCTTGTTGCACTTAGAAAAGAGGTTGTTGGACTGTTGTGTAACACAAAATGCCCAGTTAGCACTTTAAGTAAGCAGACATATTGTTTACTGATCCACATGCTGAAATGTATACGTTTGAACCCAGAGCCTCACATGGTTCCAACTCACTTTATGCTAATATGCCATTCTGGACAATGGCATAAGTCAGCAGAGCATATTAGCATAAAGTAAACATGCCACACCAGCTCTTGTTTTTGAGCAGGCAGTGTTGTCTGATATATATACACAAGTTGAGAATGCTATCAGACAATCACAGGCCAGCATTTCTCTAGCCCATTTTCTAACACAGTTTACTGTGTGACAAACTGGAGTGGCAAAATATTGAGGGAAGGCTGTTTTGTTTGACAGATGTGGGGACTAAGGAACAGAATGCTACTGGTATAACTGAGAAAAGTGACCAAGCACATCTGCCAAGGCAGAAATGAAACTGGACTGGAGTCTTGAAACAGGATCATGTCTCTGCAAAGAGAAGAAGCTGGAGATGTACCATGGGTCTTAAAAAATAGGAAGTGACAACATCCTAAACAATATCCAAAGAAGGGCAGGCAGTCCAAATGACCCAGCTGTTGTTTGTTTGCAGACTCCTGGACCCACAAACTAGTGCAGCTATGTTTCCAATTCCACCCCACCCCCATCCACATTACCCCTGAAAAATCCTGGCACTTCCCTAGTGGGGCAGCATGTGATTCTCACGCACAACAGCCTCGATACTCGAACGGCAAGCAGTGCAGCATTCCAGCCCTGTTTGCTAGCCAAAAAAGGTGCTCCTGGGCCTAACATCCCCTGCTTGCACAAATTGCTTCCATGCTGTCTGCTCTCAGTACACCAGAAATATGGCCAGGCATGCCCTTAACCCCCCTTTCCAGTGTACTTAGCTGGGCAAGCAGTTATTTGCTGTCAGGGTCGCTAACTGTTACATAAGCTGCCTGATACTCTGCTGAATCTCCCCAAGATTAATCAGTATAAGAGGTCTTTGCAGTCCAGTGCAATTGTAACTGTTAAACTATTTTATTCAGTTTCTCTCTGTACATATCCTATGACTTTTTATACAATGATCTGTATGTATTTTTTCAAAACTATATGCATGTCCTCTGGAGCTGCTTATTACACTTGTAATTTTTTTTGTGACTAGGTATTTGATGTGAAACCTTTGTAAATGAGCACCTGTGCTCATAGGTAATCTCCAAAGTTTCAATAAATAAATATATAGAATTAGAAAAGGGAGGGCTCACTCCCAAGGCTCCGAACTGCTACACAAAACACTTGCTGCACACCGTTAAGAGCAAGTACAAAGATCCACGCACTATAAATTCAGTGCTCAGTGTCGTTATTTTATTTCCAGCTTCTCTGAGCTCACACATGGCATCTTCAAACAACACAGTGCAAGTATGGTCCCAGTCTCAGATTTTAAAAGTGAATTACCTTCTAATAGTAACCACTTGGCTACTTCTCTGCCAAACTGCCCTGGCACTTTGATTCATCTGCGTCTTCGTCAGTCCAAAGTATAATCTGTAATAATCCAAAATATAATCATCTAATTCATTTAAATGTACAGTTAAATACAGCTGTGTGTCTGACTTGTGTAAAACTCTTCGCATACAGTGTGTGTGTGTGTGTGTGTGTGGGTGTGGGTGTGTGTACATGCATCATGTGTATATACATATACTTTATTAGTAATTACAATGGTGTTGTGGCACCACTATAATTAGGGTTGAGCAGACACTTTAATATTACACTCTGATTCTGAGCCACTTACAGTATATAACTCCGCCATCCTGGGACCCAGGGATCTGCAGTTTGGTGTACATACTCTTTGGAGCAGGATCTTTAAACCTGTGAAATTTGGTGACTAACCTGAGCCATTTTTGAGTTATAGGTTGCGCAAACTACTGAAAAAAATCGTAAATTACTTTTTTTTCCCTCACCTATCACTCAAAACAGTTCAGAGTTCAACCCTGAAACCTTCAAGTGTATATACATCCCTACCCAATGGTTGTGCTTTTGGTGTTTTGGGGGGAAATCTTTTTTATGTTACTATAAATGGTTGCACAGACCAAAATTAATTTAGCTGTAATTTTTCTACAAGCTATTTTTATTTCACAAAAAAAGTATTTCGCAATTTAATTTCACAAAATTAATTCACAAAAA
This sequence comes from Neoceratodus forsteri, assembly GCA_016271365.2. NCBI lineage: Eukaryota > Metazoa > Chordata > Ceratodontiformes > Ceratodontidae > Neoceratodus > Neoceratodus forsteri. Next base: position 277,602,422 of record CM057451.1, read on the forward strand.
ACTTGAGCACATTTTTATTTTTCAAGGAAAAAAACTGTTGCAGACTTTTATTTCAGAAGAAAATCGTGAATTTTTATTTCTGAATAAAACTTTTGCACATTTTTATTTCCAAACAAAAGATTTTGCACATTTTTATTCCCCCAAAAAAAACTTGCATATTGCACTGTCAGTCCAGGTAATGTTTCACAATAAGAGAACTGGCAATCATGATCAAAATCTGGTATTGTTAATGTAACATGCACAATGCCTGCTTTGGGCCCGAGGCAGTGTGTGATGCATCAGAAGCTGTGCATATGGCCCAGAGGTCCATATACAAAGCCCGCTGTAGGCCTATGGTACTGTGTGATAGGTCGCATGCGTTGCATATGGCCCACAGGGCCATTCACAAAGTATACTATAGGCCTGAGCCAGCCATTAAAAATACTGACATTCCCAGCTGGAGGCAGCATCGTCAATGCAAAGTTGTGCACTGCAGTTGTTAAATATCTTTTTCCAAAATGAAAGAAATTCATTGCTAAAAACTAAATTAATGCATCACTTGGGGTGTAAGTAAAAGTGTCGAAAGTAGAGAAATGTGACGTTATGATAAAAAGTCCCCTGAGCTTTGTTGACTCTCTGGCACGCTTTGCCTTGGAGTTTGAACGATCATACGTTGCAACGTTGATGTTACCCTGACTTCAGCATCCTCTCTGAAAGTGTTGGTGTATGACTATTTTTACAGTGCCTGGACACACTGTGCTGAAGAAAGAGCAATTCCAATGCTACTGTACTTTGTGTGATCATTCAAACACTGAGAAACATCAAGCCACAAATTGAACAAGGCACAGGGGAATTTTTACACTAACATCACATTTGCCTACTTTTGACACTCTGTTCTTAAACCCTAACTGGGATAGTAAAGCAGCAGTATTTCTTAGTAACCATACTTTTTTTTTTCAGCAATAATGTTTGCCTGGCAAACATATCAAGATAACACATTTTTCTTTTCATTTTCTATCTTTCCTAAACCAAGATACGTGATTTTGACGTTTTTCAAAGTTCCTACTCCTGTGCCACGCGAGTCATGAAAAATCAAACAGCCTGTTACAGAGTTGTGCTCTTCATCATCACAAATATGTGTTAGAAAATGGCAAAAGAATCCTAGTGTTCTGATTGGCTATGACACTCATTTAAGCGGGCAGGTATTTTTCAATAGAGTGAGCTTAAAAAAGTGCCAGTTCGGGGCGCCCCATCACTAAGGGTATTCTTGGGCACCCCAAATTTTCAAACGCGTTGTGCCACCATTTTTCTCTCGACACCGAGACTTGGTGAGGGAGCTGGCAGACCCCCGTCTTTCATTAATTAACCACATTAAAAACAGAAGAAACGAAACAAAAATGAAGCACCAAATAGCTGCGATATTTTACCCTTATGTCACTAAACAGCAACTGAGCAATGCAGCCCCAACTGAGTGATGCAGCCTCCAAGCAATGCAGCCCCCCCCGAGAAGTCATCTCACCAGACACCGTGTAGACATTGGTCAGCACCACTTCAGAAACATGGCTTTTTTTTTGTTCATCGACTCATTGACCTGCATTGTACAAATCGTAATGGACCTTCCATCCATAACAGGCTGCTCCTCACTGCGACTGCCCGCCCACCACCATCCGCCACCACAGCGCTGCTGCCAATAGCCCAATTAACTCACTTTTTTTTATGAAGCCCTCACTGCCATACATGAAAACTGAGGCCAACATAACATGAGAACACCACACATATTATGTAGATCCTTGCCTTTTTATACATGACAGTCCACTCCTCCGTCCGACTGCATGACCGCCACCACCGAGCCATTGTTGAGTCCCCGATTCCTTCATTTTTTAAAATTTGGCCCCTGTCACAGCCACAGATGAAAATGGTATGAAAAAAACAGTGAATGATAGAAATAAACAGAAAAAATAAATGAACATAAAAAACAAAACAGTAAAGCAGTGGGTCTGGTTGGGGGCAGGTAACCATGACAACCAGCTAACACTACCACTGCCCCAGTATGACAAAACACCTTAAGTGTAACATGAAACACATAATTCATATGCAGGTGGAGGAACTATTTTATTACAAAATAATTAAAAAAACTAAACTATTTTATTACAAAAGAATTAAAAAACTAACAGTTTGAAAACTTTAACATGAAAGTTTTTTATTCAAACATATAAAATACATGAGCCCATTTTCTAAGTGCTACAATACCCTCCAGGATGGGCAGTATTGGGTTATACCGGACCTTCCAGGGGCTATAAAGACCTTTACCTGCGGTGACGGGCCTTATTACACCCCTGGGCAGTCCAGTATTGCCCAATACCGCCCACCCTGTTGGGTATTATTGCTTACATAGCATCATCCTTCTACATCTACAGATGAATCTAGTATTTACATTAAAAAATTAACCTCAGTGGAAGAGATTTTTTACAAATTGAGAGTGGTGGCCATCTTTGATGACCTGAGTCATTCATTACAAAATTAGCTGTAGAAAGCTGTTTTAACAATACCTGAAAATGCTAAACATGCACCGAGGATGACTCTAAGTATATCAGAAATCAGTTTGGGCTACAAAGCTAAATGATTAAATTTTTTGCCCACTAACAAATACTGTTTTAACATACTTTTTTTTTTTTGCACAAAAAAAAAAATATATATATATATATATAGAGAGAGAGAGAGAGAACACACATATATACATTGCAAAAAAACTATGTTAATGCAGACATTAGGGTTGAAGAACACAAAGCACACAAAGTAGGGAAATGAAAAAACATTAGGGATTTGGGTCTCCAGAGTATTGGCAAATCAGTGGTGGGGTCCTCCTTGGGGTTCTCAACCCTAATGCCCACTCCCTCCCCTGAGCAAACGAGATCATACATGATTTCTTTCTTTCACACAGGGCACAAGCAATTCTGCTGACAACATGTGGCAAGCCATACTTCTCTACCTTTGAAGAGTGTGTCACTTTGAGGCACTGGCTTGCAGCTGTAACTTGTGCTTTGGACAGGAGGCTATGTGTTTGGGGGGAGAAGGTGGGCATTAGGGTTGACAACCCCAAGGAAGACCCTACCACTGATTCACCGATGCTCCCATAGACCCAAATCCCTAATGTTTTTTTCATTTCTCTACTTTGTGTGCTTTGCATTCTTCAACCCTAATGTCTACATTAGCATAGTTTTTTGCAATGAATTTCCCTTCTTTTTCTGATAGTGAAATTGTATCCTCCTTGGGACCTGCACAAAATGAGAGAAATACAACATTGGAGACAGTCCTGACCCAGTGCATGGGCCCAGTAGGCCTCACCAGGCATGTCAACAGCTTGTGGATAAGGGTCCCTGACCCACCACAGAGCATGGCATCTGTGCTGAAACACTGCTCTGTCTTTACCCAGGCTGGGGCTGCATGCTGCAGCACCTTCCCCATCAGCCTTCTCCCATTAAACCGTCTCACTGAGTTCACACCTGAACTCAGTTCACTGGCACAGTAAGGCAACATGATCCCCAGTGGTGCAACGGACATCCCTGCAAACAATGTTACTTCATAAATTCTTAGTTTTCTAACATTTTGACCCCAAACTTTGAACATAGTCTTCTTGTGATCCCACCTAGCCGCGGTAGGTGAAAATGTTCAAATCCCAGCCAAAATGCAATTCCATGCCATAGGTACAAAAACACATTTCAGTCAGGATGTGAAAAATGACAGCTGTAATGCTCATGAGGTGGTGCGAAAAAATGACTATGTAGAAAATTTGGGGTCAAAATATTGAAAATTACCAAAGTTATGTGTGTGCGTAGAAACATTTCACTATATGGTCATAACTTGGTCATTTTTAGAAATTTTTTCACCAAATTTTAAGCATGGCCTTTTTGAGGCCCCACCACACAAACACTGGTGGTAAAATTACGTTAGTCAGGCCCAAAAGGTGATTTTACACAGTGACCACGAAATCACCTTCTGGGACTCATTAATGGAATTTCACTGACAGTGTTCATGAGGTGGGGTCCTAAAAAGAGCGTTGAAAATTTGGTGAAAAAATAATAAAAAATGGCCAAGTTATGAAGGGAAGTTTAAAATGCCATTGAAATACATTATACGGCACTTACCTGTATTCCTCAATTCATGGTTCAGCACTGAAGAGTGCAGACGTGTCTCAGCCCACAGAGAATTACACTGTTTGACCTCGGGTGGTAAGTATAGGGTAAGGGGGGTGGTGGGGTGGTGGGTGCTCAGTGGGAGAGTCAGGATGGGGGGAAGGGAAGGCGGTGATGACGTGGGACCATTTTCTTTCTTTCAGGTAAAAAAAAAAAAAAAGATCATACAGGATGGTTTTCTTCTTTCCAGGAACACTTATGGCCATCGGAGGGTGGGGTGCCACTAGACACCAAGGAAATATAAAACACAATGAGGACAGCAATCAGAGGATGGGTGGTGCCACTGGACACCAGGGAAACATAAACAAACAACGGTCACAGCGATCGAACAGTGGGGGTGCCACTAGACACCAGGGAAATATAAAACACAATTGGGACAGCAATCAGAGAATGAGGTGGTGCCACTGGACACCAGGGAAACATAAACAAACAATGGTGACAGCTACCAAACAGTGGAGGTGCCACTAGACATCAGGGAAATATAAAACACAATGGGGACAGCAATCAGAGGATGGGTGGTGCTACTGGACACCAGGGAAACATAAACAATGGTCACAGTGATCGAACAGTGGGGGTGCCACTAGACACCAGGGAAATATAAAACACAATTGGGACAGCAATCAGAAGATGGGTGGTGCCACTGGACACCAGGGAAACATAAACAAACAACGGTCACAGCGATCGAACAGTGGGGGTGCCACTAGACACCACGGAAATATAAAACACAATTGGGACAGCAATCAGAGGATGGGTGGTGCCACTGGACACCTGGGAAACATAAACAAACAATGGTGACAGCTATCGAACAGTGGAGGTGCCACTAGACATCAGGGAAAAATAAAACACAATGGGGACAGCAATCAGAGGATGGGTGGTGCAACTAGACACCAGGGAAACATAAACAAACAATGATGACAGTGATCGAACAGTGGGGAGGTGCCACTAGACTCCAGGGAAATATAAAACACAATGGGGACAGCAATCAGAGGATGGGTGGTGCCACTGGACACCAGGGAAACATAAACAAACAATGATGACAGTGATCGAACAGTGGGAGGGTGCCACTAGACTCCAGGGAAAAATTAAACACAATGGGGACAGCAATCAGAGGATGGGTGGTGCAACTAGACACCAGGGAAACATAAACAAACAATGATGACAGTGATCGAACAGTGGGGGGGTGCCACTAGACTCCAGGAAAATATAAAACACAATGAGGACAGCAATCAGAGGATGGGTGGTGCCACTGGACACCAGGGAAACATAAACAAACAACGATGACAGCGATTGAACAGTGGGGGGTGCCACTAGACTCCAGGGAAATATAAAACACAATGGGGACAGCAATCAGAGGATGGGTGGTGCCACTGGACACCAGGGAAACATAAACAAACAATGGTCACAGTGATCAAATGGTGGAGGTGCCACTAGACACCAGAGAAATATAAAACATAATGGGGACAGCAATCAGAGGATGGGTGGTGCCACTGGACACCAGGGAAACATAAACAAACAACAGTCACAGCCATCAAACAGTGGGGGAGTGCGACTAGACACCAGGGAAGTATAAAACACAATGGAGACAGCAATCAGAGGATGGGTGGTGCCACTGGACACCAGGGAAACATAAACAAACAATGGTGACAGCGATCGAATAGTGGAGGGGTGCCACTAGACACCAGGGAAATATAAAACACAATGGGGACAGCAATCAGAGGATGGGTGGTGCCACTGGACACCAGGGAAACATAAACAAACAATGGTGACAGCGATCGAATAGTGGTGGTGCCACTAGACACCAGGGAAATATAAAACACAATGGAGACAGCAATCAGAGGATGGGTGGTGCCACTGGACACCAGGGAAACATAAACAAACAATGGTGACAGTGATCGAACAGTGGGAGGTGCCACTAAACACCAGGGAAATATAAAACACAATGGAGACAGCAATCAGAGGATGGGTGGTGCCACTGGACACCAGGGAAACATAAACAAACAACGGTGACAGCAATCGAACAGTGGAGGTGCCACTAGACACCAGGGAAATATAAAACACAATGGGGACAGCAATCAGAGGATGGGTGGTGCCACTGGACACCAGGGAAGCATAAACAAACAACGGTCACAGCGATCGAACAGTGGGAAGGGTGCCAGTAGACACCAGGGAAATATAAAACACAATGGGGACAGCAGTCAGAGGATGGGTGGTGCCACTGGACACCAGGGAAACATCAACAAACAATGGTGACAGCGATCGAACAGTGGAGGTGCCACTAGACACCAGGGAAATATAAAACACAATGGGGACAGCAATCAGAGGATGGGTGGTGCCACTGGACACCAGGGAAACATAAACAAACAATGATGACAGTGATCGAACAGTGGGGGTGCCACTAGACACCAGGGAAATATAAAACACAATGAGGACAGCAATCAGAGGATGGGTGATGCTACTGGACACCAGGGAAACATAAACAAGCAACGGTCACAGCGATCGAACAGTGGGGGGGGTGCCACTAGACACCAGCGAAACACAATTTAATTACGTGTGTTGTATTACATACTGTGGTGTTCTGCTATATGAAACACCGCAGTATATGATATGACACATATAACAAAATATGACAACAGGACATCACAGTTTGTTTTTTTAAATAAAAAGTGGATTGGGGCTGAGGAGTTCCGCTAGACCACCAGAGACCTGTGTTTATTTAATAAAAAGGGGATTGGGACAGCTCTTTCAAAAAGGCAGACAACTTTCAGTTTTTTCTTTATATGTGTCATAACATACAGTATACTGTGGTGTTCCACTATACGAAATACCACAGTTGTTGATAATACACGTAACAAAATACGACAACAGGACATCATGCTTTCAGAAAAATTCAGTTATCTGTAGAATGTTTATTTTTTTACACTATGCATGCTCAAGAATGAAAATTCTTTTATAAATTATTTAAAAACTATTTGACTACTATTCACAAAAAATGCAAAAGTACATATCTTGGGCCCAACTCTATCAAACCTGAAGGTTTCAGGTTTCAAATCCTCATACTTATTATGTTATTGGGGTGCAAAAAAAGTCTTAAAAAGATAATTTCTACATTTGTTGCACTTCTGTAACTTTGCCCCCACTAAATCAATCTACATGAAATTTTCTGGATCATGAGATCCCGGCATAAAGGCTGTGCATTCCAAATTTTATATAAATTGGTTGAATGGGGGTAAAGTTATTAAGGTGCACAAATTGTGATTTAACATTAAAGTGCTTACTCAACCCTAATACACAGGTGAGAATGCACCTGTATAATATTCTTTGCAAAAAACTACATTAATGCATTAGTTAGAGTTCAGGATAAATCGACAAAAGTAGGGAAATATGACGTTATGGTTTCCAACCCTAAAACTCCTGCCCCACCCCTGAAACGAATGAGGGGTGGAGTCTTCCTTGGGGATGTCAACCTTAATGCTCAGGCCATCGTATGCACTCGTGAAACATACATGCCTGTCTCCATCACATCTTAGCTTTTCTATTACTGCAAAGGGGTCTTGATTATGTAGTGGCTGGCTCCTACATTGTCTGTACTTTACATTTGTGTTATTTTGAAACTTGAGTGGCAGAATTAAACTGCATTTTTTGCTTTAAACCTCAAAAGTCTGTTTGGCCACTCCTTCCTTCGAGTGTGCAGGTCAGTTCTGCTTTGGTTGTAATCCGTTGGGGGTAGTACACCCCAGACCCTGCCCCTACTCAATCTTCCAGGCGCAGCTTCTCTGATTAGTTTCAGCTATAACAGTTTGAACCATCACGGACCTTTACTGTTCGTCGTCTTTACAGTTTGAACAGCAAAGTTCAAACTGTAAAGCACTACGAATGGTTATTTTCCACTCAATTGATCTTTAACTAAGTGAGTGACGGGAGATATGAGTCTCACCCCAAAATGACATACATGCCCTCAAAATTTTCAAATAATAATTCAAAAAATGGAACTAAGTATGTGACTGAGACCTAAATATAGGTCTTGGTCATTCCTTACCAAGTAAAATTTCTTTAGAAATCAATTTTTAAAAGGAAAAAAAAAAGATGGCAGAAGCACAAACAGTATTTCTCTGATGACGAGCAGTAAGTCCTTAACAATTAACAGTTTGAACTGTTTTCATTTTCCTGCCTGTCTAGCTGCTATCACAAAAAACATTATAATTCAAAAACGGTGATATATCTTCTCACCACACTATCTGAAGGCATACCCTTGGCACAGACCCCATCATGCCAGAGAATTTCAAGAAAAAATTTCATTCTGTCTAGGCTGCAGATGAGAGCAAAACAATCCCATGTTAACCAATGGGAAAAAAAAAGTGTTTGTTTTGTTTGTTTTTTACCATTCCATATCTCAAAAACCATGTAAGATACCACCATGAAACTTTCCACATCTTGAGCCACTGACAGAGTGACTATGCATGCCAAATTGTGGACTCTTTTGTCAAGAAATGCCAAAGTTATTAAGGTACAAACTTTTGAATTTAACATAAAAGTGCTGGTACAACCCTAACTATAGGGGCACAACCGTGCCCCTATAATATATGTATATATATATATATATAAAAACTGTGTCACTGTATCAGTTGGAAATAGTGCACAAAGTGTCAAAAGTAGAAAAATGTGATGTTAAGGTAATAAACCCCATGAGCCATGGTGAATCTCTGCAGTTGTGTTTCTCAGATTTTGAATGATCACATACGGTATAGCACTGATGTAGCCTAACTTTGGCACTGTTTGTCCAGGCACATAAAAAGCAATCACACACCAGTGCTTGGATAGAGGGTACCAAACTTAACAGCGTCAGTGCTACTTCACATAAATGTTTAAACACTGATAAATGCTATTTCACAGATTTACCAAGGTTCAGAGGACTTTTTACCCTAACATTGCATTTCACTGCTTTTTACACTTTGTGCATGAACCCTATCTGCATTTCATTACTTTTTATACGTTGTGCATGAACCCTATCTGCATTTCATTACTTTTTACACTTTGTGCATGAACCCTAGCTGCATTTCATTACTTTTTATACGTTATGCATGAACCCTATCTGCATTTCATTACTTTTTACACTTTGTGCATGAACCCTAGCTGCATTTCACTACTTTTTACACTTCGTGCATGAATCCTAGCTGCATTTCACTACTTTTTATACTTCGTGCATGAACCCTAGCTGCATTTCACTGCTTTTTACACTGTGTGCATGAACCCTAGCTGCATTTCACTACTTTTTACACTTCGTGCATGAACTCTAGCTGCATTTCATTACTTTTTACACTTTGTGCATGAACCCTAGCTGCATTTCATTACTTTTTACACTTTGTGTATGAACCATAGCTGCATTTAATTACTTTTTACACTTTGTGCATGAACCCTAGCTGCATTTCATTACTTTTTACGCATTGTGCTTGAACCATAGCTGCATTTCACTACTTTTTATGCTTTGTGCATGAACCCTAGCTGCATTTCATTACTTTTTACACTTTGTGCATGAACCCTAGCTGCATTTCACAGCTTTTTACGCTTTGTGCATGAACCCTAGCTGCATTTCACTGCTTTTTACGCTTTGGGCATGAACTCTAGCTGCATGTCATTACTTTTTACGCTTTGTGCATGAACCCTATCTGCATTTCACTGCTTTTTATACTTTGTGCATGAACCCTAGCTGCATTTCACTGCTTTTTACACTTTGGGCATGAACCCTAGCTGCATGTCATTACTTTTTATGCTTTGTGCATGAACCCTAGCTGCATTTCACTACTTTTTACACTTCGTGCATGAACCCTAGCTGCATTTCATTACTTTTTACACTTTGTGCATGAACCCTAGCTGCATATCATTACTTTTTACACTTCGTGCATGAACCCTAGCTGCATTTTACTACTTTTTACACTTTGTGCATGAACCCTATCTGTATTTCATTACGTTTTACACTTTGTGCATGAATCCTAGCTTCATTTCACTACTTTTTATACTTTGTGCATGAACCCTATCTGCATTTCACTACTTTTTACACTTCGTGCATGAACCCTAGCTTCATTTCACTACTTTTTATACTTTGTGCATGAACCCTAGCTGCATTTCATTACTTTTTACACTTTGTGCATGAACCCTATCTGCATTTCACTACTTTTTACACTTTGTGCATGAACCCTAGCTGCATGTCATTACTTTTTAGGCTTTGTGCATGAACCCTATCTGCATTTCACTGCTTTTTATACTTTGTGCATGAACCCTAGCTGCATGTCATTACTTTTTAGGCTTTGTGCATGAACCCTAGCTGCATTTCACTGCTTTGTACGCTTTGTGCATGAACCCTAGCTGCATTTCACTGCTTTTTATGCTTTGGGCATGAACCCTAGCTGCATGTCATTACTTTTTATGCTTTGTGCATGAACCCTAGCTGCATTTCACTACTTTTTACACTTCGTGCATTAACCCTATCTGCATTTCACTACTTTTTACACTTTGTGCATGAACCCTATCTGCATTTCATTACTTTTTACACTTTGTGCTTGAACCCTATCTGCATTTCACTACTTTTTACACTTTGTGCATGAACCCTAGCTGCATTTCACTACTTTTTATACTTTGTGCTTGAACCCTATCTGATGCAGTAACATAAAATCTTCATCAGGGATACCTCCTTAATTGGGCCACTCATTTGGAACTGTAATCCATCAGCATCACCACTCAGAACTTTTGCTAGCCAGAGGCCACTCACAATGACATGCAGTATCACCACCTATATAGCAATGACAGCCCCAACACTCCTCAGTTTTTTCTCCTGCCATCAATCATTCTTGACTGACCTACTGAGAAACAATACTGAAATAGCTGTTGCCTTTTTTATTTTTGATTGTCTGTATGTTTCTTCATTGTCATCTATGTACGCCACCAAAGAACAGAGAACCTTTGTTCTGATATTGTTCCTGCAGCTTTAAAATCTTCAAGGATGACACTCGCACTATTTGTGTGTGCTGTTTGGGCTTACTTCATGACATGAGGACCTGTGGGATCTGCCAGTTTCAACTAAACTACAAGGCATCACGGGCAGAAGGCCTTCTATACCTTCCTCACCCAAAAAGTGTTGAAAGGCATGAAAAAGACTGCGGGTTCTGCTCCTGCATCTCCCTTGTCTCAACTGGGAAATGGTCATTGAAGTTGAAAGACAAAGAAAAGTCATTGTCATGCCTTCCTTTTCTTCCAACTGTAAGCACAAGCACAAAGATAAGCCTGTTTCACAGATGAGGTGGAGGTTACCATTGAAATCAGGTATATCCTCCTCAGTGTCTGCTCTGCTGGTGTTGACTATAGTCCGCTGACCATTGATGAGACACCAAGGTCAGGGCTTGGCTCAGGTACTGCCATACCTACTATAGGTAGTATGTCTCCACTGTCATTGGGCTCTGACCCTTCAGTGCAAGTAGTCCCAGACCCCTTTCTGTGCTTCAATCATTTTCAAGTATGATACATTGTCTTCTACCATCGATGCTGCTGGTGGTGGTAGGTCTGACATCATCAAGGCTACCTGAACCAGGGCCTTCGTTGATGTATTCCAGAAGCACACCAGAGATTCCTCCTTAGCTGTCTATGTTGCCAGCTCCATCTATGGATCCCGTTGTCATTCCTGATGATGACAATGAGGTGGAATATTATTCCAACATCATGGCTGTTGAAGGGGATTTGAAGGAGGAATACAGGGGTGAGGAGCAGTTTGAAGATTGTAACTTGCCATCTTGCTCCACCCTGTCATCCTGCAGCAAGGAGTCTATGGTTTATACACCCAGGTCTCCCTCTGAGGATTCATCTTTTCAGGCTATGCTTCAGCAAATGAAATTTCCATAGGTTTTGCTGTTGAGGAGAAAGATTCCACTAAAAGGAATCTCATGGAATTTTTTGGAAGTTCCTTCCACACCTTCAATTATTATTCTTCCTGTATATCCTGCACTAGAGGAAGCTACTTTTGCTGCTTGGCATAGGCCCAGTACCCTGCCTGCAGTTCCAAGCAAGGCTGATAAACAGTACCCTACTCCGACTGTTAAGCCTTATGCTGCACAGCCTGAAATTGATTCTGTAGTCATTATGGCTGCTTATGACTGTTCTAAGACCCCTAAGTACATGAGCACTTTACCCCCAGATAAAGAATCTAGGAGACTGAATATAATGGCAAATGTGCTTATACCTCAGCATCCTTAGGCCTGTGGATGACTAATTACCAGTCCCATATGATCAAATATCAGAATAGCCTATGGTAGTCTGCACATACTGTAGCAGAGGTGTTACCAGATAGTCCTGCCAAGATTGACTTGCTTATAACCATGTCAGCTGGTTCTGAAGTTGGCAAACATCTCTTGTGTTCAGTGTATAATGTGTCAGATGCCTCTGCCAGGGCATCAACCTCTGGTATCTGCATTAGGCATCATGCCCAGCTCAGAGAAGCTGGTTTTGCTAGTGTTGTGCAACTGTCTGTTTTGAATGCTCCTTTCAGAGGCTCCAAACTGCTTGGTAATGATGTTGAAAATGCACTTTGTGACCTTCAGTCATCTAAAATAACTTTAAGTTCTGTGAAATCCCATTATCCTACACCCACCAGAGGGCATTTTAGGGGGTCTTTCCATAGGTCTTTTGCCAGAGGTAACCATACATATCACCAGCAGTCCCATGGTAGAAGTGGTGGCACCCTCTTGGATCCATTCCCCCCTGTTGTCCATGCAAAAACACACAAAGGACTTGGTCCCAGTAGCCCTGCCAGCCCCAGTGTCACCTGACTCTCTTCTGTCCCTCCCTCAGCTATTTTCTTCAGGGGTGAGAGTGAGGGGAAGGATCTCCATGCATCTAAAGCAGTGAAGGGAGATCACTACAGGTGAGTGGGTCTTCAAAATAATAGAAAAGGAGCATGCTCTGAAATTGATAGAAATCCTTCCAGTTCATCCTCCATCCCATTTCTCTTACCCTCTGGACCACTTGCCCCATCTAAAAGAAGAAGTCCAGATCTGTTTCAAAAACATGCTATCGAGCCTGTTCACCCACAAGACATGAATGAAGGATTTTATTCAGATAGTTCCTAATTCCATAGTGGACAGGAGATTTACATCCTGGACCTCAGAGATCTCTCAGTTTATATATTGAATACAAAAAGTTTTGAATAGTGTCTGTGCAGGCCCTAATCCCTCTCTTGTAAACAGGGGACTGGCCCTGTTCTCTGGATATGAAGGATGTATACCTTCATATCAAGATTAGACAGTGCCACAGACAATACCTCCACTTCATGCTGGAGGCCAGGTGGTATCAATTCCAAGTATGGCTTTGGCTTATCCTTGGTGCCATGGGTATTTGCTGAATGCTTAGCAGTGGTTGTAGCAGCCGTTTGCAGAGAAGGGCTTTATGTCTTCCCTTTTCTGGACAATTAGCTCCTGAAGGCCAATTCGAGGGAAGCTGTCCTTCACACCCTTTCCTGAATGACGCCACTGTTCATGGCCTTAGGGGTAACAGTGAATGTGCCAAAGTCAGTGCTGACCCAGTGTCAATACCTGAAATACTTTGGGATGGTACTGGATATGAACAGAGTTGTGTCTTCCTGCTACAGAACAGGGCAGAAACCCTTATTGCTCAAGAGCAGTTGATGTACAGGAACCACTACATCTCTGCTAGGACAATGTTCTGTCTCCTGGGCCTGATGGCTGCTGCCATAATAACAGTGCCATTTTCTTGGCTGTACATGTGAATCCCACAGTGGGCACTCAGGGTACGATGGAATCAACTGATGGGCGATCTGAAACAAATGATTCTCATCATGTCCCAGCTTCATTGAGCACTACTATGGTGCATGGCCCATGACAACTTTCTCAAGGGTGTTCCATTCTTTGTACCAGCTCCTATACAGATAATCACCATAAATGCCTTAGGCCCTGGTTGGGGTGGTCATCTTGACTCTTTCCAAATACAAGGGCCCTGAAACAGGGTGGAGGCAGAACTACACTTAAATTTGTTGGAAATGAGAGCTGTCCTATACTGCCTCCAGGCATTTCAGAATCATCTCTGCTCCAGTCCTCTGTTAATCCAGATGGACAATGTCAGTGTGGTGCACTACATAAACAAACAAGGGGGCACCCACTTCTATCCCCTATGCAGTGAAGCAATGAGAGTGTGGTATTGGGCAATGTCTCACAGCTTTCTGTTGTCAGAAGTGTTTCCCCCAGGTCTCCAAAACATCTTGGCAGCGAAGCTAAACAGGTTTCAGTCCCTGATTCATGAATGGCACCTGATGACCTCCATGGTAAATGATCTCTCCGCAAAATGGGGTCATCCAGAGGTGGACCTTTTGTGTCCCCACACAACACCAGTCTGCTGTGTTTTTGCTTACCCGCTTCAGGGCCTGGAGTTTTTTGGCAAGATGCATTGCCCTTCTCTTCAAAACAGAAGTTCCTGTATGCATTTCCTCCCATTGCTGTCATAGAGGGTTCCTATCTAGCTAAGAGAGGAAAGTGCCACTCTCATCTTCATAGCTCCTTTATGGCCCCACCATATATGGTTTCCACTCCTACAGCATCTGGCAAAAGAGCATCCTCTTCCTCTGCCCTTGTGTCAGGGTCTGTTGTCAGAAGACATGGGGTCTCTGGTCCATCCAAACCTAAAGTCCTTACATCTGCATGCATGGCTCCTGAAACAATAGCCATTGCATATTTTGTGGTAAGATTGCTGATGTCTTGCTTGTGGCTAGAAAGCCTTCTACCAGACATACTTATTCCTTGAAATGGAAGCGTTTCACTTTGTGGGCTGCTTCTCAGAATATGGACCCTTTTACCTGTCCTATAAATTCTGTTTTTAAATACTTGCTTTCATTATCTGATTCAGGTCTGCAGTATTCCTCTATAAAGGTGCATTTGGCTGCCATATCAGCATTTCATGCCCCTACTGATGACCATAGGTTGCACAATTAGAAGTGTCCCATGTTTTTCTGAGAGGTATCCTTCATATGAAACTCCCTATCTGTAAACCAGTCCATCCTTGGGACTTGAATTTCATACTTAAAAAAATAACCTTGGCTCCTTTTAAGCCTGCTGTGACATGTGGCCTACATTTCCATTCATGGAAAATATTATTTTTAGTTGCCATGACCTTTGCCCATAGAATTTCCAAGCTTCAGGCTCTATAGAATGAGCCTCCATATTTGATTTTCACAAAGACAGAGTCTCTTAAGCCAGCCCGGTGGTGCTGAGGGTTGAAGCACTGGATGCCAGACCTCACGCCATGCCAGCGACCTGGGTTCGGGAATGATCCTGGGTCACCAGGGGTCAGCAGGGCAAGATAGGATCGAACATCCGGAGGACTGCTTTCCTTTCTTGGTGGGAGGGTCCCACATCATCCAGCTCACTGACTGCACTCTGGTGATGACTGGAGGGCAGTACGGGTCGGGAGGTGCTCTCTGACATAATTACATCGGTAAGGAGGGGGGACGGGAGAAACAGGAGGAAAAGGAGCCTGGTAGAGCTCCATGATGGTCCGCTGCACTGAGGGCTGACCCTGGTTTCTGGATTGGGTCTCCAAGGAGGGGGTGCCACCTGCCTGGCTCCTCCACAGGGGGCAAGCCATGGGGGACTCTCCGGGGTTGGAAAGTGTAGTGCAGCAGGACCTGAAAGAGAGAGTCCCTCCCTCAGAGGACCAAAGCCCCTGCCAGGGCTCAGGAGGATAAACACCTAAATAATAATAAAAAAAAAGTCTCTTTATGTACCAATCCCAAGTTTTTACCGAAGGTAATATTGGACTTTACACTGAACCAAATTATCCACCTTCCTGTTTATTACCCTACACATACCAATAAGGGTGAGGCATGGCTCCATATTCTTGATGTATGGAGATACTATGATAATCGCACTCAGAGCTAAGAAAAAAACATCTCAGCTTTTTGTTTCATTTACCCCAGGATAGAGGGCACACCTCCAAATGGCTGGTTAACTGTATAATGTTTTAACATAGAAACATAGAAATTATAGACTTTGATGGCAGATAAGGACCGCTTGGCCCATCTAGTCTGCCCATTTCCCTACCTACAGGATAGGCCGCAGATCCTAGTTAACCAACAGCCTATTTCTTCCTACCCGCCACAAGAATTGCCTTATGTCTGTCCCATGCATTCTTGAATTTTCCCACAGTTTTAGACCCCACAACCTCCTCAGGAAAGCTGTTCCATGCATCCACTACCCTCTCTGTGAAATAATACTTCCTCACATTGCCTCTGAACTGCTCCCCCCATCTTTAAATTGTGTCCCCTTGTTCTTGCACGTCTCTTTTTCTGAAAGATGCTACCCTTTTGGACTTTGTTGATTCCACTGAGGTACTTAAAAGTTTCTATCATGTCCCCCCTCTCCCTTCTTTCCTCAAGGGTATACATATATAAGATCCTTTAGTCTCCTCATCACGGCCTCTGCAGACCCTGCACCATTTTAGTTGCCCTCCTCTGGACTGCCTCCATCCTGTCTATGTCCTCATGAGATGGGGTCTCCAGAACTGGATGCAGACTCAGATGGGGTCTCACCAACTGTCTGTACAGAGGGATAACAACTTCCTGTTTTCTGCTGCTGATGCCTCTCCTATGCATCCCAGTATACCCCCAGCCTCCCTACTGCCTTCTCACATTGCTTGCAACCTTAAGGTCATCTGATATGATTACCCTCAGGTCCCTTTCCTTTTGTTGTTGTTACTACCTCCCCATTTGTATATTCTTCCCTGGGTTCTTGTTTCCCAGGTGCATTATTTTGCACTTCTTTGTATTGAATCCTAGCTGCCATACTTCTGACTATTCCTCCAACCTTGCCAATTCCCTTCTCATCCTTTCGACACTTCCTTGTGTATCAACTCTGTTGCAGATCTTTGTGTCATCTACAAAGAGGAATACTTTTCCTTCCAGTCCCCCTGCAATGTCACTTATGAAGACATTAAAAAGGACTGGACCCAATACTGAACCCTGCGGTAGCCCACTAGTAACCCCTCTTTCTTCAGAGTGGACTCCATTTACAAGTTTTGTCATAGGAAGTATGGTAACAAACTTCCTGTTGCTGTTTGTGGTCATGCCACAAGAGGTATGGCCACTTCTGTCGCTTGCTTCCAAAATGTCCTTGCTACTGACATATGTGGTGCAGTCACATGGAGTTCTGTACTTACTGTCACTTAGCACTACAGTCTAGATATTGTTTCTTGTAGATGTGCTGGCTTTGGACTTGGAGTACTGCAAGGCCTTCTGTCCTGCTCACATATCAGGCTGTACCTTCCTCCCTTGGTGCTTTGTACTGCTTGTGAATCATTCCAAAGGGGTGGCCCAAATGGAGGAAGTATCCTTGATGAAGATAAAACAGTTACATAAGAGCTTACCAAACCAGTAGATCTTTGAGAGAATATCCTCCATTGGGCCATAGTGTATCCTCCTTCCTTTATCCTTTTTTCTGAGGGATAAACCGGACGCTGTGCTTAAGACCTTATTCTACGCATTCTGTTTTCCAGTCCCATGCCTCTCCTTGTTTGCCTGGAACTGGTTTTGCTCTCCTGGTTATCCACAGTAAGAGGGTCTCCAAGGCTTATCTCCAGTGGTAAACTGAGGAGTGTTGGGGCTGCCCATGTTATATAGGCTGTGACGCTGCACATCATTGTGGGTGGCCCCTGGCTAGCAAAAGGTTTGGAGTGGTCCTGACACTGATGGCTTACAGTTCTAAAGGTGTAACCCAATGGAGGAGATTCTCTTGAAGATCTACTGTTACGGTAAGTTCTTACATAACTGTTCTTTTTTGCAATTGTAATGTAATGTAAAAGCTTTATTTTTATACAGGAAGCAAGTCATTAGGACAAAACTAGTCCTGTTTGCAAGACAGTCCTGTGAATTACAAATCATAAAAGTTATTGTACAAAATATAAATAACACTTACAAGCAATCACAAAAACAAAATTATAAATACATACCTAACAGTTACATACATCAACCAATGAATTATTGATAACTTGTACAACTCTAGAAAAATCAAATAATGCACGAACACTTGAGGGCTGAGAATTCCAGACAGCAGCTGCCCTTGTAGAGAGGGTCCTTACTTCTTGAAAAAGATGTACAGTATAAAGCATGTGACCCCTTACAGTGCCCAGGCCTCAAGCTTGCTTTGTGACTAGCCCTGTGGGGAATTCACAAACCACCATACCCATCACACACAGCTTCAGGCCTATAACGTGCTTTGCAAATGACCCTGTGGGCCACTCACAAAACACATGACCTGACACACAGTGCACCGGGCCCATAGCATGCTTTGCAAATAGCCCTGTAGGCCATTCTCAAAGCAGACCCATGACCACCCATGCTCGGTCTAACCTGAAGCATAGAAACAGAGAATGCAGAGGACCAAAAAAAGGCCCAAGACCCATCTAGTCTGTCCTGTCCCTACCTAATATCTTGTAACTCTCTGCTCCAGACTAGGCCTCCCTGTACCCCCCAATAAACCTTTGAATCTATTGCACCCCACCTTGAAACCTGCCACACTAACAGCAATTACCACCTCCCTGGGTAAGCCATTGTAGCCCTCTACCACCCTTTTCCTGAAGATCTCCTCATGTCTTTTGAATTTACCCCTTGCCAATTTAGAGTTCTGCCCCCTAGTAGCTTTAATCTCTTTTACTGTAAACAGCTCTATTGTGTACACCCTGTTTTCCCAACATAGAACCTTGTACATTTTTTATAATGTATATTTATGGAATTTTCAATATTATATAGACTAAAAGTGACACTATTTATACATAACATAGAAAATTGACATTATACAATATAAATAATATATCTTGGACTGAATTAACTTCTGTATGTAATAAAGTCCACTATCTCAGTGGAAATTCAAGTATTGATAATGGATTTTACTATAGAAATTCATAAAGTACTATTATTTATTACAGAAGTATTTTAAATTACTATGCATAAACTAGTCATATTATATAAATCCATGTGTAACTAATAAACTGACAATTATTCGTTTCAATAAAGTTCCTGTAGCTGGCACAAGCATTATGATAAAAAACCCTGTAATGTAACTTAAAAGTTAATTTTTAAATTACTTCTCCCCTTGTCTCGATTTCTTATATAGTAAAAGAAGAAAGGGCTTTTAAATATTTCACAGTATTAGCTTTAGTTTAAGAATATCGCAGTCAGTTGTCCGGCTACTTTTCATCTGTCAGTTTTCTTCCTCCAGTTTGGGCATCTCCTCTTTCCTTCCCTTCCCTCTTCACTGTTCTTTTTTCCTTGTTTTTCAAATTTTTTTTTTCTCATTATGTATGTTCTCTGTTGTTGTGGTCAAAAATAGTCATTTATCAACTCCTTAAGTAAGCCAGCATTTTGCTGGAAATAGAATTTTAACTTTTGCCCAATCTCATCTAGATCTTTCTTATATTATAAAAATTGCTTTCTCTTTGCAATGTGGCAGGGACAATATAAGGAAAGATGCAGCTTGTGATTTCTTTACATTTTAACATACTCATTTTTATGTTGGCTTGTGCGCATGCGCAAGCAACATCGTGGGACAGTGCGGGTCTTGGGGGCACGGCTGTTGTTGGGCGAATGCAGGGCATGCATCAGTAGGTGCGTCCCTCATTCCCCAATCAGCCTGCATGCCACCGCCACACCATGCATACATAATGGGGTGAGCACATCAAAGCAAAGGTCCGCTGCAATCATCATACGCAGTGGTCCTTTGCTTGACGTGCTCGCCGCCATTATGCCCATGGTCGGCGAGCAGGCGGCCGCCTCACCTTTGTCAACATTGGGGGTGCCTAACTCCCCATCGGCAACCCCTTGTTTGTGTGACAGGGGACCCCACTCCCTGCCGGCATCTCCCCCACAAATGTGGAATGCCGTGCTGGGGTGCCCAATCCCCTCGCTCACGCCCCACTTGCTTTCTTTGTATGCCGACGGGGAGCCCACTCCTGTCAGCATCACCTCCCAACTGTTGGCTTCCAAGGGGTGCCCAATCCCTCGAATTGGCGTTCCTCCCTTTCTTTGTTTGCCAGCGGGGAATGCCCAATCCCGGCCAGCATTACCCCCGTTGTGTGCCGACAAGGTGCCCAATCCCGTCAGCTACTGACACCCCCCACCACAAAACCCACTTAGGCGGCACGCGCGAGCCCACCCCAGTGTGCCAAATGCCCAGCAATGGGAAAACTGTCCCACGATGGTTTTCTTTTTTTCACCTAGAAAACGAAACCGCCCTCGTAGTCTAGATCTCCTCCCACCCAACCCAACCACTGCGCACCCGCCTCACCCCCACCCCATACTTACCTCCGGACTCTGGCGCAACAATCTTCAGTGGACCAGGAACATGTCTGCACTCTTCAAAGCTGAACGCGAACTGAGGAAATGGCGGTAAGCTGTATAATGCAATGAATAGGGTTTTTTCAACTTTGCTGCATATCTCAGGCATTTCTTGGAATTTTGTCTCCAAATTTTCAACATGGGATTTTTTGGGCCTCCTCATGAATTCTGTCATTGTCATGGCGTTAATCGGCCTCGGAAGGTGATTTCGCAGTCACTGCACGAAATCACCTTTCAGGACCCATTAACAAAATGACAGTGCCAGTGTTCATGAGGTGGCCTCTCAAAAAGCCTATGTTCCAAATTTGGTTGGAAAAATCCAACAAATGGCTGTTTTACGAGCGTGCATTGTGCAGTTGCTATGCAGGCTCATAACTTCGCGCATTCACAATATATTAATGCCGTATTTTCAGCATTGGCATTTTTGTGCACCTCCTTGTGATCAGTACAGCTGTCATTTTCCACATCCTGCCCAAAATGTGTTCCCGCACTTCCGGCACACAATTGCGCAGTCGCTGTGGGAAATCAGTGTTTGGGCCAGATTATGAAAATAACAGTGACACAGTTCATGAGCAGAGCTCCTAGAATGCCTATGTTGAAAATTTGGAGCTGATACTCATTAAATGACTGTGTTACGAGCATGTGTTGGCAGATTACCGCGTATGCTAGATGCACTGTCGTGTATTGTGATAGTTGCACTCTGGATTTTCACCATTGCCATTTTACACACCTCTTGATGAACAGTACAGCTGTCACTTCATATCCTGCCCAAATGTGTTTCCGCACTTCCGTGCAGAATAACGTGGTCAGCAGCGAAATCACTTCTTGGGACACTTTCAGGAAATGACAGTGACACTGTACATGAGAAGAGGTGCTAAAATGCCTATGTTGAAAATTTGGTGCCTAACGCCCACAAACTGGCAGGGCTGCAAGCGTGCCTCGCATATTTCCCACGCACCCTTGTAACTCCGCAAATTCCATATATTTGTATGCCACATTTTACGCTCTGGCATTTAATTACACCTCCTTATGAACTGTGCAGCTGTCATTTTTCACATCCTGCCCAGCATGTTTTCCCGCACTGCACTAACAAACACCCACAGGGTCACCCTAATGCCTCTCACTCTCTGCAGGGTTGGGGTGGGTTGGCATCAGTGCAATACTTGACTGCCACTCCTATGCTGCATCTCTCTAACTCCTGCACTGCCAATGGCAGCAAGACAACATTCGGCATTGACAAATGCTTGTTCTAATTGTGGTGATGATGAGGTCTCGTCGGTATCAAAAGTGAAAATATATATATATAAATAGCATTTCTTGGTCCAGTGACATTGTGAAATACTGCCACTGTATTTTGTGCTTTATGAAATACTGCTGCGGGGGCTGCGGAATGAAGATCAAAACTTACATCTTTAGCTGAGTCTTTTGTCTGGGTTTGTGTTTCTGTAACATTTAAGGCTGAAGAAGCAGTGCTTTTTGTTCCTTATCTCTGGCCAAGCTGATGATCTCCTAGTGTGGACCCTGACAGCATGTGTTACGAAAGGTATGTTGTCCTGTTGCAGTTGCAAAACATTTACAAAAAAAATATTTCTTAAGATCCCTGCTTGTTTCATATGCTGAGCCACATGTGTTAGGGCCCCCACTAGTTCCACATTCTTGAATCTAAGTGTATTTTCCATTGAGTCTATTTTTTCTGCATCCCAATAGTAGCATTTACATTTGTAGTAGCCAATGCTTCAACAATGAGTATTTTCTATTGACTTAGATTGACTTGTTTCCTGGGATTTTTGTTATAATCTTGTACTACTTTAACTTCATTTTTAATTGATTTGAATTCAGCTTCAGTAGAATCAGTTTTCCTTATCAAAATGTCCAGTTTTTTACCAAAGTCCTGAAGGAAGGTGAATAGGAAGTAAAAGAGGACAAGATCTCTTCAAGACTTTTGGGGCCAGATATTTAAAAATGGGCAAAGCGGAGCGCAAGGTTTTGCACTGTGCTTGCCCATTGCCCACAACCCTGAGGATGTTATATTCAGTCAGCACACTGGCACTGTCTGACTGAATAAAGAGACATAGACGTTGTCAGTAAATAAGGACCTCTTGGCCCATCTGGTCTGCCCTAGTTTCCCTACCTACAGTACCACCGCAGACCCTACTCAATTTCTATTCTTTCCCCCCATTGCCTTATTATCTGTAAGGTCCACTCATGTCTACCCCATGCATGCTTGAAACCAGTTACCATTTTAGTACCCACCATCTCTGCTTGGAGGCTATTCCAGGCGTCCACCACCCTTTCCATGAAAAAAGTATTTCCTCACATCTCCTCTGAGTCTCCCCCCTTCAGCATCGTAGTGTGACCCCTTGTCCTCAAGCATCTTTTTCTATGTAAAATGCTACCCTCTTGTACCTTATTAATTCCTGTGAGGTATTTGAACATTTCTGTTGTGCCCCCCCTTCTTTCCTCTAGAGTGTACATATTTAATTCCATGAGTCTTTTCTTGTAGGGTATTTGATGCAGGCCCTGCACTATTTTGATTGCTCTCTTCTGTACCACCTTCACCCTATCTATGTCCTTCCAGAGATGAGGCCTCCAGAACTGAACACAGTACTTGAGGTGGGGCCTCACCATTGATCTATACAGGTAACATTATCTCCCTCATTCTGCTGGTTATATCCCTCCCAAAACTCCCGAACATCCTGCTAGCTTTCCAGACTGCCTTATCACACTGCTTTGCTACCTTCAGGTCATCAGAAATGATTATCTCCCAGGTCCCTTTCCTGTTTTGTGGTTGCCAAGACCTCCCTGCCCACTTGGTATATTGCCCCCAGGTTTCTGTGCCCCAAGTGCATCATTTTGCACTTAAATTCAGTTGCCATACTCTTGACCAGTCTTCCATCTTTTTCAGATTGTCCCTCAATTTATTCACACACACACACACCTGGTGCAATCTTAGACCTGCTTCTCTCAAATGGAGATGGAGAAAGGATCACAGATGTAGAAGTGGGTAGCCATCTGGGAACTAGTGACCATCAAACAGTATGGTTCACAATAAACACAGCAATAGAGTCAAGCCATACAAAGGCAAAAGTACTGGACTTTAGGAGGGCTGACTTTGCCAAAATGGGTGAGTGCCTAAGGAATGCACTAGCAAATGGGCAGGAAGGAGGGGTGGAAGAGCAATGGGAAATAATAAAAACTGCCATCACAGAGGTAACAAGCCTTTGTGTGAAGCAAATAAACAAAACAAAACGATGTAAGAAACCACTATGGTTCTCAAAGGAAGTTGCAGTGAAGGTTCAAGAGAAAAAGAAAGCATTCAGGAAGTACAAGGAATCACAGAAGGAGCAGGACAGAGAACTGTATCAGTTAAAGCAAAAGGAAGCTGGGAAGGCAGTCAGAACAGCAAAGGCCCAAACTGAGGAAAAGATAGCTAACTCAGTTAAGAAGGGGATAAAACCTTTATGGGTACATCAGGGGCGAAGGAAGACCAAGGAGGATAGTGAGGCTTAATAAAGGGAGGGAGGGTGGGCAGAGGGTGACTGTGAAAAGGCAGAGATACTAAACAAATATTTTTGCTCAGTATTTACAAATGAAGAAGGGAGGTACCTAAAACAAACAGTAGAAACACTCTGGATACAGAAGTTGATACTGGCCCATTTACAGAAGAAAGGGTTATGAAAGAACTCTTAAAACTGAAGGTGGACAAAGCAATGGGGCCTGATGGGATTCATCCCAGAATTCTAAAAGAACTAAGGGTAGAACTAGTGACACCACTGACTACCCTCTTTAACAAATCATGGGAGGATGGGGTGGTATCCGAGGACTGGAGGAGGGCAGATGTGATTCCCCTTCACAAAAGTGGGAGCAAGGCAGAAGCAGGAAACTACAGACCTGTTAGGTTAACCTCAGTGATAGGGAAAATGATGGAATCACTTCTGAAGGAAAGAATTGTCGAGTATCTAGAGGCCAGAGGGCACAGGACCCAAGGCAGCATGGATTCACAGTGGGAAGGTCATGCCAGACGAATCTGATAGATTTCTTTGACTGGGTGACCAAAGTAGTTGATCAGGGAGGGCTGTGGACATGGCCTACCTAGACTTTAGCAAGGCATTTGACACAGTCCCACACAAAAGATTAATATACAAGTTAGCCAGCCTGGGAGTGGGTCCCAAGATGACAGCCTGGGTAAAGAATTGGCTGGAGAATAGGACACAGAGAGTAATAGTAAATGGAGTCCACTCTGAAGAAAGGGGGTTACTAGTGGGGTACCGTAGTGTTCAGTATTAGATCGTCCTCTTCAATGTCTTTATGTTACATTGCAGAGGGACTGGAAGGAAAAGATGTCTCTTTGCAGATGACACAAAGATCTGCAACAGAGTTGATGCACAGTGGGGTGGAAAGGATGAGAAGGGACTTGGCAAGGTTAGAGGAATGGTCAAATGTATGGCAGCTTAGATTCAATGCTAAGAAGTGCAAGGTAATGCACCTGGGAAACAAAAACCCAGGGGAAGAGTACACAATGGGGGTGAGATACTAACAACAACAAAAATGGAAAGGGACCTGGGAGGTAGTCATATCAGATGACCTAAAGGTGGGCAAGCAATGTGAGAGGGCAGCAAGGAGGGTTGAGGGATACTGGGATGCATAGGGAGAGGCATCACCAGTAGAAAACAGGAAGTTATTATCCCTCTGTACAGACAGCTTGTGAGACCCCATCTGGAGTACTGCGTGCAGTTCTGGAGACCCAATCTCCGCAAAGACATAGACAGGATGGAAGCTGTCCAGAGGAGGGTAACTAAAATGGTGCAGGGTCCGCACTGGAAGACAAATGAAGAGAGAGACTTAAGGAGCTTAATATGTATAGCCTCGAGGAAAGGAGGGAGAGGGGGGACATGATAGAAACTTTCAAGTACCTCAAGGGAATCAACAAAGTCCAAGAGGGTAGCATCTTTCAAAAAAAGAGGTGTGCAAGAACAAGGGGGCACAATTTGAAGATAGAGGGGCGGCTCAGAGGTAATTTAAGGAAGTATTTTTTCACAGAGAGGGTTGTGGATGCTTGGAACGGCCTTCCGGAGGAGGTTGTGGAGTCAAAAACAGTGGTGGAATTCAAGCATGCATGGGACAGTCATAAGGCAATTCTAGTGGGTTGGGGTAGGAAGAAGTAGGCTGCTGGTTAACTAGGATCTGCAGCTTATCCAGTAGGTAGGGAAATGGGCAGACTGGGTGGACCAAGCGGTCCTTATCTGCCATCAAATTCTATGTTTCTATGACCACTCTGTTTCAGATTTTTGTGTCATCTGCAAACAAACATAGTTTTCCTTCCAGCCCTCCTCCAATGTCATTAAAAAAGACATTGTGAAGAGGCCTGAGCCTAGTACTGACCCCCTGTGGCACCCTGCTGGTCACCTTGCCTTCTTCAGAGTGAACCCCATTTACCACCACCCTCTGACTCCTGTTGCTTAGCCAACTTCCTACCCATTTTCCTACTTTTTGACCCACTCCTAGGCTACCCAGCTTGCTCACCAGTCTTCTGTGTGGAAAGGTGTTGAAGGCCTTACTGAAATCCAGGTAGGTCACATCTACCACTCCACCCTGATCCACTTCCCTGTTTACCCAGTCAAAGAACGTGATCAGATTTGTCTGGCAAGATCTCTCCCCTGTGAAACCATGCTGCCTCATATCCTGTAATCCACTGGTCATAATGTATTCCCCAATCCTTTCCTTCAGTAGTAATTCCATTACTTTACCCACCACCAAAGTCAGGCTGACAGGTCTGTAATTTCTTGCCTCCTCCTTATTACCACTTTTGTGAAATAGGACCACATCTGCCCTCTTCCAGTCCCCCAGAACTTCCCCGGTATCTAATGATAGGTTGAACAGGGCTGTCAGAGGTGCAGCCAGCACCTCCTTGAGCTCCTTCAGTATCCTAGAGTGTACCTCACAAGGCCCCTTTGCCTTGTCCACTTTTAATTGTGCTAGTTCCTTGAGGACTCTCTCCTCCATATAAGGACTAGTGTCCACTTCCCTTCCTTTAATGCCCTTGTCCCTTATTTGTGGCCCGTCTCCTACCCCTTTCTCCATAAATACTGAACAATAGTATTTGTTCAATATGTCTGCTTTTTTTGGGGGTCCTCTTCCACACAAACCCCTCCTTCCCCTTTTATCCTTGCTATCCCTCCTTTGGTCTTCTTAATTTCGTATATATACCTAAAGAATGTTTTATCCCCCTTTTTAACTGACTTGGCAATTTTCTCTTCCATGTGCGCCTTTGTGCTCCTAACTGCTTTCCCTGCCTCTCTTTGTTTCTCCTGATATCTCTCTCTCTATCCTCCTCCTTTGTGTCATCTTGTACCTTCTAAATTCTAGCTATTTTGCCCTTATTTTCTCTGCTACTTCTTTAGAGAACCACAGTGGTCTCTTTGTCCTCTTACCCTTGTTAACCTGCTTGACACAGAGGTTTGTTGCCTTCTAAATGCCCTACTTTATTTTTGCCCACTGTTCATCAACTCCACCCAGTTACCCTATCCCTGCTAAGGCATCCCTGAGGCATTCTCCCATTTTCTTAAAATCGGCCCTCCTGATGTCCAGGACCCTCATTTTAGAGTGGTTTGATTCTGGCCTAGTTCTTATAGTGAACTACACCATACAATGTGCTGGTAGCTCCTGGTGCAGTATTCAGATAGCCCAATGCAAATGAGCCCATTGGGCATGCAAGGCATTAAGAGGCCATTTGAATGCCCATAATAGGCACATTTGCATGGGAAGCGGTGGCAGATTTGCACCACTGGGACCGGATCCGTCCCCACCCAATTGCCCACTCTCACAAAAGGCATGTATTCCCTGATGCCTCCTTGTCCCCCCCACCCTCAGTCATGATCCACTGATATTCAGAAGTAATCCCTGGTGCCCAGGGATCTCCCCACCCTCCAATCATCATCTGCTGGCATTCAGAAGTAATCCATGGTGCCTAGTGGTCCCCCCAACCTCTGATCACCAGCCCCAGTGTATGTGAATGTATCTCTGGTGCATAGCAGTCCCCCATGCCCTCTGATTACATGCCCCAGTGTACATGAATGTATCCCTGGTGCCTAGTGCTTCCCCCCACCCTCCAATCACCAGCCCCAGTGTATGTGAATGTGTCCCTGCTGCCTAGGGGTGCCTCCCACCTCTGATTGCCAGCTCCATATATGTCCAATTCTTCCTTGGCATCTAGCTGCCCCCTACACCACAGGCACTGGCAAACCCATCTTCATGCTCCCTGGACAGTACACAGGCCACTTGCTCCCTGTACAGTACACTGGCTGTGCTTCCTGTACAATAGAGAGAATGAACACCCTGTACTGTACACTACACTGGACATGCACTCCCTGTCTTTCCATATGGCCAACAGCCAATGAGGTGAGAGGAGGGCTGTGCCAGTTGCCATATGGGATGTGTGGCACTGGCACTGATGGTAAGGAGGGGTTGGCAGGGTGGGTTTGTCAAAGCCTGTGGTGTGGGGAGGGGGCTGCTAGACTCCAGGGAAGAAGTGATTATATACAGGGCTGGTGATCGGAGGATGGGGGGACTGATAGGCACCAGGAATACAGTCACATACACTAGTGCTGGCAGTCTGAGGGCGGGGGAACACCAGCCACCAGGGATACTTTCAGTTATACCGGGAATGGTGTTTGGAGGGTGGGGGGACCACCACTGGACACAAAGGAATTCATTTTTATTTACCAGGGACAGTGGTTGGAGTGTGGGGGTTCACTACACTGGGGATGATGATTGGAGAGTGGGAGGACCACTGGACACCAGAGAATGATTTATCATTTACCAGGGATGGCAATCTGAGTGCAGGGGAGACCATTGGATACCATGGACATGTTATACTGTACTGTGGATGGTGATCGGTGGACGGGGGTGCCACTAGATGCCAGGGGGTTGGGGTGCTCCCCCAACCGCCAATCTGCTTGTTGGCTGCACTGGCTCTGGCGGCCTCTAGGGTTGCCTGGAGTAAGTCCGGGTTTTGATCGGCAGTGTTTGTGCTATGCAAAGTGGTCTGAGCCTAGCCCCTTTGTGTAGCACAAATGCACTGAATTTTGCACTTCACCAGTATTCCTTTCCCCACTCCTCCCTTTGCCCACCACATACATAATGTTTTTTTTTTTGCATGTGGTAACCCTGTTGGTGCATGCAAAAGCCCCCTTTGAGTAGACCTTTTGCTTAGACGCTGCTGGAGCTTGTTGTCGCACCATTGGGATGTAGAGGGGAAGACTTCCTGCCGCCGGACCCCCCCCCCCACTATGCCGAGAAAGGATTTTGCCATATGAGCTGAATCGGTGGTTGAGGTGTGGAAGAGCTGCTTGTGGCGCGGCGGTCCTCCCTCTGCACCGCTGACTGCACTGGGATCGAAACTGAACTGCCCACCGAACCGGAGAAACATCAGAGACCTGGACTTGGTCTCCACCTCAGGTTTTTTTCTGCTGCAATGGAGAACTGGAACTTTGACTGCCACTGGTCTGTCTAGTGGCCCTGCTCATTGCTCCAATCAGCAAAAGCCCCTCATTGGTGCCAAAACTTGAATTTGAACAAAGGACCTGAGCAAGGGTAATCAGCTGGCCTCGCTGTTAAAAAGCCACGCTGGTACCTGCTTGCTAGTAGAAAACGCCAGAGTTTGTTGTCGCACCCATCGGGGGTAGAAGGGAAGACCTCCTGCTGCTGGTCTCCTCCCCCGGATTTTGCCGTAGGAACTGAATTGGGGGTTGAGGTACGCTAGTGCTGCTTGAGGCATGGCGGTCCTCCCTCTGCACCGCTGAGTGCCCGGGGATCAAAACTGAACTGCCTGCTGAACCAGAGAAACATCGAGACCTGGACTTTTTGTCCAACTCACCCACCCTATCCTCCTCCCTTGTTAAATGGTCTACCTTGCTCCTCCTGCTCATGATTCATCCAATCAGATGACTGTACCCTTCCTGCTTGCTGAAATATACTAACTTTACAACTGCCAATGTCAGGCCTCTGCTAGACTGATTATTGCTGTGCTAACTAGTATGAAAAAAAATGTATTAAACTAGGAATCAATGACATTTTTGCAACTGTCTCTGCTAAGGGTAAAATCAGAAATACTGGAAAAAAATAGAATCACATGTGGCATGACTAGCAGTAACAGTCATAGCTAAGCAGAACAAATAATATTACTGTTGACTGTATTACTACAGGGCATAGATAACTTTGAGTGATTTAGAAGAAAAGGCATAAGTACTGCCGCAGGTCAAAACAGCTAGCACATCAATATCATGGGTGAACACTGTTCAAGAATGCTAAACCCTGAAAGTGGGAAATCCCAGTGCCCCCTAACCCCCCTCCACAGGCATGATGGTCCTAAATGTACACCAAACTGGGGTGTCATCTTGATCATTATGTACATATGCATTATTACGTGGGTAGACAGACTCATGGGTGCTAACAATATAAGCAACCCATCCTGGGGTTCGTAGGACTGTCATCCACTGTACCTGCTCTACCATCCTACTTCCCCAACTGTGGACGCAATGCTCGTGATGCACAAGTTAGCCAAAAAAGAGGCCTGCTATTTAATGTTCCTTGGCTCAAGGTGTATTGGGATAAGAGACTCGCTCCTGAAAACACCAAAAGTTCTGAGCTTAATCTCAGTGTTGCTACTCCTCCTGGCAGGAGACATCAAACCCAACCCTGGACTCCCTGTGGTTAATATGAATGCATGCAATCTGCAACCCAAAATTCAAGAGATCCAAAGCTGGGTGGATCTGTACAAGCCAGCTATACTGTCAGTGTCAGAAACTTGGCTAAAGCCACACATACTAACCCATGAGATTGAACTTAATGACTACAATATCTTCAGAAAGGACAGGGAGGACAAAAAAGGGGGTAGGGTACTTATTTACATTAAAGACTCTTAAGATGCTTCACTAGCCTCCCTCCCCATATGGGCTGCACTGGAAATAAGTCAATATTCGTAAGGGTTACTCTTCATCTTGCTAAGCACCTAACAAAAGGCTGCCTATACAACCCTCCTAAAGGTTGCCCCCCCCACACTCTAGAGGCACTAATCAAAGCTCTAACAGAAAGTGCCCCCTCTGAGCTGTTAATCCTGGGGGATTTTAGCCTGAAATGGGCACCTGACGCAGAGAAGGCTTTCAAGGCTACCCTCCTGGATGCCAACCTAACTCAGGTCATCACTGAGACCACGAGACACAAATGCCAAATCAGGGAACCATTCCACCCAGGACTGGATCCTGGCCTCTAAACCATTAAACATTCAAGTGGCTGGCACTATGGCTGGTTCCTTGAGTGACCACTCACCAATATTCTGCATTAGGAAGAATAGATTGCCCAAGGCCCCTCCAAGACCCCTCACAGCCAGAGATTTTCCAAGTTCTCTGCTGGGGCCTTCCAGGAGCACCTAGGCAGTCAGGACCAGAGCCCTATCTGGCTACTACCTAGCCTAGATGAAGCATTAACAGTACTTCCAAAATACCTTCACTTCTGCAGCCAACATATGTGCTCCACTCAGGAGACTTAAAACAAAAGGCCGATGCTACAAGTGGATCACACACAAGTTGAAGTCTATAATGATCAATCGGGACAAGGTCTGGAAAAAGCATAAGAAATCGGCCCTTCCAGAGGACCTGGTAACCTATAGAACTTCAAGGAACGAGTGTAAACAAACAGCAAAGGCCACAAAGAAGGAGTATGTTAAGAAGTTCCAACAGACCATCCTCACTAACCCAAGGTCCTTCCGGTCACACATTAATGCTTTGCTAAAGGGTAGTGGTAAACCAACCCAAGGCCCAATAGACTACCACAGTCAAACACTTATCGAAGACCAGGAGGCTGCCTCAGCTTTCAACAGGTTCTTTATCGATCTCAAAGACTACAAAGTGAGCCTTCCCCCTAAACACCCAGGACAATCAAGCCCAGAGACACTGAATCCACCGCACCCACATTTTCACCTACAGTTAGTGAGTCCAAAAGAAGTACTTCCCCTCCATCAAAACAAAAGGCTCTGCAGATCCAGATGGCCTTGACCCAAGATTACTCAAAGCTGCTGTCCCAGCCATAGTGCTACCGATCACATGGCTCATTAACAGTTCCCTGTTGGAAGAGGCAGTACCTAACAGTACCTAACACCTAGAAGCAGGCTTACATGGTACCCATACATAAAGGATGCCCCAGGGAGCCAATAGGTAACTATAGGCCTATCTCCCTCTAATGCATCCTAGCCAGAATATAAGAAAGGCTAGTCTATTGCCAACTCTGAGACTACTTGGAGGCAAACAAGCTGTTGGTAGACACCCAGCATGGTTTTAGATGAAAGCATGGTACCGTCACAGCCCTCATCCGATTTTCCACCGATGTCCTCGTGGACCTTGATAAAGGCACCCCAACCGAGCTGTCTTTATAGACCCTACCAAGGCCTTTGATCTAGTAGATCACAACCTCCTGTTAAACAAACTGGGAAAACTTGGCCTTGATCAGCACTCCTTAACCTGGTTCAGTAGCTATCTGACCGACCATTCCCAACAGGTCAAGTGGAGAGGTGCTACATCAGAGCCACTCCCTCCTAAGGAGGGAGTACCACAAGGCTCTATACTGGGCCTCCTCCTGTTCTCAGTGTTCGTCAATGATTTAAACAATCATTGCTGAGGTTGCTATGTGGTCCAGTATGCTGACGATGCGGTCATATACAGAACCTTGCATAGCTCTGCAGACCTAGGACTTCAGCTTCAATCTGACTTTGCTTCCTTAGAAAGTTGGCTCTTGGAAAACAGAATGGTTCTGAACACCAACAAAACAAAAGCCATCTTGTTCGGACCGAGAACTCTGGGTCTGGACAGAAGCCCCTTACACCCACTGGTCTCCTCATCAGGAGCAAAAATAGAGGTAGCAAAGACCTTCAAATACCTGGGCCTGACGCAGGAACAAGGCTTCGCTCTGAAACCCCATGTGGATCAGATAACCAAAGCCATACACCAAAAACTAGGTTTACTCTACTGAATGAACACCCAGTGTACCCCCGAAACCAGGATTACCATAACTAAAAGCATCCTCCTCCCATCCTTGACATATGCTGCTTCATTAATGCAGAGACTCGCAAACCAGGAGCTCAGCAGGATGCAAACGCTATAAAATAAAATTGCTCGCTTCACTTCAATGTCACACCTGAGGCGCCATCATTGCAAAGCACTGACCTCCCTAGACTGGCCATCCCTGAGCCACCAGCAACAGTACCCCCTATTATGCAACACCTATAAATTCATCATTGAACCCCCCCCCCCCAAGTAAGCTTAGTAGGCCTATTGGCCCCAAAGCACTCAGGTAGACAGCTCCGCACTACTAGGAGAAATCTCTTGGAAGAACCTAAGGTAAGGTCTGCAGCAGTTTGCAAATCTTTTGCCTATGCAGCACCTGTACTATGGAATAAGCTCTCCGACCACCTTCAGGATGCTACCTCCCTGGGAACCTTCTGTGAGGGGCTCCGTGGGCACCTGCTAGAAAAAAGCACTTGCTTTTGCATCTGAGCACAGCTCCACAAACCCAAAAAACTTAGCTTCCACTAAATCTAATCAAGTCCTTAGGATATCTTTCAACTCTAGAGCTAAGTGAGTACTGCCAATTGCTATGCTCTGACATAATTCCACCCTAGGTTTTGGTATAGCCCCCTTTGTTATAGTCCCAAGTGGGATAGTAATATGATTATGTCTGTTGGTGATTGTCTGTTCCCCTACTGTGTACTGTCACGATATTAATCAAATGTGGTTTGCTCTCATGCACTGTTTAAGCAAAATTGTATGTCCTTATGTAACTAACTCCGGGTTGCCCCTGAAAAAGGGACCTTCGGGGCGCAGTGAATCTACCCAGTTACCAAAATTGAATAAATAAATAAAATACATAAACAGGATGCAATCCCTTTGCCTACCAGGCAAAGTGTTGAATATCTGGCCCTTGAAGTCAGTTAGAGTAAAATCTGTCACACCAGGAGACATAGGCATAGGAGAAGAGGTTGGCATTTTTACCTCAGTATTTGAGTTTTGTGCAGCTGCCTTCCCTATTCCCACTGTAGATTTTTTAGCCACAGGGACAGTAGCTTGTTGTGAGGAAGTCACTATGATGGATATGGCAGACACATTTACAGGACAGATATGTAGTTCAGGCTGAACCCTTGACTTTACTGAGGCAAAGGAAGAGGCAGTTTGTGTCTGTAGGATGGTGCTTCCAAGATCCCACAAGGTTATGTACAGACCCTGACACTGGTCAGCTTGTGCACTGTAGTGGTAACTTCCCTTGGATGAGTTCCTCCAGTTAAAAAATGGTCCAGTGGCCCCTTGTGAATTAAGTAGGTCAGGGGAGGATGAATTCTTCTGTTTCTGTTGCTTTGGAGTTCTCGGCTTCAGTTGTGGGATGGATGCTGGCTTTTTCATGATGTAGTTAATTTCTTGCAGTAAGCAAACAGACAGTTTGGGCTGAACTCTTCATTGTGGCAGCACACATTATGCCATCTGGGATTCCCTCAACTTGTACATTTCTATCATGTCCCCCTCTCCCACATGGTTTCCAGTAAATACATGTTTAAGATCTGTAACCTATCCTCATATGCTTTATCCTGAAGACCACTAGTCATGCTTGTCAGCACCTTCTGGACTGATTTCAACCTATCCCTGTCTTTTTTGTTAAGGTGAGGGGACCAGAACTTGACACAGTACTCCAGGTGTGGCCTTACCAGAGATCTATATAAATGCAGGATCACCTCCGTTCTGCAGCAAGTGATGTCCCTCCCTATGTAGGTTAACATTCCACTGGTCCTCCCACATGCTTTATTGCACTAAACATTTGTTTTAGGCTATTGCTGATGATAACCCCTAAGTCTGTCACCTCTGTTGTCTGAGCCACCCTTATTCCATCTATTGAGTACTCTGTTCTTGGATTCTTTCTCCTATTGTGCATGACCGTACGTTTTTGTGGATTAAACCTAAGTTAACATACATTTGACCATCTTTATAGCTTCTTGTCACCCCTGACCGTGTCCACAACTCCTTCCACACCACACACCCTACCACAGAGTCTGGTGTTGTCTGCAGACACTCCTTGTCGTTGATCCCTCCCCCTATGTCTGAAATGTACAAGTCGAATAATGTTGGACTAATGACAGAGCCTTGAAGGACCCAGCTAGTGACCATCTTAACTCCTGAGCATTTGCCATTCAGGACTACCCTCTGGATCCTTCCATCCAACCAACTCTCCATCTACCCTGCAAACTTTTATCCCTATGCTTAAGTCCCCCACCTTTTTAATGGCTCACCGGGCCATTTGTAAAGACCAGTGACCACATGTGTACTGTCTGATGACTTTTGTCAGCTTTCATTACCATGTAGTGTCACAATTCAGAGATAATGTCACACAAAAACAAATTCTGAGTGTATTTTATTAATATTTTAAAGTTTCATTTTAAAACCAAATGTTGAACTGGCCCCCTTAGACTGTACTTTCATGATCACATGTTGTTCAGTTAAGCTATCCACCACGTTTTAGCAGAAGTTGGGTTAAAATTACATGGAATGAAAAGTTTTTGCTGTGCTTAGTCACACAAATGGCCCTTTTGTCTCAGGAAAGTAGAAATAAAGCCACATAAATGGGCACCACTGCTTTTGAAAAAAAAAATGACACATCCATGAAGATGGAACTGAGTATGCAGAAAAATACAACCTTATTTTGTTAATAATTCAAATTTTACTCATTTTCTAATTAATACAAATACCAAAGTTCAGGTTATTCTGTTTAAGGATGATGAGCAACATGCCAAAATGGGGTTTAATATAGAGTGCCTTCTCAACCCAAAATATAGAGACCCTAATGCAATACGATAAGATTTAAAGAAAAATGACAGTATTACCAATAAGCCTACTAACAAAGGAGGAGCTGGTGTAATCATGAATAATACACAATATGCAGCAGAAGCAGAAAAATAACTGTCAGATGCAAAATTCTACATGCCATTACAGGAGGATCCAGCAGAAAACTTTAGAAGAGAACTCCTTTCTTTGATTGATAAATATCCACCAACCATCAAATCACAACTAACTGGTTTAATTACTCAAAATCCAAGAACAAGGATATTTTATACACTGCCAAAGGTACATAAACCGGGTATTACAGGATGGTCCATTATCACAGGCATTGGTAGTCTTACTGAACAAATATTGGGCTGGGTCGAGGGCATCCTCAAACTGGCGACACAAAGAACTCCAAGTTTCATCCTGGACACAACCAATTACCTAAACAGACTTCACAAATTAAAAGCACTCCCTACCAACTCATTTCTGATCACAGTGGATGTAAAATCTCTCTATACCAGTACACCACACATGGATGGACCAAACACATGCATAACATTACTACAATGGAACGTAGATAACCAGGCAATTACAGATGCAGTTTTGGAACTCACTGACCTCATACTGAAACATAGCTACTTTAGTTACAACAACAAACTATACCCACAGAAAACTAGCACAGCTATGGGCATTGGAATGACACCTTAATGTGCCATTATGTTCATGGCGGCATTAGAAGAGAGCTTCCTATCACAGCAGAAAACAAAACCATTGATCTACTACCATTTTATTGATTACAGTACATTGTTGTTTTTTTTATTTAGACAGAGAGTGAGGGCAAACTGTATGAATTCCACAGAGCCTTCAATAATTTTCATTCCTCAATCAATCTGAAAATGGAGTACTCCCATCAAAAAAAATCAACTTTTTGAACCCCACAATTGAACTGCAGCAGGGCAAAATAAAAACATCAATGTACAGAAAATCAATGGATCATTTCAACTACCTACACCATTCTAGGGCATCCCCCAAACCATACTAAAAGAGTATCTGTCTACAGCCAAGCCCTACGATACCAATTTATATGCACAGACAAGTCTGACAGGGACTACAAGGAGCTTTCACCACCAAAAACTACCCCTCATGCGTAATTGACAAATAGACAGGATGAGCTAGACAAATACCACAAGAACAGCTATTTGTGAATAAACAGAAAAAAAAATGCACACCGCTGGTTGTGACATACAACTCATCAATCAGGCCACTTCACAGGATCAGCAGAAAATTACAATCAGTGCTGCACAGTGATGACAGACTGTCCACTATATTCAGTGAACCACCTATAATATCAGACAGACAACCACCAAACCTGGGAAGAACACTGATCAGAAATTACACCCCCCACAATGCAAATGGACACACAAGGAGGAAGACCATGCAACAAACCCAGATGCAAAACATGCAGCATGATTGACACATTGACTCTACTTTCCACCTACCAAATAGGAATACAACATAAAAGGGTGTTTCTCATGCAACACAAACAATCTGACTTATCTAAATACCAAAAATATCCACATGGGTGGTATGTGTGAGAAACAGGACAAGCACTTTGTAAATGCATGAATGGACACTGATACGCTATCAAACATTCTGAAAGCCAGGTACCAGTACCTAAGCACTTCTCCCAAAACAAATTAAGGGCTATGCCCATAGTTAAGTGGGGGAAGAGCTCCTCCCCCACATCCTATTTAATCCTGCAAGCAGTGCACCGCCCTGCTTAGAACGAGTCACACTCACTGCGCTCGCTCCATGCTGCATGTTGGGGCTGGGGCTGCTTCCCCCCATCCATCCTGTCCTCCCTGCCTCGCTCCGTTTCCTCCCTTGTTCCATCTGCTCCTTTGTTTGTCTCTCCCCTGCCCACCCTCCTGTGCATTCCCATCTTGTTCTCCATTTTGCTTTGGGGGGGGAGTTCTACCTTGCCTCCAGCTGCAGCGCTGAAGTTCGTGCCGTCCATCCTTCGTCAGCTCTCTCAGAGGATCTCCTCAGACCACAGTCTACACCTTCACGGAGTCCTTGTTGTCCTGAGTCGCTCCCAGTTGCAGTTGGATTCCTTCCGGCCATCTGCCTTTTTCTGCACCTTGGGCTCCTTTCTAGCTGGGCTTCCAGTCCTATGTACCTCCATGTACTTACTGCTTCTTCTGGCATCCCTTGCCATTTCCTTTAGTTTCTCCTGGGATTCCGAGCCGAACACGGTCCAGACTAGCTTCGCTGTGCAAGACATCATGCCCGCCTCAGGGCTTTCCATTCCAGGATACCCTTATCTTCAGATTTATGGCTCGTACCATTCTACCTTGCTGTGTTTGCTATTCAGTCCTGACTATTCCTCACTCTGCCCTGCTTTTGCAACATGCAAGCCATTCAAATCGGATCTTGCCACTCGCAATGCGGAATGCAGGACACCTCTACTACTTGCTAGGATTGCCTTACGATATTATATGCAGATTTAAATTCTCCCTGGCTATTTATTATGATTTCCTAAAAACGTTTATCCCAGACTTTACATGGCAGACGCCATTGATACGGCCATAGAGGTAACGGGCACCATTATGGTCTAACTACAGGATTCTGGCACCTAATTTCTACATTTCATAGTATCATAATTGTAGTAAAGCTACAGCTGGATATATACATCTGAGCAATCTGATACTTCTGTGGCCTTAACCTTAGTTAATGTTCTATTCTCACTAGTCGGGGTCAACAAGACTTGCATGTGCCTAATCCCACATTCAAGGGTCTTCCAGTCAGTCCACAATTCCTGTTGTCAAGACTTCCAGGATACGACCTTCATATGCTATTTGCATTACAAGTGGCGTCAGGCTGCCCTCTTGGCCATACCTCTGGTCCTGCTAGCCTATGTGGGGCCTAGCATGACTCACTCATTCCTTTGACTAGCCTATATGGGATTTGGTCATTTCTGCCGCCATCATGGAGACCAAGCCTGCTTGCATTCTCTTATTCCCCGCGTGGGTTTTGCAGGGCTTAGCTGCCTCTCCCACCTATTATACCCACATCATGTCTTGCTGCTTTCTTGCCCTCGGACTCTGGACTCCAGCCATGCACTATAGCTTGCAACCCTACTTCGGATCCTTCCTGCAGTTTCTCTTGAGCCTCCCCATCAAGATTGAATATACCCCAGGATATCACCTTCAGTTACGCTAATCGACTTCTGGATGCTCCAACTCCTCTTGCTTGTTCCACCTCCATCCATCTAAGATATCCCTATATGCTCTTACATGTATTTACTATTAGATTACATTCTAGAAACCACATCATTGTCCCTGGATGCTTATCTACTTGCTCCGCTGCATTTTAAATGTTACTTCTCATCTACCAGCTTACCACATGTGGTCTAGCTGTGCATGTTGGCTTACGTGGGGCTAGCTGCCAATCTTTACTTACCTTACCAGCTCACCTACGTGGTCCAGCTGCACATGCTAGCTTATGTGGGGCTAGCAGCTACTCTTACTTACCCTACCAGCTGACCTCATGGTCTGGTTGCATGCTGGCCTTCTTGGGTTTGGCTACTACTTCCCTGCAACTATGTCTGCATCATGCAGTTTACTTACTACTACAACTGACCTAAGTACAGATCCACTTATTTACATTACTTGCTCATACTACCTGCTTCACCCTTACAGGGCCTAGAGGCCATCATGACTAACTCACCATTTACAATCTACTGCACTCCTCATGAGCTGGAAATACATCTGACCTATGTCTACCTATTCACTACGATTTCTACTTACTTCACATGCTTGCTTCCCCCCCCTTCAGATTGGAGGTTCCTACTGCTCCATCCTCCCGATCACGTAGCATACTCCAGTTCTTGTGCTTCATTGCCACGGCCTTCATTTGCTAACCTTGCCATGCAGAACTTGACTCAACAGTTCTTCTAGACATGGATGCTGAGCCTTGATTCCTGGATCTCCTCTGCAAAGTCATCCTCACCTGCTGGAGTGCTTCACCACTTGCAACTCGCCGCTTCAAATTCATATTAACCATGGATTCCACTCTACTTCATTCCAGCCTGCTCATGAATTCAAACTTGGAGTTTACTAGTTGGATGCTTGCTCTATTCACCTGACATGTCACAATTCAATACATCTTCAATTCTCTGTTTCTCTGGATTGGGGTCTACAACTTCAGGGTTCGGATTAGCTGATTTAAATATTTAGGATTACTCTCCTTTAGTATATTAGCCGATTAAAATATTTAGGATTACTCTCCTTTAGTATATTAGCCGATTAAAATATTTAGGATTACTCTCCTTTAGTATGCCCAGAAGGACGGGCAGGCCAGTAGCTATGGGTCCTCAGAGGTTCCCCCCAAGGGTTTTTTTCCTCTCCTGCGTGCTACTGGTC
The DNA here is from genome assembly GCA_016271365.2 of Neoceratodus forsteri. Classification (NCBI taxonomy): domain Eukaryota; kingdom Metazoa; phylum Chordata; order Ceratodontiformes; family Ceratodontidae; genus Neoceratodus; species Neoceratodus forsteri. Next base: position 277,642,248 of record CM057451.1, read on the forward strand.
ACACTCTCTGGAGTTGGAGGAGGTGATCATACTGCTGCTCATTCTTAGGGGTGTCATCCTACTTGACTCCTTCAATAGTCGGATACTGAACAATCGTGAATATCATTATTTCTTTGGGGGGGTCTCATAATACTGAACTAAGCATCCTTCCTATGGTGGGATACATAGAAAGTCCAAAACTATCAAGTCATAACAAGTACTCATCAGTTCATGCATCTAAGCACCTTGCATATACTATCCAGTTCATACGTACTATAATCACTGACTTGCTCATGTCTATGCCAAGTACCTAAGCATGAATCATTTCATACTACTAATACCTTGCAAGCATTATCCTACTTACTGGCTTGGCCTCTGTATCCAAGCACAACCTTCAGCATCCAGCTACAGTATGTAACATAAGCACTGAGCTCTGAACCACAGTTAACCATTCTCTGAAGTATCTTAAAGTGGTAGTTTCCAGAGGAAAACTCAAAGACATTCATACAAGACTTCTCTGGGAAGCAAAACTCATAATTTTTTTTTTTTTTTGTAACAGATAAACATTGGCTGAACAAAAATATGGGCTTCCTCCTCACACTTTACCAGGTCACAAACTGAGTTCTGACAGTTTACACTACAGCTCTTGGCACTACCATTTAGAATTTATTTTGTTTTTTATTAAATCTTCCTCTGTTGTTGGAACATAATTGACTTAAAGGAGCCACATATGCAGACAGTGCTTAATTAATTTACTGAACTGGCAGCATTACACATACTTAAAGGAACTTTTTCCAGCCATGATCCTTCTGCTATGGTGTCACTTTGATGTAGCTCACCATTTGCATGTCTGACCTCTCACCTTTCAATGACATGATGCCTATTTAAGCAATAAACCATGACAGGGTGTGGGTTATACTGGGATTTACCCACGTTTGGTGTGGTTTGGTCACAAGGTGTAGCGATGAGTGATCAAACTGCACCAAAAGCGGGTAAATCCCAGTATAACTCACCCCTGAAGGGTTTATTGTGATTATACAATGTTACTATTTTTTTTTTTTTGGTTAAAAAGAAATAGAAAAGTGTTTTTTGACATTTTAAATAACAATACATGTAAATAAAAATTGCACCAGAAAAAATAGTGCTGTGTTGCTGGGTAGACTGTGTACTGGAGGAGCTGCCTAGTTCCTAATGTGCCCCCCAACACACACACAAACACACACACACACACACACAAACAATAGTAAGCTGTTAAGTAGTTTTTTTTTTTTAAGGGTGTTTGAAAGTCATGAGTTTTTATTTTTGCCCTGATTATACAGATAGTCTGGGAATAAGACGTCACCGTAGTTGTTTGACAGCATGAAGTAGCGTGTTGCGAGTAGTGGGGGTCTGCAGCAATGTTCAGCTTTTGCTTCCAGGACATTCATGGTACAGAAGAAGGAATAGATAAGCAGTCAGGAGATGAAGAAAAAAAAAATTTTTGTTAACGATGCCTGTAAGCAGGCTTTGTTGCATGTGATGGACTACAGTTCATCTAGGTGGCGCGAGCTGCGGCAGTTTTGGCTGTGATGATTTCGGCAATTTTTTATTTTTTTTGCTTGATATGAATGTTACCAGCTGGTCAAGTTCCCGCTTTGTGTTCTTCTTACTTTTTTTGGGGGGGGGGGGGGTTTAGTGATTGGCAGTGATATACTACATCAAAGGAGCATGTAGGAGCAAGCTGCAGAGTTTGCAGGGATAGAGCCAACACTAAGAACAAACCAGAGGTAGTGATTTCTTTTTCTGTTGTGCACTGATCACCCAAAATGTCTGGAACTTTACCCGTGGGTTATGTTGGGATTTACCCATGGGTAAGGGCTGCTGCTGACCAATTGGCTTACTGAATTAAGAGACCCCATTGTATAATTCATGATAGTCAACTGTACTGTATTAAATTGCTTCCTTTACAACCTTCTCCTTTGTTAAGCAATCTGGAACCCACAACCACTGGCGTACTGTTATTCTCAAATGCTGATTTGTTTTCTCTACATCTGATGAAGGGACCTGGGAGGTCTCAATAGCTTCTTTAAAAAGTCTTCAGTTAGTCAGATATTCTTTGTATATAAGGGATATGGCATTGGCCAAATAAAATGCCTGCTATTTTACAAGCAGTCTATGTCACCATGATATCACAGGTAATGAAACTATAAGTGAAGTCACAGGGGTCATAAATCGCAAATAAAATATCTGTTATGTTTTTATCAAGTCCATTCCATATCTAATGTTGGTATGTCATAATATTTCTTTGTTAAAAAAGCTGGAATAGCAAAGGCCCAAACCGAGGAAAGGATAGCCAATTCTGTTAAGAAGGGGGATAAGACCTTTTATAGGTAAATTAGGGAGTGAAGAAAGACCAAAGGAGGGATACTGAGGCTTAATAAAGGGGAGGGAATGTGGGAAGAGGGTGACAATGAAAAAGCAGGGATACTAAACGAATACTTCTGCTCAGTATTTACAAAGGAAGAGGAGGGGGAGGTACCTAAACCAAACAAGAGAAACACTCTGAAGACGGGGGTCGATACCAGTCCATTTACAGAAGAAAGGGTTCCGGAAGAACTAATAAAATTGAAGGTGGACAAAGCAATGGGGCCTGATGGGATTCACTCAAAAAATTCTAAAAGAACTAAGGGTAGAACTAGTGACACCGCTGACTACTCTCTTTAACAAATCATGGGAGTATGGTGTGGTGCCTGAGGACTGGAGGAGGGCAGATGTGATTCCTCTTCACAAAAGTGGGAGCAGGACAGAGGCAGGAAGCTGTTAGTTTGACCTCAGTGGTAGGGAAAATGATGGAATCACTTCTGAAGGAAAGAATTGTTGAGTACCTAGAGGCCAGTGGGGCACAGGACCCAAGGCAGCATGGATTCACGATGGGAAGGTCATGTCAGATGAATCTAGTATAGATTTCTTTGACTGGGTGACCAAAGTAGTAGACCAGGGAGGGGCTGTGGACATGGCCTACCTAGATTTTAGCAAGGCATTTGATACAGTCCCACACAAAAGATTAATACACAAGTTAGCCAGCCTTGAAGTGGGTCCCAAGGTGGTAGTCTGGATAAAAATTGGCTAGACAACAGGACGCAAAGGGTAGTAGTAAATGGAGTACACAGTGAAGAAAGGAGGCTACTAGCGGGTACCGTAGGGTTCAGTACTGGGACCGGTCCTTTTAATGTTTTTTTATGCTTATACTGCAGAGGAACTGGAAGGAAAAGTATGTCTCTTTGCAGACGACACAAAGATCTGCAACAGGGTTGAATACAAGATAGTGGAAAGGATGAGAAGGACTTGGCAAGGTTGGAGGAATGGTCAAAAGTATGGCAGCTCAGATTCAATGCAAAGAAGTGCAAAGTAATGCACCTCGGAAACAAAAACCCAGGGGAAGCGTACACAATGGGGGGTGAGATACTGACAACAGTAAAAATGGAAAGGGACCTAGGGGTAATTATATCAGATGACCTAAAGGTGGGCAAGCAACGTGAGAAGGCAGTAAGGAAGGCTGGAGGGGATACTGGGATGCATAGGAAGAGGCATCAATAGTAGAAAACAGGAAGTTGTTATCCCACTGTACAGACAGTTGGTGAGACCCCATCTGGAGTACTGTGTGCAGTTCTGGAGACCCCATCTCCGCAAAGACGTAGACAGAGTTGAGGCTGTCCAGAGAAGGGCAACCAAAATGGTGCAGGGTCTGCACCAGAAGACATACGAAGAAAGACTAAAGGAGCTTAATATTTATACCCTTGAGGAAAGAAGGAGAAAGGGACATGATATAAACTTTAAGTACCTCAAGGAATTAACAAAGTCCAAGAGGTAGCATCTTTCAGAAAAGAGATGTGCAAGAACAAGAAGGCACAATTTGAAGATAGGGGACGGCTCAGAGGTAATGTAAGGAAGTATTTTTTCACAGAGAGGTTGTGGATGCATGGAACAGCCTCCCTGAGGAGATCGTGGAGTCAAGAACAGTGGGGGAATTCAAGAATGCATGGGACAGACATAAGGCAGTCCTAGTGGGGGGTAGGAGGAAGTAAGCTGTTGGTTAACTACGATCTGCAGCTTATTTGTTAGGTAGGAAAATGGGCAGACTAGGTGGGCCAAGCGGTCCTTATCTGCCGTCAAATTCTATGTTTCTATCTTTCTATGGATTTGCTGCTTTCTCAAGGAAGTTATAGTTCACTTTAATCATGTAAAATGGCATCAGTTTTTTATAAAATTCTCTGTGCTTATTCTTTTTTCTCAATGTTTCTCTGACCTCTGACTACCATTAAATATCTATCATTTTGCCTCATGCCCTGAGGCTTTTTTCAAGGGTAGTTGTCCTGTTAAGTATAAATACAGATACATACATTTTGTTCACTTGGGCACTGCATTCAAATTCTGCATTAATATTTAATTTCTACTTTTGTAAGGTGCAAAATACATTGTGGCAGAAAATGAAGATGATTACACAGCAGAAGCTGAATGCAGACAGTTTATTCAGGTAACCAAAGCATGAATCACAATAGGCTAACATCCTTACGTATTGCCTCCTAACCCCCTGATGAAGCCTAGATTTGGAGGCAATATGTAGGGGTGTTAGCCCAGTGTCATTCATGCTTTGGCTACCTGAATAAACTGTCTACATCCAGCTTCTGGCGTGTGCCCATCTTCATTTGCTGACTTCATACGAGTTCTCAGTTGGAGCACATTTACAGGTGGAAGAGTTCATCCTTTTTTTGTCTGATGCATAATACACTGACACTCAGCATGTCAGTAGTTTTTCAAGGTGTTACCCATATTCAACAGGTTCCTTCAACAAGGGATAAACTCCTTGTAGCCTCATGAATGCCAAGTCAGAAAAAACATGATGGCTAGTGTCTCCACAAGGATCCACTTGAATCCTGTATTTCATGACATATCAGATTTCAGAGCAGATGCACCACATGATGACATCAAGCAACTGCTGGCATCAGGATGTCACAACATCTCATCAGTCATTGCACTTATGTCGAGCGCTGAATGCTTCTCAGTGTGCATGGAATTTAGTCCTCAGTGCAGAAACCTGCCATCCCACAGGGACTTAACTACAGATCACATAATTATTTGTAACTATATTTTTTATTCATAGAGAACCAAAATCAGAATATAATAAGAACTTACATCATAGCAAGTCTTTCTGAAATATTTGAGATCTGGTATTTTATTTTTCAATTAAACAGAGCATGCAAAATATTTTAATATTTTTTTGGGGGGATTTAAAGCAGTATCTACCAATTAAAAGGATCTTGCGCTCTAACAAAAAAGTACTGTAAACAGCAAATATAATAACATGATTGTGCTCCCAAGCTTAATTATCCCATCTGAAGAAAATAAACAATTTACTTATTCTAAGCCCAAATCAAACATCATCTTCATTTAGCCATTGCTAATAACAGTATATCATAGTTGCATCCAATTGTTTTAAGATAACTTGAAATAATAGTTAACAAGAAAGCAGCTTAATGAAGACATGAAATCAACTATTATATTATACAGGGTGATATTCAGTTCAGTCTCATTCTTCTCAAACATAGAAACATAGAAACATAGACTTTGACGGCAGATAAGGACCGCTAGGCCCATCTAGTCTGCCCATTTCCCTACCTACAGGATAGGCCGCAGATCCTAGTTAACCAACAGCCTTTATCTTCCTGCCCCCCACAAGAATTGCCTTATGTCTGTCCCATGCATTCTTGAATTCTCCCATAGTTTTAGACCCCACAACTTCCTCAGGAAGGCTGTTCCACGCATCCACTACCCTCTCTGTGAAATAATACTTCCTCCACATTGCCCCTGAACCGCCTCCTTCTATCTTTAAATTGTGTCCCCTTGTTCTTGCAAGTCTTTTTTTCTGAAAGATGCTACCCTCTTGGACTTTGTTGATTCCACTGAGGTACTTGAAAGTTTCTATCATGTCCCCCCTCTCCCTTCTTTCCTCAACGGTATACATATTAAGCTCCTTTAGTCTCTCCTCATACGGCTTCTCTTGCAGACCCTGCACCATTTTAGTTGCCCTCCTCTGGACTGCCTCTATCCTGTCTATGTCCTTGTGGAGATGGGGTCTCCAGAACTGGACACAGTATTCCAGATGGGGTCTCACCAACTGTCTGTACAGGATAACAACTTCCTGTTTTCTGCTGCTGATGCCTCTCCCTATACATCCCAGTATACCCGGCCCTCCCTACTGCCTTCTCACATTGCTTGCTAACCTTAAGGTCATCTGATATGATTACCCCAGGTCCCTTTCCTGTTTTGTTGTTGTTACTACCTCCCCACCCATTGTGTATTCTTCCCTGGGTTCTTGTTTCCCAGGTGCATTATTTTGCACTTTTGCATTGAATCCTAGCTGCCATCGTCTGACCATTCCTCCAACCTTGCCAAGTCCCTTTTCATCCTTTCACGCCTCCTTGTGTATCAACCCTGTTGCAGATCTTTGTGTCATCTGCAAAAGGCATACTTTTCCTTCAGTCCCTCTGCAATGTCACTGATGAAGACATTAAAAGGACTGGACCCAATACTGAACCTGCGGTACCCCACTAGTAACAGCCCTTTCTTCAGAGTGGACTCCATTTACAATTACCTTCTGTGTCCTGTTGTCCAGCCAATGTTTTACCCAGGCTACCACCCTGGGACCCACTCCCAGGCTGGTTAATTTGACTATCAATCTTTGTGTGGGACAGTGTCAAATGCCTTGCTAAAGTCTAGGTAGGCCATGTCCACAGCCCTCCTGGTCTACTACTTTGGTCACCCAGTCAAAGAAATCTATTAGATGTAGATCTGACATGGCGTTCCCGCTGCAACCCATGCTGCCTTGGGTCCTGTGCTCCACTGACCTCTAGGTACTCAACTATTCTTTCCTTCAGAAGTGACTCCCATCACTTTCCCTACCACAGAGGTCAGACTGACAGGTCTGTAGTTTCCTGCCTCTGTCTTGGTCCCACTTTTGTGAAGGGGAATCACATCCGCCTTCCTCCAGTCCTCGGGTACCACACCATCCTCCCATGATTTATTAAAAAGAGTAGCCAGTGGTTTCACTAGTTCCTTCCTTAATTCTTTTAGAATTCTGGGGTGAATTCCATCAGGACCCATTGCTTTGTCCACCTTCAGTTTTAGGAGTTCTTGCAACCTTTTCTTCTGTGAAGGGACTGGGATCGACCCCCTATCAAAGTGCTTCTGTTAATTGGATTAGGCACTTCCCCTCCTCTTTTGTAGTACTGAGCAGAAATATTCGTTCAGTATTCCTGCTTTTCACTGTCCCCTCTGCCCACCCACCGTTCATTCTATTCAGCCTCACTATCCCTCCTTTGTCTTTCTACATTCGCTGATGTACCTATAAAGGTTTTATCCCCTTCTTAACTGAGTTGGCTATCTTTTCCTCAGTTTGGGCCTTTGCTATTCTGACTTCCCTCCCTGCTTCTTTCCTGCCTTAACTGGTACAGCTCTCTGTCCTGCTCCTTCTGTGTTTCCTTATATTTCGGAATGCTATCTTTTCTTCCTGACTTTCACAGCCACCTCTCTTGAGAACCATATGGTTCTTTTTCTTTCATTTTGATTTGTTTATTTACGCCACACAAAGGCTTGTTGCGTCTGTGATGGCAGTTTTGATAATTCCCCATTGTTGCTCCACACCTCCTTCTAGCCTGTTTGCTAGTGCTTTTCTGAGCACTCTCCCATCTTGCCAAAGTCAGCCCTCCTAAGTCCAGTACCCTCACTTTTGTATGGCTTGACTCTGTAGCTGAGTTTAACGTGAACCACACTGTTTGATGGTCACTTGTCCCCAGATGGCAACCTACTTCTAGATCTGAGATCCTCTCACTGCCCCGTTTGAGAGCACGAGGTCTAAGATTGCTCCCTCACGAGTGGGTTCCGAAACTAGCTGTCTAATGCCTGCCACCTGTGGGCGTCAAGAATGGCCCTGCTTTTGATGTGGCTGCAGAAAATGTGCTCCAGTTAACATCTGGCATATTCAGGTCTCCCATCAACAGTATCTCCCCTTTCTCTGCCATTCTAAGAATGCCTTCCATCATATCCTTGTCCATTCCTTCTCCCTGACATGGGGGTCTATACACAACCCCTGTGCGGATTGTGGTGCCCTTTCCAGTCTCCAAGGTGACCCACAGTGCCTCCTCTCCTACCTGTTTAGTCTTTTGTTCAGTTGCTTTTATCCCTTCCTTTACATAGAGAGCTACTCCTCCCCCTCTTCTCCCCTGCCTGTCTCTCCTGTAGGTTATGTACCCTGGTATATTAACATCCCAGTCATGGTTCTCTGTGTACCATGTTTCTGTGACTGCTATGATATCCAGGCATCCCTCTTCCATTAAGGCCACCAGCTCAGGGAGCTTGTTGCCTCAGACTACGGTATTGGTACTCATTACCCTCCATTTCCTGATGGCCTTACCCCTTTGCCCCATCTCTGTCCTTCTTGCCTTTGTCACTTTCTCCATTTACCCTGCCCTCTCCTATCGACACCTCCATGTTGGTCTTGCCACACTTACTACCGTGATTGTTTGGGGCTAGAATTTTCCTGCTCCTTTCCAGTGTCTCCCCCCTTGGCTAGTTTAAAAGCTTGCCAATGAAGCATTTAAACCTATCACCTAGGATCCTGGTTCCCCTCCCGGACAGATGCAGCCCATCATGCCAGTAATTGCTTGCATCACTCCAGGTGGACCCCCAGTCCCCAATGAAGCCAAATCCCTGAGCTCCACACCAGTTTTTCAACCACTGATTGAATCCCATGGTATGGAACACCCTAGCCTCTCCTATGCCATAGATTGGTAGCACCTCCGAGAGGTTACCGCGTGCTACTCGACCAAGGCCCCCTCCCAATTCCACAAACTCTTCCTGCTTCTCTAATCCCTTTCTTAGCCAGGTCATTTGTCCCTAGGTGGACAATGACATCCAGCTCCCTCCCTGTGCAGCTGCTCCAGCAATCCTGAGGATTCGCTCCCTGTCCCTCAAGCCATGGCGCCAGGCAGGCACCTTACCTCCCTCTCCCTTCCTTGCCCAGTTCTACCTTCCTAACAATGGGTCCCCACCGAAGTTGTTTCCTTCCCTGCAGGGTCCCTGCCACCCTCCTGTGGGTCTCCTTTGTGGAGGTTCCCAGCATCCTCCTTAGTCTCCACTGTAGGTGCCTCCATAGAGGAACCACACTTTGCCAGAATGGCATAGGAATTGTGGAGAGGTACAACTGGAGGGATGTGCCTCCGTTCCACCACCCTCACCCTCCCTGAGCCCACTGTGGTCCAACCGCTCCTCTTTCTTGGCAGCCTCTGAGGCAACGGCAGTGGCACTGGTGGTCCCTGGATGGTAGAGGAGGTCCCACAAATCCTGGTCAACTCAGCCTGGAGATGAGCAACCTCCTCCCTCAGCCCAGAGAGGTGCCTGCAGATGGGACAACACCGCATCCTCCAGAATATCTCCCGGAAGACTGCTGCTCCACAGCCACTGCACTGCACCACTCCAATCATGTCTTATTTCTGACCCCTTAACTGTTTGCAATCCTTACTCTTTTCGTCTGTTTTTTTTCTCTCTCTCTCTCCTTACTTTCTGCCTGTGTGCCCTTTAAGCTCCTGATTGTCCTGTTCTGAGACAAGAATATCCTATATTTCGCAGTAGACCACTTACTTGCTCAGAGGCAGACCTCCAGCAGCTAGAGGAGGCCGGAGAGCTACTCTTGCCCTTCTAGGATGGTGGGTCCTTGGTCGTTCTGTGATCACTCACTTCCTGCCCCTAAACAGGAAGTTCCTGTTGTCAGTCAAATCCTGTGCCTATAAAAATAGAACTAGCTTTGGGAGGGGAGGGAAGGAGGGCAATATAGTCCCAGCAGAGAAGTTCAGTTACACAGCAGTCCTCTCTCCTGGTGTCTTCTGCCAAGTTATTAGCAGAAACTTTCTAAGGCAGTCTTTAAAGGTAGCTTCCTTCTAGCTAAGCCACTCCCCCTACTTACCAGATCTTTCTACAAGTAATTTAAACCTCACAGCAGTCAAGTCATTTCAGTCACCTGAGATTTACACCTAGATAACTCTTCAGATACCCATTCAGTTCAGTTAACCCAAACACACACTTTTTTTTTGTATGTTAGTTTTTTTACCCTTAATTAAAGGTCAAATACAAACGTTCTTCTACTTTAGTCCCAGCAGAGAAGTTCAGTCACACAGCAGTCCTTTCTCCTGGTGTCTTCTGCCAAGTTATCAAAGACCGAGCCCATATCAATTGGTAATTGCACATTAACCTCATAAAAAGAGCTTGCTTCATCAGGATCTTCAAAAAATACCTGCTTGCCATGAAATGTTGCTTTGAGCTAGACGCAGGCCAGTAGAGAGGCAGGTTCCCCTGCCTCCTTATATTCAGTCATTATGGGTTTCTTCACCTTTGTCTCTGAGTTTTTAGGCAGAAATCTGGATACAGATGCAACCTTGAACCGGCATAAGTAACGCAGTTTTTTTTCTGGCTGGCAAGTTGCAGCAGTTTTGATGATACTATATCTACCCCCCCCCCCGATAACTTCCAGTTCATTACCTCCAGAAGCAGGCTCTCAGACTCCCCAGCCTGTTTACAAAGTTGGAGTTTCAGTTGAAAGACTAAGTCCAGCTGGAGAGGAGAATCAATTGAGAAAATCACTGAAACTGCTGCTTGAATCCTCCCTTTTGCCTGGTACCTTCCCCCCATGTCTCCCTTTTCCAAAAAGATGAACATCAATACTTGGAGGAAATAGCCACAGCCATGTGTTTTTTGAAATATATACACCATCTTGAGCATGGGCACTGCTAGGAGGATGCACTCTAAATTCCTGGGGGAGGTCATATGGCCAAGGCCGGTAGCCACCCCTGTCAGGCACCGCCTGCTGTCCTTGCAGTGTCACCCGATGAGGCTGGACCGTGACCCCCACCTGGGTCATAATCTAGCAGTTTTCTGGCCTCATACTGACTGGGGACAATGAGTTCTTTGTGAGAATTGGGCTTGTCCCCCATGTTCCCATGATACCTTTCATCTGCACTCCTCCCAAGCCCCCTAACATGGCTGCAACAGTTCTGTTAAGAAACAAACACCTGGCTGGCTCGGTGGTGCAGAGGGTTGAGGTTCAGGCACCTTACCTCTCACCATGCTGGTGACACGAAGGGGAAGGGGAAGGATTGAGTGTCCATAGGACTGTTCTCCTCCCCTGGGGTGGGTTAGGGATGCATGGTTGCTCTGCAGCAGCCACCAGTGGAGACCAGGAGCACTGCAGAGGGATCGCAATAAGGGGGAACACCACAGAAAAATGGAAATACCGCTCTGGGGACTGGCCGGATGACAGCTGCCAGCTTAGGACACCTCTGAAGACTCCCAGGAACCCACGGAAAGTCTCAGTAGTGCCTGTGACCAAAGGAAAAATAGTGTGTTGGTCTCCTCCCACTGGTGCCTTCCCCCTTGGAGGAGAGGGACCCACCCGGTAAAGGGTTACGCCAGGCTATACCGAGGATGGCTGCAGATCTGAGGTAAGGTGTCTTGGGAGAGATAGTAGGAGGAGTGTCTGTGGGTCGTGGCGGCCCAAAGGAGTGGCAGCTCCAGAGCATGACGAGGTATAAATAGATAACACAAAAAAAAAAAAAGAAACGAACACCTATTTCAAGACAATATTACCAATGCCTATATGGACTGCTTAATTTAACATCCCTTTGGAGGAGGCGAAAAACCCAGAGAACCCTATTTTAAATGGGGAAAATTGGAAAAAATCACTCCATGACCATGTGGTCACCCATAATGGGTAAATGGGGGCCCTACCTACCTGGCCCTTTACCCTACTTCTATGAGGGCAGGTGGGTGGGGATCCATTGGAATGATGAGAGAGAGGGAGATCTGCTAAGGAAGCAGGAATAAATATCTCCCCTGTCTCCTCCCACCAGCTATGCCATCCCTCTCTGAGGGTGGTCTGTTGGGGACCTCCTCCTGGGCATTGCCAGGACCTGTGTTCATCCTATGGAAGTGGGCCCCCTAGCCTGACAAGGTCCACGGAGGTGGGGGGCCCAGGCAAATGGCCAGCTGTTGCGACAGGCTGGCAGCCTCCCTATTGCCTGGTACCCCCCCCCACATCTCCCTTTCCCAAAAAGGCATGCACACCAATACTTGGAGGAAATGGCCGCAGCCATGTGTTTATTGAAATACATACACCATCTTGAACATGGGCACTGCTGGGAGGATGCACCCTTAATTCCTGGGGAGATCATATGGCCAAAGCCGGTGGCCGCCCCATCTGGCACTGCCTGCTGTCCTTGCAGTGTCACCTGATGAGGCTGGACCATGACCCCTGCCTGGGTCATAATCTAGCAGTCTCCTGGCCTCATGCTGACCAGGACAATGAGTCCTTCATGAGAATTGGGCTCATCCCCCATGTTCTCCTGATACCTTTCAACTGCGCTCCTCCCAAGCCACCTCAGACCTGACCCTGTCCAACCCCACAAGCCCCTCACTCAAGATGTTCCTCCAAGACCACTCATGGCTAACAGCATGCTATCCAAATCCACCACCTGCAGTTGTGTGCCCTCCCCCACTAAAATGGGCCAGCAGGAGGCCTAATGACCTTATGTCTCAAAAATGCACCCCCTACAGAAGCCCAAACAGCTCCCAGTTCACTATGCCCATGCCCCATTTAGCACCCTTGAACTCTGGCATGCTTTGGATCGATCACTGCCACAGGTGCAAACAGACAAGAGCCACATGGGACCCCAGTCTCTAATGACTCGCCAATCTTCCTTCTTCACCAACAGGAGGTTCACTGTCATCCGGAGACCCAGATCTTCCCCCTCCCTAGTGGATTGGCAGAAATCTGGACTGTCTCACCAGTCAACCTTCTCTTGCAACCCTGGGAGCAACCACCCCCAGCGCATGCTTCCTTGTTGAGCCAAAATATCTGCGCTGATTTCTGTGAATTACTGAGGTTGCTCACTCCCCACTTGGTTGATTGGCACCTGCTCTGCCACCCAGCATTTGAAGGAGCGCGCCCGATCAGCCATACATTCCTGGGGCCTTCTGAGGGTCCTGCAACAGAAACAAAAGGGGATATTATTGCAGATGAGGATGATCCTAACATAAGAATGTCTGGGACCTCCAGCACCCCAGCGGCTGGATACCCTGACTAGCCACCCTTGGCCCAAGCATTGTTGCTACTCCAATCCAACATGCATGAGAGCTAAACCTGTGTGTCACCAATCACTGTGCTGCACAGCTAGTGTCACACGTTGAAATTGATAAGATGGCACCAGCTACCCATTGTAATAATGGAGGAATGTCTCCCCCGTGCCGGGCAGGCCCGTACATGCCCCAAACCTTACCATCATGGCCATAACACTCCAGGGGGAGACCTTTTCCTATACCAGCATTCCAACCCCATCTGTTATATCTTAGACTTCTGTAGACGGTCACAGATGCCCATTGCCAGAATCACCACAACCCTTGCCAGCCAGCCAGGTGACCCCCAAGGCCATGTCCACTGGGTCAATTCCACCACCAGCGGCCAGTACCCCATGGCCTTCAACAAGCTTGCCTCGCAGGTGCTCCCACACACAAGGCAATGGCTCCTGCCATGAATCCAGACCACTGTAAGAATTGGCTGCTTGACCCTGTCCTGATCCTTCACGACCTTCTGTGCCCTTCCTACAACTTATTCACCTAAACAGCCCTGGTATTGTCAGCCATGCCCCAAAACCTTAGTCCACCCAAAAGGGACTGCTAATGTCACCCCCAGAACCCGGCGACTGACCACCTGTTGAAGCCATCCAAGATTGCAGAGTTGGTCCCTTGGGTGAGACCTGGCAACCGGCCACCCAGAGCTAAAGTAAGCAAATATAAGTTCCCCTGGGAGTCAGCCTCTGACCCTTTGCTTGACCGGAGAGGACATACCAATGTCCCACTGAAGGCCCCCTCCTGCACGTAAGTAATGCTCCACTCCCCAACGCGGTCCCTGTCCCAAGGATGAGGAACTAAATGTGGCTGAAGTCCACTGCTGGGTCAGCTCCTAGCCTCTTTTGACTGCATCCAAGGAGAGCGGCCTTCCCCACCTCCTGCACTACAGTTATGATTGGGAATTCCAAGTACCTGGCTTGGGGCCAAACCCACAACCTATCGATCTACCAATCTCAGAGGCGAGCGTGCACCTGCTGTGCCCCAACGCTGCCTGCTGTGCACTGGACAACGCATCTGCAATTCCACCATCCCCCTAAGGTGCCTGCACTGCCTGAATTTGAACCTTCTGTACCAAACATGTATCACATGAATCCAGAGACCTCCCAGGGTTATGGACAGCCATCTGCTAGTGGTGGGCCAAGCTGGACCATCCACCTACTCCCCACCATAAGGATACCCGTGAAAGAATGCAGGAAGGTTCTCCTGACCCGGAGGGCCTCTCGAACTTGGATTCACCAAATCATATGCAACCAGAGGACTTGGGCTCTGGACATGTCACCCTCCAGCTCTCAACATAGAATTCTACCACCATCAGAAGACAATGCATTCCTAGCTGAGCTAAAGGAAGGCACCAAAGAGATCTGGCCCTGATGCCCAGTGCACCGACCTGCTACTCGGCCCTGAGCCACAGGCCTGTGTGCTGTCTGTGCCCTCTTAGCGGGCCTCCGGGTCCGAACAACTCTGCCCTAGACATGAGTGCCCCCCCCCCCCACACTGTTGAAATGCTGAAGTGGACCCTAGGCTGCCTCGGCCCACAGTGCAACCCTTTTGACTTTAACTAATGGCTGGTGACCCGCACTGCTACTGAACAGTGTCTCAAGCCTAGAATGCGATGACCGTGGACAGCAAGTCAAACCTCCCCGAGGCTTGGGGGGGGGACAGAATGTGTTGACATAGTTCTGGTTGAATCTTCTGCCAGACAGTGTCTGATGAGAGGGGCCCACTGGTGTTGCCAATCCCACAAAGGAGTCAACTGGGGGTGGCAGGAAGGGCTCATGAGTCTCTGGCGCCGGGTCTGCCAACTAGCCTGTGATCGCTCTGGCCCCTGGATGTGGTGTCCCTGCCTCCTCCAGCGTCAACCAGAAGCCAACTGCGGCCCTTCACCCTGGATCCTCGGTCCTATCCTCTATACCTCTGCATCTCCCTTGGTAGCCTTTCGGACCAAATGGGCCCTTACCTGTGGCCCATCCAATCCCTCCTTACCTGTGGCTTGAATTTCCTGACATTGATGGCCCATCATCCAGGCATACTGCAAACTACACTGAGTGACACACCTGATCCTTAAGTGCTGCCTGCCTCTCAGTTGAGGGGTCTACATACATGCAGCTGTGCTTCTGAAAGAACACTAGAAAGACCCCCTCCCAACCACCCCACCTCTAGCCAATTGCTTGGCAAGTCTTGATAAAACTTGGATCCATATCAAGATTTGAACCCTTCACCTTTTGTATAGCAGTCAGGAACCATACCAGTGGACTACTGATCAGTAGCCTATTTCCTTTGATATTTTTATTTTTTGGGGGGATGAACACCCGAATCCCGCTGGACCAGCAGGTGGGGGAAATGATCGGGCACACCCTTCATGTGAAATGGGAAGGCTGGAGTCGAACCTTAAACCTCTGCATACACCTTGAGCTCGGCCATGCTCCATAGGCCAGGGTCAAATGAACCTATGTCCAGTACACTCTCTCAGCAATCAGGGTGCCATGCTCAGGATAACCCCTACCATGGGGTTCCCTTAGCATGCAAAAGCACCACATGTTACAGAAAGGAGTGACACTCAACCAGTGCCAACATGTCAATGCTCCTGGAGGGTTTTGCCTTATCCTGTAACCCCAGGGATATTCTTGTGTCCTGTAGAACCCATTGCCTCATAGCAAACAAAACTATGGCAGTGCTTTCCTCTCGGTGGCTCCTAGTCCCCGAGAATTACAGAATTACCTGCAGGTCTGAGTGCCCTGACCTGGAAGAATTCAAAGGGGGGGAGCATTTAACCACTGAATACAACTCATGCGAGGTGGGCCAGGGGTCAGGCGACCCCAGTACCTCTAATCTCTTATATTACAATTCCTAGTACTGGTCTATGAAATTCATAGCCAAGGGCCAAAATGTGCATCATGTCTGCTTAACAAAATATCTCTACAAAGGTGGGCCCTATATAGTAAGCAATAGGGAATGTCTCTCTCAACTTAGTACAGTGATTCAATTATCTGTATCTCCAAAAATAACCCTTAACACTAATAAGCTCATCAGTAAACCCATGAAGAGCAAGGGTAACTGATGGAGGAAATTATCGCTATGTGAAAATCCCCACGGTTGAGTAGTGGAATGACCCCTCACCATGTCGCTGAAGGCACTTTCCCTATTTTTTGGGGGGGGGGGATTTTGCTAGGTGGGGTAGCATGGGTCTACTGGGGCAATACTGCAAGTAGCTGATGCCAGCCCGCAATCCATGCTGGATGGTATCTCACTGAGCAGCGGCACAGGAGCCCTCACTGCTGTCCACGGGCCCAAACCCCTGGTGGGAAGCTTCCATGGAGGACAGAACCATGCGCTATGGCCAGAGGCAGTATTCCACCACTGTCTACTGCAGACCCCTTCACCACACTGCTGGTGGATCCCTGCCACGGTGTGACCACTCCACCCGTGGGGTATATACTGCAGCTTGCAGCCTAACTATCCACTCTGTGTCATGCAGCATGTCGCCAGTGACTGAGATTCAAGCCCCAGGTCTGCTGCATATAGATACTCCCTGCATGCTCTACTTCTAGGCTATACCCCTTGCATAGCTAAATGGAGGACCTACTGTGTTTTCTGAATCAAAACCACTGACTGTATCTTGTTAATTAAGCACACATCCAATGTGTAACTGAGTTGATAAGTGCTGTTTTCAGAGCTGACCCAGAAGCACTGGGGAGGTTAAGAAATACTTGTTCAGAGTAGTGCAGTATGCAAGTGGAGGCTGTGGGAATCAAATCCAGGTCTGCTAGATGTACCAAGGTCATACACAGCTTGTTACTGTACCCTCTAGGCTATACTGTCAGCTCGAAAGAGAAACCTGGAAGCACAAGGAAGTGAAGTGACTAGTTCAGGGTCACAGAGTATGTCTCCAAGTTTGCAGCTTGGTGCCTATAACCATTATGCTATATTGCCCCCTGTTGGGAGGGGAAGCCAACCCCTGGCCAGCAGAAGGGCCACTCAGGGCCGGAGAACCCCCGGCCCTGTGCCGGAGCGAGAGGAGGCTTCCTCCGGGACTCATCACCATCTGCCATGCACTGTGTCATTTATCGCATATTTCCCTGCTCTCTGCTAACGCCTTAAAAAGACTGCGGATGGAGGAATTTTGGAGCACCTAGTGCCTCTCCAAACACTCTAACTCAAAGCAGTCCCTCTTTTTTAAGCCTAATGACAAGTTGGCACCTTAGGAGCATAAACTGTGGCAACTATACTGCCACTGCTCCCTCCATCCAGTAACCCCACATTTGCTAAGGCCACCACACTTCAGGAAGGCATAACTTTGATACTGGTTAACCCCTAATTACAGTATGAAGCAGTGTAAAATGAATTGCAGCACCTTGGTCCTGCTACTGTCCCTACTACATTGTGCAAGCCTGGTAGGGCAAATTGGTGCCCAACTGCCTCCTGACTCCTTTGACTCTAGCATGGTAAAAAGAGATTCTAGCTGTACTGGACCTTGGAAAACAGGAAATGATGGAAGGTTTGATACCTTTTATTGAACCAACAAGTGTCTTGTACAAAGATGGAATTATACACAAGCATTCGGGGCCTCACAGGTCTTTTCTTCAGATGAATAGCAAAACTGAGCAACATAAGCAGTATTTATATCTACTGTGGAGCGATTTATAGTAAAAAATAGCAGGAAGTGAAGTAAGAAAGTGATAAAAGAGGAATAGAGATAAAAGTCTATGTAAGTAGCAAAGTAAAAAATGTGTGAGAAGAAATGGGGGGGGGGCATCTATGTACAAGACACTTGTTAGTCCAATAAATGGTATCAAACCTTCCATCATTGATCCTAGCCTTGCAAATTGTGGACAAATGAAGGCTATAGCTATCACTTCCTCACTAAGCTATTGCTTCAATGTACAGGCATTCCAGATTCCTCTGGATTTCCTCATTGTAAACCAGGTAACGGTACGCATGGTACCTTTCCTGCCTCCTATAAAAGGCTTCAGCCACACGTGGGTGAGCACAGACTGAGGAAGTGCAAATCACTAATTCTCTGCAGCTTCTCAACCAGGAAAGCCTTGCTACTACCCCTCCTCCTATCGGGCAACGTACACCCTAATCCTGGCCCTCTGAGTAGATCTGGGGATATCGGGCCTAAGTGTCATGGCTTGGAATTAGCGGTTTTGAATATCTGCAGCCTTATACAGAAAATAGCCCAACTACAGGCCTGGGTAACCTCATATAACCCTAATATAATTTGCCTGACCAAAACCTAGCTATTCACCCAGATTAAGGATAGTGAGATAGGCCTTTCTGGGTACAAGTCCTTTAGGTGTGATAGGAAAGGAAGGAGAGGTGGCAATTGTCCAATTTATATCTGGGACATCCTGCAAGGGGTTATACTCCCCATCATGACCAGTAACGATGATCATGAGATACTCGCAGTTAGACTTCTGTTTGGTGTGCACAAAAAATCCCTAGTCATTGCGTGCGTCTACCTGCCACCTAGGAATGCCAAAGAGGGCTTAAGCAAAATTCTTGGGGCCGTGGCAGGTATTAACAAGAGCTGTGAGTTTATTGTGACAGGGGACTTTTACATAAATTGGCTCTGTAGTGAATCGTCTCCCCCAGAAGAGTATTGTAGCAAGCTCCTATCTCTCACAATTAATCAGTGAGCCCACCAGAATGAATCACAAATCAGGCAAGAACTCACTACTGGACTGGCTTTTTGCTAGCTCACCAGACAGGATATCAGAGGTCACAGTACTCCCAGATTCTCTGAGTGACCACTCCACAATCACCTGCAGGTGGTCCAATAAATTTAAAAAAAGCTCCACCAATCTCTGTAAATAGCAGAATACTGAGGAAAGGGCAGCTCACAGCTTTCAAAGAAGCACTCTCCCAGATGGACTGGTCTCCCATAGAGATATTTCATGACCTGGATGAAGCACTTCAGTTCTTCATCGACAAGTTCAACGAGGTTTGTGACAGATTTGCTCCATTCAAAAAAAGGAAATCCCATGGTCACAGTAATGGGTGGATTACCAGTGACCTCCTGGATCTCATGAGGGAAAGGAATAATCTTTGGTGTCGAGCTAGGGCCACCGGGGAGTATAATGACCTACAGAAATACAGAGCAGTCAGAAACAAGTGCACCCAAGTCATCCGAAGTGCTAAGGCCAACTACTACAAGGATCAGTTGGAAATAAACTGGGATGATAGGAGGCAGTTCTGGGACAATAATAAGGAACTTACTGGGAAGGTTGATAAAACACTGCCATTATTGCTCAATATAAAAGGCTCAAACCCAATGGATCCTTATACCATTGCTGAAGAATTCAACTCTTCCTTCACGGACCTAAGTTCTGTCCTCCCTGCTGATTACCTTAAGCCTATCACCGCAGAAATGAATGACATACCTCAGACTAACCAAAACCCACATTTCTACTTAAAGCGAATCACTGTCAAAGAAGCCTTGGGCTATGTCAAAAATGTTCTGGGGAAAATCAGAATAAGTAGTGACAATATTGACATGAAGTTGATCACGCTGGCCATCGACGAGCTCATAGTTCCCATCTCAAAAATCTTTAATGAGTCTCTCATGCTTGCTAAATTCCCCTCACTTTGGAAACAAGCCCTGGTGACCCCTGTTCACAAGGGTGGGGACAAGACTCTCACCATGAACTATATGCCCATCTCAAGTCTCTCTCCCCTCTCTAAAGCCCTGGAGAGGATAGTGGCCGACCAATTAACAGATCACATTCATAAATATCAACTGCAATGTCCCCAGCTGCATGGGTTTAGGAAACTCCATAGCATTGCCACCACTTTGGTAGACTTCATCGATTATGTCCACAAGGCCATAGATGAAGGTAAACCGGTTGGATCAATCTTCATTGATCGAACAAAGTCTTTTGATTCAGTCTGTCACCCGCTCCAACGGAAACAACTGTGCTCCCTTGGAGTAGCCCCGAATGCCGTTATGTGGTTCCAGAACTACCTATCATCTAGGTCTCAACGAGCCAAAATAGGACAATCAGTATCTGCCTCCAAAGAAGTCTCCTTAGGAGTCCCTCAAGGGTCCATCCTAGGACCCTTGCTGTTCAGCCTTTTTTTGAATAAGCTACCTGACACCTGCACCAGCAAAATTATTCTAACCGTAAAACTACCATGGTTACCCTGAGGGAGAGAACAGAAGGTTCATCACTAATGAGGCACAGGCAAAGGTCAATAAACAAGGAACATTAAGGGGGTACACAGAGTAGAAGACCATGTGCACAAATGCCCCCAGTCTGGGAAACAAAATCCCAGACCTAACGGCACTAATGGCAGACACAAACCTGGACATTGTGACTATTATGGAGATATGGTGCACAGGGAACCATGACTGGGATGCAGCCATACCAGAGTATACACTTCTTAGAAAGGATAGGGAGGGGAAGAGGGCAGGAGGGGTAGCTACTGTACGTATGTAAAGGAAGGGATTAAAGTTAAGGAGGCTCAGGGATCCAGGTAAGAAGTAGAGGCATTGTGGGTCACTCTGGAGTTGGGGAACAAAACAACCATCCATGCTGGAGTAGTTTACAGGCTTCATGCACAGGGGGAGGATATAGATCTAGTATTAGTGGAAGCCATCCATAATATAGCAGCCAAAGGGGAAGTACTACTAACGGGTGACTTCAACATGCCGGATGCAGACTGGAATACCCAGACTGCAAGTACATCAAGGAGCAGGGGCCTCATGTCTGCCATGTATGGGGCAAACATAAGGCAGCTGGTGATTGAGCCCACCAGGGAGGGGGCTGTACTGGACTTAGTGCTGACAAACGGGGACAGAATCATGGATGTTGAGGTGGGCAGTCCCCTTGGTACTAGTGACCACAGAACTGTGTGGTTTAGAGTCAACACATTGGCAGAAGGAAGCCATTCAAAGATTAAGATCCTAGATTTCCAGAAGGCCAGCTTCATGGAGAAGGAGGAAACAGCTCAAAATTGCCCTGGCAGCAGAAAATACAGGGACGTGGTAGAAGAACAGTGGCGTAGGCTCAAGAAATCCCTAGCAGGAGTGACAAGTCAATGTGTCAGATTGCTTAGCAAAAGCAAAAGAAAGAAGCAGCCACTGTGGTTCTCTAAGTCAGTATTTGTGAAAGAGGGAGAAAAAAGTAAGGCATTTAGGAAATACAAAGAGACACAGACAGAAGAAGACAGACTGAAATATCTAGAGAAGCAGAGAGAAGCTTGGAAAGTTGTCAGAGGGGCTAAGGCAGGAACGGCGGAAGGAATAGCACAGGCTATTAAAAAGGGGGACAAGACCGTCTTACATTATATTAGCGAGAGGAAGAAGACCAGAAATGGCATTGTTAGGCTAAAGAAGGGAGAGGGTGGGTGGGTGGAGGATGACCTTGAAAAAGCTGAGATACTGAACAAATATTTTTGCTCAGTATTTACCAAATAAGAGGCAGGGGAGGGGCCAAGACTCACAAGAAAAGATTTACCGGGGGAGAGGTGTACACCAGCCCATTTACAGTGGATAGAGTCTTGGAGGAACTAGGAAAAGTAAAGACAGACAAGGCAATAGGGCCAGACGGGATTCACTCTAGAGTATTGAAGGAACTCAGGGAAGTCATAGCAGGTCCACTGACAACCCTCTTCAACCAATCACTAGAGATGGGGGCAGTACCTGGGGACTGGAGGAGGGCAGAGGTGGTCTCCCTGCACAAGACTGGAAGTAGGGAGGTGGCAGGCAATCACAGACCTGTAAGCCTGGCCTCAGTGGTGGGGAAGTTGATGGAGTCTCTGCTTAAGGAGAGGGTAGTGAAGTTCCTGGAATCAACCAGTGCATAACACCCAAGGCAGCATGGATTCACTGAGGGTAGGTCCTGTCTGACTAATCTTATCGATTACTTTGAGTGACCAGGGTGGTGGATCAGGGAGGGGCAGTGGATGTGGCCTACCTGGATTTCAGTAAGGTCTTCGACACCGTTCCTCATAGAAGGTTGCTTAACAAACTGGGGAATCTGGGTGTGGTCTCTAAAGTGGTAAAACGGGGTTGGAAACTGGCTAAAAGACAGGACCCGGAGGGCGGGAGTAAATGGCATAAAATCAGAAGAGGGGGAGGTGACCAGCCAGGTTCTACAGGGATCGGTGCTGGGTCCAGTTCTTTTCAATGTCTTCATAAGCAACATAGCAGAGGGACTAGAGGGTAAAGTATGCCTATTCGCAGATGACACCAAGATCTGTAACATAGTCGACATATAGGAGGGGCTAGATAAAATGAGAAATGACCTAAGACTACTTGAGGAATGGTCAAGGGTTTGGCAGTTGGGTTTTAATGCTAAGAAGTGCAAGATAATGCACCTGGGACACAGAAACCCAAGAGAGGAATACAGGATGGGTGGGACAGGTTCTAGCCACCACAAGTCAGGAGAGAGACCTGGTGGTTATCAAATCCGATGACCTGAAGTCAGCCAAACAATGCGAAAAAGCACTGGGGAAGGCAAACAGAATGCTGAGGTGCATAGGAAGGGGCATAACCAGTAGGAGGAGTGAAGTGGTGATGCCACTGTATAGATCACTGGTGAGGCCTCATCTGGAATACTGTGTCCAATTCTGGAGACCGCATCTCAGGAAGGGCACAGACAGAATGGAAGCAGTCCAGAGAAGAGCAGCAAACATGATACATGGACTGCACCACAAGCCTTATGAGGAAAAACTCAAGGAACTAAACATCTATTCACTGGAAGAGAGAAGGGAGAGAGGGGGGATATGATAGAGACTTTCAAATACCTTAGAGGAATAAACAGGGTACACGAGGGGAGCATATTTCAGGGAAGAAAGTGCACAAGGACAAGCAGACATAACATGAAGCTGGAGGGAGGGAGGCTTAGGGGAAATGCTAGGAAGTATTTTTTCACAGAGAAGGTGGTGGATTCGTGGAACGGCCTACCGGTGGAGGTGGTGGAAGCAAAGACAATACAGGGATTCAAAACTGCATGGGATAAGCATAAAGGCACCCTGCTATGCAGCAGAGTGGGGGAAAGGCAGTCTAGATAAGAGTAGGGATTGCCAAACCAAATAGGAAACAGGGCAGACTAGGTGGGCTGTATTGTCCTTATTTGCCGACAGATTCCATGTTTCTATGTTTCTGTTCTTTATGCAGATGATGCCATTATTCTTAGCAGTCACTCTCATTTAGAGCACCTACATGCCAAACTGCAAACATCCTTCCAACAACTGGAAACTTGGTTTAGCTATCAAAAATTACTCCTTAACTACAAGAAAACAAAAACTATGCTCCTCTCAAGCCCACAGCTAAAAAGGAGGTACCCTGACCTAACAATCACAAGCAACAAGTCAGCCCCCCAGAACAGGCACACTTCTTCAAGTATCTGGGCGTCATGGTTGATGATACCCTCTCATTCATGCAGCACATTGACATGGTAGTGAAAGCAATGAACTCCAAATTAGGCATCCTGTTTAGGCACAGAAAAAGCCTATCTAATAAGGCCCTCCAGCTCTCGGTCTCCAGCTCCATTCTGTCCCTTGTTGACTATGGTCTGGCCATCTGGTGGTCTATGGTGCTGCCACAGATATGGCTCTCAAAAGGATAGTTACAGCCTTGAACAAAGCATGCAGACTACTGCTAAATGCTGATCGCCTCACACACACCTGCTCCCTGTATGGGCAGTCCAACCTCCTAGCTCTCAGAAACAGAATCAGATATCAAACCTGCCTTCTAGCGAAGAAGTCCATGCTCTCCCAGTCCCTTCCTTGCATATCAGAAATGGTAAAGGAAGCTAGCTCCAAGTACAACACTAGGAGCACGATTATGTCCCAGCTCTGTGTCCCATTTCGTAGAACAGCACTAGGTCAATGCTACTTCTCTTATCGAGCACCACTTCGGCTCAATGAGATTCCTGCTGCTGCACATAACACTGCAAATCTTGGGGCCTTTAAAATGCACTTGAAGCAACACTTTTTGAATCTGAACACCTGAGACTGCCTGAACTGAGTCTGGCTCTCCTTCCATTGATACCTCAGTTCAGATGTCCTCACCATAACTACCTGGGGCCTCTTCCCTTATTGCCCTTGCCTCCATCTACCTTTCCTCCCTGCTACCACCCTAGTCTACTGCACCAGTGGAAGTGTAAACCTCCACACTTCTAATTTACAATACCTGCTTCCAATTCTGTACCTGCACCTTGTTCCGATTTCTAGCTCCAGTTGTCATTCCCCTTCCCCCTCCTGCTGTACAGCACCTCTTCACCTCACCCTACCTCCTGCCACCTACCCTATTCTATGAAGCTTTGCACTCCCAAATCCCTATGCTTCCCTGACAAGGCCCTCCCGGGGCTGCTATTGCTATTTTCTAATTTCTCTTGGTGGTAATCCACTCTTGTTGCAGCATTCGGAATTCTTCATGCTTTTAGCCTTGCAATGAACCAGTCTACTTGTATAACATTTAAACCTGAATAGAAAGGTATGTCTGTATTGTCTAGTTTTGTACCCATGACGTGGAACCTTTGTTAAAGAGTTCATACTCAAAGGTTGTTTCTGAATAAAGAGATAAAAAAAATAACAAAAAAAACAACATGGCAGACGAGCTCCCGCTCACCGCGAGAGCACCGCACCAGTGCCGATAGAAAATCTTCCATTCCAGGGAATCAAGCCCTGCATCATCACCATCCCAGGCTATCACCTTAGCCACACAGCCACCAACACTGGCTGCCATCTGCAAGATGGCCACCAACGTCCCCTCTCTCGCAAGACCAAGTCAACGCTCTCAGGAGACTGAAAGAGGGAATGCAGGGGAAGCGCTCAGCATGGCTGAGCAGGAGCTCCCCCACATGGTAGCCATGATTGCAGTGGGCCCCACTGAAAAAAGATCACCTTGTAGCAGTTCTCTCTACGGCACCACCAGCCATGATGGAAAGTGTCCAGGTGACCCGCAAACCCCCACCAAGCCAATGGGAGGAAGCGGCAACTGGCGGCTCACAATCCAGACCCCACTACCCTAGTGACTGCTCCTAGGCACCACCAGGAAAGGACTCCAGAACCCCAGGATGAATCGCCGACTGGTGAGTGAGAGGGAATGGGATAAATTCAGTACGGGAGGTTGCCCAGCCATTCGGAGGAACCAACCACAGCTACAGGGGCTGCAGTCACACCAGGGGATATCTGCTCGCATGAGCACTGGGAGGCACCAAGAAGGAGCCCAAACTCCTAGGGAGCCACGGTACTCCTGGTAGTGGGAAAATGAGAATAACCACACAACCACAGTCACTAGCAAGGCAGCATCTTGACAGTGTTCAGTGGGGGCTACGGATTCAGCCCAAGAGTCCAGGCAATACCAGAGCCAAGTCACAATAATGCCCCCATATCAGAAGGGCTCAGAGGGATGCCCTCTCAGCTAAATACCTCTCCTCTCTGAAAGGTCAGCTAGGCCCTTACCTGGAACTGAGGATGGTCTCTATGTGCTGCTGCTGAATCCACTGGAAAGAGGAAAGAGAGGGAGATCTACTAAAGGAGCAGAACTAAATATCTCCCCTGTCTCCTCCCACCAGCTATGCCATCCCTCCCTGAGGGTGGCCTATTGGGAACCTCCTCCTGGGTGTTGCCAGACCCTGTGTGCATCCTATGGAAGTGGTCTCCCTATCCTGACCAGATCTAGGGAGGGGGGGGATAAGGCAAATGGCCAGCTGCTGCGACAGGCTGGCAGCCTCTATATTAGCTCAGAATCAGAAATTGTAGCAGAGAGTCCAATAATTCTTA
Organism: Neoceratodus forsteri; assembly: GCA_016271365.2. NCBI lineage: Eukaryota > Metazoa > Chordata > Ceratodontiformes > Ceratodontidae > Neoceratodus > Neoceratodus forsteri. The sequence goes on from CM057451.1 coordinate 277,668,174, forward strand.
ACTTTTTGAGCAGCAATGTATTCTCGTTTCTCTCCTATTTAGAGGACTGAGCTAACTGTTGCTGTAACAGTGCCCTCCAGGATAAGCATTCTTGAAGCTAGTGACTTGATTTCACTCTCAGTCACTTTAACAGCTTTCTCTGTGATATCTGTTCTCGCCTCAGTGGTAGTGCATCACTTTGATATAGTGGACAGTATGCTCTCCATACGCTGATTTGAGGAGCAAACTTTGACTTGAAAATCCATTAGCAGAGCTTGTATAGAAAGTAATGTCAGCTCTAAGTCAGGCTCTATGGATCACATCTGATCAATGTAGAGGCTGCTGTGAATACAGAGCACAAATGAACTAAATGTATGTACTGTGTATGCATTTATACATAATAGGACCCCTACCCTTGAAAAAGCCTCAGGGTGTGAGGTGAAATGTTGGATATTTAATAGTGGTCAGAGAAGCATTAAGAAAAATGGAGTCAATAGAGAGAATTTTGTAAGGAACTGATGTCAGCATTTCACATTGTGAATTTTGGTCTGTTCACTACGCAGACCTTGCAGGCAAGCTTGAACTTTTTTCAAGAGGTTGTGGGGAGAGTTTGGATTTATTTTTCATTATAAAATGGGTTAGGAAAATCCCATAACCTCATTCTTCAAAACATGTCATATGACTATTGATTCTCTTATGACTGCATACCTTACCTGAACTAAATCCTTTTTTATGAATAAATGCCCATTTTAGAAGCAGGATCACACCCACCAGGGTGTAAAATTGTATGGAAACACTGCATTTCCTGGGTGCTGTATCACTCAGCTACAGTATGCCTCGTACCTAGGACCATCTGAGGCATGCATCATAACCATATGGCTGCACACCATGTCTTGTTATCCTTTACATGCTGTAAATAGAAATTTTAGAGTGCAGTCACGTCCCACAATGGAATGACATCAGGTTTCTGTTTTAAATCACCTATATACTGTACTGTGCAGTGAGACTATTTGCTTTCTCATCCATCTTAAATGAAACTATCACAACACCATATCTGTGTTAGTCTGTAGCCTAATCATAAGACTGTAGTTTACAGCCTGACAATGTTAATGTTTCAGGCCATACCACAGACACTCAACTATGGATCTCATCTAATCACTGATCACATGGCCACTAGAAGCTTGCCTGTCCTGGTGCAGCTCTAAAAGATCACACAATCAGATGTTAGTTCAAACTGTACAACGTACACTGCAGGGTTTTAAATAAACTGCAAAAACTGATTAACACAAACTGCTAATCAATTGCAAAAATGCATAGCACTTGCCTCAATTTGATTAGCAAACTTTAAAATAGTACAAAATGTATATACATACAATTAAAAAAATATTTTAACCTGAATAAAATCCTTACTAAAATTAGCTGTCTTTGCTTCATTTGTTTCCATACCCCCAACACACACACACTGTCACAATACTCACATGGGCCATACCTGGGTACCAAAGAATTAATAGGCATCCCAGTCACTCTAGCAGACCTAGGTTTGATTCCCGCAACCTCCACTTGCAATATTGTTTGACTCTGAGCAAGTCACTCAACCTCCTCACCCCACTCACTCCAGTAGACAAAGGTTTGATTCCCACAACCTCCATTTGCAGTTACTGTGTGACTCTGAGCAAGTCACTTAACCTCCTCACCCCACTCACTCCAGCAGACCTAGGTTTGATTTTCACAACCTCCACTTGAAATACATCTGAACCCCACCACCCTCCCCACCCATGTCCCCACAGACACTTCCTCACATAAGGAAATGCCACCCTGAGTCTCACTGCCACGGCCCAGACCTAAATTCTGGCAATCACTCCCATAGTTAACAGCATAAGCAAAGCACTACTGGGAGCAACTGCCAGCATTCAGGGCCAGGGCAGTGAGACTCTGTGAGGGTACTATGGGCAGCACTACTTAAGTGGATATTACTTTACTTATGCTGTTAACTATGGGAGTGACTGTCTGTGACTGGCTGCACAAGGTGGTGGGGAGAGTGTACCTAGATAGGAGAGGAGACTGTCAGGAGAGGAGGCATCTATGTTGGTGTGTGGGACATGGAGCAAGCAGCATTTTTCTGCAGGGATGAAGTTTGGCCGTTCTGCCTTTAATTTAAAAATAAGTTAACTGTGTCCACTGTCCTGTCATGTCCAATGCCCTGAGAGAGAGACTAGTGTGTGGCTGTGCAGATCCCAGTCAGTCCTCCAGCAAAGCCAGCCAGCAATTGTGTGAAGGCAGCAAGTCAGTGGTCTGGTCGTGGCCGGGATCGGCCCTTGACCCTGTCAGCCGGGCCCGTCGGGTGACTCTCACTCATCCTCAGTCAGGTCTTCAGAGTCAGCAAGGAGGAGGAGGAGTGGTAGGTGCACTACTTCCACTGCACGGAGTACCAGTGTGGGGACGTGGGTCTGGGTTGGGGATCGACTGTGTGGGTTAGAAGGAGGGAGCACACAGTGCCAAAAAAACACTGGCACCACCAGCGAGTAGAGCAGCAGCAGCAACCTGAGCCATGAAGCCAACCGATGCCGCTGATCAAATCATCACTCGCCACCTGATGGAACTGGGAACAGGCTACTACAGTGAGCAAGGTACTGTATGGAATGTGTATGTAAGGCCTGCTAGGGCTGGGCAGTGGGCAGTAGGGAGGTGGATGGTCTCTCACTGACTACTCAGTCTGTCTGTGTGTCTGCTGCATGCCTGGCTTGTCTGGCTGGTTGAGGGCTTGGGGGCTGTGGGGCCCAGGAGGCCGAACTTGAAAAGCCAAGGTGATCGACCATCATTGATCTACTGCTGGCGACCTGGCTGGGCTCTCTCTGACTGTGGTGGTATTGTGAGTAAGTCAGACTCCCCACAAGGTCGAGGAGTAGGCCAGGCACAGGTGGTTAGTTGGTGAGTTCCCGGACCCATAGGAGGCCGGAGGGTGGAACATGGTCGGTCAGGTCCATTGGATAAAATGTTTGTTGTTTGCCACTGTAGGATTCGGATAGACTAAATATTAAAGTCTTCATGGCAAGATGAATAAAATTTTACAAAACACATTAGTGTACATGCTGAAAGCCAAAACAAGTTCAGAAACTATGTCAGAAAATGTTCTTTTAATATGCCTGAGTTTTTTTAGCTTTAAATTTAAGCTATGGATACATCTCCGTTCTGGTATACTATACAGGAGGTAGTATAGAAACATAGAAGTTGTTGGCAAATGGGGACTGTACAATCCATCAAGTCTGCCCTTGGCTTCCAACTCCCCTACTTAGCTGCCTGCTTGAGTATCCCACAGTGTCTGTCCCATGCCCACTTGAATTTACCCACCGTCTTGGCTCCTACCACCCCCTCTGGCAGGCTATTCCATGGTTCCATAACACGCTCTGAGCTCTTCTCCTTAAGTTGAAGGTTGTGCCTCTAGTCCTGCTGTAATCCTTTACCTGAAAGAGGTTCTGCACGTGCACCCTGTTGTTGCCTTTAAGGTATTTGAATGTTTCTATCATGTCCCCACGATTCCTGCATTGTTCTAGGAAGTATAATTTGAGGTCATCCAGTCTTGCCTCATATGGTTTCTGATGCAAGCCCTTCACCATTTTTGTTGCTCTTCTCTGTACCATCTGCAGCCTATCTATGTCCTTCCTGAGGTGTGGCCTCCAGAACTGGACACAGTACTCCAGGTGAGGCCTGATCAGGGACCGATACAGGGGCATGATTACTTCATGCCTTCTGCTTGTGATGCCCCTCCCTATGCATCCCATGATACCACTAGCCTTTAGTGCTGCCTTTTCACATTGTCTACTGACCTTGAGGTCATGCGATATGATCACCCCTAGGTCTTGCTCCTGCCTGGTAGCCACCAGATGCTCCCCTCCCATTGAGTACAGTTTCCCTTGGTTACGCTTTCCCAGGTGCATGACCTTGCATTTTTTGGCACTGAATTTCAGTAGCCAGGTCTTGAACCACTCCTCCAGTTTTCAGAGATCAGCTTCCATGCTTTGCTGTCCCTCTGTTGTGTCTACCCTGTTGCCGATTTTGGTGTCATCTGTAACCAGGCACACTTTCCCTCCAGTTCATCTGCAATATCACTGATGAATATGTTGAAGAGGATCATTCCCAGAACTGAGCCCTGTGGGACCCCACTAGTCACCCTCCCCATCACAGACAGAGTGTAATTTACTAATACTCTCTGAGTTCTCCCATGTAACCAGTTTCTGACCCGGTTTGTAACCTTGGGCCCAATTCCCATGTTCTCCAGTTTTTTGACTAGTGTCCTGTGTGGAATGGAATCAAAAGCTTTGCTGAAGTCTGGGTAAACTACATCCACTGTCCTACCCTGATCCACTGTTTTGGTGATCCAATTGAAAAAATCAACCAGGTTTGTCTGGCAGGACCTCCGTGCCAAGAAATCATGTTGATTTTTGTCAAGCTGACCAGTTTGCTCCAAAAAAGCTATGATTTTTTCCTTCAGCAGGGACTCCATCAGTTTTCCCATGACTGACATTTGACTAACCGGACAGTCATTATCTGGCTGTTCCTTGCTTCCACTCTTGTGGAGTAATACTACTGTCGCACTCTTCCAATCCTCCAGCACCTCCCCGCTCCTTAATGATTTGTTGAAGAGCACTGCTAAGGGGTCTGCCAGTTCCCTTCCTAGTTCTTTCAGTATTCTTAGGTGTATCCAAACTGGCCCCATAGCTTTATCTACCTTTAACTTGTCTATTTCCTCCAGGACCCTTTTCTCTGTGAAGGGACCCATGTCTGTTCCTTCAATTGGACACTTCTTTATGCCTTTTGTTGGTCCATTACCATCTGCTTCCTGTGTGAAGACTGAGCAGAACCTTTGTTACTCCTTCCTGTTGAAAAAAACAATCAGTTTATTAAGGTCTGCCACTTAGTAGCACAACTAGATACTGGAGGAGAGACGGTCTCTTTCCCAGTCGGTAAAGATCAGTGAAACTCAGCAGACAGTAAGGCTGGGGGCTGGACCACATTTGGTGTATATCTCCTAGGGTTGCCCTTTGTGTCTGAGCTGTTGCTTCTGGTTGTTTCTGTCTGAGAGCTGTATATTAGCCGACCTCTATTTCAGTGGTGGGTACAGAAGACAGTAAGGCTAGGGGCTGGACCGCTCTTGGGGTTTGCCTCCTAGGGGTGTCCTTTGTGTTTGAGCTGTTGCTTCCAGCTGAGAGCTTTCTATTAGTCAACCTCTATTTCAGTAGTGGTACAGCAGTACAAATGTTGATTTGCATACAGCAGCTAGGAATTCTGGGTAAGTGTTCCAACTGCTACTTATGCAAAGAGAGCAGCCGCTGGCTGGGTCTGAGCAGAGCAATCAAGGAGAGAAGTCACCTCAGATGAGATAGGAGCCCCCGACTGTACACTCCAAGGGGGATTAACATACTAACATACTAAAATGCCAGCAGAATAGGCCTAATGGTCTTTCGTGTCTGCTCGTTTGGTCAGCCCCCACCCTGGGTGCTGACCTTGCTGTCCCCCTCGCCTTCTCTGGCTTCTCCCTTCCCAGTTCTGGATATTCTTGCTGCATTGGATTTTGCTTCCTGAACCCTTCCCCTGTACCTGTCCCACCCCCTCTTGAACCCCTCCACTGTCTCTGCCTCCACCAGCCCCCTAGGTAGTGCATTCCATGGCTCTACCACCCTCTCAGTGAAGTAGCACCTCCTCCTTTCTCCCCTGAATCTTCCCCCCCCTCCAGCTTCCACCCATGCCCTCTAGTGGCCTCCTCCTCCTTCCTTCGAAGCACCCTCACTGTTCCTCCCCTATTTACCCTCTTCATGTACCTGAAGACCTCTATCATGTCCCCCCGGTCCCTTCTCTCTTCCAAAGTGTACATATTTAGCTCTTCGAGCCTCTCCTCATAGGTCCTGTCCCCCGACCCCTATATCATTTGGTTGCCCTCCTCTGGACCCTCTCCAGGAAGTTATCCCTCTTTAAGTGCGGCCTCCAAAACTGCACACAGTACTCCAGGTGCGGCCTCACCAAGCAGTTATACAGAGGAGTATCACTTCCCTCCTTCTGGGGTGATCCCCTAGCGATGCATCCCAGCATCCTGTTGGCCTTGGCTGCTGCCCTCCTACAAGTCTCAGAGTTGTTCATCTTGACATCCACCACCACCCCAGGTCCCTCTCAGCCATTGAGACTTGTAGTATTCCCCCCCCAGGGTGTACACTTGGCCTGGGTTTCTGGCCCCCAGGTGGAGTACCTTGCATTTCCCTGCATTAAACCTCAGCTTCCACTTTCTAGACCATCTTTCCAGAGCCTCCAGGTCCCCCTGCAGGGCCAGCCTCCCCTCCTCCCCATCCACCACCACCCCCAGTTTCGAGTCATCTGCAAAGAGACTCATCTCACTCCTGATTCCTGTCCTTATGTCAGATACGTAGGCGTTGAACAGAAGGGGCCCAAGGACTGATCCCTGTGGGACCCCACTAATGACCCTCCTTGGGGAAGAGACTATCCCGCCAACTATGACCCTCTGGGTCCGGTCCTGAAGCCAATTGCCTATCCATCTGATCATCTGGTTTCCCACCCCCATTTCTCCTAGTTTATCCAACAGGCCCATGTGAGGAACAGAGTCAAATGCCTTGCTGAAGTCTAGAAAGAGGACATCCACTGGTCTACCCAGGTCCAAGGCACTTGTCACCCAGTCATAGAACTCCACCAGGTTTGTCTGACATGATTTCCCGGATGAATCCATGCTGTCTATCGTCCAGGCACCCTGACTTATCCAGGTCCCCCCCAGCCTCTCCTTGGCAATGCCCTCCATCACCTTGCCCACCACTGATGTCAGGCTGACAGGCCTGTAGTTCCCTGCCACCTCCCTTGATCCCCCCTTGTGGATAGGCACTACATGCGCCACCTTCCAGTCTTGGGGCACCCAACCTGTCCTCAGAGAGATGGTGAAAAGCTCTGCCAGGGGTTTCGCCAGGACATCTGCAAGTTCCTTCAGCATTCTAGGATGTAATTTATCCGGCCCCGGTGCTTTCTCCGTCTTAAGGGAGCTGAGGGCTTCCCTCACTCTCTCTGCTGTGATTTCCACTTCCAGTACCTCTTCTCCTGCTTAGCCTCCCCACCCTGACAGTGATGCCCCTCTCCCCAGACCTGCTGATTGGTAAGGGCCCTCCTTCATTATCTCTGTCTCCTCCCATGTATGATGCAGCATCCCCATTTTCCCTGGTGAAAACTGAGGTGAAGTACTCATTTAGTACCTCAGCCTGCTCCTCTGGGTCTTGTGCCCATCTCTTCCCTGATTTAATCCTACTAATCTGCCCCTTCACCCTTCATCTTTCCCCAATGTATCTAAAGACCCCTTTTCCCTCTCCTAATTTCCCTGGCCAGGTTCTGCTCCTTCCTTGCCTTAGCCACCCTCACCACTCTAGTGGCCCTTCTAGCCATCAGCTCATACTCCCCTCGATCCCTTTCACTCCTTGAGCACTTGAATTTCTTATAGGCTGCTTTCTTCCCCGCCACCTCCTGGACCTCCTGGTCCACCAACAGGTTTTAGGGCCCTACGCATTTTGTCTTACTCTTGCACAGGTGCTGGTAGCATCCTGCACCCTCTCTGATGATTTCCCACCTACTATCAGCGTCCATGTCTGACCCAATCCCATCCAAATGCTCCTTAAGGATCCTTCCCATTTCCTTAAAATCCACCCCCCTGAAGTTGGTTACTTCCATCTTTGTGCAGCCTTCTACCCCTCCTAGGTCCAGGCAGAACCAGACCATGGCATGGTCACTCCCCACCAATGGGTCCCTTACCTCCAGGCCCCCAATCTGGTCACTGTCTGCCAGGACCACATCCAGTACCCGTGCCTCCCTGGTCGGTTCCCTCACCTGCTGAGTTAGGAACGCGTCTTGAAAGACATCCAACAACCTCTGTTCACTGGTCACAGAGGATGTCATAGTCTCCCAGTCTGTTCCTGGCATATTTAAGTCCCCTAACACCACCACCTTTCCTCTGCCCAGTCTGCAGTGTCTCCTAACATCTGCCACCCGACTGTCCTCCAGCTCCTCCGCCAGGGCAGGGGGTCTATACACCACTCCTATTTTTACTCTCTTGCCCCCCCCTTGTTATCAAGGTGACCCAAATCGCCTCCACGGTTCCCTCCGCCTCCTCTACTCCCCCATATGCCAATGCAGTTTTTTACTATCATTGCTACCCCTCCTCCCCTTCCCTTCCCCCTGTCCTTCCTGAACAAAGTGTAACCCTCCAGGTTCAGGTCCCAGTCATGTCTTGCAGTGGCCCAAGTCTCAGTGACCGCTGCCACATCCACTGCTCCATCAGTTAACATCACCTGTAGCTCAGGCATTTTATTGCCCAAGCTCCTGGCATTTAGCAGGACTACCTTCCACCCTTTCCTATAGTTCCATTTCCCTGCTCGTGTTCCTTGAGGGATTCTGTTTTCTCCTGGTCTGCACTTTGCCAGTTGGTCTTTTCCTGCAATCCTCCTGGTCCCCAGGGGTGGAGACAGAGTCCTCCTTTATCGGCATCCCTTGACTGCCTTTCTCCCATCCCACCCCCTTCACAAGTTTAACCCACTTTTCACCAATGAACTCCTCTATTTTCAACTTAGGATTCCCTCCTCCAAATTGAGATGTAGTCTATCTCTAGCATAAGCTCTATCCTCCCAGGTCTCCCCAATCCCCATCAACCCATCCCTCTGGCCTCACACCACTCCCTGAGCCACTGGTTTATCTCCTAATTTTCTTTGTGTTTCCCACTAGCCCTTGCACTGGCAGGATTTCTGAGAAGGAACTGTGCATCCTATGTCATGACAGACCCTGGCGAGCTCCCTGAATCTTGCCTGTATCTCTAGCTCGCTATTTCCCTCAGGTGTCATTTGTGCCCAGGTGACCAGCATGTCTGGGGAACCCCAGCAGTCCTTACCAGCTGGATATACCTCGTGGTTTAGCCCTGTGCACCGTTAGTCCAGGGAAGCATCTTGTTCTAACTGGCCAGGCTTCTCCCTCCCTATCCCATTTGATACCCCTGATCATAGAATCCCCCAGTAGGAGCACTCTGACCACTCCTTTTCCTCCATTCCCCCTTCCATGTCCCTCATCCTTTCTAACGGCCCTTCCACCCAGCTGGCTCCTTGTTCCTTCCCCTATCTGTGTGCCACATGCCACCCCCTCCTTATTTACCATGGCCACTCCCTCCCCTCCAATCCTATGCCTCTCCTCCTCCTGAGTATCCTTCTGTACCTTGTTAATTCCCCCCTCACTGCTCACAACTGGTCCTTCTCCCCCATCTGCTAAACTAGCCTGGCTCATCCTCCCTTCCTTCCTGTCTCCATTTAGTTCCTCCTTGCTCATCGTGCTCCCCTGGCCTACCCCCTCAGTTCTCTTTACTGAATCCTCCTTGTACTTCTGGTCCTTCTTTACCTTTCCTCCCAACTGGTCCTTCTCCTTGCGCTTTCCTCCCTCTTCCCCCTGCCCCTCCTGCTCCGATTCACTGCTCCCCATTCTCCTGCATTCAGGTCCCCCCTGTTCTTCCTGCTATCTGGCCCTGCCTCCTGCCCCCACTCCCACACCCTTTCCGTCTCTAACCACCTCTGTCGGCTACATCCCCCCTCATCCTTGAGCAGTAAGAGAATTGAAGCGGTTACTAAGTATAAGGTCTGATCCACCTCCTGCCTTGCTTCCTTCTGTCCAGCACTGGCTATCCGCCTACTTCCCTGAGAATGTTGTCCTCCATCCCCCTTTGTGAGGGTCCCCAGTTACCTGCCTGCTTCCTTGGTAGTGTTCTTTTGGCCCCTCTGCCAGGGTCCCTATGTGACCCCTGAGTGTTCTCCTGCACTCCTTTCCCTATACCCCTGCCCCCAGTGCTTGGTGCAACCCTGTGGGAGGTTTCCAGCCCCCTTCCCAAACCATACCACCCCCCTTCCCCCAGCTTTCCTCCTCATCCCCGCAACCTCCTCCCTAAGCTGTGCTAGCTGGTAGCACACTGGGCAACCACCAAACTTCCAAGCCCAGTCTAGTATCATGGCTGCTCCACACCCTGTGCACTCCACCACCCTCCCAAAGATACCGGCCCTAATGATGTGGTTCCATCCCCTTTCAAATAGGTTTCCTTGGGTGAGCCACCAGGTTCCCCTATTCCAAGATACCCCTACTGCCTAATCAGGTCACCCACTAATCCTAGAGACAGTCCACTGTACACCAGTAACTCTGTTACTAGGTGCAGTACAACACATTAAACATGTAAGGAAAATGAACAACTCCCTAAGCTCCTCTCTCCGACCTTTAAATTCAACCCCAGTGGCTAGAACTACATGAGCTGCACCAGCAGCCTTTTCCTCAATTGCAGGGCAGGTCTTCCCCTATAAATTTGCAGACTTCTGGGGAGGGAGGGGTGGGGAGGAGTGGTCTTGGGCAGACACCTGACAAGAGAGTGTAGCAGCCTGTGTCTCCCCTCCAAGCCCTGCAGCTAAAGAACCAGGCCCAAGCAAATCCCACCAAACAGGTTTTAAATCAGAAGAAATAGGCCTCTACCAAGCGCAGCCTGTTACAAGTGAAACATCCACAAAAGAGCCCCACTTACAGCCACTAAATCAGTTTACAAACATCCAGGATCCCCCAGAACAATACCCTGCTAGCCCCTTAGAAGCAAGAAAGAAAATAACTAACCTACCAAGTAAAATCCACAAGAACCCTGTGAAAACAGCAGCAGCTACTGTCCTGGAACACAACTGATCCTGCCCCCTTCCAGTTCAGCCAGGTTCAGCCAGGTAGAACTGCTGTCAAGGAATCCCTGCTTCTGCACCTGTCGGAGTCTGCTGTCCCTCTGCGATTGGTCTCTCTCCCAATCGGGGAAGATCAGTGAAGTTCAGCAGACAGTAAGGCTAGGGGCTGGACCGCACTTGGCATATGCCTCCTAGGGTTGCCCTTTGTGTCTGAGCTGAGCTGAGGTATTTCTAGGAGTCTTCCCTTAAACTGTTTTTAGTCTCACAGATTCTATGACTACTAGTAAACTAACATATATTGATGGTTAGTTCTGTTTGCAAAAGGGTCCTTCTAGCTTCTGTGGGGTGTTTAAGAGGCCCTACCTATACTGTATTTTAGACTCACAGTTCTTTTTCTAAGTAACTAGTATTACTGCTGCATATTTTTCTATACCGTATACTGTTTTACTGCCCTGCTTCAGTTTGTTACTTTCAGGGGATTAGTATATTTTGTTGCTGTTTTGACTGGTTATTGTGCTTTAGTGGGTCCCTGCTATGGGTAGATTTGTTTCACTGCACTTTGCATTTGCATTTTAAAGAGCAGCCAGCTTCTTAGCTGCTGCTGCCTAGTTGCTGCTCCCTCCAACATATGCAATACCTCACTTGCCTCAGAGTTGAGGGACATAAATAACTTTATAACATTATAATGCTGCTAAAGCCCAAATGCTAAAAACGGAGCAGCTTCCTGACCTTAACCCACCAACACACACCCACGAAGGCACATGCAGTCCCATTTTGTGATGTCAGAAGGTGAAGGTCGTGTGTGTGCACGCCCCATTGATTTCAAGGAGGGGGGACTTTTCCATACATTTTATTAACTTTTATGGTCGAAATTTTAATTAAAAAAAGATATGAAGTTAAAAAAGTACAACAAACTACTACATAATAAAATTCAACGATGGTGAAAGCTGAAAAAATTGGTTGGATTTTCTTCAGTTAGTTGAAGTCAGAAATTTAAAACTAGTTGAAAAAATCAGTCATAATGTGTGGTAAGTCAATCATAATTGGTTTTTCAACTGACCCCAGGGTCTACCAAAAGGTGATTTTGCAATGCGACCGCAAAATCACTTTTTGGGCCTGATTTGCATAAATCCATCACCACAGGTCATGAGGTGGGTCCTAAAAAGGCCATGTTGAAAATCTGGGGTCAAAATATGCAAAAATGACAAAGTTATACATCAAAGTTCAAAACCCCATTGAAATACATTGAACCACACTTACCTTAGTTTCTCACATTGCCGTCGGTGGTTCCAGCTATAAGATGTGTCTTCCATCAGAGAGTAGATTTTCTCCATGGAACATGTTCAGGTGAGTGAGGGTATGTGTGGGTGAAGGGGGGTGGGGTGCAGGTGCTGAGTAGAAGGTTGGGGTTTGTGGTCAGATCGGCGGGGAACTGTTTTCTTTTTTGCAAGTTTTAAAAAAATCGAGAGACGGTTTTCTTTATTTCAGCTGACATTGGAAAAATTAATACGGGGACCATGATTGGAGGGTGGGGGTACCACTAGACACCAGAAAAGCAATACTACATAATGGGGATGGTGATCAGAGGATGGGGAGTACCACAAGACACCAGGGAAACATTACTATATAATGGGGATGGCGATCATAGGGTGGGGGTGCCATTAGGCACCAGAGAAACAGTAGTAGATAATAAGGACAGTGATCAGAGGGCATGGGTGCTACTAGACACCAGGGAAACAGTACTAGACAACAGGAACAGCAATCAGAGGGTGGGGTGCCACTAGACACAAGGGAAACATTGTTAAATAATGGAACAGGGATCAGTGGACTGGGGGTGCCACTAAACACCAGGGAACATTATTCCACATATAAGGGGAGGAAAACAAGTGGTAGCTCCAAACTCGGAAGTGACCGGATGTGAGCGTGGAGCAGGAAAATTGTGCAGGGGTGGGGAGGGAGGAACAGCATTGTAGTAAGAGAGGACTGTATGTGCTTCAACTCCACTGTGGAAGGACACAGTTGAGATATCCAGTCACGTGCTTCCAGAGTCCCCTCTCTCTACTAGGTATACAGCCATAAAAATCCCTAAACTGCAAGCTCACACAATAAAACATGTGAGCACAAGCTGACATTATTAGTCAGGTCAAAAGTCCATTGAAGTGAAACTGCAGACAGAAAAAAAATTGGGAACCATAAACAAATGGCACTCAATTGAACACTTAATATAAATGTACAGTCATATTTCATTCAGAGAAGTATAGAGCCTGACATTTAAAATGTGGGGAGCTCCAGTGCAGCAAAAGAGAATTGTTAAATTTTAATGAATGAGACTAAAGATCGATTAATTATTTTGGAGATCTGACCACAGATTTAAATAGTATATTGTTTTGTAATATATCTAGTCACCCTTTTTTTTATCAAAAAGATCAGACGTTGTTCTTTAAAACTGATCTTGTTTTCGGACACAGTCTGGACTGTGTTTTCACCTTCATGACAAGGTTTAGGTGGGCTAGTGTGTGGATGCTTACACTATGTGCACCTGCATTGTATCCATCTTGTGCATTAAACTGAGGGATTTGGTCACCGGTGCTGTCAATCTGATACCTTCCCGGAGCACAAAACATCACAACAAAAATAGAAACATAGAACCATAGACTTTGACGGCAGATAAGGACCGTTCGGCCCACCTAGTCTGCCCATATCCCTACCTACAGAATAAGTTGCAGATCCTAGTTAACCAACAGCCTATTTCTTCCTACCCCCCAAAAGAATTGCCTTATGTCTGTCCCATGCATTCTTGAATTCTCCCACAGTTTTAGACCCCACAACCTCCTCAGAAAGGCTGTTCCATGTGTCCACCACCCTCTCTGTCAAAAAATACTTCCTCACATTGCCCCTGAGCCGTCCCCCCTCTATCTTCAAATTGTGTCCCCTTGTTCTTGCACATCTCTTTTTCTGAAAGATGCTACCTTCTTGGACTTTGTTGATTCCACTGAGGTACTTAAAAGTTTCTATCATGTCCCCCCTCTCTCTCCTTTCCTCAAGGGTATACATATTAAGCTCCTTTAGTCTCTCCTCATATGGCTTCTCTTGCAGACCCTGCACCATTTTAGTTGCCCTCCTCTGGACTGCCTCCATCCTGTCTATGTCTTTGTGGAGATGGGGTCTCCAGAGCTGGATGAACTACTCCAGATGGGGTCTAACATAGAAACATAGAAACATAGAAGTTGGTGGCAGATAAGGACCACAAGGCCCATCCAGTCTGCCCATTTCTTTTTCTACCTTATAAATGTGCAATAGGCCTTTGCTCTGTCAATGGCCTATCTATTCATACTCATCTGTATTGCTCCCTTAAGCCTATTCCATGCCTGTTTGAAGCCCTGCACTGTATTCATATCCACCACTTCCTGAGGTAGGCCATTCCATGCATCCATCACCCTTTCTGTGAAAAAGAACTTCCTCACCTTACCCCTTAATCGGCCTCCCTCTAATCCCATGCTGTGTCCTCTTGTCCTGCTATTTTTCTTATACTGAAATGTGTTAGGCTCTTTCATCTTGTGAATGCCCTTAAGGTGTTTGAATGTTTTGATCATATCACCTCTCTCCCTCCTTTGCTCTAGGGTATACATATTGAGCTCCATTAATCTGTCCTCGTATGTTTTCTGATGCAGTCCCTGTACCATTTTGGTTGCTCTTCTCTGGACTGCCTTAATTTGGTTAATGTCCTTGTGAAGGTGTGGCCTACAGCACTTCACGCAGTACTCCAGATGGGGCCTAACCAGTGTCTTGTAAAGAGGGATTATTACCTCCTTCTTCCGACTTGTGATACCCCTACTAATACACCCTAACATCCCCCTAGCCTTACCTACTGCTTTAGTGGTTTGCTTGGATGATTTCAGGTCATCAGTGATGATAATGCCCAAATCTCTTTCTTCCTTTGTGACTGCCAGCAACTCCCCACCCAGCCTATAGGTGGTTTCAGAGTTTCTCTCCCCTATGTGCATGATCTTGCATTTCTTTGCATTAAACCCCAGTTGTCACTCTTCCGACCATTTTGCTAGTTTATCCAAATCTCTTCTCATTCTGCCCACCCCATCTGTATCATCTGCTCTGTTGCAGATCTTGGTGTCATCTGCAAACAGACAAACCTTACCCTCCAGTCCATCTCTGCAATGTCACTGATGAAGATATTGAAGAGGACTGGCCCCAGGACTGATCCCTGAGGTACCCCACTTGTGACTTGCATCTCTTCTGACTGTATACCATTTACCACCACTCTCTGTTTTCTGCCCGTCAACCAGTTTGCCACCCAGTTGACCAACTTCTGATCCACCCCGAGCCTACCCAGCTTATAAATCAATCTTCTATGTCTAATAGTATTGAAAGCTTTGCTGAAGTCAAGGTAGGCGACATCAACTACTCCCCCTTGGTCCACCGCCACCACTCTAGTTACCTAGTCAAAGAAATCTATGAGATTAGTTTGACAGGACCTTCCTTTTGTAAACCCATGCTGTCTTGGATCCTGTGCTCCTATGGATTCCAGGTGTTGCACTATCCTTTCCTTAAGGACTGCCTCCATAATCTTGCCCACTACTGAGGTAAGACTGACTGGTCTGTAGTTCCCTGCCTCCTCCCTGCTACTACTTTTGTGGAGCGGGATCACATGAGCCCTTCTTCAGTGTTCTGGGACCTCTCCTGTGCTCAGAGACTCACTAAACAGTTCTGATAATGGCTCTGCTAGTTCCACCCTTAGCTCCTTTAGTACCCTGGGATGTATGCCATCAGGTCCCATTGCCTTATACACCCTGAGCTTATCGAGCTCTTGTAGGACTCTTTCTTTTGTGAAGTGACTAGTGCTCACCTCCCTCCCCCCGTGTCCATTGTGCAGAGCTGTGGGCCTTGCTCTACCTTCTGTTAAGTAAATACTGAGCAGAAGTATCTATTTAGGATAGATGCTTTCACATGGTCCTCCTCCTCACACGCCCCCTTATCTCCTTTAATCTTAGCAATACCCCCTCTGGACTTTCTCCTTTCACTAATGTATCTATAGAAAGTCTCATCACCTTCTTTTACTGTTTGTGCTCATGTTGCCTTGGTTTGGGCCTTTGCCTGCCTTACTGCCTTCCCTGCTTCCCTTAGGGAAGTTTGATATGGCTCCCTATCTTCATCCTGCTATGTTCCCTTATATTTCCTGAAGGCCAGCCTTTTGGCTCTGAACTTTTCTGCTACTGTTTTTGAGAACCAAAGTGGTTTCCTTCTTTTGCACTTCCTTTTCTCTCTAACACAACGGGATGCTGCTTCAAGTATTGCATCATTTATGCTTGCCCACTTTGCCTGTACCCCCTTACCTTTATTTCTTTTTGCCAGGGCTAGCTCAACTCTGTTGGCCATCTTATCAAAGTCAGCTCCTCTGAAGTCCCATATTTTTGCCTTGGAATGTGATGATTTAGTTGTAGTGGCCAAATTGAACCATACCATGTGATGGTCATTGGCCCCCAGGTGACCTTCTACCTGGAGATCTGTGATCCTTTCCCTGTTAGTCAGCACTAGATCTAGGTTAGCCCTGTCTCTTGTGGGTTGTTGTACCAGTTGTTTGAGGCCCTCCCCCTGCAGGGGATCTACCATGTGTCTAGTTCTGGCAGATGTTCCTGCTGGTATTGACCAATCTGTATCTGGTAGGTTGAAGTCTCCCATTATCAGAACCTCCCCTTTAGCTGTCATGTTTTGTATATCTTCTGACAGTAATGTGTCTATGTCCTCCCCCCGGTCTGGGGGCCTGTAGAAAATCCCAGTTCTTATGGCTGCCCCATTTCCTGTTTCCAGGGTGACCCACAGTTCTTCTGGCTCCATATGTGTATTCTGAATTTCTGTAGCTTTGATGTTTTCATTGACATACAGGGCCACTCCACCACCCCCCCACCTTTTTGCACCTCGGACTCCTCTGAAAAGTACATAGCCAGGTACTGAAGTCTCCCAAGTGTGGTTACTGGTAAACCACGTCTCGCTAATTGTTACTATGTCTAGTTTAGCCTCTGTCATTATTGCCTGCAGGTCTAGGATCTTGTTTCCCAGACTGCGAGTTTTTGTGTACATGATTTTCCACTGGCCAGATTTCAGTGTGCTAGTTGTTGGGTGAGGTCTGGCATTTCACCTGTGTGTCATATGGGGAGCTGGACCTTTTTCCTTACCTGGAGATGCAAATGAACTGCAAATATGCTGAACTCCTGTTTGACCACTAGCTGAGGGTGGAGGGTTGTTCTTCCCATTCGACATATGGGGTGCTGCACCCCTCTCCACATTTGCTAGTTTAAATATTCTGCAAAGACGTCAAACTTCTGCCCCAATGCACTGACTCCCTCCTTAGTCAGATGCAGTCCGCCAAATTTAAAGAATTTTCGCTTCCAAAACTGTTGCCAGTTCCCTACAAACGTGTGTCCTTTTTCCTGGCACCAGCCCTTGAGCCACATGTTTAGCTCCCCTGTCTCCCCTTCTCTGACCTTCTGTCCATCTTCCCCCCACCCAGACTGGCAGGATCTCAGATAAGGAGATGCCAGACGAAATGGATGATAGTTTGTCACCCAGCCTGGTCAGGTGTTCCTTGGTCTCCACAACTGACCAGCTGGCGAGATCATTAGTCCCTATGTGTACCAGGACGTCAATGTTTTCTCCTGCTTCCTGAACAATTTTAGCAATGCGGTCAGTGTCTCTCCATGCTGATGTACCTGGGAGACATCTGACCATTAACCCGGCTGAAGATAGGTATTAACACCCCGGATCATGGAGTCTCCTATGATCAGAAGTTTTTTGGATTTCCTTTTTGCTTTTTTTGTTTTGGTTACTGTTTTGGGCAAGTTTTGTTGTGCTAGCTCCTGTGCTGCAGTGTCCTGCTCTGCAGTGTCCTCTGCCCCTTTGTTTGATTTCGGAGATAGAGGCAGATACCTCTTTGTAGTTTTTATATGGTTTGTGGAGGTAATATGTTGGAAAGCACCGAGTGATGGGGCACATGATTTGCCCCTCGTAACCACCTGCCAAACTCCCAGCCCAACTACCCTCTGTGGTCGAGGTGCTTCTGTTGGATGTTGGGGAAATGGTGGGTGGTTCTTATAATATATTTCCTTTTGAATATGAAATTTGAGGTGCGCAATCTCTGCCCATGCTGCCTGGAGCTGAGCCCTAAGATCTCCAATGGCCCAGCATGTAGGACAGTGTCCTAAATCCTGTAAAACTGCCCTTCTGAAAAGTGTTCTGCAGTACCTTCAGTTAATGATATCCATTCCAGATAAATTGTTGGGTTTATAACCTGGTCAGAATAATTAGAAGGAAGAAAATGAAAGCAAAATTTTGATTTTGTGTTTTGTCTGTTTGTATAACTTGTTATAACAAGTTAAATTACTAGTGCCCCGTAAATGAGGTCACTATGTGGATACCTCACTGATTCGCCCCTTCCTGCTTTGCCACAGCAAAAGTCATGACTGTGCTACCCTATAAAAGGAGTGTAGTGTGGGATGGTTGGGGATACGGGTGGGTGGCTGGACCCTTCCCCTGCCAAAACAAAAGAACCATGGACGAAAGAAACAAGGAGGTAAGAGCAGAAACAATCAGTCAGCAACAAATGCAGTAACCCTGAAAGCTTATCCTAATGATAGATAAAACTAAAACCTGTAAAGCACCACCTGTAATAATTTCACAGAAGATATACCTTGTAAGAAACACTTTGTTACAGAGAAAAATAAAGCAGTAACAGAAGATATACCTTACAAAAGACAATTTGAATCAGAAGATTACAGCAGTAATCTGTTAGCACACACCTGTAGGCACACCTTGTAATATTGCAGCAGAAGGTATACCCAGCAACAACAATTTGAATCAGAGAAAAATAAAGCAATAAAATGTTAGCAACAAACAGTAACAATCCCCGTGAGTACAAAATAAAAAACAACACACAGTAAATCAGCCTAGCGAAAAGAAGTCTTAATCCTTTCCCTTGCCGCGGTAATGTTCTTTGCTCTGTCCTTTCAAGCAACCTAGAAGAAAAGAGCTCAGGTGAAGCTAGGTGCCTTGATCAACAAACCTAGTCTCACCAACTGTTTGTACAGAGGGATAACAACTTCCTGTTTTCTGCTGGTGATGTCTCTTCCTATACATCCCAATATCCTCCCAGCCCTCCCTACTGCCTTCTCACATTGCTTGCTAACCTTAAGGCCATCTGATATGATTACCCCCAGGTCCCTTTCCATTTTTCTTGTTGATGCTGCCTCCTCCCCATTGTGTAATCATCCATCATCTGGGTTTTTGTTTCCCAGGTGCATTATTTTGCACTTCTTTGCATTGAATCCAAGCTGCCATACTTCTGACCATTCCTTCAACCTTGCCAAGTCCATTCTCATCCTTTCCATGCCTCCTTGTGTATCAACCCTGTTGCAGATCTTTGTGTCATCTGCAAAGAGACATACTTTTCCTTCCAGTCTCTCTGCAATGTCACTTATAAAGACATTAAAAAGGACTGAACCCTGTGGTACCCCATTAGTAACCCCTCTTTCTTCAGAGTGGATTCCATTTACAATTACCTGCTGTGTCCTGTTGTCCAGCCAATATTTTACCCAGCCTACCACCCTGGGACCCACTCCAAGGCTGGTTAATTTGATCATTAATCTTTTGTGTGGGACTGTGTCAAATGCCTTGCTAAGTCTAGGTAGGCAATGTCCACAGCCTCTCCCTGGTCTACTACTTTGGTCACCCAGTCAAAGAAATCAGTTAGATTCATCTGACATGACCTTCCTGATGTGAACACATGCTGCCTTGGGTCCTGTACCCCACTGGCCTCTAGGTACACAACAATTCTTTCCTTCAGAAGTGATTTCATCACTTTTCCTACCACAGAGGTCAAACTGACATGTCTATAGTTTCCTGCCTCTGTCTTGTTCCCACTTAAGTGAAGGAAAATCACATCCGCCTTCCTCCAGTCCTCAGGTACCACACCATCCTTTCATGATTTGTTAAAAAGGGTAGTCAGTGGTGTCACTAGTTCTCCCCTTAATTCTTTTAGAATCCTGGGGTGAATTCCGTCAGACCCCATTGCTTTATCCACCTTCAGTTTTAAGAGTTCTTTCAGAACCCTTTCTTCTGTGAAATGACTGGGATTGATCCCCCTATCCAGAGTGCTTCTGTTAATTGGATTAGGCACCTCCCCCTTCTCCTCTTTTGTGAATACTGAGCAGAAGTATTCATTCAGTATCCTTGCTTTTTCACTGTCCCTCTCTGCCCACCCACCGTCCCTTCTATTCAGCCTCACTATCCCTTCCTTTGTCTTTCTATGCTCCCTGATATACCTATAAAAGGTTTTATCCCCCTTCTTAAATGAGTTGGCTATCTTTTCCCTCAGTTTGGGCCTTTGCTATTCTGATTTCCCTCCCTGCTTCCTTCTGCCTTAACTGGTATAGTTCTCTGTCCTGTTCTTTCTGTGTTTTCTTATACTTCCTAAATGCTATCTTTTTCTCCCTAACCTTCCCCGCTACCTCTTTTGAGAACCATAGTGGCTTTTTCTTTCATTTTGATTTGTTTGTTTGCTTCACACAAAGGCTTGTTTTCTCTGTGATGGCAGTTTTGATGTTTCCCCATTGTTGCTCCGCCCCTCCTTCTAGCCTGTTTGCTAGTGCTTTTCTAAGGCACTCTCCCATCTTGTCAAAGTCACTCCTCCAGAAGTCCAGTACCCTCACTTTTGTATGGCTTGACTCTGTAGCTGAGTTTATCATGAACCACACTGTTTGGTGGTTACTTGTTCCCAGATGGCTACCCACTTCTAAATCTGAGATCCTGTCACTATCTGCATTTGAGACTACAAGGTTTAAGATTGCTCCCTCTTGAGTGGGTTCCAAAACTAGCTGTCTGAGGCATGCCACCTATAGGGCATTGAGAATGGCCCTGCTCTTGGATGTGGCTGCAGCAAAGGTGCTCCAGTTAACATCAGGCATATTCAGTTCCCCATCAACAGTATCTCCCCTTTCTCTGCCATCCTAAGAATGTCTTCTATCATATCCTTGCCCATTCTCTCCCCCTGACATAGGGGTCTGTATAGAACCCCTGTGCTGATTGTGGTGCCATTTCCAGTCTCTAAGGTGACCCACAGTGCCTCCTCTCCTCCCTGTTTACTCTTTTGTTCCATTGCTTTTATTCCTTCGCTTACGTAGAGAGTTACTCTCCCCCTCTTCTACCCTATCTGTCTCTCCTGTAGGTTGTGTACCCTGGTATGTTAACATCCCAGTCATGGTTCTTTGTGTACCATGTTTCTGTGACTGCTACAATATCTTGGCATCCCTTTTCCATCAAGGCCACCACTTCAGGGAGCTTGTTGCCCAGACTACAGGCATTGGTACACATTACCCTCCATTTCTTGATGGCCTTACCCCTTTTTGCCCCATCCCTGTCCTTATTGTCTTTGTCATTTTCTCCATTAACCCCTGCCCTTCTCCCTATCGACATCTCTATCTTGGTGTTTACCTCACTTACTTCCCTGATTTTTTTGGGAGGGGCTAGAATTTCCCTGCTCCTTTCCAGTGCCTCCCCACCTTGACTAGTTTAAATGCTTGCCAATGAAGCATTTAAACCTATCACCTAGGATCTTGGTTCCCCTCCTGGACAGATGCAGATCATCACGCCAGTATAGACCTGCATCACTTGAGGTGGACCCCAGTCCCCAATGAAGCCAAATCCCTGAGCTCTGTACCAGTTTTCCAACCATGGATTGAATCTCATGGTGTGGAGCACCCTAGCCTCACCCATGCAATAGACAGGCAGCACCTCTGAGAAAGTTACCATGTGTGCTACTTGTCTAAAGCCCATCCCCAACCCCATAAACTCTTCCTGCACTGCTCTGATCCCTTTTCTCAGCCAGGTAATTTGTCCCTAGATGGACAGAGGCATCCAGCTCCCTCCCCCATGCAGCTGCTCCAGCAATCTTGCAGATTCGCTCCCTGTCCTTCCAAGCCATGGTGCCAGGCAGGCACCTTACCTCCCTCTCCCCTTCCTCCCCCAGTTCTACCCCCCAAATAATGGAATTCCCCACCAGGAGTTGTTTCCTTCCCTTGTGGGGTCCCATGCCACCCTCCTGTGAGTCTCCTTTGTGGAGATTCCCAGCATCCTCCTTGGTCTCACTGCAGGGTGCCTCCCATAGGAACCACACTTGCCAGAACAGCATATGAATTGTGGAGAGGTACAGCTGGAGGATGTGCCTCTGTTCCACCACCCTCACCCTCCCTGAGCCCCCTGTGGTCCAACCACTCCTCTTTCTTGGCAACCTCTGAGGCAACGGCAGTGGCCCTGGTGATCCCTGGGTGGGAGAGGAGGTCCCCCCAAATCCTGGCCAACTCAGCCTGGAGATGAGCAACTTCCTCCCTCAGCCCAGAAAGGTGCCTGCAGATGGGACAACACCTCATCATCCAGAACATCTCCCAGAAGACTGCTGCTTCACAGCCACTGCACTGCAATACTCCCATCATGTCTTATTTCTGGCCCCTTAACT
Organism: Neoceratodus forsteri; assembly: GCA_016271365.2. Classification (NCBI taxonomy): domain Eukaryota; kingdom Metazoa; phylum Chordata; order Ceratodontiformes; family Ceratodontidae; genus Neoceratodus; species Neoceratodus forsteri. The sequence goes on from CM057451.1 coordinate 277,690,389, forward strand.
GTTGTTTGGAATACTTACTCTTTCCACTGTTTATTTTTTAATTTTTTTCTCCCTACTTACTTACTACCCCTGTGCCCTTTAAGCTCCTGATCTCCCTGTTCTGAGACAAGAAATTCCTATATTTCTCAGTAGTCTCTTTACTTGCTCACAGTCGGACCCCAGCAGCTGGGGGACGGAGAGCTACTGTTTTCCTTCTAGGATGGTGAGTCTTTGTGGCTCTGTGATCACTCACTTTCGGCTCCCAAAGGAAGTTCCTGTTGTCAGTCAAATCCTGTGCCTATAAAAGTAGAACTGGCTTAGGGTGGGGGGGTGGAGGGGAGGGGAAGGAAGGAAGGAAGGCAATATAGTCCCAGTAGAGAGAAGTATAGTTATAACACCTTCTTCTTGGTGTTCTCTGCCTGTTCTCTGGCAGAAGCTATCTAGGGCAGTTTTTAAATCTGGCTTTAACCTGGCTTCCTTCTGGCTAAGCAACTCCCCCTACTTTACAGCTCTTTCTATACTTGTTAATTGCACAGATAACAATTATCTTCAGCCACCTGAGACCAACACCTAGATAACTGCACAGATCACAATTCACTTCAGTCAACTCAGACAAACACACTAACTTTTTTTTGTTTTGTTTTGTTTTTACCCTAAATTGAAGGTCCCAGTAGTAGAGTTCTAGTTCTTTAGTCCCAGTAGAGAAGTATAGTTATAAAGCAGCTCCTTCATCTTGGTGTTCAAAAACTGTTGATGTACTCAACATGAGTTAACAAATAATGTCTTAATACTGCAAATATATTCTAACATGTTCCCTTTTACATGTCAGTCAGGTAGCTAAATTCCCTTGGAAGCATAAAATGCATAGAAACATAGAATCTAATGGCAGATAAGGACTGCTTGGCCCACCCAGTCTGCCCATTTTCCTACCTAACGGATAAGCTGCAGATCCTAGTTAACCAACAGCCTACTTCCTCCTACCCCCCACTAGAATTGCCTTATGTCTGTCCCATGCATGCTTGAATTCCCCCACTGTTTTTGACTCTACGACCTCCTCAGGAAAGCTGTTCCCTGCATCTACAACCCTCTATGTGAAGAAATACTTCCTCACATTACCTCTGAGCTGTCCCCCCTCTAACTTCAAATTGTGCCCCCTTGTTCTTGCACATCTCTTTTTCTGAAAGATGCTACCCTCTTGGACTTTGTTGATTCCCCTTGAGGTATTTGAAAGTTTCTATCATGTCTCCCCTCCTTTCCTCGAGGCTATACATCTTAAGCTCCTTTAGTCTTTCTTTATATATCTTCTGGTGCAGACCCTGCACCATTTTGGTTGCCCTGTTCTGGACAGCCTCCACCCTGTCTATGTCTTTGCAGAGATGAAGTCACCATAACTGTACACAGTACTCCAGATGTGGTCTTACCAACTGTTTGTAAGAGGGACAACAACTTCCTGTTTTCTACTGGTGATAGCTCTCCCTATGCATCCCAGTATCCCCCCAGCCCTCCTTAATGCCTTCTAACATTGTTTGCCCACCTTTATGCCATCTGGTATGACCACCCCCATATCCCTTTCCACTTTTGTTGTTGTCAGTATCTCACCCCCCATTGTGTACTCTTCCCCTGGGTTTTTGTTTCCCAGGTGCATTATTTTGTACTTTTTTGCATTGAATCCAAGCTGCCATACATTTGACCATTCCTTCAACCTTGCCAAGTCCCTTTTCATCCTTTCCACCCCACCTTGTGTATCAACCCTGTTGCAGATCTTTGTGTCATCTGCAAAGAGACATACATTTCCTTCCAGTCCCTCTGCAATGTCACTTATAAAGACATTAAAAAGGACTGGACCCTGTACTGAACCCTGCGGTACCCCACTAGTAACCTCCCCTTTCTTCACTGTGGACTGCATTTACTGTTACTCGCTGGCCTGTTGTCCAGCCAATGTTTTACCCAGGCTACCACTCTGGGACCCACTCCCAGGCTGGCTAATTTGTTTATTAATCTTTTGTGTGGGACTGTGTCAAATGCCTTGCTAAAGTCTAGGTAGGCCATGTCCACAGCCCCTCCCTGGTCTACTACTTTGGTCACCCAGTCAAAGAAATCAATTAGATTTGTCTGACATGACCTTCCTGTTGTGAATCCTTGCATCTGCCCTGCTTAACACTATAAAAGGAGGACTTACTCATTACAATACAATGAAAGAATCTGGGATATTACCAAAGGTTCATTAATTATATAATGGAATTTAGTATATAAAAATTAATCTTTAGATGGGAGCATTGTACTATCTATAATGTATAACATACTGTAACAATCTACACTACTTCTTCACGCCATAGAATATCCATTGCACTAAATAAGAAACATAGAAACATAGACTTTGATGGCGGATAAGGACCACTTGGCCCACCCAGTCTGCCCATTTCCCTACCTATTGGATAAGTTGCAGATTCTAGTTAACCAACAGCCTACTTCCTGCCACCCCCCCCACTATAATTGCCTTATGTCTGTCCCATGCATGTTTGAATTCCCCCACTGTTTTAGACCCCACAACCTCTCCAGGAAGGCAGTTCCATGCATCCACCACTCTCTCCGTGAAAAAGAATTTCCTCACATTACTCCTGAGCCGTCCCCCCTCTAACTTTAAATTGTGCCCCCTTGTTCTTACGCATCTCTTTTTCTGAAAGATGCTACCCTCCTGGACTTTGTTGATTCCCTTGAGGTATTTAAAAGTTTCTATCATGTCCTGCCTGTCCCTTCTTTCATCAAGGGTATACATATTAAGATCTCTCAGTCTCTCTTCATATGGTTTCTGATGTAGACCCTGCACCATTTTAGTTGCCCTCCTCTGGACTGCTTCCATCCTGTCTATGTCCTTGTGTAGATGGGGTCTCCAAAACTGCACGCAATACTCCAGATGGGGTCTCACCAACTGCATGTATAGAGGGATAACCACTTCCTTTTTTCCTACTTGTGATGCCCCTCCCTATGCATCCCAGTATCTCCCTGGATCTCCTTACTGACTTCTCACTTTGCTTACCCACCTTTAGGTCATCTGATAAGACTACACCCAGATCCCTTTCCATTATTGTTGTTGTTAGTACCTCCCCTGCTATTGTGTACTCTTCTCCTGGATTTTTATTTTCCAGGTGCATTACTTTGCACTTCTTTGGTGCTGCATGCTTCATCCACACATGCGACCTATACGCCCAATCTGGGTGGCTTCCACTATGCAGAAGGATACGGTACCAAACATACCTGTTAGCTAAAAAAGCACTTCTCAGCCTTTTGTCCCCGGAACTGCAAACCTCCTTAGCCCTCACTCCAGCTCCCAGCACACTCAAAGCTTAGCCCATCAATCTCTGAAGATTCCTAGGTGCAGGACATCTCAAGGGCAGTGGTCATTCACTTATAGAGCCCCACTCAGGTTCAATGCACTTCCCAATGAAATCCTATCCACACCAAGTTTAGGTCCTTTCAAGCACAGGCTCCGTCAGCATCTTACAACAAATAGTTCCTGTGACTGCTTTACCTAATGATACTACCACCTGTGCACACTCCAGTTCCCTCTTCTCCACCTCAAAGCTTTACCTTTCCAACCCTTGCTATATCCTCCTACCCCCCCACTCTCCCACCCCCACCACCTCCCCTCCTACCTACTACCTGCACCCACCACTCTTCTACTCCTACTGACAAGGTCTTCTGGCTGCTTACCCCTCTTCTTCTCTCCTCTTACCCCACACCCCTCCTTTCTTCTCCACTACTAAAGTTATTAATTCTAGATAATTAAGGTATGTACTTTACTGTTTTTTAAACCTGGTCTTTGTATTACCGCCTCTGTTTGTTCACCCCTTCCCACTGACATGGAACCTTTGTGAAGGAGCGCCTTGCACTCAAAGGTATTGTAATCCGAGCTTGAATAAATAAAATAAATAAACACAAAACAAGTGCTAAGACCAATTTAAGAACTTGAACAGACACTTTGCGCTGAAGGAGTTATAGTAGTTCTTTGACATTATATGTGTTGCCGGGGTTTTGTTCGCTGGTTCCCCAAAATTCGCTGTCTGCCTGCTTGATATCATTTTCTTGTGGATCTTGCAGAATTACAGTATGTTTGTGGGGAAGCCTCATTCTTGTCAACAGTGAAGGGTGGACAATGTCATTAAGCAAAGTCTGGTTGTCAAGGAGATTGAAAACTTCAGTTTGCCTTGAATCATCTGCTACTGCAGTATTTGAATATCATCTGTGTAATGCATGTATGTTGCATTCCAAATGTTCAGAGGAAAGTGTTGAAAATGCACGTGGTACTCAGTTTCAGGTGGTTGTTTTTGTTGATGTTGTTACTGGCCCCACGAAGGGTGAGATCATTTGTAAATACTGAACAACTTTCTAGTTAAGATGCCTTAAATGGCTTTTGAGGTATTTTATTTCTGAAGCACATCTAAGTCACATAGACTTCCATTTACAACCTGGAGCCCCAAGGAATCCCTTTGGCATTGTTTGGGTCTTGTCAGATGTACTGTAGTTGATGTCAGCTGATATCAGGTGGTGGTAGTTCTGTGCTATGGGTAACCAACTGAGTGCAAATTCAAAGAGAAAGTGGGAGAACTTCACACCCTAATAGATATTACTTGATGCATTTTTGGTCTCAAACCCTACCCATGCCATGCAGTTATTATAGGTTATACCATGGACATAAGTGAACAGCCAATGAAATGGTCAGACTGGCAGTTTACCACTAGTGTAAATCCTCTGATAATCACTGGCTGATGAGCAAATACAAATGGTAATCATCTGCAGCACAGGAATAAATACAATAAAAATAAAGACACAAAGCAATCTCTTTAAAAGTTGTATTTTATTATAGTAAAAAATTAACCTTGGTATAATCGCAATAAGCCACTCGGCTGTGCCTCGTGGGCAAACCACTCCAGCTGTGGTAAATCCCCCGATAACCCACATCCCCCTTGTGGCTTATTGCGTAAATAACCACACACCTGCTGTGTGTCATTTGTTATTTATAAAACAGTGTGACATGGCCTTCCTTCCTAAGTGGTCAAAAAATGGTCACATGGGGAAGAACAGCATAGAATATTCCTGCAAAACAACTATGAAGTGTAATGTTTTCAGTAAAACTGAAACCATTTACTATGTGGAATAAGACATTCCAGAGTTGTGAGTTAAATTAAGTTTTAGACCCAGCGCACGGGTAGGGGAGGTGGTGAGGTTACTATATGCTCCGCATCATAGTTGAACCACACTCCAGGACACAAGACTAAACAGTGTATGACTGTGAATTTGATTTAAGACACACGTGATGAAAAAAAAAACAAAATCTAAAACACTGTTGCACTAAACAAAACAAACTGGCTGGTTGACCGTGGAAGCTCAATGGGCGAAGGGCGGTGCCTGTATCATAGTCAGCCAGCCAGTTGGTTTATTTAGTACAACAGTGACCCCCAGAAATCCTGTTATTTTTACAAAATAAAGCACTTATGGGACAGCATCACATGTGTGAATTCACAGCCACACACTGTTCACTCTGTGTCCTAGAGTGCAGTTCGCCTCAGTTGCAGTTCATCACTCTTGGAGGTCAGCAGCCCCAAACATTGAAACATAGAAGTTGACGGCAGATAAGGACCGCAAGGCCCATCCAGTCTGCCCATTTCTTTTTCTACCTTATGAATGTGCCATCGACCTTTGCTCTATCCATGGCCTATCTATTCATACTCATCTGTATTGCTCCCTTATGCCTATCCCACGCCTGTTTGAAGTCCTGCACTGTATTCATATCCACCACTTCCTGAGGTAGGCCATTCCATGCATCCATCACCCTTTCTGTGAAAAAGAACTTCCTCACATTACCCCTTAATCGGCCTCCCTCTAATCCCATGCTGTGTCCTCTTGTCCTGCTATTTTTCTTATATTGAAATGTGTTAGGCTCTTTCATCTTGTGAATGCCCTTAAGGTGTTTGAATGTTTCGATCATATCACCTCTCTCTCTCCTTTGCTCTAGGGTATACATATTGAGCTCCGTTAATCGGTCCTCGTATGTTTTCTGATGCAGTTCCTGTACCATTTTGGTTGCCCTTCTCTGGACTGCCTCAATTTGGTTAATGTCCTAGTGAAGGTGTGGCCTCCAATACTGCACACAGTACTCCAGATGGGGCCTAACCAGTGTCTTGTAAAGAGGGATTATTACCTCAATCTTATGACTTGTGATACCCCTACTAATACACCCCAACATCCCCCTAGCCTTACCTACTGCTTTAGTGGTCTGCTTGGATGATTTCAGGTCATCTGTGATGATGATGATGCCCAAGTCTCTTTCTTCCCTTGTGACTGCCAGCAACTCCCCTCCCAGTCTATAGGTGGCTTCAGGGTTTCTCTTTCCTATGTGCATGATCTTGCACTTCTTTGCGTTAAATCACAGTTGCCACTCTTCTGACCATTTTGCCAGTATATCCAGATCTCTTCTCATTCTGCTCACCACATCTGGATCATCTGCAAACAGACAAACCTTACCCTTCAGTCCATCTGCAATGTCACTGATGAAAATATTGAAGAGGACTGCACCCAACCCCCTTTTTTTTTTGCAATTGTTTAACCAGGTGAGACACACTAAGCTGAAAGCTTGTTTACAGGTGCAACCTGGGAGCACTGGGAAGTTAAGTGACTTGCTCAGGGTCACACAGTATGCAAGTGGGGGTGGGATTCAAACCCAGGTCTCCACATTTGCAGCTCAGAGCCTTAAACCACTGCACTATACTGCCTCCCTTTACCACTGAGCACAGCACAAATTGGTGGTTTTGTGTACTTATACTCTGCCTTGTCATATACTTCCTGCATGTTACCAAACGTGATGAAAACACCTACACTGTAACTCATGAGTGTTAAGGTCACATGTGTTAGGAAGGTGTTCTCCTCACAAGTGGAGATAAATGTGTCACAACCCATTACATTTTTTCTTCACATCATATTTTAAAAGGCAAAGTTTTTAAATTAATTTAGTTAATGACAATGTGATTGTTTCCATTTGAATTCAGTTACTATTGTTTGAAAGTGACATGCATGACATTTTCAAGCGCTGGGTTCCTCAATACAAAAAGCACATCAAGGCAGTTAAGAGGGTGCAAATAGAGGGCCACCAGGATGATCACAGGTATGGGGACAAGTGCTACAAGGAAAGGCTAGTGGTCCTTAGCATGTTCTCCCTGGAGAAAGGAGAAATGAGGTTACAGGGGGCCTGATCTTAGTCTACTGCATACTCAAGGGTATTGACAACATTGAGTCATGAGAGATGCATGATCTGGTGTCCTCCGACACATGCCCTGAGCTCAGAGGTGGCAAAATCTGGAGTAATGACTGGAAGCACATTTTCTTCCAGCAGGTGGTGAACTTACGGAACAACCTACTAGCAGAGTCAATGGGCATGAAGACAGTAGAGGCCTTCAGTGTACTCTATGCCTAGAGAAATATCTTTTTACCATTGGAATCACAGGGTAAACTGGGTAATAGTGTTAGTATGGCATCCCAATGAATGAGTGCACATTTGCACAGCATACTGTACGTATTCATTCCTATTTATAAAAGGAACAGGGGGCTTGAAGGGCCTAGAGTCATTTCAGACCTTAAATTGCTATGTTAATATACTTTGGTCTCGTGGTTTATGTGATATCACACACCTCGAGTGTGTAAACAAAACCCATTACATAATGTTGTCCATGCATTATTCTCTATTTATACAATGTATGTGAGACTCAAAACTTAGAGATACATTATTTAATTTAGCAACTGAAGCATTTTAAATGCAGATAAATCATTTATTTCTCTTTGTTTTAATCATTTATCTCCACTTTACATACAGTAGGTCACAAATGAACCTCTGACCAACGAGAGAGTGGTTTGGACAATGCCTGGTGACATCACAATGGCCTCTGCTGCACTCAGAACAGAGACATTAAATCAAACAGATACAGTTAAATCTTCAAAAGAACTAATTTACAAGATTTACAGTTTGGCTCAGAACATGCAACTTGTTAACACTTGTGAAGGAGTAGGACTTACATAACAAACTTGTGTCTCTGTCAGTCATAAGTTATTGTCCTGCCCGCTCACTCCAGTCCTGAAGTTACATGGCATATTCTGAGTCAGGCCATTGCATAGTCCCTATTTACAGAACACTAGTGGAGTGAAAAGTGTACGAATAAATTACTTATTTGAGCTGATGACATACTGTTTGCAACTACTCCCCAAAAAATATTTTATACATTGCTTTAATCACAATAATTTTACAGATTGCATATATCACAGTCATTTGTTTTAGAGGTTGCGTATGTCATAAACAAGCATTCTATAACTGGAGCTTTTTACAGACCCAATCAAAGAGAACCTGTCCCAATGCTGATAACATCAATTGAAAGGCTTGCCTGTAGTTCAGTGGCCAAGCAGCCAGCCACTCCCACTTCCTGAGTTATATAAGCAGTTCCTCTAAGTCTTACTGTGAAGCATTTTTCTTTGCAGCCAAAGGCTCTGTCGGTTTGTCCTCTGAGCTGGTTGGGCTCCCTGGCTGGCTGGGGCCTGCCCCCCCCCCCCGCTGCTCCTGCTTGTCACTGCAGGGCTTCTGTGTTTCTTTAACTGCTTCTAGTTTGTATTTTGCCTTCGGCTGTGTGTGCTTCCTTCCTTTTGGGGTGGGCTTTTCTAAGCTCCTAGCATACTGCCACTTCAGTGCTCATACTGCTTGCTTTCAGTTACTCACAACTCTCAAATTACTTGCACTGCAACTGCAAACCTGAGCTGTGTGTTTCAGCTCAACTATAGCTGGTCCATGTGGCATATTCTATTATTTTCACCTGACTCAGATTTACTTGAAGCTAGCTATATAGCTTACTCATGCTTGTTCTAATTACCTCATTGCTGCTGTCTCATTGCACTGCCTATTGACAATGCTTAAGAGCATTATGCCTCCTTTTATTTGCAGTTACAACTCAGTGTACTCATTTGCTTTTACTACTGCTGTACAGGCCTACTTGCTTCCTTCTGCTTCTTTGTTTACTCCCATTGCTATTGTACCTTGTTTTACTCTGAGGTTAGCTGAAGCTCCTGTTGAGGCTATTAAATTAGCTTTTATATCTGCATGTGGTTCTCGGCCTTTCCATCGCTTCCTTGTTTGTCCTATGGCGGGAACTGGGAGGTGTTTGGGGGGCTCATGGCATATGTGGCTAATTAGTTCTGTTCTAAATCCTGTCTTTGCTGCCGCAAATTCTCAGAGTTTGTCACCTTGATTTGGCTATTCATGTCTGGCTGGCTTGCCCCCAGATTAGTGCTGTTTAATTACTACACAGTATTTATGCAGGTCCACCTATCACTACTACTGCTTACTGACCTCTGTGCAGGTCCACACTTGCTTACGCAACCATTGCTCCTTGCTTACACAACCTATTGCTTCATGCCTGCTGCCATCCCCCTCAGCTTCAGCCTCTGGCATTCTGCTGCACTCAATCTGCATTCGACCTTGCAGGTCTCAGCACTCAATGCTCGTTACGATCTCAGCACACCGTGCTCATTCAGCTCACCAGCTTTCAGCTCTCAATCAATTTCTGGGGCATGCCAGCCATTCTATTCTGGTGCAGGGTTCCTGCAGCCGACAATCTCGCTCTGCATTTAGTCTGCATCTTGAGCGTGTCCAACTTGGGGTGGGATCCTTCTCACCTGGCCCATAGCTGGGAATGTCCTCACCCTGGGCTTGGCTTTAACTACCTGCTACATGACAGCAGCTCTTGGTGTAGAATTTAAGACTAGCGGTGAATGGTGGTTATGACTATCTCCTTTGGCTCTAGTGTTCCACTATAACAGTTAGCCATTTACTTTAGTGGTTTCCCTAGCATGGCACTTTCACGCATTCTCCCTTTGACTACCTCTGGTTCACCTGGTTTGATTTAGGGCAGGTAGGCCAGGTGGGTGCCTCAGCAGTTGTTGCTCTCCTCCTGCACCTTGGATGCATGTATTGTTGCAGAGTTTTCTCGCAACCTTCCACGGCATTCCTGCTAGAGGGTTTGAGTGAGAGCCTTCCTCCAAATTGGAATATTTTCCACTGCCCTTTAATTGGGTTTCCCAAATTGCAGCTGCAGAGCTGTCACTAATTAAACTATACCAAGCCTGGAGGGAAGGTAACCTAGGCCTTGGATCCCCAGAGATTTTCTCCTCATAGGGTTTTTTTACTCTCCTTTGTTGCCTCAGGTCATAACACTTCGTTAGCATAGTTGTTTCCCCTAGTTTATTAGGTAGGTTCCATTGCTAGATGAAGGTGGAGGATGTCCTGCCGTTCCCTCTCTCCTTAGGGATCCCCTACTCTCAAAGCAAAACATTACAGTATCGAGCTACGCAAACCTGGGCAGTCATTACGTTATCCAACTGAACATCTCATTGCATTATCAAACTGCCTATACTTCTCTACTACTACGTTACAGTTCCTGCTCCTATATCACAGTTGCTGCTTGCTCATATGCTTCATGTTGCCTCCTTTTTGGGGATGATACTACCTTTCTTTTGGGGATTCCTAAGGTACCTTCAGCCATGGGAACCGCCCCGTTGCACCATTAGGGATGGAACCCTCTCTGAGAGTTCCTTGCCTTCGTACCCCTACAGGGTGGTAATTCCTCTGAAATAGAGAGTGCGAATGGCCAAAACCAAACTAACACAGTTGCACATGCATAACACTATACTGACTGTGTATGTCAGTGAATGTAGCCGTGCCATGAATCCAGCTGCTGAACTCAAGACTAGTGGAAATAAAAATGGCCTGATAACAAGTGATAACTTTGATGACTCACCCAATCTCCAAAATATATTTTTGCTGTTGGGTAGGTCAGATATAATGGTATGCCTCCTGTATGGCAGCACTATTACAGCTAAAAAGTCTATGCTGACATCGATGTTTTCACTGTAATAGCCTGCCCTAGACCCCAGCACTCTGTCTCCCAGTCCTATACCCCCTCCCTGATCCAACTCTGACTTTGAGTTAGAATCGTTTAGATTGGGGTGCCGGGGACAGAGCCCACCACATGGAGGGTTTGTGGGGCAACCCCCCCGATGAAAAAACAGCTGGGGTCTTCAGTTGGAGTTATGTCAACCACAAGTTGCGGTTGACATAAATCCATTGCTGTGATGGCGGTCGACAACTTAGTTGCCGAACAGGCATCATAGAGCCAGAAATAATAACTTGAAGGTTGGGTACATCACAGTGCTAATACATTCGCTTGGCATGCTGGCAACCCAGGTTCATGCCCTGAGCCCAGGTGTCAGGAGTGGAGACCAGCAGGGAGGGAGGGAGGGAGTTCAGAGGGTCCTATGGACACTTCCCTCCCTGAGGGTGGGTGGGCTTTTGGCACCTGGTGGTGGTTCGGGTAACATTCTAGGTGGTGTGGTGCCTCGATATGCCATCAAACATCCCCACTCCAGGGTTGATGCCATGACCAGCCCATGGAGGGAGGGGGGAGTGGGGAGGGCAGAAAAGTTGAAAATCGCCCCCCCATCGACCAGATGATGGCCGCTGGTCCCTGTCACCACGAAGCCTGGAAGTGTCTGAGCTGACCCCACCATGCCCTGGTTACATATCTGCACCTATGGATGCTTCTCCCCAAGAGGGGAGGACCCACCTGACCAAGGGTTATATTGGGTTTCCTGGGGGCTGCGGCATAGAGGGGTGGTGGATGGTGATGGGGTGGATTGGACCAGTGGAGCATAGGCAGTCCGAAGAAGTGGCCAGCTGGGGAGCCTGGAAAAGGCACCAAAAAAAATGCTAGTACCGAACCACTCAGAGAGCAGTTTTCACAGTGCTAATGACATCGTCATAGCAATGTGTAGCACTGAAGCCAGCAGTTCAAATCTAAGAAAAGCAGTTAAATTCTCACACAAACAGAAGATTTAAAAGTTATAACTAACAAATGGATATTGTAGAAATTGATAACACAGTAGCTTGACTCCAAACTACAAAATTTATCTCCACTTGTATGGGAGAACTTTCTGCTGGAATACAGGCAAAGACATCAAACTGACCGCACACCCCTAGTGGTCACTTACAGCCCCATGCTAAAACCCCTTCAGGAAATTGTCAAAGAGCTATAACGCATGCTGAGAGAAGATGAAACACTGAAAGACATCTTCCCTGAACCACCTGTCATTGCCTATAAGCAGCCCCCTAGCCTCTTGAACATAATGATTCATAACAAACTCCCAGCAGATCAAAATAACCAGAAAACAAGAGGGACAACACAATGCAACATGGCAAGATATAAGACCTGTACCCACATATGCACACAGACCACCATGAAGACAAGCCAGAACAACATAATACAAATTGATGGATCCTACACATGTCAGTCCAGCAATGTGGTTTACCTAATTCAATGCTAGAAGTGCAAAAATGGTTGCTATATTGGGGAAACTAGCCAACCACTGAAAACCAGGATGAATCACCAATGTCATACAAAAGTAAAGCAGATTATCAGCACTTTAGTAGAAAACCATTTTTCACAAACAGATCACTCTCTCTTGGATTTATCTGTCTTGATACTAAGAGGCAACTTCAGAAACACACAGAACAGAAGGACATGGGAAATGAAATATATTAAACAATTTAAATCTAACATTTCTGAACTGAATCGGTACATTGGTTTCATGACACATTATGGTAAACTGTAACTCTTTTTGTACTAAATCATGTCATTATTTATCACACTTTGGTTCTGTATTTCTCTTATTATGATTTGTTTTCTCTGAGTTCTGCCTGATCTGGTTTTTTACCTGTACCTCACATCCTCCCTGCCTGTCCCACTAGATCTTTAGCTCAGTCCCACCCACTCCCTCTTGTTGTCACACCTCTATTTATACTACCTCACACTCAGTTTATCTAGGCCTTTGATCTTTTCTTTCTCCTAATTTCTTGATTTCCTTACATCTTTTAGGCATCTCCTGTATATTCTACCCTTAAAGCTAGCCTCTGATCTCAGCTCCTATCTGCGTGCTTTTGTCTTCCCTTTAGCTCCCTTTCATCTCCTTCTGACCTGTTTCTACTTAGCCCCCTTCCCATTTCTTCTCATGTTTTTATTTTGCATCTTAGACTTTCATCTCTAGTCCCCTTTGTCACCTTCCTACTTCACTTCCTGATTTTTAATTGCTCCACAGTGGATATAAATACTGCTTATGTTGCTCAGTTTTGCTATTCACCTGAAGAAGGGACCTGTGTGACCCTGAAAGCGTGTGTATAATTCCATCTTTGTACAAGACACTTTTTGGTCCAATAAAAGGTATCAAACCTTCTATCTTCTCCTGTTTTGCAAGGACCAATATGGCTGGAATCTCTTTTTACAAAATAAATGTAATATCCAAATGCCTGTCTGAATTATCTTTTGATCCAGATGGAAAATTAGAACATTATATATATTGTTTTCAGTTATGCAGCAGACCTGAGTCATTAAACCATGATTCCAATGATAATAAATCATCCTGAAGTTTTTGTTCCAGTGAGGTGTGGCTGTCCTCAGATGCCACCAGAACTGTGTCACCCACATACAGATGGACCTCACTGTTGTCCAAAATTCTGAGCAAATCATTAACATACACATTGAAAAGCAGAGGGCCCAAGATGGAGCCCTATGGGACTCCTCTTTGCACTTCTCTAAACAGTGATAGTATAGATCCCTGCACCACAAGATGCTTTCTACTTGATAAATAGAACTTAAACCACTGTAAAGGTTCATCATGAACACTCATCTCGTATAGTCCTTGTAGCAGGATCCGGTGATCCACCATATCAAATGCTTTACTGTGGTCCATGAACACGGCCCCAGTGCTTATCCCTGCATTCATAGATGCTGCTACCAAATTGATGAAATCTACTAGGGCTGTGTCTGTGGACCTTCCCAACCGAAAGCCATACTGAAAATCTGTCAGCAAATCATAATGCTCCGGATATTGATAGGACTGTTTATGTACAAACCTTTCCATGATCTTAGACAGTATTGGAAGCAAAGTAATGGGTCTGTAGTTTGTGGATACCGAAGCATCTCCTCCCTTGAAGATAGGAACTATCTTTCCAATTTTCCAAGCCTCAGGAATGGTTCAACAGCACAGACTCCAATTTAATAAGTTTGTTATAATGGGGGTTATAATATCTGCTCCCATCTTCAAGAATCTTACCTCCACACCATTAACACCATCCAGATGTTCTGCACATTTGCATCACCAATTCAAATTCCAAGGCTGTAGTAGCATAACATTACTGAGTTACTGAAAATAGTTGGTTACTAACAGTAACAGCAGGACTCGGTGCCACTCTTAGTGAGCTGAGAAGGAAGCAGTACTGGTCATTTGGGCATGTAGGTGTGGGAATCTAAAAATACAAAAAAAAAAATGGATGAAAATGTTCAGGCAAATTCTGACTGTCACATAGGCACTGCAGCTTTAAGCAACCAAAAGCAAGAGCCAAAGAGCAGGCTAAGCAATTGTTCTGCACAAAATCAAACCCCAAAAAAGTGTTTCTGGTAAATCTAAAGTGTCATCTTCCAAGAAAATGCTTAAGCCCAATAAAGGTGCAACTGCCAAATCAGTCCCCCCCCAAAAAATAAACAGTTATTTCGTTAAAGCAAAAGAGTTGTTGAGCACCACCCACAGAGGCATGCCCAGGTATGGAACAGTTGCACTCCTTTCAGTCACTCAAGCAAAGCCAGTCACTTGTTTCAAAAAATATAGAAGGAACACAATTTACCTTTGCACAGACTGATCAAAGACATTTCTACTAGTAGGTGGAATTCAACCTTTCTTATGTTTCAAAGGCTGCTGGAACAAAAGAAAGCTGTCAGACAGTACACCTTGGAAAACAAAATTGGTGATGTAGATGTCTATATTATTCCACCACAGTGGGCCATGCTGGAGTTTGTAATTTCATTTCTCTAGCCATTTGAGGAAATCTCCAGAGAGGTGAGTGCAAACACAGCAACTCTAAGTCAGGTGACACCCTTAAAAAAATGCTGAAATTCAGATTGAATCTAATTAGGGGACGTTTAGAGAACTCAGACAGTTCCATCACACATGGTGCCAGTGGTGCTGACTGGTTGCCTACCAGAATACAAAAAGATATGACAAGATGAATTATTTAAAAAGTAAATGAAGATGAAGAACTATGTGAAATGTTTCAGTCAGAGCACTACATTAAAGCAAAAATCATGGACCCACAATACAAATCAAGGTATCTACTGAGTGATGATTAGAGGTGGGTGAAGTGGACAAACTTTGCTCTGCGAAATATTTCATATATTGTGCTCAGTACACGGAGCGCAATACGTGAAATTCACCTAATTCACTGAGGCCAGATCGAATGCGAAGTGTGGAATTTTGCCCGTGAAATTCCACACTTACCACATAAACTCTGGCCACGCGCTGCTTGTACAAGGCGTCCTTAACACCATTTCCCCAATTCCACCCCCGCTAGCATCTGGAACAGCCCCCTCCCCTCTTCTACGTCCCTAAACAGCTGAGTAAATCGCCGCAAGTTGTCACTGAATGAGCGCATGCTTGTACAAGTACGCACTCATTCATTGAGCTCAGGCGGGTGGGCTGCCGGCTGTGGAGGTGAGTGAAGAGCTGTGCCAGTGGCCCAGTCAGGGTTGGGAAGAGTGGGGTGGGGGTACTACTGGACAAAATGGGGGACCGCTAGATATCAGAGAAGTGATAAATGATGTTTTATTTTTTAATTTTAAATGGATCAGACTGGGGGGGAACAGGGTTGGGAGTACTACCTGACAGGGTGGGGGTCCACAGACACCAGGAAAGGGATTAAATTAAATAAATTGTTTTAACTTAGATCAGACTCAGGGTTGGGGAGAGTGAGTGGGGCACTACCTGACAGGATGATGGTGTGGGGGTCCACTAGACACCAGGAAGAGATTAAATTAAATAATTTGGGGGGTGTGATCAAGGGGATGGGGAGGGACCACTAGACACCTAGGATAGATCAGGGGTGGTATTGGGAATTCACAATTTGTAACCTTAACTTGTCTTGGGGTTTTGAAGTGCAATTTGCACTTCAAAAACCCCAACTGAATAAAGTCACAAATGGCAAAATTCTGGGTAATTTAAAAATTACATGAAGTGCTACGTGGGGCACAATTGCCAACTTCGCGGCAATTGAGCCCATGCAGGAAAACTTTGCTGCATCTGAAGTGATGCTGACACTTCCTTTGAGGTAAATAAACAAGAAATAACTGATGAAGTGCATGCTGTCATGGAACAGAGTACAGCATCAGATTCACAGTCTTCACCACAACACAGCACAGCATCAGGCAGCCCTGGTATTCCAGCTTCTTTTTCCTTCTTCTTCTTGGACCACTGCAGCAGGATCTTCTTCACTACCCTTTAAAAACTGCAGCACTGTCCAAAACGGTTTAGCTTCAGGTCTCTGGAGTCACTTACAAGATGTCATTGTGACATCTTCATCCATTTCTTCTAACACGGCCTCAGCACAGACCATTGTTGACATGTACCTGGCAGAGCCCAATATTAATTGGAGTACTGATCCTTTGAAATGCTGGATATCAAAACAAAATATGTTGCCTTCTTTAGAACAAATTACAGTGCAGCACATGAATTGCCCCCTGACTAGTGTATGTTCAGAATGATTTAGTTCAGCTGGTAATGTTATTACTGACGTAAGATCATGTTTGACACCAGAAATTACTGAGCGTTTGACTTTCCCGAAAGTCAGCATTCCTCACTTTAATTTCAAATATGATACCTGAATGAATCATTTGTACACTGACTCTGAGCAGGCCCTATCCACGAAACACTTTCCCATTGTGCCTGTGGTGAAAAATCTTTTGTGAATAGGGTCCATTTACTATGACGCACACATGAGATGTCAAGTCAGGACAGGACAGGCCAGAGTAGACCAGGATTACCTAAATGAACACAATGAGCAGCACAAAAAAAATAATAACGTTCAGTGAGTCCAAAGTCTATATAATACAGCAAGCAACTGCATTTCATGTTCCCAACTTACTTGGTAGTACTATTTACATGATCTGGAAGGTAGGTACTGTTCCATACCATTACTATTTCTTCTTGTCAGTAACTGTGTAAAAAACATATTTTATTTTACCACCTGACTGTACAGTAGTGTCATGTTAATACTGTAGTTATGGTTTTCATTTTCTTACAATAGAGGGTTTAGCTGAAGCCTAAGTGCTCTTCTTTGGACACATTTTTTCATGTCCCTCTGTCCATATTTGACTGTGATTACTGGAGCAGAATGTTACTAAATTCGTTCATTCATTGCTTGTAGTATGATGTAATACTACATCTCAGTTACAGTATCTGGATTGACATTACATTTTGTACACTTATTTATAACCTGCTTGGCACTGGCCAACAACTGTTTCTTGGACATAGGAAGGATGTATTTATAACTGTGTGTTGTCCGGTGCAACAGCAGTGGGAACTACTATGTTTGATTGATTGCACTACACTTGACTGATGTAACTGCCTGGGTGGTAGTCAGTAAGAATATATTTATAATTTCTTCTTTAAAAGATGTTGCTGTGCTGAGTAGAAGCAGTAACAGAAAACATTACCTCTTGTTGGACCAGGCAGTGTCCCATACCACAGCACAGTAGGACTTGCAATGTAGCTGCATCACATGGGCTGGGGGGTGGGCTCTTACTGACGCTCATTTGATTATTCATTAGCCATTTATTGCTTTGGCCTGGTCTGCTCTGGAACATCCATGCATAAATATACCCTCTCCTCCATGTTAGCTGCTTATTGGATGGTGATAGGTATGGACTTGCATCTCTCTCTCTCGCTCTCTCTCCCTCCCTCTCCCTCTCTCTCTGTCTCCCCCTCCCTCCCTCTCACTCTCTCTCTCTCTCTCTCTCTCCCCCCAGCACACTTACTGGCCCAAGCAGGTATGCCTCCAAGGGAGGCCAGAGGCCATAACATGGAGCTACTTATTGCTTTGCTTTAGCACTTTACTTTTTATACAAATAATATATTAAAATATTCCCTTTGGGCCTCAGTGTTAAATAGTACAGAGTTAGCCCCTTTTCTGCATTTTATCACATTTTTTACATTATTTAAAAATAACCAGAAGTAATCAGAACTAATCGGAACCCCCCGTGTTCTGGTCCTTATTTAATAAGGGTCAGAAGTTCACCAAGTTCTCTCAGCCCTAATATTTTATACCTCATGCCTTACCATCTCATCAAGGTGTATGTATAACACAGTATATTTTCAAGCAGAAATGTTGCGAAACTTCACTGGCAAAGTTGGTGCAATGTTGCAACCTTGAAGCACCCCACTTCACACCCATTTTGCACTTCACCACTTTGCGAAGGTTTTCCATGATAACATGGCACTTTCTCAAGTGGAGTCTTTAGTTGTATGACTTCCCTGGAAAGAGTGCCACTTTGTCTGCTGAAACCTTTGTGCTTCACAAATTTGGCAAACTTAAGTGAGGTCATTCAAGAAGGAAAGTTTGCCAACTTCACACATTTTTACCTGGAGTGTGTTTAAATATGTTTCTGTTGAGAAAAATAATCAAAATATAAAAGAGCATAGAAAGGAGTTCTGAATCATGGGTAAATAATAGGGTACAACACAGTTGTGTGGAATAGCCTACCTGCTGAGCCTGTGGAAGCTTGAACTTTTTAGGCTTTGAAGGCAGGACCAGATAGGTTCCTTAGGGAAGTTTGGATGTGTGTCCTTAGTCAATATTAGTACAGTCTCTGCCATGTGGTAGGAGGGGTGGACTGGATGGACCCCAAATCCATTTCATGACCACAGTACTGGACTATGTTATCATATTCCACATATCATAATACAATATTTCCCCAAATCATGGTAGATAGGTAGGTAGAATGATAGATAGATAGATAGATAGATAGATAGATAGATAGATAGATAGATAGATAGATAGACGGACGGACAGACAGACAGACAGGCAGGCAGGCAGACAGACACACAGACACACAGATAGATAGATAGATGGTAGGAGTTTGTGAATACATAACTTTTAGTATTTGATAGAAACATAGAAACATAGAATTTGATGGCAGATAAGGACTGCTTGGCCCATCCAGTCTGCCCATTTTCCTACCTAATGGATAAGCTGCAGATCCTAGTTAACCAGCAGCCTACTTCTTCCTACCCCAACCCCTAGAATTGCCTTATGACTGTCCCATGCATGCTTGAATTCTACCACTGTTTTTGACTCCACAACCTCCTCCGGAAGGCCGTTCCATGCATCCACAACCCTCTCTGTGAAAAAATACTTCCTTAAATTACCTCTGAGCCACCCCCCCATCTTCAAATTGTGCCCCCTTGTTCTTGCACACCTCTTTTTCTGAAAGATGCTACCCTCTTGAACGTTGTTGATTACCTTGAAGTACTTGAAAGTTTCTATCATGTCCCCCCTCCCTCCTTTCCTCAAGGCTATATATATTAAGCTCCTTAAGTCTCTCTTCATATGTCTTCTGGTGCAGACCCTGCACCATTTTAGTTGCCCTCCTCTGGACAGCTTCCATCCTGTCTATGTCTTTGCGGAGATTCGGTCTCCAGAACTGCACACAGTACTCCAGATGGGGTCTCACCAGCTGTCTGTACAGAGGGATAATAACTTCCTGTTTTCTACTGGAGATGCCTCTCCCTATGCATCCCAGTATCCCCCCAGCCCTCCTTGCTTCCTTATCACATTGCTTGCCCACCTTTAGGTCATCTGATATGACTATCCCCAGGTCCCTTTCCATTTTTGTTGTTGTTAGTATCTCACCTCCCATTGTGTACTCTTCCCCTGGGTTTTTGTTTCCCAGGTGCATTACCTTACACTTCTCAGCATTGAATGTAAGCTGCCATACATTTGACCATTCCTCTAACCTTGCCAAGTCCCTTCTCATCCTTTCCACCCCACCTTGTGCATCAACTCTGTTGCAGATCTTAGTGTCATCTGCAAAGAGACATACTTTTCCTTCCAGTCCCTCTGCAATGTCTCTCATAAAGACATTGAAGAGGACCGGTCCTAATACTGAACCCTGTGGTACCCCACTAGTAACCCCCCTTTCTTCAGAGTGGACTCAATTTACTATTACTCTCTGTGTCCTATTCTCCAGCCAATTCTTTACCCAGGCTGTCATCTTGGGACCCACTCCCAGGCTGGCTAACTTGTATATTAATCTTTTGTGTGGGACTGTGTCAAATGCCTTGCTAAAGTCTGGAGGTAGGCCATGTCCACAGCCCCTCCCTGATCTACTACTTTGGTCACCCAGTCAAAGAAATCTATCAGATTCATCTGGCATGACCTTCCGCTGTGAATCCATGCTGCCTTGGGTCCTGTGCCCTCTGGCCTCTAGATACTCGACAATTCTTTCCTTCAGAAGTGATTCCATCATTTTCCCTATCACTCCAGGTTAAACTAACAGGTCTGTAGTTTCCTGCTTCTGCTTGCTCCCACTTTTGTGAGGGGAATCACATCTGCCCTCCTCTAGTCCTCGGGTACCACCCATCCTCCATGATTTGTTAAAGAGGGTAGTCAGTAGTGTCACTAGTTCTACCCTTAGTTCTTTTAAATTCTGGGATGAATCCCATCAGGCCCCATTGCTTTGTCCACCTTCAGTTTTAAGAGTTCTTTCAGAACCCTTTCTTCTGTAAATGGGCTGGTATCAACTTCTGTATCCAGAGTGTTTCTACTGTTTGTTTTAGGTTCCTCCCCCTCTTCATTTGTAAATACTGAGCAAAAATATTTGTTTAGTATCTCTGCCTTTTCACAGTCACCCTCTACCCACCCTCCCTCCCTTTATTAAGCCTCACTATCCCTCCCTTGGTCTTCCTTCGCTCCCTGATGTACCTATAAAAAGTTTTATCCCCCTTCTTAACTGAGTTGGCTATCTTTTCCTTGGTTTGGGCCTTTGCTGTCCTGACTGCCTTCCCAGCTTCCTTTTGCTTTAACTGATACAGTTCTCTGTCCTGCTTCTTCTGTGATTCCTTGTACTTCCTGAATGCTTTCTTTTCTCTTTTCTCTTGAACCTTCACTGCCACTTCCTTTGAGAACCATAGTGGTTTCTTACATCGATTTTGTTTTGTTTATTGCTTCACACAAAGGCTTGTTACCTCTGTGATGGTAGTTTTATTATTCCCCATTGTTCTTCCACCTTCTTCCTGCCCATTTGCTGGTGCATTCCTTAGGCACTCACCCATTTTAGCAAATCAGCCCTCCTAAAGTTCAGTACTTTTGCCTTTGTATGGCTTGACTCTATTGCTGTGTTTATTGTGAACCATACTGTTCGATGGTCACTAGTTCCCAGATGGCACCCACTTACATCTGTGATCCTCTCCATCTCCATTTGAGAGAACCAGGTCTAAGATTGCTCCCTCTCGAGTGGGCTCCAATACTAGTTGTCTGAGGCATGCCCCCTGTAGGGCATCTAGAATAACCCCACTCTTCGAAGTGGCTGCTGCAACTGCACTCCAGTTAAGATCTGGCATATTCAGATCACCCATCAGCAATATCTCCCCTTTTTCTGCCTTTCTAAGTATACTTTCTATCATTTCCTTGTCCATTTCCTCCCCCTGAGAAGGGGGTCTGTATTCAAACCCTGTGCGGATTGTGGTGCCATTGCCTGTCTCCAAATTTACCCACAGTGCTTCTTCTCCTCCCTGTTTACCCTTTTGTTCTGTTGCTTTGATTCCTTCCCTTATGTAAAGAGCTACTCCTCCTCCTCTTTACCCTCCTGTCCCTCCTGTAGCTAGTGTATCCTGGTATGTTTATGTCCCAGTCATGGTTTTGTGTGTACCATGTTTCTGTGACTGCCACAATATCCAGATGTTCCTCCTCCATCAAGGCCACTAATTCAGGAAGCTTGTTACCCAGACTATGGGCATTGGTACTCATTGCTCTCCATTTTTTGATGGCTTTATCTTCTGTTGCAGCATCCCCCACTGACCTTTCTACCTCTGTCTTTTTCTCATTTAGTACCCTGTTTTGTAGGAAGAGGCTGGGATTTTCCTGCTGCTTATCAGTGCCTCCCCTCTTGACTAGTTTAAAAGCTTGCCAATGAAGCATTTAAACTGATTGCTCAAAAGACTTGTTCCCTTCCTGGACAGATGCAGACCATCCTGCCAGTATAGGCTGGTGTCCATCCAGGTAGAACCCCAGTCCCCAGTGAAGCCAAACCCCTGTGCTCCACACCATTTTTTCAACCATTCATTAAACTGCATGGTGCAAAGTACCCTCGTCTCACCCATGCCATTGACAGGCAGCACCTCTGAGAAGGATACTGTGCATGCTACTTGTCTTAGGCCCCTCCCCAGCTCTACAAAGTCCTCCTGCACTGCTCTAATCTCATGATGAGCCAAGTCATTTGTCCCTAGGTGGACAATGATGTCCAGCTCAGACTCCCATGCAGCTGTTCTCATGATCCTGAGGATGCACTTCCTGTCCCTCCAAGCCATGGCACCAGGCAGGCACCTTACTTCAGTTTTCCCTGCTCCCCCTAGTTCTATCTCCCTAATAATTGAGTGCCCCACCAGGAGCTGCTTCCTTTCCTTGTGGTATCCTCTGCCTCCTTCCTGTGTGCCTCCTTTGTGACAGTTGTCCTCAGCCTCCCTAGTCTCCTCTGCGGGTGTATCCATAGGGGAGCTATGCTCCCCCAGAATGGTGTATGGATTGTGGAGTGGAACAACTGACTGGGTGTGCTCTGTTCCACCATCCTCACCCTCCTGAGCCCACTGTGGTCCAACTGCTGTGCTTTCTTCACAACCTCTGTGGTAGTGGTGGTGGCTCTGGTGCTCCTGGATGGGGAGGTTCCCTTCCTACTGTCCAGTGTGGCCTGGGGAAGGTTCCCTTACTACTGTCCAGTGTGGCCTGAAGATGGGCAACTTCCTCCCTCAGGGCAGAGAGTTGTCTGCAAATAGGGCAGCATCTCAGCCTCCAGAAAGACTCCCGGAAGATTGCTGCCCCACAGCCATTATATTGCACTACTCACCGCATGTTTATCTGCTTTTTGTGTGTGTGTGTGTGTGATTGGTTTGTTATATAGAAATACAGATATTATACAATGTGTATGCTTATATTGTCAGTGCAGTGTGCTAGAGAGGATATGACAGTGATATGCACCTTGCACCTTGAGGAAATGATGTCAGAACCCCAGGTATAAAGGAACTATTTCCAGGGGTGGGTGGGTGAGGGTGGGCAGGGTTGGGCCTAAACTGTGCCCTCATGAAACAATCAGCTAAAAGCTCTGACCCACCGCTGCAATGAGTGCCTCCCTGTCAGCAAGATGCCCTACACAACAATTTGACAGAGAAAATACCCTGCTAATCAAACAGAAAAAAATCCAGACATCCAAGTCAGACACAAGTAAGCCTCCCCAGACCCAAAACAGCCTGGTGGTTTGTGCTCTGAAAGCAGTCAGCCCCAAAATAAGTCAGCTGTGCTTTAAACTCTTCCTGCACTGAAAATCTGAAGAATTGTAACAAAAGTAAAGCTAGATCCACCTCCCTCTGTTGCTTAAAAGACTGTCTTTCCTGATAATTCTAAGTTCCTTATTTCACCTTTCAGTTAGAAGTAGCCTCCACCTGCAGAATATCTGCTACAACCCAAAGACAATTGTAAGGTTTACCTCCCTCTGTTGTGAGCACAACTCACTTTCTTGCAAATCCTATGTTCAGTATTGCAGCTTCCAGCCAGAGGTAGCTTCACCTGAAGAAAATTAGCTGTTCTGATGAGTTTGCTATAAAACACTTGCTTATAATACTGTTGTTCTCAGGTCAGTAAGACTCTTCCAAAGCTATTGGCTGATAAGTAGCTATGATGTAAGTACTTCCTGACACAGTCTGGCCTGGCCTTTTAAGACACACACAGATAAACACAAAAACAGTTTCCTCCCCCTGGGCACTGTCTGGGTCAAATACACAGCCTGTACCTGCACTTACTTCAGGACTTATGACAAATTCTTAGCCCAGGGTTTAAACTCTTCCTGCACTGAAAATCTTAAGAACTGTAACAAAAGTAAAGCTAGATCCACCTCCCTCTGTTGCTTGAAAGACTGTCTTTCCTGATAATTCTAAGTTCCTTATTTCACCTTTCAGTTAGAAGTAGCCTCCACCTGCAGAATATCTGCTACAAACCAAAGACAATTGTAAGGTTCACCTCCCTCTGTTGTGAGCACAACTCGCTTTCTTGCAAATCCTATGTTCAGTATTGCAGCTTCCAGCCAGAGTTAGCTTCACCTGAAGAATATTAGCTGTAGATGAATATTCTTCTTATACTTCAGAGAATATCTGGGTACTTGGCTGTATTTGCTTATCGAGAATACATGTAGTCAGGCCCCCTAACCACAATAAATAATTTCCTCTCCCACAGCCCACTTAGCACCCTATCCTACCCTTCTCTCCCCGCAACAATCCACAAGAACCTTCTAGCACTCAGTCCCACCTCCTCCCCATCACACCTAGTAAAACATTTTATTCACCAACAATTGTTTGAGTTGAGATTTTTTGGGGGAGTTACTCAGAAGGAGGTGGGTCATAGTGGAGAGAGAGCGGACATGATCGTGGTTGTCAATTGAAGGGGGAATAACTTGTTTAACTGGGTGTTGTGAGGGAGGAGGAGAACTGGGTTCTAGAGGGCTGGGGATGGGGAAAAACTTAATTTGCACTGTGGGATGGGTGAGAGGAGGATGAGATTGATGCTATGAAGGTTGAGGAAGACATTTAAGCATGGATTTGTGGGGAAATTAAGAAAAGTACTGTCACTGGTAATGTTTTATTATATTTTTACACTGGCTGGAGTGGAGGGTCAGATGGAGTGTTAAGTGGGCTGGGGGATGAGATTTTCTCAAACTATGGTAGAGAAATCATTGAAGATGATGGTGGTTGAGAGGGAGGAGGGTGAGGCTAGACTTCTTGGAGTTTGAGGTTCTTTTGTACAGAATACAGCTACAAAAATACTTTGAATACAACTGGTATTCAGAATTCAGACAAATACAGCTACAGTAGTATTCTGTGTATTTGGTGGATGATTCAGATTCGGTGCTCATGATAGACAGCAAGATAGATAGGTAGATAGACAGACAGACAGACAAACAGATAGATAGCAACAAAACCATTTGTGTGACAAAATCTCCACTAATCTTTGAGCTTCTTAGAATTTATTCCATTTGCCTCCCTTCACTCTGGATTTCTGAATTCATGCTTGACATTAATTAGGTAAATGCATAGTACTGCACATTGGATTTTATGTTGACCTGTTTATCAGGGATGAGTTGAAATAGTTACAAACGAAAAATACTGCCCTCCCTCTCCAAAAAAAATAGGCTACTTATCAAAAATCTAGAACCAGAAAGCACCCCCACTTAAAAACAGTTGGAGTGGTCAAAAACAAAATTAAGTAGTGCGATATAGAATAATGTGTTGTATTGGAACATGAATAATATGGCATTTTTGCACAAACAAGGTTTACTGTCATGGAGTGCAATGTTATCATAAGCCATGGGTGTAGTAAAAGAAAAGGAGTATGCGCTGCTCCCCCATGTTTTGTTTCATGTAATAAAACTTTTTTCATCTATTGTTTTTTTAAAAAAGTGCTATAACAAGCAATGTACAGGACACAGCAGGTCTGAGAGTCACACCTGGATGAAGCCTTTGTTCAGGGAACAATTAATGCTGACTTTGTTGAAAAATTAGAAAAATATTGAATTTGTGGGAAGGGATAAGAGAGGAGGGATGAAAGCAAAGAGCAGCAGATAACAACATGTATACGGTAATAAATATCCCATTATGGGGACACCCAGTGGCCCAATGGGTAAGACTGTGCTCTTCCACATCATGACCTGGGTTGGGAGCAGACTCAGGAGCTGGGTCGGGGTGGCCTGGGGGCTGAGAAGATGCTGTCAGTCCCCAAGGAGGTTGCAAGGCTGGCAACAGGCTATACCCAACATCAGGGAGATGGGCAGGGTGAAAACAGAAAAGGAGCCAGCATCTGAAGCTTGGTACATTCCCTGGTCGGCATTACCACCCAGGCTCAGTGAATCTAGTTTTGTGCACCAGGTGGGGGAGGATCGACCTCCCCTTCCTGGTCCCACCATGGGGGGGCAATCCATGGGGGAATCATGCTGGTAAGTCCTGGAGGAGGTGTGTGCCAAGCAGGGGTGGGCTGGAGCTGATGACAGTCTGACTCTGACTGGGAGAAAAGCTTTGTGAGGAACAAAATCCCATTATACATGGATATACAGTATAGCATCACAGCTATGCATTATGGGATTTGTGGTGCCATTCCAGTGTATAAGAGCAGTCCATAATTTCTGAAAATTTAGAATTACATATAACCAGTTTATATAGTAATGCATCACCCAACCACACTTTTACTGTAATAAGTGATGATGATAATTTATATATATATATATACAGGGTACAAAATTTAGAGGACTAAACCCCTATTTTAAATAAGTAAGCCCTGTCATAAATTCACCTAAAACAATTACAACATTCAACTGAGTAATTGTCTTACAAACATACATCATTAAAAACACATTGGACTTCTAGATACAGTATATAAAAGCAGAGCTCCCAAAAGGAAAAACAACTATTTAATTCTTACTAAATACATGAATTACATTCATCCCTTACTCATTCTTATGGTGAGAGAACAGTGAATCAAAGGGGGTCGGTTCTGGCACCCCCAAAAAACTGAATGCCAGTGAGAAACGCTTACAAAAGTAAGAAAGCTATTGAGGTGTATTAATATTTTATAAAGTAAGGGGAGCCAGAGGTAAAAAAACTACAACAAAAAAAAAAGAAGAAACCTTGCATGCCCATTTCCAGAAAAAGTGTGTGTGGGACACTATTTACAAAGAAAGAACTTCTTATATGTAGGGGAATAAATCACTCAGGTTGAGAGCGGTCCCTCAATCTATAAATTGTCACGTAATAAATATGTAGATTAATTAAGTAATAAGGTATGACCAAGGGTTATGGTAATGGTTTGTTAATCACCCTCTAGGCATGTAATGTTGCACGAGGCATAGCCGGGTGCCACATGCCCCTAGAGGGTGATTAACTGACCATTAATATAACCGCCTGGAGTGCTTTATTGCTATTATAATAAAAGTGTGTTAAGCAGTGGTAAACCCTGTTCAGCATATGATTAGGTTCTGCATATATGTTAATAAAATATTAATGTAAGGCTGATAGAATGCTTACAGACGATCAGAAAGCTCTATTTCTCAGGCCCTTTTGATAATTTAAATAGCTTGTTTGGGAAACCAGCTCAAAACAAAAACCTTTTGGGGTTCCTATTGGTATAAATAAAGATGTGCCTGTCCGTACCGAATAGTGTCCAGTAGAAATGAAAAGTTAGTGGAAGCCCATCCTGCTCACATTTCAAGGAAACTGCTCTCAGCACAATATGTATAAAGAACGTGTTACAGTAGCCTTGCCTAAAAACAGCATACAACCATACTTTAATAAATTGGGTGAATTATCTCATGCATACACACTCATGAAAGCTGAGGTAGCAGTTAATGAGTTGGTTTCCATGGCAATAAAAACTGGCTACTATTACCTGGTATCTCTCAGATGTTAGAGGTATCACTGGTATTATTTTTTAAAGTGGTACATAGTAGATGAAATGTCTTTGCTTTTGCATGCAACATTTTTTTTAAATATGTGGTATTATGTAGGATCGTCTAGATAGTATTGAGTAGTGGGACCAAATTTGTCATTTTTCGTAGTAATATTTATTGTTTATTTACACTGCAGTTACAAATCAAGTTTACTGAAATGCACTGATAAGCAATTCAGACCTGTAGCAGGAATATGTCTTTAATACTTTTTTTTTCTCACAGCATTTCATGGAATGGTAAAATAGTTTGTACTGGTATCTGTTTTGTTGTGCTTTTTATATCTGAGAAACATACATGTGTCTGAAGATGCTCCTTGCCACAACCTGGCCTGTTTTCCTACCATCTTGTGAGCACATGTAACTACTGTATTACATTGATTTCCAGTTTCCTGCAGAAAAATCACTGTCGGCATCACCAGGAGTCAAATCGTATGACATTAAAAAATAATCTGAATTTCAGGACATTCCACCCTTTATTAGTAAAGACATATCTATGGAAACAAGTTATTTGCCCTCTAGATTTCATCTGTGCCCGCTGATGTTCCTGCCCTGAAGTCATAATACTCTGCATGTGGCATCAGAATAATTTCTGTGACAACAGGCTGTGATATCACCAACAGACCTCAAGGCAGGTCTAAGCAACGCAAACAGACAAAGTCTAAGGGAAACACTGCAAATGTCTTCAGCATTAAAAAGGAAATGCCCTGAAATTGAGATTCTGGGGGAGTTTTGTGTAACTGAGCTTAGCTAGTGCCAGCCTTTGAAAATGTTTGCTTAACACTAGAAAGTCACTTTAAATACTATTGTCTGAGATCTCCAGCATCTCACATCTACTGTATAGGGTGATGCTCACACTGAATGTAAACACTGTATATAACAATATAGGCAGGATATTGTAATGTGGCTAATTGCACTAAAGAAATGTTTGCACATTGTGCTAATCAGAACACTGCCTTGTAGGACACACAGTTTGTTTATTTATCTACTTATTTGTTTGTTTATGTAGGTAGACCAATGACCTCATAGAGGTCACTAGGAGTGAGCTAAGCTAAGGCAAGTACATTGATTGCATACAAGGGGTACTGTATGCTGCTAAGAGAGGATTTGAAGGACTTGCGATTAGTACAAGTCTGGAGATCAGCCAGGAGGTCATTCCACAGCCTCGGAGCCACAGAAGCAAAGAACCTTTTTCCAGCAGTTGTTGCAGTTCTTGGGACAGTGAGGAGCAACTTTGGAGAGGAATGAAGTATTCTTCTCTGAGGTTTAAGTTCCAGGATGGTGGTAAGGTTAGGGGGAAGGGAATGTACAATTTTATGCACCAGACAGAGTATGGAATAGTGATTTTTACTTTCCAAGGAGGGTCAGTTAAGCATGGACAGTGCCTTGCAGTGGTGTTCCCTTTTACTAGCACCAACTGCAAAATGGGGCGCATGGTGATATAAGGTTTTGAGCTTAGCAAGCTCAGTATCTTCAACAGAAGACAGCTTGGGGGCACCATACAGGATGGCAGGGAGCAAAATACTGTTAGCTATAGATACTCTGGCTTCACAAGTGAGGTAGGGGTTCAACTGATATAGGATCCCTTATTTGTGGTTTAGCAGTTTGGCCGCCTGGTCAACATAAAGCTTGAATGAGATTTCCTGATCCCATATAACTCCCAGGTACTTGATAGAGTGTATAGTCTCTGTAGGGTCACTGTTCTGTGAGCATAGTTTTATCAAATCACTCCTAATAGGCCCTAAATAGCAAAAACCAAAGAGAGCAGACTTATTTTTTTTTTATGGCATCCAACAGTAGCTTATTTGTCTTAAATCACATTTCCAGTTTAAGGAAGTTGGCTTTGAGGTCTGATTCAATTGCATCAATGTCTGTGCAGCTTCTGTTTAGCACCACATCATCTGCGTACAGCAGTGCCTTGAAACTGCCACAGTGTTTTGGCAAGTCATTAATAAAAAGAGAGAATAACAATGGGCCCAGGATAGAAGCCTGGGGAACCCTGGGGCACTGGAAAAGATTGTAGCGGATCAATTCACCGAATACCTCAACAAATATCAATTGCAATGCCCCAACCAGCACAGATTCAGGCAGAATCACAGTAGTACCACTGCCCTGGTGGAGTACACTGACTACATTTATCGAGCTCTGGATGAAGGCAAACTGGTCAGGCCGGTGTTTATTGACTTAACAAACGCCTTCGACATGGTTAACCACATCCTCCTCCTGGCTCAGCTGCAGAACCTGAGGGTGGCTGCTAATGCAGTACGCTGGCTCCAGGACTACTTGTCTCTTAGGTCTCAGCATGCTAAAATTGGACAAACCATGTCTGGATCCAGTGAAGTCTCATTGGGTGTCACCCAAGGGTCGATCTTGGAACTTCTGCTTTTCAACCTTTTTCTAAATGATCTTCCCAAGACCTGTGACACCAAAATTATCTTATACACTGAGGATGCTGTCATTCTCAATAGCAACACATGCATCAAATCTCTCCAACCTGAACTGCAGTCCTCCCCCAACAGACTCGAGGACTGGTTTTGCGAACACAAGCTATTACTCAATTATAAAAAGGCCAAGACCATGCTCCTATCCTGTCCCCAGTTTGAAGAAAAGGTTCCCCGCCCTCTCAATCTCCAACAAAGTCCATGCACCTCTGGAGCAAGTGTACTTTTTCAAGTACTTGGGCGGGGGGCACCGTCGATGACACCCTATCCTTTGCTCAACACATAGATTTGGTGGTCAAGGCAGTAAATTCCAAACTGGAAGTGCTATATAGGCACAGAAAATACCTTACACTGGCAGCCCTCCACCTGATTAAATGGGGAAGTAACCACTCTACCCTGAGAGATATCACTGATGGAGGAGGAGAAGGCAGGTTTGGAACTTGATGCTGCTCCCTAGAGGCAGCCAGTTTGTCTGCTCATAAAGTGAGCAGGTATGAGTAAGGCGATCGGCAGCTAGGGTGAGTCTGCAAACTTTATTAGGAGCTGTTTGTACCCTCTTTAGCACCATATCCGTGGCTGCTCCATAAACTACCAGGCCAGAATCAATGGTTGATAAGATGAAGCTAGTGACTGAGAGGTGGAAGGCTGCCAGTGTAAGGTATTTTCTGTGCCTATATAGCACTCCCTGCTTGGAATTTACTGCCTTGACCACCAAATCTATGTGTTGAGCAAAGGATAGGGTGTCATCGAGAGTGACTCCCCCAAGTACTTGAAAGAATACACTTGCTCCAGAGGTACATGGACTTTGTTGGAGATGGAGAGGGTGGGGAACCTTTTCTTCAAACTGGGGACAGGATAGTAGCATGGTCTTGGCCTTTTTATAATTGAGTAATAGCTTGTGTTCGCAAAACCAGTCCTCGAGTCTGTTGAGGGAGGACTGCAGTTCAGGTTGGAGAGATTCGATGCATGTGTTGCTATTGAGAATGACAGCATCCTCAGTGTATAAGATAATTTTGGTGTCACAGGCCTTGGGAAGATCATTTAGAAAAAGGCTGAAAAGCAGAAGTTCCAAGACCGACCTTTGGGTGACACCCAATGAGACTTCACTGGATCCAGACATGGTTTGTCCAACTTTAACATGCTGAGACCTAAGAGACAAGTAGTCCTGGAGCCAGCGTACTGCATTAGCAGCCACCCTCAGGTTCTGCAGCTGAGCCAGGAGGAGGATGTGGTTAACCATGTCGAAGGCTTTTGTTAAGTCAATAAACACCGGCCCGACCAGTTTGCCTTCATCCAGAGCTCGATACATGCAGTCAGTGTACTCCACCAGGGCAGTGGTACTACTGTGATTCTGCCTGAATCCATACTGGTTGGGACACTGCAGTTGATATTTGTTGAGGTATTCAGTGAGTTGATCTGCTACAATCTTTTCTAGTGCCTTGAATAGGGGGAGAGGATTGAGCTTGGTCTATAGTTGGAAATACAGGACCTGTCCCCGCTCTTGTGGACAGGGGTCACTAGCATTTGTTTCCAGACTGTTGGGAATTTAGCCAGAGCAAGTGATTTGTTGAATAATTTGGTTATGGGCATAATGAGTACATAGAGAGTGAGGGATATTAGTTTCATATCTTCTCCATCACTGCCCATTCTGTTTTTTCCTAGTACTTTTTTTACATAGTACATAGCCTCCTTGATAGTCACTCTCTTGAAGTAAAAGTCTGGGTGGGTGTTAATGGTTGACTTGTTGCAGGAGAGATCCTCAGTGGGATGTAGATAGGCAGAGGGGGAGGACTGTGCTAAGATCAGTGAAGGCCGAATTGAAGTACTCTGCAATTAGGAATAGGTCCGATGTAGTAGTGCCGTTTATGTTGAGCAGTTGAGGATGTTTCTTTTCATCCTTCCCAAGGAGATTTTTGATGTTCTCCCAGAACCTGTTATCATCTCCTCAGCTCCTGTTCAGCAATTCCTTGTGATAGTTAGCATTAGCCTGTCAGATTAGATTCATCCAGCGATTTCTGGAGGCCCTGTAGCACTGGTAGTCATGCTTGTTACCGGTGTACCTGGCTTTCGACCAGAGGTTGTCCCTTTTCTTCATCTTGTCTAGGAGCTCCCCAGTAATCCAGCCATTGTTGTTCCCGTGAACTTTCCTTCTTCTTACTGGAGCATAAAGATCATAGATTCTGTTGAACCCATCGACGAAGTACTTTAGGGTAAGGTCTATGTCTGACATCACATCAATGGGGAACAGTCAAATAGAGAAAGGACTGTTTTGAGAGACCCTAGCTGACCTTTCTTCAGGACCCTGCACTCAATTATGATGGGGGGCTTGTTTTTGAATTTGTAGGACCACCTGAAGGTGATCAGAGAGTGGTCGCTCAAGGTATCTGGCAGCACCGTGACCTCAGAGATCTGAGAGGGTGCGTTAGAGAGGAGCCAGTCAAGGACAGTATTGTTGCCTTACTTGTAGTTCCATCTGGTGGGTTTAGTGACTAATTGTGTTAGGTAGGTGCTGGCCACGGCGCCCTCTAGGGGGTCAAATCATTACTGTCCCAGTTTATGTTTAAGTCACCTGTGATAATGAGTTCACTTTCCTTAGGGAGAGTGGCCACAGCATCCAGAATCTTCAGATGACCATCTCTGGCTTTTTTAGGAGGTAGATAGACCGAGGCTACGATCAGGGACTTGCCATGCTCATCAACCTGGCTTTCACAGCTAGGAGTTCATGATCATCAGCCATCCCAGTAATGGTGAGGACGGAACAGTGGAGGGACTCCCTAGAATAGATGAGACAACCACCTCCTTTCTTGCCCCTCCTGTTGATCCTGAAGGCTTGATAGCCTGTCAGTGCTATTTCATTACTTTTTATCTTGTCTGTCAACCAAGTCTCTGTAAGGCAGATTATATCAGGACTATGGTGGGCCATCCAGGCCTGGAATTGTATGAATTTGGCAGGAAGGCTGCAAATATTTATGGCAGCTATTCTTAGGCCTTTAGTCTTACACCCTCCTGGTCCAATAAAAGTTGGAGGGCCAGGATTGGTATGCACATTCCCAGATAGGAGGAGTAGCATTAGGATCACTTTCCTTGCCATGAGGCTGAGGGTTATAGTGGACTGTACCTTGTGGCATCTGACTTTGCTAGGGAAAGGCTGCTTTATCTTCAGCAGGGTAGTTGTCAGAGCTAGCAGCATGTAGGTGCCATGGCAGGGGGCGGTGGCTTGGGCCTCCAGATTAGACAGTGGTGAAGAGTACCCAGGGGAGGCTCCCACTGAGGAGATTGCCCCTGGTTCCTTTATCAAGCTGCTTGAGCCAAGACATGAGTCAGGGTATGAATTTGGTGGGGGAGTTCCTAGATGGTCACCAGGGCCAGCTGTTATTAGAGTATATACAAGAAATAGGAGAAATGTGTAGCACATTTTAGTTCCACAGTAGCCAGGAAAGATGTGAGTTGTATCAGGGGGATTGGATCCTACGCAAAGGTATTGAAGAGGGTGGCGGTGTCAGCAGTTGTGGTGTTTCTTTAAGGCCTTAGCCATGGGAGGGATCCAATGAGAAGGCACTGAATAAGAGGTGGAGTTATTAAGGATTTAATAGAGGTCAGGGCCATGGTGGGTGGGCAGGAAAAATTACTCTTAGGAGGCTGGAGCTATGCAACAGTTCAGAGAGGGGACTTGGAAAGTAGCCAATAAGAGTCTTTGCGCTTGCAAGTCTTGTACTTGCAAGACATCTGTTACACACACTTCACAAGTACTGTATATTTATACAGAGTGTTATAGTGATACAATACTTGTGTGTGGCAGACATTGGTTGGCTGCAGAGGTGAGTGATGGATCTGTGCTGGTCACTGTTAGTGGACAAGGGGTGCAAGAGGGGGTAGGAGTGAGCATCACATACCCATCCAAAGAGGGAGACCACCAGGGTGAATTTACATATTTATTTTAATGCTTAGAAACATAGAAACATAGACTTTGGCGGCAGATAAGGACCACTTGGCCCACCTAGTCTGCCAATTTCCCTACTTATTGGATAAGCTGCAGATACTAGTTAACCAACAGCCTACTTCTTCCTACCCCCCCACCAGAATTGCCTTACGTCTGTCCCATGCAGTCTTGAATTCCCCCACTGTTTTTGACTCCATGACCTCCTCAGGAAGGCCGTTCCATGCGACTACCACCCGCCACGTGAAAAAATACTTCCTCATGTTGAGCTGTCCCCCCTCTATCTTCAAATTCTGCCCCTTTGTTCTTGCACATTTCTTTTTCTGAATGATGCCACCCTCCTGGACTTTATTGATTCCCATGAGGTACTTGGAAGTTTCTATCATGTCTCCCTTCTCCTTCCTTTCCTCAAGGGTATACATATTAAGCTCCTTTAGTCTCTCTTTGTATGGCTTCTGGTACAGACCCTGCACCATTTTAGTTGTCCTCCTCTGGACTGCCTCCATTCTGTCTATGTCCTTACAGAGATGGGGCCTCCAGAACTGCACACGGCACTCCAGATGGGGTCTCACCAACTGTTTATACAGAGGGATAACAACTTCCTGTTTTCTACTGGTGAATCCTCCCTCAGAGATATGCTGAAGGAGGATGTTCACTAGTCTACCAGGGAGGAGTTAAGTACAGTAGAATCCCGTTTATCCGAACCCCCCAATGGACATATTAATAGTCCGGTTAAACGGGAGTGTGGCATCTCACAATCAACGAATACAGCACTGTCAATGAGTACAGTAATAGCACTTTATTAGTTAGCAGGTGCAAACAACAAATGAAAAAACACTTAAATTGTAAACATAAAAATTAATACTGTACTGTGCTGTATCAACTAAAGTTACTTTCTTAGAAAAAAGTCTGTCACTGATTTTTGTTTCAGTGCGCTTCTTACTTGCCCTCACCTGTAAGTTCCTCAGCAGCATTAGCTCGACAGGAGAGGTGTCCAGTTGTGTTTCAAGATAGTTAAGGCATTGCTCAAAGCAGGTAGCGGCCTCCGAGTGACTCACTGGCAGTGGTAATGGCACCTTTTCGTCATCTTCCTCGTCGGAGTCTTCCATTGCTTCCTGTGTATTCTGCACCATGTTTACCATCACCTCCTCGTCCAGAGTTTCATGGTCATCCTCTCCCATGTCACATGACATCCATTCATGCAATTGTGAAGCAGTAAGTGGTTTCCCTGGTAACTGGGCAGCGATCTCCTGTAGCTCCACCTCTTCTGCAGCATGTGACGTGCTATTCATTTCTGAATCACACTCCTCCACTTCCTCCGTTTCATTCTCTTCTGAAAACTTTATTCCTGAGCACCTCCAAGACTTCTGGATTGTCTCTGGCCGTACATTTGCCCACGCCTCTGCCAACATGTGGCAGCCATCCATCACTAGCAATGAAAGGTGTGTTACCACCTAGCCTTTGGTGGAACTGTAAGGCTTTTTCCTTCTGGTAATGGCCCTGATATAGGGGTGCCCTTTTTCCTTTCCTGCTTGAACCATAAATAAATGGCAGAATCACGGTCTTCATCAGCACAGGTACACATATTTTTCCTCAAGTCTCCACCTGAAGTTGACTCCATTGTCGAGGCAACATTTCTAAGCTTCTTTTTTGGCTCTGTAACCCCCATACTAATGGGGGTTCCTAAAAGCCTTCTCAGAGCTGCGTAAGTGCTCCTTGCCTAACTAGTGTCCGGGGTAATGCCACTTGAATGTGGGCACTGTGAGTGCTTTTAGAGCCTCTGGTACTGTCTCTTTAAGAGCTGCAGATTAGTTGTATGGGGGTGCTGTGGGTTTACTGCTTGAATCCCGCTCGGGCTGCTGTTTGAATCACTCCGTTTCTGCCGTCACTAAGCGAGCAGAGGGAGCCTTATTGAAGGATGCAACTGTTTGCTGGAATATATGTAGCTTAGCGGTAAAATTGCCATTTGTTTAACCTGCTTTGATTGCAGCTGGGGTTCTGTGTACTTGGCCCCTCCATTTTGGACCTGGACTACTGAGATGGGCCAATTGGGGAAGGGGGGCCTTAAGATGGAGACCGCTTGAACCTACCAGAACTTGGACTCCCACGGGGAGCCTGCCAACAGGGGGAATATATGGTAGGTGCTTCTGGGAAGTGTAATCTGGACCCTGGCGCTTTTTTTGCACCAATAGAGGGTGTGTGAAGTGATGGGCAGAACAAAGCACCCAACCGGAGCCCTGTGGAGCGAGAGGAAACTGCCCTGCAACTGTCCTGGAGGGGCAGAGTCGATGGTGATCGTGAAGAGAGAAGGAGCTCTGGCTCCTGCACTGTGAAAGTTTTCGCGCAGGAAGTGCGTGTGTTAGGCCGAGAAGTTGTGTGACCACATCGCCAGAGAGAGAGAGAGCAGACAAGATCCATGAAGGAGTGCAGGCAGAGGAGGCTGTACATTTACAGCTACCTACCAGGCTCACCCTGTAGAGGACTGGAGAATCTGCGAATCACGCTTGGTCTGTCAGGACAAGTGAAGCTGCGTTGTTCACCCGGTTTGGTCAGAGAAAGCGATTGGGAGTGTAGAGCAGCTGCCTGGTATGGTACCCCTCTGTGTTACACATAAATGTGTGGAGCAGTGTCTGGATCACAGGCTAAATCCTGCAGTAGTGTGAGAGGAATCTTTCTGCAGGAGTCATGAGTACTAAACCAGGGTAGCTCCCTGTCAGATGTTCACTCTGAGGGCAAGGTTTGTCTGGCTGCTTCATTGGCTGCATGAATTGTGCCTGCGGGCTCTTACAAATCAAATCTAGGTACCAAATGCTTGTTTCCTCATCAGGGCCCCAACCAGCTGCACCGAATAGGCTAGTCTTGTAAGGCTTGGGTACCCAAGGACAGTGACTGATAGGTCTGGCCTGTGCACAGTGCCCTATATAGTAGAGTGTTAAGCTAATCAATCTGATCTTCCCCCGTCCTTGTTACTCCCCCTTTAATAAATCAGATTTTGTTGTTTGCAAGGTATACTGTTTGAACTGTGTGTTTGTGCTACCCTTTTGTGTATGGGTTATTGTATAACTGCATCTTATTTTACAGGGGGTCCTCAGCACCAAGTTGGCCATCCCGATCTGGGGGTAAGTGTAAGTCATACCGGTAGTGTGGAAATTGCTGGTGAGCTACCAAGGGAAGGAAAGGGGGGTTGCAGTGACCCAGAGGACTGTGACCAGGTCATACTTGACTGTTCTAACCCCGACCTCTTGGTGGAGGCACCCGCCATTGGATCCAGGCCCCTCAACCTGTTATTGGCCGAGCAGGCAGGGGTAGTAGCCCTTGAGATAGCGCCCCCAGGGGGTTACACCTCTTTAATGTCAAACACAGTTTATTTCCCCACTCCATATTCCGATGCTAGAGCTACTGCTTTCTCTCCGTTCTCAAGGCGCTCCACAATCCTCATTTTCTGGGCTAGACTTAGCACTGTACGCTTTCGTTTGGACATGATTGCAGTACATAAGCTACATCAAGGAGCACTGAGGGAGAATGAAACATTGTATACGCAGTAGGGAACAGTAAAAAAAAAAACAGTTTAGCAATTATCAAACTACTGTATTCACTGTTAGCAATCACTGTAACTAACTGACAAGCACTGACAAGTGCTTGCTAATTGATTTTGACAGTCACTCGCTAGCTGATTTTGACAGCCACCACTTAGTTAATCAAGCACGAAGTAGAAGTGACGAAATTGATGGGGAACACAGTGATAGTCCATTAGATAAGGAGTTCCGGATAAGCGGGATCTGGATAAATGAGATTTTACTGTAATTATTTTAATATGACAGGGATTGGGTGAGGGAGGAGGTTCACTAGACTAATAGTAAGGGGTTACATATTCATTTTAATGTGAGTGTGGATTGGGTGAGGGTGAGGGTGGAGGGAAGCACTGGCACCAGGGACAGTCTTTGGGCTAAGTTTACTGTTACCAAAGGGCCTCTTTCCTCTGCACCATCTCAGTCCTGTCATAGATACGTAGATTCTGATGACATATACTGACTCGTTAATCTATTCAGTCTGCCTGCTTCCTATCTAACTCCAAGTCCGACATGACTTTTACACTTCCAGTTCCCTCCTCCCTTGGCTGTCCATCCTCCGCCCTCCCTTAGTTTGTACTATCCTCATGTGCCTGTCTCATTCATGCTCAGAACTGGTCACTGATTTGACTTCTTCCACCAGCTTTGGTAGACTGTTCTAGTCATTCACCACCCTGTCCATGAAAATGTACTTCCTGCAAAACTCAATAAAATTAAATTAAAAAAAAAAGAAAATGTACTTCCTAACATCCCTTTTAAATCCCCACCACCACCAGCCTCCACCCATGCCTCCAGTTACTGTTTCTTCATTCCTAATGAACAGATCCATGCAGACTACCCTGTTGATAACCCTCAAGAACTTGCAGGTCTCAGTCACGTTCCACCTCTCGCTTCTGGCCTCAAGAGAGTACCTGTTTACGTTCTACAGCCTCTCTTTATATAGCCACTCCTGCAGCCCTGTATTATTTTTATAGCCCTCCTCTGATCCCTCTCCATTTGGTCTCTGTCCTTCCCGAAGTGAGGAGTTTGAAACTGTGCACAGTACTCCAAATGCAGTCTCACCATGGGCCTGTAGAAGGATAGTATCCGTTCTCCCTTGTACTGGTGAAAGCGCTATTTATACACACCAGCATTCTGCTCTCCCTCCTATATGCCTTGCTGCATTTGGCTGAGGATGTTGCCGATAAGGACTCCCAGGTTCCTTTCTTCAGTAGTCCCAAATATTCTAACTCCCCCATCTAATAGTCAGTTCTAGGGTTTTTCCTACTAGTAGGACGTATTCACAAACATAGTGGTACACGTAGCAATGGAATGTAGTGGAGGGTGTGGTACTGCACAGCTTCTGAGGTACCCGAAACCTGTGGCATGCATGAATGCCTTCAAGTGTGGACACAACAGCACATAAGGGTGCACACAGGGGTTATGGATAGGTGTATGGAAGGGATGGACAGAGGTGGACACACGCCTTACCCTCCACATAAGGTGATCTGCACCATGACAGATACGTGACTATCCAATGCGCACACATTGAAATGCATGCAGTCGTGGACACACAGGAGTAGCACCCACAGACCACCACCCAGAGGAGCCAGCCAGCAATGAAATCCATGGCCCTGGCCAGGATACTGGACCAGCACTGGCAACAATGGACAGAGGCCAGTGCCCCAAGCATGCAGGTGGACATGGGAGGGGTAGCATATGAGGACCATCCCAGGCCAAGTCCTCCAACTTCGGTTCTCAGCAGGTAGCCATGCTGGCATCCAGGAAATGGAGTCACTTCACCACCCTGTATGGCTCCGGATCCTCCAAGGCACCTGCTGAGGACAAGTCAGGCATCAGGCTGGACATACAGGCTGTCATCAATGCAAGCAGTCCTGAGCCTCAAACTCTGAGTTCTGTCATGCACAAGTAGCAAGACTTACAGGCAGCCACCAAAAGGAAAACTGACAGTGGCACACTGGTCCAGCAGCCAGACAGGAGGTGGGCCAGCACCATTCAGCCCAATGATAGACCACAGACCCATAGAGGTCATTGTGGCTGACATGCTAACATGGAAAGCAGTGGACTGTGAGGAGGAGGGAATGGACACCATACCAGGTATGTCACCCCCCCCCGCCCAGCATACAGCATCTGAGTGACACAGGCCCCTCCAACAGCACTGGAGAGGCCATACAATGACATGCTCCATGGGACATTAGCCATGAACATTATGCCACATCATCCCACAGGAGGTAAGTGCTATTTGTGCCTAACACAGTACTATTGTTACTAGGCTGTATGACCAACCATGGCATGCATGTAACCACACCCTCTCATTCACAGACTATCCAAGAGATGTGCCCACACAGGACCAGGAGCAAAGAACACCAGTGAGGAGGGCCAGGAGCACCAGAGTCATGGACCAGGATGCCGTCTAAAGAGGCAGAGGGCACCACACAGACACATCCATTCCCCTACACAAGCACGCACCTTAGCCTGCAAAGCAGGCAGTGCCATGCATTACAGGCCACCTGCACACTGATGCTGTGAAAGCTCTTGTGGTTGTGGTATGCCTCCTCATGTAGCGCCAGTGTCAATATCACCAAATGTGGGCAGTCTACCGCCACAAGTATGTTTGGGAACCCATGTTGTACACGGAATCAACCTTCATGTCCTGAATCAACCTTCATGTCCCACAGGGTCTGCTCAGTCACTGGGAAGGTTTTTAATTATTTATTTATTTTATTTGAAAATTGATGACTGGGATAGGCATACCAAGCCAAGACTCATTTCCAGGTGTGACCCAGGGAAAAGGGAAAGGGAAAACACAGATACAAGAAAATACAGGGCATGCTGATAATGATAATTACAGAACAATGACAAAAAGTGCACAGATTGCAGTGCAATACAGACAGCAATGCCAAAACTTGTGACATGATGTCCAGTAAATAGCATGCTAAGTCAAAACAAATGTGCAAATAAGGTGAATTCAAAAGTGCAGAGGAACCCGGACGATGGGATGCTGAGCCGGTACACATAGGTGCAGTCAGGAGAGGTAAGGAAGGGTTTAGGAAGAGGGTAGGCAGGAACAAGAGGGAGGAGTGAGAAGTTTAGTTGGCATCAAATGGAGGGAAGGGGGGAGTGAGAGAGAGAGAGAGAGAGAGAGAAGAGAGCGAGAGAGAGAGAGAGAGAGAGAGAGAGAGAGAGATGGATGGAGGACAGAAGATGTTTCCAGAGCGAGAGGAGATGGTATGAGAAAACAGATTTTCCAGCTAAAGAATATGAGTGGGGAAGGGAGAAAGTACATGGATCCTTGGAATACATGGAGTAGGAGGATGGGGATGGGGAGATAAGAAGTGATAAGTAGGAGGGGAGGAACCCAAAGCAGTTTTTAGAAATGAGAGAGGCACAGTGGAGCCAGTGACGTGTGGGGGCAGGAGGATGGATAGGGAGGAATAAAGGGAGCAGTGGTGGGTGTGAGAGGGTGAGTTAGTGGCAAAGTGGCAGAAGGAGTTGCAGAGGCTGTCCAGTCTGGCCAAGGAAGTGGACAGGGCAGTGTGTCATAGACAACATCCACATGGTCAAACACTGGTAGAATCATTTTGGTGATTAACTCCCAGTGGCCCAGCAGAGAGGCATTCCTTATTGCGGTACAGAGCTCTGAGTTTGAGGTGGGGTTTGGCATGGATGGCATTGATGTGAGCTGAGAAATCAAGCCTGCTATCTAACCACACACTGAGGTACTTGAAGGTTGGGACAACTCAAGTGGGGAGCCATCTAGCATGGAGAAAACATTGAGGGGGTGAGCTGGGCCAGTTTCTGCCTGGCACCAAAGGTCATAGGCATAGATTTTTTGTGTTCACCCAGAGCTGGTTGGCCAGGAACCAGTGCAGAACATTTTGAAAATCATGCTGGAGTGGGACTTCCACAGAAGCAATTGAGGGACCTTAGATGTGTAAGACTTTGTCATCTGCAAGTTAGCACACAGACAGAGGAGAGGTCACCGAGGAAGATCGAGAATAAGATTGGACCCAAGATAGAGCCATAAGGGACCCCAACCTGTATAGGAAGTAGTGGAAAGAGAGTGCACCTCTTACCTGTACCGTCTGTTGATGGCCCATGAGATAGGATCAGAACCAATCCACATTGGGGGGCTGAGAAGCTGGCAGCGCTCAGCTTATCCAGGAGCAAAGAATGGGACACTGAATCAAAAGCTTTGGCCAGGTCAATGAAAATGGCCACTGTGACTTGGCACTGATCCATCCCTGAAAGGATGGAATCAGTGATCCTAAGTAAGGAGGTGAGGGTGGAGTGGGCCTTCCTAAAACCGGACTGGAAGGGGGAGAGGAAGTTGGAGGAGTGGAAGAATTCAGCAGTCTGTGAATAGACCAGTTTCTCTTACAACTTCACAAGATAAAGGAGAAGACAGATAGGGAGGAAGTTACCAGAAGTGGATGGATCACCCCCTTTGTGGAGTAGGAGAACCTTGGCAAACTTCCAAGACTGAAGGGCAGTGCAAAGGGTTAGGGAGAGGTTTAGGAAGTGAGTGAGGGGAGAGGCAATGACTGGAGCTGACAGATGGAGGAGTTTAGAGTTCAGTCTATCTGGGCTAAGTCTGGAAGGGTTTTGAGAGGATAGGGCAAGAAGGATTTCTTAGGGAGTGACAGATGGAAAGTCAAAACCTAGGGGAGAGGAAAGGAGAAGAGGGGAGGCAGAAGGTAGGGGGGAGGGAAGAGCACAAGCGGTAAAAAACTCACTGAAGTGAACAGCAACAGTGGCCAGGTTAGATACTGGTTGGCCCCTTAATTAAAAGGACTGAGGGAGAGGATTGGGGAAGGGGGATCAAAAAGGGAGTGAATCACCTTCCAGAATTAGTGTCATTCTAGAGGTTGGCCTTGAAATAGAGGGACTCGGCAGTATGGACGGCCTTAGTTCAAGCATTCCTAAGCATCCTGTAGGAGAGGAGGTCCTGTAGGGAGCGGGATAATTTGTACTTGGCCTGGGCTTGGTCATGGGTCTTGCGCAGGTCAGTGAGATCACAGGTGATCCAGGAGTGGTGAGATGATTTTACCCTGGGTTTCCTGGTGAGGACCTGCTTATCCCAACAGAAGTAAATAACAAGTGGAAGAGGGATAGTGCCAAATCAATATCTGGGGCAGTGAGCATGGGGGACCAATCAGTAGCAACCAGGTCACTCAGTAGAGCCTCTATGTTCATTGACCAGAGGAATCTACAGTAGACCAGATATACTTATGGGAGGAGGGAAGGAGCTGGACTTTTCTGACACAAAATGTCATACAATGGTCACTGAAAGCATCTGGCGGTATGCCTACGGTATGAAGGTGGAGACATGTAGAACAAGGGCATTGGTCAACTGGTGCAATGCATGTGACACCATGGATTGGCTTACATCCATCACATCACCACCTTCCCTCTA
The DNA here is from genome assembly GCA_016271365.2 of Neoceratodus forsteri. Lineage (NCBI taxonomy): Eukaryota > Metazoa > Chordata > Ceratodontiformes > Ceratodontidae > Neoceratodus > Neoceratodus forsteri. The sequence continues at coordinate 277,733,392 of CM057451.1, forward strand.
GAAGGAGCCCATGGCATAGTATGCCAAGGCACACAATAGCTTCTGCTTCACAGTCAGTGCCCATGATTGTCTTTTGGTGGGAGAAACGTCAGCCCATATAAGGTCTCACAGGTTCTGAATGATGGCATGGTCCATGTGGAAGTAGTGCCTGTGGGTTAGTGTTACCACCTGCAGGAATTACCTGTCCGCCATGGCTGGTGGCTGCCATGTTCCTGTTCCTTCTGCACCTCGCCCTCCAACAGGAATATGTTCAGCAGAAATGAAGGACACATCCTACATGTCCTCCTATCTGTTGCTCAGTGAGTGTTCTGTGTGCTTCAGAGAAAACATGATGGCACCATGTCCCCATTTCCATGCCTGTGTGGAACATGCTGTGGATCCAGGTTTCCAGGCAGCACAGCCCACATTGGAGCTTTCAGCCCCTTTAAGGGGTGTGGCTATGCACACCCTGATAGATGTTGCCAGGTGTGTGGACCATACTGTAGTTGGCAGGGCAGTGATGTGATTGAGGGAGTGAGAGCCAATGCTGCTGGTGCAAGGGCAGCCGGTGAGCCTGTGCACCACCACCACCAAATACAATACAGCATCTGGAGCCTGCCCACACTCTGCAGTGGGTCAGTCTCATGTTCTACAAAGACAGTATGGGACACTGTGCGTCATCACGTGGCCACCTCAGGTGATCTCCAGGGCAAGGGGCTGGCAATGGGTGTGCAATGTAGGCCTGCTAATGTGGGTTTCAACTGTCTCCCATAGAGGGCCATATGGGGAGGCCTTGTTGGATGACCCTACAGCTGAAGGAGCAGCATAGGGATGGTGACGTGGTGGTGGTTGTGGTGGCAAGGTGTGCCTAGTTGTAAATGTGGCTGCCGGCAGATCTGTGGAAGGAGGGCCATGCCTTCAGCGATGACTTCTACATTCTGTGATGGATCATGGTGCCATCACAGGTATGTGTGTCTATGTGTGCATTAAAACATGTCACCTACGTTGCCAGCCCTTGGCTGGCAACTTGTCACTGTTTGCTTCCTCATGGAGGCCGGTCATGTGCACCCACCGCCATATTTATCCAGTTATCCCCTTAAAGTGATAACAACATACAGACTGAGTTGCATATATGAAAATAAAGTAAAATTTAAAATAAAAAAGGCACACATAAGAAAACATCACATAGAAAAACAATAATCTTGCATCAGCAAAAGATTAATTGATGCTGATGCGGCATTCATCTGTGTATGTGACAATTTATTTAAACCCTTATGTGGACTGAAAATTCATCTATAAAGGGACTCATCTGTATAATTCCCCTTAATTTTATTGTGGCTGTCACAACAGGGTAAGGGGAGGTCAAGTGGGGTATGATATGCTGATGTGATCAATTAAAAAAAAATTTGATGGCCTGCCTGGTGGCGCTGAGGGCTGAGATGCTGGATGCCTTACCTTGCACTACGCTGGTGACCCGGATTCGGGAATGACCTTGGGTCGTTGGGGTCTGGGCACGGGGGGAGCAGGATCAAGCATTGGCTCTCTTATCCCGGTGGGTGGGTCACCTGCCCATAGTCCCACTGTCACCAGATGGAGGCCCGGTGACAGGTGCAGGAGTGACAAGTAGGGTGGAGCGTCCAATAGGGTGTGACGTGCGCGTGCCTCCACATGTGTGCATCACGTCGGGGATGCAAGGGCTCAGGGACCTAGGAGAAAAACGAAAACATGTACAAATTACCTATGGAAAAAAAATATGATTTTTATGAACACTTGACTGATACCCCAACCGATTTCAACATCCAGGTTACCCGTCTGTGTCACAGTAAGGAAGGGGAATCAATGCATGTGCACTTGCAACATCGCAAACAAAAATACGAGAGATATAAAGTTACATGCAGTCAATCACCCTAAAGGCAAACTAACTGATTCTAACACTGCTACAAATGACCATTCCACTTAACTAGATTCCATGTGAAGCCAGAAATACTTCACTGGCTGCTAGGAAGCCAGGGAGGTCAAATGGTCAATTGTGGTAAACTATGTAGAATTATGAAGCTATGTATAGAAACATTACTTTTAACCATCAACCGTTGCTATTGCCCCAACCCAAAAAATATTTACTAGTGGCTTATTTGACACTTAGTAGGGAAGGGGGGGGAAGTACACCTTGATTAAAAAACTTCTTGATTAAAAAAGCACTATATTGCATATTCACAAATTAACCCCTAAAATGACCCTTGCCACATCCCTAGTATAAGCACCCAAAAATATATTGGCTACAAAAAAAACATTACTGGCTACAATAAAGTCATTACCAGAAGTCAAAAGAGGTCAAAATTATGCTCATAATGAAAATCAACAGCTGAGCATTTACTAAGTGACCCCATACCCTGGATATTTTTTAACCCATACTACGAAACCTAGGATTACAAGGAGTTTCAAGGACAATGCCCCATGTTGTATCCAAACCCCACCACCTTTAATGTCCAGGGGTCCGATTCCAAGGCGTAACTCACTTGCAGTTGTGAGTTATGCCAGTCGCCTCTATGCCAGGGACCCTTCGCCACATTCCAGAAGTGGCAGTGTCCTGGCAATTGTGACTTGCGAGATACACCATGCGTGTGGTGGTAGCCCACACATGGTGTATCAATGCCACAAGTTGCATCTCGCAGTGAGCGACAGGTGGCCCACCCAGAGCCCCTCCCACCCTGGACCACTGCAGAACACATCAAGGGGCATGGGGGGCATGGACAGATGGCACAGGCATCTGGGGCACTACTGTCAGGGAACCCCAGGGTCCCTCACGATCGGGGGTTTGGGGGCTGGGCCGGTGCTAGTGGGGGCCAGGGGGACAGCATGGCACCATTGCCGTGGCTCTGCGAGGCTGCACCTGATGGTGCCATCCGTCGGATGCCAGTTATGACAGCTCTGAGCTGTCAGAAGTCAGCTATACCACTGCATGTCCTGGAATCGCAATTGTGGGTTGCGACAGCAGGCCTTCTGGAATTGGGCTAAGTTGCTGTCGCAACCCGCAGTTGTGCCAGGCGTTGCAGGCTGCGGTGTATGTGTGGTCGTATCTTGTGATTGTCACAGCCCACAGACACAATGGCGTAGGTGCCCTCCTGGAATAGCAATGGGCGTATCGCATGGTGTAAGTCACGGGATACACCATGGGGATTGGCGTATCCCGACTTACGCCAGCGTAGCCCATCTTGGAATCAGGCCGATGTCTATAACCACGGTCCCTCCAAGATTTGATACCAGTACTGGTTGTTGTGATGAATCAGTTAAGCACATTTTTATTTCTTTTTACCTACCTATCCTATGCTCTTTATTACAAATCAGACTCTTGGTGTGGAGACCAATGGATATTGTTGAAGTTCTAACAAGTCCTAAAAAGAAACAATGGGGTTATAGTCAATTAACATGGCACTTACATCACCTTTTATACAAGAAGGGGCCAATATTGAAAGAATCATTCAACCCTTGCCTTTTCATAGCCCCTAGCTGATAAATCCCGAATGCTTCTGTCTGTAAAATCAAGTTTTCCAGGTCCCTGCCCTGCCTCCCCACTGTTACCTTCTCCAGGCCACAAAACACATCTATGTTGCTGTGGCTCCCAGCCATCTTCAATTTGCTTAGCTAAAGCATTATTTTGATCCTTGTTCCTAATGGAATTTAAATGCTCTCCTACATGTACCTTTAGTGTCCTACTGGTTTTGCCTACATAAAAGGTTTTACAAATACAGGTTGCAAGTTAAACCACCCCACACCTAGAGCAGTTGATAAACTGTTGAATCTCAAAAGTTTTATGTCAATTCACTGTAGTGAAAGTATCTGTTTTTTGTACATTGTGTCTCAGTTTCTACAATGTCCACACCTGAATGTTCCTTTTGGTGGTTCTGGTAGCCAAGATTCCCTCATCTGGGATGTAGGTTGCAGGCTTTGCACCAGCATAGCCCTCAAACAGGGACCCCTTCTGTAAACCACACGTGGTGGTTATAGCACTACACTCTCCGATAGTGGCTCCATTTGTAAAATCCTTCAGTGTGAATGGATGATTTCTTTAACCGCATTGGAATGAGTAGAGAATGTGGTTATGATATTAAATGTGTTTTCCTGCATGGCTCCTCTCCCTCTGTCATTGTAGTCCAACAAGCTATCTCTGTCCACAGAGGTAGCTATATCTCTAGCCATTTGCATCACATCTGTTCTTTAACCCCTATTTTTGAAATGAACCTCCATTTCATCTGCTCTTTTTTGGAATGCTGTCTCTGTGGAACAGTTTCTACGTAGTCTCAGAAATTGTGATTTTGGTATGTTATCTACCATATGACGAGGGTGGCAACTGGAAGGTAATAACAGAGTGCTTCCATTTGTTGGCTTCCTGAAGAGGTCAGTTTCCAATGTTCTGTCTGTGTTTTTACTGATTTGTAAATTCAACAAATGTACACTTTCTGTGCTGTACTCCATTTGGAACCACAGGTTTCTGTTTGTACTCTCCAGGAAGCCAACACATTCTTTCAGCTCACTCTCACTACCCTTCCATATCAGAAATATGTCATCAATAAAACACTGCCACAGCACAATCCAATGAAAATATGGGTTGGGCTGTGGAGAAAACATCACATCATATTCCCAGATCCCCAGATATAGACTGGCGTACCTGGGAGGAAAACATAGCCCCCACAGCAGTGCCTTTAATCTGTAAAATTCATTCTGAAATAGAAAGGTATTATACTCATGCACATACCTGGCACATTCCACCAAAAATTCTCTTTTCAGTGCTAAGACTAGTACCATTACTAAGATGGTCCAGGAGGGCATGCAAGCCCCCAAAATGGGAAATGTTGGTACATACAGACTCTCTGTCCATTACACCTAAAATCCAATCTGACTGTACTTGTAGCTCCCTCACCTCATTTAGGATGTCTGTGCTATCCCTGACATAAGAAGGTAGTTCCTTTACCAGGTCCTTGATGTATATACATCAACATATTGAGAAAGAAGCTCTGTTAAGGAGCCTATGCCCCCCACTATAGGGTGGCCGGGTGGATTAGTCAGGGATTTGTGGACCTTTGACAAGATATATATTATACTTCTAACGGGGTTTGGTACACTTAAAAACTCAGCTGTCTCCTCACTAATAATACCACTAGTCTTAGCATCATAAATAAATGCATTGATTTCACATTTAAAGATTAGTGTAGGGTCTCAATTAAGCTTATAGTAAAAGCTAATATCATTAAGTTGTCTATGGGCGTCCTGCATATATTTGTGAGTGTCCATTATTACAGCTGACCCACCTTTATCTGCTGCCTTTATGGTAATAAAGTTGTTACATTCCAGCTCCTTGAGTGCATTGTTCTCTGCTGTAGAAATGTTCACATAATGGTGAGTACCTGAAGTCTGTTGAAGCCTTTCAAAATCCTGTAGACAAGCTGTCTCAAAGACCTGTACAGTACTGTTAATTGGTGAAATGAACATGGATGGTGGTTTAAGCTTCTCCACTGGGTCTCCCAGTCCAATGTCAGACAGGTCACCTGGGTGTTCAAATTGGTCAGGGTATCATTCAAGTATTCATAAAAATCAAAAAATGTTTTTAATTGATCACATGAGCATATCAGACCCCACTTGAGCCCTTTGACCTCCCTAGTTATAGTATCAAGGGAGTGATGGATACACATTGCACTTGCCCTGTTGAGACAACCAAAATAAAATTAAGGGAAATTATACAATTGAGTAACTTTATAGATGAACTTTCAGTCTACATAAGGGTTTAAATGAATTATCACATACATAGATGAATGTCGTATCAGCGTCAAATAATCTAGTGCTGATGCAAGATTATTGTTTTTATATGTGATGTTTTCTTGTCGTGTGTGCCTTTCTTATTTTGAATTTTACTTAATTTTCATATATGCAACTGAGCCTGTATGTTGTTATCACTTCAAGGGGATGACTGAATAAATATGGTGGTGGGTGCACATGACTGGCCTCCCTGAGGAAGCGTGTATGTGCAAAACCAGTTGGGGCCTTCAGTAAGTATTGTCTCACTCCTGTTTATAGTGCTGGAAACTGTAAGTTTGCTTCAAAATGAAATGCATAGTCGCACTTTGGTTTGGTGCTGGTGCTGTTTTTTTGCTTGAGTTGGATACAATTTGTAACTGTGCACCACAGTGAGTGGAGCACCTTTTCTTTAGTAATTGAATTTAAGTAGCCACACTTTTGACCACTTTTCCAGCCTTTCTAAATCCCTTTTAATGTCCCTTTTTCACTGCCTCCTCAGTGGATGTTGCCCTGAACTTCTGTTGCACACAATTCTTGACTGTGTGGGACCGCCATGCACTGCTGAGAAATGCTAGGATCCATGGTAACCATCTCCCCATGGTCTCCGCTGAACTCATTGCAGGTCAACGTGCACACGATCAAGAGTGGGTTGCATTTAAGACCTCTGGTGTCCCCCTCAATCTTCAGTGCTATCGCTCGCTCCGGAATGCCTGTACCCAAACCATCCATCTCACCAAGACAAAGTATTTCAACACCTCCTTCCAAGAAAACATTAACTGCCCATCCAAATTCTGGAAGGTTATTCACGCCTTGTTTTCCCCACCTACCCAACCCCCCTCTCTTGTCCTATAAATTGGCTCCCGTACAATAGATGACCCACTCACAGTGGCAGAAGAGTTCAACAACTTTTTCACTACTTGTACCTCCTCCCTCCTTGCTTCACTTCCCTCCATCGCCCCTCTTCCCCCTAATGCCCCTCCCACACCTAGTCCCCCACCATCTCATGCCTCACTTTTAAGCCAGTCCTCCCTGATGACACCCTGTGTGTATCACTTGCCCTGAATCCAAACAAAGGCAGAAGCCCTGATGGTCTCAACCCTAAACTTATCCACCTCTCTGCTTACGCTATTGCACTTCCATTGACTAGTCTTCTGAATCTCTCCTTCTTACACACAACTGTACCTAAGGTCTGGACATTTGCTACCTTGGTCCCTCTTCCCAAAGGTGGGGACCCCTCCAATCCTGGCAGTTTCTATCCTATATCTTTGCTCCCTACTCAGGCTAAGCTCCAAGAGCACCTGACTCTGGAGCAACTCTCCTCCTTCCTTGACTCCTCTTCCTTTTTCATCCCTTTCCAGTCTAGATTCCATAAAGCCCACTCAACCACCAGCTCCCTCCTTCAGGTCACTGACTCTATACTCACAGGCATGGATCAGGGGTGCATCACCTCTGCCATCTTTGTCAATCTGGCCAAAGCCTTTGACACTGTCGCCCACTCCCTTCTCCTCTTCAAGCTGACTGCGGCTAGTCTCTCCGATTCTGCCACCAGCTGGTTCTGGTCCTACCTCATGGGCCGGACCCAGGCTGTCAGAGTCAGCAACTCCACCTCCCCTTCTCTCACAATCAACACAGGTGTTCCCCAAGGCTCGGTACTTGGACCAATACTGTTCTCCATTTTCTTGAATGATCTACCTGACGCCTGCACATCCGAAAGTATCCACATGTACACAGATGACACCATGTTATTCTCCTCTGGGAGTTCCCTGTCAGAGGTGGCTACCAGCCTTCAGCTGGACTTTAACAATGCCCAGCGCTGGTTTAGCGCAAATCAATTCTCAATGAATGTCAAAAAAAGTTCTCTATGACATTTGGCACCAGACAAAAACTGTCAGGAATAGATTCCACCACCACCTTTCATATCCTGACAGGTTCTAAACTGGATGATGTCCCCACATTTAAGTACCTAAGGCTATGGCTAGACGGGAATCTAGACTTTGGGGTACACATAGATGCCATACACAAAAAAATACTCTCTATGCTCCGTGCTCTGTACCGACACTGCAGTTGTCTGCCTATGCAAGCCAGGTGAGAAATTGTCCAAAAGATGATTCTCCCAGTCTTCGACTTTGGGGATATTTACAATTCTGCCCCTAAGTCCACCCTATCCAGATTGGACACCCTCTTCAATTCCCTCTGCCGCTATGTACTTGTCTGCCCTCCTCTCACCCACCACTGGAATCTTTATACCTTGCTCTCCTTTCCGTCCCTCACTGCCAGACATCTATCACACAGCACTACTCTAGTAGGGAAGTACTGGCTCGGTTCTCTGCCACCCTACTTGTCCTCCCTCTTTTCGATCCCTCCTCCTCCTGCTATTCCCTCCATTCCTACACACACAATGCTTACCCACCCACCACGGCATACATCATCTGGTCACGCCGCCTTCTCGTACAAATTCCCTAACATCTGGAACTCCCTCCCCTAGAAATTCGCTCTTCCTAATCACGCCATTCCCTTTCTCTCTTACTTCGCAAGCACGCTGTTCACTGCTGCAACTACACTTAATCCTTCCTTCCCTTTTACTTCCTATCCCCCTCCCTTTTCCACAGCCCCCTGCCTCCTTCCTAATGGCCCCTCTTGACAACTTATTCCTCTCCCACCCTCCCATCCCATTCCCGCTAATTTGCCTCCCGCCATCCTTCAGCACATGTTGGCTATTGACCTCCCTACTCTGCTTTTCTCCTCACCTTCTTTTCTAACCCCCTACTACTACTTCCCCTCACTTTCTCTCTCTCTCCGCTATCTTGCCAGCTCCCTGTCCCCTTGCAGGGTTCTCAGCATCCTGAAGAGGAGTAGTTTTTGGCTGCCTTCTCTCCCCCTCACTACCATCACCTTCCCCCCATCCTCTGCCCTGCTGTTTAGCCATCTTAATTATATTACAATATAGCACTTAGTATCCCGCTCATCGGTACTCTCGTTAAGCACTTGTACTGCATATGCCATCTACCTGGCTACCTGTTTGCATTCTCATGTTCATACCACTGTACGCTTTTCGAAGTACTACACTTTTGTATTTTTCTGTTGTTTTTTTGTATAAGGCCTCATCTTACATGGTGTCCTACAGTAATGTTACTGCCAATGTTTTATCCATCTACTCATGTCACTATCCATCTCAATACAATATATTGTCTTGGCCTGATATGCACTGTATTTGATTTGTACATAATATTCTTATCTTAGTTTGTTCTTTGGCTCTTCCCTTCATGTAACACCCTCCCCTCAGGACACTTCTGGAAATGAGCTGTTTACAGATCATGTTGTCTTTCCTGGTGAAACTTTTCAAAATAAATAAATAAAAATGTTCTCTTCTTTGTGTTACCCTTCCACAGATCGTGGTATTGTCAGCAAAGAGACAGACCATGCTTTTTATAGCCTCTGAGATATATATATATATATATGTGTGTATATATATATATATATATTTTTTTGCAAAAACTGCTTAAATACAGACATTAGGGTTGAAGAATGCAAAGTTCACAAAGTAGCAAAATGAAAAACATTAGGGTTTGGGGTCTCTGGAGTACTGGCAAATCAGCAGTGGGTCTTCCTTGGGGTTGACAAACTTAATGCCCACTCTCTCCCCTCCTGCCATAGCCTCCTGTCTGAAGCACAAGGTACAGCTCCAAGCCAGTGCCTCATAGTGATGCAGTCTTCAAAGTTAGAGAAGTATGTCTCACCACAGGTTGCCAACAAAATCTGTTGTAGCTTTCTTCATGTCAGACCTGCATGAAGAAAAGGGATCATGTCTGACCTTGTTTGCTCTGCAGAGGGGGTGGGCATTAGATTCGACAGCCCCAAAGAAGACCCCACCACTGATTCACCAATACTCCAGAGACCCAAACCCTAATGTTTTTCATTTCCCTACTGTGTGCGCTTTGCGTTCTTCAACCCTAATGTCTGCATGAACATAATTTTTTACAATTAATTTTCCTTCTTTTTCTGACAGTGGAATTGTATCCTCATTCATGCAAGTCCCTTTAGGGCCTGCAGAAAATGAAATAAATGGAATACTGGAGATAGTCCAGACCCAGTGCATGAGCCTGTCAGGCCTCGAATTGCCTGTTAACATCTTGTGTAGAAAGGCTCCCCAGCCCACCACAGGGTGTCGCATGTGCACTAGAACACTGCTCCATCCTTTTCCAGGCTGGGGCCAATGCAGCACACTGCAGCAGCTTCCCCCCAGCCTTGGCCCATTAAGCCATTTCACTGAGCTGTCACCCTAACTCAGGTCATTGACACAGGAAGGCAACGTGGTCCCCACTGGGCCAATGGACATCCCTGCAAACAACATTACTTCATCATTTTTTTCATGACATTTTGACCCCAGCATTTCAACAGAGTCTTTTTATGACTCCTCCTCCTACTGAACATGCCAGGTGTCACTTAATAAAATACTGGACACAATGCAGTTTCGTGCCAGAAGTGCAAATTCACATTTTGGCTAAGATTTGAAAACAACAGCTGTCATGTTCATGAGGTGATGTGAAAAAATGGCTATGTTAGCCCACCCACTGGCACAGCGGTAGGACTTCCTCTTGTGATACTGATGTCCTGGGTTAGGGAATGGACCCATGGAGTCAGAGGGCCAGTCGGGGAAGGAGGATTGAGTGTTCCATGGACTGCTCTCCTCCTCTAGAGGGGAAGGTGGGCTAGCACTCAGCACATGACTGGCCCCTGGCAGAAGAAGGTGATGTCGCGCCTGAGGCTTAAAGGGATCGATAGGTGTGCCAGATGTCAGCGCATTCATGTTTCATGTCATTGCATGCCATGCCTCCCACTAATGGGGACTAAAGTCCTGGCTGGCATAGATGATGTCCACCTCCTCCTCCACCGAGGCCCAAACTGCTGTCCAAGGCACTGTATTACCAGTTTTCAATGTGGCACTGCTCCAGGAGTCATGTCAGGAGGGCTCCTTGATGGCTTGGCTCTGGGGGGCAATCCAGGGAGCACTCTGGTGGCTGTGGGTAAGTCCCAGGGGATGGAGTATGGCAGACCAAAGTGTGGCCAGCTGAAGGGGAAAAGAAGAAGGAAAAAATGGTTATGCTGAAAATTTGGGATTTAAATATTGAAACCTACAAAAGTTATGAGCGTGTATAGAAAAATTACAATATACCTTCTGTTTTTTTTTTTAATATTTTGACCCCAAATTTTCAACATAGTGTTCTTATGACCCCACATCATGAACCCGGTAGATGAAAATTTTCAAATCCCCGCTGAAACATCATTTTGTGCCACAAGTGCTAAAACACATTTTGGTGAAGATTTGAAAAATGACAGCTGGCATGTTCATGAGGAGATGTGAAAAAATGGCAATGTTGAAAATTTGGCATCAAAATATAGAAAATTACCAAAGTTATGAGAGCGCCTAGAACATTTTCAACATATGCTCATAATTTGGTAATTTTGTAATATTTGTTGCCCCCATTTTCAACATGGCCTTTTGGGGACCTCCTACCAGGAACAAGGCTGTGGGAAATTATTCACATCTGGCCCAAAAAGGTGATTTTGTGCAGTGACCGTGAAATCACCTTTCTGGCCAGATTTAAATAATTCTACCACCTTTGTTCATGAGGTGGGGTCACAAAAGGCAATGTTTAAAATTGGGGCCAAAAGTGTGAAAAAATGACCAAATTACAAATAAAAGTTCAAAACAAATTAAAATACATTATATGGTACAGTACCTATCAGTTTTCCTCAGTTCCTGGTCCAGCATTGAAGAGTGAAAATGTGTCTCCGGTCCAGAAAGGATTACGGCATTGGACTTTGGCTGGGTAAGTACAGGGTAAGGGGAGGTATAGGATGGTGGGTGCTGAATGGGAGGATCAGAGTGGCGGGCAGTGGCAGACAATGAAGGATTGTTTTCTTTATTTCAGGATTAAAAAAAATACAGAAAAATATGTCACAGGATGGTTTTCTGTATTTAAGGTACTTCTGCTCCTTGGGATTGGGCACCCAAGTGTTGGCATTATACTTGGGGCACCAGGGTGGGCACCCCAATGTCTCCGACTGCTGACTGGGGGGCAGGGAGGTTATCTGTGCTGATATCAGGAATTGTGCACCTGACTGTTGGCAAGTTGAAATTACGGACATTTGGGGGACCTTACAAAGGGGAGGGGGGAACAAACGGGCAGCGGAGTGGGCGCCGGGTATCACAGTACATACTTAATCATTAAACTGGAACTGGGATTGGGTACCCCGGTGTCCAGATCAAACAAATAAAGCAGCTCATGCAGTGAATTGCAGATACTCCACTGAAGAAAACAACACATGCACACGCACAGCACGCTCAGCAGGGGTGGAGCTACACACTGACACTTAGCCCCATCCCTGTTTAAGAAAAACAGCAAAATGGCATATGCAGAGAGGACTCTGGACCTGCCAGCTGATAAATGAGTACATTTTCCTAATATGACCACATGACTTCATGTGGTTGTAAAAATTCAGTTATCCTTAGAATACTTATTTTTTAAACTGTGCATGATCAGAAATGGAATGGCATTTCTTACACATTTTAAAAACTAGTTAAGCTTGGGAGATAACACAAAAAAAGTGAGTGCTTTGGCCCAAACTCTATGATACCTGCAAGTTTTAAGTTTCAAATCCTCCTAGTTTTTTAGTTATAGGTTAGCAAACAAAGTCTTAATTTGTGTGATTTTTGTGTTTTTCACGCTTCTGTAACTTCCCCCTGTAAACCAATCGTGACAACATTTTCAGGATCCAGAGATCCTGGCAGCATCTCTGCTCTTTCCAAATTTCAAGTAAATCACTTGAATGGGGGCAAAGTTATTAAGGTGCAAAAATTTGGTTTTAACATTAGAGTGCTTACTCAACCCTAATATACAGGTGCTACCACACCTGCACAGCATATATAGCTCATCATTGCAAAAAACTGTGTTAATGCACCAGTTAGGGTTCAACTTAACACCACAAGAGTAGGGAAATGTAGCTTTAGTGTTTTCAAACCTAACTCCCCACCCAAGCAACCAGACAGCTGTCATCAGGTATGACAACATACAGCTGTTTCCAGATTATATAAATGCAGTAGCACTGATGTGCTACCTTCATGGATATGTACCTGGGTCTCACGCATCACAACACAGACACACTCACTTCTGGCTGCAGATAGAAGTCCACAGTACTCAAAAGTCACAGCACTACTATGTGTAGAAGCACAGGCCACTGTAGCCACAGATACAGATACAGATACAGATACAGATACAGATACAGATACAAATCCACAATACCCAAATTAATGGAGTGTGTTTGTCTGCAGAAGTGTGGGCCCCTATGGGGGCCAGTGCTTCTGTAGCCACAGGTACTCATCCACACTGTAAGATATACACACAGTTCTGTCTGCAGAAGTGCAGTCCCCTGAGGGGCCTGCACTTCTGCAGCTACAGGTGTAAATCATACACATCAACCTGTGGCTACAGAAGCGCAGGTGTCACAAAGTTCATGATACCAAAACTGCAACAGTACTTCTGTCTGCAGAATTGCAGGCCCCTAAGGAGCCAGGGCCTCTTCAGGCACAGGTGTAAGACATACACACTGACGTCTGGCTACAGAAGCTCAGGCTTCTGTGGGGCCTGCACTTATGCAGCTGCATATAGAAGACCATGCACTAGCAGATCCAGCTATGTAGCAAGATAGTAGGTAGGCAGGTAGGTAAGTAGGTAAATATTTATTTTTATACAGGATAAGAAAGAAATCCCTGTTTACAAGACTGTACTGTATGTATTACAAATAGTTTCAATAACACACACTTAATGTAATTTAGAAGACAATACATAAATCACAACATAACTCATCAATTGAATACACAATCTCCAAGGCACGTTTAACAAAATGCACTAATAATAGTTGCAAACCAAAGGAAAACAATCTTCCAAAGCAATAACAAACTGTGTATGTAATAAGACGGTATACACTGAATAAGGCAAACTGTTCCATAATAATGCGGCCTGGTACTGTAAATTTTTTCCACCATATTTTTTTAACAATTAGGGAAACTGACTTTATTTATGTGTGCTGATCTAGTTAATTCAAGTTTGTCTTTGTTTTTAACATTTTTGAAAACTACCCATGAAACATAATGGTCAGGATTTTGAGTAAAAATTTTATGCAATTGTAAACCCCCACCCCTTCATTTTGCAATGACAGGCGGTATGCTGTTTGAATCTGACAGCAATACCAGGGGGACTGGGTTCAGTGAGGAATAGGTCACTCGGCACAAAGGTTAGGTTTGGCTACTCTGCACAGGGGCACCCAAGTAACTCCAAACACAGGAAGCAATAACTGTAATGTCCAATACCAGGAATGGGATTCTAAAGTGTGGCTTTTATTCACATCCAAACAGAATAAACAAAGCACAGATGGACCCCCATGGGGCTACACTCCTGGTAATGCAGAGTAAAAGAAACAAGAACACTTCTTCTACACTTTAGCCCTCAGGCTCTGAATCCACCGGGCACACAGCCCGGACTTGCATGCTGCTTTGGGTACACAGCCCGAACTTGTACACTGTTCTGGGTTTTCCCTGGCTCAGCTCCCTTGCCGGCCACTCGGACACCTTCCATTTGTCATGGAAACATTTACTGGTGGCTCCCTAAACCACCTAAGAGCACCTCAGCTCTATCAGGGAATTTTCCTTTTAATCCCACGGTCTGGGTACTTTCCTCAGGCACTGGCCAAGTACCTGAGAGAAAGTAAAGTTGCCACAGAGCAAATCCATAGAGGTGAATTTGGCTACTACTGATGGGGGGGTCTCCCACCTCTCGCTCCCACAATTCATACCCGGCCATTTCTCTGGACAGTAAACACCTCATACTGTACAGCTTGGCAATGTAGATTATGGCTAAATGTATGTCACATTTCCTCTACTTGTCTTGCTTTCCCTTTGTACTGGACTTTAACATACTTTTAATTGGCATAGCCCATTGCTCTAGGCCCCTCACTGATTAAGCAGTCCAATCCCCACCTTACAACTGTAATTGGCTGTCTTTTTCCTGACCCAACAGTAACAGTCCCTTTAGTTTCCTTCTGTTAAGGTGAAACACACATGGCCCTCTTTCAGAGCGAACTCACCCTTCGGTTACAGGTGCCCCACAGGCAATTCCTCCACAGGAATTTCTCTCTCAGAGCTTCTGGTGCCGCAGCACAAATTGAAATAGGCAGCTTCTTCCCTTAGCCGGAACCAGGAGGGTTGCCCCTGGAAAACAGGCAAACCTTTCCCCCCCATTCCCTCAGAGATGGGGCCCTTGGACTAGTAACAGTGGTCTCCACCACTTCAACAACCAATTTCTGTGTTCCTCTTACGGTGGAAACACACACCTTCTTAACAGTAGCTCTAAAACAGAGCTTAAAGCTCTTGAGAGCCTGCACACAGAGAGCTGTACTACTGTCTCTCACCAAGACTGCACACAGACTGAATTTAAAATCCCCAACATTCTATGCTAACCTTCAACTGCAACATTCCAGTGTGGTTTATGCAGCTGTGAAAGTTCTATGGTGATGGCATCCCTCAGTCTCAGCTGAGACTGAGAACAGAGTGAGACAGTGTGAAATCCATTTAACTGGAGTTTCACAAGCTGCCTTCCCTGCCTACCACTAGGTCTTACTGGGATTCTAGTAACCCCTGGTAACAGGGGGGTTACACAATAATTTCGGTACCCGGTTATATTAGCGCTACAGGAATAGTGCCAGTCAAGAAAGCGCTAGTCCCTGTAGTGCTATCACAGACAGTGAGCGGGGATTTACAGTGCTAGCTATATGTGCTCCCCTGGTCGCTGTCCATGGTGCTGCCACAGAACAAGGGCAGCAGAATACCAGAGGCTGGGAGGCAGTGGACACCAGAGTTCTAATCCTGGTCTCCAACCATTTTGGCAGAATCGGGACTTTGTTTTTGTTACAAGGGGCTGTGGAAACAGTATTCCACGGCCCCACAAATTTTAACTTGACCCGTGATTTGCTCCCCCCCAAGTGAAAATCTTTAGTTCCGAAGGAGTGCGGAGGGCAGAGCCCCCAGCAAAAATAAAAAGGACAGCATGTTTGCCTCGTTGTTAATGCCAATGGCATTGTGATTGGCTATGTTCCAACTCAGTGCCATAATTTCAGCCAAGATTTAGTAGTTCGTATAGTGAGCATTTGCCATTTCAACTTAGATAATAGCACACAGTAACATGTGATATAGTAACATCCCAACACATATTTGGATAATTTAAAATTAATCTTATCTAGTTTGTCTAACAATTTTTTATTTGTAACTCAATATATTAAATTGCCATATTCAAGTGAAGGCAATATTAATTGATCTGCAATTTTGTTTCCTAGCCATCCTATTTAAATATTTAGTAGTTCACCTTAAAGCACCTATTTTTTTGTTTGTCATGCTAATAAGTGAAAGTATATGTTCATTAAAAGTGAATTCTGGGTCAAAAGTTATGCATAAACAGTGATATTCGTGCACCTACTCAATAGATTCGATTTCATTTATATATATATATATATATATATATATATATATATATTCAATTGAGGTTTCTTTTTAGATCCAAAATAAAGCAATTTTGTTTGTTTTTTTACCTTGATTTTGAGCTTTGATCTGGTGAACCACTCCTGTTCTCTGTCAAAATCTGCTTGTAAGTTGTTTCCAAGTTCTGTCACATTACCCCCGTGGCAATAAGTGCTGTGTCATCTGCATATAATCGCAGTGCAGAAAACCTTGCCACCTGGGGAAGATCATTATCAAAAAGGAGAAACAAAAGGGGCCCCAAAATAGACCCTTGGGGTACTCCACGATTTGCACCCTTTTTAGATGACAAAGTCTGGGAAATCGATACCATCTGGCCACTACCCCTTTAAGCCAGAAAAAATAAGTATTTTAACCCAATGTGAGCTTTAAAAGGTAGCATTTTACTTTTTTGCTGGGAAGTGTCACCTTTTGACAAAATTGCCACCTCATGAAAAATGTCTAGATCTGTTGTTGAAATCTGCATTTCAACAGTACTTCTGCAGCCAGAGGTACTCATGCAGGCTATATGGCACACATATACAGCTGTGTCTGCAGAAGCACCGGCCCCTGTGCAGCCGCAGATACAAATCCATGTAGTTAGCATATCAGTGCTGCTGCACTTGTGTCATCTGGAAACAGTTATATGTTGTTTGTCTTACCTGATGATGGCTGTCTTTGGTTGCTTGTGTGGTGTTGTCCTTTTGTTGCTGGTGGAGGGGAGTTATGTTTGAAAACCCTAACACCACATTTCCCTACTTTAGTGGCATTAAGTTGAACCCTAACTGGTGCATTAACACAGTTTTCACAATGAATTTCTTTTTGAGATAGTGGGTTCTTGAGGTGGTTCTGCATCTGCCTGCTACCAGTGGTTGACCACACTTCCCCAAGATGCTGCAAGAAAAGTGCATCAGAAAAGCTGCTTGCTGACTCAAACTACACCGGTGGTTCGGGGAGACACAGACTGTTCTGGGAGGTACATTAGCAGCTAGCTCAGAGCTAGAACCCTGCTGGTGTTAGCTTATGGCTCCTCACCCATCCCCTCCCACCCGCCCTAGGTGGATGCTGCCTTGTATAGCTGAACTTAGTCAGATGACTAAGTGTTTGGTTTCTCATTCACTCGCTGTATTGTCTGGCCTCTAGGGGTACTTTCTTATCAGATTACCAGTTTTCAACCTTCTAATAGTTGTCCACTAGCAATATGTATGGCCACAAGGTGCTCAGTGCAGAAATCTGCTATCTTTGAAACAACTCCCATTTCTTATCAGAAGCATCATTAGGCTCTAAGTGTATTAACTATCTGCGCTTCAGTCTGCCTACCATCAACTGCTCCTGCATAACCTCAATCCAGCTTTTCTCCTTTGAACCTTGACTCATGGCTCCCTTAAGCCTCTCTGTGTTCTTGTCCATCACCCTTGTGCTCCTTGCTTTCTATAGACTGTCATCTCTTCCCTTTTCCCTGCCAACTCCACCCTCCCACTCTACTCCCTTTGATTTCCATTTTTCAAACCACCTTATACTGTGGTGGTGGCAAAATGATAATATCTCTCTGCTTCTCATTGGAAGGGAGCTCTCATCTCTGAAGGCAGTGACAAGCGGAGTACCACAGGGCTCAGTTCTGGGACCGGTGTTGTTTGGGTTGTTCATATCAGACATCTCAATGGACATCAACAGCAAGATCAGTTTGTTTGCAAATGACACCAAGATGGGAGCAGTGGTGGATGACCTAGGAGGGTGGCATGGGTTGCAGGATGATCTGTCAAAATTGGAAACCTGGTTGGACACCTGGCAGTTGGGGTTCAATGCCAAAAAGTGTAAGGTGCTACATTTCAGGGCAAAAAAAACAAGAAGGACCTACCAGCTGGGGGGGGGTTCAGTTAGCCGTGACAGAGGAGGAGAAGGATCTGGGGTGAACAACTCAGCACAATGCAGGAAGGCAGCTGCAAAGGCCAACAAAATGCTGGGTTGTATTGCGAGGGGTATTTCTTCAAGTAGAGGGGAGGTGATCCTGCCATTGTATAGGTCATTGGTTAGGCCACACCTGGAGTACTGCGTGCAGTACTGGCACCCATAAATAAAGAGGGGCATTAAGTTACTGGAGGGGGTGCAGCACAGGGCTACAAAGATGATCCAGGGACTAGGGGACATACCCTACATGAGCAGGCTGAGGGAGTTGAACATGTACTCGCTGGAGGAGAGGAGAGACAGGGGGGTTATGATTGAAACCTTCAAGTACATGAAGGGAATAAACAAGACAGGCATGGAGGGACTATTCAAGTTAAGGGGGGGTAGGGACACTCGAGGTCACAATATCAGATTGGAGGGGGGGAAGGTTCAGGAGGGAAATGAAAAGACACTTTTACAGAGAGTGGTGTCTGGGGAACAATTCCTCAGGAAGTGGCATCCAGTAGAACAGTGGACTGCTTCAAAGGGATGGGATAGGGTAAGAGGGAAGGTCAGGGAGGGAGGGAGGGAGGGCAGCTGCAGTATAGGGTTGCTAGCTGCACACACAAGCAGACTCGATAGATCATAAGGCCCTTATCTGTTGGCAAATTCGTATGTTCATATGTTCTTCCTAGGGGTTTCATTTACCTTACTGTGCATGCTCTTAGGAAAAGCTTCTTCTGTCACATGCCCCCCCCCCATTCTTCTATTGAAAACTCTGGTATCTCTGTCCATGCACTCTTACTTTCTGGGGATATTGAATCTAACCCTGGCCTTCTGGCCCATTTTTCCCATAATGATCTATCTCAGAATAAAATTAAAGGGCTTTGCATTGCCCATCATAATATTAGAAGTCTGCTTCACAACCCCACTGAATTAGAAGGGTGGGTGGTGCCATATAAACCAGATATACTTTGCCTCTCTGAAACCTGGATCAAGCCTTCCAACCTAGACTCGGCGTGCTCCCTAGCCAACTACAGCCTTATACGGAGGGATCGGCTATTATCGAAAAGGGGGCAGGGGTTGCCCTTTTCTATAAAGAGCATCTGAATCTCTCAGCTATTCCAACTCCTACATTCTCCATCTGTGAGTCTCTTCATGTGACTCTTACCCTAGGAGCCAAAAAACTGCACATTGTTTATGCTTATAACCCCCCTAAAGGAGGCCTAGCGAGATTAGAGGAATTACTTGACCATACCTCCAGGGAAATAGGGAAAAACGATACAATACTCGGGGACCTAAATCTAAATTGGCTTGGTAAAACTCAGGGCACCCTTAATTCCCTGATACTAAGCCATAATCTGCATCAAACCTTGACTGAACCCACGAGGGTTACATCCCGGTCAAATACTGGCCCTCTGCTTGATTGGATTTTCACAAACCACTTAGATGATATATCTGTTTCTGGAACCCTTGCAGATGGGATAAGTGATCTCTCAGCCCCTGACTGGGGAAACATCTGATCGGCCGGGGCTACCTGGGCCAGCCATCCACACCACCACTGCTCACAGCCATGGAACCCTCCTCTTGCTGATCTCTCAGCCCCTGATCGGGGAAACATCTGAGCAGCTGGGGCTACCTGGGCCACCCATCCACACCACCACTGCTCACCGCCAAGGAACCCTCCTCTTGCTGATCTCTCAGCCCCTGATCGGGGAAACAACTGATCGGCCAGGGCTACCTGGGCCAGCCATTCACACCATCACTGCTCACTGCCAAGGAACCCTCCTCTTGCTGATCTCTCAGCCCCTGATCGGGGAAACATCTGAGCTGCCGGGGCTACCTGGGCCAGCCGTCCACACCACCACTGCTCACCGCCAAGGAACCCTCCTCTTGCTGGTAAGCTCCCAGGCCAAACTGGGAAGTGCTGAAAGGCTCCCATTGGCCACTGCCTGATGCTTCCTTCTCCTGTTGGACTGTTGTGCTCCGAGCGGCCACTGATTGGCACTGCAATCTTGATTGATTCAAACTGTTCTGCTGGGCTCTGCGCCCATAGATTTCAGTGGGTTTCAGAAGAAAATTTTGGCTAAATTGCTAGACAGCTTGCTTTTTTTTCTGTTAAAGTCTCAATTAATGTGTAGACCAGTCTTGATGTTCTTAGCACTCGACTTCTAAAAACTCCGGTTCTCAGCCGATACTCTAGGCTAAGTTACTAGGTTGCTTGCTATTTTTTTGTCAAAGTCAAAATGAATTGTGTATACCTGCCTAAATGTTTTAGCATTGAACTGTAAAGTGCAGTTGGAAACTGCTGTAATTTAGAGCTGTGAAGTAATTCCTGCCCCACTGCATTCACTCTTTCTCTCCACCCTCCCCCCTGCTGCTAAACCCTGCATCTCTCTTCTCCTCCCCTTGTAAATTTCATATTCTACTAAATCTCCCCTCTGTCCTCCCCCTGGTGCCAGTTCAAGCTTATTTCTCTTGTCTGTGGCAGCCTCCCCCCCACCCCTCTGCCAAATTCCCCTCTGTCTCTCCACTGCACACGCCCCTGATTTACTCTTCAGTTTCACCCTTTGTTATTACTGTGACTCACAAGCTGTTGCTCTGTTCCTTCCCTCAGATCTCTCAGCCCCTGATCAGGGAAACATCTGAGCAGACGGGGCTACCTGGGCCAGCCATCCACACTACCACTGCTCACCGCCAAAGGAAGCATCCTCTTGCTGGTAAGCTCCCAGGCCGAACCGGAAAGTGCTGAAAGGCTCCCATTGGCCGCTGCCTGATGCTTCCATATCCTGTTGGACTGTTGTGCTCCGCATGGCCACTGATTGGCCCTGCAATCTTGACTGATTCAAACTGTTCTGCTGGGCTCTGCGCCCATAGACTTCAGTGGGTTTCGGAAGAAAATTTTCACCCACCCCCCTCCCCCACCTCCTACCTTAATTAAATAGGCCTTAGCTCTGCCCACTTTTGCCTAGGTAATCGCCCTTTCGTTTCCTATTGGATACTTTCTCTCCTGTACCTCCTCTCTTTACTGCCCACTCTCCCTCCTCCCTGCTCCTCCTCCCCCTCTACTAATCAACTCAGTCCCTTCACTGCCCCAGCCTCCTTTCTGTGCCTGACACCCTCCTTATATCTCCTACTGCCAGTCACTCCGTCACTCCGTGACTGGCCAACCCCCCCTTTGGCATTCATTATCTCCCATGCACCCTTTCACTCCTGAACTCTATTCTAGAGCTGCTACCTCCTGTCTCCCTGTCTTGTTACACTCTTTACTGCCCCCCCACTACCTCTCTGCTACATCCTCCTTTTTTGCTACTGCTCTTGTCTCCTCACTGCCCCACCCTCTGCCCATTCTCCCTCAGCCACCTGCTTATCTAGTTCCCCCTGCCCCCTGAGCCTCCACCTCATTGCCAACCTCCTGCCACTTTCACTAGCTGCCTCCCACCTACCCAGCACCCTGTGCCCGCTCTCCCCCCCATTCACATTGAATCATGTATGACACTGGTACTCTGTACCCCTTTCTCCTCACCTTATTTGCCCTCTTCCCACACCTACATCCCCCCCTGCTCATGCTTCCCCACTGTCCCTAACATCTACCAACTCACACTCTCTCAACCCCTCCATGGTACCCTCCCTCTTGATCTCATGTACCTGCCTTGGGCATCTCCAATCACTACGAAATGGCCCTCTCCCCTAAATGGCCGTTGGGTACTCCCCCTGTCCACCACTACTACTGCCTCGCTTTAACCACTGCTCCACCCGTTTACTTGCCCTGGTTAATCTCGGAGTTCTCTGGCTCAAAGAAATAGGTGCCAGTCATGGGTATCTCACACCAGTACTCTAAAATGTATACTTCTTCTCCTGCTATTGTTGGGAAACATTTATCCCAGTCCCGGACCAGCCCCTACAATAAGAACAACTCAGACCAATCAACGAGGATCCCTCTCAATAATCTCACTTAACATATGCAGTCTTCTTCACAAAATTGATGCCCTTCAGACTTTTGCCTGCCAGCATAACCCAGACATACTAGCAGTCGTAGAAACCTGGCTCTCACCTTCGGTTCCCGACCATGCTATCACCCTCCCTGGGTATAATGTCTATTGGCTTGATCGAACATCAAAAAGAGGTGGTGGCTGTGCCCTGTACCTTAAGGACACGATCCGGGGGCACCTCATCAACTTAACCCCCCAAACCACCACTGCACAGATTCTTCCTGTCAAGATCCTTCTCAGTGCACACAATAAAGCCATCACAGTTGTCACAGTCTACATTCCACCGAGAGAGCCAGGTAATGGGCTTAACGCGGTCTTGGAGTTTACCAAATCTCTCTCACACGACTCAGAAACCATCCTCCTCGGTGACTTTAATATTAACTGGCCTGCTGCAGAGGCAGGGGCATACAGGGACTTGATAGTGGCAGCAAACCTTTCTCAGATGCTTAGCTCCCCAACCAGGACAAACTATAAAACGGGTACCAGCACCCTTCTGGACTGGATCCTAACAAACCATCCCACCAGGATCTCAAACACCACTGTCCTCCCTGACACAGTAAGTGACCACTCCCCCGTCACCTGCTCCTGGTCCAATAAATTCATCAAGCCCCCCCCCCCAAAATCATTACTAGCCAAGTCCTACCTAGAGGCAAGCTACCTCATCTCAAAACCTTCCTTCATCAACAGGATTGGTCCCCAGTTCTCACTGCAACCAATGTGAGCACCGCACTGGAACACTTCATCAGGATATTCAACCAAACATGCAACATATTTGCACCCCTCAAGAAGCACAAGGCCAAAGCCCTATGTAACCCTGGCTCACCGGAGACCTACTTAGATGACTAAAAGCTCAAGACCACCTTTGGAAGATTGCCAGAAACAACGGGAGACAAGTTGATATTGCTAACTATAAACATGCACGAAATGACTGTATCAAATATATCCGGGGTATGAACACCACCTATTTCCATAATGCTCTCACTAACTCATGGGGCAATGGTAGGGACTTCTGGAATAACATTAAAGACGTCACCGGGAAGCAATCTAAATCACCCCCGTCAGTACTCAGCATAAATGGTGAAACTACACTTGACCAGAAACTCATTGCTGATACATTCAATGACACCTTCATGGACCTCAGTGATGTACTCTCACAGGGTTTTTTCGATGAGGTGGTTCCCCTTGCCCCCCCAGCCACCTCCAGTCACTCTCCCTTCTACTTTAAAGCAGTAAAAATGCATCAAGTCTGCAGCAATGTTACCAAAGCCATTTGCAACTCCAGAGCCAGCAGTGACTCCCTCGACCTCAAACTGCTGTCACTCACACTTGAAGAAGTACTCCGACTACTGACCAGGATTTTCAACCTCTCCCTCAGCCTCAGCCAGTTCCCTGACTTATGGAAATCTGCCATGGTAACCCCAATTCATATAAGTGGTGACAAAACAGCTACTGAGAATTACCGTCCAATTTCCATCCTACCTCCACTCTCCAAGGCCCTCGAACGGACTGTGTCAGACCAGCTCACCGATTTCCTAGACAATCACAACATCCTGTGCAAGGAGCAACATGGCTTTAGAAAAGATCATAGCACCTCCACTGTGCTACTTGAATTCACTGGTGCAATCCATCACTCACTCGATAACAGTCATCTTACTGGGTCCACCTTCATCGACTTAACTAAAGCCTTTGATACCGTCAACCACAATCTCCTACTTGTCCAGTTTCGACTAGCAGGGCTGTCACTTAACACGGTGAACTGGTTCAAAAGCTACTTAGACAACTGCTCCCAAACAGTGAGAATTGCTGGCACACTCTCAGACCAAAGACCAGTCCGGTCCAGTGTCCCACAGGGCTCAATCTTGGGCCCCCTCCTTTTCAGCTTTTTTCTGAACTCACTGCCAGAATCCTGCCCTGAACAGATCCTACTCTACGCGGATGATGCTGTCATCCTGGCATCCCACCATGATCCAGTCCATCTACAAGGTAACCTCCAACAGGCCTTCTCTGCAGTCGAAAACTGGTTCACAAAACACAGACTTATCCTTAACCAGAAAAAAAAAAAGACCATGATCTTCTGCAGCTACCAAAACAAATACAAACAATATCAGCTCTCCATTAAAACCAAGCAAGGAATCACCCTCAAACAAGTTCATACCTTCAAATACCTCAGCCTCACCCTCGACTGTAATTTCTCCTATGTCCCATATATCAATAACGCGGCAAAAGTAGCCAACACCAGGATGGGCCTACTATTCCGACATAGGAAACATCTAACCCCAGAAGCTCTGTCCATAGCTGTCCAGAGCTCCATCATTAGCATCATTGACTACGGTCTCATTATCTATGGATCTGCCACAGCGTCTTCTGTCAGGCGTGTTTCGACTTCCCTCAATCAAGCCTGCTGACTCGTTACTGGTTCCCACCGTCTCACCCACACCTGTGACCTCTACTCCAAAACAGGCTGGCTGCAACTGAACAACCAAATCAAATACCAAACCTGCATCACTGCTAAGAAAATCATGATGGGAAAGGCACCACCAGGAGTCAGCACTGTCCTCAAACCCAAAATCACCAACCGCAACACCAGGAGCTCTAAGCCTCAAATCCTACAAATCCCCTGCTGCCGCACATCCCAAGGCCAAAGGTCGTTTGCAAACAGGGCTCTGAGTTGGCTAAATGAGCTCTTTAGTGACACCTCATCCACAGCAACACTTGGAGCATTCAAATAAAAGCTCCACCACTCCATAACTGGTACCTCCACCTGTGCTTGCACCCCATAACATCTTCATTCCCTACGCTGCTTCTGACCTTATAGGTGTCAGTTTCTGCCCTCTGTTCTTGCACTTAGCTGTCCAATGCAACTTCTAATGCATTATACCCCCTGTCATGACGAATAAGTTAATGAGTATGTTCTGCTCTCCACTGCCATCCACAATGTACAACCATCTATTCCTTATTCACTTTGAACCACTATTACACTGCAACCCCTGGGTATCCCATAAAGCCTCTCTAACAATCCAGCTCTCCCTAGCCCTTTACATGTATCCTGGATCTATAAAAACCCACTATGCCTGTCCATCAGACTCCTATGTTATGATAAAAGACACACCTATATAACAGGACCATCTCCCACTACACAGTGGGCATCTAGGACTAAGAGGAAATGCTCTGATCACTCTCTATCCCTATCCCTTGGTGCCCTACTCAAATTAATCTTCTACCTCCTTTTATGCATTGGCACCATTGAGATTAATCCTGGCCCCATTGTCAGTTTATCTTCCCCTGCTGAGCTGACTACCATAAAGGACTAAGCTTCCACACTTCAATGCATGCAGCCTCCTAAAAAGTTCATCTTAATACAGGCTTGGGTGGCACATACTCTTCCAGACTTCCTGGTCATCTCTGAATCTTGGCTCAGGCCTACAACAAAGACAGTGTTGTAAACCTTCCCAATTACCAGCTCTTCAGAGCAGATCGCCCTTCCAGGGGTGGTGGGGTGGCCATATACATTAAGGACACCATCTCTGCAACCTGCCTCATCAACACATCTGAGCCAAATGAATTTGAATGTTTATCAATCAAAATTTCCCTTCTAATTCGTCTCCATTTAAACTGATTGGATGCTATAGGCCCCTCTGCAGGCCTTAAACTGCTTTCTCACCTAGGGTCAATTCTCAACCAAGGCCCTGAAGATACCGTCATCCTTGGTGATTTGAATTTAAACTGGTTGTCTAATGTATCTGCACCTTTGATAACCTTTTGTGACACCTATGATTCACACAGCTAATTAAAGACCCAACTAGGATTAACGAGAAGAAATTCAGCAACAGCTCACTCCTGGATATTATGTTGGTAAACAAGCCTCACTTATACTCACATGCAGGAGTACTGCCAAGTGATGTGAGTGACCATTACCCTATAGCTGGCATAAGATCCACACTCAAACCACCAAATCCTGCAGAATTTATCCTCAAAGGTCAAAAAGAATTTCAATATCTCAGGTTACCTCCATGACCTGGTACTACAATATATTGGCAAGATTTCTATCTTACAACCTCTGTTGAAACAGCACTCCAGACTTTAAAGGATATTATCACCAATGTTCTCAATATTCATGCACCTATCTCCAGTATCAGAACTAAGGTAAAATCCTGCCCTTGGTTCACCTCTGAGCTTAAAGCAGCCTTGAGAACCAGAGACAAGCTGTGGAAAAGGCAAGAAAAACAAAGGACACCAGAGATTGGCTAAATTTCAGAAAAGCAAGGAATTCATGTACAAAAAATAAAAACTGCCAAAACTGCCTACTATACAGCTGAATTGGATGCCTCCTACAATAACCCATCCAGACTCTGGGGTACAATAAAAGGACTTCTGGGCCAGAATTCTACTCCTGCCTTAACCACCAAATTGCTACTAAATGACACAGAAATTACAGGTAAACAAGAAATCTTAAATACCTTCAATGTTCACTTCACCACTGCTGGCCTAGCATTTGACTCATCACCTGCAAATATCCTGAGATCTTCCTTGAACCTGCAAACTACTGTGGGACAAATGGCCACTTCAACTTTTCCTTCATCCCAATATCTGTGAAAGAAGTGGAAGATCTCCTCTCTAATTTAGACACAACTAAAAGTGCAGTGCAGACTCCCTGGATCCCTATTTCCTGAAAATTGCTTCACATGTCTTATCTGCCCCTACTCATCTCTTCAATCTTTCCTAACTACTGGATCCATTCCATCTACTTGGAAAACAGCTCAAGTAGTTCCATTACTCAAATCTGGTGATACTAGGGATCTCAACAATTACAGACCTATCTCCATCCTACCAGTACTATCTAAGATGCTCGAAAAACTAGTAAACTCTCAATTAAGGGACTATCTGGATAGCAATAACCTTCTAAATTCTGCACAATCTGGATTTAGATCAAAGCATAGCACCATTACTGCCTTAGCCAAGGTAACCAACAATTGGCAGACTAATTTGGACAAGAGAAATTTTACCTGTGCTGTGTTTCTGGATTTGAGTAAAGCCTTTGACACAGTGGATCATGACTTATTACTCACCTCCCTTAACTCATTAGGCCTGGTTCCCTATCACTCAACTGGTTTAGGATTACCTTTCAGATAGGTCGCAACTGGTTAGAAATGGAATACCTATCCACCTCAAAACCTCTGCTAAGGGCGTACCACAAGGCTCTATTCTTGGCCCTATCCTCTTTGCTATTTATATAAACAATATTGATGCCAACCTCACTCAATCTAACATTCATCTGTTTGCTGATGATACTGTATTGTATGTCAGCAATCCCTCACCTTCCAAAGCCTGTGAACTTCTACAATCCGAATTCTCCATTCTGCAGCACAATCTACTTGACAAAAACTATCTTCTAAATGCAAAAACAAAAGCTATGTTCTTTACCACAAAGAGTTGTACTACCACTACCCAGCATCCAACACCCTACATATATCCACCTTACTTGGGAGAAACTTGAATTTGTTGATAACTTCAAATACCTTGGAGTCTGGATAGATAACAGGCTTGACTATTCTGTCCATATTGAAGAGCTACTTAAAAGCTAAGACAGAGGCTCGGACTATTTTTAGAATAAAACATTACCTAAACAGTGATTCTAAAAAGGTTAATTCAGGCCTCATTCTATCCCTCATTGATTATGCTGATTTTCTCTACTGCCATTGTTCAAGTCATCTCTTACATAGCTGGACACTCTGTATCACAGGTCCATAAGATTTATTACTGACCTTCCCTCCAACACCCATCATTGCTCCTTTATATGGCAGTCAACTGGACATCATTGCAACACAGAAGAAATAGGAATTCTGTTATCTGGATATTCAAAGCGTTAACGGGCAAGCTACCGACTTATATCACTGATTGCTTTACCCAAATTACAACCAGGCCATACACCTTAAGGATCAGTAAACTCATCACATTAAAGGTCCCCAATGCCTGCACCGGTATGGGAGGGCTGCTTTCAGCTATTCCTTAGCAGTTGCATGGAACTCTCTCCAAATCCATGAAGCTAGATAGCCTACTACCTCTGGCATCCTTCAAAGATTGTTCTCTCCCTTTTCCAGAGCTCTGCAATTGCTTTTATAAGCATAATCCCTACCTATCTGACCCAACTAAACCTCCTTTTTCTATCCATTATATTAACTCAATTTCTTTCTTCCGAATCACCTATTATATTCTCATAAAACTAGTTAGACCATATAACTTATATTTTAGGACTGCTATACCTTTGTCCTCTTTTTTCCTACAGGCTAAATGGTTCTATTATTACTTGTATATATGAAAATTGTTGTATATAATCATTCCATGCCATTGTATTACTATTTATTCTATTCTTGTCTATGTAATAATACTTGTATCCTCATTTGTATGACCACTCAGGTCCATCTTGTAAATGAGCTTTGCTCAATGATGTTCGCCTGAATAAATAAAGATTTTGATTGATTGATTGATTGATTGATTGTCCTGTGTCTGTCCTGACAAGGCCCCTCGGCTGCCTCACCCTGACACCTATGCCTTCCCCTACCCTCAGCCCTCTCCCCTTCTTGCCCTCTTCCCCCTATTGTTTCTTGAGTTACTCATCGCTCAGTCTGATTTTGTCAAGCAAAGTTACTGTCTAAAACCATGTACCTGTAACTGTTTTATGTTTTAGTGTATGTTACCCTGTAACCAGCATGACGTGGAACCTTTGTAAAAGAGCCTTGGCTCAAAGGTACTTTGTAATCCTAGACACAAATAAAAGAAAACAATAAAAAAACTCTCCAATATTCTGTATATGGAGTCTCATGGCTACCCCCTCTCCTCCACCACATCGCATCACCTTTAGAAACTTTGGTAGGTTTGATCAAGGCAAGTTTCTTTATGACTGTGCTTGGATAGACTGCACCAATCTATACCTGACTACTGATGCCCAGTCCGAGCTTAGTATCTTCCTTGCATTTTTTTCAGCTTTACAGGATATCCATTCCCCCAAATCACTTGGTGAGTTAGGGGCAAATGGACTAGATGGTTGCACAAAGACCTACTTGCCATACTCCGTCAGAGAGACAAGAGCTGGAATTGTTTCAAGTCAACTGGCCTTCCAGCTGATTATAACTGCTATAGAGCTCAGTGAAGTGCCTGTAAAAAACAGATCAGACCTGCCAAAAGTATGTATTGCAAAGGCCTATTCCTGGAGGTGGCTAGACCCAAGACACAAGAAAATTTTGATCCCATGTAAAAACTTTCCTCAGATCGGCACAGCAGCAATCCGCCAATGACATGCTACTAAATGGAGTCCGTTGTAACAACTCACTTATGATCCCTAACTCTTTTATTCGGCACTTTTTAGACCCATTTAAATGGTCCAGCTCCTTCCCCTCCATACAATCAACCACCATTGGGACCCCATCTTACACTGAGACTGTGACTCTGTTGTTTTACTGTAAGGCCGCAAGTAGGAAAGATGTCCTAAAACTTCTAACTACAATCTCTGAGAATACTAGTCCTGGTGCTGATGATCTCAAACCACAGCTCTTAAAACTAGCCACCTCTTTCATAGCCTCCCCTCGGACTAGAATCTTCACGCTGTCCCCATGCCACAACCAAGTCCCAGAAATCTGGAAAATTGCCCGAGTCACACCGGTCTTTAAAAAAGGAGATCCCAAAGAACTCTCAAATTACCATCCCATTGCCATCCTCTCTGTGCTGGGCAAGATCTTTGAAAAGTTAGTAGCCACCCAAATAACTGATTACTTGCACAAAAATAACCTCCTTTTGGAAGACTAGCATGGCTTCCGTAAAGGACACAGCACATCTACTACCCTGCTCAAATTTACCTCTGACACTATCTCTCCTATGGACTCTGGACTTCTAACTGGGATCCTCTTTATTGATTTAACAAAGGCGTTTGACCTCGTAGATTACACACTACTCCTTGCTACCCTTCAGGCAATTGGTTTCTCACTGCTTGCCATTGCCTGGTTCAATAGTTATCTATCAGATAGGGTCCAGGTGGTTAAATTCAACTCGCCACTCTCAGAGCCAGCTACCATTAACACTGGAGTACCGCAGGGCTCCATCCTGAGGCCCCTCCTCTTCTCAGTTTTCATCAACAGCATCACTTCGGGCACTTCTTTCTGTTCCGCCCTCCTATATGCTGATGATATTGTTTTGTACAACAGCTCTCGAACTATATCTGCCATTAATGCACTGTCACCACAGGAGCTCTCTGAAGGTGCACCTCTTGTCTCCTGTATACTGTTAGCAGTGAATCCTGGGCCTTTCTTAGCAAAATTCAGCCATAGTTAGTATGCCACAAACAAATGCTAATAGCTCAAGAACTGTAAGTGCTAGACACAAAGTATGAGTGGCAAAGTTGTTCAGCTCAACATTACCTTTCCAACGGTGGTATGCAAGTAATAATAAGTAATGTAGTTTTTTTTTCTATGCTGGTTGAGACAGCAAACAAAAATATTTTTTTCACTAAAAAAGGGCAACATAAGCTGTTTTTTGTTGGGAAATATGTAACATATCAACACCAAATTAAGCATCCAGACATTAGATGTAATTTTATTATTATGTTTGTAAAAAAAATACTATCTTTGTAGTATGAAACATAATTTTCCCCATTTTAGTCAAGGTGCTTTGGTGAGGTCTGAGGGATGAATCTCAACCATACACATCATACCATAAACAAATACGTATAACTCCTAAAGTATACATGATACACTGAACGTATCAGAGGCAAAGCTGTTCAGCACAAAATTACCTTTCCAACGGTGCTATGCAATCAATTGTAATCAATTCAGTTTTTGTTTTATACTGGCTGATATACCCAAAAAGTGTGTTTTATTCAAGGTGCTTAGATGAGTCTTGATAGACACAATTTCAACAATACACACCATACCATAAACAAATACAAAATAACTCCTAAAGTATACATGATAGACACAAAATATCAATGGCAAAGTTGTTCAGCACAAAATGACCTTTCCAACGGCGCTATGCAATCAAATATATATTATATTATATTGTATTCTATTTTAAAATATATAAGGGACATCTCCAGATGTTGCCAGAGAACACAGGAAGTCAGTAAGTGAATTCTGTAGTTGTTCTCAGACACACCAGTGCATTTTACTGCTGACTACAGGCATTTGCTAGGAGATAACAGGTTAGCCAGCAACTCTCTTTTGATTTCATCATTATTCAATCCTGGCTATATAAGCACAAACTTGTCCTAAATGCTAGCAAAACCCAGGCTATGCTCTCTGGCACTGCCACCCAACTTAGACCCTGTCAAGACCAGCTCTTGGTATCCAGCTCAGATGGCTCTCCTATTGAGGATGTCTCCTCATTAAAATACTTGGGTGTTGTCCTAGACCAGTCCCTTGACTTCAATCTCCACATTCAGTATGCGTGCAAATCGGTTAACTCTAAACTTGGCATTGCCTATAAGATGAGCTATATATTAACCCCTCTGCTACAATGGCCATAGCCCAAGGCATCCTTCTCCAAACTCTGACCTGTGGCGTTCCCACCCATGCAGCAGTACCTAAGTCTAGTGGGACACCACCTATAATAATATCTGCAGGTATGCCTCATTGTCTCACAGGCTTAAACACCATTGCCTGCTATATGCCAATCTCAACTAGCTCTCTCCCTCTGCTGTCAGACTTCTCACTTTCAGATAACTAGTGGATAATGTGATCAGGTCACAGATTCCATTAACTCTGGCTGCTATGCTGACTCCTCAACCCACTTCCTATGGCCTATGTTCTGCTAAAAAGTCTCTCCTCCATGTCCCCAGATGCAAAACCAGTAAAATAACGTGTGCCTTCTACCACTATGCTCCTCAGTTTTGGAACTCCCTTCCTCCAGCTGTCCACCTATCACCTTCTCATGCTATTTTCAAGAAGAATCTTCATCACTTCCTGTCCATATCTGACCTCTGCACCTGCTTTGACCTTCCCTGACCTACTCACTTGTCACCCATCCCTTACTTCCACATGCCATTGTACTGCTCCTTTTCCATATCCTCCCTCCCCTTCCTCCCATCTTCTCTTCCTGATTAGGCACTGAATATAAGTTCCCTACCTACTTATGAGTCCTAACTTTATATTTGATTACCTTGTATTGCCTAGACTTGTTGCATTCCCCCCCAACATAAAATGTTTCCTTGTGTTGTTTGATGTTTCCCCTGACTCCAGCACATATATTTTTATAGCTGTTCTTACTATAACTATTATTTTAACTCACCTGCTGCCTCTTGTTGTACCTTGTATTTACTGTAACTTGGTTCTACCAATCATTGTGAAATGTTTTCTCCTTGTACCTCATGCTCTGTTGTTGTATTTCCTGTTCAGTCTAACCCAGTAACCTTCCGGGTCATGCCTAAAAATAGTCATTTGTTGGCTAGTGCACTCATGCAGTTGACAAAAAAATAAATGAATAAATAAATAAATAAATAACTATCCTCATTTATGCAGCTCATTCACAACCTGCATAAACAGATGCAGATGTGCAGGGCCCTCTGGCCCTGTGCCTAGGAAGAGTTTATCTGTTATGAAAGTGCAGGGATAGTGGGCCATGTACTTCCATGTGGCAAAAGATTTCAAGAATTCATGTGGCTGTCTGGTGTGTTGCAAAATCATAGGTCCTGTAGACCCTTTGCTTCCATGTGGACACAAATACAGATGCACAGGGCGAAGAGTCCATGTGTCAGCTGATGTGAGTTAGTAGACCTACAACAGGGAAAAGTAGAGGAAAAAATGACTAAACAACTAAGCATATCACAGAAGTTAGAACATAACTGGTGTATGCTTTTTATTATAGTAGAGAGTTGCTTATTAAACTTAGCTGCTGTCTGCCTTTTCTGGTGTTTGTTCAGGTGGATGTTAAACATTCCATAGCACTTGTTGAGAAGAGTAGGGGACATCCCCCAAGTCCTGGCCTAATTTCCCATTCACTAAAATACCACCACCCACTCAATCTGGTTCAATTTCAATTTGTTTGAATCTCTATCCCACACCCTCTGGGATGGGGCTGAAATGGAAGTTTACCAACCTGGTAAAGGTGATGGTGGGAGCACTCTCTACGGCACTCCCACAGCCATTACATCATGGGTTATCCTGTTCACCCGATAGGCTGATGATGCACATGTGAAGAACTTGAGCCATCCCTTTAATCCCTTGGTCTTCCCAGGTATCCTCAGTTTGATGTCTTCCATAGCTGTAACTCAAAGGTGTTAGTAGCAAGCCACATTACTTAAGATATTTACCAACCCCTACTAGATATATAGATACATAGATGTCAATGTCAGATGAGGGCCTATGGCCCACCTAGTCTGCCTATTTGCACACATAACTGTGGTTCGTTTGCACATGTAACTTTGCTTCTTCAAGTTTCCCTAGAATTAGGTTGTCCCCTTCCCCCAACTACCAGGATCCCCTGATGCCTATCCCATGCATTCTTAAATCCTATAATCATTCTGCACCCACTGCAGGGCTTTCCATTTGTCCACCACCCTCTCTGTGAAGAAATACTTCCTCATGTTCCCGTTGAACCTCCCTCCCTCCAATTTCATACCATGTCCCCTAGTCCTGGAGCATCTTTTTCTATGAAAAATTGTTTTCCTGTACCTTGTTCCTATCCATGAGGTACTTATATGTCTCAATCATATCACCCCCCCCTTACAGGGAGTACATATTTAAGTTTTTCAGCCTGTTCTCATAGGTTTTGTGATGTAATCCTTGGACCATCTTGGTTGCCCTCCTCTGAACTGCCTCCACCCTGTCTATGTCCTTACGTAGATAAGGTCTCCAGAACTGGACACTGTATTCGAGGTGTGGCCTCACTAATGTCTTGTGTAGTGGACTTACAATATGACCTCCTTTTTCCTGCTAGTGATACCCCTGTCTATGCATCCCAGCATCCTGTTTGCTTTCCCTGCCACCTTGTCGCACTAACTCCCTACCTTGAGGTCATCAGAGATGATAACCCCTAGGTCTCTTTCCTGCTTGGAGCATTCTATATCCTCCCCCCCAGCTGATATGGTGTTCCAAGGTTTTTGTGCCCCATGTGCATTATCTTGCATTTCTTTGCATTAAATCTCAACTGCCACTCCCTTGACCAATCCTGAAGCTTCTGCAGATCTCTTCTCATTCTATCCACACCCTCTGGCATGTCCACCTTGTTGCAGAGCTTTGTTTCATCAGTGAACAGTCAAATTTTCCTTTCTAGGTCTACTGTAATGTCACTGATAAAGATATTGAAGAAGACTGGACCCAGCCCTGATCCCTGTGACACCCCAATGGCCACATTTCCCTTTGCAGAGCATCAGCCATTTACCACTACCCTCTGTGTCCTGCTATCTAACCAGTTCCCTACCCACCACACCACCATCCTACCCACTCCCATGTTCCCCAGCTTGTTTAACAGCCTTCTGTGTGGCACAGAGTCAAAGGCCTTGCTGAAGTCCAGGTAGGCCATGTCCACTGCTCCCCCCCGATCAACCTCCTATGTTACCCAGTCAAAGAATTCAATTAGGTTAGTTTGGCACAACCTCCCCAAGTAAAACCATGTTGCCTTGGATCCTGTAGACCATTGGCAACCAGGTGTTGCACTGTTCTTTCCTTCAGTAGTGTTTTCATGATCTTCCCTACTACTGAGGTCAGACTGACTGGTCTGTAGTTTCTCACTTCCTCTCTGGTCCCGCTTTTGTATATGGGGACTACATCACCTGTCCTCCAGTCTTTGGGCACCTCACCTGTTTTCAGTGACTGGCTGAACAGGGTTGCCAGAGGTTCAGCCACCACCTCTCTTAGCTCCCTCAACATCCTGGGGTGTACCCCATCTGGCCTCATAACTTTATTAACTCTTTTTCCTTCCAGTTCCTTTAGGACCCTGTCCCATGGAAAAGGACTCATATCCATTTCTGTGCCCTTTCTACCCTTTCTAATCCCTTCTGGCCCATTACCTGCCCCCTCCTCTGTAAAGACTGAGCAGAAATATCTGTTCAGTATGTCTGCTTTGCTGTTATCCTCCTCCACTCTACTCCTGTCCTCCCCTTTCAGCCTCACTATCCCTCTCTTTGCCTTCCTTTTTTCACTGATGTACCTGTAAAGGTTTTATCCCCTCTAACCACTGATTTTGCAATACATTCCTCCATTTGTGCATTGGCTTCCCTTACTGCCCTCCCTGCCTCCCTTTGCTTCTCCTAGTACCTCTCCCTTTCCCCTTTTGCCTGTGTCTTTTTGTACTGTTTGAAAGTGATTTGTTTGACTTTCACTTTCTCTGCTACCTCCTTGGAATACCATAATGGTCTCCTCTTCCTTTTCACCTTACTAACCTGTTTTACACATAATTGTGTTGCCCTTTTTATTCCTGTTTTGAATTCTGCCTACTGTTCCTCCACCCCTGATTTCCTCCCTATTCCAGCTCGTGCCTCTTCCAAGCATTTCCCCAATTTTCTGAAATCTGCCCTCCTAAAGTCAAGGATGCATGTTTTTGTGTGGCCGGGGTCTGCCCCTTCAGTTATGTCAAACTACACTGTCTGGTGGTCACTGTTCCCCAGGTGCTCCCCTGCTGTGACCTCTGTCACACTGTTCCCATTTGTGAGCACCAGGTCCAGTAGTGCCATCTGCCATGTGGGTTCCACCTCCAGT
The DNA here is from genome assembly GCA_016271365.2 of Neoceratodus forsteri. Classification (NCBI taxonomy): domain Eukaryota; kingdom Metazoa; phylum Chordata; order Ceratodontiformes; family Ceratodontidae; genus Neoceratodus; species Neoceratodus forsteri. The sequence continues at coordinate 277,769,283 of CM057451.1, forward strand.
TGTTTAAGGAAGGCTCCCTGTCAGGAGTCCAGGATAAACCTGCTCTTGGTTGATGCTGCTGCTGCTGGGGGGCTCCAGTCTATGTCTGGAATACTGAAGTCACCAACCAGCACTACTTCCCCTTTGTGCGCCAGTCTTTGGATAGCCAGCATCATCTCCCTATTCATCTCCTCCCCCTGGGCTGGTGGTCTGTAAATTACCCCTGTGCAGATGGCTGACCCTACTTTTCTTTCAAGCTTAACCTACAGTACCCCCCCGCTCCTCTTAAATCTATGTGGCCTTCATGGTATCTTTCACATAAAGCACCACTCCTCCCCCCCCCTTTCTGCCTGCCCTATTCCTCCTGAATAGATTGTAGCCTAGTATGGCCATCTCCCAGTCATGGTTGTCATTACACCAGGTCTCTGTGATGGCCACAATGTCCAGGTCTGACTGTGCCATGGCTGCCTCAAGGTCCTCCATTTTGTTACTAAGGCTTCGGGCATTAGCACACATAGCTCTCCAGGATGTGACTTCCCTCCCTTGTTTTGTTGCTGCAGTCCTCCCCTCTTCCTGGGCATTCTTTTTCCCCAGTACTCCCTGTCTTCCACCCTTATGTTGAATTCTGCCCTCTGTCTGTCTGTCTACTCCTTGGGTACTTGTGTAGAGCATGTGCTCATGGTGGGGCGGGGATACTGTGCATCCTGACTTTCCTGGCTGTCCCACCTTGGCCAGTTTAAATGCTTGCTGCATATACATTCAAATGTCTCACTTAGGACTAAGGTCCCCTTCCTGGATGGATGTAGGCTGTCATCCTTATGCAGGCTCACATCCTTCCAGGTGGGGCCTCAGTCCCCCATGAAGCCAAAATCCTCCTTTCCACAACATTCATTCAACCAGGAGTTGAATTTCTGGATGCAGAGTGACCTAGCCTCTCCCATGCCGTGGACAGGTAGTACCCCCAAGAAGGAGACAGAGTGTGCTATCTGCTTAAGGCTCCCCCTAATTTCCCCAAATCCTCCTGGATTCTGGCTATCTACACCTTGTCCCCTGCCAGATCGTTTGTTCCCAGGTGGACTATGACATCCGGTTCCTCCCTCCTTACTATTGCACTTGATCCTATAGCTCCTCTTCCAATTTCCTCCATGCAGTGCTTCCTGGGAGGCACTTGACCTCCCTCTCTCCCCTGCTAGATGTTCCTAACTTCACTCCCTGGACAACTGGGTTCCCCACCGGGAGTAGTTTCCTGTTCCTCTGGGGTCCTCTACCCCCTTCCCTGGGGCTCCATCATGGAAAACCCACTCATCCTCCTTGGTCTCAGTTGTGGGTGCCCTTGTGGGGTTTTCCCGCTCCTCCAAGACAGTGTAGGAGTTACTTTGCTGGCCTGGTTGGGGGATGTGTTTCAGATCCCCCCCACACTCCCCCTGAGCCCACAATGGTCCAACTACTCCTCCTCCTGGGCATCCTTTGAGGTTCAGTTTGTGGACATGGTGGCCTCTGGGTAGGGGTGAAGGTCCCCTGTATCCTGGTCAATTCAGCTCTGAGACAGGCAACCTCCTCCCTCGACTCAGAGAGTTGCCTACAGATGGGGCAGCACCACATGATCCAGAATGTTCTCCCGAACACTGCAGCCCCGCACTCACTACACTGCACCACCCCTTGCATCTTCTCTGTCTTTATTAACTATGCCCACTACCACCAGCGACACTCTCTTGCACTCTTGTATTTCTTTACTGTGCTAGGCTTCCACTTTTTTTCCCTTCCTTCCCTGCTGCTTTAATCTGCTCTCCTGTGTCCTCTGATGCTATGCAAGCCTGCAGTCCCAATCCCACTGTTATGTGGTTTATATGATGCTGCTGCTCATTCTCAGCTTGTTTATATAGACGGACAAAGACAGGTTGAGTATCAGATTGCACATACTCTATTTTCGGAGTCTGCATATGACACGTAAGAGAAAAGGAGGTGACTACTCAAACAAAGGAAAACCAATGTTAGTATCTCGTTTTTCTAAACAAGTGCATATGCCGCCCATCAGCCCATGTACTCTGTTCATCTTGGCTCTGCAATGGCTCAGTCTCATGTGGGATGGAATAGGAAGTGCCATAGAGAATGTTCCCACAATTACCTGTACCAGGTAAGTAAACTTCCATTGTGTATTGCATTCTCTATGGCACTCCCCCAGTCATTATATCACGGGTGTTCACAAGCAGTGCCCTCAGGTGTACTGGGAGGGAAAGAGTGAGCATTGCATGGTCATGAGGCTTTTGCTGTGTGTAGTACTGCCTTAACAAATCTCACTCAAGATGCTAAGTTCATATCCCAGTCTGTAGTGTTTGGTAAAGGTATGTGTGGTGGACCATGTTGCTGCAACGCAAATGTCCTTCACCAATGCCAGGTTCAGCGTCGCCCATGTTGTTGCCATGGCTCTCGTGGAATAGGCTTTAAAGTTTTTTGGTGCTGATTGGTTTTGGGCTTTGTAGGCCTCATTGATTGCTCTCTTTATCCTGGATTCTGTGGTGGATTTTAATGCCACCATCCCCACTTTGTTAACCTTTGGTGACGATAAATAGTCTTTCTGATTTGTATATGTTATTTGTTCTTTGTAGGCATGTTCATAGTATGGTGGGCATGTCCAGTGTGGCCAGCTTTGATTCCTCCAGGAATAGTGTTCTTGAGTTGATTGCTGGTAGTTTAATGCTTTGACTTAGATGGAACTGTAAGGCCCCCATTGGAATGAAGGACGGAACTGTCCTTAGTGACACTCTGTCTGGAAAGAATTGCAGGAATGGTTGTTTTTGCAAAAGTGCACCGAGTTCACTGATTCTTCTCACTGAGCATATTGTTATGAGGAATACAGTCTTTAGAGACACCCAGGATAAGTCCACTTCAGTCATGAGTTCAAAAGGTGCTTCAGTTATTGCATTTAAGATGAGGTTCAGGTCCCATGGTGCCATGATCTGTCTGATCTTGGGTCTGATAATGTTCGCTGCTTTGAGGAACCTGATGACTTCCAGGTGGGACCTGTTGAATTGTTATTGACCCTACCCAAGGCTGCCTCTATTGAGGAGAGTTGTACCGTGATTGATGATGGTGATAAGCCCTTGTCTAGGCCCTGCTGTAGGAAGAGTAATATCTGGGGTATTGAAGCCTGGTCTGGTATGATACCATTCTCTTCGCACCATCTTGAGAATATTCCCCAGTGCCTCTTGTATGCCCAGTTGTTGATGGTATCCTTGATTGTAGGATTCTGTTTATGACTGACTGATGGGATCCTGCTCTCAGCAGTCTCCCCCTTTCAGGAGCCAAGCCGTCAACTTGACGGTGTGTGCATTTGGGTGCCGCATTGGGCCCTTCATCAATAGGTTCAGTTGGTTGGGCACACTCTGGTAATCTATGGCCATTGATACTACTGTGGTGAACCAGTGGTGCCTTGGCCAGTATGATGTGATCAGTGTCACTCTGGATATAATCTATCTGCTTTTGTGTAGCACCTTTGGGATGATGGATATAGGTGAGAACATGTATGTCCTGTTGAATTTCTACGGCAGTGATAGGGTGTCTGTCTCACTGGAGCCTTTGTCCTTGAATCTCAAGAAGAATACTGATACAGTACTTGGTTGTTCTTGGAGGATGCCATCATGTCCACCTCTATCGGGCCCCACCTTTTGTTCAGCTTGGCAAATATGTTCGGGTGCAGGTGCCACTCCCCTGGATGTATTTGCTGGCAGTTGATCAAGTCTGCTGCAGTGTTCAGTTTTTCAGCCAGATGTACTGACGAGATGTGTGTTAGGTTGTTCTGTGCCCAGCTGAGCACTCTGGAGGCCTCTCACTGTATTCTTTGCCTTCTTGTACCCCCCTGTTTGGATATGTATGCTACTGTGGACATGTTGTCTGACTGTATTAGCACTGACTGCATTTGCCCTTATTATATGCTGGAAGTGTACCAGGGTATTGTAAATGGCTCTTATTTCTAATACGTTGATAGATAGCTTGCTCTTTGATTTTGTCCATTTACCCTGTGCTGATTTGTTGCTTAATGACACACCCCAGTCCATCAGGCTTGCATCCATGTCTATTATGACTTCAAAGTCTTGCCCCAACCTGACTCCAACTGAGAGGTTGTCCTTGAAAGTTCACCATTGTACTGACTTCTTTATGGAAGGTGTGTTGCGGACTGGGGATGTCGAGTTGTTGTCCATTTCTATTGCCTTCTGTATGGATAGGTGCTGAAGGGTCTCATTTGCCAGCTAGCCCACAGTACCAGGTCTATGCAGGACACCACTGATCCCAAGAGCTGTAGTATTTGAGACAGAGGGAGTCAGTTGCTGTCATTATTTCTTCAGCCTGGGTGCGCACCGTGTGTATTCTTTTCTCTGATGGGGTGATCTGACTGCTGTCCATGCCGATGGTTGCTCCCAGATGTTCTATTCACTGACTGGGTATCAGGGAGCTTTTTGTTTTCTTCAGTACCCAGCCATGTCTTAGTAGCATTTCCGTTACTATGTGAGTCTCTCTTACTGCTTGCTGTCTCAACCTTGCTCATATCAGCCAGTCGTCTAGGTATGGGATTACATGAATTCCTTTAACATAAAAAATAGAAACATAGAATTTGATGGCAGATAAGGACCGCTTGGCCCACCCAGTCTGCCCATTTCCCTACCTAATGAATAAGCTGCAGATCCTAGTTAACCAGCAGCCTACTTCTTTCTACCCCCTCCCCCTAGAATTGCCTTATGGCTGTCCCATGCATGAGTGAATTCAACCACTGTTTTTGACTCCACAACCTCCTCTGGAAGGCCATTCCATGCATCCACAACCCTCTCTGTGAAAAAATACTTCCTTACATTACCCCTGAGCCGCCCCCCCATCTTCAAATTGTGCCCCCTTGTTCTTGCACACCTCTTTTTATGGAAGATGCTACCCTCTTGGACTTCGTTGATTCCCTTAAGGTACTTGAAAGTTTCTATCATGTCCCCCCTCCCTTCTTTCCTCGAGGCTATACATATTAAGCTCCTTTAGTCTCTCTTCATATGTCTTCTGGTGCAGACCATGCACCATTTTAGTTGCCCTCCTCTGGACAGCTTCCATCTTGTCTGTGTCCTTGTGGAGATTGGGTCTCCAGAACTGCACACAGTACTCCAGATGGGGTCTCACCAGCTGTCTGTACAGAGGGATAACAACTTCCTGTTTTCTACTGGTGATGCCTCTCCCTATGCATCCCAGTATCCCCCAGCCCTCCTTACTGCCCTCTCACATTGCTTGCCCACCTTTAAGTCATCTGATATGACTACTCCCAGGTCCCTTTCCATTGTTGTTGTTGTCAGTATCTGACCCCCATTGTGTACTCTTCCCCTGGGTTTTTGTTTCCCAGGTGCATTACCTTGCACTTCTTAGCATTGAATCTAAGCTGCCATACATTTGACCATTCCTCTAACCTTGCCATGTCCCTTCTCATCCTTTCCACCCCACCTTGAGCATCAGCGCTGTTGCAGATCTTTGTGTTATCTGCAAAGAGACATACTTTTCCTTCCAGTCCCTCTGCAATGTCGCTTATAAAGACATTGAAGAGGACCGGTCCTAATACTGAACCCTGCGGTACCCCACTAGTAACCCCCTTTTCTTCAGAGTGGACTCCATTTACTATTACCCTCTGTGTCCCTATTCTCCAGCCAATTCTTTACCCAGGCTATCATCTTGGGACCCACTCCCAGGCTGGTTAACTTGTATATTAATCTTTTGTGTGGGACTGAGTCAAATGCCTTGCTAAAGTCTAGGTAGGCCATGTTGACCCCTTTATCTCTTAGTTGTGCTGCAATTACCACCAAGACCTTGGTGAATACACTCTGTGTCGAGGCTAGACCGAATGGATGGGCTTGGTACTGGAAATGGTGTCCCATGGTTGAGAATCTTAGGTACTTACAATGTGATGGGTATATTGGAATGTGAAGGTATGCATCCTTCATGTCTATTGATGTGAGAAAGTTGCCCTGGCAGATTTCTTTTATTGTGGACTTTATGGTTATCATTTTGAATGTCTTTTGTGTTATGAACTTGTTTAAGACTTTTAAGTCTAAGACGGGCTCTGAGTCTCCTATTCTTTTGGGGACCATAAAGAATACTGAATATACTCCTTTTCAGTGCTGTGCTTCTGGTAATTCAGCTATTGCCTTGTTGAGTAGCAGCTGTCTTATGGCATGCTGTACTTGTGTTGGTGTTGCTTTCTTTTTGGGGACTGGTGATATGATTAGTCTGTCCAGTCTGGGAGTTTGCTGGAATTCGATTGCATAGCCTTTTGCTACGACTTCCAGTACTCATGTGTCTTGTGTTATCCTTTTCCACTCTTGCGTAAATTGTTGGAGTCGATCCCCAGCTGGAAGTGTGCTAGGAGTTGATAGTTTGTCAATCCTATAGTCTTTGCATATTGTTTCAGCCTCCCCTGAAGGTGTTGTGGTGGACTCTGTTGGGGGTAACTCGTTCTCTAAACTTATTGCCATTGCTGTGTCCCTGGTACGGCTTGAAGCTGGGGCCCTTGTAGGAAGAGTGGCCTTGTCTCTGGTCTTGAAAGCTCCCTTTGCTCTTACAAAATCCCTGCTGTTAGCGGAAGGGAGATATGTGTTTCATTGTGGTTTGTCTTTGTCAAGTACAGTGCCCTGGCTTTTGACTTTAAGAAATGGCTCGAGCCCTTCTCCGAATAACTTGGTACCCTTAAAAGGTAGCTTCACTAGCATAGCTTTTGACTCCAAATCAGCATCCCAGAGTTTGAGCCAAAGTGTTCTGTGGGCTTTGTTGGCCAGCGCTGCTGTACATGCATTAATCTTCAGGGCATTGACCACCACGTGGGCCAGGTACTTCATTGTCTGTAGTGACTGTGATGTTAATTGCTCTTGGGTGGAACTGGGTTCTGCTGTCTTCGCTAAGTCCTCTAGCCACATAATTTGGGCTCTGGTGGCATATATTGTGGTGGTAGCTGCTCTGGTGGCCAACCCTGCCATTTCAAACACTTTCTTCAGCATTTCATCCAGTTTTCTGTCTTTGGGATCTTTTAACATGGCGGAGCCTTACATAGGAAGTACCATCTTTTTGCTTAAGGATTGTGTGTCTGGGTCCACCGTAGAGGCGGTACACCACGGTTTGAGTTTGTCCTCTTGTATTGGGTACATCCTGTCCCGTAACTTCTTTCTGGAGTCTTTATAGGTGGAAGGGTGAAATCAGCCCTTAAGTGAATAACAGAATAATAAAATGTCCACTGCAGATTACTTTTGGTAAATGACAGCAATTTTCTTAAAGAGATAATACATATGTAACCCCTAGGGGGCGCTATCCCAAGGGCTACTACCCCTGCCTGCTCAGCCAACAACAGGTTGAGGGGCCTGGATCCAATGGCTGGTGCCTCCACCCAGAGGTCGGGGTTCAGACAGTCGAAATCGACTTGGTCACAGCCCTCTGGGTTACTGCAACCCCACCTTTCATCCTACTAGTGGCCCACACACGTTATTAACAGTACCCCAGCAACATATACTTACCCCCCCGGATAGGTGTAATCCTCTGAACTCTCGAGACCCCCTGTGAAATAAGATACAAAAACACAGTTGCCCAGATACAGTATTTTAACATAAACACACAGTTCAGTCAGTATATATTTGCAAAACAACCAATCTGATTTATTCAAGGGGGAAATAACAAGGACGGGGGGAATCAAGTTAATTAGCTTAATCACACTACTGTATCAGAGCTCTGTGCACAGGCTAAAGTCCCTAACAGTCACTGTCACTGGGTACCCAGGCAATAAAGGGCTAGCCAAGTCCGGTGCAGCTGGATGGGGCCCTGAAGAATAAAAACTTGTAAAATACCACTTTTGTAGTTGAAAGCCAGCAGGCTCAGTGCATGCAGCCAGCAAGGGGCACAGCCCAAACCTGCAATCAATGAATCAAGTCACAGGGAGCTACCCTGATATTTTACTCACGTCTCTGGAGACAGCACAGTTCTCTCCCTCTCTCTCTCTCTCTCTCTCTCTAATTCAGGACACCTGCCTGTAGTGGGACACTCGACACATTTATATGTAACAGCAGAGGGGTACCACACCAGGCAGCTGCTTCCAGGGCCCGACCGAACTCACAGCTAATCGGGGAGTCACAACGCAGCTTCACTTTTCCTGACAGACCGAGCGTGATTCAGCAGATTCTCCAGTCCTCTACAGGGTGAGCCTGGTAGGTAGCTTCACGCTTGCACAGCCTCCTCTGACTGCTGCCTAGTGGATTTAGTCTGAAACTCGCCGGTGATCAAGCTGCCTGACACTGGCATTCCACACGCGCTTCCCGCGCGAAAACTCAACGGCGCAGGAGCCCAGAGCTCCTTCCTCGCTCACAGCCACAACGACTCTGCCCCTTGGCAGTTTGGGCAGGGAATCTCAGTTTGGGTGCCACCCGATCCCATTGGTGGGCTGCAGATGCTAGTCACTTGATACTGCCCTCATTGGTGCAAAAAAGGCACCACAGTCCAGAACTTCATTTCCCAGAACTACTGGCTGTATCCCCTATGGCCAGCTGGCTCCAAGAAGAGTCCTAATTCTGGTTGGCTCAAGCGGTCTCCATTTTAGTTACCCCTCTTTACCCCATTGGCCCAGCTCAGCAGTCCAGGTCCAAAATGGAGGGGCCAAGCACATAAAGTCCCAGCTGCAATGAAGGCAGGTTAGACAAACAGTAATTTCACTAATACTTTAAATGATTATAGCCAAACAGTTACATCTATCAGATGGGCTCCCTTAGCGCTTTCAGCGACTACAAAATGGAGCAATTACACTGCAGCTCAGGCGGGATTCGAGCAGAGAAACCCCAGTTCCCCCTATGCAAATTCACTGGAGCCTGTGAGCAGGCAGCTCTTAAAGAGACAGTACTGGAGGCCTTAAAAGCACTCACAACACCCGCATCTAGCGGCATTATGCCGAACACCAATTAGGCAGGGAGCATTTAGGCAAGCTCCGAGAAGGCTTTTAGGAACCCCCATTTGTAGGGGGTTACACCCTTCCTGGTCTGGAAAGAACTTGGCATCCGCGTCAAGTAGTTATTCTTAAATCACTTTAAGGCAAACAGTTTAACTAACAATACATCAAACTTTTTTGTTACATACATTGGTACTATATTATACAGTTTACTATTGGTTATACAACTTCACACACACAGACAACCTTTTTCTTTTGTAAATCAGGTCATTACTTCCTGCCCATGACACTTGGATAGAGGGGGCCCTTCCCTATCAGCTACCTGAGGGCTAACTGGGGCAGTAGCACCATACTCAGAGGGTAACACTAACAGTTTGGCATCATTTCCCAGAGCTAGTTTGGGCAAGGAGCTTGGGGACACATAAACCCCTTTATGGACCACATTCAGAGGCAGATCCACAGGCTGGCCCAGGGATTCACAACTTAATCTCACTACAGGCCATACTTCTCGGCCAGTGCACCTAGGAGTCTCGGAAAAACTTGCTGAAGGCCCCGACTCCATTTCAGCCCCACTTGAGTTAGTCGGGGAAACCTCTATAGGAAAAGGGAACCCAGAGCCCATAGTACCTTCGGGGATAGGGCCCTCTACTTGGGAACCCACATGACTTGGCTCAACTGGGGACATTTCTGGTACTGCCGGGGTGCTATCAGGGCACTCAAAATATTCTTCTTGCTCTGGCATATCACCAGTTTCCTCCCCCACATCACTTCCTTCATCTGAGAAATCAGACAGTGCAGCCAGTCCCAATGAGCTCATATCTTTGGATTTAATACCACTCACTTCTCTCTCCGGGAGCATTGGCTCCAAAGACAAGGCTGGGGGCTCATACAATCCAGGAAGTCCAACTTCATCCTCAGAGTTGATTAGGGGATTGCCCCTAAACAGTTGGCTCAGTTCATAAGAGGGGTAGTACTCAATGCTATTCTCACTGTCCTCAGACATAGACTGGCAATCAACTTCATCAGAGGGGGGTAGAGAAGGCTTCTTTGGTTTGCTTTCTGAAGAATCAACAGGTCTTGTTTTTTTCTTGGCAGCAGCTCTAGTTACAGGCCCGGGGGGTGGGGCATTGGGAGGTTCAGCCTCTATCAAAATCTGTCCGATTGGTAGCAGATGATTTCTGTGTATAGTTTTCACATCTTTTGAGTTGTTTTCAGGATGCACTTTATACACAGGTAAGTCTTCCAGTTTTCCCACGACAATATGAGGGAGGTGATGCCATCTGTCAGCAGTCTTATGTTTGCCATGCAATCCCAGATTCCTTAATAGCACTCTATCCCCTTCTCTCAGCTCCATTGCTTTCACTTTCTTATCATACCTCTCCTTATTGGCCAGGTTTCGTTTAGCAGCCATGGTCTGGGCTAGTTGGTAGGCATGGTTTAGTTGGGCCTTCAACTTCTGCACATACTGTAGATGGTTTGCTGCTTGAACCCTATCAGGAGAAACCCCGAAACACACATCCACTGGCAGTCTAGCCTCTCTCCCAAACATCAGTCTGTACGGGGAAAATCCAGTGGCATCACTTTTGGTGCAGTTATAAGCATGTACCTAGGTGCTAATCTGCAGGCTCCATCTAGGCTTATCTTTGGGTTGCAGGGTGCCCAACATATCAAGCAATGTACAGTTAAATCTTTCAGGCTGAGGATCTCCCTGGGGGTGATACGGGGTGGTTCTTGACTTTCGTAGCCCCCATAAGGATATCATTTCTTTGATCAGGCGGCTCTAAAAATCTCTTCCCTGATCAGAATGGATCCATTGGGGGGCCCCATAGTTGACAAAGAAATTTTCAACAAGTACTTTAGCCACTGTGGTGGCTTTCTGATCTTTAGTAGGGAAAGCCTGTGCATACTGGGTGAAATGATCGGTAACTACCAATATATTGTTGATGTTTTTCAGATCTGGTTCTAGACTCAGGAAATCAATGCAGACCAGTTCCATAGGGGCACTAGCAGTGATGTTAACCAGGGGGGCAGCCCTCTGAGGCAAGGTCTTTCTTTGTAAACATTGGCTACAAGTCCTGATATACTGCTCCACATCAGCACCTGTTTTAGGCCAATAAAATTGGGACCACACTAAGTCAAGGGTTCGGTCTATGCCGAGGTGTCCCACGTGATTGTGCAGAGACCTCAACACCAGTTCTCTAAAAGCAGTGGGCAGCACCAGTTGTTGTTTGTCTACCCGCCCCTCTTTGTCCACAGTCTCCCTGTATAATAGTTGGTTAATCAGTTTCAACTTTGAACCTTCTTTGTATAACAGGGCAGTTCTCAGGTCAGTGGAATGCAGTTTTGACACATCTCTCCCTACTTGCAGAGCCTCCAAAGCAGTTTTTAGCATGGGATTTCAGGATTGAGCCCATTGGAGACTATCATTGTTGAATTGGGGCAGTGCACTAGTGTCTAATGCAGAAAAATGACAGTAAGCAGCAGTTATGCAGTTCTCAGATGGCCCCAAGCAATCCACCATGCAGTCCACAGCATCAGGAGACACCTGTTCCTCCTTGTCAAATTTTTGGCAAAGGGCTCTTATGTCAGGTTCTGACAACCTGACCCAGTCGGTTCAGGGCACAGGCCTCCGAGAGAGAGCATCCAATCTATATGGTTTGAGCCTGCTCTGTATTCAACAACATAGTCATAGGTGGACAACGAGAGAGCCACCTATGGCCAGTGGCATCCAACTTGGCTGAGGTCTGCACATATGTCAGAGGATTGTTATCAATCTTCACCAGTATCTTAGCACCGTACAAGTAGTCATGAAATTGATCAACGATGGCCCACTTCAGGGCCAGGAACTCTAGTTTGTGCGCTGGATAGTTCTTTTCTGAAGGAGTCAGACTTCTGTTGGCAAAAGCTACAGGTCTTAGCCCATTTGGGTGCTTCTGATATAACACAGCCCCCAATCCTTGTAGACTGGCATCAGTATGAAGAACATACGGCTTGGCCGGGTCAGCATAGGCCAGCACTGGGGCATGGGTAAGTTGATATATAATGTCATGGAAAGCTTCCTCACACTCAGCAGTCCAGTGGGTTCCAAACACATAATTTGGACGGAAGTACTTTTTCTCAGTCTCAGAGAGCACAACTTTCTTATACTTTTTGTGGTTTGGAGGGTTCCCCTGAGTAAGGTTGAGGAGGGGGCGGATCACTCGAGAAATCAGGTGCCCCATCACTCTCTGCTCTCAGCACATTACCTCCAAAAACCATATAAACACTACAAACAGGTATCTGCCTCTATCTCTGAAATCAAATAAAGAGGCAGAAGACACTGCAGAGCAGGACACTGCAGCACAGGAGCTAGCACAACAATACTCACCCAAATCAGGAACCAAAACTAAACAAGCACAAGGAAATCCAAAAACTTCTGATCAAGGAGACTCCATGATTCGGGAGTTGATACCCATCTCTAGCTAGGGTGATGGTCAGATGTCTCCCAGGTACATCAGCATGAGAGACACTGACTGCATTGCTAAATTGTTCACAAAGCAGGAGAAAACATTGATGTCCTAGTACACATAGGGACTAATGATCTCGCCAGCCGGGTCAGTTGTGGAGACCAAGGAACACCTGATCAAGCTGGGTGACAAACTATCATCTATTTCGTCTAGCATCTCCTTCTCTGAGATCCTGCCAGTCTGGGAGAGGGGAGCAGATGGACAGAAGGTCAGAGAAGGGGAGATAGGGAGCTAAACATGTGGCTCAAGGACTGGTGCCAGGAAAAAGGACACAGATTTGTAGGGAACTGGCAACAGTTCTGGGGAGCGAAAGTTCTTTAAATTTGATGGACTGCATCTGACTAAAGAGGAGTCAGTGCATTGGGGCAGAAGTTTGACGTCTTGCAGAATATTTAAACTAGCAAATGGGGGAGGTGCAGCACCCATACGCTTCATCGGGAAGAACACCCTCCCCTCAGCTAGTGGTCAAACAGGAATTCAGCGTGTTTGCCTGCTCATTTGCATCACCAGGTAAGAAAAAGGTTTGTCTCCCCATACGATGCACAGGGTAATGCCAAACTTCTACCCAACAACTAACACACCAAAATCTGGCCAATGGAAAATCATGTACACAAATGCTCACAGCCTGGGAAATAAGATCCCAGACCTGCAGGCAATAATGTCAGAGGCTAAACTGGACATAGTAGCACTAGTGAGACGTGGTTTACCAGTAACCACACTTGGGAGGCTTCAGTACCTGGCTATGTATTGTTCAGAAGAGACCGAGGTGCAAAAGGGGGAGGAGTGGCCTGCATGTTAATGAAAATATCAAGCTACAGAAATTCAGAATACACATAAGGAGCCAGAAGAACTGTGGGTCACCCTGGAAACAGGAAATGGGACAGCCATAAGAACTGGGGTTGTCTACAGGCCCCAGACCAGAGGGAGGACATAGACACATTACTGTTAGAAGATATACAAAACATGACAGCTAAAGGGAGGTTCTGATAATGGGAGACTTCAACATGCCAGATACAGATTGGTCAATACCAGCAGGAACATCTGCCAGAACTAGACAATAGTGGATTCCTGCAGGGGAGGGCCTCAAACAACTGGTACAGCAACCCACAAGAGACAGGGCTATCCTAGATCTAGTACTGACTAACAAAGAAGGGATCACAGATCTCCAGGTAGAAGGTCACCTGGGGCCAGTGACCATCACATGGTATGGTTCAATTTGGCTACTACATCTAAATCATCCCATTCCAAGGCAAAAATATGGGACTCAGAGGAGCTGACTTTGATAAGATGGCACAATAGAGTTAAGCTAGCCCTGCAAAGAAACACAGGAGGGAGGTACAGGCAAAGTGGGCAAGCATTAAGGATACAATACTTGAAGCAACATCCCATTGTGTTAGACAGAAAAGGAAGTGCAAAGAAGAAGGAAACCACTTTGGTTCTCAAATACAGTAGCAGAAAGGTCAGAGCCAAAAGGCTGGCCTTCAGGAAATATAAGGGAACACAGCGGATGAAGATAGGAGGCATACCAAACTGCCCTAAGGGAAGCAGGTAAGGCAGTAAGGCAGGCAAAGTCCCAAACTGAGGAAACACTAGCATGAACAGTAAAGAAGGTGACAAGACTTTATAGATACATTAGTGAAAGGAGAAAGTCCAGAGGGGTATTGCTAAGCTTAATGGAGAAAAGGGAGCATGTGAGGAGGAGGACCCTGTAAAGGCATCTATCCTAAATAGATACTTTTGCTCAGTATTTACTGAAGAGAAGGTAGGGCAGGGCCCACAGCTCAGCATCATGGACACAGGGGAGGAGGTGAGCACTACTCCCTTCACAAAAGAAAGGGTCCTACAAGAGCTTTGCTAAGCTCAGGGTGGATAAGGCAATGGGACCTGATGGCATACATCCCAGGGTACTTAAGGAGCTAAAGGAGGAACTCAGCAGAGCCATTAGCAGAATTGTTTAGTGAGTCTCTGAGCACAGGAGAGGTCCCAGAAGACTGGAGAAGGGTTTATGTGATCCCGCCCACAAGAGTGGTAGCAGGGAGGAGGCGGGAACTACAGACCAGTCAGTCTTACCTCAGTAGTGGGCAAGATTATGGAGGCACTCCTTAAGGAAAGGATAGTGCAACACCTGGAATCCATAGGGGCACAGGATCCAAGACAGCGTGGGTTTACAAAAGGAAGGTCCTGTCAAACTAATCTCATAGATTTCTTTGACTGGGTAACCAGAGTGGTGGACCAAGGGGGAGCAGTTGATGTCGCCCACCTTGACTTCAGCAAAGCTTTTGACACTGTTCCACATAGAAGATTGATAAATAAGCTAGGTAGGCTCGGGGTGGGTCAGAAGTTGGTCAACTGGGTGGCAAACTGGTTGACTGGCAGAAAACAGAGAGTGGTGGTAAATGGTATACAGTCAGAAGAGATGCAAGTCACAAGTGGGGTACCTCAGGGATCAGTCCTGGGGCCAGTCCTATTCAACATCTTCATTAGTGACCTCGCAGATGGACTAGAGGGTAAGGCTTGTCTGTTTGCAGATGACACCAAGATCTGCAACAGAGTAGATGATCCAGATGGGGTGGGCAGAATGAGAAGAGATCTGGATAAACTAGCAAAATGGTCAGAAGAGTGGCAACTGGGATTTAATGCAAAGAAGTGCAAAATCATGCACATAGGGAAGAGAAACCCTGAAGCCACTTATAGGCTGGGAGGGGAGTTGCTAGCAGTCACAAAGGAAGAAAGAGACTTGGGCATCATCATCACTGATGACCTAAAATCATCAAGCAGACCTCTAAAGCAGTAGGTAAGGCTAGGGGGTGTTAGGGTGTATTAGTAGGGTATCACAAGTCGTAAGAGGGAGGTAATAATCCCTCTGTACAAGACATTAGTTAGGCCCCATCTGGAGTACTGCGTGCAGTATTGGAGGCCACACCTTCACAAGGACATTAACCAAATTGAGGCAGTCCAGAGAAGGGCAACCAAAATGGTGCAGGGACTGCATCAGAAGACATATGAGGACAGATTAACGGAGCTCAATATGTATACCCTTGAGCAAAGGAGGGAGAGAGGTGATATGATCGAGACATTTAAACACCTTAAGGGCATAAACAAGGTGAAAGAGTCTAACATGTTTAAATATAAGAAAAATAGCAGGACAAGAGGACACAGCATGAGATTAGGGGGAGGCCGATTAAGGGGGAATGTGAGGAAATTCTTTTTCACAGAAAGGGTGGTAGATGCATGGAATAGCTTACCACAAGAAGTGGTGGCTATGAATACAGTGCAGGGCTTCAAACAGGCATGGGATAGGCATAAGGGAGCTATACAAATGACTATGAATAGATAGGTCACTGACAGAGCAAAGGTCGATGGCACATTTATAAGGTAGAAAAAGAAATGGGCAGACTGGATGGGCCTTGCGGTCCTTATCTGCCGTCAACTTCTATGTTTCTATGTTTCTATGAATAGTCTTTGATAAATCGCCTATAGTATCCACAAAACCCCAGAAACCATTGCAGTTCTTTCAAATTCTTTGGTTAAGGCCAAGTAGTCAAGGCTTCCACTTTGCTGGGGTCAGTCTCTATGCCTTCAGTGGACACTATGTGCCCCACATATTTCACGGATGTTTGAAAGAATTGGCATTTATCTATGGACAATTTGAGACCAAAATCTTCCAGTCGATCCAAGACTTTGAACAACCTATTTTCATGTTCTTCCAAGGAGCTGCCAAACACTATGACGTCATCCAGGTAGACTAAACACTCGAGCAAATTCATGTCCCCCACAGCACGCTCCATTAAGCATTGGAAAGTGGCAGGGGCACCGGAAATCTCTTGGGGCATCCGTATAAACTCATAGAAACCTAGTGGGCAAATGAAAGCAGTCTTTTCTCGATCCTCTGGAGTCATCGGGATCTGGTAGTACCCACTGCGAAGGTCTAACACTGAGAACCATTTACTACCATTTAGACAGTCCAATGCATCCTGAATGCATGGCATGGTATACTGGTCTGGTGTGGTTCGTCTGTTTAAAGCACGGTAATCCACACACATCCAAATAGTTCCATTCTTTTTTCTCACTACCACAATAGGTGAGGCAAAAGGGCTTCTGGATTCCTGTATCACCCCAGCTGCAAGTATCTCTTGCAGATGCCATCTCACATCATCTATGTCAGCAGGAGCCAGGCGTCGAGACCTCTCACGAAATGGCCTGTCATCATGCAGCCAGATGTGGTGCTCAGCTCCTTGTACACATCCTACGTCCCATTCTTTTAAAGAAAACACCTGGTCTCTCTGGGCAAGCTTCTCACTGATCCTTTTCTTCCATTCGGCTGGTAGTGGGGAATCACCGAAATCAAACAGATCAGGGGTCACTCAGTTACTCCTCCCGGGAATCTTGTTGTTGGGCAGAACAGCAGTATCTGCACAGTGCACCATGGCCAGAGTGCAACCCCGCTTCACTCAAATCTCTCGATCAGATACATTATGCACTTGAACCATTACTCTTCTGGCAAAAGCATGGGCTCGAGCAGGTAAGATACTGGGTTTGACCAACAGCCCCTCTGGCAACTTTCCCTCGCCAGGGGCATGCAGCATCAATATTTTATTCTTGACATCCTTTTTAATCTGGACCTCTCCCTGTAGTACACACTGGGCATTTGGGGCTAGCAGCAAAGATTATGGATCCTTCTTCCACACAACACCCACCAGGCCTTCGGGTTCCGCCTGGCTGGCCTTTCTCTGGGCCTCATAGGCCTTCTGAATCAAGGCGGGTATTCTGAGAGCTCACCCAGTCCTGGACCTCTGTTGTTCAGAGCACAGCTGTGCTAAGTGACCAAACATGTGAGCATTTGTCCCGATTAACAAGGGCACCCCATCATACAGTTCAGTGGGAGGACACACTAGTGCCAAGGTTTCCACTTGTTCGGCCACCCCAGCCACAGAAGTAGGAAAAGACAACCAGATCCAGATATACCCAGAATAAGGGTAGGCCTTATCGCTCAGTACCCAAACATGTAGTCCATCCAAAGGTTGCAGAGGCACCTCAGGCAAGTGCTTCCGATACCAGTCCTGGAACATAATGGTCACTTGGGAACCACTGTCCAACACAGCCCGGGTGGGTATTCCATTCACTCTCATGGTGGTCTCCATTGAGGGTCCCACCACATCAGACCATTCAGGAGGCATGGCTTTGGAGGTTGCTTGGGCATTGGCCCTGGTCACAAAGCTCTTCCGAGGAGGCCCTCCCTGAGGTCTGGTATAAGCCTTGCGATGCCAGGCGACTAGCCTGCTGTTGACCCTCCTTAAATTCTCTGGTAACCGGCACGCAGTCTGAAAGTGTCCATCCTCCCCACAGTAGTAACAGAACTTAGCATCTCGGGGGTCTTTGTTGGGAGGGAGATATCTCACCTACCAGGGGGCGTCAGGGGTTCTGGAGGGCTCCTCTTGACTAGGTTGTTTATTTCTAGATAACTCAGGTTCCCCAAACTTGGCCTGGTTGGCAGCAGTTTGCTTCAAGTCTCTCACCATTTCCCGTAAATCTCTAATCTCGGCCCTCAAATCACTTTCTACCCGGGGATCAGAGGAAACAGCATGCACCCCCACTCCTCCTTGGGCCTCTGGGGGCACAGGAAATGCATCAGGCCCCTTGTTCAATCCCCTCGAGTGGTGGGTCTCATCTGGTTCACTGGACTCAGGGGACTGGCATAGATTCATGACCCCCAAATAGGGTTCCCACCCCTTTTCATCAGTCTCTACTTCTTGAATCTTCCTCATCAATTGACAATATTCGGGAGGGGCAGCCCGTCGGTCATTTAACTTGAGTTTTAACAATATCACACTGGAAAACCTAGCAGATTTCAAGATAAGATCCAGCCGGACCTGATTCAAGGCTGTGGCAGTTACACCCATTTTCCATAATTTTTGCAATGCCCTTTCCACGCTGGTGACAAAGGCTGACAATTTCTCATTCCTCCATTGTTTAGCTGACTTGAACTTCCCAATAAGTCTTCCCCAGTTTCTGTACTCCCAAACACCCCTCTAAGGCGAAGGTACTCTACTGCAGTGGCCGGGGCTAGTAGCCACTTAAAGAAGCGAATGGCTTCAAAGCTGGGCTGCTCAGGCTCTCCATCAGTCTCTTTCATTTCTCCCCCTCAGAGCACTGCCACTCTTGAACTAGAGGGGTAGCATAGTCCATCCAAGCCTCCAAATCATCTTCTCCCAAGTGCACAGGCACAGTACCAGAAAAAAGTTTCAATCTGTGATAAGAGTCTACCTGTATGGGGGGAACAACTATAGGAGGTGAAGCCAGAATAGAACTCTTGGGGGAACCGGGAGAGGTACCTGGGGAGGTTTGGGGGGTGGGTTCACTAGAAAGGTCTAACACCTGCAATAACTCCTGAGTAGTCCTCCCTTCTGCAGCTAGCAGTTTATCTTTAAAGCTATTAGTCTTGTGGGACCTCCCTTGGGGTGACTGACCCACTCCGGATGTGAATGACCTTCCACCCCTTTTGAGCACCCTCCGGGTAAATCACTGCGGGTACCCTCTCAGGGTCTATAACTATACTGCATAAAAGTAGCACCTGCAAGGTCTGGTCGAGCAGATCAGCCATTTGCCCCTTCACCTCTACCTTGCCTAAACATTTAACATGCTCCACTGCAGAAACAAGGTCAGCATTCTTTATCCCCAGAGGTACATCCAGTAGTAACACAATTTTCTGTGAATCCAACTCTTCAACTTCACCCCACCCCATCAGTTTATGCACCATCATCTTAACAGGGTCCAACTTAATCTTAGTCATGATATCCCCCTCCAGTTTTTCCTTTAGTTGGGCCATGTTGGGGTACTTCGTCTACTCAGCCACTAGGGGACACTAATCCCAGTGGTGCCTCCAAAATGTAACCCCTAGGGGGTGCTATCCCAAGGGCTACTACCCCTGCCTGCTCAGCCAACAACAGGTTGAGGGGCATGGATCCAATGGCTGGTGCCTCCACCCAGAGGTCAGGGTTCAGACAGTTGAAATCGACTTGCTCATAGCCCTCTGGGTTACTGCACCCCCCCTTTATTCCCACTAGTGGCCCACACACATTATTAACAGTACCCCAGCAATATACACTTACCCCCCGGATAGGTGTAATCCTCTGAACTCTCAAGACCCCCTGTGGAATAAGATACAAAAACACAGTTGCCCAGATACAGTATTTTAACATAAACACACAGTTCAGTCAGTATATATCTGCAAAACAACCAATCTGATTTATTCAAGGGGGAAATAACAAGGACAGGGGGAATCAAGTTAATTAGCTTAATCACACTACTATATCAGAGCTCTGTTCACAGGCTAAAGTCCCTAACAGTCACTGTCACTGGGTACCCAGACAATAAAGGGCTAGCCAAGTCCGGTGCAGCTGGATGGGGGCCCTGAAGAATAAACACTTGTAAAATACCACTTTTGTAGTTGAAAGCCAGCAGGCTCAGTGCATGCAGCCAGCAAGGGGCACAGCCCAAACCTGCAATCAATGAATCAAGTCACAGGGAGCTACCCTGATATTTTACTCACGACTCTGGAGACAGCACAGTTCTCTCCCTCTCTCTCTCTCTCTCCCTCTAATTCAGGACACCAGCCTGTAGTAGGACACTCGACACATTTATATGTAACAGCAGAGGGGTACCATACCAGGCAGCTGCTTCCAGGGCCCAACCGAACTCACAGCTAATCAGGGAGTCACAACACAGCTTCGCTTTTCCTGACAGACTGAGCGCGATTCAGCAGATTCTCCAGTCCTCTACAGGGTGAGCCTGGTAGGTAGCTGCGCGCTTGCACAGCCTCCTCTGACTGCTGCCTAGCGGATTTAGTCTGAAACTCGCCAGTGATCAAGCTGCCCGACTCTGGCATTCCACATGCGCTTCCTGCGTGAAAACTCAATGGCGCAGGAGCCCAGAGCTCCTTCCTCGCTCACAGCCACAACGACTCTGCCCCTTGGCAGTTTGGGCAGGGAATCTCAGTTCGGGTGCCACCCGATCCCATTGGTGGGCTGCAGATGCCAGTCACTTGATACTGCCCTCATTGGTGCAAAAAAGGCGCCACAGTCCAGAACTTCATTTCCCAGAATTACTGGCTGTATCCCCTATGGTCAGCTGGCTCCAAGGAGAGTCCTAATTCTGGTTGGCTCAAGCGGTCTCCATTTTAGTTACCCCTCTTTACCCCATTGGCCCAGCTCAGCAGTCCAGTTCCAAAATGGAGGGGCCAAGCACACAAAGTCCCAGCTGCAATGAAGGCAGGTTAGACAAACTGTAATTTCACTAATACTTTAAATGATTATAACCAAACAGTTGCATCTATCAGATGGGCTCCCTTAGCGCTTTCAGCAACTACAAAATGGAGCGATTACACTGCAGCTCAGACGGGATTCGAGCAGGGAAACTCCAGTCCCCCCATACAAACCCACTGGAGCCTGTGAGCAGGCAGCTCTTAAAGAGACAGTACTGGAGGCCTTAAAAGCACTCACAATGCCCGCATCTAGTGGCATTATGCCGAACACCAATTAGGCAGGGAGCATTTAGGCAAGCTCCGAGAAAACTTTTAGGAACCCCCATTTGTAGGGGGGTTACACATATTATAAAAGCTAAGATTATTTGTGAAGAATTAAATAACTAAAAAAGGCTTTATCTATATTTCAGAATTATATAGAAGCCCCTTTGAAAAAGCACTAAGTTAGAGTGCAAAATGTCAGGGCATGAATCAGAAGAGAAATATTGTGGAAGAATAAAATCTATTTTTATGAGAAATCGTGTGACAATTTTTTGAGACATCCTGCACTGAACATTTTATAGACATCCTTGCCTGGTCTGCCAACCCCTACTCTTTCGCTATAACTTTCTCTATCACCTCGCATATGGAGAAGTGATTGTTAGGTTTGGGTGTCGGTTATCAGGATTGGTATTAGCTTGCTCCCTCCAGTGGGGGCTGGGGGCTTGAAATCCACTGTGGTCTTGATGATTTTAAGTAGTGGGAGCACAGCATCATATGAGCTTAATTTGACTGTCATTGACTGTGGATCCATCTCTGTGGTATCCTCATTACTGGACTCTTCCCCTTCAGATTATCTGTCAGCCTCATCCTGGTCTTTCTTATCTAGAGGATTAGGGTCTGAGGGTTGGGGATTTATGGGGCTTGGGGTGCCTCCTGGCTGTTGGTTAACTGGGTTAAAAACCGCTTTGGCCATTTTCTCCATGCATTGCATTACTTGTAGCATGGACTCTCATTGGTCCTTGATGGTCTGTGCCAGTAGAGTGGCCGTGTTACTTTTTTACTCTATTGGGGAGATCTCAATGTTTTCCTCATCCATGGCATGGATAGTGCGGACATTTCCTGGCCACATACTTGTCAAAAGGGGGCCTGTTGTCCTTGCAATAGGGGTACGCTGCAGACTCTCCATTTTCTGATCTTGGCCATATTGGTCTGTGGGGTCAGAGCACAGAGAAAGGGAGCTCAGAATTGGGGGGGGGGGTTCTTTAGGTAGGATATAGATAGCATATGTGGCAAAAATGCATTTACTATGGGCTGACTAGGTGCCCTGTATACTGTATTGGCATATCTGACCTTTTCAATATGGCCACCGAGGTATGCACCAAGATGGCCAAGGTGGTATACTGAGCAGAATTACCTACTTAAGATGGCCGCTATGTGTTCTGGAAAATGGCAGAGTCTCCTGCCCTGGGGGGGGTCTTTATTTTTTAACAGAAGAGGAGAGGGAGAAATCCTTATCAATGCCTGGCTGACTGAGATAGCACACCCGTAGGGGCTAAGGGGCGACCTTTTAAAGAGACCTCTTGGCCGAGTTACATTTGGTGAATTGACCAACCTTTCCAATACGGTGGCTGGAGCAGGCCCGGTTCAGTGCCTTGTGCACATGCATGGAGGGAGCAGGTGCCCTTTTCAAGATGGCAACTGGAGGACAGCCACAGGCAGCACTGTGTGTGCTTGTTTGTGAGAGAACAAAAGGACTGCCAGATAAACTGTATAAGGGAGTGAGAAACCATCCAGTCACATGCCTGGCTAACTCCAGGGTGGCGTGCACCAGTGAGACCCATTGGAAACACGGACTGGTGGGAGAAGGAAGGTTAGTCCCATTTTATAATCACTGCAGCCCATTAAGGGACTCCCTTTAAATGCTCTGGAGTTTTTGGTGCTTTGAGGACTTAAACAGTTGGTCTCCGGTTTTAGCATCTCCTAATTTGTGGCTCTTGCATCTTGCACTGCAACCACTGCAATAGTGGCTACAGGGAGACATGGTAAGGATTGAGATCTGCTAGCTAATTGATCCTGTTATTGTAAAAGGAATTCCTCAGCCCCCTGTGTTCACCTGCCACAGTTCCACCATACTGCAACTACATGAATTCTGTTGACAGCCGTTACAGCAACAGGACAATGCCGGCAGCCAGCATTGTGCCATCCGGGACACAAGTGTTTTTTTGTGGGGGGCTTTGCATCCTGCACTATAGATTTCCAGATTTCCAGCTCCAAGACAGAGTTGTTTTGGGGAAGGGCAAATATCCTAGAGACAGCGGCATTGGTAACACAGCAGACCAGTACAGTAAACAGACGATTCTGTTGCTGTACTGGTCTTCGCTGTGTTACCGTCGTTGTTGCAACAGTATGCAACCTGCCACCACTACAGTAGGGTCAACGGGCATGCTCACACCAAGATGTTAGCTCTGATGTGTTGGGAGCTGTCGTAGGAATTAGGAAGCTGGTAGGCATGCTATCAAGGCATGGTAATATTTAAAAGCCCATATTTGTTATGTTTGCTCTGTTTCATAGAGAGGAATTGAGCTGTGAGAGAAGGAAGGAGATTAATAGGGTCCCAACATTATCCACATGGCTGAGAGAACAGGCTAGTCAGTCTCATGCTATTTAAAGGGGTACGCAAGTTAGAAAAGGGCATTTTGGTAAGAAGAAAATGGTAAAGAGCACCTACTATAGCAGGCTGAATCTGATACTGTAATAATTAATGTAAGGTGGCTCACCTTTGGAGTGGTAACTTGGGGTCTATAGGACAAAGGTAAGCAGGAGCTTTTGTAAGTGCTGCCAGCCTATGCGATGCACAGGAGAAACTGAGGATACCTGGGAAGACCAAAGGACTAAGGGGATGGCTCAAGTTTGTCACTTGTGTGCCATCTTCCTATCAGGTGAAGAGGGTAACCCATTATGTAATGGCTGTGGGAGTGCTGTAGAGAATATGATACACAAATAAGCATTACTGTCTAGCCCTCTTTTCCCAGCCAACAAAAAAACTATACCCCAAATAACTGAGTTAAGTGATGTTCTGTTTTTAATAAGGCATGGTAAGGAATGCTGTAAATTAGGAATTAAGAGAAGCTGGATTAAAATTCTACTGAAGCCACAGTCTGCACTGCAGAGGGTTTTAATGATATATGTGGGGAAGGGTAAGTTAGTGCAGTGCTGAGTTTGAATTGAAAAAGAGTAAATAACTTAACTGGGAATTAGGAGAAAATGTGCTCAAATTCAAATCCTACTACAGCCAAATACTGAACAAATCCTGCTCTTTAGTGACTTGCTTAAGGCCACAAAGTACTATAGCATTTGGCTCCAGTAGGATTTTAATTTTCTTCTAATTCCCAAGCCACCATTCTCATCCCATTAAAAATTTTCTCTTCAGTTTTTTTTTCGGGGTGGGGGGGCACATGAACCAGTTCAGCCCACCAGTGGAAGCAAACATGCCCCTGTCCATGGACTTGAGATTTTAAGAATCACAATTCAAAGAGGGCACGCACAGCATCATCCCCTCAACACAAACAACAAATCTGTACCCTGTCCTTTACTTTTGTAATAGTTCCATTTACAGGTTTATGGATTCCAAAGCTTCTCTTTTCTGTTATGTTCTTGTTTAGTTTAGCTAAGTCAAGTTTTGCTAACTGGGAAAAGACAGCTCACTAGACAATTCTGTCTACTGTATTTTTAGCCCTGTCTGTGGGGAGGAGGGATAGATGGCAGCCAACTGACATTGAACCAGATTAAGCTGATGGCACAGTGGTATTTCTAATCTTTAGCGAAATACTTGAATTCACACAAAAAAGTACATAATCAATTCTCTACTCAGTTATAGTCTATAGCAAAAAGAGTCTGCACAGGGACGGGGTGCCAGGATAAATTCAACAGTCACAGATAAGCACACAAATCCTACACTCACCACCAAGCATAGAAGACACTGCTCACATAGGTCTCAAGTCATGCTCTATTTTATTTAGGTGCCAGTGCAATTAAAACACACATCCTGACATGTTTCGGAATAAAATTCCTTTTTTAAAGGACATATGGAGCAACAAGAAGGAACTTCTTATACACATCATTATGACATCATCAATTTGTGACACCAAATAGTGACATCACTCAGTGTCCATGATTTAAAAAAATAAATAAATAAATAATTGACATTTATGCTGACGCTAATCCTAATGCTTATCATTCATTTCAATAAACATACATGTACTATCATTGCTAATAATACAATTATCGAAGTTGAAATAAAACACTTTACAGATAGCCAGGATTAGAAAATCATGAGAGTTCAAATCTGCATCATACAAGAGTCCTGTGGTAACACAAAGACCCAAAGTCAGATTGGCTCCCTTGAAGTTTTTAAAATCTGGTGGCAACACAGGTTGGATATCTGAAAAATACAGCATATGGACAAAACATTAGATAAATTTGCATTGTTTACTGTAAGCGAAATGTGCAATCCCTTAGTTAATGTTTCAGTTTCTCATTTGAATATAGTGTATCTAACACATTTAAATTGTATTTCTTCACTTTTTCCTTATTTATATATGTGAAATGTCTAAGCAATCATGAAGTCCAGGTAAACAGCAAGCTCTCAAAGTGTAGATCCAGAAACCCTCCCTTTGCAGCTCGAGTTTAGGATAAACTTTTTCAATGGCTCTAAAGGAGAGCAGAGACAAAGAGCTGAGAGATACAAAAGGAGTCCAGAACAGCACAGGAGTAAGGAAAAGGGGGCTTTAAATAAAAAGTTAGAGTTAGGACAAAGTAGGAAGACAGTGATACTGAGAAAGAAAATACATACATACATACATAAATAAATAGGAATCGAGGAAGAGAGAAGAGAAAGTGTAGTTTAGGGAGACTCAGGTACAAGTACATTAGTGCCCCTAGATAGCCTAGTGGCCAGTAGGAGGCCTCTATGGGTTAGTGGGCTCAGCACAATTTAAAGGAGGACACTGGAAAAGGCACCACTCTCCACAGCCACTGTGAAAATGCCTGATTAGTGCTTTCCACCACAAACAACATTCCTTAAATTACCTCTAAATGTTTTTAATGTGTTAAACAATGCAGCAACCTCTGTCTCTGTTGTTGACAGCCACCATCTCACGGGCAGCTGTCCACTCCCCATAGCTCACTTTATGCTAATATGTCCTGCTGAGCAATGGCCAAGGCAACAGGGCGTATTAGCATAAATGGAGTTATGAAAGACTGTGTCTGCTCGTACCATGGTGGTTGCCATTTTTAGAAAGCAGAAGTTGCCAGTCATTGTTTAACACATTAACGAAAGGATTTTCCTATCTTTTCCTTAGAAGTTGGCATTGATGGTCCAGGGGGGCTAGAGTTGCCCTGGGGGGGCAGTAATTTAACATAGTAGCCCTAGTGAGCTAGTGGGCGGTTTTACCCTGGTACCATGACCATAGCCACCAAAAACTTTCAGACATCATCTTCCTAGTCACAAAAACATCTGGTACCAAGTGCCCAGCCACACAAGCACTCTGGTACCAGGCACCTAGCCATCCAAACACCGCAGTACATGGCACCAGTTACACAAACCACATGCTACTGCTCCAGAACATGGAGTATTCTATCAAACTCACCATATTTCTCCCCTAACACTCTTTGTCACACTGACCAGTACAGCAACAGTGCTTGCTGATTGTTGTAAATCAAGTTTTGGCTACTGATAGATGGTAGAGGAGCAGGGACAATTGACAAATTCATATCCATGGATGCCGGAGATTGGGAAAGGTTGGGGGGCTCAAGGTTATAAGGGTACTTTTTATGGTAAAAGTCAAGTCATTTTTATTTAAAAACACTAGTCCAAAAGATCACAGCGCTTTACAAACAAGTATAATATATAAAACTGGGAACACACAGTAAGAGCTAGCTGGGAAGGTAATTGAGAAAGTAGTGGCTACCCAGTTAGACAACCACTTGACCATCCATAGCATCTACGATCCCCTTCAATCGAGTTTTCGAAAGAGGCACAGCACCGAGACTGCGCTGGTTCGGGTGCTCAATGATCTCCTGATGGCTAGAGACCAGAAAAAATGGTCCATTTTGGTCCTTTTGGACCTGTCATCAGCATTTGACACTGTAGACCATGGGGTTCTGCTTGAGCGCCTGAGAATCATCTGTGGGCTTTCAGGTTTGGTCCTCAGATGGTTTACATCTTTCCTCACCGGTAGAACTCAGAGGGTAGTATCGGGAGTGTTTTCTTCCGATCCTGTCTCTCTGTCATGTGGGGTGCCTCAGGGCTCTGTGCTGTCTCCCATGTTGTTTGAGGTGTACATGCTTCCCCTCGGAGACATTGTAAGACGGTATGGACTGGAGTTTCATTGTTATGCCGATGATACTCAGCTCTACCTGTCTTTTGCACCTGACCAGAATAGAGCACTCTCAGTGTTTAATAGCTGCCTCAGTGAAAGGACAGGGCTGGGAAAAAAGGGGGAGGTGTCCTCATATATGAGGTCCAGCTGGTTGAAGTTAAACCCCGGGAAGACGGAGGTGATGGTTGTGGATCCCGGTCACTGGATAGGGGGGTAGGGGATAAACCATCCCTCAGGTTTATTCCTGGGGGGTGTGGAGCTCCACACCTCTGAACGGGTGTGGAACCTAGGGGTGATTCTTGACGCTTGGCTGACACTACGTGATCAAGTGTCGGCCATCGTTAAAGTTTCCTTTTACCATCTTAGGAACATCGCTAGGATCAAGCACCTTGTTCCGTCCGGGGACCTACCCACGCTGATCCATGCCTTTGTGACCTCGCGTCTGGACTACTGCAACTCCCTTTACTTTGGGCTTCCTGGGGTTGATATCTGCCGCTTGCAGCTGGTGCAGAATTCTTCAGCCTGGTTGTTAACTGGGACTTCTCATTTTTCCCATGTTACCCCGGTGCTGCAGAGACTGCACTGGCTGCTGGTTCAGTGGTGGATCACCTTTAAAGTTGGTCTGTTGACCTATAAAGCCCTGCATGGTTTGGGCCCTGACTACCTGAAGAGCTCCTGGTTCCCTTTCTCCCGGAGCGACCACTCCGCTCGGCCGGTGAGGGGTTGCTGGAGATTCCGAGGGTCATTTTGAAATCATCGGGTGCCCGGGCCTTTGCGTTTGTGGCTCCGACCCTCTGGAATTCTCTACCACATCGGATTAGAGAGTGTGCAACAGTGGGGGGTTTTAAACAAGCTTTAAAATCCTTTCTATGGATTAAGGCTTATGGGGAAGCGACTGACTGATTTGGGTTTGATTTTTTTTATTATTGTCTTATGATGCTTGATGTAATGTATTAATAATTTTTATTGTAATTTTTATAGTAATGTTTTATCATGTTGTGATTCTATAACTTGTTCTGTGCTTTGATTTCTTGAAAAGCGCATTATAAATAAAGAATATTATTATTATTATTATTATAACAGGGAGCATGAACAACTCTACCTAGTGTAGGAAGGTGGCAGCACTGGCCAAAAAAATGCTGGAGTGTATAGCAAGGGAGATCTCTTCCAGAAGGAGTGAGGGTATACTGTCCCTGTACAGATCATTGATCAGGCCCCACCTGGAGTATTGCATGCAATTCTGGTGCCGTTCCTGAAAAGGGACATAAAGTTACTGGAGGGGGTGCAATGCAGGGCCATGAAGATGATACAGGGTTTGAGGGACAGGCCTTATGAGGACAGATTAAGAAAGCTGAAAATGTACTCGCTTGAAGAGAGGAGGGACTGGAGGATAAGATAGAGGCTTTTAAGTATCTGAAAGAGATTAACAAGACTAACACAGAAGGGATCTTTCAGCTGAGGAGAGGGAGGGACACAAGAGGGCATGGACTGAGATTAGAGGGGGGACGGTTTAGAAGGGTGGTATGGAGACACTTCTTCACAGAAAGGGTAGTGGACAAGTGAAATACCCTACCAGAAGATCTGATGTCCTGTAAGATGGTGGGCAGTTTCAAAAGGGGGTGTGACAGAGTAAGGGGAAGGGATACGGTGATGGAGGAGTGGGAGGGGCAGCTGCAAGATGAAGTGCTGGCTGCACACTGGGGCAGACTTGATAGACCATGTGACCTGTTTCTGCTGGCTATTTCATATGTTCATATAGGAAGATCAGAGTGAAGGGCAAGTGCTATAAGTGGATTAGCAGTAATCTCATGAAGCAAATGATCCTCAGGGACAAGGCCTGGGGCCTTTACAAGAAAACTGATCTTTGAACCAACTGGGAAAAATATAGAGAGCTCGGAAACAACTGCAAAAAAGGAGACAAGGCAGCAAAAAGTCAATACTTGTGGAGTCTTCAAAATAAACACCTGTGTGGCCCAAGAAAATTTTGGAGTCACCTAAACTCCCTGATAAAGGGAAACTCAAACTCCTAGGAGGTGACAACCTTGAACTATGGTCAAGCCGTCAATGACCCCCATGCGGTGGTGGGAAGATTTTAACAGCTTCTTCATGAATCAGGACAAATACAAACCTGACTCATCCTACTCTCCTCCCTCTACACAGTGCCCCATCAACAAGGAAAACCTACACCCCCAATTCCACCTATGCCTGGTCAGGAAAACCGAGGTATTAGCCCTTCTGAAACATCTAAAACCTGATTCTTCCCCGAGTTTGACCAACATTAACCCAGACTTCCAAAAGCTGCTGCATCAGCAATTGCCCTCCCAGTTACCATGCTAATCAATAGGTCCCTTAGAGAAGGGTCTGTTCCTCCTAAATGGAAGGTGGCTGTTGTGGTCCCTATTCACAAGGGAAGACCTCAAGTCAATATTGAGAATTATAGGCCCATCTCAATCCTTTGTCCCTTTGCCAAAATACAGGAGAGGCTGGTATTTAACCAGCTCCAGGACTATCTCAAGCAACATCGCCTTCTTTTCGATCAACAACATGGCTTTAGGAATTGCCATGGCACAGACACAGCACTTGTTTAATTCACAAGTGATGCTGTGGGTGTTAGACAAAGGGATTCTGACAGGAGCTGTACTCATAGACTTATCCAAAGCATTTGATATGGTCAACCATGGACTACTCCTCGGTAAGCTGGAGCGATTAGGCCTGGATAAGCATTCCCTGTCTTGGTTTTCAAACTATCTAGCTGACAGATCACAAAAGGTCAAATGGAAAGGGGGCACACTCCAGCTGCTTTGCTGTCACTAATGGAGTTCCCCAGGGCTCCATATTAGGTCCCCTATTATTCACACTATTTACTAATGACATTGGCCTGAACTGTGGAAATGGGAAACGGTATGTCTTCAGAACAATGACATTTTGATAGCAAAGACCACCATAGTGAAATATCTCAGCAGATCGCTGTGATGGTCTCACTTTACACTGCTGCTCTCTCTCCAGGTGGTGCACCCCACCCCAAACCAACTCCAACTAGGAGTTGATTATGTAGAGATGGGGGGTGCAGGGGCAAAAAAACACTTCCAACAGGAACAATGCCAGCTGTTGGCATTGTTCCGACAGTGCCAGGGATGTCGACAGAATTGCTGTCATTGTAATGTGGTAGAACCATGGGAAACTGCTTTTATATGCTGATGACACTGTGGTTTACTGGAGTGATGTTAACCCAAGCTCAATTACTACTAAACTTTCAAACAGCTTGTATGCACTTAAAAATTGGTTTGCCTCCAACATGCTGGTGATGAATGACAGAGAAACTAAAGCTGTATTATTTGGTCCAAGACGTCTGGGAGCAACCAGACAAAATCTCCTTCTGTTATCCACCTTGGCGGGGTCTCAGATTAATGTGGTAGACAAGGTAAAGTACCTCATTGTCTACCTTGATCAAGACATGTCATTCACATGACCAAGACCATTCACCAGAAACTGGGCCTCCTCTACAGGTTAGGAAACTCTCTGGCTGTGGACTCGAAAACTGCCATTGCAAAGAGTGCTTTGCTCCCCACACTGGCCTATGGTGCCCCAGTTTTGCAATTCCTTAGGGAATCAGAGTCCCACAAGCTGCATGTCCTATATAATAAGATTAGTCACTCTGCATCGAATTTGCCACCCAGGAGGCACCACTGTGAGGTATTCACTGAGCTGAACTGACCTTTGCTGGAACACAGGCTCACCCACCCTCTCCTCTGCCTCACCTTCAAACTCGCTAGTCTATGCCCCCTCCCCCCCGCCTATCAGGTGTGCTGACCCAGAAGCCTCTAAGGTGTAACCTCTGCTCAACAAACTCCAACTTACTCAGAATCCCCAGGGTACAGATCAACCTGGGAAAAAGGCCTTTCGCATATTCAGCCCCCTACCACTGGAATTCCCTTCCTGAAAACCTAACCAACGTCACTTCTATAGAAGGATTTAAGGCAGGACTCAAAGCTTATACTTTGGAATGCAATCAATGCAGCTGCTACTGCTCACCCTCCTCACTTCTGACTATTTGTCAGCCCATGTATCTCACTAATCATTGTTTATATCTCACTGTGTTGTGTACCTAATGTTTAATAACTAATTTTCCTGTGTACCTGTATGCAATCTTATGCCTCCTTCAATGTCTCTGTTTTGTATTGCTATAATTTTATATGATGATGAACTGTCTGTAAGCACTGTATGTAACTAAACAAGGGTTGCCCCTGAAAAATGGACCTCTGGCCTCAGTGGGCTCACCTGGTTACCAAAATGCCATACATAAATCAATCAATCAATAAATAAATAAATAATATTAGCTTAGTCTCGCACTTTGAGGGTAGGATGGTTACAATTTATGTATTTAGAATCTGTGGCCAGGTAACTTTGTTGCTATGTGTATGCAACTGCTAGATTCTTATCATACATTTGAAATTATGTTACCTGAATTCCAGAGTGGGTAAAACATCCTGCCAGCATCTCCCAAGGCCTCATCACAATTGTTAAAGGTGGACAAGTTATAAAATCTAATTAAAATGATGAATAAATGTGTATTTTTCATTTTCATACCTGCTGCATTATTTCCATGATTGTCTTGTTCTTCATTCTATATTTGTGGCTTCCCACGGTCTCTGATCAGGCTTGCTCACACAAGGAGGACTGTGCCTGTGGTCCCAGACAGCCAGGCAGCCCACCACCCATCCCAGAAGCCCGAAGGCTTCTCACAGCCCTAATCAGGCTTGCTCACACAAGGAGTACCTTGCTTCCAGTCCCAGACAGCCAGATGCCCATCCGCCCATCGCCGAAGACCGAAGGTATGCACTGCAGCCTGAACAGAAAGAGTGCATTTTAAATTTGGTGCCTTTTTTTCTTCTGTTTCCCACCAGCTCAGCCTGATCCTGATCTTTTCTCAGTCTGTACTTCTGTGTCCAGGCATCCCGCCGGCACTGTGAGCCAGCTCCCCTCCTGCCCTTTCTGGAGTGATTCATTTATAGCTACATTGGCTGCTAGCTCATTGGCTAAAATACTAAGTGTCAGATTTCTCATTTGCAAGTTATATTGGTTACCCACTAAGGGCATCGTAGCTTATCATTTAATGCATATCAGTTCCTACTGCTCCTGTTAAAGATGGTTATCACCGTAAAAAGAGACGATTTAAATTCCAGCTTCCCAACAGTGATCCTAACTTAAGTTATTGTCAATAATTCTTACTTCTTCCACCTCCACTAAGACTGTTTGTATCCCTTAGTGATTCTATACTCATAATTACTAAAGTACATTATTTTAAAAATGCTAATAACCACACGCTGCCTGCTCCTTATATTCCTCCCTATATTCTCTCCCCCCACCTCAACCTTCCACCTGGACTCTATCCCTACCCCAGTCCTATGTCCAGATTTCATATATGCACTAACCCCTACACCTTATCATCAAGCCTGGTTTTACTTCCCTTTTCTACCTAGTGCATCTTTACTATCTGTACCTATCTTCTGTGCCATACTACGGCTACTAAAAATACATCTACCCTTCTATCACCCCCCCCCCATTCTTGCCAGCTCAAATCCCAACCATAGTATAGTAGTTTGAAGCTTAAATACCTCATCATAACTCTATTACTCCTATCATCCGGTGACATTAACCCTAACCCTGGCCCATCCCCTCCCCTTCCCTCTCCAGCTCCTCTGACCTCCCTCGTGGGCTCAAAATTTTCCATCTCAATATAAAAAGCCAATTGCTGAAAATTGACCTACTACAACCTCTCACTATATCACTCTCTCCTGACATACTTATCCTTACAGAATCTTAGCTCAATGCCAAAATACCAGACAACACTATCTCTATTTCCAGCTTCGCCCTCACATGACAAGACTGCACAGTGAGGGGTGGAGGAGTGGCAATGTACATCTCTGCAGCAATCCAATACACATCCATTCTATCCATATCTCTTCCAGAAGCTTATGAGGCACTCTTCGTAACTCTGTCCCTTCCATTCTCTATCCCCATCTTCATGGCAGTGGTTTACTGCTGCCCAGGCTTTCCTACTTCCACTGTCACTGATCTCATAACCACCATTGTATCTCACACCTTCTCAGGTGAACTCTATATAATCGGGGATTTCAATCAAAACTGGCTGTCCTCTTCCCTAAATAAAGTCCGTAATGACATAACTGCCCATAACCTATCACAGTTGATTCAGGAACCCACCCAACTAAATTCTAAAACTCTCAACCATTCACTCATTGACTGGACACTCACTTCTCATCCACATCATGTCATCCAATATGGCATCCTCCCTGATGCTCTAAGTGACCACCACATGATCTACATGGTTCGTAAAATACATAGGCCCAAGGTTCCCCACAAAATCTTGCAAACCAGATCTTATAAATCCCTGGACCTCACCCCCCCCCACACACACACACACACAACCTGGCATACACAGACTGGTCTCCTACATCTTCAGCAAACTCAGTAGATGAAGCTCTAGACTATTTCCAAGACAAATTTATACACAACTGGAACCAGAATGCCCCAGTTGGGTGTTCCAGAGTTCGTGGAAATCACCTACCCTGGGTCACACCAGAATTGCTGGCCTGTCAACAGGCTTGGGATCAGGCATGGAAGATTCATAAAGCCTCTAAGCTGTCTAGTGACTTCCAAATATACTGTACACCTTTAAACTCATGTACTAGGGCTATCAGGTTGGCCAATGCTGAATATTTCCAATCAACCTTCCAAACAAGCATAAAGAACCCTTCCAAATTCTGGAAGGTAGTACATGTTCTATTCCCCCCCCCCACACACACACACAACAGCCTACTCCACTCCTCAAATCGAACAACTCTTTAATATCTGACCCCCCTACAGTCGCCTCTGAATTTAATTCTTATTTTACCTCATGTTCCTCTGCCCTCCTATCCTCACTCCCTTTATCTCCCTCTTCTCTCCCACTTCCCTCTAACCAAATTCAAGTGGATCCTCTAAAAAGGATTCATTCTCCTTCTCCCATGTCTTCCCCCTGACACCTTGGAAGCTCTCCTTGCACTCAACCCCTCTAAAGGCAGCTCGCCAGATGGGCTAGATCCCAAACTCCTATATATATCTGCCCCTGCAGGTCAAAAATGTTGTGTTATAGTTGCCACATCATTACTATGGTACAACACATTTTCTAAGATGTCTCACTGCCATTTTCTTTAATTAAGGAACCCACTCAGCACCAACTGATAAGTTTCCACCACACTGGCAGTCTGCTATCCCAATAATAGTTATATAATTTCATATTACACTTCAGGAAGATGTCCAGTGCTGAGTATTAATTATTCACTATTTCCATTTTTCTTTGAATGTGCATCACTGGAACTGCATCGTAAACTAGCAGTGCACAGTCAAACAAAACATAAAGAGTTGGTGTTCAGTATTGGAAGTCTTCCTAAAGTAATAAAAAAATCATATAATTTATGCATGTATAAAACTACCATGCATATACTGCAGTAGTGGCTGGGTGGGTACTAATCAGCTGGTCATGGGGTGGATTTTCCTAAGTTCTTGAAAAAATGGCACAGTGATGTGAGTGTGGTGTGGGGGTAGTATAATGCTCATAAATACTCAAAATAAACATACAGTACACAACACAAAAAAGTGTAGGCAACTGTGCACAACAAGGCAAGTGTTTCCATCTCAGTGCTCTTCTGATGACATCGGGGACCTCTTGAGTTTTGATCTCAAAATCTATGATGTCAGAACCCCTCAATGAAAACATAGCCTGTGAATGGTTATCCATACATTATTCTATATAATAGGGGTGCGGTAGCACCCCTATAGTTAGGGTTGTATCACTACTTAATGTTAAACTCCAATTTTTGCATCTTAATAACTTTGGTATTCTTTGATGAAATAGCTCAACATTTGGCAAGCACAGTCATTCAGATAGTGTCTCAAAATGTGGAAAGTTTTGTAATGTCATCATGTATGGTTCTTGAGATATGGAGTGGTAAAAATGCCACTTTTTTTCCTATACTTAACATGGGATTTTTAACTCTCATCTACAGCCCAGACGAAATTAATCTGTTTTCTGAAATTTTCAGGGATGATGGGGTCTGTGCCAAGGGTATGCCTTTGGATAGTTTGGTGAAAATATATCTCACCATTTTTAAATTTTAACAGTTTTTGTGATACCAGCTAGACAGGCAGGTAAATGAAAACCATTTAAACTGTTATCACTGAAGGATTTGCTCAGAGAAATACTGTTCATGCTGTCAGCCATCTTGGTTTTCTTCTTAGTTTTAAAACTGCTTTTCCATATAAGTACTGCTTTTCAATTAATGAACAAGACCTGTATTTAGGTCTCCCTTACATAATTTGTTTACGTTTTGTCTTATTATGTTGAAATTTACAGGGCAAATGTTTGGTTTGTGGGAAGAATCATTTCACCCATCACTCACTAATGTAAAGATAGTTCAAAAGATAAATAACCATTCGAAGATTTTAACAGTCTGAACCTTACTGTTCGATCTGAAAAGACTTCGAATAGTAAAGTTCAATAATACATTGAATGATTTTCCAAAAAAACCTAGACATTTGATTAAGAGAGGATACACTGTGTGACATGCAGCATAGCTGTCCAATCACTCACAGTTTGCGATCACACAGGTCCCTCCATCTCGTTTGTAAGCAGCAAACCAATAAACAGAAATATAAGATTTCTTCAGGAAACAATCTACAACCCAAAAACTGTCATGACGGGATTCATACACAGACTACTGTCACACCTAAAGATTTGAGAACAGATGGAATTGCAAATTCAGGGATAACTGAGTGTTGTGAACCTGTAGTAAACTATTTAAAAAAAGGAAAACAATTAGCACTTGCACGTTTGTGAATAAAAAAGATCTCTCATGCAAATTTCTCTGTCAGCAGAACACCCTGTCATTACCTACAATACTGACAGTCGGCCAAGTTATAGAGAGAAAGCGATCAGAGACATTGCACACAACGAGTGTGCACACTGACAAATAACACTATTTAGGTGGCACATCATGTGACAATATATTAATCCAATAAATCAGTCAGACATATCTAAAAGAAAGAAAAATTTGCCACCAATTACTTGACACTCCCTCCCCCACATCCAACACGAGAATCTTCCAGTATCACCCAATTTTGAATATTAAAAACTGACAAATAAATAACATCCAAATTTGTTTCCCTGGAGTCTAGTGGCACCCCCTTCCCCGATCCCTGTGCCCGTCATCTGCTTTGTTTCCCCTAGTGACTAATGGCACCCCCCCATCCCCGATCTCTCACACCTGAAAAAAACGGTCCTTGATTTTTTTAAGCTGAAAATATTAAAAGGACCTTGCTGATCTGACCCCCTTCCCACTGACACTTCCTACTCAGCACCCACCACCCCACACACCCCCCAGTATACCCCCACACACCCTCACTCGTCTTAACAGGTCCCAGGTTTGAGATCCCCTCTCTGATCAAAGACATGTCTTGCTGCTGGAACTGGTGACTGCAATATGAGACAGTAAGGTAAATGTGATTCAATATATTTCAATGGAGATTTTATGTGTAACTCAGCCATTTTTTCACATTTTTACACCAAATTTTCAACATGGCCTTTTGTGGACCCCACCTCATGAACAAAAGGACTGTCATTGGGCAAATCCTGCCTAAAAGGTGATTTAGCAGTCACTTAGTGAATTCACCTTTTTGGCAGGATTTGAAACTTTTTTCTGCCCTTGTTCAAGAGGTGGGGTCATAAGAAGGCTATATTGAAAATCTTGGGTCAAAATGTGTAAAAATGGCAGAGTTAAGGCCATTCATTGCAATTTTGCTATGCATGCTTGTAACTTTGGAAATTTTACATATTTTGACACCAAATTTTCAATATAGCCTCCTTATTACCCCACCTCTTGAATGCCATAGCTGTCATTTTTCAAATCATGGTCAAAATGTGTTTTCACACCTGTGGTGCGGAATTGCGTTTTGGTGGTGACTTGAAAATTTTCAGCATCGGGAACATGATGTGGGGTAATAAGAAGGTTATGCTGACAGTTTGGTTGCTGTGGTGCCCAGAGGGCCCTGCAGTTCTATGACAAAACACATATACACATCTATGGAGGGATGGTAGCACAGGGCCCTCCCAAAGGCAAATAAGGATACAATTACTGTATCTAAGGATACAATTAGACTATCTCAAAAAGTAAGGAAATTCATTACAAAAAACTGCATTAATGCATCAGTTAAGGTTCAGCATAAAGTGAAAAAAGTAGAGAAATATGACATTAGGGTTTTCAACCCTAACACCCCACCCCCTCCCTGGAGGCAGCAAATCAGGCGTGCCGTGGAGTTGTCAAACCTAACGCTCACCCCATTTTCATTCTTGCGTACATATCTACACTTATTTAGTGATGAAATGGGGTGAGTGTTAGGTTGACAACCCACGGCATGCCTGATTTGCTGCCTCCAGGATGGGGTGGATGTTAGGTTGAAAAGCTAATATAATATTTCCTTACTTTTTTCACTTTATCCTGAACCTTAACTGATGCATTAATGCAGTTTTTTATAATGAATATATATATATATATATATATATATATATATAGAGAGAGAGAGAGAGAGAGAGAGAGAGAGAGAGAGAGAGTACAAAACTTGTACATAAACCTTGATCTGAGATAATTCAAAGAGGCGGTACTAGCTAACTCTTGGTCTAAGTTGCTAGGTACATGAAAAAGTTCAGCTGACATTGTTTTTTGAAACCCTGAGCACTTTTGAAGAATAACAAACTATTATTTATTCAAGTAACCCAGCCCTCAAGAACTGGCACAGTCTGGTAGATGTTTAGGAATAGCTGGAACCTTTACATCTTAGGAAAGAGAGCACATGTTCTCTACTGGGACTAAGAACTAGAAATCTTGTACTAGGACTTTCAATTTAGGGTAAAAAAAAGTGTTAGTGTGTTTGTCAGAGGTAGTTAAAGTAAATTGTTGTCTGTTATCTGTGTACTTATCTAGGTGCTTGTCACAGGTGTCAGAAGGGAATTGTTATCTATGAAATTAACTAAGTGTAAAAAGATTTGCAAAGTGGGGGAGTGGCTTAGCTAGAAGGAGCCACGTTAAAACCAGATTTAAGCACTGCTCTAGATAGCTTCTGCCAGACAACAGACAGAACACCAGGAGGAAGGAGCTACTGGTATAACTAAAACTTCTCTACTGGGACAATATTGCCCTCCCCTCCACCCAAAACCAATTCTACTTTTATAGGCACAGGATTTAACTGACAACAGGAACTTCCCGTTTGGGAGCATGAAGTGAGTGATCACAGAGCCACCAAAGACTCACCACCCTAGAAGGGCAAGAGCAGCTCTCCATCCCCCCCTAGCTGCTGGAGGTCTGACTCTGATCAAGTAAGGAGACTACTGAGAAATACAGGAACTTCTTGTCTTAGAACAGGAAGATCAGGAGCTAAAAGGGCACAGAAGCAGTAAGTAAGTAGGGGAAGAAAAAAAGAAAAAAAAAGATAATAAACAAACAGAGGAAAGAGTAAGTATTCCAAACAACAGCTAGGGGGCCAGAAAAAAGACATGATGGGAGTGATGCAGTGCAGTGGCTGTGGAGCAGCAGTCTTCCGGAAGACGTTCTGGAGGATGCAGTGTTGTCCCATCTGCAGGCACCTCTCTGGGCTGAGGGAGGAGGTTGCTCATCTCCAGGCTGAGTTGTCCAGGATTTGTGGGACCTCCTCTCCCACCCAGGGACCACCAGAGTCACTGCCGTTGCCTCAGAGGTTGCCAAGAAAGAGGAGCAGTTGGACCACAGTGGGCTCAGGGAGGGTGAGGGTGGTGGAACAGAGGTGCATCCCTCCAGTTGTACCTCTCCACAATTTCTATGCCATTCTGGAAAAATGTGGTTCTTCTATGGAGGCACCCACAGTGGAGACCAAGGAGGATGCTGGGAACCTCCACAAAGGAGACCCACAGGAGGGTGGCATGCGACCCCACAGGGGAAGGAAACAACTCCTGGTGGGGGACTCCATTGTTAGGAAGGTAGAACTGGGGGAGGAAGGGGAGAGGGAGGTAAGGTGCCTGCCTGGCGCCATGGCTTGGAGGGATAGGGAGTGAATCCTCAGGATCACAGGAGCAGCTACAGAGGGGAGGGAGCTGGATGTCATTGTCCACCTAGGGACAAATGACCTGGCTAAGAAAGGGATCAGAACAGTGCAAGAAGCATTTGTGGAGATGGGGAGGGGCCTTAGACAAATAGCACACACGGTAACCTTCTTGGAGGTGCTGCCTGTCTGTGGCACGGATGAGGCTA
Source organism: Neoceratodus forsteri (assembly GCA_016271365.2). Classification (NCBI taxonomy): domain Eukaryota; kingdom Metazoa; phylum Chordata; order Ceratodontiformes; family Ceratodontidae; genus Neoceratodus; species Neoceratodus forsteri. The sequence goes on from CM057451.1 coordinate 277,808,663, forward strand.
GGGTGCTCCACACTATGGGATTCAATCAGTGGTTGAAAAACTGGTGTAGAGCTCAGGGATTTGGCTTCATTGGGGACTGGGGGTCCACCTGGACAGATGCAGGCCTATACTGGCATGATGGTCTGCATTTGTCCAGGAGGGGAACCAGGATCCTAGGTGATAGGTTTAAATACTTCATTGGCAAGCATTTAAACTGGCCAAGGGGGGGAGGCACTGGAAAGGAGCAGGGAAATCCTAGCCCCCCCAGAACATCAGGGTACTAAGTGAGGTAGACACCAACATAGAGATGTCAATAGGGAGAAGCGAAGGGGTAAATGGAGAAAGTGACAAATGCAATAAGGACAGGAACGGGGCAAAAAGGGGTAAGGCCATCAAAAAATGGAGGGTAATGAGTACCAACACCTGTAGTCTGGGCAACAAGCTCCCTGAACTGGTGGCTTTGATGGAAGAGGGATGCCTGGATATCGTAGCAGTCACAGAAACATGATATACAGAGAACCATGACTGGGATGTTAACATACCAGGGTACACAACCTACAGGAGAGACAGAGAGGGCAGAAGAGGGGGGGAGTAGCTCTGTATGTAAGGGAAGAGCTAAAAGCAACTGAACAAAAGAGTAAACAGGGAGGAGAGGAGGCACTGTGGGTCACCTTACTAGTGGGGTACCGCAGGGTTCAGTATTGGGTCCAGTCCTTTTTAATGTCTTCATAAGTGACGTTGCAGAGGGACTGGAAGGAAAAGTATGCCTCTTTGCAGATGACACAAAGATCTGCAACAGGGTTGATTCACAAGGAGACGTGGAAAGGATGAGAAGGGACTTGGCAAGGTTGGAGGAATGGTCGGACGTATGACAGCTAGGATTCAATGCAAAGAAGTGCAAAATAATGCACCTGGGAAACAAGAACCCAGGGGAAGAATACACAATGGGGGGAGGTAGTAGCAACAACAAAAAAGGAAAGGGACCTGGGGGTAATCATATCAGATGACCTTAAGGTTAGCAAGCAATGTGAGAAGGCAGTAGGGAGGGCTGGGGGTATACTGGGATGCATAGGGAGAGGCATCAGCAGCAGAAAACAGGAAGTTGTTATCCCTCTGTACAGACAGTTGGTGAGACCCCATCTGGAGTACTGTGTCCAGTTCTGGAGACCCCATCTCCACAAGGACATAGACAGGATAGAGGCAGTCCAGAGGAGGGCAACTAAAATGGTGCAGGGTCTGCAAGAGAAGCCGTATGAGGAGAGACTAAAGAAGCTTAATATGTATACCCTTGAGGAAAGGAGGGAGGGGGACATGATAGAAACTTTTAAGTACCTCAGTGGAAGCAACAAAGTCCAAGAGGGTAGCATCTTTCAGAAAAAGAGACGTGCAAGAACAAGGGGAGACAATTTAAAGACGGGGGGGGACGGTTCAGGAGCAATGTGAGGAAGTATTATTTCACAGAGAGGGTAGTGGATGCATGGAACAGCCTTCCTGAGGAGGTTGTGGGGTCTAAAACTGTGGGAGAATTCAAGAATGCATGGGACAGACATAAGGCAATTCTTGTGGGGGGTAGAAAGAAATAGGCTGCTGGTTAACTAGGATCTGCGGCCTAACCTGTAGGTAGAGAAATGGGAAGACTAGATGGGCCAAGCGGTCCTTATCTGCCATCAAAGTCTATGTTTCTATGTTTCTATGTTAGAGACTGAAAATGGCACCACAGTCCGCACTGGGGTTGTATACAGACCCCCATGTCAGGGGGAGGGAATTGACAAGGATATGATAGAAGGCATACTTAGGATGGCAGAGAAAGGGGAGATACTGTTGATGGGGGACCTTAATATGCCAGATGTTAACTGGAGCACCTTTGCATCAAGAATGGCCCTGCTTTTGGATGTGGCTGCAGCAAAGGTGCTCCAGTTAACAGCTGGCATATTAAGATCCCTCATCAACAGTATCTCCCCTTTCTCTGCCATCCTAAGTATGCCTTCTATCATATCCTTGTCCATTCCCTCCTCCTGACATGGGGGTCTGTATACAACCCCTGTGCGGATTGTGGTGCCATTTCCAGTCTCTAAGGTGACCCACAGTGCCTCCTCTCCTCCCTGTTTACTCTTTTGTTCAGTTGCTTTTATCCCTTCCCTTACATAGAGAGCTACTCCCCTTCTGCCCTCCCTGTCTCTCCTGTAGGTTGTGTACCCTGGTATGTTAACATCCCAGTCATGGTTCTCTGTGTACCATGTTTCTGTGATCAGCTATGATATCCAGGCATCCCTCTTCCATCAAGGCCACCAGTTCAGAGAGCTTGTTGCCCAGACTACAGGCATTGGTACTCATTACCCTCCATTTCTTGATGGCCTTACCCCTTTTTGCCCCATTACTGTCCTTATTGTGTTTGTCACTTTCTTCATTTACCCCTGCGCTTCTCCCTATTGACATCTCTATGTTGGTGTCTACCTCACTTAGTACTCTGAGTTTGTTTGGGGGGGCTATGATTTCCCTGCTCCATTCCAGTGCCTCCCCCTTAGCTAGTTTAAATGCTTGCCAATGAAGTATTTAAACCTATCACCTAGGATCCTGGTTCCCCTCCTGGACAGATGCAGACCATCACACCAGTATAGGCCTGCATCCATGCAGGTGGACCCCCAGTCCCCAGTGAAGCCAAATCCCTGAGCTCTGCACCAGTTTTTCAACCACTGATTGAATCCCATAGTGTGGAGCGCCCTAGCCTCATCCATGCCATAGACATGCAGCACTTCTGAGAAGGTTACCGTGTGTGCTATTTGTTTAAGGCCCCTCCCCATCTCCACAAACACCTCTTGCACTGCTCTGATCCCTTTCTTAGCCAGGTCATTTGTCCCTAGGTGTACATCCAGCTCCCTCCTCTGTGCAGCTGCTCCTGTGATCCTGAGGATTCGCTCCCTGTCCCTCCAAGCCATGGCACCAGGCAGGCACCTTACCTCCCTCTCCCCTTCCTCCCCCAGTTCTACCTTCCTAACAATGGAGTCCCCCACCAAGAGTTGTTTCCTTCTCCTGTTGGTTAAATAGGATCTGCAGCTTATCCTGTAGGTAGGGAAATGGGCAGACTAGGTGGGCCAAGCGGTCCTTATCTGCCATCAAAATCTATGTTTCTATGTTTCAGGTTGCCGTTGGTCTCTGGAGACTTTCATCCATTAATTCAATAGATTTGCGCTTCAACCCATTGGGATCTTTTTGACATGTGGTGCCAGGGTGCTGTCCACCAGGAAACTAACAATATTATAACCCCCTACACTTGGCACATAAAAATACAGAATGCAGCACAATCAAACAATGCACAGTGTAAACAGTGCTGCAATGTGGCACAAATAAAGAGTAAGGAGTATGTCTACTGGGGGACACGAGAACAAGGATCTGGAAGGGAAAATGGATTAGGAGAAAACAAGTAAAACAGTGGGCAACTAACAATAAGCAATCCCCACACAACCACCCTCCAACAGTCCCACACAGTCCTCTCCAGCTGGTACACTAGAGAATATCTAGAGGGACAAAACAGGGGGAGTGGAGGAGCAGTGGGTTTCATCTGAAAGGAGCCATAGTGGAGGCAACAAACCATTGCATTAGGCAAGTAAACAAGGGCAAAAGAACGAAATAGCCACTATGGTTCTCAAAGGAAGTGGCCAGGAAAGTAAGGGCAAAAAAGATGGCTTTCAGGTACTGTACCTGGATAAACAGTGGGAGACAGGAAAAGCAGTCAGGAGCGCAAAGGCACAAACAGAGAAAAAAATTGTACAGGAGGTATAAAAAAGGAGGCAAAACATTTTATAGGTACATTAGTGAAAGGAGAAAAAACACGGGTTGGATACTAAAGGTTTAAAGGGAAGAAGGAGAATGTGTGGAAGGGGACCTGGAAAAAGCATTAATACTGAGCAAATATTTTTGTTCTGTATTCAAGAAAGAAGAAGAAGGTGAGGGAACACTGTTAGGCAACATGAACAAATATGGGAGGGAGGTGGACGCCAATCCCACAATGGAAGAGAGAGTCCTAAAAGAACTCACAAAATTGAAAGTGGACAAGGCAATGGGACTAGATGGTATACATCCTAGAATATTAAGGGAACTACAGGAGGTGCTGACAGCACCACTGGCAGCCCTGTTCAATGAATCACTTGATACGGGAGTGGTTCTTGAGAACTGGAGTAGGGCAAATGTAGTCCCTCATCACAAAAGAGGGAGTAGGAAGAAGGCTGAAAACTATAGACTAGTCAGCCTCACCTCAATAGTAGGGAAGATTATGGAATCACTACTTACAGAAAGGATTGTGGAATACCTTGAATCCAGCAGCGCACAGGATCCGAGACAGCATGGATTCACAGCAGGAAGGTCATGTCAAACAAATCTAATTGATTTCTTTGACTGGGTGACTAAGGTTGTGGATTTGGGGGAGCAGTGGATGTGGCCTGCCTGGATTTCAGCAAGACCTTCAATACTGTTCCACATAGAACACTTGTGAACAAGCTGGGCAGCCTGGGAGTGGGTCACAAAGTGATAAACTGGGTTAGGAACTGGTTGAGTGATAGAAGACAGAGGGTCATGGTAAATGGTGCTCAATCTGAGGAAAGGAGGGTGACCAGTGGGGTGCCACAGGGATCAGTCCTGAGGCCAGTCCTGTTTAATGTCTTCATAAGTGACATTGCGGAGGGGCTGAAGGGGAAGGTGTGCCTCTTTGTGGATGACACTAAGATCTGCAACAGGGTGGACACTCTGGGAGGGGTTGAAAAAGAGGGACCTAGGTAAATGGGAGGAATGGTCTAGAGTGTGGCAGCTGAGATTATATGTGAAAAAGTGCAAAATTATGCATTTGGGATGTAAGAACCCAGGAGAGGATTATATGATGGGGTGGGGAGAAACTGATAGTCACCAAACAGGCAAGGAATATGGGGGTAATCATATCTGATGACACAAAGGTGGCCAAACAATGTGCCAAAGCTGTAGGGAAAGCCAGTGGGATGCTGGGGTGCATAGGGATAGGTATCACCAGCAGAAGGAAGGATGTGGTGATGCCACTGTACAGATCATTGGTGAGACCTCATTTGGAATACTGTGTCCAGTTGTGGAGGCCACATCTCGTAAGGACATAGACAGGGTGTAGGCAGTTCAAAGAAGGGCAACAAAGTTGGTGCAGGGCCTGCACCAAAGGTTATATGAGAGACTGAGACTTTAATATGTATACCCTGGAGTAGAGGAGAGACGGGGGAGATATGATAGAAACCTACAAATGTCTAAAAGGCATAAATAGGGTACAGGAGGGTAGCATCTTTCAGAAAAGGAGATGTCCAGGAACGAGGGTGCATGACATGAGGTTGGAAGGGGGGTAGACTAAGAGGAAGCATGAGGAAGTATTTCTTCATGGAAAGGGTGGTGGATGCATGGAATAGACTCCCAGCAGAGGTGGTGGGGGTAAACACAGTGGGGGAATTCAAGTATGCATGGGATAGGCATAGGGGAACCCTAGCAATAGGAACAGGGAGGTAAAGCCAAAGATCAAGTAGGGTCTTTGACTTTTACAGCAGGCAGAGAAAATGGGCAGACTGGATGGGTATAGCGGTCCTTATCTGCCATCAGTTTCTATGTTTCTATGTTTCTATATCCAGTGATTTCTGGGAACGCTCTTAAAATCTAGGCAGTACTACAGAGCTGCAATGAACACATATTGTGGCTGGCCCGCTGGTGCAGCAGTAGTGCTATTGCTTGTGGCACTGATGACCCATTTTCGGGAATAAGCATGGAGCATCAGAAGGTCAGCCGGGTGGAGGTAGGATAAGCATCTCACAGACAGCTTTCCTCCTCTGGGGGGGGGGTTGTGGCTCCCCAGCATGCCAGTGACACCCAGTGGAGACTGGGTGTGCTACAGCCAAGACCACCAGGTAGTGGGCGGAGGCATCAGCAGATGTCTGCTGGTCAGGTGCAGGAGTTCGCCTGACCTGCGCTGACATCATTGCATGTCCACAACTCCTGAGGAGGGGAAACCTAAGGGGGGAACCCCTGGGCACAGCAGCACCATGAAGCCCCTGGACCACCACCAAACGACGCCCGAGCCATAAGCCTCAGCTGGGGCCTCTGGTGTATTTCAGTGTCTCCCCTCAGGGAGCCCCACCAGAGGGGGAAAGCTGTGGGCCTCCCAGTCTGGCAGCCTTGGGGGGGTGCTGGGTGGTCGGTCTAGGTACCGATGAGGGAGTACATCCCCCTGCCAAAAGCCCAGGAGAGAAAAAATTAAAAAAAACAAACTTTGTGGTCCAAATGCTGGTTAGGCACTAGAGTATATATTACTAGGTGCAATTCAAGCCTAAGTTTCCCTAACTGCACTTTAGTTACAATGTAACTACACTGTAACTGCAATGCAGTTACATAGTGTAATTACCCCATATTGCATGTAATTAATGATTACCTACCCCACAGTTGCATTGAAACTGACACTTAAAATAAAGTGTGACCAATAAAATAAACAACAATTCAACCAACTGTTGAGTTCAGTTCAGATTTACTGTTCAGCGAATTGCTTTTACAAACATGATACCATGGTACTAAAAACAACACACATTTAAATAGTTGTAGTTACAGTAATATTCAACGAATTGTAATTCCAAGGCCAGTCAATATGCATGAAGGTTGTCTGCCTGGGCTGTCCTTAAAGTATAGTTCTGTCCAGGGCTTCCAACGATGAAACCTTGGTTCTCTAATTAACTAAAATAAGCAGTTGGGACCAAGGCCCTGTTTCATTAATCACAGTCTGATGCAACTCCATCTGCCAGCTCTTGCTTGCAGTAGATGATCTTCTCAACAGCTGGTTCAGGAAACTGGTACTGGATCTGGACTCAGTGTGGTGGTCTTGGTGGCTGGCAGAGACAGGCTGTTCTGCAAATGTCACAATCCTTCAGGAATTATTTTCTACCCTGAGAAGGAACTTTTTTCTCCACCCGGTTTGGGGCCTTTCATGCAAACAGGAAACTGGCCTATCTGACCAGCAGGGTGTTTGCAAGGCAAAGTAGTTCAGTTCAGTTTATTGTTTGACAGCAATAGTCATTACAATTTACAAAAAGATATGAATACAATAATAATACTCAAAACAGAAACATCAGTGTAAGACAAAGTTCAATACATATTTTAAAATTTGCTACACATTTCTCTGTGACTATTACAACATTCTCAGAGTCAGTGCATGTAATAAAAATACCTTCTCTTAAGGGGTGTTATCCTTTAAAATATTTTAGTTATCACTAGCTGCGCCCATCTAAGCTGTTGGGCTATTTCCTTTGACTCTATTGGTCCGCATCTTCTTATATAATCTCTTGAGTTATAGACACCAACAGATCCTGTTTTGACTGTCTGTAGTATAATTTTGATTTTGTTTTCGCATGTTATAATATTTTTCCAGATACCTCACAACATTATGCAAGCAATAATGTGGTGAGATCATGCCCTGTCCCATTGCTGTGTTCCTAGTCATAGCAGTTATTTATGTAATTCATAAAAAGGTCCCATTGCATAAGCCTGATTTCAAATGTGGTTTACTGGAGTGGTACAATTCCCGTGTTTTGGGTGGGCAGCCCTGTAGCTCACTTGGTGACCTGTCTTTTTAATTCAAACAATATTTCTTTATATTGTAAAAGGGATTTGAACCTCCAGAGCCCCTGTACTAAATGGGAGGGTAATTTAAAGCTAATAGGGCCATTTAGTGAAGCCTGGGTTATTGGAACTATTGGCCTTAACAAAGGGCCCTGGCTTAAAAGTCAGCATGAAGGTGCCGTGGAGTCTAAAGTCCCATTGTCTGAGGACTTCTGCAGCTGGACTATGGTAATTACAACTTGAGTGAAGCCATTTAAAGGCTAAGTAGCTTACTGGGAACAAAGAGTTTGGACTAGCAAAACCGGCAGGGGATGAGACATGCTGACTCCAGTCAGGCCTGTGTGCACTTGTGTTTTTTGTTTTTTTTCAGTCCGGGAAAAGGACACTCCCGGCTAGAAAACTTTCAGTTAGACTTTTAAAACTTGAACATGGGCATCAGCTGGTCCTTTCTCGGCATGTGATGAGGCCAGCCAATCCCAATGAGGAACACCAGAGGCAGGACTTTTGAACTTTCTTAAAGTCCGCTGTCATTAAGACCTCTTTTTACCATCTGAGGAACACCACCCAGATTAAGTGCCTGGTCACACCTGGTGATCTTCTGTCATTAGTCCACGCCTTTGTAATCTCTCGCCTTGATTACTGCAATGCCCTATACCTAGGGCTACTGGGGGTTGATATCTGCCTATTGCAGCTAGTGCAGAATGTGGCAGCCAGATTGTTGACTGGCTTATTGAGATCTTGCCATGTCACTCCTGTGCTCCACGGCCTGCACTGGCTGCCTGTACATTGGCGGATCACCTTCAAGGTTAGGTTACTGATCTATAAAGCCCTACATGAACAGAGACCATACTACCTGCAAGATCTTCTCTGTCCTTTCCACCCCCTTCGCTCACTCCGTTCCTCCAATAAGGGATTGCTAGAGGTTCCCAGGGTTCAACTAAAGACCTCTGGGGCCCGTTCATTTGCTTATGTGGCCCCTACCCTGTGGAATTCTCTACCTTGTCAGATTGGAGAGTGCCAGACCATCAACAGAAACATAGAAACATAGAAACATAGAATTTGACAGCAGATAAGGACCGCTTGGCCCACCAACTCTGCCCATTTTCCTACCTAACAGATAAGCTGCAGATCCTAGTGAACCAACAGCTTACTTCCTCCTACCCCCCACTAGGACTGCCTTATGTCTGTCCCATGCATTCTTGAATTCCCCCACTGTTTTTGACTCCATGACTTCCTCAGGGAGGCTGTTCCTTGCATCCACAACCCTCTCCATGAAAAAATACTTCCTCACATTACCTCTGAGCCATCCCCCCTCTATCTTCAAATTGTGCCCCCTTGTTCTTGCACATCTCTTTTTCTGAAAGATGCTACCCTCTTGGACTTTGTTGATTCCCTTGAAGTACTTGAAAGTTTCTATCATATCCCCCCTCTCTCCCTTCTTTCCTCAAGGGTATACATATTAAGCTCCTTTAGCCTTGCTTCATATGTCTTCTGGTACAGACCCTGCACCATTTTGGTTGCCCTTCTCTGGACAGCCTCCACTCTGTCTATGTCTTTGCGGAGATGTGGTCTCCAGAACTGCACACAGTACTCCAGATGGGGTCTCACCAACTGTCTGTACAGAGGGATAACAACTTCCTGTTTTCTACTATTGATGCCTCTTCCTATGCATCCCAGTATCCCCCCAGCCTTCCTTACTGCCTTCTCACATTGCTTGCCCACCTTTAGGTCATCTGATATAATTACCCCCAGGTCCCTTTCCATTTTTACTGTTGTCAGTATCTCACCCCCCATTGTGTACTCTTCCCTTGCGTTTTTGTTTCCCATGTGCATTACCTTGCACTTCTTTGCATTGAATCTGAACTGCCATATATTTGACCATTCCTCCAACCTTGCCAAGTCCCTTCTCATCCTTTCCACTCCATCTTGTGTATCAACCCTGTTGCAGATCTTTGTGTCGTCTGCAAAGAGACATACTTTCCTTCAGTTCCTCTGCAATGTCACTTATAAAGACATTGAAAAGGACCGGTCCCAGTACTGAACCCTGTGGTACCCGCTAGTAACTCTCCTTTCTTCACTGAGCCTCCATTTACTACTACCCTTTGCGTCCTTTTGTCTAGCCAATTTTTTTATCCAGGCTTCCACCTTGGGGCCCACTCAAGGCTGGCTAACTTGTATTAATCTTTGTGTGGGACTGTATCAAATGCCTTGCTAAAATCTAGGTAGGCCATGTCCACAGCCCTCCCTGGTCTACTACTTTGGTCACTCAGTCAAAGAAATCTATTAGATTCGTCTGACATGACCTTCCCATCATGAATCCATGCTGCCTTGGGTCCTGTGCCCACTGGCCTCTAGGTACTCAACAATTCTTTCCTTCAGAAGTGATTCCATCATTTTCTACCACTGAGGTCAAACTAACTGGTCTGTAGTTTCCTGCCTGTGTCCTGCTCCCACTTTTGTGAAGAGGAATCACATCTGCCCTCCTCCAGTCCTCAAGTACCACCCATCCTCCCATGATTTGTTAAGAGTTAGTCCCGGTGTCACTAGTTCTGCCTTAGTTCTTTTAGAATTCTTGGGTGAATCCCATCAGGCCCCATTGCTTTGTCCACCTTCAATTTTATTAGTTCTTTTGGAACCCTTTCTTCTGTAAATGGACTGGTATCGACCCCCGTCTTCAGAGTGTTTCTCTTGTTTGGTTTAGGTACCTCCCCCTCCTCTTCCTTTGTGAATACTGAGCAGAAATATTCGTTCAGTAGCACTGCTTTTTCACTGTCCCCCTCTACCCACATTCTCTCCCCTTTATTAAGCCTCAGTATCCCTCCTTTGGTCTTTCTTTGCTCCCTAATGTACCTATAAAAGGTCTTATCCCCCTTCTTAACAGAATTGGCTATCCTTTCCTCGGTTTGGGCCTTTGCTATTCTGACTGCCTTCCCAGCCTCTTTCTGCTTTAATTGATAAAGTTCTCTGTCCTGCTCCTTCTGTGTTTCCTTATATTTCTTGAATGCTATCCTTTTCTCCTTAACCTTCCTGCCACCTCTTTTGAGAACCATAGCGTTTTTTCCTTCGTTGTATTTTATTGATTTGCTTTACAAAGGCTTGTTGCCTCTGTGATGGCTATTTTGATTACTCCCCATTGTTCCTCCACCCCTCCTTCTTGCCTGTTTGCTAGTGCTTTTCTAAGGTACTCTCTCATTTTCCCAAAGTCAGCCCTCCTAAAGTCCAATACTCTTGCTTTTGTATGGCTTGATTGTATAGCTGTATTTATCGTGAACCACACTGTTTGGTGGTCGCTTGTTCCCAGATGGCTACCCACTTCTAAATCTGAGATTCTTTCTCCATCCCCATTTGAGAGTACCAGGTCTAAGATTGCTCCCTCCCGAGTGGGTTCCAATACTAGCTGTCTGAGGCATGCCCCTGTAGGGCATCAAGAATGACCCTGCTCTTGGATGTGTCTGCAGCAAAGGTGCTCCAGTTAACATCTGGCATATTCAGGTCCCCCATCAACAATATCTCCACTTTTTCTGCCATTGTAAGGAAGCCTTCTATCATTTCCTTGTCCATTCCCTCCCCCTGAGATAGGGGTCTGTATACAACCCCCGTGTGGATTGTGGTGCCATTTCCTGTCTCCAGGGTGACCCAGAGTGCCTCATCTGCTCCCTGTTTACTCTTTAGTTCTGTTGCTTTGATCCCTTCCTTTACATAGAGAGCTACTCCTCCTCCTCTTTTACCCTCCCTGTCCCTCCTATAGATTGTGTATCCTGGTATGTTGACATCCCAGTCATGGTTCTCTGTGTACCATGTTTCTGTGACTGCCACAATATCCAGGCAACCCTCTTCCATCAAGGCCACTAGTTCAGGGAACTTGTTACACAGACTATGGGCGTTGGTACTCATCACCCTCCACTTTTTGATAGCCTTACCCCTTTTAGCCCCATTCCTGTCCTTACTGCCTTTGCCTTTTTTTACGTTTACCTCTGTCCTGCTCCCTAATAACTTCTCTACCTTGGTGTTTACCTCACTAATTACCATGTTTTGTGGGGGGAGGCTGGGATTTCCCTGCTCCTTTTCAGTGCCTCCCCTTGGCTAGTTTAAATGCTTGCCAATGAAGCATTTAAACCTCTCACCTAGGATCCTGGTTCCCCCGGACAGATGCAGACCATCGCACCAGTATAGGTCTGCATACCTCCAGGTGGCTCCCCAGTCCCCAATGAAGCCAAAACCCTGAGCTCCACACCAGTTTTTCAACCGCTTATTGAATTCCCTGGTGAGGAGTGCCCTAGCATCATCCTTGCCATAGACAGGCAGCACCTCCGAGAAGGTTACCGTATGCGCTACTTGTCTAAGGCCCCTTCCCAACTTTACAAACTCCTCTTGCACTGCTCTGATCCCACTCCTAGCCAGATCATTTGTCCCTAGGTGGACAATGACATCCAGCTCCCTCCCTCGTGCAACTCCTCCCACGATCCTGAGGATTCGCCTCCTGTCCCTCCAAGCCATGGTGCCAGGATGGCACCTTACCTCCCTCTCCCCTTCTTCCCCCATTTCTACCCTCCTAATGATTGAATCCCCACCAGGAGTTGTTTCCTTGCCCTGTGGGGTCCCATGCCACCCTCCTGTGGGTTTCTTTAACAGCTTTAAAATTGCCTTAAAAACATATTTATTTCAGTTAGTATTCCCAGATTGAACTGATACCTAGGGTGCAGCCATCGCTAATATTCTGATTATGTTTTAATATTGTAGATTTAGTGTCATTTATCACTGTTTTATATGTCTTTTAATATTGTACAGTGCTTTGATCTATGGAATTGCACTCACAAATAAAGATTGATTGATTGAGCCTGCAGAACTTGTCAGAGAGGCAAACATAACATCTCTTTCAAAGATTCTCCTGAAAGGAACAGAAAAAGACTTTGGACCCCTGTCTGTATAGCCACCAAACAGATGGGAGAACCAGCAACCTACTAGGAACATTTTTCATTTCCAGCACGAATGACTTTTCAAGGTACAACTATATTCTCTAGAGTTTAAACAGTATATCTTTTTTTTGTAAATTTTCCAACTTTCTTTTCATATCCTGTAACCAATATTAAGAAAAGTACATAATTTTTATTTGTATGTTATTTACAGTCCTTATAGACAAATTAGTAAAGATTTTTGCTTACTTTAAACAAATTCTACCAGCGTCTAGTGTGTGTCAGTTTTGGGAAAGTTTGTTCAAACTAATCAACACCTGTCTAATGCTTAAGGGCCAGACGCTACCAAGATAAAGTCCAAGAAGGGACTCAGTGAATGAAAGGAGGAGGGAATGCAAAAGGTCTCTCAAAAGGGGTCTGTGGGGTTGAACCAGTCTCTGTGTTGTTTCTGGAAAAAAGACACATATAGGGTGTATAGGGCATCCCCGAAGGCCGATATGTGCCTGTGGCTTTTCTGGTTCACTGCGAAGTGGCCAAAAGGGTTCTTTCCCAGGAATACAGACTCAAGACTGTACTTGCACCCTTCACATAGAGCAAGGAAACCCAAGGACCTCCTTGGCAGATGTTCAGTTGTGAAACAGCAAGCATTCTAAAAGGACAGGAGGGGGAGTATTCCTGACCCAGATCACAAGAGGATTCACGGTAGCCCAGGGAATCCTGCCCCACTGGGGTGCATTTGTGACAGATTGGTGCCAGCATATAGGATTGTAATTGTTCAAACAAACCACACACAAAGAGGGCATAAATTGGAAAGGAAAATTGGTTACAGAATATTGTTCTCTACCCTGTTATGTAGTCTGCAGTCCAGAGACACACTATGGAAAAGGGCAAGAAAGTCACAGTCTGATGCAGATTGGCTCTCCTTTTGGGTAGCCAGGAATGCCTGCACTGAACTAGTCAGGGACGAAAAATCACAGTTCTTTCAGTCCACCCTTGAGGAAAACAAAAATTACTCTGCCAAGTTCTGGCAAATCCTGAGAAGGACACTCCCCGTCACCCCAATCCCAGCCAAAATTGTTGAAGCTCATGAAAGGGAGAGTGGGAGGCTGGTCCACCAGCCTATGTATCCTGCAAGGGAGATTGAACTCCCCAAGTGGCCATTCACCAGACAGCTACTGAGATTGTCTCTGAGGAGGGAAGGGTAAAAGATAATCAGAGGGCTTGGACTTGGAGTGACTCTGAATCCCCTGATGCCATAGCTATGGACTTCAGTCTGGCAGCTGAAGGGTCCATGTCCCATGTTTTGGGGACATGTGAGGGCTTTGCAGCCACTCAGAGAACTGACTCTAGCTTAGAGAACCTATGGGACTATGTACAGTCTGATAGGACACAAGGAGGTGATGGAAAACATAAGGTATTTTGCGACAATGGATTGTTATACACACAGGACATGAGGACCAGAGGGGGGTGATGGGCAGGCAGCTTGTCATTCCCCAGGGGTATCATGAGAGACTGCTAAAGATAGCTCATGATATTCCCACATCTGGACATCTGGGCATTGCTCGCACTATGCGGCGATTAGCCCACTATTTTTATTGCCCCTACTTCACCCAGCAGGTGAAGAAATACTGCAAATCCTATCACCAGTGTCAGCAAATAGGGAAAGCAGGTGAAAAAACAAAAGCTGCTTTAATTTCCTTACCAATTGTGGAGGAACCATTCCAAAAGGTGGGAATGGATATTGTGAGTCCCCTGAGTACCCCAAGCTTCTCTGGGAAACGTATATTCTAAAGGTGGTCAGCTTTACCACCCGATACCCAGAAGCACTTGCCCTCTCCTCCATTAAGCTGGACAAAGTGGCAGATTCATTGCTAGGGATTTTCTCCCGTGTAGTGTTTCTGCAGGAGGTAATCTCTGATAAATGGGTTACTTCATGTCGGACCTGATGAAATGTTTGTGGGAGAAGTGTGGGGCAGTGCAGAGGTGCACAACACCCTATCACTCACAAGCCAATAGGCTCATGAAAAGATTTAATGGTACCTTAAAGGCTATGTTAAAAGCATTTGCAAAACAGCATGGGCAGGAATGGGAGAGGTACCTTCCCCAACCATTGTTTGCTTACATGGAGGTGTCCCAAGAGTCAACTGGATTTTCTCCCTTTGAGATCTTATATGGATGTAGGGTGTGGGGGCCCCTAGATTTGATATGGGAGGACTAGGAAGGCGAGCATGCTATCCAGGGGACTCCCATAGTGGAGTATGTCCTGAAGTTGAGGGAAAAGCTAAAGGAGCTTATAGGAGTGGCCTGAAGCAACCTGTCAGCTGCCCAACAAAGACTTGGTATAATCAAGGAGCCACAGCTTTCTCGTACAGAGTAGGGCAAGAAGTAATGGTTCTGATCCCACTCCAGAAGGACAAGCTGCAGGTGGAGTGGCCAGGATCATATAAGGTAGTCCAGCAGGTAAAAAATGTAAATTACATTGTGGAATTGCTAGACCAGAGACACACCCACAGGATGTACCATGCAAATATGATAAAATCCTATTTCAATAGGACTGACATGGTATTTGCAATTTGCTGTCCTGGAGAGGGGATGGACGAGGAGGACCCACTTCTTGACTTGCTTGCAGAAAGTAAGCGGGAGTCATCTGTGGAGGCCATCAAGCTGTCACCCTTGTTGACACCCGAAAAGACCCCGAAAGTAAGGGACATCTTAGCAGTCTTTGTTCCCTTATTTACATCTAAGTCAGGATGGACCCCCTTAGCAGCTCATGATGTGGACATGGGGATGCAAGCGCCCATATGGTGGACAGCCTACCAGGTGTCTGAGGCAGTCCTAAAGGACATTAGGAGGGAGGTGGAAGAAATGCTGGATATGGGGGTGATCCAGAAATCCCACAATCCCTGGGCCTCGCCCATAGTCCTTATCCCTAAGCCAGATGGGTCTCCCTGTTTTTACATAGACTATCAAGGACTAAATGCTGCCATGAACTCAAATGCCCACACAATGCCCCACACAGATGAGTTGCTGGACAAGTTGGGGGGGTGACTTACCTAACGACCATAGACCTGACCAAGCAGTACTGGCAGGTGGAGTTGACTGCCAGGCTTAGGAAACGGTCAGCCTTCATCACACCAATAGACCTCTTTGACTTTAATATGATGCCATTTGTGATGAAGAACACCCAAGCCACCTTCCAATGGTTGGTAAATGAGGTGCTACAAAATACAGAGGAATACACAGTGGCTTACCTAGATGACATTGCCATTTTTAGTCATAACTGGGAGAGCACCTGACCCATCTGAGGGAAGTGTTCAGCAGGATACAGGCAGCAGGCTTAACTGTAAAAGCCGAGAAGTGCCAGGTGGCTATGGCAGAGGTATCCTACATGGGACACATAAAATAGGTCAGAGTCTGCAAATGCCTATGCAGATGGCTTATCCTGCCAGTCAGAATAAAGGAACAGAACTGATGAAAACCCTGCCATAAAAAGGGACGTGTTCCCACAGGTTCTATTTAAGGAGGTGTATGGCCAGATCTTGCCATGTCCCACTGCTGTGTTCCCAGGTATATTAGTTATTTATGTAATTCATAAAAATACCCCATTCCAAAAGCCTAATTTCAAATGTGGTTTACTGGAGTGGTACAATTCCCAGTGTTTTGGGTGGGCAGCCCTTTAGCTTACTAAGTGACCCGTCTTTTTAATTCAAACACTATTTATTTAAATTGTAAAAGGGATTTGAACCTCCAGAGCTCCTGTGCTAAATGGGAGGGTCATTTAAAGCTAACAGCAGGGCCATTTAGTGAATCCTGGGTTATTTTTTATTTAT
Source organism: Neoceratodus forsteri (assembly GCA_016271365.2). Lineage (NCBI taxonomy): Eukaryota > Metazoa > Chordata > Ceratodontiformes > Ceratodontidae > Neoceratodus > Neoceratodus forsteri. The sequence goes on from CM057451.1 coordinate 277,824,987, forward strand.
TTATTGAATACAATCGGAATTACAAACCTTTGAGTCACAGACTCTTTTGCAAAGGCTCCACGTCAGTTACAGGAGGTGGAGGGTAAACAAAATACAGTATAAGACATACAAAGACAGGCAGTATTTACAGTAACAGTACTGACGGAACAGTCCAGGCTAGAACTTATTTAACCGGTGAGGGTATTAGGCAGCAATCTTGGAGTCCCATGACAGAGACTTGTATGATGCTGATTCATGGGGTCTAGAGAGACCCTGTGTCAAGAATGAGGAGGATTTGGGTGAAAATTGGGTGGGCAATGCTGGCCACAGACACATTTTGCACTCTTAAGTAATTGAGCCTTGAGGCCTGTTTTAAATAGTGAGATGCTGTGGGTCTGGGAGAGTGAGGGTGGTAATGCATTGAGCCAGAGAGGGGCACGGCAGTGGAAGGATTTTTGTCCAAAGGATGTTCTACATAGGGGGACCAGAAATTGTGAGTTTGCTGCGAGTCTTATATTGCACCTGCGGGGTGCTGCATTGATTATGGGGAGAAGGACGATGGGGGGCTAGCTGAAGATGTATCTTTTTTGCGAGGATGCAGGTGTGGTACTTTATTCTTTGTTGGAAGTTTAGCCAACCAGTCAAAGTATAAAGATCGAAGGTGTGGGTTAGTCTGTCACTGCCTGTGACTAGGCGGCAGGCTTTATTCAAGGCAGTGTTTATACTGCTAAGCGTGGTGGGTTCTGCAGAGCCGTATATAACAATCCCATAGTCAACTAGGGAGAGGATGGAGGAGGTGACTGCAAGTTGCATGGCCTGTGCGGGTAAGCAGTGCTTGAGTCTGTAGAGGATGCCCACTTTAGTGTTGACAGCGGCAGAGAGAAGTTGGATGTGACTCTGGTAGGAGAGGGAGGTGTCTAATGTGATACCCAGGTATTTGAAGTTTGTAACGTGTTCCAGTGGGGCGCCTAGTGTGTTCTTAATTAGGAGTGCAGACTGACTATGTGGGCTTTGGTGATGCACAAAGATCATGGACTTAGTTTTATTATAGTTGATGATTAGGCAGTGTTCAGAGAACCAGTTCTCTAGCTCCCCAAAAAAACTCTGAAGGGCCTGTTGGAGGGCGCTCGGTTGGAGGTGTTTCTAAAACAGTACCGCATCATCAGCATAGAGTAGAAGATGACCACTGCATGCCTTAGGGAGAGAGTTTAAAAAGAGGGTGAAAAGCAGTGGGCCAAGAATTGACCCCTGTGGGACCCCAGAGCAAACTGCTTTGGGGGTGGAGATGGTGGTGTTTATCCTGACTTGCTGTGACCGGCCTGAGAGGTAATCCTTGAACCAGACCATTGCCTCTGGGACCACATTTAGTTGTGGGAGGACAGGAAGCAGTAGCTTGTGACTGACCGTGTCAAAAGCCTTGGTTAGATCCACATAGATCGCCCCTGCGATTGAGCCTTGGTCGAGGGCCTCGTGGATGAATGAGGTGAGCTCTGAGAGTGCCGTGACAGTACTATGGCCAGTCCGGAAACCATGCTGTTCCTGGCTGAGAAGGTTATGTTTAGTTAGGTGTTCTGTTATCTGGTCAGAGACTATTTTTTCCAGGGCTTTGGAGAGAAGTGGAAGTATTGAGATAGGTGTATAGTTGCTGCTGTTAGTGGGGTCACCACTCTTCAGAATGGGAGTGATTATGGCTCTCTTCCAGGTTGAGGAGAACTGACCGAGGCATAGTGAGAGGTTAAGAATTTTAGTAAGGTGGGCTAATGTGACATCCAGGGTGAGCCGAATGAGTTTAAGATCTAGGGAGTCATTGCTGTAACGGGTATTGGAGATAGCTTTGGTAATATAGTGTTTTGTCTCATTGCAGGGGATGACTCGAAACTGGAAGGGAGGCGAGTTGACATTACACGGGATTTCAGGGGGAAGGTGGAAGAAATTTGGAGGGAGGATATGGGAGAGGTCCGAGAAGGCGGAGTTAAGGGCTTCTGCGATAGTGGCGTGATCCTGAGTGACATCCCCATTTAGATTAAGTTACGTGGGGGTTGGGGAGCAGGATTTACCACTGAGTTCTTTTATGTTGTTCCAGAATTTTTTTCCATCACCCCAGGAGGAGGTAAGGGTTTGTTTGTAGTAATTAGCTTTCACCTGCCACAAGGCCCATGTACATTTATTGCGTGCCTCTTGGTAAAGTTGTCTATCCTGGGTACATTGGGAGTCAAGGGCCTTGTGCCAGAGGTTGTCCCTATGCTGTAGCAGATTTAGTAGTGAGGGTGTGATCCAGGGGGTGGTTCTGATTTTCACAACTTGCTTTGAGAGGGGAGCGAATAAATCACAGGCTTTGTTGAAGGTGGTTATAAAATGGGCGAGAGCAAGGTCAACTGACTGTGCAGTGTAAATGGGGAGCCAGTTGCTGTTAGTTAGATGGGCTTTGAGGTTCTTTATGCCTCCTCTTTTAAGTCTACACTGCCAGGAGATTTTTGGAGGGGCAGGGGGCAATTTACCCGACCACCAGCATGTAACCGGGGAGTGGTCACTGATAGAGTCAGGAAGCACCATTGCATTGGAGAGGTTATGTGGCCTGTTGGTGAAAATGAGGTCTAGAAGGGTGGAGGTCCCGGATCTATTGTCTCTTCTGGTGGGGGAGGTGACTAGTTGGGTGAGATCAAAAGCCAGGGCAGCGTCTTTGTAGCTGGATGAGGCTGGGGATAGCCAGTTGACATTGAAGTCTCCCATTAAGATGATTTCACTAGTGTTAGGTAGGTGGGAGATAATGTGGAGGATAGAATCAAATGCGAGTTTTTGGTTTCTCGGGGGGGGTATAGGCCAATATGATGTGGAGAGTTTTGGTACCCAGACTGAGTTTAACTGTAAGTATCTGGGCCCCATATTGTGGTGCAGGAGTATGAACTTCTGTGGCATTGAGTGAGGATTTAACATAAATTGCACAGCCACCACCTCTCTTGCTGGTCCTATCTGCCTGAAAGATGGTATAATTACAGAGGGCGACAGCATCACAGGGAATTTTATCAGACAGCCATGTCTCAGAGAGGGCTAGTACGTCCGGAGCATACTGGGCAATCCAGACTTGGAGAAGGGTGTGTTTTTTAGGAAGGCTGCATATATTTAGGGTAGCTAGCAGCAGACTCCCCAGTAGGTTTTTTGGAGAGGCCATAGTGCAGGGTGGTCCTGGGTTGGGGTGGATGTTGCCGGATAATAAGAGAAGTAAAAAGGTGCGTTGCAGGAGGGCCAACCTGCAGAGTTTGGATGAGTGATGCTGGGATTGGTAGGGTGTAGGGCTTTTTGTGTTGGAGGTGGGGACTGGGAGACTAGAAATGACGCTGGAAAGAAGGGTTAGGGAAGTGAGAGGGATGATGGTGGGGCTTACGTGGGTGGTGGGGGCTTGAGGTCTGGAGAGGGATATAGGTGAGGTACCTTGTTTACCATGTATGAGAGTGTGGGTTAACTTGAGCGTGTGTGAGAAAAGGCCAACGGGATCAATTTGGCTAGTGTGGGAGATGTTGGAGTTACAGGGTCTGTGGTTACCTTTGAGAGCAGAAGGGGTAGTGTAATAGTTATAATGGTGTGGTTTAGGTGCCTCTGGGAGGGTTGTAGAGCAAGTTGTGGGATCCTGGACATCAGGAGGGCAGCTAATAGTAGAGATAACATTGTAAATGTAGAAAGTGAGAGGTATGTTACAGCGGCCACTAGTGTTCAGTTAGTATAACCTGCAGCTGGAAAAGTTGGCTGATAGGTTATTTCAACAGGTCACCTGACTAAACCTGTCTATAAATTGGAGTGCCGACCAAGGGTGGTGGTGGGGGCGGTGCGGCTAGCACTTCTACAATGACAGAAAATAGTAAAAACGGCTGCTGCAGCTCGAAGTGGCTTTCTAATTTCAGTCCTGCCATTTACAGGTTAGTGCCCGAGTCCTGGGAGTTGACCGCACCACTGGAGATTTTTTTCTGTCTTTTAAAAGTAAAAAAAGGTGCCAACACATTACATGCAGTTTGAGCAGAACAGGCAGAATGCTGGCATCTCTTCCAAGCACTGAAACTGGGCTTTATCTTGGCTGGGGGTTCGGGAATTCCCTCCAGCGATTTGGGGAGGGCTGTGGAGCGCCCTCGCGACCTCCGCTCCTCGGGGGTTCTGTTCTTGGCTGGGGGTTCGGGGACTCTCTCCGGTGATTTGGGGGAGAGCTGTGGAGTGCCCTCACGACCTCTGCTCCTCACGGGTTCTGTTCTTGGCTGGGGGTTCGGGGACTCCCTCCGGCGATTTGGGGGAGGGCTGTGGAGCACCCTCATGACCTCTGCTCCTAGGGGGTTCTGTTCTTGGCTGAGGTTCGGGGATTCCCTCCGGCGATTTGTGGGAGGGCTGTGGAGCATCCTCGTGACCTCTGCTCCTCGGAGGTTCTGTTCTGTGTTACTGGAACTATTGGTCTTAACAAAGAGCCCTGGCTTAAAAGTCAGTATGTAGGTGCCGTGGAGTCTAGAGTCCTACTGTCTGAGAACTTCTGCAGCAGGACTACAGTAATTACAACTTGAGTGAAGACACCTATGAGCTAAGTGGCTTACTGGGAACAAAAGAGTTTGGACTAGCAAAACCAGCAGGGGATGAGACATACTGACTCCAGTCAGGCCTGTGTGCACTTGTGGAGTTTTTTTTTTTTCAAACCTGGGGAAGGGGTGAAAGGAAAAGCCCCCTCAGCTAGAAAACTTTCAGTTAGACTTTTAAAACTTGACCATGGGTGCTGGTTGGTCCTTTCTCAGCATGTGATGAGGTCAGCCAATCCCTGTGAGGAACACCAGCGGCAGGACTTTTGAACTTTCTTAAAAGAGCTTGCAGAATTTGCAAGGGAGATGGACATTACCTCTCTTACAAAGACTCTCCAGGAAGGAACAGAAAAAGATTTTGGGCCCCTGTCTGCATTGCCACCAAACAGATGGGAGAACCAGCAACCTACTAAGAACACTTTTCATTTCCAGCACTAACGACTTTTCAAAGTACAACTATATTCACTAGAGTTTAAACAGTATATATTTTTCTGGTATATTTTCCAACTTTCTTTTCATATATTGTAAACAATATTAAGAAAAGTATATCATTTTTATTTGTGTTATTTACAGTCCTTATAGACAAATTAGCAAAGCTTTTGGCTTACTTTGAACTAGTTCTGTCAGTGTCTAGTTTGTGCTGGGTTTGGGAAAACTTGTTCAAATTAATCTATGCCTGTCTAACGCTTAAGGGCCAGATGCTACCGAGATAAAGTCAAAGAAGGGACTATGTGAACAAAAGGAGGAGGGAATACAAAAGGTCTCTCAAACGAGGTCAGTGGGGTTGTAACAGTCATTGCGTTGTTTCTGGGAAAAGACACATATAGGGTGTTTAGGGCATCCCCGAAGGCCTATACATGCCTGTGGCTTTTCTGGTTGGCTGTGCAGTGGTCAAGAGGGTTCTCTCCCAGGAACATAGACATTTGCACCACTCACACAGAGAGAGGAAGCCTAAGGACTTCCTTGGTGGATGTTCAGTTGTGAAACAGTGAATGTTCTAAAAGGACAGGAGAGGGGGTATTCCTGACCCAGATCATAAGGGGTTTCACTGTAGCCCAGGGAATCCTGCCCCCCCAAGTGGGCTTGTGACAAATAAGACATAACAGAATGTGCATTAGAAACTTCTAACGCAGGACCAGGGGTGTAATAAGACATGAGGCCACAGGCCGTGTGCCTTCAGCCCCTGGCCGTGTGTTAGAAGTTTCTACTGCACATCCCCGGAGTCTATTATTGTGCTTTTAAATGGGGCACTGTATTTTACATCTGTGAAAAAAAATGATTTATATGTTAAAATATTAAAAGTCAAAACCTTTAATAAATTAGTAATCAAACTGTTCCTTTGCTGCATTTGTGTGATGAGTTTCTTTTTAGCTTCAGGCTTTTGTCCTATTGGAGCCTCTGTAACTGTAAGTTAAAGGCTGTAGTCGTCATGGCTACCCTGGGGGAGGGGTGGGTTAGCCATGACAATCATGGCTTTAAACTTACAATCCCCTATACACGCACTCTGCTGGTAAGCATTTTAAACACTTCTTTTGTTTTACTTTTTTTAGTTGCTTGTTGTGAGTGTAGCTCTACATAATGATTGGGAAAACAAAAATTGATCAACATTTAGCATAAGAGATTGGCTATGTTTGGTAGGTGATTGGCAGTGGAAGACAAATTGTCTTTAAAACAAAAAAAGGAATTTGATGAGAATTTCACCTGTAGAGTGGCAGCCAAGTGAGGGGGGAGCAAGCTATCCAGTTGGACGGGATCAGCATGGCAGTAGGTGGGAACCTAGCAGAGTAGCTATATCACAAACACAATAAAACATGTTTTGTTTTATATGTGGAGCAATGTGTGGCCACAAACTACCTATAGTGAGATGGCATGGCACCAGTACCAAGTACAGAGAGAGAGAGACTGAGGGAGTGAAAGAGAAGGCAGGTCAGTAATTCTACATGGGGGGACACTGAACAGTGTGTTTGTGAGCAAGTTATGGTGGGGCAGTCGCAGGTCTGTTCTTATGTAAAGAAATTGGTGACTGGAAAAAGACAAAATGGCTTGATTTAAAATAAGGTAGAGAACATATGTCTGATTAGACACTTACTGTATAGTCCAGTTTTTTTTAGTAAGTTATAGAGATTTATTCTGTTAGCAAGTCTAGGTAACAGGGTGGAAAAAAGGTGGCTATAAATTTTTTTAACATTCTAAAGTTTGGCACAAGGATTTCTTTTATGTCCTGTGCCCAGGTTGGCAGAACTTGTTTTTACCTGTGCATTAGACAGATCTAATGCACAGCAAACAACCAATCAGGACGCATGATTTTCCCTTCCTATTTTATAACAAAAGTTATTTGATCTGAAGTAGACAGCAGTACCCTAACCAGCTCATTATCTGAAATTCCATTCCAGATTATCAAATTGCCTATATATTTATCTCTAAGGCTGTTGTACCAGATGCAATAAAGTACAATGGACTGGATATTCAAACTGCGCCCAAAAAGTGCTCAATAGCAGGAGTAAGCACAAGTCCATTGCGCCCATTCGAAACAGACGTGATATTCAAAAAAGGAGCAAGCCAAATTGTGCCAACAGCTAACGTCTGAATATTGCATCACCTGCAACCATAGCCAACTAGGGAGGAAGCTGAGCAGATAATGACAAGCGCCTATGGCGCAACAAGGATGTCCAGCTGAGCAGTCCGGGCGCCGATAGCACAAGCAGGGAGTCCCCAGCAGCAGAGCAATGTAACTGCACAACCAGGGGTGGGGCCCATCACCCATGCCACAGATGGGCACAGGAACACACAGCAGAACTGACATCGTGACCCCACACCCCAAGCACAGCACAACTGGGGGAAGGCTGGAATAACCAACGGCCCATGGAGACAAGCAAACGATCCACAGCCGGGCCAAGGTGCTCCATCACACCCACCGGCAAGCTGAGACTGCCACACAAGGAGGGTGGACCACCCCGTGCCACACCATCCCCCCCAGTGCACAGCACACCCTGCACCATGCCCCCCAGACACCCCCCCATGAGCAGTGACCACCACTGCAGGAAATCCCATGCATACCACCACCCCACTGTGACACTGCAACCTTGTGCACCACAGAACCATACAAGGCAGCCCACCATAGGCACCCAGCAGTGGGTGACAGCACACGGCAATGCAACAATAGCAGACACAATGCCACCACACACAATCCTCGAGACACAGCTGAGAGGCCGACCGTATCCGGCTCAGAAAGTACCCACAGGGACGGCGGCATGCCTGACACCACCACCACTGATACAGCACCCTGCACAGTAGTCCAGTGACACACCCTGACCTACCACTGGCCACAACAGCCAGCACAGACACCCACAGTGGTGCGTGGAAGCATGCACCACACCGGATGCAACACAGTGCAGGGACAAACACCCATCCATACCCAAGGGGACAATAACACAGGGACGCAGTAGCGTGGCAACCAAGCCCCCATGGAAACTGTGTACACACAGCCTGCAGTCCTTCCTGGCACAGGAGTGCCAGCCACCCTGCGCAGGCACCGTGGACCCGTACGACACCAGCATATGCATGGAGCACAAGTCACAGACAGTGGTGCACATCCCCTGCAACACACACAAGGCACAGCATGGAGGTGGGACAACAACCGAGGAGGCCACAGTGTCACCTAAGGCAAACATGCACCACACCAGTGACAGGAGGCAACTCAGCATTGTGATGGGTACAGTGGCTGCCCAGCATGGACAGCCACCACTGACATAGCAGCAGACCTTGCAGGTCACAGACATGCAAGGGTGTCAGCTGCACAGTCCATGGACGGGTTGACAGGAGCACCATGGACGCAGAGCATGCACCATGGACCACTGCACACAGTCATCCATTGCACAGGGAACAACACACACACCACAGACACCGACTGATAGCTACTCCCACACCATAGTCACTGCCCCACGGACATATACACAACCCCATGACTGCACCACCCCAGACGCCATGCACACCACTGCAGCTGAGCACCTATAGCCCGCTGCAAATCAGAGACCACCACAGTATCCATATCAAAATAATTATATTGTAACACATAAACAAAACTATTTACAGAACTATGTACATATGGGGGGGGACATAAACAAGGTGGGGGTGGGTAAGGGGTAGGGGTGAACATATAGGAGAGGGGAGAAGGGGTGTGAGGGGTGGGTCCAGGAGAGGAAGGTGTTTCCATGGGCATGGATGGCCCATCATCTGCCCTGCTCATCTGCCATGTTTCGCTGATGTGACCTCCACCTCCTGACCCTGTGTCAGTCCATCCTTTGGAGGATCTCCAGGGATGCCCTCGCCAACTGCAACAGCTCCTGCAGTCCCCTCTCTATGGCCTGAAGTCGCTGTACACCTAGGATGAGGGAGCAGAGTCATTACATGTGACTGTCCATCCCCCTGCAGCCCAACCATGGTGCATGGCATATAGCCATGTGCCACGCCCCTGTGATGGTGTGCGACGACCCTCAGTGACCATGTCCACAAGACCTGCCCACCCATGTAGCCACACCCATGTGGACCACTGTGCACACCTACCGCCCATGTCCTGCACAGCACCACCATGGGCGTACAGTAATGTGGCTATGTGGTGTGAAAGCAGTGCCACAGCCATGTGCCCGGCGCATGCATGAACCACAACTGACACACTCCCAGACATGCAGTGCCACTGGACAGTGCTGACTGTCACAAGTCACATGCAGTGGTGTCCATGGATGGTGGCCATGCTCCGCTGCCCACCCTGTTACACAGCATGCAACAGTAATCATGGAGTTATTGCACTTACCCTCATTGGGCCGGTCAGGTCGGTGGTGACGGTCCTCGTCCTGCCTGGACGCTCTGTCCACCTCCCTCTGGTGCTCCTCCCTCAGCTGGTGCCGCTCGTCCACGCCTGTGGGGGAAACAAGGAGAGAAGAACATCAGTACAATCCCGAAGCAAAGTCCCCCTGCCCCAATGTGCCCACCACCCAGCCAGACCCACCCACCCACATCCTGTGAACACTGCGACAGCCAACCCTAGACTAGCCCTCCCTATGTGCTGGACACATACAACACTGTTACCCATATGGACAATACAAGTGCATAGGCGGACCCCCCACCTGGGCGTGGCACCATGCCCCTCCTGGCCTTGACCATGAGCGGGCTGATAGGTCGGCTCCCTCCTCCTGAGGTCCCCATAGCGGTGCCTGCATTGCTCTGAGGTCCTCCTGCATCCAGTGGCCACCTCCAGATCAGTGGCCACCTCCTGCCAGACCTAGGTCCTAGCCCTGTCCAGTTCCTCATCACCAAACAGTGGGCCATAGTGTGGCTGTACAATGGCCACAAGGTTGGCCAACTCAATGGCACTCCATTGTGGGGCTCTCCTGCGTGCCATCTCAACAACTATAGTAGGCAATATGGCGATCTGCAGCCGGTACCCCACGTGCAAATGCTGAGAGGTACAGGCGCCGCCATTCCCTATCGCTGTTACCGAACAACGCGATGGGAGTTATATGCGGACGCTGCACCAAGGGGCAAGGTCGGGCACAGGGTCAAGGTTTCTGGCGCAAGGCCATGCACAGTGCCATTGGGCGACTATCGTATTGCGTGATTGGTTGCCTGTTTGCCAGCGCCACAGCGGACTATCACGCAGTTGTGCCATTGCACCTATGAAGGCCCATTGTCACAGCGCCATGTAGTGACCCTCGCCATAGTGCCACTGGCACAATGGTGGCCATGCCCTGCATTGACCATCGTGCACAGCACGTCATCAGCATGGCAGATGCCAGCGTCAGCAGCCTGGGCATGCGCAGTGAGGTGTACTACGCATGCCATGGAACTGCTTCATTGGCTCAGCCCATTCAACACAATTGCGCAAAGTGCAAAAGCACGATATTCAGCCGTCATATGCTAATCATCCGATCAGCCATTCAAGGGCGCACCACCGTGATTTGCATCTAATTAAAGTTGCTCCTCACCTAATTTGCATGGATTGCACTATTAAAGTGCGACAGAGTTCTGCAGTGGTCATATTCAGTTACTGCAGTTTATTGGTGAGTTGCATGCTGTGTGGGAGTGTGGACTGTGGATTCAGGGACATGCTTTGGACTGCACAGTCACAGGTAACCACTGTCATTCCTACAGGCTAAATAATGACCGAGCAAGGTCTGGGTGAGGAGGACAATGATGGTGGGTGGAAGAGGAGGCCCAATTTCACGAAGGCTGAGACCGAGGCACTTTTTGAGGCCTATCTGGAGCAGGAGCCACTGCTCAGTGGATGGCGGGGCACCCCTCTGGCCCATGCGGCTGCATGGGAGGAGGTGGCACGTGCCGTCAACCTGCATGGAAGCCACCAGCACTCCATGCAGGAGTGTAAAAAGAAGATGAGTACTGACAGGAGGAGGGTGAAGGAGAAGGTGGCTGCCATCAGGGCGGCACATGCTGCAACAGGTGGTGGACAGCCGGAGGTGGTGCAGCTCACACCAGCAGAGGACAGGCTTGCTGCAAGCATGCGCCGCAGTGCCATAGAGGGAGTTCTGGGTGGTGGCTTCCAGACGGGTAGTGGCCCATCACTGCATGGTAAGTCATGGTCGGTCTATGGGGGAGGCAGGGTAGGTCACACAAAAGTAACGCAACTTTGATTTCCCTTACAGATCCTGCGCATCTGCATGGGTCAGCAGTGGTGGGCCTGTCCACTGCAGACAGTCAGCTGGAGTTGGAGGATGGACCATCCACCTCCACAGGTATACGTGGAGCATTGCAACAGTGGGGCCGCCTGGCTGTCCACATTGATGTCGTTGAGATAGGTGTGGGGGAAGCCCTTCCTGTATCTCAGCATTCTGGCATCCAAGGATGCCAGCACACCATGGCTGTGGCTGGGGCAGGGACCTAAACCAGTGATGATGACACGACCGTCATGGGCAATGACACGTGTGTGCCATGGAATGGACACACAGCAGGTCAGCTCGCTCCCATGGCTCTGGCTGGTGCTGCCATGTGGGCCAGCGTGTCAGTACTGTCCCAGGCTGTGCCTGTCAGCACCAGTGGGGCAGCACTGGTGGCTGGTCAGGACAGTGGGACTGTTGCGGCCACAGCAGCGGCACCACTGAGCCCTTGGGTGCAGCGGCCGGAGGGGCAGCAGCATCAGTCTCCCACCGGGACTGGGGGTTCAGGGTTCAGCGGTGACATCTGTGCAATGCCTGTGGACTTGCCCATACCTGGTCCTGGTGCACAGCACCCACCCTCAAGGGGTGTTGAACATCAGGCCCGTGCACACCCTGGGGGACAGGATGCCAAGGAGGCAGACGACCTCTTTGATGAGCACACCTGCCTACTGCAGGCATCGGTCCAGCAGCAGATGCGGCTTGCGACGTCTGTGGAGGCACGGTGTATGGCTCTGGAGTGGGAAGAGGAGCGGCACAGCAAGGACACCGATAGGATCCTGTCACAGATGGACCGTTTGCGGGAGGATGTGACCACTGCCATTGACAGGCATGCATGGGCGTTCATTGCTGTCATGGCCACAATGGGCACACAGTCAGGTGCCCATGCGTCGCTCACACCATGCAGTGCGCTATCCACTCCCCATTCCCGGCATCGTGTGACACCCACCCTGTCAACGCCGGGTTCAGCTGTGGGCATCCCGAGCACTCCTGGTGCAGGCATGTTCGGTGTGCTGCAGACCCCTGCGCAGGCACAGTCGTGTTCGCACAGTGGAACCCCTGGGGGACCATCGGTGCCACCCCATGAGGCCCGTGGTCAGCCTGCCAGTGCTGGCAGGTCTCGGCAGGGCTGCCCACACATCCGAGGTGGCCGTGGCACTGTGCCACGAGAATGACCTGTCTCCCAGCGCGGGCACTGTCTGTTGCTGCCCTGTGTGCATTGTGTGTTTTGGTGGGCAGTGCACAGGTGGGTGCCCGGTCATGCACGAGGAAACACGGTCCATCTGCACACCCTCCCAGCTGCTGTCCACAGGTACATGTGGATGATGATGCCTGCATTGCGCTGTACACCAAAGTGCAATGGTGCCCAGCATCTGACACATGCACATGGACAGACAGTGGATGTGGTGGCCTGTGGACATGTGTGTTGCTAGTGTTTTGGCGTTATAGCTCGGTTTTCCACCTGCCCTCTGTGCACGTTTGGTGCATTGTGTGTGTGCGTGTGTGTGTGTGTCCGTCCATGTGGTGCATTGCTGTTCACCCATCCCTGGTTGTGTGCATGTGCTTCTGTGCCCTGCCACATCCCTTGCCAGCATGCACCCCTGGTGTGTTTCCATTCGTGTTTGTGGGTTGTGCCTTGGCCACTGGTGGTTGCGCATGGCACCATGACTTACCTGGGTTGGCTGAAGTGCTCCTCTGTGATGGTGTCCCGGTGCAGCTGTGCCAGCCGGATCAGTCAGGGGTCCCGTCGGCCAAGGGGGGCTGCCCATCACCATAGTCACCAGCGTCCCCATCGCTGTCCCCCTCTTGACCTGTCGCAGCTCACACATTCTTTGGCCATGTTGTGCAGGATGCAACAGGCCAGGAATATCCCACAGGCCTTTGAGGCTGCTGCCCAGGAGCACCGCCCGAGAGGAGTTCAGGCAACGGAAGTGTCTCTTCCAACATCCGAACACCCTCCAATGACATTACATGTGATGGCATGTGCCTCATTATAGCGTTGCTGCGATGGGGTCATGGGCCGCCGGTGGGGTGTGAGCAGCCAGGGATGGAGTGGGTATCCACTGTCACCTGTGTGCAGAGAGTGGAGGTTAGTTTCGTGTTCAGCTTCAGACTGCCCAAGCCCTGTGGGCCACACCCATGGCACCTCTGGCCATGCCCCCCCGGCCCACGATATGTCCATTTGACTTGCATACTCACCCACTAGATGACCTGTGGGGATGTCCCCACTCTCAAATCGGTGGCACAGTGCCGACTGGTGCCAAATGTATGAATCATGTGCTCCCCCAGGGTGCGTGACACAGACATTGATGATGCGCCCACTGGCATCGCACACCACCTGGCAGTTGACACTGGAATAGCCCTTGCAGTTCATGTATGCGGCCCCCTCCTCACCAGTTGGTGTGTGTATGGCCACATGGGTGCAGTCTATTGCCTCTAGCATGCCAGGCATATGTGCTACCCTGTAGAACTCCTGGATGTTTGCTGTGCGCTCCGCTGCAGTGCTGGAGAAATGGATGTACTCCGCAGCATGTTGCAGCAGTGCGCTGAGGAATTGGGTGAGGATGCGTGATGTGGCCGACTGTGTTATGCCTGTGGTGTCCCCGGTTGGTCTCTGGAAGGTACCCGTGGTGAGCAAGCACATGCAGGCTGTTACCTTTGTCTCCACTGACAGGGCATGTCTCTGTCGTGTGGGTGCCTGCATCACATCACTGCACAGCTCACAGAGCCTCCTCAGTATCACCCTGTTCAGGCGGTACCGGCCCACAGTCTCAATATCTGTATACAGCTCAAAGCTGGTGCGGGCTCGGTACTGCCTGTTGGGGGCATACCGCCGACGGGCCCTTCCATGGCCATGTCCCCCTGCTGCATGCCTTCTCACCCCCCTCATTATGGCCTCCATGTAGAAGGTGGCACTGGCCATGTCCCTGGCTTCCGTTCTCCCCCCATCAGCTGTTGCTTTGTTCCCCCCGCTGTCCTGACTGCTACCTCCCCTGCACCGGGTACACCTGTCTGTGCTGGCCTCTGGTATGTGTGTCACCACACACCTTCCCTGTGCCTCTCTTCTGCAGTGTGGTTTCCCTGGCCTGCCCTCTTTCTCCCAGTTTCCCTGTGCCTGTCTCTCCCCCTGCCTCATGTGGCTTCCCTGTAGCGTTCTTGCGCCTCTACCTTGCTCCTTTTTATTTTGGCTCATTTCCGCTATGGCGCAACTTCCGCTTGCTCCATTGTTGCACATTGCGCAAGTCTTTGAACATCGCACTGCGCTCTTTATGCATGGTTCCTCCCCCTTCGGTTGCGCATGCCTTCATTATCATTGTGCTGTTGCTCGGCATGTTTTCGGTGGTGCAACTGCCTCCTGCTGAATATCGCAGAATGGCGCATTTTCGGACTTCCGCTGGCGCAACCCTATTGTACATGGTGCAACCCTTTTGAATATCCAGCCCAATGTGTTTTAAATCTTTGGGTTATTTCATTCCACAATCACAGTTTACAGTTCTGTTTTTACTAATTTTGTACTTCCAATCCAGTAGGTTTGATGGGTTTTGTTCAAAGCGGTAAATTGCTACTATACATCTAAGGGTGGGTGTTGATAAGTTATATCAGTAAGGCTCAACTTGATATAGATTATCAACACAGACCCTTAGATGTAGATAAGCTGTATCAATAAGGCTTAATACCAAAAAATAATTTTAACTCTGCATATAATTTTGAAAACTTTATTTATTTATTAGATTTTCAGAGTAACACCTTTGAGCAGAAGAGCTCTGTTTCAAAGATTCCAAATCAATTGAGGTTACAATACAATCCATGAGGTTACAATACATTAAGAAAACATTATGTGGCTCAAGAGGAGCCTGGTCAATGATTTATTAAAGGAATAATGCACGACAGGGTGTGTGTCGTGCTGGGATAACGCCACACCTGGGGTGGTTGGACACGAGACCGAAGGCGAGGTGGTCAACGTCCCAGGTGTGGCGTTATCCCAGCATGACACACACCCTGGAGTGCATTATTCCTATTATACAATGGCCCTTTGTAAAAATAACAAACAGGACATTTTTTTATGTTTTAAAATGCTTTTAATGAACAATAAATAAGAAATATCCATCCACAAGAAAAAGTAGTTCCTTAAAAGTTCATAGGTTTTAAATACTTGTTACAAGAAGTTAACTTAAGCAATTGTAATGCTTTGAAATAATTTATTAGTTTGCTATTATAGTTTTAAAAACGGTTTTAAATAAACTGTTTAACATTTGAAGTATTTTTAAATGAACATAAGTTTTAAAATGCTTTTAAATAAACTGTTTTAAATATTTTTCAACAATAACTTAAGCAATTGCTTAAACTTCTAATGAATGAAAATACTTTAACTGTTAAAACATCCATTTGGAGATTGTGGGACTCACATTTTGTGTCTATGGCTTATGAATGTTGAAGACACACATGGTATTTCCTTGGATGATGAACTGTGTGTTTGTTCTGTCTTGGTTTTTTGATGGACTGATGTTCTGCTCCTGAAATCTGGTGTTTTGAGGTTCTGTTTCAATGGGTGGCTGTTCTTTTCTTGTGACGTTTGTAGATCTTGTTGCCAACTGCGGGGTCATTATGTCATTAAGAGGCACTGCGTTGGTTCGATTCTGACCTCTGACTTCAGCTTCTGACCCAGATAGAATGGTGCTCCATTTACTCCTTTCATGCAGTGTCGGACCCCAGTAACTTTTAAGAGAGGATTCTTGTTTATGCCCGGTCACTGCAATAATTTATCGGCTCTCTAATCTTGCATTACAGAGGATTTGTATGGCTGTGGCTCTCAGGAAGTGATTGGTGTACGTTCGTTCTAAGCCTGCTGCACGACAGATTTTTGGAAGCATGCTGCCCAGGTAATTTACACCAACTGGCTCCATAGTGTACCATGTGGTTTCTGCTTCCCAGGGTTTATTTGGTGTTTTACGAGGGTGCATGTAGAAGGAGGGTGCATTTGGAGAGAGCTTCTGCATATACTTTCTTAGGGCAGCTACGGGGCACTGCAGGTGGCCTGGCAGTTGAAACATTGCTCCTCTGTATCTGTCCCTATCTTTTTCTAGCGGGTTGCTGTGATTTTTAGTTTTCTCATTAAAATTAAGGGAGACGTATGAAAGACCACTTTCAGTTGTATTGAACTCGAAAGATGACTGCTTTAATTGGCGCTGTCCCTCGCTACCACTTCTGGCAAAATGTATTTGATGTTCCAGCCAGACGTGGTATAACAGGCCCTGAGGTGTGTCTGGACTGAGAGCCGGCGATTGTCTCAGATGGGCTAGGTCAGCATCGGAGACAGGTGGGTGATGTTTTGCTTTGTCTCGTCCTTGTCATCTGAGATTTTTTATTTGGCCATTAAAGACATTGTTGGCGCTGTGGAAATCAGTGCTACTGAGGAGACTGATGTCACGGCTTAAGGAGGGGTTCTTTGAGGTAACAGTTGATGCCTGCATGTAAACCCACAAAACTACTGATGCCGTACTGCTCGCCGGCTGAGGTGTGAACCGAGACATAAAATCCTCGGAGTTGAGGTCTGGCACACTTACTGTTTCTAAATTTATTTCCTGGACATTTCTCTCAGCCAGTCTCATAGGACGTTGTAAGCCCCGATACCTTACGTTCCGTGAGCGGTTCATTGTGGTCTACATTCCAGGCTGTCCAAGCCTTGCTGTTCCAGCACGATATGTCGTCTTTTTTCAGGTTTTTTTTTACCAGTTGTTTGGGATGCCTTATTTTCTTTTTGTTTTGAGAAGTAGTTGTCTAAATATTCCATTGTGAAGAACGTAAAGTCTATGTGTGGTAGGTTTGACATTTCATGGATTAAATCCTGTCAGATGAGCTGCCAGTGAGTCAGCTGTAGCGCGGTGATATGACTTTTGTTTGGACTGTGGTGAGGTAAGAGACTGGCTGGCACTATTCCCGTGGTGATATGCCAGTATATTGCCACAGGTATACTGTGACACTGGCCAATCAGAGAACAGGAATCTTTCTTGCCATTGTATAATATTTATTTATTTTGTTTTTGTTGACCGGGCAAGTGCACTAGACATATTCTGCTTATTTTCAGGCACGACCCGGGGGGAGGAGAATACAGATGAATGCCAATTGACCCTGAACCAGATTAAGCTGTTGGTGGTATTTTTAGTGAATGGGGGGAAATTTGGCCAGGGTACCGGGGAATTCCCCTACTCTTTTCGAGAAGTGCCATGGGATCTTTAACATCCACCTGAACTACCACCAGAACAGGCAGATGGGACCTCGATTTAACATCTCATCCAAAAGCACCTCAGGAGTGCAGTATCCCCCCATATGCTGCACTACAGTGTCAGTATTGGGATATTAACCCAAGTGCCTGGTGTGGGGATAGAACCCACAGCCTTCTGATCTCCTGGCCTCAGAGGCGAGTGTGCTACCTGCTGAGCCACTGACACAGGTAGGAAAAGGTAGGAAAAGACACTAAACAGTAGAGGCCTGAATAGAGCCAGATCAGGTTACAGTCAAAAGTGCAATAGGATAATGCCCAGACACCTGTTCAAGGATACAGGCAGTGCTAACCAGAATAAAGCGGGGTAGTTATAAGACAGAAGAGCCTTAAGATTTTGGGCTATTCAGTTAAGGGGGGAGTGCAGCCGAGGGGTGGCAGAGATGTGAATGGACTGCAGGCTTAAGTGAGGAATACATTTGTACTAAGGTGAAGTTTGTCAGGTGAAACAATAGCAGGAGGGTTTCTTTTTGAGCTCTTTCTTCAGGAAGGACTTAAATTGTGAAATCTTGGATAGGCCCCATATGGGCTCCAGGAGCTCGTTCATCCAACAGGCAGTTTTACTTGGTTTAGACTTTCGATTTTTTCATTGTATAATATTCTTTGTTTTATGACTTTGTGTATCACTAATGATTATGCCTCGAGTATAATAAAACCATAGTTTTTCATATACAGTATTCAGCTCCAACTGTTCAATCAAAGACTTATGCCATGAGCTTTTAAACCCTTTCTGACATAAATAATATTTTTTTCTTGCAGACAAAGAACTAGTATCCCATTATTAGTAATTTGATTTGATTTGATTGGAGCCAGTATCCTGTAAGTCTGGTTATTGCCAGTGTTAAAACTATTCCTTTCTGTCGCTCAGTCCTTACAAAACAGGTAGCAGTCAAGGATGCCACTCCTAATAATGACTTATAATAATCCTGCATTAATTCTTCTAAAGGCTCATAAGAATAATTGCCCCCAAATCTCAGTGCTGTTAAGCAAAATTGAAACACAGAAACAGAATTTGATGGCAGATAAGGATCACTTGGCCTACATAGTCTGCTTCCTTGCATATAGTATCACTGCAGATCCTACTTGATCTCTGTCCTATTCACCCCCCCAAGATTCCTATATGCCTAGCCCATACATTCTTGAACCCCACCACTGTTTTCACTCCCAACACCTCCACTGGAAGGCTGTTCCAGGAATCCACCACTCTTTCTATGAAGAAGTACTTCCTCACATCTCTCTCCTGACTCTATCCCCTCCAGCTTCTTATCATGCCCCCTTGACTTTAAGCACCTTTTTTCTGAAAAATACTTCCCTCTTGTATGTTGTTTACCCCCATGAAGTCTTTAAGGGTCTCTATCACATCCCCCCTCTTTCTTCTCCCTTCCAGGGTATACATATGCCTCGGCATGCATGTTCACTGATGACACGAAGATCAGCAACAGGGTGGATACACCGGAGAGAGTGGGCAGCATGAGGGAGAACCTTAAAAAGCTGGAGCATGGTCCGGGGTGTGGAGACTGGGATTCAATGCAGGGAAGTGTAAAATTATGCATATGGGGCTTAGGAACCCCAAGGCATAATTTGAGATTGGGGGGGAAGGGGAGAAATAGCAGTCACAGAGCAAGAAAGAGACCTCGGTATCATCATCATCACGGCTGACATCAAGGCAACAAGTCAATGCCAAAAGGCAGTTGGAAAGGCCAACAGAATGCTGGGATGCATAGGGTGGGGAATAGCTAGCAGACGGAAGGCGGTCACTGTTCCCCTGTCTAAGACATTGGTCTGACTGCACCTCGAGTACTGTGTGCAATGCTGGAGGCCAAATCTGAAAAGGTTGTTGGGAGGGTGGAGGCTGTCCAAAGGACAACCACCAGAATAATTCTCGGGTTACAGGGGAGGACATATGAGGACAGACTGAGGGATCTAAATATGTACTCTCTGGAGGAAAGGAGGGACAAGGGGGACATGATTAAGACTTATAAATATCTAAAGGGGTTTAATAGTGTACAGAGGGGTTGCTTATTTCAGAGGAGAAAGTGCTCTACAACCAGGGGACACAGCATGAAGCTGTAGGGGGAAATTTAGGGGGACTATAAGGCAGTACTTTTCATGGAGAGGGTAGTGGATGCCTGAAATGGGTTGCTGGAAGAGGTGGTAAGGGCTGAAACCATCTCTGGTTTTAAGCATGCATGGAACAGATACAAGGAGATCCTGAGGGTGGGGGGGTGACTTAACTGGGGGGGTCAAAAGGAAATCGGACAACTATTGGTGGGGGAAGGGGATACTCATTAGAGAATGGGTATCATAGGGCAGACTAGGTAGGCCATGTTAGTCCGTATCTGCTGACAATTGTATGTATGTATATATATTTAGGTCCTTCATTCTCTCCTTGTACTGTAGTACTTCTGATGCAGACCCTGCACCATTTCAGTTGCCCTCCTCTGGACCACTTCCATTCTATGTCCTTTCTGAGATGTGGTCTCAAGAAATAGACACAGTACCCTAGGTGGTATCTTACAGCAATCTATACAGAGGCAACACCTCCTGATATTGCATCCCCTGCAGTCAGTGCTGGTTCTATTGCATTTCTTCTGTATTTAAAACTGAATCTTATCAGATCTTGTTTTGCAATATCTGCTAATTATGATTTCCCAATGGGAATTTCATTTCATACTAAAAACAAAGTCCTGCGCTGGGCTATTGGTGCTCCATGACCAAACAGCAACTTTTTAAACAACAAAAGTTGGGCACTCACCACCTTGAATAATGTGGACACCAAGCACAGTAAAAGGCTACATTGTCATTTATTTAAAATTGACATTCACACAGAACAGCTGTCCTACCTGACGCGTTTCAGACTGGTAGGTCCTTTACCAAAGGCTAGGGCACATTCAATAAATAGGCAATTAAAAAATTGTGTTAGTATGATATGTTACTAACATTTAAATCGATTGGGTGAAAAACTCTTTTATCATATAACTATGCAAAAAATGAAGCATTAATTATCAGACATATAAAATGAAGACAGAGAGTTGAAAGAGGCATATACAAGGGGAAACACAAGAAGAAGGGGGAAGAAAATGGGAGGGGGAAGGGAGGGGGGGGAAGGGGTGTGGGGAAAGGAATGAAAGGAAAAAAGGCAGAAAATGTACATCCATACAAGAGCTAAAGGATCTTCACAAAACTCATAATTCTAGAACTAATTTTAGTCCTAAAATTCATGTTTAGAGTAATATGATACTTCAATACACTAATACAAATGCCGCTCTTTTACTCATTATTGGAATCTATGCATAACCAGTTCATTTCTAACATATTAATAAAATACACACTGTTCTAACAATCTACTAAACCCATAATTCATTAAACATCATATGGCATTACCCATAGGGTCTAAAGTCTATTCATAAAATTATTTCTATCTATTCCTTAAAAACAGTCTGAAATCAAAACTGGTGTTGAGATGGGTCTTTTGGTGACACTTAAATCCAAAAAGCTTCCCTTTTTAGTACTAGATCATTGTAGTTCACACCCCTGGGTTTAGGATTGATTTTGTCTGTTGCATGAAATGAAAATTTATGTTCTTTGCCATCCACAGCTTTTAATATGTGTGTTGCTGTAGCATAAGTTCTGTCCCCCATCTTGACAGCCCTTGTATGTTCTACCACTTGAGTTTTGAAATTTCTTGTTGTTTTGCCCACATAGGATGCTTGGCATGTGCACTCTGCTAAATATGCCAAACCCGGTGTGCCACAGGTAATCAGATGATGTATGACAGCTTTGAAACTCCTTTCTTGTCACTATATATTTGCAGTTGACCCAATGTTTACATTGGTAACAGCCATTCATGCTTTTATTTAACCAAGTTGTGTTATTGTTCTCAGTGTAGTGGTTATGTACCAAGACATTCTTTAGTGTGGTAGCTCTCCTATAGGCCATTATAGGGAGTTTCTGAACTATATCTTTAAGACCTTGGTCACTCGAAAAGACTTGCCAGTGTTTATTAATAATACTCTCTCAGTGTGTGGCATGGGCTAAGTATATCGTCACAAAATTAAAGTGTTTGTCTTCAAGCATGTCTTTGTTTTATTTTGTAACAATGTATCTCAATCTTGAGAACAGGCATGGTCCCTAGTTGTGGCTATCATTTCCCTACTGTATCCCCTCTCATAAGATCTAGTGGACAGACTCATCATACCCCTTTCAAAATTCTCCTCTCTGCTACAGTTGCATTTTGTGCATAGAAATTGGCCTTCGGGTATGTTGTGTATAGTGTACCTGGGATAGCAACTGGATGCCAGGAGTAGGGTGTTCCCATTAGTTGATTTTCTAAAAATATCGGTAATCACTGTACCATCCCTCAAGCTGGATAAAGTTAATTCAAAAAATTCACAGTTTCATTGTTTGCTGTATATGAGAATTTTAGATTAGCGTTTATGCTATGTAGATACTGAACAAAATTGTGTATCTCCTCCTGGCTGCTTTGCCAAACCAAAATCACATCATCTATATATTGACACCAGAGGCATACTTTTTTGAAAAAAACTGATTCTGGTCTGGATTGAACATAGCCTTGCTTTCCCACTTACCCATGTACAAGCTGGCTATAGAGGGGGCACAAGTGGACCCCACTGCTGATCCCTTTATTTGTAAATACATGTCCCTATCAAATACAAACATATTGTTTTTAAGACAAATTCCAACAATTTTATAAAAGGTTCCATGGGTGGATTCAAGTCCAACTCATATCCACCCATGGAACTTTTTATAACATTGTTGGAATTTGTCTTAAAAAACAATGTGTTTGTATTTGATAGGGACGTGTATTTACAAATGAAGAGAACAGCAATAGGGACTACGTGTGCCCCCTCTACAGCCAACTTGTATGTGGGTGAGTGGAAAAGTAAGGCTGTGTTCAATCTAGACCAGAATTCTTTTTTTTTTCAAAATATATGGCTCTGGTTTCAGTATACTGTATAGATGATGTGATTTTGGTTTGGCAAGGCAACCAGGAGTTACAGAATTTTGTTCAGTATCTGCATAGCACAAAAGCTCATCTAAAATTGACATATACAGCAAACAATGAAACTGAATTATTTTAGATTTAACTTTATCCAAATTGAGGGATGGTACAGTGATTACTGTGCCAATATTTTTTAGAAAATCATCAGATGGGAACATCCTACTTCCTGTCATCCATTTGCTAACCCAGGCACACTATACATAACATATCCAAAGGTCAATTTCTATGTGCAAAATGCAACTGTAGCACAGAGGAGAATTTTGAAAGAGGTATGATGAGTCTGTCCAGTAGATTTTATGAGAGGGGATAGAATAGGGAAACGATAGCCAAAGCTAGGGATCATACTTGTTCTCAAGATCAAGATACATTGTTATAAGATACAAAGAGCGTGATGGAAAACACTTTAATTTCATGACTAGATTCTCAGCCCATGCCACACACTTAGCGAGAACTATTAATAAAGTCCTCTCAAATGACCAAGGTCTTAGAGACATAGTTCAGAAACTCCCTAGAATGGCCTATAGGAGAGCTACCACACTAAAGGATCTCTTGATACATAGCCACTACACTTAGAACAATAACACAAGTTGGTTAAATAAAAGCAAGGATGGTGTTACCAATGCAAACGTTGTGTCAACTGCAAATATATAATGACAGGAAAGGCGTTTCAAAGCTATCATACACAAAATAAATTTGAGATATGTCAGCTGATTACCTGTGACACATTGGTTCTGATATATTTAGCAGAGTGCACATGCCAAGCATTCTATGTGGGCATAACAACAAGAAATTTCAAAACTCATGTGGGAGAATATAGTAGGGCCATCAAGAGGGGGGACAGAACTTATGCCACAACAACACACAAATTAGAAGCTGTGGATGGCAAAGAACATAAATTTTCATTTCATGCAATAGACAAAATCAATCCTAAACCCAGGGGTGTGAACTACAATGATCTAGTACTAAAAAGGGAAGCTTTCTGGATTGTTCATTTAGGTGCCACCAAAAGACCAGGTCTCAACACCAGTTTTGATATCAGACCATTTTTAAGGAATAGATAGAAATCATTTTACAGATAGACTTTAGAGCCTATGGGTGACATCATATGATGTTTAATTAATTTTGGGTTTAATAGATTGTTAGTACTTTGTGTATTTTATCAATATGTTAGAAATTAACTGGTTATGCATAGATTTCAATGATGAGAATAAGAGTGGATTTTGTACCAGTTTATTGAAATATATTACGATGAACATGAATATTAGGACTGAAATTCTTTCTAGAATTATGTGAGTTTCATGAAGATCCTTCAAATCATCTATGGATGTACATTTTCTACCGTGTCTCCTTTCGTTCCTTTCCCCATGTCCCCCTTTCCCCTCCCACCCCTCCTGTTTTTCTTTCGCCCTTCTCCTTGTGTTTCCCCTTTTCTTAATGCAAATGGGTTCTGTTCCTTATTGCATATTTTTGTTCTACATAGAAACATAGAAGCATAGACTTTGACGGCAGGTAAAGACCACTTGGCCCACCTAGTCTGCCCATTTCCCTACCTAGAGGATAAGCTGCAGATCCTATTTAACCAACAGCCTATTTCTTCCTACCCCCCACAAAAATTGCCTTATGTCTATCCCATACATTCTTGAATTCTCCCACAGTTTTAGACCCCACAATGTCCTCAAGAAGGCTGTTCCATGCATCCACCACCCTCTCTGTGAAAAAATACGTCCTCACATTGCCCCTGAGCCGTCCCCCCTCTATCTTCAAATTGTGTCCCCTTGTTCTTGCACATCTCTTTTTCTGAAAGATGCTACCCTCTTGGACTTTGTTGATTCCACTGAGGTACTTAAATGTTTCTATCATGTCCCCCTCTCCTCCTTTCCTCAAAGGTATACATATAAAGCTCCTTTAGTCTATCCTCATGTAGGCTTCTCTTGCAGACCCTGCACCATTTTAGTAGCCCTCTTCTGAACTGCCTCCATCCTGTCTATGTCCTTGTGGAGATGGGGTCTCCAGAACTGGATGCAGTACTCCAGGCGGGGTCTCACCAACTGTCTGTACAGGGGGATAACAACTTCATGTTTTCTGCTGGTGATGCCTCTCCCTATACATCCCAGTATCCCCCCAGCCCTCCCTACCGCCTTCTCACATTGCTTGCCAATCTTAACATCATCTGATATGATTACCCCCAGGTCCCCTTCCATTTTTGTTGTTGTTACTACCTCCCCCCCATTGTGTAATCTTCCCCTTGGGGTTTGTTTCCCAGGTGCATTATTTTGCACTTCTTTGCATTGAATCCAAGCTGCCATAATTCTGACCATTCCTCCAACCTTGCCAAGTCCCTTCTCATCCTTTCCATGCCTCCTTATGTATCAACCCTGTTGCAGATCTTTGAGTCATCTGCAAAAAGGCATACTTTTCCTTCCAGTCCCTCAGCAATGTCACTTATAAAGACATTAAAAAGGACTGGACCCAGTACTGAACCCTGCTGTACCCCATTAGTAACCCCTCTTTCTTCAAAGTGGACTCCATTTACAATTACTTTCTGTGTCCTGTTCTCCAGCCAATGTTTTACCCAGGCTACCACCCTGGGACCCACTCCCAGGCTGGTTAATTTGACTATTAATCTTTTGTGTGGGACCGTGTCAAATGCCTTGCTAAAGTCTAGGTAGGCCATGTCCACAGCCCCTTCCTGGTCCACTACTTTGGTCACCTAGTCAAAGAAATAAATTAGATTTGTCTGACATGACCTTCCCAATGTGAACCCATGCTGCCTTGGGTCCTGTGCCCCACTGGCCTCTAGGTACTCAACAATTCTTTCCTCAGAAGTGATTCCATCACTTTCCCTACCACAGAGGTCAAACTGACAGGTCTGTAGTTTCCTGCCTCTGTCTTGGTCCCACTTTTGTGAAGGGGAATCACATCTGCCTTCCTCCAGTCCTCAGGTACCACACCATCCTCCAATGATTTGTTAAAAAGGGCAGTCAGTGGTGTCACTAGTTCTCTGCTTAATTCTTTTAGAATTCTGGGGTGAATTTCATCTGGCCTCACTGCTTTGTCCACCTTCAGTTTTAGGAGTTCTTTCAGAACCCTTTCTTCTGTGAAAGGACTGGGATCAACCCCCTATCCAGAGTTATTCTGTTAATTGGATTAGGCACCTCCCCAACTCCTCTTTTGTGAATACTGAACAGAAGTATTCATTAAGTATCCCTGCTTTTTCACTGTCCCTCTCTGCCCACCCACCGTCCATTCTATTCAGCCTCACTATCCCTCCCTTTGTCTTTCTACACTTCCTGATATACCTATAACAGGTTTTATCCCCCTTCTTAACCAAGTTGGCTATCTTTTCCTCAGTTTGGGCCTTTGCTATTCTGACTGCCCTCCCTGCTTCCTTCTGCCTTAACTGGTACAGTTCTCTGTCCTGCTACTTCTGTGTTTCCTTACACTTCCTAAATGCTATCTTCTTCTCCTAACCTTCACGCTACCTCTTTTGAGAACCATAGTGGCTTTTTCTTTCATTTTGATTTGTTTATTTGCTTCACACAAAGGCTTGTTGCTTCTGTGATGGCAGTTTTGATATTTCCACCCCTCCTTCTAGCCTGTTTGCTAGTGCTTTTCTAAGGCAATCTCCCATCTTGCCAAAGTCAGCCCTCCTGAAGTCCAGAACCCTCACTTTTGTATGACTTGACTCTGTAGCTGAGTTTATCATCAACCACACTGTTTGGTGGTCACTTGTTCCCAAATGGCTACCCACTTCTAGATCTGAGATCCTCTCACTGTCCCCATTTGAGAGTACGAGGTCTAAGATTGCTCCCCGCATGAGTAGGTTCCAAAACTAGCTTTCTGAGGCATGCCACCTGAAGGGCATCGAGAATGGCCCTGCTTTGGGATGTGGCTGCAGCAAAGGTGCTCCAGTTAACACCTGGCATATTAAGGTCCCCTATCAACAGTATCTCCCCCTTCTCTGCCACCCTAAGTATGCCTCCTATCGTAACCATGTTCTAATTGTTATGCTTTGCCTCCTTTCTCCTCCCCCCGAGGCATCTGGAAACAAGCTGCTACTCAGCTCAGTATGCCTTTCTTTGTGAAACATTTCAAATAAATAAATAAATATGCCTCTGTTAATTCACTTTCTTCATTTTATGAGTCTGACAATTTATGCTTCATTTTTTGCATAGTTATATGATAAAATATTTTTTACCACATCAATTTAAATGTTAGTATCACATCATACTGACTTCAATTTTAATTGCCTATTTATTGAATGTTGTCCAAATGTACCCCACCCTTTGAAAAAGGACCTACCAGTCCAAAACATGTCAGGTGGGTCAACTGTTTTGTGGGATTGTCAATATTAAATAAATGACAATGTAGTCTTATTCTGTGCTTGGTGTCTGCATTATCTGAGGTGGTGAGTGCCTGACTTTTGTTGTTTTTTTTTTTTTGTATATTCTTTTTTCACCCTCCTCATGCTCACAGGCCCCCACTCCTTCAGGCTCTGCAAGTCTCCCGATAGCCCCTCCTGTCCTAACCCAGCCCTCCTCTAACTCCTCGTATTGCAGCCAATCCCAGGGATATCCCAGCATATCCCTTCATCGGGCAGGTCCCCCTCCTCCAAGGGAGAAGGCACCGGGGGGAGAGGGATGACCCCAGCACACTCTTCTGAGGGCCTGGGGATGCTGCTGTGGAGAAGGAGGCCCTGGGAAGGCACTGGAGGCAACCGGGGACAGAGGGCAGTCATCCGATGGCCAGCAAGAGGTATTTCCATTTTTCTGGTGTTCCCCCTTCATGCAATCCCTCTGTTGTGCTCCTGGTCTCCACCGGGAGCCACTGCAGAGTGATAAAGCATCCCTAACCCTCCCCAGGAGAGGAGAGCAGTCCTACGGATGCTCAATCCTACCCCTTCCCCTGCCGACCCCCGGTGCCCAAGTCTGTTCCTGAACCCAGGTCACCGGCGTGGTTCGAGGTGTGGCGTCCAGCACCTCAGCCCTCTGCACCACCGGGCTGGCCCAACTTTTGTTGTTTAAAAAGAATTCCATTTCATGTTGAATGAAAAATTAACCCCTAGATATATACATATATATTTTTTTACCTGTTCAAGCTCATTTGTACCCATCAGCCATTTATGTTCAAGACAAGGATCCTACCACTAATATTTTTGTTTTGGTATAATTAGTTTTTAAAAACAGTTCCTTTATTATATTTTCCAAGTGTGCAAGTTTAATTTTGAGGCCAGTTGGTGTGACTGATGAAATTTCCAGATCGTCAGCACAGCCCAGTACAGCACGCTTTTTAAGTACATATGGTGAGTGAAACCACTCTTGATCTGACAAGTGTAGGACTTTTTCAATGAGCATGTCAAACAGGAAGAGAGCCATAGCACATATTTTCTTGACACCCTTATTAACGTATAGTGGATCTGTTACTTTGCCTGCCACATCATACCTGACTTGAGCTTTTGCGTCTTGGTAGAGGGCAACGATTAAATACACTAACCTGGCCTCAACCCTTAGCTTGACAAGTCAGTCCACAATACTTGCCTCAACACAGAATCAAAAGCTATTTTTAGATTTAAAACGATGGTCAATGACTGAATAATACAAGGCAGAGGTGCACATTGTCTGGCAGAAAATTCTGCTTTAGCTGTTAGCAGCCCCTGACTCCATGCCACTCTGACTCTAGAACACACTTGTCTAACTAGGCTAAGTAAATAAAAGAAATACAGCATATGTTCCACTCCTAAGGAAAATTTAGTAATACATTTGTTTTTTCCACCAATGCGAAGGCTAATATTTCATGCCACTTTATCAGGTGGTATAATGTTTCAATACTGCATGAACTGGCTGGAATTTGCATCAATCCTAGTAAATTCTAGCAGTGGAGGAGTCAGCTCCTCCCTTTAATAACCGAGCTGATGAAATTGTCAAGACATTTGTACAGATTTTTGCAAATCACAGCCAGTTCATGCAGTATCAAAAATAACCATTATACCACCGTTTCCATGATAAAGTGGAACTGGTCATGAAACACTGACATTCATTTTGGTGGAAAGGTAAACTGAATTATTGACTTTTACTCAAGAGTGGAGCCTTCATTATCATTTTTATTTGCTGGTGGTTGCATGTTGAAGATAACTCCCCTGGACTACCACATTTTTTCGCCATTTTAAGGCATGCGGTCATCTTATAATTCCCCTTGTCTTCACTGACTAGACTGAATACAATGAAAATCAGCCTATACTAACCTTAACAGGATCCAGTCTGTACCGATGTCTACATTTGCTGCTGAGGAACAGGCAGTGTAATAGGTCCCTACACTGGAGGAAAAGACAACTTGGCCAATTCCTAATGCCAGGGTTCACAGGTGTGTGATTCTCTAACTGAAGTCCCAAAGGGCACTTTGGACTTATTCTGACAAAGTCTCTCTTGGAGTTCCCAGGCAGGACGTTCTTTATTTAACCTCCTTCAAGACAAGTCTAAAAACTTAAAGTGCCTCTCTGCTTTTAGTTTTACAGTTTGTTCTAAGGGGGGACAATGGATGGATATTTTTATTGCCTATTGGAGTGTCCAGATATATTACTTTTTGTACTCTTTGCACTCATGGCAATCAAGAATAGAGTGAAGGAATCTTTGCCTCCTGACGTGGCGGCTCTTGGGGGTGTTGGCACTAGCATGAGGTTGAGCTATTTCTTCAGATGCGTGTACTATGTCAACCCTCCCTTACTATTAGGGGAGCAGATGGAGGGGGAAAATATAGACATTGAACAGGCCACAGGCATCCACACCATTTACAATACTATAATGGTGGAAATACCAGTTAGATTGTTCTCATTAAACATTAATGGCCTTAATAACCCCATAAAGAGGTCCAGGTTACTTCAGTTCCTTAGGAGGCAGCAGGCAGATATGTACTTCCTACAGGAAACACATCTAACTTTCAAAGAACATCATAAATTATCCGCTGGAGGTAGATAGCGGGTATTTGCCTCATTCTATGCTGGTGGCAAAAGGATGGGAACAGCCATCTTGATTCCAGGATGTAATCCTTTTGTGGTGGTCTCAGAATGTAGAGATCCCTCAGGGTGCTATGTTATTCTCTCGGGTAGTCTATACCGGAAAGAAATTACAGTGGCAAATGTCTATATCCCTCCCCCCTCCCCAGTCAGCTCCTAGTAAGTTTAAGAATTTTTTTAACAAACCTTTGGAGCATCAGAAAGGGGTTCTGGTTGTGGGAGGAGATTTAAATGTTACCCTATCTCCTGATTTAGATGCTTCTTACTCAGCTAGACATAGGCTAACTCCAACACAGAAATACCTCAGGGGAAAGTTACCTGTACTTAGTCTGGTCGATGACTGTCATCATTTTTTTCCAACTACAAAAGTCTACACCTATTACTCCTCCCACTTTCATAATCACTCTAAATTAGATTATTTTCTATGTTCTATTGAACATTTTCATGTTATGAGGGATACTGTGGTAGGACCATCTTTTTTGTCTGACCATTCTTCTCTGACACTGAAATTAGATTGGGGGAAATGGAGAAGGGATACCTGCTGGAGATTTAACATTTCTTTATTGAAGGACTTACATTTTATGGAGTTGATGAAAGATAAAATTACACAGGTAATACAAGACAATAAAAAGGGTGATATAACAGACTCCATCCTGTGGGACACTCTAAATGTGGTACTCCTAGGAGAGATAATTGCTTATGCATCCCATAAGAAACAACAGGGGGAACAAAAATGTAAAGAATTACAGATGGAATTGCTGACGTTACAGTCCCCGCAGCCAAGTACGTCCCCTGAGGTGAGCAATAGAATCCAGCAGATAAAGTCAGAATTGCAGGCATTCCTGGATTACAAAATTCAGGGAGCACTACTGTATATGAAGCATTCGCATTATGAAGGAGGCCTAAGAGGGATGCGGTTGTTGGCCCGTAAACTTAGTGGCTATAGATGAGCGGTGACAATCACCAAGATTCAAAACCCCACAACAGGTCGGCTAGCCACTAATACTAAGGATATCTTAACTAGCTTTCAAACTTACTATAGTCAGTTATATTCCAATGAAAATATTTCATCGGATGAAAAAATCTTGGAATTTTTAGCATCCCTTCCTATTCCCCAACTAACGCAGGACCAACAGCAGAAACGACTTGCTCCTATTCGACTGGAGTAAATTAGGATGCCCATATCTAAAACTAAAACATTAAAATGCCGGGGCCTGGATGGATAACCTGTGGAGTTTTATAAGGCCTTTCTCAACCTTTTAATTCCACATTTTCACTCAACATACACAGCAATCCAGACGGAATCTCCCCCTCCTCCATTGTGGTCCTATGCGATCATTTTAGTACTTCTGAAGCCAGGCTGAGATTCAGAACGCCCACAGTCATATCATCCCATTTCTATTTTAAATACTGATTACAAGATCTATATGTTGATCTGGGTGCATCGTTTAGAAGAGATGCTTCCCAATATTATACATCCAGATCAATCAAGGTTTGTGTGACACCTGCAAACAATGGCTAATATGAGATGCACTATACATCTTATGGATCATATCGCACAGCATTCTATTCTGGCAGCCTTAGTCAGCTTAGATGCTGACAAGGCATTTGATAGGGTGAGGTGGAGGTTTCTCTGGTTCACCATGAGGGCCTTTGGCTTCTCTGATGAGCTCCTGACCTGGCTTCAGAACATTTATCTGTCCCTGAAGGCTTACGTTAGAGTTAATGGTAGTTTATCCCTCCCAATCTCCTTGGGGATGGGTACAAGACAGGGGCGCCCACTCTCCCCATTGTTATTCGCTATATATATATATATATATATATCGCCCTAAGCAACAGCGATTAGTGGGACTCAGGAGACAGAGGAAGTCCCCTTGGGGTGGAGAATGTTGAAATTATTGTTATAAGCAGATGATGTATTTCTAACTTTACTAACACCTGAACAGTCTATTCCAGCTGTATGGGAACTGATTATAGCGTTTGGTAAAGTTTCTGGTTTTACGTTAAATGTGACAAAAATGGAGGTCCTTACTCTAAATTTTGTTTCAACTCAGAACTTAAAAATTTCTTTCCCTCTGAAGTGGCAGAATACTAAAATTAAATATCTGGGGATAAATTTGACACAAAATCTCCTCAATCTGGAACTTATAAATTATGAGCCATTAATGGCTAAAATAGAACAAGATTTGCAGATATGGTCCCAGTCACATCTCCCCTTGTATACCTGTATTGATGTAATGTGTATGAATATTTTACCCCACCTCCTCTATCTATTTCAAACGTTCCCTTTAACCCCCTCCCAGTTTTATTTTACATTGTTGAATCGAATCCTATTGAGATACGTTTGGGGTGGCAAGCGATCAGATGGAAATTAATACATCTTCCCCTCTCGGGTTGGGTTAAATCTCCCAGATTTGTTATTATATTTTAAAGCAGTAACAAGTTGCACTGTTTTGTATTGGTTAAATCCCAATTATAGGGCAGTTTGGAAATGATTTGCATAACCCAGGGAAAGTGTTGTTTGCCTCGCTGGCCTAGCTCCTTAATCTAAGTGAATTTAGCCAGTTTACTGCAGAGATCCTGTGGGTATGGTACACATTAAGGGCTCATTCTGCCCCAGCCACACTTTTTTATTGCCTTTGACATTTGGCAGATGAACTGGGCTTCCTTCCTGCTTGATTTAATATAACTTTTCAGAGATGGCAGCAGCTCATCTTAATATACATATTTCAATTTTTAGATAATCAAGGAGTTCAACCATCTGCAGAATTGCAGTCACAGTATGCCCTAACGAGCGGAGAACTTTTTTGGTATCTGCAGATCTCCACCTTTTTGTGTCACAGGGGATCACATGGAAGTCACCTTCCAGACCCAGTACACATTTTACTAAAACTGATATTTGAATCATTATGAGGTTCACAAGGTACCCATTTGATTGGCAGTGTTTATAAAGGGTTGCATGAATTTCTGGGAGACTCCATGGCCTTAATTTTAAAGGCATGGAACAGAGAACTGAACCTGACTATTTCCTATGACCTCTGGTTGCAGCATACTGGCCCCTCTATTAAGGTATCCTGGGTGTCTTATTGGTGTGAGTTTTCTTGGAAATACCACAATAGATATTGCTATGTCCTGGTGATACTGGCAAAAACTTACTCTCGACAGTTGGGTGTCTGTTGGCGACATTGCGGGGATCAGATGGCTACGCATTCACATAGATTCTGGTACTGTCCACTTATTTCCACTTCTTGGTCTCAGATAGCGGATCAGATTGCCCAAATCCTAGACTATGTAGGCCCATTAATGCTGGAAATGGTGTTGTTGGCTGTTCCTCCACAGGGCCTTCAAAAATGATTGATTGATTGATTGATTAAAAGTTTATTTTTTCACAGGAAATATCATTTGTTGGGACAAAGTCCCGTTTACAACAAAGTCCTGCATATAAATTCCAATACAATTAACAATTAACATTTATCATAACTAATACAAACAAAATAAAACACACGCACTACATACAAACATCATTTAAAACACATACATAAGGAATACAAACTATCAAACAAACCATTTTTAAATTTAAAAAAATCTAAATTTAATTTCTGTAATTCAGTCAATCCATTCCAATTTTGTGCCACATTATTTTGGAGCATACTGTCCCCTAATCTATTAAAGCTTCTACACATTGCAATATTACTTAATGCATTCCTAGTCTTTATATACGTTTCATTATTTAACTTTCTTTTTAATTGATTATACAAAGGATGGTTATACTTTTTATGAATTATCTTATGGCATATAATAAGCCAAAGATAATTTCGTTTCACTTCAGGTTGAAGCCAATTTAATTTATTATAAATTATACAATGATGCTTATTTTTAATACTTCCAGAAGCAAATTTACCTATCCTATAATATGTTTGATTGACCAAATTTAAAGCAGTTTTAGTTGAATTCATATAAATTATAGAACCATACTCCAATATAGGTAACAACATCTGTTTTGCCAACCGCTCCTTAGCTACCAAAGGTAAACTTCCCGCAATTCTTCTAAGGGCCCCTAATCTTCTATTCACTTTTTTTACCTGAACTGATATATGTTCTACGTATGTCATCCTAACATCTACCTGAAACCCTAAATATCTATATGTTAATACATTTTCAATTTTTGTACCATTTTGTAAATATAATTGTAATTTAGGCTCTTTTCCTTAGTTTGAACCAACTGAAAACAACATAGTTTGTGTTTTTTTAGCATTTAAAAGAAGACCAGATTTACTCAACCATTTTTGCATCAACCATTTTTGCATCAACCATCTTCCATTAAACATTTTAATTTATACATTTTGGCAACAAAGAAAGCCATTACTCTTCATTGATGCCACCCAGCTTCCCTACTGTCAAGATGTGGCACAATATCATTAATATGATATACAGAATGGAACAGATTACTGCAAAACTAGAGAATCGGGATATGCAATTTGAACTTAAATGGTGTTGATGGGTCTTTTATGTGTCCCAGGAGGACACAAATTTTGTTCCACAGCTGAAGGGTCTGTGGCTGTCTTTGGGCAACTTCCACTAGGGAAGGTTATCTTTTCTCCATTGTGAAGGGGCTGCATTTTCTGTGTGTAAGGGAGATACTTATTTTGGAACTTATCTTGATACCTATTTGAGTAATATTAATATGTTCTCTGCAGCCTGATTAAACTCTTGGGGGTTACTAGATTTGTATAGATATATGAGCGTTGTCATCTTTATTTTATGGAATGTAATATTGAGGCCAAGCTCACGTAGTTAAGGTATTAAGGTTACAAGTAAAAAATAAGTAATAAATAAAAATTTATTTATTTAGCGCCTTTCAAGCACCAAGGCACTGTACAGATGAATCATAAAATCAAAATATACATATAAAATCAGCATTCACAGCAGCATCAATCCACGAAAGCCTTGCTCCACAAAAAAGTATTAAAATCCCGCTAAAAGGATTCCACGGTCGTGCATTCCCTAAACCAGCGAGGCAGAGAGTTCCAGAGGGTTGGGGCCGCAAACACAAAGGCCCTAGCCCAGAAGACTTAAGTATAACCCTTGGAACCTCTATCAACCCCTCGTCAGCTGAACGGAGCTGTCACAAGGGGCAGTAAGGAATCAGAAGCTCTTTCAAGTAGTCAGAGCCGAGTCCGTGCAGGGCTTTGAAGGTCAAAAGACCTACTTTAAAGGTGATCCACCACTGTATAGGTAGCTAGTGCAGATCGCGCAGCACAGGGGTAATATGTGTCCTTCTAGTCACCCCTGTCATTAACCTTGCAGCAGCATTCTGCACTAGCTGCAAGTGGTGGATATCAACCCCAGGAAGCCCCAAGTAAAGGGAGTTGCAATAGTCAAGGCGAAATGTCACAAAAGCATGGACCAACACGGGTAAATCGCTGGACGGAACAAGGTGTTTCACCCTGGCAATGTTCCTAAGATGGTAAAATGCGGATTTAATGACTGCTGACACCTGATGACGAAGAGTCAGCCCGACATCAAGTACCACTCCCAGGTTACACACCCGTTCAGAGGTAAGGATCAGATCCCCCAGCAATATGCCAGAGGACTGACCAGACCCCAACCCCCCTGTCCCACAACCCGGGTCCACAACCATAACCTCAGTCTTACCAGCGTTCAACTTTAACCAGCTCGCATTCATCCAGTCCTGGATTTCAGTGAGGCAGCTATTAAATACCGAGAGAGCACTAACCTGGTCGGGGGCAAAAGACAGGTAGAGCTGGGTATCATCAACATAGCAGTGAAACCTCAGCCCATACCTTCTTACAATGTCTCCGAGGGGCAGCATGTACACTGCAAACAATATGGGGGAAAGCACCGAGCCCTGTGGGACACCACACTGCAGAGGAAAAGGGTCAGAGGAAAAAATCCCCAACACAACTCTCTGCGTTCTCCCAGATAGAAAAGATGAAAACCATCTGAGCACTGTACAAGACAGCCCACAGATGGACTCCAGATGCTCGAGCAGAACCCCATGGTCTACAGTGTCAAAGGCTGAAGAGAGATCAAAGAGGACCAAGATAGAATGGTTCCTCTGATCTCTCGCCATCAAGAGATCATTGAGCACCCGAACCAGAACAATCTCGGTACTATGCCTCTTACGAAAACCAGACTGGAGAGGTTCATAGGTATTATGGATGGTCAAATGGTCCTCCAGCTGGTTTGCCACTACCTTCTCAATAACCTTCCCAATAAAGGGAAGGTTAGAGATCGGTCTGTAGTTGGAAAAAATATCTGGGTCCAAAGAAGCCTTCTTCAAAAGGGGAGTCACCACAGCTTCCTTTAGGGAGCTAGGAAACTCACCCAATTCTAGGAAGCACCAGATTATTTGAACCAGAAACGGGCCAACGATCTCAACACAACCCAAAATCAGGAAGGTAGGACCCGGATCTAAACTACAGCACGTAGGGCACATCCCCTGGATGATCCGCATAATATCACTGAACGTCGGCAGGTCAAAGGAACACCAGGAGGCAGAGGATTCTGTGACCAAATGCCAACCAATAGCTTCCCCCTTAGAGTGTGTCAGATGGATCTCAGATCTGATGTCAGCAACCTTATTCACAAAGAATTGAGCGATCTCGTCACACTCCTTTTGTGAAAAGGCTCGACGGAGCTGGAGACAGGCTGGGTTGCACAGCCTGTCCACAGTTCTGAAGAGCTGAGCCGGTCTATTCTGAGCAACAGAGATCTCCCTGGACAGGAATTCTGCCTTCTTATGGGAGATCTCTGATTGGTAGAGCTGGTAATGCTCCTCCAAACTAAGGCAGTCAGCATCTAGAGAAGATTTCCTCCAACGGTGCTCTAACCATCGTCCCACACGTCGCAACTCCCTCAAGGACCCAGCAAACCATGGGGCCCGAGGGCGGAGAGAGAGGGGATGAACACAGACAGGAGCAATTGAGTCCAGGGCCAAGGAAATGGCCTGATTATAAGCCAAGACCATGGCCTCTGGCCCCAAGCTGGCAGTCGGAAACTCTGAGAGGTTCAACACCGCCATCAGGTCTTCAGGGCACACATCCCATAAAGAAGCTGATATCGAACCACATCTCCACAGGAGCAGACCACAAAGGGAGCACAAAATTGAAGCCCACGGTGTAGTGATCAGACCAACTGACAGGTTCCACCACCAAATCAGAGCCTCAATCCCCAGGAAAAACTAAATCAAAGAGTGACCGTGATTATGAGTGGCTGAGGAAACAATCTGTAAGGCCAGTGATGTCATCAACTGGAGGAAGTGCTGACCAAAGGCAGAAAGTTCGTTGTCGACCCAGGCATTGAAGTCACCCAGAACCATCAGTCTGGCGCTCCAACCCACATCGCGACGGAAGTCAGCCACTTCCTGCAGGAATCATCTCTCGTCTCCTGGTGGACAGTAGACGAGGGCTATCCTGCAACCCACACCAGCCACTACGGTACACTCAAAGGATTCAGCTTCCTCAACTGGTACACCTGTGAGCCCCAACCTGGTCTTGAAACAGACTGCTACTCCCCCCCCGGAATCCAATCTCGGGTGGTGAATCACCGAGTACCCAGCTGGAACAGTCGCCTCCAAAATGGGGCCAGCATTTCCATCCAGCCAGGTCTCGGTGATGCAAGCCAGATCTTCTGTCCCAACAAAATCAGAAATAACGGCTGATTTGTTTTTGACAGATCTGGCATTACACAACACCGCCCGAGTTGGACAGGGCTCCGGAGCTGTCCCGACTACTTGCCCATCCAAGTAGGTGGAGCCCTTGGGGATGGAGACTAGACATGGATGACCACGTTCCAGGCTCCATTTCACCCCAGGGCATCTTCTGGGCTTAACCACCCCTATACGAAAGGTCCGTTCATTCACCCTACGGTGTCCACGACCCCCGCCACATCCACACCCCCTCCTACGAGCAATACCAAGCGCCCGACAGCGCTGGTAGGAGAAAAATGGGAGGGGAGGGAGGCAAAAAGGGCGGAGGGCGTGGAGGTCAGAAGACGAATAATGCATGACCAGGGTAACTAAACAACACATAACAAAAGCGGGAAACAAACTAGCTACAAACAGATAAATAAAAATCCTGAATACCTCTTAAATAAAATACCCACAATTACACTTAGACTAAAAACCCACCTAATAACATAATCCAAAACCAAATGAACAAAACAAAACTAATAAAACCTACAAACTACACAACCATAAATAATCTGTAAGCAATTATTAAAGAATTCAAATATATAAGTACAGGGAGGCCCTCTCACTGTACACACTGTCCTTCATATGATGAAACAGAATCCAAAGAATGAAACTGCAATTATTTTTAGGCACTCTCACTGCCAATGAATATAATGTTAAAAGGTCCAAATATGTAAGGACAGCGAGGCCCTCTCACTGCGCACACTGTCCATCCAATAAAAAATCAATAGTGTTGCGATAAACTAAGACAAAAACCAAAATATTCTAAATATATATTCAAAAAACAACAGTATGCAGACTCAGTGCAAGTTCATGGATGGAAGGAAAAAATGCCTCTTGTAAAGTTGAAGATAGTTATCGACTTAGCTGTGAGGTAAAGGAGGCTCCCCCCCCACAACACCCCCAAACTGCCTAATAAGGCCCAGTTATACCACTGAGACCCACAGCTGAGATACCCCAGACCAGACAAATAAGGCCGGCCCTAGAGTATCTTAGAAGCCCCCCCAATAATCCCCAACTCCTTGAAGGGAACAGGAGAGGCTCCTGCTTGGTCCCAGACAGCACAACACCAAATGCCCAGGCAAAGAGAAAAAGGGGGGGGGATAATCTCCCAAAACCAAAACCAACAGTGTGGCCATATTACCCCAAGAAACCTTGGACACAGCTTAAAGTCAAACTACAGTAACTATGCCTAACTGTCTATTGTTTTATGTCTTGATGCCACGAAGATTATGGACAGTGTTACGCTGATACACAATGTGACACTCAATCTTATAAAATAAAATAAAGATTACAAAACAAAAGTGCCTCTCTGCTGTTCACGCTGTCTCCTTAGCTCATTATTGGCTGTCACCACACATTAGGGAGGGCTTAACGCAGTCCTGCTCTTTGATTTTCTATCAAGCTCAAGGAGTTTATTCTCTTGCCCACAGCCCACACAATCTAATTTTGTGCTTTCTTACCCACAGTTGCTGCTCTTGGATTTTAGGGCAGTGTCAGGTGAGACTCTTGGGGCCTTTTGGTTGATCCGTGCTTTGGTGGTTTGTATCAGTGACCCCGACTCCTGGCTGCAATTCATGGGGGTCAAGAATAAATATGATGGCAGCACCCTGATTTCCAGGGTTTTGTAATTATTTCTTTATTTATTTATTTGTTTATTTATTCTCCCTTGTTTATTGCTCCATAGCTGTGAGTTCATCAAGCACCTCAGAAGCACAGAAATATGGTCCAGTCCCTCAGTGTGGGTGTGAGATCTGTGTCACAGTCTCATAGTGCGAGGTTTGGCCATAATTCTGATAATTAAATCTAGTCAGCATGGGGAAGATGCCATGTCCCAGTCTGTGGAATCTAAAAATGAAACATAGAAACAAAATTTGTCAGCAGAAATGGACCACTTGACCCACTTAGTCTGCCATAGTGTTCCCTGCCTATTCTTCCTCTGCGGACCCTATCTGGTCTCGAGCGACCCTCCCTATTTCCTGCCACTTATCCAAGTACTCCTATGTTTATTCCATGCATGTTTGAAGCCCCCTACCATATTACCCTCCACCACTTCCACTGGAAGTCTGTTCCAGCCATATGCCACCCTTTAATTGAAGAAATATTTCCTCTTCTCTCTCTTGAATTTCGCATCCTCCAGCTTCATCACATGTCTCCGGTCCTGGTGCTTGCCTACACCCTTTCCACCACACTGAGGTACTTGCAGGTCTTTCTCATGTCCCCTCTATCTCTCTCTCCTTTCTTCCAGGGTGTACTTATTGAGATCCCTCAGTCTCTCCTCATTGGGCTTCCCATGCAAACCCTGCACCATTTTAGTTGCCCTCCCCTGGTTCGCCTCCACCCTTTCTATGTCTCTTCTGAGGTACAGTCTCCAAAACTGGACACAGGGCTGCAGATGGGGGCGCATCATCAAGAAATGCAGTGGAAACACCATGTCCCTCCTCCTCCTGCTGGAGATACCACTTCCTGTGCATACCAACATCCCACTAGCCTTACCCATTGCCTTGTCACACTGCCCTGCCACCATGAGATCCTCTAATATGATAACCCCAAGGTCCCTTTCCTGTCTAATGACAGTCTGCACCACCCCTCTCCATCCTACACTCAGCATCAGGGTTCCTGTGCCATAGGTGCATGATTTTGTACGTTTTGGCATTGAACCCCAACTTCCATGCCTTTGACCACTCCTTGAGTTTCCCAAGATCCCTGTGTATTCTTTCCAAACCCTCATGAGTGTCAGCTCTATTCAAGATTTTGGTGTCATCTACAAATTGGTATACCTTCCTGTCCAGTTCTTCTGCAGTGTTCCCTATGAAGGCATTGAAGAAGACTGGTCCCAGTACCGAGCCCTGTGGTACCCCACTGATCACTCTCCTGTCCTTACAGTGAGTGTCTAACCATCTCCCTCTGTTTCCTATCCCTCAACTAGTTTCTAACTAAATTTACCACTTTGGAACTCACTTCATCTAGGCTGGAAACTTCCTAGTCAGTCTCCTGTGTGACACAGTGTTCAAAGCCTTGCTAAAATCTAGAAAGGCCACATCCACTGCCCTCTTGTGATCTAGTTCGCTGGTTACTCAGTCAAATGAATCTGTCAGATTTGTTTGACATGACCTTCTCCCATGAATCTGTGCTGCCTGTGGTCTACACCCCATTGGATTCAGATGTTCAACCAGTCTTTTTTTTTAAATATTGTTCTAATAATTTCCCTACCACTGAGGTAAGACGGACCAGTCTATAGTTGATAGCCTCCTCCCTGCTGCTGCTCTTGTGTAGCAGGACTACATCAGCCCTTCTCCATTCCACCAGAACCATGACTATTTCCAGTGACTTGTTGGACAAGGCTGTCATTGCGGAAGCTAGCACATTCCTGTGTTCTTCTAGTACCCTGAGGTGTATTCCATCAGGTCCCATAGCCTTATTCACCTTCAGAACTGCAAATCCTTTCAGGGCTCCGAAAATGGACTTGTGTCTACTTCCCCCCATTAATGACCATTTGGTCATCTATCATAGTGACAAATCTATTGACTCAATCTCATCCATCCTCACACAAAACTACGCATCCGCCCATCATTGGTTCCTTTCAAACAAGCTCCTAGTCAATGAAAAAAAGACTAAATCCATGCTGTTCAGTTCCAAACCCTTCCTATCCAAAGCCACCAAAGCCAATTCCTCCCCCCTAGTTCTCACCCCTGCTGGTCCTCCGCTTGAATTTGCCACATCCTTCAAATATCTAGGTGTTACCCTTGACCCCTCCCTTTCTTTCTCAGAACATGTCAACCATATGGTGCGCTGGATCCACCAGAAGTTAGGCCCCATGTACCATTACAAACATTACCTATCCACCAAAGCACGTCTGGCCATTGCACCTAGCAACCTACTTCCCCTCCTTGACTACTGCTCCCCAGTTTACTCACACCTATCCACCACCCTGCACAAGAGGCTAAACTCGACATAAAACTCTATCTGTCGATTCGTCCTTCAAGCCCTTTACCGCCCACACCACTGCTCACTCTACCAATCACTTAGGTGGCTCACCCTACAAGGTTGCTTCAACTATGCAATGGGCTGTCTGGTGGACAACTCCCTCAGGAACCACATATGTCCCCTTACTCAGCCCCCCCCTCACAGGTAGAGTGATCCGCAGGAATCTCAGGGCATCCTCAGTCCCCTCGCTAGAAGTACCCCATGCCTCTATCACCATGAGAACCTGAGCTTTCTCAATCACAGCATCCTCCCTATGGAACATGCTCCCATCGTCTGTTCACATGTCCCCCTCCCACCTAACTTTTAAACATAACCTGAAGACCTGGCTCCTCACTGCTGCAAAATGTCACTGTTCCATACAGCAATGCTAGGGTCTATAACTCGACTATGCTCTAATAACACTCAGACTTTCACCTGATGCCCTACAGCACTTATACCCCCCTCCTGCCCCCACTAGCCTGCCCCTATTTGCCACCTCTCTCCTTCCTGCCCCCACCCCTAAGCCTACCCCTGACCCTTCCCTTTTCCTCCTGTCTTGCCCCTTTGGTGTTTTGAACTGTGATTGTTTTCCTATTTGAATTTTTAATACAGCAACTGTTTTTCCTCACTTGTACTTGAATTGGATCATGTATCTGTATACCATTACTGCTTGTGTCTTGCACCATCTGTATTATTTCGCCTGTGGCAATGCTTATGTACATACTGATATGGCATTACCTGTCTACCCTGTCTGCACATTGTCATTGCATTACCACTGTTCTCTCTCTCCACCCTCACTGCTAGCTGTTGGGCATGCACATATTGTATCTTGTAATTGACTGTTTGTACCTGTACCTATTTTTTGCCACCTTGTGGCCCAGGTCATGACTGAAAACAGCCCTCTGGATCAGTGCACCTACCCAGTCACCAAAGACATAAATAAAATAAATAAATAATGCTTTTTTAACAACTGCCTCACTGAGATGTAAGACTGGATGAGGACCAACTGGCTGAAATTAAATTTGAATAAGACCGAAGTATTGGTGTTAGAACCTGGTCACCTGGGGGGAAGGTGCAGGCTGGTGAGACCTCAGGAATTGGCTCGGGGACTCTCAGATACTTACCGGGGATCGGGTGAAAATTCTGGGTGTTGTGCTCGACTGCAGTTTGACACTGAAATCACAGGTGTTGGCTGTGGTCAGGGCCTCATTCTACCATCTGAGAAACATCTCCTGGATTAAATATCTGATCTCCTCTGGTGACATGCCAACTTTGGTTCACACATTTGTGACCTCTCATCTAGATTTCTGTGACGTCCTATACCTAAGGCTACCGGGGTAGATTTTCATCGATTGCAGCTAGTGCAGAATACCACAGCCAAGCTGTTGACTAGCTTACCTAGATCCTGCCATCTCACACCTGTGCTCCATTATCTGCACTGGCTGCTGGTAAATTGGGGGATCTCCTTCAAAGTCAGTTTGCTTACTTTTAAAGCCCTACAGGGCCAGGGACCCAGCTACCTGTAAGATCTTCTTTGTCCCTACCATCCCGCCTGCCCTCTCCGCTCCACTGATGAGGGCTTGCTAGAGATTCCCAGGGTTAAACTGAAGTCATCTTGGGCCTGTACATTTGCTTTTGTGGTCCCAACCCTGTGGAATTCTTTACCTCATCAGGTTAGAGAGTGCCAAACTATCAACTGTCTTAAAGACCAGTTGAAAACTTTTTTTATTTAGCCAGACCTTCCCTGATGAGAATTAATTTAAGGATTTTAGTATTGTTGATTTTAAAATATGATGAAATGCAATTTTTGAATTTTCTGATAGTATGCAATGCGCTTTGACTCTCTGAAATTTGCGCTGAACAAATAAAATATTGATTGATTGAAAGTATTGATTCCCCCTGGTGGTTTGTCCCCTCCTCCTTCCACTGTGAAGACTGAGCAGAAGTACAATACCTGTTTAAGATGTAAATTTTTTCTTGGTCTCCTTCTGCACAGTCTCCCACTTCAGTCCTTCTGATCCTCACTATCCCTTTCCTTGTTTTCCACTTCTCGCTTGTGTACCTGAAAAAAGTTTTATTCCCTTTAGTGACCCCTCTGGTAATCCTT
Source organism: Neoceratodus forsteri (assembly GCA_016271365.2). NCBI lineage: Eukaryota > Metazoa > Chordata > Ceratodontiformes > Ceratodontidae > Neoceratodus > Neoceratodus forsteri. The sequence continues at coordinate 277,868,277 of CM057451.1, forward strand.
TATTTTGTCTGCACCTTTGTGCCCATAACCACCTTGCCTGCTTTCCTCTGCTTCGTTTGTCCTCTGCCCTCTGTGTTTCTTTGTACCTTTGAATGCCACCCTTTTTTTATTCACCAACCTAACCACTTCCTTAGAGAACCAAAACTATTTCCTTTTCCTTCTACTTTGGCTTCCTTCCTTCATGTAGAGGTTGGTTGCTCTAATTATTCCCTCTTTTATTCTTCCCCATGATGTCATATGACAGCAGCTTACGTCATGATGGTCTGCAGCACCCAATCAACGCAAGGAAAATAGCTCTGCATCCTGATGCCCAGCACCCTTGTGGTCTCTGGGGCTAGGTGAAGAGGGGCTGCTGATTGGCTTTAGAGCCAAGGTGAGAAGGCAGACATTTCTGGTGGTGCTCCCAGATGGAAGCAAGAGGTATGGGGGGGAGCAATTACATTTATTTCTCTGATAAATCTTTAACCAGGAAAATCTTTATGTGTGCAGCCTTCTGTTTCCAAGAGTGAGGCAATAATAGTGGCAGTAGCAAACAAATAAAACACATTAACAGCATATTAAACAAGTGCAGCAATGCATTAACAAAACATTAAGCAAGTACAGGAAATTAACAAATCACTAAATTTGCATAATCATAAATATGGATAATTACAATGAGATCATAAAAAATCCAGTGTGAACTTAGATAGTTGCCCCATCAGTTAAGATAAGGCTAGAAAGTAAATGTATGTGTAAAGTATCTGATGTCTCTGTAACTGTTTTCTGGTGCTTCTTGGTCACCACCCTGGATGGAGTGTTGCCATGGAAACTTTTTTACTGTAAGTGATCTAACTTCAAAATTCAGCCTTGCCAGCAAAGTCTAATTAGCACTTCTTGGTATTAATTTGCAGATCTTAGACTATATTTTCAGTGGGGTACAAATGAAATAAGACGTAATTAGTTTCTAGCACCACTGAGATTCAGAGAAACCAGGGAGAGCAGAGTCGGCTTTCAGCTAAGTTGATTTCTTTTTTTTTCCTTTTTTTATACAGGGCTTAGCAGTCTGTTCCAGGGTTTAAAATGGAGGAGTGATCATTTTGTGATTTTTCTATGCTGGGGCCTATGACTTTGGGAGGAGGGAGGCGAGTTGAGGAGGGGAGGGCTTGGTGGGAAGATTAATGACGCCATTGATGAGCACACCAACACACGTGGCTGCAGTAGCCTAATTAGTGGCAATGTAGTCCCTTTAAGAGATCACAGTCCCTAGCAACCCTGGAGCACGAGTGACCCCGAAGCATGAGTGTCACAAAGCAGGGGTGTGGCATCTAAGCATCTATTGGCATCAGTAGGGCTTCTGCAGGCAGGACTGCAGGCTGCAGACCACATAGCTCAAAGGAGGGTAGGTAGGATAAGTAAGGGTAAGGGAACAGTAAATCAGTAAATCAAGAGTTTCATCTGGTTCATGGTCAGTTGGCATTCATCTGTACTCCCCCTCCCCGGGGTCATGCCTGAAAATAGGCAGGATTTGCCTAGTGCACTTATCTGGTCAACAAAAGCTAACTAAACTAACTAAATAGGGGTTCAATAAAGGTAGCAGATGTTCCCAATCTAGGGACGGTCTCCGGAGTAGGCATCCAGTGGTAACACTGGTATTAGGGGATCTCAGATACTCCTTATCTAGGGACAGCCTACAGAGGGATTAGCAGAAAGGATAACACCAATATTTGAAGATCTCAGCTGCTCCCTATCTAGGGTCAGCCTACAGGGAGTTAGCAGGCTGGAAATCTAGCAGAAAGGCATATACTGCATTCCTAAAGCAGGCCTACAGACATTCCTAATTAAAAGCTACAAAAGGTTAAGAGGTTTACCTAAGTACACTATTAGGAGGGCCTAGACACTGAATATATGAGTAAGGGGCATGCAGTGGGGTTGGGAAGGGTTATGGGGTGCAGGAGATGTGGAGCAGCAGTGTTTCTTGGAGCACTCTGGGAGATGGGGGATGTTTAATTTTCAGGAAGTTTAGTCAGCTAAGGATGGAGTTGTGGTAGCTGAGGCAGGAAATAGGTGTGCTGGTGGAGGGGGATTCATAGGATGATGAAGGGGAAGGGATGCAGGGCATCGGGGCTGGTAAGGGGAAGGGAGCAGGAATGGATGCAAGATGGGGAGAGGAGCCAAGCAGGGTAGGAAGGAGCAGGTGCCTAGGTAGGTCCTAGGGTTCCCCTTCCCCCCTCAGGTGAGAAGGCCCAAGGAAGGAGGATGGATAACAATAAGAGGAAAGATAAGGCAGGATAAGGGGGCCAGTGGGATCATCTCCAGAGTTGTCAGTGTGTAGCAGATTGCCCCCACTGGATGTGGTGAGGAGGGGAACCTGTTGGAATGGGAAGGGACAGTGGATAGAGAGGGATGGATGTAGTTGGGGGAGGCATCAGGGAAAGTAGGGTGGAGGGGCAGGAGATAGTGAGCGCCGGGGAGAGCAGGAGGGCAACTGAAGCAGGGAAGAGGATGTAGACAAAAGAGAATGAAGGGGCAGGGCAGGCAGAGGGGAGCAGATGGGAAGGGTAGAGGGTAGACCAGGGGATGAGCAAAAAGGTATGATAAGGGACATGCCAGGGAAGAGAAAGGCTTGGGAGGAGAGGATGGGGAAGGGATAGCTGGGGTATGGGGTCAGGAGGAATACAAGAGGGACAGGAGGGGATAGGGGAGGCAGGTGGGAATTGGCAGCATGACAGAGAGGTGTGAGGGCCCAAGATGGAGGATGGAGGGTGGTAATTTTGGGGGATTCAGTTGTGAAGGGAGTGAGACTGGGAGGGAAAGAGGCAAGGGCAAGTTCATAGGAGGGTAGAATGTATGTCAGAGGTGATGACAGGAAGAGTGGGATCTCTGATAGTACAGTCAGTGGAACATGGGGAAGGGAATCCTCACATTATAGTGTACCTGGGGATGAATGACCTTGCAGCATATGAGGCGAGAGAGGTGCAAGGGAGGTTCAGAAAGGTGGGGAGAATTGGCAATGAGGCAGGGAGGACAGTAGCCTTCTCAGAGGTGCTTCCAGTCCCAAGAGCTAGTACTGCAAGGAAGGTAAGAATAGAGGAATTTAACGAATGATTTATGGGGTGGTGCTAAAAGAAGGGTTATGGGGGTATGAGCTCATTTGTGGCTGGGGAGGGACCCAGGATAACAAGGAGCAGTATGCATCAACAGGTTTCATCTGAGTAGGAAGGGTACAAGGGTCCTGAAGAGAAAGATGGAGAAATTCATGGGGAACAACCTCAATTTAAACTGATAGGGGGGTAGCAGGTTGCACAGCACCCTTAGTCAGCTGGTGGGAAAGGCTGATAGGCCTCCCCACAATCAGAACAGCATGGTGAGGAGCTAGATGAGAAGGGTGGAGGGAGGGAGGGAGGGGCAATGGAGGAAGGAGCAGGATGGTGGTGAGCATGTCAGGGATCAGGTAGGCCTGAACGCCAGAAGCCTGGGAAACAAGAGGTCGTATTGCAGTCACTGGTGGCCAAGGGAGAGGTGGACATGGCAGCCAACACAGAGATGTGGATCACACAAAACCACAATTAGCCCCTCTCAGTTCTTGGGTATCAACTGTATAGAAAGGATAGGGGACGGGAAGGGGGAGTGGCCCTGTACATGAAAGAGGGGATAATGTGGACCAGAGAGGAAGAGGTGGAGGGTAAGCCTGAAGCATTGTGGGTACAAGTACAATCCACTAGCTAAGAATGGTGTGGTCTACCAGCCATCTTCCAAGGAAGAAGAGTTGGACAGGGTACTAGGGTCTCAAATCACAGAAATGGCTAGTAAGGGGGTGGTAGTAATAACAGGGGATTTCAGTCTACCTGGGGTGGACTGGAAATCCTGGCTACCTCCTGCACTAGGGAGCAAACACTGCTGGATGTATTTCAAGGTGGTTTCCTGGCCCAGGCTGTCATGAAACCCACAAAGGAGGTGACTGTGCTGAACCTGGTCCTGGCCAACTGTGAGCATGTTCAGGATGTGGAAGTGGAAGTGCCATTTGCAGGTAGTGACCACTATATGGTGAATTCAACCTGAACATGGGCAGGGGGATGGTCAGGACCTGGATAAGGGTTGTGGACTTTAAGAGGACAGACTTTGATAGGATAGGAGAAATTCTAGTAGGACACCTTGCTGGGATCAGAAGGGAGATGGATGTGGAACAGAAATGGGCAATAACAAAGGAGGGTCTGATGGAGGCCACTAGTGAGTGTGACAAAATCAAAAGTAAGAAAACTATGGCTAGAAGTCCAGCTGGTTCAACAAGGAGGTGGCAAAAGCTGTAGGTGACAGGACAGCAACCTTCCAGAAAAACAAATATACACAGAAGGGGAAGGAGGATAGGGTTGATTATTCTGCTAAATCAAGGGAGGCAAGCAGAGCAGTCAAGGGAGGCAAGCAGAGCAGTTAGGGTGGCAAAGTCTGCATTCATATGTTCCTATGTTCATAAATGGTGTCAAAGATTTCCTGTAGCAATGTTCAATTACCAGTAAGCTGTTTGAGCTATGTGTTATTATTCTTTAGCTTTGCAGCAACAATGCCAGCAATTTTTACAGCATCATGAGGACTGAAGGGGGGCCGAGGTCCATCTTGCCTGCCCTTCCTGCTGCATGGCAGTGACTATACTTAAACTGAGTAGAAATATACATGCATGATTAAAAGCTGAAATGTTACCCCTACTCATGCTCTGTAGCCCGCAACACCATTCTACCTCAGGGATCACTCCAGTCCTGCTTTGAAAGCCTCAACAGTGTGTAACATAGGTAACACAGGTTTATACAGAGCTAGTGAGACTTTATGTCCGTAGTGCTTGCCTTTATTAATATGTTATCACACCTACTTGGCGTAGTTTGTCTAGCTCCAGTTTAAAACACTCCACAGATGTACTACCTACTACTTTTTCAGGGAGGGAGTTCCACACTGAGATTACTCTCTGATTAAACCATCTATGCCATCTCCTGGTTTTACAATTTTCTCCTCTTAACTGTAGCGAATGTGTCCTAGTGCTGTAGACTTGATCCCTGAAAGTCAGTCCCAGCTTCTCCCATGCATCTTAATCTATCAGCAGGCACATGTCACCTCTTGTCCTCCTGTACTCTAATGAAAACATTTTTAAGTCCCCCAATTGGGTTATGTAGTCTTTTGTCTTCCAAACCCCTAATGGAGCATGTTGCTCTTCTCTGAACCCTTTCCAGCATGTCTATCTCCTTCTTCTGGTAAGGAGACCACACTTGTGCACCATACTCAAGTATTGCCCTCAAGAGGGATCCATATTAGGACACCAAAACTTCTTTGGATCTGCTGGCTACATATTTCAGTATGCAGTTCAAAACCCCATTTGCCTTCCTGCACACATTACTGCAATGGGTCTTAAATTGCAGGGCATTCGTTATGATGATTCCTAAATCTCTTTCCTCCGTCATAGTTCTAATTAATATACTACCTATATGATATATGTGGTTATGATTATTTTTTTCCAAATGCATAACCGTACATTTGTCTGGATTCAGGGGGAGTTTATTAGACTTACACCACCCATCAATGTGGTTTAATGCCCCCTGCAGTGACCCATATTCACTTTGATTTTTTAGTTCAGACCCCAACTTGCAATCATCTGCAAACTTGGTTATCCGTACCCTATCATGTTCATATTGCAGTGATGTTACATAGGTGTTAAAGAGGCATGGACCCAGCACTGAGCCCTGTGGCACACCACTCGTCACCTTCATCCAGTCCGAAAAAACTCCCCTAATGCTGACTCGTTGTTTCCTACCACTGAGCCATGAGTGAATCCATGACACAATATTGTCATGGATGCCCTTGGTTTTTAATGCAGTTACCAGTTCATAATGGGGTATTTTATCGAAGGCCTTAGTGAAGTCCAAAAAATCACATTGACTGAAACCCCCTCATCTAAACATTTACTGACCCTGTTGTAAAATTCCAACATATTAGTTTGGCAAGATCCCCCTTGGAAAAGCCATGTTGTGAGTCATTTCCTAGATGTTCTGCCTGAATGAAGTTGGTAATGTATTCTTTTATAATTCCCTCCAGTATTTTACATATAGTAGCTGTTAAGCTAACAGGTCGATAGTTAGATGGGCTCTGTTTGTTTCCATTCTTGTATAATGGGACTCTGGTTGCCTATCTCCAGGAGTCTACGACTTCTCCCTTGTCCAAGGAATATTGGAAGATGTAACTAATTGGCAGTGCTAATTCCACAGCTAGTTCCTTTAGTAATCTTGGATGGAATCCATCAGGTCCTGGGGCTTTATACAGATTTAGGGAGCTAAGTCTTTTTTTATATCTGCTGCATCAATGTGGATAGAACAGTGAGAAATATTGAATTTGTGTTCCATTCTGCTATGATCTATGTCTGGAAACATAGTTGAAGTATTTATTTTGAATTTCAGCCATTTCCCTATTTGTTTTTGTTACTATACTATCTTGTCCCATCAGAGGTCCTACTGAGCTATCAGTCCCTTGTGCTTCCACAAGTTTACTGGGTAGGCTATTCCACATGTTAACCACCCAGTGAGTGAGGCAGCACATTATAATGTTTCCCCATATTCCAACTCCCCCAACTCAATTTAAGTGCATGTTCTTTTCTTCTAGCTGTATTCACAAGCTCAAATATCTGTATACTTATACTCCACCCTGTCTTTATTGTTTAGTATTTAGAAACCGATGATCAAGTCCTCACTTAGTCTTCTCAAGACAGTTTGTCATATTTGCAATGCCATAAATGCAGCAGTGTCTGGGACTTTAACCCATACATGGTAAATTTGGTTTGGCCATGTCAAGCATCTATAGTCACAACACAAATAAGCCCCAAAGCTTTATCCTTCATCCCCCCTCCCAACCCACCCTTGAAGCCACATATTCATTTGCAGGAGCAGTGCAGTTGCTGGTGCCAGTTTTGAAACACTTTCTGGCAAAAGAAAGTCTGGCTGCATTTTCTAAAGACATCATCCACATTTAATTAATGCAGCCTGGTGATGTCACCAAAGGCATTTTTCCCTACCAAAAACAAGGTTTAAAAATTAGCAGCTTTAATCTCTTATGCATATCCGGTCCCTTAAAGCTATATACAGTCCCCTTCCGATTATCCGACCCCCTATAATCTAACCCTCTCTATCTAACGAACTGTGATCTTGTCCCCCATTAATTTTAATTTCAAATGATTAGCAAGTGATTACTGCAATCGTGGTTTATGCAGATTAGCAGGTACTCACAGACTTAATTAGGTGCAGCTGCTGATGACATCTCAAAAGGTTACTTAAGCAATAAGGCATGACAGGGTGTGTGTTATCATGTAATAACGTCACTCCTGGGGTGGGTTGAAGCACAAGGCGAAGCCGAGTGCTTCCACCACCCAGGAGTGATGTTCGTACATAACACACATCCCTGGAGTGCCTTATTTATTATACAATGGCTCATTTAAGTATAGAGAGAAAAAGAAAAAAACAATTTTTCTGCATTTTATTTAATTTTTGTGGGTGGAGGAGCATGTTTTAAAAAAAAGTCCAGTATATGTTTCTGCCACTAGAGGAAACTGTTACCCGCATCAGTGTGCTCTGCCCAGTCTTTTGACCTCTATCCCCTCAATGTACTTGATGTTCCGCTTTCATATTGACGCTGTCGGACCGAAACTGTATTTGAGGCTTTCCCGGTACACTTTCTAGTATTTCTTGTTTGTACTGGGAGAACACTTCAGGAAAATGATGAAGGTGGAGTGGTGAATTAACAGAGGCGGCGAGGGTAGGACCATGAGCATGCGCCCGAGAAGCTGCTCTGTGTGTCGGTACGTTTAAATAAAAAAAAAATGCTTGGTGCGGTTTATTTTTGGAAGGAGGGTGAATGTACAGCGATTTTATAATGAACGAAACAATGCTTGTGGCTGGTTGCAGTTGGGACATGGAAATCCGTATGATTCTTTTCGGTTTCTGCTGTTTAGTGAAACCGCTGCTGTTGAGAGAAAAAGAAAAAAAGCGAGCTCTGTGGTTTCTGCTGTTTAGTGAAACCGCTGCCGTCGAGAGAAAAAAAGCGAGCTCTGTTTTTTTATTGTTGAAGCCAGTATTTGTTGTGACTGACTTCGTTGTGGAAAGAGTTGATGTTTCTGGTGTGTAACTTGGGGGGTTCAGCGTTCAGCGTGATGGCTCATAGTGGCAGTAAGTTGTAGCAGGGAGGTGTGATTTGTATGTTATGTGGTCATGTGTGTGCCTGGCCTTTATACAGTGATGTTATCATGTAATAACATCACTGTCTCAGGCACACATTGACCAATCAGAGTCCAGGAAATTTTCTTGCCATTGTATAATTAAGGTTAGCAGTCAGTAATCCAAGTCATTAATCAAAAATGGAGGCCCCATCTGGCAAACGGAAGCGAGTGGTGCTGACTGTAGCCCAAAAGCTAAGAATACTGGATAGACTGGAAAAAGGTGAATTCGCAGTAGTCTTGGCAGATGAATATGGAGTTGGAAAGTCAACAATCAGCGACATAAAATCAGCCAAAGACAACCTGCGAGATTTCGCTGGCAGCATGGACACAACAGCGGGGTCTGAAAAAAGGAAAAAACATACGTTCATGCAGTGATGAGCAGTGAGATGCCACTCTATACCTGTAGTTCTGACAGGAAAGAGAAAATGGAACACCAATTTCAGGCCCTATTTTGAAAGAGAAGGCACTCCAGTATCATCAGTGCCTTGGCAGCTCTGAACAATTCTGCATTAGTGAGGGTTGGCTAACTTGCTTTAAACGCAGACACGGAATTCGACAGCTGAAATTGTGTGGTGAAAGACTCAGTGCTGATGATGAGTCTATAGAGCTATTCATTCAACAACTGCTTATCATTATTGAGGCTGAGGGGTTGCTTCCTGAGCGGCTCTTCAATGCAGATGAAACAGGTCTGTATTGGTAAGGCTTGCCAGAAAGAACACTGGCACATGGTTCTGAAAAAGATGCCCCAGGGTACAAAAAGCAGAAAGACCAAGTTACTGTCCTGGGGTGTGTGAACATGGCTAGCCACAAATTAAAGTTGGTCATTGTTGGCAAGTCTCAAGTTCCACAATGCTTTAAGCACCTTAACATGCAGACATTGCCAGTACAGTATGAGGCACAGCGTAGTGCCCAGATGATGGGAACATTTTCAATCACTGGTTCAATGACAGCATTGTTCCACAGGTAAAGCAGTACCTGAGGTTGCAGGGACTAACTGTAAAAGCCCTTCTGCTTGTGGAAAATTCCCTAGCACACCCAGACATCCCTGAAGTTAGAACACATGATGATGTAAGCAGGTGTTCTTTTCTGCCAGAGAATACCACCTCAAAATTGTAGCCCTACGATCAGGGCATTCTGGAGATCTTTAAGAGGGCATATTGAAAAAAACTGTTACAAAGAGTTTTGGCAGAAGACAATGCCCAGTCATCACTGGGTGAAATCATGAGGGGAGTAAATTTGAAAGGAGTGGTCTATATGGCCGCAGAAGCACGGGACACATTGCGTCCTCAGTCAATTCAAAGGTCTTGGGCAAAATCAGGGATCAAAACATCTCATTGCGAGACTGTTGCTGACTCCCTGACCTCCAAGATGTTCAAGAGAGCAGTGTGTCAACTGCTGAAATTGTGCAGCTCGCTGCAACTCTGTCTGACCCTCCATCTGAAGAGGAATTGATTTCATGGCTTGAATCAGACAGAGCTGAGCAGGGTCATGAGGATCTAATGGATGATGGAATCTTGTAGCTAGTGGCAAAACCTGTGCATTCGGAGTCAGAGGCAGAAACTGACACAGAATGTGAAGAGGCACCTCCCACGATCCCTACACATGCCGAAGCTGTGGAATGCTTCCATAAATGCATACTATACACAGAAAGCCAGGAGGAATTCGACCCTGTGAGAGAATTAGAACCCCCCCTTCACCTCTGGCCACTTCTATCTTTTTTTGCCCTATGTATAAAAACAAAAATCTACTGCAGTAGTGCATTTATCTTTGGTCTCGTTTGACCACATTTCACTTTTCTACCACAATAGGATGGCCTCCTATCATGATATTTTCTGCTATACTACCCCACTAATTTTCTTTTTCAGTCCATGAGGTGCAGGTGTTTTAAGAAAGATACTGCAGCCTTAGGTATTATTATATTAATATCTTAAGTGAACTACTGAGAATAAAGTCTTGTGGTCTTTATTTAAGTAGCCTTCCGGCTGGAGAAATGAGGCTTAAGCTAGAGATAGACATGCTGTCTTACTGAAGAGAGAAACAAGTTTCATACATTTACCCCCTCCCCCATTATCAGTGCGCACAAACATACCCATTTTGTACATAGAACCCTTCTCCTGTTTATTCAAATGCTGGCCAACAAACTTTGCATTTATTGAGGGTTTTATTCATGAAGCAGACCCTCTGTAAAAGAAACAGAAAGATTCCCGATGTATTCTGGTTGGGACAAAGTGTGTCTTTAGTGCAGCGGCTTAAATAGCAAGTAGCAAATGCTTTTTTACACTTTGCTATATGCGTTCTTGTGAGTTGCGGTCTGTGCAAAAGCAGATGCAGGACGCAATTGCTGATTTAAGCCAGCAATAGAAAAAACACATCTAGCAATAGCGTTTTGCTTTTTAGTTAAGCAAGATGTTAAGAGGGGAAGAAAAATAACCCTATTTTAGGCACAGGATGATTGGTTAGCAGTAAATGGCTGTTGTTTAGAGAATTTTTGGGCATCCCGTAATATGACAAAATAGCCCATAATTTCATAACGTCCAGATGTAGAGCAAGTCATTTAAGAATTTATTTTGTTTTATGCTGTGCTTATGTTGTCTAAATGAATGCATTTCCTAATAAAAAGGTATGCTAAGGTTTTGGTAAACCTTTCTTTTAAAATAAGAGCCCATTTACCTGCTGTGCTCTGAGTATCTTGCAGCAGTACAGTGCTCTGTCTCTCCTTAAGGGCCAGCGGCCCCCTTCTAAGCTAGTTTTATAAAGCACTGCTGATGTCAGGTCACTTTCTCTAGGAGGAGCTAGGGACTTAAGTGACCATTAAGTATGCATATTGAAATTCCTATATTAATAGAGATGTTTAGTCATGAATAAATAAAACAATTGTTGAGACGTAATTTTACAAACAGTGGTCCTTGGTTGTGTCCCATATATTGTATTAGAATAGTTTTTTTTTTGTATGTATTAGAAATAGGAGGCAGATCAGGTGATCTTATATGTCATCATCTCAGCCCTATTTGTGCTGTCTAACTTGAATGTTTCAGATAGGTTTTGTGTACAGAGGATAGTGGTCCTGTTGCTTTGAAAGTACCACTCTGTGGCAGTGCTCCATTTTGGAGTACTGAGGTTCGAGTTAAGAACTGATTTACTTTATTCTCTTTGTTTATTGAAGTATTTGATTTAATTTTGATTCTTTTTATTTATTTTTGGAAAAATAAATCCTTTAGCCACACAGAATTTGTGTGAGCGAACGTTACACTGGAGTCTTGTGTCGTCACTACCCACTCACACTATCACAGGTGGTGGCAGTGGTGGGGCCCTGGTCATCCAAGGGATAGTGGGGGAGACCAGACAATGCCAGAACTGGTATAAGTGGCAATGATGGCAATGGGAACCGACAAGAAGTTTGGTGCTGTTATCTGTTCCCAGTCGGAGATAACAGGGAGCCCCTGTATACTGGACTTTTGGATGTTCGACAGAGAACACCCAAAGAGATGCCTGTTAATGAAGAAGATGAAGAGGGATAACAGAAGAAAACCCCGGATGTGGGTTACTTACCCCCAGAGAATATCAATGACTTGTTACAATGGTTGGCTGTCTGACAAATGGAGATAGAGCAACAAAAAGACCTTGATGCCCAAGAAAGAGATCGAGATCGAAGGAGACAAGATGCCAAGTGGGCAGAGACTTTACAATTATTGCAAAGTCTAGGTGTAGGCCAAGGACCTGGGGGTGGTCAACCCAACAATAATCCCAAAGATATAAAGCTTTCTCGCATGTTGCCCTCAGATGACATAGAAGTCTATTTGACCACCTTTGAAAGGGTGGGCAAGGCATGTGATTGGCCCCAGACTCAATAGGTAGTAAGACTGGCACCCTGTTTGTCTGGTAAGGCACAATTGGCCTATGGAAACATGGTCCCTAGACTGGCAGATGATTATGATCTGGTAAAGCAAGAAATATTAAAGAGATATGACATCAACTCTGAAACATACCACCAGCAATTTAGGACTCTGAAATATAATCCGAAGGATCCCCACAGAGAGACTTATATCCAGCTAAGAGAACTGTGTTTGAAATGGACTGTACCAGAGGGAAAATCAAGAATGGACATTTTAGAGGTATTTGTGATGTAACAGTTTTTACAAATACTCCCTACAGATGTTTGAATTTGGATAAAAGAACACAATCCAGAATCTGCAGAGATGGCTGTAACCTTAGCTGAGGACTTTCTAGCTGCTCATCAACCCTATAAGAAAGGAGGTGTTCGAACTTATGAACCTACAGCCAAATCTACAGGGGTAAGAAACCCACAGACTGTACAAACTAAAGCAAATGAATTTGATAAAGGAAAAAGAACAGTTGCAAATGATGTAATATGCCATAATTGCAAAGGTAGGGGACACACCGCTGGGTTTTGCCCTCTAGAAAAAGTGGTAACACCCATTTAGCACTGTTAAATTCTAACTATATAACTGCTGTGGTCCAAGTACAAGATAAGAAAGTATTGGGATCGATTGACTCGAGAAGTAAGAACACATTGATTAGGAGGGACCCGTTAACCAGTGAGAAAAAGGGGACCCCCATAAAGGTTACATGTGTTCATGGTGACAGTTACCAATATCTCATGGTTACTATACCTCTAGAAGTACAAGGAAAGAAATCAGTAGTTACAGCGGGTTTGGTACCTAATCTTTCAGTACCCATTGTGCTAGGACATGATTTCCCAGAATTCAGCTCCCTATTATTAAGCCCTGAAAATATATCCGCAGTGACTACTCACTCCCAGAGTAAGAGAGAATAACTACTCAGGGAAGTATTTCCATTTGAGGAAAGGATTTATGGAGAGCTGGGGAAAAAGTAGGAAACAAGGTAAAGAAAAGAAAAGAGAAAAAAGAAAGTGGAATCATGACCATTATAGGCTAACAGATCAGACCTCAAAAATATATAAAAAAATTGATATGCAAGATCAGCAACAAAAGGATGAGTCCTTAAAACCTTTTTTCCTACAGGTTGGGCAAGTTGAAAAACAGGGAAACCCACTATACAGGTGATACGAGATTTATTGTATTGAGTATGTATCAATCCTAACACAGGAGAAAAAGTGGAACAACTACTAGTGCCCCAATGCTATAGACACAGTATAATGGCACTAGGTCATGACATACCTTAGGCCGGGCATACTGGGAGAGATAAGACTACCAGTAGAATATTAGAAAGATTTTTGTGGCCGTGAATTCATGAGGACATAACCCAGTATTGCCAGACATGTCCTAAATGTCAAATGATAGTACAGAAAACAAAAAAAAGAAATAGTCCCTTTAGTACCTCTACCTCTGGTAACAACCCCCTTTGAGAGAATCAGAATAGATATTGTGGAGCCCCTAGATAATAGCAGTAAAGGGAATAGATTCATTTTAGTGGTCTGTGACTATGCCACAAGGTATCCGGAGGCCATTCCAATGAGATCTGTTACAACCCCTCGAATAGCAGAAGAGCTGGTTAAACTGTTCAGCTGGGTAGGGATTCCCAAGGAGATTTTAACAGATAAGGGGTCTAATTTCAACTCTGAGCTGTTAAAAGAACTATGTCAACTCTTGGGAATAGTGGCCCTGAGAACCACATCCTATCATCCCCAGACAGATGGGTTAGTTGAGTGGTTTAATCAGACCTTAAAAAGAATAATTAAAAGGTTCATCCATGAGGAAGGAAAGGAGTGGGATAAATATCTTCATTTTCTACTATTTGCATATAGGGAGGTCCCCCAAGTCTCCACTGGGTATTCCCCTTTCTCCCTATTATATGGTAGGACCCCAGGGGGATTCTGGATGTTGTAAAAGAATACTGGGAAGAGGGGACAGATCTGAAATCACCAGGCATTGCTCAATATATGAAACAATTGTGGCAGAGGTTGGTCTCCTATGCCAATAGAGCACATGAGGGGAGTATAGAGGCACACAAAGGCAGAAACACCATTATGATAAGGGTACAAGTGTAACAAAACAGTTTCAACCTGGGGACAAAGTATTACTGTTATTACCCTCATCTACACATAAACTGTTGATGAAGTGGCAGGGTCCCTATATTGTGTTTTGCCAGACAGGCTCTGTGACTTACGAAGTTGATACCCCTAATAGGAGAGTCAAGACCAGGATATATCATGCCAACTTACTTAAATAGTGGTATGAGAGGTTTAAGACAGGCCTCCAGATGGTAGTAATGCCTGACTTAGAACCAACAGAGATGGATTTGGCATATGGCCATTTAGAAAATACACAGGGGATAGAAGCAATGACAACAAATTCAGACTTAGCAAACCAACAGCAGGGGGAGTTAAAAAGTATTCTACAAGAGTTTAAAACCACTTTTACCTGTACCCCTGGACTGGCAAAAGGGGTAAAGCACCATATTAAAACCTCTGCAGCGCCCATTAGAAAGAAACCATACCGACTCCCTGAGAGAAGTAGAATATTGGTACAAGATGAACTTCAAAAATTGAGGGATTTAGACATCATTGAGCCTTCCAAAAGTCCTTGGGGTTCCCCTATGGTGATAGCACCAAAGAAAGATGGAGGTATTCGTCTGTTCTTAGATTTCTGTGGATTAAATCAAGCAGCGCAGTTCAATGCCTACCCTATGCTCAGAATAGATGATGTGATTGACAAAGTGGGAAATGCCAAATACATTTCCACCTTAGATCTGACTAAAGGTTATTGGCAGATCCCACTGGCAGAGGATGGTAGGGAAAAAATGGCCTTTAGTACTTGTATGGGTTTATATCAGTTTAAAATCATGCCCTTTGGACTCCATGGAGCCCCAGTGACTTTCCAATGCTTTATGAACCAGGTGCTGGCACCTCACACTACACACTAATTTTTGTGCAGCATATCTGGATATATTGTTGTATTTAGTCAGAATTGGGAAACTCATTTGGAACACCTACAGGCAGTGGTTAAGTCTATCCAACAGGCTGGAATGACTATAAACCCCACAAAATGTACACTGGCTATGCAGGAAACTCGATATCTTGGTTTCCTGTTAGGTAATGGCCTGCTTAAGCCTGAGGTCAGTAAGGTAGAGGCAGTTGTTAATTGTCCGGTACCCACTACCAAGAAATAAGTACGTTCTTTCTTGAGTTTAGCGGGATATTACCGAAGATTTATTCCTAATTTTGCAACAATAGCTACTCCCCTTACTGATTTCATAAAAAAAGAAATGTGGCAACCAAGTAAAGTGGACGTCTGAATGTGAAAATGCTTTTATTCAGATCAAGGTAGTACCTTGCTCTGCCCCTGTATTACGCAGTCCTAACTTTCAATACCTTTTTGAAGTGTACTCAGATGCATCTGGTACAGGTATTGGGGCGGTACTGAGAGAAGAACACCCTGTGGTATATATTTCGAGGAAGCTACATGAAAGAGAACAAAGATACTCCACGATAAAACAAGAGTGTCTTGCCACAAAGTGGCAATAGAATCACTCAGGTTTTATTTGTGGGGAGCATCTTTTACCCTTATCACAGTCCATAATCCCCTGTGCTTTCTTTCACAGATGAAAGATAAAAATAACTGGGTGATGCGATGGTACCTTGCCCTGCAACCTTATAAGTTTGAGGTAAAACACAGGGCAGGAAAGAAACATGTGAATGCAGACTTCCTTTCCAGACATGGAATAGATAAGTTAGTATAGGACAGATACTTCTGTTTTTTGATTAGATAGCCCAGAGCAAATTTGTAATAATGAGATAATTAGAATGGGTTTATCTATCCCCATACAGTGTTAACGTTGTTTATATGGGTGCCCTGGGGTGGACGGAAACTCCATCCTACCCTTAGTATTAGGGTAGGTTGTCTTGAAAACCAGCTTTATACCTCAAAAGATTTCAGCTAGGTTTTTGCTTAAACTTGGGGGCATGTGAGAGAATTAGAAACACCTCCCTTTACCTCTGGACACCTTTATCTTTCTTTGCCCTATGTTTAAAAACAAAAATCTACTGTGGTAGTGCTTTCATCTTTTGTCTCTCTTGACCATATTTCACTTTTCTAGCACAATAGGGTGGCCTCCTATCGTGGTATCTTATTCTATACCACGCCACTAATTTTTTTTTCGGTCCATGAGGTGTAGTGTTTTAAGAAAGAAACTGCAGCCTTAAGTATTACTATGTTAATATCTTAAGTGAACTGCTGAGAACAACGTCCTGTGGTTTTTATTTAAGTAGTCTTCTGGTTGGAGAAACGAGGCTTAAGCTAGAGACAGACATGCTGTCTTACTGAAGAGAGAAACAAGTGTCATACACTCCCCCCCCCCCATCAGTGTGCACAAACATACCCATTTTGTATATAGAACCATTCCCCTGTTTATTCAAATGCTGGCCAACAAACTTTGTGTTTATTGAGGGTTTTATTTATGAAGCAGACCCTCTGTAAAAGAAAAAGAAAGATTCCTGATGTATTCTGGTTGGGACAAAGTGTGTCTGTAGTGCAGCGGCTTAAATAGCAAGTAGCAAATGCTTTTTACACTTTGCTATATGCGTTCTTGTGAGTTGCAGTCTGTGCAAAAGCAGATGCAGGATGCAATTGTGATTTAAGCCAGCAATATGCATCTAGCAATAGCGTTTTGCATTTTAGTTAAGCAAGATGTTAAGAGGGGAAAAAAATAACCCTATTTTAGGCACAGGACGATTGGTTAGCAGTAAATGGCGGCTGTTGTTTAGAGAATTTTTGGGCATCCCATAATATGACAAAATAGCCCATAATTTCATAACGCCTGGATGTATAGCGAGTCATTTAAGAATTTATTTTGTTTTATGCTGTGCTTAATTATGTTGTCTAAATCAAGGCATTTCCTGATAAAAAGGTATTGCTAAGGTTTTAGTAAACCTTTCTTTTAAAATAAGAGCCCATTTACCGGTTGTGCTCTGAGTATCTTGCAGCAGCAGTACAGTGCTCTGTCTCTCCTTAAGGGCCAGCAGCCCCCTTCTGAGCTAGTTTTATAATGCACTGCTGATGTGCGGTCACTTTCTGTAGCAGGAGCTAGGGACTTAAGTGACCATTAAGTATGCATATTGAAAATCCTATATTAATAGAGATGTTTAGTCATGAATAAATAAAACAATTGTTAAGAGATGTAATTTTACAAACAGTGGTCCCTGGTCATGCCCCATATATTGTATTAGAATAGTTTTTTTATACGTATTAGAAATAGGGGGTGGATCAGAGCTCTATTATGTCATCATCCCAGCCCTATATAAGTGCTGTCTAACTTGAATGATTCAGATAGGTTTTGTGTACAGAGGATAGTGGTCCTGTTGCTTTGAAAGTACCACTCTGTGGCAGTGCTCCATTTTGGAGTATTGAGGTTCGATTTGAGAGCTGATTTACTTTATTTTCTTTGTTTATTGAAGTATTTGATTTAATTTTGATTCTTTTTATTTTTGGAAAAATAAATCCTTTAGCCACACAAATGTTACATTGAAGTCTTGTGTTGTCACTACCCACTCACACTATCACAGACCTGGTGCAGGTAATGTTGCTACGGCAACATAGACAGTGAGCTGCTAAGAAGAAATTTGATTCCTTCAAATAAGCTTCTCTAAAAGATTATTTCTCTAAGAAAAAGCATGCATACTGTCGCTCGGTACTGTACTACACACTGACCGCACTTACTCTGATTAGATTGTAACTGTATTGCACGTACGATGTTTCAAACTGTGTTGAATTGTTTTAAAACCTTTTTTACTATCACTAATAAAATAAAGATGGGCACTGAATGTTTAAACCTATACCGAACTACAGAGTTGTTTTTTTAACTGCTGTATGACACTGTTTGAAAACCTTTTGTGCTGTGCTGTGCTGTACGATTGCTGTCTGACTGAAATTGCTGCATTGCAGCTTTACAGCTATGATTGATATGCACACCCATTTGTCTGACCTCCCGTTTATCCAAACGAAATGGATGTCCCTGAGCTGGATCGGATAAACAGGGTTGGACTGTATAATGTTTCAATGGCCCACACAACCAGAATAATGTTATGCTTGTGCAACTGTATTACAACATTGTGGCCATTCACATTCTCTGTTCCATTAGGAATTACCACCCTGTAGGGGTACTGAAGGCAAGGAACCCTCAAAGAGGGTTCCACCCCTATAGGTGGCATGGGAAGGGTCCCTTGGCTAAAGGTACCTTAGGAAGAAACCGCCTGGGAGTAGAGAGGTGAGCCACTGGAGGAGGAGGAGGGGAGGATGGTGGGGCAAAGAGAAAGTGCTTCAGATGAAGGCTGAAATGAACTGCTTATATAACTCAGGAAGCAGACGTGGCTTTTTGCTCACCCATTGAACTGCAGGCATAGCCTTTTAATTCAATGGCCAACACAACTAGAATAATGTTGTGCTTGTGCAACTGTATTACAATGCTGTGGCCATTTGCACTCTCTATTCCATTAGGAATTACCACCCTGTAGGGGTACTAAAGGCAAGGAACCCTGTAAGAGGGTTCTACCCCTAGAGATGCTACAGGAAGGGTCCCTTGGCTAAAGGTACCTTAGGAAGGACACCAAAAGAATTGTAGCAGTGATCGATGACTAGGAGGTAGAGAAGCAGACTGACAATGACAGGCAGCTTAATGAAACATAAATCAGGCTCACAAGTAAGCAGGATAGCTCCAGTAATATGGCTTGCACTGATGACAGCAAGAGGCTTCCTAAGGAGAAAGGGAATAGCTAGTAGGACAACCATTCATCTCCATCCAACAGCAGAACTTACCTAAGTAAGCTAAGCGTATTACTAAAACTAACTAAGTATTGTGATCTTTGGCATGGAAGAGAGAAAAAAAAACCTTTGAGGAGGAAATCTCTGGGGATCCAAGTCCGAGATCGCCTTCCCTCCAGGTTTGGTCTATTTTATTTAGTGACAGCTTGGCTGGTACATTTGAAATTCAGTTCAAGGGGATTGACAATATTCTGTTTTGGTGGAGGGCTCTAACTGTATCCTGCTAATGGGAACACTGTGAAGGGTTGCAAGGGTTCTCTGCAACAAGCACCTCCAAGTCTGAAGGAGGAGAGCAATGACCGCTGAGGTACTCAGCCAGCTTACCAATCTAAAATACAAACTAGATGTACCAGAGGCAGTTGTAGGGAGAAGCATTTATGTTGTAATGGTAGTAAATTAATACTACAGCTGAAGGGGGAATGCACGTAACCACCTTTGACAGCTAGTCATAAATTCTACATCAAGAGGTGCCGCCACACATGAATGGCTAAAGCTCCACCTGGAGTAAGGACATTCCCACTATGGGCCAGAAAGGAAGGATCCCACTCAGGCATCACACATTCAGGATGCAGACTAGGGTGTACAGTGAGACTGTCAGCTGAGAGTGAGCTCAGAGCCAGTAAATTGATGGGCATGGTTGGTTAGTCTCTTCTAGCAAAGGAGCAGGCCACACATGGTAATGCAGAGAGTACCCGGTAATATGCAGCATGGTAAATATCTTTAGCAATGGTACAGGCCATACATGGTAATGCAGGGAGTAACAGGCAATGAGCAGCACAGTAAACACCTTTAGCAATGGAGCAGGCCATACATGGTAATGCAGTGAGTTAATAGGCAATGTGCAGCAGAAGATCTACTGTTGTGGTATGTTCCTACGTAACTGTGCTATCTTACTTTGAGAGGGTTCCTTTAGTAGGTCATCACAAATAGAACTGAGTCCCAAGCAGTCCCTCTTAGTATAGACCGAGAGAAACTAGGAAGGGGGCAAAACAAAATCCACGGAAAAGACTGAGGTCCAAAAAGGACCCAGCCTAGGACAACAGACCCTGCAGGACAGCTCAACCAAAGCCAGCCCTCCATCTAGAAGCAATGTCCAAATTATAATGCTTGGTAAAGGTATGGACAGAACTCCAATTAGTGGCAGCACAAATATCCGCTGCAGAAACATTACGAAGGAAGGCTACAGAAGTGGCCATGTCCCTAGTAGAATGACCATTGATAAAACCCGGGAGGGGTTTGTCATACTTTTGATAACAGTATCTGATGCAGTTGCCCAACCATTTGGAAAGGCCCTGCTTGGAAACTGGTTTGTCTTGAGTTCAAGGTGCAAAGGAGACAAACAATTGATCGCAAGAGCGAAAGTCCTTGGTTTGGTATGTGTAACACCGGAGAATCCAGTGCACATCCATTGTATGGAGGAGTGCCTCACCCCTGTTAGTGGGAGCCGGGTAATATACTAGAAGCTCTACCGATTGGTTTAGAGTAGCTTCCAACACCACCTTTGGAAGAAACCTTGGATGGGTTCTGAGAACCACCCTATCCCGGTGAAAAATAAGGTAAGGCTCCTTACAAACCAATGCGTGAAGCTCCGAAATTCTTCAAGCTGAAGTGATGGACACCAGAAACAACGCCTTACAAGATAGAAAGCGTAGGTCACAGCTCATTGCTGGTTTGAAAGGAGGCAAGGTGAGCTTTTCCAGGATGAAATTCAGGTCCCGTGGTGGTGTTGGGCTGCGGATGGGGGGTTTCAGATGGAGAATCCCTTTCAAAAAGGTCTTTGAGATATCCAATTGAGCCATGGGTTTACCATCCACCAGCTCATGGTACGGCGAGATAGCCGAGAGGTGCCCTTTCAGAGAGGAATAGGCTAGACCTGAGTCCAATAAGCGAAGGAGGTATTCCATGACTTGTGGGGCCGAGCAAGAAAAAGGGTTCCAGCCCTTCGTGGTCATCCAAATGGAAAACCACTTCCACTTTAATGCGTAAGTGGAACAGGTGGAAGGTTTTCTGGCTTCGACAAGGACCTGTGCCACTCGAGAGGAAACCCCAAAATGAGAGATGGCTATGTCTGCAGGAGCCATGCATGCAGATGCAGGGTCCTGAGCCCTGGATGAATCAGATGACCTTGATCCTGAGTAAGGAGGTCGTGTGTCAATGGAAGTGGAACCGGTGGTTCCCTGGATAGCTGCTGAAGCAGCGGGAACCAAATCTGTTTCGGCCAAAGAGGAGCGATGAGAATCATTGTGGCCTTCTCCATCTGTAGTTTGAGGAGGACCCTCTGCAGAATGGGAAATGGAGGGGAGGCGTATAAAAATTTCCCTGTCCGGGATAGAGACAACGTGTCGCTCCAGAAAGCACCTGGCTCTGGAATGAGCGAGCGAGCAAAACTTGGGAAGTTTTGTGTTGAATTGAGAGGTGAATAGGTCAAGTTCTGGATGCACCCAATTTTGGAAGATGGATTCTGCCACTTCCTGATGAAGTTCCCACTCATGAGTGGGGGTTCGCAATCTGCTGAGACTGTCCGCCAGGTTGTTTAGAACTCCCAGTATGTGCATGGCCACTAGGGACAAGTGGTGCAGGACTGCCCAGTTCCACACCCTGGTCACTTCCCTGCAAAGATGGTATGACTAGGTTCCTCCTTGTTTGTTGATGTACCAAACCACTGACATATTGTCCATTTGAATCAGCAGTGTTCCCTCGGGCAGCAGGGGTTGAAAGGCCTGTAAGGCATACAGGACCACCCTGAGCTCTAGAACATTGATATGAAGAGAAAGCTCCAAGCCAGACCAAAATCCCTGGGCTTGGTGTTCCCCCAGATGTGCACCCCACCCCATGTTCGAGGCATCCGTGGTGAGTGTGGCTACAGGCGTTGGTCTTCAAAATGGGAGACCCAAGGAAAGATTGTGTGGATTCATCCACCATAAAAGATCCTTCCAGACCACCAAGGAGATGAGGATCGGATGGTCCAGATCATCCAAAAGCTGGTCCCATTGCATCCTCAGGGACCACAGAGTGATCCTCATGTGTAGCCTGGCTAGGGGAATGGTACAAACGGAAGCTGCCATGAGGCTTAACAGATGAAGGAACTCCCTGGCCGGGATGGTCCGGCAAGACGCCACCTTGGCAGCCTGGTGGACCAGAGTCTCCACTCTGCCCAGAGGAAGGAAAGCTCTGCACTAGACCATGTCGAGGACCACTCCAATAAACTGTAGTCTCTGGGTGGGGATGAGGTATGACTTGAGCATGCTGACAGTGATCCCAAGTTGATTGAACAGGTCCAGGGTAAACAACAGAGCCCCCAATAATGCATCCCTGGAAGGGGTCGCTAGTAGCCAATCATCCAGGTAAGGAAACACTGCAATGCCCCTGCAGCATAAAAACACTGCAACCACCGCTAGGCACTTGGTAAAATCCCGAGGTGCCAAAGATAGGCCAAAAGAGAGGACTCGGAACTGGAAGTGCTCCCCCGGAACAGGAAATGCAGGAACTGATGGTGGTTGGGGAAAATAGGGATATGTAGGTAGGCATCCTGCATATCCAGGACGCAGAGCCAGTGATTCTCCAACAGGAGCGGCAGAAGACTCTGTAGTGTCAGCATGTGAAACTTCTTGTACTCGATGTGGAAGTATAGTGGGATACAAGACTCTGACACCAGTGTAGATGGAATTGCACTGCAGCAGTTTTATTCCAAAAAAAATCAAATAAATGCAAATGAACTGTTCGATTACAAATAAAATAAAACAAAACAAGGAGGAATACTTCTCCCAAGGAACATACGTAGAAATTCCCAAATGAATATGAAGAACAAGCATTCAACTTTCCTTAGAACACACTAAGGTACTGGGGTTAGCGCCTTGCAGTACCCCTGGGCTAGACTAAACTTTGGATACCTCTGTGCTTACATTTATTGTGCTAGGTGAACATGTGATTCTGAAAAACACTCCCATTCTTATATAACAGGTAACAAAAAGCTTATAAAGCAAATAAATATTATTTTTAAACATTCCCAGAGGTTAAACAATGAAATCTCAAATATGTAGAAGGGCTGGAGTCTAAAAATAATAAATTTAAACTCATTTGTACCCCATACATGAAAGTTGTTCCTATGCTCTGGACTCCTCCATTTAGACTCTGTATAAATGTTAGAAAAGTTAGGCGGCGGTGCTTAGATAAACAGAGACTAAGCTGGAAAGGAGACCTAGCATACAGGATACAGAACTGTGTATGGGGAACACTTAAAATATATATGCTTCAGATAACAAATTCTTCCCCTTTTTATTTCAGCAACAGTTCAAACCAGACAATACTATAAGCTTAGCAATAGTCTAAAAGTGCTTCTTTTACAGCAACCTTTGCTAAACCTGGAAGAGCTGGTCTGCAGGTGAGAGCTGCGTACTTCCTGGGTGTAACCCTGAATATTTGTGATGTTTGGAAGCCTAGAAGGGGCATAAATTAACTTTGTGTGTAGTCTGAGTCTCTAAGCTTAGCGTTTACATTCATTTTATTTCAGTCCACTAATGCCTGCACTGAAATAGGCTTTTTCCTGGAATGCTGAGTGTCTCAGAACGCCTGCAAACTCCTATTTAGGACTGGGACTGCTTGGTTTACTTATGAGGGGCTGTCTGAATACTAAAACGCTACAAATGCAATTTTTACTATTGGAAACAGGTTTCCCACACAGTACAGGCTACAAAAATGGGGAAAAATGAACATTCGTGATGCAGACTCGCTACCACGATGTGAGACACGCTCGGAAGACGCTATGCATACGATCGTGTCGGCGAGTGTGCGCACGTTCGCGGAGGAGCGTAAATGATATCAGGCTGCCTTTGGAGACTGGAAGAGTGAAAATTAAGCAAAGGGATAGAAAGAACATTAGGTAGGTGGCCTTCCTACCTAATGGGGATTCAGAAAGGGACATTACAGAATCAGAGACACAAAGGTTAGAAAGGGTGCTATTGCAACAGACTGGGGACACAAGAGGAAAGTCTCCAGAGGTCAGGCATCCTATCACATACTCCTCCCCACCTAAGAGGGAACCATGAAAAGGTTCAAAAATACCAGATCTCTCCGAAGGGAGATGGAGCTTCAGCCCACCCACTCTCCGAAGCTCCACCTTTAAAGTCCCATTTGAAGATACCATATTAAACATATATGATATCTGAAGTATAATGATACCATGTATCTAGTCATTTACTAATTCATCACCCCGAGGTCTGTTTCTATCTATTGTGCCATACTGAGTTCTCCTCCATACCTGGACATATAGTCAGCATTTTTATTAGCAGATCCTGGTCTATGCTTGATGGTGAATTTATATGGCTGTAATGCCAAATACCATCGCATAATTCAGGGGTTTTTAACTTTCATGGCGTTAAGCCAACATAGGGGGTTATGATCTGTCCATACTTCAAATTCTACCCCCCAAAGATACAATTTTAAGGTGTCTATTGCCCATTTCAGAGCCAAACATTCCTTTTCGATAGTGGAATATTTAACCTCTCTTGTATGTAACTTTCTACTGATATATACCACTGGGTGTTCTTCTCCCTCTACCAGTTGGGATAGCACAGCACCTATTCCGGGTATTGGAGGCATCAGTTTGTACCACAAAAGGGAGGGAAAAATCAGGACTCCTAAGTACAGGAAAAGCACATAAATGCCCCTTTATGGTGCAAAATGCCTCCTCACATGCGGGTGTCCATTTTACTTTGCTAGGATTGTTCTTTTTAGTTAGGTCAGTCAGAGGACTTGCTATAGAGGAGAAATTAGGCACAAAACGCCTATAATAGCTAGCAAGGCCTAAGAAAGATTTCACTTGACATTTTGTCAAAGGACAGGGGCTTTTGGCCAAAGCATCAATTTTATCGATGTCTGGCTTTGCCTGACCATATCCTATCCTAAAACCTAAATATTTAACTTCTCTCATAGCTATAGCACACTTGGTTGGGTTGATTGTTACCCCTGCTTGAGATATAGCCTCCAGAACCTGGGTTAAGTGATGTATGTGTTCTTCCCAGCTAGGGCTGAACACTATCACATCGTCCAGGTATGCTGCACTATAGCCCATATGAGATCTGAGTATTGTATCTATGAATCGTTGAAATATGGCTGGTGCCCCGTGAAGCCCGAAGGGCATAGTTCAGAACTGGAAATGACCTAGTGGGGTGCTAAAAGCTGTCTTGTCTTTAGCTAGAGGGTTAAGGGGTATTTGCCAGTACCCCTTTGTGAGGTCTAGGGCACTGATGTATTGCGCTTTCCCTAAATGGTCGATGATGTTGTCAATTCGAGGCATGGGCATGCATCAGATTTTGAAACAGCTTTAAGGCGGCGGAAGTTGAGGCGCAATCTTATGCCTCCCTCCTTCTTGTCCACCACGACCATTGGTGATCCCCATTCGCTAGTGGAGGGTTCTATTACCCCTAGGTCTTGCATTTTCCTTTGCTCTTTAATGACTTTACCCCGGACTTTCTCCGGCAAACGGTAGGATTTTTGTCTAATAGGAGCTTCTTGTATCAAGTGGATATGATGTTCCACTCCTGAGCCCTCCCAGGCTGGCAAGAGAACACTTTTTTATATTTTTTTACTAGACTAAGGTGTGTCTCTGTAGAGGGTCCAAGTCTGGATTTATTTTTAATGCCTCGTAGCCCTCATTCCCTTCTAATCGCTGGTATGCCTGGTCTAACTCAGATGTGTCTTGCTCAAGGTATATCTACATGATAGGGGTTGGTTTTCTCTCATGCCACTTCTTTAATAGGTTGGCATGGTAAATTTGCAATCTCTGCCTTCTGTCAGGGATATCTACCTCATAGTTCACAGGTCCTACCTGCCTCTGGATGGTATAGGGACCTTGCCATTTCATGGTCAATTTGTTCTCTGAGGAGGGTAATAATAGTAACACTTTATCCCCTGGCTGTAAATTCTTTTGGCCCACTGCTTTATCATATATTTGTTTTTGGGAGACTTGTTTTCCTTGGTTAAAATGATGTGCAAGGTCACTATATTTCTTTAGTTTTTCCTTTAGATGTGTCACATGTTCCTGGGAGAGCAGACCTTCTGTTCCCTTCCTACCTTCCCATCGTTCTTTGATAATATCGAGGGGTTCCCGAGGGTTTTTCCCATACAGTAACTCAAATGGGGAAAACCCGGTAGAAGACAGAGGCACCTCCCTATAAGCAAACATTAACAGTGGAAGCTGTATATCCCAGGTCTTATCCTCTCCCTGTACAAATTTCATTAACATTTTCTTCAGGGTTTTATTGAACCTCTCCACCAGCCCATCGGTCTGGGGGTGGTAAGGGGAGGTATATAATGCTCCTATACCTAAAGACTGGTAGAGATAGGTCAATAACTTAGATCGAAAATTACTACCCCTATCTGTCAAGATTTCCTTAGGCACTCTTACTCGACTGAACACCTTTAATAATTCCTCTGCTATAAGAAAGACTGTAACAGTCCGCATGGGGATAGCCTCTGGATAATGGGTAGCATAGTCACAGATGACCAGAATGAAGCAATTCCCCTTACTACCTCTTGGCAATGGGCCTACTATATCCATGGCCATGCACTCAAAGGGAGTAGTTATTAATGGAAGGGGTTGCAAGGGGACTTTATCCTTCCTGGTAATGTCAGCTACCTTCTGACATTCGAGGCAGCTACTACAATAAGAGGAAACTTGAGCATGAATCCCTGGCCAGTAATATCTATACAACAGCCTGCTGAGAGTCTTGTCTCTACCCAGATGGCCTGCCATAGGAACATCGTGTGCCAGAGATATTAGTTGCTCCCTATATTGGGTTGGTACCATCAATTGTTCTATTACTGCCCCCATTCTAGGATGTTTATACTCCCTATATAATAATTGGTCTATAAGGACATATCTGGAATACTCTTCTTTATCATTAGTAATTACCACCTGTGAAAAGCAAGGTTGTAAAGAAACATCAGTACTCTGATCCTTCAAAAATGTATCATGTCCATTTTGTTTTCCATAACAGAAGTAATGTCCCTTTTACAGTTCCACAACTTCTTTTCCTGTCTCCTGCTACCTCTAGTTTTTTGGTCCTTTCCGGGACTGGAAAAAATATCCTCTTCAAAAGGGAACATTTGTGGTATAGTAGGTGTGAGTTGGCTTTGAGCTCAAGTGGTAACACCAGCCAACCCGCCATCGTTAGGTAGAAGTGAATCAAAGTCAGAGTAGTCGTGCTCAATTACCATAGGCACAGGGAGATTAGGGACCAACCCCACTGGCAATCGTATCTGCCACCCGTGAACATCCAGAGTAGCATATTGTATCGGGTAGGTGTGCACGTCCCCATGAATGCAGGTGACACTTGTATTCACAGTTCTGTCCTGTGGCATTAAAGATGCTTGCACTAGTGTTTGCTTACTACAAGAATCTAAGAGGGCATGCAACTCTTTACCATCTATGCGGATGGGTACCATATAGTGTCCCCAGTTGGCTAGAGCTAGGTGGGAATATTCTTTCTTTCTACAGGGACAGAATCTAGCAATGTGCCCTTTTTCTTGGCAGGTATGGCAAATAATGTCCATGTTCTGGCCCCTCCCAGCTCTGCTAGGTCCCATAGTGTTAGTATTCACAACATCCCCAGGTTTTACAGGAGTCACAGGAATAGTAGGTGTAGAAGATCTTACCATAGGTGAGAGTCCTTGAGTCCCAGAATGGATTTTTGGTCGAGAGCTTCTAGCTGATATATAGTCCTCAGCTAGATTAAAAGCCTTCTGTGATGTTTCAGGACAATGTTCTCTAACCCATGTCTGTGTTTTCTGTGGCAATATTGTCCTCTGTCAATGTAGCTGTAGGCAAGTTGGGCTCTACCAGATAAGTATGGGGCTAACCAGACAACCCACTGTTCTCTAGGCCACTTGCAGACTTCAGCAACCTTCTCAAAAGTCATCATATAGGCTTCAGTGTCATCAGTCTCTGTTAACTTGGACAATTTAATATCCTTGGGTTCCTCTACTTCTCTAGGGACTGGAGGCCTAGCCACACCAATAGCTTGTATGGCCCACAAGGTGTCAGTCCAACGCGCTTCATTTTGTGCTTGAGCCTCTTCTCGTCATTGTTCTAAATCCATCTGTCGTGTGCATAACCACCTTAAAAGGTCCTGGATCTCCTTGGGAGGTTTCTCTTCAGGTGGGTACTCCTTTGCCACGGTAGCACCTTCCTCCTTGTCTTTCTCCTCTCTCTTAGTCTCTCTCCTCTGGACATCTGGTAACCCAGGCCACAGTGGTTCCTGTGTTATTTCAGTCATCTTCCAAGTTCTTACACTCTCGGGTAGACCGGCAGCTGGGGTACTGGCAGCAGCTTGTTCCATCCGTCAGTGTCGTGAACACCAGGTTCGGTATTCAGAATTCCAAGACCACTTGGCTCAGCCCTGGAGTATCCCACTTCTAATACCAGTGTGTAAGTATAGTGGGATACAAGACTCTGACACCAGTGTAGATGGAATTGCACTGCAGCAGTTTTATTCCAAACAAAATCAAATAAATGCAAGCAAACTGTTTGATTACAAATAAAATAAAATAAAACAAGGAGGAATACTTCTCCCAAGGAACATACGTAGAAATTCCCAAATAAATATGAAGAACAAGCATTCAAATTTCCTTAGAACACACCAAGGTACTGGGGTTAGCGCCTTGCAGTACCCCTGGGCTAGACTAAACTTTGGATACCTCTGTGCTTACATTTATAGTGCTAGGTGAACGTGTGATTCTGAAAACCACTCCCTTCTTATATAACAGGTAACAAAAGCTTATAAAGCAAATCAATATTATTTTTAAACATTCCCAGAGGTTAAACAATGAAATCTCAAATATGTAGAAGGGCTGGAGTCTAAAAATAATAAATTTAAACTCATTTATACCCCATACATGGGTTGTTCCTATGCTCTCTGGACTCCTCCCACTTAGACTCTGTATAAATGTTAGAAAGTTTGGGCCAGCTGGTGCTTAGATAAACAGAGACTAAGCTGGAAAGGAGACCCTAGCATACAGGATACAGAACTGTATATGGGGAACACTTAAAATATATGTGCTTCAGGCAACAAATTCTTTCCCCCTTTTTATTTCAGCAACAGTTCAAACCAGACAATACTATAAGCTTCACATTAGTCTAAAAGTGCTTCTTTTACAGCAACCTTTGTTAAACCTGGAAGAGCTGGTCTGCAGGTGAGAGCTGCGTACTTCCTGGGTGTAACCCTGAATATTTGTGATGTTTGGAAGCCTAGAAGGGGCATATATTAGCTTTGTGTGTAGTCTGGGTCTCTAAGCTTAGCATTTACATTCATTTTATTTCAGTCCTCTAATGCCTGCACTGAAATAGGCTTTTTCCTGGACTGCTGAGCATCTCAGAATGCCTGCAAACTCCTATTTAGGACTGGGACTGCTTGGTTTACTTATGAGGGGTTGTCTGAATACTAAAATGCTACAAATGCCATTTTTACTATTGGAAACAGATTCCCCACACAGTACAGGCTACAAAAATGGGGAAAAATGAACATTTGTGACACCGACTTGCTACCGCGATGTGCGCACGTTTGTGAAGGCACTGTGTAGCAAGATAAATGTGAAGCCGGTGTCTTGCCCTATCTGTAGGAGAGCGTAAATGATATCAGGGCTGCCTTTGGAGACTGGAACAGTGAAAATTAAGCAAAGGGATAGAAAGAACATTAGGTAGGTGGCCTTCCTACCTAATGGGGATTCAGAAAGGAACATTACAGAATCAGAGACACAAAGATTAGAAAGGGTGCCGTTGCAACAAACTGGGGACACAAGAGGAAAGTCTCCAGAGGTCAGGCATCCTATCACACTTGACAAAATGGTTCAGCTGACTGAGATCTAGAATGGGTTGGAAGTCCCCGGTCGTTTTTGGAACCAGGAAAAAATGGGAGTAGAAGCCTTTCCCTGTTTGCCCTGGAGGGACTCGCTCAATCGCTTGTTTTAGCAAGAGCGAGTTTATTTCCTCTTGAACAAGGAAAGTCTGATCCCGAGAGTATGAGGACTTCACCGGAGGATTTCCCAGAGGAATTTCCAGTAACTCTATAGTGTGACCTGAGGCCACTATTTGCAGGACCCACTCATTGGAGGTAGTCGCCCTCCACTCCTGCACGTGGAGAGTGAACCACCCCGCACCTGGAGGTGGAGGGGGAACAGCAACTGGCAGAGAGTAATACCCATGCGGACCCATGTAATGGGTATATGGATGATAACCCTGGTAAAACTGTCCCATTGGACTCCATCCAGGAGTGGGAACCTCAGGGTAAGGATCCCCAGGATACTCATGTGGGTAATGGGGGACAGCGAGGGGATGGTTATAGTACCCTGTTGTCAGCCCTGATGTCGGGGGAACCCACGTCGGACCCGCTGTAGTATAGATTAAATTAGGATCCAGCATCAGAACAGTCCATGTTATAGGGACCAACGTCGGCACCGGCGCCACCAGATCCGGTGCCGTAATAGGATCTGGCGTCGGAGGGGCCAGTGTCGGCACCAGATGCAGAGTCTCAGTGGTAGGAGTCGGGTCCGGCATCAGGGCCGACGGAATAGGCCTGACCACCGGGCCCAGCATTGGGACTGTTGTAGGGACCGGCAGCATTGGAGGTGCCGGCAGTCCCGGCATCAGGACTGCTAAAGAAGAAATAGTGAGTTTGTAAAAAAACACGAAAATCACTTTCTGACGATTGCTGAATGGAGTCTGCGAACCGACTAGCACGAGGCGATGGCGGGAAATAACTGGAGGGATGGCGTGGGGACCACCCACTATATACCGTCATGCTGATGTCAGTCACGTGACTTCGGGTGGGCAGTCCCCCCATCAGGGATTGCTAGAAAAGTCTGCCATGTGGCCCAACATCAGGCAATGTCAGTCCTATTTGTGATGACCTACTGAAGGAACCCACTCGAAGTAAAATTTGCATAAACAGCTCAGGGTAACCTGGTCCTTTACTCAGTGTGAAGCTAGCCAACAAGTCCATCAATGAGTGCCAATTAAAGGTGACATAAATACCCAGAGGATTTTAGTGGCAGAGGCAGTATATGAACATGAGGTAATTGAACCATACAGGGACACAGCTCTCCACTATAACTCTCATCCTTCACCATAGGAAAAACAAAGAAGCCACAGTAAAGTGCTGTGACCCAAAAGTGGATAGTAAAACTAGTTAATAGCAACAGCTGTAGCTGAGCTGACCTCCAGAGTATAATGAAGCATTGTACACATAGTGAATAGTTTCCAGCAGTTATATAGCTTCCAGCAGTAGCTGAGCTGAACAAGCATAGGAATTCAAAGGCATGGGCAGTAATGCACTGAAACAGCAATAATAATTGCTTGGTACAATTGCATTTAAGCAGGTTTGAATCATAATGTGAAAGTAATATAGAATTGCATTAGACTCTTCTTTGAGTCCTGCCAAGTACAAATAAACATGGTTGAGCAGATTGAACCCCCCAAAAGTCTATTTGCAAATCAAGCACCATGGGCCAAACAGCAATCGTGACAGTGAAGCAAAATAAAGACTCAAAGCCCAAAATGGGTAAATTCAGAAACATACTGCTAAAAGGCCTGCAGCAGGAAGCTGAGACCAGGTAGCTAGGAGAATACCTGAAAGCTGCAGAATAACAATGTAGCAGTTGGGCCCAGCTGAGCAAGCATGGAATAATAGAGCAGAGCATACTGCACTCTAAGGGCTGGATATTCAAAAGGGTTTATGCAATGCGCAATAGGGTTGCGCCAGCGCAAGTCAGAAAATGCGCCATTCTGCGATATTCAGCAGGAGGCAGTTGCACCACTGAAAACATGCTGAGCAACAGTGCAAAGATAATGAAGGCATGCGCAACCGAAGGGGGAGGAACCATGCATAAAGTGCGCAGTGCAATGTTCAAAGACTTGCGCAATGCATAACAGTGGAGCAAGCGGCTGCGCCCATAGCAGAAATGAGCCAAAATAAAAGGAGCAAGGAAGAGGCGCAAGGCTACAGAAACCACATGAGGCAGGGGAGAGACAGGCACAGGAAAGCAGCACAAAGAGGGGCAGGCCAGAAACCACACCACACAAGAGGGGCAAGGGAAGGTGTGTGGGGCCACACAAAGCAGAGGTCAGTAGGTGTACCCGATGCAGGGGAGGTAGCAGTCAGGACAGCGGGGGGAACAAAGCAACAGCTGCTGGGGGGGAACGAAAGCCAGGGACATGGCCAGTGCCACCTTCCACATGGATGCCATAATGAGGGGGGGTGAGAAGGCATGCTGCAGGGGGACGTGGCCATGGAAGGGCCCATCGGTGGTATGCCCCCAACAGGCAATACTGAGCCCACACCAGCTTTAAGCTGTACACAGATATCGAGATTGTGGGCCAGTATCACCTGAACAGGGCAATACTGAGGTGGCTCTGTGAGCTGTGCAGTGATGTGATGCAGGCACCCACACGACCGAGTCATGCTCTGTCAGTGGAGACAAAGGTAACAGCCTGCATGTGATTGCTCACCACGGGTACCTTCCAGAGACCAACAGGGGACACCACAGGCATAACACAGTCAGCCACGTCACACATCCTCACCCAATTCCTCAGCACACTGCTGCCACATGCTGCGGAGTACATCCAATTCCCCAGCACTGCGCGGCAGAGTGCACAGCAAACATACAGGAGTTCCACAGGGTAGCACATATGCCTGGCATGCTAGGGGCGATAGACTGCACCCATGTGGCCATATGCACACCACCTGGCCCCAAGGGTGCCACCTACATGAAACATAAGGGATATGCCAGTGTCAACTGCCAGGTGGTGTGCGATGCCAGTGGGCGCATCATCAATGTCTGTGCCATGCACGCTGGGGGAGTACATGATTCCTTCATCTGGCACCAGTCGGCACTGTGCCACCAATTCGAGAGTGGGGACATCCCCACAGATCATCTAGTGAGTGAGTATGTATGTATGTAGAACTGACATATCGAGGGCAAGGGGGGGGGGTATGGCCAGAGGTGCCATGGGTGTGGCCCACAGGGCTTGGGGCAGTCTGAAGCTGAACAAGACACTAACCTCCACTATCTTCACACAGGTAACAGTGGATACCCACTCCATCCCTGGCTGCTCACACCGTACCGGTGGCCCACGACCCCATCGCAGCAATGCTTCAATGAGGCACATGCCACCACACACAATGTCATCGAGCAGGTGTTTGGGATGCTGAAGGCATGTTTCCATTGCCTGGACACCTTTGGCGGTGCCCTACAGTATAGCCCCTCAAAGGCCTGTGGGATATTCCTGGCCTGTTGCATCCTGCACAACATGGCCAAAGACTGTGGGATAACCATACAGGTCGAAGAGGGGGACAGCGATGGGGACAACGGTGACACCGGTGATGATGGGGATGGGCAGCCTCCCCTTGGACAACAGGGCCCCCGACTGATCCGGCTGGCACAGCTGCACTGGGACACCATCACAGAGAGCACTTCAGCCAACACAGGTAAGTCATGGTGCCATGTGCAACCACCAGTGGCTAGGGCACAACCCACATACATGCATGGAAACACACCAGGGGTGCATGCTGGCAAGGGGATGTGGCGGGCACAGAAGCACACACATACAACCAGGAGGGGTGAACAGTAACACACCACATGGACGGACACACACACACACACAATAGGCACAAAACATGCACAGGGGTCAGGTGCAAAGCCGAGATGGAGCATAAACACTAGCAACACACATGTCCACAGGCCACCACATCCACTGACTGTCCATGTGCATGTGTCAGATGTTGGGCACCATCGCACTTTGGTGTACAGTGCAATGCAGGCATCATCATGCACACATACCTGTGGACAGCAGCCGGAGTGTGTGCAGGTGGACCGGTGTGTCTGCGTGCAGGGCGGGCACCCAACCATGCACTGCCCAACGAAACACACAATGCACACAGGGCAGCACCAGACAGTGTCCACGCTGGGAGACAGATCAGTCTTGTGGCACAGTGCCACGTCCACCTCGGATGCGTGGGTGGCCCCACTGAGACCCAGCAGCACTGGCAGACTGACCATGGGCCTCATGGGGTGGCACTGATGGTACATCAGAGGTTCCACTGCGCAAATATGACCGTGTCCGCACAGGGGTCTGCAGCACACCGAACATACCTGCACCAGGAGTGCTCGGGATGCCCACAGCTGAACCCAGCGTTGACAGGGTGGGTGTCGCACAACGCCGGGAACGGGAAGTGGATAGTGAACTGCGCAGTGTGAGCAACGCATGAGCACCTGACTGTGTGCCCATTGTGGCCATGACAGTGATGAACGTCTGTGTTTGCCTGTCAATGGCAGCAGTCACATCCTCCCGCAAATGGTCAATCCATGACAGGGTCCTATCTGTGTCCCTGCTGCGTCGCTCCTCAGCCCGCTCCAGAGCCACACACAGTGCCTCCACGGATGTTGCAAGCTGCATCTGCTGCTGGACCGATGCCTGCAGTAGGCAGGTGTGATCGTCAAAGAGGTCGTCTGCCACCTCAGCATCCCATCCCTCAGGGTATGCAAGGGCCTGATGTTCAGCACACCTTGAGGGTGGGCGCTGCTCACCAGGACCAGGTATGGGCAAGTCCACAGGTGGTGCACAGATGCCACCGCTGAACCCTGAACTCCCAGTCCCAGTGGGCAACTGCTGCTGCCGCCCCTCCACCTGCTGTGCCCAAGGGATCAGTTGTTCCACCACTGTGGCCGCAACAGTCCCACTGTCCTGACCAGCCACCAGTGCTGCCCCACTGGAGCTGACAGGCACAGCCTGGGACTGTGATGACATGCTGGCACACACGTGGGCATCAGACAGATCCATGGGCATGAGCTGGCCTGGTGTGTGTCCATTCCATGGCACACACATGTCACTGCCCATGATGGTCGTGTCTTCATCATTGATGCAGGTCTCTGCCACAACCACAGCCACAGCCACAGCGTGCTGGCATCCTTGGATGCCAGAATGCTGAGACACAGGGAGGGCCTCCCCCACACCTGTCTCAATGACATCAGTGTGGACAGCCAGGCAGACCCACTGTTACAATGCTCGACGTATACCTGTGGAGGTGGATGGTCCCTCCTCCAACTCCAGATGACTGTCCGCAGTGGACAGGCCCTCCACCGCTGACCCCTGCAGATGCGCAGGATCTTTAAGAGAAAGTAAAGTCACACTACTGCGTGTGATCTACCCTGCACCCCCCAGACAGACCATGACTTACCGTGCAGCGATGGGCTACCATCCGTCTGGAAGCCACCTCCTGGAATGCCCTCTATGGCACTGCACAGCATGCTTGCAGCAAGCCTGTCCTCTGCCGGTGTGAGCTGCACCACCTCTGGCTGGCCACCGCCTGTTGCAGCACGTGCCACCCTGATGGCAGCCACCTTCTCCTTCACCCTCCTCCTGTCAGAACCCATCTTCTTCTTACACTCCTGCACGGAGCGCTGGTGGCTGCCGTGCAGGTTGACGGCATGTGCCACCTCCTCCCATGCAGCAGCACGGGCCTGAGGGTTGCCCTGCCGTCCACTGAGCAGTGGCTTCTGATCAAGGTGGGCCTCGAAGAGTGCCTCCATCTCGGCCTTTGTGAAATCGGGCCTCCTCTTCCGCCCACCATCGTAGTCCTCCTCACCCGGACCTTGCTCGGTCATCATTCAGCCTGTAAGGATGACAGTGGTTACCTGTGACTGTGCAGTACAAAGCAAGTCCCTGATACCACAGTCCAGACCCCCACACAGCATGCAACTCACCAATAAACTGCAGTAACTGAATATGGCCAATGCAGAACATTGTCGCATCTTTATAGCGCAATCCATGCAAATTAGGTGAGGAACAACTTTAATTAGATGCAAATCACGCTGCTGCACCATTGAATGGCTGATCGGATGATTAGCATATGATGGCTGAATATCGCGCCGTTGCGCTTTGCACAATTATGTTGAACGTGCTGAGCCAATGGTGCAGTTCCATGGCATGCGTAGTACACCTCACTGCGCATGCCCAGGTAGCTTACGCAGGTGTCTGCCATGCTGCTGACGTGCTGTGCATGGTAGGCATTGCAGGGCATGGTCACCATTGTGCCAGTGGTGCTATAGTGAGGGTCACTACATGGCGCTGTGGCACAACTGCGCAATTGTTCGCTGTGGCGCTGCCACACAGGCAACCAATCATGCTAGACGCATAGTCATCTGATGGCACTGTGCATGGCCTTGCACCAGAGACCCATGACCCTGTGCCCGACCTTTGCCCCCTTGGAACCATATGTCTGGCATGGCTGCACTTCTATCGCGCCATTCAGTAACAGCGCGACAGGGAATGGCGGCGCTGTACCGCACAGCATTTCCACATGGGGTACCGTGATGCAGAGCGCCATATTGCCTACTATAGCAGTTGAGATGGCACACAGGAGAGCCCCACAATGGAATGCCATTGAGCTGGCCAACCTTGTGGCCATTGTAGAGCCACACTATGGCCCACTGTTTGGAGATGAGGCACTGGACAAGGCCAGGACCCAGGTCTGGCAGGGGGTGGCCACTGACCTGGAGGCAGCCACTGGATGCAGGAGGACATCAGAGCAGTGCAGGCACCGTTATGCGGACCTCAGGAGGAGGGAGCCAGAGCTACTTGCCCGTCTGCGGTCGTGTGCCAGGAGGGGCATGGTGCCTCGTCCAGGTGGGTGATACGTCTACACACTTGTATTGTCCATATGGGTAACACTGCCTTATGTGTCCAGTACATAGGGGAGGGATAGTCTAGGGTTGGCTGTGGCGGTGTTTACAGGGTATGGGGTGCGTGGGTCTGGCTGGGTGGGTGGACACACATTGGGGCAGGGGGACTTTGCTTTGGGATTGTACTGATGTTTTTCTTTCCTTTTTTCTCCCACAGGTGTGGACGAGTGACGGCGGATGGGGGAGCGGCAGCAGAGGGAGGAGGATGCAGCGCACAGACGTGTCGGGGACCACCACCACCGACAACAACAGCCCGATGAGGGTGAGTGCCATAACACCATGATTACTATTGCATGCTGTGTAACACGGTGGGAAGCAGGGCATGGCCACCATCCATGGACACCACTGCCATGCACGAAACTTGTGACAGTCAGCACTGTCCAGTGGCACTGCATGTCTGGGAGTGCATCAATGGTGGTCCATGCGTGCACTGGGCACATGGCTGTGGCACTGCCTGCACACCGCATAGCCACGTTACTGTACAGCCTTGGTGGTGCTGTGCAGGACATGGGTGGTGTGTGTGTGCAGTGGTACACATGGCTGTTGCTGCCTGGTTGGGCATGTCTTATGGACACGGTCACTGTGGGTGGTCGCACACCATCACAGGAGCATGGCACATGGCTGTATGCCATGCATAATGGGTGGGCTGCAGGGGGATGGACAGTCACACCTATTGACTCTGATCCCTCATCCTCGGTGAATGGCTACTACTGCGGATACAGCAGACTGTGCAAGAGCTGCTGCAGGTGGCAAGGGAGTCCCTGCACATCCTGAGGGACATACTCCAGCATGGGGTCAGGAGGAGGAGAAGGGCCAGACAACAGCCACAAGCGGAGGAGGACCAAACCGGCCACTAATGTCCACATGCACCTACCAACACCTTCCCCCCTTTAACCAACCCTCACACCCCACCTTCCCTCTCCCATATGTTCACCCCTGCCCCTTACCTACCCCCACCTTGTTTCTGTCCCTCACCCCCCTATGTACATAGTTTTCTGTATATAGTTGTGTTTTATATGTTGCAATATAGATATTTTGATATGAATACTGTGGTGGTCTCTGATTTGCAGCTGGCTATAGGTGTTCAGATGCAGTGGTGTGCATGGCATCTGGGGTGGTGCAGTCACGGGTATGTGTGTGTGCGTGGGGAAGTGTCTATGGTGTGGGAGTGGCTATCAGTCGGTGTCTGTGGTGTGTGTGTTGTTCCCTGTGCATTGCATTACTTTGTGCAGTGGTCCAGGGTGCATGCTCTGTGTCCATTGTGCCCCTGTCAACCCATCCTTGGCCTGTGCAGCTGACACCCTTGCATGTCTGTGGCCTGCAATGTCTGCTGCCATGTCAGTGGTGGCTGTCTATGCAGGTCATCCACTGTAACCGTCACAATGCTGGGTTGTCTCCTGTCACTGGTGTGGTGCATGTTTGCATCGGGTGACACTGTGGCCTCCACAGTTGAAGTCCCACCTCCACGCTGTGGCTTGTGTGTGTTGCAAGGGCTGTGCACCACTGTCTGTGACTTATGCTCCAGGCATATGATGGTGGCGTACGGGACCACAGTGCCTGCACAGGGTGGGTGTCACTCCTGTGCCATGGAGGGCTGCAGGCTGTGTGTGCTCAGTTTTCATGGGCCCACACTGGGGGCTTGGTTGCCACACTACTGCATCCCTGTGTTATTGTCCCCTTGGGTATGGGTGTGTGTTTGCCCCTGCACTGTGTTGCATCCGGTGTGATGCATGCTTCCACACACCACTGTGGGTGTCTGTGCTGGCTGCTGTGGCTAGTGGTGGGTCGGGATGTGTCACTTGTCTACTGTGCAGGGTGCTGTATCAATGGTGGTGGTGTCAGGGGCACGCCCTTTCCTGTGTGGGGTACCTCTTGTGCTGATGCATGGTTGGTCTCTCAGCTGTGCCTCAGGGGGACTGTGCGTGTTGGCACTGTGTCTGCTGTTGTTGCATTGCCGTGTACTGCCACCCACTGCTGGGTGCTCATGGTGGGGCTGGCTTGTATGGTTCTGTGGTACACGAGGTTGCAGTGTGACAGTGGGGGTGGTGGTATGCATGGGGTTTGCTGCAGTGGTTGTCACTGCTCATGGGGGTGTCTGGGGGTCCCAGTGCAGGGTGTGCTGTGCACTGGGGGGGCTGGTGTGGCACGGGGTGGTCCGCCCTCCTTGTGTGGCAGTCTCAGCTTGCCGGTGGGTGTGCTGGGGCACCATGGCCCAGCTGTGCATTGTTTGCTTGTCCCCATGGGCCGGTGGATAATATTCCAGCCCTCCCCCAGTTGTGCTGTGCTTGGGGTGTGGGGACACAATGTCAGCTCTGCTGTGTGTTCCTGTGCCCATCTGTGGCATGGGTGGTGGGCCCCTACCTCCCTGGTTGTGCAGTTACATTGCTCTGCTGCTGGGGGACTCCCTGCTTGCGCTATGGTGCCTCTGGGCTCCTCAGCTGGACATCCCTTGTTGCGCCATAGAGCATCGTATCTGCTCAGCTTCCCCTTCCTAGTTGCGCTATGGCGCAGGTTGTGCGATATTCAGACGTTAGCTGTTGGCGCAATTTGGCTTGCTCCTTTTTTGAATATCGCGTCTATTGCACATAGGCACAATGGACTTGTGCTTGCTCCTGCTATTGCGCACTTTTTGGGCGCAGTTTGAATATCCAGCCCCAATACTGAACTGAGCTAACATTGAGTAAAGCATGAGCAGGGCAGGAAAATAGGGATTAGCTGCTAGCTGAGCAGCAGAGCCAAGACCAGGTGCAATCAATTAAAGGAGAAACTCAGGAAGTGGCAAGAGCAGAGTGAGATGAATCATACAGGGGAATTGAAACAGGCAATAGCAATTGCAGGAAAACTGAGGGCAGGCAGGAGCCAGAAGCACAGGCTAAAATAAACAGAGTGCAAGCAAGGGTAACAAAATACTAGGAAAAGGAGAAAGCCCCAAAAGAAAAAAGACAAACAGAAGAACAGGAAAACAAGAACACAGGGAAGCACACAGCAGCAGCCAGAAGCAAAAGACATTACCAACCAAGGCAGGATGACAAACCAACAGAGCCTTCAGCTGTCAAAGAGAAAATGCTTCAGAAGGAGGCTGAAAGGAACTGCTGATATAGTTTAGGAAGTAGGAGTGGCTGGTTGCTCACCCATTGAACTGTAGACATAGCCTTTTAAAAAACAAATAACTAAAATGATACATAATTTCTAAAACCATAGTCTAGGGGCAGGATTTTCAAATGTCTTCATTTGCCGCAGACTCCAGTTAGCCAATGATACTGCACATGGGGCTTACAGTTATATAATGGGATTTTCTGTCCAGTGTGGGAATTGCTGCAGGTTAGACCAACTTTTTCTGGTCCACCTTGCAGCAATTCAGGGGGAAATCTTTACGGCGTTTGCACCCAATATTTGACACAAGCTGCCATAATTCGTAGAAACTGTTGCAACTGCACCCAAGATTGTAAAATCAGTTGCAGTTGCAGTGAAGAGTTTGCTGCACTGCCAGAAACTGAGTGCCATAGTGCAGGGCTGTATGCAAGCCCTGCATCACACTTTGAAAATCCTGCCCATGGTATATTTGCTGTGAACCTGAACCATTGCAACAGGATAACTCCCACAGTGGGTTAAAGCACACCACAACTGTGGTGAGAAAAGGCCGCAAATGTCTTTCAATCAAATTGCTCTACTTTAAGTGATAATTTGAAGATCTCTGAAGCCTTTGGGCATTTTGGATAGAAGCTCCATGGACCTTTAACAATTCAGCCCCTTGAGGTAGTCTTGGGGAGGGAGGATAATGCACATCCTAGGCAAGGAGGATAATGTACATCCTAGGTAAGGAGGATAATGCACATCCTAGGCAAGGAGGATAATGCACATCCTGGGCAAGGAGGATAATGCACATCCTGGGCAAGGAGGATAATGCACATCCTGGACAAGGAGGATAATGCACATCCTGGGCAAGGAGGATAATGCACATCCTGGGCAAGGAGGATAAGATAATGCACATCCTCAACATATAGGATAAAGTATGGGTTGATGTGTGTAACGAGGAGTTTACATATACCCGAGGGGTTAGAAGCTACATAAACCCCAAGAGCAAAGTTCGAGGGGTTTATGAATGGCATCTAACCCCTCAGGTGTGTGTGTAAACTTGAGTTTACACACACCGACCCATATTTTATTTTATATAAGTGCTGGGTTTCCCTTTTTCCTCCCCAGCAATTATATAAATTATATGAAGTTGCTGTGCGGTCCAGTCTGGTCACAGCGAGTGGTCCGTGGTCACATTCATGTTTTCTTAATTTATTTAGAAGTTCTTTTGAATTTTTGTGGGCATTTAAAAAAAGAATAATGTGGTACATGTAAAAAAAAAAACTTACCGACGAATCCGAGTGGTTGGTTGGTGTTTCCTTGCTGTCCAAGGAGTAGGCAAGCAGAGAGCAATCGGGAACAGACCAAGTGCAGCAGGTGCCTGTGCTAGACAGCGAGGAAACCGGTGCGGTGTTTCCGCTAAGGCAATAAACACCTCCCTTTATTATGGCAAATTATGCCACGGTTCCCTATGGGAAAAAGGGAGACCAGTAATTATAAGGAAGATAATGCACATCCTCAGCATCTCTGAACATGTGCTTTTTCTGTAAACAAACATGGGGCTACCATATCCAGTACCTGCACTGGCAGGGAGCATCTGTGGAGAAGGATGCTGTGGTACTGCCATCCATGGCTTCAGGTGGCTGTCACTGTGCATTCATGATGGAGAAGCACACACAAAAAGGGGAGGGGGGAGAAGCAATGAAAATAAACTAGGAAAACAGGAGATAAGAAGAAGGAAACCAGAAAGGGTTAAGTCCAGGATGATAATAAGCTACAATTAAGAGGTAGATGAGGTTACAGAAGCTGCACAGTGGTGATACAAATACTTACGATAGCACAATTTCTGCAGCTGGTGTTTGCCACCAGCTCCGAACCGCTGCTCAAAACAACATCATTCCGATGCCCAACATGCCACATGCTGAGGCAGGCATCAAACCACCCATGGGCTGAGTCATTATAGAAATATGGCTTCAGCCCAGAATCTGCTGAAGGGACGTGTTCTTCTCTGTTTGCAAAAACAGCCCAAAGCTGGGCAGAATGTTGATGAGAACTGGGAAAGTAAATTCCTCCATCTATGTTTATCAGACTCCGTCCCTTTGGGACCTACTGGCTGGTATAATTTGTCCATTACTTAGAAATCTTTTCAGGAGAGTCTTTTTAAAATGACTCCCACATGATCATTGCGATTAGGCAACATCAGTCACAACTCTTCCCCCACCCACTTACAAGTGCAGTGCTGGGTCAGGAACAGCGAGAACTAGCAATGCACCCACTGAAATCAGTTATTCAAGAGTTCACATCTCTTTAATAGGAACTGCATTCGGTAAGAATGATAACTGAATGAGAAATATTTTTGTTGACAATTGTGACCAGATACACATAATACACGGTGGTGGAAATAGGTGGAACTCAGTTCCAGGGGTGAAATTAAAGGCTGGCAGTATAGCCTAAAGGTTAGAATAATGAGCTGTGAATCAACATGGTACATCCAGCAGACCTGGGTTTGATTCTCCCAACCTCCACTTGCATACTGTGTGACTCTGAGCAAGTCACTTAACCAGTACAAAGCTCCTGGGTCACCACTGAAAACAGGCAGTTGTGCCTAGTGGGCCTTACTCGTTTAACAAAGAAAACAAATAAATGTCTGACTCAGTTCCAGGAGCAAAATTGGGAAGGAATGCTGTTGTGTAAAGGTAGGCCCCCTAAATACATAAAACTGACTAAATAAAGTGTAAAAATGCAAATAATGAGGAAATGTGTAACCCAGACTCCAATCAGCATTTTTCATCTTACATCAAAGGTGCTGGGTTCTCCCAGTGAATTGTTTCCATTTCAGTCACTAATAATACATGAAAGGGTAGCTGGTCAAAATCATGCAACAATTACCGTGCAGCAATAACAGCGGGAGCAGCAATAGTGTGACAGACAAAAAAAGCGCCGGTCCAGGATAGTGCACCTGTGTGAGTTATGTGCAACTCGAAGTACGTATAATTAAGTTCTGGGATGCCCCCTGTGTAACAACATAGGATACTGTGTGTACCTTGAGGAGTGTGTGTTGAGGGGTGTGAAATCATTGTTAGTCATGATTGCTTTCGTTGGTAATTATCAATGTTTTCTGGTGATGGCAGTTCTAAGAAACAGGTTTACTCATAGGGTGGGATATTCAGAAATGCGCCAGACACCGGCGCAAGACCGGCACAGCACAAGTCCAATGCACCATGGTGCACTAAGCACGATATTCAGAGTTGCACAAGGCGGCATGCACCAGCGCAACATGGCTGAATATCGCATGGATGCGCCTGAGCGTACTCAGGGGTGTGACAGGGAGCAACCCAACATGCGCAATAGTGCAACCATGGATGCGCAAGGGGCTGAGGTGTTTGTGCCGGGACACAAATGGACCGGCCACAGGCACAGCAAGGACCAAGGCACTGGGGAGGAGGGTGTTGCTGCCAGGGAGGCAGGGGAGCCTGGTGAGAGGCACAGCCGGCCCATGATGGAGCACCGCCCAAGGAGAATGGGCATGCAGCCGGCCCCTGCCCACGTGCACCACAGTGGCGAATGCAGGTAGGGTGGCACCAATGGCCATGGGTGGACTGCCACTGGCCACCCCCATTGGATGATGTGTGCCATGCCACCTGGGCCACAGCCGGCAACACCCAGGCAAACGGCACCCAACACATATACCACACAACCCGAACAGCCAGCCCATGGCTACCCCAGGGCACAGCTACTTACTGATGGGTGAACACCACCATGCACAGC
Source organism: Neoceratodus forsteri (assembly GCA_016271365.2). Lineage (NCBI taxonomy): Eukaryota > Metazoa > Chordata > Ceratodontiformes > Ceratodontidae > Neoceratodus > Neoceratodus forsteri. Next base: position 277,911,831 of record CM057451.1, read on the forward strand.
CCTCAGAACACCACAGGCACACCAAACAGCCACCCTGCACACCACTGCATCATGGCTGTACTCGCCAGCCACAAAGCAGACCCGGACACAGATGGGTAACCATAACAAACTGTATTAAATAGCAAAGAACAAACAGATTTATAAAACAGTGAACGAAAAACAAAGGTACAGGGAACAAGGATGGAGAAACTATTTACAAACAGGCTGAAGGCAGGGAAGGGAGGTAAGGGGACAGGGTAGGGTTATACAAAGGGGCAGGGGAGGGCAAGGGAAGGGGGAACAGGGGACGGAACAGGGGTTGCAGGCCCAATAGGCCCTACGGGCGGCCTCGTCCCTCCACTGCCTGGCGCTGTCCTCGCTGTAGGAGCCACCACATTACTCTTGCGACCTCCAGTGTGGCGGTTGTGATGCTCTGTATCCTCCTCAGGAGGTGACTGCAGTTCACCTGACGAGGGCCACGTTGGACACCTATGACAAAGGAGGGAACACATGATCAGTGCGTGTCCAGGACACCCTGGCCCACCCACCATGTGCAGTGGACAGTGGGGACATGCACCCCTGGGGTGGCACCCTGGCCATCCACAGTGGGTGCGCCCACACATGCCACCGACCCGGCATGCCATGGCTATGCAAAGAGCTGGACACCGCCACCCATGGGCCACCCACTGGCAATGTGGCAGGCAGGCGATGTGGTACAGCGGCAGCACCACAGTGGCACAGGTGGCAGCCGGATGCACCCACAGCCCACCAGCAGCAGCCACACACATGTGCAATGGCCGCAGCATGGCACCATGCACACCGCGGGCAACACACAGCTGCCATGGCTCAGCGCACAGGGGACCATGGCCCACCCCCTCCACTGCTTCCCACCCTGCACAACAATGTAGTAAGATACTGTGCCTACCTGCATGCTGCTGTGCTGCATGCACAGGTCTGGCTGCTCCTCCCCTCTGGCCTGCATCCTGAGCCTTGGGTCTCACAGTGGCCCGCCGTGGCCCACCAGGCGCGCCTGCTGCCCTGGCCCTCCTCCTGTCCTCAGGGCCTAGGACGGCAACATAAACATGCACACATCAGTACACAGCAACACCGTGTACCCACCCCGCACAGTGTGCACCCCAGCCCGGCACAGGCACAGTGCAATGGCACAGCTCACACAGGGCACTCCACCCCAGACCACAGGGCGCGCAGCACCAGCACCCACCTCGGCATGGCATGCAGCCATACTAGCCCCAAGGAACACTGGATAGGCACAGATGCAGGTGGTACACACTTACCTGGCTGTGGTATGGCCCTCCTCCAGACACGTGCCTGCAGCGCCCTGAGCCGCTCCAGATACCGCCGCTGCATGTCACTGTACCGGTGGTGACACTGTTCCCCACTGCACTGCACACCAGAGGCCTGCTCCAGCCCATCTGCAACCTCCTGCCAGACCTCCATCCTAGGTCTGGCAAAGGGCTGCTGGCCAGACAGGCAGCCTGCATGGGGCTCCACCAGGGCCACCAGATTAACTAGTTCAACCTGGCTCTAGTTAGGAGCCCATGGTGCGACATGGTGCGGCATTTGTAATACCACCGTGTAGCAAACAAAATGGTGCCTTGCACTGCACGAGCTCCACATGCTCGGGATGTGCACCTTGCTCAAGATCCACTGCCCTCAGCCATGCGCATCCCCAGGGATGCAAGGTATGGCGGCCGCATTGGCACATAGTCGCGGAGGTCCCAGAGGCATAAGGCAGGGGTTAGGGGTAAGCACATGCATGGTGCACAACAGGGGCCTGAGGGCACCACAGTCTACAAGCCTATGGTGCCCGGGCACCATGGGGCCAATGGCGCCTGGGTGCTATGGGACCAATGGTGCCTGGACGCTATGGGGCTAATGGTGCCAGAGTACCATGGGGCCAATGGCACCCGGGCACCATAGGGCCCATCACGCCCCAGCACCCTAGGTCCTACAGTGCCCCAGCACCATATGCCCTACAGCGCCTGATCGCCATAGGCCCTACAGCACCCGAGCACCATAGGCCCTACAGCACCCAAACACCATTGGCTACATCGTGCCCGAGCACCATAGGTCCTAGAGCACCCAAGCGCCATAGGCCCCATAGTGCCCGAGCACCCTAGGCCCTATCACGGCCAAACACCGTATCACCTGTGGCACACCGAGCGTGTGCTACACGTGATGTAGGCACAGGCCATGGTGCATGTGTACCGACAGTCGCACTGCACACATCACAGCATTGTGCCATGACTTGTGCAAGGTGCAACATCATGATATTCAGCTGGCATATGCAGATTAGCTCGTCAGCCTATCTGCAGTGCACCGGCGGAATTAGCATCTCATTGCAGTTGCGCATCTGCTCATTTGCATGCAATGCACTATAAAGGCACTGCAGGACTGCACAGGACATGGACCAGTATTGCAACCTTTCCTAGGTAAGTTGCGCCCGCTGAGGTGACTGACAGCACAGCGGGATGGGCGGGTTGTGTGGGCTGCTGCAGCCACTGACCACATGTCATTGCCCACAGGTAGCAGCATGACCGATTGTGAGGAAGGCGAGGAGCATGGGCCTGCACACATGCACAGGCCCAGCTTTACGAATGCAGAGGAAGATGTCCTGTTCGAGGCGTACCTTGACAGGGAGCTGCTGCTGAGTGGTGCGACCAGCACAACCCAGATCAGGTCCGCAGCCTGGGTGGAGGTGGCGGAGGCCATGAACCAGCAGGGCAGCCACCAGCGGTCAGAGCAGGAGTGCAAAAAGGTCGGCACTGACAGGTGCAGGATCAAGGAGAAGGTGGCAGCCATCCGGGCAGCAAGGGTGGCCATGGGTGGGGGTCAGGCTGACATGCCACAGCTGATGCAACAGGAGGAAATGGTGGTGGCCACCATGCGGTGCAGCACCATCGAGGGGGTGCCTGGTGGTGGCTTCCAGACCAGTGGGAGCCCATCACTGTATGATAGGTACAGCGGCGTCTGAGGCAGGGAGCTGGTGGCTGGGGGGGGCCGCCCTGTACAACGGCGGCACTAATGCAACTGTTTTCCCTTTCAGCACCAGAATGCCAGCATGCAGTGGCAGGGGCAGTGGTGTCTGCCGTGGGGGCCTGCCCAGCCCTGGAGGACCAGCCATCCACCTCCACCGGCATCTGGGGGCCCAATCGACTGTAGCACACCACCACCACTGTCCAGCCGGATGTTCTGGGCGTGGTGGCGGATGAGGCCTTGGCTTGTTCCAGAGGTATGCCAGACATGGCATTTAGTGTGCGGAGACATAGATCAGGGTGGGGTCCGACACTGATGATGATGCGCCCATTGTCCTGGACAGCGGGGGTGTTGTCGAGGGGGAGGTACCCATACCAATCACCCTCCCTGGCAGCGCCAACCGCCACCACCCCCGGTGTCACCATAAGCGATAGCGGTGCGTGCCAGCAGATGGTGGTGGTGGTGGTGGTACAGTCACACAGGCGCTGCCCAGTGTACAGCGGCCGGAGGGGCGGCAGATGGCTAGGGACGTTGGGGGCCGGGTGCTATGTCCGCCGTCGGTGCACCAGTCATTGAGCAGCCCCAAGGTGACCTCGCTGAGCAGCACCCCCTGAGCGGGGGGCTGGGCAGTGCAGCTGCATGCCACCTGTGAGTTGGCACACAGACGCCAACCCCTTGCACGAGCACACCCATTTGCTGTGGGCCTCTGTCAAGCAACAGGTGCCGCTCATGACTGGGGTGCGTGCACTCCGCGCTGAGGTGCGCCAGGCAGCGGAGCAGCATGACAGGGGATTTTGTGCAGGTCCAGGATGCCAGCAATCAACTACGGGAGGACACGACCGCAGCCCTGGATCACCTTACCACTGCGGTCACGGTCAGCCTAGCCCCACTGGCAGCCATGGGGCACGGCCGGCCACCGCAGACCCCACAGAGTGCATTGTCCACCCCACAGTCACAGCATTGTGCGACCCCCTTGGTGTCGATGCGGGGTCCCCTGTGGGCATTCCAAGCATGCCCGGTGTGGGCCTGTTTGGGAGCCTGCAGACCCCTGCAAGGACACGGTCATGTTCCCACAGTACCACCCCTGGGAGACTGTTTCAGACACCCCCTGTGGCCATCGCGCAGCCTGGGTCTCCTCTGCGGCCTTGGCAGGGCTGTCCACATGTCCGCGGTGGCCATGTGACTGCATGCCGGTCCTGATGTGCCCACCTCCCTGTCCGCAGTCTGCTGCCACTGCCCTGTATGCACATAGGTGTTGTGTGTGCATGTGCATGCCAAGGACGGGGCATCCGTGGACTGCACCACACACTGGCTGTGTGCACTCCTGCCTGGCCGCTGGCCTGTGTGGCATGTGTATGATGACACCAACACAGCACCGGATGCTCCTGTGTACCGGTACTCTGTGTCTGATCCATGCCTGGTGCTAGCTCCCGGGCACGTGCCTGTGGGTGCCAGTGTGTGTGTGTGTGTGTGGGGGGGGGGTGTGGCGGTGTGTGCATGTGGTAGTGTGTGTGTGGTTGGGTGGGTGTGTGGATGGGTGTGGGTGGGGTGTGCTGTGCTGCGTGTTGCTGTGTGTGGCCGTGTTGTCCGGCTCCACTCCCGCCCAAGCTCCCCACCCAGCTTTTCAGGCCACAGGGCACACCCATACATGCCTGTGTGCTGTGCCACTGTAGCCATCCCGTACATGGGTGTTTGTCCACCTACCTGCGTGCACCATTGTGCTCCTCCGTTATTGTGTTCTGGCATTGGCAGGCCATCCTGGTCAGCTGGGGATCCCTCCACCTGGGGGGAGGCTGCCCACCACCACATGGCCCGGCGGCCACATCGTCCCCACTACTGTTCCCCTCTTCGACCTTGACAGCTATCCCACGGTCAGTGGCCATGTTGTGCAGTATACAGCAGGCCAGGAATAGGCCACATGCCTTTGAGGGGCTGTACTGTAGGGCACCGCCTGACCTGTCCAGGCAACAGAAACGTGCCTTCAGCAGCCCAAACACACGCTCAATGATGTTCCATGTGCTGACATGTGCCTCACTGTACCGCTCCTCTGCAGGGATCGACGGGCACCGATATAGGATGAGAAGCCAGGGCAGGAGTGGGTAGCCACTGTCACCTGTGTAGAAGGAGATATGGTTAGCCTGGTGGCCTATGTTGCTGTGCCCCTCATCCTTCCCAGCCGCACTCTGTGGTGCCCCTACCCAGGTGACCTCCCATGCCCTGTTGTACCCAGCTGCCCATGGTCTCGGCATATTCACCCACTAGGTGGCCGGTGGGGATGTCCCCACTCTCGCACCTCTGGCACAGTGCCGAGCTGTGCCAGATGAAGGCATCATGTGCTCCACAAGGGTGCGTGGCACAGACTTTGGTTATGCACCCCCTGGCATTGCACACCACCTGGTGGTTGATACCGGGGTAGCCCTTTCTGTTGATGTAGGCTACCCCTCCGGGCCAGGTGGCATGCATATGCCAACATGGGTGCAGTCGATGGCCCTTAGCATGCCAGACATATGTGCTACCCTGTGGAACTCCTGCATGTTCACTGTACACTCTGCCTGTGTGCTGGGGAAGTGGATGTATTCCGCAGCATGTGGCAGCAGGGCGTTGAGGACTTGTGTGAGGAGCCATGTGTGTATATGGAGAAAAAATGTATTGGAAGTGTCTGGAGTATGATAAACCCTAGTGTTCTGCCCAACTCCAGACTAGTGAGGATGAGGTGGTACAGCAGTCGCGGACCTATATTCATTTTTGCGGATGCCGGCTCTGTTCAGATAAAGGAGGTGTTATCAGAGTTGAAGGAGAGGTCAGTGGCTATTTGTGAAAGCTCACACCAGGTAGTTTTGGCCTGTACAAGTGGTGTGTCACCAGCTGTGGGAGGGAAACTGCCATCTGTGAATGCCCTTAAATGAGTGATTTGTAGAGCCTGGGTCAGTGCTTCACGACCTCCTCCACAGTCATCCTCAATGGCAGACGTCACCATTCCCACTGAATATGCCTGCACTGAAAGTGGACAGCCCGTTTTACTGTATGATAGTGGCCCTGAGAAGGACTGTATTTTGCTGTTTGGTACGGCAAGAAATCTGGACTATATGGACTGCTGCCCACATTGGTTTTGTGATGGGACATTCGAATGTTGTCCCCCTATGTTTTCACATCCCTACACTGTCCATGGGATCCAGTATAGTGCGGTGGTCCCTACAGTATTTGTGCTGATGTATTTCCGAACAGCAGACAGCTACATACATGTTTCGAGGGAGCTGAAGGCACTGAGGTCCTCCTTGACAACAAGATCTGTGATGCTGGATTAATGAATTGGCAGCCTGGAAAGCTTTTGCAGCTGTGTTTCCCCATGTCCAAATTAGGGGTTGTTTCTTTCATCTATGCCAGGCGGTATGGAGGAAATTACAGCAGTTGCTTGAGGTGTCACAGAGGTGTATCACGGATGAGGAGTTCAGATTACATATTCGGATACTGCCTACTCTTGCATATGTGCCTTCTGAAGATGTGGTGGCAACATTTGAGGTAATGTGATCCTGACAGTTTCTGACTTGTCACGAGACAATATTGGAGCCACTGCTCGACTGTTTTGAAGATACTTGGCTTGGGCGCCCCCTTGGTCATGCGGAGAGACAGCGCCCCCTGTTTGCAGTAGAGCAGTGGAATTGTTTCGATGCTGTCAAGTTGGATTTACCTTGCACCATTAATGCTGTGGAGGGCTGGCACTGTCAGTTTAATCACTTAGTGGGTGCCAGCCATCCCACAATTTGGAAATTTGTGGACTACTTTAAGTCGGAGCAGAGCCTAAATGAAATAGGTATTGAGCAGTTTGTGGCCGGGAAATCTGATCCTTGTATGTGGAAAATTACAAGGATACAGCAAAAAGGATTTTGGACATTGTTAAAGAGTATTCAAGTTGTAGTCCCTATGATTATTTGATGAGAACTGCATATAATTTCCAGTTACAAGCACTGTGTATGCACAGATGCTGTATCCATGTATTGATGTAGTTCTGTTATAAGCCTTTGTTTCATGTGCCGATAGTGCTGCTCAGTAATGTTTTTGTTTGGGTACTATGAGAAGTTTCGTTCTGTAAATAAACATGTGGTGTGCAGAGCGTGACCTCTGTTTTTTAGCTGTTCCATCTATTATCGCTTTTTGTGGAGCACTATTTTTACAACGTTATTTTTGCTTGTGCTATTTTTTGTTTAGTGCTTTTCAACTTGAATTGAACATCACCTGACTTCACTTCATTGTGTGTGTGTGCGTGTGTGTGTGTGTGTGTGTGTGTGTGTGTGTGTGCGTGCATGTGTGTGTCTGTGAATTACCGCAAACATCAAATTTTATTTCCACAAAATTTTGGAACGTAACTTGGCAACTTTCGCAAAATTATGATGTAGGCAGAATCCATGTACGTATTGCTGATTGATGTATTAAGTTGCAAAATGGAATGCTGCAGAAATGATTACTGTTATCTATAGAAATGTGGAATGATATTGCATGGACTGCAGATTGCTACATTAAATTACACAATGGAATTCCGCAGAACTGTCATTCCACAGTTCACTTTTATCACTTCGCAAGTCAGTCAGAAAATTGTGAATAACTGGGCAAAAATTTTCCAGACACATTCAAAGAATTCAGATTTCACCACAGTCTGGATTTTTGAAAATGTCATTGTAGGCTCCCCCCAGTCTGGGGCTTACTAGAAGTTATCCGCTCGTCCCTCCCTTTTGCCCTTGTTAGGAAAATAAGTATGGGTATGGTGCCCGCCTTAAGGTGTGGTTTTACCTGCCCCTTGGGGTATAAGGGTGAAGGTTTTTGGTAGAGAGAAGAGACCGGCAGGAGTTCAGATGCAAGTGGGCTGGGGTTCAATCCCCCTTCCAGGAGTGCAGCCTGAGCTCTGCGTTGCAGTTCATGGTGCTTGGGTTTGGTGCGAGGTGAGTCAGGAATCTGGTCATTGGGATGAGGACCCCTGTTTTGGAGAGGAGCCATGGCCTGGAAGATTTTTTTATCTGTACCCACTTCATGTGCCACAGCACCATAGCAGGTCTGGGGCCTTATCTGTTTGGAGTTGGGAGGGGGCATCGCGGTGGTGGCAGCACTGTGGCATCACCTGCCCAGTGGTGGTAGCACAAGGGGGGCTGTATCCATGTGGCATGCAGTCCTCTTAGTTCTGGGTGGCCTGCCGGGAGTGAGACAAGCTGGGCCCACCTTTCCAGTGTGTGTGTTAGGTCAGGATCAGAGTGGGCCCCAGTATAGGCCCATTGCAGCAGGAATCTCGAGTGTATTGAGGGGAGGTGGCCATAAAAGAGCTCCCTAAGGTAGTAGGGTTGAGCGTAGGAGTAGGCCGGAGCAGAGTTTCATTTATTAGTGCCGAGTCATTCCAGGAGTGGGTTTTTGGTGAGCGCTGGTTTGTAGGCCTCAGCCGCTGTTCAAGTTTCTGAGTCCCCCAGCTCAGTGTTTAAGTGGAGCCCACTCTTTTAGGCCTGCATAGGCCCAAGTAATGTGCTGCAACTTTGTACTGCTGAAAGTTTACCTCTGTCATCTTTGTGCCTGTCTTCAGTTAGCCTCCAGCCCCATGGAGCTGTATTTATTTGTTTTAAACTATTAATTAAATTGAATTCTTTTAAATTTGTGTGCTCCTGCTTGGTTTGTGCTGCCATGTTTGTCTAACCAGCTTTGCCCCCAGTATATACTCAGAGCATAACTGGCTGTGCCAACGGCTGACTTCTCCATTGTGGTACATTATGAATTTGAACAGCTCTGGACCACTTCTTTTGGCTGTCAAGATAGGCCAAGCAGTTTCAGTTGTCTCATATTCTGTGACGGCACCTGGTTTGTTTCCCCCTCTGATGTTTACCATCAGGACCCCTAGGCAATGAGCTGGAGGGATCATGTAATTTCAAATATTTTGTGGAATTTTCACAAAAACTGGAATTTGCCATTTCCACCCAGCAGAAATGTGTGGTTGATAGCCACCTTATTCCAGCTTCACCCCCTTCTGAACCCCACATTGCTGTAATAGTTACCACTAATTTAGAAAGCACTTCAGGTTTCTGGACCTTGTTAGTGTATTACAGACGAAGCCTAGCATTTAGAGATGCTGCCTTCAAAGGAAGGTTAAAATAATGGGGAGCCTCAGTACCACTATACAGATATATTACTCTGAAGCTGTAGCTTGCATAGGCAGGGCACTTTTATGGAGAAATTATTGTGGATACCAGTGGGTAGAATTGGATGCACAGAGGTATAAAAAATATGGGTGATTGGGAATCAGGGGTTCAAAATACATTGAAGCAGCATTTTGACAGTGCTGTCTGTAAGTGGAAACTGTCAGATATAGGTGTTTTTGATGTGAAGTTCCCATAAATATTCATTTGAGATGCAGCTGGTTGACTTTAATCACAGCCATGCTCTGTCTGTAATGTACAGGGAGGGAACCGTCCAGACTGGATTTAACTCTTAGATCACAGCAGAAAGGATAAGTAAAGGCTGATGGTATGCCTTATCTTTAACAGGATTCCATGTCAAAATAGCAACTGTGGAATGGCAATGTGTGATAACGGCGCCAAGCCCACAACGCGGGGAAAAGAATATGGGGAGTTTGCCCCCCACACCCCCTTACTATATATTTTAAAGGGAGTCCGTATGTTCTCTTATGAAATTATTGTGAATGTTACTATTAGGATCCAGTATGTAAATTGTTGGGTTATATATAGAAAAAGTTTTCTGTAAGACAGAAAAATGTTTTTTTTTAAATAGAGATGTGGAGGCATCCATTTTGTGGACAGGAAGGGTGTTGTGATGATGTCATTGCCTCACTAGTGTTAACAGTGTGCAGTGCAGCAGGTGAGAACAGTTCAACTGAGCTGTCTGGGATTCTATTATATTCTGAGAAACACCCAGGATTTTATGTTTGGTAGAGTGCAAGAAAAGAATCCAGTGCTTCTATTCATGACAGAGCAGGATCCCTGTCTGTAGGAGCAGTTTGTTTTAACTTGCTTAACTGCATGCTGTTAGAGGTGGTGAGGCAGTGACATCATCACAGTGCCCTTCTTGTCCACAAAATAGAAGCCTCCACATCACAATTTTAAATGTATTTTTCTGCCTTACTGAAAGCATTTTCTAAATATAACCAACAATTTATATTAATTCTCATAATATCCTCCAATAATTTCATGAAATATACAGATTCCCTTAACTCTGTAGGGCACCACTCGGGATAGAGGAACCATCATTCATACAAAAGTGTTGGCGCTGTGATTCCGTCGCTGTTGTTACACTTCGCCGTTTTGCAGTTGCTATCTGCATGGGCTACCCTTTGACAGTAATTTCAGTCTGGTGAAGTTTGCATCCTATTAAGCCATTCTGTGAAAGCCCTTAAAATGTAATCCACTATATGCTTTAGCTAAATGGTCAGAAAGCTCTCCCTTCTCCTCCTTAGCTGCCAAACAAAAGACACAGGATAAAAAAGCCTTACTGGAAAAAAGAAACTTAAAAATATACCCCCCCACCCAAATTTGGGATTATTGGTTCAGTTAGGTTGGTTCCCCCATTAGTGAGGCTGGTCCTCACATGGTATTGTCCCCAGGGTATAAAGGGAGAGCCTGGAGAAAACACAGGGAGTCTGAGGCAGTAAAGAACTAGTAGAGCTGGCATTCAGGAGCAGATAATTATGACTGTGTGTCCTCAGGGGGTTGCCTGGTACCTAGGTAAGGGCAGGCCACAGCTACTCCAGTGCTGCTCCCCCCAAGCTGCAATCAGCCTCCATGGAACCAGGGTGGTGTTAATCTGCAGGCAAACAGTCAGAAGCAAGTTCTACTCCACCATGGGAAGGCCCAGTTTGAGGTCTCCCACCAGTAGGAGAATTGGGGTCACCAACCAGGAGTGAGCTGTGTGTATTGGAGGGTCTCCTCTCAAGGGGACTACCCAGAGAAGCAAAGAGTAGAGGTCAAGCCATGAAAAAGGTTGCAGGTAAGAGGCTCTCACCTTATACCTTGAAGACAACAGTTGTACTTACACTAGCTTAGCCCAGGAGTCCAGGTCTGAGTATAAACAAGGGAGCACGCAATTAATGCTGCTGGAATTATTTGCACTGCCAAGGACTAGTTATTCCCAAGAACATTCATTAGGTTTGAGCTGGGGACAACAATGGATTGAGACGATTGAAAACTATCAGGCTAGATTTGTGGTGTAGGCTGTGACCAGAACCCAGGTGGAGCAAGACACCTATGGGTGTATATCGCCAAGTACCAGCAGTGTTGGGTAAGTTACTTTTTCTATTACTTTCTATTATTTTTGGAAACTTGTTCCATAAAGCTCTGTGTAGTCACTAGCAAGGATGGAGAAGTACTGGAAAAAGTAATACGCCTTACAGTTACAGGGCCAGATATTTAAAGGGCAGTGCTGGGCGCAAATCCGTTGCACTGGACAAGCACCGAATTTGTGCCTGACTGCAATATTCAAAAGGACATTTAGCATCAGCACTAGGTGTTAGCACTGACGCTAAATTATAATGTATGCAGGGGAGGGACTAAGGGGAGGGGACCAGAATGCTGGCACAATGGCATATACAAAGGTATAGTGCGTGCTACAGGCATTAGCGCAACCTGAAGCGTGGTGCTAACTACCGCCAAAAAAAAGCTGGCAGTAATGCAGCAGTGCCCCCCCATGAATCCCAACCCCCATTGAACATAACCTAAAGAATGTATCCCTGGTAGTCTAGTAGTCATCCCACCCCCAAGCACCTATCCCAGCCCCCGTTTGACATAATAACTCATTTTCACTGGTAGTCTAGTGGTCCTCCCTCCCCAAGCACAGCTCCTGACCCTGGTTTAAAACTAGAATATCTAATTTTCCCTCTTTAGTCTAGTGGTCCCCCCTTCCCCAAGCATGGCTCCCGACCCCCATTTGAAATAAACCTAACTCCTTTCCCTGGCAATCCAGTGCCCCTCCCCCATGGTGACAACCCGCCCATCCAAGTAGATTCCCAGAGCGGAGCTGGCGGGCTGGCTCAGCCCTCCTTTCACCACCACGGCCCGCTACCAACTGGGAGTAAGAAGCAGCACTCCTTCCTACCTCAGTCGTGAGACGGCCGTGGATTGTGAGGAGGAGGGCTGAGATCCAATCGCCGCTCCGTTTGGAATCTACTTGAATAGGCAGGTTGTTACTGTGGGGGAGGGCACTGTAACTCCAGGAAAGGAGTTAGGTTTATTTCAAATGGGGGTCAGGAGCCATGCTGAGGAGAGGACTGCTAATTCTAAGAAAAATTAAATATTTAATTCTAAACTGGGGTCAGGGCCGATGTCTGGCAGGGGAACCACTAGACTACCAGGTAAATGGATCTATTTTATTTTAAGCGGGGTCAGGATATGAGCTGGGGGTGAGGGACCACTAGACTAGCAGAAATGGACCTATTTTATTTCAAATGGGGGTCGGGATGCCTGCTGGGTGGTGGGGGTGACCACTAGACTACATGGAAATTACTCATATTTTAAGAGCAAACAGGTCAGGAGTCATGCAGGGGTGGGGAGACCACTAGACTACCAGGAAACTGACTTTATTTTATGTCAAACGGAGTCGGGATACATGCTGGGGTGGGGGACCACTAGACTACCAGGAAATTAATTCTTTTTTTATTTCAAACAGGGGTCAGGATACATGCTGGGGGGTTGGGGACCACTAGATTACCAGGGAAACACATTCTTTTTTATTTGAAATGGGGGTCAGGATACATGCTGGGGGGACCACTAGACTACCAGGGAGTGGAACCCACACACATGGGAACATTGACCAGGACGGCTGAGAAGGGCTGCCTGGTCCAGCCTGTCTGCCCAGGTCCCTATACACTGGATGGCTGCACTGTACAGCCCAGTGACCCTGCAGCTGACATCCCCCTACCCTCCAGCAGGTTTGCCTTATGCCTGGCCCATGCATTGCGTCCCCCAACTGTGTTTCACCCACTACTGCAGTGGGGTACCTGTGTTGCTGGGGGAGGCATCCTCCAGGGCATGTATGGCCAGGGCAGTGTGTCTGTTTAGCTATCAATCTATGTATATTATATATATATATATATATATATATATATATATATATATATATACACACACACGCACACACACACATATACATATATACAGGTCTTGCTTGCACAGCTGAATGAGTGTGTTACATGCACTGACTGTGCCTGCCAGCACACAGTTCCTGCTGCTTCCAGCTTGTACTTCCACTCTGACCAACAGGGGGTGCTGTGGGCACACCTTGGCCTGCAGCATCCAGCCTGTACTTCCATTTCAACCAAAAGGGGGAGCTTTTTGCTCCATGCAGTAGCACCGGGCAAACTGTGAGGTAATGCATGCTAAACAGCACTTAATGAGATGCAAATTTACTTGTTTGCCCACGGATTACCTAAGTAGGCTCATTTGCATGGGGGCTTTGAATATAGCTCCCGTTTGCCCCGGGCTAACCAGTTTGCACCGGGCTAATGTGTTAGCACCGTGTAATCAGGCTAGCCCCGGGCAAATCTCACTTCAGCATAGCACACTAAGCACAGTTCTGCAGTGTGTGGCTTACATTATTGTTTGCAGTCATACCTCTCAACTGTCCCTGATTTTCAGATACATTCCTGGATTTACCTCAAACTTTTACTCTGCCCCTGCTACAAATTGTGTTTCCATGACCAAACAGTGGGGGTTGCAACATAACATAATGTCGGACATTAATGTTACAGACATGTTCTTCCTTAAACAATGCATTTAACACTACACCACTTATTCTATCAGCTTCCTGAGTGGATGTCACCAATTTTTAAAGTGTGTCCCTAATTTTAAACCTTTGTCCTTGATTGTTTTAAGCCTTGTCCCTGATTTATGAGGCAAGAGGTTGAGAGTTGTGTTTGCAGTAGCTGTGAGACATCTCTGTGCAACCACACGGAGGGGTGGAAGAACAATGGGGAATAAAAAAAACTGCCATCACAGAAGTAACGAGCCTTTGTGTGAAACAAATAAACAAAACAAAATGATGTAAGAAACCACTATGGTTCTCAAAGGAAGTGGCAGTGAAGGTTCAAGAGAAAAAGAAAGCATTCAGGAAGTACAAGGAATCGCAGAAGGAGCAGGACAGAGAACTGTATCAGTTAAAGCAGAAGGAGGCTGGGAAGGCAGTCAGAACAGCAAAGGCCCAAACCGAGGAAAAGATAGCCAACTCAGTTAAGAAGGGATAAAACCTTTTATAGGTACATCAGGGCGAAGGAAGACCAAGGGAGGGATAGTGAGGCTTAATAAAGGGAGGGAGGGTGGGCAGAGGAGACTGTGAAAGGAGAGATACTAAACAAATATTTTTGCTCAGTATTTACAAATGAAGAGGAGGTACCTAAAACAAACAGTAGAAACACTCTGGATACAGAAGTTGATACCAGCCCATTTACAGAAGAAAGGGTTCTGAAAGAACTCTTAAAACTGAAGGTGGACAAAGCAATGGGGCCTGATGGGATTCATCCCAGAATTCTAAAAAACTAAGGTAGAACTAGTGACACCACTGACTACCCTCTTTAACAAATCATGAGAGGATGGGGTGGTACCCGAAGACTGGAGGAGGGCAGATGTGATTCCCCTTCACAAAAGTGGGAGCAAGGCAGAAGCAGAAAACTACAGACCTGTTAGTTTAACCTCAGTGATAGGGAAAATGATAGAATCACTTCTGAAGGAAAGAATTGTCGAGTAACTAGAGGCCAGAGGGGCACAGGACCCTAGGCAGCATGGATTCACAGCGGGAAGGTCATGCCAGACGAATATGATAGATTTCTTTGACTGGGTGACCAAAGTAGTAGATCAGGGAGGGGCTGTGGACATGGCCTACCTAGACTTTAGCAAGGCATTTGACACAGTCCCACACAAAAGATTAATATACAAGTTAGCCAGCCTGGGAGTTGGTTCCAAGATGACAGCCTGGGTAAAGAATTGGCTGGAGAATAGGACACAGAGAGTAATAGTAAATGGAGTCCACTCAGAAGAAAGGGGGGTTACTAGTGGGGTACCGTAGGGTTCAGTATTAGGACCGGTCCTCTTCAATGTCTTTATAAGTGACATTGCAGAGGGACTGGAAGGAAAAGTATGTGTCTTTGTAGATGACACAAAGATCTGCAACAGAGTTGATTCACAGGGTGGGGTGGAAAGGATGAGAAGGGACTTGGCAAGGTTAGAGGAATGGTCAAATGAATGGCAGCTTAGATTCAATGCTAAGAAGTGCAAGGTAATGCGCCTTGGAAACAAAATCCCAGGAGAAGAGTACACAAAGTGGGGTGAGATACTAACAACAACAAAAATGGAAAGGGACCTGGGGGTAGTCCTATCAGATGACCTAAAGGTGGGCAAGCAATGTGAGAGGGCAGCAAGGAGGGCTGGGGGGGTACTGGGATGCACAGGGAGAGGCATCACCAGTAGAAAACAGGAAGTTATTATCCCTCTGTACAGACAGCTAGTCAGACTCCATCTGGAGTACTGCATGCAGTTCTGGAGACCCAATCTCCGCAAAGACATAGACAGGATGGAAGCTGTCCAGAGGAGGGCAACTAAGATGGTGCAGGGTCTGCACCGGAAGACATATGAAGAGAGACTAAAGGAGCTTAATATGTATAACCTTGAGGAAAGGAGGGAGAGGGGGGATGTGATAGAAACGTTCAAGTACCTCAAGGGAATCAACATAGTCCAAGAGGGTAGCATCTTTCAAAAAAAGAGGTGTGCAAGAACAAGGGGGCACAATTTGAAGATGGGGGGGCGGCTCAGAATTAATTTAAGGAAGTATTTTTTCACAGAGAGGGTTGTGGATGCATGGAACGGCCTTCCGGAGGAGGTTGTGGAATCAAAAACAGTGGTGGAATTCAAGCATGCATGGGACAGTCATAAGGAGGGGGTGGGAGTAGGAAGAAGTAGGCTGCTGGTTAACTAGGATCTGCAGCTTATCCAGTAGGTAGGGAAATGGGCAGACTGGGTGGGCCAAGCGGTCCTTATCTGCCGTCAAATTCTATGTTTCTTTGTTACACACAATGTTCTCCACCTACAACATTGGCTTGCTACAGAGTCTAATGAGCTGCAGTTGCAGTTTGCACTTCCCTATTGCTATGTTGCTATGTTGTCCTGGCCAAATTTCTCTCATTCACTAAACATACCACCAACAGCTTAATCTGGTTCAAGGTCAGTGGCATTCATCTGTATCCCCCCTCCCCCGGGTCGTGCCTGAAAATAGGCAGGATTTGTCTAGTGCACTTACCCGGTCAACAAAAGCGAAATAAATAAATAAATAAATAAATATTCAGTGCTGTCTTATTCCCGAGCTATTGTTGCCCTGCACTCCCAGACCAGTTTGCCTGGCTTCGTTAGACTGCTATATTCAGCAGGATTAGCACCGGGCTATTTCCTTTTGAATATAGCTTGCTTTGTGCTCCGGGCTAAGTTTGCCCACCGGGCAGTGCTAATTTAGCCCTGGGGCAAAGTTTTGAATATCTGGCCCACAATTACCTATGCTTTTTTATACAAAAGAAATACTTAACTGTAACTGATTACATTTATTTGAAAGTAACTAGTAACTAACCTATTACTTTCAAAAAAAGTAATCTGTTATAGTTATTTATTATTTTTATATTGTTTTTGTATAAAAAGAAATAAGCAACTATAATTGTAAGGTGTATTACTTTTTCTAGTACAGTACTTCTCCATCCTTGCTCGAGACTACACAGAGCTTCCTGGAACAAGTTTCCAAACATAATAGAAAGTAATAGAAAAAGTAACTTACCCAGCACCGAGCACCAGTGTAGCCTTGTGACAAAGATGGGTCATGGGGTTCCTGTTAGCTCTTGGTGGGTAACCTCATGTTTGTCATCTACTCCAGTCAGCAGAGAAACCGTGCCCAGGAGAGGAAAGGTTCAAGCTCTACCATGGAGCAGTTAGCATCTGAGAGTTAGAAGGAGTTTGTAATACTGTAAGTACCAGAGTACTACTATTGCAGGGATCCGGGGGATTGCCACTTAGAAGGAAAGGGGTGCCAGGTGATAACCATTGAAATGTAACCAGGGAGTTGCTGCTGAAAGAAAAGGGGTCAGGATTAAAGTCATATATTACCCCCAAGGGATCAGGATTAGTGTTGCTCTGATAATATCCTGAGCAATCCGGAGCCACCAAAAATCTGCCATTTTGGCAGGATAGTGGATCCATTGAATAGCAGCAGCTATCTGACCATGGATCCGACCCCCCCCCCAGATCCAGATTGGATCCTGCGTTATCTGATGCCGGATCCAGGGAAAATGTTTCTATTGACTATACAAGGGATTGGGATGGGGGGGTTACACTAGACACCAGGGAACAATATGATGTTAACGTCGGGCGGGTGATCAGGTGGGGGTGAGGGACCACTAGCCAGCAGGGACATCTTTTTTATATATCGGGTGAGTGATCAGAGTGAGTGGATGGACTACTATCCACCAAGGAATCTTATTTCTATTTTGGGTAGGTCTTCAGGTGGGGGGAGGACCACTGGACACCAGGGAAATCTTATATTTTTGATATCGGGTGGCAATCGGCAACCAGCGGAGGGGGGGGTCACTAGACCACCAGGGAATATCTGTATTTATATCAGGCTGGCGATCAGTGAGGGGGGACCACTAGACCACCAGGGATTATCTTTCTGTATATTGGACTGGTGATCAGCACCCGGTGGGTACCGCAGCAGTACCTCCGCCAACCTCTAGGGTTGCACAGGTCTAAGACAAGGTCTCAGTCAGCAATATTAACTCCATGCATGGGAGCCCAAAAGGGGTCCTTGCACAGAGCAAATGCTTTGTGAACTGGACAACACTGATATTCACGTCCTCTCCCCCTCATTTGCACTGCGGTCTCCACCACACATTGCCCTGGCACAAACCTGGTTTAAGTACACAAACCAGTCTTTTGTGAACACCAAATCAGTGCAAACCTGGCTTTGTGCTGCACAAAACTGGGTTTACACCGGGGCAATGTTTTGTGAATCTGGCCCCTGACTTTTAGCTAAAACAAATACATTGACAAGTAGTCAAAAACTTATCACTTAGAACCTTGTGAAATTCAGTTACAGGAGTCTTGTGTCTATTTACATCCAAAATTTAGTTCCAAATGTGTGCTGCTTTGAATTTCAGTGTAATGGTACGAAACCTTGTCTTAGCCAATGGAATCTACAACTCACAATTTTTAACTTCTCTGAGTGAATATGATGAGTTTACATTTACAACTTGCTCACTTAGTATGTTTGGGGAATTACATGTTTTTATTTTAAGTACCAGTTGCCCTGATCTTTTTCTGATTTCATGGGAATCTCAGTTGAACAGATGATATATATTTCAAAGGTGCTCTTACAAAGGACACCCAAGTACAGTACAAACCTTATTAACCTAAGGTACAGGGAATCTGCTTTATTCAACATTGTTTGGTTAACATTTTTGTATGCAAAACTTCCATATTCTTTAAAAGTAGGAATTAAGTGTTTAGCTATTTTTTCTGTATTTTAAAACAGTAAGCAATTAGATACTCTACAGAGTGCTTAAACATGAGCATTTATTTTAAGCACTGAGTTTATATGGTCAGCAAAACTCAGAATTTATTATTAAGACCCCTATATATTGATACCCTTGCATCACTTGTATTTCATTTCCTTGTAAACTATAGCTTTCTAGTTTTTCAAGCAAATTATTATTATCTTGATCAGAATGACTTGTGCAGGGGCGTGGCTTGGCAGTCAACAATGGTGGTTGGGTACTAACTGGGCTGTAGCTTGCATCGCAAATTAAGCAGCAATTACATAAACCAATTCATAGAACTAATTGAAAACAAAGGGAAATTTTCATAAGACGGATGGCAACCAGTAAAATAAATGGCAAGCAACTATTTCTTTTGAACCTATATCATTTTTTTTTCTATTATCTATTTATTGCTCCGGGAGCCTGGCAGGTGGCTCCAGTCCCTCCCTCAGAGATACTCGGTCTCTGACCCTCCCTTCCCCCACCCAACATCCCTGTGATCCCCACAGGTCCCCCCGTGGCAGGGCTGAAGCAAGGGGCGCGGCTTTCCCACCCACAGACAGAAATCCAAACATTCAGAGAGCCAGATGGGCAGTGGGAGGTCATTACAGAGCCTGCCAGCTCCATTTTCCTCCATTTTTCCTCCATCCCCTCCCCGTCAATGACATACTTCAGCTGCAGGCCTCTGGGCCCACATCTTCCTCCAGTCACCGTTAGAGGGAGATCAATGAGTGGGATGGCAATCCCTCCCTTCCCGACGGAGGAGAGGAGTCCTCCAGATGCTCAATCCTCTCTCTCCCCTGCTGACCCCTGGCAGCCCAGGCTCATTCCTGAATCTGGTTCACCAGCGTGGAGCAAGGTGTGGCATCCAGTGCCTCAACCCTCAGTGCCACTGGGCCAGCTCTTTTGAACCTACATCTAAAGACTCAGCGTCTGCTGGTCAACAGAGAACACAATCTAAGTGCATGGCACTGGAGACAGCAAAAGAGAAGTAAAAAGATAAAGACATTTCTAAGCAATCTGTCAAGACTCTTTTGCTAAATATGAAACAGGAAATGAAAGCTGGCTTCAAAAATTTGTCAGCACAGGTAACACATATCCAGACTGTGGTAACAACATTGGCAGAGACATCTTCAACACATACCAAAAGGCTTGATGAGGCAGACTTGAGGATTGAGGGGATGGCGAAACAAATAGCTTATCTGAGCCAGGACAAGAACATTGTTATGGAGCAAATGCATCTACTAAAAGAAAGAACCAAAGACCAAAAAAATTGTGGGAGAAGACTTAATATCTGATGGATTGGTCTGCTAGAGAACTCAGAGTGCAGAGAAGGGAGCACTAAAATAGTTAAATGGTTGGTGGAGCAGTCGAGACTGGGGCCGGAGGCAGAGAACTTTGAAATACAGCAGGCTCACAGAACGGGTCCTCAGTCACGGCAAGAAGAAAGGTCAATGCATTATTTAATTAAATTCTTTAGGTATCCAGATAAAGAAAAAATTCTGCGTGCTGCTCATTCTCAGAGTGCGCTGTAGATGGATGGTAAAAAAGTTTACATTTTAGATTTTAGCCGCGATCTACAGATACAGCAGCAGAAGTACTCTGGCATGAAGTGTCTCATTCACTGAGACGTTTCTACCTTGGCATCCTCTTGCCTACAACGGGGCTTCTTAGCTGCTATTTGTGAGTACCAACTGAACTGTTAGCACCTTATTTATACTGCCAGTGTTTTGCTCCTTATGTACTCTGCTAAGACTGTACTTTACAATTTGCTTGTCTTTAATACTCAATTTCTTGTTTTATATTAGTTTGTTAATGTGTTCCTAATATGTTTATGATAGTGCCTTTTAGCTGCATTTGCTATTCCCAACTCGTATAATTTTTTCCCTCCTTTGATTGACGAGGACCCTCCGTAAATGAGCTCTTAGCTCAAAGATTTGTAATTCCAATTCTTTAATAAATAAATAAGTTTACATTACGATCAATGGGATGGGAGTATTTACTGCTGTGCCCCACAAAACTTAAAATAATATGTCCTGGGCACCTGCCTAAAATCTTTAACAAGTTGCTGGATGCTGAGAAGTTTGTCCAGACAAGAGAGGCAGCCCAGCAGGGCAGATCCAGACCCAGGGACCTGCAACCTGCAAAATGAGTAACAGCCCCAGTAAGTTGAATTAAATTTTGACAGATTCCCTGTGGGGACTAACTTGCACTATTTGTAACCATATGGTATAAGTATAAATATCTTGGACACTGAATACCATGAGGAGTTGAGCATTCATCTTGGATGAGGGCTCAGCTGCAGAGATGGCACAATCAGAAACTGGTAAGCAGGGTAATTCAAATGAAATCAAATCATGTTTATTTATAAAAAGCACCTTTCCAGTGATCAAGGCTCTTGTAAATCAATCAAATACATATACAACAAATTAAACATAAGATATTAACAATCCATTAAAATCATCAATGCATTAGGGTTCCTAATAATTCTCTATAATAAAATTATCAACTAAAATCTGCAGGAAATCCCAGGCTAAAAAGTGGGGCTTTAAGAGCTGATTTAAAACTCTGGATAATCTGGCACTCTCTCACCTGACGAGGCAGAGAATTCCTCAGTGTAGGGGCTTCAAATGCAAAAGCTTGAGTACCCAATGTCTTCAGTCTAACCCTGGGAATCTCTAGCAATCCCGCGTTGGTGGAGCGGAGAGGGCACTCGTAAACCACGTTGCTTTCTGTTTTACAGCCTGGCTGTGACATCAGAGTTGTTCATATGTGAATGGGCTCATATACTGTATATAATAATGTTTCTGGACCTGGTATTTCTACATGTAGCCCTTTGATGCAGTGGATTTTTTTTTATGGCTCCAAAATGGAGCTTGGAAGATGCCCGTGGATAGATGTGAAGAAATATGATGCCATGAGGCTTGCGTTGGTTCAATATGATGGCATATATATTAATAAAGGAAAAGAAAATAAAGAAAAACATTTTCTGGCATGATCTGTTGGTTGGTGTCACTTGAACTTTGCTAGGGTGGTTGGGTACTGATCTCTAAAACAGCTGGAATATGTCAGTGGTCTGTTTGATCAACAGGTGACATGCCAGCCAGCTTGTCCCTGAGGTCTCCATTTTTAACATCTATGCCATGTGGGTGTGAGCTTATTATAATCTAGCGCTATTGTATTCACCAATGTGAGGGAGTACTACCCACTGTATCTTGTGATCTAAACTGCTGAACTATTTACATGGTTCCAGGGATCTACAGTGGAAATAACAGTTTGGCAGGATGATATGAACTGATAGTGGAAGTGAGCAGCATTAATCACCTCGAGGTTTGTTGTAGCACTTACCCCTGTGAAGATCCTCAGGTGACCCTATTTTCCTCTGAAGCACCAGAATGTCTCCGCCTCGAGAGTAGAGGTGGGGAGAAGTGGCCAAAATCTGCTACATGGAGCAATTCATGTACTAAAATGTAATCCGCGGAGTAATCCATAATGTGAAGCGGAGTACTTTGCCTTCTAATTATGATCGTGAAGTCCATTGGAAGCACTGACTTCGCGTTACTCCACCTTTCCCCAACCACTTCTACACAAATTTTAATGCAAACTACATTGATTTCAATGTACTTTGCATTACTTTGCCTTGTTTGTGAGCAGCTCTAATGCTAATTTTGCAGTGATTCATGGGATTGCAGGTCACATGGGCTCCAGATTGTTATGCACAGCCTCAGCTCTGTGCAGTACATGTGTAGTGGTAGCTGGAGACAGCTTGCTCTCAGAGTTATAAGATTCAAATCGTCTAAAAAATGTTCAAAAAGCCTTTTTGAGCCATTTATTTTTTTTTGGCTCAAAATTTAGTACATCGATTGTAGGAAACCCTCCTGTGCTCATATCATTGAGTGTTTATTGTTTTTGTGTGGATTTTGAATGTAAATTTAGAACATTCAGTCTGTGTACTGACAGACACTGTTGAAGAGTGCTTGGAGGAGGGGCATAGGTTCATAGGATTTCAGATCTATAAGCTACAAGAGCCATATAAGGAACTATTACTAAAATTAGTTGACGCAACTCCATTTTTTGTCCCCACATACCTATCTAATTGGTACTTAAATGCTTCCAAACTACCAGCTCCCACCACCTCTACTGGGAGTCTATTCTAAGCATTCACAACCCTCTGATTAAGCCATCTTCCTCTTCCTCTTCTATTAGTTCTATATATCTCACCTTTCAACTGTTTATCATGAACCCGTGCACACTTCCTGAGAACCTCTTTCCAGTTTAATCTTGCTATCTCACATAGCATTCCATCACTCAGTGACTTGTAAACATAACATAGGTCCGCCCTTATCCGTCTATATGCCATTGAATATAAGCCTAGGTGTTCCAATCTGGTGCCATACTCCTGTTTATTTAGTGAACCCACTGTCTTGGTAAACCTTCTTTGTACATGGTCTACTCTTTTGTTCCCACCAACACTTTGCACTGAGCAAAAGGGGACACTATACTCCAGAACGGGTCTCACCAGGGATCTGTACAGTGGCACAAGAACCTCCTTCCTCCTACTTCTGATATTGCGTAGCAAATTGCCAATAATCCTATTTGCTCTGCTGACACAGATCATACTATGCTTATCAAAGCTCAATCTATCTGTAATAACCACCCCAAGTCATTTTCACTATCTGTGGCCTCAATTATATGTGATTTCAGTGTGTATTGTGCTCTGACATTGTTCTGCCCAAAATGCATGACCTTGCATTTGGCAATACTGAACTTCACTCTATGCCTTTCTCCTCACTTCTCGAGATGGCATAGTTGTACTTGGAACTTCATTATAGCCTCGTTGTTATTCACTATTGCCCCAATCTTTGAGTCATCTGCATACTTACAGATCTAGACTCCCT
The DNA here is from genome assembly GCA_016271365.2 of Neoceratodus forsteri. Lineage (NCBI taxonomy): Eukaryota > Metazoa > Chordata > Ceratodontiformes > Ceratodontidae > Neoceratodus > Neoceratodus forsteri. The sequence continues at coordinate 277,935,243 of CM057451.1, forward strand.
CAGATATGTGCATACTAGAAATTAGGACATTAAACAGCCTTGGCCCCAGTACAGACCCTTAGGATACCCAACTAGTTACCCTCACCTTTGTTGATAGGTAGCCCCTCACCTGTATCTGCTGATGTTTATTACCTAGCCAAGCTGCCACCTATGTACAAAGGTAATATTCAACACCTAGTTGCTGAAGGGTCCTAAGCAAAACATCATGTGAGACAGAGTCGAAGGCCTTCCTGTAATCCAAATACACAACATTGACTGGGAACCCAGCATCCAACACCCGGCTCACCGGTTCAAAAAAATGCAATAAATTGGTGATGCTTAATCTCCCACCTGAGAAACTGTGCTGGGAAATATCTAGTTGGTTCAGAGCTTTAGATTATTTTGAAGTAGTTCATCTATAAAACTCTCCATCACTTTAGCTATGATGGAGGTTATGCTTATCGAACGATAGTTCTCAGGTTTGGTCCTATCCCAAGATTTTAAATAAGGGTGTTGTGTAGGCCACCTTCCAGTCTTCCGGAATCTTACCCTCTGCCAAAGATTTATTAAAGAGGACTGCCAATGGAAATGAGATCTCCTCAGCTGTTTCAGTCAGGAAGGCTGGGTGATAACTGTCTGGTCCCCCTGATTTGTATGTTTTTAATTTCATTAATTTTGCTTTGACTTGTTCTGCAGTTATAGATGGAATTTCTATTTCCACATCCTCCCCTATCTTGACTTCTCCAGTAGAACCACTACTATCCCTAAGGTACACACTTTGAAAATATGCACCAAACATATTTGCTATGCCACTCTCATCTTCAACTTGATTTTCATGGTCCCTTAATACAGTAAATCTGATTATGATTTTTTTGTAGGCTTCCTACATAATTGTAGAACATTCTTTTAAGTTGTTTCCCTTTGTTGAAGCCAAAGCTAATTCTGCCTTAGCCTTTCCTTTTTTAATGCTTAGTTTACATTTTTTTTTACCAGGGACCTATATGTGGACAGTGTAGCAGAGGATGGATTTTTCTCGGTGCTTAATTTGTACAGAAAGAGGTGCCAGGGCTCTGAGTCCAAACATCAAAAGCCCCAGCCCGTTCAAAGAGACAAAGACATTTACTGTCACACACAGTTATGCGCTGTATGCAAGTGGAACTTGTGGGAATGGGAATCAAGCCAAAGCTCACAGTCCGCATGCCAGCTCCTCTGCCTGTGTTAGCCCTATTTTTTTATTCAAGTCCCAGCCCCTTCAAAGAGACAAAGACGTTTACTGTCACACACACACAGTTATGCACTATATGTAAGTGGAACTTGTGGGAATGGGAATCAAGCCAAAGCTCACAGTCCGCACGCCAGCTCCTCTGCCTGTGTTAGCCCTTTTTTTTATTTAAGCCCCAACCCCTTCAAAAACAGTTACTGTCATGCACAGTAATGTGCTGTATAAGTGGAGCTGGTGCAAACTGAACCTAATCTGCTATGGTCACAAAGCTCCTGTCCTCTGCTTTCCTCCTGGTTTTACTGTTATTTATTTATTTATTAATTTTTTTTTGTGGTGGGACCAGCTTCAGAAGAACCCAATACTCAACATATTTTTAAGATTGCAGGATGCAAACCCAGTCAGTCCAGCCTTCTGAATGTACTATGTCTCATTGTTCCTCCTCAGCCTTTGTATAGCCTTAGAGGTTTATTTTTAGTTCAGCTTCTGGAGAACTAGGGAAATGTTTAAATAAAATAAATAAATAATCAGTCAAACCCAGACAGACAACTTCTGGATGAATTTACCAACCTGAAGTTCAAATAGATACAACATAGCCGATTAGCTCTCAGCTTGTCTTGAACTCAGGCTGCAAAACCTATCAGCATCAGTGCAGTCTGTCTGCTTCTTTACTGTTTTTTTTTAAGAAGAGCCAGCAAAGGAACCTATTTTTTTCTTTTGATTTACTACTTATTTGTGTTTATTAGGTAGCACAGGCTGCTTCTTCTGTTCTGCCCTGCAGTTCTCCTTGAATCTCTGCTTGGCCATATGTTGTCTTAATGCCTGCTGCCCTTCTGATTGTTTGTTCTACTAACTTCTGCCTAATTGCTTTGCTTCAGCTTGCTAAGCTTCACCACTTCGAGCGTTAGCACCCCTGAATCAAAGTTTGCTGCATGCCTGGGCTGCTTAGTGGGCCTGGCCTGGCTAGGACTTTCTTGAATCTCCTCCCTCAGGCTCCAGCCAGAAGCCTGGCTACTTTCCTGCCACCGCAGCTGCTGTGGGCTGCAATTTCCCTAAGTCAGCCCACTCATTCCCTGTCTTGCCCTAGCCTACCACCCACAATGCCTGACTTTCCTTTCTGTGCTGTTTAACTGTAAACCTGACTACTCCCCACCCCAAGGTCACCACAGTTCCCAAGATTGTTTTTTGTGACAAGATTGATGAGAATCTGAGAGTCTAGTAATTTTGTGGTCACAGCCTGGCCCTGCTGCAGCACTCGACTGATGACTCAGCGACTGTACTGAGTCACTCCTCCCACTACATTTATTACGCTGCACAGAGACAGACACGTACCACCTGACCACAGAACAGTTGATCAGGTGATGCATGTCTGAATGGACTGAAGCATGCATGAGCACACGAGATGGAAGGCGATCACGTGTGCCACCGCTGGCAACCTGAACCCCCCAGGAGCAAACAGCGAGGATGAGCGCAAGGTCAACTTAGGGGGTGTAGTCGGCTGCAACTGTGATCTGCACTGTTTCCGTGCCGGTGCAGCAGCACTGCAGCAGTAAAAGAAAACACAGTGAGTGAACTGAAGTGATGAACAAATATTTAAAGGGCTAACTGTGTGTGTCAGGGAGAACTTAGAAGAGGTGCCGGGGCTTAGCCCCGGAGTGAAAAGTGGTGCCAGGGCTGGGGGCTGAGCCCCGGCTAGCACCGGCACAAATTAAGCACTGATTTTTCTTTAGCTTCTTATGAGCCCTATTTTTCTTGTTTATTATTCTGCGGATTGTTTGAGTCATCCATTTAGGTACCCTTCCCCTCCTATTACATTCTTTTGTTTTTGTATACATACTATAACTGCAGAACACCATCAATTATTTCCCAGGTTTGGACCGACGATTTCCCTTCCAGTTCATTCCAGCTATATGTTCCTATTATTTTCTTGATGTTAGTATAGTCTGCCTTACTGTAACTCCTAATGGTTGATTTCCCCAGGATATGATGTGAGTCCTCCTCTGGTAAAGCCTTGACCATATTATGGTCACTGCTTCCTAGTGGTTTGATCACATCTACATTCCTTATAACCTCCACCATATTACTTAATACTAGGTCCAAACAACTCTTATTTCTTGTGTTCTCTCTCACCATCTGAGTTAAGCAGTTTGTTTCACATATTTCCAAAAACCTTTCCTCAAAAGTCCCTTCCACACCCAGGGGCTCCCAACATATATGGGGGAATTTGAAATCTCCCATTACAATAGTGTTATCTATAATCATTCCACTATCAAGTAGGTCCAGAAAGATATGATTTTCTTGTTCACTGAAGTTAGGTGATCTGTAACAGACCCCCAGCCTTAAGCTTTTTCTACCTGTCCAGAAAGTGAGCCATAGTTGTTTCACTTGGGTCCACTCAATATTATCAGGGTCAAGGGTTTGTGCTTTTAGGTGCGAAGCAATGTATACCCCCGCTCCACCACCTACTTTCCCCACTCTAGGTTTGTGATAGAAGTCGTAGCCATCAATTTCATCTATCCAATCATCCTCTCTTAGCCAGGTTTCAGTCAATCCACAGACATCTATATTGTCTGTGGTGCAGGTAGATTAACTGAGAGAAAGGCAATCTTTCTAACTGTTTTAGTTATATTTTTGTTGTATAACTGTTCATGTACACACAGTAATATTTTCAGTAATTTTTGACATTTATTTTGCTGATTATTGTGGTGCAGTACATAATTTCATTTTGTTTAAAAGATTTGGTTATATTACTGAAGTTTTCAATTTGCTGCACATTACCTGTAGTGTGTGTGCGACACTTGCCATCACGTCAGACACATTTTATTGTGCCACACAGTAATTGCAGCACTGTGATCTTGTTATCCATCTGTGTTATTTTGTACTGCTTTTTGATATTTTGGTAGCGGGCTGTTACTGCAGTGCACTGCCCAAACCGGCAAAAGGTACTTTTTTCCAGTTTTGAATTTGTGAGCCCTGGTAAAGGTGTTGTTGTGCCTTTGCATCTGCATCTCTTGAGTGTGCAGTGCAATCTTAATCTGTCCATGCGTTTGCATCTGTTTAGTGCCCAGTCTCTATCTGCAAGCCACAGTCATTTTTTGGCTTCCCATCCACCAGCCCAGATTGAAAGTTCATAAATCTAAATTTGTTTAGAATTTTCTTGGTGATCCCCAAAAATGCTTGCAAAGAGATGTGCAAGCAAAGCTGTTTCTGGCCATGGCACTGCTGCTAGTGGCAAGACTGTTTGTGGGCGTGGTAGTATGTAGAAGTGCATAGCTGATGTCAGTAAAGGGATTTCTCGTCAATGTTTTTTTCCACCACAACCTGTTGCTTCACTGATAGTTGAAGGAGATGATGTTGTCCCTGATGGTGGTGTAAGTGCAGTTGCTGCCCCAGTTCCACTTCTGACCAGTTAACCATTTTAGAAAAAATAGTTGAGTCTAAAGCTGTGACTGATAGTGCAGATGATGTCATACTCCCTAACATCCCCATGGTAGTTGAACAAGATTCTGATCCTGACAACAATGATTTACAATGTCACATTTCCAGTGCTGTTGAGGTCATGCCTTTGCCATCCAATGATTCAAAGTGTGGCGCAAAAATATCGGGTGATGATAAGGATGCTGTCGTTGGAACATGTTCTCCACAGGACAACATCCAGGCTGAAATTGTGGATGTAGATGATGAATATGACGATGATGCCAGTGACCCCTGTTGGGAACAGAAGAAAAAGAAAGTCAAGGTGGCTGTGTCTGGGTTTGCTGATGTTAAATTCCCCCCCCTCAAAAAAGTTGTGATGTAGCGGTTCCTGTTGATGATGATGATGACCCAGTAATACTCATAGGTAGTAGTGGTGGTCAGTCGGAGTCCAGGTGTGTCCAGCAAGAGAAATCATGTAGTGCACGCCATTTCAGCAGTTAAAAAAACAGAGTCCAATATGCAGCATCAGGGACATGTTAAAAGTAGGGGATAAAAATCCCTTTTTGGGGATTTTTTGTCCAAGATGCAAATGATGACTCAGTTGCGGTCTGCCAGGTTTGCCATGTGCGTGTGAGCTGAGGTAAAAAGGGGAGTCATCTGGGCACGGGGGCCAGGATACACATCTTAAGAATGGGCACATGGCACTGTGAACTCGATACCAGAGGGCAGCTAATACCATAGTGGGGCATTCACCCTCATCATCAACCTTATCAAGCATGTTATTCCCTTCCATGAGTTTAAGACTAAGTAGCAATATCTGTAGTAGCGTTGATGTCTCTGTATTTGGCTGAGAGGGACCTGGGGGTGGTGGTGGATGTCAAGATAAACAACTCGGAGACTTGTAGGAGGGCAGCAGCAAAGGCCAACAGGATGCTTGGATGCATCACTAGGGGGCTCACCTCCAGAAGGAGGGAAGTGATATTCCCACTGTATAACTGCTTGGCAAGGCCGCACCTCGAGTACTGTGTGCAGTTTTGGAGGCCACATTTAAAGAGGGACATTGAACTCCTGGAGAGGGTCCAGAGGACAGCAACCAAAATAATATGGGGCTTGGGGGATAGGACCTATGGGCAGAGGCTCAAAGAGATAAATATGTACACATTGGAAGAGAGAAGGGACCAGGGGAACATGATAGAGGTCTTCAGGTACATGAAGGGGTAAATAGGGGAGGAGCAGTCAGGGTGCTCCTAGGAAGAAGGGGGGGCAACTAGAGGGCATGGGTGGAAACTGGGGGGGAGATTCTGGGGAGAAAGGAGGAGGTGCTACTTCACTGAGAGGGTGGTGGAGCCATGTAATGTGCTGCCCAGGGAGCTGGTGGAGGCAGAAACGGTGGAGGGGTTCAAGAGGGGGTGGGACAGGTACAGGGGAAGGGTTCTGGAAGCAAAAACCAGTGCAGTGAAAATATCCAGGACTGGGAAGGGAGAAGCCAGAGAGGGAGAGGGGGGCAGCAAGGTCAGCTTCCAGGGTGGGGGCTGACCAAACGAGCAGACACGAAAGACCATTAAGCCTATTCTGCTGGCATTTTAGTATGTTAGTATTTTGTTTTCCAAAACATTCATTGTAAACACTTGCCATTCTTTTCTACTCTACGTAAATTGTCTTATGTAATTACACAGTAATTTCCCAATGTGGACCCTTTGTAAAGGAGTCTCTATCTCACAGGCTGTAAATTCTGATATGTCTCAATAAATAAATAAAATAACACCGGAGGATTACTACAGGCATGATGAGGAGGAGGATTATGATTTAGAAATCTTGTCAAGTGGTGGTCAGAGTAGCAGCAGTGGTAGTGGTCTATGCAGTATGTCTAGTGCAAGTAGTACATCAGTCCCTGTGCTTAAAATGGGTAAAATAACTTCATTTGTGGACTTGGCACCTGTGCACCCTTCTTCATCACACGTCCACACCCCACCCCTGGCCATTCGCAGTGCAGAGCCATTTGGCACACCCCATGCAAAACATGTAACAATAAGTCAGCCCACGTTGCAGAGTGTTTTTGCCCATAACGTGAAGTACCTGCCCAATCGTGCAGTGTCACATGACCTTAATGCTGCTGTAGCTGAAATGCTGGCAATTGATCTTTTGCCCTTTTCCATCATGAAGAATTCAGGATTCTGGTGGTTTGCAGCATGAGCCTGACTGAAATAGAAAGTCCCATCTAGGACATACTTTTCCACCCGTGCTGTCCCAGAGTTATGCCGGACTGTGACCGACTCTGTAAGACATGCCCTTCAGCATTCCTCCTCGCCATTCATCCACTTAAGTATGGGTATGGGGAGAAGTGGCAAAATGGCGGGGAGTTCATATTTGTGTATTACTGCACATTGGGCGCAGGTGCCGGGGCTTGTTTGTGCTGGGGTAGTGGGACTAATCAGTGTAGTAAGGCAGACTGTCATGGTACCAATCTTCCAGGAATTTGACAGTATACAACATTTGCAATGTGCAGTGTGGTCTGTTCCCAGGGGAGAAGGAATAGTCGGTGCAGTCGGTGCAGTGGTACAGGGGCCCAGACACTTAAGGAGCCCACTGAAACGTGCTGTTTTTGCTGTGTTTTTTTTTATTTTTCCCTATTTTCCCCACAGTTCTGCTTCTGCAGTTTGTGCCACAAACTACTGTACTGACTGCTGACCTGTCTGTCTTCGCTGTGTGTGTGCACGCCAGGCTGCAGGTGGCAGCAGAGAGCATCAGACCGGAGCAAGAGCACAGTGTCGGCAAAAAATCCATCAAATTCCAACCGATGGGCTGAGTACTGTTGTGCCATGGTGGCCCATCTTGTGACTGCAGGCATGAGCGAGTGCACAACAGAGAGCGATGATGAAGTGTGACTGCGTGCCGCCACCACGACTCGTGAGTGCATGAATGAGGAGAAGGAGAGTGAGCAGTGAGCCTCACAGAAGCAACAGGTTGGTCTGGGACTGGGAGGGAACAGCGCCGCTAACCTAGGCTTGCGATGTGATGGTGGGGGCGTGGGTGACTAAGCTGTGGTGGTCTGACCTTTTTTTTTTTTAAGCAGGCACAGGAGGAGGGCAGCCACGGGTCCTCCTAGCACTGAGCTGCTGCATCACATGACTGGCTGGATGACAGACACCTGACTGGATAGGGACAGTGTCAGTCAGTCAGTCACATCACTACTTGCTCTGTGGTTGGGTAGGAGAGCTGAGAGGGTGGAGATTCGACTGGGAAAGTGATTGACTCGAGAGCACCCAGCGCCATAGTTGAGAGCGAGCTGAGCGAGAGGGTGGTGGTGGAAATTGTTTGACTCTGTGGGGCTCAGACCTTTTACATTGCCTACCTACTCCTAACTCTTCCAGTCTGATCCTCTTAAATTTTGCTCTAGAACTTTTCTAGGGTGCACAGCAGAAATATATATTTTTTTTAATTTATTGATCTAGTTCATCTGATTAAACTTGTTGTAGCAGCAGCGTGACACAGACTAGGCCAGGCCCAGGAAGGACAGGTGGGGAGTGGGTCACTGCTGATCTAAGGGATGTCCCAGCCTCCCGGCTGGCTGGCTGGCATGTTGCCTGGCTCATCTGGCCCACTGCATAACATAAATTTGAAAATTTGATTTACTTCAATTCAGAACTCTCGTCACTTGCTGTTGTTGGGTTGCTGCTGCCTGCTGCTCCAGCCAGTGCTCATGCTCAGTTAGTGAGGAGCCTGCCCTTTAGAATCAGTTAGCAAACAGACAGCAGCACAGCAGTGCATGACTCCACTGAAAATACATTCTGAAGTGAATCTGAATTGATTTTCTAAACTATTTGACCCACGCAGCCAGGTGGCCACTAGAACCACTGCACTAGCCATAAAATAAATATGTTTTGTTGTACAGTAAACAGTATATACTTTTTTTTATTTTTTGTTGACCGGGTAAGTGCACTAGACAAATCCTGCCTATTTTCAGGCACGACCCGGGGAGGGGGATACAGATGAATGCCAACTGACCTTGAACCAGATTAAGCTGTTGGTGGTATTTTTAATGAATGAGAGAAATTTGGCCAGGACACCGGGGAAATTCCCCTACTCTTTTTCGATAAGTGCCATGGGATCTTTAACATCCACCTGAACTACCACCAATCCAGGCAGATAGGACCTCGGTTTAACATCTCATCTGAAAGACGGCACCTCACAAGTGCAGCACCCCTCTCATGCTGCACTACAGTGTCAGTACTGGGATATTAACCCAAGTGCCAGATGTGGGAACTGAGCCCACAGCCCTCTGATCTCCCAGCCTCAAAGGCGAGTGTGCTACCTACTGAGCCACTGATACTGAGACATACTTATTGGTAGTGCAGTCTAGACTCCTTAGTTGCAGTTGTCAGGGGAAGGTGAGGCCGGGGTCAATTGCCTGTGCTGTGTGATCTTTTTTCTGTGTCCAGGCTTCCAGCAGCATCTGCTCTGCAGTGTCTCTCTCTCTCTCTCTCTTCCTTCTCCTCCTCAGTAAAACTCAGCAGAGGTAGAGCAGTAGAATCAAACCTCCTCCTGAGATCTGATCTTATTATTATCCTCCTAATGCTGACTAAGGCAGTCAGAAAAGGCTAAAAACGAAGACTGCTATACAAACACTGAACTGATCATAAGAAAAGTGCTGACTGGTGTCTGCAGCAGCACCACCTGCATGTGTGTGACAGTGAAATAATTGTGCTTTGGCAAATTAAGCAAAAAAAAAAAAAACAGAACCCCCCCCCCAAAAAAAAACTAAAACCCATGAACTACAGTGGGTGTTTAGAGGGGCAAAACTGGCGATTATTAACTAAAATAAAGGAGCAGGAGCACTTCCTGTGTTGAACTGAATCTCTCCCTTCCTCCCCGGCCTTGTTTGCCATTACTAGTGCAGCCTGCACCCGATTTCTAAAGTGAAGCAAGCTAACAAAAAGTAACCTACATAAAAAGTGTGACCGTTCTCTGCAAAGGCAATGGTGGTAGGGACTAGTGGGCACTAGGCCGGGGGGACTAAGTACTGAACTAGGGCAATATCAGTGAAGGAGCACCTCCTGTCCTGTCCTGCACTTCTCTTCTCTTTTCCTTTCCTGTTTGCCATTACTGCAGCCTGAAAAACATTGATTCTTTTTCTAAAGTGAAGCAAGCTAACAAAAAGTAACCTACATAAAAAGAGTGACAGTTCTCTGCAAAGGCAGTGGTGCTGGGGACTAGTGGGCACTAGGCCGGGAGGACTGAGTACTGAACTAGGGCAATATCAGTGAAGGAGCACCTCCTGTCCTGTCCTGCACTTCTCTTCTCTTTTCCTTTCCTGTTTGCCATTACTGCAGCCTGAAGGCAAGCAAGCAAAAAAGTAACTACCTCACAGTTTATTGTTGGATGTAACAGTAAAAGATGCCTCCAAAATACAAAAGCGGTGCACAAAAGCGCAAGCAGAAGAAGGAAGAATTGCTGCTGGCTGCAAAGCTTCCTAAAATCAGTGTTTTTTTTCCAGACTGCGAATGAGCCTGACAACACACCTAATAGGATTGAAATTTGTGAATGTGACAGTGACACAGATGCAGAGAAAGACAGTGGGCCTAGTACTGTGGCCAATTGTTAGATAGTCTGTGCTTATTATGCTGATCCTGAAACTAACTTTGCTAAACAATCTGAGCCAGAACCGGACATGGAAAGTGTATTGGAGAAAGAACTCGACAAAACAAGTGCTGCTTTAAACACCGAAGACGAAGAGCAACCTGTTTTTCCAAGTTTTCCTCATGCTGATGAAAAAAAACCCACAGACAGAGGTCATTTTCCCTTACATATTAAGGACAGCCAAGTAAAAAGATATATTACATCACAAGGTTCGTGTAGACCAGATGGACCATTTCCACAGGGCAAAAATCAAGATGGGCGCTGTTTCTCCAGAAGCTATTATAACATAACAACAAAGGCAGGCGTTACATTACCGCGTACTTGGCTTTGTTACTCCCTCAAATTAGACTGTGCATATTGTGAGCCATGCTGGTTGTTTGCTGATAGTAGTACACCTGCATATAATGTTGCATGGGTTAAAGGAGTTCGAGACTGGCGTCACCTAAGCAGTAAAAATTGAATATCATGAAACATCAGCTATTCATTTAGAATCTTGCTTAGTATATCAGCAGTGGCGATTACATGGAACAATTGATGAAGATTTGGAAACTCAAATGCAGAAGGAGAAAAACTTCTGGAGACAAGTTTTGGAGCATCTCATCAATGTGATTCTTACATTAGCTATGTGCAATTTAGCTTTCAGGGGGCACAGAGAGATTATAGGGCAAGGTAACAGTGGGAATTTTCTTTCAATAGTGGAACTGTTAGCTAGGTATGATACCGTGTTGAAGCAACTCATTTCCCATGCCCAGTGGATCGATTCACTTAGTCATACTATATAGGACGAACTTATTGAAGTTTTGTCAAAGCGTGTTGAGCAAGATATTATTTACGAAATAAAGGCTGCACCTTTTTTGCTCTGTAATAATGGATACCAACCAAGATATTGCGAAGACTGACCAACTGAGTCAAATTTTTTGGTATGTCACGATTGAAACGGATGACAGGGACATGGCAACGGAGGTGAAAATCAACAAATCTTTCCTTGATTTTCATGAAATTAGTGATCAGTCTGCAGTTGGACTTGAGAAGGTAATAGTTGGCTGCACTGAACAGAAAGGTTTAGAATTAACTAAATTTCGTGATCGGGGTATGATGAATTGATTTTGAAAGCAGCACAAGGAAAGTCACAGAGTTTGGAATTCTGATTTTGAAAGCAGCACAAGGGAAATCACAGAGTTTGGAACTGTTTGATTTTGAAAGCAGCACATGGGAAGTCACAGAGTTTGGAACTGTCTGTTTTTGAAAGCAGCACAAGGGAAATCACAGAGTTTGGAACTGTCTGATTTTGAAAGCAGCACAAGGGAAATCACAGAGTTTGGAACTCAGTGCTTTGGCTTCTCAGAAGGAACTAGAAGGGGGACAAGATCAGATCTACAGTACAGTAGCTTCTTGTTGTTTTACATTGTTTCTTATGGATTCTACTTGGTAGAAGGTTATTTCTTTTCTTTCTTACTACTAAGGGGCTAGCAGGGTATTGCTTGGGGCTGCTGGAATTTTGAAACCTGTTTTGGTAGCTATAAGTGGGCTCATTTGTTTGATTCACTGTGTGGCAGGCTGCATTTGTAGAAACCTATTTCTTCTGTTTTAAAACATAATTGGTGTGATTTAACTGTGTCTGTTTCTTTGAATTAGAGACATATATCTTCTAATTCCAAGCCTATTTTGATGTGTTGTTGGTGAAGCTGTTTGAATTGGAGTCCTGTTTCTTTGGTAGCAAACCTATTTTGGGGCTTTGAGTAAGTGTGATTCATTGTTGCTGGCTTTACTAGCTGCAAAGTTTGAGTGCAGAGTGGGGGAAGGGTGCTAATGGTCTGACCAGAGGCCTCAGCTACCTGATTGTTTCTGGAAGACTTGGGCTGGTCCCACCCTTGGTCCATTATTTCCTTTATACCAGGGGTTCTTACATCACTTCCTCAAACAGGCAAAGGATATGCACCTGTCATAGCAAAAGCAGACATACAGGAAAGGAACAGCAGCAAGTGAAGAGGTGACTGCTCTCTCAGTGGAAGGGAAGTAAATGCAAATCTAGGAGCTTTCATTATTACTTCTTCGCATTGATATTGCATTGGGGAAAGGAGGAGTAGGAGTTTGAAGAAGGTTGTGCAATGGCTACTTAAGTCTGTTTTGAGTGTGGATAGGAAGGATAGGAATATAAAAGCAGTTGCTCAATATATCTAAACATGTGCAACAAAGGAGATAAGGGAATTAAAGAAAATGTTTTGCACTGATAGATGAGGGAGAAGGGAGACTTGGGGGAGTGTTTGGTATCCTGCATCTGGAAGGGTGGGGGGTCGCTGGTGGGCAACAACAGCAATGGGTAGGGTGGTAGGCTGCAACAACTGCAGTGCACCAATCTTTTTAAAAATTGCCTGGAGTGTGGGAGGATGTTTAGTGCACAACCACATAGAAAAACTTAGAAAGGAGACTGAGGGTCTGCAGGAGGAACTAAGACAGGCAAGGCAGATTGGGGGTGGGTTTAGCCCAATACTGGAGGGAGGAAGAAGGGGAGATGAGGGAGGGCAATTTAAGCCAACAGTGGTGAGGAGAGGGTCAGAAGAAGGGAAGCAGAGACAAAGGAGCCCAGGCCAGGAAGAACAATTGCCAGGGAACCAGGTCAGGAGACGAAAGACAAATGGAAGGAGGAGATAGGGGCTTGTGAGGGGAAGGGAAGAAGTGGCAAAAGTCATGGAGTGGAAAGGAGAGAACAGGTTACTATGAAGAGAGAGGGAGCGGGCATTTGTGAAGGGCCTTCAGAAAATAGTTGTGCACTGCTAGAGAGGAAGAAGGTGGAGGAGGGAAATGATGAAATTAGAGGAGTAATTGATAAATGCCTGGACCAAACTGGGCGGGGGAAGTTCTGCTAGGAGAATTGCAACAGGGGTAAAGGGGAAATAATGTGCAGAAGGAAGAAGAGGAGCTGGAAATGAGAGAGGAGGGAGATGAATGGAAGCAAGCAGGGAGTAAGAGGGGTGGAATCTTAGTGCTGGGGGACTCAATACTAAGAGGAGTTAGGTGGGGTAGCAAAGGGAGAGGCATAGTCGCATTTGGGTGGAGGCCATGCCAGGAATGACAGCGGAAAGGGTGGGACAGTCTGTTCTGAAATATGCTAGAAGAGGTAGGGACAAGCCTCATTTAATTATACATCTTGGGACAAATGACCTGGCTGACAAGACAGTAGATACAGTCCAGAGGAGGTTTGAGGAACTAGCACAATTATGTGAGGGCAGGAAGATCAGTAACTTTTCAGAGATACTTCCGTGCTAAAAAGGCAAGCACAACAAGAAAGCTGAGAATAGAGAATTTAATGGATGGCTAAGAACCTGGTGTTGTGCTAAAGGGTATGGGCTGTTGGGGGTGGGAGGGACCTGAGAGGACAGTAGTCTCTATGCCAAGGACAGACTACACTTAAGTGAGAGGAAAAGAAAGTGTTGAAACAGAGGATGGAGGAGTACATAGAGGAAGTTGGGAATTTAAACTAGGAGTGGGGGTGGCAGTTGGGAAGAAATATGCAGAGACCACAGGTTGGGAAACCATATGAGCTTACCCCCATAACAGTGACAAAGGACAAAATGAAGTACTGTTGGTGATGCTATGAAAGGAGGGCAGGATGGGAGGGGGGGAAAGGGTGGAAGGTGGTTACCCTTAATGCTAGGAGCCTTGGGAGGAAAACTGCAGAGTTACAGGTTCTCATGGCAGAGGGAGAGGTGGACATTGCAGTCATCATGGAAACACAGGCCACCCAATACAATGACTGGGACCTGTCTGTACCAGGGTACAGATTATTTCGTAGGGACAGGGTGATTGGGAAAGGGGGGGGTGGCACTATATGTGAAGGAAGGACTGAAGTGTGTAAGGGAGGAAGGGGAGGAGGGTAGTATGGAGTCACTTTGGATGCAAATCCAGGATTCCAAGAATAGGATTCTTAGAATGGGAGTGGTGTACAGGCCACCATCTCAGACGGAGGAGTTAGACAGAGAACTAGCGGGACAGATCAGGAGGACCTGTGAGAAGGGCAGTGTGGTGATTGTGGGGGACTTCAACATGCCAGGAGTGGACTGGAGCACCCCAACAACCAGGAACAGAAGGGAGCAGGTACTGCTGGATGCCTTCCAGGACAGCTTCCTGCTGCAAATGGTCAGTGAACCAACCAGGTTAGAAATACCCTTGACCTTGTGCTGGCAAATGGGGACTTTGTGAGAGAGAACTTACAGTGGAGGAACCGCTGTCAGGGGTGACCACCGCTCAGTATGGCTCACATTGGATATGGGCAAGGAAGGGTGGGAATCTGGCACAATAGTGCTGGACTTCAGGAGGGACGACTTTGGGAGGATGGGGGAAGTGGTAAAAGGGTACCTGGCAGAATTCAATCTAGTATGGACACTAACCAGAGGTGGGAGTTCATAAAGCTGGGGATAGTGGAGGCAACCAAAACCTGCTGCAAAGCCCAGAGCAGTAAGGCTAGGGCTAAAAACCGATCTGGTTGAGCAAGGAGGTCATGGAAAAGGTAAGGAGGAAAAGAGCTGCCTTTAGGAAGTACAAGAAAACAGGAGGGGGAGGACAGGAGGAGTACTTGACAGAATCAAAGGAGGTGACAAGGGCAGTAAGGGGAGCCAAAGCATCTACGGAACTCAGGCTGGCACAAGGCATTAAGAAGGGGGAGAAGGACTTCTTTAAGTACATCAGGGAGAAAAGGAGCTGTAAGGATACATAGATACATAGATACATAGACAGTGTCGGCAGATAAGGGCCTATGGCCCACCTAGTCTGCCCATTTGAGCTTGTAAGTTCAGTTTGTTTTCCTAGAAGTCTATTTCCCCTTACCCCTGACCTCTAGAATTCCTTTATGTCTATCCCATGCATTCTTAAATCCGTGATTGTTTCAGCTCCCACCACTCCTCTGGCAGGTGTTCACTCTTGACCACCACCGTTCTGTGAAGAAATTCTTCTCATGTTTCCTCTGAATCGTCCTCCTCCAACTTCATCCCATGCCCTCTAGTCCTGAAACATCTTTTTCGCTTAAAAATAGTGTTTTCCTGCACCCTGTTCCTCCCTGTAAGATACTTGTATGTCTCTATCATATCCCTCTCCTCCTCTCCTCCAGGAGTACATGTTCAGTTCCTTCAACCTGTCTTCATAGGACTTGTGATGCAACCCATGCACCATCTTTGTTGCCCTCCTCTGAACCTTCTCTACCCTGTCTATGTCCTTACGTAGGTATGGTCTCCAGAACTGTACACTGTACTCCAGGTGGGGCCTCACCAGTGTCTTGTATAGCGGAATTATGACCTCCCTTTTCCTGCTGGTGTTGCCCCTGCCTATACATCCCAGCATCCTATTTGCTTTACCTGATGCCTTGTCACACTGTTTCCCTACCTTGAGGTCATCAGAGATGACAACCCCAAGATCCCTTTCCTGCTTGGTGCATGCTATATCCTCACCCCCCAACTGATATATTGTGCCAGGGTTTTTGTGCCCCATATGCATTATCTTGCACTTCTTTGCATTGAATTTCAACTGCCAAACCCTTGACCATTCTTCAAGTTTCTGCAGGTCCTTCTCATTCTGTCTACACCCTCTGGTGTGTCTACTCTGTTACAGAGCTTTGTGTCATCAGCGAACAGTGAAATTCTGCCTTCTAGATCCTGTGCAATGTCACTGATGAAGATGTTGAATAGACCGGTCCCAGCACTGATCCCTGTGGTACCCCACTGGTCAATCTTCCCTCTGTGAGTAACAGCCATTTACCACCACCCTCTGTGTCCTGCCACCAGCCAGTTACCTACCCACCACACTACTGTCCTGCCCACACCCATATTCCCCAGTTTGTGTAATAGTCTTCTATGTGGCACAGTGTCAAAGCCTTGCTAAAAAGTCCAGATAGGCCATGTCCACTGCCTCCCTGATCCACCTCCCTAGTCACCCAGTCAAAAAATTCAATGAGGTTGGTCTGACATGACCTCCCCCTGGTGAAACCATGCTGCCTTGGGTCCTGTAGTCCATTGACAACCAGATGTTCCACCAATCTCTCTTCCAGTAGTGCTTCCATGATCTTTCCCACTACCGAGGTGAGGCTGACTGGTCTGTAGTTCCCTGCTTCCTCTTTGTTCCCACTTTTGTATAAGGGGACTACATCTGCTGTCCTCCAGTCTTTGGGTACCTCCCTGTTTCAGTGATTGGCTGAACAGGATAGCCAGAGGTTCAGCCACCACCTCTCTTAGTTCTTTAAGGACCCTGGGTTGCACCCCATCTGGCCCCATTGCTTTATCAGCTCTTATTACTTCCAGTTCCTTCAGGACCCTTTCTCGTGTAAAGGGACTGTGTCCATTTCTGCACCATTCTCACCCCTTGTACTCCTTCAGACCCATTACCCCCTCTTCCTTAGTAAAGACTGAGCAGAAATACCTGTTCAATATGTCAGCTTTACTGTTGTCATCCTCCACAGGCTCCCATCCTCCCCTTCAGTCTCACTATCCTCCTTTGTCCTTCTTTTTTTACTTATGTACCTGTAAAAGGTTTTGTCCCCTTAACCACTGATTTTGCAATGTGTTCTTCTGTCTGAGCTTTGGCTTCCTTACTGACTTCCGCCTCCTTTGTTTCTCCTGGTACTTCTCCCTATCCCCTTCTGCCTGTGTCTTTTGTATTGCCTGAATGCAATCTTTTTGGCTTTCACTTTCTTTGCTACCTCTTTGGAAAACCATAATGGTCTCCTTTCTTTTCCTCTTGCTAACCTGCTTAATGCATAATTCTGTTGTTCTTATAATCCCCATTTTAAATACTGCCCACTGTTCCTCAATCCTGATTCCTGTCCCATTCATAATGCCTCTTTCAAGCATCTCCCCATTTTCCCAAAGTCTGCCCCCAAAATCCAGGATACGTGTTTTTGTGTGGTTTGTTCTGCTCTTTCTGTGATTTCAAACCACAATGACTGGTGGTCACTGTTACCCAGGTGCTCCCCACTGTTACCCCATCACACTGTCCCTGTTTGTGAGCACAAGGTCCAGTATTGCCTTCTGCCGAGTTGGTTCCATGACCAGTTGCTTGAGGAAGGCACCCTGAAGGAGTCCAGGATAAATCTGCTCTAGTTGATGCTGCTGCTGGGATGCTCCACCCACGCCTGGACCATAGTAAGGATTAGGAAGGAGGAGGTTGGGTGGAAGCAGTTGCGATAAGGCAGAAGCACTAAATGAGCACCTCTGCTCAGTATTTACTAAAGAGAAGAGGGGTGACACAAGGTGGGAGAAATGGCAGAAGCAGGGGGAAAAGTGACAGATGGGGGAAATCATGGAGAGCAGAGTTCAAGAGGTTTGAAGGCACTGAGGGTGGACAAGGCGCCAGGCCCAGATGGCATCCACCCAGGGTACTGAAGGAGCTGGCAGAGGTCCTTGCTGGACCTTTGGCAGACCTATTTAATGCCTCACTACATTGCGGGTGTGTACCTCAGACTGGAGGATGGCCATGTGGTGCCCCTCCACAAGAGTGGCCCCAAGGATGAACCAGGAAACTACAGACCAGTGAGCCTCACATCCATCATGGGTAAGCTAATGGAGACTATCCTGAAGGAGGCTGGTGGCCTCCTAGAGGCCAAAGGACTACAGGACAGCAGACAGCATGGCTTCATATGTAGCAGATCCTGCCAAACCAACCTGGTCGAGTTCTATGACTGGGTAACTCGGCAACTGGACAGGGCCATGCAGTGGATGTCCTGTATCTGGACTTCAGTAAGGCATTTGACTCAGTGCCACATGGAAGGCTGGGAAGGAAGTTAGTAGGCACAGGGGCAGGTGCAATGCTGGTGAGATGGGTAGGAAACTGGCTGCAGGGAAGGCAACAGAGGGTGGTGGTGGGTGGGGAGCTCTCACACCCAAGGGCAATGATGAGTGGTGTTCCACAGGGCTCAGTGTTGGGATCAGTGTTGTTTGGGATCTTCATTGCAGACATATCATGGGACATCAAGAGCAAGATCAGTCTGTTTGCTGATGATACCAAGGTAGGCAGGGTGGTGGATGACCTAGGGGGATGGCAGAGGTTGCAGGATGATCTGGAAAAGCTTGAAACCTGGTCAGACACCTGGCAACTGGGCTTTAATGCCAAAAAGTGCAAGGTGCTGCATTTTGGGATGAAGAACCCAAGGAGGGTTACCAGCTGGGGAGTGCAGCTAGCCCAGACAGAGGAGGAGAAGGATCTGGGTGTGCTCATTACAGGGTCAATGAACAACTCGGCACAATGTAGGAAGGCAGCTGCAAGAGCCAACAAAATGCTGAGTTGTATTGCAAGAGTATATCCTCGAGGAGGAGGTGATTCTGCCACTGTATGGGTCATTAGTTAGACCACACCTGGGTACTCGTGCAGTACTGGCACCCGTATCCGAAGAGGACATTAAGTTACTGGAGGGTGCAGGACAGAGCGAAAAAAGATAATCAAGGGCTGGAGGACTTATCATACGAGAGGAGGTTGAAGGAGTTGAACATGTACTCACTGGAGGAGAGGAGACAGGGGTGACATGATTGAAACCTTTAAATACATGAAAGGAATAAACAAGACTGGTACAGAGGGGCTGTTCAAAGTAAGGAGGAGGCCAGGGGCCATGATATGAGACTGGGCGAGGAAGGTTCAGGAGGGAGATGAGGAGACACTTTTTACAGAGAGGGTGGTGGCTGGGTGAAGAATGTACCTGCGAAGTGGTATGCAATAGAACAGTGGACTGCTTCAAATGAGGATGGGACAGGACAAGGGGGAGGGTTAATGAAGGGGAAGGGTGGAAGGGAAGGGCAGCTGCAGAATAAGGGGTGCTAGCTGCACATTCGAGCAGACTTGATAGACCTCTAGGCCTTTATCTGCTGGCAAATTTTGTATGTTCGTATGGGGCCTCTAATATGAGTGGTGTGTACTCCAGTGTGCAAGTGAGAATATCCCAGAAGGAACCAAATGCTGCATATGTACACTGTGCTGCTCACAACTTAAATCTCACGTTGAATGATTCCGTTAGAGGAATACCAGAAGTGAGGAATTTGTATGATGTGATCGAATGACTATACACTTTTTTCGGCTACAGTATAAAACGCTGGGTCATGTTATCTTCATTCGCTTCCACTTCAGAGCTTTCCAGCAATGTTATTTTGAAAAAGCTTTGTTCTATCCGATGGTCATCTAGGTATGAGTCACTCATTACTCTAAGGTTTCGGTATTCAGATGTTATGAAGGCACTCACAAAAATAGTTCTTCAGAGCAAAAATGCTGATGAGTGCAACGAGGCTTTGGCATTAAAGAAATTATTAGAATATTTTAGTTTTGTTCTTTTCATTGTGCTCCAAACAAAGATTCTGGAAACAGTCAATGCTGTGTCAAAACTGCTGCAATCTATAAACACAGACCTTTACAAAGCAGCAAACTTACTTCACAAAGCCAATGAAGATCTAGTTATATTTTGAAATCTGTTTGATGAGGCAAAAAAATCAGCAATTACATTATCAGAAAAATGGGGTGTACAAGCCAAGTTTGTAGAAAAGCGCATGAGAAGGGTCAAACGCCATTTTGATGAGCTGTGTGAAGATGAAAAACTTGCTGACTCAGAAAAACTTTTCAAAGTGAACATGTTTTACAGGTGCCTTGATATAATAAGCACACAGCTTTCAAATCGATTTCAAAGCATGCAGGCAGTAACTAATAGATTCAACATAATCCAGACAACCAC
Organism: Neoceratodus forsteri; assembly: GCA_016271365.2. Classification (NCBI taxonomy): domain Eukaryota; kingdom Metazoa; phylum Chordata; order Ceratodontiformes; family Ceratodontidae; genus Neoceratodus; species Neoceratodus forsteri. The sequence goes on from CM057451.1 coordinate 277,955,189, forward strand.
ACTGATTTCTGCAAGTGATGATGATCTATATAGAGGAGCTGAAAAATTGGCCCATCATTTCTACGAAGACATTTCTCTTGCTTCTTCTGGGCAGCTGCTTTCATTCAGATTTTGTTTGAAATCTGAAATCTCAAAACAATCATCAGTGAAAGAGTTGGCAAAAGTGTAAATTGTTGACAATAGTGTATTAGCATCCAGTTTTCCAGAAGTCTGTACTGTACTTCTGCTGTTTCTCACCGTTCCAGTAACAGTAGCCAGTGCTGAACGCTCATTTTCAAAACTTTAACTTATAAAGAACTACTTAAGGAGTAATATGGGACAAGAGAGACTTCGTGGAGTGGGAATCTTATCTATTGAAAATTAATGAGCCAGAAAAATTAACCTACAGCAGATCATTGATGAGTTTGCAGAATGAAAGGCTCACAAAAGGCGATTCAAATAGATGAGAAGAGAATATTACTATTATGTGTTGCAGTATACTGTGTCATGGTCCCACTGTCCAAGATGGAAACATTTTGATAATTGTTATGCAGTGTTGAACACTTGAACTAGCAATGGCACGTTTAATGTGAATAAATAAGTGTGTATGTGTATGTGTTATAATATCCTCGATATCTGAGGGTCCAGGGTGCATAAAGGTAATAAAAACAAAACTGATGGAGGGGGTGGGCCGGAGTAGGGTGGGCACCTGGGGAGCAGGGGGCCCAAAATTACAACATGCACTGGGGCCCATCTTTCACTTCCTCCACCACTGCCTGTTCCCACATTTGTGAAAACATGCTGGACTTGCTACTGACCAAAATTGATGAGTGGCTGAACCCCCTGTCCCTGAGAGCTGGATTTATAGTAAGTGACAATGGCTCAAATGTGATTAAAAGCATCATGAATGGTGGCTTTGTTTGGGTTCCATGCATGGTTCACTGTTTAAATCTGGTGATCCAGGAGTTTCTGCAGCACCCTGATATAAAGGAAATGTTGACAGTTGCACGCCATATCTGTTTTCAATTTCAATTTCAATTTCAACTTTATTTTTAAAAGGCGCTTTTCTTAAATCAAAGCGCCTGTACAGATAAATATGACAATAAATATAGTAAATCAAATCAACAGAAATCCTTAAAAGCTATATTAAAAAGGTGGGTCTTCAATTCCCTTTTAAAACTAAGGAAGGTCGGGCAGTCTCGCACCTGACGAGGTAGAGAATTCCACAGGGTAGGTGCCATAAAACTAAAAGATCTAGCACCAGATGTTTTCAAACGTGCCCTGGGAATCTAGCAATCCTAGATCAGTGGATCGGAGGCGAGAGGGACTATAGGGGCACAGGAGCTCTTCTTCAGGTAGGTAGGTCCCAGATCCGCGTAGGTTTATAGGTCAGCAAACCGACTCTTGAAGGTGATTCGCCAAACACTGGCAGCCAGTGCAGTCCGTGGAGCACAGGCGTTATGTGACTGGATCTAGAGACTCCAGTCAACAGCCTGGCTGCCGCATTCTGCACCAGCTGCAGGCAGAGTTCAACCCCGATAGCCCTAGGTATAGGGAGTTACAGTAGTCAAGCGGGAGGTAACAAGGCGTGGATTAATGTTGGAAGGTCCTCTGGAGGAACCAAGTGCTTCACCCTGGCAATATTCCTCAGATGGAAAAGGAAGTCTTCACAACCGCTGACACCTGGGATTTGAGTGTCAAATGGTCATCAAGTATTATGCCAAGGTTTCGCACCTGGTCTGAGGTCGTCAGCTAGACACCTCCAAGCCATAGGCCTGAGGGTGATCCTTCTGGCAGACCCGCCTCACAACGACCTAAATCCACAACCAACACCTCAGTTTTCTCCGGATTTAACCTCAGCCAACTCCCATTCATCCATTCTTGGATTTCTTCAAGGCAGTTATTAAATACCGACAAGGCAGCGTCCTGACCGGGCACAAAAGACATATATAGCTGGGTATCATCAGCATAGCAGTGAAAACCCAGACCGTACCGTCTAATAATTGCCCCTAATGGTAGCATATACACTGAAAACAACATGAGTGCTAAAACGGAGCCCTGCGGTACCCCACAGGGCAGGGAGAATGATGCTGTGGAAAAAATTCCCAACACCACTCTCTGAGTCCTACCCTCAAAGTAAGATTGAAACCATCTGAGGACCGTACCAGACAGTCCACAGACTAACCGCAGGCGCTCCAATAACACACCATGGTCAACGGTGTCAAATGCTGCTGAGAGATGAAGTAGTACCAAGATGGATCGGGTCCTACGATCTCTAGCCATTAGGAGGTCATTTAGTACCCGTACCAGCGCTGTCTCGGTACTATGCCTTTTCCTAAATCCAGACTGGAGTGAATCGTAGATATTGTTGTTGGCCAGATGATCCTCCAACTGCACTGCGACCACTTTCTCAATAACTTTACCCACAAAGGGTAAGTTAGAGACTGGCCTGTAATTTGCTAGACAGTATGGGTCTAAGGAGGGTTTCTTTAAAAGGGGATTAATTATAGCCTCTTTGAGGGGATCTGGAAAAATTCCCCTCTCCAAAGACTTCCATACGATCAGAGCTAGGACTAGGGCAATCTTATCCACGCAACCCACTAAGAGGCGTGTGGGACCAGGGTCCAAATTACAGCAGGTCGGTCGCAGTGCTCGAATGATCATCACAACATCCTCGATTATGGGAAGGCTGAAGTCAGACCATTCCAACTGGGTGCTTGACATATCCTGACGACCACTGCTGCTCCCATTAGGAGGGGAAGAGCGAATGTCCGATCTGATTCTGGCAACCTTATCTGCAAAGAAGAGCGAGCTCCTCACACCATTCTTGAGATAAGGCTTTTCTGGGCTGAAGACAGACTGGATTGCACAGTCTGTCCACAGTCGAAAAGCAGAAACCGGTCTGTTCTGTGCAGCCACTATCTCTCTGGACAGGAATTCTGCCTTCTTACGAGAGATTGCGGATTGATAGACCAAATAATGGTCCATCAAACTAAGCTTGTCATCATCACGACGGACCTTAGCCGCGCCTCTCCAGCCTTAGCCCAACTCTCCTCAATTCCCTCATGGTCTCATCAAACCAAGGAGACCTGGGGCGAGGAGTAAGAGGACGAACACGAAATGGTGCAATAGAATCCAGGGCCCCTGCTACTGCCTCATTATAGGCACGTAGCAGAACACCTGGATCCATGCAATCTATTGGTAGGCTCGATAGGTCCAACACTGCCATCAGGTCCTCTGGGGATACACCCCTCAAAAGGCGGTATCGAACCATCTCCGTAGGGGCAGACCTAACAGGGGTGGCCTCAAAACTGAATCTAATGGAGTGATGGTCTGACCATCCAACCCGTTCCACCACCAAGTCAGATATCCCCATCCCCAGAAGGAACACCAGGTCCAATGAGTGTCCACCCACATGGGTCGAGGAGGAAACCACCTGTGGAAGCCCAGTGATATCATCAACGGAGGAAATCTTGACCAAACCAAGAGAATTCATCCTCGACCCAAGCATTGAAGTCCCCAGTACCAACCATCTGGGGGACCCCAATGTTAAGTCGACAATGAAGTCTGCGATTTCCTGCAGAAAAACATTCTCGTCACCTGGTGGACAGTATACGAGAAGTATCCTGCACCCCACACCCTCGCCCACAATGTACTCAAAGGATCTGGTGACTCCTGCTGGCACCTCCACCAGACCCAGTTCTGACCTAAAACACATGGCAACACCCCCGCCCCTACGATCCTGCCTCGGGCGGTGTATCACCGAGTACCCAGCCAGAATTGCTGCGGCTAATACAGGCCCAGCATTTTCATCCAGCCAGGTCTCGGTGATGCATGCCAGGTCAGATGACTCGACAAGATCAGCTATAATAGCTGTCTTGTTTTTAATAGACCTGGCATTGCATAACACCGCCCGAGTAGGACAAACCTCCGATAGTGACCGCCTACCTGCGGTCCAATCCAAGGCCTTGGTATGGGCACAAGACAGGAGGCCCTCCCTGCCCATTTCGCCTCCAGGGCATCTCCTTGACCTACAATCCCAATCCGCCCACCTTTTCCATTCTCCCTCCAGCATGGGACCTCCGTCTCCTTCTCACAATCCCCAAAGCCCTACACCTCCTATAAACTTCAGCTGGCAGCGGGGGACAGGAGAAAGGGCGGAGGTCCCTAAGCATAGAGGGGGAATAATACCCGACCGTCTTCAATCACTCCAGCACATCTCTGCACTAAAATAAAACACTCACAATAAAATAAGATCTAACAAATTCTAGTACTATAAAATTATCCATTATGATTCTAGTTCTGCCCCCCCCCCACAGTACTCTCACCACTGCAGGAAGAGGAGCACCCCACCTAAAACTACTAAAAAATATGATTAAATGGCTTTAACGTTTATCCAATAATCAAACAACACAGTTTCTTTTTGAAAGTTCAAGAAAGAGTTCGCAGGTCTTTTATTGTCCACAGCCGTGTGCTCTCACCACTTTAGACTATGAAGGTTTTTTTTTTTTTTAAAGCGTGCCAGCCTCCTCTCACAAGGCGGCAACAACCCCATCGAACCCAGTTCTGATCTTTCTAAAAAGATAAATTACAAACGCTGGCCCAAAACAAAATTCAGTGTACTTCACCAAAACAAATGGTCCAAGGAGTCCCAATTTCCTCCTATGTTGTGGTTTCCTTCCTTATAAATCCTTCGCGATGGTGGATAGCGGATAGACAAGTAGACAGCATATCACTTTCACCTTCGGGTTAGGCTCAACCCGATCCTTCACCTCGGTGGAGCAAGCAAGATCACCCTTCGGTGGTCCCCCTACTCCCCCTAAGGAACTAGGTTCGCACCAACACCCTCCAGTGTCAGTGATCACCTTCCCTCCATCCGGACCGAGGAGCCCAACCTTTCCTTTGTACCACACTTGCCAAAATCCTTGCTGTACTCCAAGCGCACCCCTCTCAGGGGCTTCCACTTCCTCAAGCCAGTCCTCTCTCACAGGCATCCGGCCACGTCCTCCACGCACAGTCCAGCTGTATCCCGTCCCGTATGGAAACAGCCACTCCACCTCACCGTTCCTCCAATTTCCACAACCCCGACAACTCCAGTGGACCACCGAGTGTAAAGTTCCTCAATGGATCGAGCCAGCGATTAGATGCCAACGATTAGACGCCCAGCAAAACAACCTCCCACGGCTCCGACACGCCAATCTCTGCAGGCATCAATCCCCCAAGAGGCGCAACAAACAACGCTTGATTCAAACTCCAAATTGCAGTAGTACACAAAACAAAGCGGCAAATAAAGTAAGTGAATTTCTCTAAGTTCTACTAAATTTTCTGCAGGAAACTAGAGGGCTTACAGATGGCAGCCCAGCGTGGCCGCCATCTTGACTTCCTCACTACCAAACTTGGTATCCCTTGGTTCACACTTTTCATGCTCTGCAAAGGCCCGTGACCAACTTTGGCAGGTGCAGATCCAAAACAGCCTCCCGCTGCACTGCCTGCAGCTGGAAGTTCTTATGTGTTGGAACTCAACTTTATACATGGCAAAGAGGTTGTATGAACAATATAAAGCAATCTCCGAATATCTCATCATGCACACTAGCCGTGACACTTCCGGTGCCCCCATGTCTCTCATGACTGAACAGTGACACCTCATGGACTCTGTTATAACAATTTTGAGGCCTTTTAAACACACCACACAGGCAGTGAGTGGCAAGTCTGCATCCATCAGCCAGTCAATTCCACTGCTGTGGGTGTTGAGGCAGACATTGCTGAATCTGCAGCATAGCCTTGATGGTTCCGGAGACTGTGCCAGCAGTGTGTTACTGAAACACATGCTGACAGTATTGGATCGCACTGGGCACATTTTGAGCATTCAGCAAAGTGATGAATTTGCAATAGCAACAATGCTGGACCCATCATACAAATGTGGAATTGTGTCACTACCAGAGAGAGAGGGCCTGACCAGGTTAAAAATGTCAGTGGGCAACTGGTGTACTTGGTTCATGGAGCACAGAAGTCATGTGCCAAGGTCAGCAAACCTCAGCAGCATAACAAGGCTGAAGGTCAGATTGGAGTAGTACCAATCATTTCCTGTTAGGTGGCTGTAGTTCCAGGTGGTCTGTCATCAAAACCAATTGCCATTAACCCACTTTGGGGTGCTTTGTGCCAAGTCAGAATTTCTGACATCAATGAATCCAGAGAACAGGATGATGAATCAACCACCGGACTTCATGCAGCACAGCAAATGGTTGACTCATATTTGGCTGAAAACAGGCATCTGTCAATAATTGATGATCTTCTTTTATACTGGAGTGGAAAGGTCAGTGAATGGCCAGAGCTGACCTCAGTGGCACTGAAGTACCTGACCTGCCCACCCTCCAGTGTATGTGTTGAGAGAGTATTCAGTTCTGTGGGGGCAATAGTTTGGGACCATTGTACAAACCTCTGTCCTTCAAATGTCAGCATGCTGACATTCATAAAAATGACTTAGGAGAACATACCAGCTCAAACTGCAACCTTTGTATTTGTACCCTATCAAGTTCATGGTTGTGGTGATGTGGGAGAAGTAGACCATGCTGGTGGCAGCATGAAATGGCCTACCATTGAGGTATATGATGAAATCATGGAGAAAGAATTCCCCAGTGGACACAATTCAAACATTAATAACTGCGAGGGCAGCTTCCTGTATGATGATGATGATGAGGGTGATGTTGGTGGGGTTTAAGTTAACTGGTTGAAAGGCTGTCACATTTTTTCAATGGTACATGTTTTGTTTTTCATAATGTAAATTTCATGTTGCCAATTTGGTGCAAGTAAGTTCACAATCCTTCTATTTTACCTTCCCCACCTTGGTATTATTTCTGATTATACTTAACAGAATGTGTGCTTCTGTCATTAGCAAACACGGTCAGCCTCTTAAACACAACTGTCCATTTGTAGTACTAGGCATTAGCCACTTAAAACCTGCTGATGAAAGATATCTGCCTCCTGATTGAGAGTGAAATATTGTAACACAATACACACCATATCGAGCTACCCACCTGTGTGTGTCTGACAGTGAGAGGGAATGTGTTGCAGCTGTTCCCATGACCACCACCAGTAACCCTCATTCAGCCAAAGCCACCAGACAGTGAGAGGGAATGTTATCATGTACCCATGACCACCACCAGTAAACCACAGTCAACCCAAGCCACCAGATAATGAGAGAGAATGTCATCATGTGCCCATGACCACCACCAGTAAACCGTAGTCAGCCCAAGCCACCAGACAGTGAGAGGGAATGTCCTATTGTACCCATGAACACCACCAGTAAACCTCAGTCAGCCAAAGTCACCAGATAGTGAGAAAGAATGTCATATTGTACCCATGACCACCACCAGTAATCCTCAGTCAGCCAAAGCCACCAGATAGTGAGAGGGAATGTCATATTGTACCCATGACCACCACCAGTAAACCTCAGTCAGCCAAAGCCACCAGATAGTGAGAGGGAATGTCATATTGTACCCATGACCACCACCAGTAAACCTCAGTCAGCCAAAGTCACCAGATAGTGAGAGGGAATGTCATCATGTACCCATGACCACCACCAGTAAACCGCAGTCAGCCAAATATGCCAGATACTATCTCGGTGACAGAGAATGTGATTGTTTTCCATCCTGTGCCCTGCCCATGCCATGGTAGTTGGAGACCGCATCCAGCAGCCACAGCCGCAAGGCTTCTTACCACCAATACTTTACAGTGAGTATGTGAACTAATTTTTCATACTATGGAAGTTCATTGAGCTGTGTTATGCTTCCTGTTGCATTTCTGAGATGCACTTGAGAAACACATACGGTCAACTTATTTTCTTTTTTACAGGTTAAAAGTTTCAAGCACTCTCCTGGACTGGAGGACTGTAGTACTGCAGTACTATCTACAATCACCTATAGGATATCCGTTTCAGGCAAGTATATAAATTTTATTTCATCAGGTCTCTTTTGTAGTTCATTTTTTTTGAGAGAGTGTAAATCATAGAAAGTAGGTGACATGTACGTGGCCTAATATATTTTTCATGCACATCAGACACTGCATTGCTGCAGCAGGCCATGGTAGTGTTGAACAAAGTTTTACCCAGATTGTGACAAGATGTTTTTTAAAATGTAACTTAAGTTAAGACATTGGGGCAGTGCATGGGTTACACATACTAAATTTATGATTTGGTCTTGGTGTGGCTTACTAAGAGCTTGGTATCTGTTAAGCTGGATATATAACAGACAGTAACAGCCACACTTTGAACAGAATGTATTGCTGCAATGAAGTACTAATAATTTCTTGTTCATCTGTTTATGCAGGAAACATTTTAGTGCTGTGTGCTGCCATCAGTGCCTTCTCCAAATAAGAAGTTCAACATCACACCCGCAACTGGTATGAATCCCAACCATCAGGACTGGACTGGAGGATACACAGAAAACCTGTGAAGAATTCACAAAAAAAGAAACCATTGCATCCAAATGATAACTCCCACCCAACCCCAAAAACAATACTTACCATGACTGGCTTGACAGTATTCCGCTAAAATTCCTCATCAAGTCAAAAAAATGCTTACCCCAAGTTTGACTATATGATGACCTGTGATACAATAAAAGCAATGATTACATGTATATATGTAAATATATATATGTAACCCCCTTGTTCCCAGGAGTTACATAATACCACTTAGAACCAGTGGCAGGTAGGGTGAGGCAGCTTGTGAGATGCCAGTTAAATGGGTTTCACACTGCCACACTCTGTTTTCAGCTTCTGCTGAGCTGGAGTGATGCTGTCACCATAGAATTCTCACAGCAGCATAAGCCACAATGGAATGCTAGCTGCAGGGGTTAGCTGTAGAACATTGGGAAATTCAAGTCAGTCTTCAGAGAGCAGTCTGAGTGGAGACTCGAGAGAGTGAGGAGTGCTGCTGAGGGCAGCTCCTCAGAGCCTAGCTCTGATATAGAGCTACTAGAGAACCAAGGGTTGTGTGTTCCCACTCTAGAGAGGAACACAGAAGATACCAGAAAGAAGTGGTAGAGACCGTTTCTAGAGTTGTTCCAGTGCCCCATCCCCAGAGGGATGGGGTGCAATTCCAGGAATTCAGGGGCAATCCCCTGGTCCAGCCTGGAGAGATAGAAGCTACCTGAGAATAGAGTTTGTACTGTGAGTTCCAGAGAATCGGTGTTTGTGGGAAAGAAGCCCTGGGGCACCTGTATACCATGGTGAGTTCTGCTCTGATAAAGAGACTATGTTCACCAAGACAGAGATTAGTGTAAAAGTATCTGCCTACTATGGGGTCATGAGAAGAATTTCCAAGTACAAAACTTTTAATTTGTGTATGGCTTTGAAGCATCTGCAACAGTGGGGGTCTAGGGTAAAGACAGAGCCACTGACAGAACTTTTAAAGTCAGGACACCTCCTGAGTAAAGTGTAGAATGTTAAATGTGCTAAACATTTCTAGAGAGCATATACAACCAGAGCTCAAAGAAAGGTGTTGTAACCAAATGAATGGCCGAGTATAGATTTGGGAGCAAGAGGTGGGAGACCCCCCCATCTGGAGTAACCAGGTTTACCTCTCCGGGTTCAGTTTGGGCACCTATGGCTTTCTCTCAGGCACTTGGCCAGTGTCTGAGGAAAGCACCCAGACATGGGATTTTGGAATTTTCCCTTAGAGCTAGAAAGTGCTCGTGGGTAGTTTAGAGAGCCACCATCATCCTCCATGCCATATGGAAAAGTGTCCTAGTACTGGCCGGGTGCCATGTCAAGGAATAGAAGAGAAGTGTACCAGTTCAGGCCGTGTGTGCCCAGATGCGTTCAGAACCTGAGGGTTTCATAGTGAGGAAGTGATTGCTCTGTACCTCTGTAATCTGCATTACCAGCAACTGTAGCCCTTTGGGGGTCCATCTTTGCTTTGTTATTCTCTGTGTTATGTGAATAAAAGCCACACTCTAGAATCCCATCCTGGATTGGACAATTCAGTTATTGCTTCCAGGGTGCCCCTGACCAGAAGAACAACCCTAGCATAATGCTGAGCAAACACTTTTTCCCAGGGACCCAGGTTGACAGCCATGCTAAATGGTCCCCCCCAGGTGTGAGCCAGGTAGTTGCCACACTTGGTTTGCCAGTCTGCAGAAGGGCAGGCTCAGTAGCAGAAGAAATGGGTCCACAGTTCTGTAAAAGATAAGTTTAATAGTGACTACCCCCAACCCTCTCGGTGGTGCCTAGATGTGAAAAGAGCAGCCCTTCTGACAGAAAAAAGGGGGGCCGGTGGGGGGAGGTTACAAAATGGAGGCACCGCTGAGGATTTGTTAGGATTTGGGGAGAAAACTAGAAAGGTTGGCTCAGATTATGGCTAGCGTCTTGTCTGTCTGGCAGTAGGTAGCCCAAAAATTGAAAGCATTGTGCATAAGGGATTTGCCAGAGAAGTGCCATCCATATGTACTGCTGTGTGTTGCTGTTCATGTGCTGCTGTAATTGTGCCACCATTTACCAAGAAACTGTAAAGCCAGATTGTATGTGCCTCTTGTCCTGCATCAAAAAACAAAAATAACGTTTGCCAGTTTTTACATTTCATACTGTGACAACAAAAAGTATGGAGAACTGTGGTAAACAAAGAAACATTTGTGCCCTAGAAGTTTAAAGTGCTTGCTGTGTGGACTGGGGGAGTCGCTAAGAAAATTGCCATGAAAAATGGTTAAAATAGTGCTCCCGCCGAGGAGTTACAATTGAAAAGAAAAAAAGTTGCTTTGCAGTTTAAATTTTGCCTGCTCGATGATCGCCATGGAGGAGAAGAGCACGAGAAAAGAGAATCATTTGCATGGCATCGAGTGATTTGTGAGACTGTAATCAGTTCCGACCCCAAGCCAGCATCAGAGTGACTGCACAATGTTCAAAAGGGAGAGAGCGAGTGGTGTACGAACTGGCTTGCCAGAAGGAGCGTCGCGGTGACTGCAAACATTGCAAAACTGAATATATCAGACTTTTCTGTTTAAAATCGAGGTCAACCCACTTTCCGATTGACTGGGGAGAGAGCGTGGTGTTCGCAAGGACAATTGGCAGGACTGCCAGCCTGTTTCAATCCAGAGGCCTCCAGGACCAGCTGTAGGCCGAATTTTCCATCGTAAAGCAAGCTACTGATTCAGTGAGTACCATGCAGAGAAACAGCTCAAACTGTGTATGATTTTATCTAAAGCCAGCTGAATCTGTGTGTAAACAGTGTGATCGTTTTGCAAAGAAGGACTGTGTCAGGTTAATCAAACTAAGCAAGAATTCTGAGAATTAGACTGTGAGCATAATTATAGGTTCAGCAACAGTGTGTTTTTCCAAGGAAAGTGAGAGACTGTGAGTTGTATGAAAGATGCAACAAAATACAGACAATCCTGTGCATGAAATACTGTGGCTTTAGGGACTTTAAACAAGAACCAGTGATTTTAAGTGAATGAATAGTCCTGTAAAAATCATATAGATGTGCTGAGGGAGCAAAACAGTGCAGTCCGTGCAGTTTGAGTGAACTTTTTCAGTAAGCATGTAAATCGGATGCGCAGTGGCTTGAGTTAGAGACAAGAATGTTGATGCGCCAGGAGGTAGTAATGTAAACACAGCAGCAGGGGAGCCATTTTGTGAGACTTTCCAACTAAAGTGAGATCAGAGATAACAGTGAGCTTTTGTTATTTTTCTGCAGTCATGGCTTCAGGATCATCCCGCTACCCGGATCATTCCCAGGCTATGGTAGTGGAAGAAGTGAACAAGTTGAGAGACATAATGAGATGTTACTATGGGGGACGTTTGCCTCCTAATGTGGCGATTCCTAGATATCCAGTTAGAGTGTGCATAATGTGCTTAAAGGCTGGAAGGGACATCTTCATGATTCCTTACTGTTCTGGGTGCCTTGAGAAGCAAGACCTAAGTAATGCAGCCAAGATTCATTTGGCTCCCATGTGGACAAAGCTTCAAGAATCTGCAAGTGGCAGCACACAGCATCAGGCGGAGTCTGTTGGGGGAAGCCCAGCAAAGTGTGGCACAAAGGAAGAGGGTGTGGATGTACAGGCAAAGCAAAGTAATGCTGATGTCTCCAGCTCCAGGTCACAGATGGACAGTGCGGCGGGAGCATCAGCATATCCATGGAGAGAGGGGCCAAGCCCTGGTCTCATAGGAGAAGATGAGATGAGAGAGACTCTAGAATGGGAGATGTTGACCTCCATGCCCAGTGAAGAGTGGACAGTCTCAGGAGTGAGGACGACTGCTCACTCCTGAGCTCAGGTTCTCAGCGAGGAAGAGGAGGAGGGGGAAACTGTATCTTTTTGGAGAAGGTGCTACTCCACAGCCTCGGGCTCTTGCCTCGGAGGAGCAAGAGGAAGAGATTAGTGAGTCCACAGCCTTGTCCCCACAAGGAGGAGTCAGAGATCCATTTTATGTAGCATTGAACATGCGTCACTGGCAGAACCAGGACTGGCCACCCCCAAGTCAAGCCAGTGGTCTTGAACTGACCGAGTGTAGTAAAGAAGAAAGACTGGTTTGTAGGAAGGCAAATGAGATCTATGGGACATCCTTTCCTACCTTTCCTTGGAGAGTCTGGGAGGAGATTGAAAGAAACAGGAAAGCCTGGATAGTGGAAGAAGCAACAAAAGACCTGCATCCAGGTGCATCTCGATTTGTCAGAGACAAAGCTGTAAGAGACAGATTCAAGTATTGGAAAGTGAGCAGGACACTGTTCATAGACACTGTACAGATCGTGGATGAAAGGGCCGTGAGACTTTCTACAATATGACTTATGAGTGCCCAGATGGGGTAATAATTCTTGCACCTGACCCATTGTGGTACTACCCTCAATGCAACCAACTTCCTGCGAATGTGCCCATGCCTACCAAGTGGAAAGCAGAGCAGTGGTAGCCAGTGCTGCCATCCAGCTGTTGCCGTACCCATGTTGTTCCACCTGTCTGGCATTCCAGGATCCAAAGGTGCTTCCAGATTCATCAGCCTTGCAGTGTGCCTTCCAGTTCCATCTCCTGGCCTTCCAGATGACATCACATCCAGAGAGGACACCAGCCCAGCTGTTTCCTAATTCATCACCTGGGATTTCGGATGACTTCAGACCAGCTGTTCCTTTCCTGTTCCAAGGTTCCATCTCCAGATGATGTCAGCCAGAGATGACATCAACCCAGCAGTTTCCAGACATGCCATCCTGTCATTTCTGGACGATTTCCTCCCAGCTGTATCTGAAAAATGCTGCCAGGGAGAGTCTTCGGCTGGAGATTCAGGTGCCATACCATTTTCGTTCTTCAAGGGACTGGTAAGTCCAGACTTTTCTTACCTTATTGACATTGCAATACACATCCTACACCTGGCAGACTACAGACTGTTTGAACTGTCCACAAAGACTCTCCCCTTTGGGACTACAGCCCTACAAGAACTGTGCTTCACCGGGCTCCGGTCCAGGAGAGACTCTTTTTTGGACTTGCTTTTGGGCACTGTTGTCACTAGTTGGGACATTTAGGGCATTCCATCCCCCAAAATGTGTATTATATATATAATGTTAATGTTTTTCTACAGTTTTCTACTTTTCTAAAAAAAAAAAATTGGGGATTCTCCAGTGTTTTGATGGTAGGGGTTAGATAGTGTACTGTGTTTGCAGATTAGGGGTGTGTTTTTGTCTTTTCTCTTTCAGGTGGTTCCTGACGAAGACAGAAGACAAGACAAGAAGAGGAGTGGAGGGACACATCAGAGTTCCTCATGTGCTTTAAAGTGTTGTGTTTAGAGTACTGTGTGTTCCAAACCCACTCAGGAGGTCAGCCCTCTACTCCCAAAGTGCCAACCTCCGAGCACAGTCTTGTGAACAGTTAACAGAAACAGGGTAACTCTCCTGTCTGTTTTGTGGGTTCGAATCAACCTTTGGTCTCAAGTTCTGGAGGGATTCAAAATGTGAACCTCTTGCTAGCGTACCCAATGCACAGGTTCAGATAATTCTGTCGTCGGGGGGCCAGATATCTTTGCCTATGGGCACCTAACCAGGTGTACAAAAATGAACCCTTAAAAACTCTAATAAAAGACCTCAGATTAAACTCTACCTTTTTCCAGTTTGGTATCACCATTCAATCTTATGCATAGTGTCAGCTTAACCATATATACTTCACTTGTTAAAGAAAGAAATTCAAAGACAAACCAACTCTAAAAATAGAGTTTTACTAAAATAGATAAAAAATATGTAAAACATAAAATACAGAACCATATATCACAAGAACCATACAATCTATTAAAAGAACATGGTTTTAACAGTGCAATTCCTACTACAGTACTTAGATGTGTCTCTCTCTCTCTAAATACCTGCTTAAAGTGCTCAAAGATGTGTCTTTCTCAGAGTGTAGACGGAAGTATGTGTCTGAAGGAAAACAGAATACTGTTTAAAAAACTATCTTTGCCAACCCCTTTTCATGAGGTCACCTAGCTCCTCCTCTGTTTATTGAAAATCATACACCCAGGATGTTTTATCAGATTAGAAGGTAAGTTAATTAAGGTTACATCAGCAGAAACTCCTTTCCCCATGTGACTTCCCCAATCAAGTCTATAAATTTCCTGTCATCTATGAGCAGTATCCTCTCTCACACAGACATCAATGCATTTATGATTTTGCACCAGTGTGCCATAACCTGGTTTCCTCCTCTAAACGTCATAAAATGGATATTGATTTCCCTCTTAGCAGTTAAAGCTATATTTAACTTAGATAAACAGGAGATCCTTGATTAGGTATCTTCTAGCCTGTAATTATCTCATGGCTTTCATCTTTTAGCTGAGACGGGGGGGTGAGTGAGGTCATTCCAAGAGCACCAGATTTCTCAGCAGAGACAATCAGTAACACATGTTTATATTTAAAAAAATCATAGTGTACTCAGAACTGGCTGTCCACATGTCACAATCCTCCCCACCTAGACTGAATTTGGGGGCTCTATCCCCAGCATGGGATGAGCTTCCCAAATCAGTTTACTCCTCATACACGTAAGACAGACCATCTAAGTTCTGATTTCTGGCTCCAGTTCTATGTACGATTGTCAGATCATACCCTTGCAAAGTAAGACTCCATCTTAGCAATCTACCATTGTTTTTCCCCATCTGCGTCAGCCAAACCAGGGGGTTGTGGTCAGTCTGCACCACAAAATGCTGCCCATATAAGTATGGCTCCAACTTCTTTAGGGCACACACTATGGCAAGACATTCTTTTTCCACTGTGGAGTTTGCCTGCTCCCTGGAAAGTAACTTTTTACTCAGGTAGGCTATTGGGTGATCTCTCCCTTGGCTGGATGTCTGACTCAGTACTGCCCCAATACCCATGTCTGAGGTATCAGTCTGAACTATAAAGGGTTTGCTATAGTCAATACTTGTCAAAACAGGAGCACTGCAGAATGCCTCCTTTAGTTTGGAAAAGGCTTCCTTACAGGCTGGGTCCCAGGTAATTTTCTTTAGCATCCTTTTCTTTGTCAGGTCAGATGGGGGAGCAGCCAGGGCATAGTAATTGGGTACAAATTTCCTGTAGTACCCTGCTGTCCCTAGAAAACTCCTGACCTGCTTCTGTGTTTCTGGTCTGGGCCACACCTGGATTACCTCTATTTTTATTTGGTTAGAATATAAAATAAGTGGAGAAGTAGCAGTTTTCAATGGGCACTTCGCGTAGCTTGAAAATAACATGAAGTGGGCTACTTCATGTCTAATTCACGGGTGGAATTTAACTTCGCTGCATCTCTACTCGAGAGTGCGAGGGCTGTTCAAACTTCACAGGGGAGCTGTGATCATTTAATCATCTCACTCATTTCATTAAGTAGTGCACAGGGGAATCGGGGGTGGTAGCCCTTTCAGATCAGGAAGACAGTGTTATCCAGGGCTCGGCAAGTCGGACTACCTTTGTTTCCTTGGGGCAGGTGCAGTGCAGAGCACTGAACAGACTTTTCCTTTTTTGAATCCCACCACCAGCTCCTTTCTGACTGGTGCTGGTGTGCCAGGTACCAGCGGAGTGGAGTTGCATGACCTAGATGTGTAAATGGTACCTCAAAAGATAAATGAATGGGCAATTCCTAGCCTAATAGCATTCTCTTGATACTCTATGCAACATGACAGCATGTATACAGATGAACAGCCAAACTCTGATGCTCTGTGGTCTGGGTGTGGAACAGGGCACTGTGTAGAGACTTGTACATAATCACTAAGGGCAAGGGCAACCCCAAGGTTACCATCCTGATTACTCAGCACAAAAAAACTGGTGTCTCCTTATAGGTGTTAACTAGCATTGTGTGAAGTACCTTGAACAATCATATGCACATGATCCCTTAAGCCCAGTTGGCTCTACTTGTGTGTTGCAAGTTCACTGAAGTGGTCACTCTGTGCTGTATATATTCTGTTCACTATTTTGGGCACTAAATGGGGTATTTTTGGGTTGGCCTGGGGGATCCGATATTAATAAAGTTGAGCTATGTTTAAAAACTTGCAACTTTACACAAAATCTGGGAGTGCTAGTCACCCTCGAGGACCTAGTTATCCTATATATTTCTCTTGTTTACTAATTTGTTTGGAATCCCCCTTGGGCCCCAGAGGAAAATAAAATATTCATGAGGGGGATATTATATCATTGCTTCAAGGGGCCGGGATGCACCCGGATCTATACTCCTTTGTTGGGATGGTCTTCCGTATGCGCCTCTTAGCATTATTTGCTGCATTAACACTTTTGCTAAGTTAAATAATGTTTTTAGGTGCTAAGCCCAGTTTTAGCTATCCATCACAAGAACAGGTGGGAGGCTGCACATAAAATGTGCTACTATGGGGGGGGGACAGATGTTCATTGTTGGGGTAATAGTTTTTATAGTTGCTAACATTACTGGGATGTTACAAGGGTGGGAAGATGAGGGTGGAAGGGGAATGGTTTCACTGGAGAAGTGAGGCACAGTTTCTATGCTTTTAAGTGTTATACGTTGGTTAATTCTGGGTACCTATTTGCTACAAGAATTCTTTCATGTTTGGAAGTTATTGTACAGCAGTGTTGGATGGGGAGGGGAGAGGAAAAACTTGTTTAATAGTTTTATAATTGTTCACTTTTTTCTCTTTAAATACACAAATGGTACTGGCGGCTCAATAGTACATATAAAGTATGGGACTGCAAGGTGGATGCGAACATACAAACATACGAAATTTGCCAGCAGATCAAGGCCTAGTGGTCTATCGAGTTTGCTCAAATGTGTAGCTAGCACCCCTTATTCTGCAGCTGCCCTCCCCTCCCATCCTCACCCTCCCTTGATCCTCCCCCTTTCCCTTTCCCTGTCCCAGCCCCTTCTGAAGCAGCCCACTGTTCTACTGGACACCACTTCTGCCGGTAACACATTCCACCCAGCTACCACCTTCTCTGTAAAAAAGTGTCTCCTCATCTCCCTCCTAAACCTTCCTCCCTCCAGTCTCATGTCATGGCCCTGGGTATCCCTCCCCTCCCTTACTTCCAACAGCCCCTCCATACCTGTCCTGATTATTCCTTTCATGTACATGAAGGTTTCAATTATATCCCCCCATCCCTCCTCTCCTCCAGTGAGTACATGTTCAATTCCCTCAGTCTCCTTTCACATGGTATGTCGCCCAGCCCCTGGATCATCTTTGTCACCCTGTGCTGCACCCCCTCCAGTAACTTAATGTCCCTCTTCAGATACGGGCACCAGTACTGCACGCAGTACTCCAGGTGCGGTCTAACAAGTAATGATCTATACAGTGGCAGAATCACCTCCCCCCTCCTCGAGGATATACCTCTTGTAATTCAACCCAGCATTTTGTTGGCCTTTGCAGCTGCCTTCCTACATTGTGCCAAGTTGTTCATTGACCCCATAATGAGCACCCCCAGATCCTTCTCCACCTCTGTTTCAGCTAGTAGCACTCCTCCCAGCTGGTAACTCTTCCTTTGATTTTTCACCCCAAAATGCAGCACCTTGCACTTTTTGGCATTGAACCCCAGTTGCCAGGTGTCTGATCAGGTTTACAGCTTTGCCAAATCATCCTGCAACCCCTGCCATCCCCCTAGGTCATTTACCACCACTTCCATCTTGGCGTTATCAGCAAACAGACTGATCTTGCTCTTGATGCCCAATGATATGTCTGCAATGAATATCCCAAACAACACTGGTCCCAACACAGAGCCCAGTGGAACACCACTCATCACTACCCTTGGGGATGAGAGCTACCCACCCCCCACCACCCTCTGTTGCCTTCCCTGAAGCCAGTTCCCTACCCATCTCACCAGCTTTGCACCCAGCCTTGTGCCCTCTAACTTACTTCCCAGCCTCCCATGCAGCACTGAGTCGAATGCCTTACTGGAGTCCAGGTACAGGGCATCCACTGCATGGCCCCCATCCAATTGCATAGTTACCCAGTCATAGGAATCCACCAGGTGCAGGATCTGCCACTTACGAGGCCATGCTGTCAGCTGTCCTGTAGCCCTTTGGACTCCAGGAGGGCCACCAGCCTCTCTTTCAGGATAGTCTCCATCAGCTCACCCATGATGGAAGTGAGGCTCACCAGTCTGTAGTTTCCCAGTTCATCCTTGGGGGCCACTCTTGTGGAGAGGCACCACACGAGCCACCCTCCAATCCTGAGGTGCACACCCTGAGTGTAGGGAGGCATCAAATAGGTCTGACAAAGGTCCCACCAGGACCTCTGCCAGCTCCTTCAGTACCCTGGGGTGGATGCCATCTGGGCCTGGCACCTTGTCCACCCTCAGTGCCCTCAAATCTTCTGGAACCCTACTCTGTGTGATTTCCCCATCCGTCAGCCCTCCCCCTCCATTCCTGCCCTCCATCGTCCCTTGGGTATGACCCCCTCCTTCTCCTTAGTAAATACCAAACAGAAGTAATTGTTTAGCGCTTCTGCCTTATCGCCCCCTGCTTCCACCCCCCACCTAATCCTTACTATATGGTCCTTACAGCTCCTTTTCTTCCTGATGTACCTAAAGAAGTCCTTCTCCCCCTTCTTAATGCCCTGCACCAGCCTGAGCTCCTTAGATGCTTAAGGATATTGATATATGGATATATAATATCTGATACAAATTTGCCGATATGGTCGTGGAATGTCAGTGGTTTGAAATCTCACATTAAAATTAAAAGGGTGCTGGGTAAGGTTAAGGCATTGAAAACAGATATTCTATGTTTACAAGAGACTCATATTTCAGTGAAAGAGGGATCCCATATGGCTAAAAACTGGGGGGAACTGGTTTAGGTCAAATTTTTCTACTAAGGCTGCAGGCACTGCAATATGGCTCAGACCACGTTTCCCGGATGTGGTTACCAAAACTTATACAGATACAGGGGTAGGTTTACCTTACTATAGCTACAATTGAATGTGGGGCAGAAGATTGCTATTGCCTCCATATACGACCCCAATATCACCTGACCAATTTGTTTTTTTATAATTTGTTGGTCCAAATGGCAGACTTTGTAGGCCCATGGTTGTTAGGCGGTAACTTCAAATGTGTGGCAGACACCACTTTAGACAGATCCTCCACCTTGATAATTCCAGTCTCCAGTAATGCAGTGACACTTCTTCGCCTAATGAAAGAACATTCACTAATAGATGCCTGGTGATATGCCTATCCCACTGGAAGGGAGTATACCCTTTACTCTCATTCCTCATCTCATTCCACCAGGCTGGATACAATCTTGATCTCCCAGGGACTCATCACATCCTTGAGATCAGCCAAACATGATTCAATAACAATCACAGACCATGCATCAGTATTGGTGGACTTACAGGGCATTAGGTTGTCAGCTGCCCCAAGAACCTGGAAGCTAGACCCCGTACTACTTAAAAAAAACTGATTTTATTTCATGTACTAAGGAGCAGATTGCTACTTATCTACAAAACAATAAAAGGGAGACACTTCTAAAACCACTAGATGGGAAGCCTTAAAGGCCTTCTTGAGGGGTGCTGTCATATTTTACTCTAGCCACAGTAGGAAAGTCGAGAATCAACAGTTATTTCACCCTGAGCAACAGATCTCACAAATGGAAAAGAGGCATATGTGAAACCCCATAGCCAACAACTACCATCAGTTGTAAAAATGAAAGTGGGACCTAAATAGGTTATCTAACTCCAAAATAGAGTGCACCATAATTCTGAATCAATCTACTTGTTGTTTTGAAGGGGATACCTGTAGGAAGCTATTGGCCTGGCACTTAAAGCAGAGATAGTATTAAGCATGTAAATTGTATCATGGGAACAGCTGGAGCAGCAAAGCATACTGATGAAGAAATAGGGAAAACATTCTGTAATTTCTGTATTGGTCTTTACACCTCTGGGTCCCTGGCATCAGAATCAGAAATACAATGTTTTCTAGACAAAGTTCAAATTCCTAGTATTACAAAGCAACAACTTGCCAACTTGGAAGCAGATATGGCATGGGATGAGATCCGGAGGGCGGTTCAACATTTAAAAGGGGGGAAGGCACCTGATCTTGATGGTTTACCCATTGACTTTTATAAAACCTTTGCTGAGAATCTGAAGGAGCCACTTTCTGACACATCCAGGAGAGTTTAGCTGAGGGCAGGCTTTCCCCATCCGCACGATCGGCAGTGATGACAGTTTTGCCCAAACCAGGAAAATATCCAGTACAATGTGGTTCCTATCAGCCTATTTCAGTTCTCATGGCTGACTACAAAATTATAGTGAGTGTGTTGGCCTGTAGACTGGAGGTAGTTCTGCTGTCACTTGTGCACCCTGACCAGGCAGGTTTTGTCCAGGGATGACAAGGCAAACATAATGTGCACAAGGCGTTAAACATCATATGGTGGTGGGGGTGAAGAAGGGTGAGGCAGGATCAGTTGTGTTGGATCTTGATGTTGAAAAAGACTTTGACCACGTGGAATGGAGGTACATGTATGCAGTACTTAAAAAATCTGGAATGGGGAACAGTATGTTAAGATCGATAGGAGCCTTGTATCATGATCCCAAGGGACAGGTTGCAATCAATTCTAGGCTGTCCAGGCCATTCAAATATTATGTTGACCTCAACCGGGGGCAAGACTCCTCACTTTCCTATACAAAATGCTTATAGGAGCATCACTGGTGCCCCTTCTAAGGCACAGGCACAGTGGAGCGGATATCTGGCTTATGATCTGACACCAGAGAATTGGGATCTAGCTATAAAACATGCCCAAATATGTTCTAGTGCCAACAGACTATGGAGAATACAGTACAATATTATGTGCAGAGCATACCTCACTCTTGTACAGCTCCACAGATACAAGCCCTCCTTGAGTCCAACTTGTCCAAAGTGCTTGGTAGAGGAAGGAGACTTCCTGTACCTGGATCTTACTTGCGCTAAGGTGGCTCCCTTCTGGAAAGTGATACATAGAGTGATGGAAGAGGTGCTGCAGTGTAAATTGTCATGCTCCCCTTCCGAATTTATGCTAGGGGTGGGAGAGGCTAGGAGTGTACCTCTGATGAGAAACATTAGAAGCAGATTATGGGACATAGCTTTGATAAATGCGAGAAAGACAATAGCACAAAACTGGATGAGTTCCTGACCTCCTGCGATGGTGCATTGGCTAAATAACGTCTTTTTGTATGAGATTAGAGAACTACCAATACAATGCTAAATTGCAAGAGCATAAATCTGATTTAATTTGGGAACTTATGATAAGTACAATATCACAACAAATTATTTCTCTGTAATGCCCTCCCAGATGCCCCTATCTACACTGTTATTGCACTTCATCAGTTATCATAAGAACCTGTATACTTATAATTAGCCTCAGCTGCATATAAAGCATAATCGCCTTTACAGCTAGGTATACAGGTATCTAGATCTATAGAGATTAGTTAGTTGCATGCAGCTCAAAGGGACATTTTTCCAGGAGGACACTATGTAGTCCATAAACCAAATGATTAAGCACATTCCCACCATCATAAATATGTAGCTGTTTGTATCTACCTTTGCTTATTGCCGTATGATTGTCTTTGCTTCACAAATGATGTTTAACAACTGTTGCAATCTTTATTTGTGACAACTCAAACATCATTACTCTTTGTATGTTTTCACAGAACCACAATAAAATGTTTACAAAAAAGAAGAATGACTTGGGCAATATCGGTGTAAGCGGAGGGTCATAGCCAGTGTCATTGTCTCTTTTTTTGTTACTCTCGTTATTTCTCCTCCAGTGTGGGCCCACATTCTGGTCCGCCCCCCCCCCCAAGTCCCATCAGCTGACATCTCAAGGACTTGGATTGATATCTGTTCTTCCTCCACCCCACCAACCCCATCCCACCCCCCTTGGCACGGTCAGCAGGTCTCCCCTTCCCACCGAAGTATGGATCTGGCTCTTGAAGAGAGGGCCCTGTTGCTGGTGTAGGGACTGCGAGGGGTCAGACCCCTCATACTGCTCTGCCTGGTATTTTCCCCTCCAGTTTTTTCTCCCCATGGGATGCTGGTATTGGGGCATGTGTACAGGCTCACATGCAAGTGTAAAGTACACCACTGCAATCATCCCTTCATCTAATAAGCAGCTTCCAAGCGCACTGCCATCTGTGGTCATGTAGGTGATAGTACTGCACTAGAGCTGACTACCCTCCCTCCCTGGAGGAGAAGAGCATCCTCTGAGATACTTAATGCTCCTCTCACCGGCCGGCCCTCACTGGCCAAGGCTCGTTCCAATACCCAGGTTGCCAGCATTGTGAGCGGAAGCGCTGCCACCATACCAACATGTTGACTGGCTTGGGTCCTTTTCTGGTTCAAGACCAAAACATTTTCGAGCCATTCTGGTAAGTCATTTAATGCAACTTACATTTTTTTTTCCATTTTCCTATTAGTTTAGCCATTGTGAGCAGTGCTGTATCATCTGCATACAAACGTATAGAACCATTCTTGAAGTTATTTGAAATTTAAGTTCTGGGGCACACCCCTATCTAATATTAGTGGCCTAGACAAAAGACCTTTTCACCACAATCGATTGATAGCATCATGTCTCTCAACTGCTATTAATTTCGCATAGCACTATGATTTTTACCCTCAGATTTACCCTTGCTACACAAAGGTTTACTGATGCTCTTAATAATGTTAGAGCTATTTCTGGACACACAAATGATTAAATCATTGAACTAACTTGATAGAAACAGTCCTTAACACTAAATACATGGGACCTACTATTTAAAGGTGTGTTATTCTTCAAAATAAGAAAGTGCTACACCTTCTGGCCATTTGCTCTTATTTTTGAAAGCCAGTGCAATGAATTTTAATGTTGAGAGGTTGATAAGTATGGATAGCATCTCGTTAGATAAGATTCAAACCAGTTTTTAGTATCAGAAGCAACCCCTGTATCAGTTAATCTTGTTAGTAACTATTTATGGTCAACAGCAGTAGCTGCTGCTTGCCCTAAAGCCTAACTGGAAGTGGGATAATAATGATAGTTGCTCCAAATAGTTATAGAACTGTGAATAAACCAATTTTCCAGAAGTTTCTAAAGAATGGGAAGCAGCTGGAAAGGTGCCATTCTTTAAACTCCAGTTAAAAATCATCTCTTTACACCTAACTAATCCAAGTCTAAATTTTGGAATATCTTTATACCTAACCAATCAAAATCTAAATTTTGGAATATTCTTTGCCATTACAACCCCTCTGTCTGTAAAAGTGGTTCTGCTTGCAACTGACTTTCTTCTATACATTATTAATTGTTCTAATTTCAAGCAAACATCCACAAGAGATGAAATTCAAAAGCATGTAATTACAAGGTTGAACTATCAGCAGAATAAAACAAGTTATTGAAAACAATGTTGAACTCAGCAAAAACATTTATTTTTTAAATAACAGAAGAACATAAGAAAAGTGTTGGCAGATGAGGACCATTTGATCAGTCTAGTATGTCCAAGGTGGCTACCCCCCCCCAATTATATTTTTTTCCTAAGTTGCCCTCATTGCCTGTCCCAAATGAGTTTGAATTCCCTTACTGTCTTCAGTGCCACCACTTCTGGTAGCAGGCTGTTCCATGGGTTTGTCACTCTCTTGGTTAAAAAGTACTTTCTAGAGTTGATTTTAAACTTACCTCCCACCAGACACAAGTTGTGCCATCTTGTATGCGCTGCCCTGTTTTCCTGGAAGAGGTTGTCCTTCTGAGTTGTGTTAATTCCCTTGACATACTTAAATGTTTCTATCATGTCCTCCCTATTTCTTCTCTTTTCCAGAGAGAATAAATTCAACTCTTTGAGTCTTGTCTCATATGACATGATGCAGCCCCTGCACCATCTTTTGGTCCTTCTCTGCACCATTTCCAGATGGTCGATGTCCTTTTTAAGTGAGGCCTTCAGAACCGGACACAGTAATCAAGGTGCGGCCTCACCAAGGATCTGTGGAGAGGCATGATAATGTCCTGCTTTCTGCTCGTAATACCCCTTCCTATACATCTGAGGATATCACTTGCCTTCTGTACTGCTTTTTCACATTGTTTTCCTACCTTAAGTCATTGGTAATGATTACATCCAGATCCCATTCCATCTTTGTCTCCTCTAATTGATGCCCTTTTAGTATGTACTTTTTTCCTGGGTTCCACTTCCCCAGTTGCATTACCTTACACTTCTTGGCATTAAATTTTAACTGCCAATTTCTGGACCATTCTTCCATTTTCCTTAGGTCAGCTTCCATACCTAATGCCCCCTCTAGCATATCCACACTGTTGCAAAGCTTTTTATCATCTGCGAACAGGCAAACCTTCCCCTCCAGTTCATCAGTGATGTCACTGATGAATATTTGAAGAGGACTGGACCCAGCACTGATCCCTGTGGAACACCATTTGTCACACCTCTATCCCTTGATAATGCTCCATTGATCAAAACTCACTGGGTCCTATTCTACACCCAGTTTCTAATCCAGTTTCCTATTTTATGTCTGACTCCTGTGTGTTCTAGTTTGTTAGCAAGTCTCCTGTGGGGAACGGTGTCAAAGGCCTTGCTGAAGTCTAGGTACACCACGTCCACCACCCCACCCTGGTCCACTGTTCTGGTAACCCAATTGAAGAAAGCAATCATGTTTGTTTATGGGTCTGTTCATCAGATAGGGTTACAAAAGTGTGACATAAGGGTAATTTTTTCAAACCCAAGGTACAGTAATTCTATTAAGCTTTTCTGAACACTCTGACCCAAAGGTGAAAAAGTACCCATGTAGTGAGATAACTCTACAACAGAAAATTGAGATTCCAGAAATGCCATATGGCACGTGCAATGGTGGACACCAAACTGTGTGGTGCATTCAACAGTGGACACCAAACAGTGTGGTGTGTGCAACATTGGACACCAAACCAGTGTATGTCTCATCATCTAAGCATTATAATCCTTCAAACATTTTACAGCAAACATTATATAATTACAGTATTTACAAATCTGTCCATTTATAGATGTTCAAAGGTGGAATTCCCCAATCAAAAAATCATTTTTGATTCTGAGGTTTTAATTTTTTCACATGGTCTTGTAATGTTCTGCACTGTTCCCCCAGTTCCACCCAAACAAACTGAGACACACATACAAATCATTTTATAGAAATGGCCACAGCCATGTATTTCTTTTATCAACAAAATCACCATTAACAATTAGAACAGGCCCAGTGGTGCTGAGGGTTGAGGCATTGGATGCTACACCGTGTGCCATGCTGGAGACCCAGGTTCAGGAACAGACCTGGGTCATTGGGGTCAGCAGGGGAGGGACAGGATTGAGCATCCAGAGGACTGCTCTCCTGTCCTGGGGTGGGTTTCTGGGGGCACCCGGTTCAGTAGCGGCCTCTGGTGGAGTTCAGGGGGCAGCACAGATGTCAGGCTGCAGAAACGGGGTGGGATGATGGCAGGTACTAGTGGCAGAGGTGCCACGCAGGATGCCACTCCACGCCACACCCTGCGAGGAGGAAACATAAGAGAAAAACACCTACTGTCTTGGGAGGCAATGGTGGGGACCACTGGCAGGTCCCCATGCCCAGAACAGAGTCTACCAGATCGTGCTCCTGGTTGCCCTCCCCTCTGGTCACTCCATAGATTGACAGATAGAGAGCCTGAGGAGTTGGTGGTCCCACCCCAGGGGGCTTAGAGCCAGGGGATCATGTGGCTGGAGGAGGTCAGAGGGTTTGAGGAAAGCCAGAGGACACAATCAGGAACTTCGGGCAGGCAGCAGAGATCTGACCGAGCACCCCCACTGGAGAGAGTCCAAGACAAGTAAGGTGACAAATAAAGTGTACAAAAACAAACAATTAGAACAAATCCAAAAACAAATATTGTGATACCTTTTATTGAACCAGCATGTAACAAAAGGAAACAGTGCATAAGCTTTTGAACTAATGAAGTCCTTTCTCAGAAACTACTGGCATAAGCTTCTGAGGAATGACTTGGTTAGTTTGAAAGCTAAGGCAGTGTTTCCTTTTGTTACATGGTGATTTAATAAAAGGTATCCAACTATTTGTTTATGGATTTGTTCTTACAAGGACCAATACAGCAACTAAATTAATTCTGTTGATCATTAACCATTAGGCATGACAATCGCTACCAGGTAATCTTTGTTGGTATTCCCTCTAACAAGGGATCGATGTACCAAGTCAGGCCTTCCCAGCGCCAGAGGGAAGCCACTGAACATTTGCCAACCCACCTGATGAAACTGGTCTCTGGGGCACAAGTGGTGTCTCTTGACAAGCTGCTATGACATCCCCCCCTTAAGAGAGGTTGCCATTCTGACTGCCACCCCATTTGTAAAGCGTGAGCCACGGCTGGATGGTCCAGCACTCCTGGCAGCCTCATTGTAATCTGGTTGCACATAACACATTATCCCTGTCCCCCCTCCACCACAGTGACCTTCCAAGACTACCCTGCACCCCAATACAGGCAGGACTGTAACAACCTAACCTGCCCTGCCTACTGCCTAACCTGATTTCACTGAAGAAGGGGAAAAAAACATAAAACCCGGTGGAGAAAAAAATGAGAACATTTCTTCTCATCCCCTTAAAACATTCTGCCCTACTGGGACAGTGAGTCCCTACTGCCATAGCTGTCCCCCCACTTTTATGAGGGTGGGGCACAGGTGAGTTTTTGGCCAGAGGGAGAGGATCAAAGAGAAGGAGAGCCCCTCAGGAGCTTGAATTAAACAGTTTCCTGCTCCTTCCCACGGGCTTCCAACAGCCCATTCCCCTTGGAATGCCCCGACCTAACTAACACCCCCCATTGAGCAGCTCATATCTGGTTACCTGACCCTATACCACCCTAGCAAATAATTACAGACAATGTAGAAATGTCAAATTTCAAAACTTCCTTTAAAACACAGTATCAATTCCAACGTTGTTTAAGTTTTTCATATTTTGCAATAATGGTTTTCGGTTCATCTGTTGATATTGCATATTTCCCTTGTCCTGTCAATGTCACTGGTCCATAAAAAATCCATCTTCCCTTTACTACATCACTGTCTTGATGGCGTGGCCATGAGAATTTGTTTTCCCTGCTCCGCTGCAAAAATTTAAATGTAAATGCTTGTTTCTATCATCAAAACCTGTTACTTGCCCAATGTAAATTGTCCACGAATAATACACGGCATAAAACTGGTTGGTCTGTATGTGGTCATATTTCTTTTGTCTTGTGGACTTGGTTGAGCTTGCATCAGATGCTGTATTGTTCATTGTGGTGGCTGTAGAATCTCTCACATTGGCAGGAGTTTCATTAGACACATTGGCAGAAGAATTACTGATGATCACAGGAGTCTGTTTCTCAGAAGCGGGAGTGGGTGATGTTTTATTGCAGACAGAAGCTGGCAATGTAGAGGGCCCATAAGTAGCTTTCTCCTTCACTGAAGACAAGTATCCAGATGAAGTATGAAGTGTCCATGTCTTCCATTCATCAACATGGCTTACATTTTCACATGGGCCACCATCCTTTCTGCATGGTATGCAGAAACAGCTGTAGTCTCGGACTGCAACAACACCATCTGCTGCAGACCGTACACACTGGATCTTTTGTGTACCAGGTATTGTTCTTAGTTCTGGTATGGCATTTCTTTCAATTTTGTCATCACCAACCCAAAAGAATGTTTGTTGGAAATGAGTGCACCCCTTCAGTGGCAGATTCTCTTGTTAAAGTCTTCTTGCAGTACCGAAACAGTTGTGCAGATTTAGAAATCACAGCCCACCATGTCTGTACAGCTGTGCTTGCAAGTGACTTCACCACCACACTCTCACCATCTGAGGGCCCTTTTCTGTGCCTGGATAAAAAAAAAAAGCCCTTTCTATTGGGAATCCATGTAGTGTTGGAGCCAATGATATGCTGTAGAAGGTCCATTTTGATTGATATTGACTCCGACACCTATCTATAAAGTACACCTGTTGTTCAGTATTGAGCTGGTGGATGCTCCTGAGGTGGGAATTGGCCATGGTGATGAAATGCTGAACAGTGTGGTGGTTATGTTTAAGGTCACTAGATATGAACACAAGTGATTCTGTGACTGTTTTTTGCACATGTTTCAGACCTGTAGGAGGTCACCATAGGGTGAACTGTGGCCTGTTCATGGTGCCGGTGGCATGACTGCATTTCATCCTGGTACTTGCATGTGTAATTCTCAGCAAAATTTAACACCATCAATACCCAGCCATTGGGAATGTTCCCTTTAAGTGAGTTGAATTGTTGATGTTGCCAGCATGCCATGTGTAGATATTGACCCAGAAAAATGAGCTTCTCCTTAAATACTTCAACCAGATTCTGAAATGTGGCCACTTTTCTCTTCATGTCTTTTCTTGCTTGTTTCATTTCTGTGCCATTTATGACTTCCAAAATAGTCATGCTATCCCACTGTTGCCATTTAACCGCCTCTGCCCCATGTCCATGTAAATGTTCTTCCAGTGCTTTGTCAACGGCATGTGAGCTACAGGTTTCACACACTTTTTCTACACAGTCCTTGTTAAATAACTTTTCTCCTTCCTTCTTTGGGCACATTGTCAGCTCTGCCACTTGATAATATTTGTAATTTTGCACTGGGGGCTTCTGTTCTGTTCTGCAAATCAGTTTATGGTTTGCAGTTTCAGTTTTGCATTGATGCAATACTCACAGAGACATTGGTCTAGTTTTTGCTCCCTTGCAAGTCTGATATTATCTGGATGGAGACTGCAAAATTTATAGCCCAATTTTTTCTTCTGGGTTTTGATCGCAGAACTCCCGGTGCAGCCTTTGCAGCATTTTATCTAGGTATGATTTTGTTTTGCCAGTTCATTTTGAAAACGCCTTTTTGTGTAAAGGTGGTGTTGAAGATGCATTAAAAAAATATTGCACTTTCTTCCGCATCTCGTCCGATATTGCCAACTTGTGCCTGGTGTTCACTTTCAATTGTCTCTTAGATACTCTCATCATCCACCTCCAACTGATCCCAAAGGATCTGATGATAAGACATACCAACAAGATGCAGAAAATCTCAGTCAGTGACTTGAGGAGAGGGGATATAATAAATCAGGTGTCACTAATGCAAAAACTAAGGTGGCTATTATGGATAGGAGTCACCTCCTTAAATGAAGTGGTAGATCTAGTAATATTGACAATACAAATCAAACTCCATTGTTTATCACTACCTTTAGCCCACAGTCCTATTTGATTAAGGACATTATCTCTTGAAACTGGCATATTCTAACTAGTGAAAGAAAACTACAACATGTGGTACAAAATGCCCTTCGGATGTTTTTTAAGTGGGGTACACATTTAAAGGACAATCTTGTACATAGCTTGTACTGGGATGGCTCTTTTGAAAAACATAGTGACACTTCCCTGCCAGCAGGAACCTTTAAATGTGGAAACTGTATCTACTGTAAATACGTATCTGTGGGTAATGTTTTTCTTAATCCCGTGAACAAAGAACAGTTTGACACAAGAGACTTTTGCACCTGTAGTACTAATAACATTATCTATTTAGCAACTTGCACCAAGTGTCAATCCTTAAATGCTGGCAAGACAAGACAGAAATTTAAAGATAGAATAGGCCAACACATTTTAAGTATTGCTAAATGGGATGACATCAGTGCTCTTGCCATACATGTCAAGCAGAAGGGCAGTGATCATATTTTTGGTTTCCAAATGATTGAGAAATTGTATGAAAGTGTAAGGGTGGGACTTTGACAATAGATTGTGCAAAAGAGAAACCTTTTGGCAATATAAACTCACACTTTATAATCCCCCTGGATTAAATGAGTCTTTTCAGCTATCACTTTATTTGCAACTTACATCTAGTAATTTATGCTTATTTATTGCCTTCTGAAAGTATGTTTCATATTTAACATGTTGTTAATTAGAGTCCACTGTAAAATGTGTACTCTGTGAATCTCATTAATTTAATTAACTGCCTAATGTTGTTTCTTTCTTCTCTCCCACCCCACCCCATATTTGTTTCCACTTTTTTCCTAATGTTTTTTTACCCTCCTTCCCCATTCAGATCTATTTTTCTCCACCCCCCATTTCCCCCCCTTTTCCTTTTTCTTCTTTATTTTTTTTTTGCCTTCTTATGGATCAGGTTTGAGATTCATTGTATATGCATTAATTTCTTATGAGTGTTTTTGTGAGGTTCATGGGGGTTGTTTATACCTGTGTACTTGGGTTAGGTAGTGATTTTATTTATGTATACTATGCACTTTATATTTATATTTCTTGTGTACCTGTCACTTTAATTGGGAACTTTAAAAGTCCTGGCTCATCACCAACCTATCAGCCTTGAGAAAGCGCTAGTTCAGCATAAAAATGTGTGCCCATTTTCCAGGAAGTGTGTCTGAAACTATGCTGCTGGTTCATTTTAAACATTAAAGTTTGTTAGCCTGGAGCAATGTGTGCTACCTTTTTTCCCAGTGGTGACTGTGCAGCCACTCTTCTCATTTTGCCACTGTAAGTAAAACTTGGAACATGTTATTTCCACTTATAATCTGGAACTAGAAAGCAGAGAACAATGGGCCAGATAGAGAATGTGCAATGGAAAGAAAGGCAGTTTTAAGCTAAAAGAAAGTAAAACACTAGTAAAAACATTACAGATGGTGTGGTGTATATTAAATGCATATGGGCTGCAATAGAATGACACCTTTATCTCCACGTATGAGTGGTAAGATCTTCATAACTAACTTGTGGCTTTGCCACCAATGAGTTATGGGTCTTATCACTCACTAGTGGAGATAAATGTGTTATTCCACTGTAGTCCATTATATATTCTCTATATAATTTCATTTAGAACATGTTCTTACACTTGGAACATATGTCATTACATATAGAACATGTTATTCAAACAACATGAAGTCTTGCTGTATTCTGACTAATTGCAGTGATCTCCAACCTTTGAACTGCCCCGGAGAGGAAAGAGTTAACTTTCCATGCAAGGCATGGAACGCTGAGCTCGAACTTAGTTGAGCCTCTGTCTGCTGTTGTATGAACCCCAACCGCCAGATTCTTTACTCCACCTCACTGAACAGTCGCTCCGGAGATTTCTCCTTCGCTCGGTTCAAAAAAGTCGGTTAAAGTGTCATTTTTTCTCTCAGTTTCAACCGAATTTCTACAGTCTAACCTGTCAGTTAAGTCTCTGTCTGTGGTACCGTGAGTACTAGATAGGTTTCTATATTAGTTTTCTGTGTGGAACTTGTAAACATCGGATCGGTTCGGTTTGAACCGATCAGGTTTGTGAAAAAGGTTTTTCTGATTTATTAGAGTGTGGTAACCAGTCCGTATCGGTTCTAAAAAAACGGATTTCATTATGTTTTTTTCCAAGACCCGTAACACAGTCAGGAACCAATAGGGGTGTCTTTCCTGGTGGATTTCCGAAAAAAGGGTAAGTCTGGTTAGGACTGGCCATGTCTGAGAAACCCAAGAAAAAAACAGGCCCACTGGGTTTCAACACTGTAGTGTGTGTGGGGAAGCGTTTGCTAAGGCTGATCCCCACACCACCTGTGTTTATTGTCTGGGGTTTGACCACCTTGATTCAGACTGCCAGATTTGCAATAGTTTTCCCAAAGCTACCCTGGATAAGAGAGTAGGTAGACTGAGGGAAAGGGAGGCCGAGAAGTCCGCTGACCCAGATGGCCAGCCCAGTTCGGTTCCGACCGAACCAGAAGGAGTGCCCTCTGACCAGGGCGAGACTTCTTCGGGCAAAAGGAGAACCAACTCTGAGGAGTCGGTTCCGGTTAAAAGAAAAAGAAGGGATAAGTCAGCTGATTCAGATCCACAAGTTCTTTCTCCGACCGCTGATGAAATAGCCAAAGCGATAAGGATTGTTCAGTCGCTAACTTCGGTTCCGACTAAACCGGCACCACGGTTAGGGACTCGGTTTGGTTGGTTCCCCCGGTTCCAGATTATAATTTAGAAGAATTATATGAACTGGAGGAGGAGGAGGAAGAGTATGACGATAGTGATGGTGATTATGAAAGTCTGGATGTGCCCATTGACCCAGACATCTCCCCAGACAGACCTTCAGGTGTTTCTCCTCCTAGGCTTTCTGAGTCCCCTTCCCACTTTATGTTTTACAAAAAAGTGGCTGAAACCCTCCAGCTTCCTATGGAAGAAGCAGTAGATGGTCAAGAGGAGCCTGATTACATTGAGATGATGAACATTCCAGAGTCCAGGAGAATGTCTATTCCCCTCCATAAGTCTTTTGGGAAACAGACATTTAAAATTCTAAAAACTCCTAATTCCATACCTCCTGTGGACAGAAGAATGGACAAGAGGTATACTCTTTCAGGCTCAGATACAGAGTTCCTTTGCCAGCAATTCAGCCATGTTGGGGTAGTGCAGGCTGCTGCCTGTGATAAGGCAACTATATCCTTGGCTTCACGCCCCCCAGATAAGGACTCCAGAAGGATTGATGCCATGGCAAAGAAACAGTACATGGCAGCATCTTTGGGACTCAGGCAGGCTAATTATATGGCCTACACAGCTAGATACCAGAAGTCCAGGTGTGACACTATGATGGTTCTAGCTAAACAGGTCCCTGACCAGCTTGCCAAGGAGCTGGAGCGGGTGGCTGCAGATGGGATTGAGGCATCCAAGGTGCAATTTCATGCTGCTGTGGACTCCAATGATGTTTTATCTAGAGTCATGGCTACATCTGTGGCCCTTCGAAGGATGGGCTTGGCTCAGATGTACTAGCCTGTCACAGGATACCCAGACTAAGGCCATGGATTTTCCTGTCATTGGTAATTCTCTGTTTGGGGAGCAGACAGAGAACTACATGAAGAAAATGGACGAGTACAGGACCACCTACAGGAGTGCTCAGGCCAAAGAAAGGCAAGCCACTCCCCAGAGGCAGCATTCCAGGGGCAGGGGCAGGCCTTTTCATAGGCCTTTTTACCAAGCCCAGGCCTCCTCTTCTGCCTTTGCTCAGAGGGGGTTCTTTAGAGGGAGAGGCAGACGGGGTATGAGCAGGCCTGCTCCCACTCCTCAGCCTAAAGCCCCTGCCAAGCAGACACCCTGATGGGTCTGCCCGGGCTGATTCTCCACTACCTGTAGGGGGCAGGCTGGCTTACTTTGTCCAGGACTGGAAGTCTTTAACATCAGACAAGTGGGTCCTGGAAGCAGTAGGCCAGGTACTGGTTCTCAGCTTCAAAAAATTCCCCAAGATGAGAACCAGATCCTTTCCACCTGCAAATCCTTCAGAGGCCCTTGCCCTAGAGGCAGAGGTCTCTTCCCTCTTAGCTCTCAGAGCCATAGAAAGGGTTCCACCCTTACACAAGGGAAAAGGATTGTACTCCAGGTACTTCCTAACCCCCAAAAAGACAGGAGAATGGTGGCCCATCTTGGATCTAAGATATTTAAACAAGCACCTTTTAAAGCCAAAATTCAAAATGGTGACTCTGGGAATAATTCTGCCCTCTCTAAGGCCAGGGGACTGGCTAGTCTCCCTAGACTTCAAGGATGCCTATTTTCACATTCCCATCAGGTGCTCCCACAGAAAGTACCCCATGTTCGAGTTGCCCCCAGGCCACTATCAATTCAGAGCAATGCCCTTTGGCCTAACATCAGCCCCAAGGGTGTTCACAAAATGCTTGGCAGTAGTGGTTGCTTTCCTAAGGAAAAAAAAGATCTCCATCTTTCCATACCTGGACGACTGGCTCATAGTGGGTCAGTCTCCAGACCAAGTCAAGTCACATCTCCAGATAACTCAGCAATTGCTCACTTCCTTACGGTTCCTCCTAAATCTCTCAAAGTCAGTTCTGGAGCCAGTACAGCTCCTCACCTTTATAGGGGCAGAACTGAATACAATAAGGGTAAGAGCCTTCCTTCCCCTGGACAGGGCAAGGACCTTTATGAAACTGGCCTCTTCTTTCACCCTTCAGGTGTCTCGACCAGCAAGGCACTTTCTGCAGCTCCTGGGCCACATGGCAGCCTCATCGGCAGTGGTCCAGGGAGCAAGGTTTCAGATGAGGGACATTCAGTTCCACTTAAGAGCCTTCTGGTCCCAGAGAAAGGATTCTGTGACCAAACTAGTCCCTGTGACTCGAACCCTGATCCAGGCTTTGCAATGGTGGCAGGATCAGGACAATCTAAGGCAAGGAATTCCTTTTGTCACTCAATCTCATTCTCTAATCCTTACCACAGATGCCTCCCTCTTGGGTTGGGGAGCCGCGCCTTGGGAGATCTGACCACCCAAGGGCTGTGGTCACTTCAAGAATCTCTGCTTCACATCAATCTCTTGGAACTCAGAGCAGTGTTTCTGGCACTGCAAGTTTTTTCCAAATCTGTTCAGAACAAAGTAGTCCAGATCTGAACAGACAATACCACCACAATGTGGTACATCAACAAGCAAGGGGGCACTCAGTCTACAGCCTTGTGCACAGAAGCAATGAAGTTGTGGTCCCTGGCCTGTTCCCTGCAAACCTCTCTGATAGCAGTGCACCCTCTCAGGGAAGGACAATGTCCTGGCAGATGCTCTCAGCAGGATGTCTCAGGGCCATCATGAATGGTCCCTAGATTCCCTAGTTTTGAAGGTGATTTTCTCCAGATGGGGCACTCCACAGATAGATCTTTTTACAGCCCAGACAATCACCAACTCCCCCTTTTTTGCTGCAGACCCCCAGTATTGGGCTCAGTCCCCCTGGATGCTCTAGTTCTCAATTGGGAAGGGAAGTTTTTGTATGCTTTCCCCCCTTCCCTCTCCTGTTCAAGGTACTAGTCAAAATCAGGTCTCAACCCTGCAAAGTGATTCTGATTGCTCCAGACTGGGCCAGACAGCCCTGGTACCCACTGTTGCTGTCCTTAGCAGTCCACCTTCCCCTGTCTCTTCCCAGGAATTACAACCTGTTGACATCCTCACAGGGGAGGGTTTGATACCCGAATCTCAAATCTCTCAATCTCAAGGCCTGGCTCTTGAAGAGTTAGAGTTTGCTGATCTGCATCTCTCTCAAGGTGTTCTGGATATTCTAAAGGCTTCTCGAAAGCCTTCCACCAGAAAGACTTACAATTTCAAATGGAAAAGGTTCACTATTTGATGCTCTGGTAAGCATATTTCTCCAGAGTCTGCTGGGTTGCCTACAGTTCTGGACTATATGGTTCATCTCAATAGCTTGGGGCTCAGACCAGCTACACTCAAAGTACATTTAGCAGCTGTTTCTGCTTTTTTGTCACTAGGTAAGCCTTCTTCTCTTTCAGCTCATCCTGTATTTTGTAAATTCTTCAAGGGATTGTTGCACACCAATCCTCCCTTCAGGGACCCTGCTCCTGCTTGGGATCTAAATATTTGTATTGCTCAGCTTATGCAACCCCCTTTTGAGCCTTTGTCCTCAGCAGAACTTAAGTACTTGACTTGGAAAACTGTGTTCTTGGTAGCCATTACTTCTGCCAGACACATCAGTGAGTTACAGGCCTTGTCAGTGGAGCCTGATTTTATCTCTTTTCATAGAGATAAGGTGGTCCTAAGAACTAATAGGAAGTTTTTGCCCAAGGTGGTCTCAGATTTCCACCTTAACCAGTCTATGTCTCTTCCTGTTTTCTTCACTGACCATTCCTCCTCTGGAGAGAGAGGAGGCTGCACAGCCTGGACATAAAAAGGGCCCTTAGCTACTACATAGAGTGCACCAATGGTCACAGGTTTGACTCCCTCCAATTGTTCCTCACTTATGGTGAGGTTGGTAAGGGAAAACCTGCCACTAAATGATCTATTGCCAGGTGGATTGTCTCTTGTATACAATTCTACTATGAAAAATTGGGTAGGACTCCACACTCAGGCCTGAGGACTCACTCTACTAGAGGTACAGCTGCTTCCCTGGCTGCTGCCAGGATATTCCTATCTTAGAGATATGTCAAGCAGCCACCTGGAAACAGTCCATACTTTAACCATGCATTACTCTCTGGATATCCAGGCTAGGAGGATGCCTTGCCTGGCACAGCGTACTTCAGAGCCTGTTCCCAAAGTAGGTTCTGTTCCCTCCATGGAGGTACTGCTTGGTAGTTCTAATTAGTCAGAATACAGCAAGACTTCATGTTGTTTGAAGAAAAAATTACTCACCTTAGTAATGTTGTTTCTTCTAATGGAGTCTTGCTGTATTCTGACCTCCCCCCCCGCCTCCCCCTCTCAGAACCTGGTTTTGGGATGTGGGTGGGCAGGAGCAGTGTTGGCACCCTAGAGGTGCCTCCTGTTCTCACCCTCTTTACTTTTTGGGTGTGTGTTGTGTTTTGTTTTTTGGGTTTCCTGACTTGAGTCTTTGCTTTGAAACAAAAAAAACCCCTTTTATTAAATTTAGTTGGCAGTTGGCTAGTGTGAGTTTACAGTTTCCACACAGGATGCCCAGTGAGTATAGCTCGTAAAGATCTAGCAGTTGGGGTTCAAACAACAGCAGACAGAGGCTCAACCGAGCTCGAGCTCAGCGTTCCATGCCTTGCATGGAAAGTTAACTCTTTCCTCTCCAGGGCAGTTCAAAGGTTGGAAATCACTGCAATTAGTCAGAATACAGCAAGACTCCATTAGAAGAAACAACATTACTAAGGTGAGTAATTTTTTCTTTCTGCTTAGAATCTGGAAATAGAACACAGAGAACATTGTATCACATAGAATGTTTACAATAGAAAAAAGTTATTCCACTGCAACCCAATACTGTATGTAATCCTTATATATTACAGATAGTTTAACATGAACTGTTGCTTTAAGTAGTTAGATACATAGATGAATAAGGATAGAGCAAGATTATGAGTCCACTGAGTCTGCCAATACCTTACTTAATTTATTTTGCCTCTCTGTAGTCCTCCCAGTTGCTGCTTCTTTACTGTTCCTAATTAAAGCAGTGTCTGCCAGTTTTGGTCACAAACAGGAATTGATGAGTTTTTTTTTATTTTTTTGAGTAAACATAGGTGGGGTAAGTTGTGGGGAAACTAGCTGAATTAATGTCATACTTATTGGCTGTGCAGTAAACTGAGACCAGCCACAGTAGCCCACATTTAACCCTTGCTGTGCTGCAGACTTCTACAGTGTGTCCTGAATTCCTATACATTCTAAATCTTCTGATAGCCGAAGTATAGAGTCGTGTCACTCTGCAGTTTGGGGGCTGGGAGTGAATTATCTGGTCTGGGGCTTCATCTAGGTGATAACTGGATGGGAACAGCAGGAAGTATGGGCAGAGGCCTTACATCCAAAGTTACCTAAGCATTCCATCATATGGCATCCCATCAAGTGAGTGGCACAGAGAAGGAGTGAAACATTTGACTCAGGCATGCCTACAAGGCATACACAGGAAGACCACAAGACTGCAGTGAACTCTGGAGTTCAGTACAGTACCTGAAAGCCATTGGGGAGATGGTGTAAAGGGAGCCTGAGAATTACCTATGGTAGCAAAACTGCAACATAGTACATTGTGAGGATGAATTTGTATTAAGGTTAAGGGACAAACATCCTACCTATGGTGAGGTGAGCTCAGCATAGTTAGTATCAGACTGCAGTTAGGCTTTCTTAGGAGTCAAGTAGATTCAGTGGAGTGGGAACAGTCTGATAAAGTGGAGCATAGGTACACTGGGGACACTGACAGCTGTAGAGACTGTGGGGTGTTTGTCTTTTGTGCAACACTCTAGAGGAGAGGACCTTGCCCCATATGTAGGGCATTTGCATAGCCTGAGGCACAGCTTGCAGCAGCAAGGGAAGAGCTATCCTGGCTGCATCACCAGCTGAGCTGGTACCCTCAGAAATACCCAGTACCCCCATTCCCCCACAGGCCCACTTGCCTGGGAGGCTGAAGGGTAGCAGGAAGGAAAAGTGGTAACAGGGGCAGCCACAATGATGTCATCCAGGCTCACCATATCCTGACAGTGAATCAATTTGCACCACTTGAGGAGGAGCAGGTACTGGACTCCCTCAGTGGGGGCTCAGAGCCAGTCAGGAAAGGTGAACAGGACGATGACATCACCTAGTGGTAACAGCAGGAGCAAGGCAGCAAGAAGTATCCTAGTGGTGAGGGACTCAATGATTAGAGGGGTGGAGATGGAGGTGGGAAGTGGCAGGTAGTGGACAGAGTGGTCAGATGTCTTCCAGGTGCACCAGCTATCTGGGACATGGACAGGATAGAGAGGATGGCAGAGAAAGGGGGAGAGGAGCTTGGAGTGCTGGAACATTTTGGTACCAATGATCTGGTGAACTGGCCAATGGAGACAGTGAAGTTCAACTTTCAAGATGAGAGGGACAGATTGAAGGCACACTCAGCATTCCTGGCCTTTTCAAGGTCCTCCAATTATAGGGGGAAGGGGAGGAGAAGGGAAGCGTCTCTAAGAAGCAGATTGAGGAGTTTAAAGGGTGGCTGAAGGTATGTGTCAATAGGAAGGGTACTATTTTGTGGGAGACTGGGGGGGTTCTGGGACAAAAGGCACTTCAAGGGTGACAGACTTCATTTGACAAGAGAGAGAGGGTTAGTGCATTGGGTCAGAAGTTTGATGTCTATGTAGGTGAACATTTAAATTAAGTGAGGGGGAGACTAAAGCTGGGGGAACCCCAGAGGAAGGAGGACATGAGGGGAACCTAGCTAGGATTCCCCCAGAAATTGGGGCTAGAAACAGAGGGAATGTAGTCATCCAGACAGGGATCCATTATAAAATTAAAAAAAGGAGTCAGGGGGCAGGAGCACACAGAATGAATAAGAGACAGGGAATTAAGGAGGGGAGGACAAGGGGAGAGGTGCTAACAGGAAGAGGAGGGGTTATAAGCACATGCTGGAATGCAGTCTGCCTAAATGCCAGAAGCCTGGAGAATAAAATTAGTGAGCTCCAGGTGATGGTGGTAGATGTAGGAAATGACCTTGTAGCCATCACAGAATTATACAATGGGCACCAAAAGAATCAGAAAGTCTTGCACTCTAATTGGCTGTCTGACACCTTTCCAGTGCTGTAAATCCTCCAGTGTACCAACTGAAAAAGGTGCCAGCCACCAGTCAGCCACATCAGGAACTCCCCCTTGAATCACCACAATCATCACAAATCCTGGACTCCCAATGAACAGCAACATACAGCGAGATGCAAAACTAAGTTCACAGTACCGCCCATTCCCGCTGTGAACCCTTGAACCTCGGGTTCTGTGCATTGTTCCAGGAAAGCAGATGAAAAAGTAACAAAACCAATATCGGGACTAAAACAGTGTTTTTTCCCCAATTTTTTCTAGCTAGTTTCCCCATAACCACTTCCTCACAACTCACCTTTTTTCACTTTTCTGTTTCACCATCACCTCTGCTCCTTTTCGATGTCCTCCAAATCATCACAGCTGGAAAACTCACTCAACGCTCCTACATAATAAAAAAATCTCTTCATGTCCCCCATTAAAAAAAAAACTCCTTCAATCACAGTTATAAAAAAATAGCACATTAACAGCAAAGGCACCCAGAAACAGACTTCTAGGTATGGCAGCCATACGTTCCAGTGAAGCCCACATGCTGAACTACCGCTCATCACAACACATTGCAGCCTTAACTGTCACATCATCGGGGGAAAAAAAAAATCCTCAATGCTGTCAGCAGTTGGTGCAAACATTTTGCCCACTGCAGTAAAACAAAACAAAAAAAATCTCCAGATTCAGTGCCACCTATCATTTACAAGTTAGGGCTGAGTTGATATTGCCTCTCAATCTACTGTATTCTAGCTGTCAATGGGGAACTATTTTTTCTGGCGCAACAATAAATTAAAAAAATATATATATTTTTCTCTTTTTTCAACAAAAACTGAAGGGGGACATTATATAATCGCAATATACCACTCCAGGATGTGGGTAAATGGTAGGATTTACCACTTCTGGTGTGGTTTACTCACTCAGCCTTCAGCCTCATGACCAAACCACACCATGCATAGTTAATCCTGCCACATACCCACATCCTGTCATGGTATATTGCTCAAACATGGGCCATTGGCAATAATGACTGGGACTGAGCAACTCCAGAATACACCATGTACAGACTAGATGAGTACAGGAAAAGGGGTGGGATAGCCCTTTATGTTAAGGAAGACATAGAGGTGGTCGAGGAGGGGTCCATCAGGGGAAGGAATGGGGGACACAGTCTCTGTGGGTGCAGCTCACAATCACACTGAGTAAGAAGCTACCCATGGGAGTGGTCTACAGACTGCCAGAACAGGGGAAAAGGTAGTTGGAGAACTAGGGGCACAGATTTGTAAGGGGGCTGTGAAGGGGGAAGTACTGGTGGGGGAGGATTTCAATCTACCAGAAATAAATTGAGACATTCCAGCAGCTAAAAGCACTGGTAGTCAGGCCCTGCTAAATATATTGCAGGACTGCATGCTGGTGCAGCTGGTCAAAGAACTCACAAGGAAATCTGCCGTTCTTGATGTGGTGCTCACCGACTTGGAAATGGTAAGAGAAATAAGGGTTGGGG
Source organism: Neoceratodus forsteri (assembly GCA_016271365.2). NCBI lineage: Eukaryota > Metazoa > Chordata > Ceratodontiformes > Ceratodontidae > Neoceratodus > Neoceratodus forsteri. The sequence goes on from CM057451.1 coordinate 277,995,978, forward strand.
AGCCTCTAGGATCCAGTAACCATAACAACATTTGGTTCAAACTGACCCTGGGTACCAGTATACCCTTATCAAAGGCTATGATTCTGATTTCAGAAGAGCAGACTTTGACTAGATGAGAGAACTAATCAAGGGTAAGCTGAAGGGAGTGGATGAGATCAAGGGGGTTAAAAAGAGGTGGGGGTAATTAAAGGGGCCATTCTAGAGGCAACTAAGTCATGCCTGAGAATGGTTACCAAAAGTAACAGGCAGAAGAGGTCAATCTGGTTCTTGAAGAAGGTCAGGGAGGCAGTGACAGCTAAAAGAAGGCCCTTCATTACATACAAAGAGAAAAAGGGAGATAAGGAATGGCATGAATACCACTTAAGGATGAGGTAGGCCAAGAAGAAGATCAGGGACACAAATGCAGTATGTTGTTTTGTAACTGCTGAGAGAATCAGGGTGGAGAACAGCTCTTTAGATACATGAAGAGGAGTGGAGGGATTATTAGGCTGATGGGGGGCAGGGTAATAGAGGAGGACAAGCAGAAAGCAGTCATTCTAAATGACTACTTTCACTCTGTGTTCACAGTAAAGGATAGCAGGCCTGTGCCTGAACGTGGCATAAAGGCTGCCACAAGAGGGATTCCAGAAATGGGGCAGGTGGTATTTATGGAATTAAGGGTCAGAAAAAGGGCTAGCAGCTCTGAAAACAGACAAGGCTTCAGGGCCAGAAATGTCTGAACCCCTGGCAGGGCTACTCAATAGATCCCTCTACTCAGGGGTGGTTCTAAAAGATTGGAGGATAGTGGATGTTGTTCTGTTCCACAGGAGAGGAGACAAGGAGCAACCAGGAAAATACAAACCTGCTAGTCTTACCTCCATAGTAGGTAAACAAATGAAAGCACTAGTTAAAGAGGACCTAGTGGACTACCTTTAGGGAAATGGGCTACAAGACAGTAACGGGTTGGTGGCAAGGAGGTCTTGTCAGACCAATCTGAAAGCATTCACTTACTGGGTAACTAGGACAGTGGCCAAGGGACAAGCAGTGGATTTGCTCCACTTCTACTTTAGCAAGGCGTTCAACTCTGTTTCACACAGAAGGTTGCTGAAGAAGTTAGAGTATCTGGGAACAGTGAAGAATCTAGTGAGATGGGTCGGGGAGAAAGCAATATGTGGTGTTAATTAGGGTCAAGTCAGGGGAAAGGGAGGTCAAAAGTGGGATGTTACAGAGTACAGTCATAGAAATGGTCCTCTTCAGTATGTTCATCAGTTACATAGAAGGAATACAAGGCAAGATGCATCCCTTCACAGATGACTCTAAGCTCTGTGACAAGTTAGACAGGGAGGAAGAGGTTAGGAAACTGCAGACGGACTTGCAATATTTAGAGAGGTGATCCAAAGTTCAGCCATTGAAATTCAGTGCCAAGTGCAAGGACATGCACATGGGGAACAAGAACCCCAAGAAGAAATACCGGATGGGAGGGATTGAGTTGGTCACTGCCACAGAGGAAAGGGACCTGGGAGTCATCATAAATGACTCCCTAAAACAATATTTCCAATTTAATAAGCTTGCAGCAAGGCAACCAAGATGCTGAAATGTATCGGGAGGGGCACGGGGTCATAATGTTGCCGACAATATTAGCATGGCAATTAATGCCACAAGCAATTATCATCTGCTGAAATAAGGTTGAGAAAAACACCGACCTGACCAAAAAAGCACACACCCATTGAAAATAATGGGAATTCTTTACTCCCCACATCCCAATGACTGAAAATAATCAACTCCGGGTGTTGTGGACTATGGGGATGGGGAGATAATTGGGAGGAGGGAAACTCCTTTTAAAAAAAAAAGTAGCAAAACCAGGAGACCTGGAGGGAATCAAACTGTGATCCCAGATCTCCAATCCTACCATGTGCTGGTGCCTTAGCCACTCCACCATGGGAGCATCTCGACCAGGCACCATGAACACAGCAACTTCATCCCTTCAAAGTAACAGCACAGAGTGACAGGGATAGCAGTAATTCGCTACCCTTATTATACCTTGTTGCTCTAAATGCTTTTGCGCATTTTACAGCTTGCTTTTTGCACCGCTCTTCTTGAAGCACTATATTGACCTGGTACCATCGGAACAGGGGTTGACAGCAGGAGGAAGTAGATGATACTGCCTCTCTATAGATCACAGGTGAGGCCACATCTGGAATATTGTGCCCAGTTATGGAGCTCCCACCGGAGAAAAGATGAAGACAGGCTACAGATGGTACAGTGTAGAATAACGAAAATGATTCAGGGCCATCAGGTCAGATGATTTGAGGATTAACTTAAGACCCTGAAGATGTACTCGTTGTAGACCAAATGATAGAGGGGAGATATGATAAAGGCCTTCAAGTCCCGGAAAGGAATGAACAAGAGTGATTGTGGGGAAATATTCAGCAGGACTGGCTACTCAAGAACATGGGGGCATGAGTGGAATATGGCAAGGGTTGTGAGAAAGTTATATTTTACAGAGAGAGGAATTGAGTCGTGGAGCAGCCTGCCAGCAGAGGTGGTGGGTGTAAGAACTATTAATGGTTTTAAACACAGCTGGGACCAAGTAAAAGGCTTAGTAGTTACAAAGGGAGAAGCAGTAAGGCATGGGGCAAGGGGAAGAGAGGTGAGGGCAATAATTCCAGCTAGACATTAGATTTGGGGTAAGACAGGGTAAACCAAATCCAAAAGGAATGGCCACAATCAGCAATGCAGGGACAGTGCTCACTACACCCAGGGTAGCCATCACCCGACATTCAACTCCAACACCAAACAGTTCATAGTGGCACTCAAGACTAATGAAACACCCCCCATGTGGTCAGGCAAATATAAGATTTATTCGCTATATGCAGAGAAAAATTAAAAAGTCAACCAAGGTCTAGAGCAGTTTGTGCTGCTCTAGCAAGGATGGGTCAATTATCTTTTTATGCTGACATTTTTCTACAGTATGTCTCAGTGCTACCCATTTGAAATTGACCCATTGTGTTTTGAAACCTGATTTAGTCCCAGTATTGATCACATTACTGGTTAGATTGTTTACCTGCCTGCCATCCAATCTGCAAAAAAATACTTCCTAATGTCCTTTTTGAATATCTTCCATTCTAGCTTGAGGTTGTACCTCCTGGTGGTTGTACTTTTCCTGATCTCGAACAACTCTATGGAGACCACCCCTGTTAAACCCTACGGTCAGGGTTTTCAGACTACCATGTCTGTTTTATGGACATGGATGCCCAACATCCATCCAGATAGTTAGACCACCTACAAGTTGGTCTAACCTCTGGGTGCAATCGCCCCTACTTGCATCCCCAAAATGACACCTGCATCTAAATTAGATGCAGGCGTCATTTTGTTTTGTCAGAAATAGGGGAAGTGTTGCAAATGAATCAGGATGTTTGCTAATATGCTGCAAGCATCCCGATGCATTTGCCTGGACACAGCATGCATCCAAGATACAGAGGCAAGTGCTGCATCCATCTCTTAACAAAATCCTGCCCTATATGTATTTGTATGTTCTTATATTCCAGCCATTTTGTGGATTGAGCCCCTAAACAGAATGCTAAGAAAATGCAATTGAATAATAACATAACTAAAACTCAAGCCATGAAGCATTATCAAGAAGGGATATTGAACATCATATTCAGATAATAGAAAATAAAGGCTACTACCTGAAGTAAACAAAAATCTTATTTAAGCTGCATTTTGTTCTTTCTTTACCAAACTGAAAATGGATTTTGTTCTCCTGTTTAGTTTCTGTTAACTGTGTGGTTTTCCAGGCAGTTGTACATGTTCAACAACCGTGGACAATCTTGTCCACGAATCATGGATAAACCACTGATGGATTTATCATGGACAAAAATCAGCGACAAAAGCAGACATGACCATGGTTTTCCATGGACAACTATGTTTGCCAATGAAAACATGCACAACCAGAAAGTGAGTCAGTCAGTCCTCACACTGCACTTGATGTTTGGTTTCCCAGCAGTATGAACCCCTCCTGGGGATTCCTATGAGCCTTAGCATGTTTGCATTCACCTCTCATTCTGGCTCCCATTACAAGAGTGCAAACAGTGCTTTCTGTTTGCTGCTGCACTCTGCATTAAATACATTATTTACAGACTATTCTCACTTCAAATGTGGGCACAGTAAATATTTTTTCTTAAATGAACTTGCTGTCTAGTGCAGCAAATTAGCCATTAGCCACTGGACTACCAGGGGAAACTATTTCATTAATATAATTAATCAGTCAACTGTGTAGTTAATGTGTGAGGTGTGGGGATCACCTCCTTACTGTCTCACTGTGTCTTTCCCTTTGCATATGTATCCCATGATGCTTTGGATTACTGGAAAATGTGGGATTTTGTATTTCTTTAAAAACTGGATTTGTTGCCAATGCCCTTTCTGCATAATCCTTGCTGTGGTGCTTTTGTGTTGAGGGTCTTTGTTTTTTTAGATGCCTGTAACATTGCTGTTTCAGAAATTTTACCAGTGCAAATAGCAGGTAACAGCAGTATGAAAGTAAAACAAACTCTGGCCAGAGCCAATATGGCTGCAAAATGATGGTATTGATGCAGCCATAATAAGTGGGAGGCTGCTTCAGACCCGAGGAAAGCTGAAGATTTCATGGATGTGTGAACAGGTGCAGATGTGCAGGGCCCAGTGGGCCGTATGCTATGGAAAGACTCCATCCACCTACAGAAGTGCAGGGCCTGGCATATTCACTCTTCAGACATTCACTCTTTACACATTCACTCTTCAAGCATTCAGCACACATTCACTTCACACTCATTTACTCTTTACACACTCTTCACACATTCAGTACCCTTCACACATTTCCTCCTTACACATTCACTCTTCATACATTCACTCTTTACACATTCTCTCTTCACATATTCACTCTTGACACATTCATTCTTTTTTTAATTTTGTTCCCAAATTTTCAAGATAGTCATTTTATGACTGCCCTTATAAACATGACATGTAGCATTTATAGTGTACTGACCAAAATGTCACTTCACACAAGTGTGAAAAGATGTCTCACACAGGATTAAAGAATAACACTTGTCATGTTTATGAGGTGGTGTGGAAAAATGGGTACTGTATGTTGAAAGTTTGGAGTGAAAATATTAAAAATTAGCAAACTTATGAGTGAACATTGAAATACTGCAATGTTCAGTCATAACCTGGACATTTTACCATATTTGTGCACCAAATTTTTAGCATAGCCTTCTTATTATTCCCACCTCACGAACCCTGTATATGAAAGTTTTCAGATCCCCACTGAAATGTGATTCCATGCCACTGAAACATCATTCCATGCCACAGGTGCTATAACACATTTTGGCCAGGATTTGAAAAATGACAGCTGTCGCATTCATGAGGCGGTATGAAAAAATGGCTATGTTGAAAATTTGGGGTCAAAATATTTAAAATTACTAAAGTTATGAGTGGAGTGTAGAAAAATTTTAACTTATGCTCATCACTTTGTCATTTTTACATATCTTGACCCCAAATTTTCAACATCGCCTTCTTATGACTCCACCTCACGAACAATGGTGGTGAATATTTTCAAATCTGCCTGAAAGGTGATTTCACCCAGTTATTGTGTATTAAAGCCTGATTTGCATAATTCCACTACCACTGGTCATGAGATGGGGTCCCAAAAAGGCCATGTTGAAAATTTGGGGTGGAAATATGCAAAATTAACAAAGTTATTCCTTAAAGTTCAAAACCCCTTTGAAATACATTGAACCGCACTTACCTTAGTTTCTCATATTGCAGTTGCCGGTTCCAGCAGCAAGACGCGTCTTCGATCAGGGACTGGATTTACACCATGGAACGTGTTCAAGTGAGTGAGAGTCTGTGGGAAGTGTAGTGGAGGTGTGGGATGGTGACTGCTGAGTGGGAGGTTCGGGTGGCAGTGGTCAGATCAGCAAGGGACTGTTTTCTTTTTCACAGGTTTGCAGAGACAAAAACACATCGAGGGATGGTTTTCTTTATTACAGCTCACATTTGTAAAATTAATATGAGGATGGCAACTGGAAGGTGAGAGTGCCACTAGGTACCAGGGAAACATATGAATACAGGGATGGCAGGGAGGCTTCCACCACTTTGAAAAAAACAAGTGCTAACCCCACACCTGGACGTGAACCAGAAGTGAGCAGGAGCGGCACAGAGCAGGAAAATATTGCACCCGGTTGGGAGGGGACAGCACTGTGGTCAAAGGAGAGGACTGCATGTGCTCCAACTTCACTGTGGAATAATACAGTCTAGGTATCCAGTCACATGCTTGCAGAGCCCCTTCTCTCTCTCTCTCTCTCTCTCTCTCTGTAATAGCAAGACATCAGCATAGCTTTGCTATGCAGCCATAAAAATAATATAAGCCACCTGATGGACCAGTGGGTAGTGCTATGCACTCCCATGTTAGTGACCTGGGTTCTGTAGTGAGCCCATGAAGCAGGGTGGGTGGCCCCAATAACTGGGAAGGTGCAGTACACACAAGCACGCCTAGCTGGGAGAGGGATGATGTTGGGTGTTGATTTATCTACCCGCAACACCCTCAGGCCTTCCAGCACTCTTTCCTCTGTGAGTTGGCTTTGACTAACAGAGCTCCCCTTTTCCCCTTGTTTACCCCCACCACACAGTCTGGTAGTGGCCCCTTCTCTTCTAAATACTGAATAAAAATATTGGTTTAGTATCTCACCCTTACCACTCTCTGTGCCCCTCGTCCCATCCTTCCAACTATTCCAGCCACACTATGCCTTCCTTGGCTTTCCATTTTTCCTGCATGTATCAGAGGAACACTTTATCCCCTAGCTATACCCCCTTCGCTATTCTAAGTTCTGTCTCAGTCTTAGCACTTTTGACCTTCCTACTGGTCTCTCTGGGTTACCCTTAGATAAGCCTGCCTGGCTTCCTTCCCTTGGCTACATTTGTATGTTAAAATGCCCTTCTCTTCACTCTCACTGCTTCCTTCACATCAGATGTAAACCACAGTGGTCCTCTTGTCCTCTTTCTCTTTCCAGTACAGTTGGCCATAGCCTCTGTGACACCTGATTTGTGTGCCTCATACCTCCCCTCTGCTCCTTCTATCACTGTCAATCCCCTCATATTTACCCCTAGCAGCTCCCGCATTCTGTTGAAGTTCATGTTCCTGAAGTCCCACACTTTAGGTGTGCTAATCCCCTTGCTGGCTTCTGACTGGACCTCCATCCACATCATTGTGTGGTCACGTCAACCTAACAGTTCCTGGACTAGTGCATTGTGCACCTGCTCACTGTTTGTGAGCACCAGCCCCAGAAGTGCATCCTCCCTTGTAGGATCCTGATCCAGTGTGTTAGGAAGGCTTTCTCACATGCTTCCACCAGGAACTGGTTCCTTGTACTCACTGTGATCAGAACCTTCCAGTCCATGTCTGGCATGTCGAAGTCTCATACCACTAGAACCTCCCCGACCCTGCAGCCTTCCTAAAATCCTTAACGTATTTCCTGTTTTCCCCCTGTTCTTGTCATGGTAGTCTGTTAACTACCCCAGTACTGATTTGTTTTACTTTCTCCATGGTTACTTCTACTAACAGAGTCTCTAAACTTCCTGAGCCCCCCCTAAATTATTTAACTATATGGTTTTAATGCACTCTTTATCATACAGTGCTATTTCTCCACCCTCCTCCTTCACCCTATCCTTTCTGAACAATGTAAACCCTGGTATGTTCATGCCCCTGTCATTCTGAGTTGCCCATTCTCAGTGACAGCCATGTGGTTAAAATGTCCTTCTTTTACCAATGCCTGCTGTTCTAGCATCTTGATTTCCAGACTTCTTTCATTAGGGAATATCATCTTCCAGCATCTGGTCCCTCCCTTCCCCTTCCTTCCTTCCCCCACTAGTGGTCATGTCTTGTCATTCTGAGTTGCCCATTCTCAGTGACAGCCACGTGGTTCAAATTTCCTTCTTTTACCAATGCCTGCTATTCTAGTATCTTGTTTCCCAGACTTCTTGCATTAGGGCATATTATCTTCCAGCATCTGGTCCCTTCCTTCCCCCTTCCTTCCTTCCCCCACTAGTAGTCATCCTATTCAAACTTTCAGTTGGTGGGGGGATGTCAGCACGGCCCCAGTGGGTTACATTCCTGATTATGTTTTTAACTGAGCTGATGCAAAATGATCCCCTCACTGACAATATTTTCAATTATAAAACAGCCCTGACACTCAATAAAACCTAAATTAAAAGAGAAGGAACAATCTAATTTAGACTACCCCACTCTAAAGATAATAACATAGCCTGTTTTGGCTATGTTAATAATCTCCAACAAGTTTATCATCAGATTTGACCTTTAATAGATCATGGTAAAGAAGTAACAGACCATAAAGAAGTAACAAACCTCTGTTGTAAATTCTTATTTTAGTTTGCTTTTAATACATACAATATACTAAGGTCTGGTGATAATTTGAACTAAGTTACTAGTAATTGTACACTAAGAAAAAGAGTTTTGGACAAGAAATTGCTAATCTACAGAATGTAGATGCCTCAAATGCACAGGACCAGAGGAAATACACCACAGACTCCTGAAAGAGGTTGCATAAGAAATGAGTGAACCTTTAAAAGTATTATTCAAAAACATGTTCATGAAAGTGGCAGTGCCTGAAAACTGGGAAAGGGCTATCGCTGTCCCTATCTTGAAGAAAGGGGATAAACAATTAGTAAACAAATACAGGCTCATAAGACTTTTATCAATGTAAGGAAAAATAATGTAAATAATTTGGGTACACCCAGCTGAACAAATGAAAACAATAATATCAGAGTTGTATACAAAAGCCAACATGGCTTTGAGAGCAAAAGATCATGTCTGAGCAATCTCCTCTTATTCTATGAAAATATAAGTGAGACACTGAACAATGGTACCTCAGTGGATACCATCTGTATGGATTTCAGTAAGGCAGATGATGAAGTCCCTTATAGTAACCTCAGTGACATACTGCACAATATTGGGATTAATGATCTAATCATTAAATGGGTAAGAGAATGGTTGACAAATGACAGACAGAACATAATAGGTCCAGGTTAATGGGTATTTATCATGCATAAGATCTCTGAGCAGTGGGGTCCCCAAGTGATCCAACCTAGGCCTGTCATTATTCATGATTTACATTAGTGACATGACCAACAACAATGATGGTGGTTGAGACAGTTCTCTGATGACATTAAATTAAGTGGGTCAGTTAGCAATATAACAGAGTAAACATCACTACAATCAGAACTAGACACCATAAATACCTGGGCCAACAGAAATGTAATAATCTTTAATATAAACAAGAGTGTCATAGTACATCTACTACATAACAACAGGAAATACAAGAATTATCTGAATAACACTGAGCTAAAGGCAGTTGACTAGGAAAATAATCTGGGAATTACAATTTCAGATGACTTGAAGAACCACAGCAATGTGAAAAAGTGGTTAAGATAGCAAACTGGATATCGGGATGCATAAGAAACTGGAAGTCTCAAAAATCCACAGGCCCAGAGGAAATATAGCACAGACGCCTGAAAAAGGCTGCATAAGAAATTAACAAACCTTTAAAAATATTATTTGAAAAATTGTTCATGAAAGTGGCAGTGCCTGAGGACTGGAAACAGGTGATCGCTTTCCCTATCTTGAAGAAAGCGGACCAACAATTAACAAAAAACTACAGGCCCATAAGCCTCTTACCAATTTAAAAACAAAAAAGTAATAATTTCATATGACTTTGAGAACCACAAGTGGGTTCCTTGCATGCAGCAGCAAGATATGGTTGCATATTATCTGCACTCCAGCAGCATTACGTAGGTCTGCTACCATCCATTTAATGAATCACATCCAATTTAAAAAAATGACATCGCTAGAAATAAGACATCAAGAGCACTCCAACAGTACCAAATTTGTGCTGTTTGGTATAATTTTTAATAGTTCAAACAGCATTAGAATCTAACGAGGGTTTGAATACAAATGCTATGGCTACTGGTACAGCTGCAGTAGATCAACAGACAGACTCTGCTTTCCTGACTGCACTCCACTCTAGTAGGACTTCAATAATAATGTTCAGCTCTGGTTTTGCTCAAATCAGCTTTTTCTCAATGCCAATAAAATGGTCTCCTTAACCTTCGGCACAAGGCAAAGACTTTCTCAACTCCCCTCCATCCCCACCTTCCACACCCTAGATGGGACTTCCCTGGAAGCTTGCATCTCCTTTAGATATCACGGGGTCTGGCTTGACCAGCACCTCGACTTTTCTGCACATATCAATCTCATCCACAAAAAAATGCACCCCAAGTTGGGTGCCTCATACCGCATTTTCAGTCCTCAGGCACTGCCACTTTCACGAACAATTTTTTTACATTTTGCATGCCTAAACTGTGGAACTCCCTTCCAGAGGACGTTCGGCATGCTCCCCACTCACTCAGCACTTCAACTTCCTCCTCAAGGAGCACTTCTCCTCCAACCTCACATGCGATTAAGATATGTTTTAGATCAAGGGTCTAGCTCTCCATTATTGCGACTGCTCATTTGTGATGTATCTTGAACTTAAATTGTTTGTGTATCGCACAATCTACCAACTGCACCACAATGTATCTGTATGTTTTACTTACTTGCTCATTGTACACTGTGCTCTACATGTATTCTCCCCTACTCCCCAACCCCCCCAGGATGCATCTGGAATCGAGCGGTAGTCCACTCAGCATGCCTTCCTGGTAAAACGTTTAAATAAATAAACAACATACAAACACACATTATAAACAGCCTAAAACTGACTTAACTGACCTTAAAGATTTATTCTCATTACTTAATATTGACATCAAGCAAGTAAATCAGGGACTAGAGGCAGTCAAGTCCAGAATATCACGGTTAGAAGACTCGGTCTTCAGATTGAAGAAAACTGTGAAAAAACAAGAGAAACAAAAGAATTACCTACTAAAGAAAGTTGATGATCTAAAAAATAGGGGATGGAGAAACAATATTAATATAACTGGTGTTCCAGAAGGAGCAGGAAGAGTGATGTTGTAGCTTTTCTGCAGTTTCTCTTACCAGAGATCCTTCACAGTAAGTTCCCTTGCCTGATCCAAACTGAAAGAGCTCACAGAACACTTAATACCTTCCCAAAAGTGACTGAAAACCCCATGGCTATTCTAGCCTATTTCTTGAAATTTTCAGAAAAAGAAATGGTACTGAGGCTGACCAGAGAAATTAAAACTTTATTTGCAAGGGGGAAAAATTGTGCGATTTCAAAACTTTTCCCCAGAAATTGCTTACAGACACAGTCTCTTTCCTTCAGTCTGACAAGTTTTACAAAACCTGGGCATAAGATACTTTATGAGATAACCGGCTACTTTGGTCTTCCCCCAAAATGAGGCAAATCAGTCTTTAACTAATTTGCAAATGGCTATAAAATTTACAAAAGAAAACTTCAGTACCTGTCTCGAATCACAGCACTCTCCCTGATGAGCACAAACTTCCCCCTGCAGAACATAAGATGGATTATGCAGTAAGAAGAAGACATCTGGGAAATGCCCAGAGGAAGAAAACACATGATTCAAACCAATCAATCTCAAAAAGCCCAGAGGCCATGCCCCAGAGGTATCATAGCGTGTGAGGAATGAAAGGTCTCAAGAAATAGAGAAGGCTTCTTCTTGCATAGTGAAAATCAGGAGACCCAACAAATCCAGTTACTCCAATGAGGAAGTAAATATTGACCCATCTGCAATGGGAATGACTGATGGAATTGAAGACGAGATGCAGCTCACACCTTCTCAGCTGAAGAAATTGCTGGTTCCACTGAACAAGATCCAGGTTGGAGCTAAGCAAATGATTGCTATTAGTCTAAATTACAGTGTTGTCTCCCATCTTCTTACCAGTTGATGAGTACTTGCAAAGCATGCACCATGTATTGTGGAGCAGAGATTTAAACTGCTGGGCGGCGAGTGTGGGGTGTGGTGTGGGGAGGTGGAGGTTGAGGCTGTCAGATGCAAACATCTTCCCAGCTGGATTGTGTCTCCAGTCACTTGTTTTTTTCTGCCCATCCTTGGGAATCTGTGGTTGTGCAACTGGAACATAGCATAACAGAAGAATCTTTTTTCACTGTCGCTGTTCTCAATGTAGCCCCCCAACAAATTTCCTTGTATGCCTCCAGGTTCAGACAATTTAGCAGGCCATTTGTTATATTTACTGGCTGACCAAATTTCCCTGCCTCTAAAACTTCTGTTTGAATTATTTTTACTAAACAACTACATCCCCAATGAATGGAAAGAGGCAAATGTTGTTCCTGTTTATAAAAAAGGCACTAAACATAATTGGGAAAATTATAGACCTATAAGTTTGACTTCTTCCATCTGTAAAGCTATGGAAAGTCTCCTTAAGGACATTGTTGCACCAGTTATAGATGAACATGATCCAGAGCAACATGGTTTTAAAAAGGGCAGGAGTTGTTTAACCAATTTACTTTGTTTCTATGAACACTTCAGCACTCTTCTGGACAGCAGGATACCGTGTGACATAATTTTTATAGATTTTAGTAAAGCATTTGACGTTATGCCATACTGTGCCCTTATTCACAAACTTAGGAGACTTAATATAAATAATTATATTAATGATTGGATTTTTAACTGGCTTTGTGACAGAACTCAAAGGGTGGTTATTAATGGAAATTTTTCTAATACTGGTATGGTCCTGAGTGGTGTACCGCAGGGCTTTGTTCTTGGACCCTGTCTTTTTCAAGCTTTCATTTCTGACCTAACCCATAACTGTTTGCCTTTCACTACGAAATATGCAGGTGATGTGAAAATTGGAGGTCTATGCTCCCATTCTGATCAAACAGCTATTATTCAGCATGACTGAGATATTATTTCTGATTGGATTAAAATATGGGGTATGAAACTAAATCCTACCAAGTGTAAGGTGATGCACTTGGGACCCAACAACTCTAATTTTTCATACTCATTAGATGGCACAATTCTTAGTGCCACTACTGATGAGAGGGATCTGGGAATTACCATCTCCAGTGATCTTACCTACTCCAAGCATTTGCAGTCTGTTATTAGTACCTCTAACAGAGTTGTCTGGTTGATCCTCTGTAACATCAGATCTAGAGATCGAGAGGTGCTTATGCCTCTGTTTAGGTCATATGTTAGACTACATCTCGAATATGCCTCACAGTTATGGTGCCTTTTCAAAAAATATGATGGTAGTACCCTTGAGAAAGTTCAAAGAAGGTTTACCAAAAAATATCTAGTCTTGAATTGGTTTCCTACGAACTAAGGTTAAAGACTTTAAGACTAATGTCACTTTCTACCAGATGCCTGTGTGGCTATCTCTTATTCTTATGTGATGCTGTTCATGACCCCTATGTTATGACAGAGTTAGGTCTTATTATTAGGTCTTCTATGCATAATAATAGAGGCCATCCACTTCAGCTGGTTTGCAAATCATTTAAGCACATCAATCGTAAATTTTTCTTTACTCCTTGCACTATTGGACAGTGGAATAAACTTCCCTCTCATGTGGTTATGAGTGACTCTAAGTACACTTTTAAATACAATCTTGACAAGTTAATCACTTCATGGTATAAATTGTCATATTACTTTTTGGACTAGTGTAGGAGCATTATGGGCCTTGGCCTGCTAGCCCCTTTTCTTCACCTTAGTATAAACCTTAGTATAAGGAGCATACTGTTTTTTGCCTCGTAACGGTCCCAAACCTAAAAGTTCTGTTTGCCGCATGCAGTCTTCTTCCTCCAAGGATCAGCTGTGAACAATCAAGAGTCTCTCCTTGTGAATCCCAGTGAGATTTTACACTTGCTGCCCCTAGCAACTTAACTCTCTTCTACCTGCCTACCACAGAGCTGAGCTGATTTTCCCACCACTGCCCCAGCAATTTAACTGCCTATTTGCTGCCTTTCCAAAGTTCAGCTGCATAGCAAGCAACATAATGTAATATAAGCTTATATACTCTCCATTTACCATAGCCATTGAGAGCCTAACCAAAGAACCTTGCTGTCTGCTGAGCTGGATTCCTGGTGTCCTGGAGACATAAGCAAGGTTCTTTCTGGCTGGAGGGCAAGAAGATAGAGGAAAACCTCACCTATGTCTTGCCAATTTATGAGCCTATGCTCCACCCTTCCAGCCTTAAGTCACCCTTCCCCAAGGAATGTCTCCCTGTCTACCCCCTCACCCCTGGTGGGCCTAACTAATCTGCCGGCCTGGTGTCATTCAGGGCTGTTCCCACAGATAGTGCCCTTCCTACTGCAATTCTTTGCAGGCTCCCTAATAACAGAAGAAGAATCCTTTTTCACTGTTGCACAAACTTAAGGGGAAAAAAATTTCCAACCAGCATTCTGATACCAACTAGTGCTCAAAATGGAGCAGGACTGAAGTGTTGCTGCCCTCTATAACTGCTGGGTCAGTAGGGTAAATCCCTAAGCATTACAAAGGATCTGTCAAAATGGCAAATCTCGGTTTATGAAATAATTCCCTTGCATACTGGTTACAGCACATTAGTTACAAATGCATATTGCAGCTGCACAAATACAATTAACCTCAGATAAGAATACTATTAGGTAACCACATTGAATTTTATGAGCATTGTGGGCACCTGGGTCTTCTTCTCCTTCTCTCCCCACCTCCCATCTATCCTCCATGGTGGCCACATCCCTCCTCTCCCAATTCACCTCTGATTCTCCAGATTGCTTGATGAACCAGCTCAGTGTGCAGGTAGAGGGAATTTTATGTCCATCAAGAAAAACTGATATTTGCATGCTATTCTAATAACTCTTTGTTAATATTACAGTTTGCATAGGAAGATGGAGGTTGATGGCAGAAAATGACTGCCTGGCCCATCCAGTCTTCCCATTCTTCTCTGCCTAATATAAAGCTGCAAATCCTACAAGGTCTGCAGCCTCTACCCTCTAGTTTCTCACTCGTTTTTAAAATCTGATAACGTTGCATGCCAGGACTTAACCACATGGCATTGTGTATATTTGGATATGACTAAGGACTTTGACAGAGTGCCATATCACAAAATAATACATGCTCTAATTGAACATGACATTGATCGTAGGATAATCTGTTGGGTAAATTGTTGGCTCAAAAACAGATCACAGACTGTATTTGTAAAGGGACACATCTCCTCCAATGCTAATGTCACCAGTGGGGCCCACAGGGCTCAGTTTTGGGACCATTACTGTTTCAATTATTTGTATCCAAACTAGGTCAAAATGTTGATGTATGGTTTAGCAAGTTTGCGGATGATACAAAAATAGCTACTACCATTTCGATAAACAAGATCAATATAAATTACAAACTGTATTAGACGATATTATGAACTGGGCAGATTCTGTTAGTATGTCCTTCAATTCAAGCAAATGTAGTATCATGCACTTTGGTATTCATAATAAACAATTGACTTATTATTTAAATGACATACCACTTAAAAAAAGCAAACAGGAAAAATATATTGGCATCTTAATAACTAATAAATTTAGCTTTAATGCTCATGGAGATGCATAAATCACCAAAGCAAAAAAATTAATGTGGACAATAAGAAGAAACTTCAAAAGCAGGGAAGTCAGCGTAATAATGCCATTATATAGAAATTATGTACCACTACTAGATTATGGCTCACCATTGTGGGGTCCTATTAAGAGAAGAAGGAAAGATAACTTGGAAAAGATACAGAAAAAGGCCACAAAGCTGATGCATGACTATAAAAACATACCCTATAAAGACCATCTTGCTAGACTTAAACTTATGCCACTATATACAAGAAGAATAAGGGGAGATCTATTACTTTGCCATCAATAATTAAAGATAACAATTTATTCAGCGAGCTAGATTTAAATCTTAAAAAACACAGTAAAGGTACCAGAGGACATGGTTTTCAACTAAAACCATGTAAATTTAACTCTGAAAAAAATAAAAATATTCTATACTCAAGGAATAGTTGATCTCTGGAATAGTCTCCCTGCTAACATTGTGAATCAAAGTAATAAAGTCCAATTTAAGAAACAGCTAGATAGATATATTTTGGATGGAAATAAACTGGAGTATTACTCCTAGCATCTAGGAGCGCGTATGGGCTAACCACCTAACTTTAGTTCCTCATGCCGTAGTATGAACCATAGTATGAACCATTGCATACTGTGCCCAATGGATATAATGCTAATATAAGAATCTAAATGTTGGTAATATTTAATTACTCAACCACTTGAATACATGTACTATTTGGGGACAGTCTAATATGTGCTTACTAGACTTCACAGTGATACATGTTATAGCTCACCACCAGGAAGTACAGTCTTTAACAACTATGACTGAACCTAAGGGCATACTATTTTTGCTTGACTTTGTTAATATGATTTTCAATATTTTTAGCTGCCATTGATGTTTCTTTAAACTAACAATGCTCACTATAAAATCTAAATAATACAAAGGTAGATTGAAGTCCACCAAAAGTATATCATTTTGAATTTATATAGTACTAAGTTATAAAACCAAATTTTTATCAGAACCCAGCTCTAACAGCTGGCCTGGTGGCACTGAGGGTTGAGGCACTGGATGCCACACCTTGCACTACACTGGTGAACCCGGTTTGGGAATGGCCTGGGTTGTCGGGGGTCAGCCGTGAGGGAGGGCCGCAGCTGGACTGAGCACTTAAGGCAGCTCTCCTCTCCTCTCCTGGTGGTGGGTTCCAGGCTCTGCTTCACTAGAAAGTGGTGTGGGGAAGGGAGGATGCTGTTAGGTGCTTGGCTGGAGCTTGTTCTTAGCACAACTCCATGCTTGGGCTATGACCCTTCACGATGGCCATCCTCAGGGGTGGGGACTTGGGATTCCATAGCTACATATGTAGCTATGAAAAGCCCATACCCTTGCCATGCCATGTAATCCCCACAAGGGGGAAGAGTTTTGGTTGGGTGGTACACCACTACTGAGCCCTGCCATCAGTGGGATAAAAAACTGTCTATATAAAAAAAAGAACCCAGCTCTAACAAGCACAAGATAGCTAGAATCAATGGTTGAGAATATCTAGTGATGTTTCAAATGTACAAAATGCCAATTAAAGTTCAGGGTCCTAATGATTTTTTACTGATTTCTACCCATTAGACTGTGCACCATAGGGCCCTGGTGTGTATATAATAATCTGTTTATTAACTGTTGCAAATACTGTGCCACTAATTAAGTAGCTAGGATTGTACAGCATATTAGAAATGTAGGTTCTGATATTTTCAGGATGTTTCTAGAGTAATTTCTGGGTTATGCAGTATTCACAGGCACTAGGAACCCTAAGGACTGGTGAACTCAGTCATGCATTATGTGTAGTACTCTGAAGGAACTAACTCATGAAAACTCCAATGATAATTGTGCTAAGGTGCCTCTAATTATTTTTGCTTATTTCTTCATTATTTTATCTTTTAATAAATCTACCAAAGGTTTATTGAATGTCTAAAATGATGTATCTCTAATAGATTACTGAAAGATGTACCCCTATGCCAGGTTATTTTAGCACTCTGGTTACCCCCATAATAAGCTGGAAACAATTGTTTATCTAGCAAAATCTAGACTCATCAAACTCCCATTGTGAATATGCATAAAATAAAGATTGCAACTCTGAATGTCAAAGGGCTAGGTTCAGTACTTAAGAGGGCAAGGGTGCTCCAGTTTCTTAATAATTGCATGGCCAACATTATTTTCCTCCAAGAAATCCACTTAATCCTCAATGAAACTGAGAAACGTAAGAAAGGATGAGTGGGCTCAGGTTTACTACAGTTGTTATAATAGTAAAAAAGAAAGGGGTAATGATCCTATTAAGAAAAAATTGTAATTTTAAGTTCCCTTGGCAAAAGTCAGTCATGGGAGGGTGCCGGGTCATGGTACATGGTCTTTTAAATGGAAGAGATGTTACGCTGTTAAATGTCTATGCTACAACAGAAAGTGATCCCCAATTCTTTGAGAACTTAGCTATACAAAAAGGAAATCTGAAGAACTCAGAATTGATTTTTGGAAGGGACATGAACCTTAGTCCTTGACCTTTATCTTGATAGGAACAAACCAAGAAGTGACACTTACAAAATTTGCAGTAATGATGGATTAACAGATATTTGGAGCCTACTTAATCTGGGTAGATGGAGCTACACATTTTACTCTATAAATCACTCCATCTATAGTAGAATCAACATTACTCTGGTTAGCAGAGGTTTATGTAACTTTGCAACAGAAGCTAAGATTCTCAAAAACTCATTTTGGACCACTCTACAGCAGCAGTTAATTTCCAACTTGGTGCCTCTGAGGCATAGTCCCCCCAGATGGAAAATGAATGTTTCTTTACAAAAAGACAACAAATTCATTAAATGTTTGCAAGTAGAATCTTACAGTTTTTTTTTTGCTATTAGTGACACTGAAGATGTATCAAGAAAGGGGGCCTGGGAAGCATTTAAATGTTGCACAATGGGTAAAATTATATGATATGCAGTGAACAAAAAGAGAAAGCAGAGGGAACATATTAAGTTGTTAAAGGAGAAATTGGAGGCTATGCTTAAAATACATAAACAACAGAATGTTCCAGATAATGACCTTGCCTACAATATTTCAACAACTAAATATGACATTAAGAAAACAAAATCCAGAAAGACAGAGGTTGCATTAGGCAGGCAAAGCAAAAATATTTGAGAGGCAGGTGAGAAACCTTCAAAGCTTTTGGCATATAGGCTTAAAAAATTGCAGTCTCAGAATATCATTTACAACTGCAAAAACTCACAAGGCCATCTGAACATTACTACTAAGGAAATAAAGAGTTTAAAGCATTCTACAAAAATATGTATACCAGCAGAATCAGTCCAGAAGCCACTAGTTTCAATAATTTCTTCAAGGCTCTAAAAATGCCCATACTAAAAGAACATCAAGCCTTGGAAATAGAAAAACCACTCACCATTACTGAGTTACAATCAACAATTGTTTCCATCCCCCGGGTAAAATGCCTGCCCCAGATGGAATTCCAAGTGACTTTTATAAGATTGCATCTGCCATTGTTGCTTCTTATATTTTAGAAATGTTTAACAAATCACACAATTCAGGTCAATTACTGCATGCACTTGAAGAAGCTTTAATTGTATTGTTAACCAGAAAAGACGAGGATGTGTAGGAATGCTACAGTTAGTAATAGACCTATCTCACTACTTAACAGTAATTATGAACTAATAGCCAAAACCCTTTGCAGTCATATTAAAAACATAATACCTGATCTGATGGGTAGAAAGCAAATAGGGTTTGCAAATAGCAGGCAAAGAAACAATAATATAAGAAGACAATCACCATACTTTGGACAGACTTTAGACAGAAAAACAGGCAACCATGCTGTCGTTAGATGCTGGAAAAGCATTTAACTCTGCAGAGTGGTCATACTTGCAAAAGGTCCTTAAAAATGTGGGTTTAATAAAAACTTGTTGAATTGAATAAATGCATTAGATAATTAATTTTCTGTAGCTGTTCTAACTAATGGTATGAAATCTCCCAATTTTCTATTTGAAAGAGGAACCAGGCAAGGTCGTCCCCTGTCCCTGAGCCTATTTGTCCTAGCCGAAAAACCTCTCATTCTAAAAATCAAAAACTGCAATCTGATTCAGGGTATAAAAATAAAGCGAAAGAACAGCAAAATCCTATCTTTTGCCAATGATCTACTGTTAACCCTAAATGACCTGAGAAATCCCATACCCATATTAACAGAAACAATGAGGTCTCTAAAGTATCAGGCCCCAAAATTAACTGGGAAAATCTGAAATTAATCTGCTAAACAAATATTGTACAAAACAATCACTAACCCCTTTAATTGATCATCTTAAATGGTCAAAACAGACATTCAAATATTTAGGAATACAAATATCCCCTAACTCCTTAAAACTGGTCAAACTAAATATGGAGCCCCTACTTAGAAAAAATTAATGAAGACCTAGACAGATGGAAAATGTTACCTATCACTGTGGGGTAACATGAGCTATATGAAATTAATGTTATGCTCTAAAATACTTTCTTTACTAAACAATGTATGTGTGCACATTCACAAAAGCTGCTTTGCTAAGATCAACAGGAGAATTACTTATTTCCTATGGGGTTGGAAATGCCCCAGAATGATCCTGTCTGAAATTATGCATATCAAGGAAAGTGGGGGATTTGGAATTCGTAATTTCCATTTATATCATATAGCCTTTAATATCGAACAGTCCAATCTACTACTGCATAATAGCACTTCCTGCAATCCTCCTATTTGGGTGCAATATGAATCAGAGTTCCTCAAACCTGGGAGAATTGCCCATTACTTATTCCTCCCCCTGACCACACTTAGCTGGGCTATAGACAGTTGCAAATATATCAAAAAGCATGTGAAAAACAAACAACCTCCATTAAAGTATTACCACTTTGGAACAATAAATTAGCTACCTGCGAAGGCCATTTCTCACAGATTTTGGTTGGGAAAGGAAAGGATTCACTGTGTTTCAGATACTGCAGATGTGAAGGGCATTGCTATCTATACCTTTGCTGAACTAAGAATGAAGTATGGTATAAGGTGCCTTGAACTCTGGAAATATCTCTAACTCAGACAGGCAACTCAAGCCTTCTTCAGGCCAGGTGCCACTATTATGGAACAGCCAGAATGGGAAAACATGTTACACCTAATACCGGGAAAAGAAAGGGCAGGTAGAATCTATAAATTATTGCTGTCTACCCTAAATGATCTCACAGATAGCTCAGGATGCAAATGGAAAAAGATGGTTGTTTATATCACTCCTATAGCCTGGGAGAAAGTATAGAGCAATGCATGTCAGGCTCGCATGGAAATTAAAGACCATCTTATCCAGTTCAAGATCCTACACAATGTGTATTACACTCCAGCCAGACTGGGGAAAATGGATAGTACCCATAGCAGCAACTGTTGCAAGAGCAATGCAAATGATGCAAATATTGCATATATATTATGGTACTGTCCAAAAATAAGCCCATTATGATCTAATATGGTACATTTGTGTTCTACAATGCTGAAATTTACTATAGCATTGGACCCCAGTGTTATCATTTTGGGCAAATGTACCATGATTTAATGTCTTTGTAAGTCGCAAGACCAATGGGTTCTGTTAGCTATGCTGGGAGTAAAAATATTAATTTGTTCTACATGGGGTTACCCTGAGATTCAAACAATGGCTGAATGGATGCATTATATAGTGAAGATAGCAAGAAATCTCACAAAATCTCACATGCATTGGGTACAGTAAAAGCCAACTTTCTCACAGTACAAACTGACTTAAGAGTCAGTTTACAAAACAGCACATTTAGAGAAATCTTGCATCCATATATAAGTGGGTAGTACGGGTGGCAAGACCCTGCCTCACATCACCAGAAGGCTGTGGGAGATGTTAAGATGGCTCCTGGGTTCATAGGTTTGCAACTTGGTTTTCCAAACAAAGCTGCTTAGAATGTCAGGTGCCCAGAGATGAGCAGCGAACTATCAAAAACAAGAACAGTCTCCGCACTCATCAACAGATTTGTAAAGGAAGAATTCACCGTTTCACCATCAGGTTCTGATAGTCTCCTTCATTAAAGTGAAGAACTAGTTCAAGGACAGAAAGCAGCCAAAGAAGCACCAAATCTCCTAACATTTCACACCCATTAGGGCTTCATCAAAGGAATAGAGCCACTTAGGGTCATACACCTTATACAGAGATTTTTTTTCATGTGCACAATTCATATTTAAAGTGACTTTCACTCATATAAATAATGATATTTTTTATTCTATTTTATTTATTTATTTCAGTCTAGGATTACAACAATACCTTTGAGCTGAGGCTCTTTTACAAAGGTTTCAAGTCAGAGTGTGCAGAATTCATCTTGTTAGTTATAGACAAACATGTTTGACTTACAGACAGGTAATAATCAGCACAAAGACTACAGCCATGGGTAAGACAGGGGAAGTAGGGAAGGGGTGAGTGGTGGGGAAGTGGGAGTAGGAGTTTGAGGGGAGGAAAGAGGTGCAGGGGGAGAGAAAGAGAATGAGAGGTGGGGGGAAGGAGCCAGGAGGGGAGATACAGAGGAGAGGTGAGCGAGAGCGGGTGGCAGTGCAGCCAAGGGACCTTGACGAGGAAATTTGACAGGTAAGGTGCTGGGGGGGCACAGACTGATTGTAAGTGCTATGTGCAGGGGCATGCACAGTTGGAATGGTGGTAATTTTATGATGGACAATCGCAGGAGGCAAGCAGTGAGAGGCGCAGCTTGGACTTGAAAAGACCGAGCGTGGGAGCAGTGGCTATATCACTGCCAAGAGCTGAGCCAGCTGGTTGCCCAATAGGTGAAAGATCTTTGTCCTTGGGTTGTGCGACATCATGAGATATGCAGTAGATGAGAATTGGATCTCCTAATAGTGACGTTCCTATGTCTAGGCTTAAGGAGGGCACAGACACCAGGTGGAGCAAGCCCCATTATAATTATCTTGGCCGTGATGCAGGTTTTGTATTCTATGCGACTGTCCAGTTGTAGCCACCCAGATTGGGAATAAAGGTCACATGTGTGGGTACGGCGATGGGAGCCAGTGGTGTGTTGACAGGCCTTATTCAGGAAGGTCATGATACATTTGACAGTAATGATAGTTGCAGACCCATATATGATAAGTCCATAATCTATAATGCTGATGACGGAGCTTTGGACGGCCACTGATGGTGTTTCTGGGGTTAGGTGTTTCCTGCGTTGGAATAATAGGCCTAACCTTGTATTGGCAGATTTTGCAACATTGCTGATATGGACAGCGTATGAGACGTGAGGATCAAGAGTGATGCCGAGGTACTTGAAAGATTGTGTTTGCTCTAGGGTAGCTCCTTGTTTGGTTACAATGGAGAGGTGGAGTTGCTTGTTTTTGTTGTGAGAGCTGCAGAAGACCATAGACTTGTTTTTTTTCTGATTGAGAAGCAGTTTATGACTTAGAAACCAGGATTCAATGGAGGAGAAGGCCCGCTGAAGTTTATTTTGTAATTGAATTGGGCTGAGGTCCGAGGCGAGGATCACAGCATCGTCTGTGTAGAGAATTATTTGTTCTGGGCAGCAGTCCGGTAATGAGTTTAGGAATAGGCTGAAGAGAAGGGGTTCCAGGATGGAGCCCTGGGGGACTCCCAAGTGGACCGGTCTAGGGTCAGAGAGCATATCAGCAATTCTTACTGTTTGGGACCGTTCTTTAAGGTAGCTCTTAAACCAGCCAATGGAGTCAGTTGAGAGCCCGGAATTCTGAAGCTGGACAAGCAGGAGGTGGTGATTGACGGTGTCAAAGGCTTTTGTTAAGTAGATGAAGATTGAGCCTAGTAGTTCGTCAGAGTCAAGTGAGTTGTGGATTGCACCGGTGAATTCAAGTAGGACTGTGGAGGTGCTGTGACCTTTACGGAACCCGTGTTGTTGTTTGCACAGAATGTTGTGCGTATCCAGGTATTTTGTGAGCTGGTCCAAGACGATGCGTTCTAATATCTTGGAGAATGGGGGTTGTAGGGAGATAGGTCTGAAGTTCTCATGGGTAGTTTTGTCACCACCTTTATCGATTGGGGTGACAGTGGCAGATTTCCACCTGTCCGGGAACTGGCTAAGGCTGAGGGAGAGGTTGAAGATTCTGGTCAGCGGACCAAGCACTTCTTCAAGTGTGAGAGACAGGATTTTGAGATTGAGGGAGTCATTACTGAATCTTGATTTACCAATGGCTTTGGTGACATATTTGCTCGTACTTACATGTAACACACACATTATACCCTATATAAATGAAGAAAGGTTAAAAACACTATTGGAAAACTTGCTAGCATGTTAGATGCCTAATCTCAATATCTATTTATGTGTATAAAACATATACCAAAAACTACGAACAGTTTCAAATATTTATGTTAAGTATTCTAAGTTCTGTTGTTAAATATTTTTGCACCTGGTACAAAGTACCCAGGCAAAAGTGGACTGTACTGGACATATTCCATTGCTCTCCATTATTCATACCCTTCTGACAGCTTTAATAATTTCTAAAAGGCAGACAAAAATAATAATGTGAGGCAGATAAGGAAATCATACAACAAAGCACATTGTTACAGTAATTTATCATGTAATGGAACCTAAATATTTAAAACAGTCCCTAAAACGTTTTCCAAACTGCAAAAGGAGGCAACATAGAAAGAGAGAAATAAGAGGGACAAAGGGGGAATGGAGGGGGGTTGTGGGGGTAAAAGGAGGTCACAGAAGGGGTGGGAAAAGAGAAAAAAAAGGAAAAAGGGGAACAAAGGAAAAACAGGAGGCAATTGTTTAGAAAAGAGGGACATAATCTTAGGCATCTCATCTATTCCCTAAAAATGGTGCCAGCTTCATTTGTTCATTAAGTCCTTTACCATAGCATGCTCCTAACTCCCATTTTGACAGTGCCAGCTCTCTGGGCCTGGTTTAACCTGCTCCAAAACCAGTGAATGTCAGAGTGTGTTCTGCTTTATTCATTAAATGTTTGATGTGCACTGCTAGCACATACTGCACATTTTCATCTTTCACTGCTCTAACATGGTCCCCAACCCTCTCCGTAATTAAATTTTCTTTTTGTGTGACCCACATAATAGACCCCACAGCTACTGGTGGCCAGGTACACCACATAGTAAAGCAGTTGATGAAATCATAAATTTGTAATTGCTCTCCTGTTTGTGGATTCAAAACGTCAGTGCCCTCTTTCACTACTGGGCAGTATTTACACCACCCACAATATCTACAACCTATTTAGCAAGTGGGGGGTGCAATTCCTGTGTCTTTCCACATGTTGTACTGAATGCACAAGATAATCCTTAAGATTCTTTGCCCTCCTGTATGCTACTCTCGGGGATGTCTGAGACACAACACTAAGGTGGCCATCTGAATCCAACACATGCCAGTTCTTTTTAATTATTTCCCTGACCTTCCACACGTGCACTGTATGTAGTGACAAAATGTATCTGACCTTGCTTTTCTTCCTTTGGTTTCTGGGCTAACAGGGATTCTTGTTCTTTGCTATCACAGCAGTCTTTATATAGTGTCCCTGGCACAACTTCAATCCAAGAGTCTCCTTTCAAGATCTGCAGATATCCCTTTGATAGTCTGCCTGCTCACTACAGTTGCACCCAGTATGGTAGTACTGGCTCTGGAAACATTATGTATGGTGTGGTGGGGGCGACAACTACTGGTCGGTAAGGTTGCATTGTGATCTGTGGGCTTTTCTAAATATGCCAGTTCCCAGTTTGCCTTCTGTTTTTTCTTGATCAGTATATCAAAAAAGGAAATGTTTGCCTCACTCACATTTCATGTAAACCATAGATCACTGTCACTGGCATGCAGATACCTACAAACTCTTATAGTTCAGTTGTATTCCCCTGCAACACTGCAAATGTCATCTGTATACTTTTTCCAGGCTCCAATTTTGCTGAAAAATAGGTTCATATTTTGGTTCCATGCTGCAGACTCCTCCCAGAAGTCAAGATATAAACTGGCATAATATGGTGCAAAACTGGCACCAATTGCTATTCCTTTTTCCTGTATATAGGGTTGACCCATAAAGTTGAAAGTGTGTTTTTTTTCCCCCAGGATAGTCCTGGCCATCGGCCATCTACCAGTAAATCTGCACTTGATTTCCAATCCTCACCACTCTGTTGCAAAAAATATCTCAATGCTCTCAACCCACCCCATGCGATATATTCGTATACAAGTCCTTAACGTTGGGGTCCTCATGAGCCAGTGTTCTTTCACACTGAGTCTTTTCAGGGTTCTGATCATATTCCCAGTATCCAATACGAATGAGGAGTGGGCAGTTTCATTGTGAAACTATTCATGTTATCATCCACAAAAAGATCTATAGGTTTACTCACACTGCCTACCCCTGATATAATTGGAATCCCTGGGGCTGTTTCAAGGATTTATGGACTTTGCATAAAATATATATTTCTGCACAAAACGAGTAGTCCATAGTCCGATACTACATCTCCCTTTAGTTTAAAAAAACCCTCCGAAAAGGCCCAGCTGAGGAAACCATCTATCTGCATTTTGAGGGGCAGTGTAGGGTCCGAATTTAGTGGGTCTATAAAACTCCCTATGTACCAATTGGTGCTCCAGCATCTTAATGCAGTCTGTTGTATTCATCAGCATCACACTGCCCCCTTTATCTGCAAGTTTGATTATCTGCTGATTATTTTGTAAACAACACAAAGCATTCTTCTCATCATTGTTCATATTTACAGACCATGGCACAAAATTGGCCATGCTTAGCTGTTTCAAATCTCTTTCACATAGTTTCTGGAATATTGTGACAGCCTCACTCAATGGTGGACAAAACATAGATCATCTCCTCCTGGCTAGAGTCTCTTCCCTTGTTATTTTGCCTCAGCTCACCAATTCATTATGTGCACTTCCCGCCTGTACTTGTAGCACATCCACTGGTGCTTCCAAATTGTCCCGTGTACCTGGTATTGTAATCTGAAATGTTCCTTCCACGATATCCTGGGAGTCTAAAATGGTAGGCAGTTCAGCATGTCATTCATTCATTTGTTTATTCATTCATTCATTTATTTAGTGAGTGAGTGAGTGATTGATTGATTGTGTTTCAGCAGGCAGACACACAGAGACATACAAACAATCTAATTTACAGATGTGACCTGGGGGAGGGGGAATTGTTGGAGTGGTAAAAACAGTGGAGCTTTAGTACCCAGCAAAGTTTATACAGATCAACAAGTGTTTGAAAAAAGTCTAAATCAGTTGTCAGTATCTCTGTAAGACCTCTATTCAGTACCCACAGCTTGAGGTCTGAAAGTTCATACAAGGAGAGATTTATTAGGTTGTCCTCTCTAAGACCTTTTCTGATACCTCTTGCAATGTTTACGGCTTCCTCTGTAACTTGCAACTGCTGCATCTTATCCACTTAGATTTTCTTGGTATCGGGTCCTTCTCTTCCTGCAGCATGGAGTTTGCTCCATTTCCTCCCCTAAAAATAGGGTCTAGGTGCTTGCTTTGGAATTACTTGTAGCACTGGTGCTGGAGACACAGGTCCATTTTTCAAAACTGATTTTGTCACAAATCTTATTTTGTTCTTTTTTTCTGATTATTTCTGCTTCCCTTGTGACAGCTGAATATGGAATCCTGCTCAGGTAAGAACTTTTTTTTTGATGTCACAGATTTTCTTGTTCTGATCCTGTATAGCAAACTGCAAGTCTTGCTTAAAGCTTCAAAACTGGGATCCTGTTTATACTCATTCAGATTTTGTACTTGTTCTATAAGTTCTTTTTAACTCCTCTCTGAGTTTCTTTGGAATCCTGTACAGTTATTGGCAGGCAATGCCTCGGGTTCGGTGGTGCAGTGGGTGCCGCAAGGCACACTCCCACTGAGCGTTTCTTAAGTGCTTATGCCCCAACTGTCCTCTGGACATGGTTCACTTGCAGCAACTATGTGGCTGTTGGGTTCCTTTCCACCCTCCGTGTCCTTCTTATGTTGTCCTGTCACTGTTGCCTGAGGCATCCTTTCTTCTCACTCCATTTGGGGCTGTTGCTGCTTCCTGTTCACCATCTGCTCTGGCCATGTGGTGCTTGCTCTGCACCTTCTGCTGGACGCCTCCTTGGTATCCTACTATTGTGGCTGTTCCTCCCAACTGTCACTCTTGGGTCCAGGTACCTCCCACTTCCACTTCGTTTGCTTGCTGCTCCCTGTGGATATTGCTGTTGTGTCTTTCTGCCATTCCCCCTCTTCCCTGGAGGGTTTGTTTCCTTCCCTGGCTGGTCTTGTTGTTCCGCTGCTCTAGAAGTGGCTGCTTTTCCTGCCACCCCCTCACACTTGGTCCATAAGAGCTGACTGGGGCTGCCTCCTCTCCCTGCTTGCTTTCTTTCTTGACCCCTCTCTTGCTGTCTGGGTGAAGTGCTTTCCTGCCCCTCACACCTGTAGCCTGGACTGCCTGCTGTGATGCCTGCCCTTGGGCCCTTCTGGCTGTGGCTGTGTCTGTGCTTCACTTCCTGTTTTATGTTTTTGGCTTCCTGCTGCCCTTTAGCTTGAATATTCACCATGTCTTGCCCTCATGGGCTCTATACACTGCCAGTAACACAGGCTGCTTCAGACATTTCTCAAGCCTGTGCTCTGCTGCTTCACGTTTCCACCAGCCTTAACAGGCAGCTGCCTGTTCTCTCCTCAGGGCTCACTTTTACTCTTACCATCTACCATTCCTATTCTACTGCCTACTATCAGGCAAAGCCTCATTAACCATCAGTGAACACCTGCCTTCCTACAACCGGGCATGTGTCTTGTCTAAGTCGCTCAAGAGCCCAATACAGTTTCACCTCTCTGGCTTTGTACTGCAACATTCAGTGCACTTTCACCTCTCTGGCTTTGTACTGCAACATTCAGTGCACTTTCACCCTCTATGGCTTTTGTACTGCAACATTCAGTGCACTTTCACCCTCTATGGCTTTGTGCTGCAATGATCAGTATGTGTTTGCCCTCCGTGGCTTCATGCTGCACCACCTGACTCCCTCAAGCGATAGGCTTGCTCTTTTAATGAGCCCTGCCAGGAGTAGTTTTGGACTGACAGGCACCTGAAGCAGCTGGTTCCAATCTTTTTCCTTTCCTTAAGGTGTTTGAACTCCAATGTTCCTTGGTATGGCTATGCCATGCCCCAAGATGGCAAGCCATTGGCTCTTCTGTGGTAACAGACCTTGTGTCGGAAAGAGAAGCTCACATCTTCCTTAGTATGCAGCAGTCTTGCAAACCTGACTGATACTTGGACAATAATAGTTTATTTGATGCCTAGAAGGATGATGACCTGAAGGCTTGATTCACCAGAGGTTTCATCCACAGGAATTTGTTTCTGTCCTCCCTGCTGATAGTCATAAAAGTAGTTGGGGCCCTATGGTGTAGTTAAGTTTCTTCTGCTGGACGAGTTGTGACCTGGATGGTGGATCTACACCTTTATCTGTTGCTTTGTTTAATGGCTACCCCTCTTTCCTTAGTGGAAATACTGTACATGTTTTGATAGTACTATTACACACCTTTGACTC
Organism: Neoceratodus forsteri; assembly: GCA_016271365.2. Classification (NCBI taxonomy): domain Eukaryota; kingdom Metazoa; phylum Chordata; order Ceratodontiformes; family Ceratodontidae; genus Neoceratodus; species Neoceratodus forsteri. The sequence goes on from CM057451.1 coordinate 278,025,038, forward strand.
TACTTTTATCTTAAGCTACCTATAGCCAAAGGACTGTCCTGTGGCACCCCTAGGGTTGAAACTCTCCTCAAGAGGATTCTTGTGCCTCTGGTATCCCAAAAGGGTGGTAGTTCACCTGGAACAGAGAGCACAAAGGCCATGTACACCCCAACCTACTCAGGCTTATAATCCATCTGCTGCACAAGTACAACACTCGAAGCAACTAACTGCACTATCTACTCCATAAATCATTGCTCGCTGGACCAGTGAAACTCTACTAACAAGATAGATACACCATAGACAATCTCTCTGCACCTCCCAATAAATTTCCCTTTATTTTGTCCATATGAGGGTGCCTTTGTAATTCTTAAAGACCTTGGAATGCAGTCCACCCATAGGTAGGCCTCAGTTGAAGCTTATTGCCAGTGTAGTCTCCTAGCTCAGAGTGCTACCATTTCATAGCTAAAGAACACTTGCCTTATATCTAATGCCTCTGCTCCAGCATTCTCAGCACTCAATACATCAGTTTCTGGCAAGAACGAATTACTATCTCCAAATTTTAAGGAAATGCTGTCTGTAAATTTGAGTATGCTCCCACTGCTACTACTTGATTCATTTTCCCTTGTACCCATGCAAATTTGGTTTATTCACTTTTTTATTAATACAAGAGAGTGGTGTACTTGAGCATAGCTAGAACAGCACTCACTAGGTTTTTCAAAGCTGCTCAGAATGCCTCACCACTCAGCCTATTAAAGGAAGAATTCACTGTTTCACCATCAGGTTTATATATTCTCCTTTTATTAAAGTGAAAAATTAGTTCAAGGACAGAAAGCAGCCATAAGCGGGCTCCTAATGTTTCACCCCTTCGGGGCTTTGCCAAAGAAATAGTGCCACCTAAGGTCATATACCTTATATATAACTTTTTTTCCATGTGCACACTTCATCTTTAAAGTGACAGTGTCTCATATAAAAATTAATATGCTCATACTCAAAGCTATACATATAGTAACATACACAATTAATAATTATACCTAATATACGTGAAGAAAGGTTAAAGACACTGCTGGAAAACGTGCTGGTATGTTAGATACTAATTTCAGTATCCATTCATGTGTCTAAAACAGACACTAAAATGGCATAGTTTCAATTATTTTTGTTGTTAAGGCAAAACCCTCCAGTACTTGGTTCAAAATACCTTGGCAAAAGTGGATTCTATTGCACATTTTGGGTTTCTTTCCACTGACAAAGCCCCGTAGCGGGTGAAACTTCAGGAGCTTTATTGGTGCTTATGGCTGCTTTCTGTCCTTGAGCTAGTTTTTCTTTACTTTAATAAAAGGAAAATATCTAAACCTGATGGTGAAACAATGAATTCTTTCTTTAAGAGACTGAGTGGTGAGTGCCAAGACCATTCTTGTTCTTTGAGGGTTTACTGCCTGTAAGGGGGGGCCTTCTAAGTAATCTATATGCACAGGGTCTCCACCTAGAAATGCTTGGTAGTGGGTTAGCTAAGAGGTTAGTACAACCCTCTGGGAAGCCTTACCTACTCACCTCACTTTTAAAGTAAACACCTCCAACCAATAACATGCATGTGAATGTTCAGGCAATAGGAATATCAAAGTAGCATCAGACACAGATGTATTAACACACCTGCACCTGCAATGGGAAATGGGTTAAGACAGACCTTCTCTAAGATGGGTTACCCCTAGTTATCTGCCCACATATGCAGGGGTGTATGTTACTTTTATGCCACTGGTTCATCATGCCCTACTAGGCAAGCAATGGGAAACACACTCTTGGCCAATGATAACAAGACCTATCTTGGGACACATCATATATTGTTGCAGAACAGATCTGAAACAATACTCCAGTGCACGTAGCACCCCTGTGCTGGAGGTTGCTATCCTCATCCCTGGTACCAGACCCTATAGTGAAATGAAACAATCCACACGGCAGTCCCTGGATACCCAGTGTTAAAATGTTGCAGGCCCAAAGATGTTGCCACCTGTTGGTCAACATTGGTGATGCACCTAAATGTTGAACCACGGGGCAAACAGGCTTCTTAACAATTTCTACCATAGGCCATGCAGTTGCTAAAATGGCTTCCCCACCTCAGCAAATGAGGTACTATAATCTGACTTGATGACCAACTTGAAACTCCAATATGAACTCACATATTATGTGGCAGAAAGAAGTACTCCCCACAGCACTCATGGTTACCAGGAATGGCTCTGCGAGGCTGCAACCTTACTTACTCATTTCAGTCCAGCAACCTCTGTGACTCTCTGTTAATGGGCCTAAGACCTCACAGTTCTGTTCACCAACAAGGCTCATGGGTTTCCTTTAGAGTCATTGCTCAGGTGCCGGAATGCTTGAGTCTATACTTCTCCACCAAGGGCTATGCATTGATCTTGAGTTGTCATCTCTTGCACAGGTTAGCACACATATGTCATGCAAACTACCATTACTTCCAGGCACAGCCATGCATAATGCACTTGTTCTATGGTCACAACACACCATCTGCTTACTTTCTGATCCCATACTGACTGCTCCTGAGCCACTCCCCTTTTACACAAGGCCCCAACGCATGGTTCCAATTGGTCTGATACTTGCCTTCCATGACACCAGATAGGGTTACAAATGGGACCAACACAATGTCCCATCTTTTCTAGAGCCATTGTAGTGGTACCTGGGCCCAGGAAAGTTATTAATTTTCCATTCCCGAAGTCAGGAGGTCACAAGATGGCAGCTCCCATAGAGTTTTTGATTTTGTTCCCACAACCACTGATACAGCAAATGTCTTCCATCACTGAGCCCTCAGCTTCACACTAGGAGTCCTTGGGGGGGTCAGGTTTGCTCGGGCAACAGTTCTAATTCTGAAAGGGGGGGTTACACAGATATGACAAAAAATAATAAATTTGGAACTATGTAACTTGGCTGTCATTGTATTTCGAGGTTCTGGTGACATTACACATCACTCAAACTTGTGGTTATCATGTCACCAGAACATCTAAATGAACTCTGTGTATATTCATCTGTCTCCTGCTGAAGCTCACTATGGCACAATGACAAGCTGAGGTAGTTGAAGATTGTTGGGCAGAGGAGAACACATTCAGTGGGCAACTGACTGATTTTGAGAACCCAGTATGGGCAGGTATCAGAGGCAATTACCCATAATAAGACCAAGTTCCTGTCAGTGTTAATTGCAACAGGTAGAAACAGATAAGCTCTGCTCTTTCATACTCTTGACAGGCTCATACATCCTGTCTGTCCACAGTCCATGGGAGCCATTTCTACAGTTAAGTGCAAGGAGTTTGGGGCTTTCTTCCTTGACAGAGTGTCCTTCATTAGAAAGGTGATCTCTCAAGGGGAGTTGGTCCCTGTCACTGGAGGAAACAGTTTGTGCAAGGGCAGTCCTATTCTTTGGACAGAGTTTTGGCCCAGTATTAATTCAAGAGATATCTCAGATGATGTCCTCATGCAGCCTACCTACTGTATTTTGGACCCAGGTCCCACCCAGCTGTTGGTGGACTTGTGGTAGGCCCTGTCTCCTGTGGTAGCTGAGGCTATCCAGGAGTCCTTGTGGGAGGAACTTTTCCCTCCACATTGAAGAATGCCTTGCTGGTCCCACTCCTTATGAAACTATTGCTTAACCCAATGGTCATGACTAGCTACAGATCTGTCTCAAACCATCAGAACCTTCCAGAACCTGTGACAATTTTTCTGTAAAAGAACCTTATCAGAACTTTTCATCAGGTTCTGAAAAGTTTCTGATAATTTTTAAAACGATGATTTCAGGCCTCAATATACTCCTAAAGTAGATCTTTATCTAGAAAAGGGGTAGCACCCATGGAGAGCGCTGATTATTGAGCGCTGCACTTTTGAGCGACTCAATAATAGCGCTCTATAAGACAGCGAGTGGTGCAATATATCGCTATATCCTGTATAGCAAGTACAGCAAGGAGCCGTACTCACTACTACAGGATATAGGATCCTGTGTTGCCAACTCCTGCTGAGCTGCTCTCATAGCATAGTGGTGTATACCACTGCTTGCAATGTGAGCAGACCCGGGTTCGGGTCCAGCTATGGGAAAAATCTTTTCCTTTTTATTAATCCAGTAACTTGCCCCATGATCCACACCCCCCTCGGAGTTTGTTATTTAAGTTTGGGGGTGTTGGGGCTGTCCTCCACTAGGGGGTGCAGTCATGGCCACCGCATAAAAAATGTTTTTGTGTGTATCTTTAGTATTGTACCGACCGTGCCGCTATTTGTGACGGTTGGTACAATATCCATCGCCCTTTTGACTATGGGCTCAAATTTGTTCACTTTATGTGATAGACGGTCTTTCAGACTGGACTTTATCACATAAAACCAGAAAAGGCTAGTGGTGGTGGTGGAAAGACCCAGAAAGAAAGCTGGAGGTGGAGAAAGAACCCAGATAGCCATACCTGTATTAAGTAGTCATACTCACGGTGGTATCACTCAAGGTGTACTAAATGATATTAGTTATACGAACATACGCAAGTTGCTAGCAGCAAAAGGCCATCCTGGTCTATATAGGCTGCTCAAGATTGCAGCTAGCTCTCTATTCACCAGGTGCCCCACCCCTCTCCCCTTCCCTCCCTTTACCCTCCCCTTTGCCCTGTCCCACCCCTTCTTGAAGCATTCCACTGTGTTACATGCCACCGCCTCAGCCAGTAGAGTTTTCCACTTTGCCACCACCCTCTCTGTAAAGAAATGCCTCCTCACCTCCTTCCTTAATCTACCCTTCTCCAATCTCATGTCATGGTCCCTAGTGTCTCTCTCTCCACCCTCCTCCTGAATAGACCCTCTTTGTCTGTTTTGATTGTCCCCTTCATGTATTTGAAGGTCTTAATCATGTCCCCACTGTGCCTCCTCTCCTCCAGTGTGTACATGTTTAACTCTCTTAGTCTGATCTCATATGGCAATTCCCCAAGGCCCTGAATCATCTTTGTTGCCCTATACTGCACCCCCTCCAGCAACCTAATGTCCTTTTGTAGGTACGGGTGCGAGTACTGCATGCAGTATTCCAGGTGGGATCTAACCAACAATCTGTATAACGGAAGAATAACCTCCCTTCTTCTAGAGGTAATACCCCTTGCAATGTAACGCAGCATTTTGTTGGCCATTGCTGCTGCCTTTCTGCATTGCATGGAATTGTTCATTGCTCCTGTGATGAGCACCCCCAGATCCTTCTCCTCTTCTGTTACCTCCAGCCGCACCCCCCCCCAAGATAGTAGCTTCTGCTAGGATTCCTTGTTCTGAAGTGCAGTACCTTGCATTTTTTTTGCACTGAACCCCAGCTGCCATCTGTCAGACCATGCCTCTAGCCTTACCAGATCCCCCGTAGCCCCTGCCATCCAATCTGGTCTTCCACCACCAGTCCCATCTTGGTGTCATCCACAAATAGGCTGATTTTGCTGCTGATGCCCTCTGAGATGTCTGCAATAAATATGCCAAAGAGCACAAGGCCCAACACCGACCCCTGTGGAACACCACTTGTCACAGGCTTAGGGGATGAGTATTCCCCACCTACTACCACCCTCTGCTGCCTATCTTTTAGCCAGTTCTCTACCCGCCCCACCAGTTTTGCTCCCACCCCTGTGCCCTGTAGCTTGATTCCAAGTCTTCCATATGGTACTGAATTGAAGGCCTTACTGAAGTCTAGGTACAGAACATGCACCACATGGTCCCCGACAATTTGCCTTGTCACCCAGTCATAGTATTCCATCAGGTTGGTCTGGCATGACCTGCCCTTGATGATACCATGCTGCCTCATGTCCTGCACCCCGTTCACCTTTAGTAGTGCCACTAGCCTCTTCTTTAGGATGGTGTCCATTAGCTTCCCCACTAAGGACGTTAGACTTACTGGCCTATAGTTCCCTGCTTTGTCCTTGGGTCCACTCTTGTGGAGGGGAACCACGTGAGCCAGTCTCCAGTCACAGGGTACACATCCTGTGTCTAGAGGTGAATTAAATAATTCTGCCAAGGGTCCTGCCAGGACCTCTGCCAGCTCCTTCAGCACTCTTGGATGTACTCCATCTGGTCCTGGTGCCTTGTCTACCCTCAATGCCCATAACCCCTCCAGCACCCTCCCCACTGTGATTTCTCTGTCTGTCACCCCCCCCATCTGTTTCTATCCTCCCTCCTATACTTACTATAGTACCACTCCAAGTTGTTTTCAGATTCCTTTCTCTTTGCTGACAATAGCTTATGGGTGGCAAATGATGGTCAAAACAGGTTTTGCATTTAAACTAAAAGGTTCTCAAAGTTCTGATAATGCAAGGCATATTTATTCATTAGGCACCCATCCCAAATGGCTCTGCAGAACAGCAGATCAAATGATTTAAACAAGATAATACCATCTGACTGATCAGTAAAATTTAAAAACTCTAGTCGGTCCCCAATGCTTGATTAAATAAATAAGTTTTAATAACACTTTAAAAACTGCAAGTGACAGGACTCCATGACCATCAGGTGGGAGAACATTCCACAACAATGGGGTGGCAACCCAAATAGCCCAATTGACAGAAAGATTTTAAATGAGACTGATGAACTGTGATGAGACCCACATCAGAAGAATGGAGGGGGTGGATGGGAGTGTATGCAAACAGAAGGTTTTTCATGTAGCCCGGGCCCAGATCATGAAGGCTTTGTAGGTCGACAATCAGATCTTGAAATTGATGTGCCATAACACTGGCAGCTAATGACGTTCACTCAACACTGGTGTAATACGCCCACACCAAGGAGTCCCAGCAATCAACCTGAATGCCGCATTCTGCACTAGCTGCAAGTAACACATTAATGCACAGATAACCTTAGGTATAAAGTGTTGCAGTAGTCCAACCTTGAGGTAATAAATGCATAAACCAGAGTCACCAGGTCAGTTGGTGCCAGATAGGTTTTAATACAGACAATATTACGCAGATGGTAAAAGCCATCGTGGACTACAGGCAGCACCTGATGTTCCAGCATTAGTCTACTGTCTACAATGATGCCCAGATTTTTTACCCTATCTGCATCTCATAGCATTATCCCATTTAGAGATGGTAAAAGTGATACCAGGGAAGCTTTCCCCAAGGATCTTGACCTGAACAAAGCTCAACATGACTAAGCATTGCAAGGTCCAGCTAAAATGGAACTTAACTTGAGCAAAACTCAGCAAGACTAAGCATTGCAGGGGCCAGGTAAATGGAATATTACAGAAACTGATAAGCTATAGAAAGAGATATAAAATAGGAAACTGCAAAGCACACAGAGAAAGTCTGGCTGGCTAGCTTTAACCACTTTTACTGTGTTTTACTTAACCTTCAACAACCACATGGTTGCTGTTTCCCTTTTACCCTCCAACAACCAAAAACCAGTCTTATTATGTTTTACTTAGCTTCTAACAACCATGTGAAGGGAAGAAAGAGGGTCTCTGCCAGAGAGTGGCATAACGGCAGTTGTAAGGGGAGATTAATGAAATGAAGCAGCAAGTATTTACCAGTGAAAGGGTTTAGAAAGGACTAGCGGCCCTTAAGGTAGATAAGGTCCCCGGGCCAGATGGATTGCATCCAAGGATGTTCAAGGAATTGGTAGTGCAACTAACTGAACACCTGGTGGGGCTATTCAATACCTCAATTCAGACAGTGGTAGTTCCAAAAGACTGGAGGGTAGTAGATGTAGTCCTGCTTCATGGGGGGGGGGGGGCAAGGAGCAACCAGGTAACTACAGACCCGTCAGTCTTACCTCTATTGTGGGTAAACTGATGGGGACACTAGTCAAAAAGGACCTTGTAAACTACCTGGAACAATGACCTCACATAATAAACAGCATGAGTTCATGGCAGGAAGGTCTTGGTCTGACCAACCAGATAGTAGTCTTTGACTGGGTAACAATGGTGATGGATAAGGGCTATGCTGTAGATTTACTCTACTTTGATTTCAGCAAAGTTTTCAGTTTGGTGCCTCATAGAAGATTGCTGAAGAAGCTAGTGGATCTGGGTACAGGGAAAGACACAAGTTAGATGGGTGAGAAACTGGTTGGAAGGGAAACAGTAGGGAGCATGGCTAACAGAGTCAAATCAGAAGAAAGTGAGGTCACCAGCGGGGAGCCACAAAGACCAGTTGTGGCTCCAGTCCTTTTCGATATGTCCATTAGCAACATGGGAGAAGGAATCCAGGGCAAGATGTGTCTCTTTGCAGATTACACTAAGCTCTGTTGCAGGGTAGAAAGCAAAAAGGGGATTAGGGAGATGCAGAGAGAATTGCAAAAGCTAGAGAGGTGGTCAAAGGTTTGGCAGAAGAAATTCAGTGCCAAAAAGTGCAAGGTGATACACATAGGGAACAAGAACCCAAGGACAGAGTACTGGATAGGGGGTGGTAAAGCTGTGAATGACCTCTGATGAAAGAGACCTAGAGGTTATCATCAGTGATTCCCTAAAACAATCAAACCAGAGTAACAAGGCCTACAGTAAGGCAAACAGGATGCTGTGGTGTATCGCAAGGGATACTGACAACAAATGAAAGGAGGTATTACTACTTCTCCGTAGATCACTGGTGAGGCCCCACCTGGAGTACTTTGCCCAGTTCTGGAGTCCTCACCTAAGAAAAGATAAGGACAGGCTGGAAACAGTGCAATGTAGGGTGACCAAAATGATTCAGGGCCAGCAGGGCAGATCTTATGAAGATTGTTGCAATGCACTGAACATGTACTTGCTGGAGGCCAGACAAGAGAGGGGAGATGTGATGGAGACCTTCAAGTTCCTGAAAGGAATGAATGAGGTAAACTGCAAGGAACTATTTAGCATAAGTAGCAGATCAAGAACATTGGGGCATGAGAGGAACATGAAAGGGGGAGATTCAAGAGGGAAGTGAGAAAGTTTTATTTTACAGAAAGGGTTGTGGAGCCATGGAACAATCTGCCAGCTGACTTGGTGGATACTAAAACTATCAGTGGTTTCAAACATGGCTTAGATAGAGTGAAGGGCTTAGTGGCTGCTCATGGGGATAGCGAGAGGGTAGGGAGCATGGGGGTAGATAGTATGGGTAAGACACCTGTATGGGCAGTAGGTTCTGCATTTGTTAGGGATTATGGGCAGACTGGATGGACCAGTGGTCATTTTCTGTCATCGTTGTCTATGTGGTTGCTGTTACCATTTGCCTTCCAACAACCATGTGGTTGATGTTACCATTTACCTTCCACCAACTATGTGGTCCCTTTCTCTATTTTTTATTTAGCCTTCACTAACCATGTGATTATTGCTTCCCTTTTGCCCCCAACAACCATGTGGTTGCTGTTTCTTTAAGCAAGCTCCTGCAAGAAGAATATGAAAACCCCAGATTTCTGATAGTCAAGAGGAATGTAAGAGCAGACTTGTGGGAAGACAGCTGCTTGTGCTGGTCTTAGGCAGGGTTTGGCTGCAGGCTGCTCACGTCGCCATAGAAAGATAATTTGGTCAGCTCTTGCTTCATGCATTGATCACCTCTCATGCAAGTTGAATTAGTACTCAAAACTATAGGTCAATAGGACTGATGGGTTAAGGGGTACCTGCTTTATAGTATGGATGCTAATAGTATTAAATAACTTAGCTAGGTTAGTTTGCTGTTTCTTGTTATAACTTAGATTAATGGTCAGGGCTATAGACCCATGAGACTGTCGGGCTAGGAAATAGTAGTTTTGTGATAGCTTTTGCTGGGTTAGGAAATAATAGCTTTGGTCATATAGTTTTTGGTAAATCTTTCTGATTTGAGATTGTATGTACTCTTATCTAGTTCAGTGTTAAGAACATACAATAGTAATAAACATACTTGAACTATGCCAGTACTTTGCAGGTGTCTTCTATACCTACAAAACAGAGTACGCATACTGCATCATATTCGATCATTGCTACCCCTACTCAGTTTGGTTTCACCATTACCACCTCTGTTTTAAATCATTTGAGTCTGAGCCAGCTGGAGGCTATCCAGCTTGGAATATTAGCCAGGCAGTTGTCCAGCATCGCTATGGCATTTATCCCATCAGGTGCACAAGACATTTATAGCTGGGTGTCATCTGCCTATCAGTGAAAACCTGGACCATACCAATAATGATCTCCCCTAATGACAATATATATATGGTGGACAACATGGGGGCCAGGATCAACCCCTGAGGGACTCTACAGCAGAGTGCAGCAGCTCCTGAGATGTTCCCACCTAACGCTGCCTGCTGCATCCTACCAGACAAATAGAACACAAGCCATCACAATGTTGTACCTGTGAGTCCTACATAGTGCCTCAAGTGAACCAACAGCACTCCATGGTCCACCGTATCAAATGCCGAGGAAAGATCCAGTGAAGCAAGACTGAACAATGTCTGCTGTCTGTCTCCATGAGATCATTGAACACTTTGACAAGTGCTCTCTCAGTGATATGTCGAGACCTAAATTGAGATTGGAGAGGCTTATAGATCTCATGGCTTTTTACGCATTTCTGAAGCTTGACTGCTATCACTTTTTATTTTTTTTCCGTTCATCTATTTTCTCCTACCCATCCCCTATGGAGCTCCCTCTTGCCATGGCACCCAGCTCCATCTCCTGCTCACAGCATTGTCCCCTCGCTTTTTCCCCCATGGCTTTCCCCCCCACCGGTGGCAGGGCAGCAGGGATCCCTCAACCCACCGGTTTGGATCCGTGTGAGGGCTGCTGCTATCGGGGAGTTGGCCTGCGCGGCCAGGCAGTCATCCGCCCGAGGCCATTTTCCATTTTTCCCCCCATGAGTGGCACAGTGACGCGTAATGCTGCCACGACCGAGCTGCTGGCGCCCCAAGCACTGCCCTGTAATCACCCCCTAGATGTGAGCCACTGATGTTGACCTCAGCCCGGCTAGAGGTCAGGCATGCAGCGGACTCCATCCCACCCCCTCCCCGGGAGAGGAGAGCTGTCTTCCAGATGCTTGATCCTCTCCCTCCCCAGCCGACCCCTGATGGCCCGCTCACACCGCGAACATGGGCCGCCAGTGTGGCAGGAGGTAAGGCATGCTGCCTCAGCCCTCCACACCACTGGGCCAGCAGACTGCTACCAATTTTTCAATTACCTTCCATAAAAAGGGAAGGTTTGAAACAGTTCTGTAATTCGACAAATCTTTGGGGTTCAAATAATGGCTTTTTCAGAAAGGGTCTCACCACTGCCCTCTTCAGTTCAGTGGGGAAAACACCATCCTGTAGGGAGAACCTGATGATTTCAGCACTAATTGGAGCCAGGACCACCAAAGACCCAGATATAGTTCTGGTGGGTCCTGGACACAACAAACAGTAGGTAGAACGCAACCTCATGATACCTGTAAGACTTCATCTGCTGAAACTGGCTCAAACTTATTCTAAGGCAGCAGAGTGCACAGGTCCCTCATTGGATGGATACTAGTGGCCCATGACAGACTCTGCCTGAGGAGATCTCAGCCCTGATTGAAAATACCTTGCACAGGAAAAATCAACTGAACTCATTGCATCTTTCTACTGAAAAACTCTTCCTGACTGAAGACAGGGCAGATTTAACAGTCAGTCCACAGTGTCGAAGAGTTGAGCTGGTCAATTTTATGCTTCAGCAATCACTTGTGACAGGAATACAATCTTTTTCAGGGTGATTGCTAGTGATACTCAACACAGTGACTCAGATAACTATTGTATATAAACTTTTCACACCTCATCAGAACCATGGATCCATTAGTAGTTCTCCCATCTCTGCTTGTGCCTCAGTCATCCCTAGTTCCTGGAGATGACTCCGAGTATGGTAGGACACTATTTAAAATCCACAGTATCTTATCACATCATTCTCTGAGGAGGATACTCTTTAATTACTGTGCCATGGAGAGGGATCTCAAAGATCTACATCCACCCTACAGCATCTGGTAAATAAATGATTCACTGACTCCGCTGAGTCCCTGAGGTGATCAGAATACTTAACAGAGGCATAAAACATCCAGTAGCACTGCAGTACCACAGGCATAATGCAATGAAGGGGTGGCAAGAGTCTCTAATCAGCTATCAAACCAAACTGCTTGAGTCCTTAGCTGCTCCCTGACATCATGCTTTGAGTATCTGGCTACCAAAGTTAGTAATTCAGTTATGTTTTCTCATACTACTGAGCCTGGGATGGGAAATAGCCCTTCAATGTTAAAAAGCCTTTACTGTACAAAATGGAAGAAGTGTAGTCTTTCTTCATCCTGTTGGATTTTAAACAGTAATTAATACAGACACATAAATGTTTCAATACCTGCTCCTGTCTCCGTGTTTTGTATGTAATAAATATTAATGTGACATTTCTGGTGGTGGAGTGGTTTGTGTGTGTCATGTTGTTTTCCTGCCCTACAGAGGTCTCTGATGTATGTTATTTGAAAAGGTCTCCATTTTCATTGTCTGAACGGAGTCATGCTCTCCTGCTGTTAATATCTCTCTTCCCCTGATGACTGCCAGCTGCTCCCTGGCACAGTTCTTCAGACACTCAGAATACTTATTTACTGCTTTCTGGAATTCCATGGAAAGTGCATTAGCAGTCTTATTATTATCATTTTATTACTGGGGGGAAATTTAAAAAAAAATCACTGGGGGAAGCCAGTGTAGGATAAAACATCTTTGACAGGGGTCTGAGAGCTATGTTTTCAATTAGTGGTGCATTTTTACACTTTATTTGGTGCTTTTCATTATGCCTGTGGAGGCTACATTTTACACAAAACAGCCCTTCCCTATTTTACTCCTGAAACCGAGTCAGAATTTTAATATAGTGTATGGTGGAATGCGGTTGTGTATGGAAAGTCATACATTGCAAAAAGTCGTTCTACTGCAGTAGTGATGCCTAAACTAATGCAGAACGATTTTTCAATCTGCGTTAGTGAGGACATCATAATACAGGGGACTCCAGCAGCAGTTGTAATTCATCCCTTGAGCTGCTGTGTGAGAGTCGTGTGCGTGTGCTGGGCAGCAGCAGTTAATCAAGAGTGTCAGCAGAGCTGATCTAAAATGAGAAAAAGTGACATTTTTTCTATTTTACAGTCACCATACACTATATAGAACAGTATATGGTAACCATACACTACTCATCTGTTCTTCCACCTCGTGGATACAATGCTGACTTAGGGACTTCTTGAGCTTCACTCTCGAGGTCTTCAGTCAGCATCGTATCCGCTCAGTAGAAGAATAGCCTTGTAGTATATGGGTATCCTATATTTCACTCCTAGAACTAAGTTCCTGCTTGCCTCACCCCCTCCCATTTCCACCGCTGCATGTTTAGGTTCCAAATGAAGTTGAGACATCCCTCATTGAGTTTTATGAAGCTGTTGGTTTAAGTTAGCTAGTACTCAACTTTTGCAGAGTGATATTTGTAGGGTATGTTCACAGTACTTGATGGTACTGATTTTTTTCACAAGGTTTCTTGAACTTGTGACTTGACTGAATGAACCACCTTCCTATGACAGACTGACATGGAACCATTTTTTTTTTTGCAATTCAATACTCTTTATTGAAAATTTTCAAGCAATACATTTCAAAAAGAAGACAGAAAGAGAAAGAGAAAGGAAATCAAACATCGAAAGACATGGAACCATTATAGCTATTAACACTATAGTGGTCTGGGTTTATGAAGTAATAACCAGAGCTGGGGTAATAAACACTAAGGCCACCCCCCCCCCCATCTGCTTATTACAGAGGACACTGAGACCACTATTGGTGTTATAGCTATTATACTGAAAAGAAAAAAAAACATTTTAATGAACTACTGAAAGTTGTGTTTGTGGTGACTGTGGTGCGACAGTGCATCTGTGAGAAACCAGGAACCATTTCTCACAGATGCGTTGTAGCATTGCTGGATGTCTCCAATTGGGTGCTGCATGTTGAAGTGCAACAGCAGACTGGGCTTGCTGACTGATTGACTAAGTACAGATGTAGCAGCCAATCAGAATGCAGAGCCACTGCTCTATTATTGTACTTAATCAGAATGCAGAGCCACTGTCCCATCATTCAATCTACTGTCCTGTTATTGCAGAACAACGGGACAGTAACTGTATTCTGATTAGTTAAGAGGGATATTTTTAGTATAATATGATTATACTGGTGTTTGATGTTTATGGTAGGGGTTGTGTAAATGTTGTACTGGGGCTGCATATGACAGACATCTTCTTTTTCCATTGGTGTTGAAAGATGAATTGGCAAATAGGGTTTTATTGAAGTTACCTTTCTCTGAGCACAGCAAATAATTTGATTAAAATTATTCTAGCCAGTAGTCATGCTAGTCTATATAATTGCACTTATATTCTTCCTTTGTCTTATTCATAAACTGTATGTATAGCCTAAACTGCAACAATTTCCTTTTCCCATTTTTCTGTTTATTTTATTGTTAATCTGATTTTACAATGTATAGCTTAACGTATTTGTTTGTATTGCTGTCTTGCAAAGTTAAATAAGTTAAAAAAAGAAGAAGCAACCCTCACAGTCTTCCAGATTGGAGTTGTCCCCACATGGGAATTCCTTCTCCATCTGTGCTTCTTCTACCTCAGTAGTAGGCAATTTGCCAATGGCAACAACTTCAGGCTGTAGTAAGAATGCCAACATGACTATGTTGTGTGGAATGTGCCCCCATTCATTTTAATAAATGTTAGCATGCCTACATTTCTGTAGTACAGACCTGTACTCCTGTCCCAAACAATGGCCCCTGCCACATTGAATATCTTCTTCACACTGACACACAATGGTGGAAAGCTCAGGTATTTAATTGCTACTGAGGTCAGTGCTGGCCAGTCAGTGACCTTGCTACTCCAGTACTGCAAGGGCTATTCCATGCTGTTACTGTAAAGTGCCTGGTATCTGCCAAATATGCATCGCCCTTTTACTGTGCTGCCCACAATCCTGCCTCCTCATCAGTCTCATCCTCCTCCTCCTCTTTTTCCTCCATGTCTTCAATTCCCACCTGGTACAAAGCATCCCGAGGTGGATTTGTGGTTATTGTTTCTGTTACCCTGTATGTTTTATCAGCCTGTTTACCATGCAAGGTGGTAACAACATCCAGTCTCAGTTCAGTTTCATGCTGTGCCTTACATAACTGTGATTTTAACATCTGTGCATCATGTACCTGTCTTATTAGAAGATCAGTTAAACTGTAGACCTAATCACAATCACCTTCAAGTACTGATGACAGGCCCCATTTATAACATTGGTCCAGCATGGTGGAAATCCAAAATCTGCAGACTGCAGACTACTGGAAATATAGGTATTGCAGTCCAAGACATGGAGCATGTGTTCCATTAAGGCACAGCTTCCCATATCACCACCTGCCTCCAGCACTTGCTATACATTCAACAGCATTTGCCTCAGTACCCATAGAAGTGGGATGGCCTGACTGATACAGGCAACGTCCCCAATTACTACACGTGTTGCATGCTTGAAAGGCCTGAGAGCCATGATCAGGCCATTCATTAGTCGCTATTGGTCTGTTGTCAGAGACAAGGATCCTCCGGCAGTAGCAAGGCTTGTATTCAGCAGTAGATATTCAGAGATGGCTTTGTAGTGCTCATATAAGTGTTCGATCATGTACAGTGTTGAGCTCCATCTGGTGTGACTTCCAGCTTCATACAATGCTGAGGCAGTTTGTTCTGAATCTGCAGGTGCCTGAGATAGGCCTTTCCAGAATGGACAAAGTGGGCACAGATGCAATGGGCCATAGTCAACATGGACTTGATATGAGGATATGCTAGAAACTGTTTTACAACAGGATTAAGACAGTGTGCCAGGCATGGTAGCCTGAGAAACCCCCATCACTGATGCATTTCACTACATTTAAGCCATTGTCACTTGCAATGAAACCCACTTTCAGTGACTGGCAAGGCAAGGGAAGGTACATTTTATTTGTATAGTGCCCTATCCATGTGCTCAGAATGCTTTACATAACAATGATATAAAGAATAAAACAACCCCATAATAAATAATTCAGATAAGATTAAAAGCGTTCTCAAAAAGTTACGTTTTAAGAGAGGCTTTAAAGGACCCCACCAAGCTGACAGCCTTAGCATACAGAGGAAGAGAGTTCCAAAGGAGTGGGGCAGTCACCCTAAAAGCCCTATCTCCAGATCTTCTTAGACGAGAAGGTGGAACGACTAATAGGTCAGCTTCGGTGGAGTGTGGGGGGGACAAGAGAGTATGGAATCAGAAGCTCTTTAAGGTAGTCAGGTATCAAACCATGTAGGGCCTTGTATGTTAGCAAGCCTATCTTGAAAGTGATACATGCACTCACAGGCAGCCAGTGCAGAGAGCATAGGACAGGAGTGACATGGTCTCTCATAGAGGCGCCAGTCAACATCTTGGCTGCAGCATTCTGCACTAGCTGCAGGTGATGAATCAAACCTCCAGACAACCCCAGGTACAGGGCGTTACAGTAATCTTATCAGCTAGTGACAAAGGCATCAATAATCATAGCCAGGTCAGAAGGAGTCAAGAATGGACAGATCTTGATGATGTTTGAATGGGGGTGCAGCTGCTCATCAATCTCAGTCAGGAGCAATTCCAGCATTTTCTGACCCATGTGTGATCCATATACACTCTTCATTGCCAGCATGGCATTGTGGCAAATACCCAGAGTGCTGCTGCCACCACAATTGGGTTTAGTACAATTTTTCCCCCTCAAGCACCTGTGCACAGATAGGAGCTAGCAGCTGGTTGGCCACTGGTTCACATATTCATACTGAGATGTATGTATGGTTATCCTGAATTCAGCAGAACATGGATTGCCATGCTTGACACTGTCCTGTAAACATAGAAACATAGAATTTGGTGGCACATAAGGACCGCTTGGCCCACCCAGTCTACCCATTTCCCTACCTAATGGATAAGCTGCAGATCCTAGTTAACCAGCAGCCTACTTCTTTCTACCCCCCCAGAACTGCCTTATGACTGTCCCATGCATGCTTGAATTCAACCACTGTTTTTGACTCCACAACCTCTTCCAAAAGGCTGTTCCATGAATCCACAACCCTCTCTGTGAAAAAATACTTCCTTACATTACCTCTGAGCCGCCCCCCCCATCTTCAAATTGTGCCCCCTTGTTCTTGCAGACCTCTTTTTTTG
This sequence comes from Neoceratodus forsteri, assembly GCA_016271365.2. Taxonomy (NCBI): domain Eukaryota; kingdom Metazoa; phylum Chordata; order Ceratodontiformes; family Ceratodontidae; genus Neoceratodus; species Neoceratodus forsteri. The sequence continues at coordinate 278,042,099 of CM057451.1, forward strand.
GAAGATGCTACCCTCTTGGACTTTGTTGATTCCCTTGAGGTATTTGAAAGTTTCTATCATGCCCCCCCCTTCCCTCGAGGCTATACATATTAAGCTCCATTAATCTCTCTTCATATGTCTTCCGGTGCAGACTCTGAACCATTTTAGTTGCCCTCCTCTGGACAGCTTCCATCCTGTCTATGTCCTTGCAGAGACTGGTTCTCCAGAACTGCACGCAGTGCTCCAGATGGGGTATCACCAGCTGTCTGTACAGAGGGATAACAACTTCCTGTTTTCTACTAGTGATGCCTCTCCCTATGCATCCTAGTATCCCCCCAGCCCTCCTTACTGCCCTCTCACATTGCTTGCCCACCTTTAAGTCATCTGATATGACTACCTCCAGGGCCCTTTCCATTTTTTGTTGTTGTTAGTATCTCACCCCCCCATTGTGTACTCTTCTCCTGGGTTTTTGTTTCCCAGGTGCATTACCTTGCACTTCTTGGCATTGAATCTAAGCTGCCATACATTTGACCATTCCTCTAATCTTGCCAAGTCCCTTCTCATCCTTTTCACCCCACCTTGTGCATCAACTCTGATGCAGATCTTTGTGTCATCTGCAAAGAGACATACTTTTCCTTTTAGTCCCTCTGCAATGTCGCTTATAAAGACATTGAAGAGGACCAGTCCTAATACTGAACCCTGTGGTACCCCACTAGTAACTCCCCCTGTCTTCAGAGTGGACTCCATTTACTATTACCCTCTGGCCCAGATATTCAAACTGTGCCCGGCTGTGGCACAAGCTTGGGCGCAGCTCAACTTGGCTGCGCAAGGGGGTGGACTAAGCGATATTCAAAGGAGCTGCGCCATGGCTTAGCAGCTTTGAATATCGCACCCTGGCCACCCCCAGTGTGCATGACACAGTGGCACTGTGCCAGTGCAAGTGGCCAGAGTGGAGCATGGAGATGCGCTAGCGCAAGTTCCATTGCGCCATGCACAGCAACCGCAATATTCAAAAGTTGACATGCAAAGTTCAGGAATGGTACGTGTGGAAAAGTAAGTTCTTGAGGGAATCTGCCATTTGGGGCAGGCACGTGCCAGCAACCCTCTAAATCACAGTCTTCACAAAAGAGAATGGCATTAGATCAATTGGCAGCATTTCAGCTGTTACTGCATTCAGTTCACATGCAACTGCATGATTAGGTAGGTATTTGGCATAACTCTCAAACATGTTATCAGCATTGCCTGGATCTTTCTGGGTGTTGGGCTAGCAAACAACTGAACTCAGCATGGCGGCATGGCTGTTGGGGTAGTATTTGGCTCCCAGGGATCCATGGGTGCTGTTTGAATGAAAGCACTGACTCTGGTTGTTTTCTGCACTGGGATTTCTGTGGTTTGTTTCCTCTGTGTGCTAGTACTTAATCCACCACTGTTATGACCATTACTAGGAGGTCACTCTTTTCCTCCTCCTCATCTCTATAATAGTTCTCCTCAGTCAACCCTCCCTCCATTTGGGCTACTTTCCTACTTCTTCTGGATGCCTTGGCAAATGCAGATGACAAGGGAGAGGGACACCTTGTTCCAGCTTCCTTTTGGTGCTGAGTCAAGTATAACAGGTTCCTGGACTTAGGTGTGTGTGTTCACTACGAGTGTCTAGGCGACTGCCCTTTTTTCCCTGACTAACTCACACGTGACACAGCTGACAGATAGCAACTGTTTGATCAGCTGGTCCAGTATATAAATAACCCAAAATAGGGGTGTTGTACCCCTTGATTTTAGATGCTGTGAGAGTGGGACAGGGGAAGGTAAGAAATGGGTGCTTTTGGTATTATTTATGCACTTTAACACCGGGTAACTCACATGACATTATGGGCTAAACACTGATAAGAGGTACAACTGCTGTAGTATTGTGGGGACCTTTGACAGTTGCATGAGATACTGGTGTGCAAAGCCCCACATATTCAGCAGCAGCACCACCCTTCCTCTTTTTTTTTCTGGTTCCCATAGGGGAGCCAGCTCATCATCCCCACCATCACTGATTTCCTTCTTCTTCTGAGCTCTGTCCTCCTCATCTTCACTTTCTCCAGGCTCTCTCCCTCTCATCATCTTTAGTTAGAGATACATTTTTCAATTTAGTCATTTCTGACAGCGCTACAGTCAGATCTCCCGCCTCAGGCTCTGACTCATGTTCAAGCTCCACACTCTCATGTGGAAATGGAAACTATCAGATCAGACTCGGCACCATCCCCACCAGGAGTCATGGGAACACCAATAACCTCCTCCTTGACCACTGTGTCTGCACCAGAGATTTTGCTATCTCTTGGACTGCTCCACTTGTCTCTGCCTCCCCCAGCCCCCACCAACATTGATGCCAGAGATATGGCAAAGAATAATCTGGCCACACTAATGCCACTGCCACTACTGCCATCTACTCCTTTACTACTGCTACCAGCCTCAAAACCTGTAGTTCATAGGTTTTTTTTTAGCTGCAACACCCTTTTGCCCCACAGAACTTACACACTTCTTTGCTGTTTCCTCTGCACCTCCCCCTTTGGTTGAACATCTCTTCCGGTGGTTTTTATATCTATATTTACTAACATACTAACATACTATTTGCTAGCAGATTAGGCCTTACGGTCTATCAAGTCTGCTCGAACCTTAGATCTTTAGTTGGGTGCCAAGGCCCTCCCATCCCTTGTGCTCCAGAAACCCCTATCATCCATCCCCACCCCCTGGGACAGGCCATCATCTGATACATCCACTTTCTTTGTCTGTCCCACCCTCTCTTGAAGCCCTCCACTGTGGATCTCTGAACCAGCTCTCCAGGCAGTGCATTCCAAGGGTCCATCACTCTCTCAGTGAAAAACCTCCTCCTCTTTCCCCCCTCACCCTTCCACCTTCCAGCTTCAAACCATGCCCTCTGGTGATACCTCCCTGCTTTGGTCTAAAGATCCCTCCATGTTTACCCTATTTATTCCTTGAGGTTTTGAATACCTCAATCATGTCCCCCTGTCTCTCCTCTCCTCCAGTGAAAACAGGCAGAGCTCCTCAAGTCTGTCCTCATCGTCAAATCCCTAGCCCTCGTATCATCTTAGTTGCCCTCCTCTGTACCCACTCCAGGAGCTGTATGTCCTTCTTCAGTGTGGTCTCCAGTACTGTACACAGTACTCAAGGTGTGGTCTAACCAGTCCATTGTACAGTGGTAGAATCACTTCCTTGCTCCTAGAGGTGATCCCCTACGATGCATCCCAATATCCTATTTGCCTCATAGCCGCCTCCTGCACTGCTCAGAGTTATTCATACATGCATCCACCATGACCCCTAGGTCTTTTTCCCCTATTGAGGCCTCCAGTGCCTCCCCTCTCAGGGTGTACCTGTGTTTAGGGTTTCCCGACCAAGATGCAACACTTGGTGATATTGAAATTTAATTTCCATGTGTGAGCCCAGCTTTCCAGGGTGTCCAGGTCCCCTTGTAGGGCCAACCTCCCCTCTTCTCCCTCCATTACTGCTCCCATCTTGGAGTCATCCGTGAAGAGACTCATTTCACACCCTATACCCTCCCTGATGTCCGATATGTATGCATTAAACAGGATCGGACCCAGGACCGAGCCCTGCGGTACCCCACTACCAACCTCTCTAGGGTTCAAGAGCTCCCCACAGGCCACTACTCTCTGGGTGCGTCCAGCTAGCCAGTTTTCAATCCATCTGACCATCAAAGGGCCTACTCCTAACCCCATCAGTTTCTCCACCAGACCATTGTTGGGGACAGAGTCAAATGCCCTGCTGAAGTCCAAGAATAATACATCCACAGGCTTTCCCCTGTCCAGTTCTGATGTTACCCATTCGTAGAACTCCACAAGGTTGGTTTGACATGACCTACCTGGCACAAACCCATGTTGCCGACTATCCAGACCTCCCACCTCCTCCAAGTACACCCCAATCGTTCCTTTGGTATACTTCCATTAATTTTCCACCACCGAGGTCAAACTGATGGGTCTATAGTTACCTGGTACTTCCCCACTCCCTTTATGGATTGGCACCAATGTGCCTCGCCAATCCCTTGTGGTACCCTCCCTGTCTCAAGTGACCTGTTGAAGAGTTCGCCAGGTGCAGCCAGTATGTCCGCCAATTCCCATAGTACTTTGGATGAATGCCATCCGCCCAGGAGATTTGTCTTTCTTTAGGGCCTTGAGGGCTAATCACACCCTTTGGCAGAGATAGCATCATCCGTCCCCTCCACCTTACTGGCCTTTTTATCCTTATCCAGATGTGACACCCCTGGGGTACCTCTCCCTCCTCTTGCTCCATTTCTGTTGCTCCCCTGATCCCACTTACTGCCGCTTCTATCCCCTTCATGCCTTGCTTTGTAGATATCCCATCCCCCTCCCTAGTGAACACAGAGGCAAAGTACTCATTAAATACCTCTGCCTGGTCCCTCACCTCTTCCACCCACCCTCCTTCTGATCTCAATCTGCTGAGATGGCTCTTAGTTTTTCTCCACTCCCAAATGTACCGGAAGAACCTCTTTTCCCCTTCATGTATCCCCTGCGCCAGCCGCTGCTCTTTACTGGACTTTGCTCCCCTCACCATACGGGTGACTTTTCTAGATGCAAGATGGTACACTTCATTATCCCTATCCCCTCTTGTTGTTTTATATTTTTTGTAGGCCGCCTTCTTTTCTGTGACTGCTACCTGTACCTCACTGGACCACCAGCATGGTTTATGTGACCTTGCCCCCTACGCTTCAACCTAGCGCAGATCCTGACTGCCTCATGAAATCCTCATTTTATGACCTCCCATCTCCTTCCACACTTGTCATTGATGTAATCCCTTCAAGTGATCCTTGAGAATATTTCCATGCCCACAAAGTCTCGCTCTGAAGTCCACTGCCAGTGTCCTAGATCTCACCCCCCTTCCCCCATGCTTATTTGAAACCAGACAGTATTGTGGTTGCTCCCAGTCAGGGGGTCCTGTACAACCATGTCCCTTACCAGATCCCCTTCTGCCAGAACCACGTCCAGGACATGCCCCTCCCTTGTGGGCTCCATCACATGCTGTGTTAAGAACACATCCTGGAAGCCGTCCAGCAGCCTCTGCTCCTTGGCCACCTTACAGGACATAGTTCCCCAGTTTGTACCTGGCATATTAAGGTCCCCCATCAACACCACTCCTTCCCCTTTTGGTCCACACTGGGCAATGATGTTGTCCAGCAAACCATCCTCTAGAACATCACTCATCCCGGGGGGCCTATATACTACACCCAGCTTGACCTTATCTCCTGCTGGGGATCATAAGGTGACCCATAAGGCCTCCACGTTTCCCTCTGCCTCTTCTACCCTAGCAATTTCTATGTCATCTCTAATGAACATAGCCACTCCACCCCCTCTGCCCTCCTTTCTATCCTTCCTAAGCAAGTGTACCCCCGTACGTTTAGGTCCCAGTCATGGTTTTTGTTGGCCCACGTCTCTGTGACTGCCGCAACATCCACCCCCCCCCCCCCAAACAGCATGGCCTGGAACTCTGGCAACTTGTTTCCCAAGCTTCTGGCATTTACTAACACCAGCCCCTGTCCCTTATCCCTGATCCTTTTTGTCGAACCCCACCCAGATTCCTTATACATCCATCCTCCCTCTGCTCCTCCTGAAACCTCCACCCCAAGTCTGTTTCCCCCCTCCCCCCCGGGCTTGAAAGCTACTCCCTCATCTAGAGGAGAGGCTTCTGGTCAGCCCTCCTTATCCCTTCCCCCACAAGTTTAAACCCCACCTTTCTTGAATGTAGTCAGCCATCCCCTGTTTAAGGACTTCCTTCCATGGGGCAAGATGAAGCCTGTCCTTGCATATAGTCCCTTATCCTCCCAAACTCCATTCCAGTTCCCTAACACCCCAACCCATTCTCTTCACCCCACTTCCCTGAGCCAGTCATTAACCTCTGTGAGCTTCATTTTTCTCCACTGAGGCCTTTGGTACTGGCAATATCTCAAAAGGAAATGTTGCATCCATTATCCTGACAGACTCTGGCAAGTTCTTGGAACCTTGCTTGATTTCCAAACGCTATTCCCTCTAGATCGTTAGTTCCCAAATGCACCAGGAAATCGGTTTCCTCACAATCCTAACCATTTCATACATCATGAACTTTGCTCTGTGCACTGTCAGCCCAGAGATACTCACTACCTTCACCTGGCTATGGCATCCCCCGTCCCCTCCACTGGATACCCCTAATCATCGAGTCTCCAATAACAGAACCTTAACACCGCCATCATCCTTATGGTTACCTTCACTATGCCCTCTCAGCCCCCTTCCCCCCCTTATTCATGATCTCAATTCCATGGGAGTCTTCCTGCCTTATTAGAGACCCCCTTGTCACCCTCCCCTTTCTGCCTCCCTCGGTATTTTGCCCACTTAACTCAAACCCTCTGAATAGGTGTCCCTTAACCTCTCTTATCCAAACCATTTATCCTGGCCCTGATGATTTCCTCCCCACACCACCATTCTCCCTCATGTAGAAAATTCCTCCCAGAGGCTCTCTGTGGGTCCCCTTAGCTAGGGCCCCATCCTTGGTACTGACCCCTGCTGAAGGGGCTCTCTCCATCTCCTTGTCTCCCAGTTTCTCTCCAATCATGCTCTCCTTCCTCATGTCTGCAATATGTTGCATCTCCCCCATTTGCTTAACATTTATGTTTCCCCTTCTTCCTCTGGGAATATTTCCATCCTTTCCATTACTGGTCTGTGACGCCCTATGGGTATCCAACTCCCTCCCTCCGGCCTCTGTATAAGTTTCCTTATTTCCACCAACCCCTTCCTCCCCCTCTAGGTTGCTTAGTAGCTCAAATTTATTGTGACACTCTATGTCAGCCTCCATCAAGTAACCCGAGTTTCCCCTGACTGCACCTCTAAACTGCCCCTCTTCTTCCCCTCTTGCTCTGTTCACCTTAGGAGCTCGCTTCCCACAGTCTGCTGCTTTAGACTTCCACACAACAGCCCCTCCTGACTCTTCCTCTCCACTCTCTTTGTATTCAGAATGTTCCTTCCGTACTCTATCCCCTTAGCGTCAACATCCCTATCTAAGGGTCCTCTGTCCCTAATATCCCCCCTCCTGCTTGCTGTAACATAACATCCTGTAATTTCAGAGCATTGCCCCAGCCTCCTCAGCCCCACCCTTCTGCTGCCCATATCCACCCCCTTATCCTTGGACACCCCAGCTCCCCCAGCTTACTCCTTAACAAATATATCGCACTTGATACAAGATAGCTGTCTACAGAGTGGGCAGCCTCCTCTCCAGGCCCAATTGAGAATTATTGCCATCCCACAGCCTGTGCAGCCTACAACCCTTCCGAAGATGCCTGCCATGGTGGAATATGGCCACCCTGTTTATCCCCCTCTGTTTATACTGGCACACCCCCTTTTCTCAGTCCCTTTCCCCTGGAATACAGTTTCTCTCTATATTGACTGCAGTTATTTACAAACCCAATTTCAACCCCACCAATAAAGTTCCCAAGTCTCACAAACACATACAGTCCAGTGTGTGTTCAGTCCCACTAACAGTGTGTGTATGCAGACATCAGGTACCGTATGATGTCACAGGCCCACCAGCTCCTGTTGGCTGAATTTCAGTCCCAAACAGAAATACTCAGCCCTTCAATCCCAACCCCAGTGGCTTTTCAGTATTTAAGAAAGCCTACAAAACAGGGTGGGTGAGAGGGCTCTTACCAAACACCAGGCAAACAGCACATTTAAATTTCACTCTAATTATCACTGCCAAACAAGTGTTCCCAAGCCTCCAAAGTTACAATATCACAGCCCAAGTAACAGTTCTAACTCAAGGTAATAATTTTTAACACAAAGAACTAATTTCACTTACAAAACTATTCAAATATTTCAGTTAAAACAGAATATAAGCCCAGACCTCTGTCCTTACCAGCCTGCTGCTTATGTTCCCAAGTGAACCATTTAGTTATGAATGAATGAATAAAAGTTTATTTTTATACAGGTAATAAATTGTTAGGCTGAACCCCTCTTTACAACAATATCCTATACAAAACATCTAAAAACAAAAAAACATACAAACACAAAACATAAAATCAGTTACAGCAGTAGGTACTTTTTATCAAAAACAGGTGCAAATATGATGTAAATACTGTTTCAGTGCTTTTTGAAAAGTGCTATAAATTGAAATGCTTTTTAATTCATTCACTAACTTATTCCAAGTTCTATAAATAGAAGATTATAACACAGCATCTCCAAACCTGTTATACGTTCCAATAGCTTGAATATCTAGACTATTTACTCTTAAATTATACCCTTTGTCCTTAAGTGTGAGATTTATAATAGTACTCAAATTCATGATCCCTTTAGCATAAATTATCTTATGACACCTATTTAACCAAACATAGTTCCTTTTTTCCACAGGGTGAAGCCATTTTAAATTATTATATAAATGACAGTGATGTGCTCCATGTTTACTCTGGGTTACAGATTTAGCTACTTTATATTGAAGTTTATCCAATTTATTTAATTCTGTTTTGTTAGCATTCCTAAACAGGATCATTCCATACTCTATCACAGGAATTATCATGTGGCTAGCTATTTTCTTTCTAGTCTCTATTGAAAGGCTATTGGCCACTCTTCTGAGGGCTCCTAATTTTTGATTCGTCTTTCTAACTGTTATCTTTATGTGTTCTTTATAGTCCAGTTTCTGGTCTATCATGACCCCCAAATACCTATAGTGAGTTACGTTATACATCTTGAGTCCACTGCTATACCTCAATTCCAGAGTATTTCCCTGGCTTTTATTATTATCAGTTTGACTGTAAATACATGGGCCCAGATATTCAACCACTGATGTGCCCTGATGCAATATTCAAACGGGAATTGCACCTGGCACAAATCCTGGTCGCCAGGCGCATCAATATAAGGTGCAGGTGAAGGCGTGCCCATGCATATGCTGCACATCCCGATATTCAACCCGGATGTGCTGAACATCGCTGCACAACTCCTGCTTGCACCACACAAAAGTTGATCCAAAAAAGACAGCGACGGCCACCAGGTGAGCTGCCATATTGCAGGGTGCAATATGGCAGCTGCCACCTGTGGGTGGCCACCCGAGATCCGGCTGCACCTCCATGGTGGCCCCCCCATTCCCAATCGCAGGCATTGGTATGTAAAAATAGAATCCTATATCCCTGGTGGTCCAGTGGACGCTGTCAACCCGATCGCGAGCTTAAGTATAATAATAAAGATTCCTATATCCTCGTGGTCCCTCGGACCCCCTCCCCACCAGCCCACTGGATCCCACTGCCCGCTCCCCGGTCAGGGGCGGTGCGCAGCACCTCACCAGCCTGCTGCCCACCGCCTGCCGACTGACACCATCGGTAGGGCTGAACGCCCATTGGTCCACAGCATGAGTCAATGGGCATACAGCCCATACCGTACTACACATTCCAGATATGTGAATGGATCCAGTCACATATCTGGACTGTGTAGTATGGTATGCACACCCATTGGCTCACGCTGTAGACCAATGGGCATACAGTCCTACTGTACGGTGTTAGTCGGCAGGTGGTGGGGTGGCAAGCAGGTGGGGAGTTGACACCCGCTGCTGACTGGGGGGCAGCAGGGTGGTGGGGCTCAGTGGGCGGATGGGGAGGGAGGTACCGCTGGACCACCAGAGTTGGATTGGGGAGCCATTTTTTACAACAAATGCCCGCGATCGGGCTGCCAGCGATCCACTGGACCACCAGGGATATAGGACTTTATTCTACTTCAAATGCCACGATTGAGCTTTCTTGGCGATCCACTGGACCACCAGGAGAGAGTTAACATTTTGAAACATACTCATGCCCGCGATCAGGCTGCAAGCGGTCCGCTGGACCACCAGAGATACAGGACTTTTATTATTCTACATATGCCCGCAATCGGGCATGGGGGGCACCACCAGGAAGGTGCAACTGGAGCTCGCGTGTTCATCCACAGGTGGCAGCTGCCTTGTTGTGCCCTGCAATACAGCAGCTCATCTGTGGGTGGCCAGCTGTTGCTCCTTTTTTTTTTTGGCTCACCTGTGTGCAGTGCAGGAAGGGGTTACACATGCATGGGCTCAGCACATCCCAGGCTGAATATCGGGATGTGCAGAGTATGCATGGGCACTCCCCCTCACCACCTGCGCCGCATACATTACTGATGCACTCCAGCACATCGAGATTTGTGCAAGGCTCAATCCCCTTTGAATATCACATCAAGCGCATCAGTTGGTTGTGCATAGGCAACTGTGTTGGGCGCCATGCACAACCCTTTCCTCTGAAATATCCGCCCTAAGGGACTTCTGTAAGTTGTCTGGGAATCCAGTTGAACAAGAACTTTCTCTCAGGCCTAATGATGAATAAGAGATTAAAACTCTGAACCAAAAACTGGGCTTTCTGTACAGGCTATACCCTTACTTTACTAAGAAGAATACGCACTCGATCACCAACAGTGTCCTTCTTCCTGCTATCACCTATGGGGCACCACTTCCGTCATCTGTCAAGGGATCTGAACCCTCCAAACTGAAGTTTGCGTACCATCAAATAGCATGTTTTGCTGCCAGGATCTGCAGCCAGGAACATCACTGCAGGGCACTCTCTGCACTCAACTGGCGCCCTCTGCCCCCTAGAAGGGAGACTTCATTTCTTTATGTTTTCTATGGCACTCAGACTCCTTTACTCCCCCCACCCCTGAAAACTCTGGCTGACATCATGGACTTCAAACCGCTTAGGTCTGTTTGATCTATTGGGCAGAAACTTCCTACCATGCCAAGGACACGCTCTGCTGCTGGGCCACGATCCTTTGTGGCTGCTGCAGCAAAGCTATGGAACAATCTCCCCCCCCCAAACATCATGGAATGCCTGACCTTTGCATCCTTTAAACCCACTGTGAAGGAGTATCTATTTGTTAATAGACCCTGTGCCTGCTTTAGCTAGTTTATCTGTTAATCTAGCTCACTGTATTTATCTGTGAATAGTTCATGTTCTATAGACCCAAGTGCCTCTGAGTTCTTATCCGTATCATATCCACAGACAAGCTGCTCAGAGTTTTCTTTGAGAATGTATAGCCACTAGGTAAATATTTTGTTCACAACTGAACTGTTCTATATGCACTCAGAAAAAAGGAGATGGTTAAAAATGTTTCATTTTACTCAAACCCCTTTTTTTTTATTTATTTCAGTTTTTTAGGCAGTGAAAACTGACATATCCACAACTTCTTTTAGACACTCAATATTATTGTCTTATTACATGGAAAGTGTCAGCATCAAACATAATACATGAAAATTCACTGGACCAGACCATTTCGGCAGAGAAACTTTCTGTGCACCCTCTTTTCCTTATATACTTCGTGGCTCAATTGCCTAATCCCCACCTTCTAAGGCATCCAACACCTTCGCTGTCATTTCAGCCTCAAATGAGCTTCAGCAAAAACGTTGACCGAAAATGTAACTTTTCTTTGCGCGTTAACTATTGCTAATTAGCTATGGCTAATGCGCAAAGAAAAGTCACATTTTCGGTTAACGTTTTTGCTGAAGCTCATTTAAGGCTGAAATGACAGCGAAGGTGTTGGACGCCTTAGAAGGTGGATCCCCATGAGCAGGGTTAGGCAACTGAGCCACGAAGTACATAAGGAAAAAAGGACACACAGAAAGTTTCTCTGCCGAAATGGTCTGGTACAGTAACTTTTCATTTCTTATTTTTGATGCTGAGACTTTCCGCGTAATAAAACAATAATATTGAGTGTCTAAAAGAAGTTGTGGATATGTCAGTTTTCACTGCCTAAAAAATTGAAATAAATAAAAAACGGGGTTTGAGTAAAATAAAACACTGAGTTTAACCATCTCCGTTGTCTGAGTGCATACAGAACAGTTCAATTGCGAACAAAATATTTGCTTAATTACTAAACCCTGTTATATTTGCACCAGGAAGAATTAGTTATTCTCCTTTACGTTTGTATAAAGCACTTGCTGAGCACCACCCATTTATTTTTGTATAATGTATAGCCACTGTTTGCACTGTATTTTGTCATTTACTTATACACTGTATGTTATTGTTATCTGTATGTATTCTTTCTATTTCATGTAAGTAATTCTGGGTTACTTCTGAAAAAGGAACAGCTTGTCTCAGTGAGCATACCCAGTTACCAGAATCAAATAAATAAATAAACATTTGCCGTATAGCCTACTGAATATAGGGCAAAAACATCTACTGCAGGAGTAAAATCTGACATGACAGCCTGAATGCACTGGGACCATGCAGTAAAAGTGTTATAAATAAGTAAAACTCAGATTAACTTCACAGTCCTAAAAGTTTTAAATTCCTCTCAGACATTATAAATCTGTCTTCTGTTCCTGTTGTGATGGTGAAATGGTTCTCATGTGAAAATGCGTCCACTGTGCTTAATTTTGGAATCAGAACATGTTTTCCTAGGCCTCCAGCTGTCTTCCATCCAGAAATGTGTGTATTTATGTCCTGCAAAAAAGTTTAAGGTCTGCTGGTTGTAATCCCTCTGAGGCATAATTTCTGTGATAGAATGTGGAATTAAGAAGCACATGAGAGTTTACTCCCAGACAGCTCACCAAAAAAAGTTTGTCAAATACAGTATAAATGGGGGAAGGCAAAAGATTGTTGGGTAGTGTTGATAGGAAGAGGTGTAAATGATTTATGAGTCTATTTTCATATTTCTTCAGTTACTGTAACAACCTTTTCCTCTGAAAGGGGTGTGTTGTTACTAAAGTGTCCATAAAAGCCCTGGGTGCCTAGTCACCAATTACTTCGGCCCTTTGGAAGGGGTGGGGCTAGGGACTGGGGATAAATAGAAAGTTTTGGTGGGAGAAAGGAAGTTCCCCCTGAGGTAGTGGAAGGTTTCTAGTGTGCAAAAGGTCAGAGATACAAGAGGGGAGTAGGAGTATCCGTACCAGTGCTGCCATGCAGGTTCTGGCCCCAGAAACTGGGTGGGAGTCCACTGACCTTAGATCCATGGTAGGGTGCCAGGGTTGGAGTAACATGGGCTTTGTCTGGGATTTCTAGGACACTGCTGGGAGTCGGAGGGGTCTATCAGCCTCTGCTCAGTGGCAGGGTACCAGGGTTGGGATGGCATGAAAATTATCAGCAGGCTTCCTGACTGCATGCAACATATTGAGGGAAGGGGTGGAAGGATCTGAGGTTGGACCATCCTAAGGTTTCTGCTGGAGGGTTTGAGTGGAATTAAGTGGCCACATGGTTGCAGGGCACTTGAAAGACAGTGATTACTGGGTACACGTGCACCTTCACTAAGCACCAGAAGACCATGTTGTGGGTTCTCTGCATGTCCAGGCATCCCTCTTGGGTTTGTCTGGTGGGATTGTTTGGTGACCCATCTTGGATTCACAGGCCTCTGGGCAGACAGAGCAATAGTGGTAGTGTGAGGGGATATGGGTGGCTGGGTGGCAGCTAGATACATCAGTATGGCTTCCCAGGAAGGCATCCCCTCAAGGGATGCACTTTGATGGCTTTCAGGCTCAAGGGTTCCCTGTAGAGAGAGCAACAGAAGTACAAGAGAGGGAGCTGTGACTGAGTTAGCAACAAAGAGAGCATTGTTAAAGGGATGTCAGAGGAGATAACTGCCAAGAGTAACGCAAGACTAAGATAAAGGGCATGCATCCTTCCTCTTAAGAATTTACTGAGGCTTGTTCAGGACAGAACTGTCCAGAATGGGGTACCAGACCTCGAGATACTGTATGTATGATATCCAAGCTGGTATCTGTATGGGGTAACAGTAGCTCCCATAGCAGCAGGGGTGATGCAAGGTGAACCATAACACCAAAATACCCACAGGCACAGATGTCCCATTCCCTGGCCCATGCCACCTCCATCTGAGCAGATGAGACATTGGCAGAGCAGACCGAAGGGGGGAGTTGCAGTTATAATAAACTATAACAGTGATATTTAAATCTTTTGCCCTGAGTGCAGTCATCTATAAGGAATTGGGGTCAGAGATTTATGATCGAGATTGTATACTGTTTTGCAGACATTTATTTTCTTAAGTATAGCTTTTTAGGCCTGCCAACTGCACAGCGGCCCTCCTCTGGCCCTTGGACAACCACCCTGTCCCATTTTCTATTAACATAGCTATTGCTGTTTCTCTATAGCACTGAGTGTACCAGGGCCATGATTTGGATGGTGGTCAGGTTTTTACCACCCCCATTTGTTGTAGTCCCTCCTAAAATCCCCAAATCAGGTCAGTGATGTAGTGGATTTACACATTGCAGCACTTCTTAGCATACATGGTCCCTCTCCTTGTAAGGTAGTAGGCTCCCTAGATTACCACCAGGGGTCACTGCATCAGCAGAACCTGATTTCTGAATTCTGACTTGGATTCCTACCTTGTTTACTTTGGCTCTCTCCTGAGCTGTCCTCCTCCTTCCTCCTACTCTCTGAGAAACTCAGTTTCTCGCTTGTTCACTCTCCCCCACCCCAACACCACTGCCAGACAGGCTTGCCTGTCAATAGTCTAACCTACCATCTTCTCTTAGCTCCCCCCCCCAACTCTGAAACCTGACCATCATGAACACACACCTCTTGTCTGTTGCTTTTTCTGACACCCCACATTCTTCCCTGATTATCTCGCCTACTACACCCTGACTTCCCACTTTTCACTGTTTCCCCATGTTTGAAGTGCCCCTGCTCCCACCCCTTGTACAAGTCCTCTTCCAGTTGACTACCACTTATGGGTTACTTACTTTGCTTCTGTTACACCTTTCAAATTTCTTAACAAGAAGTGGTTGACTTAAATGTTGTATATGATAGAAAGTGAGGATAGGGATCATATGCTGCAAGCAGCCAGGCAGACTGGCAGACTCGACAAAAATCATTGGGTCCACTTTTTCCGGACCTCAATTACAGCACCAGATAGCACAGAAAGGAGTGTGATGGGGTCTGGCCAAATTACGGGAACTTGGTGTTAATCAATACATGCTGTTTAGTTTAGTTTAGTTTAGTTTAGTTTAGTTTAGTTTAGTTTAGTTTAGTTTGGTTTGGTTTGGTTTAGGTGATTGTGTGCAAATTGCAATCAGTTCAGAGCCCCAAACTGACTGAAGTTCATTACAATGTAATAGTTTCATACTTAAACATGTAAAAAGTGCCTTAACATCATAATAAAAGAAACACATTCTATCTAATGAATTAATATAGAAAAAGCTTATTGATGTTATTCCGTCAACAAAACATGATTGTGAACAAGCATTTGTCAATGCCGAATGTTTGCTACTTGCATTGCTGTGGTACTGGGTCTTGCCTATACAGATTTCTACAAAATACTTACCCAGAGTAGGCCAGATGAGGTGCAATATCTCATTTTCAGTGGAGTCCTGTTTTTACTCATTTTTAGATTGTATTTACACAGGACAGGATAACTGAAAGACAATATTTAATTTTCAGTGGGCTCCCAAATTTTGATCCCAAATTTCCAATAGTTTTTTTGTGACCTGACATTATGATCCAGACAGTTGGAATTTTTTTTAAATCCCATCTGAAAGGTGATTTCACAGTGTGATTGA
Source organism: Neoceratodus forsteri (assembly GCA_016271365.2). Classification (NCBI taxonomy): domain Eukaryota; kingdom Metazoa; phylum Chordata; order Ceratodontiformes; family Ceratodontidae; genus Neoceratodus; species Neoceratodus forsteri. Next base: position 278,057,624 of record CM057451.1, read on the forward strand.
AAAAACAAGTTTTAGAGGGGATTTGAAAAATGACACCTGACATGTTCAGGAGGTGGGGGAAACATAAGGGATATGTTGAACATTAGGGCCAAAATGTGCAAAAAATAAAGTTATCAGCTAATGTTGGAACAGTTCAGTGTTTCTTCATACCTTAGTTCAGTGGCCTATGCAGCCAGTATGATGTTATGCTTGTGCAACTGTGTTACTTGGTTTTGGCTGTTCGCACTCTCTATTCCAGAGGAATTACTACCCTGTAGGGGTACCAAAGACAAGGAACCCTCATAGAGGGTTCCATCCCTTGAGGTGCCGTGGGGTGATTCCCTTGGCTAAAGGTACCTTAGGAAGGCTCGCCAAAAAGAAATGTATCAGTGCAAAGCATGTTAGCAATCAGTAGCTGTGAAGCATGGTAGTAGATAAGGCATCAGGCAGCTTGATAACATAATGAGAAGCACAGGTTAGCAATGGCGTGAGTATGATGGGTTGCGCTGGAGATTGAGGGGGCCTCCTAAGGAGAGAGGGAATGGCAAGTAGGGACACCATCCACCTCCATCCAACAGTGGAACCTACCTAAACGAACTAGGGAACACTAACTATGGCTAACTAATGGTTATGACCTGAAGCACGGAGGAGAGAAAAAAAAACCTTGAGGTGGAAATCTCTGGGGATCCAAGGCCTAGGTCACCTTCCCTCCAGGTTTGGGATGTTTATTTTGTGACAGCTCTGCTGCTGAAATTTAGAAACCCAATAAAAAGGGGTGTGGAAAATATTCCAATTTAGAGGAAAGCTCTCACGTGATCCCTCTAACAGGAACACTGTGGAAGGTTGCAAGAGTGTTCTGAAACATTGGGGAAAGCAAGGTGGGAGGAGGAGGAGAGCAATAACTGCTGAGGCACTCATCTAACCTACTCACCCTAAAAATAAACCAGGTGTACCAGAGGCAGTTGTAGGGAGAATGCAGTGAAGGTGCCTTGCTAGTAGAATTCTAGAACCAAAGGAGATTGCTGTAACCACCCTTCACGGTTAGTCTTAAATTCCATACCAAGAGCTGCCAGCAAGTCTCGAATAGCTAAAGCCAGGTCCAGAGTGAGGACATTCCAAGCTATGGGCCAGGTGAGATGGACCCCGCCCCAAGTCAGGCATGCTCAAGATGCGGACTTAGAAATGCAGAGCGAGACCATCGGCTGCAGGGAGGCCCTGTGCCAGAATGGTATGACTGGCATGCCCCAGAAAACTGAAGAGGAGCTGAATGAGCGTTGAGTGCTGAAACCTCTTGTAGGTCAGATGGTAGTAGCAAGCATTGAGCAATGATTGTGTAAGCAATGAGTGGACCTGCACATAGGTCAGTAAGGCAGAGTAGCAAAGGTTGGATCTGCACGTAGGTCTGTAAAGCAGAGTAACAATAGTTGGACCTGCATGTAGGTTGGAGAAGCAGCAAATATGAAAAGTGGGGCAAGCCAGTCAGACATTCAAGGAAGCCAATGAAAGGTGAAAAATACTCAGAGGACTTTTGGTGGCAGAGGCAGGATTAGAACATAAAGTAAATATGCCACACGGGGCCACAACTCTCCCAACACCTCTAAGTCCCCGCCGTTAGGAAAAACAAGAAAGTGATGGAAGGTGCTGAGACCCACATGCAGATATTATAACTAGTTTATAGCATCAATGGTAGCTTAGCTGACCTCCAGAGTATAACAGCAATGTACAAACATCAAGAGTAGCAGCTGTATTGAGTAACTATGAGTTGTAGGATTCCATGAACATAGACTGGAGGGAGGCAGTGCTCTGAAGCAGCTATTGCCAGGCAGTGCAGTGAAACAACAGCACTGACGTATGTGGTATGAGTTGAAGAACCAGGATTGAGCTGTATAGGCTAGGGTTCAGAGTGAGCCTGAACCAGGTGAAAACAATTAAGGTGCATTGCATGGACAGCAGCTATGTGGTATGAGTTGAAACACACAGGTAATGATTGCAGTTGCATTGCAAGTAAATGGGAGCAAGTAGCTTGAGTTCTGGATTAGCAATATACAAGGAGTTTAGAAACAGAAGCCCCCCAAAAGAAGGCAAAACAAAAGACACACAAACACAGAGGAACAGGGAAAAAACATAAAGAAGCACACAGCCGGAGGCAAAATACAAACCAATGCAGGAGAACAGACAACAGAAGTCCAACAAAAACAAACAGAAGCCAAAATACCAAGGGGGGGTAGGCCCCAGCTAGCAGCAAAGGACAGACTGACAGATCCTCCGGCCACAAAGAAAAAGTCCTAGACAGAGAGGATCAGAGGAACTGCTTGTATAGCACAGGAAGGGGGAGTGGCTGGCTGCTTGTCCACTGAACTGCAGGCATAGCCTTCCAATTGATTTTTCACATTTTGATCCCAAATTTTCAACATAGTCTTTTTACGACCATTCCTTCTGAACATGACGGATGTCATTTATAAAACAGGGTCCAAAATGTCATTTCACAACACAAGTGTGAAAATACATTTTGGCCAGGATTTGAAAAATAACTGCTGCCACATTCATGAGGTGGTGTGAAAACATGGCTATGTTAAAAATGTGAGATCAAAATATTGAAAATTACCAAAGTTACAAGTGTGTTAAAAAAGTTCAATGTTCGCTCATAACTTTGTTTTTTTTATATTTTAACCCCAAATTTTCAACATAGCCTTCTTACGATCCTCCTCATGAAGAATGGCAGAGAAAATATTCCAATCCTGCCCGGAAGCTGATTTTGCACCATGAGTGTGAAAACAAATTTTGGCCAGGATTTGAAATGTGGCAGCTGTCATGTTCATGAGGGAGTGTGAAAAAATGGCTATGTTGAAAATCTGAGGTCACAATATTGAAAATTACCAAAGTGACGAGCGTGCACTGAAAAATTTCAATGAACGCTCATAACTTTGTTGTTTTTAATTATATTTTACCCTAAATTTTAACATAGTCGTCTTATGATCCCACCTCATGAAAAAAGGTGGATACATTTTTTAAATCCTGCCTGAAAGATGATTTCATGCAAAGATCGAAAAATCACCTTTCAGGATAGATTTTCATAATTTTACCACCCTTGTTCATGAGGTGGGGTCCTAAAAAGGTCATGTTGAAAATTTGGGGGGAAAATATTTAAAAATGACCAAGTTAGGAGGACAAGTTTGAAACCTATTGAAATACACTGAACTGCATAGCTGATTTCCAGGGTTCCTGGTCCAGCGCTAAAGAGTAAAGCTGTGTCTCCAGTACAGAGAGAGGATTATGGTGTTGAACCCCCTGTAGGTAGGTAAGGAGTGGGGGGTGAGTTCTGAGTTGGTGGGTCAGGTGAGAGGAGGGTAACAGCAGTGGTGGACTGGAGGCAGCAACAAATATTGATGGACTGTTTTCTTTTTCCTGGGTGTATAAAAATTAAAAAGAAAGACTACAAGGGAAGGTTTTCTTTATTTCAGGTACCAACACTGGGGACTGGGAACCCCAGTGTCAGTGTTATGTTAAAGCACCTGGTGAGGGCACCCCAGTGTCACACAGTGAAATTGGGCAGGGTGGGAAGTATTAGCCAGCACCAGGGAGTGGGCACCCTGGTGTCAGAAAATTAAGAAGGAAGAGATGGGAGGGATTGTTTTTACATTTGGGGGAGCACAGCTGGCTGATCATGATGTTGATCAGCTCTGCTTGCTGGGCAGCATTATGCAGATCAAAGGAAAGAGCCACCCTATGATTCGGAAGGCTCTTTTTCTTTGAACTACACAAAGTTTCCACCCAGCAAGACCAGAAGAGTGTCATGATCAGTCTGGGTTGATGCTTGGGCTGACACTGTTGAGCTTCTTGCAGACTGCCCTGCATTGGACTGACTGTAGCACACTTCTCAGAGCCAACTATCAAACCAATATGTTCGCGTTGCACAAGCTCAAGAGTGAACATAAAAAAGGATACAGGCACACAATGACTTAAGCATTAAAGTTAGTAAAATGAATGTAGTAATCAGCTCAGCCATTCACATATATGACATTTTTTTGAAACAGATAATATAGAAAAAAATGTTATTTCCAATGTTTGATTGCACCTCCCATGTCTCAAGTATTAGTTTCTATACAAGAAAGGGAGAATAAAGAAAACCAAGAATGATCCTTCACCGATCCAACCCCTCTTGTGATAAAAGACTGCTTATATATCCTCTGTTCTGGCTCTTGGTTTTTGCCACTTATACTGCTTTCTTAAACAGTACCCTCCATTTTCTTTCGGTAGTAATAAATAAAATAGCTTGTGGTTGGGGTCACAAATTTGAAAAATTTGTTTAATCTCTACTTTGTCTCTCCTCTGAGTTAACATTTTACCTTACACTTTTTCAAGGCCTCCTCATAACAAATGTCTGTCCCAAAATTACCCTTACTGCATTCTTTCGATATGCTCCTTTTCTTTTTTGTAATCCCCTCATTCCAAACTGGACACCCATACTCCAGGACTGGTCTAATACTGTAGCTGTGCAATGATAGTTTGCAAGGTCTGCCTGACTGACTTGAGCCCTTAGTAGTAAGGGGAGAAAGTACAGCCTAGGATTTGCTTTCTTAAGCATCTGCTCTACCTATTCCTTTCAACTAAAATCCTGTTGGGATAATTATCCCTAGAAATTTTACCTTTTCCACTACTCCTGCTTGTGTCCCACAGAATACCAAAGGAGGATGATCCCATTTTCCTGATCTCCCAAATCCAATATATTTTGGGGTTTTATTTCCATATGATTTGCCTCAGACCAGCCCTTGATATGCGGTAAATCTGCTTACATCGTATTAACAATATGGGAGATCAGGAACATGGGATCACCCTCCTTTGGTATTCGAATTAACAATTCTGAATCCATCATTCTAGGGAACTTCAATATCAATTGGTTGGCACCACCAACTGGCACATATAAGGACACTATAGCTGCACTGCATCTTATACAACTCATGACAGTCCACCCAGACTCACTGAGTGACCACTCTCCAGTAACCTGCAGTTGGAGCAACAAATTCAGTGCAACACCTCCCCAAATAATCTCTAATTGTAAACTAAAAAGGGGTCACCTGAAGTACCTTAAGGCGCAGCTAAGCAACACTGACTGGAGCCCCGTTGACACAGAGGAGGATATGGACACTGTACTCAAGTACTTCATCAAACAATTCAATGCTGCATGTGACTGCCATGCCCCAGTGTAGAGGACAAAGATCCATGAAATATACAGCCCCTGGATCACACCAGACTTAATAGGCTGCATAAAAAAACAGGGACAACTGGTGGCATAGGGCACAGAACTCTGGCAAGCAATCAGACTTCCAGGAATACAGAAGACTACGGAATGACTGCACCCAGACCATCCGCTCTGCCAAAAGTAAACATTTTAGGGAAGCATTACAAACATCATGGATAAACAACAAGTCTTTTTGGAATAACCTAAAAAATGTAACAGGGAAAGTCAAGAAAGAGGCTCCACAAATGCTCAACATCGATGGTGCCCCTATCCATGACCCCCTGACTATTGGCAACACATTTAACAAAGCATTTACTGACCTTAACAGTGTACTTCCGACAAGCTTTTTTGAAGAAACCAACCCAAGCTCAAGCCAAAGCCTAGGGACCACTCAAACATCTCCCCCTCCCTTCTATTTCAAATCTGTCAACTACAACCAAGCAAGAAAGTACATTCGTAAGGTACTTGGAAAATCCAGGAAAAGCGGCGACACACCTGACCTCAAATTTATTTCTCTTGCACTTGATGAAATCCTAGTTCCCATTACTAAACTGCTGAACTTATCCCTGCAGCTGGCTCAGTTCATCCAAGCTTGGAAGTTAGCCCTGGTAACTCCGGTGCACAAGAGCGGTGACCGGGCACTGCATGCCAATTACATATCCATTTCTATCCTTCCACCACTGTCAAAAGTGCTGGAGCACATAGTCTCAGACCAGCTGGTTGAATACCTTAATAAATACAACATCCAGTGTCCGTAACAACATGGATTTCGTAAAGGGCACAGTATCTCCACAGCTCTTCTGGAGTTCACCAGCTGCATACACAGTTCACTGGAACAGGGTAACCTTGTTGGCGCGGCCTTTATTAATCTAACAAAGGCCTTTGACATGGTCAGTCACTCCCTACTACTTCAACAGCTCACCTCAATAGGCCTCTCTAACCCCACTACTAACTGGTTCAAAAGCTATCTAGCTGATCGTTACCAACAGGTAAAGATTGGAAACATCACATCTGGGCCCCTACCAGTGCATTGTGAGGTGCCCCTCTTTTTTGGCATCTTTCTAAATAGCCTACCTCGATCGTGTGACCAACGGATACTTCTCTATGCAGATGATGCTGTTATTTTTACTTCTCAACATGACCCTCACACCCTAAACTATCAGCTACAACATGCTTTTAAACAAACTGAAGATTGGTTCAGAGCCCACAAGATGGCTCTGAACTATAAAAAACAAAAGTAATGCTTTTTTGTGGTGCTAGAAGCAAACACAAAGCAGCATCCCTTAACATCACTAACTGCGCAGGGGTTTCACTTGAACAAGTGGAGCAATTCAAATACCTGGGGGTTACACTTGACTGTTCCCTCTCCTATGCAGAACACATTGAGAATGTGGCCAAAACAGTCAACATAAGAAATGGGCTTCTGCACAGGCACAAGAAATGCCTAACACCTGAAGCACTCCAAAACGCAATCCATAGCACAGTTACCTCCGTCATCGACTATGGATTGGCTATATACAGCTCAGCCATTCCCACCTCACTACGTAGGATAGCAGTAGCCCTAAACAAAGCCTGCAGACTGCTCACCAATTCCCCCTAACTAACGCACACATGTGACCTTTATGAGCAAGACGGGTGGCTACAAATTGAAAACAGGATACAATACCAAACCTGCATCTTAACTAAAAAATCACTACTCGGACTTCAGCCTCCTGGAGTCACAAGCCTATTAAGCTTATTCACAGGCCCACACCACACCAGGAACTCTGACCATCAGGTTCTCACCATCTCTCACTGCAGAACCTCCAAGGGCAGTGGTCATATGCCTACCGGACACCACTTTGGTTCAATAACCTCGGCACTGAACATAACGCCACGCAAAGATTGGGGCTTTTCAAGACCAAGCTAAGACAGTACCTACTGAAGAAAAGTTCCTGCGACTGTACTTTATAATTACTCCACACACACACACACACTTCTGACCCCCCGGTCTTATTCAACTTTCAGGTTATTACCCTCTCCTCGCTACTCCTACTTTGTATTTCTACCCTAAAGTGTCCCCATTTTTGCCCTGCAATACCCTGCACTCTCCTCTCCCACCTCCCCTTAATAGTCATCATGCCCCCCCCCCACTCAGTGCCCCCTACTCTCCTTTCTGGATAGCTGCTTACTGTCTTTTACCTGACAATGTCACCTAGGCTGCTACTGTTACCTGAATTATCCTAGTGTTAAAACTATCTCTGTTTCCTATTTACAATGTATTTTTGTGTATGTTTACTCACCTAGCTAGATACTCCTAAACCCACAATGTATGTATACCCACCCTTTACGACATGGAACCTTTGTGAAAGAGCGGTCTCCCGCTCAAAGGTATTGTAATCCAAGATTGAATAAATAATAAATAAAATAAATAAATAAATAAAATATCCCCAACCATAAAATGATTAATAATTGTGGTATCATCCACATACTTTATAAATGGGCCAGCAGTTGCCAAGTCATTTATCATGATCAAGAATAATATAGGACCCAGCTGGGTCCCATGGAAGACTCTACCATATACCACATCATGTCTAGACTGAAAATCATCCACCTCCACCCACTGAACCCTCCCTCCCTCCTAAAAAAATATAATATGGTGATCAATAACATAAAACCCCTTCCTGTAATCAACAAGGAGAGCTATTATTAATTCCCCAGTATCCATGCTTTTAACATAGGTCCACAAATATTACAGCAGCAAGAGTGGTGGATCTAGTCCTCAATTACTCAAATTGGTCCCCATCCAACTGCCCAGATATCATTTCAACAGTCCATCCAGTGATAAATCCTTCATACAAATTACGCTGGTTAGAGAAATTGGTGGAAAATCATTTCCATCATCTTTGAGGGAAGGGACTTTGGGGAGTGATATTATCATAGCTTGTTTCCATTGGGTAGAGAGGTTGGCTGTTATGAGCGACTTATTAAAAATGTTGCAAACCCAATGTACAAGTATGTCAGCTCCTCCCCTCCAAACCCAGTTTGGAACCAGATCAGTATCCAAGGCCTTATTCACTTTCAGTTTTTTTCATTTCTTAGCAACATTTTTAACTGAGAAGAGACATTCAATAGGATACTGGCTTGGTTGGAAGTGGGGTCAGTTTATTACTTAATTCACACAATGAATTGTTTAAGGCATTCACAAAACTTTGGGCTCTATTCTGTCCCTCATATCCCACTTAGCTCTCCATTTTTCTACCTTAAAACTAATGCCATCACCCTTTAAAAATAATTGTGTCTTTTTCCACCACCTTCTATGATTTGAATTTTTATGGTACTCAGTTTTCTTTTGATAGTAATTTTTCCTCAATCTTTTAAGCTCCTACTTTCCCCACTCAGTCTTTGGCAATGGCATTACATGACTGTCACTTGTCTGAGCAGGCACAGTAACACTATGACAGCTGGGGAAGAACAGAAGGCTGCATGTGGATGGCTCTGGAAGCATGATTTGTATAGATGCAGCTCTGATTAGTTGAGTCCTAGTCATTCACTGACTCGATCAATCAGAGCAGCATCTAATGTACTGAATGTGCAACATGTGGTCTCTCCGTGGACAGAAAGAAGTGGAGGAGAATGAATGATTTGGTGGCAAGCTTAGTCTGACTGACTAGGTGTTGATTTTTCAGTCAAAACTGGAATTGAGGCAGCTACAAAAAAAACTGCATAGAGGTAGAGAGAGTTAAAGCAATAGCCAAAGAGGCATACGGCAGTAGTAACAGCATTTAACTCAGCTGTGAGCTATTAGAAAAGTTGCCAGTCAGTCTCTGTGACTCAGGGCAAGGCAAATTGTGTTTTACTTCCAGCTCTGTAAGTCTGGGAGAGTGGCTCCTCAGACAGGAGGAGAGGATGAAGGAAAATAAATCAATTATTCAGCAGCAAGCAATGATCTCTTGGTTGAAGAAGGGGAAAACTGCTGAGATACAGTAGGAACTCAGGCTAACCAATGTCAGTTATTGCAATTTGTCAAGCAGTAACGTCTGACATCCTTGTGACAGAGGGCTCCAAACTTGTGGGCTGTACTGTATGAAACATAGAGTATAGGGTATAGGGAGGTAGTATAGCATAATGATTAACAGTACTGAGCTGCAAACCTGGAGAACTGGATATGAATCCCACAGAGCACTTGCATACTGTGCGACCAAGAGCAAGTCACTTAACTTCCCTGTGCTCCCAGGTAACAAGCCTCAGTGTGTCTTTCCTGGACAGACTCATAAAATAAATAAACATAGCTCTAAAGTGAAGGGAAACACACTATTCGCATGCACTGCTTTTTCATACTTCTTTATTGAAAAGAAAATACCAGGGCAATTACATAAGTAATAATACAAATACAGTGCATATCACTAGTTGCAGGTGTAATGCCTAGTTTTCTGACATACACTAACAGTGACACAGTTAAAAACAGTTCAGCTGATAACCAGTTATAACAGCAACTTAACAAAAAACAGTCACAGTCTGTTACTTGTTTAGAGACATTTGAATCGTCAGTAGCACAGTAGATGTAAGGAAAGGAGTGAAATAACCAGATCGAACCTGGGTTGTGTACAGTCAATCTACCAACCACATGCTTTTACAAATATATACACTGCTTTTTAAGAAATATTCCTGTGGAGGCATGCCCCCAGACCCCCCCCCAGCTTTATGGAAACATTTTTGCCCCACCCTTCATGGACTCTGTGCACACAACTGATCATGAAATAATTTTTAGCCAGTCAGGACTGTTTATTTGTAAACATTCCAGATACTCTTTGAACCATTATAGATTGAGGGAATGCTACCGACTAGTCGGAGTGCCCCTTTTCTCTGCAAATGAGACACTCGTTCTGTGAAGAGTGTCTCACGTGCAGCTGCCCTGGAAACCTTCGGTTTGCAGTTCTCATACCTTAAGAATGCACATGAGATCACTTTTACAACCATAAGAGTAGTCTCAGAGGTGGCATTAACATACATAAAAAAGTCTCTCGTGCAAACAGATCTAAAATTCTGAAGGTCTAAGTTCAGTTGGCATAGTCTGTTTCCCACACAGGGGGTTCCCTTATCTTCTACAGAGTGAAACATTTTTATTAGAAGTCCAAGTTCTATTTTTTAAGAACAGAAATCTTTAACATGATTTGTTTTATGTTTATATATACAGTTCCGACATCTCACAGGGTTGTAAGAATGCCGTCTCGAGTCCTTTTTGTGCCAGAACTACAAAGCAAATTCACCCCAAAAAAACTCAGCAGTGTACTCTTATAACCATAAGTGGTGCAGATACTGTACATATAAACATATATGGGTATTATGCAATGGCAGTGTAAATAAAATGTCACAAATATTAAGGTTATTTTTACTTATACAATGGGTAGGGAAGTTACTGAGTCTTGACTGGTCAGTAGCTGTGCAATGTCAGACTACTTCCACTGGTTAAAAAAGTGCTGGCTATCAGAGCACAGTACATTAACGTATCGATGCCTTTTGTAAACAAATTTCTGACTGCCATTACAAACATGGCCTGCACCTTTACTCTACAAAAAAGTCAACCAGGCCTAGATCATGGAACCCCTCATAATTAAAAGAAATTAAAATGTTCAACTCATAGCTTTACTTTTTTGAGCTTCTTTCCTGATTATCAAAACCCTCCTTCCTAGACTTACCTACCTACCAGGGAAATCTTTGCTGCTTACCATGTCCAGATACAATTCAATCCCTGACTTTATTGAGGCCTTCTGTTGTGTGTGTTTGTGTGGGGAGAAGTTAACATTCTGCCAGTAGACTGCTGCAGAAGTTTGAATTCCATGATAAACATTCAATCTTCTGAATGTGTGGAAAGACAGATGATAGACAGGTGGGGATGGATTACTCTTTACTAATCACGGTTAAGAAAAGAAAACACCTGTTTTTAACAACAACAAAAAATGGAAATTACGTACCTACCATAATTCTTGATCTTCTTGGACAAGTCTCCACCACTCATTCACACTAATGGGATCTGTGCTAGAGGCACTAGGACCCAGCGGGAGCAAACTTTTTGCTAGAGGGTCGACGCCAGAGATGGAGCTGCAAGGAGTGGCACCGCGAGCCCCAGTTCATGCCGTAATGACTATCTCGGCGTTGACCCTCCAACCGCCTCAGTACTTTATTTTCTGAGGAGGTGCAGCATAACTAACCTAGAAGGATATCCTAACCAAAAAAAAACAGACATAAGATAGTTCAGATGACCCATATAAGAAGGGTCAACAAAGAAGTCTTCACAGCCTAAGATTGAGGGAGTGAAGACCAACAACAGAGGTGAGCTTGGGGGATGGTAGGTGGGCGTGTGAATAAGTGATGGAGACTCATCCAAGAAGATCAAGAATTACGGTAGGTACGTAATTTCCATATCTTCCTGGACATAAAGTCTCCACCACTCATTCACACTAATGGGAGAGTACCAAGCTAATAATCCCCTGAGAGGGCGACAGGAGAGACCAAGAGCTCACAGTTTCAGGACAGGAGTCCATTAAGGATGGTTCTGCCAAAAGAAAGATGTTGTCTGGCATGGACATCCAGGGCATAGTGTTTGACGAAAGTATGCACTGAGCTCCAGGTGGCCACATTGCAAATATCTGCAATGGGCACATTGTGGATTTCCGCTAGGGATGCCACGACCGCTCTAGTAGAGTGAGCGTACACTCTACTCTCCAGCTTAACCTGCACCATGGAATAATAGTGGCAAAGGCATGCCACCAGCCATGCTGAAATACATCTGATAGCGACAGATTGACCAAGCCAGGTCTCGCTGAAGGAAACAAACAGTTGTTGAGCTTTGCGAAAGTCTTTTGTTCTATCTAGATAGAAACGCAAAGCTCTTTTGACATCCAAGGAATGAAGAGAATGCTCTTCTTCATTTTGGAAGTTCACAAAGTAGGATGGAAGGACCAAAGGTTGGTTTAGATGGAATTCTGAAACAACCTTAGGGAGAAACTTAGGATGGGTCCTAAGAACTACTTTGTCTTTGTGAAACACAGTATACGGAGGGTCTGTGACCAAGGAATGTATCTCAGAGACCCTGCGGGCTGAGGTAATGGCCACTAGGAAGGCCGTCTTCCACGTGAGAAATTTTAACTCACAGGTAGCTAGAGGCTCAAAAAGGTTTTCGAGTGAGCATGTCTAGCACCAGATTAATGTCCCAGGCTGTGACTGGGCATCTTATAGGAGGTCTGATATGCAGAATTCCCTTAAGAAACCTCTTAACCACAGGTAACTGAGCCAGTGACAAGGAAAGTACTGGCTCATGATAAGCTAAAATGGCACAAAGGTGAACCTTACCTGTAGAGTATTGCAGACCTGAATTTGAGAGGTCTAAAAGGTACTCTAGAACTTTATCTGGGAATAGGAAAAAGGATTCAAAGAGGATTTTGCACACCAGAGCAAAAAAAACGCTTCCATTTGGCTGTGTAAGTTTTCCTAGTGGCTGGCTTGCACGCAGCCAGAAGAATATCTGAAACCCTACGAGAGACATTGGACCTGCTCACTTCTATCTCTTCAGGAGCCAAGTGTGAAGGTGAAGCGACCTCAGATTGGGATGGACCACAGGCCCCTGAGTCAGAAAGTTCATCTGAAGGGGAAGCGGTTTCGGAGGAGTTTCCGACATACTGTTGAGTAGTGGAAACCATATGTGTCGAGGCCAGAAGGGAGCAATGAGGATCATTTTGTCCCCCTGGGACTCGAATTTGAGAAGTACTCTCTGAATTAGAGGAAGAGGTGGAAAGGCATTAAGAAAGAGTTTTGTCCACCACAGCCTGAACACATCCTGACAGAAAATGCTAGGCCCTGGATTTCTGGAGCAGAAGAGAGGCAGTTTTGTGTTGAGTGGGGATGCAAAAAGGTCCAGGTCTGGAGTTCCCCACTCTGCGAATAGTGACTGAGCTATGGCTGAGTCGAGAGACCATTCGTGAGGATCTGTCTCTGTTCTGCTCAGATGGTCTGCCAGTTCGTTCTGCACTCCCAGTAGGTAGACCACCTGAATTAGAGCCTTATTCTCCAAGCACCATTCCCACACTCTCATTGCTTCCCTGCATAAGGGGTAAGAATGAGCACCGCCCTGCTTGTTAATGTAGTACATCACCGCTTTGTTTTCCATTTGAAGGAGAATGTTCTTGTGACAGAGAACGACCTTCAAAGCCCGGACTGCATAAAGGATGGCTCTCATTTCTAAGGCATTTATGTGAAGCTGGGACTTGTCCTGAGTCCACGTACCTTGAGTGTGGAGAGTCTGACAGTGAGCTCCCCACCCCATCAGGGACACATCCGTGGTAATGGAAATCTGATAATCCAGAGGAGCAAAGGGGTATCCTTCCAGAAGATTGTCCTCTTGCGACCACCAGGAGAGTGATCTCTTCAGAGGTTCTGTCACCTTGATGAGAAAGGACTGAGGGTGCGTGGTCGGGAAATACTGAGCATCCATTGAGAGGTTCTCATGTGGAGGCATGCTAGGGGTACAGTGGACATCGAGGATGCCATGAGACCTAGGTTTCCATTGCATCGAGTGAGCTGACACCGAGTTGCTCTCTCCGATGTATCGGGTCATCTGAAGGTTATCGCTCCTCCTGTCCTCTGGAAGAAATGCTTTCGCACAGGAGGTGTCCAGAAGAGTTCCTATGAAAAAGAGCCTCTGGGAGGGCTGCAGCTGTGTTTTTTTGAGGTTTAGCAGGACTCCCATGGATGTGAGAAAGTGTGAAGCTGTGACTATGGTGTCTAGAGTTCCTTGCGTGGAAGGACTTGCTAGAAGCCAATCGACCAGATATGGGAACACTTGTATTCTGATTTTTCTGAGATGCACTACGAGAATTGCACAACACTTTGTAAAAACTCGTGGCGTCGAGGATAGCCCAAAGGGCAGGACTCTGAACTGATAATGCTGTCCCAAAGCCACGAACCTTAGGTATTTGTGATGCTTTGGGTGAATAGGAATGTGCTGGTAAGCATCCTGCATGTCCAGGAAGGCTAACCAGTTGTGTTGATGAAACAAAGGTAACAGGGTTCCTAGCGATATCATTTTGAATTTCTCTTTGGGTAGGAATTTGTTTAATTTTCTGAGGTCCAAAATGGGATGTATGCCCCTGGTTTTCTTTGGAACCAGAAAGTAATGGAAGTAGAACCCTGTGTTCTGTTGATCCAGCGGAACTACTTCCACTGCTCTGTTGTTCAGAAAGCCTTGTATCTCGGAGGCGAGAAGTTCTGACAGAAGAACTGACAGCCTGGGCTGTCGTCTGGGGGGACAATCCGGAGGGGTCTCCAAAAGATTGAGGGAATACCCCTCACGGATTATCTGGAGGACCCATTTGTCTGAGGTTATGGATTTCCATTGATTGTAGAAGTGAGTCAGACGACCTCCCACAGGTGAGGTGGGACTTGGGCCAACAAATCAGAAGGCGGCACTGGGCACTTTGGGTCTTTGCGCCTTCTGCTGCATTTTCTTTTGAGGCTGAGAGGCTTGTTTTTTATTAAAACCTCCCCTGCCTTTGCCTCGGAAGGACTGACGGTTATGAAACTGGTGTTTGTTAACACCCCCTTGAGAGGGGATAGGAGGAGGTCGAGCCAATTTAATGGCTGACCTAGTTTTTTGTGTGGCCTCTAGAACCTGTTCTACTTGAGGGCCGAAGAGATACACATAATCGAAAGGCAACACCATTACCTGTTGCTGGGCATTGTTTGTGAAACCTGAAGTGTGCAGCCAGGAATGACGGCAGGTACAAATGCCTGCCGCCGCCACTCGGGAGGCAGTATCGAAGGCATCCATAGTCGCTTTAACCTGCTGGTTGTTGGACTTGATACCCCTGGTTATGGTTTGAAGAAGCTCTGAATTAGTGTCCGACTCTGGTAGAGCTTCAACCATTTGCTTGAGCGAATGCCAAAGAATATACTCATACTGAGAGAAATAGCCTTGGTAGCAGGCAATGTGCATACCTAGGGTGGAAGCAGCAAAGTCTCTCGTACCTAAAATGTCTATCTTACGAGATTCTTTGTTAATAGGTCGAGCTGTAGTAGTCTGGGGAAGGACAACCTTATCATTCTCTGCCAAGACTACAATAGGATCCACAAAGGCTAGGGATGCCAAAAAGGGTCGATCCTTGGGAGCAACATATTTGCTATCCATGGACTTAGCCACAGAAGGAATGACAGCAAGATTATTCCATGCCATTTGAGAAAGCGTCTCAAAGGAGGGCTGTACCAGAGGAGTCAAATCCATAGGGATCTCTGGAATATGGAGGTATTGGAGTCATAACAGTTTCCCAGGATTGATATCTGAAGTCTGGAGAGAAAGAATGGAATTCAAATTTTTCAGCAGAGACTTAAATGACAGGTCCTCGACCACAGGCTCTGCAGCAGGAATAGATCCTGTTTCTTCCACATCATCACCCAGCTTAAGGTCTGGGTCAGGCTCAATGTCATCTCCTGACAGCCCAGGAGGGACTGTATAGACAGAAAAGGAGTGAAAATCAGAAGGAAATGAGGAAGGGGAAAGGATTCAAAGAAGAGGAGCCCTGAAGACTGGATGATGCCCTAACAGGCCTCGGCGCCGAAGAGGAGCACGGCACTGAGGACAGCGCTGAGAAGCTGCATGGCACCAAGGACAGTGCCAACAAGGTGCACGGCACCGAGGACTGCGCTGACAAGGTGCATGGCACCAAGGATGGTGCCGACAAGGCACATGGCACCGACAATCCCAACAATGCCGAGGACGGTGCCAACAGACACATCAGCGTCGAAGACAGCGCTGAGCATGCCATCAATGCCGAGGGCATCGAAAACATCCCAAGGCTCTGGAAAACAGGATTTGAGGAGAAAGATGGATGAATACCAGGAGATAGAGGCATCGGTGTGGCCCCCTGCGTCGCAGCCGTGTGTGGGGGGGAACACCTAAGCGTGAAGTCGATGGCACCGAAGATGGTGCCGCGTGACTAGGGAGGCTCAACCACCCTACCTGATCTCCCAAAAAGCCCGAAGGCCCCTGAGTGACCGGACCAGGCAGCTAGACCAACCTCCGAGCCCATTGCTCCATAAGAGTAGCCCACTGATGAAACTGCTCATCTGAAGACTTACCAGAGGGCAGGGTAGGGATCTGATGTCGAAGACGCTGGTGACCAAAAATAGAACGTGGCGACTCCGAAGGAGGAGACCAGCAACTAGCCCCAATAACTGACCGCTCTCACAAGAGATATATCAGAGGGCTAATTTCTAGAGTGATGCCTTCTTTTGAACTGTGGGTCAAGAAGAGCCTCGAGGCCTAACAGTGCCAAGAATGCGACCGCTTACTTTTTATGCTTCAGGACCGCCCACCCCCGGCATTGGACTGTCCGCTGTCAGACCCCCCCCCCCGGAGAAGGCGGCAGACCGGACCCAGCCCAGCTGACTGAACAGCTTTCATATGAAGTCTCCCTACCGTCACCTGACCCGCTCATGGTTGACTCCATCAATGTAGGTTGAGACTTCTTCTTTTAATAAGAATAAATAAACTAAGTGATACTTTATTCGAGATATTACTACAAAACAATAAAACTGAAAAACTATGCTGCTAGTTTGAAGTTTGACTCCCGGCAGGCAAGCGGCAGAACTCGTCACTGAAGTGCACTCGACGTCGGGGAAAAAAGGAACTGAGGCAGTTGGAGGGTCGACAGTGAGATAGTCATTACCGCATGAGCTGGGGGCTCACGGTGCCGCTCCTCGCGGCTCCATCTCTGGCGCCAACCTCTAGCAAAAGTTTGCTCTCGCTGGGTCCTAGTACCTGCGGCGTAGATCCCATTAGTGTGAATGAGTGGTGGAGACTTTACGTCCAGGAAGATCTTTTTTTATTCTGTTTCCCCATTTCATAAGTGCTATAAGACATTTAAGGGCAAGGCAAGTGCTGAAGGCTAAGGGTGTGTGAGTACTGAAGAGTATTTCCTGAATACCATGAATAATAGGCTATTCGTTGCTCGGGGAAATAAATAAATAAATAATTGGCACTATTCAGGCTATTTGGTGGGAGTTCAAGATCTCCTGAGCCCTTCTGTCCAATCAGAGGCCACTTTGGAAGCTCACTAAAGGGAGGTCATTTGACCCCGCACTCACAGAAGCTTCAGGCAGGACTGACAGACAACTTCAGCTGCTGCAGAGAAAGCATAATAATAGAAAGAATAATGTGAAAATACAGCTGAGGAATGAGGACAGGAGACATACAGCCCACTCTCTAACTGTTCAGGCATGCCCCAAGGGTCCAACCTTGGCCCCATTCTCTTTTTAATCTTCCTAAATAACCTTCCTGATGCCTGTTCTTCTGAATCCATTCACAAGTACACAGATGATACTGTGCTCTTTGCCTCCAGCTCCTCTGCCACTGACCTCGCTGCAAAGCTCCAACTGAACTTTGACAAAATCCAGTGATGGTTCCGGATGAACCAACTGTCCTTCAGTGCCAAACAAAATGGTCTCCATGACCTTTGGCTACTAGTAGAGGATAATTCATGTTCACCCCTCTCCCTTTCTTCCATACTCTTGACCATACTGCGATTGGAGATTTCTCCTCCATTAGGTACCTTGGAGTCCAACTGGCCTGCCATCTCAGTTTCTCAGTACATGCAGATGCCACCAACCACAAGCTCCATCCCATACTGGGTGCACTGTACAGGAACAAAGCAAGTATCCTGCTTCCTTCCCACTGAGAGATTGTCTCAAAGATGATCCTCCCTGTCTTTGACTATGGCAACATCATCTACAGCACCATCAAGTACACCCTTGACAGTCTGGACCCCCTCTTTCACTCCTTCTTTCATTTTGACTCAGACTGTCTACTCCATACCTACCACTGCTCTCTTTATTCCTCCCTCTCCCTCCCCTCCCTTGATGCCAGGCACCTTGCCCACTGTGACTTCTTCATACCCAATTCTAGCTTGGCTTTCTCCCTCCCTCCTTCCCTCCCTTCCATTTCTCTCTCCTCTCCTCTCCCCTTTCCTCCTACCAACTGCATAACACTGTTTCCCATTCCCTTTCTCCCCCCCCCAGGAAATCTACTGCTAACCAAACTGCCTTCTCAGATCACTTCCATTAGCTCTCGGCCTCTCTTCTCCTGTTCATCCACTCAGCATCTTCCTCCTCCTTCTCTCTTGTGTCTCTTCAAGGCTTTACATCTCCCTCCTGCTCTAGTACCTGACCCTAACCTTAGTGCGTCCTCCTGCCAAGGAGTGCACAATTGCACTACTATTCTCTGGGAGTCCTCTACCCCCCTACCCCCACCCTTCACTCCTGGTTATAGGGTTACTCACTGCTACTGATCTTGTGTAATTCTATCTACCATAGGGACATTGTTTAGCAGCTACTTTGCACCGAATACTGGTATTGAGCATCTGTTGATTTATTGTACTTACGTCTTTGCACATTATTTTGTTTGCACTGTCTTACCTGGCATTGAATTGGCGGCCATGCAATTGTTAATATATTTATTTTATTTATTTATTGAAGTTATCGGATTTACAACCTTTGAGTCATAGACTCATTTACAAAGGCTCCACATCAGAAACAATAATGACATAGTAGAGACAGTATTCTACAACATACTGAATAATATAGACAAGTTAGGAGAAAGAGGCCTATACAGTTATGTAACTAATTCAGGTCCAGTTAAGGAGCCTTGCATTGTCTATGGTGCAAGCAATCAGAATCGACATTGTCATTAGTACAGTCAAAGTTGCAGAAGTAAAGTTTACATTTTGTGAGGTGTTTCATATAAAGGGTTATACACAGATACAAAGTCAGCAAAGTATCTTGGGAGAGTTCACGTACAGTTGGTAGTAACACTTTATCACATTCACTCTCCCCATAGTACTGGTTGTGCAAAAACGTTAATTACATTTAACTGGGATAACCACAAAATGCACCTCCCCCCATGGACAGGACCGGGAAGCCCAAGACCTGGTTTATATTTTTGCAACAATTGTACTGCATAGTTTACCTCCCTCAGGACACATCTGGAAATGAGCTTTTATTAGCTCAGTATGTCTTTCCTGATAAAACTTTTTAATTAAATGCAGCATATAATGCGAAAATAATACAGCAGTACAAGGACTGGAGGTACAAACACAGCATGTACTGTAATGTGAAAATACAGCAGCTGAATGAGGCCTGAAGATATGTAGCATATAATGGCAAAATATATCAGTGGTATGGGCACTGGATGTACACAGCATAGAATGTGAAAGTATAGCAGTAGTGTGAGGACTGAAGGTTCACAGCATTTAGGGTAACAATACATCAGTGTTAGGAGGCTGAAACACAGCATACAGTATAAAACAAAGACATAGCAGTGATATGAGGACTGGAGGTACCCAGCTTATTATGCAAAAATTTAGTGGTATCACAACTGGAGGTACGCAGCATGTAATGAGAAAATATAACAGTGGTAAAAGGACTGGAGCAATACAACATATAATGAAAAAATATAGCAGAATTATGAGGACTGGAGGTACACAGCATATAATCTGAAAATATAGCAGTAGTATGAAGAGTGGAGGCTCATAGAATATAACACAAAAAATAGAGATACGAGGACCAGTTTGAAGACTGGAAGAATGCAGCATATAATTATGCAACAAGGCATGACAGGGTGTGTGTTACTGTGTAATAATGTCACTCCTCGGGAGGCTGAAGCATAAGGCCATAGACTGGGTGCACTCAACACCCAAGAAGTGACATTATTACTCAATAACACACATCCATGGAGTGCCTTATTGCTATTATACAATGACTTAGTTATAATGGAAAAAAAAGATTAGAAAACCATGTTTAAGATGTTTTTCCTTGATTTTTGCTGTATGTAGGTATATATTTAGAAAAAAAGTCCACACTTTCGGTTTCACCCACTAGATGGTGCTGCAAGTACATACTGCCTTCTGTTTCTCTGCCTACAGGTTTTCTTCTCTCCCCACACATAGGTCTGTGTTTATCCCTCTATCTCACTCTGCCATAATACATGCTGGCTCCTGCCCGCCAGTGTAACAATTTTTTTTGTTTGTTTTTTTGTTTTGTATTGTCTTATAAATGCTGCCATTTAAAATGCATGTGTTATGTGACCCAAGGAGCACAGTGGCTGAGGCAATCAGTGAATACAGCTACTGCAGCTCTAGGAGAAAGATGATTACAGGTACAGCTTTGTTTTACTTTATATGTATTTAATTTTACATACTTGTTTTTTTATGATGATGGGGAAGATAGTGTATGTGGCCACCAAGTCGTGGAGTGAGCGCAACACTGTTGTGGGCATGCAGTACAAGGACCACACTTCTGAACAATCGGTGGATGAGAAGCTGAGGTTATGGCTTTCTCTAACTTTTCTTTTATAAGCGACGACAACATAACAGAGTTATGGAGTTGCATGTCTACAGGTTTCAAGTGGTGGGAAAGGCCATTTCTGAACAGTTTTCAAATGGTGGAAATGGCTATTTCTAAATTTTTCTAGCTAGCCGGGGAATGTGTAGCTGTGTCAGCTTCAGGGTAGTTGAGCAGGGAGGGATATGTTTCATTGTACTGTTCTCATGTTTGTGCCTGCCCTAGATACAATGATGTTATTGTCAGATAACTTCACTGCCTCTAGGAGTCACCAGCCAATTAGGGTTCTAGAATTTTTCTTGTCAATGCAAAACATAGCAGTTATATGAAGAATGCAGGTACCCAACATATAGTGTGATAATATGGTAGTAGTATCAGGACTGAAGAAACACAGCATACAGTGTGAAAATATGGCAGAGGTATGAGGGCAGGCGATATATAGCATATAATGAGACAATATAGCAGCACTATTAGGACTGGGGGTAGACAGAATATAATCGGAAAATATATTAGCAGTTTTAGGACTGGCGGTACACAGCATGTAATGCAGATATATAGCAGCATTAGGAGGGCTAAAGGTACGCAGCCTATAATGTGAAAATATAGAATACGTATGATGACTGAAGATTCAAAGTATATTCCATGAAAATATAGCGGTATTATGACAACAGATATGATGACTGGAAGAGTACACAATGTATAATATGATAATATAGTAGCAATATCATGACTGAAGGTACACAGCATGTAACATGAAAATATGGCAGAAGTGTGAGGACAGAAAATATACAGCGCATAATGAGAAAGTATAGCAGAAGTATTAGTACTGGAGATAGAATATAATGGGAAAATGTAGTAGCGGCATCAGGACTGGAGGTACACAGCTTGTAATGCAGATTTCTAGCAATGTTAGGAGGGCTAAAGGTGCACAGCATATAATGTGGAACTGTAGAAGAGGTATGACTGGAGGTTCACAGTCTATTACATGAAAATAGAGCACTATTATGAGGACAGTATGAAGACTGGAAGCACAGTGCACAGCATATAATGCAAAAATATAGCATCAGTATCAGGACTGGAAGTGCACAGCATGTAACGCAAAAATACAGAACAGGTAAGAGGACTGTATGTACACAATATATAATGTGAAAATACAGCAGAGGAATGAAGAGTGGAGATATTCGGCATATAATGCAAAAATATAGCAGCAGTATGAAGACGAGATGCACAACATGTAATATGATAATACAGCTGCACTATGAGGCCTGGAACTGTACAGCATATAATACAAAATATAGTAGTATTAAGAGGATGGGAACTGCAGTGTCCGGCATAAAATGCAACAATACAGCAGCAATACAAGGAGTGGAGGTACACAGCATATCATGAGAAGATTTAGCAGCAGTATGGGGCCTGAAGATATGCAACATATACTGTAATGTGAAACCATAGCAAAAGTATGACGACTGGAGGTACACAGGCTACAATGCAAAAATATAGCAGCGGTATGGGAACTTGAGGTCCACTGCATATAATTCCAAAATAAAGCAGCAGCATGAAGACTGAAGGTGCACAGTATGTAACGTGAAAATACAGCAATGGTATGAGTAGTGGAGGTACACATTATATCATGTGAAAATATACAGTAGCAGTGGCGTGAATCCTGAACATATGCAACAAATAATTCCTTGTGTCTCATCATCCCCCAAGGAGATTTATTAATGCAGCATAACCAAAACCCATACCCTGCTGTGTTTTATTATTTACTAAAAGAGCTTTCTGTAGGTTCAGAGACCTGTAAATTTACTAGTCCGTTTCACATGGCAGTGGACTGCCACGAGAGTGAAGGCAGGGTGTGAAATCAGTATTCCTGAAGTGACACTTTTCAAATGTTTTTTAGTTTGTTTATACTACAGCCAAGACACACACCCATACCTCTCTCATCCAGCCCCCATTCAGGATTGTTTACTTGTCTCCTGCATGTTGTCCAGTTTTTTCCTCAGGGTAAAACCCCACCACCAGTGTGAAACATACTGTATGTGCCAGAGTGGAGACGCTGTGGTTGGAGAGCGACACAGACCTTCAAACACAACCAGGAGATGTTTTCTACCCCCATATTCTCCTCTCCAGAACATTAGTACATAGAAGCTCAGCTACTGTAGAGTATCCCATTGACACCCTACCCATCCCACAAATCCACTGTGGCTGCTGTGCTGCTCCCCAGGGCCATCAAAGAGCAGATGCATACTATTACAGGCGTTCTTCCCACCCCACCTGATGAGAACAAACTCTCATACACAACGTCATCCAATGCCTCCCCACTACAGTAATAATAATTAGAAATGAAATTTTATAGCACATTTAAATTTTTCAAGGCACTGAAAAAAATCAGAAAACAAAACAATGACGTAGTGTTAAACAAGCATTTGTCAATGCCAAATGTTGCTTGCTTATATGTGCTGTTTAGGTATTTGGAAGTGATAGTTCCATGCCTTCCTCCCAAGACATCCACTGTGTCTTTCCGTTCAGTATTCGGAGAAGAGTGGGAGGGGCAAGGGCCACAGCTGTACAGCAGTTGCCAAGGGGGTGAAGAGGTGGACAATAGTCCATTCAAAGGCAAAAGAGTCCTGCAGGAGCTCACTAAATTGAAGGTGGACAAAGCGATGGAACCAGATGACATATGCCCAAGGATATTAAGAGAACTGTGAAGGGAGGTAGCAGTACCTCTGGCAGCCATGTTCATTGAGTCATTCAACATGAGTGAATTGGAGGAGGGCACATGTGGTCCCTCTACACAAGTCCAGCAGCAGGGAGGAGGCAGGGAACAATATGCCATTCAGCCTCACCTCAATAGTGGGGAAGATCATGGAGACATTGCTTAAAGAAAGGATAGTGAGGCATCTAGAAGCCATTGGAGCACAGGACCATAGACAACATGGATTCACAGTGGGGACATCATGTCAGACAAATCTGATTGATTTCTTTGACGGGGTGACAAAGGAAGTGAATCAGGGTGGGGCAGTGGACAATGCTTACCTTGATTTCAGCAAAGCCTTTGACACCATCCCATACAGGAGGCTGATAAACTAGCTGGGTAGGCTGGGCATGGGGGAAAGGGTGGTAAACTGGGTTAGAAACTGGCTAATAGATAGGAGGCAGAGAGTGGTGGTAAATGGTGTGCAGTCTAGGGAGAGGGGCTGACCAGTGGGGTGCTGCAGGGATCGGTCCAGGGGCCAGTCCTGTTTAATGTCTTCATTGGTATCATTGCAGAATGTCTGAAGGGAATTTTCTCATAAATTTTCAACATAGCCATTTTAAGACCTCTGCTCATGAACAGTGTCACTGTGATTTTCTTAATCTGTCCCAAACATTGATTGCGCACACCGAATGGGCCATTGTGCACTACGTGCACGGAAACACATTTTGGTGACATATGAAAATGACAGCTGTACTGCTCATAAGGAGGTGTGGTAAATGGCAATGTTGAAAATCTGGAGTGCAAATATAAAAATTTGAACGTATTTAGCCATATAGGAACTGCGAACGCATTTGATGTAAACAGTCATTTTAGGAATTTTTTCACCAAATTTTCAAAATAGCCATTTTAAGACCTCTGTTCATGAACAGTATTACTGTGATTTTCTTAATGTGTCCCATACATTGATTTCGCACCACCGACTGCGCCATTGTGCGCTACATGGGCGGAAATATGTTTTGGACGAGATGTGAAAAATGAAAGCTATACTGCCCATAAGGAGATGTGGTAATGTTGAAAATCTGGATTGAAAATATTGAAAATTCGCAAACTTATGAGCGTGAGTAGGATCAGCGCAACAAATGCTCGTAAAACAGTCATTTTTGGGAATTTTTTAATCAAATTTTTAACATAGCCATTTTAACACTTCTGCTCATGAACAGTGTGACTGTGATTTTCTTAGTCTGTCCCGAACATTGATTTCGCACACCGACTGTGCCATTGTGCGTTACATGCACGGAAACACATTTTGGGCGAGATGTGAAAAATGACAGCTGTACTGCTCATAAGGAGGTGTGGTAAAATGGCAATGTTGAAAATCTGGAGTGAAAATATTAAAAATTCTCGAACTTACAAGCGTGCGTGGGAACTATGCAACACTGCGGCTAAATAAAACAGTCATTTTAGAATTTTTCAATTTGCAACATAGGCTTCTTGAGAGCCCACCTTATGAACACTGGCACTGCAATTTCATTAACTGGTCCCGAAAGGCGATTTCACACAGTGACCACGAAATCACCCTTCGGGCCCGATTAATGCCATGACAGTGACAGAATTCATGAGGAAGGGTCCCAAAAACCCCATGTTGAAAATATGGTGCCAAAATTCCAAAAAATGCCTGGGATGTGCAGCAAAGTTGAAAAAACTCTATCTATTCCATTATACAGCTTACCGGCATTTTCTCAGTTCACGGTTGGCTTTGAAGAGTGCAGACCTTTTCCCGGTCCACTGAAGATTATTGTGCCGAGGTCCGGAGGTAAGTATGAGGTGAGGGGGGGTGTGGGGAGGCAGGATGCGCAGTGGGTGGGTACGGGTTGTTGGAGGGGAGGCAGGGAGAAGTGCCGGGGGACAGTTTTTGTATTTACAGTTTTATATTTTTTTTTTAATAAGACGACAAGGGACGTTTGCCATGCTGGGGTGGGCTCCCAGCGTGGCAGCTGGAAGGCTGTTTGGTGGGGGGGCTGGAACTGACGGGGGATTGGGCACCCCCATCGGCCGTACAGTGTGTGTGTGTGTGGGGGAGGGGGAAGGCGCATGAGCACGCAGTATGCGTGCGTGTGTGTGTGTGTGTGTGTGTGTGGGGGAGAAGCTCTGCTCACAGAAACGGAGCTCTCCCTTTCAACTGTATGACCACTGCATTTTCAACTGCTGTCATAGTCAGCTGCAGCAGTGATTGGGGAACTGGGGCCACGCCTGCAAACACACTGACTGAATTGGAAGACGGGTGCCACACCTCCAAAAACTCGGATGATGGCACTGTGTTTCTTGCACATGCGTGCAAGCAACATAAAAATGCTATCTGGTAAAAATGAGTTTTCGGTTTGTTTGTAAATAATGCATGATCAGTTCACAGAAGTCCTAGGTCCAGGTTTCAAACCCTGTGCCTCTCACTTGGTAACACAGTACGGTACTCCCAACATCAGGGGCTGGCTGCCTAAAACAATTGTATTTTCATATAGCTTTTTCACCTCCAGTTTCATCCACCAAGTCCTCAGGCCTGGGACATGCCCCTATGGTTGGGCACCCACCCCATCCTCTGCTAGCCCCACAAGAACAATAGTGTGGGCCCTGAGAGCTCTATCAGCTATCATCCTGCAGCACCATGGTTTTTACCCCTCAGTTCCTATGTCACTCTCTCCTCCCCTGTGATGCCTGGTAGTGCTGACAGTCAACCTGCACACACACACACACACACACACACACACACACACAGAACTCCCCTGTGAAAAACCAAGCTCCATGGCTCTCCACAGGGACGGTCATGGCACAGGAATCCAGTGATTACTCTGTGCAGCTGGTAGCACTGCAACTTTGCAGTGATTTCCAACCAGTCTCCCTCAGGCTGCTTGGGCAGCTCCGAGTCCACTCTCAAACCTGGATCATCAGCACGGCAGCGATACCTGCTGCCACTGTGCTTTCAGGTGTCACCCCCGAAACAAATATTAACATTTTAGGTTAAAACCAAATAGCTCAAACATTATCTGGACACAAGCCATGTTCCCGCAATGCTGTTTCCTTCTCTGAGGTAATATTGCCTCTGGCAGCAGTTGAAAACATGCCCCAATACAGAAAATATAGGTGGTAGTATAGTGTAGTGGCTGAGAACAGTGAGCTGTAAACCTAGAAAACTGAGTTTGAATCCTACAGTCACCACTTGCATAATGTGGGACCATGGGCAAGGCACTTAACTTCCCTATGCTCCCAGATCGCACCTGCAAACAGGCCTCAGCTTAATGTGTCTTTCCTGGCCACAAATTGTAAAATAAAAACAAATACACACATCCTTCACTTTTCCCAGCAGAAGTTATGATGCATTATTATATAACACAAACTCACATACTGCTGAGATAAAGGCTCACTGAGGGATCATTTTAATTGTAACTTTGTGTGAAGTCATTTGTGCCTAATCCAATTTCTCCTGCTCTGACCACAGTGCCAAGCATACAACTACTGTACTCCCACGGACACTTCAGTTGTTACTGAAATTCAGTAAGCTGAATGTAGCAGAGACAGCTACTCACGTCTGAAATTGAACAAGCAATGAGTTAGTTCCGCCCTTTTCTGTTTCTCCTAGGTTTGTATCTCCCATTAATGAGGGCCCTTATTTAACCCAGTTTGCCTAGAGATAGAACTCTGGCCTATATGTGCACCTATAGTGACACTCGCTGGTGCTGTTGAGCACTACAGGACTCAGCTGTGGGAAATGCAAGCCAGTTAATTTACTAGTTTATCACTTTATCCTTGCTGCCCTCAGAGTGGATCCTGTCAGCTGTGTGTCTAAGAACACACACACACGCACCAATGGTGGCGGAGGCTGAGGGATCACTGCAGATTTTCCTACTGCCAGAACAAGCCAGAATGCAATAATATGAGCAACATGTCTGCTCCAGAATCATTAGTTTGCTCATCCATTTCCCTCCCTAGTTCTCCTGGCTTTCAAAGGCGGGAACCACATTGCAAGGGGCATGTCCCTTTTTACCTAACCCACAGGACAAGGATTTTCAGTGATGCAGGTGCATCTGGGGGTTTAGGCACTGCTAGTGCAGTTAGTCTCATGCACCTGTGCCTAATTTCCCATCAGCCATTGCTTTTGCAACAGCTGGATGTGCTTTAAGTTTACATGCCATCTGACCCAACAGTGATGCCTACTAGAACATGGAGACGTGGTCTGGTGGACGTCCATTTGACACATGACTGAAAAATGCTGTGTTTTTGATGCAAGTCATGCGTCAAAAGTCTGAGGCAAAAGAGACATGTAAAAAAAAGGTTCAAGAATGCTGCCCACAGATGCACTAATTATTTTTTATTCTGCTGTTGATTTACCCAAAATAGCCCAACTGAGAGGCAATATCTTGTTTTCAGTGGGGTCCTGCTTCTGCTCAGCTGCCTATTTATGCAGCAGGGTGAACTGGAGCAGAGGGAGATTAAGGGACTCAAAAGGTCACACAGTGATCATTTAACTCTAGAATGGTTGTGATCTCTGGTTCCCATGCCACCACTTTAACCTCTAGATCCGGGGTTCTCAAATGGTGAGGCTAGCCTCCCTTGGGAGACTCCAACCTGTTCCAGGGGAGGCTCAAGCAAGTTTGAAAGTACTGCATTTAAATTTTGAGTTTTACATATTTTGTGTGAAGAGATGAAGCAAATCAAAAGAGGATAATTGCAGGCGAATTGTATGTATTTATTTACTAATAGGTGACAAGGGAAGGTGAATGAGCCAAGTCCCATTTCAGGTGTACCCGGGGAAGGGTAGAGAGTGAATACATTTCAAAAGGTAACTGCAAAACAATCAAGAAATACACAATGAACAATAGTGCAAACAAATATGAACAACAAACTAATAATGAGTGGTGGTAATTGATCAGTTTATAGACTGATGGTAGAACAGCCCAAATACAAGGGTTAAACATAGAAGTGCTAAGAGCAATAGCAGGAAGGAGCAAAGTAATCCCAGTGAAGTAGCTTAGGAGCAGAGAAGGAGGGGGAGAGGCAAAGTATGTAGGAAGGTTATCTCATATAAAGAGGAAACAAAGAAAGTAGTCTGACTCATGAAGGTACTGCAACAAGGGGTAACAATGGTTCAAGAATGAAAATAGCGGAGCAAGTAGGCTGGCCCGTTGGGGGTGGGAGGTTACAATAAGCTGAATAATAATATTTGTTTATTTTATTTATTTGTTATTTAGATAACACCTTTGAGTACAGGAGCTCTCTTTCAAAGGTTCCACATCAGTATAAGACAAATAACTGAATGTGAGCCAAGTACTCAAAAGGGGTTTCAATTTGTTGATGGTGTTCTGCACAAAGTACAGTATGTTATTTTTCTTTGGGGAGGCCAAAGATTATTTTAGTTTTTGGGGGAGGCTCAAAATCTTTTCCATGTATTTAGGGAGGCTTACTGTGACAAAGTCTAAGAACTATTGCTCTAGATCATACTACATAGATACATAGACAGTGTCGGCAGATAAGGGCCTATGGCCCACCCAGTCTGCTCATTTGAGCTTGTAAGTTCAGTTTGTTTTCCTAGAAGTCTGTTGCCCCTTACCCCTGACCTCCAGAATTCCTTTATGTCTATTCCATGCAGTCTTAAATCCCATGATTGTTTCAGCTCCCACCACTTCCTCTGGCAGGGTGTTCCACTTGTCCACCACCCGTTCTGTGAAGAAATTGTTTCTCATGTTTCCTCTGAATCGTCCTCCCTCCAACTTCATCCCATGCCCTCTAGTCCTGGAACATCTTTTTCGCTTAAAAATAGTGTTTTCCTGCACCCTGTTCCTGCCTGTAAGATACTTGTATGTCTCTATCATATCCCCTCTCTCCCTCCTCTCCTCCAGGGAGTACATGTTCAGTTCCTTCAACCTGTCTTCATAGGACTTGTGATGCAATCCATGCACCATCTTTGTTGCCCTCCTCTGAACCTTCTCTACCCTGTCTATGTCCTTACGTAGGTATGGTCTCCAGAACTGTACACTGTACTCCAGGTGGGGCCTCACTAGTGTCTTGTATAGCGGAATTATGACCTCCCTTTTCCTGCTGGTGATGCCCCTGCCTATACATCCCAGCATCCTATTTGCTTTACCTGCTGCCTTGTCACACTGTTTCCCTACCTTGAGGTCATCAGAGATGATAACCCCAAGATCCCTTTACTGCTTGGTGCATGCTATATCCTCACCCCCCAACTGATATATTGTGCCAGGGTTTTTGTGCCCCATATGCATTATCTTGCACTTCTTTGCATTGAATTTCAACTGCCAAACCCCTGACCATTCTTCAAGTTTCTGCAGGTCGCTTCTCATTCTGTCTACACCCTCTGTGTGTCTACTCTGTTACAGAGCTTTGTGTCATCAGCAAACAGTGAAATTCTGTCTTCTAGGTCCTGCCATGTCACTGATGAAGATGTTGAATAGGACCGGTCCCAGCACTGACCCCTGTGGTACCCCACTGGTCACTCTTCCCTCTGTGGAGTGACAGCCATTTACCACCACCCTCTGTGTCCTGCCACCCAGCCAGTTACCTACCCATCACACTACTGTCCTGCCCACACCCATATTCCCCAGTTTGTGTAATAGCCTTCTATGTGGCACAGTGTCAAAGGCCTTGCTGAAGTCCAGATAGGCCATGTCCACTGCCCTCCCCGATCCACCTCCCTAGTCACCCAGTCAAAAAATTCAACGAGGTTGGTCTGACATGACCTCCCTGATGAAACCATGCTGCCTTGGGTCCTGTAGTCCATTGACAACCAGATGTTCCACCAATCTCTCCTTCAGTAGTGCTTCCATGATCTTCCCCACTCACGAGGTGAGGCTGACTGGTCTGTAGTTCCCTGCTTCCTCTTTGTTCCCACTTTTGTATAAGGGGACTACATCTGCTGTCCTCCAGTCTTTGGTACCTCCCTTTCCAGTGATCGGCTAAACAGGATAGCCAGAGGTTCAGCCACCACCTCTCTTAGTTCTTTAAGGACCCTGGGGTGCACCCCATCTGGCCCCATTGCTTTATCAACTCTTATTACTTCCAGTTCCTTCAGGACCCTTTCTCGTGTAAAGGGACTTGTGTCCATTTCTGCACCATTCTCACCCCTTGTACTCCCTTCAGACCCATTACCCTCCTCTTCCTCAGTAAAGACTGAGCAGAAATACCTGTTCAATATGTCAGCTTTACTGTTGTCATCCTCCACGCGGCCCCCATCCTCCCCCTTCAGTCTCACTATCCCTCCCTTTGTCTTTCTTTTTTCACTTATGTACCTGTAAAAGGTTTTGTCCCCTCTACCCACTGATTTTGCAATGTGCTCTTCTGTCTGAGCTTTGGCTTCCCTTACTGACCTCCCTGCCTCCCTTTGCTTCTCCTGGTACTTCTCCCTATCCCCTTCTGCCTGTGTCTTTTTGTATTGCCTGAATGCAATCTTTTTGGCTTTTACTTTCTTTGCTACCTCTTTGGAAAACCATAATGGTCTCCTCTTCCTTTTCCTCTTGCTAACCTGCTTAATGCATAATTCTGTTGTTCTTGTAATCCCCATTTTAAATACTGCCCACTGTTCCTCAACCCCTGATTCCTGTCCCATTCCCCTTAATGCCTCTTTCAAGTATGTCCCCATTTTCCCAAAGTCTTCCCCTAAAATCCAGGATACGTGTTTTTGTGTGGTTTGGTTCTGCTCTTTCTGTGATTTCAAACCACAATGACTGGTGGTCACTGTTTCCCAGGTGCTCCCCCACTGTTACCCCCATCACACTGTCCCTGTTTGTGAGCACAAGGTCCAGCTCCTAAACTATATAGAATTCTAATTCTAGTTTCACCATGGGGGATAGGTTTTGGGATTAGGAGGCCCTTGTATTAGCAGAAAGACCCCATACTTACGAAATGTACTCGGTTACCATGATGGCTGACTTGTATGCTACATATATCACCATATATTCATTTAAAGTTGGTTTCTAACCTGTTTTGCATGTGCCCTTTCATTTCAGTTTTATCTCCCAATTTTTTCCCTTCACTTAGCAACCTCCTTAGCTACCACTATTAGTTCCCTCTTTAGTACCTATACCCACATGGGGTGGGACAACACTGCTGGTTCCCCTAATATGATCCCCTGTCAGTGCTAGCCATGGCCTCAGAGGTACCAGAATAACCATACAAGGTCATTTGGAACCTACTCTCTGATTTTCCTTCATCAGCATGGCAATCACTCTAAAGACTAGGATACACATAAACACACAAAGCCTTTGCAATGAGACCAAGAAACTCCATGCCACTCCATAACTGGGTAAGGTACACCAGACAATTAAATGCCTGTTTTCAGGAATGACCCAGCAGAGCACGAAAGCATGCAGCAAGGCATGTAACATGAGAACCTGGAGGACCAGGCAAACAGTATGAATGATGTTACAGTCCATGTTGTGAAAAAAATGAGTGAATCAAAAGAGTAAAGACAGCCAACAAAAATAATACTGTATACAGTCATATACATAATTTACAGTGACATACCATCATGATCCCACCCAAGAAGAAGGGAAAAGAACTCATACCTAGGGGTTAACATACAGTACAGCCCTTGTTAACAGTATGTAACGCATTGCTTTGTACAGGATTATGAGTGCATGAATGTTAGTTAGTTAGTTAGTTAGTTAGTTAGTTAGTTAGTTAGTTAGTTACTTACTTAAAATTTAGTAACTGGGAAAGGCACACTGATCCAACGCTCATTGCCAGGTGTGACTTGAGGAAAGGGAATTGGAAGAACAAGAACATTCAATGGTAAAGTACAACCTACAATATGCAGGCACATATGAATTACCAGGGTCACTAAAGAGCAGTATGCAGGCTATGAAGAGGCTTAATTACAAAGTGAATGCAAGGCAATATATAAAACCAGAGCCTCTTCGATTCTTTTCTTTTTCTATATACAATTACATTTCTATTGCGGTATATGCAGAAGCTTGCAGTACAGAAGTAAATGAGACAGAGTACATGAGGAAAATTCAGCGATTATACAACTGAAGGCAACAGAACATACAGCATGCTATAGTCACTTATCCATCGAAACTTACATGGCCTGTATCTAGGTGGAATGAGGTAAAAGTGGTCAATTATGGAGCAAATGATGGGCCAGCGTCCAAGCAATAACAACCCCATCTATGCCAAATTTCTTCAAACACGGTGAAATGGTTATTAAATTGAAACATTAACCATTTCATTTGATATATAATCTACCATAGTATTCCAGTTGTCTATAGTGGGTTTCTTCTGCTCAACTGCAAATGCGTTATCACCTTTTTGGCCACTGCCAATAAAAGCAAAAGAAGCTTAAACTGGCGACCTCATATTCTATGAGCAAGAGGAGGACTAGAGAGTACAGCGAGCAGCACCAGAGATAAAGTGACCAAACAGGGTGCATGGAAGAATGCTTTCAGTCACTGCCCCCATCGGGTTCCAATATTGTTGTAAGAGGGGGCAGTCCTGGAAAATATGGAACTCGTCTGCCAGAAGCATACCACAGTGGCTCCAATAACTTCCTGTCCCACCCTCCATGTATTTTGATTGCACAGATTCTTCTATTTTTTTTCTGGTTTGTTGCTGCTGATAACACAGAACTCTGCAACTCCATTGATTTAGCATTATTCCCTTTTCACCTTCAGTTTTTGCCAGTTTTCAAAACCAATTTATTGATTTTGATTGTTTGACTGAAAGATAGATAGACAGACAGACAGACTGAGGCTTAGATTTTGATTTTCATGGTGAACAAGTTTGTACAAATGTTTCACAGAAATTAGGGTGTTTTAGAAGGCACAGGGAATGTATGACACAGGGAACAAGGGAAATATTGGTGAAAGCAGTTATATTTCCATTAATTGATTATGGGTGTATGCTTTACAGAGTTACAAGCAAAAGTAATTTACAAAAATTGGACAGACTACAACATAAATTAGCTAGATTTGTCCTGGGACTTCAGGGTCCTTATATTATTTGTCATGGAAATAAGAAGGGATAGAATTTTGAACAATTTCCTGTATACATGTGTAAATGGTTCTGCTCCAGACTATCTTACAGATAAAATGACACCAAATACAACAAGCTATCCACTGTGTGAGATTAGAGGGAGGGGGTGGGCGGTCCTACACACAAAGACTCAGTATGGTAAAAAGAGATTTGATAATATTGCAGCTAATAAATGGAATTTGTTTTCCCCTACTATACGAAATAAGCCAACATATTAAACATTCAGGCCTGCTTTACTGGATTCTTACCTATTTAAGTGCACTTGTTATCAATGCATTTTGTATTGTGTATGTCTATATATATTAATTGTGTATGGATTTGTAATAATGTACTAGTTTCGTCTTGATGTTGTTGTGCTGAATGTATTGTAATTTAGCAGACAGGACGACCCCGAAATAGGCTTTGCCTAGCGCCTCATCCTGGAGAAATATAACAAATAATTAAATAATTGACTGAGTGATGCCTCACAACACGCCCGAGCGTGTGATTCAGGAATAGGATCCCACTCCCTGTTGTGTGCTTATTGCTTGTATAACACTCATATTCTGCAGCAGAGCAGCAACCAGAGAAACAGTAAAAGGACAGAGATAAAGAAACACAGATAGCACTGGCTCTAGCAGGGCAGTCACAAAGACAAAGGCAGGGAGCATTTGGGTCATCAAACAGTTCCCTTTTGAAGGTATTCTGGAAGGCAAGCTGGGAGTTTATTCCAGCAGTCATGGACCAGTGAAGCTTTAGCTAACAGCTTGCCAGAAGCAAAAAAAAAACAAACAAAACTTTTAATGACAGCCTTTAGTGAAACTTCATGAAATGACATGGAATGTCATTACATTTTCTGGAGTTTTGATTTTCACCGGTGTTTTTTTTTTTGTGTTTTTTTTTTGTCATGAAAACTTTGGAGTGGGAAAATGTTATGGTTTACATTGCTGTGCCCTAGTCACTTAGAGCTCAATCCACGAGGGGTTCAGACACCATATGCAAATGTGGAGAGCCAGAAAATGCCACAGACTACCACCTCTGAACATGTGGTGCACACTAAGGTACCCATACTGTGGGTTGCACTGGTCTTCTGCACACGATCTCATGTTTCACACGCTGGGATGGGGTGGGCATGGGTACATATCCACACTTACCATAGCCCTCAACCTGTAAGTAAGTAAGTAAGACTTTATTTATTCAACACCCAATCCCAGAGGCTCTGGGCACCTTACAGGAGGTGTAAAAACATGACAAGGTTATACAAACAAATACATACAGAGTCAGCAAACAAACAACAATTAAAATCAATAATACATAACAATAAAATCAGCTGCAACTTGTTAAGAATGGCTTCTTTAAAAAGGTGGGTTTTCAGACCTCTCTTAAAAACCTCCACCTATGGGGCCTCCCTCAGAGATCTGGGGAGCGAGTTCCAGAGGACCGGGTCATACACCTCAAATGCACGATCCCCTAAGGTTTTCAGCCTGGCCCTTGGAACCACTAGGAGGCCTTCGTTGAAGGAGTGTTATGTACACTGTTGTGTAATATGGTAGCCATATGGGGATGCTGCCTCTACACTAAGAAAAGGACTCCGTGGCAATGCTTATAAATCCTCCAAACACAGCCACCACAGACATTCCTGGGGCCCAACTTGTCCCCCTCCATATATTACCCCAGCCCTCCAAGACAGCATGAAGGGCTGGTGGAGTATGACTTTCACTTTTATATGCAGTATTTAAAAGTTGACTCTACCATACGGGGATACAGCAGTCCACATATCCCAGCATTTCCTTTGCTACAGAGAATCCACTTTTGTGCCAAACCAGACATCCACTCCATCGCCATACTGACCCAATCCTCCAAGCAGTCCTCTGCACATGCCTATATGGAGGAGGGAGGGGGGCTATGGATTTGGTAGGTATGGAGCTCCACAGCTGAGCTATGCATGTAGAGGACGATGGCAGAAAAAGGCCTCACAATCCAGCCAGTCTGCCCAATCTTACCTATTGTATGTTGCAAATACCCTTGTGGTTATTTTATTTACTGGCTTTTGATTACCAGGTAAGCACACTGAGACTAAAAGTCCCTTTTTCAGGGGCAACCCAGAGTTAATTACAGAGACAGCACACATAATACATTTGGGAGTACATGCAAAGACAAGAACAGTGTGCAGAGGCATTCAGGAGCAGTGGCAGTAATTATAACATAGTAAGTGCAGAAAAACTGGCTTACAAGGTCAGCTGTTAGTTACTCCTACACATTCCAGCAGAGCATAAACTGGCAGACATGCCACAGAGGATTTAACAGGATTTAGAGTCTTAACAGAGTATTCAGTGAGTGCAGTTGCAGTGACTCCTGCCAAAATAGAGAGCATTGACACTTTTTTTTTTTAATAATATTTTTATTAAATTAGCAAGCCAAAACCTACAAACATTGTATCCGCAGGGGGATAACAAACAAGAAGGCTCATAGGTACACTTATAAAGAAACATTTTAAATACCCCCTTCTTAGGTACAACATTGGGGGAAGTACTAGGATTCATAAGACTGAAAGTTCTTTCAGTAAAAATGTCACAAAGATGCATGCAGCCATGGCAGCTCCCTGGGTAGTCTGCAAAGGAAAGATCCCAGAATCCGAGTCACCATCAAGACCTAAAGGTCACAAGACTCCCCTGTTAGAGCTATAGGATTATATCTAGTAATCTAAAGAGTACTTCCCAGCTCCCAGAAAACATAACAGTAAATACTGTCAATAATAGACAATCAGAATAATGTAAGATAAAGGCAGAACTATGCAGTCGCCTAGTATATAGTGAATTATGCATTGAGCAGTACTCTAGATTTGTGGTTAGAGCAACCATATCTCATACATGAAGTTCACAGTCAGTCAATAAGACATCAACAAAAGAAGAAGGCCATGCATGCAGGTTAATCCTCATCGGAGGCCCCCCTCTCCCTCTCCGTCTGACTCAGGTGTTACTGTAAGTCCTCCTCTATTCGACTCATCAGTCTCTCAGCCTTCTTTGGGTCATTAAACAAATATTGTTGCCCATTCCATAAAAGACACAGTTTAGCCGGCTTCAGTAGCTGATGTGGAATCTTTAAGCGCTTAAGCCTGCTGCGGATCCCATCAAAAGCTTTCCGATGTTGCCGGGTACCAAAGGAGAGATCAGGAAAGAGCTGGATCCCATCGTTGCCATACTTTAGCTCCCAACAGCTCCTGGCCAGTGGGAGGGTCCTGTATCTCCAACACCTGTGCAGATCACCAACAAGGTTTGAGGTAAGATTGAGGAAGCCACAGCACGCCGAGTTTTAAGCCGGTAGGATTGCCCAAAGCGGACCCCCAATTCAATCAAGACACCACACACTGTTTTTGGGATAAAAAGGGGCCGCAGCTCTTTTTACTTAAACAAAATTGCATACATTACATGGGACACTTGGCTTTTATGAGCCTCATATGTACATCACAATTTTATAGATATGTACTTTACATGCATTATATACATACACCAAGCTATACAGAAAATTGTCACATATGTACCTTACATGTCCCATCCTGTAAGACCCCTTGGGCAGCCCTAATTCATGTCCTGCTGAAACCCCCAGCTCCTTAATCTGCTTGTTTGAGGGGAACTTTGGCCCTTTAGTCCAACAGACCCGTTGAGGGCCGTGCCTTTCTGCAAGACAGTTCCCCCCCTTCCGAATTTAGGGGCTCCTAGCCCCTTGCCGAGGAGCATGCCCGTCGAGGCCGTGACCTCCTCTTGGAGTCTTGGATCCATGCATTTGCACGCCCCAGCCTGGGTGTCTTCCTCTCCCGATCCTCCAAGGCATACCCGTCCTAGGGTTGTGCATCTCCCGGGTGACACCCAATCGCAGCTCCTCTTATGTCCGGAGCCTCTTACCCAGGGTCAGCCATGAATTTACTGCCATTTACTAGGTTTTAGAGCTGCGACAGATCTCTTGCTACGGCCCCGAAGTTTGCGGTGGGCAGGTGGGAAAACTTCGCGGTGCGGAGCTGTTCCAGGAGGGCGAGATCCCCTGGGACAGCTCCTTTTGTAGCCCTCTCCTGACCATCCCTATGGGGAGGGTCCTGGCCAGCCCTATCTGAGGGGCTCCTCTGATTGGGCCACCGCTTAGGGGGGCCGCCTCCTCCAGGCGGTGGGCGGCCCTCTAGCAAACACCCTCTTGAGGTGCCGTGGGCAAAGTGCCCCCGTGAGAGGCCGGTGGGCTGTTGCCCAAAAGCGGACCCCCAATTCAATCAAGACACCATACACTGTTTTGGGATGAGGCGCGCAGCTCTTTTACTTAAACAAAATTGCATACATTACATGGGACACTTGGCTTTACGAGCCCTCATATGTACATCACAATTTACAGATATGTACTTTACATACATTATATACATACACCAAGCTATACAGAAAATTGTCATATGTACCTTACATGTCCCATCCTGTAAGACCCTTGGGCAGCCCTAATTCATGTCCTGCTGAAACCCCCAGCTCCTTAATCTGCTTGTTTGAGGGAACTTTGGCCCTTTAGTCCAACAGACCGTTGAGGGCGTGCCTTTCGCAAGACCAGTTCCTCCTTCCAATTTGGGGCTCCTAGCCCCTTAATGAGGAGCATGCCACGTCAGGGCCGCATCCTCCTCTTGGAGTCTTGGATCCCAGTGTTTCTGCACGCCCAGCCTGGGTGTCTTCCTTCCCGATCCTCCGAGGCATACCCATCCTAGGGTCGTGCCTCTCCCGGGTGACACCCAATCGCAGCTCCTCTTATGTCCGGAGCTTCTTACCCAGGGTCAGCCATGAATTTACTGCCACTTCATACTGCGACCAACAGTATCTCCCACTAATGCCCAAGGGATCTTACTTTTCCCAAACAGCACTGTCTCGCAAAAATCATTAAGTGTGTTGTTAAGGACTTCGTTCCCCATCCCTGACAAATGAACCCCATCTCGGCTATAAAATCCCAGTTTTTGTAATCGTGAAGTGCCTGATTACTTCCACGCCCAGTGAGGCCGCAAAATGGGACACCTCCCTATTCACGGACCTCCGCGTTTTATCCATAGCCCCTGCCTTCCGCTCACCCCGTCAATGCCGGCGGGGTAACATTCGAGACCATGCCAGAATGGTGCGAGGCAATAACTGCTTTAAGTGGGACAAGTCCCTCTTCATATCCCCAATTAGTCTCTTTGCCCTAGGGTGACCAAGTCATTCCCTCAGGTGAATCACCAGCCTTGGCCAGTGGTCGGCTAAATAGCCCTAATGCCATGATTGTGTTACACAATGCCCCCCCTCATTCCCTTTTTCCTGCCCATTTTATCACCACTCTACTTCTTGGAATGAGCAGCTGCGTTGTATATGGCCGTGTTTAGCTCCTTCTCGCCTCCCTCACATGCGAATGACCCACGATCCATATCTGGGAGGTGCCCGACATGCCTGTAAAACAAAAGTAGAAACATGTGAGTGTTCATGGGCTTTGACTATCAATCTGAACTTGTGCTGGGTTCCCCAACAGCACTTGCTGCTGTTTTCTGCTGAGGCCTTATGTAACCCATGTACGCCTTTGAGGCCCATCTGCCAACCCCTTTTATTTGATCCTCGTTCAAACCGCACCTTGCAGTCTCAGTGGCTGCTCCGATCTGGAATGAATGGGTGTTATACGAGGTCGGGTTTTTTCCCGCCATCCATAAACCCTTTCATAGGACCGCAGTGAATTGCCGTCTTGTGACCGCTTTTCCATCCCCGTGTACAAACAAATGACCTGTTCCCATAGGACGACCCGCCAAATACTCCTCATTGCCTTCCATGGGCAGATATTTCCGGGTGGGGCCCTAAACAGTGTAATCGTAGCCGGGGGGCCACACTGGTTAGTTTTTGATTTCCGCAGCTGAAGACACAGTCTGTCTTGCCAGATGACGAAATCGCTCAACTGGAGATTGGTGTTCTGGCTCGGAGAGTTGGACTGCGGCACCAACTCAGACACCCGGAAGGCCCCAAAAAATGCACATGTGTATAGGGACCTGAACAGCTTGGTTTCATAGCCAGAGCTGCAAGTGACCGCCAGCGCTGTCAGGAGGTTGGACAATTCTGGAAATTCTATGGGCTTCCTTGTGTCCACCTTTTTTCCCGCGAGTCTAGACATGCCCTGCACCATTTTCTTTGCAATGAAATTGTTGGTTGGGTCGGGGAAACCTTCGTATTTCTGAAGAAAGGCAATGCCTGCTAGTTGGAGGCATATAGCCGCCGGGGATTTTCCCAGGCGTTCTAAGTGTAGGATGTAGCTTTGAACCTGTCTCTGGGTATTGTGTAATTCCACGCTTACCTCGTGACCACAAAATTGCTGGAAAGATTCATAGCTACCTACATACTTCCTCCATGTTGGGAGGGCCACAGCGAGCTGTACCAGTTGCTGCAATCTTGGTTCCCTAGTCTCCAGACTGCTTCCGGTATTTCTGTTGGGAACTGGTCCGCCCACGGGGCTAACTGCCTGAAGTGCTCGAGCTGAAATCGAGACAGGGCATCAGCTATAACATTTTCTTTTCCTGGCAGATGTCGTGCCTTAAAAGAGACGTTGTATCGTAAGCAGCATAACACAAAGACCCGCAAGACCTTCATCACCTCTTCAGAGCGAGATGTCTGCGAGTTCAATATGTCCACCACCGCCCTGTTGTCTGTGTAAAACAGCACTTTCTTATTCTGAAACTTGTGCCCCCACACCCTTACGGCTACCATGATGGGGAACAGTTCCAAAAGGGTAATATTCTTTGTGAGTCCCGTCGATAACCACTCCTGTGGCCATTGTCCCGCAAACCATGCTCCCTGCCAGAATGCCCCAAAACCGATGCCCCCTGAGGCATCGGTTACCATGTGCAGTTCTAAAATTGGTCTGTTGGTGTCTGCCAGATGGTGATACCATTAAAATCTTTCAGGAACAGTTCCCAAACCTGTAGGTCTGCTTTTATGCCTTGTGTCAATCTGATGTGGTGGTATGGTTTTAAAGCCCCACCCGTGGCAGATGCCATCCGCCTCAGGAATGGCCTGCCTGGGCGAATTGCACGGCATGCAAAATTCAAGTGGTCTATAACAGATTGCAGCTGTTGTAGGGTCACCTTCCTTGCTTGTCCCGTCTCACCCAAGATTTTGCACAAAAGTGCCACCTTGTCTTGTGGCAGCCGGGAAACCCTGGCCTCGGAATCTATTTCTATGCCTAGATATGAGAGACAAGTCACCGGGCCCTCCTTTTTTTTTTTCCGGCCGGAGGGACCCCATAATAACCCATCAGTGAGGTGAAGCCCTGCAGCGTCTCCCCACATGTGGTTCCCCCCTTTGGCCCCATAAATAGGAAATCATCGAGATAATGTACTACATGTATGTTTTTTGTGTGTTCTCTGGTGGCCCACTCCAAAAAGGTTGAGAATGCTTCGAAGGCTGAGCAGCTGACGGAGCATCCCATAGGCATAGCCTTATCCATATACCATCGACCTCCCACTTTGAAACCCAGTAAATTCTGGTCACTTGGATGTACGGGTAGCAGACGGAGAGCGGATTTGATGTCGCTTTGCCATCATTGCACCTTGGCCTAACTGTTGTATGTGCATGCAGCTCCATCAAACGTTGTATATTGTACTGTGCAATCCTCTGGGTCAATGAAGTCATTTACTGAATTACCTTTTGTAGGACAGGTGATGTATGAGCCTATACTCCCCGCCTTCTTTTTGGGAACCAGCCCCAATGGGGATACTCTGAGGTTGTGCACTGGGGTGGTCAAATGGTCCAGCCACCCTGCCTGCCTCCACCTCCTTTGCGATTTTCTCCCCAGGATGTTGGGAAGCAAAATTGCAGACTTCAGATGTATGCTGTGGTTTCTACCTGGGGCCCTTGTATGGTATCCTAAAACCATACTTGAAACCATCTGTATATATTTTGCAGCTGATTTTTTGGGGTAGCAGTCGAGCCAGGGGCCATCCTATCTAATCGTATGGTGAATTAGCCAAACTTCCCAAACCCCTTTCCTTTCGCTGCTTGCTCCCTCGATGCTTGATGTTCTGGGGTTGCGGTACATTCAGAGAACCTGTGCTCTCCTCTGCATGACTTGCAGATGTGCCCGATTACAAAAGGAATGAAAACATTTTCCTCTATTGTAGTCTGAACAGGCCTTCCTCCTGCCCTTTTTCTGCTCTTTCTTGTGTTCCCCACTCGTTTGCTTTGCAATAACATGGCACTATCTGTGTATGTCACAACATTAGGCCGCCCCGCATCATATAACGAACCCACAGATCTATGTGTGTGTTTTCCCATTTGAGATTGGGTTGCCTGGATAGTTTTAGCCGAAATTGCTCATCGTATTTCAACCATGCATATCCATCAAAGGAGAGGTGTGCAAATTTTATGGTATCCCTGTATTTTAAAAGTGCAATTAGTTTTTCAGGGTGTTTCATCCCATAAAGTGACATAAATATGTCAAAGGCCGCTGCCCAGTTCTCAAATATGAATGGTACCTTTGGTCGCCGTGGCTCTCTTGTTTATACCCTTTTCATCGCCACCTCTGGGATTTCCTATGCAGTAAAGAAAACATGTCTATGAATTCCCTTTCCAGATTTTCTCCCGACTGTGTCAGATAAATGATCCCCAATGGGTCTTCTACCCCAGCATAAGCCCAATGCTCTGGGGATCCATATACTGCGCTGCTTGACTTATCCCCTGCTGCAGTATTTGAGTGCTATCCCTCTCGTGGCTATAATCTCCTGCTCTTGTGAGCCTGATGTCCTATTCTCCATGTTAGTTGGGAGGGTTGTAATGCGAGGCCCAGCACCTGTCCATACGTGAACCGCTGCCTTTGTGCATTACCCCTTCCCCCACAACTTTGGGAGAAAATAGAGTGAGGCTGACCTCGAGCGAGGCTCAAAACCCTGGTGTTCTGTTGTACGCTCTTTGACTTACCTGAGCTGCATCGGTTCCTGCCATTGCAGATTTGTCCGAGTGGTGTGTCCTTAGCTATCATCCACTCCTGACCCAGCAGCACCGGCCTTGCCCAATGATGTACCCTGACCAGGTTCATTAGTTGGATATGCCCGAGGCCCCCAATGGTGGGGGCATTCCACCCGCGGGGTTGTTATGAAACCAGTGGTAAGGAGCCCCAAGGGGTCACCGCTGGCAAGTGAAGGGATATTTCCGGTGACCCTACAAAAGGGCCACATAAAGGATTCTGTTGCCATGGTTGGTGCCCGTTATCACTGGCCCGGATTGAACCCTGGAGTCCCCTGTTGATCTGACTGGTTGCTTACCTTTTTCCCCTTTTTCTTCTAGGGGTTCCTTACTGACTGTTTTTTGGGCCCGTCCTCCCTCTTGTCCACCTTGTGCCCTGCCCTCTTCGCTTATGCTCCTTATCTTTTGGCCTTGACCATGTCCTCAAGGTTCTTTTCTTCTTAAGCCTTGCTTCCTCTGTCGATTCCAATGGCAGCCTTTCTATGTTGTCACTATATTGCGCTCCCTCACTCTCAGATTCAGACCACACTAAATCTATTGAGCCATCGCTGGCCTGATCTTCCTCATACTCACCCCTCTGTGGCTGAGCCACCGTTACTAGCTCCACGTCATCATTCTCCTCTCCTGGTTGTGCCTTAGGTGCATTCCCCTCTGCTCTGTTCCATTTTTCCCCCATCCGTTTTTTCTCTGCCTCTGCCACTGGTGAAGACTTTCGCTTAGTCTGTCTGCCCTGCCCCTTTTTAGCAACAGATTTTTTCTGAGCCATGGATTCTAACCATCGGGCTGATGGCTGGCTATGCCTAGGCTGTCGCCCCACATCATCCACTGGTTCTTGTGGCCTGTGTTCTGGCATGTTAAGGGTGTCTGCCACTGTTTTTTGTTGCCCGCTTTGACTGGCTACTAGTATTTCTGGTTCTAACGGGACATGGTTGACAGCCAATCAGATCCCCAATGTCCTTCTGGGTGTTGCAGGGCCTCATGAAGGCTTGGTCTTGCCCTTGCACTGGGATAGCATGTGCTACAATTTGTGGCTGGCTTCCGCACTAGTCGACCAGTGCCCTGTGCCTGTGTGGGGGTTTGGGTGGACTGATTGTCCAGAAAGTGGTTATTCTGCATTTCGGACATTTTAGCTATTGATATGAAGGGTCAAGGCAGTGTTCAGCGATGCAATACCTATAAGACAAAACATTAGTTAATCCAATTCCTTCTTGTCCCTTATAAGTTACATTCTACCCTATATCCTCTCTCTAATTGAATGCCCTATCCTAGTCTGTCTGGAATTTGCCCCAGGCTCCTCTATGCTGCCATACCCCCCTCTGTTAAAACTAAACCACGAAGACACACACAAAAAAAAAAAAAAAATTATTTTTTACACTAGAGACACTCCCTCTCTATTTAGGTAC
Organism: Neoceratodus forsteri; assembly: GCA_016271365.2. Classification (NCBI taxonomy): domain Eukaryota; kingdom Metazoa; phylum Chordata; order Ceratodontiformes; family Ceratodontidae; genus Neoceratodus; species Neoceratodus forsteri. The sequence goes on from CM057451.1 coordinate 278,101,313, forward strand.
ACCTAAAGATTGGGCTGCTACTGCCCACACCTAAAGATTGGGCTGCAACTGCTGCAGCCACAGACCCCACCCTTGCCAGCAGATTTCTCCTTTCCTCCCCCACCAACTCCCCCCCCCATACCAGGCTGGGAAGCTATACCGGACACAAAAGGTTCCCACCAAACAGGGATAGAGTCTACCAGACCGAACCTAGTTCAACAGGAAAACCACTGCAAAAGGAAAGCAAAAGCAAATACCCCATTCCCAGGAGAAAACGCCCAGCCCAACACACACGAGGGAAATATATACCACTTTTTTTTTTTTTTTTTTAAATAAAAACCATCTGACGACCGGATACCTCCACTGGCTCTAAAACAGGAGAGAGGGAGGGAGGGACCCACAGAAACATCCTTCCGCGGGGAAGGAAAGAGCCAGAAAACACACCCCCACTCAGGAAGACAACAAGATCTGAAACATTAACTCCCAAACAGACAAGAAAGAATCAACCATAAGCTAGCCAAGAGAAAGGATTTTTTTTTTTACTTTCCCTTCCGAGCCCAGCTGAGAAAAATTTAAGAAAAGGGGGGGATGAAAAACGCCAACGGGAGGGGGCACTCGGAAAGGAGGGAAGCGAGGAAGCCAAAAGCCAAGCCAATACTTTCAAAAGAAAATAACCAGGGGACTGCGGGGGAATGCCAGAAACTGGGAGGGAATACTGCAAACACAGCTGGGGACAGCATGGAAAGAACAGGGAACCCACTGCCAAACACTGCCACGAGGCAACCCCCCCAAAGCGGCAGGAACAGCTTTTTTTTTTTTTTTAAAACCCCAGCAGAAAAACCGAAGCCTCATAGAGAGCTCTCTTGGATACACAGGGCAGCGCAACTGATCAGGAGCAGCAGGGGAAAATACCGGGGTGGGGCAGAGGGGCCCACCGGAGAGGCAGGCAAGGAGAAAAACCAAGAAACCAAAACGAAATGGGCAGGGAAAGCAAGGAGGAAAAGGGGGGCAAAGAGAGGAGGAAACCATGAACTGCTCCGCACTCCAAACAAAGCAGCAAAACGCCCCTCCCACGCTCAAAGAACTAACACATGGTCCACTTGAGAGAACCATAGCAGGCTAGGACAGGGGAGAGGAAAAACATGGCCATGAGAACTGGAGCCCAGGAACCCCCGAAAACACAGGGCCAAGGGCCGGAGGAAAAAGAGAACACTTACCTGCAACAGGGAGGCAATGGGTGGAACATACGAAGGCCGGCCGAACAACAGCGAGACTGGGAGCAACGGCGCCGAAAAACCCGCCAGGAAAACGAGGTACACAGGCCGCAAGTATGAAAACTGCACAAAGGGAGGGCCAATGGAGCTGTTCAGAGCGGAGCTGTACTTCGCGGTACGGAGCTGTTCCAGGAGGGCGAGATCCCCTGGGACAGCTCCTTTTGTAGCCCTCTCCTGACCATCCCTATGGGGAGGGTCCTGGCCAGCCCTATCTGAGGGGCTCCTCTGATTGGGCCACCGCTCGGGGGGGCCGCCTCCTCCAGGCGGTGGGCGGCCCTCCTAGCAAACACCCTCTTGGGTGCCATGGGCAAATTGCCCCCCCCCGGTGAGAGGCCGGTGGGGCTGTTTCTCTATAGAAAGTGGTGAGTCCAATTCCGATAATCCCAGTAGAGTAGGCCGGAAAGTTCATACCAAATCCAGGCAGTCCTCATCCTCTGCTCCCTCCGATATGTCTACAACCCTCAGGTGTCATTCTTGGGCCTGGTTCTTGATTGTCTCCAGTCTGACGCAGTGAATAATTCTCCTTAATCAATCTGGTGACTGCATCCACAGTGTTGTTGCAGGTAACTTCAACTTTTTGTGCCGCTTGCTCACACACATCCATCCACGTTTTCAAAGCCGAGACATGGGGTGTTAAGTTATCAAACCTTCGGTCTAAATCTTGGACCGTTTTCACCAGCTGCTGTAACATTGACTGGATGGTGATAAGGGTCGCTTCTCCCGGTAGTGGGTTAGCAGATGATGCTGCTTTCTCGGCCTGGGCAGGCCTGTTGCCACGTTGCTGACTCTTAGGAGCAAAAAAGTATGTTGCAGGTGCACTGGACCCCTGAGACTTGTCCATTGTATAGTTAGGATCTTACTCTTCACACTAGATCTGATTTAGGCAGAGAAACCGTGCTAAATACGAAGAAATTAATATGAAATTAGCAAAGTTTCTGAGAGCTCGAGAATTTGCTGCTTCCTTCTCGGCTGCTCAGCAGCCCCCCGACACTTGTTTTGAAGGCTTTAGCAGTTGTACAGTCACGGACCTGAGGAGAGAGCTTGTTCCAAATATTATGGGCTAAGACGGCAAAGAATTAACTACCAGAGCCAGACTTGACTTTAGGGACATATAATAGAGTACTAAATTATGAACATCTATTACCCTCTGACCCTATATGAAAGATTTTTTAAATTTAGTTGTAGTCTGGTTACACACGTGCCTCCAAATTGTCACATTTTGAATCTTTGCCATCACTTTTTCACCTTCAGCCCTGTTCCTAAAAGAGCATTTTTTTTTAAATGCTGTTACTCTCTAATAAACTTTTTTATTATCTTGGCTAGTGACATCAGTAACAGCAACATATCAAAAATATGCTGTTGTTACTGTTGTCATAATGGATATTTTTAAGATTACTATCATCACAGTGGAAAAATGAACCAGCCAGCGAGCAGCTGTCACAGTGCTGATGACATCAGAAAGCCTAGTGCAGCACTAAAGTCAGCTGTTAAAATCATAGAAAGACAGCAACATTTTCAAACAAACTGTAACCCAGACACCATGTCCCAGTGGGCTACTACCCCTGCCTGCTGCCCACAATACAAGTTGAGGGACCTGGGTTCAAGTTATGAAGACAAAAGGGTCTCGTTACCAGTAGTAAAACTATTTGCACGGTGCCTCCACCCAGCGTATATTTTATGTGAGTCTGATGATAAGCTAGTACAACCCTCTGGGATGCTGTACTTACCCACGGCCTCAATCAGTGGTACCACACATGGATTACCATAAAACACTTTACCTGGCATCCAGTAGTACAATTATTGGTGATAGCTAATAATATGCTCACAGTGACTGCACCTACCAACAAGGTTCTGACTTCTACTACACATCCTGTATACCTGCAAGGAATGGTTAGCAGCAATAACAGTGCACTTTATAGCTAGACACAGTAAACTGGCACTTAGTAATAACATGCTCATGGACAGTGGTAACATTAACAATAAACCGCATTTATTAAGAGGTAAGCAAAGGGGGTAGGGGGACCCAAATTAAAGTCTGAGTATTTGGTTTCGACAAAACATTTAAACAATTAATAGTCCACCTGGACAGTCCCAGATATCTTTACTGGGTACCCAGACTATAACCGTTGCAGGCCTGGTGCATTGCAACTGGTTGGCCGGCGTTAAGGCCCTTAATCAAATAAATTGAATTACTTTTGTAACCACACAGAATGATTTGCATAAAGGAACAAAAACTTGGCTCTTTGGAAACTGGAGTTTGTAATCCCAAGCTCGATGGCCTGCAAAACACTTTAAACCACTTTGGAAACACAACAACACTTGTTGCAGGGCAAGCCCTGAAATTTCTCACTACTCTGTAGCTCTCCATGCTTAGTTTGGCACACAAGGTGGATGGCTCCCTCAGGCAGTCTCAAACCTCTGGAGTCCCAATTTCATGCTGCAGGCTTTTGGCTTCTGGACTCAGGACCAGCAGAGAGGACCAAGACTGGCACAACTCACCCCTATGTCTAGGCATAACCCCCGAGGTGGCCGAAAAGCTATGCTATGCTAGCCATTGCGGTAGTAGCTAACTCCCCACACTGGTTCAAATGCAGATTTAGTTCAAGACACAGTCATTGCAGTTTTGCTTCAGCAAGCAGGATGCAGTATCCACATAAACAGGCTTTTGCAAACTTGCTCTGTACACTAAGCATAGGTAGTACTGTACCCTTTTGCAGATGTAGCTCAGAGCAAACAGTTTTCTAGTTGATGGAACCTCTGGCAACAGGCTTGGTTCCCAAATCCCCACTCTAGACAACTAGATGCAGGATTTATCTTCACTCTGGCTGTAGCAAACAGTGTCTGACACAGTTCAGGCAAAAACAGCAGATTTAGTTCAAAAGTAAAAAAGTTTTCTCTTCCCCAGAGTTACAGCAACTGCTGCAGATGTTGTAGTTTAAAACAGACCACTTGTGGGCTATTTGGCTGTGGAAACCCAGATAAGCCTCCAAACTTTTTCTCAGAGCAAACGTCTGAGCCAGGGTTGCCACCTTTGAATGAAGCAAAAACCGGATCCTAAGCTCCGCCTCCAGCTCCACCCCTTTTCATGACTCATCATGCATTGTTCCTCCCAGAAAGCCATTTGTTATATCAATAAAAGACAAGGCTTAAAGCATACCTCTCAACCTTTTGTCCCCCAGATGTGGAACATTGCCTGTCAAAATGTGGAACAAATGGGCAAATTGAGGAACACTTAATCAAATCTTTATCTAAGAAGCTAAAAACACTGTTAAAATGTTGCATTTATGTTCAGAAAGTCTGTTATTAATTGAATAATATCTTTTTTTCATCATTTACTATGGATTCTTGCTTTAAAATGTTAACTTTAAATGTGGAACAAGTCCTCACAATGTGGAACAGGGAGCTTTTGTGAAGTAAAATGAGGAACGTTCCTCATAATATGATACAGTTGAGAGCATACCTCTCAACCTCCTGCCTCATAAATCAGGGACAAGGCTTAAAAATGTCAGGGACAAAGGATCAAAATCAGGGACACATCTTCAAAATTGGTGATATCCACTCAGGAAGCTGGTAGAATAAGGGGCTTAGTGTAAAATGCATTTTCTAAGGAAGAACAAGTCTGTAACTTTAATGTTTGACATCATTTTGTGCTTACAACCCCTACTGATTGGTCACAGGAAACACAATTTTTAGGAGGGACAGAGTAAAATTATGAGGCAAAATCAGGGACATCCCTGAAAATCAGGGACAGTTGAGAGGTATGGTTGAGAGGTATGGCTTAAAGCACCACTTCAACACAAATGTTAAGATACTGTACCTGTTAAAGTTACTTTACTAGAGTCTTCCTAGTTATTTATTTATGTATTGATTGGTTTACCTAATAAACATTGAGAGATAAAAGAAAACTCATTTACAGATATGAAAATGTTTACCAGCAATTGCAAGTGGAAGACAACTGGCTCTACTACTGTTACAAAAGGTGGGGGCAGCTTTGCTGCTATGCCACTTTAAGATGCAGCGGAAATGATTAGGTTAAATAAGTGCTAATGGTGTTAATGACCATGTTTTACACCTCCCAGTTTGACTGCTTTCACAAACAAAGGGCTATACTGACAACAGAACTTGTCTGTAACCTGGACATGCATATGAAGCAATGCATGCTACAACAACGTCTGTTTGAAAAGTATGTGAGCACTCAAAATGGCTCAAAAACCCGACCAACACAGAGCAAAACCGGATTACCTGATAGGGACCTTGAAAACCTGATCACCAGGTAAAAAACCTGACAGGTGGCAACCCTAGTCTGAGCCTCCTTACTCTCTGGAACTCTCTCAGGACTGCACTGTTCAACTGTCCCTCCTTAGCTACTGAAAACATAATACTGCAATCTGATTGGGAGACAAGACTGTCGATCACAGTTCTGGCATTCCGATTGGCCAAGAAAGGCACCAAGTACACAGTTCATTATTTCTCCCAGCAGGATCCCAGAAGGACCCCTTTATGACCCTCGAGTTCCAATTGACTAAAAGCAAAGGTCAAAGTAACAAGATGGCTGCCGGTTGGCAGAAGGATAAACAGTCCAACTTTAAAGTCTATTTTATATACAACAGTTTAGTTTTAAGTATAAACATTACAGCATTTAAGAGAGCTCCCTCTGCACTATTAAGTGACTGCAGAGTGGAGTCTGAAAGAATGCTCCCCAGACGGTTGTGAGCTCTGGATACTCAGACCCAGCACATGCCATGCACACAATATACAGGGACTGAGCTTCTTAAAGCTATAGCATGATGGCACCATCTCGCACAGTCACGTAGGAACTACGGATACAGCAGTACTTTACATGGATTTACACTCTTTGCTGGATATTAGCCCAGGTTCAAAGGCAGAACTCAGAGCTGGAATGTAGTCAGGCATAGGGCAAAGGAATTGCCCGGGGAGATGATCTAAGATAAGCCCCACCACTTTGGGGGGGTGTTACAAAACTGCAGATTTAAAAGCTATACCTTGTAAACTACTGTTGTATGTGTGTGTGTGTGTGTGTGTGTGTGTGTATATATATATATATATATATATATATATATATATATATATATATATATATATATATATATATATATATATATATATATATATATATAGGGAGTGCACAGAATTAAATGCACTCGAGGTGTGGGATGCTACAAACCCGACAATCCCACACCATTAAATTGACTTTTGCACCCTCCTCCCCATGTATTGTTTTATATAACTGCTGGATGGTGTTTTCTCTTCAAAACACTACACAGCAATTATAGAACTCAGTATGGGCAGTAGATGGTACTGCTGTTCAAAGGCATTTACACATCATCACATCATTGGTGGTGGTGTTTAAAGCACCCCTCACCCCACCCAAACTCCATTCACTGCTCTCTTAAGAGCATTGCAGGTCCCTCTGTCTCACCTCTCTTTTTCTGTTTGCCTTGGTAGTGGTCATGTTGAGGCATGGTGGCAGAGCAGGAAATGCCATTTTTACCTTTTTTGCTTTTATTTTCACCAGCATGAAGCACAAGAAGCACTGCGTGTAGCTTCCAGGGTTGTCACATTTTAAAGAGGGACTCCAACCAGAAGTGTTACATTGCAGAATTAGAATAAGCATACCCCCAATAAATCTCATACCGAAAATTCAGTTTCTGCGTTACTTCGTTTTAAAGTTATGAGCTATTTTATAGCCCTGATTTCATTCCCTGTTCAAAAAAGTCAGTTTCAGTGAAGAGCCACTGATGATGTCATCTCCTGAACTCATACTCTAGTCCTCCCTGTCAACAACCTTATAGAACCTGCTTCTTCAAAGTTTAGGAAACTGTAGCTATAGTAATCCTTTAAAAAAATGGCATAGGGTTGACAACAGTGCTTGCATTTTCAGAATGTTCAGATGTATGGTACTGTACTTTAGAACATGTCAGAAGGGAGCCTTGGACTGCAGCACTGAACCAAAGCATAGAATGTCAAGGTGGTGCACAATTATAAAATGTTGGGGGGGATCACGCAATCTCAGAATGTGACAGGGATGTGCCATCTCAAAATGTGTGGGACAGTTAGTCTCTGAATGCGACAGGGACACACATAGAGGAATTTGGTGAGGACTGGCAATTTTGGAATGTAGTGGGGATGCATGCTGTCAGAATGTGACAGGACACACAATTTATTCTGAAATTGCTTGTACCTGCCACCTTACAGAATTGTACACGCCCACCTTATTTCACATCAATGATATCATTGGTGAAAGACCCGAAAGTGTCACCTTCAATGCTAAACCTGGACGGGGGGTACACCAACCTTGGAACCACTTAAAATTGTGAATGCCTTTAATGATGCCTTCTCTAACTTGAGCAGTGTCCTCCCACATGACTTCTTTGATGATACCTCAGCGAACAAAGCATGTCAAAATGCAGACAAGGCTGCTGGACATCTCCTTTTCTACTTTAAGAGGGTCTCTACTACCCAGGTTCGAAAACTCCTGACTAACGTTCTGGGAAAGTCTAGGTATAGTGGTGACTCTTTGGACCTCAAGCTTATTGGCTTTACCTTAGAGGAAGTACTACCACCCCTCACGAAGATCCTTAACCTCTCCCTAACCCTGTCACAATTCCTGCAGGTATGGAAAACAGCCCTCGTGACCTCAATACATAAATCTGGTGATTGGGCCATGCTAAACAACTACAGGCCTATATCAATCCTCCCTCCCATATCAAAATTGTTGGAACGTATTGTTGCTAATCAACTGGTGGAATATCTCAAAAAATACTTCATCCAATGCCCACAACAGCACAGTTTTCGAAAAGAGCACAGTACCTCTACTGTGCTCCTCGAATTCACCAGCTACATTCACCAATCTTTTGACTAAGGTAAGCTTGTAGGAGCAGCCTTCATAGACTTAATGAAGGCATTTGACACAGTTAACCACCTGCTCCTCCTTGGTCAGTTAACTAAGATTGGTCTCTCTTGCAAAACACTGAGTTGGTTCAGAAGCTATCTTGGTGATAGGACCCAACAGGTAAAAATTGCTAATGTCACTTCCAATCAATGGGTTGTCAGGTCTGGAGTACCACAAGGCTCACTACTGGGCCCACTCCTTTTCAGTATCTGTCTGAACAACTTGCCATCAGCATGTCACCAAAGGTCCCTCCTTTATGCTGATGACACGGTCATTTATATGTCCCACCCTGACCCCAGCCTACTTGAATGCAAGCTCCAGCTGAGCTTCAAACAAGCTGAGCAATGGTTTAGTACGCACAAACTAGTACTAAACCATAAGAAAACTAAAGCGTTGCTGTCCTCGTCCTCCCGCAACAAGTATAAGTCTCATCCTCTTATTATCAGAAATAACCTAAGAGCCCCACTCGAACAGATCTAGCACTTCAAGTACCTAGGTGTTACCCTGGACAGATAAGTCATCTCACCTAGGTACCCCACATTGAGAATGTTGTCAGGACGGTCAATGTTAGGATAGGGCTCCTCTATAGACACAGACAGTGTCTGACTCTGGAAGCCCTCAAGCTTGCAATCCACAGCTCAATCCTATCAGTCATTGATTATGGTTTGGTCATTTACAGATTTGCTTCCATCACATCACTAAGAAGGTTAACGGTTGCCCTGAACAAGGTATGCAGACTTTACATGGGTGCCCCTCGATCTACCCACACGTGTGAGCTTCACTCACAATCCAGGTGACACCAACTCGCTCTTAGGATTAAATACCAAACATGCCTGCTTACTAAAAAAGCTCTCCTTGGGCTCCTCCCAACGGGAATAGCTAGTCTTCTAAACAAAGTCCCCAAGACCCAACACACCCGCTCATCAACAGCTGAACACCTTCTAGTTCCCAAAGTCAATGGACCTTTCTGTACTGGGCACCACTCTGGTACAGAGGACTATATACTGAATTAATTAACCTTCCAAACCTGGGGTGCTACAAGCATGTACTTTGGCAGCATCTTGCAAATGAAAGCCACTGTGACTGTACCCCCTAATATCAAGGGTACTGCCCGCTTTTCCTTCCCCCTACCAGCCGAGCCACACTTCTCCTCAAATCCCATTTAAATCATCTTGTCTAAAGCCTGCTCTGACAAAGCCATTGGCAGCTACCTTCCTACTCAGAGCCTTAAATCATGCTTCCACTCCTAATCCTTAGGGCTCTAAAGTAACTTAACTTAGGGTAAAGTAACTTACTCTATCTCCCTCTCCCCCTCTCTCACTCTCCATCTCTCTCTCTCTCCCTCTCCCAACTATTTTTATAACGACCTGATGTTTAAAGTAGACCCTAGATTTACAATATATTCAATTGTTCGCTCCTTTCATTATATCGCCTTTTCTATGTTATATGCTGTATTGCCAGTGTTTGTTAGAATCCCAATATTTTGTACCTTTCTATTTTGCTGTTTACTATAATGTTTTGATATTGCCAATGTTTACTTGTATATCACTTATTTAGCTTCCCTTCATCTGTTTTGCTACTCCCGTACACCTGATGTGGAACCTTTGTAAATGAGCTATGTTTAGATCAAAGGTACTTGTAATCTGAGATTAAATAAATAAATAAATATCTCCAAATTGTGCATCACATCCCCACCACATTCCAACATTATGCATCCCAGCCACATTCTAAAATTATGCATCCCTGCTACATTCTGAAATTGCACATCCCTTCCCCATTCCCAAATTGTGCATCCCTGCCACATTCTGAAATTGCACATCCCTTCCCCATTCCCAAATTGTGCATCCCTGCCACATTCTGAAATGGCACATCCCCACAAAATTCCATAATTGCACATCCCCACCAAGTTGTGTTTCAATGCCACATTCCAAACTTGTCACTGCCACTTTCCCAAATTGTGCATCAAACCACATTCCAAAATTATGCATCACCAGCACATTCCAAAACTGAGCATCACCACCACATTCTGAAATTGAGCATCACCGCCACATTCCAAAAATATGAGTCACTGCCACATTCTGAAACTATATGTCACCGACACATTCCGAAACTGTATGTCACTGCCACATTCCAAACTTGTACGTCACTGCCACATTCCAAAACTGTATGTCACCACCACATTCCAAAATTCTGCGTCACCGCCACATTCCGAAACTGTACGTCACTGCCACATTCTGGAATTATGCATCACTGCCACATTCCAAAATTGTGTGTCGCTACAGCATTCCAAAATTGTGCATCACTGCTGCATTCTGAACCTGTGCATCACTGCCGTAATCCAAAATTATGCGTCACCACCATATTCCGAAACTGTATGTCACTGCCACAATCCAAAACTGTGCTTCACCGCCACATTCCGAAACTTTGCATCACCTCCACATTCCAAACTTGGGTGTCACCATCACATTCCAAAATTGTGCATCACCTTATGTGTCACCACTGCATTCTGAAACTGAATTACTGCTGTATTCTATAATTGTGCATCACTGCCGCATTCTGAAATTGTGCATCACCGCCACATTCCAAAATTGTGCGTCATCACTGCATTTCAGAATTGTGCATCACTGCCACATTCCGAACCTGTACGTCAATGCCGCATTACGAAATTATGCGTCACCACCACATTCCAAAACTGTGCATCACTGCTGCCTTCTGAAATTATGCCTTACCACCACATTCAAAAATTGTGTGTCACCACCACATTCCGAAATTGTGCATCACCACTATATTCCCAAATTGTGCGTCATTGCCACATTCCAAAATTTTGTCATTGCAGCATTCTGAACCCGTGAGTCACCACCGCATTCCAAAATTATACGTCACTGCCATATTCAAAACTGTGTGTCACCACCACATTCTGAAACTGTGCGTCACCACCGTATTCCTAAATTGTACATCACTTCCACATTCCAAACCTGTGTATTACCACCGCATTCCGAAACAGTGCATCACCACCGCATTCTGAAACTGTGTGTATCTGCTGCATTCTGAAATTGTGCATCGCCGCTGCATTCCCAAATTGTGTGGCACCTCTGCATTCTGAAATTGTGCATAATGGCTGCATTCTGAAATTGTGCATCACTGCCACATTCTGAAATTGTACATCACCACCACATTCCAAAATTGTGCATCAATGCCACATTCCGAACCTATGCATCACCGCCACATTCCAAAATTATGCTTCACTGCCACATTTCAAAACTGTGCATCACTGCTGCATTCCTAAATTGGGCATCACCACCACATTCTAAACCTGCATATCACCACTGCAGTGCAAACCTGCGCATCACTGCTACATTCTGAACCTGTGCATCACCACTGCATTCTAAAATTGTGTGCCATCACTGCATTCCGAAATTGCTTGTTATTACTGCATTCTGAAATTGTCCATCACCACTGCATTCCAAAATTGTGCATTGCCACCACATTCTGAAGTTGTGCATCACCAACACATTCCGAAATAGTGCATCACTGCCACATTCTGAAATAGTACATCACTGTCACATTCCGAAATTGTGTTTCACCACCACATTCTGAAATTATGTGTTTGAGCTGCTTTCTGAGACTGTGCCATTGTTGCACTCCACAATTGCAACCTGCTGACATTTCATTTGGCACTGCATTCCATCCCATCACATTCTGAAATTATGCATCACCGCTGCATTCTGAAATGGTGTGTCACCTCCCCATTCCAAAATTGTGCACTACCGCCACATTCCAAAATTGTGTGTGTCACTGTCACATTTCAAAATGGTGCACCACCACTGCATTCCAAAATTGTGTGTCACCGCTGTATTCTGAAATTGTGCATCACCACTGCATTCCGAAATTGTGTGTCACTGCTGCATTTGAAATTGCACATCACTGCTGCATTCTGAAATTGGGCATCACTGCCACATTCAGAAATTGTGCGTCATGACCACATTCTCAATTGTGCATCACTGCTGCATTCTGAACCTGTGCATCACCGCTGCATTCCAAAATTATGCATCACCGTCACATTCTGAAACTGCATGTCACCACCATATTCTGAACCTATGCATCACTGCGACATTCCAAAATTATGCATCACCGCCATATTCTAAAACTGTGTGTCCCCCCACCCAATCCGAAACTGTGCTTCACCGCCGCATTCTGAAACTGTGTGTCACTGCCGCATTCCTAAATTGTGCATCACTGCCACATTCCAAACCTGTGTGTCTGTAGTGGGGTTTGGATAGCAAATCAGGCAGACTAACAGACTTTGTGCATAAAATGCACCAGCAAGGCACTTATTTTATTTTCTGCAGTAAAATGATCTTTCACAGAAATAATAAAAATTTGGATTAGTTCATTCACAAAATAAACAAATGAAATAAGCTCAGAAAAAGGCCAATGCCCTGCCCAGCAATGACACTAGACTATCTCTGAGCCTGCTTCACATGGTTGTGTGAGTTCCAGAGGTCCTTCACCTCTCGCAGTCAGTTCCAACTGACTCCCCCTATCTAAACTAAGCTCCTAGTGGCAATCTTTTATACTCTGTCCTAGTGACATCATAGATCTAAGATCCACCCATAATTGCCTCTTAAATAAATAATTATCCCTCAGTGGCTCATAACTCATCCTATACTGAAAAGCAAAAAGGGTTACTTCTAAGCCAAACAATAAAGGTTCACACTGTAACAAAAGAAATCCTTCATATTACGGTTTTAAACAGATATATGCACCTTAGGAGCTTAATTGATACTAGCTCCTCCCCAGAGTTGTGACCTCACTGCTACACATCCCATTACAAACAGTTCATTTGTGGGATGCCAGCCATATAGAAACATCTCTACTACAGCACACCCTGCACAGGAAATGTAACAGAGTTTTGCACAGGTACTGTTTCTATAGTTGTTACTATTGTCAGCCCAAAGGTTGCAGTTTTCTCAGCATTCCTTGAGTTGACCAGGGGAATAAGAGAATGAGGTGCACCTCTTTCTCATCACCTGCCAGTTCAGAATCCTTTAAATAAAAAGGAACCTTTGTGTTGCTAAAAGCGGTTGTGGAGGCGTGGCAGTGTTGTGCCGAATGGCAGCAGTCCATTCTAGGGTTGGTCTCTGCCATGGCGAACAAAGGAACATACTGTCGATGACAGCAGTTAATGAGCATGCCACTATGCCCAAAGAGACAGACTGCTGCAATCAGGGAGCACCCTATCACTATGCAATCAGCTGTTTTGGCTGTGGGGCATCCCTGACTGCAGCAGCCAATTACAAGCTGCATTGTATGGTGTCCCCATGGCAACAGCTTCTCCATCAGCCTCTCACAGTCCCTACGATGCTGACAGAAAGCTGCCGCCTGCCATTCAGTGTACCATCCTGGTGAAATAAAAGCCAAAGGGGGGTGCCCAATCCCCTTGTTGGCATGATCCCCTCCCCAGTTTATTAGCCAACAGGGTAGTCCAATCCCTGTCGGCATGATGCCCCCCCATTTGTTGCATGCTGAGGGGGGTTACCAATCCCCCCTCGGCTCATGCATTCCTCCAAACACACTGTATGTTCTACGGGGTGCCCAATCCCCATCGGCTCCACTCCCTCTTCCCCAACAAACATCAAAGTTGCATACTGGAAGCCCATCCCCAGCATGCCTATAGTCCCAGTGTCCTTTTTTTTTAAGTTCCTGTAAAAATAAAGAAAACAGTCCCATGCTGTCTGTGGCACCCACAGCCCTACCCGCGCCCACCCTCTGTGCACCCACCTTCCCACATCCCCCCTCACCCCATACATACCTCCAGAGCCCAGTGCCATGATTTTTGGTGGACCAGGAACATGTTTGCACTCTTCCAAGCTGACCGCGAACTGTAGAAATGACGGTAAGCTGTATAATGGCATAAATAGGGTTTTTTCAACTTAAGTGGATATCTCAGCCATTTGTAGGAATTTTGTTCACCAAATTTTCAATATGGAGTTCTTGGGTCCCCACCTCATGAACCCAGTCACTGTCATTTTGTTATTCGGTCCCAAAAGGTGATTTCGCAGTCATTACATGGAACCACCTTTCAGGACCAATTAATAAAATGACAGTGTCACAGTTCATGAGGTAGGCCTCCAAAAACCCTATGTTGAAAAGCTGGTGAAAAAATTCCCACAAATTACTGTTTTATGAGCATGCGTTGCGCAGTTCCTATGCACGCTCATAACTTTGAGAATGTTTAATATTTTCACTCCAGATTTTCAACATTGCCAATTTACCACACCTCCTTATGAACAGTACAGCTGTCATTTTTCATATCTTCCCCAAAATTGTTTTCGCACATGTAGCTCTCAATGGCTTGGTCGGTGTGCGAAATCAATGTTCAGGACAGATTAAGAAGATCACAGTGACACAATTCATGAGCAGAGGTTTTAAAATGCCTATGTTGAAAATTTGGTGATAAAATTCAATAAAATCACTGTGTTTCAAGCATGCATTGCGCAGTTTCCACACACCCGCGTAATTTCACAAATTCATAATATTTTCACTCCAGATTTTCAACATTGGCATTTTTCTACACCTCCTTATGAACAGTACTGCTGTCATTTTTCACATCCTGGACAAAATGTGTTTTTGCACTTCCGGCGCAGAATAGCGTGGTCACTGTGGGAAATCAGTGTTCAGGACAGATTAAGAAAATCACCGTGACACTGTTCATGAGTGGAGGTCCCAAAATGCCTGTTTTGAAAATCTGGTGTAAAAAATCCCCAAAATAATTACAGATGTGCGTTGAGCAGTTTTTACGCACGCTCGTGGCTTAACCAGTTTGTTTTATATTTTTACTCCAGATTTACAACATTACCATTTTTTTACACCTTCTCATGAACAGTACAGCTGTCATTTTTCACATCCTGTTCAAAATGTGTTTTCGCTCCTGTGGCGCCAAATGGCATAGTCACTGTGCAAAATCAACTTTCGGCTAACGAACTGATAGTGTCACTGTTCATGCGGTGGGGTCACAAAACCCCCATGTTGATAACTTGGAGTACAAATACCAAGAAACACCCAGGGCATTATGGTTTCTGACCATAACGCCCTACTCTGTAGGCACTGACAGGCGTCAGGGGTGTGACTTAGGATTGTTGACAGTAATGCTCACACCATTCCACCCCCCCATCCTGCAGCCAGTAACAGGCATCAAGGTGTGCCTTGGACTCTTTGGCTCCAGAGTTCACCCCATTCTCCTGTACTGCACCCATTTCAGTGTATTTCCATATGAAATGAGGTGAATGTAAAGCCTGAACACCTCAAAGCACACCTCAACACTTGTAAGTGTCTGTAGGGTAGGGTGAGGTGAAATGTTGTAACCGTTATGGGCGATGACCCAAAGACACACCCAATGTCTGTCCATCTCTGCAGGGTGGAGGTGGAGTTGACGTCAGTTCAATACTTCACTGCCATTACTATACTGCATCTGTCTAACTCCTGCACTTCCACTGCTAATGCCAGCAAGCAACATTCGGCATTGGCAAATGCTTGTTCTTCTTATTTCTCAACCTGTTTTAACTTCATTCAAAAGCTTGGAGGGAAATTACTTTTCCCTACCAGCGCTCCTTAGTCAGGAAAACCTTCCTTTTGCAGTCACAGCATCTGAACTTTCACAGACATTCAGCCACATATTTTAGTTTAATGCAGGCTGTGGCAGTTGAACCTAAGTGTTGCCTATCAGTTTTTCAGCATGCTAACCTCATGCATTATGTGCACAGAGGGTATCAGTTTTATCTTTTAGAGTCAGAGCAGGGAAAGTTAATTTCTGTTGCTGAAGGGTGTTATTCTGAAAGCACCACAAAGTCTGTTTTAATGTGGGCTATGCATAAGGAAGGCTTTAAATCTGTGTGGGGAGACTTCTGTCAGATCAACTATAGAAGCAGGCTTTCAGTGGGATAGTTCATGCAACCCTTTAACTCCCAGTACTGAACTAGCTGCTTCCCTTTTATATAACATACTTTATTCCACCTCTAAAGCACTAGAAGCACTTTATTTATCATTCAGCAAGCAAGCTTGGCATTGTGTTGGGCATTCGGCACTTTAAATATTTCAGCCTGTACTGTAAACACTTTATATATGCACTTGACACTTTAAATCTCTTCATTATACTCAAGCACTTTATATGGGGGGGGCAAGGAAGCCTTTCTGCCAGGGCATGAATCCTTCTCAGGGTCACCCTGTCACAGTGTCACTGCTGCATTCCTAAATTGTGCATCACCGCCACATTCCGAAGATGTGTGTCACCACCGCATTCCAAATTTGTGTGTCACTGCCACATTCTGAAACTGTGTGTCATTGCCGCATTTTGAACCTGTGAGTCACCACCGCATTCCAAAATTACGTCACTGCCATATTCTGAAACTGTGTGTCACCACCACAATCCAAAACAATGTGTCGCCACCACATTCTAAAACTGTGCATCACCACCACATTCCTAAATTGCGCAATACTGCCACATTCCGAACCTGAGTATCACCGCTGCATTCTGAAATTGTGCATCACCTTGTGTGTCACTGCCACATTCTGAAATTGTCACCACCACATTCCAAAATTGTGTGTCACTGCTGCATTTCAGAATTGTGCATCACTGCCACATCCAAGCCTGTGCATCACTGCCGCATTCTGAAATTATGCATCACCTCCACCTTCAAAAATTGTGTGTCACTGCCACATTCTGAACACATGATTCAGCACCACATTCCAAAATTATGCGTCACCACCACATACTGAAACTACATGTCATCACCGCATTCTGAACCTGTGCATCTCCACCACGTTCTGAAATTGTGTATCACTGCCATATTCCAAACCTGTGCGTCACAACTACATTCTTAAACTGTGCATCACCACCACGTTCCAAACTGGTGTATCACCACTGCATTCTGAATTTGTGTGTCACTGCTGCATTCCAAAATTGTGTGTTGCCGCTACATTCTGAAATTGTGCATCACTGTCGCATTCCAAAATTGTGCGTCACCACCACATTCCAAAATTGTGCATCACTGCCATATTCTGAACCTATGCATCACTGCCACATTCTGAAATTATCCATCACCGCCACATTCCAAAACTGTGTGTCACTGCCGCATCCCAAAACTGTGCATCACCGCTGCATTCCTAAATTGTGTATCATCACCACATTCCAAACCTACATGTCTTCACTGCATTCTGAACCTGTGCATTGCTGCTGCATTCCAAAATTGCATGTCACCGCTGCATTCCGGAATTGCTTGTCAGCACCACGTTCTGAAATTATCCAACACCACTGCAGTCTGAAATTGTGTGTCGCCACAACATTCCAAAGTTGTGCATCACCAACAATTCCAAAATTGTGCATCACTGCCACATTCCAAAATTGTGTGTCACTGCCACGGTTTGAAATTATGTGTTCCAGCTACTTTCTGAGACTATGCCATTGCTGCACTCCACAATTGCAACCTGGCAACAATTCACTTGCCACTGCATTCCATCCCCATCACCTTTCCAAAATTATGCATCACCGCCACATTCCAATATTGTGTGTCAATGCCACATTCAGAAATTTTGTGTCACCACTACATTCCAAAATTGTGTGTCACTGGCGCATTCCAAAATTGTGTGTCACTGCTGCATTCCAAAACTGTGTGTTGTTGCCGCATTCTGAACCTGTGCATCACACCGCTGCATTCCAAAATTATAGTGTCACCGCCACATTCCGAAACTATGTCACTGCTGCATTCTGAACTGATGCTTCACCGATGCATTCTGAAATTATGCATCACCACCATATTCCGAAACTGTGTGTCACTGTCGCAGTCCAAAATTGTGCATCACTGCTGCATTCTGAAACTGTGCATCACTGCCACATTCCTAAATTGTGTATCACCACCACATTCTGAACCTGTGCGTCACAACCGCATTCTAAAATTGTGTGTCACTACCACATTCTGAAATTGTGCATCACCTTGTGTGTCACTGCTTCATTCTGAAATTGTGCATCACCGCTGCATTTTGAAATTGTGCATCACTACCGCATTCCAAAATTGTGCGTCTCTGCTGCATTTCAGAATTATGCGTCACTGCCACATTCCAAACTTGTGCGTCATTGCCACATTCTGAAATTGTGTCACTGCCACATTCCAAAACTGTGCGTCACTGCTGTGTTCCAAAATTATGCGTTGCCACCACATTCAAAAATTGTGCGTCACCACTGCATTTAAAAATTGTGTGTCACCACCACATTCTGAAATTGTGCATCACCACCACATTCCAAAATTTTGCATCACCACCACATTCCAAAATTGTGTGTTACTGCCGCATTCTGAACCCGTGAGTCACCACCGCATTCCAAAATTATGAGTCGCTGCTACATTCTGAACCTGTGCATCACCGCAGCATTCCAAAATTATGCATCACTGCCATATTCCAAAATTGTGTGTCACCACTGCAATCCAAAACTGCGCATCACTTCCACATTCTGAAACTGTGTGTCACTGCCGCATTCCTAAATGGTGCATCACCACCACATTCCAAACCTGTGTATCACAACCACAGTCCGAAATAGTGTGTCACTGCCACATTCCAAAATTGTGCACAACAGCTGCATTCCAATACTGTGTGTCACTGCTGCATTCCGAAATTGTGCATCACCGCCGCTTCATTCTGAAATTGTGAATCACTGACGCATTCTGAAATTGTGTGTCAGCACCACATTCCAAAATTGTGTGTCACTGCCACATTCCAAAATTGTGCATTACTTCCACATTCTGAACCTCTGTGTCACTGCCACATTACAAAATGACTTGTAACTTTTAAACAAAGTAACTTACAGATCTGATTTTTGGCATGAGGCTGATTGAGGATATGCTGATCCAAATTCTGGATTTATTGATGCCATAAACTTTGGCCTCAGTCCCTCTTTAAAATTACAACATACAATCCTCACACATTAAACAAGCATTTGTCAATGTCGAATGTTGTGTTGCTGGCATTTTTAGTGCAAGAGTTAGATAGACGCATAATAGGAATGGCAGTGAAATATAGAACCGAGGTGAGCCCCAGCCCACCCTGCAGAGAGTGACATGCATTGGGGTGTGCCTTTGGGTCACTGGCCATAACAATAATGCCATTTCACTTCATCCTAACCCTACAGACTCTGACAAGTGTCACATTGTGCTTTGGGATTGTCAGGCATTGTGCTCACCCCATTTCATAAGGAAGTATGTTGAGATGGGTGCATCATAGCAGAATGGGGTGAACTTTGGAGTTGAAGAGTCCAAGGCACACCTGGATGCTTGTCAGTGGCTGCAGGATGGGGGTGCAATGGCATGAGCATTACAGCCAACAATTCAAAGGCACACCCTGATGCCTGTTAGTAGAATTTAAATGCCAGCCAGAAGAGCAGCTGATAGTGCAAATCGCTCCATAAAAGCAAGGCATTGAAGTGAGATTGCACTGCAGTTTGCCACCCTAAAAAATGCTATTTGCAAAACAAATGCTGCCTTAATTAGCAGCAGTCAGTTTACTTGCCACACTGTGGTAAAAATGTTTGCAGTTATGGTCAAAGGTGCTGAAGAAATAGCTCCTTAAACCACTGTGGTTGTTGACCCGAAATGTGCTGATTAGTAATTGCCATTAATCAAGCTCCCAGAACTAATTTGTGCCTTGGAAAGTGTGTCCAGTTGCTGTTGTGCGGATCGAGGAGGAAGTCAAACAGAAGGCATGCTAGTTTATTGATTGGAGCACAGTCTTGGGATCCAGAAAACTTAATCCTACCACTGTGTGATCATCATTAATTGGTCCTGAAAGGTGCTTTCGCACAGTGACCATGAAATCACCTTTCAGGACTGAATAACATCATGACAGTGCCTGAATTCATGAGGAGGGGTCCCAATAACCCTATGTTGAAAGTTTGGTGCCAAAATTCCCTGGTAAGCAACAAGCACGTGCACAGAGGGAGGAAAACCTGGTGCGTGTTTGCCGTTATAATCCACAAGTTATAACGGCTAATTAATACCTGGTTTCCCTATGGCAGAAAACTCTCCCCAGTTATTTTATTGAATGTATAATACCCTGACTCACAATATGCAATTTATCATCACTTGTGAGTGGTCAGGACTTTAATTACTCACTTATGTGTGTGCCACTCAAGAGTTATGGTACTGCCACCTCACACTTCAAGATAAACTGCATATTCTGAAGCAGCCCACTGCTTGTATATATAGATATATATAGGGGATACATGATGGGCATGAGTGTGATATGGCAAATATTGTCACTCCTGCAGAGTGAGATATCCAAGCTCACGATGCAGGAGTGACAATATTTGCCATAGCACACGATCTGCCCATCATGTATTTGATATATACAATAGGGCCAAGAGTTTCAGAAGTTTTGTTATGCTGTCTTGTGTTCTGTTCTTGTTTATGTGTTTGCTCATTCTGTGTGTGAGCTTTTCTGAATGGGCTGGCAGTGTTATAAACTCTGAGAGACACATGATTATGTTTTGCAATGCTAAATGAGTTAGTTTTAGGTAGGAGTGAGAAACATGCTTTTGTTGTGAAGCTGTATTGTTTAGCAGTCTGGCTGCAGTGAAGCTAAGAGCATCACAGTAATTGTAATGAGCTGAGAGGCGGAGTGTCAGAACAGCTGATACTGTTTTCAGTGGTAATTAAGTTAGCTGCAGGCAGAGTGCAGAGTGTTCTGTGAAATTGTGCTCTTTAGGATTCTGGCTGCAGTGAAGCTGAAATTGTCACAGTAATTGTAATGGGTGAGAATCAGAGTTTGAGGAACAAGTGAGAGTGTGTTTCGGTGGTAGTTGAGTTAGCTGCAGGCAGTAGTTTAGACTGTTCTGTGAAGCTGTGCTGTTTGGAATTCTGGCTGCATCAAGTTGAGAGCATCACAGTAATGAGCTGGAAGTTGGGGGGGATAGGTGTGTTTTGTAATGCTCACTGAGTTAGCTGTAGGCAGCAGTGAGACTTTTCAGGTAGTTCTGCATTTGTGTCTATGGTAACAGCACAGGTGTTTCTTGCATGCTGAGGGGAAAGCTGCCTAGGATGATGATATCAGTGACCTTTTGTGATCTGTGTGTGTGTAAATGGCTGATATCATCACAGTAGAGCAGAGGGTAAAAATATCACACTGCAGTGGGATGATTCGCTGTTTTATCTCACTCATTTACCATTCACCCCTATTGTATGTATGTGTGTGTGTATATATATATATATATATATGTGTGTGTGTGTGTGTGTATATATATATATATATATATATATATATATATATACTGTGTATATATAGAACCTCTGTGCACAAGCACTGAGGCAATGGTTACCCATGGTTATATATAAACAGTATATATAACATATATATATGTATGTATGTATGTGGGAGGAGGTGGTATGGCCTAGAGGTTAGAGTACTGAGCTGTGAACCTAGAAGTCCTGCAGACCTAGGTTCCAATTCCACAGCTGCCACTAAACATACTGTGTGACCCTAAGCAAGTCACTAAACCTCCATGTGCTCCCAGATCACACCTGAAAACATAGAAATATAGCATTTGCTGGCAGAAAAGGACTACTTGGCACACTCAGTCTGGCCACGTGTTCCCTGCCATAGAAACATTGAATTTGTTGACAGAAAAGGATTGCTTTGAAAAGAGCTTCAGCTCAGTTTGCCTTTCCCTGCCAAAATTCTTAGCAAATAATACAGCAGTATAACTTGTAAATTATAAAATGAGTCACAAAAATCCTTTAACCTCATTAGTCAAAACATGTCATATGACCTTGAGAAAAGCCTGCAACAGACAACCGGTAAACATATGAACATATGAAATTTGCCAGCAGATAAAGGCCCAGAGGTCTATTAAGTCTGCTCAATTTTTCAGCTAGCCCCCCTACTCAGTAGCTGCCCCTCCCTCCCTTCCCCCTCCCTTAACCCTTCCCCTTTCCCTGTCCCAGCCGCTTTTTAAACAGCTCACTGCTCTGCAGGAAATCACTTCCCAGCAATGTGTTCCACTCAGCTACTACCCTCTCTGTAAAAGTGTATTCTCATCTTCTTCCTGAACCTACCCTCCTCCAATCTCATAACATGGCCTTGACTATCCCTCCCTTCTCTCACCCTGAAAAGCCGCCCCTTCCCAGTCCTGTTTATGCCAGTCATGTACTTGAAGGTTTCAATCATATCTCCCCTGTCCCTCCTCTTCTTCAGCGAGTACATGTAAAATCCCCTCAGTCTGCTCTCGTATGGCATATCCCCCAGACCCTGGATCATTTTTGTTGCCCTGCATTGCACCCTCTCCAGCAACTTAGTGTCTTTCTTCAGGTATGGTCACTAGTACTGCACACAGTATTCCAGGTGCAATCTTACCAGCGATCTATACAATGACAGAATAACATCCCCCCTCCTTGAGGTTATACACCCGGCAGTACAACCCAGCATCTTATTGGCCTTTGCAGCCACTTTCCTACACTATGCGGAGTTGTTCATTGAACCCATTATAGTTACTCCCAGATCCTTTTCTTCCTCAGTCACGTCAAGCTCCAAGGTAAAGATCTAAGATCCCGCTGATCGAGCAAATGTTTGCCTTTTTTTAACCAAATAATTTTTTTTTTTTTAAATACAAATTAATTATATAATCATAATAATGCACTTTAGGGCATATGTAGTAGTAGTAGTGGGATTTGTCCACTTCTTGTGTAGTTAAAGTCACTTGGCTGCACCTTATGACACACCATACATAGCACGAATAAATCCCACAACAACACATGCCCTGTTGTGCAATATCGCTTAAATGTGCCAGCCCACCAGAGACACAGCAACAGGTCTTTACACTGTTGCCTGGAAGAGTAGGGTTAATGTGTATGCACCAAAATCCTGCAACGATCCTGGACTTAGTAGCCATCACAGAAACCTGGTTAAATGAAAACCAGAACTGGGATGTAGCTAGAAAAGACAGGGTAGAAAGAAAAGGGGGAGGAGTGGCTCTTTATGTAACTCATATCTTCTTGTATTGCCCACTGTTGTTTGATTGTGATTTTGTTATTCTCCTACCCAATTGTTCCCCCGGGTCGCACCTGGAAATGAGCTTCAGCTCAGTGTGTCTTTCCCAGTTATGAAATTTTAAATAAATAAATCATTTACGAAACAACATAAAGGCTACAGAAATACAGGAGGGTAAAGAGGGTGTAGAAGTGCTATGGGTCACACTGGGAAAGAGGAATGGGGCAGTTCTTTACACAGAGGTGGTCTACGGGGGGGGGGACATGGATAAGGAAATGTTGGAAGCAATCCATAAATGGCTCACAAGGGAGAGGTGTTAATAGTGGGAGACTTCAATCTACCAGATGTGGATTTAAACCTACCTGCCGCAGCAACAACCAGGAGTAGGAACATCCTGGACTCACTGCAGGGGGTGTTCCTCGGGCAACTGGTTAAGGAACTCGTGTGTGGGGGCATTGCAGGACCTAGTACTGAAAAACAGGGACAGCATTGCCGATGTCACACTTGTGGACCACCTGGGGACCAGTGATCACTGGACGGTATGCTTTAACATAAGAACAGGGCCAGAATCAAACCACATGAGGATGAGGGTCTTGGACTTCAGGAGGGCCAATTTTAAGAAAATGGGAGAATGCCTCAGGGATGCCCTTGCAGGGATAGGGAAACTAGGGGGAGTAGAAGAACAGTGGGCTACAATGAGAGAGTGGATTGAAAAAGCTACTAAGCTCTGTGTCAAGCAGGTTAGTAAGGGCAAGAGAAAATGGTTCTCTAGAGAGGTAGCGGAAGAAGTAAGAGCAAACAAACTAGTCTTCAGAAAATACAAAAGAACACAGAAGGAGGAGAATAGGGAGAGTTATCAGGAGAAACAAAGGAAGGCAGGGAAGGAAGTTAGGAATGCAAAAGCGAAAACAGAGGAAAATACAACCAAATCAGTAAAAAGGGGGAATAAAACATTTTTAGATACATTAGTGAAAAGAGGAAGTCCAAGGGAGGGATAGTAAGACAGAAGGGGAAGGGAGGGAGGGTTCTGTAGAAGGGGATCACAAAAAAACATGCACAGTGAACAAATACTTCTGTTCAGTATTCACTAAGGAGGAAGTAGGAAACAGACCTTGTTACAAGACAAGGGCATAAAGGGTCGGGAGGTGGACACTAGCCCTTTCACAGTGGAAAGTGTCCTAAGGGAGTTGTCAAAGGTAAATGTAGACAAGGCAATGGGTCCAGATGTGGTGCACCCCAGTTTGCTGAGGGAGCTCAGGGAGGAGCTGCCTGCACTTCTGACAGCCCTGTTTAACCTGTCTCTAGAAACAGGGGAGGTACCAGGGGACTGGAGGAGGGCAGATGTAGTCCCACTCCACAAAAGTGGAAATAGGGAGTAGGTGGAAAAATCACAAGGCAGTCATCCTGACTTTGGTAGTGGGCAAAGCAATGGAATCACTACTGAAGGAAAGGACTGATGAATACCCGGTAGTAAATGGGGTACACTCTAAGGAAGGTAAGTTGACTAGCGGGGTCAATATTAGGCTCGGTCCTCTTCAAAGTCTTTATTAGTGACATTGCAGAAGGACTGGAGGGGAAGGTATGCCTATTCGTGGATGACACAATAATCTGTAACAGAGTAGACACGCCAAGGGGTGTCGAAAGAATAAGGGAGGATCTAAAATGCATTCCAGGATAGTCTTCTGACCCAGATGGTCATCGTGACAACTCGGCTAGGCAATACACTGGACCTGGTGCTATCAAATGGGGAGGCGGTGAGGGAACTAAGGGTGGAGGATCCACTAGCCAGGAGTGACTATCAAATGGTGTGGTTCGAGCTCAGGCTAAGTAGGGAGGCTGTAGGCTCAGAAGTAAGAGTGGTGGACTTTGGGAGGATGCGGTAAATACTGCGAGGGTGACTGGAAGGGATTAGACCAGAGATGGATTCACAGCAGAAGTGGGATATTATCAAACTTGGGCTAACAGAGGCTACCGAGCCTTGCACCAGGACTCTGAGTAAGAAGAGCAGGGCCAAGAAGCCATGTTGGCTAAACAGCAAAGTGCTGGGGGGGGGGGTAGGTGAATGCAAGTTTGCCAAAGGAGGTAACCATGCTGGTGAGGGAGGCCAAGGCCTCCAGAGAGCTCAGGTTGGCTCAGGAAATTAAGGGAGGGGAGAAGGACTTTTTTAGAAACGTGAGGGAGAAAAGGAAGTGCAAGGACCAAATAAAGTGGATCAAGGAGGGCGGGGGGTAGGTGGAAAAGGGTGCAGAACAAGCAGAAACACTAAATGAATACTTCTGCTCTGTGTTCACAGAGGAGAAGGGTGGTCCAGTACTTTCATGGACTGGGAAGGTAGAGTCAGGGAGGAGGAGATGACTGATGGAATGATCGAGGAGAGTAGAGTACTAGAGGGGCTGAAGACCCTAAGGGTGCACAAGACTCCGGGTCATAGAAACATAGAAAGATAGACTTTGACGCCAGATAAGGACCACTTGGCCCACCCAATCTGCTCATTTCCCTACCTACTGGATAAGCTGCAGATTCTAGTCAACTAACAGCCTACTTCCTGCAACCCCCCACTACAATTGCCTTGTGTCTGTCCCATGCATGTTTGAATTCCCCCACTGTTTTAGCCTCAACAACCTCCCCAGGAAGGCAGTTCCACACATCCACCACTCTCTCTGTGAAAAAAGATTTCATCACATTACCCCTGAGCCGTCTCCCCTCTATGTTTAAATTGTGTCCCCTTGTTCTTACACATCTCTTTTTCTGAAAGATGCTACCCTCCTGGACTCTGTTGATTCCCTTGAGGTACTTAAACGTTTCTATCATGTCCCCCCTGTCCCTTCTTTCATCAAGGGTATACATATTAAGCTCTCTCAGTCTCTCTCTTCATATGATTTCTGATGCAGACCCTGCACCATTTTAGTTGCCCTCCTCTGACTGCTTCCATCCTGTCTATGTCCTTGAGTAGATGAGGTCTCCAAAACTGCCACAGTACTCCAGATGGGGTCTCACCAACTGTCTGTACAGAGGGATAATCACTTCCCTTTTCTACTTGTGATGCCCCTCCTATGCATCCCAGTATCCCCTCGGCTCTCCTTACTGACTTCTCACATTGCTTATCCACCTTTAGATCATCTGATATGACTACCCCTAAGTCCTGCTCCATTTTTGTTGTTGTTAGTACCTTCCCTGCTATTGTGTACTCTTCTCCTGGGTTTTTGTTTCCCAAGTGTATTACTTTGCACCTTTGCATTGAATCTAGTTGCCACATGTCTGACC
Organism: Neoceratodus forsteri; assembly: GCA_016271365.2. Lineage (NCBI taxonomy): Eukaryota > Metazoa > Chordata > Ceratodontiformes > Ceratodontidae > Neoceratodus > Neoceratodus forsteri. The sequence continues at coordinate 278,127,767 of CM057451.1, forward strand.
ATTCCTCCAACCTTGCCAAGTCCCTTCTCATCCTTTCTAACCCCCCCCTTGTGTATCAACTCTGTTACAGATCTTTGTATCATCTCCAAAGAGGCATACCTTTCCCTCCAGACCCTCTGCAATGTCACCTATAAAGATGTTAAAGAGGACTAGACCCAGTACTGAGCCCTGAGGTACTCCACTAGTGACCCCCCTTTCTTCAGAATGTGTTCCACTCACCATTACCTTCTGTGTCCTGTTGTGCAGCCAGTTTGCAACCCAGGCTACCACCCTGGGACCCACTCCCAGGCTGGATAACTTGATTATTAATCTTTTGTGTGGGATTGTGTCAAATGCCTTGCTAAAGTCTAGGGATCCTGATGGCATTCATCCCAGGGTGCTGAGGGAGATGGTGGAGGTGCTGTCCAGGCCGCTGCAGACCTGTTCAGCAGCTCCCTGGACATGGGATGTGTGCCAAAGGACTGTAGGATGGCCCATGTGGTGCCTATATACAAGAGTGGCCCATGAGACGAAACAGGCAACTACAGACCTGTCAGTCTCACTTCCGTAGTGGGAAAACTCATGGAAGCGATATTGAAAGAGAGGCTGGTGGTTTTTCTTGAGGTGAATGACCTCCAGGATAGGCAGCAGCATGGATTCATCTCAGGGAAATCCTGTCAGACCAATCTAATGGAGTACAGTATCATGATTGGGCAATGAGGGAGCTGGACAAGGGCCACACAGTAGATGTCCTATATTTGGACTTTAGCAAGGCCTTTGATTCAGTGCCTCACAGGCGGCTAGGGGGGAAACCGAAATCTGAGGGGGTAGGAGGGAAGCTGGTTAACTGGTGTTTAAACTGGTTGGAGGGGAGGCAACAATTGGTGGTAGTGGTGGGGGAACTCTCCCCACCGAGGCCAGTGATGAATGGAGTGCCGCAAGGCTCGGTGCTGGGCCTGGTGTTGTCTGGGCTGTTCATATTGGACATCTCACACGGGGCTGAGAGCAGGATCAGTCTGTTCACAGATGATACTAAAATAGGGGAGGTAGTGGACGAAGATGATGGGTGAAAACAACTACAGGGAGATCTGAACAAACTGGAGGAGTGGCCGGTGAGGTGGCAGCTGGGATTTAATGCGAAGAAGTGCAAGGTTATGCACTTTGGGGCTAAGAACCCGAGGAAGGAATATTGGTTGGGGGTGTGCGGCAGGGGATCACCAAGGAGGAGAAGGACTTAGGGGTGCTGGTAACGGAGAACATGTACAACTCTGCTCAATGCAGAAAAGCTGCAGCAAAGGCTAACAGGATGCTGGGGTGTATCACAAGAGGATTCTCATCCAGGCATAGGTAAGTGATCATGCCCCTCTACAGGTCATTGGTCAGGCCATACCTGTAGTACTGCATGCAGTACTGCCATCCGTATCTGAAGAAGGATGTTAGACTGCTAGAGGGGGCGCAATGTAAGGCAACAAAAATTATACATGGGATAGAAGGCAAATCCTGTGAGGACAGGCTAAGGGATCTGAGTTTGTACACCCCAGAGGAGAGGAAGGATAGGGGGATATGATTGAAATGTTCAAGTACTTGAAGGGAATCAACAAAGCTAGTGCTGATGGGTTATTTAAGTTGAGAAAGGGAAGGGACATGAGAGGGCATGGACTAAGATTGGAGGGGGCAGATTTCAGAGAGAGATGAGGAGACACTACTTTACGGAAAGGGTGGTGTCAATATGGAATGCCCTTCCTAAGGGTATGATTTCATGTAAGACGGTGGGTAGTTTTAAGAGGGCATGGGACAGGGCAAGGAGGAGGGTCTGGGTAGATATGGCCGAGAATGACCTGGAGGTGACAGGGAGAGGGGCGGGGCAACTGCAATCTAGGGGTGCTAGCTGCACACTCAAGTAGACTTGATAAACCATGAGGCCTGTTTCTGCTGGCAGATTCATATGTTCATATGTTCGTAAGAAGTTAGAAGAATGGTCATGTGTTTGGCACCTAAGATTCAATGCAAAAAAGTGCAAAATCATGCACTTAGGGCACAAAAACCTGGGAGCAATGTACCAACTCGGGGGAGTATTAGCAGTCACCAGTTTCAAAACAGGAAAGAGACCTAGGGGTTATCATTTTTGATTACCTAAACAGTGTGACAAAGCAGTGGGAAAGGCTAGTGGAATGCTTGGATGCATAGGAGGGGTATCACCAGCAGAAAGAGGGAGGTAATAATACTCCTGTATAGATCGCTGGTAAAACCCCACCTTGAGTACTGTGTACAGTTCTAGAGGCCCCATCTCTAAAAGGACATACAGTAGATATGGTGGAGGCGATGCAAAGAAGGGCAACCAAAATGGTGCACGAGCTGCAGCAGAAGTCCTATGAAGACAGGCTTAAGGATTTAAATATGTATGCCCTAGAAGACAGGAAGGAATGTGGGGATATGATAGAGATATTCAAATACCTCACAGGAATAAACAAGTTCTGGTCAGAGCTGAATTGGCTATGGAGAGCTTTTGGGGTGCTTTCACCCATTATTTCTAATGAATTTGCACAGTGCAGATCTGCTGAGAGGCAGTTTCAATGTGGTCTTCCATTTACACATTTTTACAATGTGTTTTCCTAGAACATACCTGCTTATTGCTATATATTTAGCCTAGATAGTTCATAGTGGGGCTCTATATCTACACAATATTATGCTGTATTATGTAAAATCAGAACACATTGAAAACAATATTTTACATCTGGATTAAGCTACCCTGAATAAATACATTATAAAAATGATAAAGGCGTGACCCACTGAAAACAAGATACTGCATCTAATCTGGGACATCCTGAGTAAATACAGTGCAAAAATGTGTAAATGAAGATCCCTATGACAATGAGACGTAGCATCTCCCCTGCGCTCTCCAGGATACAAAATATAGGATAAGAAATATTTAAAGGAAATCTACTGTAAACTGAACATCACTGTGTTCACTGACATAAAAAAAACAGTTTGTTTTATAATAGATTGCAGTATTTATTTTGAATGTTGAGGCCATGAGAATGGTGTGTACATTGTGTGTGTGTGTGTGTGTGTGTGTGTGTGTGTGTGTGTGTGTGTGTGCTGTAGCTCAATATATTTTTTTCCCAAAAAGCATAGTAAGAAATGCCCGCTGATTGCTATATATTTCACCTGGATAGTTCACAGAAGACCTGGCATATGTCTGAGACAGTGCTTATCAGATAGTGTCTTAAGAGGTTAAATAATAATAAACTTTATTTAATATAGCGCCTTTCAAATATCAAGGTGCTGCACAAATAAGTAAAATTCAAAAAATTCAATAAATACCAATAAAGTCAGAGAAATTCAGGATAGGCTTTACCCTATAAAAAAGTCTTCAGTGCCTGCTTAAAGCACCCCACTGTCCTGCACTCCCGTAGCTGATGGGGCAGAGAATTCCAGAGGGTAGGGGCAACAAACCCAAAAGTGCGGGCCCCAGATGACTTTAAACTAACCCTCGGAATCTCCAGCAGCCCCTCGTCAGCCGAGTGGAGCTGTCGCAAAGGGGTACAAGGAACCAGGAGCTCTTTCGAGTAGTCAGGACCCTGTCCGTGTAGGGCTTTGTAGGTTAATAAACCTACCTGAAAGGTGATCCACCACTGAACAGGCAGCCAGTGAAGATCGTGCAGCACTGGGATAATGTGAGATCTCCTAGATACCCCAGTCAATAAACGTGCAGCACCATTCTGCACTAGCTGCAAGTGATGGATGTCAACTTCAGGAACCCCTAGGTAAAGGGAGTTACAGTAGTCAAGGCACGAGGTCACAAAGGCGTGGACCAAAACAGGCAGGTCACTGGATGGAACGAGATGCTTGATCCTAGCAATGTTCCTAAGATGGTAAAAGGCTAGCTTGACGACTGCCGACACCCGATGACAAAGGGCCAGTCCATAGTCAAGCATCAATCCCAGGTCTCGCACTCGCTCAGAGGTAAGGATCTGAGCTCCCCCCAGGACTAAACCAGAGGGCAGATCAGTCCTCAACCCCTCTGTCCTGTGACCCGGGTCCACCACCAAAACCTCAGTCTTTCCTGCGTTCAACTTTAACCAACTAGAACTCATCCAATCTTGGATTTCAACGAGGCAGCAGTTAAATACCAAGATAGCACTAACCTGGTCAGAGGCAAAAGACAGGTAGAGCTGGGTATCAACAGCATAGCAGTGAAACCTACAAAGATACATAGACAGTGTCGGCAGATAAGGGCCTATGGCCCACCCAGTCTGCCCATTTGAGCTTGTAAGTTCAGTTTATGTTTTCCTAGAAGTCTGTTTCCCCTTACCCCTGACCTCCAGAATTCCTTTATGTCTATCCCATGCATTCTTAAATCCCGTGATTGTTTCAGCCCCCACCACTTCCTCTGGCAGGGTGTTCCACTTGTCCACCACCCGTTCTGTGAAGAAATTCTTCCTCATGTTTCCTCTGAATCGTCCTCCCTCCAACTTCATCCCATGCCTTCAAGTCCTGGAACATCTTTTTTGCTTAAAAATAGTGTATTCCTGCACCCTGTTCCTCCCTGTAAGATACTTGTATGTCTCTATCATATCCCCTCTGTCCCTCCTCTCCTCCAGGGAGTACATGTTCAGTTCCTTCAACCTGTCTTCATAGGACTTGTGATGCAATCCATGCACCATCTTTGTTGCCCTCCTCTGAACCTTCTCTACACTGTCTATGTCCTTACGTAGGTATGGTCTCCAGAACTGTACACTGTACTCCAGGTGGGGCATCACTAGTGTCTTGTATAACGGAATTATGACCTCCCTTTTCCTGCTGGTGATGCCCCTGCCTATACATCCCAGCATCCTATTTGCTTTACCTGCTGCCTTGTCACACTGTTTCCCTACCTTGAGGTCATCAGAGATGATAACCCTCAAGATCCTTTCCTGCTTGGTGCATGCTATATCCTCACCCCAATTGATATATTGTGCCAGGTTTTTGTGCCCCATATGCATTATCTTGCACTTCCTTGCATTGAATTTCAACTGCCAAACCCTGACCATTCTTCAAGTTTCAGCAGGTCCCTTCTCATTCTGTCTACACCTTCTGGTGTGTCTACTCTGTTACAGAGCTTTTGTGTCATCAGCGAACAGTGAAATTCTGCCTTCTAGGTCCTACGCAATGTCACTGATGAAGATGTTGAATAGGACCGTCCCAGCACTGATCCCTGTGGTACACCACTGGTCACTCTTCTCTGTGGAGTGACAGCCATTTACCACCACCCTCTGTGTCCTGCCACCCAGCTAGTTACCTACCCACCACACTACTGTCCTGCCCACACCCATATTCCCCAGTTTGTGTAATAGTCTTCTATGTGGCACAGTGTCAAAGGCCTTGCTGAATTCCAGATGAGCCATGTCCACTGCCCTCCCGATCCATCTCCTAGTAACCCAGTCAAAAATTCAATGAGGTTGGTCTGACATAGACCTACCCCTGGTGAAACCATGCTGCCTTGGGTCCTGTGGTCCATTGACAACCAGATGTTCCACCAATCTCTCCTTCAGTAGTGCTTCCATGATCTTCCCACTACCCAGGTGAGGCTGACTGGTCTGTAGTTCCCTGCTTCCTCTTTGTTCCCACTTTTGTATAAGGGGACTACATCTGCTGTCCTCCAGTCTTTGGGTACCTCCCCTGTTTCCAGTGATTGGCTAAACAGGATAGCCAGAGGTTCAGCCACCACCTCTTAGTTCTTTAAGGACCCTAGGTGCACCCATCTGGCCCCATTGCTTTATCAACTCTTATTACTTCCAGTTCCTTCAGGACCCTTTCTCGTAAAGGGACTGTGTCCATTTCTGCACCATTCTCACCCTTGTACTCCCTTCAGACCCATTACCCTCCTCTTCCTCAGTAAAGACTGAGCAGAAATACCTGTTCAATATGTCAGCTTTACTGTTGTCATCCTCCACGCGGCCCCCATCATCCCCCTTCAGTCTCACTATCCCTCCCTTTGTCTTTCTTTTTTCACTTATGTACCTGTAAAAGGTTTTGTCCCCTCTACCCACTGATTTTGCAATGTGTTCTTCTGTCTGAGCTTTGGCTTCCCTTACTGACCTTCCTGCCTCCCTTTGCTTCTCCTGGTACTTCTCCCTATCCCCTTCTGCCTGTGTCTTTTTGTATTGCCTGAATGCAATCTTTTTGGCTTTCACTTTCTTTGCTACCTCTTTGGAAAACCGTAATGGTCTCCTCTTCCCTTTCCTCTTGCTAACCTGCTTAATGCATAATTCTGTTGTTCTTGTAATCCCCAATTTAAATACTGCCCACTGTTCCTCACCCCCTAATTCCTGTCTCATTCCCCTTAATGCCTCTTTCAAGTATCTCCCCATTTTCCCAAAGTTTGCTCCCCTAAAATCCAGGATACGTGTTTTTGTGTGGTTTGGTTCTGCTCTTTCTGTGATTTCAAACCACAATGACTGGTGGTCACTGTTCCCCAGGTGTTCCCCCACTGTTACCCCCATCACACTGTCCCTGTTTGTGAGCACAAGGTCCAGTATTGCCTTCTGCTGAGTTGGTTCCATGACCAGTTGCTTGACGAAGGCACCCTGAAGGGAGTCCAGGATAAATCTGCTCCTAGTTGATGCTGCTGCTGGGATGCTCCAGTCCACATCTGGAATATTGAAGTCTCCAACCAGTACTACCTCACCCTTGTCTGCCATCCTTTGGATGGCTAGCATCAAGTCCCTATCTGTTTCTTCCTCCTGGCCTGGTGGTCTATAGACAACACCTGTGCGGATGGCTGTCCCCATTTTCCTTTCCAGCTTAACCCACAGTATCTCTCCCAATTTTGTTCCTCCTGGATCCTCTGTGGCCCTTATGTCATTTTTCATACAGTGCCATCCTCCTCCTTCCTGCCTGCTCTGTCTCTTCTGAATATGTTGTAGCCAGGTATGGCCATCTCCCAGTCATGGTTATCATTACACCAGGTTTCAGTGATGCTACAATGTCCAGGTCTGACTGCACCATGACAGCCTCCAGATCTTCTATCTTGTTGCTAAGGCTCCTGGCATTTGCACACATGGCTTTCCATGATTTGACCTCCTAGACTGTTTTGCTGTTCTACTCAACCCCTTCCTTGGTTGCCCTTTATCCCTGGTTCTCCTTGCTGTCTGCCCTTCTGCTGAATTTTGCCCTTTTCTGCCTATCCACCTCTTGGGCACTAATCTCCATCTTTTGCACATTGCTTTGCAGAGATAGCCACTCCTCTGGTTCACTGGTTCCACTGCTATCTGTGGGGGGTGAGCAAGTAGGTACCCTCCTTGCTGGCCTGCCACTCCCCTTTGCTAGTTTAAATGCTTGTCAATGTAGCATTTAAACTTATCATTGAGTGCTTGGATTCCCCTCCAGGATGGATGCAGGCCGTCAGGCTTGAACAAACCTCCGTCCTCCAGGTGAGTCCCCAGTCACCAATGAATCCAAATCCTTCTTCACAGCACCAGTTCTTCAACCATGAGTTAAAAGTTCCGGTGCATGCACTCTATGCTCTCCCTTGCCTCTCACTTGGGAAGTACTTCTGAAAGTGACAGAAGATGCTACTTGCTTGAGACCCTCCCAATTTCCTAAACTCTTCCTGAGCTTCCTTTGGCTCCCCATTTGCCAGGTCATTAGTACCTAGGTGGATAATGACATCCAGCTCACCCTCCCGTCTTGCCTTCCCAGTGATCCCCAGGATCTTCCTTCCATCCCTCCATGCCGTGGCACCTGGTAGGCACCTCACCTCCCTCCCTGTCCTCCCCCTCCTGTGTTCCTAGCAGGATTCCTCTTATGATGGAGTCCTCCACCAGGATTCACTTCCTCCTCCTCTGGGGTCCACTGCTTTCCCCACTGAGGTCACTTCCTTGGCTAACCTCCACATCCTTTCCTTCCACTTCTCTGGGTACCTCTATTTGGTTGTCCTCATTTGCCAGTGTGGCATATGAGTTCTTGAGTGGAATAGGATCTGGGATGTACCTCTGCCTGACTGCTCTAACCCTCCCTGAGCCCACTGTCATCCAAGTGCTCCTCGTTCTCAGCATCCTTTGAGGCAGTTGCATTGGACTGAGTGGTCTCTGGATAGGGGTGATGGTACTCCTGACCCAGTTTACTTCCGCTCTGAGTCTGGCTACCTCATCCCGCAGTCCAGAGAGATGTATGCAGTTAGGGAAGCACCTCAATGTCCAGAAGGTCTGCCTGAATATGGTTGCCCCACAGCCACTGCATTGCACCACTCCCCACATTACACTGCACTTATACTGCTATTCCACTACTTGTCTGCTACTGAAGCTCTCCTAGTTCCCTTTTTATTAATTTACTGTCCTAAAAATCCTGCCACTGATCCTCAGATAATTTTCTTAAAAAAAAAAAAACAAATACATAAATGAGTCAAAACACTTGTCGTGCTTGACGGTGGGCTTCTTCCCTTATGCCTCCTACTAACCCCTTACTATACTCCTGTGTTTAGCTCCTGTCAATCAGATTTAACAGGGCATATAATTAAGAGTTGGGGGAGAGGGGGGCGAAAATTTGCAGCAATTAAAGACAGCACAGAATTACACCACCACTACGTTTTAAATTTTCAACAGCCCCAAAACAATTCTAAGTAAAGACAACAAAGAAAGTACAGTGTCACTAAAAGCCCACAATCTAAGTTTAAAAGAAAAATAGCAATTACCAGTTACTCTAAAGCACTGAATTGAATATGTTTCCTTCCTTTCCTTTCTGGCTTCTTCTGAGAAAAACCTCAGCCCATACCGTCTTACAATGTCTCTGAGGGGCAGCATGTACACTGCGAATAACATGGGAGACAGCACCGAGCCCTGGAGCACCCCGCAGGGCAGAGAGAAAGACTTGGAAGAAAATATTCCTGAGACAACTCTCTGACTTCTATCGGTGAGGAAAGATGAAAACCATCTGAGTACTGTCCCAGACAGCCCATAGATGGACATCAGGCACTCGAGCAGGACCCCATGATCCACAGTGTCAAAAGCTGAGGACACATCAAGGAGTACCAGGAAGGAGCGGTTTCTGTAAATCTTTTAGATTTGCTGGGAAAGGGTGACATTTATGAGGCATGAATCTTTCTTGAAAGACAATACTTGCCAAACTGAAGCTTGTAGCAAAAAAATGTTTAAATGCTAAGTATTTAAATGTGCAAGTTGTTGCATTTCTAAGGGGGTAAACAAATATCCAGTTTAATAGGCAACCAATATTTAACAAGCTGTTTCAGTTTCCTAATGGCCATCTGATAAGCAGCTTGGAATTAAGTCTCCAGCATTCTAAATAGAAAGAAGGGAGTATTTTACTTCATTTGGCATAGTGGTTTGTAGATGTGGAAGGATACATTGAAAACTCCAAAATATGTGCTCCACGATACTCCATTTTTCCAGCTACAGACAGCAAGATGGCTGTAGGCTCCACCCACAGCCAGAAAAAGGTACAGGAAGGGGAGCATTTTCCAAAGAAAAAGATGTTCAAGGACAAGGGATCACAATATGAGGCTGGAGGGGGAAGGCTCCAAAAAACGTGAGGAAGTACTTCTTCACTGAGAGGGTGGTGGACACTTGGAACAGCCTCACAGAGGAAGTGGTGGGGGCTAGAATGGTCACATCATATAAAAATGCATGGTATAGACACAAGGGAATCTTAGAAGCAAGAGGGCAGTGTAAGCGAGAGTCTAAATAGGGTCTCCAGTGGCGCTATGGGTAGGGAATTTAGAGGAGACTAGGAGGGCCAAAGTGGTTCTTATCTGCCCACAACTTCTATGTTTCTAATGAGGCTGACTGGAAGGCTTGGCCTTTCAGGGACATCAAGTGCCTGACTTCAACAGAAGGGGATTGTGGATCCATCACAGGGTTAATGGGCAACCTCCAAAATCCTACAACAAGGCTGGCAGGGGGCTTGGGCCTTCAAGGAGGTCAGGCACCAGGCTTCCACAGAGGAGAAGTGTGTCCCATATTGCATTCACACTCCCCTGCTGATTGGGCAAGGATTGGCATTGACACTGGCTGTGAAGAGTGAGACGTGATGTATAAAAAGGATGTCTATCACAACTGGTCTAGAGTCGATGGGGCCATGGGACAGGGACATCTTTACTTGGTATCCACAAAAAAAAAAAAAAATACAGTATGGTAAAAATGAACAGTTATACTTTTATGTTTTAGCTTACAGTGGCATGATTCAGTTACTCCCTTACTAAATAAGAAACAACACTGCCATTTTATATTCATGTACAACACGCTGTGCTGCTTTAAAAAATTGTGTTATGGCATTTTGGACAGAAAAATATTTAAAGGACATTAGATGTATTTTTCAATCAAATATCAAACTTCCTTTAATTTTGTTTTGAGGGATGGTCTTTATTTTAGGCTTCTTTAAGAGAAGAGCAGCAATTTGCTGGTAATTATTTTTGAGACATTTACCTCTGATTAATTCTGCTAGTGGGTTTGGCATCATACTGCCAACAGTTATCTATTGCAAATGAGAAGAGAAAGACTTACGCTACTATTAGCGCAGCATCAATTCCTAGACAAGATTGAAGTGGGCATTTCCAAAGTAAACACAAAATAAAATTACATATTGTTTCACTTTATTCTTTTATTGGCATGTCTCATTGGCTACACAATGTATACACACACATAACTGTGTTGACAGCTGGGCTGAAGGATTTATATTGTGGTTCTAAATGAGTGTTCTGTGTCCTACATGTCACATCAAAACATAAAAAAAGAAGAAGGGCAATAAAAGACTATTAGTCCATCAAGTCTGCCCTGATGCCCTACGATGTATTAACCAGTCTGAATAAGTCTTTCTTTCAAAGTCTTCCGTCTCCTACAACCCCCTTTTTTCTAATAAATGAAATGCCTTATATTTAGGCTCCCTCTAGTGGTCACTTAGCAAATGACAGCAAACATAAAGTGCAAGGCATGGATTTTGACAGGGACCATCTACTGCAGGCACAAGTCCCTGTTCTGGGCTCTGCTCTGCATGCAGCGTCCCAAATGTGGCAAAATGTTTGAATGTTGTTTTCAAACATGTTATCATATTTATGACACTTATACCAGCTTTACAGTAAAATAATGACACATGTACTAGGGGCACATTAACTGTGAGGAGGGGAGTGCAGAGGGGCGGAGAACACTGAAAATGGGTCAGAGCTCACATCTGAAAATTCAGACTAAGCCACGCAATGATAGGCTGTAGTGGGTGTATGCAGAACAGTGTAGACGTGATGGACCCCAGGTCTTTTTCTGGCTGCAAAATTTCTCTCTTTGTAGGCATCGTAATTCGGCGCCCAAAATGCTGAAAGATGTGGCATTTGCACACATAGAGGTGATCTTACTTATTGTCATATGCATAGGGGATGTGGGGCAATCATGCTGCAAGTCCCCAACACAGCTTTGAGACTGTAGCCTCAAGTATCCCCCTATCTGCTGCACTTGGACATTTATTTTTCAGGTCGGGTGTCACTCATGATGTTATATAACTGCTGGCCGTAGTTTAAATACTGCTTTTCCTTCTTGTTTGTTACTTAAAATATGACTTTTTTATACACACACACACACACCCCGGGCTGTCAGACAGGAAGTGATGTAAGTTGGAGAAGTGGCCTAAATAAATTAGTCTCTGGAAATTAGCTGATTCTCAACTCAGTGGGCTTTACTGATACAACTTTTAAGTGAACTAAATAAAAAATAGCCTGTACTTTAAGGAACACTGTCAACCCTTTTTGGTTCATATTATATCTACGTTGAAAACCCACATTTTATGATTGCTTACCTTCTCTAAAACTCATTGAAGGTGTTGGTTGTTTGATCTGCTTCCTTTCTTAGTAGAACCGAAATGCATGGGAATGGTGCAATTATATCCAGCCTTGTTTTGCTTCAAATCCTTGATGTACTCTTATTCCATATGTCCTGAACATTAAGAACACCCCCAAGCTGTGCAGCCACCCGTGATGCAATAGTCTCCCCCCCCCCACAGGATCATGAGTGGCTAGATTGTGTTAGGAGTATTCCCCAAGTCTAGGAAAGAAGTAGTGGAAGCTGATCAAAGAATGTAAACTACCATGTTTGTGTGTGGTAACACCAGTCTGGTGGGCGGTCTGTTTTTTAATTTTAAAATGAAAAAAAAAGAATCAGAATCAAACTGCCAGCTATATCAGCGGTCCCTATAAGACATGAGCAGTCATAATCTGTGTTTTTTAATCTAGGTACAAGTTGAGGCACGAGGGGGTTGACAGTGTCCCTTTTAGTGCTAACAAACAACAACATGGTGAAACAGAATGTACACTGTTAAGGTAAGTCTCCTTTGCAAGGCTCAAATGATAAGAAAGGGGCACACAGATTGGCCTGCACTCCAAAAGGTTTTGAATAATGCCCTACTTTCATGGCTCCAAATTTGCCTCTTCATTCAGCCTCTTGTATTAAGTCTCCATTGCAAGACAATGTAAGATGACTGCCATCAATTCTCTCCGGAGAATGTAGGTAATGTACATAGAAAGGGTGGTTCCCCACCAAACTCAATGCCCCCAGTTGCTATGGTGACTCTCATAAGGTTTGTTTGTTTTATGCTAGACTAGACACTAGGTGTAAATATCACATGCAGAATTTTCAAACCAGATCTGCCACCTCCCCCTGGCCATATTTTCAAAGCATACAGTACTTCCAACTGTACTGCTGTCCAGCTTTTAGATGGTCCAGCAGTTTGGATGCACATCCTGAAGCTTACATCAAAAATCAAAACAATGGTGAATGCACCATTGTTTTGATGCATGAGCCATGTTGTTAGTGTATGCACCATTGTTTTGGACATGTGTACCATTTTGTGATGCATGCACCAATTTGACACATGCACTATGTTTACACATTCACCATCTTTTATGCATGCATTGTTTGATGCATGCACCATTTTTCATACATGGGCCTTTTGTGATGCATGCACCATTTTGGATGCACATGCCTTTTTTGATGCATGCACTATTTTGATGCATGCACCATTTTGCATGAACGCACACTGTTTTTTACGCACGCACTATTTTTGATGCCTGCACCTTTTTGATGCATGCATCACAAAGCTCTATACCTGGGGTTACCAGGGGTGGATCTCCGTCACCTGCAGCTGGTGCAGAATGCTGCGGCCAGGCTGTTGACAGGGTTGTCAAGAACTAGTCATGTCACCCCCGTGCTGCACGAACTGCACTGGCTGCTGGTGCGATGGAGGATCATCTTCAAGGTCGCATTGCTGACCTATAAGACCCTGCACAGACAGGGACCAGGCTACTTGCAAGACCTCCGGCCCTACTGCCCCTTCCGCTCTCTCCGCTCCACCAATGAGGGATTGCTAGAGGTTCCCAGGGTCCGTCTTTAGACATCGGGTGCTAGGGCATTTTCTTTTGCAGCCCCAACCCTGTGGAACTCTTTACCTCGTCGGATTAGAGAGTGCCTGTCCACCGAGACATTTAAGTCTTCATTAAAAACTTATTTATTTGATCTGGCGTTTGGAGACAATATTTAGTTTTATCTCTGCTACCTTTTTATGTTTCGTGTCTTTTCTTTTTTGATTGAATGTTTGTTTTTATATTGTATATGCGCTTTGGTTATTCTGAAAAGTGCTTTATAAATAAAATTTGATTTGATTTGACTTTTGCGCATGCACCATTGTCTGCACATGCACCATTTTTGATGCATGCACAATTTTATGCATGCGCTAATAGGGCTCCTGAGTTTTAACACAATTAGGCAGATGCAGACACAGGTGGAAAATGTATTTGTGTCTCAACTTGCCCCTTTTGAAAAGGCCCCTAAATGTATAGTAAATGCAGCAAAACAGGTGGGGTGCCAGAGCCCAGGATGTTGCTTCCCACTTAGCCCTTGATCTGTGATGATCTCTAAATAAAACCCTGGTTTTTTTTGTCTCCTTTCTTTCCATTTCAGGCGGCAACCACCACCACCACAACACAACCTGGCCTCAAGCACCAGTGTAGCAGCCAACGCCAACATCCTCCTCCTCCTCCTCATCAACCATCAGTGCAACCCAGCCTCTTGTACTAGATTAGCAACCAGCACCAACATCCTCATCCTCCTCCTCCTCCTCCTCATCAACCATCAGTGCAACCTGGCCTCAGGCAGCAGTGTAGCAGCCAACACCAACATCCTCCTCCTCCTCCTCATCAACCATCAGTGCAACCCAGCCTCCTGTACTAGAGTAGCGACCAGCACCAACATCCTCCTCCTCCTCCTCAGCAGCCATCAGCACAACCTGGCCTCAGGCACCAGTGTAGCAGCCAACACCAACATCCTCCTCCTCCTCCTCATCAACTGTCAGTGCAGCCCAGCCTCTTGTACTAGAGTAGCGACCAGCACCAACAGCTGCCTCCTCCTCCTCCTCAGCAGCCATCAGCACAACCTGGCCTCAGGCAGCGGTGTAGCAGCCAACACCAACATCCTCCTCCTCCTCCTCATCATCAACCATCAGTGCAACCCAGCCTCTTGTACTAGAGTAGCGACCAGCACCAACATCCTCCTCCTCCTCCTCCTCATCATCAACCATCAGTGCAGCCCAGCCTCTTGTACTAGAGTAGCGACCAGCACAAACAGCCTCCTTCTCAGCAAGTCAGAACAAACCAGCCTCCAGCATCAGCGTACTGGCCAACACCAGCAGCCTTCTCTTCCTCAACACCATCTCTCTTCAGGGCCCTCTCTCACCAGCTGCCAAGGTCAGCAGGCAGTCTTGCAGTCACACAAGCAAAACACTAAGGTGGAACCACAACACAAAGGTGAAACTTGCTGTTTTTCCCTTCCCAACAGAAATTCCCAAATGAGCACCATCACTTATATCTAAATCCTCCACCAAATTGTAAGACCATGGTATTCTTTTTAAATGTACACTGTTCCATTATTCATTGAATGGTTGAGATATTTGTAGGTACACTTATATTTTCTAAAATTATATTTATTGGTTGATGTTCAAGCTCATGTCTAGTAATAAACGGCAACATCTTTGATGATTTTTAAACCTGAGTTATCCACCCGTACTAGAACAATTATCAAAGTGCCTGTTGATCCCATAAATGTAAAGTTACCTTCTGGATTTCCCACAGCTCTTCCATGTAATATTACCAAGTTATATTCTTGCAAGAGAGGTATTTTTTTTCAATCAAGTTATTTTTTTTTTACACTATAGATTAATTAGTAGATTCAATTTGACATTATTTTCCAATAAGATGTTGGCTTCTAGGCTCTCTGAGTTATCATCCACGTTTATGCTGAACAAACCACCAATATATGAGTTAAAGTCACCTATTAATATTACTGAACAGTCTGGGAAACCTTTCTGTTACATTTTCCAGAGCGTCCCATAATAAATCACAAATAAACTGTCATAATTTGCAGCACAGGATGTTTCTAAACCAGTTAATAAGCCAGGACAGGTACTTTACACATGACTCACTGTTCAACTGACAACCAGTGCCGTCCCCTCAGAAAGGAGAAATATGGTTCTTTGCATCAGGTTTTACAGCATGAAGGCTTGTGCCACCACATTCTAGAACAGCTGAAGATGGTGAGAGAGCTTTATCACCAGGCCATGTGAAACACTACAGTCATCAAGCTTTGATATCACAAAAGTATGTGCTAAGGTGGGCAAATCAGCAGACAGAAGTGGGGGATAATGTATATGTGATCCCCAGGTTGTCATGTCTGAGTTCACACCCCTGCCTGGTTACTGTACAGGGCCCACCTGGAAATAAATAGGGGGTTAAACAATTGCAAGTCACCTTAAGCACTACCACCCAGAAACCATACCCCCTTGGAGCCACTGTACTTTGGGTCACTACCACCCTCTCAAATCCAATGCAATCTCTGATGCACCCACCCAAACAAGGCTGGTACTAGTACAAAAACTATAATCTCAAGTATGAAACAGCAACTAATGGCTCAGGGTGCCCAGGAATTACACAAAGTCCTGGTACAGACCTAGTAGCTATATTACCCAGGTTCCTCAGGTGGTGCACTGGTTAAACAATTAGGAAGCTTGCACAATAAACCCTCAACAGGCCATGGTGTGCTAGTACAATTAAAGAGAACTTGAGCTCCCAAATGGGAACTGCTTGAAAATCAACTTGTAATCCCAAGGTTACTGTAAACCAAACTGGAAAAGAACAAAAATTCCAGCAAACGATGCCAACACTCACATGATCCATGGATACAGTAGCTCAGACGAGGTGGGAACCAACACACAGCAGCAGGTTGAGCAGCATTCAAGATTAGGCCCCAGCAGCCTGGAGATGAAGCACTTCAGATACACTCTCAGATGCATTGCAGCAGCACAGCCTTTCTGGCTCAGCTCCTACAGCACAGCCATTCTGGCTCAATATTCATAGCTGTCACAGAAGGATTACGCAGTGGCTTCATGGTTTTCAAGGAGCCCAGACCCCAGGAGTAACCCCCACAGCCTAGCTCTCCTCCAGGTCTAGAGTGCCCACATACTCAGGTCATGTGCTCCGTGACTCCCCATTCCCCGATTCACGCCATTTGATAAGAGCTAGCAGGCCCCCTACCTGGCTCTGCTGCAGCTCGATGGAGATGTAGGGCTCTATCTTCAGTTTCACAGCTTAGCAGCTTCATCCTGCAAAAAATACCCCCACAGGCATAGACTCTGTATGACTTTCTCAACAGATGCCCTTCTCACATGATTTCGCAGCTTACACTTTACAGGTGCCTGCCCTGGCCCAGTCTCTCAACAATATGAGCCCAGGGAAAGGTTCACATGAATATGGAACAGTGAACTCTGGAGAGAACTCACCAGATTAAGCCTAGTTAGGCTTCCAGCTTGCTCACAGAGCAGTAGGTCTGATCACCTCAGTGTCTCTCTCCAAATGCCATGAGCTCACAATGAGCCCAGAAAAGAACAGTAACGTAAGAACTTACCATAACAGTAGATTTTCAAATGAATCTCTTTCATCAGGTCATGCCTATAGAATTAATACCAAGTCAACACTAGGGCCTCATGGAAACTTTGCCAGCTGGGGCCACCCACAACGACGTCACATGTCAGCATCCATATATGGTGTAGGCAGACCCCTTTCTCCTCAGTTCCCCACCAGAAATGAAGCACGGAGGACTAAAGTCTGGACAACTGGGAGAGCATGCCAGCACCCATCATACCAGGCAATGGAGGGTGCTGAAAGGCAAGGCAAGGCAATTTTATTTATAAGGCACCCAATCCTGGAGGCTCTGCACACCGAACATAAATAAGAATATGCAGCGGTAAATTAAAACATACAGTAAAACCTCATTAAAACCATAACAGTATTAATATTCTGCATTAATGAAAGGTTTCCAGAGATCAATCTTCAAGGGACTAGCCAAAACTAAAGATGGCATCAGCAGTCAAAGGCCAGGCTGAAGAAACCGGCCTTTAGCCTCCCCTTAAACACCTCAATCGAGGGAGCCTCCCCGACTGCAGGTGGAAGCTAGTTCCACAGGGTCGGCCCAGAGACACTAAAAGCCCAATCTCCAGAGGTCTTGAGCCGAATCCTGGGCACTTACAGGAGGCCCCTCGAGGAGGAGCGTAGGGAACGAGCAGAGGACACCGGTATCAGGAGCTCAGACAGGTAACCAGGACCCAGCCCATATAGGGTGTTAAAGGTGAGAAGACCCACCTTGAAAAGGACCCTTCACCTGACTGGCAGCCAGTGCAGGGCACGCAGGACCAGAGTCACATAACTGGACTTCAAAAGGCCCATCAGGAAATGGTCCACTGCATTCTGCACTAGCTGGAGTCTGTGGAGGGTCCCTCCCATGACCCCAAAATGCAGAGTATTACAGCAGTCGAGCCTAGAAGTCATAAAGGCATGCACTAGTATTGGCAGGTCCTCAGGAAGAATGAGGGGCTTAATCAGGGCAATGTTCCGCAAGTGGTAAAAAACACTGCTGACTACAAATGACACCTGATCTTCAAAGGTCAATCTGCAATCAAGGATCACACTCAGATGTCACACCCTCAAAGGAACCACCAACAGCGCAGACCCCAGAATAAGTCCAGAGTCAGCTCCCAGTGGCAACCCATCACACCTGCAGCCAGGCTTGAACACCAGCACCTCGGTCTTAGCCGGGTTGAGTAGCAGCCAGCTGGAAGCCATCCAGTCACTGATTTTAGCCAGACAGCTGTTAAGCACATCAACAGCTCCCAATGGTCTGGGAGCAAAAGACAAATATAGTTAGGAGAACAATGGAAGCAGATACACAGAAAAGAACAGTGGCCTATTCCAAAGGGGGACAGAGGGCAGGACAGCATGACTTGATAAAAGAGATTATCTCAAAGATCTGTAAGATCTTGCAGAACTGTTGTATCTTCTTCAAGGATATCTCTTTCATCAGGTCACACCTATAGAATGAGTCCCTAGCAGCATCAACAGGGGACAGTCTGGGGGGATGGCAAAGTGGCTGTCAGGATGAAGGGCCCCAGGACAGAGCAAAGAAAGTCCAGTCACCAAAGGGAAGGAATAGCCAGGCCAAAAAGCTGGATTAAAAGGTAGGACCCAACTGCCTGTAGCAGATAAAGAAACATGCCCACTAAAAGAGGATACTTATAAGGGTATGAGCACAGACTACCACAGAGAGGGCCAGGCCACACAATCAGTGAGGGACAGGAAAGGACAGGTGTCAAGCCAACCAGAAAGGCACCGGTGGCACACTGAGATGTCCATAAACAGAAGAAGTTTTTTTTTCTGTTAACTAAAAATGAAGGACCAGAATCAATGGTGGAAGGGTTTTAACCTAGCTCCACAGGGCACCAGCTTGTAGCAGTAAAAACATCTTTAATTCTGTGCAACTTCAAAGGAAAAATTTATACTGTACAATCGTAGGACTACCTCATGGTGAACCAGCACTCCCAAAAGAAGCAAACTATCTCATTTGAGCCATCTCTGGGCCCCTCAAAATCCTCAGTGACAGTAGAGGGAAGAACTAGGACCAAAACCATGGCAGTGATGGGCACAGCCTCTGATGGAAGTAGCTCTACTGTTGATTGACTCCCTTGCAGCGGTACCCAGGATGATCGTCAATGTGCAACAAGAAATGAAAGCCGACTTTACAAATCTGATAGCTCAGTTAGTGTACATGTAAAATATTGTCACTGGACTATCTGATACAGTGATTGCCCATGCCATTAGGCTAGATGATGCAGAAAAACATATCAGTGATCTGGAAGACCTTGTGGCAAATTTGTCACGGGAGAAAAGAAGTCTAAAGATAATGTTTTAGCACTTCTGGATAAGGTGGGAGATGGGAGATTTACAGAATAGATCACGCAGATTGAATTAATAATTATAATAATAATAATATTTTTTATTTAGATTGTGCCTTTCAAATGCCAAGGTGCATTCCAATAAAATAAGATACAGTACAAATACAAAACAACAGTACAAAAGATATTATAAACACACACAATAAATTAATAAACAGTCAGAAAGGTTTTGAGAGCCTGTTTAAAGCTCCCCACAGTTGTATACTCCCTTAACCAAAAGGAAGGGGCCGCAAACATAAAAGCCCGGACCCCAGCTGATTTTAATATTACCCTAGGAATCTCTAGCAACCCCTTGTCGGCAGAACAGAGCGATCTCACAGGGCGGAAAGGGATCAGCAGTTCTTTCAGGAAGATTTCCATCTGATTGGGCTACCAGAGGGGCTAGAAGGAAAGTACCCAGAGTCAGTGATGCAGAAGTGGCTGGCACAGCAATACAGAATGCCGCCTGAAGCAGCAACATATGAGGTGAAATAAGCCCACTGAGTTGGCCTTAAACCTAAGCCTGGAGAACGCCCATGACATTTTCTATTTAAAAACCTTAGACTGCCGGCCCGGTGGCACTGAGGGTTGAGGCGCTGGTCGCTACACCTTCGCGCCACGCCGGGCGCAACCGTGTTCGGGAACGAGCACAGGTTGTCAGGTCATGGGAGAGATGGACCGAGGCCCAGGAGGACTGCCTCCATCTCCGGGTGGGATTCGTGGCCGGTGCTTGCCTGACCCCTAGCGGAGGCTGGGGATTGACAACACGCAGCCGCAGAGACAGGGGAGAGGTGGGACGTGGCAGATGCTTGACTAGTGCACGCACGGGAGCGTGCGCGTACTCAGTCGCCAGCATCATTGCACGCCATGCCCGCCGTGAGAAAATTGGGGGAAAAAAATGGAGCCGCAGCACGACGTCGTTCCCCGTTGCCATCCCCGGAGGACGCCTCCCTGGCATGGACCCGTTCTGGTGGGTTGAGTCGCTCCCCACCACCCTGCCGTGAAGGGTAAGTCGCGGGGTGCTGAAGGGAGGGGGTCTCATGTCCGGGGATGGCGCCGGAGGAACGGTGGAGTGTGGGGGGGGGTTCCTGAAAAAAAAAAAAAAAAACCTTAGACACCAGGATAGAGAAAAAAATGCTATGTGCTGCTAAGTCCAAGGGTCCCATTAAAACAGGAGACAGGACAGTGCTTGTTTTCCAGGACTATAGCAGAGAATTGCAAACTCTGAGGCAAAAGTTCAATGGGGTAAAGGCAAAACTTCATGCAATGGGATGGGAATTCGGTAACCTTTACCCATCTAATCACTGTATCTCCAAGCTAGGGCAATCCCCCTGTTTCTTCAACCAGCCCAAAGAAGCAGAGGACTACATTAACTGGGAGGCTGCTGTTGAGGGAAGATCAAATCAAATCAAATCAAATCAAATCTTTATTTATCCAGGCGGACACTGTTGAGCAAGCTCATTTACAAGGTGGACCTGCATTTGTAAGATGACAGTTATACACACATAACTTAAAGATGAGTTAAACAATGGAAGGAAGGCAAAAGAATAAACTTACAAACATGAGGTGGGTGCAATAAATACAATTCCAAGTATTCACATAGGATTACATGACATTAATTACAGCCTTTAATGACATAGGATTTAGAGTTGCATATTTGTCCATGACTTTACAGGATGGTACAAGTTAATAGCATTACAGGCCCCGGAGGACGGTTCAGTGCATGGGAGGTGACCTGGGCTTCGAGGACCCCATGTTGCTCACGTATTTGGGTGGCAGAAGGAGAAAAAGGAAAAAGGAAAAATGTCTATGGTTCTAGTGTCAGCATGGCAGCTGAATGCTGAATAGGTTTATTCAGCATTTGCATGAAAATTCTGCAGAATTTCACCAACTTTTACATTTCAGTTATTTTACTCTAATTTTATAAGTATGCATCCAACTGATATCACATTTGGTATGCAGACAGTTTGAGATTGCTTACATAAATGCAGTAAATGCCAGAGTTGTAAGTTGAAAGGGGGCAGAGGGGTAGGGAGTGTCCCTTCACAAAAGAAATGGTCCTACAAGAGCTTGATAAGCTCAGGGTGGACAAGGCAGTGTGAGCTGATGGCATACATCCCAGGGTACTAAAGGAGCTAAGGGTAGAACTAGCAGAGCCATTATCAGAACTGTTTAGTGAGTCTCTGAGCACAGGAGACGTCCCAGAAGACTGGAGAAGGGCTCATGTGATCCCACTCCACAAAAGTGGTAGCAGGGAGGAGGCAGGGAACTACAGACCAGTCAGTCTTACCTCAGTAGTGGGCAAGATTATGGAGACACTCCTTAAGGAAAGAATAGTGCAACACCTGGAATCCATAGGAGCACAGGATCCAAGACAGCATGGGTTTACAAAAGGAAGGTCCTGTCAAACTAATCTCATAGATTTCTTTGACTGGGTAATCAGAGTGGTGGACCAAGGGGGAGCAGTTGATGTCACCTACCTTGACTTCAGCAAAGCTTTCGATACTGTTCCACATTGAAGATTGATTAATAAGCTGGTTAGGCTCGGGGTGGGTCAGACATTGGTCAACTGGGTGGCAAACTGGTTGATGGGCAGAAAGCAGAGAGTGGTGGTAAACGGTATACAGTAGAAGAGATGCAGGTCACAAGTGGGGTACCTCAGAGATCAGTCCTGGGTCCAGTCCTCTTCAATATCTTCATTAGTGACATTTCAGATGGACTGGAGGATAAGGTTTGTCTGTTTGCAGATGACACCAAGATCTGCAACAGAGTAGATGATCCAGATGGGGTGGGCAGAATGAGAAGAGATCTGGATAACTAGCAAAATGGTCGGAAGAGTGGCAACTGGGGTTTAATGCAAAGAAGTGCAAGATCATGCACATAGGGAAGAGAAACCCTGAAGCCACCTATAGGCTGGGAGGGGAGTTGCTGGCAGTCACAAGGAAAGAAAGAGACTTGGGCACCATCATCACCGATGACCTGAAATCATCCAAGCAGACCACTAAAGCAGTAGGTAAGGCTAGAGGGATGTTGAGGTGTATTAGTAAGGGTATCACAAATCGGAAGAGGGAGATAATAATCCCTCTTTACAAGACACTGGTTAGGCCCCATCTGGAGTACTGCATGCAGTACTGGAGGCCACACCTTCACAAGGACATTAACCAAACTGAGGCAGTCCAGAGAAGGGCAACCAAAATGGTGCAGAGACTGCATCAGAAAAATATGACTACAGATTATCGGAGCTCAATATGTATACTCTAGAGCAAAGGAGGGAGAGAGGTGTTATGATTGAAACATTCAAACACCTTAAGGGCATTAACAAGGTGAAAGAGTCTAACATGTTTCTACTGTATATAAGAAAAATAGCAGAACAAGAGGACACAGCATGAGATAAGAGGGAGGCCAATTAAGGGGTAATGTGAGGAAGTTATTTTTCACAGAAAGGGTGGTGGATGCATGGAATGGCCTATCTCAGGAAGTGGTGGATATGAATACAGTGCAGGGCTTCAAACAGGCATGGTATGGGCATAAGGGAGCAATGCAGATGAGTATGATGGAGCAAAGGCCAATGGCACATTCGTAAGGTAGAAAAAGAAATGGGCAGACTGGATGGGCCTTGCAGTCCTTATCTGCTGTCAACTTCTATGTTTCTATGTTTCTATTTAATTAAAATTAAACTTTCAGTTATTTCTATCTAATTTAAAAATATATTATCCCAATTTTTCTGGAGAAAGATACAGCATGGTTATGTGCACCTTGTTTTAAGTCTCAAACATCAAAGCGGTAGCTAAACATTTTGCCAAAATTTAGATTTCTGTAATGTTAGTATTATTTTGAGAGTATTCTTTGAAATGTTATAAAATGTTGCAGGTATACAGATTATCATTACATTTATACATGTACTTAGTTTCATATTTCTAGCTTCAAATGGGACTGAATTATAGCCTGCCAAACCTGTTGCCAAAATATAAATTTCAGTTATTCCCTTCTAAATTTAAAACAACATATCCAAATGTAACCAGATTTGAAACATTGACACTACTGTCATTTCTGACAAAGTTCATATTTACAACTTTAAATGGGACTGCATTAAAAGTAGTCAAACTTTCACAACATTTTAAAATTACATTTTGCAAGAATGTAAACTGTGAATGTATAAACCCCTCAAACATTAAAACTGGAGAATGCAATGTTATTAAATTTGGTAGGTTCTTAGACCTTACAAGGAGACTGTGGGCCAGATATTCAAAACTTTGCGCTGGGCCAAAATCATTTGCGCAGGTTTAGCGCGGGATTAGCGCGGGTCTGCCATATTCAAAAGGCCAAATAGCGCGGGCAAACTGCATTAGCGCCAGGCAAAAGTATAATGTATGCAAGGGGCAAACTGACATGAATACAAGCGCAATGCTATATTCAGTGGCTAGCGCCGCGCTAAGTGGTTTAGCGCGACCTAAGCGCGACAGTTAAGCATAGTAGATTACCGCCCAGAAAAAGCTGGTCTTAATCCTGGGCAATCAGCTTTGCGCAACATAAATGACTGTGCGCGGGATTTGCTGGGGTTTAGCGCGGTCTTGGCAACCCTAATACATAAATATAACACATAGATAAAGCCAAACATAGTGGAAGCTTGTTGCCAACCAATGGCATCACAATGATGCCAACATCTGCCACCAGTCCCAGCCATGCCAGGCAGTAAGTGGTGACCCTGCCGCCAGTGGACAGCATGGCAGTGTAGCCATACAGCACACACCTGCTGACCACACATATCTGTGGACAGAACAGATGCCAGCACACACATGCAGCACTGTGGGCATGGAGGATGCTGAGGGAGGTAAGGGTGGCCAGGCTGTGCCACAGACCAGGTGTGGCCACAAGGCTGGGACCCAGCATGCAGTGCACATGGGCCAGTATTAGAATACCCCCAACACTAGTGTGCCTTTCGGATACTATATGCCCCCAGCCACACATACACAGCTGTACAACTGCCACAACACACAAAGCCTGATATGTACATGTCACTGTGGGCAATCACATGCCACAGGTACAGCATCTGTGGGTCACACACAGTGTAACAGTAATGTCGACTGTCAGTAAACACCTGCAGGTTGGGCCTGTCACTGTGTACAGTGCAATCAGCATCACTTGCCCTACACACCATAGCAGTGCTACGTCCTCACACTACTGTCTCCCTTGCTACTGTAGTGCCTGCTGTGCACTGGTAGCATGCCCTACAGTGTGACAGTTGCATGCAGCACCACCACCACCTGTGCCTATGCTGTCCTGTCCCCTGGGGTACAATATGCTATGCTATGCTATGCTGTACTGTTTACCTGTAGCTCTGTAGCTATCATCGTGCACTGCCAGACTGACCTACAGATGGAGCTGCGTTGGACCTGTCTGCCTTGTACTTCCAGACTGGACCTAAGGTGGTGGCTCTATGGACCCTGCAGTAACGCTTAGGCAAACTGTGTGCAAATCAGGGTATAATGAGATGCTAATCCGGTTGTTTGCCCAGAGATCACCTAAGTAGGCTCATTTGCATGGCACTTTTGAATATGGCACATTTTAGCTCCGGCAAGCGTGTTTGCTCCAGGTGGTTAATTGCTTAGCCCGCTGGGCTAATGTTAGCGCGCCATCAATGGTACGGGAATATTGTAAAGTTTCGATCACTGTTCTTTCTCATCTGCTGCTTCCTGCAACTGTACTGTGTCCATGCATTTGCTGGCACACACATTGGCCACGAGTTCGTCTGTACCTGCCTCACGCTGTTGTGTACTGTGTTGTTGTTGTGGGTTGCACTTCCTGGTTGTTTTATTCAGTGCTGTCTTATTCCAGGGCAATGTTTGCCCTGCACTCCCAGCCCAGTTTGCATGGTCTCATTACCATGCTATATTCAGAAGCTGTTTGCCCTGGGCTATTCCGTTTGAATATGGCTTGCTTTGTGCTCTGGGCTCAGTTTGCCCGCTGGGCAGTGCTAATTTTGCCCCTGGGCAAAGTTTTGAATATCTGGCCCTGTGTGTCTATTTTATTAATTGATTGCTGCCAGAATTTCCAAAATAACATCTGTATTTAAAGTCAAATTCCATGAGCCTTCGTGAAAGTTGTGGTATTTCATGAAAATTCCATAACATTGGGAATTTGCTAATTTCACTCAGCCTTATCTGGGGATTCTAATTAAAGTATTGGTGCATGAGAGGCAGGTAGTGAAGGGGGTCACCAGGTTCAGGAGTTAGATGCATAGTTTTACCAAGAAATGGACATCTGAGCTGGGCAGCACACCAGTGGTAGACCCCGCCCCCCCCCACACACACACACACAAGTTGTAGCAAGGATGTGCAGAGTCTCAGCAATTGCAACCTGAATGCAGGATATATAAGGATCACATCCAGTAACTTGATGATCCAGGAAGCCTGATGAATATGCAAACTTGGGATTTAGAGGTACTCAAAAAGATGTAGTGGGGCAAAAAATATGTCTGGGGGCACCAGGAAGGAAGAATTCTGACTATTCCAACAGGATAAGTTGATAGAAAAAGGAGCAGGTGACTCATGTTTTAAGGGATTTTGTCACTGTAAAGAACAAAGAGCATATCAGTGGGATCAGTAGTTCTACTGATTCAGGTGGGGGGGGCAGAATAGTCACACATAGAGTAACCACAGGACTGCAAAAAGCTCAGCCCAGCTTATCAAACAAAGTAATGATACACGCATTGTGAATGTTAAATTCCACAAAAAGAATTCTGGATGCTTCATCTATATGCTACCATAAATATTTGGAAAAATGTTACCAATATTTTTTGTTTGTTTTTTCCACTGTAAATTTATAACTGCTAAACCAATGTATCCAGTTGTGTTAGACACTAGGATACATCGGCATTGGATATGCATGTCAAATGTTATGTCTGTGCCTGTAAGAGAGGAGAAGTTGCAAACATCCACATTTTTGAGAGTTTTCTCCAACTTTGCAAATATTTACATAGTAAATGTTTGAACCCTTGTAACTTAAGTCTCAAGTCCAATTCTCTCTATATTGAGACAATTCTATAACAATTACAAAAAGGTTAATCATGCTAATTTACACGTGTCTAGCTCCAAAGGTGCCCGAGTTATATGCAGATAAAATTGCTCATGAAATCTCCCACAAAAAATAAAATGACAGAATTTGAGCACATATAATTTTGAGACAATGTATCACAATGTCATGAAATTTTGCACATTGTTAGCATTCCTATTAAGTAATCTTGCCAAATGTAAGATCTCTAGCTAAATAGATGTCCGAGATATATGCAGATGAAAGGTTTTGTGACATTTCCCACAAACAAAAGGACAGACTTTGTACACCTAAACATTTGAGGCAATCCATCCTAATTTCATGATATCTGGCAAGTCATTGGAGCTCCTCCCAGAAAGTAAGCATGCCAAATTGTAGCGCTCTAGCACAAATGATGGCTGAGATATGCGCAAATTAATACATTTTAAAAACTCCACACAATTCCAACAAAATTCTGTGAAATTTCATGGAATTTCACGAAATTTCATCGAATTCCATTAATTCAGAATGTTCTCATTCCACATAGCTCTACTCTTTAGCTATCCCAGCTAAATCAGCTGATACCAGGGAATGCCATGGGGATGAGATCAGCTAATAAATCAACGGGAGTATACCTCACCTACACACGTGCACACGCCCCAACTAAAAATGCTTGGAGTTTGAGGGGGGGTGGCTATTTTATTGCTTCTTGGTACCCAGCTGCCCTGGATGTAAGAGCACTCACCCTGATATTTTACCTGACTTAGGAGGGTTACTGAAGGGGCCTAAGAACCTCCTAACATCCTCCTATTTTGGGCTTATTAGCAAAGAAGGGATTTACAGCTTATTTTATTGAGTTCATTAATGCTGTAGCCCAGCTTCTTTCTGGATTTAGTTTCTTAGACAAAATTTCACAATATAATGAATCGAGTAGCAGACTATCCCATATTCCTTAGCGGTACACCCAACCTTGGTCCTATATCCCTGATTATTTTATGACCTACATTCCAGGAGGGGGACAGGTTAGTGGAGAAACACAATTGGTTCTGGGGTGTTGTTGTCCTGTTTAGGGGAGGAGGAGCAGTCTGGACTTGTTGTCTTTAGTAACCAAACAACTAAAATTAAGCATTAACATGGAAACAGACTTGCTGGCCATATCTTTTGCAATTTCATATGTACACACTCAGGGACCTGAGTGTCATCCAAGAGGAAACAAACAGAATCAAATAACTGTAAGTGCAAGTAGCCCATAGTCACTAGGGCTGCTGCTGCAATATTGCTTATTCTACTTACCGCACTTACAGTCATATAGGGGTCTCTACTTTTGGTGCCAGTAACAACTTGTAAAAACGATGGAATGGGATCACTTGATCTTGTCTCTGGAAGGGAGGGAAGGGAGGGGTATCCTTGTCCTCATCTAGCCAGTGTTTGTGGCTGATTGATGGCACAAGGACAAAGGGAGGGGAACACTAACAGTGCCATTTTTACAGGGGAGGTGTACTGTGTTTATTTGTACAGTTGTGTTCTCAGGAATTTGGCTGAATTAAGGGGGGGGGACCCATCACTGGAGGGATCATTACACCTCTCGCCCTAACCAATTGTGAGTTGATTGTGTGTGGGAAGACAAAGGAGGGGGTCAGTAGCAGTTTTATTGGTTAAAAATGCAAGATAATTACAATGCTTTCTTTATGGCAATGCAGGAACAGGTATGCTACACTGTTATGTGAAGGATGGATGTATATAGCCTAACTTAGCCCTGGACGAATATAGCTGACAAACTGAACTTAGCTACTTGGAATGTCAATGGCCTAAAGCATGTGGTTAAATGGAAAAGAATCCAAACTAAGCTCAAGAAACTTAAGGCACATGTCCTGCTGTTGCAGGAAACCCACATATCACCACGTGAGGCTGACCGAATATGCAGCAGCTAGAGAGGGATGTGGGTAATCTCCTGCTTTAATTCTCGAGCTAGAGGTGTGCCAACTGATTAAAATCAGGATTCCCGGGGACGGTACTGAAGTCTATATCAGATCCCCATGGCTGCTATGTGTTGGCTTAAACTGAAATGAATGATAAGAGCCGCATTGCTGTTGGAGCCCTGTATGGCCCTAACATTGAAGATGGGACCTTCTTTTAAAGGGTGGCATTGGATATGGCACAGTTCTCTGGCCGTGGGTATTAGGTGGAGACATGAACTGTGTCTTGGACACTATTCTGAGTAGATCCAATCCTGCTCCGGCTTTCCTGTCCAGGAATGTGAAGGGTCTGAATGACTTAATGCAAACTTTTACCTTGGTCAATGTATGGCGCCACAAACATCCCTCTAGTAGGGAATACAGCTTCTTCTCACACTCCCACAGAGCCTATGCAGGATGGATCTCCTGCTCTGCCCTGCTGACTTGGTTCCTAGGGTAAATAATATAGAATATCTACTAGTGATCGAATCAGACCACTCTGCTAGCTACAAATGGGGCTTAGTATGCGTGGATTGGGGATCCCATCACGTCCATGGAGATCTGAACCAATTTTGCTGAGGGATCCTCAATTTATTGAGACCACAGCCAATTCCATCACTGAGCTTTTAACTCTTAATCGATGTGGAGATATATCCCACACCACTAGATGGAAGGCTATGAAGGCATACATTAGAGGCCAGGCCATATCTTATGCTTTGTACAAACAGGAAGGGGCGGCCCGAGAAATCGGCAAGTTAAAACAAAAAATTAAAGAAGTAGAAAAACTCCACATGGCTAACTCCACCCCCATATTGTGCCGCTTGCTGCAAAAGCTTAAATGGAGGGTCAACTCCTTAAGCTCTACAGCAATTGAAAGGGCCATACTGCTTAACCAAGCCAGGATGTATTTCAGTGGTAATAAGGGAGGAAAACTATTTGCATGGCAACTAAAGCAACCTGAGGGAGACAAAAACATACCACGTATTGAACACCCCAACAAAAGGATGGTTGGGGGATGCACAGATGTGAGTGATGCCTTTAACATATTCTACAAAAATCTATACACCTCAGAAATGTCTCCCACATTTGAGCAATATTAAGCTTTCTTTAGCAAAATTACCCTGACCCTGGTTCTCCTCTCAGAAGCAGAAACATTAGATTGCCCTTTATCAAGGCAAGAGGTCCAGGATGCCACTGATGCCCTGTGGGGGGGGGGGGCTCTGGGCCTGGATGGCATTCCCATAGATTTTCTTAAACAATTAAAGGATCATCTCCTTGGACCTTTGTTTGATATGATTTTGGAGAGCTTTCTATCTGGATTGATTCCTTCCTCCCCCCGGTCAGCTACTATAACAGTGCTGCCTAAACCAGGTAAGGACACAAGATTATGTGCTTCATACTGGCCTATATCTCTATTAATGGCAGATTATAAAATAGCCGCTAAAATAATAGCCACATGTCTGGAAAAAGTCCCACCTTGGTGCATCCATACCGACCAAGCTGGTTTTGTACAAGGGAGGCAAGGCAAGTACAACATTAGATGCACCCTTAATGTCATTCATCACAAGGCCAAACACCTGGGATGACATGGTGCTGCAGTACTCACCCTAGATGCAGAAAAAGCCTTTGACTGGGTGGAGTGGAGGTATATGTTCAGAGCCCCACAAGCATTTGGCATAGGGGACCCGTTAATTAGGTGGATTGGAACCCTTTACAAGGATCCTTATGCCAAGATTAATATCAATAGAGGGCTTACCAAGGCATTCAACTTGTTGTATGTTTTATCAGTAGAACCCCTAGCAGCTGTCATTCATCAGCATAAGGGAATTGAGGGGTGCAGGCTGGGTGGCAAGGAACATAAAGTTACCTTATTTGCGGATGATCTTTTATTTTATTTGCAAACCCCAGCAGTGCGCCTTCTGTATCTCCAAGCCCTCCTCACTGAATATGGCACCCTGTCTGGCAATAAAATAAATTGGTCTAAGAGCGAGATCTTGCCTAAAGGTAAATTTCATGAAGATAGTATAGTAAATAACAGTATGGGGCTCAAACCCATGGATGTACTAAAAATACCTGGATGTCAACATCCCTACTCCCATGGGGGAAGGGTGTTAATTTACACTGCCTCTACTCTCCAAGTCGTTACTCCCTTTCCTTAGCCGTACCATCTACCTATGAGGCACTAGTCCTAAGGCTCTCACTGCCCTTCTCAGTCCCTATTTATGTAGGTGGGATCTACTGTCACCTCAGACGGAATGCCAAAACCACTGTTGAGCTCGTTACCTCCATTGCAACTTACCACAAATGGAGAATTATATTTAATGGGTGAAGTAAATGACAACTGGTTGTCCCTATTCCTTGATAAAACCCCAAATGCCATAACTTCCTTCAACCTCACCCAACTAAAAAATGAGCCAACACGCACAAACCACAAAACCCCAAATCACACTCTCATAGACTGAGCCCTCACCAGTCACCCTCACCGTATAGTACTATCAGGAACACTCCCTGATGCCCTAAACGATCGCCACACAATCTATCTTGTACGCAAAGTGCATCGACCTAAAACCCCACACAAAATACTGATGACATGGCCTTTCAGATCCCTTGATCTAGCCTCACTCCACCTTGAACTTGCCCAAGTCGACTGGTCACCAATATCCTCTGCTAATTCTATTGACCAAGCTCTATTGTACTTTAAGGACAACTTCCTTGAGGTCTAGGATAAGCATGCTCCTTTAAAAAGAACTCGAGCTCATGGTAACCACCTACCATGGGTCACCCCTGAACTCCTGGCTTGCCAGCAAGCACAAGACCGCACTTGGAAAATACATAAAACTTCCAAACTACCTCAAGACTTCGTCAAATACCGGGCCCTATGAAATTCCTGCACCAGAGCTACAGTATTAAACTGGCCAAAGCAGAGTATTTCAGCTCCTCATTCCAGTCAAACATAGCTAACCCTTCTAGATTCTGGAAGGTAGTTCACTCCCTTTTCTCCCACCATCTAAACCTCCAACCCCACTCCTAAAGATAAAAAAAACTCCCTAATTTCTGACCACCCCTCCATTGCTGCTGAATTCAATAAATACTCATTTCTTGTGCTCCCTCCCTTCTCTCATCCCTCCTTCCCAATCCCCCAACTCTGCCCATACCTCCCCTACTCAAACTACTCACCCAACTGCAGGGAGGTTCTCCTTCCTTCCAGTATCCCCTGCAGAAGTTCAGGAAGCCCTCCTTGCCCTCAATCCAGCCAAAGGAGGGTTCCCTGGCCACCTGGACCCAAAGTTACTTCACCTCACTGCACCTGCAATCTCCTCCCCCATAGCTACCCTTCTTAACCACTCTTTCACCTTTGCAGCAATTTCCTCTGAATGGAAACACACAACTGTCATCCCCCTACCTAAGGGCGGTGACTCCTCCTCATCAGTTACAGGCCTATCTTGCTACTACCAGTCCTGGCCAAACTCCAGGAGCACCTTGTCCTTGTCCAACTCTCTACCTTCCTCTTTGAATCCTCCTTTTTCACTCCTTTCCAGTCTGGCTTCAGGAAAAAACACTCCGCTACTATGTCCCTCCTTAGACTCACTGACTCTATCCTCACAGGTACCGAGAGTGGGCAAATGACCTCGGCCATTTTTGTCGACGTTGCCAAGGCTTTCGATACAGTCTCTCATCCACTACTCCCCCTGAATCTGACTTCAGGTGGCCTGTCCGTCTCTGCCACTGACTGGTTCAGAGCCTACCTCACAGGTAGAACACAATCAATCAGGACAGCTGAAGCTCTGCCCCCCTCTCCAAATCCACATTGGTGTGCTACAAGGCTCTGTTCTAGGTCCACTACTTTTCTCCATTTTTCTCAATGACCTTCCTGCAGTCTGCTCATCTGTGTCCATCCATATGTACACGGATGACACGGTCCTGTATACCTCTGGCCATAGCTCCACTGATGTAGAAGTCAGGCTCCAGCAGGACTGTGACAAAGTTCAGCTCTGGCTTCGCTCACACCAACTCTTCCTTAATGCCAAGAAGACTGTCTCCATGATCTTTGGCACAAGGCAGAGACTCTCTAGGCTTACCTCCTCTCCTTCCTATCACACCATCGATGGGACTGTTCTCGATGACACATCCTCCTTAAGGTATCTTGGGGTCTGGCTTGACCAGCACCTCAAATTGTCTGGTCACATTGATGCCATCCTGTCAAAAGAGCATCCCAAGCTAGGCGCACTATACAGGAACCGTAATTGTCTTCCACCTATGGCTAGGTGTGAACTGATCCAAAAGATGATCCTACCTATTTCTGACTACTGTGATGTAGTCTACAGTGCTGCCCCCAAGTCCTCCCTAGCCAAACTGGATACCCTCTTCAACTCTTTCTGTCACTTTGCTCTGGATGCCCATCTGCTCACTCATCACTGCGACCTCTATTGCTCACTTGCCCTCCCTTCTCTGGGCAACCAACATCTCTCTCACTACACTAAATTCATCTCTAAATTCTGGTTCCACTCTCTCCCTTCTTACCTTTCTTCCACCTTAACATTACCACCAACATCCCACCACTCACTAAGATCCACTGATGCTCGCATCCTATCGATCCCTCACTGATCAACAACCATAGGTCAATCAGGGTTGTCGTACCACCTCACTAAAATCTGGAATGCACTTCCTCCTCAGATTCACCATTCCTCATGCCCTTCATCCATTTCATCTGCCCTACTTAACTTCTACTCCACTAACTGCACATGTATTTAACCCCTCCATCCCTACTCTCTATCTCACAACCACCCAGTCAACAACTCCAAAGCATTTAACAGCTCCTTATGTATTAGCTCTTATGATGGACCGATAATATAATCCCTTGCTGTCTTTGACTGTATCTGCAACAAATCTATTATATTGACTTACTGTACCCTAATTTTAACTGTATTATGTATGTGTGATTAACTTTTTTATTGGCTCTCTTACCTATTTTATCAATATTATGTATCCAGCATTCGTATATGTATTTTGTACCTGCTATGACAATTGTGTATGTATCCTTTCCCCACATGTACCCCTCTCCCCAAGAACGTACCATGAGACGAACAATTTTGATTACTCAGTGTACTTTTCTGGTGAAACATTTTCAATAAATAAATATTCGGTGGTCTAAACTCTATAGGCTCAACTATCCACCCCTCTTGGCGGATTTAAAAGAACAGTGTGAGTGATGGGTGTTCCTGCCTCTTTCAGTGATAAGAAGAGTAAGGCCTGTCCACACTTGCATTGTTTTTTAAAAACGTTTTTAATAATGTTTTGCTTACCGTGTTTGAGCACAGTTGTCAGAGCGTCCACATTGTACTCCGACACCGTGCTTGCCTGCTTGAGTTCCCATGTACAGAACAGTTACGGAGGTTGTCTTAAACCATGTTACAGCATGGTTTGCATCCACACTACTGTTAACATGGTTTAAGGCATCTGTTTTGGTCTGAAACCATGCTAGAAACCTGCTCCAATCATGGTTCTTGCACAGTTTTTAAATAAGGTTTGTAGCACTTTTTTTTTTTTGTGCTGCCGTGTGGACGCGACCATGTTTGCTGTTCTTGTAACGTTACAGACTGCTGGTAACGTTACAAGAACACAACTGTGGACATGACCTAACCATCCTTAAAATGTGTATATTGACAAAGTGTTTATACCTCTTTCAATCCCTCCCAATCTGACTTCTTCAATGGTTCTTCTCACAAATAAATATGGATAGTCACAGATTCCTGTGGTGCAACAAACTGGCTCAGATTAGAAGAGACATTCTGCAGTCAACAGTAAGAGGTGGCTTTGGTCTACCAGATTTTAAAAACTATTATTGGGCAGCCCAGCTTAGCTACCTACTCACTGAGACATCCACCCTTAAACCAGCTTGGCTGGACATTAAAGAAGAAGAAGTAGATGCTGACCTCAGGATTGGACTGTTGTCTGCCTCACTGGAGCATTTGAAAGCCCCCCAACTTTCTAATCTGTTCACTAAAACCCTGTTGATCAATTGGCTGGCAGCACATAAATCAATTAACTGAAAACATGACCTCTGCAAATGTACTCAAATAAGTATCACCCGGACTTCCAGTGATGTCACCAGCACCATGGCTGCCTAATCACGGAGCTCTCCCTACCCTCTAACAAGGAATCAACTCCACACAGCATCAAAGTATAAAAATCTCAACAAATATGTATAAATCGTATGGTGGAGGCAAACCAGAGAAAAGATCTCAAACTAAAAACTTAAAAGCAAGGAGCAATCAGCTTGGATTGAGCCCAGTAAGTTCAGTCACCAGTGGGAGAGATTCCCCCGCGAGTATGGCGGGCGGGGACACTGAAACAGAAATGGAATCCTAGTCTCACACTCAGTTTGAAACTCTGCTATCTGAAATAAAACAATCCAGATCAGAAATAAAGAATGGATTCAATCAGCTTCATAACGATATCACTAAACTGGAAGCTCGAGTCACTACCACGGAAGAAAGAATTTCAACCGCAGAGGATGACCTGGTACATCTCTCCCAGGCGGTTGAGTTCCTCGCTCAGCAACAGGATTCATTGAATGCCAAATGCCTGTACCTTGAAGCCAGCTCATGCTGGGACAACTTAAGGATTTACAGCCTGCCAGAGGCTGCTGAAGTAGGAGACATGACTGAATTCCTGGGAAACCTGCTGCGCCATATACCTTTGTATCGACTTGTTTCCATTACTTACAATGTTTTGAAATATTGTATTGCATTTCTCTGTCTACATGATCTGTTTCAAGTCTATTGTAAAATGTTTTGTTCTTGTATTCTCCCGGGTCGTGCCTGAAAATAGTCATTGCTATGGCTAGTGCACCTTACCCAGTAAACAAAAACTAAATAAATAAATAAATGTGCTTGAACTTTCTCAGGCCTTCACTTTCAGAATCAATGTAGAACATTGAGCCCTCGTACCCAAGCCCACCTCAGTAACTGCCAGGCCTAGGTCAATCATAGTCAAATTCTCTAGTTATAGTGACAAAGAGAAGATTCTGAGGGCAGCGTGGAAACAACACAAAGTGGACTATAATGGTGCAAGATTATTTTTCGATCAGGACTACCCACCCCTTATACAGGAGCAGTACTTAGCTTATGCCCCTCTCCTATGCAAATTGAGAGCACTGGGAGTCAGATTTCAGAGCCCCTACCCCTTCCCGCTTGTGGATCCACTGGGACCCGGGCAC
The DNA here is from genome assembly GCA_016271365.2 of Neoceratodus forsteri. NCBI lineage: Eukaryota > Metazoa > Chordata > Ceratodontiformes > Ceratodontidae > Neoceratodus > Neoceratodus forsteri. Next base: position 278,163,236 of record CM057451.1, read on the forward strand.
TGAGGTGTATCACATGTTGTAGGAAGCATTACAGGCCATGAAAAACAAAGGATATGATGTCCTGATTACAGCACGTCAAACAGACGACCCCGTAAACCCACAGAACCAGTGCCACTCAGCAACGCATCAAAACACCAAAAAAGCTGGGAAAAGATCGGCCCCCCCATATCCTGCAAGGCATCAAAACAATGCTGCACAAACTTACTCATACCCAGAGCAGTGGGGAGATGGCGACTGAGAAGGATGGACATACTTGAAGGAAGGAGAGAACACAGTGAGTGGTTAATGTTTCTTTTCCCTCCCTTGCAAGAAGCACCAGGTTTCTGACACACTGTGTGTCCGAGACTATAGCCTACAATCTGTATTGCTGGGTTATTTTGAACCTTGTCTCTACATGAAGACATGGCACTGACTCACTGCAGTTGTGAGCCGGAGGGAGGGAGGGCGCCCAGTTGCCTTTATGTATGTCCTTGCATGCTCTAAGAATTCCATGGCCCAGTTGGCAATATAGTTAAATAGGCCTTAATCCGAGACACTGACCTGTTGTGCGTCGATCCATTGCAACATGGAGCATTTAAGGACATCCCAGAGGTCCAGATCAGAGATGCCTGTTCTTCTCCCTAATCACCTGGACTTAGTCCGGCACCTTGGATTGCAGCCATTTTAGAACACATGCGCATTAATTGGATCTTATGGATAATAGAACGGACTTGAATTAATTAAACCAAGCTCTAGAGATACCTTTAAGGAGAAATAGGGTCTGGAAATTAGTGGTAATATGTTCTGGGATCACAGTTCAAATGTCTTAAAATGTCTTAAAATGTTTATGTCCTTGTTGGGAGGGGGGAGAGCTGTTTCTTCTGTCTGATTTATAGCGAATGCTTCAGTCATCTGCCTTTTTGGCACTCTTCCTCGTGAGATGCGTGGAGCTATTGGGTCTCCCATTAGCCTTGCAGAAAGAGGATTTCTCAGCCTTACGCTTCATGGGGGAGAGTTACTGGTGATGCTAGGCCACTTCATCTGGCCAGAACCCGTCAGAATTAGGGTCTAGGAGGAACGAGTCAGTTTTCTGGTGTCCTCTTCTCCCACTCAAGTTTTTCTTACTCGAGCATACAGGGAGCATTGTACTTTGTTCCCCTACCTTGGGGATCATTGTGTATATGGTTCACCTCTTCAGGGAGAGTCTGCCCGGTTGGTGTCACCCTGGGGGGGATTAGAGTTAGAGTTTACATGTTATAATTGTTCTGGAGTCTTTGCTTTGGTTTTTTTGTTTTTGTTTTTTTTTTCCAATTGTTTAACCAGGTGAGACACACTAAGCTGAAAGCTTGTTTACAGGTGCATCCTGGGAGCACAGGCAAGTTAAGTGACTTGCTCAGGGTCACACAGTATGCAAGTGGGGGCTGTGGGATTCAAACCCAGGTCTCCAGATTTACAGCTCAGAGCCTTAAACTACCGCGCTATACTGCCTCCTCTTCACTTTAAACTTAAGAACTTGTGGCCAATACCTGAATTGTCAACACAGAGGAATCTGCAGGTTCTGGCAATTCTATTCGGATGCTCAGAATAACAGGGGGAAAGAAGGAACTGGGAACCGGGGGGACCCAACTGGAACAATAAGAATAAGAAGGTATAGAGTAATATTTATAGGGAAGCTGCTACAGGTATTTAAATGGGGGATAATGCCGGCCCGGTAGCGCAGAGGGTTGAGGCACTGGACGCCACACCTCGCACCACGCCGGCGACCCGGGTTCGGGAACGGACTCAGGCTGCCAGGGGCTGGCAGGGGAGAGGTTGGATTGAGCATCCCAGGACTGCTCTCCTTCCTCTGGGGTGGGCTCGTGAGGTTGCGTTGCGCTTGGGCGGCCCCTGGTGAAGACCGGGAGAAGCACAAGGTGTGGTATCCAACATAGGGAGGAGTTCGACAAGATGCTTGCATAAGCATGGCAGTCATTGCACTGCCGGCTCTGGGGACAAAAACCAAGGTGGAAAAAGGGCTGGGTGCGACTGAGCAGCTTGATGGTTGTGCACCAGCCGACCTGGAGGCCCTGTCGTGGTATCGCATTGGGGGGGGTCTGGTGACGGCCGTGCTTGGACCCTCGCGTATCGAGTGAGCCTGCTGTCCTCCAGGTCGGTGGGGGCCAGCGGCTGGATGCCCCCGCCAGAGCGCTGCAGAGGTGCAAAAATCAAAGTATGATAAAAAACAAATGGGGATAACACCATTATAAAGATTGTCTCTCACAATGTTAATTGACTGAATAGCCCAATCAAAAGAATAAGTTTTGGCAGCCATAAAATGGCAAAAACCTTCATAGAAAGATAGACTTTGACAGCAGATAAGGACCACTTGGCCCACCCAGTCTGCCCATTTCCCTACCTACTGGATAAGCTGCAGATTCTAGTTAACCAACAGCCTATTTCCTGCAACCCTCCACTATAATTGCCTTATGTCTGTCCCATGCATGTTTGAATTCCTCCACTGTTTTAGACCCCACAACCTCTCCAGGAAGGCGGTTCTATGCGTCCACCACTCTCTCCGTGAAAAAGAATTTCCTCACATTACCCCTGAGCCGTCCCCCCTCTAACTTTAAATTGTGCCCCCTTGTCCTTACACATCTCTTTTTCTGAAAGATGCTACCCTCCTGGACTTTGTTGATTCCCTTGAGGTACTTAAAAGTTTCTATCATGTCCCCCTGTCCCTCCTTTCATCAAAGGTATACATATTAAGCTCTCTCAGTCTCTCTTCATATGGTTTCTGATGTAGACCCTGCACCATTTTAGTTGCCCTCCTCTGGACTGCTTCCATCCTGTCTATGTCCTTGCGTAGATGAGGTCTCCAAAACTGCACGCAGTACTTCAGATGGGGTCTCACCAACTGTCTGTATAGAGGGATAACCACTTCCCTTTTTCTACTTGTGATGCCCCTCCCTATGCATCCCAGTATCCCCCTGGCTTTCCTACTGACTTCTCACATTGCATACCCACCTTTAGGTCATCTGATATGACTACACCCAGATCTCTTTCCATTATTGTTGTTGTTAGTACTCCCTGCTATTGTGTACTCTTCTCCTGGATTTTATTTCCCAGGTGCATTACTTTGCACTTCTTTGCATTGAATCTAAGTTGCCATATGTCTGACCATTCCTCCAACCTTGCCAAGTCCCTTCTCATCCTTTCTCACCCCCTTGTGTATCAACTCTGTTACAGATCTTTGTGTCATCCACAAAGAGGCATACCTTTCCTTCCAGACCCTCTGCAATGTCACCTATAAAGATGTTAAAGAGGACTGGACCCAGTACTGAGCCCTGAGGTACTCCACTAGTAACCCCTTTCTTCAGAATGTGTTCCATTCACTATTACCTTCTGTGTCCTGTTGTGCAGCCAGTCTGACTGCAGGCTACCACCCTGGGACCCACTCCCAGGCTGGCTAACTTGATTATTAATCTTTTATAGTGAGACTGTGTCAAATGCCTTTTAAAGTCTAGGTAGGCTATATCCACAGCCCTCCCTGGTCTGTTACTTTGGTCACCCAGTCAAAGAAATCGATTAGATTTGTCTGACATAACCTTCCTGCTGTGAATCCATGCTGCTTTGGGTCCAGTGCCCCGCTGGCCTCTAGGTACTCAACAATTCTTTCTTTCAGAAGTGATTCCATCATTTTCCCACCACTGAGGTCAAACTAATAGGTCTGTAGTTTCCTGCTTCTGCCTTGCTCACACTTTTGTGAAGGGGAATCACATCTGCCCTCCTCCAGTCCTCAGGTACCACCCCATCTTCCCATGATTTGTTAAAAAGTGTGGTTAGTGGTGTCACTAGGTCCTCCCTTAGCTCTTTTAGGATTCTAGGGTGAATCCCATCAGGCCCCATTGCTTTGTCCACCTTGAGTTTTAGAAGTTCTTTCAGTACTCTTTCTTCTTTAAATAGACTGGTATCAACCCCACTATCTAGACTGCTTCTACTGTTTGGTTTAGGTAACTCCTCCTCTTCTTCTTTTGTGAATGCTGAGCAAAAGTATTCATTCAATATCTCTGCCTTTTCACTGTCTTCCTCTGCCCACCTCCCCTCTCCTTTATTAATCTTCCCTATCCCTTCCTTAACCTTTCTATGTTCCCTAATGTACCTATAAAAGGTTTTATCCCCTTCTTAACTGGTTGGCTATCCTTTCCTCGGTTTGGGCCTTTGCTTTTCTGACTGCCTTCCCACTTCCTTCTGCTTTAATTGATACAGTTCCTGTCGTGTTCCGTCTGTGATTCCTTATACTTTTTGAATGCAGCCTTTTTCTCCTTAACCTTCCCTGACACTTCTTTTGAGAGCCATAGTGGTTTTTTATTCCTCTTTGTTTTCTCTATTTGTTTCACACAAAGGCTTGTTGCCTCCATGATGGCAGTTTTGATTTTTCTCCATTGTTCTTCCACCCCTCCTTTCTGGCCATTTGCTAATGCATTCCTCAGGTATTCACCCATTTTGCCAAAGTCAGCCCTTCTAAAGTCCAGTATCCTTGTATTTGTATGGCTTGTCTCCATGGTTGTGTTTATTGTGAAGCACACTGTGCAGTGGTCACTTGTTCCCAGGTGTCTACTGACTTCTAAGTTTGTGATCCTCTCTCCATTTGAGAGTACCAGGTCTAATATTGCTCCCTCCTGAGTGGGTTCCACCACTAGCTGTCTAAGGCATGCTCCCTGTAGGGCATCGAGAATGACTCTGCTCTTGGATGTGGCTGCCCGTCCATGTTGCCCAGTTAACATCTGGCATATTCAGGTCTCCCATCAACAGTATCTCCCCTTTTTCAGCCATTTTGAGAATGCCCTCTATCATTTTCTTATCCATTTGCTCCCCTTGAGATGGGGGTCTGTATACAACCCCTGTGCGGATTGTGGTGCCATTCCCTGTCTCCAATGTGACCCAGAGTTCCTCTTGTCCTCCCCCCTTTACTTTTTAGTTCTGTTACTTTGATCCCTTCCCTTATGTAGAGAACTACTCCACCTCCTCTTTTACCCTCCCTGTCCCTTCTGTAGATTGTGTACCCTGGTATGTTGACATCCCAGTCATGGTTCTCCGTGTACCATGTTTCTGTGATTGCCACAATATCCAAGTGTTCCACTTCCATCAGGGCTACTAACTCTGGAAGCTTGTTTCCCAGACTACGGGCATTGGTACTCATTGCCCTCCATTTAATGTTGGCTTTATCCTTTTTTACCCCATCTCTGCTCTTATTGCCCTTGTCCATTTTTCCATTTACCCCTGTCCTGCCCTCTGTCAAGCTCTGTACCTCAGTGTTTACCCTACTACCTGCCATGCTTTGCGGGGGGAGGCTTGAACTTTCCTGTTTCCTATCAGCACCTCCCCCCTTGGCTAGTTTAAAAACTTGCCAAGGAAGCCTTTAAACCTGTCACCTAGGAGCGTGTTTCCCTTCCTGGACAGATGCAGACCATCATGCCAGTATAGACCTTCATCTCTCCAGGTGGACCCCAGTCCCCAATGAAGCCAAAGCCCTGTGCTCTGCACCAGTTTGCAACCATTCATTAAACACCATGGTGTGTAGTACCCTAGCCTCACCCTGCCATAGACTTGCAGCACCTCTGAGAAGGTTACCATGCTCGCTACCTGTCTGAGGCCCCTCCCCAACTCCACAAATTCATCCTGCACTGCACTGATCTCATGCCTAGCTAGGTCATTTGTCCGAGGTGGACAATGATATCTAGTTCCTCTCCTGTGATGCTGCTTCTGCAATCCTGAGGATTGCTTCCTGTCCCTCAAGCCATGGCACCAGGCAGGCACCTTACTTCCTCTCCTCTCCCTTCCCCAGGTCTACACCCCTAAGAGTTGAGTCCCCTATCAGAAGCTGTTTCTTTCCCTTGTGTTGTCCCTTGCCACTCTTTTGTGGGTCTCCCTTGTGGATGTCCCCAGCATTCTTCTTGGTCTCCAAAGAGGGTGTCATCATAGAGTAACCTTGATTTGCCAGACCGACATACGATTTGTGTACAGGTGCAACTCGGGGGCTACGCCTCTGTTCCACCACCCTCACCCTCCCAGAACCTACTGTGGTCCATCTGCTCTTCACACATGGCAACCTCTGAGGCAGTGGTTGTGGAACTGGTGCTCTTTGGGTGGGGGAGTCCTCTTTAGTCCTTGCCAGTTCAGCCTGGAGGTGGGCAACCTCCTCCCTCAGAGCTGACAGTTGCCTGCAAATAGGGCAGCAATGCAGGTTCCGGAATGTTTCCCAGAAAATTGCTGCCCCACAGCCAGTGCATTGCACCACTCCCCACATGTCCCTCTTCCTTATAATATACAATGAGTAATATACAATTTTTTTGTGTGTGTATACTTATGCTTTATGCACTGTGCTGGGTAATTAAGAATATGACAGTTCTGCTCCAAGACCTGTTGAGGAGTGATGTCAGAACCTTGGCTATAAAGGAAATGCCACGCCTGGGGTGGTGGGGTGAGGGGTAGGGTGGTGGGTAGGCCACAACCACTGGTGACTGTTAGAAACAATCAAATACACCACTGCTCCACCACCCTGGTAAGTACTGCCCTTATAGTAAGTCAACCAACACCACAATGTACTAGACCACTGCTACTACACAAACCACTCTATTGAGTCCAGGGATAAAAATGAACTCACTGTTCAGCCAGCAGGACACTTCCAAAATATTGCACAAATATCCTTCCAAATCCTATGTGTCTAGCACAGAAATCAAGCAACTTCAGTTGTATTACAACCCCTCTGGTTATAAAGTTACTACACTTTAATGGAATCCTGCAATTCTTAATGCCAATAAAAAAATAATGAAACTTTCTGTAGAAAGTGTAGCTTACCTTCTTAGTCCCCTACAATATTATGTTTTACCAAGTTACCAGTTCCTCAAATGCGTTCGAGTTTGTTCTCTGCAGTATAACCAGTTTCTCAGCTTCCAAAAGGAACAGCAAGTCTACTGACTGACTTTACTCTGTGTAGTATGCCTAAACAGAACAGTGATAAAGCCCCATCCAGAATCAATTGATTGACTAGTGACACCTGTGATGTAAGCAGGTCTTTCAGTGAAGACAATTTGCTATGTCTGCTTCTAATACACACACAAACCCTTTATCTGAAACCAGGGATAAACTCACTGCTTAGCCAGCAGGACACTTCCAAAATATTACACAAATATCCTTCCAAATCCTATGTGTCTAGCACAGAAATCAAGCAACTTCAGTTGTATTACAACCCTCTGGTTATAAAATTACTACACTTTAATGGAATCCTGCAATTCTTAATGCCAATAAGAAAATAATGAAACTTTCTGTAGAAAGTGTAGCTTACCTTCTTAGTCCCCTACAATATTATGTTTTACCAAGTTACCAGTTCCTCAAATGCGTTCGAGTTTGTTCTCTGCAGTATAGCCAGTTTCTCAGCTTCCAAAAGGAACAGCAAGTCTACTGACTTCCTTTGTTCTTTTACAAGAAACCCATCTTAACAGGGCTGAACACCAAAAGCTGGGGAAATTAGGATTTACTCAGGTAGTTGCTGCCTCATATAGGCAGGGGAAGAGAAGGGGGCTGCTATTCTGGTGTCCCGCGGTACCCAATTCCAACCAGTATCTACCTACACTGACCAAGAGGGCCATCTGGCAGTTCTTACTGGAAACCTGGGAGGGTCCCCTGCCACTCTAGCCTCAATCTGTCTCCCACCAGGATCCACAAAAGAGGTTACTCACTCCCTAATGCAGAAAATCATGGAACAACAAGTGGGAAGACTGATTGTAGGGGGGGGACCTTAGCCAGGTCTGGGAACGGATAGACACGCCCAGAGCTTCAGCATTTAGGCAAAACCCAGCCAGTAAAATGATTAGAAAGCACCTAAAAGAAGCCTTTTGGGTGGATGCTTGGAGACTCCAAAACCTAGGTAAAAGAGAATATACTCATTTTTCCTATCCCCATAGCTCTTACGCCTGAATAGATTATTTTTTGGTGTCAGGGGAACATCAGAGCCAAGTGATAGAGTGTCGACATGTTCCATCTGTCCTTTCTGGCCACTCTCAACTTCTAAAGTAGCTGAACTGGAACATTAAAAAAGGCTAGACTCTTTGGAGGTTTAACAGCTACTTGTTGAACCTGAAAGAGTTTACAGACATAGCTAAACTACAACTTATACAGATTCTACAAGAGAATGACTCCCCTGAGGTTTCTAGAACCACCCTGTGGGATACCATAAAAACAGTCTTCAGAGGAGACTGTATTAAATATGCTGCTCACTTTAAAAGACAGCAAAATCAGCAGTTAGACAATCTTCAAAATCAGCTGCGAGATCTTCAGAAACAGCACGCTGATGGGGATTCCACAGTGGTCTCGAGTTTGCAAGAAATTAGACAAAAGATCCAGAAATTGATAGATATTAAGATGGAGTAGGCATTACAACATCTGCGTCAGCAATATTATGAGTGTGGCCCGCGTGCTTCCCACCTCCTAGCCCATAGATTGAGGCAGCAAACCTCTCAGACCACGATTACTCAGATCCGGGATTCTAAAATGGGACACTTGGTGAAATCCCCAGACAAAATATTGTCAAGTTTTGAGGTTCTTTACCAGAATCTGTATATGTCTGAACATGCCCCAAATGGACCACAAATCGAAACATACTTAGCTAGGCTTAGACTTCAAAGCTGACACAGGAGGTCAGGGACTTCTTAGACATTCCTATCACCCCCTCTAGAACTGGATACTGCCATTAAAAAATTGAAAACAAATAAATCCTCTGGCCCAGATGGGTATACCTCATAAGAACCCTGCATATACTGCTTCATGCTGCCCAGTCGGGGTCTCCCTTCCTGCTTTTAACCTTGGATGCAGAGAAGACCTTCGACCGGGTAGCATGGGAATTCCTGGATCTAACCTTATGTAGATTTGGTTTCTCATACCCCTTTGTTAAAGTTATAAATAATATCTACACAAACCCCAGGGCCTATGTTAAAATTAATGGTCGAGTGTCCACCCCAATCCCCCTATATCGGGGTACTAGTAAGGGTTGCCCCCTCTCCCCCCTTCTCTTTGCCCTATACTTGGAGCCCTTAGCCCAAGCGATACGACAGGATGTGGAGGTGAGGGGCTGGGAGCTGAGAGGAGAAACACACAAGTTAGCCCTATACGCAGATGATCTGCTTATATACCTTAAAGACCCAGAACACTCTCTGGTACCTCTATGGGTATGCCTGACAGAATTTGATAACCTGGCTGGATATAAAATAAATACAGCTAAGACTGAAATTCTGCAGAGCCATTATGAACCATCAGATAGAATCCAAAGGTCCTTTCCCTTTAAATGGACCCTCACTCATATAAAATATCTAGGGGTACACCTCAGCCTTTGTGCCAATCAGCTTTTCTCTCTTAATTTTGTTCCAATTTTAGAGAAGCTCAAATGGGAGCTAGAGAGATGGGCTCCTATCCCTATCCCCTTGGTACAAAGGGTGGAAGCGATCAAAATGGTACTCCTCCCTAAGTTCCTATATCTTGTACAGATGATCCATTTGCTCATCCCAGATTCATATTTTGTCTCACTCCATAGAAGGATATTCCATTTTCTATGGGGCTCTCAGAAACCGAGAGTACGTCTCTCGGACCTCCAGATTCCAAAGCGGGAGTGAGGTCTATCCTTGCCAAATCTGAAATTATATCACCATGCAGCCCAGTTGAGAACGACCCTGTATTGGCTGGATCAGACATATCTAGTCAAATGGAAAGCATTGGAATTACAGGAAGGGGCCCTCACAAACTTGAATAGCACTCTTCCCATACAAAGAGAGAACTTACCTGTAGCAGGGGCAGTGAACCCACACAGAATCCGCTCTGAACATCTGGCATGGAATTCTGTCAGATAAGGGGGCCAAGAGTTGGAGGTATCTTCTGATGTCTGTGCCATATATAAATGCATTCATCCCTGCCAGATGGGATAAAAGGTTTAAGAAATGGGAGGGGGAAAATCTACATTTGATATGGCGCTTTTTAGAAGGCAGTGAGATTCAGGCCTTCCAAAGCTTAGTTACTAAATATGGAATACCATGGCAAGATAGATTTAGGTATTTCCAAATTAGAGATTATATTAGATCCCTTCAAGTAAAATTAACCCCAAGAGTGCCTCCCCCCCAAATAGCAGAGCTACTCCGGACAGCAATAGTAGGAAACCACCTAAGAGTCATATTATCTCTATCTTATATAGGGTTCTGCTTTCTTGGAGAGGAGACTCTGCTCAAGCTACAAAGAGAACATGGGAACAAGATCTGGGATTCCAGATCCAAGATGAGCAATGGAGTTGGGCTGTGCAAAGAATACACTGGGGCATCTCAGCAATCAGTTGGAAGGAGTTCTCTTGGAAAGTATTTAGTAGATACTTTAGAACCCCGGCAATCCAAGGGAAATATCAAAGCAATAATATTTCAGCCTGCTGGAGGGGCTATGGACACTCCCCAGCGGCAATGAGTCACAAATTTTGGGGTTGTCCAAAGCTACACTTTTTCTTTCAGGATCGACAACAAGCCTTACAGACTATTATGGATCCAGGCCTACAACTAATCCCTACATTGTATTTCTTTTTGGGTTATCCGAGAGAATATAGAGATCCCCTTACGAGCAAATTCCTAAGAATTGCTTATTTAGCAGCCCAATAAGTATTAACAAAAAACTGGCTGTCCCAACAAAACATCACTCTACTGATGCGGCAAGAAATTATGATCACTCTCTATAGAATGGAAGCCTTAATGGCAACTCTCAATAAAAGACTTGCCCAGTTTGAGATTCTGTGGAGAAAGTGGATAATGTACATGGCAAGAGAGAGACCCGACATCATCCCCTGCTCTCCCTAAATCTGAAATTTGATTTTCAAAGAGTGCCCCTACTTAACCCGAATACCCACCATGTCAGATCCTATACTATAAAGCTTTCTGTACCTCCTCTTATTAAGATAAATTATATTTTAAATGTGTTATATTAAATAACTCTTTTTAAGGACTCCCTCTGAGATAACAGGATTAACTACATCAATGGAACTGTAGGTCTTGCACTAAACAATATGTTAACTCATCTTGCCATAAAGTACACTGAATGAAATCTAATGTTTTAAACCAAGTGATACCTGTATATGTATATTCCCTGTCATGGTATTGTACCCCTGTATGTTATATTGTTGTATGTTATATGTTGCATCAAAATCTTTAAATAAATAAAGTTTAAAAAAAATAAATAAATAAGGATCACCCTAAAGAGGAAGCCCCAATCTAATATTGCCTTCCGCCAGACTCTATGAGCATAGGAAAAAAGGTGCTTGGGACACCTTAACCAATTACTATATGGAGGACTTTTGGGGTAACTTCGCATCCTTGCAAAGGGAGTTTGGTTTACAACTGAGAGACCTTTTTGCCTACTCGAGTATCAGACATCTGTTGGTGCCAATCACATTAACCTTGGGGAATGCATATAGCTCAGATCTAGCCCTTCCCCTTGCCCTTTGAGGAGAAAATGCTTTGAGGAGAAAATGTACCAACCTCAGCCAGTCTGTAAACCACTGTCGGTATACTGTTCCATACTCAGAGGGTGTAGATCTTCACCATCTGAAAAGATTTGTAAAAAGTGGGAGGATGACCTGGGTACTCCTATTACAGATGAGACATGGAAAAAGGTATCCCACCACCTGCCTACATGCCCAAGAAATAACAAACTTAGATACAACTACATTTTATGTACCAGGCCTACCTAACTGCATCTAGGAGACATTGGAGGCATGCGGCCAGCTCCTCATTGTGCCCTAAATGCAAAGTACACAACGGCACTTTTGTCCATATGACTCTCACTTTTCCCAAAATAATAACCTTTTGGGGCACTATCCATAATATTATGGAACAAATCCTAGACTTCTCCCTACCACAATCCCCGCTCCAGTTGATCTTGGAAGTGGAATTGACTCATGCTCCTAGAGGCCTACCAGCAGTGCTGTGGGCTATAGCACTGATCAATGTAAGTAAAACTATCGCTCAACAATGGATTAGTGAGGCTCTGCCTTCTGTTGTGCATTGGGCCTTAAATATGGGTGCCTGCCTTCAGATTGAGAAGGCACAGCTGAACGCAAATGGGCATGCTGATCTATTCCAAAAACTCTGGAGCCCAATGATGTGGGCCATTGACTGGTACTACTAATAGAAGAGTCATCAGACTTGCTCATCAGGGCACCTTCCAGTAATTTTCATTTATAGAACACAGGAAGAATAGCAAACTACACTAAAAATTGGACAAAACTGTAATGTTATAGCCAATAATCTTGCAAGTCTATATAGCAGTATTCGTATTTATCCTTTAATTTACTTTTAACTGGTCTATATATCCTAAACTGTAATATTTCCCTTTTTGCCTCTTTTATCACTTACTTGTTCTCTCAATGTATGGCATGATGTAATTGCTTGTTTTTCTTGCTGTCTTGCACAATAAAATAAGTTTAAAAAAAATGAAAAGAAGGAGAGGACTGGCAGCAGGCCAAGGTAAGAAATGAAGAAATCTCCTAAAGCTGCTATAGACACAGAGTGGGGCTTCCCTTGGAGTGGCCTATGCTGGGGAATTACACCAACACAGGAAGTTGCTAACTACCTGTGTGGATAAACCATTGTCGGTATATTATTCCATACTCAAAGGTTGTAGAAGCAAGAAGCAGGAGGCCCCTCACCGGACACTCCCTCCTCAAGGAGCCACTCTCCACTCTCCCTGCATTGCTGAATGGCCTTTCTGACCCAGCTGCCGACCGCATACGGCCAGCATGACTGCCCGCCCAAGAAGCAAGAGGCCCCTGACTAGGCACTCCCTCCTCAAGGACCCACTCTACACTCTCCCGGTGTTGCTGGATGGCCTTCCTTACCGGCTACCGACTGCACACAGCCAGCATGCCTGCCCGCCAAAGATGGTACACTTCCTGATGAAACCTTGCCTCTGCTTGCTTTCAATCAATCAGTCAATCAATCAATCAAAATCTTTATTTATTCAGGTAAACTTCATTGAGCAAGCTCATTTGCAAGATGGACCTGATACAGTCATACAATTAAAAACAGAACACTCCAACAATCTAGAAAATATATACAGATAAGGATGATACAAGTGACACATAGGCACAAAACAATGATTAAATGAATAGGACATAAGTAAATAAGTGTATTCAGCCTGGACTGGCTAAAGGACCACCCCAGATACAAGGAGGATATGGCCATACCAAGAACTGAGGGGAGACACATATGACTGTCAAGCCTGCCCACTGGAGGGCTGGGAGGGCAGGAGGTACAGGGGAGAAGAGGTGGCAAGGCCGCAAGGTGGGTGGTAGAGATTCCAATGGAAAAGGACAAGTGTGGGGGGAGGCTCAGGGCCGGGAACACAGGGAGCATAGCCTAGATGGTGGCGAATACCACGGCCAAGGCCAGCAACCACGGCCAGCCAAAATGTAGGTTATTTAGTGGAGGTGATTTCTGGCACCTGTCCCCCTGCTCGCAGATTGGCTAATCATCTCCCCAGCTGGAGACCATTATTGACTGTGCCCTTAGCACCACTTTCACTTCACTTTCCTTTACATATTTTTTTTTCTCCCCACTTTCCCATTTGCAAGTTATACATCTCTACCACTTGATGGCACTGTTACTACATCTCTTTCTGACTAGGTTAATTGCTGATTACTCACTACTTCATTGCTGTCAGGATGATCTAATAGTGCCACACCGCTGAGTTAAGTGCCTTAGGGATTGTAACACCCACAAATCTAGTATCCCTCATAAACTTAAAGGTAATCCTGAAACCAAATACGAAGCTCCTACCACAGCACTAGTCAGGCAGCCTCCCTCATCTTATTCTCATCTCCCTTCCTAATCTTGCATCTTCCTTGACTCACCTTCAAATAGTTTTTGCACTAGGTCTGCACACCCCCCAGGTGTAAACCGTCCACACCATTGAGGCTAAAGTCTGTGTCGTCCATAGCACTTTATCTGTGGCAGTAGCTCTAGGCAACACGACCAATCAGTTATTCCTTTATAATGGCTCCACTCAGCATCCAGCTCATGTTAGTACTACTGTCAGTTATCCCACCACTCCTGGGCACTGTATCCCACTCTCAGATATCTGCCACTTTTGATTCACCGCCTGACCTCATGTTATGCCAAAAAATTACCTCCACCCCTGCTATCACTACTTTCAGTCCTGCACTGTCCTTTACAATGTGGCATTCACAATGGGGCTGCCCCCCCTTCTTCCCCCTGTACTATTCAATGTCATAATCTCAGACAAAGGCAGGAAAGTTTGTCCTACCGTCCGAAACCATACGCAGATGCTAAAGCTCCTTAAATGGCATGCAGTAAGGATGGTCTAGCTACTCCTGTTCTCTCGGGTAACATCCATCCCAACTCTGGCCCCTCGCCCCCTACACCAGCTCCCCTAAAGAGATCTGGTGGCTTGACAATAGCATCCATTAATATCTGCAGCCTCATGGCCAAATCTGACTCATTACAAGCCTGGGTATCACAACATAACCCAGACGTGTTCTCCATTGTAGAAACGTGGCTCTCACCAAGAATTCCAGACATGGCCATTCAGCTGGAAGGGTATACCTCCTTCAGGCTGGATAGGATTGGGAAGTGGGGTTGGGGTTGTGTCATTTATACCAAGGACACTATCCTAGGATGTGTTCTCCCATGCCCTTCCACCAGCAGAAATGTACAAATGCTGGCAATTAAACTTATGGTAGGCACTCGCAGCAAAGGTCTAACAATTGTAACAGTATACATACCTCCCCCAAAGAGCAATCAACAGGCTTCACTGAAATCCTCAACTACCTCTCCAACCTGGACCAGAACTCAGAGGTTCTTGTCTTAGGTGACTCCAATGTTAACTGGCATTCACCTGATGCAGCACCATACAAAGATGCTGTCTCCTCCCTACACATGTCACAGCTAGTAGACTCTCCCACGAGAAAGAATTATTGAACCGGTTCCAGTTTACTGCTGGACTGGCTGATTATGAATTGGCCTGAGAGAGTTACCCACCCAGTGGTCTTCCCTGACTCTATCAGTGATCATTCACCTATAATCTGTACCTGGTCAAATAAATTCCCCAGAACCCCTGCTAAAACACACACTTCCAGAGTACTAAAAAAAGGGCAGCTGGCCTCTTTCAGAGCACACCTTTTAGAACTGGACTGGTCATATCTTTTCGCAACTAATGATGTCAGTTCCACACTCGATCACTTTATTCAGACCTTCAATATGATCTGTAATATGTATGCCTCTCCCATCAGGTGCAAAATCAAGGGGTAAGCCTTGGATCACCTCCACCCTCCTCGAGCAGATGAAATTTAGGGACAATGTCTGGCACAAAACCAGAAATACTGGCTCCTCCACAGACTTCCAGAGCTACAAAACTGCTCGAAATAACTGCACAAGGGCTATTCGCTTAGCAAAGAGATGCTACTTTAAGAACGAGTTGTCTAGCAATTGGGAAGATAGCTGCAAATTCTGGGATAATTTGAAGACTCTCACTAGCAAACCCAACAAATCTCCCCTAATCCTACTCAATCTAAATGGTACAAGAACCCAGGACCCTGTAACTATAGCTAACACCTTTAATAGGGCTTTTACAGACCTAAGTAGCGTGCTCCTTTCAGATTTCTTTCTACCTCCAGACGTCTCCAACCCCCTCAACCCTTCAGTCTCCCTGGCTGGCCCTGCCCCACCTTTCCACTTTAAAATTATCTCCCAGGCCAAAACAGAAAAATACCTCTCTCAACTCTTCGGGGAAACCAGAGTGGGCAGTGACGCACTTGATCTCAAGCTCATTGCCTTAACCCTAGGCAAGGCAAATTTTATTTGTATGGCGCCCATTCCCGGAGGCTCTGGGTGCCTCACAGAAAAATGAAAATAAGCAATTAATGCAAAATATAGAATAACATCATAAAATTAAAACTAAAATATAAGACTCCTAAAAACTGATAAAATGTCATATATAGGGACTTGGCAATTTGTTATAATTCAGAAATCATTAAATGCCAGGCTAAAGAGGTGTGCCTTCAACCTCCACTTAAAAACCTCTACTGAGGGGGACATCCCAGACTGCAGATGGTAATGCATTCCACAGGGATGGCCCAGAAATGCTAAAAGCATGATCTCCAGAAGTCTTGAGCCATACCCTGGGAATGATCAGGAGGCCCCTCGAAGATGTGAGAAGGGAGCGGACAGAGGTCACCGGTGTCAGGAGCTCTAACAGGTAGCCAGGACCCAGTCCATTTAGGATCTTGTAGATGAGAAGTCCCAACTTGAAAAGGATCCTCCACCCGACTGGCAGCCAGGATTTTGCACCAGCTGCAGCCGGCAGAGGGTTCCTCCCATGATCCTGAAGTAAAGAGCATTACAGTAGTCAAGTCTGGAGGAAACAAAGGCGTGCACTAGCATCGGCAGGTCCTCAGGCAGAATGAGGGGCTTAATCCAGGCAATGTTCTGTAGATGGTAAAAGCCACTGCTGATAACAGACGACACCTGATCTTCAAAGGCAAGGCAAGGCAAGGTAAGGCAAATTTTATTTAAAAGACGCCCATCCCGGAGGCTCTGGGTGCCAAATATTTAAAAGAAAATACATATTAAACATTCTAAATAAAAACATAACAATATCACAGATATAGCACCTTATATAAATACAATGACTTGAGTAAAAGCCAAAACCTAAAAAAGCCAGTACTAGCCTGGCAAAGATTCTAGGACAGCAAGGACTATAATAAACAATCCGGGAAGGCTTGATTAAATAAGAAGGTCTTGAGGCGGGCCTTAAAAACCTCTACAGAAAGGGCCTCCCTCACAGCTGGAATAAGCAAATTCCACAGGATGGGAGCAGCGACACTAAATGCTCTGTTGCCGGCTATTTTTAACCTCATCCTGGGGATCGTGAGGAGGCCCCTAAAGGAGGAATGGAGGGGGTGGTTTGGGACAGCTGGAATAAGAAGGTTCTTCAGATAACCAGGGTCCAGGCCATGTAGGGCCTTGAAGGTGAGTAAACCCACCTTAGAGAGGACCCTCCACCTAACTGGCAGCCAGTGCAGCTGACGCAGGACCGGAGTGATATGACAGTATTTAGACTGTCCAGTCACCAACCTAGCCGCCGCGTTCTGCACCAGCTGCAGTTGGCACAGGGTACCCCCAGAGACCCCGAGATAGAGCACATTACAGTAGTCCAGCCTGGACGTCACAAAGGCATGTACCAAGGTGGGGAGGTCCTGCGGCAGAACTAGGGGCTTTATCCTGGCGATATTCTTCAGATGATAGAAACTGGTACAGACTGTGGAAGACACCTGAAACTCAAGTGTCAATCCACTGTCCAGAATAACACCAAGATCTCGCACCCTAGAGGAGGCCTTCAATGGTACAGAGCCAAGAAAAAGCCCAATATCTGCACCAGAGGCCAATCTATCATGCCATCTGTTCGACTCCACCACCACTACCTCCGTCTTATCGGGGTTCAGTCGCAACCAGCTGGAGGCCATCTAGTCATTGATTTCCACGAGGCAGCTATTAAGCACTTCCACTGCACGACATGTTCCAGGGGCAAAGGAAAAATACAGCGGGGTATCATCGGCATAGCAATGGAAATCCAAGCTGTACTTCCTAATGAGCTCTCCCATGGCAGAATGTACGCAGCAAACAACATCAGCGACAAGACCGAACCCTGTGGAACCCTGCACAACAGGTGGCCGGGATGGGAGGAGAAATTCCCCATCACCACCCTCTGCTTCCTGCTAGATAGAAAGGACTCAAACCAGCAGATGATTATGCCGGTGAGTCCACAGAATTCCCTTACGTGGTCAAGCAACACCCAATGGTCAACCGTGACAAATGCTGAAGAGAGATTGAGGAGAACAAGAATTGTCCCCTCTCCTCGATCTCTAGCCCTAAGGAGGTCATTGTGCACCCGAACCAAAGCAGTTTCTGTGCTATGCCTCATACGAAACCCAGACTGGAGTGGCTCGTATAAATCATGGGCCACGAGGTGCTCCTCAAGCTGAAGCGCCACCACTTTCTCCACAATCTTACCCAAAAATGGGAGATTGGCGATAGGATGATAATTCACCTTGATCTCAGGGTCCAGAGATGTTTTTTTCAGAAGGGGTCTCACCAATGCCTCCTTCAAGACATCAGGAAAGACCCCCTCCAACAAGGAACACCGGACAATCAAGGCAAATACCGGGCCAACAGAGTCGACACATCTCATTAAGAAACGAGTTGGCACCAGGTCCAGTTCGCAAAATGTGTGCCATAGCCCGGAAGCAATCTCAGTGATCTCAGCCACCTCCACCGGTCTAAACTCGCCCCAACCAGGTGGAGAGCTCTCCAGGTGCCCATAGTGACCACTGTCGGCCAAATTTTGACCCACTGGCAGAACCCCCTGCCTGATGGCAGACACCCTGTCTGAGAAGAACCGAGCAAACTCTTTGCATAATGCATTAGAAAAAGCTACCTTCGGCTGTAGAGAGGAAGGATGAAGAAGCCTGTCCACAGTCCGAAAGAGCATAGCTGGCCGGTTCCTCCCGGCAGCAATCTCCCTTGACAGGAATTCTGCCTTCTTACGGTTGATTGCTCCCTGGTATGCACTATAGTGCAAACGCAGGGCCAGTTTGTCCACCTCCAGGCCTGACTTCCACCAGCAGCGCTTTAATCTCCGACCCAGAGTCTTCAACCCCTTGAGCTCACCATCATACCAAGGGGACCTCAAATGAAAAAGACCTGGGTCGTACACGGACTGGTGCGAGGGAGTCGAGTGCACCAGCGAGCGCCTTATTATAGGCATCCACTGCCACACACACACACTCATCGCATGCACTATCCACACTAGATAGGTGAGTTACTGCCAGAAAGGTCAGCCTGCTGTCAAGGATCACGCCCAGATTTCGCACCCTCGGGAAAGCCATCAATGGAGCAGAACCCAGAACAAGACCAGAATTCACCCCGGACAGTGACCCATCAAGCCCGTGACCAGGCTCGATAACTAGCACCTCTGTCTTAGCTGGGTTGAGTCTCAGCCAGCTGGAAGCCATCCAGTCATTGATTTTAGCCAGACAGATGTTAAGCACATCCACAGCTCCTGATGTTCCAGGAGCAAAAGACAAATACAGTTGGGTGTCATCTGCATAGCAGTGAAACTCCACACTGTATTGTAGAATGATCTCACCAGGGGCAGCACATACACTGTGAATAACATCGGTGACAGGATCGAGCCCTGTGGAACTCCACAAGACAGAGGCATTGGAGAGGAGGAGTAATTCCCCATCACCACCCGCTGCACCCTGTCCAAGACATAGGACTCAAACCACCTGATGACAGTACCGGCGAGTCCACAAAACTCACAGAGCTGATCCAGCAGCACAATGTGATTCACCGTGTCAAAAGCTGAGGAGAGATCGAGGAGCACAAGAACTGACCTGTCTCCGGTATCTCTAGCTCTGAGTAGATCACTGTGCATCCTCACTACAGCTGTTTCAGTGCTGTGTCTAGCCTGAAAACCTGACTTAATGGCTCATAAATGTCTGAGGACACCAGATGATCCTCGAGCTGCTGTGCCATCAGCTTCTCAATAACCTTACTCAAAAAAGGCAGGTTGGAGACAGGACTGTAATTTGCCAGGACATCAGGGTCGAGGGAAAATTTCTTAAGGAGGGGCCTCACCAGCACCTCTTTCAAGGTAGCTGGGAGAATCCCCTCCACCATCGAGCACCTGACAATCCTGGTGAACACCGGGCCAACAGCCTCGATACATCCCATTAAGAACCATGTCGGGGCTGGGTCCAGTTCACAAAATGTGTGCTTCAACTCTACGATCATCTTACTCACATCGGATACCTCAACTGGCCTAAACTCTTCCCAGATAGGTGGAGTGCCTCTATTCCCCCCTGCCTGACCACTGCTGGGTGAAGGCCCAACTGGCAGAATCCCCGACCAGATGGCCGACACTCTGTCGGAGAAGAACAGAGCAAACTTGTCACAGAAAGTGGATAAAAAAGCTGTTTTTGGCTGCAAACAGGCAGGATATAAAAGCCTGTCTACAGTTCAAAACAGCTGAGAAGGTCTGTTCCTCCCCACAGCAATCTCCCTGGACAGGAATTCTGCCTTCTTACAGGATATTGCCCCCTGGTACTCACCGTAGTGAGCATGCAGGGCCAGCTTGTCAGACTCCAGCTGGGTCCTCCGCCAGCAATGCTCTAACTTCTGACCCCTGATCTTCATCACTCTGAGATCCCCGTCAAACCATGGGGATCTCAAGTGAGAAGACCTGAGTCATAAATGAACTGGTGTGATGGCATCCAGAGCCTCAGAAACCACCTTATTATAGGTGGCAACTGCTTCTCCGGTGCCGATTGCACATGCTGCATCAACCCTAGATAAATCAACTACCACCAACAGTCTTGCTGGGTGCAAGCCCCTCAAAGGGCGATAGCTGACCATCTCTACAGGAGAGGGACTTTCAGGGGAGCCCCAAACGTGAACTCCTCTGTGCAATGATCAGACCAAACAACCTGATCAATCTTCAGGTTATCAACCTCAAGACCCAGCTAGAACACCAGATCAAGTGTGTGGCCAAACTGGTGGGTTGCAGAAGCAACTACTTGTGACAGGCCCAGAGACTGCATCAACTGGAGTAGGTCATAACCAAAATGT
This sequence comes from Neoceratodus forsteri, assembly GCA_016271365.2. NCBI lineage: Eukaryota > Metazoa > Chordata > Ceratodontiformes > Ceratodontidae > Neoceratodus > Neoceratodus forsteri. The sequence goes on from CM057451.1 coordinate 278,183,920, forward strand.
GAGAATTCATTGTCGATCCAAGCATTGACGTCCCCCAGAATTAAACATCTGGGGGACTCCAATACCTGGTCGATGATGAAGTCCGCTAGATGAGGTACTACCACCCCTTATCAGAATCCTGAACCGTTTGCTCACTAACAGCAAATTCCCTCAGGCATGGAAGAAGATTGTGGTCACCCTATCTCCAAAAGTGGGGACAGAGCAAGCTACGCCAATTATAGGCCGATCTCTATTCTCCCCCTCTCTCAAAAGCACTAGAATGAATTGTCTATGACCAGGTCGTTGACCACCTTGACAAATATCAGCTGCTATGCCTAGAGCAGCATGGCTTCTGAAAACAACACAGCACCACCACCAGCTTGGTGGAGTTCACAGGCTACATCCATGATGTTCTTGACTGGGGCCAGTTGGTGGGGGTGACTTATATCAACCTCACCAAGGCCTTTGACACAATCAACCATGAACTTCTACTGGACTGGTTAACCCACTTGGGACTCTCTCCTGAAACTGTATGTTGGTTTAGGAGTTATCTCTCTGAGAGAATACAAGTGAAAATCACTGACATCCTCTCCGAAAGCTGGGTTGTAATTACAGGAGTACCCCACGAGTCAATTCTGGGCCCCCTGATTTTCAGCCTGTTCTTGAACCAACTCCCCTGATCATGTCTGGACAAGGTCCTCCTCTATGCTGATGATGCTGTGCTTTTTTCCTGCCACTTGAACACAGTAATGCTGGAGAAACAGATGCAACTTAATTTTGCTGCCGCCAAGTCCTGGTTCATCAACTCTAAGCTCCTATTGCACTACAAAAAATACAAAACTACTCTACCCCCCCCCCATAACCGGCACAAATCCTACCAATTGCTCATAGTGAACTCTCAAATGCCCCCCTGGTGATGGTTCAGAGTTTCAAATACCTCTGGGTCATCTTGATTAGTTCCTTTTCTTTCACTCATCATATTAACCTAGTTGCTAAAGCAGCCAATGCTAGGATTGGCCAACTATTTAGGCACAAGCACTGCCTGACAGATGGTGCCCTAAACCTAGCCGTTACCAGTTCTTGTCTATCTGTGATTGATTACACACTGGTAGTATACGGCACTGCCGCTGATATAACCCACAAGAGGGTCAAAGTGGCCCTCAACAAAGCCTGCCAGCTTGTCCTTGATGCTCCCTGATTAACACATACCTGTGACCTCTATTCCCAGTCAGGGTGGCTAAACTTGGACTGCAGAATTCGTACCAAGTATGACTTCTAGCTAAAAAGTCTATGCTAGGGCTTGCATCTCCTGGTGTTCAAAGCCTTCTCTCCCCCACCGACAATGCCCGCACCACTGGGGGTCAAACATCCTGACCTTAAAAGTCCTTTTCCACCACACTGCCCAGGGCCAGCACTCCTTCTTATATTGTGCTCCCCTCTGTCTGAACTCTCTCAACGAGGACATGCTATCCAATATTAAACTCAGCCCATTAAAAGCTAAGCTTCATGACTATCTTGCAACCCTAAGCTGTTGTGACTGCTACCTTTAACCTGCTCAAGCCCCTGAAAACACCTCCACTTTCACCCTCCTATATCCCCCCTGCCTTCATATTTCTCTCAATGCCTCCCTCAGTTTCCCCAGTCATGTCCCTCCATCTCCCCCCAACTCTCCCACCCAGATCTACATGCCCCCGGCCCATGCCCCCTCGCACCCACCTCTATCTACTCCCCTCATTCGCTAAATTTTGACAAGGCCTACTTGGCTACTCCAGTCCTCCCCTCATCCCCTCTCTTAGTCCTTCTTTCACTATCCCTCTCCTCCCCTTACCCCCTGCTACCAGTTCCTTCCCATCCATGGTCCTCTCTCCTTCTCCTGCCTTACATTATTAGTGCACTTATATTACACGTGATTTTGTTGCTGCATATTCTGTATCATAATATCTGCACTTTTATGATATAATCCTACATGTTAAACGTCTGTATCTGAATTGCCTGTTTGTTTTCTTTGTTAACACTGTTTTGACTTGTGTAACTTAACTACTATATCCCTGTTTTGTCATGACGTGGAACAATGGTAAATGAGCTTCCAGCTCAAAGGTTGTAATCCAAGATTTAAATAAATAAATAAGTAAAAACTGTAGGTAACCTCAATCCCAGGGGCAAACAAAAGAAATTGTACAAGACCTGCTGCAGTCCATGGTGTGTAGGAAATAAAACTGGAGAAGGCTATGCACAGCCACAGTATTAAGCAGTTCATCCTCCGGCATGCTCCGGGTAATAGACTGGAAGGAGAAAGGCCCGGCAAAGGCAACCAAGACACTACCTTCAGTAAAAATCGAGGTCTAGATTGTAAACACACCTCATCTTTAAGGGAAACAAATAAGGATGCTCATGCAGAAGAGCCGGCAGCTCTGAAATCTGTTGAGCAAAAGTGATTACAACAAAACAGAATGCTTTCCATGAAAGAAAGTGAAGACCGCAACCTATGGCTGGTTCAAAAGAAGCCTAAGTAAAAGTTATCAAAACAGGACTTCTGGTGACGTCATGGCTAGGGCAGCAGCTTAAGGTGTGAGCTCCCTCATGACCCGGGAATAAAACTTTTCTTCTATTTGATTTACACTTTTCAAAAGCTTCAAATATGCCAGCAGAGGATAGAAGAGAGAGTAAAATGACCAGATCCAGTGTTGAAAAGGAGAAAATATTGATGGATGGCTCCTGATTTAGAGTTCTTGCTACCAATCAAAGTTGCAGCCCTGCTGGATCATGCAGTCAGGCCTATGATACCGACCGTGAGGACAAGAAATTAACACAGAACAGGTTCAAGACACTTCTCTGTGAAATTAAAGCATCTAGAAAAGGAAAACAGAATGGAGTTCCAGATAATAAAAGATCGCTTTGCTGGAATGGACACTAAAATTCAAAATATGGAGAACCGAGTGGAGAACTTAGAGTCGGGGCAGAGGCAATGAGTACAGCTATGTCTAAACTTCTGCAGTATACAGAAGCCCTAACAAGCAAATGTGTAGACTTAGAAGCCAGGTCCAGAAGGGACAATCTGAGGCTGGCTGGTTTGCTGGAGGGCTCAGAAACGGGGAACATCTCTCTTTCTGCAAGATTTGCTCTGTGACGCTCTGTCTTTCCCCCCATCTTTGGAGGTCCACATAGAGAGAGCACAGCATACCTTACAACCTAAGCCCTCAGACCCCTCTGCTAGACCCTGAGCGATTATAATGAAATTCACTAGCTATCAAGTTAATGAGAAGGCCTTACGGCATGCCTGGAGAAAAGAGGAGATCACCTATAACAGCGCCAGACTTTTCTTGGATCAAGATTACCCCCCTGAGATATAGTGCCTCAAACTACAGTATAGAATGATTATGAGAGCCCTTAAAAATAAACAAATAAGATTTCAAACCCCCTACCCTGCAAGAATGTGGATCTTCTGGGAGGATGGCCCTCAACTGAACTCCACGCCGGCAGAAGCAGAGGAGGCCTAGAAGTCACATGGAGTGTCCCTGGACCATAGAATTCCCACAATGAGTAGGCCCAACTCACAGAACATCACAACTGAGGAGCAGCAGGTTTCCAGAGGACACAGTAGAGTGGTGAGCAGAGCAGGAACACAACAAACCCTGACAGACATCCAGTCTCTTTTACAAGCTCTCATAAAGTTGTCTGAGGCTAATGAGGAGAACGGACACCCACCATGCAGAGGATTTACAGCAGAGTCTGCACTATATTCTTTTTTTCTAATGAACGCCTACTGGATTTCAGAACCTGGCTGCAGCTGGGGTAAAGTATAAAAGTAAAAAGTTTGGGGAGGTTAACGGCACCGGCGATGACCCAGTATAAACTCATTTGTGCACAAATTGCAATTGTAAACAGAATAGTAAAGGGCTGCCAGTTTTCCTTATCTTTTCTTTCACCCTCAGTCGATATATGACTCTTCTCCCCCTCTCTGGTTTCCTATATGAATAAGTTAACTTTCTTCTCATCTATAAGGATGCCCATTTTAACTCTGTGTGATAATCCCAGGGTTGCAGTAAATAACTTGCAAGGAGTTTTCCCTAACAAGACAGGCATAAAGTATCAATCTGCATATTCTGAAACATTGCAAAGACAGGACTAACTCCTGTGTTAGAACTGGGAGTTAGAGGGGTCCTCCCCCTCCCTTCTTTTTCTATATGCATTTTGCTGCAGTCTGCTTTTCATGAATATTTATAGGCAGAGGAAGTAAACTATTTAAACTATAATGGCAGATCTTTGGACAGAAGGGGTCTGGTCTCAATTACCTGCTGGGATTGTGTAGAAATTGGGGAACATGAGTTGGGATGAATGTCTATTACCGGATGTGAGATTCTGCTATTACAGAGGGCGATTTTCTCCATGGTGTTGGGGGGCTGAACTTTTATCTACAGTTAGCATACTGAGAAATAATGTTATGGGGGAAGAGGGGCAGAGTCGCAAAACCTCTTTTTAGTTTGCTTATGTTTGTATTGATGTGAGAGGGGGAGAGATATAAGCATTCGTGACCCTGCTTTGGGTTCTTATAAGGGCGCCTGATTAATGGATGGGGATTAGGACGGGTCCACTGACCCACAGAATTTTTTTTTTCTTGGTAATAAGGGATAGGTCATCTTCAAAAATATGGTTCTACTATAGAGGATGTATGGAGACTAATAACAAAAAGTGTTTTATTTGTTAGTCCTCAGATAATGAGGACAATTTTTCATTCTTTTTGGTGACCCATGCTCTCCTCTTCTACACATACATGGGAAAACTGGATCTATGCATAATGTTTTACAAAGTACTTAGATTGCCTTGGGGTGGGGGGTATTGCATAGTATGTGGTTTCGACTGGAGCTGAGGTCCTTGCTGTGGCATTCATTAACAATATTTTCTGGTTGCGCCTATAGGCAGGGGATGAACCCTAGGTTAGGAACACTTCTGCTGGATGTAGCCTTTGTAGTGGCCCCTATAAAGAGGGGAAATCACACCACTACAGCTCTGTCTGGGAGGTATGTTTGGAACCCCCCACACAGAGAAAGGGAACATATAATAATGTTCCTCTTCCTTGGAAGTTGCATTAGAATTCAAGAGGTTTCTGATTTTTCTTGTTCGTATTTGTTTAATAAATTTTGTTGGTGCGATGTGTCAAGTGGCTCTGGGCACCCTGCCTTGGGGGGATGGGAAGGATTTTTTAGACCCGAACAGAATGTTTACTTATCCCATTGTCATTTCGAGGAACAAAGTCCATTATTATGGTGTCCAAGATATTTACATATAATGGAAATGGTTTGACTAGTCCGATGAAAAGGAAAAAGGTTATGACACATATAAAACAATCAAAGGTAGATTTCTATTTATTACAGGAAACTCATTTATTGGAGTTGGAGCACCAAAAGCTGGCCAGCTTTGGAATGAGAAAGTCTGCTCTTCTTCATATAAATCTGGCAGGAGGAGGGGCGTGGCCATCCTTGTTCCAAGCGCAGTTCTCTTTGAGATAGTGGACAGAGTAAAAGATGGAGAGAGTAGATATGTCATCCTTAAGGGACGGTTGAATGGTCAAATGATTACTTTGGTTTCTCTCTGTACTCCTTCTGACTCTCCCTATACTTTCTGACAAAAGGTTTTGATTCTAATTTCTGAGATAACAGAGGGTGTTTTGATTTACTCAGGGGATTGGAACATTACCCTATACCCTAAATTAGACACCACTTCACACATCCCCAGAAAGTCACATAAAATAGCATGACAGGTCAGAGGACTTATAGATAAGCTGGGTCTTCAAGATGCGTGGAGATATCTGGAAGGTTTCACACTTGGCTTTATTTATTACTCGGCAACACATCATATGTATTCTAGACCAGACTATTTTGTTCTATCAAGAGAGGCTATATCCCAGACAACAAGTTGTAAAATTAGTCCTATAGGTATTTTGGACCATTTTTCCCTTCCTCTTCATATTGATCTCCAGATTCCTAAGAAATCTTCCTTCTGGAGACTGAATTTATCTTTATTAAATGATAAAGAAGTACAGGAGCAGATTCCACCATTAATCACCCAGGCCAAACAGGACAATATGTCATAGATACATAGGTACACAGACACTGTCAGCAGATAAGGGCCTATGGCCCACATAGTGTGCCCATTTGAACTTGTAAGTTCACTTTATGTTTTCCTGAGATAAGTAAAGGGATGTTATTTATTTTCGGGTATTTATGGAAGGACACATGGAATCCATTCAACCGGAATGGGAGAGGGGGGGACAGCTGAGAGGAGAGGACAGATGGAGATGAGAGGAACAGAGGAGGCTGGGGCACCGGGTAGGCCAAGCCTAGAAGGGGATGGGTGCTTTGTTGAGGAGGGGTTAGGGAGGGAAAAGTCACAGAGGACAGTGTGAGGGAGGCCCTATGGGCACTGAAAACTGACAAGGCACCGGGACCGGATGGGCTGCGTCCGAGAGTTCTGAAGGAACTGGTGGACGAACTAGCAGCTCCACTAGCTGCACTGTTCAACGCCTCTCTCCAGACAGGATGGGTGCCTCAGGATTGGGGGGTGGCTCATGTGGTGCCTATCCACAAAGGGGGGGTCTAGGGAGGAAGAGATGGGAAATGACAGGCCTGTCAGCCTAACGTCAGTGGTGGGCAAGCTAATGGAGGGCTTCATCAAGGGGAAGCTCGAGAGGCAACTGGAAAGGCTGGGGCACATGGATGACAAACAGTATGGTTTTGTCCCGGAGAGATTGTGCCAGACCAACCTCATAGATTTTTACAACTGGGTGACAGGGACCATGTACAGACAAAGACCGGTGGACGTCCTATATCTGGATTTCAGTAAGGCGTTTGACTCGGTACCCCACATCAGGTTGTTGACAAAGTTGGAAGGGATGGGGGTGGGAAGACAGTTGCTTAGATGGGTAGAAAACTGGCTTACAGATAGAACAGAGAGGGCAGTGGTTGGTGGGATAGTCTTCTCCCCTAGGAAGGTCTTCAGTGGGGTTTCCCAAGGTTCAGTACTGAGGCCACTCCTGTTCAATGCCTATGTCTCTGATATAGGGAAGGGGGTTAGGAGTAGGATGAGCCTCTTCACGGAGGACTCAAAACTGGGAGCACTGGCTGACGGGGAGGAAGCAAGGGTGACAGTCCAGAGGGATCTGGATACCCTGGAAGGTTGGTCAAGGAGGTGGGGGCTGAGGTTTAATCCAGGGAAGTGTAGGGTGTTGGATCTGGGGGTCAGAAACCCAGGTCATGTATACATCCTGGGAGGGGTCTCACTGCAAGCCACATTGAGTGAAAGGGACCTGGGGGTAGTGGTAGACACCAGAATGAACAACACTGAAAACTGCAGAAGATCGTGGGCAAAGACAAACAGGATACTGGGCTGCATAGCCTGGGGAATAACATCCAGGAGGAGCGAGGTGATCCTGCCTCTGTATAATGCCTTGGTCAGGCCATATCTTGAGTATTGCGTGCAGTTGTGGAGACCACACCTTAGGAAGGGCATAGCACTGTTGGCAAGGGTCCAGAGGAGGGCAACCAGGATGATCCGGGGCATGAGTGATAGGACCTATGAGGAAAGGCTGGAAGTCCTTGGGTTGTACTTGCTGGAGGAGAGGAGAGACGGGGGGACATGATTGAGGTATTCAAATATGTGAACGGGATTAACAGGGGCAGAGCCAAAGAAATGTTCAGGCTAAAGAAAGGGGGCACAACCAGGGGGCATGAATGGAAGTTGGAGGGGGGAACCTACAAGGGAGAACGTAGAAGGCATTACTTCACTGAGAGGGTGGTGGAGACATGGAATGCATTGCCCAGGAGTCTTGTCAAGCAGGGCACAGTGGAGGGCATCAAGAGGGGGTGGGACAGATGCATGGGTGTACTGAAGCCAAAGTTGACCCTCTCAGGGGCTGGAGGGGAGGAGGAGCTAGCGCCCAATAGAGTCTGGCTACCGAGCAGACATGAAAGACCATTAGGCCTATTCTGCTGGCTTTTAGTATGTTAGTATGTTATGGGATACAATTAAAGTATTAATTAGAGGTAAGCTTATAGCCATAGCTGTGGCTAGGAAAAAGCAAAGAATGGAAAAACTATGGCAAATTGACGCTCAAATACAGACCTTAGAGAGGCTGCAACAGCTCAAAGTTGATAGACAAAGAGGGAAAGAATTAACAAAATGGAGAAGAGAGCTTAACCAATATTTAGACCAGAAGGTGGAAAAGAATTTACACTTTTTAAAGTAGAGATATTATGAGGGTGGACCCAGGGCCCTTAAGCTTTTGGCACTGTGCCTATAGGTCAGAAGGGCCCATGCCCAAATAATTAGTATAATACATCCGGATACAGAGAAAAGGGTGAGTCGATTGGCTGATATTTTTATGAGGCATTCACCACTTATTATTAAGGGGATGCTTGATGGCTAGGTGTGTGATACAGAATATATCTGAATGAGTGGCAAGTGAGCTCGGGGAATATCACGAGTGGCGGTGATGAGTGATGGTCCCCCGAGCTCACTTGCCACAAGTTCAGATATATTCTGTATGACACACTGAGCCATCATGTTTTAATACTTTTATATAATAGGACTGTGTTTTGGAGTTATCACACTGTGGTGTGAATGCATGTTTTTATCTAATGGGTTATCTGCTCACTCCTATTGTATAAAATAAATTATATACACAGCAAAAGAGACCTGTGGTGGCTCAGATCCAGACCTTTCTAATGAGTTTAAATTTGTCTCACCTCATGGAAGCCCAGAACAAAGCTCTAGGGTGTCCGATTACAGAAGCTGAAATTTGTGCGATTATTGGGAATAGTAAGACCGGGAAATGTCCCAGCATGGACGGATTCTCAGCCGAATTTTACAAAAAGTTCAAAGATAAAATTGTCCCACTCCTTCAGCAAGACTACCAGGAAATACTAGAGGAGGATGGTGTCCTTTCCCCTTGTTGGAGGCAGACAGTGGTTTCTGTTATACCCAAACCTGGCAAGGACTTAACTTTATGTAACCAGTCAGTTCCTGGGGTTACTAGAATCCCATCAGTTTTAGATCAGGCAGATAGCTTGGGCAGTGTTCAGAGGGCTTAAATGCTCTCTGTAAAATATTACATCATTATTTGCCTGGCTCTGCTGAGCAGAGGATGAGGTAATGCTATTTGGAACTCTCGCAGCAGCATAAGCCACACTTGGCTAACAGCTGTTGCTGGAGCTGTCAGACTGTAGTCTGAAGTTGGAGTCTGAAATGAGAGAAGATCACTGAGAATTCTGAGGGGCAAGAGCTGCTGGTGGCACTCTTGTCAAGTGGGAAGGACCATCTGTTTTGTGTTTCTGCCATAGTACAGTAATCCAATGGTGGTTTCCTGGGACGTGGTGGCTACCAGATCCTGTGAAGCCCTGAGGGGGTGAAGATTCTTCACAGGAAAAAGAGGAATGGGACTGAAGGTTCAGTAAGTGATTTGGGGCAACCCCCCAATTGACTGTAAGAATTATCAGCACTGCCCAAATGTAGAGATTATGTGTGTGTACAAGTTAAAGAAATGGACTTGTGTGAGATCTGAGGATTTCAAATACTTTCCAAGTGTTCCGAGGGGAACAAATGTGAAAAATAAAGTGTTCAAGTGGGGTTGTCTGGTGCCTTGTCAGATACTTGGTGCCTTGGACCCTGAGGAACAAGTGTGTGAAATGTAAACTGTTTAAGGGGGGCTTTCTGGTGTCTGTCAGATGCAGGTGCCATGGGCCTTAGCCCAACATTTGGAAGTAGGATGTCTCTAGCAGCACAGTGGGGTTGGAGAATCCAGAAGTCCTAAAGTAATGGCAGAGATAATCTAGTTTGTGGCCAGAGTGAGCTATTCCCCTCATTCTAAGCATAAATGGATCTAACTGGTTACCCAGAGGAAAATGTGTGTAGGTGTTAACTACAGTCACCTAGTGTGCTTTAAAAAAGCCAGAAATCCTGAACTAGGACTGGTAGCAGATTTTATAAATCCAAGGTCCCTGAAAAAGGGTTGGGCAGCAGTTTCATAGAAGTCCGGGAACCCTGAAATAGGGCTGGACATGGTGTGGTAAAATGTTTGTGAGAAGAGAACAGTTTACCTGAAAGAAAGTATTGGGGATATTTTGCCTGCTAAAGTGACATCTGTCATGTACAGTGCAAGCCCTGGGGGCACCACCTTTATTCGCTATTAACCTTGCGTCAGGAATACAAAAGCCACACAGTAACATCCCAAATTCCTGGTTGTGGACAATCCATCTTTGAGTGACTGAGTGATGATTTGGGGGCCCCTCAGATAGGAGACATGACGTAACCCTGGCACCTGTCTCCCAGACTAGGGTAAAATAGAAATGTTGCTTTGTGCTCTACCCCCCGACCTCTGAGATGCCTGAGCCAAGTATTTGCCCTAATGCCAGGGGTGATACTTATTTTCTGCCAACTTATGGTTTGTTGCCTTGTCTGAGTAACAAGTAGGGGGTCCCAGTTGCAAGATGGTGGTTCTTGGCTGGGGCGTAGTTGTAGTGTTGCATTTATGCTCTTCATATTGCCCTATATCTGTTCTCAACATGGACTATAAATTTTTAACAGCAATTTTGGCCAAGAGGCTGGAAGGCATAATCCCTGCTTTAATTAATAAAGATCAAACAGGCTTTGTGTCAGGGCGACAAGCGGCTGACAACATGTGTCGCACCTTACATATTATAGACCATCTAAATAAGGATCCCACGTTGGCTTTGATCATGAGGTTAGGTGTTGAAAAGGCTTTTGATGAAGTAGATTGGGAATTTTTATATGAGGTCCTTGCTGGGTTTGGGTTTTCCAAGATTTTTCTAGGTACAATATAGAGATTATACACCAATCTTCAGGCCTATGTAAGAACTAATGGTACGATTTTGGCCGGTTTTCAATTAGGGAAAGGCCCAAGGCAGGGGTGCCCTTTGTCACCCCTGCTGTTTGTCCTATACATTGAACCCTTAGCTCAATGGATAAGACAAGACCCTGAGGTACAAGGAGTGGAATTAGGCAGACAGGTGTAGAAGGTTGCACTATACGCTGATGACATACTACTTTATTTAAAGAATCCAGACCTTTCCCTTCCCAGAGTCATGGACATGATATGTCAGTTTTCTACCTTGTCAGGATATACCCTTAACGCTAATAAAACTGAGATACTTACATTTCACTTTACCCCCTCATTCAGGGTGAGGCAACAATTTCCCATGAGATGGAGACTCCAACCTTAAATATTTAGGTATTATTTTACGGACCCTAATAATCATTTATATACGGATAATTATTTCCAACTTTTAAAACAGCTTGGGGGAGATATTAAAAGATGGTCTTTAATGCCTCTTCCCATGTGTGCATGTATACAAGCAACAAAAATGAACTTACTGCTCAGATTTTTATATATTTTTCAATGTGCCCCAACATATTTGAGTGTGCAATGGTTTTCGGAAGTTCAGCAATAGATTAGTAAATTAATTTGGGCCAGCAGAAGACCAAGGGTCCACAGGGCATTGCTTTTTGCTAAGAAACAATTTGTGGGTATGGTGGTACCAGACTTACAAAAGTATTGGATAGCCATGCAGATTAAATGGGCATTGTTGTGGGGCCAAAGACACACTTTGACACACTGGTTGCAGATGGAGCAAGCTTTATCAAGTAAGAGACCACTTCAATCTTATCTTTTTGCTCTACCCCAGGACTGGCCAACTATTACTGGTTTTTGCACTGCTGTCAGGGTTACATTACAAGCCTGGAATAGATTTAGAAAATATTCCCTGGTCTGTATGGACCTATGGCAATATAGATGATTAGCATGGTGTTCAGAGTGTCCACCTTAGTACAATATACTTGTTAGGCTCGTGAGGCATTTCAGTATCCTGCACAGATGCGAGGCATAAAATCTTTTCATTTGGGAAAAGTAGTGGGGTGTTTTGATGGTCTCTAAATGATATGTTCAGGTATTAACAAATAAAGGCCTACATACAGACCCAGTTGCGACAACAGCAGGTTGTGGCATTAGTTAAACCCCATGGAATACAGTTCAGATCTATGATGTCCATTACAGTGCCTAAAGGGTCTGTCTCACAGATATGGATTTTATCATAATTGTTGATGTATTGCTTTTTGTGATTTATTTGAATTTTAATTATTGTTTGTGTTTATTTTGGAATTTATGTACAAGCGCCTTGATCTATTTGGAAAGGCACTTTTTATAAATAAAGTATGATGATGATGATACCAATTTCTTAATAGCCATAGAGCAGATCTGGCAACCTATCTGAGACAGAAATGGGAGGAAGAGGCTGATTTCCACTAAACTCAAGCAGAACAGTTTAAAATTTGGGAGGGTTCTGCTAAGGTCACTTCCTCACCTAGGTGGCAGGAATACATGTGGAAGGTCAAAAAACAGTGTTTCCTCACCCCTATATTTCAGGCTAAATGGGACTCTGCAATTCTACCGCAGTATTGGTGGGGATGTGGGGAACAGAGAGCCTCACACTTTCATATGTTTTACTCCTGTCCAGTTCTCACTAGATTTAAGAGGGAAGTAACAGACAAGCTAGATAATTTATTTCAAACTCTTGTCCCTTTACAGTTTTACAATTTAGTGCTTGGATACCCTCCCTTGGGAGTTACGGGAGCCAGTACTAGATACTTATGGTATATCTGTGTGGCAGCCATGAATAAAGAAACTACTCACAGGTGGTTTAAACCAGATCCTCCCACATGCTTTGATTGGAAACAAATCATTCTTGAAATTCAGAAGATGGAGAATATGATGTATCAGATACAGAACAGAATGGAAAAATGTGTTGAATGATGGTCTAGATGGATCTTTCTTGAAAGGGATTGATGGTGGAATATGGAGGGATGTACATTTATTATTACCAATAGGTTACTGTACTGGTCAGGCCACAATTCTCTGTATCACTTGTCTGTCTGATGTATTATGGATTATTACACAAGGTATTAGGAAGAGTTGTCCCATCCCCCCGATGGGAGACCAGGTTTTGAGAGCCACTGAGGTTTTTTTTAACTTTTTCTATATTTGTCCTAATTAGTCTTCCTTAGTTAGTTTTCCATTGTTTTCTCATTAACAGTTTTTTCTTAACAAGTCTAAAGTATTCACTGCAAATATACTTTCTTGTTTAAGGCATGACAGAATGTTTGGCACCTCTTAACGTGGTAAACAATTTAATAAGTGCATAGGTATAGTATATAAGTGGTGGACAGTATAATGTACTTAGTACCATATATGAGTATTATGAGATACAGCACTTTCAAATGGACTGTATCAAAAATGCTGAATATTTCCTCAATAAAGAAAGTATAAAAAAAAAAAGTTACCAAAACAAAAGTCACACACCAAACCTTGATGAGGGTGTTAAAGGGAAGCTGGAACTGTTTAAAGCCTCCCAAAAAAGTACAGGGAACTGGAATAACAGCCAAAGGCACCCAAAGTGAGGAATACTTCAGACCAGAGACCAAGACAACACGTATTCAATTGTCCAGTCCCCTCCTCACTCCCCACTGCCCTGCATTGCCCCCCTTTCTACCTGCACACCCTATCCCCCCCACGAAGCCAGGCCACACCTACTAAAAGCCCTTGGTTGTAATAATCCCAGCAGCGACCCCCTTGACTCCAGGATCCTCCGCCTGGTCCTGGACATTGTCCTAGTCCCCTTGACGGACCTACTCAACCGGTCCGTATGCCTTGGACAGTTCCCCAGTGCATGGAAAACTGCTGAAATCACTCCAATACACAAGAGTGGTGATCGATCCTCCCCCAGCAACTATCGGCCAATCTCCATCCTCCCCCCCTCTCCAAAGCACTCTAAAAAGTGGTGTCTATCCAACTATCTGAGTACTTGGCTAAGTATGACATTATGTGCCCGGAGGCAGCACGGCTTTCACACAGGACACAGTACAACCTCTGCTCTCCTGGAGTTCTCCCAATAGCTGCACTAAGCTCTCGACTCCAGCAACCTGGCCGGTGCAGTGTTCATTGACCTGTCCAAGGCCTTTGACACTGTCTGTCACCTCCTCCTACTCAACTCTCTCCACCAACTCGGTTTCTCTGCTGGTCCCCTTGCCTGGTTTTCCAGCTACCTCTCTGCTAGATCCCAGCGTGTAAAAATCAACGGCCCCCTCTCCAACATTCAACCCATTAGCTCCGGGGTCCCACAGGGCTCAATCCTGGATCCCATTCTCTTCAGTTTCTACCTCAACACTCTCCCCAGCTCCTGCAATAGCAAGATGCTCCTCTATACAGATGATGCAGTTCTCTTTGCCTCACACCCAGATCCCTCCACTCTCCGATCACCCCTTCAACTCGCCTACAACCAAACAGAAAGGTGGTTTCTTGATCACTGACTAGTCATAAACCTTAAGAAAAACAAATCAATGCTCTTCTCTCACCACCAAAATAACGCTAAAAGTGCCCCCCTCCTGATTACCCCCAACTCTCAGCTCCCATTAGAGCAAGAGCAAGTGCCCACATACAAATACCTAGGCATCACTTTCGATACTGCTCTCACCTTCCACACCCACATCAATGCTCTTTCCTCTGCCATAAACTCTTGGATTGGCCTACTTTACCACCATAGGGATTGCCTGCCCCTCGCTGCCCTCCAGCTGGCCATCACCTCCTCCATCCTCTCCCTAGTGGACTATGGCTTGCCCATCTATGCTGCAGCTTATAACACCGCCCTCTCTAAAATCCATCAATAAGGCCTGTAGGCTCCAGCCGCACCCACACCTGCCTGCTCTATTCCTCCACCAACCTGCTCAACTTTGAGGAATGTCTATAGTATCAGACCTGCCTTCTTGCTAAGAAATCCCTGTTTGGACTCTCCCCCCCAGGAGTCTCTGCCTCCCTACCACGGTCATCCTCATCCGTTTCCACCCACAGCTCTGTTAAAGCCACCTTCAAAGTGCCCAGAACCAAGACCTCCCTCACCCAGAGGTGCTTCCTTTATCAAGCCCCTGCCTGGTTCAACTCCCTCCCTACCTGCATCACCAATACTGCCAAACTTGGTCCCTTCAAAACCGCTCTCCGGAACCATCTCTTTAATGTCTGCTGCTGTAGGTGCAACTAACCCTGCCCCCACTAATCCTATTGCAGGACCTTTCCCTGTCTGGCCCCCCTAATCTCGACAAGACAAGGTCCCCTGGACTGCTGATCCATCTTTCTCCCTACCCCTTTTTACCTACCCCCTTAGCTTTATACAAGGATGTATTCCATTGCTACTCCAGAGAAATTATACATCTTTAATTGTAAATCTGTATTTTATATCAACATGTAACTAAGTGTATTCTGCGTTCAATGTCTGCACCTGTAATGCTGTCCAATGTTGTATCTGCACAATGTTCTATAGTCTTGCCCTTCCTGTGACGAGGTGCCTTTGTAAATGAGTCCCTGACCCAAAGGTTGTAAATCCAACCTGTTCAAATAAATAAAAAAAATATTCCCACATTGAAGTGACTGGAGGGGAGACGCATGCCCAAGAATGTGTAAATGGCCTACTGAGGAAACTACTTTCTAGTCAAAGAGCAGGTATGTCTGGTGGCGGGTGTACTAGCAGCCACCAGGACAGCAGCAACTGTAAGAGATAGGCCTGTAGCGTTGAAGGGCACCGGTCCTAGGTGCTAATGGAAGGACAAAAGAAATTGAGGGACAGGCCTTCCTATTCCTAATGTGGGTTAGTGGGAGAGGGCAGAGCTGGGAGAACCTGGAACTTGGGCACCCATGCTTCTGGATGGTCCCGCCTAGGAGCAGGAAGAAGCAGAAGCTAGGAGAGAAGGGGAAGGTCTAGTCTCATCAGGATGTGGGCATGTCCAGTGGTGAGCTGAACCCACGGAAGGCAGAAAACAGCTGCCTGTGCTCATGGAGCTGGACAGAACTAAATGGGAAGGTCTGCTATTCCCCAAAGGTGGCCAAGCTTAATGCAGGCCCTTCAAGGCCTCCTCTGCATCATGGCTGAACAGCTGCAGCCCCCTGAAAGGGGTGTTTAACACCATACCTTGAACATGGCCTGAGAGGCCAGGGTCCCTAAGCCAGGCATGACACCTCAAACAGATGCCAGTGACTGCTGCCTGGGCTGAGGTATCCCAGGCATCATAAACCAAGCAGAGGAGGTGCCTGTCCATTGCAGAGGCTGCCTCCAGGGACCTCAGCAGGTCCTGCTTTGCAGTGCCATGCAAGAGCCCCATAGCAGTGATGTGCACCTGCTACCAGAGAATGTTTTGGTATTTTACCATATATGCCTAATAATTGGCAATCCTGAGGCCTAGGGAGGCAGAAACATAAGTATGCTTTGTCAAGTGCATCAAGGCATCTGGATGCCCTACTTGGAGGGTGAGAGCTAAGATAGGTGGAGTCCGGAGTACTATTGTGAGCAGCTCGAGGAACAGCTGCATCCATGGATGGCTGTTGTGCATAATAGGGCTTATTAGAAGGGTCATGGTATATCCTCTCTGCTTTTTGGGACAACGAAGGAACCTCATGCAGCCTATACCAAACAGCATAGGTGGTATCCTCCAGGGCAGAATAAAGAGGCAGAATGACCATGGGTGGTGTCTCCAGGACCTCCAAAAATTCCAAGAGGACCCTCTTGGAGGAGTCTTTCTCTTCCCCCAAGAATGCCAATGCATGTCGTGCAGCATGTAAAAAAAGAAAGGGTCCTCAGGTGGAGATCTGGGGTTATAAACCACCGAATCCTCACTGCTGGAGGAGGCAGTGGAATTGGGGTTGACACGGGGCGTGCTCCCTGGACCAACTACATCCATCTGGAGGGACGAGGCATACACCGGTTCATCGACAGCAGTACCATCAAAGGTATTTAGGTGCCAAGGTGCTGATGCAAGTAGAAATAGAGGAGATTTCCTTCCTAAAGAAGGAGAGCCCATCGGCATAGGAGCGATGGTGGTGGGCCCCATCGATGGAAGGGTAGGCCATTGGTGGCAGCCAGACAAACTGAGGTGTACCAGCCCCAGAGGTAGGGGAGGTACCAGGGAGGCATCATAGAAACATAGAATTTGACAGCAGATAAGGTCTGCTTAGCCCATCCAGTCTGCCCATTTCTCTCTACCTACATTATTACATCAGACCTTGCCCAATCTACAGCTTTTTCTCCATTCCCCCTTCCTTTCCACTATGATTCCTTTGTGCTTATCTATGCATTCTTGAACCCTACCACTGTTTTTTCCCCCACCACCACCACTGGAAGGCTGTTCCAGGAATTCACCACTCTTTCTGTGAAGAAGTACTTCCTCACATCTCTCTTGAATCTACCCCCCCCAGCTTCATAGCATGTCCCCTTGTTCTTGGGTACCTTTTCTTCTGAAAAATACTTCCCTCCTGTAACTTATTTGCCCCTGTGAGATATTTAAAGGTCTCTATCAAGGCTCCTCTCTCCCTTCTCTGTTCCAGGGTGTACAAATTGAGATCCTTCAGTCTTTCTTCATAGGGCTTTTGATGCAGACCCTGCACCATTTTAGTTGCCCTCCTGTAGGCTGCCTCCACTCTGTCTATGGCCTCCCGGAGATGTGGTCTCCAGAACCAGACACAATACTCTAGGTGGGGTCTTTCCAGTGATCTATATGGAGGCAACACCATCTCCCTCTTTCTTCTGGTTATACCCCTCCGTATGCCCCCGAGCATACCACTCACCCTCCCTACTGCCTTATCGCACTGCCTGGCCACCTTTGTGTTATCCAATATAATTACCCCCAGGTCTCTTTCCTGCTAGGTGGTTGTCAATGCCACTCCACCCATTTTGTACTCCGGCCCAGGTTTCTTTGCCCTAAGTGCATTATTTTGCACTCTTTTTTGCTTTGAAACCCAGCTACCATATCCTTGATCACTCCTCTAGTTTTCTCAGGTCTTTGCTCATCTGTTCTACACTCCCCATAGTGTCCACCCTATTGCAGAATTTGGTGTCATCCACAAAGAGGCAGACCTATCCTTCCAGCTCCTCTGCAATGTCACTTATAAAGATGAGGCACCCCACTGGTCACCCTCCCTTCCTTGGAGTAAATTTCATTTACCACCACCCTCTGTCGCCTATCCCCTAACCAATTCTTAGCCAGTTTACCACCTTTGGACCCACTCCTAAGCTACCCAACTTGCTTACTAGTCTCCTATGTGGAACAGTGTTGAATGCCTTACTGAAATCTAAGTAGGCTACATCCACTGCTCCACCCTGATCTAGTTCCTTGGTCATCCAGTCAAAGAAATCTATCAGATTCATTTGACATGACCTCCCCCCTGTGAAACCATGTTGCCTTGGGTCTTGTAACCCACTGGATTCAAGATATTCCAAAATTCTTTCCTTCAGCAGTGATTCCATTAACTTTCCCACCACCGATGTCAGGCTGTCTGACCCATAATTGCCAGCCTCCTCCCTGCTACCACTTTTGTGCAGTGGGACTACATATGCCCTCCTCCAGTCCTCCGGAACAACTCCGGTTTCCAGTGAGCTGTTAAATAGAACTGTCAGAGGTGCAGCTGGTATCTCCCTGAGCTCCCTCAGTACCTTTGGATGCACCCTATCTGGCCCCATTGCTTTGTCCACCTTCAGATTAGCAAGTCCCTTCTGGACTCTCACCTCCAAAAAAGTATTAGTGTCCACCTCCCTTCCTCCAAAGCTTTTGTTACTTTTTTGTGGCCTCTCCCCTTCTCCTTCCTCTGTGAATACTGAACACTAAGTAATTGTTCAGGATGTCTTTGTTTTCCTGGTCCCCCTCTGCACAGTCCACCCTTCCCTTTTTAACCTTACAATCCCACCCCTGGTCTTCCTCCTTTCACTTACATATCTAAAAAATGTATTGTCCCCTTTCGTTACCTCCTGGGCTATTCTCTCTTCAGTTTGCACCTTTGTGCTCTTTACTGTTTTCCCTGCTTCCCTCTGTTTCTCTTGATATACCTCTCTATCCTCATCCCTCTTTATCTCCTTATACCTTCTGAATGCTACCCTTTTAGCTTTTACTTTTTCAGCCACCTCTTTCGAGAACCATAGCAGTCTCTTTTCTCTCTTGCTTTTGCTCACTTGTTTCATGCAGAGGTTTGTTGCCTTTACTATGCTCCCTTTTCTCTATGCCTACTGATCCTCCACCCCGCCCAGGTAACCCAACCCTGCTAGGTCATCCCTGAAGCATTCACACATCCTTTTAAAATCTATAATCCTGAAGTCCAGGACCCTCGCCCTTGTGAGGTTTGATTCCATAGTCGTCCTTATACTGAACCACACCGTATGGTGATCACTGGTCCTCAAGTGGCCTCCCACCTTGAAGTCTGCCACCCGTCCCTGTTAGAGAGTTCCAGGTCCAGTATTGCCCCATCACAAGTGGGTTCACTGACTAGTTGCCTGAGGAATGCCCCCTGCAAAGAGTTCAGGATGTCCCTGCTTCTAGCTGAAGCCACTGCTGGGAGACTCCAGTCCACATCTGGCAGGTTGAAGTCACATCGACAACTCTCCCGAGTACGAGGAGGGACTGATTGGTATCAGCAGTGGAAGAGACAACAACGGCCACTCACTACCCTAGGCTGGTGCAGTATCCATGGGGCTAGACTGCAATCTCAGAAACTGGAGGGAGGTCAAGGGGCCCGAAGCCATGGAAGTAGCAGCTGCTGCAGAAACCAGGGCCAAGTTGATGGATGTCAGTGACAGACTAAAGCTAGGTGATGATGGTGAGCCATCAATTCTGATGGGCACTGTGGTGGCTGAGCTAGGTCCTGACCCCGGGGGGAGACGGGTCTGGGTGCCGTAGGCCAGGACGTCAGCGGCACCCTTGTTTGGAGTCATGATGAAATTCATCAATGGAGGGCTAAGGCCCAATGACGAGAGCAGGCCACTGGCCTCAGAGTGCTCGGTGGCACCCAAGCTAGGTCCCAACTATGGAGAAGAGGAGGTCTGGGTAGCAAGAACAGGTATGATGTCAATGCCCTACATAGGGGATGTGACTCTAAGAGTCAAGTCAAGTTTAGTTTATTGTTTGACCTATTAGGTCATTACAACATATAAAATATACATTGAAAAAACAGCTTATACAGAACAATATGACAGTATTTGGGACCAAAGAGAACAATATATACTAATCAGTGGTTAAAAACTGCACAACCCTAATTAGGCTGTTTCTGACAAGTAAGCTAGTATCAAGTAAAAATCAGTTCTACATAGCATATGTTAAATCCAAATTAGTTCTTCCTTCAACAAACTGATTTTAGTTTAAATTTAAAAATCTCCAAGCTGACCCAGGCTATATATTTAATTCCTAGTGAAATGATAGTCAATTAAAATATAAATAAAATCATAACAGAGGATTACATCAGAGTCAATTTCTCAGTAGGTCCCCTAATTTTTATAGATACTCATTCACCATAGCTATAATTATAACATGTCTTAATTGTCTTAAGAATCCACAATGCAGAGCTTCACACAAAGTTTATAACAAATCCCCTTATCTAATACTAGCACCTTTATTCACCTCTAAATAAGTACTTAGTGTAGGGAATGTTTATATGCTAAAATCACTCATTATACATTAATATCAATTTTAGGTGGCCTCTCCTAAATTGAGACAGCTCACTACAGAATGCGTAAAGCAGGATATATAGAAGATTAAATGTCTTTGTACCCTTTTGCATCATACTCCATCACAGTCATAATGCATATAAAAGTTAACGGGATTAATAACTAGAGTTCAGCCCCCATTTTTACGACTGCATGGTGATGTCACCATTCTGACGTATTGCTATGAGTAGAAGAGATGTAAGGGACTGTGACTGGATATTAAGACTGTCTAATTCCCCTCAGTGGTTTGGCTGGACATGACTCACAACTCTCTGCCATTGTCTCCATTTAGGACAGTGGTATTTTTGTGTCTTGCCCCTCCTCCACCTCTGCCTGCACTAGACTGCACTATTTCATTGCTGGACTGTAAATTTCAGTTACGTACTTCAACTATCACTTCCTTTTAAGTCAGTTTTACAGCCCGTTTAATAATGGTGCATGTTAAAAGAGTTTTAGGCAGTAATTGCTCTAATTCCTATTGAAACACATATTCATCATTCTAAGGGCATGTGAGACAGATAGATTTTTGTGTATAGTGCTAATTGCACTAATTTTCACAATGTACGTATTGTTTTTAAAAACAAGGGCTCTTTCATATAGTAATTTGCCTTTGAAAAAGTGAAGCACTAAACAGAGCAAGCTCATTACAGAGCACAGAGGAAGGATGGCTCTGGGATAAGCAAGCCCCATGAAGCTTTGCAGCAGAAAGAGCATGGAACAGAGCTGAAGTAGCCTGCCAAACTCTGAATGTTAACAACATTAAAAACAAACAAAGCACTCTGAGTTACTTTAACTAATGCCTTTGTCTGACATGCTCTCCTCTCTCTCATTCTCACACTCACACACACACCTCTTCTGTTCTGCTGCATTTCTCTGTCTCTCTCTCTCTCTCTCTCTCTCTGACTTGCTTACTCTCACACTGAGCTGAATCAAATTACAGAGCTGGTTTTCATCATTCACACTTTACTAGGGGAACTTTTAACCCTTGATTATCCTAGTAGTTTATCTTCAGCCACTTGTAATAGTATGCTTTTATTTGCATTTCCCTGTTCAGAACAGACCTACAGTATATTAGGTGTGGTCTCCTAGGGAGTACCTTCAAAAATCAACAGTATAATGAAGCATAGCCTAATGATGTTTGTGATTTTTGCTTTTATGTAGTAAAATGGAGACTGTTTATAGTTTTTTGGGAGATTAAAGATAAAACATGGGTCGCCATTAAGGCAGTAGGTGGGCAGGCAATGATAAGAATGTAATAAGATGAAGTGACAGAGCAGTAACCCCAGTGGTTGGAAGGGGAACTGTTTATTGCCTGCAATGTCATAATAGTTGCTGTATTCACCTGAATAAAATCTTTTAAACAAAAAAAAAGACATTGTGATTTTATAGAGTATTCCTCACTTGTCTTATTTTATTATGAAATACCCCCCAACCCCAACAAGCTCTTTAGGTTGCTGAGGTCTTCCAGCAGTCACTCTATTGTATGGCATCCGACAAAAGAATAACATGGTCTTTGCTTTTATCTTGAGTAGCTCTGCCTAGCAACCTATATGGTGCTCTGTATGGCTGTGCACTTAACATAGAAACATAGACTTTGACAGCAGATAAGGACCGCTTGGCCCACCTAGTCTGCCCATTTCCCTACCTACAGGATAACCCACAGATCCTAGTTAACCAACAGCCTATTTCTTCCTATCCCCCACAAGAATTGCCTTATGTCTGTCCCATGCATTCTTGAATTCTCCTACAGTTTTAGACCCCACAACCTCCTCAGGACGACTGTCCCATGCATCCACTACCCTCTCTGTGAAAAAATACTTCCTCACATTGCCCCTGAACTGCCCCCCCATCTTTAAATTGTGTCCCTTGTTCTTACGTCTCTTTTTGGAAAGATACCTCTTGGACTTTGCTAGATTCCACTGAGGTACTTAAAAGTTTCTATCATGTCCCCTCTCTCCCTCCTTTCCTCAAGGGTATACATATTAAGCTCCTTTAGTCTCTCCTCGTATGGCTTCTTTTGCAGACCCTGCACCATTTTAGTTGCCCTCCTCTGGACTGCCTCTAGCCTGTCTATGTCCTTGCAGAGATGGGGTCTCCAGAACTGGACGCAGTACTCCAGATGGGGTCTCACCAACTGTCTGTACAGAGGGATAACAACTTCCTGTTTTCTGCTGGTGATGCCTCTCCCTATGCATCCCAGTATACCCCAGCCCTCCCTACTGCCTTCTCGCATTGCTTGCTAACCTTAAGGTCATCTGATATGATTACTCCCCAGGTCCCTTTCCTTTTTTGTTGTTGTTACTACCTCCCCCCCCATTGTGTAATCTTCCCCTGGGTTTTTGTTTCCCAGGTGCATTATTTTGCACTTCTTTGCATTGTATCCTAGCTGCCATACTTCCGACCATTCCTTCAACCTTGCCAAGTCCCTTCTCATCCTTTTCACGCCTCCTTGTGTATCAACCCTGTTGCAGATCTTTGTGTCATCTGCAAAGAGGCATACTTTTCCTTCCAGTCCCTCTGCAATGTCACTTATTAAAGACATTAAAAAAAGGACTGGACTCAGTACTGAACCCTGCGGTACCCCACTTTCTTCAGAGTGGACTCCATTTACAATTACCTTCTGTGCCCTGTTGTCCAGCCAATATTTTACCCAGACTACCACCCTGGGGCCCACTCCCAGGCTGGTTAATTTGACTATTAGTCTTTTGTGTGGGACTGTATCAAATGCCTTGCTAAAGTCTAGGTAGGCCATGTCCACAGCCCCTCCCTGGTCTACTACTTTGGTCACCCAGTCAATCAATTAGATTCGTCTGACATGACCTTCCCACTGTGAACCCATGCTGCCTTGGGTCCTGTGCCCCACTGGCCTCAAGGTACTCAACAATTCTTTCCTTTAGAAGTGATTCCATCACTTTCTCTACCACAGAGGTCAAACTTCTAATTGATTGATCGATTATACTGTACAAAATGTTGTTGTGATCTTGAACTACACTGTACTTGTAACCGTTTTTCGTTTTTTTTTTTCCCTGTACTCTGTACTTGGATTTCTTCTGTTCTGTATTTGTATCTTGTACTTGTTTGTAATCCTTGTGCCATCTTCATGGCCCAGGTCATGCCTGAAAATAGTCCAATGGATCAGTGTGCCCACCCGGTTAACAAATACATACATACATACATGCACAAATAAATAATGTTGTTCTGTGTGCACCTCCACATATACTTTTTTTAAATTTCTATTTGATCAAGCTTCACAGCTGGTGGAGCAAGGCAGAAGGAAGCTTCATGGCTGTATCTTTATAGTGCAATGTACAGTATTTATCTCATTTCATTATCATGTTTTGTGTATCTGCAGCAGCCTGTATATTCAGGGCCCAATCCTCAAATGGTTTGCTGCCCCTCCATGAGTGTAGAGGTCCTGGAAAAGCCATGGAGCATCCCCTATGCACCACATGCACACCATCCAAGTACTACAGTATATCCACGGTATTGGGGTGTGCCCCCTACATACCCTGTGCCTGACCAGTGCACCTCTGTATGCAGGTGGGTGGGACGGTGGGGCATAACCCAGTATCTGCCTGATCCTGAACACAAACTCTTTGAGGCATAGGGCCAGAGGAGGGGGCCATTAGCGATGCCTGCTAGGAGTAGCAGTAGCAGCTATGCAGCCTCCTCTGCCTGTCCACAAACCACATATTCTACCCTCTTTTGGCCCTATCTTCTCCAGCCCCCAGTCCTCAGAGCCTCTGCAGTGTGCTGGGGGTACTCACTGGCATCGGGCAATATTCTATGAAATTTTGTTTAATTTTCTGTGGGGATATGGCAGTTTAGTTGGACTGCACACTCCTCAACCCACCCCCCACCAATGAAATGTTATTTAAACACTATGCAAATGGTAAGCACCCCATTGCTTGTTTAACTTACTATTTATGCTCCCTTCAATCTCAGGTGCACCTCTTCTTTGGGCTACTCCAAAGTACCAGACCTCTATCACCTCTGACTGCAATATGCCACTTCCATTAAACCATGGCACTGCACCACAGCCAGGGACAGATGTAGGCAGTAGCCTCCCCAAATCTCTAATGTTGTATCAAGCAGCATGGTGAGAGCGGTGCGGAGTTTTCCAGATATAATGGGGCGTTATCTCTGACTAATTCTGCGGCTATTTTTTTTCTCCCTATCCCTGGGCTATCCACACATGGGGCTCTGAACAGCAGTATGTGCATCTGCATGCCTGCTGTGAGTCCAGCAGATTACCCTCCCACCATGCCTCTGCTCTGCTCTGCTTCCGCCTGTGTTCACCCATGTAGCAGCATTGTGGTGGAGACAGAGACCCTCCCACTGTGTAGGATGGGAATGTCCTGTGAGACACTCAGTCCTCTACTCCCTGACCATCCTTGAATGACTCTGGCTTATTACAGAACTCAGGTTGCTGGCTGTATGAATGGTAGCTCTACTACTGTGTCGATGCCAACCTTTGGCCATTTGCTACCAGCAAAAGAGAGAAGACAATATGAACTTCATTTGCTATGTACTGTATTATGTGGGAAAAGAGATATGTTGTATTAAGGGAATGGGATGAAAAATGTAAAGTGCAAGGCCACCAGTAAGTTTTGGTGACTGCACTGTGTGACCCTCCAGATACATGGCTTGAAAACCACCAGTTTATTGTAGTATGCCTGTGTGCATCATATGAATGTGTTCAGTGGTTTAATTCGAAAATAAATAGCTTCAGATACTCTTCTCTGAAAAGAAAAAAAAATGTCACAGAGTGGTACTAGCTCCCTCTCAGCATGACCACCATCATCTGTGCTCCACAACTTATCTGACCACATACTGAGTCCAAGTCTTTTTATATACTGAAAACCATGACATCATCAATCATGTGATCTGCCCCCTAATCTAATACAGAGAATAACCCTATACTAATACAGAAAATGGGGCTTCAGACTCTGCTAGATCTATCACACTTGAAGAGTACTGCAATAATCTTTACAAACTGAATAATAACATTATTCATAGGAAAAATAACTAGAGATGAATAAGCAAGGGCCCTCTAATGACCCTTGTCTCCTCCTCCAAATCATGACATCACCATAAATGTATAATAAATAGAGTCCACTAGGGGGCCTCCAGCCCTTAAGGAAACTCATTTTCATCTGAGCAGGCATCAAGGGCATACAGGTACCTCCTTTATTTCTTGCTTAAATTAATTTGAAAACAAAACATATTAAGTGTGTCCTGAAGCAGTTCCTACTAGAGCTTTAACATAAACTAACAACTGCACTTCAATGGCTTATTTCCAAGAAGAATTTTACTTTAGTTTTAAGCCCCAAAAAGCCTCCAAAAGTGTCAGTCTGTATGCAATACAATTTAAGCCCTAAACAAGTGAACAGCACTACGTTAGTGGTACAGATATGAGAGGTATAGGACAAGGGAAAAGTACTGATGAGAAGTGTGCACATAATTAACAGGGTCTATTTGGGAATGTGAATGCATTTATTGAGTGGGGCAAAGTAACCACCCCTTTTCTATATTCCAACCAGGCTTTGCTTTACTGCATTTTACTTAAAACAGTATGAATTATTTTCAAAGCTTCCCTTTTTAAAACAGAAAGAGACATAGCTTAATTTGGCTACTTCCCATTATTTATTTAGCCACAACAGGCAGCTAGGTCAGCCTCTACATTATCACCACCTAGATAAAAAGTAGAAAAGAGAGAATACCACGATAGGAGGCCACCCCATTGTGGTAGAAAAGTGAAAAAGGTCACGTGAAACCTAAAGAAAAGACGAGTACTACTGCAGTAGATTTGTTCTAGAAATAGGGTCCAGGGTAGAGAGGAGTGTCTAGTGGTGATGTTGGGGGGGGAGGGCCACAAAACTGTCACAGGCTGGTTTTGCCACAGGAGTCGAGGACCAAAAGGGCTTCTGCTTCTGCTGCTTGAAGCCCTTGGGATCCCTCTGGGTGGATGTAACAGAGTCCAAGGTGGCATTGGACTTCTCAATACGCTGGGGGTGACCCTCCACACCGGGCCCAAACAGGTTGGTGCCTAAGAACGGAACATCCACCAGCATGTGCTGAGTGTCTGCCATGAAGGTCGAGATCCACAGCCAAGCCCTATGGCACATGGCGACTGAGGCCACCATCAAGCAGGCACTGGAATCTCCAATATCCAGAGTCATCTGAATTTGCTGCTTGGCCACAGCCTGGCCCTGGTCTCAGACCTGCTTGACCATAATGTGGGGGTTCACAGGAAGATGAGGAATCTCCTCATCCAGGGAGCCCAAAAGGGCATGGGAGAAGTGTGCCATCAGGAGAGCCGAGCTCACTGGCGGAGGCTGAGTGAGGAGGCAGAACAGACCTTTTGTTACTGAGTGGTCCAATTTCTTGGACTCCTTATCTGGCAGCCTAGCGACATCCCCAGTATTGCCTGAGTGCTGAAACATGGAGTTGGCCACCAACCCCTCAGCTGAGGGTACCGGTAGGCACTGCATATTTGTGCTCTATCCGGGGTGAGGGCACAGAACAGGAGGCAGGGCGTGCCAAAGCTCCAGGATAGGGCTGGCAGTGGCCTCGGCCACTGAGAAAGCCTCCGCCAGAGAATCCCCTTTGTCCAGAATCTCTGTGAGGGGATAGCAAGCCCACTTCTGGATGGGCTCCAGTTTCATCCCAGTGGATTTGGAGATAAGACAGAGGATGTCCATGAAGGAAGCAGGCCATTCCTCTGTCGAGAGATCCCCCATTGACTCCAAGTCAACCAGACAGGAGTGCAGTGAGGAATACTTGGACTCAGAAGCATCCACATAAAGCAGATGACCGCCCAAGTCACCCTCAACCCACCACGGATGTCAGGTGTGAGAGTGACCAACAGCCAATGGGGAAGCCCCTTAGCTGGCAGAGACTCCTTGGTCAGAGCACCAGTCGGTGGCTGCTTGGGCGGTGGCTCCATCACAGTCAGTAGAGAGGTCAGCTTCAGCCAAACTGAGACAGTCTGGACCAGCTCTGCCGGAGGAGGAGTGGTGTCAACTGGCCCTGCCAGGGGCGTCAGTATCAGCCTGTCGGGTGACAGCCAAGTGAGGGCCGGAGTGGGAGCTGCTGTCAGATTCAGACCGGCCAGCACCAACTGCTGCTCCATGAGGTTTTCATAGCATCGATGCAACTTGCACTGAAGTCTCTCCTTGCCCTCGGAGGATGAAAATGACGAACAGCAGCGGCGATGCTTTCCATGGCATTGAGAGCGGGACCACTGTCGGTGGGATCTGCTCAACCCACTAGAGGAGGACGACCTAGACCTCAACCTTGGCTGCCAGGGGTGTCGACGGGGGATCTTGGAGGCAGCTGAGGAGAGTTACGGCTCCTCCTGGTTTAGGTTGGTGACTGGAGGGTCTGGCTCAGTGGGCGTAGTCACCTCTTTGGTGGTCACTGGCAGGACCAGAGTCCTGAACAGACAGTTGTCAGACTCTTCTAATGACAACTGGTTGATCGGGTCGAGAAAAATCTCAGCCGCATCGTCGGCAAGTGTCTCGACTAACTGGCCCAGTGGGGTCTCTGTGAAGCCAGCGACCAAGGCTGTGGTTTCAACCATTGTCAACACCTGCGATTCCTGAGACTGAGAACATTCCCAGTCCCAAGAATGTAGATGGTGAATCTTCTTTTTTTCTTTCTTGGACGACTTCTTGCAAGAGCAGGAGCTGTGCGAAACTGAGGGCCCTGTCCCTTGGTAGGGAGAGACTGGCACAGCTCCTTGAAGGAGCCTGAATCAGCAGAGCCTAGTTTGGGTGGAAAAAAGGCAGAAGCTGAAGAGGACTGCGGTGGCCTGAGCCACCTCCTCCTCAAAGGCCATAAGTTGCTCCAACTGCTCGGTGGACCCCACAGCCGCAAAAACCACCCAATGAGTGTCCTTGGATTTGACCAGCAGATGTCATTTTTCTGGGCAGCCCAACTTTAGGCAGGCAAGGCAGACCTTGATGACTGACAAGTGAAAAGACCAGCAAATGTTGCAGGGCTGGGTATCATGATCATGGCCCAGGCAGTAGATGCATGTGGCATGGGGGTCAGTACACGACATCTTCTGCCCACATGGATATCAGCAAAATCTGGGCATGGACTTTTTGTCCATAGCAGTTGCAATCAATGATCGAACTTAAGACAAAACTTGAGTGAGTTTAAAGTTTTTGGAAGTAAATCTGAAGATTTTAGTGTTAGGGCCTACTCAACATGGGAGCAGTAAGGAGGGAACCTGCTTCTTCCAGCAGAAAAGAAGATCTGGCATCACAGGGTGGAGCTGAGGGATATACCACCCAGGTGGGTGGGAAGAGCCAGCCTGAAGACTTTCTGGCATCTCTTAAAGGGGAAAGGACACTGCCAGAATGTGTGGATAGAACAACATATCCACGTCCCTAGAACAAGCATTTTTTAAGATAAAAAAATATATACTGTATGAAACAGTGGATGCCCAGACATATGCACAACAAGCCTGCATTGCCAGCAGGGTTCTAACTACTGTCGAGGTCAGTGACAACACAAACTTGATTTGCATGGCTGGCCATCCACTATCCTCTATACACAACATTATAAATTATAACATCATTCTTGGCTAATCAGGATTGTCTATTTCTAAATATTTCAAGTACCATTTTTTCCACAAAACATCTCATGCAAACAATTTTAATGCTACAGTTCTAAGTCCAGATAGCGTAGTCCATTTCATCACACAGGGGTTTCTCTAATTTTCCGCAGAATCTAACAGTTGTATTTTAAAGCAGCAGTACCAGATAATCAGGAAGTGATTATCAAAATTCTGCCTTTTGGCTGGAAGCGTGCAGCCATAGTTTGGGTTTACATATCTGTAAATATTTTTCTAGCGATCTTTGGTTTCTTGGATATTTAAAATTTATTTTCATTGTTGTGGATCCACAGTAAATATGTCTGCTACCTAATTTGCAGCTGAACTCTCCCCTCACGTCTCATCACATCTTGTGTTTACTTCCATGGGACCCTGTGCTGCAGGTTCCCACTGTCACTGTGCAGTGCTGTGAGTCATGCGCATGTGCAGTTGGCAGCAGAGGTTACCAATTCAACATGGCGGGTGGGAGAAATGTAAACAAAAACAAAGAAAATGGTTTAAATTATCGGGTGATAGTACCGTGAAAACAAAAACGATTACCAGGTCAGTGCTCAACAGAGCATAGGAAACTATCCAAGCAGACCACTAAAGCAGTAGGTAAGGCTAGATGGATGTTGGGGTATATTAGTAGGAGTATCACAAGTCGTAAGAGAAAGGTAAAAATCCCTCTTTACAAGACACTGGTTAGGCCCCATCTGGAGTACTGCGTGCAGTACTGGAGGCCCCACCTGCACAAGGACAGTAACAAAATGGAGGCAGTCCAGAGAAGGCCAACCAAAATGGTGCAGAGACTGCAACAGAAAACATATGAGGACAGATTAATGGAGCTCAATATGTATACCCTCGAGCAAAGGAGGGAGAGAGGTGATATGATCAAAACATTCAAATATCTTAAGGGCATTAACAAGGTGAAAGAGTCTAACATGTTTCAATATAAGAAAAACAGCACAAGAGGACCCAGCATGAGATTAGAGGGAGGCCATTAAGGGGTAATGTGAGGAAGTTCTTTTTCACAGAAAAGGTGGTGGATGCATGGAATGGCTTACCTCAGGAAGTAGTGGATATGAATACAGTGCAGGACTTCAAACAGGCATGGGATAAGAATAAGGGAGGAATACAGATGAGTATGAATAAATAGGCCATTGACAAGAGTAAAGACCTATGGCACATTCATAAGGTAGAAAAATGGGCAGACTGGATGGGCCTTGAGGTCCTTATGTGCAGTCAGCTTCTATAGTTCTATGTTTCTAAACAAACTGTTGCAAAAGATCCAGTTTTTTAACTAGTAATGCTGCTTTAAATTCAAGTTGCATTTCTTAACACAACTCTTCAACATGATTTATACTATGTGTATGTGTACAGTTCCTATGTGTCACGGGGCTACAGGAGTTTCTGCTCAAGTCCTTTGTGCTGAGCTTGGCTTTGCAGTTCAGTCACCCGAAGAACTCAAGAATGCACTCTTATAGCCATAAGAGACAAGCCAGATGATTCTACTTTATTGGACCTGATATTAACAAATTGCCCACAAAACTGTTCTTCCTATGGGGTGGCCCCTGATTTATTCAGTGACCACAACATGGTTTTCTCCATAAGGGGAAAAATAAAACAAAGGTTTCACTGAGGTTGCAACAATTCAGATCATTTAAGAATTTTGATTACTTGGCATTTGCTGCTGATTTGGATAGGATAGCTTGGGATCGTCTTCAGCTGATTCCTGACCTTGACTGGGCATGGAAATTCATTCAGGATGAATTGTTGAATATGTGTAGTAGGCACATGCTAATCGAGGTAAGGAAGGTTAAAAGTAACTCTGCACTCTGGTACACTTCAGGGTTACTGAAATTAAAACAAGTTTTGGACTAAAGCCCAGAAATCAGGAATTTTGGGAAACTGGCAAATGTATAGACAGGCATGAAATCTTTATGTTAGTAAAGTGAGAGAGGACAAAAATTTCCATTATGGAAATAAAACCACTGAGTCCATTGGTAAGCCTAGGAAGTTTTGGAAATTAATCCATGACTTAAATGGCAATAGTAAGTCCACAAAAAGCATTCATTTGGTTAAGGAGGAAAATTATGAGGAAGGGCCCTCTCTCTCAAATAGGTTTAATAAATTCTTTGCTGAGATAGGGAACTATTTTGGGGATCCCCCTGAGCCCTCACAAAATCCAGAAGAATTACACTGTGGTTTGTTGCTTCAGTTTTCTTTCAAAGAAACTGGTAAACACAAAGTTCTAGATTCACTCCTGGGGCTAAGACTGGGGGACAGTTGTGGCCTTGATGGCCTACCCATCACCATGTTAAGATACGCAGCTGCTCAGATTGCTGATCCACTCATGTATTTGTGTAACTGGTCCATCGAGATGGGCTATGTACCTGGGAGGTGGAAGGTGGCCAGGGTGGTCCCCATTTTTAAGGGGGGTGACCAGGGTTGCCTATCCAATTTTAGACCAATTTCTCTCTTACCATTTGTCAGTGAGGTTTTGGAAAAGATACTGGCTGGGCAATTAATGAGTCATCTTGAAGAAAATAGGTTACTAGACCAGTATCAATCAGGTTTTCGGAAGGACCATGGGACAGTTGCGGCTATGTCGAGGGTCTTGGATGAGGTTGGCCTGGCAAGTGATGCCCAATGTCTTACAGGGGGCATCTTGGTCGACCTCTCCAAGGCCTTCGACATGGTCGATCATCAACTGTTGCTATGTGACCTCAGTGAGGTTGGGTTGAGTGTGAAGGTCCTAGAATGTTTTTATTCTTATTTGACCAATAGATTGCAGGTGACCGCAGTAAATGGTAGCAACTCCAACCTCTTGCCTGTATATAGAGGAGTTCCTCAGGGCTCAGTCTTGGGCCCTTTATTGTTTTTGGTTTATCTAAAGGATATTGGCAGACATGTGGGGGGGGCTCGCTATCATTTGTTCGCGGATGACACAATAATTTATTTTTCTAACAGATCATTATTGTGCATACAAGATAACTTGCAGTCTAGCTTTGTGATGTTGCAAACTTATTTTTCAAATGTAAAGTTGAAACTTAGCACATCAAAAACAAAATGTATTACCAGCCCAGTGGCGCTGAGGGTTGAGGCGCTGGACGCCACACCTTGCGTCATGCCGTTGACCCAAGTTTGAGAGTTAGCTTGGGAGCCAGGGGTTGGCAGGGGAGGGAGAGGGCATGGGGTTGTCCGGCGCTCTAGCAACCCCTGGTGGAGACCGGGGGCACTTCGGAACACTGGGCTGCATGTAAGCAGCATGGCTGATGCAGGCTGGGTTGCTATGCGCCACAGCGTCAGGCATGCACCACGCATGGGAGGGAGGGTCTCGGGCACATACAAGTAAAAAATGCCCCTCCAGCCCAGATAGGCGATGGTCCTTCCAGTGCCACCGCCACACGCCCAATGCTGGTTCCCTGCCTCTGCCCCTTTGATCTCCTCGGGTTGTAGTCCCCAGGACCCAGGGAGGAATGGTAATGACCTTGAAGAAGGCAGAGGAACACAGCGGGCTGTAGAGCGAGTTGGTGAGTGAAGTGGCTGGAGCGAGTTCCGGAGCCGGGCGGTGAGAAACAAAGTGGTAAAAAAAAAAAAATGTATATTGTTTGGCCCACCTCGTACTCTTAAGGTTTCTTTAAACTTGGCTGTAGTGGACAGCGTTGGAATTGCTTTGGAATGTGTTGACTGCTATAAGTACTCGGGGTACTGGCTAGATAAGTCTGGATCCGGAAATACTCATGTAGAAAAGCTAACAGCTCAGGTGAGCAAGAGGGTAGGGTTTTTGTATAGGAACAAAAATTGTTTGAACTCTGAAACTTTCAATTTTATTATAAAAGTCTTCATTTTTCCTTCATTTGATTATGGGGACACTTTATGTGGTAATGCTACACAAGACAGATTATCTAGGCTAGACGTTTTAGTAAATAGATTAGCTAGGTTGGCGCTTAAATGCCCCAAACTAAAACATCATTGTGACATGTATAACCAGTTAGGCTGGGCTTCTCTAACCAAAAGGTGGGAATTGCACAAGTCACTTTATGCTTATAAATGTGGGACTGGTATTTTGCCAACATTTTTAAGTGATCGGTTACATTTTAGGCAAATTGATCCCTCCCTGCGTAATTCTCACATCTAAACACGAAATATGCCCAGTCATGTTTTAGCCACTTTGTCCCAGTTTACTGGAATACTCTCCCAGTTATTTTCAAGAAACATTATAACAATCCAGCTTCAGCTTTTCGAGTGAAAAAGCACTTGCTATCACAGTCTAAACCTTGTGATTGTTTTAAATAATTGCTGTGTTATTTGAATCTAATTTATTGTAACTGGTATGTATGAATGTGAAGGTCACCGTTGTGAATGAGTTTTTAACTCAATGGTTTAAACCTTCTTAAACCTTTATAAATAAACAAACAAACAAGAGACACAGTAACTGTAGATGCAAGCGTATATCAAATTCTATTCTAGTCTATCATTCTAAACTAAACCTGAAAGTGCTTGCAGCATTTTGGGGCCCCACCACCTGAGTGGCTCAGTGCCTTGAAAGCTATTTCACTCCAAGGGTATTCTTATTGTTAAAGCAGGCAGGGGATCACACTCCATGGGTAACACCAGTTTGTAGAGGTTAAAACAAACAGATTGGATCAGTACTTTCAATTGTAGGAAAATTGTATTATGTTATAGCCTCACACAGAGAGCACTTATAGCCACTCAGAGATCACTGCACTTAGCTGGTGCTTCAGACTTAAACTTGATTCTTCATCAGGAGGCCCACTGACGAAGAACATAACCGAGTTTCTCTGAAGCGCTAGGTTAAATTGGAGGTACTGATCTAGTCTGTATTTGTTTACCTCTACAAATTGGTGTTACTCCTGGACTGCAGTCTTATGCCTGTTGTTCCTCTTGATTTGGTGAACGGGTGCAAGTACACCGTCAGCTACAGCAGCACCTTTGATTAGTTTTCACTCAGACTCGTGGCTCTGAAGCAGCCATGTCGGCTCCGACCAGACTTTGTTACATATAGGATCTGATTCAATAAATTTAATAAATTCCAAAGTGCAAAACTGTCATGGTAGTATGTCAACAACTTAAAACAAGTGAAAAAGCTCTTTTTAGACAAAACACAAAACGAGAAACGCAAGCATATAAACTGAAAAGTTCAAGTCCAGTTCATTTACAGGAATAGTTTAGCTGTTGAATTCCACTGGACCAATTCTTGGCAAGTAAAAAAAAAATTTTGGTGCTCCTTATGTCCTGCCAAAAAAAAAGATAACACCGTTTGGCATCCCACTATAAAATTTGCAGATTATAAGCATACCAGTAAAGTGGACTAATCACTAAACTCCAAAGGCCACAGGTGAAGGTAATTTATATCAGGCCCTTGTCACTCACTACAGCGATTGGCTCCATAACCAGGAGTCCTATTTCAATACTTGGCAAGTAATAAATATGAGGATTTTTATGTTCCCTATAACCTGCCAAAATAAAAATCAAGAAAGCACCATTTGGCGTCCCAGAAAGAAGTTAACAAATTATGAACATGCCTGTACAGTAGTCTGATCAATTTTGCCCCAAGGCCACAAGTGTCACTGAACTTAGGAAACATAGGGTCTCACTAACAGCTCTACCCCACTCTCCTTAAAGCCTTAAAGTACGGTATGTGTTAAGCACCAGAAAGC
The DNA here is from genome assembly GCA_016271365.2 of Neoceratodus forsteri. Lineage (NCBI taxonomy): Eukaryota > Metazoa > Chordata > Ceratodontiformes > Ceratodontidae > Neoceratodus > Neoceratodus forsteri. The sequence continues at coordinate 278,218,764 of CM057451.1, forward strand.
TGCTCCACTGAAGATAGTGGCTTGTATGACATACTGCTCAGTGACTGAAGTCCATGTTATGGAGTCCTGCTTAAGGCTTCTGCTTTTATGTAGAATGTACCACTTTTGGGAAGATTTTACCCCATAACTAATCGCCACAGGTCACTGAAATGGCGTCATTATAAAATTAGCAGTAGGAATCATTGCGTAAAGTAATACAGCTGTCGAATTTTTAGAAGGTATAAATTGTATAGCAGGAGTTCTGGCTCCATAATTATATCACTAAAATGATGCCGGGGCATTCAAATCCAGTTCCCTTAGCTTGTTTGCTAGTCTAGGTAATTAAACACCAGCTGAAAGAAAAAGTAAAAATCAATATCACTTGGGGGACATTACACCATAGCCAGCCTTCACCTATCGCTGGAACAGTGTCTTTGTGTGAATTAACAAGGGGAGATCACCATGCACAGAACATGAACAGATTTAACTCCCTTCTCTTGGTCCAGGATTCCAGTCTCCTGAAGGGTTCTCTCCCAATCAGCCTTCGTTGTGATCAGTTCTCCAGCCTCTGGTATTGTGTTACCTGTAGTCATCTGGGGAATAAAAAGAGATAATCGCTCTGCTAAGCGTAATAAATTTTATTTGCCTAGTACATTACTGAAACCACGCAACCCTAAGCCACAATGGTATACCTTTTTGAAATGTAATGCAGACATTTCAGCACATTTAGAAACATAGAATTTGATGGCAGATAAGGATCGCTTGGCCCACCCAGCCTGCCCATTTCCCTACCTAATGGATAAGTTGCAGATCCTAGTTAACCAGCAGCCTACTTCTTCCTACCCACACCTCCTGGAATTGCCTTATGACTGTCCCATGCATGCTTGAATTCCACCATTGTTTTTGACTCCACAACCTCCTCCAGAAGGCCGTTCCATGCATCCACAACCCTCTCTGTGAAAAAATACTTCCTTACATTACCTCTGAGCTGCCCCCTCTATCTTCAAATTGTGCCCCCCCTTGTTCTTGCACACGTCTTTTTTTGAAAGACGCTACCTCTTCTGGACTTTGTTGATTCCCTTGAGGTACTTGAAAGTTTCTATCATGTCCCCCCTTTCCTCGAGGCTATACATATTAAGCTCCTTAAGTCTCTCTTCATATGTCTTCGTGTAGACCCTGCACCATTTTAGTTGCCCTCCTCTGGACAGCTTCCATCCTATTTTTTTATGGAGATTGGGTCTCCAGAACTGCATGCAGTACTCCAGATGGGGTCTCACCAGCTGTCTGTACAGAGGGATAACAACTTCTTGTTTTCTACTGGTGATGCCTCTCCCTATGCATCCCAGTATCCCCCAGCCCTCCTTGCTGCCCTCTCACATTGCTTGCCCACCTTTAGGTCGTCTGATATGACTACCCCCAGGTCCCTTTCCATTTTTGTTGTTGTTAGTATCTCACCCCCCATTGTATACTCTTCCTCTGGGTTTTTGTTTCCCAGGTGCATTACCTTGCACTTCTTAGCATTGAATCTAAGCTGCCATACATTTGACCATTCTCTAACCTTGCCAAGCCCCTTCTCATCCTTTCCACCCACCTTGTGCATCAACTCTGTTGCAGATCTTTGTGTCATCTGCAAAGAGACATACTTTTCCTTCCAGTCCCTCTGCAGTGTCCTTATAAAGACATTGAAGAGGACCAGTCCTAATACTGACACCTCGCGGTACCCTACTAGTAACCCCCTTTCTTCAGAGTGGACTCCATTACTTTACTCTCTGTGTCCTATTCTCCAGCCAAGTCTTACTCAGGCTGTCATCTTGGGACCCACCCCAGGCTGGCTAACTTGTATATTAATCTTTTGTGGGACTGTGTCAAATGCCTTGCTAAAGTCTAGGTAGGCCATGTCCACAGCCCTTCCTGATCTACTACTTTGGTCACCCAGTCAAAGAAATCTATTAGATTCGTCTGGCATGACCTTCCCTTTATGAATCCATTGCCTTGGGTCCTGTGCCCCTCTGGCCTCTAGATACAGACAATTCTTTCCTTCAGAAGTGATTCCATAATTTTCCCTATCACTGAGGCTAAACTAACAGGTCTGTAGTTTCCTGCTTCTGCCCTGCTCCCACTTTTGTGAAGGGAATCACATCTGCCTCCTCCAGTCCTCAGGTACCACCCCATCTCCCATAATTTGTTAAAGAGGGTAGTCAGTGGTGTTATTAGTTCTACCCTTAGTTCTTTTAGAATTCTGGGATGAATCTCATCAGGCCCCATTGCTTTGTCCACCTTCAGTTTTAAGAGTTCTTTCAGAACCCTTTCTTCTGTAAATGGGCTGGTATCAACTTCTGTATCCAGAGTGTTTCTATTGTTTGTTTTAGGTACCTCCCCCTCTTCATTTGTAAATACTGAGCAAAAATATTTGTTTAGTATCTCTGCCTTTTCACAGTCACCCTCTGCCCACCACCTCCCCTTTATTAAGCCTCACTATCCCTCCCTTGGTCTTCCGTCACTCCCTGATGTACCTATAAAAGGTTTTATCCCCCTTCTTAACTGAGTTGGCTATCTTTTCCTCGGTTCAGGCCTTTGCTGTTCTGACTGCCTTCCCAACTTCCTTTTGCTTTAACTGATACAATTCTCTGTCCTGCTCCTTCTGTGATTCCTTGTACTTCCTGAATGCTTTCTTTTTCTCTTGAACCTTCACTGACACTTCCTTTGAGAACCATAGTGGTTTCTTACATCATTTTGTTTTGTTTATTTGCTTCACACAAAGGATTGTTACCTCTGTGATGGCAGTTTTTATTATTCCCCATTGTTCTTCCACCCCTCCTTCCTGCCCATTTGCTAGTGCATTCCGTAGGCACGCACCCATTTTGGCAAAGTCAGCCCTCCTAAAGTCTAGCACTTTTGCCTTTGTATGGCTTGACTCTATTGCTGTGTTTATTGCAAACCATACTGTTTGATGGTCGCCAGTTCCCAGATGGCTAACCACTTCACATCTGTGATCTCTCTCCATCTCCGCTTGAGAGAACCCAGGTCTAAGATTGCTCCCTCTCGAAGTGGGTTCCAATACTAGTTGTCTAAGGCATGCCCCCTGTAGGGCATCTAGAATAACCCACTCTAGAAGTGGCTGCTGCAACTGCACTCCAGTTAACATCTGACATATTCAGATCACTCATCAGCAATATCTCCCCTTTCTGCCATTCTAAGTATACTTTCTATCATTTCTTGTCCATTTCCTCCCCTGAGAGGTCATATACAACCCCTGTGCGGATTGTGGTGCCATTGCCTGTCTCCAAATTGACCCACAGTGCTTCTTCTCCTCCCTGTTTATCCTTTTGTTCTGTTGCTTTGATTCCTTCCCTTATGTAAAGAGCTACTCCTCCTCCTCTTTTGCCCTCCCTGTCCCTCCTGTAGCTAGTGTATCCTGGTATGTTTACGTCCCAGTCATGGTTTTGTGTGTACCATGTTTCTGTGACTGCCACGATATTCAGATGTTCTTCCTCCATCAAGGCCACTAATTCAGGAAGCTTGTTACCCAGACTACGGGCATTGGTTCTCATTGCTCTCCATTTTTTGATGACTTTACCTTCTGTGGCAGCATCCCCCACTGACCTTTCTACCTCGGTCTTTTTCTCATTTAGTACCCTGTTTTGTAGGGAGAGGCTGGGATTTTCCTGCTGCTTATCTGTGCCTCCCCCCTTGACTAGTTTAAAAGCTTGCCAATGAAGCATTTAAAATGATTGCTCAAAAGACTTGTTTCCTTCCTGGACAGATGCAGACCATCCTGCCAGTATAGGCTGGTGTCCCTCCAGGTGGAACCCCAGTCCCAAATGAAGCCAAACCCCTGTGCTCCACACCATTTATTCAACCATTCATTAAACTGCATGGTGCAAAGCCCTCGCCTCCCCATGCCATTGACAGGCAACACCTCTGAGAAGGATACTGTGTGTGCTACTTGTCTTAGGCCCTCCCAACTCTACAAAGTCCTCCTGCACTGCTCTAATCTATGATGAGCCAAGTCATTTGTCCCTAGGAGGACAATGATGTCCAGCTCAGACTCCCGTGCAGCTGTTCTCATGATCCTGAGGATGCGCTTCCTGTCCCTCCAAGCCATGGCACCAGGCAGGCACCTTACTTCAGTTTTCCCTGCTCCCCCCAGTTCTATCCCCCTAATAATTGAGTTCCTCACCAGGAGCTGCTTCCTTTCCCTGTGGTGTCCTCTGCCTCTCTGCTGTGGGCCTCCCTTGTGACAGTTGTCCTCAACCTCCTTAGTCTCCTCTGCGGGTGCATCCATAGGGGAAATATGCTCCCCCAGAATGGTGTATGGATTGTGGATTGGAACAACTGACTGGGAGTGCCTCTTTTCCACCATCCTCACCCTCCCTGAGCCCACTGTGGTTCAACTGTTGTGCTTTCTTCGCAACCTCTGAGGTAGTAGTGGTGGTGGGTCTGGTGCTCCCTGGATGGGGGAGGTTCCCTTACTACTGTCCAGTGTGGCCTGGGGGATGGTTCCCTTACTACTGTCCAGTGTGGCCTGAAGACGGGCAACTTCCTTCCTCAGGGCAGAGAGTTGTCTGCAAATAGGGCAGCATCTCAGCCTCCAGAAAGACTCCTGTTTAGTGCACCTGTTGGTCATGCTGTCATTCTCTCCAAAATTCTTGACTCCTGTTGGAAAAGAGAAGCTTTCACAGTCAATCACCAGTAAAAAAGTCCCTAGTGCAGCAAGCCTGGCCAAGGCACTGCATTAGCACAAAAGTTACCCTGAAGTGGGAATCAAACTACAGAACCTCCAGCTTTAAGGTGCAGTCGTGGTTAACATGTTTCTTGAGCAAGTGGCAGCTCTGGATTAACAAAGTACTTAAAAAAACCACTGCTAAGTCTCAAATATTAGTATTAGCTAGACTTTTGTTTAACTCATTAAAACGAAAGAAAATGAAATAACATCAGAGTCCGGAATAGCAGCAAACACCAGAGCAAACACTGAAACAAGGTGCGGCAGGGAGTGGAGCAGCACTGTAGTCATCTTGCTGCTCTGCCTCCCCGGCCCCATTTATTCCACTCTAAGAGTCAAAGTTCTAACAACACCCAAGCCTGTGACTGATCCTGTTGCGGGGGGGGGCGTCTGGGGGCTGATTCAGCGGTGACCTTGGCAGGGGCCATGGAAGAGGAGGTTAACTGAGGGTGAGGAACCATCGAGGATGGCGGTCTACCACCCAAAAGAGGCCTGGTAGTGCCAGAGCCATGCCCCAACCTAGGCATCTGAAGGATGGCCGGGGAGGCTGAAATCACTACTGTGGGGACAGATGGTGAAGTAGAAGAAGAAGTTGACCTGGAGGGCTGCTGAGGAGATCTGGATCTCTCCTGGGAGGACTTGTGCTCGACCCAGTGCTTGTGCTTGTGGCACCTGGAGGATGTCGTCTTTCTTTTTTAAAACTTTCTTTATTTTTAGATTTTACTCACATATACAGGACAAACATACCACAGACATTTCTTTCAATGAACTTACTTGAACTATTTCCCTCTTCTTTTGTAATTCACAGGGAATTCGTCACACAAATTACAGAGTGTGGCTACTAGCCTAAATTCATACAAATAAGAATTTAAACAAATATGGATTTAAACAGAAGATAGCCTAAAACAATCTCCCAACTGTCTGGATAATATTAACTGATTCACCTGAATCGGCTTCTAGGGAGTGCCTTTACAAGGAAAGATCTTTAGATGTAATGACCTTTAAAGGGTGATGAAGAGGAGGAGAGTAGGAGCTGCCAAATCACCCTGTCCTTCCCTGGTCCCCGTTGAAACACAGAGACTCCATTCAAGGGGTACAGGACTATGTGTTACAGAATGCATCCTGCCCATTAAGCCACTTCATAGCAGATCCAACAATGCCTTATCAGGGCAAGAAATCAGGCCTCACCCCTGCCATATATATAACCCATCTCCTCCACAGAATCTCAAAGCTGGAAACCCTTTTATTGATAGTGGCAGTTAGAGCCTCCATTCTATACAGGTCTATCATGCGGTTTTGCCACATATTCAGGGTGATGACTTTAGAAGAGTGCCAGTTACATGTCATTGTTTTTTGAGCAGCTAAAAATGAAATTTTCAGAAACCTGATTGTTAGGGAATCCCGAAATTCCTTGGGCAGATCCAAAAAGAAATAACAGAAGGAGGAGATTTCCAAATTAGGCACCAATATTATCTGTAAGGCCTGTTGAAGATCTTGGAAGAAGGGCCTCAGGACAGGACAATCCCACATTATATGGACTAATGATGCGGGAGAGTGTCCACAGTTTCTCCAACAGTACGGAGATAGGGAGTCTCGGTATTTCAACTGGCCCGCAGGCGTTCGAAAATACCGACTAAAAATCTTCCATGAGAACTCCCGCCAACTAACTGGCGCGATACACCAATGGATTCTTGTTTGTGTCCACGCCCATAGTTCCTCAGGGATCTGAGATCCCCGGTCCCGTTCCCAGGCTATCTTAATATAAGAGGTGGAATCCCCTTTCCAGGATATGAGTAGCTGATATAGTTTAGAAATAATATGGGTTCTAATCGGGTCCCCCTCTACCGCTCTCCTGAGCATGTGTGCGATCTGAGGAGGTGATGAACTCACAATCTTGCCCTGCATCACTAAGTTAGAAATATAATTTCTGATTTGGAAGTATTTAAATCTATCCTTCCATGAATTTCCATACCTGTGGACCAATGATTCAAATGACTGAATCTCCCCATCCTTTAGGAAATGCCAAATCAGGTGTAGGCCCCTCTCTTCCCATCCCCTAAATCCTGCATCCCACTTATTGAGGGTAAATGATTCTAGATGAGGAATGGAAGTCAACAAATTCCTCCAGCTCTTAGCGCTTTTGTCTCCTAAAATCCCATACCATACCGTCAAAGTGGAGGCTGTGTAGGGATTGTCTACCTGCCCTATGTTTGACCTACTTTTCTGTCCAAGGAGCATAGCATTCAAATTTTTCTGTAAATTAGTTTCCCCTAACTGTAAAGATTTCCATTTGGCCACATATGTCTGATCCAGCCAACAGAAGGCTATTCGTAACTGGGCTGCATAATGATATCATTTAAAATTTGGCAATGCAAGGCCCCCTTCTGCCCTCGGGATCTGGAGGGCCGACAGGCTGATTCTAGGTTTTTGTGAACCCCAGATAAAATGAGAAATTGTCCTATTCAACGATTGAAAGTATGTGTCTGGGATCTGTATAGGTATTTTCTGTACCAAATATAAGAACTTAGGAAGCATTACCATTTTTATCGCTTCTACTCTTTGAATCAATGGTATAGGAATAGGGGCCCACTGATCTAATTCCATCTTAATTCTCTCCAACACGGGGATAAAGTTGATGGAAAACATCAGATCCGGTTGCATGCTCAGTTGTACTCCAAGATATTTAATTTGGGATACATTCCACTTAAAAGGGAATTTCTTTTGAATTTGTTCTGATGGGTCGTAACATGTTCTTAAGATTTCCGTCTTGTTCATGTTTATTTTGTACCCCGCCAGAAGTCTAAATTCTGACAGCCGAGTCCACAAGGGTTCCAATGATTGCTCTGGGTTTCTGAGGTAGATTAATAAGTCATCTGCATAAAGCGCCAGTTTGTGTGTTTCCCCTCCCATATCCCAACCCTGTACTAACTCATCCTGTCTTAATGTTTGGGCCAAAGGCTCCAAATATAAAGCAAAGAGGAGGGGAGAAAGGGGGCACCCCTGCCTAGTGCCCCGATAGAGAGCAATGGGGGGGGGAACCCTACCATTATCTTTATATATGCCTTGGGGCTAGTGTAAATGTTATTTATAATTTTAATGAAGGACTCGGAAAATCCGAATGCTCCCATAGTTACATTCAGGAAGCACCACGCTACCCAGTCGAAGGCCTTCTCCGCATCCAAACTTAACAGCATGCAAGGAGCCTCCGACCGGGCCGCCCGGTGCAGGACCTGCAAGGATCTTTTGATATTATCCTGGGTCTGTCTACCAAGGACAAAGCCCGTCTGGTCGTAGTTGACCAGACCGGACAGTATCACTTCCAGACGTCTCGCCGAGATAGATGCATATAACTTATAATCAATATTTAAAACAGATATCGGGCGAAAAGCATTACACTGCGTGGTATCTTTACCTGGCTTAGGGACACTTGATATAACTGCGTAATTCCAGGAGTCAGGTAACACCTCCCCTGCCTGTGCTTCCTTGCAGGCCTCCAATAGGGGGCTTTTAATTTCTTTTATGAAAAACTTAAAGAACTCGGGAGTGTATCCATCAGGACCCTGGGATTTTTTTGATTTCAATCTTTTAATCGCTGAAGCCAATTCTGTTGAGGAGATGGGGGAGTCAAGAGAGTTTTTAATCTCTTCCGTCAGCCATGGTAATTTTAACTTCGCCAAGTATGACTTGATTTGCTCTCTGTCCGGTATCTGTTCCATAGTGTATAAACTTGAGTAGAAGTCTGGAAACTATTCAAGATTTTCTCCGGGGAACTTAATATCTGACCTGTCTTGGGGTCTCTGATCTGAGCAATCGTTGTTCTGGCAGTATGTTGTCTCAGCCAGTGGGCTAGGAGGTTTGAGGCTCTAGGGCCATTTTCATGGTATCTTTGCCGCAAACACTGCAGTGCTTGCTCTGTTTTTATATCAATTAGTTTTTGAATTTGCTGTTTAACGGTTTGTATGTCTGATACTACAGTTTTGTCCCCCCCTGCCTGGCGTCCCTGTAGAACCAATAGTTGCTTTTGAAGCTCCTCCATCTGCCGACTTTGCTGTTTTCTAAAGTGAGCAGCAAACTTGATACAGTCACCCCTGAAAACTGCTTTCATCGTATCCCAAAGTATTGTGCCCGACACCCTGGGGTACTTATTATCTTGTTGTATTTGTGATAGCCTCATAGTGGCCATGTCTATAAATTCTTTTACATTGAGAAAATAATTGTTAAACTTCCAGAGAGACTGACCCCTTTGGACTCTCCAATTCAAACGCAGCAATAGCTGGGAATGATCAGAGAGAACCGATGGGATGTGTTTACATTCCACAACTTGGTCTTGGTGTTCTCCAGAAATCAACAGATAGTCAATTCTGGCAAAGGAGCCATGGGGGAATGAGTAGTGTGTATATTCTCGTTTATTTTTGTTATGCCTTCTCCAGGCATCAACCCAGAAAGCCCCCTTTAGATGTTTCTTAATGAATTTACCAGCTGGATTTTGTCGGAATGCCTTGGTTTTGGACGTATCAATCTGCTCCCACACCTGGTTTAGATCTCCCCCTACTATTAGTAATCCCTTCTGCTACTCTGTTATTTTGTGTAATAAGGACCGAAAAACATCCACAGTGGAGCCCGCGGGGGCATACAGGGAGACCAGAGTAATGGGGGTGCCCTCAAGGTTCCCTGATACAATGGCCAAACGGCCCTCAGGGTCTGCATAACTGGTCAGCCTCTGGAATTGTGTTCCTTTGGAGATCAGAATTGCAGAGCCTCTTCTTTTCCCCTTCCCATATGAGGCAGCGATCACCTGATCATACCTGAACTTCCCCAATTTCTGATGTTCACTTTTATTTAAATGGGTTTCTTGCAGTAGGACAAACGTGGGCTTCTGTCTTTTTTATAGCTGACATTACTTTATGTCTTTTCACCGGGTTATTTAGCCCATTAACATTGTGAGAGACAATTCTTACGGTGGTATTATCCTCCATTTACAAGCCGAAACCATAGTCCCATCTGTATAGGGGTCCCCCCTCACCTCCCCCACCCCATCCCCTCCACAATGTATATCAGTGCTCCCCTCTCCCCTCTGCCTCCAATTCCTCTCCAGTAAAGTAACACTCTTTGCATTTTTTATACATTGATCTAATGCAGTATGCCACTGAAGGTCTATCTTTGACTTTGTGATTCTCAACATCATATAAACACAGACATAACAGTAAATTCCAAACCTCCTGCGGGGTGGCGCTAACAGATCGAGCCCTCCCCACTCAGAAAAACTATTTACAAGGTAACTCCCAAGGTAGGAGAATAGTAAATACCATTCTCTAATCATTCGAGCTTGTAAAACTCGAATAGGAGGAAAGGGGAGCCAATAAAATGACTCGCTCCTCCTGGACCTTAACCTTATCAGGTCCTTGCCAGATGTCTTGGCATATCATCCCCAACATTATACCCATAAGAAACATATGGTATATTGGCAGTAGACCTTCCAGTATAATCGGTCTGGGTATTCAACTCTCTTCCCCCTTGCCCTCCTCTGCGAGCTGTAAAAAAAAAAGGAGGCGATCCGATCTTCCTCTGTCTTTTTCCCCCCTGAACCCCTCACCCGCAGTGGAAATAAAAGGAAATTATAGGAGTTGCCCGATTTCACATTAAGGTAACGTTACAGATAATACTAGATATTTCTTTAACACATACTTGAGACAGAAACCTGGAGTGATTTTCAAACATTCTGTTTTAAGCTTCCTGGACTGAGGTAGTCTAACGGCCGAGAGGTGTCTAAAAATGTAAACCTCTTCGTCTTTACAAAATGGGTGTGTCTACCCTGTCCGGATCCACGGAATGTCCCCGGAATCCTACTTCATAGGGCACCGAGGTCCCCACATGTCTGCACCCCCCCAGTTCCCTTAAATTTAGCGCCTTATGGTTGCTCGAGGTATGCCCCACCGAGAAGCGCTCCAGCGTTTTGCTAGGCTGGCCCAGCCCTTCCTGATGTTTATATTCGCTTCAGCCGAGATCCAGCCGAGGGCAGAGACATAATGATGATGTATTTCTACAGCCTCCCTCTCGAGCAGAGCCACTCAGCCAAGACTCTACATTTAACAATCCTGTCTCTCCAAGGTAAAAAACTTGATGGCTACATGAGCTGCCAGCGAGACTCCATAAAACCAGTCTGCTCGATAAGAAGCCCCCTCTAAATAACCCCCCAGGCTTCTTAGAGCCACATATGGATTTACAGCATTCCTAGGCTTCTGCTTCTCATCCCCTAATTTCCCCTTTTCCGTTGGGTAAACCCTTTGATGCCTATGGGATCATAAACGTAGTGTTCAACTAAGGTGATCGCCTCCCTCCATATACGTGTCCACTGATCCATGTTCCCTTCATCGAATAAAATTACAGACTGCTCAATCCTCCATATCCCCCCAGCTTCCTCAAAGCCCATAACAGTTACCAACAGCCTCTACATAGGCCTCGAAGTAAATTTCTACAGGTCCTTTTTGCAAGACTGCAATGTCTACTCCAATCATATAGGGTTAGACACCAGGACAGGGCTTCTCCTAATCCCAGGTACCAGCTTATTTCAGAGGGATCAAACTTCAAGTATCCTCCATCCTTCCGGTTAATGTCTCCTGGGGGGCCCGAGGGTGGGTGAGTTTCTGCAGCATCTTTTTGATATCTTGAAGTGAGTTAACCGGCGCTTTCTTTCCTGATCGAGAAGGGTGACGAAGTCCGGCCTGACGCCACGGATTCTGCAGGAGGGCCGGAGGGTCCTTACGAGTGGGGGCCTCAGATATTTCATACCCTTTATCTCTCAATGCTCAGTGGGCAAAGTGATTGTACCCTGTTTGCCCGGCATTTGTGACTGAGTCCAATATTCAAAGGGTGCAGTGGCATGTGCTAAAAGTAGCATGTACAAATAAATTGTGTATTTAGGGGGCGAAGGGAGGCACAGAGACAGGAATCTCAGCACAGTGCCATATTCAGCATGTTAGTGCTGTGCAAGGGAAACAGTGTAAGCCACCTTGCACTGTGCAGTTACTGCCAAAAAGAAGCCTGACTTACTACAGGCAATCCTAGTGGCCAGAGGAAGCACTGCAGCTAAAAAACATGTTGGCGGTTGGGGGAGCACACCTGCTCCCTGTTGCCTAGTTGTCCCCCCACCTGCAATCACTGGCCCCGTGTGAAAGCATAATGCCTTGGTGCCTAGTGATCCTCCCCACCTTTAGACCACTGTCCCAATGTGAAAAACATAATGCCCTAGTGCCTAGTGGTCCCCCACCCTCTGATCACGGGCCCCATGTGAAAATCATAATGCCCTGGTGCCTAGTGGTCCACCACCCTCTGATCATGGGCCCCGTGTGAAAAACATAAAGCCCTGGTGTATAGTGGTCCCTCCACACTCTGATCACAGGTCCCATATGAAAAACATAATGCCCTGGTGCCTAGTGGTCCCCCCACCCTCTGATCATGAGCACTGTGTGAAAAACATAATGCCCTCTTGCTCTGTGGCCCCTCCACCCCCTGATCGCTGGTTTTGTGCCAAAAACATTTGTAGTGATCCTCCCTGCTCTCTAATCACTGGCCCCAGTATACTGATAGATATCCCTGGTGCCTAGTGGTCCCCCCAACCTCCAATTGCCAGCCCCTGTATACTAATAGATATCCCTGGTGTCCAGTGGTCCCCCCACCCTCTGATTGCTGGCCCCTGTATACTAATAGATATCCCTGGTGTCTAGTGGTCCCCCCACCCTTCAATTGCCAGCCTCTGTATACTAATAGATAGCCCTGGTGTCCAGTGGTCCCCCCACTCTCTGATTGCTGGCCCCTATATACTAATAGATAACCCTGCTGTCCAGTCGTCCCCCCAACCTCTGATTGCCAGTCCCTGTATACTAATAGATATCCCTGCTGTCCAGTGGTCCCCCCACCCTCTGATTGCCGGCCCCTATATACTAATAGATATCCCTGCTGTCCAGTGGTCCCCCACCCTCTGATTGCTGGCCCCTATATACTAATAGATATCCCTGCTGTCCAGTGGTCCCCCACCCTCTGATTGCCAGTCCCTATATACTAATAGATATCCCTGCTGTCCAGTGGTCCCCCCACCCTCTGATTGCTGGCCCCTATATACTAATAGATATCTTTGCTGTCCAGTGGTCCCCCCACCCTCTGATTGCCAGTTCCTGTATACTAATAGATATCCGTGCTGTCCAGTGGACCCCCCACCCTCTGATTGCTGGCCCCTATATACTAATAGATATCCCTGCTGTCAAGTGGTCCCCCCACCCTCTGATTGCCGGCCCCTATATACTAATAGATATCCCTGCTGTCCAGTGGTCCCCCCACCCTCTGATTGCTGGCCCCTATATACTAATAGATATCCCTGCTGTCCAGTGGTCCCCACCCTCTGATTGCTGGACCCTATATACTAATAGATATCCCTGCTGTCCAGTGGTCCCCCCACCCTCTGATTGCTGGTGCCTATATACTAATAGATATCCCTGCTGTCCAGTGGTCCCCACACCCTCTGATTGCTGGTGCCTATATACTAATAGATATCCCTGCTGTCCAGTGGTCCCCCCACCTTCTGATTGCTGGCCCCTATATACTAATAGATATCCCTGCTGTCCAGTGTTCCCCCCACCCTCTGATTGCTGGCCTATATACTAATAGATATCCCTGCTGTCCAGTGGTCCCCACCTCTGATTGCTGGTGCCTATATACTAATAGATATCCCTGCTGTCCAGTGGTCCCCCACCCTCTGATTGCTGGTGCCTATATACTAATAGATATCCCTGCTGTCCAGTGGTCCCCCACCTTCTGATTGCTGGCCCCTATATACTAATAGATATCCCTGCTGTCCAGTGGTCCCCCCACCCTCTGATTGCTGGCCCCTATATACTAATAGATATCCCTGCTGTCCAGTGGTCTCCCCACCCTCTGATTGCTGGACCCTATATACTAATAGATATCCCTGCTGTCCAGTGGTCCCCCCCTCTGATTGCTGGTGCCTATATACTAATAGATATCCCTGCTGTCCAGTGGTCCCCCACCTTCTGATTGCTGGCCCCTATATACTAATAGATATCCCTGCTGTCCAGTGTTCCCCACCCTCTGATTGCTGGCCCCTATATACTAATAGATATCCCTGCTGTCCAGTGGCCCCACCTCTGATTTCCAATCCCTGTATACTAATAGATATCCCTTCTGTCCAGTGGTCCCCCACCCTCTGATTGCTGACCCCTATATACTAATAGATATCCCTTCCGTCCAGTGGTCCCTCCACTCTCTGATTGCTGGCCCCTATATACTAATAGATATCCCTGCTGTCCAGTGGTCCCCACCCTCTGATTGCTGGCCCCTATATACTAATAGATATCCCTGCTGTCCAGTGGTCCCCCACCCTCTGATTGCTGGCCCCTATATACTAATAGATATCCCTGCTGTCCAGTGGTCCCCCACCCTCTGATTGCTGGCCCCTATATACTAATAGATATCCCTGCTGTCCAGTGGTCCCCCACCCTCTGATTGCTGGCCCTATATACTAATAGATATCCCTCAGTCAGTGGTCCCTCCACTCTCTGATTGCTGGCCCTATATACTAATAGATATCTCTGAGTGTCAGTGGTCCCCCACCCTCTGATTGCTGGCCCCTATATACTAAAAGATATCCCTGCTGTCCAGTGGTCCCCCCACCCTCTGATTGCTGGCCCCTATATACTAATAGATATCCCTGGTGTCCCGTGGTCCCTCCTAGCCTCCAATCACCGACCCTGTATGACATCTCATATTCCCTGGCATCGAGTGGCACACCCCCAGCCACCCATCCCTATACTAACGTAATCTTTCCCTGGTATCTAGCAGGCCCCCTGCACCACTGGCACCTACCAATCCACCCTACCAACTCCCCCTTACCTGAAGCACCAGCTCTGCGTGAGCCCATATGGTGACTGGCACAGCCCACCTCTCACTAACTTGGCCAGCTGCCATATATGATGACAGGGATGACGTGGCACTGACGCTTTGGATAAGGGGGGTTGGCGGGGGGTCTAGGCCTGCAATGCAGGGGGGCGTTAGATGCCAGGGAAAGATTATGTTGATACGGGGACAAGGATTGGTGGGTGGGGGGGTGCCACTAGATGCCAGGGAATATGAGATATTATAAAAGGCCGGCAGTCGAAGGGTGGGAGGGACCACTGGACACCAGGGATATCTATCAGTATACTGGGCCATCAATTAGAGGGCAGGGTGGACCACTGGACACCAGGAATATCTATTAGTAGACCGGGGCTGGCGATTGGAGCATGGGGGGACCATTAGGCATCAGGATATCTATTAGTATACTGGGGTAGGCAATCAGGGGTGAAGCACTGGGGCACCCAGATATCCATTAGTATACGGGCTGGTGATCAGAGGGGGGGAAGACCACTGGGCACCAAGATATCAACTAACATACTGGAGCCGATGAGAAGGGATGGGGACCAGTAAGCACCAGGATATCTGTTGGTATACGAGCTGGTGATCGGTGCAGTCCTACCAAGGATACCCATTAGTATCTGGGGGCTGATCGAGGGAAGTCCTAGCACAGGGATATCTATTAGTATATCAGGGCTGAGATCAGAGGGTGGGGACCACTAGGCACCAAGGATATCTATAATTATACCGAGGCCGAGTGATCGGAGGGCGGGGACCACTGGGCACCAGGGATATCTATTAATATACCGGGCTGGTGATAGGAGGAGGGAGACCATTAGGCAAGAGGATATCTATTAGTATACTGGGACCAACGATCAGGGTGGGTGGTGGGAACCATTAGGCACCAGGGATATAGAATAATTACATACTTACCATAACAGTAGATCTTTGAGAGACTCTCTTTCATCGGGCCACACCTATGTAATTTTATGTTGTTAGGCACTAGAACCACATGGAAACTTTTGCAAGTAGTACACCAGGGCCTCCCACAACAATGTCAGTTCCCCACTAGAGATCATGCTTGGAGGACCTCTCTATAGGGAACCAGGGGAGAACCTAGTTCTCTTCAAACCAGACAATGCAGAGAGCTATAGACAGACCATCATGGAGATGGAGACAGCACTAATTATAATCTCAGGACCCTTAGGGGGAAGATGGTGGGTCAGCATGGCCTGATGAGAGATTCTCTCAAAGATCTACTGTTACGGTAAGTACGTAACTATTCTATCTTCTTCAAGGATATCTCTTTCATCAGGCCACACCTATGGAATGAGTACCAAGCAGTACTGACTATGAACAGTCTGGGTGGCTGGAACCTACAGGCCTAAGAAAGAAGGCCTTGAAGCGTAGCTAGGCCAAAGCCAGACTTTTTTTGAGAGACAATGTCCAGACCATAGTGTTTAGTGAAACTGTGGACAGTACTCCAGGTAGCAGCTGCACAGATGTCAGCAGCAGAGACATTTCTGAAACAAGCAACAGATGTAGCCATGCCCCTTGTGGAACTGCCATGAACCACCACAGGAAGTTCCTTACTGTACTTCCTGTAACAGAAAGTGATACAGTTTGCTAGGCATTTTGACAAGCACTGTTTAGAAACTGGAGTGCCTTCTACTAGCGTAACAAGCGTAGAAGGCTCTTTGCACCCAGAGCAGCACACGAAGGTGCACTCAACTACTAAACCCAACAAAAAGGACAATAGGAAATGTGTTAATAATCAGAGACTCAATGATTAGAAGTGTAGAAACTCACCTCCAACAGAACCATGCCTCTGTTTCAATTAGGTGCCTCCCCAGAACGTCAGCATGGAGGGACACCAATCACATAGAGGAGATCGTTCGAGGCATGCAATGTGACACACAGGTTATTCTCCACATAGGAACAAATTACCTAGCTGGTAAATCAGTGGAGGAAACAAAACAAAACCTCACCAGGCTAGGTGACAAGATTGCTTCACTTTCATCTGGTATTACTTTCTCCGAAATTCTGCCAGTCTGGAAGAAAGGAGACAGCAGGCAGAAAATTAGAGAAGGGGACATCTCAGAGTTTAAGACCTGGCTAAGGAGCTGGTGCCAGGAAGAGGGTCATCACTTTATCAGAAATTGGCAGGACTTCTGGGAAAGGGAGTTCTTTAGGTTCGACGGACTTCACCTCTCAAAGGAGGAAACCTGAGCACTAGGGCACAAGTTCAATGTACATATCAGTCAGTTAAACTAGTGGATGGGAGGGTTGGCACAGGCATCCCTAGCATCAAAAGGACAGCCAGATGCCCCTCCTCCATCACCTAGTCCAGCACAAGTACATACCAATAATACCCACACCAGATATTACTACATGGATTCACAATCTAAAAGGGTTAGTTACGCAGTGAGCCAACGAAGACAAGAATGGAAGGCATTGTGCATAAATGCTCGCAGTCTGCCAAACAAAATACCAGATCTCACAGCCATGATAGCAGAAGCAAAACTGGACTGGGTCACAGTTACAGATACCTGGCTTACTGGGAATCACACCTGGGATAGCACCGTACCGGGTTACACGCTGTTCCGAAGAGACTGAGTGCAGAAAAAGGGAAGGGGAGTGGCATTGTATTTAAAAGAAGAAATCTGTGCAACAGAAATTCAGGGCACTCACAGTAAGGCAGAAGCCCTTTGGGTTACACTTGGAGCTGGAGGCAAAACCCCCAATCGGGTGTGAGTCATCTACAGACCTCCATCCCAGGAAGCTGATGTGGACAAAGAGCTCTAGGAAACTATCATGATGATGGCAGATGGGTGAATTACTGCTAGTAGGGGACCTCAGTCTACCAGATGTGGATTGGTCATCATACTCAGCATCCTCAGATTGGATCTAAGATTTCCTCTTTATTTTTTTATTAAATTTTGGTGACCGGGTAGGCCCACTGACCTCCGAAGGTCCCTTTTTCAGGGGCGACCCGGAGAGACATTACATGGAGCAGTACATGCATAGAAGAGATATCGTTGCACTGAGGGAAGTGGGTCTGCGTCAACTGGTGAACTCACCCATCAGAGACAGAGCAATATTGGACCTAGTGCTCACAAACAGCTCTAGGGTCTCAGAAGCTCAAGTAGGAGCCAGTCTGGGGATCAGTGACCACAGGTCAATCTGGTTAACTGTAAACCAGGAGGAAGATACTAGTCACACTAAAATCAAGGTACTGTAGTAGATTTCAAAAAACCTAACTTCACCAAAATGTGAACTATGTTGACATCCATAATGGAAGGCAGAAACTTGGGGGAGTGTAGAGGACTGCTAGAATACCCTAAAGATTGCTCTGCATGCAGTAACAACTAAATACACAAAGCTGACCAGCAAGTCCAGAAGAAGGACGAGACCTCTCTGGTTCTCGAATGAAGCAGCAACCAAATCAAAGAGAAATGAAGGTCTTTTACACAATTTAAATGAATGAAGTAAGAAGCAGACAGAGAAGAATACAAGAAAAAACTGAAAGAGGCAGGGAAAGCAGTCAGAAGGGCAAAAGTGCAGACCAAAGATAAAATAGTATAGGGTGTTAAGCAGGGAGACAAAACCTTTTACAGATACATAATGGAGAAAAGAAAAACTAAGGGAGGAATAGTCCAAATGGCAACTAAAGAAGGCAAGGTGGCAGTGAGGGACGAGGAAAAAGCTGAAGCCCTAAACGAGTTCTTTTGCTTTGTCTTCACTATTAAAAACAGTGGCAAAGGTCCCACGCTAGGTCAGACAGAGCACGATGGTCAAGTAGTGGACACTAGTCCCTTCACAAAGGAAAGGGCCCTAGAAGAGCTGAATAGACTCAAGATGGACAAGGCCATGGGATCTGATGGCATACACCCTAGGGTTTTAAAAGAGCTTTGAGTGGAACTAGCCATACCACTGGCTAAGCTCTTCAACAAGTCACTAGACAGCAGGGAAATACCTCAAGAATGGAAAAGGGCAACAGTGGTGCCCTTGCACAAGAGCAGGAGCAAAGAAGAGGCAGGAAATTACTGCTATGTCAGTTTGACCTCAGTCGTAGGGAAAATTATGGAGTCATTACTGAAGGAGATGATAGTGGCATACCTGAAAGATACTGAAAAAATGGACCCAAGCCAACATGGCTTCATAGCGGGACGATCTTGTCAAACCAACATTATCGACTTCTTTTCAAACCAACATGATCGACTTCTTCAACTGGGTCACCAGAATAGTGGATGAGGGAGGGGCAGTGGACATTGTATACCTTGATTTCAACAAGGCCTTCGACACTGTCCCTCACAGAAGGCTAACAAACAAGCTGGAACATACAGGAGTTGGACAAAAGGTAGTTAATTGAATCAGCAACTGGCTAAACAATAGTACACAGAGAGTGCCAGTAAATGGATCTCTGTCGAGGGAAGGTAGTGTAAACAGTGGCGTCCCACAGGGGTCAGTACTGGGACCTATCCTCTTCAACATCTTTATAAGAGACCTCACAAATGATTTGAAAGAGAAAGTTTGCCTGTTCGCATATGATACTAAGCTCTGCAACAGAGTGGACTCACAGGAAGGGGCAGACAATATGAAAGCTAACCTTAGAAAGTTGGAGGAATGGTCCAGGGCTTAGCAGTTAAAATGTAATGCCAAAAAATGTAAGGTAATGCACTTGGGTAGGAGGAACACAAGAAATAAGTATACAGTGGGAGGACATCAACTCAAAGAAACATAGGGTGAGATCTCGGCATAGTGATCACTGACAACTTAAAGGTAGGAAAACAGTGTGAGAAGGCAGCACAGAAAGCAAACGGCATCCTTGGCTGTATTAGTAGGGGCATTACTAGTAGGAAACAGGAGGTTCATGCCTCTCTACAGCTCCTTGGTAAGGCCACACTTGGAATACTCCATAGGCTTGGATCCATCCTCCCTTACATGGTTCAGGTGTTACCTAGCAGGAAGAACACAGCAAGTGAAAGCTGAAGGAGACCTATCTCCACTAAAACCACTTCTAAGAGGAGTTCCACAAGGATCTACCCTGGGCCCTATCCTTTTCGCCATTTATATTAACAATATTGATTCGAATCTTACCAAAGCCACTGTACACTTGTTCGCAGATGACACTGTTTTATATGTCAGCAACCCATCGCCTGCTACAGCTTGTGAAGTTCTACAAACAGAATTCTCTATACTACAACATCAATTATTGGAAAAAGCTTCTTTTAAATGCAAAGAAAACAAAAGCAATGTTTTCTCCACCCAAAGCCATACAAATCCTCATTAATAAACAACCTCCCCAGCTATCCACTATCCTGGTGAAAGCCTTGATTATGTAGAAAAATTCAAATATTTGGGGTGTGGATAGATAGCAAACTTGACTACACAGTTCATATTGAAGAACTTTTAAAAAGCTTAGCCGAGACTTGGTCTATTTTTAGAATAAGGCACTTTCTAAACCGAGATTCCAAAATGAGGTTGGTCCAGGCCACATTTCTCTCAGTAATTGACTATGCAGACTTCCTCTATAGTCACTGCCCTATCTCCTACCTATGCAAATTGGATACACTATACCACAGAGCTCTGAGGTTCATAACAGATCTACCATTTGACACTCACCATTGCTCTCTTTATGCAGCAGTCGGTTGGACATCTCTACATCTCAGAAGAAACAGAAATGCTGCAGTGTGGACATACAGAATTTTAACTAAGATGCTTCCAAACTATATATTAGACTACTTCGCACAGGCCACAGCTGGCACCTACACCCTAAGAAGCTACAACTTCATTATGCTCAAAGTGCCTAAAGTCAACAACTGGCATGGGAGATCTGCTATCAGCTATAATCTAGCTATATCATGGAACACGATTCAAAAGTCCTTGAAGCTGATCAACCGGGTATCCTTAGCATCCTTCAAGCATCTATACCTAAGTCTCTTCCCTGAAAAATGCAATTGCTTCCACAAGTTCTAGTTTATTTGCAGTTCTTTCCTTCCCCCTCTCAGGCTGCCATCATATCATGGCAATTCACTTCCCTAGAATTCATCTCCACAGATACCTCACCCCCTGGCTATAATCTTCTCCCATTAACTCCAGGCTCCTACCTTAGCCCTTATCACTGCCTTTCACCTCCCAGTTCTAGCACCATTCCCCTGCTATAGTCATGCGTACCCCTTCCTACCATGTCACTTGTCTCAGTCTATGACCACCTCTTACAGTCATCCAATCACTATTTCTCTTTGTCCACATTGACTTCCCTTGGATCTTTGGAATCTTGGGTATATCATGTTGAATGTATGCCATGTTTACTGCCAATGTTGATATGTATATACTGGTTTACCTAGAGTGCATCTCATATGTTCCTACCATATCCTGTTATGTTTAAACAATTTCTGTTCTTGATTTCTGTATATAAGTGTTTTAATTATTCATGTACATATACCAATTATTGAACCTTGATTACTGTATATAAGTATATACGTGTTTTAAATCTTCCTATACATGTACCAATTATTGAACCTTGACCTTATCAGGTCCATCTTGCAAATGAGCTGTGCTCAATGATGTTCACCTGAATAAATAAAGATTTGATTGATTGACTGATTGATTGATTGAATACTGTGGTCAGTTCTGGAAATCTCACCTCAAAAAAAGAACATTGACCATTTGGAAATGGTGCAAAAAAGAGCTATAAAAATGGTGCAGGGTCTACACCACAAAACATTCGAGGTTCGACTCAGGGGAGTTAAATTTATACTCCCTTGTGCAAAGAAGAAACAGAGGTGACATGATCAAACATTGAAGTATGTGAAGGGGCTAAACACAACTCAGGCAGGTAATCTATTTCAGCACAATACTACAGCACGTACAAGGGACCATAATTTGAGGTTGGTGGGAAGTAGGTTCAAAAGCAACCTTGGGAAGTACTTCTTCATGGAGAGAGTGGTGGAGCCATGGAACAGCCTGTCCCAGGAGCTGGTAGCATCAAAGACAATTAGCAATTTCAAACTTGATGGGATGGGCATTGTGGACAGGTTAGGGTGCAGGCAATGTGAGAGGGGTAGTCTTTTGGTGCAGACTAGATGGGGAAAGGGAACACTGTTTAACTAGGAGTAGCATTCTAAACCAAAGCTTGTTTCCAGATGTGACCTGGGAGCACGAGGAAGTTAAGTATCATTGTAGGCACAAAGCATATATAGACTTTCATCCCTTCTCTGCTTGCATAAAATTGTATTATCAAGAAGTGAACTAATTAATAAACTAAGGACTTGGTTCTACTATGATCATCCAATCTTATTTAAAAAATATCTAAAGTTGGACTACTAATTATATCATAGGGCAGAGAATTCCACATTGAAACAACCCTCTGACTAAACCAGTTTTCTTTTTTGTGATTTCCACTTTTGTTTTTTAATTTGTCTACAATGAACTCTTGTATTGTAATTTCTGACAAATAATTCAAGTCCTAAATCTTCTCTGAGGATATTATCTTGAAATGATCTATAGACTAAAATCATATCACCCCACCATCTTCTGTAAGCCAAGGAATACAGATCCAAATTGTCCAACCTCTCCTCATATGTCATATTTTTAAGTCCCACTGTTGATCAGGTAGCCCTTTGCTGCACTCTCTCCTCTCTCGCTATCTCACCCCTAGTGTAAGGGGACCAAACCTGGGAACAGTACTCCAAGTGGGCTGTAACCAATGATCCATACAATGAAATCAAAATCTCTCTACTTCTACTTACTGTATGTCTCAATATACAGTTGAGCCCTATTAGCATTTTTTATAGTTTGATCACAATGGGCAGTAAAAGAAAGGTCATTTTGTATAATAACACCCAAATCCCTTTCCTGTGTCACTTGTTTTAATTGTTTATTATTGATAGTGTAATTGAATTCCAAATTCTTCTTGTCCATGTGTAGGACAATACATTTATCCTCATTAAGTTTAAGTCTATGGTCTACTGTCCATTTCTCAATATATTTGAGCGCTTCCTGAAGTCCAATATAATCTGAAGATGAATCTATTACTGCTCCCACTCTACAGTCATCGGCAAACTTGGTTATTCATACATTTCCCTTATTACATTATAATGATGATATATATATGTTGAACAGGCAGGGACCCAACACTGAACCCTGAGGGACCCCACTTGTAACCGAAAGCCAATCAGACAACAACCTGTTAATTACCACTCGCTGCCTCCTATTCTCCAACCATTCTGATATCCAATTTACAAGGATCCCATTTATATTTAGCACAAGTAGGGATTTAATTAATTCTTCATGTGATAATTTATCGAAAGCTTTTGAATAATCTAACTGAATTACATCCACTGACCTACCATGATCCAAGAATGACTAACTTTTTCATAAAAACTCAACAGGTTAATTTGACGTGATCATGACTTTGTAAACCCATGTTGACTGCGATCTAAAAGGTTGCTTGCAATCATGTGGTCCTGAATATGATCTTTTATCATGCTTTCCAAAATTTTCCCAAATGTAGATGTTAAACTAACTGGTCTATAATTGTCAGGGGAGTCCTTCTTTCTCTTTTTAAAGATGGGAACCACAGGAGCTTCCCTCCATTTGCTAACAACTTCTCCTCTGTCTAATGCCTCCTGAAAAATAAAGGTTAATGGGTAAGCTATTTCCTCTGCTATTTCATAAATCAAGCTAGGATGTATATTGTCTGGTCCAGGGGATTTATTAATCTTAACGCTCTTTAATCTATCCATCACATTTTTTATATCAATTTTAATTTGTTTTTCATTTTTTATATTCTATTTAGTATTAGTTGTTACTGCATCTTTGGGGTTAAATACAGTAGCAAAATATTGATTTTGTACCTCAACCATTTCCTTGTCATTTAGTAAGTTGCCACTGTCGTCCTTAAAGGGGCCTATTGTTTGTCTATTCC
Organism: Neoceratodus forsteri; assembly: GCA_016271365.2. Taxonomy (NCBI): domain Eukaryota; kingdom Metazoa; phylum Chordata; order Ceratodontiformes; family Ceratodontidae; genus Neoceratodus; species Neoceratodus forsteri. The sequence goes on from CM057451.1 coordinate 278,242,301, forward strand.
CTTTTTTGTTATTTATGTATGCATAAAATGCTTTATAATTATTTTTACTTCTAGTCACTAATTTAATTTCAAAATTTGTTTTGGCATATTTTATTAATTTATTTACATGTTTAACCTGTTTCTTATACTTTGGCACTAAATTTGTATCAAGTTTGGCTAATCTGTACATTTTATGTTTTTCTTTTATCTGTCTTTTAATTTTACAGGTTATCTATTTTGGGGAAGCACCCAGTTTAGTATGTTTACTTGTATATTACATTTACATCTGTAATCTCTCTAATTTTATCCAATAGGATGTTCCACATTTCATCCAACATTAACCAAGTGAAATCTGATTTCCAATCCTAAGAATGTAATGCCTGTCTAATTTTATGAAACTCTGCTTTTTTAAAATTGGGAATATTTATATTACTACCCTGATGAGTATGTAATTCACTTAATTGGAAGAAAACAGTGTTATGGTTACTATTTGAGATTGGTGTTCCAACCTCAGTGACAATTAATCTGGATCCCATGTTTGAAAATACAATATCCAATATATTATAATATCTTGTATTTTGTAAAACTAGCTGATTCAGGCCCAATTGATTAAAGCTTTCTAAATAGTTCCTTTCATTTAAACTAAATGTTGTCTGGTTTACCCAATCTATAACTGGGAGGTTAAAGTCTCCTGTTATGATAATATTTTCAGCTGAATCAATATCATCTAGATAATTTAGAATTTCTGCATCCAATTTCCTATTTGCTGAAGGAGGACAATACATGGCTGTAAACATAATTTTTGGAGCATTTTGAGGCAAGATTTTAACAGATAAATGTTCAATATTTAATTTGCCATCATGTATTTCCATACTAGAAATAGATTCATGCACATAAATTGCCACCCCACCACCCTTGCTATGTATCCTGGATTTCTGATAAATATTAAATCCTAATATGTTTTTATCCCATGTATCGCCTTCCTCCCACTAAGTTCCTGTTAGAATTGCTATTTTGATGTTTTTATTCTTCATAAGAAGCTTAAATTCGTCAACTTTGCCATCCAAACTTCTCACATTTGACAATAAACAATTTACTGGTTCCAAGTCTTTATTCTGAACATTTTGTTTATTGGTAGTGGAATTTACCTTAGTACATTTGCCACCCCCCACTTTTTCCAGTTTAAATGTTTCTCAATTATTTTATTATATGTATTTCCCAGAATCCTTTCACCCATCTTGTTTAAGTGAAGTCCATCATTCTAATATAATGATCCATTTCTGAAAATACAACCAGTATCAATAAACCCTATTTTATGTTCAAGGAATAACCTTCGCAACCTATAATTAATAGAAATAATATCATGATTGATGTGTTGATGTGATCCATAAGTAGGTAAGATACCAGATACAATAATATCAGTGGTGTATTTATTCACTTCCTGAATTAAATCAGTATCATTTTCTAAAATATTCCCTTTTTTACTTGACTTTATATCATTCACTCCTATTACAGAATCACCAACGGTTGTTTAACTTGTCCCATACATCCCTCTATTTCTTGTTTAAGTTCTTGGCCCAGATATTCAAAAGGGTTGCGCATAGTGCAACAGTGTTTGCCTCATCATAACCCACTGATCGCCCGGCATGACTATTCAAGCAGGGGTGCACCTGGCACAAATCCCAATGCCGAAGTGCATCAGTAATATATGCAGGCGCAGGTGGGGTGCAAGCATACTCTGCACATCCCAATATTCAGGCCCGATGTGCTGAGCCATGCATGCGCAAACCCTACTTGCGCCGCACAAAGTTGATCCAAAAAAAAAAGGAGCAATGGCCAGCCACCCACAGGTGAGCTGCCGTATTGCAGGGTGCAACACGGCAGCTGCCATCTGTGGGTGGCCACCTGAGCTCTGGCAGCACCTCTGTGGTGGCGCCCCCCCAATGCCCCATGACGGGCATTTGTAAAATAAAAGCAGAATCCTATATCCCTGGTGGTCCAGTGGACCGCTGTCAGCCCGATCGTGGGCTTAAGTAAAATAAAAGAAGATTCCTTTTCCCTGGTGGTCCAGTGGACCGCTGTCAGCCAAATCGCAGGCTTAAGTAAAATAAAAGATGATTCCTTTTCCCTGGTGGTCCAGTGGACCGCTGTCAGCCCAATTGTAGGCTTCAGTAAAAGTATAATGATTCCATGTTCAGTGTGAGCTACCGGGCGTGCAGCCCATACCGTACTACACATTCCAGATATGATCGGGCTGACGGTGGTCACACTGGACCACCGAAAAAAAGGAATCTTTTTGTTATAAATACTATGATTGGGCTGTGAACATTGCCGCACTGCAAGGGGCGTCGGTAGCCGACAGCTGCTTCCTGGCAGGGCGCTAGCCACAAGTCATTGGGGATCGGTGCACCTGCATGCAAATGGGGCCATAATGACGTGCAAATGGCCCCATGTGTGCCTTGCATACATTATGGCCCCATTTGCTTGTCAGCTTTTGAATATCACGGTTGCTGCTCCTTGCGCAATGGAACTTGCGTTAGCGCATTCTCTTGCTCTACTCTGGCGACTTGTGCTGGTGCAGTGCCACTGCGCCATGCGCACTGCAGTGGCCAGGGTACGATATTCAATGATGCTGAGCCATGGCGTAGCTCTGTTGAATATCGCCCAGTCAACGCCCCTGCACAGCCAAGTTGCGCTGCGCCCAGGCTTGCGCTACAGCCTGGCGCAGTTTGAATATCTGGGCCCCTGAATTTTTATTCCTGAAAACATGCTAACCATTGTGTTATTATTCCTTCCTTTACATACAATTTTATCAGTACCCCTTATTGTAGAGTCGCCTAATACTATAATTTCCCTTGATTTTAAATCTAACTGTTCACTATTATGGTAAACTGTGTCATTATCCCTTATTAAATTTAAATTCAGTTGCTGAGGTTTGGTAAATGCTAAAACTGGAGGTACAATTTCTCTTCTATCAATGTCCATGGGACATACATCGTTCATTTTTTGGGCCTGATCCCTAACCTGGGGTTTGGTAGACGTTAACATTGAAGATTCATTATCCCTTTTGTCAATTTCCATGGGACATCCATCATTAATTTCCCGGGCTTGGTCCATATCCAGGACTGAAAAGGAATTTTTCAATTTCAGAGGTGCAACATTATATACTTGGTTACCTCTACGTTTGCCCTTATTGTGTTTAATTGTGGCCCGGCTTCCCCCTTCCTCTTCTGGAGTTTCTGTTTCAGCACCCAAATCACTAGCAATAGTATCAATACATTTCTCAAGCGTCTCTATGTCGTGCTTAGTTTCCCATCTATTTCTTAATTCATTTATTTCTTGTAATAGTTCTCCTATCAACACACATTTGCTACATTCGTATTCCTCTACATTTCCTAATCCCTGTACAAACATTAGACAATTTATGCACTTTGTAAATCGAGACTCCATAATATACTTTCGATTCCTGGTTTTGAGTTGTGTATCCAAGCAGCCCCTAACTCTAACATAAATCAAAGTCTTTCCCCTTGTTCCTTGCGTCCACCGCGGACACAGCCGACACGCGCTGAGATGCACGTGCCTCGGCACACGTCTCCGCACGCGACCCAGCACAAACCCACTCGAGCTCACCCCGTTCGCTCTTCTGACAGCTTTTGTAAGGAGCCAACTGGAAGTTCACAACCCCCCAAGACTAACATTGCCCTGTACAGCCCAAAGTTAAATTAAACAATGTAATAAAAAGTGCCCTCGCTAGTCAAGCCACCTCATGCAGTGGTCTTGTCTGCAATACCGGATGCTGGTGATCTGAAGTTAAAGCCCACGATTTCGCAAGCTGCAGTTAGGTAGTGCCCTGGTCACAGCCTATCCCCCAAAGAGTCTCACAATGTCAATTCATTGTTAAAATGATTATTCTAGCTCAGGAATTTAGTTGTTCACTAATTCACATCAGAGGCTTTGAATACAGCCACACTATTCGTTAAGTGACTTGCTCAGGATCACAAAGTATGCATCTAGGTGACTGTGGGTGCCAAACCCAGATCTCTAGATCTGCAGCTCAGAGCCTTAACCCACTGGATCACATGGTCCCCATCTGCTGACATTTTTCATATGTTCGTATGTTCTTTCTCAGGGGTGAATGAAAAAAAAGCTGAGAGGACTTTCTGCAGTCCTTCGTATGGTGTACACAGTACCTGAGTATTCTATGTGCAGTTTGTCTACAGTATGGAGCAATGCTTCCCCTGGATTGGCATGTTCAGGATAATAAACTGACAGCTGGATGGTTTGATTTAAAGTAAACTCAAGACACCACTTTTGGTAAAAACCTAGGATTAGTGTGCAAAAATACCCTGTATTTGTGAAAAATCAAATAAGGAGGCTTACACATTAGAGCCTGCAGCTCCAAAATCCTTCAAGCAGAAGTGATGGCAACTAAAAATAATGCTTCCCAAGAAAGAAAGCGTAAGCCACAACTCACAGCTGGCCCAAAAGGAGTCAGAGTAAGCGTTTCCAAAACAAAATTCTGATCCAAAGCTGGGACTGGATTATAGAAGGGAGATTTCAGAAGTCAGAATGCCTCTCAAGAACGTAGAGGCCACCTCCAGCTGGCCAACTGTACAATCCTAAGTAGGCACATGGAAAGCTGAAATGGTAACCAGGTGCACTTTGATGGAGGAAAACTGCAGGCCTGCATCCGATAAGGACAGCAGATACTCCAGAACCTGATTAACTGAGCAGGTAAATTAATCTAGGTAATGAGAAGCAGCCCATGAAGCAAACCACTTCCATGTCATAGAATAAGTGGCTCTGGTGGAGGGCTTTCTGGCAGCCACTAAGACATCAGCAACTTTTTGGGAACCCCCAAACTCTACAATGGCTATGTTTTCAGGAGCCATGCATGAAGATGAAGAGATTTGAGGTCTGGCGGGACCAGGGTTCATCATTCTTGTGATAGCAGACCCTTGCACAGGCGTAGAGTCACTGGTGGTTCCACTGTTAGCTGTTGTAGTAGGCCGGTACATCACTGTCGACATTGGGGACCCAGCCTCCCCCATCGACTATTCTTGGCACACTCGTCAACCACATGGTCACCGATGTTGAGGCCATAGGGGAGCAATGAGTATTAGAGTTGTCCTCTCCATCTGTAGTTTGAATAATACTCTCTGAATTAAGAATGAAGGGAAGGAAGGCATACAGAAACCTTTCTTTCCAAGAGAGGAACAACTCATCTCACCAGAAAACTCCAGGCCCCGGAGTAAGCAAGCAGAAAAGCAGCAGTTTTGCACTGTGTGGGGACGCAAAAAAGCCCAACTCTGGATGACCCCATTTGTTGAACAGATCTTCCACAACTGAGGTCAGCAGTTCCCATTCATGCATCCTGTACTATGATCTGCTTATTTATTATTTATTTAAAGTTGGTAACTTGGAGAGGCACACAGAGCCAGGGCTCGAGTCCAGGTGCGACCCGGGGGATGGGGGAAATAGGAGGTACAGTAAAAACAAAAATACAATGATAAAAGCAGTAAACACTGAGCAGGTAAAAATACCATACATGAGGAATTACACAACAGGAAAATGAGTTACAAGATAAGTCTGTGTACTAGACCAATACGAGTGTCAATATACCAGTAATCAATACAATAAAAAGACAATGCCAAGGATTAAGATACAACATTTCCATGGAGGAGTTATGTGCAAATACAGGTTTACAAGTACAGGAAGCAGCAGTGAAAGAGGAAAAAAAATTACAGGTTGCCACCTATTGGGAGGCTTAAAGTACAGTGCATGACGAGCAGTTGCCACAAGCCAAAGGGCACACATAAGGAGCAGTGTGCTATGGGTCATGGGATTCAGTCAGTGATTGGGGTGGATTTAGGGCACAAGCAGGGTGGTAGAGGTGAGTGCAACAAAGTCTTTATGAACAGATTTAGAGGTGGGAGCATATGGAGTGAGGAGGGAAGGGAGTTCCACAAATTAGGGAAATGGAAGGAGAAAGCCACTTTGCCTGAGTTGGAGTGAGGTTGAGGAAGGGCAAAGGAGCGAGGATCCCACATACAGAGGTGATAGGAGGTGAGGGGGCAGGGGATAGAAGGGCGGCTAGGTAAGAAGTGAGTGTGCCGAACCAATACTTGGCAGTGAGGATGGAAATGTGATGTTCTCATTGGTCTGGTGGCTGGGTGCTGCCCAACACCAGCTGGACAAAAAGGTACTCTGTGCCTCCCCTTGGTTAGGTATGGTAGAGGAAGTGTACTGACTTCAGGGTCCTGCCTGAGGCCTGAAGGATAGACAGAATGTCTTGGACATCAGAACCAAACAGCTTATATCCTCTGAAAAGGGCAATGAGAATAGACTGTTGCACGTCATTTGTGAACCCTGAGCCTTGAGTACCTCCTGAGACAGATGCCACAGGAAGCAGCCCTGCCAGAAGCATCTGAGACATCATAAGCCATGCAAAGCAAATTGTTGCCCACATCAGCTCCATTAGTAAAAACCTTAAGAAGCTCTTGTTTGGGGGGTGCCCTCTGGCAAGGCTTGTGCAGCTGCCTTAGCCTTTCTCCAGAAAATGTGCTGGTACTTAATTTTATGGGCCTGATAGTTAGCAATCCAAAGGCCCAGTGAAGAGGAGGCAAAGGCCCTTCTGCCTAATGCATCCAACCTCCTGGACTCTAACAGTAGGGAAGGAGCTCAGGTGCTTAGGTGCTCTTGACCTATCATGGGTAGCATTAATAACCACAGAGTCTGCCTCAGGCTGGGTAGCAAAAAATGGCTTCCCAGAAGGAGCCATGTACATTTTATCTGCCTTCCTTGGTATGGCTGCAGTAACATTTGGCCTATAGCAGGCAGCAAAGGTGGCATTCTCCAGAGCAGGGAGGAAAGGTAGGCACCACAATAGGAGAGAGAGTCAGGCAACTTCAGAAAGTCTATCAAATTATTTTTCTTGGTGGTGTCCTGCTCCTCTAGGTGAAAGCTCATGGCAGCCTGTAATTGCTGCATCATAGTGAGGCTAAGTTGTGTTCTCTGGTGGGAACCTTGGAGTGTGGACAACCGAGTCCTCACTGCAAGTGGACACTATAGAGCTGGTACCCCTGTCATAGCGGCTCTCAGCATAGTCCTCAACCTCTTCCTCCTCCTCCTGCATTATTGTCAGGTTTATACACAAAACCGTCATTGAGCGGGCCAACAGGCAAAGAACGTGCCGAAAATGTTAGTGGTGCTGTAGGAGGTGGCTGAAGCAAGGATCTACTTTGTGTTGTCAAGGAAGATTGGTAGGAGTCCCCATTGATGGACCACCTGGAACAGGGGGGGAGTAGGTAGCAGGCTTCTGAGCAGATCTGTAAAAGAAGACAGAACCGCCCAAACATCGGTGACCATGTGGTTGATGAGTGTGCCAAGAATAGACGATGGGGGAGGCTGGGTCCCCGATGTTGACAGTGATGTACCAGCCATACTAGGCCTGGTAGCGCTTGAGCCATGCCCCAACCTTGGTGCCGTATCGACGGTTGATGGGGTGCAAGCAGCATCGCCACCATAGCAGTCAATGCTGCAGAGGAGGTCATACCTGCTGTGCAGAAGGGTGATCTAGAATGCACCAGGAATGTTTTCTCCTGCTTGTCCTGGTGCTTATATTTGTTAATCCCTAATGACTTGTCCTGGGATTTAGAGGACCTGGATCCAGAACAGTGGGCCAGTGATGCTGTGGCACTCATCTGCTGGAGCTCCTTTTCCATGTGAGCTATCTGTTGTTTTAAAAGGTGTTTTTCTAGGGCCCGTTTTCAATGTCGCCTGGTCGCAGCATTAGAACCCCTGCAAATTGGGAAGGGTTTCACATTGTGGTCTGGGCCAAGGCAGCAGACATAGATGTTGTGGAAGTCGCTAGTGTATATCTTCTCACTTCAGTCACAGTACTGGTCCCAATGATGACATGCAGGTCATCAAAAATCACTATAAAAGTGATTATTTTTCTATGAAGAAAAATAAAACAGTGGCTATTGTAGCAGTGTTCTCATCAGCAGTCCAACGAGTATGGTACATAGATACATAGACAGTGTCGGCAGATAAGGGCCTATGGCCCACCCAGTCTGCCCATTTAAGTCTTTAAGTTCAGTTTATGTTTTCCAAGAAGTCTGTTGCCCCTTACCCCGACCTCCAGAATTCCTTTATGTCTATCCCATGCATTCTTAAATCCCATGATTGTTTCAGCCCCCACCACTTCCTCTGGCAGGGTGTTCCACTTGTCCACCACCCGTTCTGTGAAGAAATTCTTCCTCACGTTTCCTCTGAATCATCCTCCCTCCAACTTCATCCCATGCCCTCTAGTCCTGGAACATCTTTTTCGCTTAAAAATAGTGCATTCCTGCACCCTGTTCCTCTCTGTAAGATCTTGTATGTCTCTATCATATCCCTCTCCTCCTCTCCTCCAGGGAGTACATGTTCAGTGCCTTCAACCTGTCCTCATAGGACTTGTGATGCAATCCATGCACCATCTTTGTTGCCCTCCTCTGAACCTTCTCCACCCTGTCTATGTCCTTACGTAGTTAAGGTCTCCAGAACTGCACAGTGTACTCCAGGTGCGGCCTCACTAGTGTCTTGTATAGTGGAATTATGACCTCCCTTTTCCTGCTGGTGATGCCCCTGCCTATGCATCCCAGCATCCTATTTGCTTTACTTGCTGCCTTGTCACACTTTCCCTGCCTTGAGGTCATCAGAGATGATAACCCCAAGATCCCTCTCCTGCTTGGTGCATGCTATATCCTCACCCCCCAACTGATATATTGTGCCAGGGTTTTTGTGCCCCATATGCATTATCTTGCACTTTCTTGCATTGAATTTCAACTGCCAAACCCCTGACCATTCTTCAAGTTTCTGCAGGTCCCTTCTCATTCTGTCTACACCCTCTGGTGTGTCTACTCTGTTACAGAGCTTTGCGTCATCAGCGAACAGTGAAATTCTGCCTTCTAGGTCCTGCGCAATGTCACTGTTGAAGATATTGAATAGTACCAGTCCCAGCACTGATCCCTGTGGTACCCCACTGGTCACTCTTCCCTCTGTGTCCTGCTGCCCAGCCAGTTACCTACCCACCGCACTACTGTCCTGCCCACACCCATATTCCCCAGTTTGTGCAATAGTCTTCTATGTGGCACAGTGTCAAAGGCCTTGCTGAAGTCCAGATAGGCCATGTCCACTGCCCTCCCCGATCCACCTCCCTAGTCACCCAGTCAAAAAATTCAATGAGGTTGGTCTGACATGACCTTCCCTGGTGAAACCATGCTGCCTTGGGTCCTGTAGTCCATTGACAACTAGATGTTCCACCAATCTCTCCTTCAGTAGTGCTTCCATGATTTTCCCCACTACCGAGGTGAGGCTGACTGGTCTGTAGTTCCCGCTTCCTCTTTGTTCCCACTTTTGTATAAGGGGACTACATCTGCTATCCTCCAGTCTTTGGGTACCTCCCCTGTTTCTAGTGATCGGCTAAACAGGATAGCAAGAGGTTCAGCCACCACCTCTCTTAGTTCTTTAAGGACCCTGGGGTGCACCCCATCTGGCCCCATTGCTTGATTAACTCTTATTACTTCCAGTTCCTTCAGGACCCTTTCTTGTGTAAAGAGACTTGTGTCCATTTCTGCACCATTCTCACCCCTTGTACTCCGTTCAGACCCATTACCCTCCTCTTCCTCAGTAAAGACTGAGCAGAAATACCTGTTCAATATGTCAGCTTTACTGTTGTCATCCTCCACACAGCCCCCATCCTCCCCTTTCAGTCTCACTATCCCTCCCTTTGCCTTTCTTTTTTCTCTTATGTACCTGTAAAAGGTTTTGTCCCCTCTACCCACTGATTTTGCAATGTGTTCTTCTGTCTGAGCTTTGGCTTCCCTTACTGACCTCCCTGCCTCCCTTTGCTTCTCCTGGTACTTCTCCCTATCCCCTTCTGCCTGTGTCTTTTTGTATTTCCTGAATGCAATCTTTTTGGCTTTCACTTTCTTTGCTACCTCTTTGGAAAACCATAATGGTCTCCTCTTCCTTTTCCTCTTGCTAACCTGCTTAATAATACATAATTCTGTAGATGGCAGGAAACGAACTGACACGAGAAGAGGCCACCCACGTTTATACAGCAGCTGTCTAACATTATTATGGGCAGCCCCTGGTGGACCGCTTGCAAAATTTCCCATGTGGTCCTAGTGCATTTTAGCTTATAGTGCCATAGGTGTAGCCTGATGAAAAAGATGTCCTCAAAGAAGATCTATTAGTATACTGAGGCTGGTGATCAGAAAGATGGGGGGACCACTAGGCACCAGGGCATTATGTTCTCACACGGAGACAGCAATCAGAGGGAGGAGGGACCACTGGACACAAGGGAATACTTGACTTCTATGGGATACAGCAATCGGGGTGGGGATGGGGCCGGTTGCAGGGACACAAACCTGCCGCTTCCCATGTAAATGTGCTCGTAATGGGCATGTGAATGGCTCCTTAGGCTCATTTGCATGCGGCCATCTGAATACAGTGCCAGGAGCTATTGGTGCTATGGGGTCAGGGAGCACTGTTTCCTGCACTGCCAGGATCCATGTCAGGGCAGCGCTGCTCGCCTTAGTGCTGCACCAACATGCCCTACTATTTAGTTGGACAGTGCCGGTGTGCTATCTGACTGAATATATCTTCGGGGTCGTGAGCAGTGGTCAAGTGCAGTGCAAACCTCTGTGCTCCACTTTACCCATTTTTGAATATCTGGCCCCAGAAAACTTGTCCTCTTTGAGAAGAGGGATTAGGACAACCTTATTTATTGATGCAGCCATGACCCCATTGTTCTTGGACAAGCCAGATTTCATCATTAGTGCTTCTGAGCACCTATGGTTTATAGGTGCTCAGAAGCTCTAGTGATGAAATCTCTAGCACCTGCACCGCATCATTAATGCTGGTACCCTCCATGACGTGCTTAGTGACCATCACTTGGTTTACTGTACGCGCAAAATCCACCATCCCAGAGGGCCCCCCCCCCCCGAAAATGATCCAAATCAGGTCCTTCTCATCAATTGACTTATCCTTGCTACACGCTGTTCTGTATTCCATTGACTGGTCCCCTGTCTTTATGGCCAGTGACATCAATCAAGCACTTTAATATTTCCAAGCTAAAGTTTTATTAGTCTGGGATCAGCATCAAACCCAGGCCAGAGGTCAAAAATCAGGAAAACCCAGGCCAGAGGTTCTCACCTCCCCTGGATCTTGGCAGAAGTCCTGGCCTGCCTCCATGCATGTGACCTGGCATGGAAGTCTTACAAGTCCTCTAGCACACTAGTTAACCTCAACAAATAACGTGCCTATAGGAACTTTTGCACTAGAGCCACCAGGTTAACCAAGGCTGATTTCTTTTCCTCCACATTTCAGAATAATCTTAACAACCCTCAAGTTCTGGAAAGTAATACACGCCCCGTCCCTCTTCCTGTCCTCAAGGTGGATGACTCCACCATTTCTGACCCTCCTTCAGTCACTACAGCTTTCAACCCTATTTCACCACCTGCTTCCTCTCTCCTCTCTGCCCTCCCCATCACTCCCCCCCTCCTTCTCCCCTCTCTTTATCCCTCATCTCCATCTCGCCAGTTAACTTCAGCCTCCATTCTAACTGCCCTCCTGGCTCTCAACCCCAGAAAGATGGGAGCCCAGATGGCTCAATCCCAAGCTCCTGCACCTAACCGCACCTGCTATTGCCTTGCCCATCTCCTCCCTTCTTAGTCTATCTTGCCTCAGTCCCAGATAACTGGAAGCATGCAACAGTTATTCACCTACCTAAAGTTAATCTGGGACTGCTCATGGCTTAGCCCTCTATTTTCCCCTGCCACTCCCCACCTTATCTTGGTCTAATTTCTCCCTTCCCACTCTGTTCCCCTCCTGCCCTTTACTCTTCCTATACCTGCTCCCTCTCCTACTCCTCCTTCTCTACACCTTACACCCCTCTACTCAACTTTTCTCCCTGCCCTCCCCCAGTTGTCTCACAACTCTCAACTGACTTCCTTCTGGTCTCCCTTTCTTTAATTTCCTATCTGTTTGCATAGTTAGCTAGCACTGCCTGCACCATGCTTGTTTCATTGTCATGTACTTTGCCCTCAGTTATGATGCACTTATGTATAATGCACTGTATTACTTGTATACTCTTATCCTACGTATTATGTACTGCATTAATTTCCTGTAATGTTTTGTATCCTGTTTTAAGTCTATTCGACATGTTGTTTCTTTGCCATGCATTCCGCTTTCATTTATGATGCACTTACGTATAATGTACTGCATTACTTGTATACTCTTATCCTATGTATAATGTACTGTATTATTTGTATACTCGTATCCTAGGTATTATTTACTGTATTAATCTCCTCTATTTTTTTTTTGTAACCTGTTTGTAAATCTGACGTGGAGCCTTTGCAAAAGAGTCTGACTTAAAGGGTTGTAATTCCAAGACTTCAATAAATAAATAAAAATAAAATAAATAAAGGAGGTGACTTCTTCTCTCCTGGCAATTTCCACCTTATCTCTCAGGCTAACAGACTCCATACATACTGGCATGGAGCAACGCCTCTTCACCACTGCCATCTTTGTCGATCTAGTGAAAGCTTTTGACAATGTCTCCCACCCTCTTCTCCTGGACAAACTAAGATCTGTGGGTCTGTCTGACTCCACAACCAGCTGGTTCAGCTCCTACCTTGTAGGAAGATCTCAATCCATGAGAATTGGCGACCCCCCCCTTACCATATACACTGGCGTCCCACAAAGTTCTGTCCTTGGCTCTTTGCTTTTCTCCGTATTCCTCAATGACCTCCCCTCAGCCTGCTCCTCTGCATCCGTCCACAGGTATGCAGATGACATGGTCCTGTTCTCATCTGATCCTCCTTCTTCTGAGTTAACATCTAGTCTTCAACTAGATTTTGACACTGTCCAGAAATGGTTCAGGGCAAATCTATTATCTCTTAATACAAAGAAAACAGTCTCCATGTGTTACGGCACTCGTCAGAGTCTCTCTAGACTCCCTTCCTCTCCCTAGATGGTGGTAAAATCGATGACGTTCCCTCATTTATGTACCTCGGTGTCTAGCTTGACCATCACCTCATTTCTTTTCAGCACAGTCACCTTGTAAAAAAAACTACACTCTAAGCTTGGCACCCTTTATAGGAATAAAAGATGTATCCCTATATATGCCCGCCGAGACATCATCACCAAGATGTCCTTCCCCATTTTTAATTATGGCGATGTAGTCCAAGGTGCTGTACCAAAATCCACCCTGGCCAGACTGGATCCCCTCTTCCACTCCTTCAGCCATTTTGCTTTGACCTGTCCCCTCACACTCACCACTGTTCCCTGTATACTGATCTCTCCCTTCCCTCCTTGAATGACTGCTGCCTCACCCACTGTGCCTCCTTTATTTGTAAATTCTAGTTGGCTTCACTCCCTCCTTACCGCAGCTCTCTCCTCTCCCCTATGCCCCTCTCCATGTACTCTCTCTGTAACTCTGGCTATCGCTCTGTTTTGCTCCCCTGTAGAAAATCCCTGGCAGGCCAGTTTGGTTTCTCCTTCTGCCTTCCTAATCTCTGGAACTCCCTTCTACTAACACTTCACTCTGCCCCCTCCAAACGCTCTCACTCCTCTCTTCTTCAAAGCCACACTGCTCCCTCCTGTAAATACCCTTAGCACTTTTCCCTACACCCACTCCCCATCTGCCTCAGTCTCAATACTTCTCACTACCACAACCCAACCCTACCCTTCATCTCCTCCTTCCCCTAAACCTCCTCCACAACTCCCGCTCCCATCCTTCTCTCCTACTTGTTCCCTCCTCCTTTATTCCCTTTCTAGCTCCCTTCCAAATCCCCTTATCCTATCCTATCCTCTTCACTCTATCCCTTCTAAATACACCCTTCTACCTCTTCTCCCTACTACCACCGCCCCAAATTCACCTGTTCGACCCCTTCTCGCTCTCTCTTTTTTCTCTCTTCTACTAGTTCACTCTCCTATTCTAGCTTGTGATTGCCTGGTAATTACCATTTCTAATGTTGTTACCTGCATTTTTACTACTTGACAAAGTGATTAGTTGTATATTATTGTATTTATTGTGTATTTTTGTATTTACTGTGTATTTTTGTATTTACTGTGCTCATACTTGTTAGTACTCTTCCCTTCCCCCAGGATGAATCTGGAAATGAGCTTCACGGCTCTGTATATCTTTCCTGGTAAATCTCTTTTAAATAAATAAATACATAAGTATAACTGGATCAAACTCCCCTGAGGATGGAGGTGTTTGTCACAACACTACTTGCTTTAATCAAGTGTGAAAATACCTACTCAGATGCAAGGGATTTTATCAGCAAAAATATGAAAATGATAGTGACAGAAGTGCCAACATTATTTGCCTCCTTTCTCCCACTTTCCCATCTGTCTGTTGCCCTCTCACCCCATCACACAGTTTGGTGTTATGCTTACCCAGCAGCTGGACCAGTTCATATTCTGCTGTTCCATCACGCAAATGACAGAGGATGCATTTTCCTAGGTAGCACTTTATCCACCTTCCCTTTTCACTTGGGAAACAAATGCAAACCACTGCCCCCAACACTGGTAGTTTATGCAGTCTATGGCTCACACCCATTTGAGTCACACCCTTTCAGGAAACACCAACTGGGAATAACCGGTCTTAAGCAGAGTAAAAATGTGGCAGAACAAAAGCAATGATAAGGCTGCATTCAGCACATATGGTTGCCTATTGACCTGACTCAGGCAGTGCCCGCACCAACCAGACGACATGACTGGTACTGCAACCCTGCTTGACCTCATCTTCACAAATAGACTGGACAGAATAACTGGTGTCGAGGTCCTTCCTGACTGCCTAAGCGACCACTCCCCCGTCTCCTGCCTGTGGTCCAATAAATCCCCCAAACTCCCTGTCAAAACAACATTTCAACGCATTCTCAAAAAGGGTCGACTAACACGTTTCAGAGCCCACCTCAGCAGCCAGGACTGGTTTGATTTGGACTCTGCCGCCTGTGTAGATCATACCCTAGACGGCTTTATTAACAAATTCAACACCGCTTACGACATGTTCGCCCCTAAAAGGAAGCTGAGAAAAAAAGGATTTAATAACCCCTGGACATCACCCTCCATTCTTACTCACATGGCCAATAGAGACCATCTCTGGCATAAAGCATGGACCACTGGTGATCCAACTCACTGGTAACACTACAGAGCTGCAAAAAACACCTGTACCCAAGCCATTAGGCAGGCAAAAATTGTGCATTTCAAGGATGTTCTCTCCCAACTCCTGGGGCAACAGCAGGAAATTCTGGGACAATATAACAGAACTCACTGGTAAGCCCATCAAAACCCCTCCCACCATGCTTTGCATCGATGGGGCTGTCACCCAAGATCCAATGCAAATTGCCAACATCTTAACTCTGCTTTTTCCAGCCTCAGTGGTGTTCTTCCACAGGATTTCTTTGTCCCTCCCTCCCCTACACTGGATCAACCCATAGCGACCCCTACCACAACACACCCACCCCTTTATTTTAAGATGGTCTCACCCAGCACAGCCAAAAAGTACCTTAAGGTCCTAGGTAAATCGCGATGTAGTAGTGACACGCTTGACCTAAAGCTGCTACTTTTAGCATTAGATGTGGTCCTCCTGCCACTTATAAAAATTCTAAACTTGTCCCGCTGCCTTGGACAATTCCCCTCTCAATGGAAAGCTGCAGTTGTGACCCCGATCCACAAAACTGTGCCTTACGCTCCAACTA
Source organism: Neoceratodus forsteri (assembly GCA_016271365.2). Classification (NCBI taxonomy): domain Eukaryota; kingdom Metazoa; phylum Chordata; order Ceratodontiformes; family Ceratodontidae; genus Neoceratodus; species Neoceratodus forsteri. The sequence continues at coordinate 278,258,035 of CM057451.1, forward strand.
CCGCCCCATCTCCATCCTCCCCCTGCTCTCAAAGGCCCTGGAGCAGATAGTTGCAGGCCAGCTATCAGAATTCCTAGCAAAACATGGCATCCAATGCCCTAAGCAGCACGGCTTCAGGAAAAGCCACAGTACCGCCTCTGCCCTGCTGGAATACACCGCCTTCATCCACAAAGCACTTGACTGAAAGCACCTTGTGGGGTCAGTGTACACTGACCTAAGGCTTTCGATGCGGTGAACCACTTCCTTCTAATAAACTCCCTTATCTCCACTGGTGCCTCCCCAGGGACAGTGGGCTGGTTTAAAAGTTATTGTGAGGGTAGATCACAAGTAAAAAGCTGTGGTGAGCTATACTCTAGCAAACCTGTCCGATCGGGGGTCCCACAAGGGTCCATCCTGGGCCCTCTATTATTCAGCCTTTTCCTCAATTCACTCCTCCAAGCCTGCCCTGGTAAACTACTTGATTATGCGGACGACGCAGTACTGTTTGTGAGCCACCCAGACCCACTAGCCCTCACCCGCAGCCTCAAATCCAGCTTCTCAGCGGCAGAAGAATGATTTTCACAACACAAGCTGGTTATGAATTATAAAAAAACTAAACCATGCTCTTCGCAAACCCACAAAACAGACTTAAATCATCTCCACTCAATATTTTAAGTAGTCAAAATGCCCCACTAGAACAGTTCAAACATTTAAGTACCTCGGGATCACCCTCGACAGCACGCTGTCCTGTGCACACCATATCAGCTCTGTCTCTAAAGCAGTTAGCTTGAGGCTTGGGACCCTCTACAAACATAAACACTGCATGACCCAAGACGCACTCTGTACCGCAGTCTTGAGCTCCATTCTTGCCATAGTAGACTATGGACTAATCATTTATGATGCTGCCACTGACACATCCCTTAAAAGAATACGAGTTGCCCTAAACAAAGCTTGTGATCTGGTCTCAGGAGCCAACAACCACACACATACTTGTGATCTGTACTCTGGTTCAACCTGGCTTAATCTCAATGATAGGATTAAGTACCACACCTGCTTATATGGGAAGAAGATAAGCATGGGCCTTACTCCGCCCAACTCCCTGGACCTGCTCCCCCATGCCTCCAGCTTCCACGCTACCAGGAGTGCCCCTGATTAAGCCTTCAAAGTTACTTTTTTTCAAACTGCCCAAGCTCAGCGTTCTTTTAGCTACTGCGCCCCTAACTGGCTAAATGGGCTGCCGGCGGATATCCTTGGTCCTTTCAAGCATCTCCTGAGAAATCATCTTCTCACACCTAGCCACTGTGACTGCCCTCTCTAGTCTTAAACAATACTCCCTCCTTTTCCCTCCCCCTTTTCATGACCCCTCTTCCTGACAAAGCCTACCACAGGCTGACTCTAGCTCTAGCTGAGAATGCCACCCCTGGCTGCACCTCGCAGAGCTAGCTCCTTAAACTAGGACACTGCTGTACTCAATCACTTGTCTCCTTGATCCCACCTGTTTTATTCCCCCTAGGTTAACCGTGATCCCATGTTTTTTGTTACAACTGCATCCTAGGACAACTTTTTTGTAACCATGAATGTATACTTGCATCTCATATTTGTACAGCAGCTTGTATTGTTTTTGTCACTATTGCAACCAATGACAATTTTATGTAACTGTTTTCTCTCACTCTTGTAATTGTGTCACTATTCTTTGTTAATCAGACGTGGAACCTATGTAAAAGAGTCCCTGACTCATAGGTATTTGTAATCCAAGACATTAAATAAATAAATAAAATATTGCCGCTTTTGTTTGTTCAAAGACTTTCAAACACTGGTACTACAGATGGTGGGCTTCAAGTTTGCCACTTCTATGGCCAGTCTAAAGTCCATTATAGAGCATATGGAAGTTAGGCTAAGGAATTTAACCTCAGTCTCACTGCCAGCGGCCCTCTGGGGTCAGTCAAAATGTCAGGGACCTCTAATCAATCAATCAATCAATCAATCAAAATCTTTATTTATTCAGGCGAACATCATTGAGCATAGCTCATTTACAAGATGGACCTGAGTGGTCATAACAAAAAGGTTACAGATTGTATACAAAAACATGATATTGAATAAGCACAAATACAACCATTTATGAGTGAGATAGATGTACAAATATTTACTATATACAAGGCAAGGACAGTAAACCTAAACCTAATAAAGGAGAGAAACAAACAGTCTAGTAGGGATAAGGCTTGGATAATGGTACATGGGTGGGCATATGTATGAGGTTTGATGGGGAAAGGACCAGAGGAATGATAGAAGAATAGGGAGGAGCTTTAAAGAGGGAGGGTGGAGGAGGAGAGGGTGTGGGAGGGTGGGGTGTGGGAGGACTAGGCCTTGTGGAAGCAATTGCACGAATCTGGGATTAGGCTGGTATACAGCTTTTGAAGGATGTAAGAGGAATCAGTGTATCCATTTTCAATGACTTTTGGATAGAATTCCAGATAAGTGCCAGGAATAACTGATTGCAGCTCTTCCATACGGGTGCAGGTGATAGGAATCTTCAGCAGGATCAGTTTGTTGATCCTCAAGGTGTAGGGCCTGGATGTGATCCGGTTGAAGCAGTCTGAGATGTAGGAAGGGAGTATGTTTGTCAGAGCTTTGTAGATCCAGATAGCAGCATTTTTTTCTTCTATGTTGCAGGGATGTCCAACTGACTGCATTGTAGAGAGAGCAATGATGGGTGCTAGAGGGAAGGTCAGTAATGAATCTAATAGCTCTATGATACAGGGTGTCTAATTTGTTTAGATGGGAGAGGGAGCAATGACCATAGAGAAGTCAGCATAATCAATGAGGACAGGAATGATGCTAGGATTAATCTTTGTTTAGAATCTTTGGTCAGGTAGTGTTTGATCCTATAGAATAGACCAAGTCTTTGTCTTAGCTTTTTCAGGAGCTCTTCAACGTGGGTAGTATAGTCTAGTTTATTGTCTATCCATACTCCTAGGTATTTGAATTTGTCAACATATTCCAGATTTTCACCAAGGATGGTAGAGAGTTGTGGGAGGGGAATGATGGGATAGTGGAAGAACAGTTCTTGGTGGCAAAGAACATAGCTTTGGTTTTCTTGGCATTTAGTAATAATTTCTTTTCTAATAGGTTGTGCTGAAGGAGGGAGAATTCAGACTGTAGGAGCTCACAGGCTTTTGATGGTGAGGGATTGCTCACATATAGTACAGTGTCATCTGCAAAAAGGTGGATATTAGAAAGTGAGAGATTGGAATCAATATTGTTGATGTAAATGGCAAAAAGGATGGGACCCAGGATGGAGCCTTGCGGTACACCTCTTAGGAGTGGTTTAGAGGTAGATAGATCACCTTCATTTTTACCAGTTGTAATCTTCCGAGAGATAGCATCTGAACCATTTAGAGAGAGTGAGTCAAGGCCTATGGAGTTCAGAGAGGAGATTAGAAGATCATGATCCACAGTGTCAAAGGCTTTGCTTAGATCCAGAAACACAGCACAGGTATTATTCTTTTTGTCTAGGGCAGTCTGCCAGTCATTTGTGACTTTTGCTAGTGCAGAGATGGTGCTATGCATAGATCTGAACCCAGATTGAGCTGGATTTAGGAGATTGTTGGTATCAAGGTAGGCAGTTAACTGAGGTTTACCAGCTTCTCAAGCATCTTGGATAGTACTGGTAAGATGGAGATGGGCCTATAATTATTGAGGTCCATGGGATCACCTGCCTTAAGTAATGGAAACACTTGAGCTGTTTTCCATATTGAGGATAGAACCAGTGGCAAGTGATAGATTGAAGAGGTGGGTGAGGGGGCGGTTAAGGCATGCACAGCTACTTTTAGAAAGTGAGGGTCCAGGGAGTCTGCACCTGCACTTTGGTGGTATCTAGCTGGAGTAGAAGGTCTTCTACTTCTTTGAAGAATATTGGTTTGAATGAGAATGTGGAAGCAACCTTTGACCCTCAGTAGATTGTAGGTTTAGAGATGATCTTAATAGGTTTGCAGAGAGAGGAGTGAAAGCCAGGCCAGCTGTAGTGAAATGATCGTTAAAGGCATTCAAGATATTTTGCTTGTCGGTGATTTCAATACTATTTAATTGAATTTTGGGTGGTAAGACAGGGGTAGAAGTTTGACCTAGGATGCCCTTTATGGTACCCCAGAACCTGGAAGGGTTGTTATAGGAGGCATCTAGTTCAGCTGTGTAAAAGGCTGCCTTGGCTTTTCTTACTTGTTTTGTGCAGGAGTTTCTTGCTTTTCTGAATTGAAGCCAGTCATTTGGGTCCTTTGTCTTTCTTGCCCTTTTCCAGAGTTTGTCTCTGGCAAGAAAGTGGATTTAAGGTCGGCAGAGAACCAGCTGACAGGATTTGAGTTTGGTTCTGACACTGGTGAGGGGTGCATGTGAATTGAGGGCACTTGTGATTATATCATTTAAGATTTGAAGAGCTGTCTCTATTGAGGCTGTGAGATAGAATTCTTGCCAACGTGTGGTGTGGCACAGATCATGGAGATATCCTGAAATATTAAAGTTCTTTTTGACCTGTGGGAGGAATTTTGCAGGATTGGGTGGCTTGATTGTTGATCTAATGGCAGCTATGGGACAGTGGTCACTTATGTCACTGAATAGTACTCCTGCATAGGGATAATGATGAGGTTTATTTACCAATATAATATCCAGGAGTGTGCTGTTGAGAATATTCTTTGGGTTGATCCTTGTTGGTTCTTTGATTAATTGAGAGAATCCATAGGTGTCACAGAAGGTTACCAGGGGTGCAGATGCATTAGTCAGCCAATTCAAGTTCATGTCTCCTAAGATGATGGTGTCTTCAGGGCCCAGATTAAGTATAGATCCTAGGTGGGATAGGAGTTTGAGGCCTGCAGAGGGGCCTATAGCAACCAATCAGTTGAAAGGATGATGTGTTGGGAAGGGTTATTTTAATTGACAAGCATTGAATTCCTTTAGTTGTGATGTAGAATTGAGGCAGGATGCAGAGATGTTTGCTTGACATAGATGGCTACCCACCCCTGGATAGACGGTCAGATCTGAAGAGCTGGTAGTTGGGAAGGTTTATTTCACTATCTTTTGTTGCAGATTTGAGCCATGTTTCAGATATAACCAGAAAGTCAGGTAGGGTGTGTGCAACCCAGGCCTGTATTGATGAGAACTTTTTTAAGAGGCTGCAGGCATTGATGTGAAGAAAACTCAATCCATTTATGGAGGTTAGATCAGTTGGAGAGATCGAGCTTTCAGTGGGGCCAGGGTTGATTTCCACAGTGCCAACACAGACCAGCAGAAAGAAGATTAGCTTGATGAGGGCACCAAGCGATAGGAGTAGTGAGCAGTCAGGCAGTTTTTTCTTCTTTCTTGGGATCCAATATATAGTGGGTGATGATCCTGCTGCATGGTTATCGATTTTATCATAGATTACCAGCTTAATGGACAGGCGTAGGGAGTAATTGTAAAATCTAATCACAGGCTCTTCTTTGCTGACTGGCTGGCTCTGTTCTCCCTGCCTTGCTCTGCTCGCTGGGCGCTGCGCCCATAGACTTCTATTGGATTTTGCCATAATTTTTTACCCTGCACTACTAGTGATAAATTGTTACTGTATTTGCTTTTATTTCCTAAAACTGTACTAGAAACTGGTATTTTGTTTATGGCCTGATTTTCCCCCTTGGATCATCTTTGCTTTTCTCTCAGCTCTCGCTCGCTGTCTCTCTCTCTCTCTCTCCCCCTTCCCTGACCTTAGCTATCCTATCTGAAAACTCCTCTTTACGCTCTACCCTGCACCCTGCCTCCCACGGCGTCAGGATCTTCAAAACTGATTTCGGTCTTTGTCGTTTGGCTGCCTCCCCCAACCCCCTCAACCTTTATTCTTCCTCTCACTTGTCTGGCTCTCTGCTTCCCCCGCTCCCCGCCCACCAATTTAGCCACTGTGTCACCTCTGCAGCTTCCCCTTCCCAGGTCTTATTCCCTCTCTCCTCTCTCTCTCCCTCAGATCCAGACCCTGTTTCGGGCCACCGGACCTCCGCCAAGAGCGGCCGTGGCTCCTGTAGCCTGCTGCTTCTGCCATCACCTCAACCTGCCTCCCGGACTAGCGCCGACGGGTAAGACCTCAGACCTAGGTCAGTTAAGCCGTGAGTGGCTGCCATTGGTCACAGCACCAACAGCTAGTGCCCAATTGGACCTCCTGTTGCCCGGACTGCCGCTGATTGGCTGGCTGTGTTCTCCCTGCCTTGCTCTGCTTGCTGGGCACTGCGCCCATAGACTTCTATTGGATTTTGCTGTAATTTTTTGCCCTGCACTACTAGTGTCTGGAATTGTGTTAAATTGTTACTGCATTTGCTTTTATTTCCTAAAACTGTACTAGAAACTGGTATTTTGTTTATGGCCTGATTTCCCCCCTTGAATCATCTTTGCTTTTCTCTCAGTGCTTGCTCACACACTCTCTCTCTCTCTCTCTCTCTCCCCTGACCTTAGCTATCCTATCTAAAAACTCCTCTCTACACTCTGCTCTGCACCCCGCCTCCCACGGTGCCAGGATCTTCAAAACCGATTTCGGTCTTTGTCTTTTGGCTGCCTCCCCCAACCCCCTCAACCTTTATTCTTCCTCTCACTTGTCTGTGCTTCCCCAGCTCCCCACCCACCGATTTAGCCACTGTGTCACCTCTGCAGCTTCCCCTTCCCAGGTCTTAATCCCTCTCTCCTCTCTCAGATCCCGTCCCTGCTTTGGGCCACCGGACCTCCGCTAAGCGCTGCCGTGGCTCCTGTAGCCTGCTGCTTCTGCCATCACCTCAACCCGCCTCCTGGACCAGCGCCGACTGGTAAGACCTCAGACCTAGGTCGGTTAAGCCGTGAGCAGCTGCCACTGGTCACAGCACCAACAGCTAGTGCCCAATTGGACCTCCTGCTTCCCGGACTGCCGCTGATTGGCTGGCTCTGCTCTCCCTGCCTTGCTCTGCTCGCTGGGCGATGTGCCCATAGACTTCTATTGGATTTTGTCGTAATTTTTTGCCCGCCCCCCTCCGGTATGTTACTTAAGTACACCTTAATCCCGCCCACTCACTACCTAAACCCCACCTCTCTTTACCCATTGGCTCCCCTCCATTGACATCTTTTCTACCCCCATGCCTACTTCCCTTCCCCTAATCATCCTTTGCCGGCTCTCTCAATCTCCCTCATACCTTCTGCCATCCACCAACTCAGCTCTTCTATCCATGCACTCTGTCTGTCCAAATATGCCTTCTCCTTCCCTCTGTCACCTGTTCACCTACGCCAGCGATGGCAGTACTCACACCTGTTCCTTCCACTCCTGCGCCTTCTTTCTCTGCCCTCTCTCTTCTCTCTCTCCTGGCCCCACCCATCCCTACCCCTACCCCTCCATCCTCCTTATTGCTTCTTGTTACTCCGGGTCCCTCCATTACCCTATGAGGTTTATTTACCAATATAATATCCAGGGTGTGCTGTTGAGAATATTCTTTGGGTTGATCCTTGTTGGTTCTTTGATTATGCGTCCCCCATATGGCCCTCCTCACAGTGTTACCATGATACCTTCCCGAATCATAAACTTTCTCAAGTCGGATCATCTTCCCACAGTATACCAACTGAGATGGCTCATGGACTTGGTCGTATAGTGCCCACCTATCTCCCCACCTACAAACAATGATGTAAACTATCCCTTAAGGTTCTGCGCCTTTGCTCTCTTAAACTTGTTCTCCTCCTCCTACTTATATCAGGAAATGTCCACCTGAACCCGGGCCCTGTCCGTCCATGCCCTGGAAAAAACCCTGGGACTCTAACTCTGGCTACCATTAATATATGCAGTCTTCTGCCAAAGACTGATGCCCTCCAAGCCTTCATCTGCCAACACAACCCAGATATTCTTGCTCTTGTTGAAACCTGGCTGACTACAAAAGTCCCTGATCATGCTTTAACAATACAGGGGTACAACATTCACAGGTTGCACTGGGTAGCAAAGAAAGGGGGAGGATGTGCCATTTATATCAAAGACTCTCTCATGTGGCACCCTAGAGATACTGTCTCATCTGCTGACTTGGCCCAGATCCTTCCAATCAAAATTCTCTTAGGGCCAAATCAAAAAGCCCATACCATTATCACTGTATACAATCCACCTACAGTTCAAAGACCAGGTCTCCATGATGTTATGAGCTTCGTAAACACTCTGCCCCCAGACTCTGAACTTATTCTGCTAGGAGATTTCAATATTAACTGGCTTGCGCCTGATGCAAGTGCCCACAAAGACTCTATTACAGCTGCTAACCTCTCGCAGATGGTTATATCTGCTACCAGGACTAACTACAAAATGGGCACCAGTACCCTGCTTGACTGGGTACTCACCAACCACCCTGCTAGGATCTCTTGCACCACAGTCCTGCCAGACTCTCTCAGTGACCACTCACCAATCATCTGTGAATGGACAAACAAATTTGTAAGGCCCCCCCCCAAAAAAATCATCTCCAGTAGAGTCCTACCTCATGGCAATCTGATCCACCTCAAACAGTATCTAAAGTCTCAAGACTGGTCACCGATATATCTGGCAACCGATGTCAGCCTTGCTCTCGACCATTTCATCTCGACCTTCAACAAAGCTTGTGACCTCTATGCCCTGGTTAAGAGGCGTAAGGCTAAATCTATCTGCAACTCCTGGATCACGGCAGGGCTACTAGCCCAATTGAAATGGAGGACCACCTCTGGGCTGTGGCTCAAACTACGAGAGAAGCTACCTGACACTCAAAAATATAAACAAGCCCAAAATGCCTGTACTAAGGCCATACGGCTAGCGAAAAGCTCCTATTACAAAGAAGCACTCACAAACACCTGGGGAAATGGACGAGCTTTCTGGGAGAATATGAAGAAACTCACAGGGAAGCAGATTGAAACACCTCCGACCATGCTAGTAGTAGATGGCTCAACTACCCTCAACCCAATGGTCATTGCAAACACCTTCAACAAGGCATTCACAGATCTCAGCTCAGTCCTCCCCCCCCCACCGACTACTTCGAACAAAGCACCTCCGTCTCCAGCCCCTTCAACTTCAATCTCATCTACCTCTCTTCTACTTTAAGGAGGTCAGACCGTATGTTGCACGCCGCTATATTGTCACAGTTATCTCCAAATCCAGAACCAGTGGCGATACCTTGGACCTTAAACTTCTGTCACTTACCCTTGATGAACTTCTTTTCCCCTCAACAAAAATTCTGAATCTCTCCCTTACTAGTTGTAAATTCCCAGACAGATGGAAAACTGCGATTGTGACCCCTGTCCTCAAAAGTGGTGACAGGTCAAATTACTCTAATTATCACCCTATCTTAATACTACCTCTGCTGTCTAAGGCCCTCGAGCAGATCGTGTCTGACCAACTTACTTAACCATCTGGAGAAATACAACATCCTAACTACAAAACAACATGGCTTCCAGAAAGGTCACAGTACCACCACTGCCCTCCTTGAGCTCACCGGAGCAGTTCATAAATCCCTTGACAACGGACAGCTCACGGGGGCTGTCTTCATCGACTTACCCAAGGCCTTCAATACTGTCCACCACAGGCTTCTTACTGACCAGCTACTAATCGCTGGCCTATCACCGGACTTTGCGTTATGGTTCAACAGCTACCTAGATCGCCGATGGCAAAGAGTAAAAATTGCCAGTGCTCTCTCTGATCCCCTGCCCATCCGCTCAGATGTACCTCAGGGTTCCATTCTGGGCCCTCTGTTCTTCAGCCTCTTTTTGAACTCACTGCCACAATCCTGTTCTGAGCCCATCAAATTGTATGCGGATGATGCAGTAGTCTTCTCATCCCACGAAGACCCTTTAACACTGCAATGTACTCTCCAGCATGGTTTCAGCTCCATTGAATCGTGGTTCCACAAGCACAAGCTAGTGTTAAATCACAAGAAAACTAAATCAATGCTCTTCCATAGCCAACAAAACCCGCATAAGCAACACCAGCTGGCTGTCTCTACTGCAAATGGTAACACCCTTGGTCAGGTCCAGTCTTTCAAATATCTAGGGATCCTACTAGATCCTTGCCTCACATATGTGGCTCATGTTGACAATGTTGCCAGAGCTGCAAATACCAGACTTGGTCTTCTCTATAAACATAGGCAACATCTTACCCCCGAGGCACTGACAATTGCCGTACAGAGCTCGGTGGTCTCGGTCATCGACTATGGTCTCATCATTTATAGCTCTGCCATGATGACAACCCTCAGACGGAGAGCAGTTACCCTAAACAAGGCCTGTTGATTAATTACTGGTGCTCACCATCTTACCCACACCTGCGACTTGTATGCTCAGACTGGTTGGCTCCAACTATCAAGCCGAATCAAGTACCTCACCTGTACAATGACGAAGAAAATCTACCTCGGCCTTGCACCCCCTGGAGTCATAGCTCTACTACCTGAGAACACCAATCAACGGAGCTCCGGGAGATCAAAGCAGCAGCTTCTGAAAGTTCCCCACTGTCGTACTAGTCTGGGCCAATGCTCCTTTGCCTACAAAGCTCCACTCTGGCTAAATGACCTCAGCCACACCATCTCCTCAGCCAAAACACTTGGGTTGTTCAAAACCAGTCTCCGGCACTATCTCTCTACCTCCAGCTCCTGTGATTGCTTCCCCTAAACTGAGGCATTCACTTTCATAGCAAGCTGGTGGCACCCACCACACTGACCAGTCCAAACTGCCACACCTCGAAATCTCCTACCCCAAATGCTCTTACTTCCTCTCCCCCATCCCCTGCCTCCCCTTCCTTCCTTCCTGCCCCTCCTCCCCATCTGCTGCATTATCCCTCCTCTTCGTACCCCCCCTTTCTTGACATAGCACCTACTGGATATCTTCTCTGACAAATGCCTCTGGCTGCTTCATCATCTCACTCTCCACCATGCCGCTGTTCGTCATACTAGCAAACCTAATATCTATATTGTCTGTAACCACTGCATTGCTTCACTCTGTGAAATGTTTTGTGTGAAATGTTTTGTCTACCATTTGTATTTCTCTGATGTGGAACCTTTGTAAAAGAGCCTTGGCTCAAAGGTATTTGTAATCCTTGATCTAAATAAATAAAAAAAAGATCATTCCTTTTCTTGTCCCACTCCTCCACTCTCCCAAAGACACTACCTGTTAAGCACCAAGACTGGGCATAGTAAGCATCCCTGTGTGACTGCCTTAACCAGTTAGCTGATAATGTCCAGATCTTGGCTTTTGGAACTGGTGCCACTGATAACCCAACTGTACATGAACACAGGCCAACATTCCATCTTCAGCATACAAATAGAAAACAAGGACAACTTTGCCTAACATGCCTTTATTAAAAAATTGGATGTCACAGTGATAGTATTCTACAAAACTTTACATTTTTCTACAGGGTATCATTTTGCTTTGTGGGATAACAAAGAACATGACAAGAACTGGGCAATTCAGAATGCTACACACTATACAGAGCAGATATCTGACACCTCACGTCAACCCTATGGCATATGCAAGGCAATGACCCAAATTTATGTACACAGTAAAATATAGTGAAGCTAGACTAGATGGCAGCAACAAAATGTACTAACCTGCTGCTTAATTAAGGCCTTTTTTACAGCTGTAAACAAACATTAAATGGGAACAAGTTAGCACCAAGGGCCTCACACTCAAGTGTGGGGCTCTTCCCAACGTACACACTAGGTGACATTTTTTTAAAGGAGATGCGGCCGCACATCTCAAGAAATGCACCGTAGCGTGATATTCAAAGGTGGGTGTGTAGTCTACACTGTACGCTGTAAATGACAATTCAGTTGGCGGGCAGACGTGGAGGTGTGCGGAGAGCATGAGTGGGTGGTGGGGTGGATGGGCCACTACACTATGGAAAAGGGGTGTGGGGTCTGTTACTGCAATTGGGGTTGCTGGATGGGGGGGTTCCACTGGACTGCTGGGGCACTTCAGTGTGTTTTATTTATTAAACATCACTGCAATCGGGGTTCAGGGATGGAAGGGGGGTCCACTGGACTACAAGGGCACTTAGTTTTTTTTATTTACTATATCACCGCGATCAGGGTTCGGGGATGGGGGGGTCCCTACACTATGGGAACAGGTTGTTGGACTATCATTATATTTTGAATGGTATTCGGGACGGGGAGAGGGGGGGTCCCTACACTATGGAAACGGGTTGGGGTTTGATGTTGGACAGAGCTAGGTGGGGGGGGGGGCAGGCCGACCGGTGCATCCTTATGTGTGCCACATGCAAATGCGGCCATAATGAGCATGCAAATAGACTGTTTGCATATTCTGGCTAAATACTGGGACCCCCCTTTCCTGGCATCCCCATTCCTGGTATTCAGGCCATCCCCCGGGATGCGCTGGTGCACTGTCAGCCATCCCCATTTGTGCTACCCATTAGGATTGCTGTATTCAGATGAGATGCGCGATCCATTAGGCTCACATATCTTGTTTGAATATTAGATTTTTTTGAGCCGGCCCATTTATTTGGGCGGTGCATCCAGATCCACCGGGCATCCCCCGGGTTTTGAAAATGGGGGCCATTGTGTACAAAAACCTTTTGGTTACTTACTATTTATTGTATCAGACACATTTTGTTCACTTGTAGGCTGACCTCTTCTGTAACTTCAAATCCCAGAATCCCCTGCAGTAGACATCAGAGCAGTAGGCAGCAGTGGGAGATTTGATGGCCTGCAGTGCATGTTAAAGTTTATATAAGCACTGATCTCATGTTTGCAGGTCCCGCTGTCCTCCCAGGGCTGAGTACCATCACAGAAGATTGTACTTAGCCCCTGTAGAAAAGCAAAACCGGAAAACATCTGATCAGAGATCATAAAAACTCTAACATACACTGCAGGATATTGACTCCCCCACTACTGCCTACTGCTCTGTCAGCTGCAGTAAATTCTGGGATTTGTAATTCAAAGATGTCAGCTTAGAAGTAAGAAAAATTAGTTTGATACAATCTACTATACTACAGTAAAAAGTAAGTAAACCAAAATGTTTCTGCATACAAAATGTACACTGGGACCAGCTCCACACTTGAGTATGGGGCCCTTTATGGTCACTGTTCCCCTTTAAACGCAAAAACTATCAACTACAGTATAAATTGTTTTATTAAAAAAGCTTCATGCAACTATGCTTAGTGTCTTTAAATTTAAAAATTGAATAAATAAAAATGTTATTAAAAAAAATATGACACCCCCAACTTTAGTTGTTCTTTTTTTTCTATATTGGAATGCAATTACATCTGGTCTAGCTTTGGCAGACTGTTCCTAGGTAATAAGCCAGCTGGGCTAGGATAACAGTGAGGATTATTAAAAAATGACTGGAAAAATCATCTGTGTCATAGGCATTGGCAATGTATACATGTTTTAATCTGTAAGGAGAGTGGAGTCAGTCCCAGAGCTTTTTTAACATTAACAGCACTCAACTATGGTACCATAATCCTGTCAGAGTTCATTAGGGGGCGTTCAGTCCCCACACAAACTGAGCTTCCCATGATAGCAGCAAAGTTACTCTCTAGTTTTGAAGGGGATCTCTGCAGCTACAAACATTCACAGTTGGCGGCTAATTAACGTGTGTCCCACACACCAGGGACTTGAGTTGATTGCCACTGCTGAAAGTGCAGTATTCGGGCGGTTGCTGCCCTGCTGGAGAAGACCATCCTTCAGAGGAGATGTTAATCCTCTGTTCATTATGCTCATCTCTGGTCGCTGTCCAGGTGGAAGTCAAGATCTCATGGCACTTGCTGTAAGAGAAGGAGAGCACCCCAGCAGCCTGGCATGCATTCCCTCTTCCAGAAGATAGGGAGTTATAAGCTGGCCAGTCTGTGTGTGGGGATGTCTAGAACATAAAGGTTGCAAATAACTGTGTGCAGTACCTGCAATATCCATATGTCATGCATAGCCCTGTAAAGCACAGAGTGAAAGGCAGCCCATAAATCCAAAACATGTTCCTTTGTTCATTTTATTTAGTTTTTTTTTGAGTGGGCAATGATGGCTAGATAATACTGCCTATTTTCAGCCTCATCTGGGAGGGTGATATAGAGATGCAAACCAAATGAAATTGAACCAGATTAAGTTGTTGGTGGTATTGTTAGTGAATGGGGAAATTTGGCCAGGACACTGGGGCAATTCCCCCACTCTTCTCGAAGAATGTTCTGGGATCATTAACATCCACCTGAACAACCACCAGAAAAGGCTGATAGGACCTTGGTTTAATGTCTGATCTGAAGGATGGATTTGTGGCTGTATCTTTGCTTGCTGTAAACTGTTACCTTAACCCACAAGTTATAAAACCCAGAGTTCATCAGGACTGAAGAATTACCTTTCTGACACTAAAACTTTTTGAATTTAATAATATCCAAAAAAGCACGTGGTCTTCTCTAGGCAAAATAAAGCTGGACGCTCAATTTCAAGTAACAGTGTTTCTTTAACAACTCCGACATTTTGCCATATGAGGCTTCTTCAGCAGGCACAGCAATATATAATAAAAACTTTAAGGAGCAACTTTCATTCCCAATTTTGTCTGTTCATGAGCTCTGTATACCAAAACTGTAAAATCCAATATGTGTCGGTCCACATGAGATTAAAGTTTTAGGAAACTCTAAAAATATTTCAAAATGAGCTTTATTGTACAGTATATTGCAGTGTTCCCTGAAGAAGTCTCATATGACGAAATGTCAGGACTGTTAAACACTACTACTTGAATTTGAGTGTTGGGGCTTTCTTTAGCCTAGAGCACCCCACATATTTTAAGATGCTGAAGTTCGTCTTCAGGGCATGCTCTACTAAAGAAAACTGAAACATAGTGATTGTCCACAAGGACTGAGCTTTATTTCAAAATAAACATGTATGGAGGGCTGACACAATGGGCACCATACCTCCTGCCACACCAGTGACCCGAGTCTGGGAATGAGTTCAGGGTGCCGGGGATCAGCCAGGGTGAGAGAGAATGGTGCATCTGAAGGACTGCTCTCCTCTCTGGGGTGGGAGGCTTGTTGGCCCAGCTTTAGACTGCCACCAGGTGGAGGCCTGGTGCCAGTGCAGCTTGGGCGGCACGTAGGGAGGGACTGCAAGTGTGTGATATGTGTGCGCCTCCACACACATGCATACACATGCTGCAGCAGGAATGGGGAACTAAACTGGAAAACGATGGAGAAGGCTTCATGAAGCCGAGCCCGCCTGCCTCCGACCCATGCAGCTACCCGGGGACCCTGATCTGAACTGGATTACTGGTGGGGGGGAGGGCCTCCCTCCTCCAGCCCTGCCATGGGGGGAAAGCTGTGGGGGAACTCGTGATGATCAGGTGAGTCCCTGGGGCAAATAGTCAACAGTCGAGGGAGGTGGGGATGGGGTGGACAGCCACCTTTCACCATTGAAAGAGAAAAAACTCCAGAGATAAAAATAAATTAAACATGTATGTGTCTTCTTTTAGCTGTACTTTAAAGAACATTGTAGATTTGTTGCTTGGAACAGCTAACCCACATCTCATTTTGCTGCTAGAAACTGTGCTGTGGCTGACAAATCTTTTAAAAGAAAACTGCATACAACCTGCAAATCATTTTTCCCTGTAGAAGCTGTTGTTTTTAAAATACTGAGTCCAAGTCAATAACCTACAGTGCATGTTAGAACGTTTATAAACTATGATCAGATGTTTACTGGTCCTGCTGTTCTCCCAGGGCCAGGTACAGTCAGTCCTCTGTGACTGTACTTAACCCAAGGAGGACAGCGGGACCAACAAACAAAAATCAAAGCTTACAATAACTCTTAAGATGCACTGCAGATTATTGAATCTCCCACTGTTGCAGCCCTCCTCTGATGTCAGCTGCAGAGTATTCTAAGATTTGTAGTTACAGAAAATGTCAGCTTACAAGTCAACAGAATCATCCTGATACATTCCACTACACTGCAGTAAACAATAAGTAAAAATATGTTTTTTTGCAGACAAACTGCAAATTGGGACCAACCCCACACTTGGGTGTGGGGCTTTTAGTGCTGACTGTTCCCCTTTAAAGAAGTACATACTGTAAATGTGATCTGCTTTCCTGTCATCAATCAGCTTCATTTCTGTAGTGTTGGGGGATATAAGCTTATTTTACTTTTACTGTAAGCAGCAGTCCTCTGTAACCATCCTCAGGGACTCCATTTTCTGACTGTTGAAATCTGCAAAGATTTAAACAATCAGAAAATGGAGGCACCCACCATAGTTGCAGAGAACTACTGCTAACAGAAAAAATAAAGTGGAACTAAAGTTTATATGCCTAAATGCTACATAAATGGAGTTAACTGACGACAGGTAAACTAACCAAACTCACAATATGCGAGGACGTGATTTTCCTTTAAGAGGAAAGGACAGCACAGCCTGAGCTCTGTTCCTGTTTTCAAAAGGGGCAGCAATGGATATTACAGCTTTCCACAGGGAGTGATCCTTCTCTGCCTTATAGGAATATTGCTGGTTAAAAAAAAAGTCAGGTAAATGCAGATTTAATCTGATGTGTCTTCTCTTTGATTATTTGAAAATGCACCTCTGGGCTTATCAGAGACTACAGTGTCTAGTGGAAGAGATGGTGCTATTACTAGAAAAAGCCAGCAGAGGGCAATCCTGCACTAATCATCCCTCACAGTGGCACCACATGGTTTCCAATTCTGAACAAGTGACATAATGAGGAATATCCAATCATTATTCCGGCATTTAACATGATTCTTGTTTCTTTCAGGTGCCAAGGTATGTCAGCTATGTAAATGTTTGTAAAATCTTTAAAAAAAACAACTCTTCATAAAATCCTTGGTTAAAAACAAGTCTAAAAGAATAAAAAGCTATTTTCACAGGTGCCTAGACCAGCAGCTCAGTGCAGTCTTGAGGTACTAATGGGAGCACAGGAGCTTTCAACTGACTGACTGCTAATTCCTTCTCAGGGAGAAGATAAAGGGTCTAGCTCCCCCAAACTGCCACCTCTACCACCACCACCACCACTGACAGCGACAAACTAGAATTTAAGGTCCTCGTGTTTAAAAAAAAAAGAACGACAACATTTTTAGGGAAACCCAAGCTTTCTGGAGGTCTTGTAGTGCAGTTCTGAAGTGTCTGTCAGATTATCGTTTTCTGGCTGCCGACATCTAACACAGGTCTTCTGACTGGGACATTTCTGTCAGGATAGCTATAAGGTTGTCCAGTCCCCAGAGGTAGCCATCTTCCCGGTTCCCCTCCACCCAAGGACTCAAGTGGCTCAGGAACTGCCCCTCGGGCAAGGGAGTAGTTTTGCCAAAGTCAATCATCCACACTTTGGCCTGTTCCCTTTTGTCGTGCACAAAAAGAAGAGAACTTCCAATTACCTAGGGGGACAAAAAAGCAGATTTTAAAAACTAGCTAAAAAGTTTGCGTGGTTACAATGTTGGTTTTAGTCAAGTCATAATTCATGAAAGCAATCACAGATCATATGAAATGGTTTTCAGAACTGAAACAGGCAGCACCATTCAATAAACATTGCTATAAAAACTGTGTGTTTCAGGTTTTGTAATAAAAGTTGACAAATTTGTACTTTTGTAGAGCTTTTTGCTGTGGTCCATTTCTCCAAGATTGCTGGATGCTGAATCAGCATGCCTCTAGGCTGCTGAAGTCATCTGATGTGCCACTCTACTGTGCCTGTTAAGCAGCTGTTTTGCTACTAGTATTGTACTGTTGGTAACTTCATTGCAGTTGGTCAGTGTCTGCTGTATAATAAGTTTTAATAGAGGCCTTATCTGTGTTAATTCCTACTAGGGATATGTGTAGTAGCACTGGTAAAAAATCTCTTAATGTGGAGTAAAGAATAGCTGAGCCTGAGTTTAGGTCAAGTAAAAACCTGCCCGGCAGAAAACACAAAGCTGGCTAGTCTCCCAACTCATCAGTGAACCTACTAGGCACAACAAATCCGGCCACCATACACTTCTTGACTAGGTCCTCACTCACAACCCCCTTCACAATAGGGCAGCTGGAATACTCCCCAATACACTGAGGGACCACTCCCCCACCTTCTGTGTATGGAGGAACAATTTTCCTAACCCACCCCCTAAAGTCTCATTATCTGGAGACATGTCCAAGTTCAGCTCTCAAGCCTTCATAGTTTCCCCTCTCCCAGGCTGACTGGTCTCTGATCAACCACCTACCTGACACTGACTCGGCCTCAGAACACTTCACTAACACCTTCAACTCTATAGTCAACCTCCACGCTCCCACAGCCAAGTGGGGATCCAAAGGTGCCCATGCCCCATGGCTCTCCAAGGAACTTCAAGGTCTCATGGCTACACGGGATGCTGCCTGGAAGTTGTTTAAGAATTCTGACCTGTCTCCTGACTGGCAGACATACAGATGCCTGAGAAATCTATGTAAGAACAATCTGCACTCAGCTAAATGCTCCTACCTCCGAACCCTACAAACTAACCACCTCTCTAACTCTAAAGAATTCTGGGGACAGATAAACTCCCTTCTAAAAGGCAAAACCTCCCCCATACCGAACACCATGCACCTCAATGGCTCTGAGATCACTGACCCAACCACTACTGCCACTGAGTTCAACCAAGCCTTCACTGACTTACCAAAGCATAAGTCCACCTTCTCTGCACGCAGCCCCCTTCCCCTCTACCACTCTTAATAGCGCCACCTTCCATCTTAAATTGACCACTCAGAAAGAAGTTTTGCATCTCCTTAAGTGCATCAAGGATAACAGGTCACCAGGGTTTGATACCTTGGAACCCTGCGTCTTAAAATGTGGTGCTCCTGCCGGCCCGTCGGCGCAGCGGTGAATTTCCGCTTGGCGCCCGGCGACCGAGGTTGAGAGCGGATCGGGTCGTCGGAGCGGCGAAGGAAATAGATCGAGCGTCCGCTGGACAGCTCTCCTTCTCCGGGGAGGGTGTGGGTAGCTTTCGATGCGCTGGGGACTCCTGGCGGAGGCCGGGAGTTCTCATGTAGCCCGACGCTTGGCGTGGGGAGGGAGGCGGAGCAGGCGCTGGTGGTGTCATTGCGTCCCGCCTCCTCTGGGAGAAAATAAGGAGGAAAAGATGGCGGGGCAGGACCACCGATGGATGAAGCCCTCCCTGGAGAGCCTCGTATCACCACCGCCGCTGTGGGACCCCAACCAGTCACAGTTCCGGGGTCACGAAGGTGGCCCGAGGCCCCACCCTACGGGGGGCAAGCCGGGGGTGACCGAGGGTCCTCTGCAGCTATAGGTGGTGGTAGAGGTCTCCAGGGGCCGTGACCAGGGCGAAGGATGTAGCCGGTGGTCCTGCCAGGAAAAGGGTAAATAAAAAAAAAAAAAAAAAAATCGGTGCTCCTGCCATTGTCATCCCCATGCATGACCTTTTCAATAAGTCCTTCCGCTCAAGCACTGTACCTAGTAAGTGGAAAGCTGCAATAGTAGTCTCTATCCACAAGAATGGCTCTAACTCTGCATGTGAAAATTACCGGCCCATCTCCATCCTCTGCCCCTTGCTAAAATCCAGGAGAAAATCATTCACTTTCAACTCCAATCTCACCTAGAACTTAATAGCTCTCTCTCTCCACTTATCAGCATAGTTCTATAAATCCCGCAGTACCCACACTGCCCTCATCTAGGAAACTTCTGACATCAGTTCCATGGATAAAGACTTAGTCACCAGTGCAATATTTGATCTAACCAAGGATTTTGAACTTGTTAATCATTATCGATTACTCCAAAAACTACTATTCTTAAGCCTTGACTCCTTTTCCTTAAACTGGTTCTCCAATTACCTCACCAGCCGTACTCAATGCATGAAATGGGCCGGCCATTTCTTACACAGGACCACCCACCGGCCCTGTGTAAGAGACAACTCCCATAAGCCCAGCTAAATCCACCCATGACTGACATCTCCAGAAACAGTAATCCACTGACCCACCAACCAGGCCTGTGTGAAAGACAACTCCCATAAGCCTCCAAATTGCTGAATCTATGATGGCTCTAGGAACTGTGCCCCACTGACCTCCCCGCCAGCACTGTAGCAAAAAAATCACCCTGGGAAATACAGCAGAACCTTTTCCCATGGTTACAGCTCCCTGGACATACAGATACCAAACTTTCCGTCTATTAGGTTGTATTTGGTTTGGGCTGGCAGTATAGCTTAGAGGTTAGAGGAACAAGGGGTGAATGAGCTTGATACATCCAGCAGACCAGACCTGAGTTTGATTCTCATAACCTCCACTTGCATACTGTGCGACTCTGAGCAAGTCACTTAACCGCCCAGTGCTCCCAGGTTGCCCCTGAAAACAGGCACGTGTGCCTAGTGGGCCTTAACCGGTTACCAAAGACTAAAATAAACAAGCATTTGTCAATGCCGAATGTTTGCTTGCTGGCATTGGCAGTGGTAATGTAGAAGTTACAGAGCTGCGTAATAGGAATGGCAATGAAGTACTGAACTGAAGCCAACCCCACCACCACCCTGCAGAGAGTGACAGGCATTGGGGTGTGCATTTGGGTCATCAGGCATAAGGGCCTCGCTATTTCACCACACCCCACCCTGCAGACACTGACAAGTGTCACGGTGTTCCTTGGGGTCTTTGGCCCTTATGCGCAACCCATTTCACTAGGAAATGCGGTGAGATGGGTGCGATATAGGAGAATGGGGTGAACTCTGGGGCTGAAGAGTCCAAGGCATACCTGATGCCTCTCACTGGCTGGGGTTGGAATGGTATGAGCATTACAGGCGAGAATCCCAAGTCACACCCCTGATGCCTGTCATTCTCTACAGGGTTGGGCGTTATGGTTGGAAACCCTAATACCTCAGGCATTCGTTGGTATTTTCACTCCAAATTTTCAACATGTTTTTTTTGGGACCCCACCTCATGAACAGGGGAATATCAGTTTGTTAGCCGGAAGCTGCTTATGCACAGCGACTACGGCATTTAGCACCACAGGTGCAAAAACATTCCGAACAGGATGTAAAAAATGACAGCTGTACTGTTCATGGGGAGGTGTAAAAAATGGCAATGTTGCAAATCTGCAGTAAAAATATTTAAAAAATGGTGAAGTCATGAGCATACATAGAAACTGTGCAACGCACACCCGTAATATAATTAGGTTGGGGATATTTTACAGCAGATTGTCAACTCAGGCATTTTGGTGCCTCCGATCATGAACAGTGTCACTGTGATTTTCTCTATCTGTGCCGAACAATGATTTCCCACAGCGACCATGCATCTCAAGCGCTGAAAGTGTGAAACACACTTCAGCCATGTTGTGAAAAATGACAGCTGTACTGTTCATAAGGAAGTGTGAAAAATGCCACTGGTGAAAATCTGGACTGAAAATATTACAAAGTCATGAAGTTACGAGGGTGCGTGGAAACTGCGCATTGCTCACTCGTAACACAGTCATTTTATGGACTTTTGTCACCAAATTTTCAACATAGCCATTTTAAGACCTCTGCTCATGAACAGTGTAACTGTGATTTTCTTAATCTGTCCTAAACATTGCTTTCGCACACCAACAGCACCATTGTGCGCTACATGTGCGAAAACACATTTTGGGCGACATATGAAAAATGGCAGCTGTACTGTTCATAAGGAAGTGTAATAAAATGGCAATGTTGAAAATCTGGAGTGAAAATATTAAATTTGCAAACTTACAAGCATGCATAGGAACTGCGCAACGCACGCTCGAAAAACAGTCATTTTTAGGAATTTTTTCACCAAATTTTCAACATAGCCATTTTAAGACCTCTGCTCATGAACAGTGTCACTGTGATTTTCTTAATGTGTCCCATACATTGATTTTGCACATACTGCGCCATTATGCACTACATGGGTGGAAACACATTTTGGGCAAGATGTGAAAAATGACAGCTATACTGCTCATAAGGAGGTGTGGTAAAATGGCAATGTTGAAAATCTGGAGTGAAAATATTGAAATTCCTTGAACTTACAGTGTCGCGTAGGAGGCTTCACAATCACCCTCTCAGTAAAACAGTCATTTTGGAATTTTTTCACCAAATTTTCAACATAGCCATTTTAAGACCTTTGCTCATAAACAGTGTCACTGTGACTTTCTTAATTTGTCCCGTACATTGATTTCGCACACCGACTGTGCCATTGTGCACTACATGGGCGGAAACACGTTTTGGGTGAGATGTGAAAAATGACAGCTATACTACTCATAAGAAGGTGTGGTAAAATGGCAATGTTGGAAATCTGGAGTGAAAATATTGAAAATTTGTGAACTTACGAGCGTGCATAGGAGCTGTGCAGCGCCGCGCTCGAAAACAGTCATTTTTAGGAATTTTTCACCAAATTTTCAACATAGCCATTTAACACCTGAGCTCATGAACAGTGTCACTGTAATTTTCTTAATTTGTCCCGCATTGATCTCACACCGACTGCGCCATTGTGTGCTACATGGGCAGAAACACGATTTTGGGTGACGTGAAAAATGACAGCTGTACTGCTCATAAGAAGGTGTGATAAAATGGCAATGTTGGAAATCTGGAGTGAAAATATTGAAAATTCGCGACCTTACGAGTGTGCATAGGAACCGCGCAATGCACCCTCGTAAAACAGTCATTTTTAGGAATTTTTTCACCAAATTTTCAACATAGCCATTTTAAGACCTCTGCTCATGAACAGTGTCACTGTGATTTTCTTAATTTGTCCCATACATTGATTTCGCACACCGACTGCGCCATTCTCTGCTACATGGGTGAAACACATTTTGGGTGAGATGTGAAAAATGACAGCTGTACTACTCATAAGAAGGTGTGGTAAAATGGCAATGTTGAAAATCTGGAGAGAAAATATTGAAATTTCGCGACGTCACGAGCCTTAGTAGGAACTCGCATAGCGCACCCTCGTAAACAGTCATTATTTGGAATTTTGGCACGAATTTTCAACATGGGGTTTTGGGACCCCTTCTCATGAATGATGTCACTGTCATGGCAGTATTGAGCTCGAAGGGTGATTTTGCAGTCACTGCGCGAGTCACTGCGCCGAAATCACCCTTCTGGCCCGGCTAACGCCATGACAGTGACATATCTGATGAGAAGGGGTCCCAAAACCCCATGTTGAAAATTTGGTGCAAAATTCCCAAAATGCCCGAGATATGCAATAAAGTTGAAACCCCTATGTAACCCATTATACAGCTTACCGGCATTTCCTCAGTTCGCGGTCGGCTTTGAAGAGTGCAGGCGTGTTCCTGGTCCACGAAGATCGTCGCGCGGTCGGAGGTAAGTATGGGGGGTGTGGGAGGCTGGGTGCGTTTTTATTTACAGGAAAAAACAAAAAAAGCGTCGTGGGGCGTTTGCCATGCTGGGTGGGCTCCCATGCGCACAGAGACAGAGGCGTTCAGCCGGCGGAGGATTAGCCACCCGTCGGCAAAATAAAAAAAAAATCACGGCACCGTTTGCCACGCTGGGGTGGGCTCCCAGCGTGCACAAGGACTGAGGCGGTCAGCCGGCGAGAGGTTGGGCACCCCGCCGACCAAAGCACAGTGCTTGCACGCTGAGGTGGGCTCCCAGCGTAGCACCTACAACTGGGGAGGGCAGCAGCTCAGCCCGGCGGGATTGGGCACCCGTCGGCTGCACAATCTGAGGCGCGCGTCTGTCTGTGTGTTGGGGGAGTTCCGGCGTGAGCAGCCGATATCTTATCGGTGCTCACTCAAGCGTAGCTCCCTTCAACTAGAGACATTGCATTTGGAGTGGCATACACAGCTCCAAAATGCATTGGCTTACAGGGGCCGCGCCTGCCAGGACACTACCTGAATTGGAGGAGGAGGTGACACACCTCCGAAATCTCCGGTGAAGGCACTATGTTTCTTGCACATGCGTGCAAGCAAACATAAAAATGTATGCTAATTTATAAAAGGACACTGTCCTGAAGTGTAAAGGCCTGACTTATCCACTGCTATCCCACCAGTTTTGTTTTAGTTTTCAGGTCAAGGTTTTTTTTTTTTTTTTTATCATAGAAGAATTTTTATTGATTTTTATGGAAAGAGAACCATAAAACAGAACACATACCACAACCACATAGTCGTAGCAGTAAATAAAGCATCCAGTTAGCAACAGGTTTTGTTTCTTAATTAGTACTTTGGCTAGCTAAGAATACATCCAACCGGAAAACCAGGCAGTGCATTTATGAATGAAAGGACAGTAACGATAATTAGAGAGGTGCCAAGGGTTCAAACTAGGGAATTATTGTAAGGGAGAGGAATCTTGCGAAGAGAAGACTGTAGGTAGGCATCCCACTTCATTGCATACCTATCCAATTAACCTTGGTGTGCATAGGACAAATGTTCAAGACAGGCTAGTCGTGCCAAGGTGGCATGCCAGCTCTTCCGAGGTGGGGTAGAACCGGTTGACACCAATATGTAAAGAGAAGGTGCTTGGGCTCCATAAGGGCCAGCATAATCCACTCCCGAGCAGAAGCAGGGAGAACCCCCAGTGAAGACGTGTCTCCCAACAGAAGCTTTGGCTCTGCCAAGGATACTCCAGAGCCTACGACCTGAGAGCAGTCAGCAGCCACCACTGACCAGAAGGGCAGCAGCAAGGTGCAGGTACATAAGACATGCAGGAGGTTCGCTTCTGGTTACTGGCAATGCCAGTAGTTTAAACTGGTCCAAAAGGCCACGCTTACATAGAACCACTGGGGTGCGATGCCAATGTAGGAGAATTTTAAAGTGGATAAACCCACTCTTTGTATCTCTATATTGCTTATATCCATCCAGCAGATATTGGGGCCAGGTAGTTTCGGGGATACTAAAAATACCACCAACAGCTTAATCTGGTTCAAGGTCAGTTGGCATTAATCTGTATCTCCCTCCCCCGGGTCGTGCCTGAAAATAGGCAGGATTTGTCTAGTGCATTTACCCAGTCAACAAAAAATAAATAAATATTACAATTAAGACTCTCTGTCCATTTCAGTCTGCTCTGGGCTGAGGGATCTGGCTGAGCTTCTATCCAAGTCCTGTAAAATTGGCCAATAAGGCCGCGCATGGTGGGGGGTTTGTGGAGCCCCCCCGCCCCAGCCATCTCCATTTGTCGTCAGTTTCATAGCGCCTGGAAAACTCTTGGAGAGTGCTGCGCAGCTGGCGATATCTCCAAAAGTCCACAGTGGGGAGCAGGAAGTTAGCTTGCAACTGTTCACAGGACAGCAAGATGTCTGAGTCTTCCACACATATGTCTTGAACCTTAAATATGCCATTCAACTCCCAGGTAGACCATCTGAGGGGTAGACCCCTACCAATAGGAGGGTGTTGTACCACAGAGACACATATCGGAAAGGGGGGGGCCCATGCATCTCGGGGCATATTAGATAGGGACATAAGGATTCTCCATGCTTTGCGGGTCTTGAGTATGATGGGAGAGAGAGCGCAGGTCCCCAGGTGGAGCAACAGCTCATGGTGGGCCCCCGGCACAAACCAGTGAGAAGCAGCAGACGTCATGCATGCCAAGTGGTAACCCTTGAGCCAAGGGACTCCCAATCCCCCACAAGACCAGTGTGCCCAAAGCTTCTGCCTACTCCATCTCGGAGTTTTGCCATCCCATATGTAACTGAACATAAGGCGGTCTAGAGATTTAAATAGCTTAGGGGAGAGGGGGACAGGCAGGTTATTGAGGAGATACATGACCTTGGGCAGAATCAACATCCTCACTGCCGCTACTCTGCTGGGCAGGGACAGTCGAAGCCTGCACTACCTGATCACGTCTGAGGAGAGTTGCTCCAGCAAGGGAGAGAAATTGGAAGGCTCCAGCTCTGACCAATGGTTGGGAATATAGATGCCTAAATAGGTAAACCCCTTCTCCACCCAAGCAACCTCAGTGCCACTAAGGCAGTCTCTGTGACAAGCGGGGTTCATGGCGGCCAGAATGGTCTTTTTCTGATTAGCGCTCAGTCCCAAGAGGGCAGCGAAGTCTTTGAGAATGGCCAGAACTGCTGGTATTGACTGATGGGAGTGGGAGAGGGTAAGCAGCAAGTTGTCGGCAGGTCTAGGGCTATCAGGAAGAGAAGGGGGAGAGAGGGCACCCCTGCAGGGTTCCACTCTGTAATGGGAAAAGAGGAGAAATAGTGGTATTGGTGAGGATGTGTGCAGTAAGAGAGCTGTACAGGGTATGCACCCACTGACAAAAATGTGGACCAAAGCCGTATCTCTGCAGTACTTCGTACAGATAGCTCCACTCGAACAAATCAAACACCTTAGTGAAATCAACTGCCAGGGCCGCCATAGAAGTGGACGCCTGGGATGCTACCCATTTGAGATTGAGCAACAGCCTGGTGTTTTCCATGTCCAATTTGTTTTTTCATGAAGCCTGCCTGTGCAGGGTGGATAATAGAGGGCAAAACATTCAGCAACCGGATGGATAGGATTTTGGCTAGCACCTTAGTGTCGACCAACAGCAGAGAGATGGGGCGACAGTTCGCACAATTCAGTGAGTCATTAGACTTTTTTGGGAGAAGGATAATAAGTGCCTCTCTTATAGCAGGTGGGAGGGATTGTGCTTCATGAGCTTCTTACAGAGCTCGAAGTAAGGGACCCGTTATTTCGGGTCCTAAGGCACGGCAAAGTTCCTCTGTCATTCCATCCAGGACCGGGGCTTTCCCCGGTGCCATGCGGGATAAAGCTTGCCTCAACTCCATGCCATCGAGTGGGGCATCCAGCCGGTTTTCCTGGGCAGGTGTCAGTACTGGTGTTGCTGAATCTTGGCAGAGCTGGGCTAGGGCTTGTTG
This sequence comes from Neoceratodus forsteri, assembly GCA_016271365.2. Classification (NCBI taxonomy): domain Eukaryota; kingdom Metazoa; phylum Chordata; order Ceratodontiformes; family Ceratodontidae; genus Neoceratodus; species Neoceratodus forsteri. The sequence goes on from CM057451.1 coordinate 278,284,702, forward strand.
AATCTGAGAAGGGGGAGGGAGGAATGTGACTGATACAGGGAAGCATAAAAGGACCCCATAGTAATGTTGATGTCCTGTGAGTCATGGACGACTTTCTCCGAGGCGTCCCCGAAGGGCATGGATACGTGAGGAGGGCTGTTGCTTGTGCAGTCTAAAGACCAGGAGCCTGCCACTTTTCTCACCCCCATCCTAGTAGTTATGCTTAGCCCTGAGAAGAAGCCATTCTGCCTTTTTTTTTTGTTGGTACTTTTTTCCCAGGCCACCAGTCTGCTTACCTCACACTTCCAGGCATCCTCCTGAGGTATCCGGCTGCTGTCCCAAGGACCCCCCAGCTCCATGTTCGGGTCCGCGGCATATCCCCGCAGCTTGCCCCCCGTGGTGGGGAGGTGGACAGCTCCCCTCGCACTCCCACACCCAGACAGGATCCAGTAGAAATGCGCACCCTTGGAGCCGAGCAAGTCCCCCTTGGACACGGCCATCAAGCCGCCGCGACTGGTGTATTTTCCTTTTTCTTCCCCTTGTGGACATTTGTGATGTGCAATGATGCCAAGGGACAGGAGCTGCACGCATCGCGACGCACCTCTTCCCGCGCCGGGTCACAGCACGCCCCACACTGGCTAACAATGGCCTGCCATCACCCCAAGCCACCGCTAGAGGCCACTAGGCCACCGAGGCATCCTGCCCCCCCCTCCGGATAAGGAGAGCAGTCCTATGGACGCTCGATCCTTCTCCTCCCCTGCCGACCCCTGACGACCAAGGCTCATTCCCGAACCCGGGTCGCCGGCGTGGTGCGAGGTGTGGCGTCCAGCGCCTCAACCCTCAGCGCCACAAAGCCAGGTGCCATTCTGCCTTTTGATTATAGATGGTGTTAATTTGATATTTCAAGCCCAACAATTCGGCGCAAAAGGAAGAGATCTCTCCCTGGGGACTGTAATGAGTGGAATTTCTGTTCCAAGCCTGCAAGATCCGCTTGCAGTGAAGCTAGGGTCACTCTGCGGACCCTGTTTTTAGCCACAGAGAAAGCTATGGTGTGGCCATGCAGGCTGGCCTTGAAGGCCTCCCAAACTGTGCTCGTGGACACCTCCCCAGGTGTGTTAGAGAAGAAATAATTGCCGGCCGCCTGCGAGGTCATTCGGCAGAACTCAGGGTCTTTGAGAAGTAAGGGACTACATCTCCACCGGGTGCTTTGGGATCGCTGTCCTACAAGAGTGTATGTGGTGAGAACTGGAGCATGGTCAGATATTACAATGCTCCCAGATTTGTTCTCAGAAAGGCCCTGGCCTGCAGGTACATTTGCGAGCCAGAAATCAATGCGGCTATGGGTGGCATGAACGTGGGTACAGAAGGTATAGTCCGACCCGTCGGGTGGTCTCTCTGCCACATATTCGCTAAGCCCCACTCGTCCTGAAGCTCCTGCAATGCTTCCTTAGCTTTGGGATGTGTTTGAGGGAGGGGGTTTGATTTATCCAAAAAGGGGGTCAGAGACCATGTTGAAGTCACTCCCCACCAAGATAGGAGTGTTGGGACCCTCTGGGGTCAAAGAAGATATGGCTTGGCTGATGGCTGGGAAAAAATCAACATGGTCTTCATTAGGAGCATATAAGTTGGCCACTATAAGATGACCAGTTGAGGATGAAAGCTTAACCACCACCCACCTCCCGTACGAGTCCAATTGGAAATCATCAACCTTCCACGGTGATGAACATCTCACCAAAATCGCCACTCCCTTGGATTTATTTGGGGTGGAACTGGTGTGCACCTCTCCCACCCATGATTTCTTCAACCAGGGCACTGCTCGACCCAGGAGATGAGTCTCTTGGAGTAGAGCAATGTCCGTGCAAAGGGATCGAAGGTACTGGAGCACCTTTGTGCATTTAATAGGGTGATTAAGGCCCTTAACATTCCAGGAAACCAGATTGGTGCCATTAGAAGAGAGACATGAAAGGGGGGGACCATATCCTCAAAAATAGAAGACAAGGTACATACTCAGACAACCAGAAAGAGAAGGGCTAGGTGGGGTACCGGAAGTGGGAGTAGAGGGCCAAACCCTCTGCTAACACCACTAATGAACGTTTGGCACAAAGCTGTAAAGGACACAGTTGAATAGGTATAGGCTGCAGGTACACACTGCTACAGGAAACAGGCTAAAAGGAGAAAAGAACACAGACAAAAGATATCAACACTTGTCACAAGAGATTAGGAAGTGCAAACACTAACACACTAGTAACAGCTAAAGTATTAACCTTAAAGAGAGTGTAAATAAGCGTCACTGTGCTAGCAGATTCTGGGCCAGTTGCGAAAGAAAGTGATGGTGAACCACCACCCAAATTGGAGGGATGCACACAGAACCCTGTAGAGAACAGCTTCCCTTAAGGGACAGCTAACCTACGGTCGGGCACCAGGACATTATCAGGAGGCAATAGGGAAGGAAAGGAAAAGGAAACTGGGGGAGAAGGGGGGTTCCCAGGGAATGGCAAGAGAGGAGAGAGAGGAGTAGAGGTAGTCTCTCTGACCGAATATATCAGCTGTGCTATGATACCGTAGCCTTGGAGAGAGGGGAATAGGCCAGCATTACAGGCCTTACCTCAAACCTGGAGGCACCTGGCAGGGGCAAACATGGCCGGTCAAGTGAACGGCTCCAACTGCCAAACCCTATCAGTGTCAGTGCCCTGAAAGTACCAAGGGAACAAAACTCCCCACCAACAAATATATCAACCAAAACCCGGCATGCACATGGCAGAACTGGACAAAGCGAGCTGCCCCTACTAGGCGGATGGCCCAGAGCAACTGCCAGAGCAGCAGCCGAGGAGGGAGTCAATCAAACTATGGTGCTAAACAATTCAGAAAGTAGCAGGACACAGTCCGTTTCTTCAACCGCTGGGATCTTTGGCCTGCCCGGCGACAGCTGGGGGGTCCTAGGGGCCTGAGGACACCACAGTAGCATAAGACAGAAGTCCAGGTCTCACAGGGGTCGCTGCATCTACTAGTTCCACCAGAGAGCCATCCGGATAGTTGGCCCAGTCCACGGTAGTATTGGTGTCCATATCTGGTAAATACTGACATTCTGAGTGGACAGGTGAAGTTGGCTGAATGTAGTCTTCCCTGGAGATTTTTGCAGGTGGGGCATTCATTTGCAGCTCAGGGGGCACGGGGGTACCACTCTGTGCTCTTTGCCGGTGTCTGGAATTGGAGCCAGAGGGCTGAGGTGGCAGGGATGAAGTAGATCCAGGGACGGGAAGAGCTATGGCCATCAATGGATAAGGCAAGTGGTCAGTCGGGACAACTGAGACAGGGGGACTATTGTAAGCTGTTGCATATCCAGCTGGAAAAGAGTCCTCCAGGAACTGCTTGCTCTGTAAATCGATCCCCCTAGTGGTTACTTTGGCACTTGGTTCCCAGAGCCTTCTGGGAGTTGTTGTAAGGAGCAAGAGGTTAGGCCAAAACCTGGAGAGCCATTTTTACGGCTGCAGTAGGCAGAGCCTGCAGACGTTTTGCTTGTACAAAAGGAGTGATGTCATGGTTTCTGTCCGTGGAACTGACTGAAGGTGTAAATAGTCTCTTCCGCCTTACCCTCCTCGTAGAAATGTTTTCTGCCCTCAAATAAATACACTTTCATGTTAGTCAATGGTTGCAGGGTACTATTTTCTTTCTTAAATGGGCGGTACAAGAACTGGAACCTGAGTAGTGGGAGGCAGTATTCATTTTTTTGGGGGGGAGGAAGATCCACCCCCACCTCCACCCGAGAAGCTCCTAAAGATCCACCCGAAGGGCATGAGGTGAATATCATGTTGGAACAAGACACACTAGTTTGGGATCTGGAGCAAGCAACAGAACAAGTCTGTGGAGTGATCGAGTTGTGGAGCCCCTGCATTTTATTAAGGACTAGGAGAAGAGAAGGTACTTAATGCCTTCAAACTGTCTTAAAAACCCTTGGAACAAATGATTATCAGAGCCACCTGGGGACTCAGAAGGAAATTACAGCTCCCAAGAAAAACAACAGATACAGCGTTCTGATTCAAGTTGAAAGAGCCGCAGGTTTTTCTTTAACATTTATATACTAAAAACATAAAGTTCAGCTTCTGGGATGAACAATATTTGTTTACTATCTATCTATTAATCTATCTATCCACATACATATACATATACATATACATATACATATATATATATATATATATATATATAAGATATGACATGGCCTGACTGAAGATATCATATTTATCTTCACAAGAGGCCAATGATATGATATCATTGGCCTCTTGTGAAGATAAATATGATATCTTCAGTCAGGCCATGTCATGTTCTGTTTATACAATGTATGTTTTGGGCTGAACCCAACAAAAGCTTCAAATGTTCACTTAATACAATCCCTTACATAGATGTGATGGCTGTTTTAACACAAATCTGCAGTATCTCTACCAACACAACAGATGCCATATGTTGTTTAAAAAATATATATATGTGGTTGATCCTGCTACTTTAAAATTATTATAAAAAAACTTGTCTGGATTCTGATTGATGTAGTCGTGGCTACCCTCAACACAACTCTTCATAGCCCCCTCCCCCAAAACAGCAGATTATATAAAGAAAATGTCTGATCTTGCCACTTTAAAGTTATTTTAATAATACATATCTGGTTGATCCTGCCTGTATCTTTAAACAGCTTTGTTTCACAAAATACAGCCAGCATTAAGAAAAGGATGCCTTTTTCAAAGTTTTACAGCACAGACTACCTAATTAAAAATATCTGGCAGTGCTTTACATTTGAATCTTCCTAGCACTCGGTTGCGCTACATTTCAGGGCACAGTGCTCGGTCACACTACATTACAGTTGCAGGTGGATAAAAGAAAGTCACAGGATCAACCAGATAAAGTATGTTTTTCAAAAATTAATTTGTTTAAAGATGCATGCAGGATCAACCAGATCACAGAGATGTGTGTGTCTGTGTGTGGGGGGGGAGAGGCATGCTCGTGAACGGACACAGCAAAGACAGACAGTCGGATGATGGAAAGTGAAAAACTTTCACTTTCTATATGATGACGTATAGGAACATGGCGATATCAGTGATATCTTCACATGTGAAGATATCACTGATATCTCCATGACCTGGCTGATATATTACTTTTTATCCTGCTATTTATCCCAAAACATACATTGTAGAAATATGGGATATACAATGGAGAGCTGTCAGATAAATGATTTATCTACACAAGCGCTGTCTGACCTCGGGTAACCTCACGAGTGGTGTATGTCATGAGTGAGGTGTCCGAGGTTAAACAACAAAAGTGTAGATAAATCATTTATCTGACAGCTCACCATTGTATATTTCATTTATGCAATAGGGATGCTTTCTGTCAGTGCAGGGACATTTACTTTTGATTGCTTATCTTTTTTTTTGCATATGTTTGTCAAAAAAGTGAACAAAAAATTGCATTTTCTGCTCTTTTTTGCTAATTATAAAAAAAAATCTATAAGGCACCCATAAATGAAACACCACTCATTTTGTAGATAGTTTTGTGCTGAACAACTTTCGTGCTCACAGTACCATGCTATCTTTTTTCATTTTAAAGTTATTCACATTTGAATATGGGTAGTACTGCTACTGAGGCTGAACATTCTAAATGAGGTCAGGAGTGATTGTGACATAGCTACTATATGGATAAATTTTATTTATTCAACAGCTGTGAAGATAAATGGATTTATTCAATGAGTTCTGAGCCCTCTCCCATTGCATAAATATATATATACTGTATATATATATATATATATATATATATATATATATATATATATATATAGTTTGTCTTTTTAGTAGTTTCAAAACTTTGAAAGCATTGGCGTTAGTAATGCATTTAGAAATACATTTTTCAATTGTCTTTATAGTTAAACACACAGTTTCATGTGAGGGTACATTTTTTGGGGGAGGGGGTTCAAATTATTTTAATCACGGGCACAGTCCTTGGTAAACACAGTCCTTTGATGATAAAGTGTATTTTTTCTTTGAAGTTTGAGAAGTATTTATTACATGTAAGTGTAGCAGTGTTGTAATTGAGTTTATATGTGGCAAGTAGGTAGGGGATAGTGTTTTGAATGTGGCAGTAGGACAGATTTGTTAAGATAAATATATGCTGTCTTGCAAATAAGAAAATATTGTAAGGGATACATTTTGCAAAACAGTGATCCCAGTGTTTTGTTTCTGCCTTGGCTGTGAGAGGATTTTTTTCTAACTGTCCCTGCTTTCCCTGGATGTTTTATGACCTCTGGGGGCTGCCATTCAGGTTTGTTTTATTACATCTTATCCAGGATAGTCTTCCCAGAGTGCCCTTTGGTTTGATGTCTAATATCCCCTACAGCAGGCCAGTGTCTTGTTGGAAAAGCAGTGTGTACTGAGCCTGTGTGGTTGCTGAGTTTTGCTTCTCTGTTTTTAGAATAAGTTGAAGTGTGTCTTTTTACTTGATAAATGTTTGTAAAAGTGTAAATCATATTTGCTAGTGCAACTGTGAGTTACTTAACTGTTTTTTGTAGATTTGACTCCTGACTTCATTTCATGACAGGCAGTTAATATTGCTGGAACAGACTCTGCCTTTGAAGCTCCTATAAAGTGATGTTTTATGTCATTGTGTAGTTCCTCACTTTATAGGTAATTCAATGGTAAAGCCTTTTCTTGCAGGAATGTTTATGTTTACTGCCTGTCATAAACAGAAATCAGAAGTATAATCTACCAAACACAGTTAAGCAAGTTAGCTTCAAAGCCAAACCTGTTTGTGCATGGAAAGATGTTACAGAAAGGAAGACATACAATTATTTCAAGTCTACAAGTTAAGCAACTATTTTTTTTAACCAGCCTTGGCTCAGCTTACATTCCTATCCTGATCACTAATTTTCACAAATAAATTCTGAGAAATATAAAGTCCCTCCTGCTGGGTATATGGTGTTATTCACACCCGTCCTCCAACCTCGCCCCCACACCTTGCTTTGTATTTTGCATCAGCTGTAGCATATCAGTACAGCAATAGGCAACAATGTATATTTTTTTCTGGAGTTGCAGTGTTAATTGAGCCGTCCCCAATCTGTATCCTTTCAAGAACTACTTTGTGTGGTGTGCATACCAGCATGGTTGTTTCACTCTTATTTACAGCTTTACACCTTTATCAGTTTTTAATTGTAATTTGTTTTGCCTTTTGAACAACAAGGTTCAATACCTATAACTTCTCAGTTTCTTTATTATGATCTCATTGATTTCTGAAGACCCCCTTGTAAACGAGATGCTAAACACAACTTGGTTTTCTTTGTCTTTTTGTGTGTGTGTAGTTTTATGAAGCTTGTAGCCATAGAAACAAGGGTGCAAAGCACATGTCTTACAAGTAATGACAAATAAAAAAAACACATCATATACACAGTAAAACCAATGAAAATATATACTGATTCCTCCCAGGTCCTGGAAAATAAATGTTTTCACTAAACAAGTTACAGCTACTGAAAAATGCAAAAACTATAAATAACTGTACAGTCCGACATCTTCATTTAAACCTCTACTGGCTGCAAACTGTGACATTCATAAATCAAGTAAGGTTCTCACTGAAGCTATCTCCTTCGCATGTCTCATCTCAAACAAACTGTCAAAATCATTTCTTCAATGTGGACTGTCAGGCACTCAAGTTCTTCTCAGATTAAATGTTACTTTTATAAATAAAGATTTAACAAGGATATCTTGCAAAGTACTGGTTCGTTTAAATGTTAATTGTGGTCATGCTGATATCACATTATTCAGACTTGGTTCAGTATCTAGAAATTCCCATTTTTTGCTTTTTATGATCCAAGTTATGTTATGAAAATCCTAGGGCCCATCTTACTGTTGTGCACAGCTACTAAGCACTTCAACTGTGATCAAAAAATGACAAGTGTAAAAATAAATAAAAATTCATGTAGTCTACTAAGTACAGTAGATTGGTACAGGACTTGTAAAAACTTGTACTGAAAGTAAACTCAAAAATAGTTTTAAATTCTTTTCACATCCAGTCATATAGTGATACGAGAGAAACACAAAGATGTGAAACCCTGGAACCCCACCATCTGAATCAATAGGGAATGCACATTTCATGAAGCATAGTAAAAAAAAAGGCGCAATACAAAAATCATAGAAACATAGACTTTGATGGCAGATAAGGACTGCTTGGCCCACCAAGTCTGTCCATATCCCTACCTTCTGGATAAGCTGCAAATCCTAGTTAACCAACAGCCTATTTCTTCCTACCCCCACAAGAATTGCCTTATGTCTGTCCCATGCTTTCTAGAATTCCCCCCACTATTTCTGACTTCACAACTTCCTCACAAAGGCCGTTCCATGCGTCCACCACCCTCTCCGTGAAAAAATACCTCCTCACCTTACCCCTGAGCCACTCTCCCCCTCTAGCTTCAAATTGTGTCCCCTTGTTATTGCACATCTCTTTTTCTGAAAGATGCCACCCTCTTGGACTTTGTTGATTCCCTTGAGGTACTTAAAAGTTTCTATCACGTCTCCCCTCTCCCTCCTTTCCTCAAGGGTATACATATTAAGCTCCTTTAGTCTTTCCTCCTATGGCTTCTGTTGCAGACCGTGCACCATTTGAGTTGCCCGCCTCCGGACTGTCTCCATCCTGTCTATATCCTTGCAGAGATGGGGTCTCCAGAACTGGATGCAGTACTCCAGATGGGGTCTCACAAACTATCTGTACAGAGGGATAACAACTTCCTGTTTTCGACTGGTGATGCCTCTCCCTATACATCCCATTATCCACTAGCCATCCCTACTGCCTTCTCACATTGCTTTCTAACCTTAAGGTCATCTGACATGATCACCCCCAGGTCTCGTTCCATTTTTGTTTTTTGTTACTACCCCCAAATTGTGTACTCCTCCCTGGGTTTATATTTCCCGTTGCATTCCATCAATTCTTTGCATTGAATCCAAGCTGCCATACTTCTGACCATTCCTCCAACCTTGCCAAGTCCCTTCTCATCCTTTCTGCCTTCCCCTGTGTATCAACCCTATTGCAGATCTTTGTGTCTGTAAAGAGGCATACTTTCCCTTCCATTCCCTCGGCAGCCATCATGATGACGAGTTGAGGTATCTTTGCATGGTATGGTCAACCCTATTTCACAGATGCAGTCCCTATTCTCTAAAGTAAAATGGAACATCTTGGTGTAATGAGTATGGAATACTAATTTTGTGATTGATATCATGAGTGTCACTGTTTGTTCTATGCAAAATCCCCCCCCCCAAAAAAAAGGATAATATAGAAATATTCCCAAGGTGACATATGCATTGTCATATATTAAATAGCAGTAGCCTAATATCTGAAATTGGACTGACCCAAACTCTGTAATTCCTATGTACAAGTCTGTGTATAACAGAAACTGGAATAAGTGTTGCTATGCAAAATAGGAGCACCCATGTGTTATCTGTGAAAATGTATGTATTATCCTAAATATTTTTTTTGTTCTAATTGTGTATACAGGAAAGTGTCACAGTCCTGATGTCAATCACAAAAGTAGCAATCAGTAGTCCATAGATAAAATGTTGCAGCTCAATGTAGAGAACAGGGACTGCATCTGCAGAACAGGGGTTAGCCATGCCATGCAAGTATAGGCCAACTGAGTCATGATGTTTGGTTTGATTGGCCTCAATATGAATAGTGAAATGTGCATTCCTAATTGATTCTGATGGTGGGGTTCCAGAGTTCTGAATCAGTTTGTTTCTATCACTATGAGATATGATTGTTACACAAAACCTTTATTGCTTACCATTCCTTCCATTAAAATCGACACCTCCGTATCTTTTCCTAATAATGTGTCTGCCTTCCTTAGAAAAGAAAATAAAAAAATCTTACTAGTTAAAAAGCATTGTGTTGTTTCTCCATGTATCCTTCACAATTCAACACAATCTCACTAACGTCATGATGCGGCTGTGGTGGATCTGACCAGAGTTTGTTCAATTAGTGCAGGGTGATCAGCTATCAGTTCGCATCCATCTTTGGAAACCAGCAGATCGGTAAGTCCCCGAAATCTAAATTGAAAGTTGTGCAGGTATAGAAATTTCTTGATTAGCCCAAATTCTCTCCTCCTAGCTGCTGTTTCATGCGCAAAGTCCTGATAAAAAGTCACCAAAGAACCCTGCCATCGAACCTCCCCCAAGTCTCTCGCTGCCCTCAGGATACGCTCCTTCACGGTATAACGGAGGAAGTAAGCGATGATGGGCCTTGGAGTCTGAGTGTGCTTGTCCCTTTTACCAGCCACGCGATGTGCCCTCAACATCCATGGGGCCTCTCCATCTGTCCCCGAGAAGCACTGGGAGATTTTCATTTAGGAAGCGCTCCATGGACTGGCCTTCCACCCCCTCAGGTAGACCGATGATGCACAGATTATTGCACCGGGCCCTATTTTCTTGGTCCTCCACTCAATTTCACAAAGTGGCCAGTCTTTGCTCCTGCATTTGGAGTCTGTAGAGCAGTCTGGCCTGTTGCCGATCATGGGCATCCAACCTTTGTTCTGATACATTCATTTTGTCTTAGAAACATAGAAGTTGACGGCAGATAAGGACCGCAAGGCCCATCCAGTCTGCCCATTTCTTTTTCTACCTTATAAATGTGCCTTGGAGCTGTCTTACATCTGCTGCAGTGGTAGAAAGGGAGAGGCTAATGTCATTGACTCTCACTAGTAGGGTCTCTAGCATAGTAGTGATATATTGTAAGGAGCCCCCCACAAAGGCCGGTGCAGCTGGTGGCTGGGCGCCCTAAGATTGTGCTGCCGATAAGCCGGGGTTTGACATATTTTCAGTGCCGCTGTGCAAAATCAGAGAATGGCTGGAGTTAACGAGCAAGTAAGTGCCCCGCAAAGCAGTACGAGAGCCACCAGCACGAATAGTCCCGACAAAGCAGGCAGCTATGGGCCTGTGCAGCCTACGGCACTGGAGCAGCTCACAGATACCTGGCACTGCGACTGTTGCAAATTGCGACAGAATCCGCTAACAAATGCCGCCGGTCAGTAGAGGGTAGACTACCCAAACATGTAGAGGGGGCAGGGGGTCCAGATGTCCGCAGATTACGGTGCCAGAGTGCTGAAGTTGTCCCGTAAGGAGACAGCTGATGAAATTAATCAGCCATTGCCCTGACGGTCAGGCCACGCCCCCTCCCCAGGTCTAGGTCTTTTACCTCTTGTGTTCCTGCTATCCTCCCACTGCCTCAGGTAATTAAAAGAACACCACAGCCTGTGCAGGAATGGACCCACACTCATTCCAAACTGCTACAGCTGCTGTACAATGTTGCAGCTTTTGGCACAGCACATTCATGAGCATTTGGCGATCGAGCAGGTCTTCTGCTTTCCATGTCAAGTGACAAAAAGTTATGAAATGTAGGTGTTCGCATGCACTCCATAGTAGCAGCTATTATGCACACAGAGAGGCGTTAAATTACAGACTGGGGATGTTTAAGAATACTTTGAGAGATTATCTATAATGAAAAAAACAGACCCGCACTGTACAGGGAGGGTAAGTGACTTACTGAAGGCACACACAGAGTAAATGGCAATTGTGGGATTCAAACCTTGGTCTCGAGGTTCAAGGCCCTGCAACCTAACCCTTAGGCTACACACCCACACTGCCTTTACGGAAAAGTCAATGTGCACAGCAAAGACTCTGCACTCCTCAGCAGTACAATCAAGGCTTTTATTTAATTTAAAAAGGGCCGCCACAACATGCAGACAAACAAGCTAAACCCAACCAATTTAGAAACCAGTCAGGTTTAGCTTGTTTGTCTACATGTTGTAAACCGCACAAGTAAATAAAAGCCTCAATATACTGCTGAGGAATCTTGATCTGCTGCTGACATTGACTACTGATCTCCGCACCCCAGTAGTGAAGTAGCCTTTGCTGTGCTTACTTTACAGAGAAGCCATGGCTGACTGTGGTGACAAAAACACAGTAACAAACTGCTATCCTTTTCTGGGATAAACCGTGAGTTTTTTCACTTTGTTCAAGATCAAGCTACACTTGACACATGAACAGAAACAGTCTGCAACCGAGTTCTTTGATGCAGTAACAAGCTGACCTAGCCATGAAGAGGAGAAATAAAGCTTAGATTCTGATACCAAAATATAAGCGAGAGCTGCTACTGAAACCAGTGCACTTTTCTAATGTATAAGAATGGATGGTGGCCTGATTGACTAGCTGGTTTAATGGTTGATTGATGGGGGATATGAGAAAAAAATACATATACAATATATTCTGCAGCCTGTCGCAGGACATAACCATTTCAACACATTCTTCAGTGTATTGTCTGGAAATGAACAAGGAAACAGGACCTATACAAATGACACAGCCTTACCTCTCTGGATTTTAACAAGAACATACCCTTACCTCATGGGATTTAAAGAACGGGGAGATTGCCAGAGTTGCACGCATGTCCTTTAATCGTTCAAGGTACCATGTCTGAAAAGAAATCAGAAGTCAAATGATCAGAACAGTACATTACATAGAAACATAGAATTTGACGGCAGATAAGGACCGCTTGGCTTACCCAGTCTGCCCATTTTCCTACCTAATGGATAAGCTGCAGGTAGAAGACTTGGTTTGCTGGCCAAGGCACCTAGCTTCACCTGAGCTCTTTCCTTCTAAGACTGCTTGAAAGGCAGAGTAGAGAAATTTACCAGAGCAAGGGAAAAGGATTAAGACTTATTTTGGCTAAACAGATTTACTGTGTGGTGTTGTTTTTATTTTTTACTCACAGGGATTGCTACTGTTTGTTGCTAACATTTCATTGCTTTATTTTTCTCTGATTCAAATTGTTGTTGCTGGTATACCTTCTTCTGCATTATTACAAGGTGTGCCTACAGGTGTGTGCTAATAGATTACTGCTGTAATCTTCTGATTCAAATTGTCTGTTGCAAGGTATATCCTTCTGTTACTGCTTTATTTTTCTCTGTAGCAAAGTGTTTCTTACAGGGTATATCTTCTCTGAAATTATTACAGGTGGTGCTTTACAGGTTTTACAGTTTTATCTAACATTAGGATAAGCTTTCAGGGTTACTGCATTTGTTGTTGACTGACTGTTTCTGCTCTTACCTCCTTGTTCTTTCGCCCGTGGTTCTTTTTCGGCAGGGGTAGGGCCCAGCCACCCCGCCTATCCCCAACCACCCACACACTCCTTTTATAGGGTACCACAGTTGTGACATTTCCTGTGGCAGAGCAGGAAGGGGTGGATCAGTGGGGCCTCCACAAGGTGAGCTCATTTACAGGGGCACTAGTAATTTAACTTGTTATAACAAGTTAAACAAAACACAATCAAACCATTACTTGCATTTTTTTTTCCTTTTTTTTTTCCTTCTAATTACTCTGACTAGGTTATAAACCCAGCAACTTATCTGGAATGGATATCATTAACTGCAGGTACTGTGGAACAATTTTCATCAGGACAGTCTTACAGGATTTAGGACACTGTCCTACATGCTGGGCCTTTGGAGATCTTAGGGCTCAGCTCCGGGCAGCATGGGCAGAGATTGCATGCCTCAAATTTCATATTCAAGAGGAAATACATTATAAGAACCACCCGCCATTTCCCCAGCATCCAACAGGAAAACCTCGACCGCAGAGGGTAGTTGGTCCAGGAGGTTGGCAGGTGGTTAGAAGGGGCAAATCGGGTGCCCCATCACTCTCTGCTCTCCAACATATTACCTCCAAAAACCATATAAACACTACAGACAGGTATCTGCCTCTATCTCTGAAATCAAACAAAAGGCAGAAGACACTGCAGAGCAAGACACTGCAGCACAGGAGCTAGCACAACAAAACTCACCCAAATCAGGAACCAAAACTAAACAAGCAAAGAAATCCAAAAACTTCTGATCATAGGAGACTTCATGATTCGGGAGTTGATACCCATCTCAGCCAGGGGTAATGGTCAGATGTCTCCCAGGTACATCAGCATGGAGAGACACTGACCGCATTACTAAATGTTCACAAAGCAGGAGAAAACATTGATGTCCTGGTGCACATAGGGACTAATGATCCTGCCAGCCGCTAGTAGTGAGACCAAGGAACACCTGACCAGGCTGGGTGACAAACTATCATCTATTTCAGTCAGCATCTCCTTCTCTGAGATCCTGCCAGTCTGGGAGAGGGCAGATGGACGGAAGGTCAGAGAAGGGAGAAAGGGAGCTAAACACGTGGCTCAAGGGCTGGTGCCAGGAAAAGGACACAGATTTGTAGGGAACTGGCAACAGTTCTGGGAGCGAAAGTTCTTAAATTTGATGGACTGCATCTGACTAAGGAGGGAGTCAGTGCATTGGGGAAGAAGTTTGGCGTCTTTGCAGAATATTTAAACTAGCAAATGGGGAGGGGTGCAGCACCCATACATGGAATGGGGAGAACACTCCCCCACAGCTAGTGGTCAAACAGGATTCAGCATGTTTGCAGTTCATTTGCATCACCAGGTAAGAAAAAGGTTTGTCTCCCATTCGACGCACAGGGGTAATGCCAAACCTCACCCAACAACTAACACACCAAAATCTGGCCACTGGAAAATCATGTACACAAATGCTCACAGCCTGGGAAAAAAGATCCCAGACCTGCAGGCAATAATGGCAGAGGCTAAACTGGACATAGTAGCAATTAGTGAGACGTGGTTTACCAGTAACCACCTGGGAGACTTCAGTACCTGGCTATGTATTGTTCAGAAGAGACCGAGGTGCAAAAGGGGAAGGAGTGGCCCTGTATGTCAATGAAAATATCAAAGCTACAGAAATTCAGAATATACATAAGGAGCCAGAAGAAGGTGGGTCACCCTGAAACAGGAAATGGGACAGCCATAAGAACTGGGGTTGTCTACAGGCCCCCAGACCAGGGGAGGACATAGACACATTACTGTTAGAAGATATACAAAACATGACAGCTAAAGGGAGGTTCTGATAATGGAAGACTTCAACATGCCGGATACAGATTGGTCAATACCAGCAGGAACATCTGCCAGAACTAGACACATAGTGGATTCCCTGCAGGAGGGCCTCAAACAACTGAACTGACAACCCACAAGAGACAGGGCTATCCTAGATCTAGTACTGACTAACAAGGAAGGGATCACAGATCTCCAGGTAGAAGGTCACCTGGGGCCAGTGACCATCACATGGTATGGTTCAATTTGCTACTACATCTAAATCATCCCATTCCAAGGCAACAATATGGGACTTCAGAGGACCTGACTTTGATAAGATGGCCAACAGAGTTAAGCTAGCCCTGGCAAAAGAAACACAGGTGAGGGTACAGGCAAAGTGGGCAAGTATTAAGGATGCAATACTTGAAGCAACATCCCATTGTGTTAGACAGAAAAGGAAGTGCAAAAGAAGAAGGAAACCACTTTGGTTCTCAAATACAGTAGCAGAAAAGGTCAGAGCCAAAAGGCTGGCCTTCAGGAAATATAAGGGAACACAGCGGGATGAAGATAGGGAAGCATACCAAACTGCCCTAAGGGAAGCAGGGAAGGCAGTAAGGCAGGCAAAGTCCCAAACTGAGGAAACACTAGCACAAACAGTAAAAGAAGGTGACAAGACTTTCTACAGATACATCAGTGAAAGGAGAAAGTCCAGAGAAGTATTACTAAGCTTAATGGAGAAAAGGGAGCATGTGGAGGAGGAGACCCTGTAAAGGCATCTATCCTAAATAGATACTTTTGCTCAGTATTTACTGAAGAGAAGGTAGGGCAGGGCCACAGCTCAGCATCATGGACACAGGGGAGGGAGGTGAGCACTACCCCTTCACAAAGAAAGGGTCCTACAAGAGCTTGCTAAGCTCAGGGTGGATAAGGCAATGGGACCTGATGGCATACATCCCAGGGTACTTAAGGAGCTAAAGGTGGAACTAGCAGAGCCATTAGCAGAACTTTTAGTGAGTCTCTGAGCACAGGAGAGGTCCCAGAAGACTGGAGAAAGGCTCATGTGATCCCGCTCCACAAGAGTGGTAGCAGGGAGGAGGCAGGGAACTACAGAACAGTCAGTCTTACCTCAGTAGTGGGCAAGATTATGGAGGCACTCCTTAAGGAAAGGATAGTGCAACACCTGGAATCCATAGGGGCACAGGATCCAAGACAGCATGGGTTTACAAAAGGAAGGTCCTGTCAAACTAATCTCATAGATTTCTTTGATTGGGTAACCAGAGTGGTGGACCAGGGGAGCAGTTGATGTACGCTACCTTGACTTCAGCAAAGCTTCTGACACTGTTCCACATAGAAGATTGATAAATAAGCTGGGTAGGCTCGGGGTGGGTCAGAAATTGGTCAACTGGGTGGCAAACTGGTTGTGGGCAGAAAACGAGAGTGGGGTAAATGGTATACAGTCAGAAGAGATGCAAGTCACAAGTGGGGTACCTCAGGGATCAGTCCTGAGGCCAGTCCTCTTCAACATCTTCATTAGTGACCTTGCAGATGGACTAGAGGGTAGAGCTTGTCTGTTTGCAGATGACACCAAGATCTGCAACAGAGTAGATGATCCAGATGGGTGGGCAGAATAAGAAGAGATCTGGATAAACTAGCAAAATGGTTGGAAGAGTGGCAACTGGGATTTAATGCAAAGAAGTGCAAAATCATGCACATAGGGAAGAGAAACCTGAAGCCACCTATAGGCTGGGAGGAGTTGCTAGCAGTCACAAAGGAAGAAAGAGACTTGGGCATCATCATTACTGATGACCTGAAATCATCAAACAGACCTCTAAAGCAGTAGAGTAGCTAGGGGGTGTTAGGGTGTATTAGTAGGGGTATCACAAGTCGTAAGAGGAGGTAATAATCCCTCTTTACAAGACACACAGTTAGGCCACATCTGGAGTACTGTGTGCAGTACTGGAGGCCACACCTTCAGGACATTAACAAATTGAAGCAGTCCAGAAGGGGACCAAAATGGTCAGGGACTGCATCAGAAGACAAATGAGGACAGATTGACAGAGCTCAATATGTATACCCTTGAGCAAAGGAGGAGAGAGGTGATATGATTGAGGCATTCAAACACCTTAAGGGCATTAACAAGGTGAAAAGAGTCTAACGTTTAAATATAAGAAAAATAGCAGGACAGAGGACACAGCATGAGATTAGAGGGGGCAGATTAAGAGGAATGTGAGGAATTCTTTTTTCACAGAAAGGGTGGTGGATGCATGGAATGGCTTACCACAAGAAGTGGTGGCTATGAATACAGTGCAGGGCTTCAAACAGGCATGGGATAGGCATAAGGGAGCAATACAAATGACTATGAATAGATAGGCCACTGACAGAGCAAAGGCCGATGGCACATTTATAAGGTAGAAAAAGAAATGGGCAGACTGGATGGGCCTTGTGGTCCTTATCTGCCGTCAACTTCTATGTTTCTATGTTTCTGTCCTAGCTAACCAACAGCCTACTTCTTCGAACTCCACCCCCTAGAATTGCCTTATGTCTGTCCCATGCATTCTTGAATTCCACTACTGTTTTTGACTCCACAGCCTCCTTAAGAAGGCTGTTCCATGCATCCACAGCCCTCTCCATGAAAAAATAATTCCTCACATTACCTCTAAGCCATCCCCCCTCTAGCTTCAAATTGTGCCCCCTTGTTCTTGCACACCTCTTTTTCTGAAAGATGCTACCCTCTTGGACTTTGTTGATTCCCTTGAGGTACTTGAAAGTTTCTATCATGTCCCCCTCTCCCTCCGCTCCTCGAGGCTATACATATTAAGATCCTGAAGCCTCTCATGATATGTCTTCTGGTGCAGACCCTGCACCATTTTAGTTGCCCTCCTCTGGACTGCCTCTATCCTGTCTATGTCTTTGCGGAGATTGGGTCTCCAGAACTGTACACAGTACTCCAGATGGGGTCTCACCAGCTGTCTGTACAGAGGGATAACAACTTCCTGTTTTCTACTGGTGATGCCCCTCCCTATGCATCCCAGTATCCCACCAGCCCTACTTACTGCCCTCTCACACTGCTTGCTCACCTTTAGGTTATCTGATATGACTACCCCCAGGTCCCTTTCCATTTTTGTTGTTGCTAGTATCTCACCCCCCTCCCACTGTGTACTCTTCTCCTGGGTTTTTGTTTCCCAGGTGCATTACTTTGCACTTCTTAGCATTGAATCTTAGCTGCCATACATTTGACCATTCCTCCAACCTTGCCAAGTCCCTTCTCATCCTTTCCACCCCACCTTGTGTATCAACTCTGTTGCAGATCTTTGTGTCATCTGCAAAGAGACATACTTTTCCTTCCAGTCCCTCTGCAATGTTGCTTATAAAGACATTAAAGAGGACCGGTCCTAGTACTGAACCCTGCGGTACACCACTAGTAACCCCCCTTTCTTCAGAGTGGTCTCCGTTTACTATTACCCTCTGTGTCCTGTTCTCCAGCCAATTCTTTACCCAGGCTACTATCTTGGGACCCACTCCCAGGCTGGCCAACTTGTATATTAATCTTTTGTGTGGGACTGTGTCAGATGCCTTGCTAAAGTCTAGGCAGGCCATGTCTACAGCCCCTTCCTGATCTACTACTTTGGTCACCCTGTCAAAGAAATCTATTAGATTCGTCTGACATGATCTTCCCGCTGTGAATCCATGCTGCCTTGGGTCCTGCACTCCTCTGGCCTCTAGGTACTCAACAGTTCTTTTCTCAGAAGTGATTCCATCATTTTCCCAACCACTGAGGTTAAACTAACAGGTCTGTAGCTTCCTGCTTCTGTCCTGCTCCCACGTTTGTGAAGTGGAATAACATCTGCCCTCCTCCAGTCTTCAGGTACCACCCCATCCTCCCATGATTTATTAAAGAGGGTAGTCAGTGGTGTCACTAGTTCTAACCTTAGTTCTTTTAGAATTCTGGGATGAATCCCATCAGGCCCCATTGCTTTGTCCACCTTCAGTTTTAAGAGTTCCTTCAGAACTCTTTCTTCTGTGAAAGGGCTGGTGTCAACCCCCGTATCCAGCGTGTTTCTATTGTTTGGTTTAGGTACCTCCCCCTCTTCCTTTGTGAGTACCGAGCAAAAGTATTTGTTTAGTATCTCTACCTTTTCACTGTCACCATCTGACCCCCCCTTTATTAAGCCTCACTATCCTCCCTTGGTCTTCCTTCGCTCCCTGATGTATCTATAAAAGGTTTTATCCCCCTTCTAAGCTGATTTGGCTATCTTTTCTTTGGTTTGGGCCTTTGCTGTTCTGTCTGCCTTTCCTGCTTCATTTTGCTTTAACTGATACAATTCTCTGTCCTGCTCCTTCTGTGATTCCTTGTACTTCCTGAATGCTTTCTTCTTCTCCCTAACCTTCCCTGTCACCTCCTTTGAGAACCATAGTGGTTTCTTACATCGTTTTGTTTTGTTTATTTGCTTCAGACAAAGGCTTGTTGCCTCTGTGATGGCAGTTTTGATTGTTCCCCATTATTCTTCCACTTTTCCTTCCTGCCCATTTGCTAGTGCATTCCTTAGGCACTCACCCATTTTGGCAAAGTCTACCCTCCTGAAGTCCAGTACCTTTGCCTTTGTATGGTTTGACTCTACTGCTGTGTTTATCATGAACCATACTGTTCGATGGTCACTAGTTCCCAGATGGCTACCCACTTCTAAATATGTGATCCTCTCACCCTCTCCATTTGAAAGTATCAGGTCTAAGATTGCTCCCTCTCGGGTGGGTTCTGATACTAAGGCATCTAAAATAACCCCACTCTTAGAAGTGGCTGCTGAAAATGCACTCCAGTTAACATCCGGCATATTTATATCCCCCATTAGCAATATCTCTCCTTTTTCTGCCATTCTAAGGATACATGCTATCATTTCCTTGTCCATTTCCTTCCCCTGAGATGGGGGTCTGTATACAACCCCTGTGTGGATTGTGGTGTCATTGCCTGTCTCCAAATTGACCCACAGTGCTTCCTCGCCTCCCTGTTTACCCTTTTGTTCTGCTGCTTTGATGCTGTCCCTTATGTAGAGAGCTACTCCACCTCCTCTTTTACCCTCCCTTTCCCTCCTGTAGATGGTGTATCCTGGTATGTTTACGTCACAGTCATGGTTCTGTGTGTACCATGTTTCTGCGACTGCCACAATATCCAGATGTTCCTCCTCCATCAAGGCCACTAATTCAGGAAGCTTGTTACGCAGACTACGGGCATTGGTACTCATTGCTCTCCATTTTTTGATGGCTTTACCTCTTGTAGCACCATTCCTGTCCTCACTGACTTTGATTTCTCCATTTACCCCCGTCCTGCTCCCTACTGACCTTTTTACCTTGGTCTTTACATTGTAAGGGTATGCTATATTTCAAGTCACAAACCAGCTCTCTACTATAACAATATATAATGTAAATTGATTAGGCAAGTAGTGTTATTCAGCCCAGAAACAACAATAAAGAGAGAGCACGGATTTGGGGGTTGGGGGGGTGTCACGCAGTCAAGCTGGGGACACACACACACAAAAAAAAGGCAACAATCCTTAGGGTGCAGCTAAGGACCCGGACCTTAGGACAGCGGTCAAATAAAGATAGGACAACAACCCCACACCATAGAACAGAGACTCAAATAACAGGCAGGGGCCAACACTACAGGGCAGGAACCGTACACCACGGGAGAGGGCCAGACACCACAAGACTGGGACCCACACCACATGACAGGGGCCCATACCAAAATGTTACTGTTGAGTCTCCTCTATCCAGTGGAGAACAATCCCAGTTCTGCCAGTCTGTCCCTGTAGTGTATGTTTTCCAAGCCTTCAGCCACCTTGGCTACCCTCCTCTGCACAACCTCTATCCTTTTTATTCTTTCTGTATCTTTCCTCAGATATTTTGTGCAGAACAGTACATTAAAACAAAGATGCCATCTGCCCAGCAATCAATACTTTGGACATTACAATCTCCCTCAGTCTGCTTATGATGTACCTCTTCAGGCACACCATATTATTTGCTTTGCTAGCTGTTGCCCCACACTGCTGTTGCCCCCATTTAAGTTTCAGTGTGGCAGCTGATCACATGCAGTGCTTACATGAAAGTAACTTTGGCTATGCTCTCTTTAGGTACTGCCACCCTCAGCAGAGGTGCCAAGATAAGGTACCTTGAGGCTAAAGGAAATTATTGGGTATGAATAAAGGCCTGAGGGCAGAAAATAGTGTGTCAGAGGATGAGCCAGGTTGATGGATTGGCAAAGTAAACTAAGGCAGGGAAGTCTGGGACTGCCTACCTTTTATAGGCTGCGGGGGGCAGAATTAGCTAGCCGCCTCATGAAACAACAGGCAAGCATTCCTATTCAATGTGGCTATCAGGTTGGATTAAGTAGTCTTAACATGCACTATCTGGAGGAAAGGAAGGACATGATCCTACATGTATGTGCAGGGACATAACAAGATGGATGCCTCAGAGTTATTAAAGCTAAGGACTAACACAACCACCAGGGGCATAACCTTAAACTAGCCAGGGGGAGTTTAAGGACATCAGAAAACATTTCTTCACTGAGAAGGTGGTGGATAGATGGAGCAATCTACTTAGTAATGTGATTAATGCCAGGACTATCTCAGTGTTAAATTACAAACAAAAGTGAGGTCAGGCAGGGAGAGTTCTGAAAGGACTGGGTGTAACTATGCAGGAATAACAGGGCAGACCTAATGGGCTAATATAGAGGATAATGTATAGGCATCGGTGAAAAACAACTCTATGGCCCGGTGGCACTGAGGGTTGAGGCGCTGGATGCAATACCTCACTCCATGCTGGCAACCTGGGTTCGGGAATGAGCCTGGGCCGTCGGGGGTCAGCAAGGGAAGAAGAAGATCGAGCATCTGGAGGACTGCTCTCTTTTCCTGGTGTGGGTTCTGGGGCTTTCCCTGCTCGGTGGCAGCTCCTGGCAGAGACTGGGGTGCTGCACTGGGGTGGGGACAAGCAGATGGGGTCTGGTGTCGGTGGTGTCTGCGGGGGTGGGCGGGGCTCACTCACTCCAATGCGTCAACACCACTGCCGCAGCCGCACCAGAGGCGGGAACAAAGAAAAATACCCTGCCTCCCAGTAGGCGAAGGGGGGTACGGGGCAGGGCAACCACGCCCAGTGCCAGGTCTCTCCGTTCAAGCCTCTGGCTCTCCTCCCTGCCTGGTCGCTCTACTAGATTATAGATAGAGCACCAGGAGGAGTAGGCAGTCCCACCTTGGGGGACTCAGAGCCGGGGAGGGGGTTGGGTGGCCGGGTAGCGGATGGAGAGGCGGTTGATGGATGAGAAACGGAGGACTTCAGGTTGGTGGGATCATGGCAGAGCAGAGCGACCCCCTGGAGAGAGTCCGGGTAAGGCAGTGATAAACAGAACTAACCAAAAAAAACCAAAAAAAACTCTATACTCGCTTCAAGTGGTTGCCATGACAACTTAGATAAACCTTGAGAGCTCAGCTCGAGGGGTTTACCCAAGTTCTCATGGCAACCATGAGAAGCGAGCACAGAGTTGTTGTTCACCGACGCCCATACATTGTATGTTATAGTGTATGGGCATCAGCGCCTTCAATTTAGTTCACTACATTGTGTTTTACAAAATGCCATCAAAAATCCTGCCCTCCTTTGACATGTGCCGCTCCTTACCATAGCAATCACTGTCTTACCTTGATCCATATAAACCAAATCGCTGAGGGGTTGATTAAAATGTAGCTTTATTTTAGTCAGCAGTCAACACGAATGGCAACAAAATCAAAGCATTTACATTTTTTAAAAAGCGCACTTAAACTCTGCAATATTTTTTTTTAATTGTCACTGCGCTGTGCGAGTTTCAAACAAGGGGAAACGAGCAATCGGCGGTGCTTCCATGGCAACTACAGCGCCTAGACAGTCCTATTTGTTATACCATTGTGGTGACATAGCCATGATGGTATAACATCATGACATCACCGCGATGGTACAACAGCCTAGTAAAGTGATGAGAAACAAAGTATAACAAGGCTCTACCATATATTATAGCCTTTTTCTGGACTTTGGTATCTATGTACTATATCTAACTTTTGTGATGGGACTGTATAGTTATGTATGTTTCAAGTTTATTGATTCAGAAACAACCTTTGAGCTGGAAGCTCATGTACAAAGTTTCCACGTGTAGACAGGACATACAATACAGAAAAATAGCAATGTCACGAGAATCAACTACAAGGTCACTTGGCAAGGTTCTAAACAATAATTTCACTCAGTTACAGACTTCAGAGTCGTTTATACATTCTAGCGTAAAGAGCAGAGACAAAATACTGTACATATAGAGTTTAGATTACTATATGATCTTAATTAAAGGAGAATGTGAAAGAACAGAAAGAGTTATAGAGATTGAAGAAAACCCTGTGCTGCCAGAGGAAGGCTTTGTGAACTTAGTTAGTGATATAGCTAAGCAGGTTTGGGGGCGGAGGAGTCAGCGGTGTGATGGAAGAGAAGTGTCCAGAGAAAAGTGGGTGAATTGGAGGGAGAGGGCAGTGGAAGGAGCTGCCTCACGGGCATAGGTGGTGAGGCCCTAGGCTGGACTGTGGGGGTCCTCAGATACATGAAGGGATGGGGGAAGGGGGATTAGAGATTCACAAGACAAGTGCTGTGAGTAAGAGTTGTTACTATAGGTAGGGGGTTGGTATGACAGAGTATAAGCTAGAATTACGTTTTTTCTAGCTTATTTTCTCTTTTTCACACAGTTAGTTTTACATAAGCATACAGAGATGCAAACATCTTTATACTGTACTGCGTAGCCTGTGTTTTATAGTGTTATGACAAAAGAGGGCTGCTATCCAGCACCAGGGAATGACTAGATACCGAAACAAGAACAGATATGGTAAACATAGTGAGTAATGGTACCCCACGATGGTGCAACACGCTATTTATGGACAATCTCTTCCACTAGTTATACAGTTCTGCTTTTATTTTTTATCAGAAAAATGTGGAAGAGACATTAAATGTTATTAACATTGAATAATGTTGTTATCTCAGGGTTTTAAATAATTGATTAACAGTTTTTTTCTTGGGACAATACTATCTTTTCAGAAAGTATTTATATAGGTTTTCTGGAAGTGTTATGTTTGTTAAACACAGTGAGGCAGGTGCTATGCATTTATACAATGTTTTAGCACTTTTATGAGCAAAACGCTAATCAATTTTTAGAGTTAAATAAAACCCTGTATCTTTTAATGCTTTTGTAAGCTAAGCCTGAAAAGTGAGGAGGAATTGGTACTGCTGAGACTGGAATGCTCACCGCGTGATTTAAGGCATAAGATGAGTGTTTATGGGTATTGCACTTGCATAGATCCTCCTAATTAAATTATGGAACTAATACCAAAATTCTGAAAAAGTGCAAATACTTTTTTTTTTTAAACCATCATGACATTTTTCCATGTTGATATTTAAAAAGTATACCAATATACTCTATTCTCATAGAAAAACTATGTCAATAACTTTTATTTTTTTTAACCTTTGTTATGTAAATACACAGCAATACAGCTACAGAAAACTGCCTGTTTCTACCTTTCTTAATTCAATTTTATTGTATAATTTGGGTACTGAATACAACATAGAGTATTGAATACAGCGCATACAGTCACATAATTCATACTACTAAGTGAATCACAACAGTGATATACAGAAGACATTGGTTTCAAAAGGACAGCATTGCTTTTTTTTCATCTTACAGCACAGAGGTTCAGTGTTGAGGAAACAGCTGACATTCCAGTATCAGAAGATGGTAGGCTTACAACCTTGGAAGCCACCTGGGAGGGTCCTCCCTGGATAGTCTGACTGTCCGGTTATGGGGTAGATTCAGGGCCTCTATCTTCGGGGTGAGACACCCATCACCAACATTTGTTTGCTGGGTGATTTGGTAAGTGAGCTGCTTCATACGATTAATCTCGTCAATTAAGTCCAACCACTGCTCATGTGTGGGAGGCTGTGGCTGCAGCCATTTTCTTATTATGGATTTGTGAGCTGCCTGTTTCTATTATTGGTAACATAATTACTAATATTACATGACAATTATATAATAACAACACCATTTCTTAATGGCTGGACTCAAAGTTTTGCTTTTGCCCCAACAGTTCCAAAGTTAGACCTTTCATAATATAATTTTTTTTAAGTGTGGTAACTTTGGAACTATTAATGCTAGAGACTTAGTTCTTTTTTTTTTAAAGGAAAGCTTGGAGTCAGCTAAGTAGATATATCAATAAGATCATGCAAAAAAAACATAAAACGTTGTATATTGATATAAAAAAACAAAATGGTCACTAATGTTTTAAAGTCATGTGATTTTTAACATATTATATTGACATACAGTAAACAGACATGTAGTGACACAGTAGAACTGTATCGTTAGGATCAATACACGTTGAACAGACTCCAAGCATACATATAAAAAAATAACTTAGGTTTCTGTGATTAACAGTTTAAGTATTACAGCTACTAAAATTTAATTTCAAGCAATATAAACTATCATAAAAGATTACTTTTGGAAATGATCGTAAGATTACTAGTGGTTGTTGTGGCTAAGAATAAACACATTCTTTTCTAGTTTTTATGTAGTAACTATTGTGTTAATTTACTTTCATGTCTTCTTTTAAAGTATTTCAGTGGAGATTAGACTGATTTCATAGACTGAGGTTTCTTAGAAACTGAACTCTATCTCTGGCCCATTGATACAGGTGACCCAGGTTCAAAAAAGATCTGGGATGGGGAGAGGATCGAGCATCCCAGAGGACATTCTGCTCCTCCGGGTAGGGAGGATGACTGCATCCTGATGTGCCAGCGATACCTGTGATTTCTCAGCTGGAGCGGCACAGTGGGCTCAGTAATGAGAGGAAGGACATGCAGCGTGTTCCTGCACAAGCTTGTTGCATATGTGGCGGGAAGCAAGTTGGGCCGATGTCTGAGGGGATCAGAGAAAACAGTAAAACCCAAGCACAAGGAGCCCTCTCTCACTGAACGTGGAGCTGACTGGGAGCCCAGCCACAGGAGAGTTTCCCACGGGCAGATAAGTGTCTCTCTAGGGTCCATGTCAGGAGACAGGGCTGGGTGGTAGACTGTCACATGGGATTGTGGCTGAAAAAGTGGGAGAATAAATAATAAGTATTAACTCTGTTGTAAAAGACATATAGAAACATAGACTGTTAAGAATAAAATGTATTTATTTATTTGAATTTTGGCAACCAGATAGGCCCACTGAGATGGAATTCCCTTTCTCAGGGGCGACCTAGGTAAAAGGGTTACAAAGGGAGGAACAGTGGTATAATAAATAATAGCTCATGGTAAGTGTACACAGACGCTTTTACAAAAACATACATAATAAACAAAGCAAAATGTCACACAGGCAATAAATTAAGTTAAAAAAAGGTCCACTGCTCATCCAGTCTGTCCTGAAACCTACCTCTTGACCCAAACCCTGGGCAGCTGGCTATTCCAGGCCAGGTTTCCCTGAATCACCCACCACCACCTAGAATCTATCCCACCCCGTCTTGAACCGGCCACAGTACCAGCGTTTGCCACCTTTCCAGGCTAACCATTCCATTTCTCCACCATCATCTCTGTGAAGATAAACTTCTTCATGCCCTTGTTGAATTTACCCCTTGCCAAACTATAGTTGTGCCCCCCTCCCCCATGGCAGTGGTCCTTTTCACTATAAAAAGCTCTGTTGTGTCTACCCTGTTAACACTGTGTAGAAATGTGCATGTTTTGATTATGTTGCCTTCTCTCCCTCCTGGTCTTCAGGCTGTACATATTCAATATTGGGAGGGCTATAAGCGAGAGGTTCAATGGGCGGAGCAACAACGTCACTCCCCCATTGGGATTAAAAGACCACACATCCTGGAGCCCAATCCAAGATTCCTTTTTTCGTTGCAGTCGGAGGCGCTGCTCCGTCTCTCTCTCCCTGGGGTGTCTTTCTTCTCTGTGCCCCACAATTTGCAGCGCCTCCAGCTCCTGGCTCATTCTGTTTCTTCTCTACCCCCCCCAACTAATGCCCTGTTTGCATTCCAGATCTCCTGTGGCACCTACCCTCCTGCTGTGCGTCCTTGCATTCTTCGCTGCGCATTCCGGCTCTCTCCTCGTTACTACCCCTTGTTTGCCACTGCCTTCAGCCACCCGCTTCTCTTGAGCTTCCTCGCTCTTGCTTCCGCCTGTGACTGACCCTGCTGCTTTCCTGTACCTGCCCGGCTCCTCCTGCATTTCATTTCTACTGTTTCTGTCTCGAAGTAGTGCTGTGCATTGTGTGAGGCAAATTTTGGGGGAGGGGGGGTTGTAGTGGGATGCCTGACCTCGGAGATGGACTTTCTAGTGTTCCTCACATTGGTCTCTCTGTCGGCTACCGTGCCATTCAGCAGGCAGATGGCTAGTTTCCATGGAGCTTTGCGCTGGCTCCGTAGCTCGCTCCTTCCTTCCTTCCAGCCGCACATCAAACTGCAGGCAAACAATACACTGTGGGCAACCAAAAGGCAGTTGATTGCAGTTAGATAACGCTGCCGTTACTGAGTGTGTGACTGTGCACTCACTTTTCATGCTGGTATTTTTCTCGGGCTGGGATACGATTTGCAAAAACAAAAAACAAAAAAAGCCTACACCTGTGCTCTGCTCCTGTCCCGGTCTTCCCCCGCCTTGTTTGTCAGTTGCTTCACTCGGTGGTCCTGGCTGCACCATTGCTCATATTTTTACCTGTTTGTATTCTTCTACTTCATTGGCCGTATAAGATCTTGTCAGCTCATTTATGTGTGTGTGTTTAGACTATGCTGTAATTGCAGCTAGTTGCCATTAGAGGTCGGACATTTTTTGAATGTTACAAAGTTCAACTTAAACTGCATCTGGCTACTATAAGCACCATATCTGTCTTTAGAATTTCCATCATTTCTTATTGCAAGGGCGACTGAACTGATGCACTCATGGACGCATTTCACATGCACTGTGCAGTATACATGCAAAATTTATCTCATAATCAGGGATATCTGTCCTTTTCTGCCAATCTGTATGCCTTTGCTGCAAAATCAGCTTGCCTCGGCTGACTCTGTCTGACTCCCATCCACTTGTGCGCCCTTCTGCGGGGCATTTCTTTTGAGAGTGTTTCCCTATCCTACCATCACCTTCCCCCTGTTCCAGCCTTCAAGGATTACCTCCGCCATTGGACCTCGTCTGTTTCCTATTTTCCTTACATGTACCAGCTGGCTGGTATTTTTGCTCAGTCAGTCACTCATCCGATCCGCCCTACTGCCTTCCATTTCGACCACTACCTCTGCTTTTATCCCTCGCTCATCCGACCTTTACATCCTGCTCATCTATTTCAGCTAACGCTCAATATCTCATTGCCTCCAATGTCCTGCCTCCACTCAAGGCTTCGCTACATCGCCATAGCGCTCGACCCGTCTTGCTGTGGCCCGCTTCTCCTCATCATCCATCATCCAGCTTTGCTCCTCGATCATCCAGCCTGAGTTACCTCTGGTTCCTGACATGCCTTCTTGGCCTCGGAGTCTACCTCCTCTCGAGGAGCCTACTTCCTTATACTTCCTTCGTACAAGTTAATTTTCCAGTTCCTTCCCGTCTCCTCATCTTCAGATTCCATACTGGCCATCCAAGATTAAATCCACTCGTGGAGCGCTATCAAGATTTCTTTTTGGGTGTACCTATCATGATTTGTACCTATCATGACTCCTATGCCACCTTATCATCCCACAGCCATCCTGCCACATGTGTCGAGTTCATAATTCCAGTCATCATTCCTTTAGCCTTACCTCAAGAGTTATCTACTTCCATCACTTACTCGAACATTTCTATCATTGACTCCTATGCTACCTCATCGAATGCAACCTCAGGGTTTTAGTCGTTAAGCATCTAATCGTTCACATCACATAATCCTCTCGATCGCTTGACCCGAGCACAACTGCTCTCCGCCATCGTTCATGTTCATTTTTAGTTCATTGCTACCCCATTAACCTCCCTCCCTACCATCCTTTGTCCTTTCATACCTCACTTTCCTGTGCCAGCCTCCATAGCTTCAATCCATCATCGTACTCCATCCATTGTCTCGGTTTACCTTCCTTGTCCTAGAGCCTTTTCTAGTACCAGCCATCACGGCTTCAATCCACTCTTAACTTCACTCCTCATCATACATCATCCAATTTTGTTCTTTGATAGCTCAACCTCAGTTGCTCATCTGATGCTCCTCCTGAGCGTACCCTCTGGTTCTGGACATGCCTTCTTGGCCTCAGTCTCCCTCTTTTCAAGGAGCCTACTTATTCCTACTGCCTTCGTACAAGTTCATTTCATGTTCATTCCTGTTTCCTTCTCTTCACGTTCTGTACCAGCTACAAAGGATTCACTCCAATAGAGGCCTGCAATCGATGTTGCTTTTGGGCACACCCATCATGGCTCCTATGCCATCTCATTGACCCACGGCCATCCTACCACATGTATCGGGTTCATAACTCCAGTCATCATTCATTTAACCTTACCTAAAGATCTATCTATTTACATTGCTTACTCGAGCATTCCTATCATTGAATCCTCTACAACTCCACCCTCAGGGTCTGATCATTTGCAGCGCATAATCCTCAGCATCTACTTACTCGCATTACTCAATCAAGAATTTCTCTCACTGGGTCTTCTGATACCTCATTGACCTGCTGCACACCTGCGGCGATCATCATCATCAGTCTTCATCGCTGCCTCACATTCCTTCTTCGATCTGTGCCTTCTTTTGGGGTTTTTCCCTAACCCATCATCTTCCCTCCTCATATCCCTCTCTTTAATGAATCCTTCTCTTTGCCGACATACGTCGTCCGATCACACGTCGTCCTCAAATCAAACGTCATCAGCCTGGAGGGAAGGTGACCTAGGCCTTGGATCCCCAGAGATTTCCTCCTCAAAGAGGTTTTTTTCCTCTTCTCTGTGCCAATGGTCATAATATTAGAGTTGGTGCTTTCTTAAGTTAGTTAGTTAGGTTCCGCTGTTGGATGGAGGCGGATGGTGGCTCCGGCTTTCCCCTCTCTCATTAGGAAGTCAGCCCTTATCTTCTCAGAATTCATTCATTCATCATCCTCGCCTCTTCGATGTTCAGCACCTTTAGGTATTCTTTTTGGGCTTCCTCCTAGCCTACCTTTAGCCAACACTATCATTCTCACGGCACCTGTAAGGAGGGAGCCCTCCTCTAGGGTTCCTTGCGTCATACCCCTACAGGGTGGTATATCCCATGGATAGAGAGGCGGAAAGCCACATATCAAATCAAGTTACACAAGCATCATCTCATATCATCTCATCAGATTGAGTAAGCACATCGAATGGGAGGACTTTAAGCCCGAGGTTCGATAGGCGGAGCAACAACATTACACCCCATCAGGCTTAAAGGTCACACATCCTGGAGCCCAATCCAGGATTCTTTTTCTGCCCACCATCACCCTCTTCCTCCAGCGGCTGTCTCTCTTACCCGTGGGCTTCTTCCTAACCCACCTTTAATAGCGCTATCATTCCGTGGCACCTGCCAGAACCCTTCTCTAGGGTTCCTTGTATTAGTAAAATACCTCTGGGGTGGTATATCCATGGAGAGAGGCAGAAAGCCACATATCAAATCAAGTTACACAAGCATCATCTCATATCATCTCATCAGGTTGCGTAAGCACATCGAACTGTAACCTTTCATCATACTGTATGTACTATCCTGAAGACCATTAATCATCTTTTTCATGCTCCTCTAGACTGATTTCAGCATTTCCCTGTGTTTCTTTCAAGGTGGTAGACCAGAACTGGATACAGACCTCCAAGTTCAGCCTTAACAGGGATCCATACAGAGGAAGGATCACCTCCCTCCTGATGGCCTTTGCTTCCCTTCCTTTTCTTTTTTTTGACGCCAGAACCTCCCTCCTATCAAGGAGCTTAGCCCCCGTACCTTCTCGTCCCCCGAACAGCCCTCCAGGACTTACCTATAGTCGGTGATCCATTCCCAGGATTACCACCCACCTGGCAGGAGCCCCCATCCCCAACGGGAATTAACAGAGTAAATCTTGGTTTACCCCCCAAGGCAGGGCCGTGGAAGCGGTCACCTCCGAAGAGCAATGGCAGGTGAAGCAGGACCAGCATCACAGAGGGGCATCATTCGGGGTGCCGGCATTTTTATTATGCAGTAAAACCCCACGTGAGGTGTCACATGCAGTGACATAATGACACTGAAATGCCAATGTCAGGCACACCTCCCACCATAGTTAGGCACCAGGTGACCACAACCCCTGGCCTCCACCAGAGTTTGATAGTGTGCCGAGCACTCACCCACCCCCAACCCCCAGGAGGAGGAGGAGAGCAGTCATTTGGATGCTTGAGCCTCTTCTCCCCGGCTGTCTCTCCGTCACCCTGAGTCTGTTCCTGAACCCAGGGTGTCGGCATCGCAAGTGGGCATCTTGCCACTGTGTTGGCAGGCCAGCTGATGCCTCTCCCTTCCAAAGCATCCCAGCATTTTACTATCTTCCTGTATGTCTTGTTGTACTAAGCATTACACTTTAGGCTGTCACTCATAATAACCCTAAGCCTCTTTCCTCTGTTGTCCGTGCCACCCTTCCTCTTATCTGTCAAATACTCCACAGGGGAAGCATCAGGGAGAGGGGTGACAGGTGCAGGTGCAGGAGTGGAGGAGTTTCAACTGGTGCCTGAGGGAGCTAGGGGAGATGGAGAGAGGAAGGGTGGAGGTTCCAGAGTGAGGGAAGATGATAGCGAAAGGCAGATTGCCAGATGAGAAATGGGGATGGGAGAAGGTGCGATGATCACTGGAGCAGAGGAAGCATGAGGTGGTGGGACGGGAGAGAGGAAAGATATGACAGAAGGGACCCAAACCAGTATTTGGATATGAAGGATGCACAGGGGGGCTGGCGATGTGATGGTAGGGGGAGGATGAATAGGGAAAAGTAGAGGGAGCAGTGGTGAGTACGGGGGTGGAGATGGTAGTAAAGTGGCAGAAGACGTTACAAAGGGCATCCAGACTAACAAGGGCAGTGGAGGGGGTGGGGCCATAAGCCACATGTGCGTAGTTGAAGATCGGGAGCATCATTTTGGTAACAAGCTCCAGGCAGCCTGCGGAGACAAACAATCCTTGTTGTGGTACAAGGCACCAAGTCTGGGGTGAGGTTTGGCATGGATGGCATCAATGTGGGCTGAGAAGTCAAGCCTGCTGTCAAGCCACACACCAAGGTACTCGAAGGACTGAACTGTTTCAAGGTGTGGGCCATCCAAGGTGGAGAACACTCGGAGGGTGAGGAGTCTGGCTAGCTTCTGGGTGGTACCAAAGGTCATGGATGCTGTTTCCTTAGTGGTGACCCACAGTTGGTTGGATTGGAACCAGGGCAAGACACTGAACTGGAAGTGAAGATGACTGTGTCATCTGCATACACGTGAATATGCAAGTTGGCACAGGTAGATGAGAGGTCATTAATAAAAACGGCGAAGAGAATTGAAACCAGGATGGAGCCCTGAAGACCCCAGACTGGATGAGAAGTGGAGGTGACAGGATGCCTCCTATCTGTACCGACTGTTGATGGCCCGTGAGTTAGGAATGGAACCAATTAACAGTGGGAGCTGAGACGCAGGCAGAACTCAGCTTGTCCAGGAGTAGTGGATAGGACACTGAATCAAAAGCTTTGGTCAGATCGATGAAAATGGTGGCTGATGTGCACCTGATCCTTACCAGAGAACATGGAGTCAGTGACATGGAGCAGGGAGGAGACAGTGCAGTGGTACTTCCAGAAGCCAGACTGGAAGGGGCAGAGGAAGTTGGAGGAAAGAGGAAGACAGATAGCCTGGGAAAGACAAGTTTCTCTTGCAGCTTTGTAAGATAGGGGAGGAGGGAGAGAGGACGGAAGTTACCAGGGGAGTAGAAGTCCCCCCTTTGTGAAGTTGAAGAGTTTTGGCAATCATCCAGTACTGAAGACTAGCACAGAGAGAGAATGAGAGGTTGTGCTCCCAGATCGCTCCTGTAAAAAAGCTTTCAGCTTAGTGTGCTATACCTGGTTAAACAACTAAATTAAAAAAAAAAAAGAAGGTGAGTAAGGGGAGAAGTGATGGCAGAAGTTTAGATGTGAAGGTGTTCTGGGTCCAGGTCGCCACAGCTGGACTTGGACAGGCTGAGGTAGGAGAGCGCAAGAAGGATTTTCTGGGTAGTGACAGTGGGGAAATGGAAATCCGGGGGTTGGGGGATGGAGGAGGGTGGAACAGGGAGGGCATGAGAAGTAGTGGGGGGAGAAGGGAGGGCACAAGTGGTGAAGAACTCATTGAAGTGAGCTGCAACAGAAGGAGGGTCGGAAAAAGGTGAACCATTTACAGTAAGGACTGAGGGAGCGGACTGGGCGGGTGGGTCAAGGGGGGCATTAAGATTGTTCCGGAAGCTGAACTTGAAATAGTGCAATTTTGCAGCCTAGAAAGTCTTTGTTCAAGAGTTTCTGAGGGCTCTGTAAGAGAGGAGATCAGGGAGGGAGTGGGACAATTTCTAACAGGCCCAAGCAGGGTCATGAGACTTGCACTGGTATAAGATATTGGAAGTAATCCAGGGTGGTGGAAAGGTTTGACCCTGGATTTCCTGGGAAGGGAAGGGGGGGGTGCTTGTCCC
Source organism: Neoceratodus forsteri (assembly GCA_016271365.2). Taxonomy (NCBI): domain Eukaryota; kingdom Metazoa; phylum Chordata; order Ceratodontiformes; family Ceratodontidae; genus Neoceratodus; species Neoceratodus forsteri. Next base: position 278,318,246 of record CM057451.1, read on the forward strand.
AGACTGTGGAAAATTTGGAGTGAAACAGGGAGATGGCTATGTCAGTATCAGGGGCAGAGAGGATGGCTGACCAATCTGTTGCAGCAAGGTTGCTCAGGACAGTAACAATCACAAAGAGTGCGGTGTGCATATTTATGGAACACATACAAACAGGGGTGAGAAAGAAGTAAGTGCTTCAGCTGGGACTTCAACTCAGGCCACCCGGAATACCACTCTGAATGCATTAACCAGCTGTGCCACTGAGACAACTGGAACCTGGGCTGCCCCCGAGCACATTACTCTTTCTCAAATGCACAACCCAATGGCAACACAAGTATTTACCTGTAACAATCACACAGGAGGGTGGTGTGCATATTTATGGAACACATACAAACAGAGGTGAGAAAGAAGTAAGTGCCTCAGCTGGGACTTGAACCCAGGCCACCCAGAATACCATTCTGATTACGTTAACCAGCCGCGCCACTGAGACAACTGGAACCTGGGCTGTCCCCGAGCACTTTCTCAAATGCACAACCCAATGGCAGCGCAAATATTTACTTGTAACAATCATACAGGAGTGGGATATGCATATTTATGGAACACACACAAACAGAGGTGACAGTCCGGGTTCCAGTTTCCTTAGTAGCACAGCTGGTTAGCGCAATAGGAACGGTATTCCGGGCAGCCTAGGTTCAAGTCCCAGCTGAGGCACTTACTTCTTCCTCACCTCTGTCTGTAGTTGCTCAGGACAGCACTGAAGTCAAGTGACCGGAGGAATCCAGACCAGATGTATTTTGGGGAGGTACTGTAGGGGGATGCCAGATTTTCCTTGACTGAGCCAGTAGATTCGGTGATAAGCTGGGAAGGATTACAGGGACTCAGTCCTGTGGGTGGTTAGCCTTTAATATTGAAATCCCCAAGGAGGAAGAACTCGACTGCGGAAGAGTGTGAGGTGATGTTAGAGATGGAATCAACCAGGGAGAAGGTGGAGATTTTGGGTGAGGAATAGAAAACTGTAATGAAGATGGGTACTGAGGAAGGGAATTAAAGCCTGAGAAGGAAGAACTCGTGGGGGGAAGGTACGGCCTCCCTGATAGCCGCAGTACAGGACAGGCTCTGGCGGACACAGATGGTGACACCACCACTTTTCCCCTGCCCTGCCTGAAGAGATGGAAGTCATGAAGGGACAGGCTAGGGTTGAGAGTCTTAGAGGAGAGACAAGACTCAGAAATAAAGAGGATGTCAGGAGAGTATTGTGAAACCCAGACAAGAAAGAGGTTGAGTTTTGGGAGATGGTTCCTAGCATTGCCATGAAAGATGCTAAGGCCTTTGGCAGCTGGGGGAGGAGGGGGAGGAGGGGAAGGACCAGGGTTTGTATCCATGTTGCCAGACAGGAGGAAGAGCAAAAGAAGGAGCAGAAGGATGGAATGGCATTTCCATCCCGGTGGGGGGGGGAGAAGAGGAGGGCATAGTGGAGAAACTCCAGGTTAAGATTATGTTGAATATGTATATTTGAAAAGGACAGGTCCCCGAGACCTGTGGGACCCCACTAGTGACCATTCTGAGTCCTGAAAATGTGCTATTTATTTATTTAGTTTTTGTGGACTGGGTAAGTGCACTAGACAAATCCTGCCTATTTTCAGGCACGACCCGGGGGAGGGGGATGCAGATGAATGCCAACTGACCTTGAACCAGATTTAGAACCACCCTCTGGGTCATCCCTGTTACTCCTCTCCCTATCCACCTTTACAGTTTTCCCCCACCTTTTTAACCAGTTTAAAGTAATCTGCCGAGTTGAAAGCCTTGCTGAAGTCCAGGTAAAGGACATAAATTGCTTGGCCTCTGTCGACAGACTGCATCACTGAATTAAAACAAATCCATTAAATTTGTCTGACATGACCTTCCCCTTACAAAACCATGCTGTATTTTATCCTGCAATCCACACTGCTCTAAGAAGTCCACTATCTACCCTTTGATAATGGTCTTCAGCAGCCTCCCTACAATTAACGCCAGACTCACTGGCCTACAGTTCCTGGGGTCATCCCTAGCATTACTCAGGTGTAGGGGTACCACTTCTGCCACTCGAGTCCACAGACACCACCCCTGTGTTTAGGGAGCCATTAAATAGGTGCACCAGTGGATCTGCAAGAGGCTTGTGTCCTCTCCTTTAAGGATACAAACCATCCGGTCCCAGGCAGTGATTCACATGCAGGCTCTGCAGCTCTTTTAGGGCTCTGTCCACAGTGACCACTTGCATCACCAACTTCTGCTCCATTCCTCATATAAACTTGACCCCAATCTCTGGTAGTGAACCCTGTGCTTCCAGTGTAAAGGGAGAAAAAGGAGGGCTGCTTTCTTGGTATCGTCCTCCTCTGTGATCCCCTCCCCATCCTCTCTTTTTCTTGTAGCCCCCTCCCCAGAGGCTCCGCACTGCTCCCACATGCCCCAGGCTTACCCCGGGGTGGGGCGCTGGGTGGGCACCCCTCCCAATGGACACTGGGGTGGCGGGGCCTGGCTTGCCGCTGGTCAGACCATGGGGCAGGACCCCCCAGGGGGACACGGGCAGGCAGCGGGACGGCAGCAGGGCCAGTGTCATGATCGGGGGCTGGCATTTTCTTTTTCTGCTGGGATCCCATGGGCGGGGACGTGCAATAAGGACCAGCATCTGCTCCATCCCCTGACATACGATACTGGCCATGGCAGTACCCCCAGCCTCCGCCAGAGGTCTGCAATGCACTGGAAACTCAACTCCCCTCCCCCAGAGAAGGAGAATTCTCTGGGATGCTCAATCCTTCTCCCTTCGCCCTCCAACTCCCGAGTCCATCCCCAAATCCAGGATGTCCGCGCTGCAAGCGGATGCCTTATGGCTACACCGGTGGACTGGTTCCCCCCACATCCTCGCTATACCCACCTTGGTCTTCCTCTTCTTGCTTAAGTAATAGGAAAGGTTTTGCCATTGTCCTTGATCCCCTCCACTATCCTCATCTCAATGTTCACCACGGCCTATCTGACCATTTTCTCATTAATTCTAAGCTAATTTACATACTCCTCCTAGCTCCCCTCTGTCTGCTCCCTCTTATATTTTGAATGCTGCAGTTCATGCCCTAACAGCCTCCATAACTTGACCATTGAACCAGACTGGCCTCCTGTGCTTTTTACCCTTTCAGCATATATTTTGCATTCCTTGGTATACCTCCCATGTTTTCCACTCTGGAAACCTCTTCTATTGTCTTTAGCCTGTCCTGAACTGCTTCCTTCATTCCGTTGAAGTTGGCCCTTCTTAAATATGGGAGTATCACTGATGAGTCTGGCTTCTGCACACCCAAGGAGATAAACATTTCTCACCATATTGTCGTAGCTTGTCCACAGTGGAGACTCCACCCTTATGTTTCTTATGGTGTCCTGGTTGAACAGTACAAGATCTAGGATGGCTCTCCCCACTGGATTGCCTCTTGAACTGATTGGTTCAGGAAGCTGTCCTGCATGGCCTCAATGAACTCCTGACTTTTTCACACTAACTGCTACTTGGATGTCCCAATTTACACCCGGGATACTAAACTCACCCATAGTGACAATGCAGTCCAGGTCTGCTGCCTTCCTTATTTCCTCACACAGTACCCTGTCCCTTTCAGCTATCTGGCTTGGGAACCTGTAGACGACTACTACCCTCAGACTTCTTCCCCGCTGTCCAACAACTAGACCCACAGCATCCTGACACCCCATTGACCCATTAATGTTCTGTTCCCAGCCACCTTGATTGAATTCTTAACATATACAGCAACTGTCCTGTCCCTGTCTCCATTGAACAGGACATAGCTGGGCACTGAAATGTCCCAGCTATGTTGTTGTTTAGTCCATGTACCAGTGAGGGCTAGGCTGGACACTATGCCCTGCAGCTCATCCATCTTGTTCCCTACCCCCCTAGCATTAGCATAAAACTCTTTCCAGTCTCCTTTCTGCTTCCCCATACTTGCTTTTCCATGGCATGTCATACTTTAACTCATTATTTAGCAAGCCTCAAGTGTTCTCTCAAGCAACAAAACGATCTTACAATAACATCATCTGTGGAAGTAGTAAAGGGATTTAGACATTTAAACTCACGGAGTAACATTTGTACCTTTGTATTTTAATTTGATTTTTTCCCTACAACAAAAGACAAAAAACGTTTAAAGAATTAGATGTATAAAATAAGTGTTGCATTTTCCCCAATCTTGAAGATACACAGTGCATTGTTGTAATACAAATGTTGCTTCATATTTATTTAGTGCATGTTTCCATTTGTGTAAATCCTTCATTCCCAGGTATTTTGTGAACAAAAACAAACAAGTTCATTTGGTTAAAGTGTATACCATTGACTCAGATTTGAACCATTTTGTTACACTTAAAAGTCTAGTGTTAGCTGTCCTGATCAGGTGGCCTATTCCCCTGTGCTACTGAATAGGTTTCCTGAATGGTTTCAGAATTGGTGGTGATCTACTCAAGTACCTGGTGCATAAACACAACCAAATCAGTGGTGACCTACCCAGTTACCTCATGCCTGAACACACCTAAATTGGTGGTTGTCTACTCAACTACCTGGCACCCAAATAAAACTAAATTGGTTGTGGTCTATTCAACTAGCTGGTGCCTGAACACAACTAAATTGGGTTTGGTCTACTCAATTACCTGCTGCCCAAATACAACTAAATTGGTGGTGATTTACCCAATTACCTGGTGCCTGAACACAACAAATTGGTGGTGGTCTACTCAACTACCTGGTACCTGAACACAACTAAACTGGTTTTGGTCTATCCAACTACCTAGTGCTCAAACACAACTAAATTGGTGGTGGTCTACCCAACTACCAGGTGTCCAAACATAACTTAATTTTTTTTTCCATGAAACTGTTTCTTGCTCCAGGGTGCTGGCTGGCAGGGGCAGGAGGGGAGGACCATCTTCCCCCCCACCCATAGTCCGGGTCCAGTTTTAGTGGCAAGGTTCTGGGGTGATGGCATGGGCCGGAGCATGTAAATGGAGCTGCCTGTTGCACAGACCCTGGTTTTCTCTGGTTTTGTCCCCGTCCCTGAAGTCAGCGTACATCACTGGCATAAGTGTGCGATATGAAGATGTCACACATGCTCTTATGCCTGCACGTGGCCCTCTGAGAAGTGGCTGCATGCTGTGGCAGCCCAGCAGCAGGGGAGAGTCATTTGTAGCTGCTCAATCCTCTTCCCCTGGCTGGCCCTGGAGTGAATCTGGTCCATTTTAGAACCTGGGTCAACAGCATGACAGGAGGTAAGGCATCCAACACCTTAACCCTCTCCACTACTGGGCCGGCTTCAAACACAACTTAATTGATGGTGGCCTACCCAACTACCTGGCCTCTGAACATAACTAAATTGGTGGTGATTTACCCAACTACCTGGCACCTGAACACAATTAAATTGGTGGTGGTTTACCCGACTACCTGGCACCTGAACACAATTAAATTGGTGATGGTCTACCCAACTACCTAGCCCCTAAACACAACTAAATTGGTGGTGGTTTACTCAAATACCTGGCACCTGAACACAATTAAATTGTTGGTGTTCTACCCAACTACCTGGCACCTCAGCACAATTAAATTGGTGGTGGTCTCTGCCTGAGTGTAATCAAATTGGTGGCAGTATACTCAACTACCTGACGCCTGAGAACAACTAAATTGCTGGTGGTCTACCCAATCACTGGACGCCTGAGCACAACTAAATTGATGGTGGTCTACCTGACACCTGAATACAACCAAACTGGTAGTGGTTTATGGAACTATTGGAGCCAATTACAACCAAATTGGTGGTAACTTGCCCAACTGCCTGGCACTTGAACAAATTTATTGGTGTGGCCATGGCGACTTTTACAGTGGCTGCAGGCTTCCTCCAGCTGGGAAAGTGAGCGAGTGGCTACTTTCACAGGCATCGCCAATGTCGTTTCAAGGTTCTGGCACAGAGTGGGCAAACTACAGGTGTTCCTTCACCTAGAGCTGAGTTCTTCAACTTCACAATGCACCCAGCTGGCCCCCTGTGGGATTCGAGGCCTCATATGCAAATCCAAGTCTCCAATGTGTCAGCGTGACACACAGCTATTTGTTTTTAGTAGCCAAAGACAGTGTGGTGCCTCATGTCATGCTCTGTGCTTTTTTCATTCAGAGCGAGCATACACAGCAAGCATGCTGTGAGTAAACCACTGGTAATGCAGTTTGTGATCAGGTTTGTTGCTCAGCATTGTTGCCGTTTGTGTGTAAGTGGAGTATTTTCTTAAATATCCTGCCAAATGGAATCCCCATAAAGCAAACTGCCACCAGGTTTGGCAGAGGAAACATCAAGCCACAAGCAGACGCCTGATGTGGCACCAGAGGGGGATCCTGTTGAACGTCAGCCTCCAGCTTTTATCAGTCACCTGGAGTGGTACTAGAGTGGAATCCTGGTGAGTAGGGGCTCTGATCTGTTCAAGTAGCCACTTTGTGTGTCACAACAAGAGCCTCCCAGTGATTGGGAACCCTAAATGTTAATAAGTAACCTGAAGCAGCAGTACAGGGGATTCCTGGTGAATGGGAGCCCTGATCACTTCAATCAGCTACCCTGTAAGGCATGACAGTTTCTCAGACTCTCAAACAGTCACCCAGAGCACCACTATGAAAGCATCGATGTTCAGTTAGCTGCACATGCACTGTGAGGTGCTCCAGATGAGCGGAGCCCTGGTTATCACTCAGTCACATGGAGTGGCACTACAGAGGGTTCCTCGTAAGTAGTAGTTTCCAATGAGTGAGAGCTCCAAGCTCTTCAATCAGCTGCTGAGAGTGGCACAGACGGGGTGTCTGGTTCCCAGTGACAGAGAACCCCAGTCTTTTCAATTAGTCACCCTTTGTGGCACGATAGGGGGTTGGGCTCCCAGTGAGTGGGAACCCAGATTTACAATCAATAGCCATACAGGGTGCTCCTGGGGAAGTAGCAACCTGGGTCTGATAATCCTGGGTTCAGTTAGTAAACACTACACCCAACTGTTTGATCCGCAGAGAGAAAAAGTCCTAGGTGTAGAGCACAGCCCTTGATGAGAATGACAGACTGGATAAATATCTAATCTGTCCAGCCAAAAAACAACCACTAATCCGACAGCCTGGCAACTTTACAGTTTTGAAACAAAAATTGTTTAGAACACTTTTTACGGTATGAGCAGTGACCCAGGACTTACATGGAACTGAAAGCAGATCAACATGTGAAAATACAGAGGCAATGATCTTTCACATATTTTTCTGTCTGGTACTCATGTGATTCCCTTTCAGCTAAATCTATTCTGAATGTACACAGACTGATCCCCCATACAATAAAATAAAATGTATTTGCTACTGAGATCTGCTCACTGTAATCCATGAGGAAGATAAAACAATATTTTTGGACCCTTATCATATTCTTTTTACTGCTGGATTATCTTTTCATTATTGTAGCATCTGAAATTTGCTACTGTAATGTTATTGATATTAAAGGTCATTTTATTTAAGCCATTTTTTACTCTGTAAAAAAGTAGTTGTCTGGATGAGTTGTATTGGCACTGTATTTATTTATGTAAATGTTGATGACCAGACAGGCATACTGTGCCATGGCATGTTTTTAAGTACAAACTGAGGGGAGGTGCACAACCCCCTATTGTGCCATAAAGGGTGACTAATTGAAAAGACTGGGGTTCTCTGTCACTGGGAACCAGACACCCCATCTGTGCCACTCTCAGCAGCTGATTGAAGAGCTTGGAGCTCTCACTCATCGGCAGAAGACACCAGGAGAAAGGACTGCTGTATGACTGGACTTCCCTGCTGGGACTAAAGAAGAAGAACTTTTGTACTTGGACCTTTAATTTAGGGTAAAAAAAACTAACAAACAAAACAAAAAAAAAGTGTGTGTTTGTCTGAGTTAACTGAACTGAATGTTTATCTGAACAGTTATCTAGGTGTAAATCTCAGGTGATTGAAAGGACTTAATAGCTGTGAGGTTTAAATTACTTGTAGAAAGATCTAGTAAGTAGGGGGAGTGGCTTAGCTAGAAGGAAGCTACATTTAAAGACTGCCTTAGAAAGATTCTGCTAATAGCTTGGCAGAAGACACCAGGAGAAAGGACTGCTGTGTGACTGGACTTCTCGGATAGGACTATATTGCCCTCCTTCCCTCCCCCTCAAAGCTAGTTCTACTTTTATAGGCACAGGATTTGACTGACAACAGGAACTTCCTGTTTGGGAGCAGGAAGTGAGTGATCACAGAGCCACCAAAGACCCACCATCCTAGAAGGGCAAGAGTAGCTCTCCAGCCCCCTCTAGCTGCTGGAGGTCTGCCTCTGAGCAAGTAAGGGGTCTACTGAGAAATATAGGATATTCTTGTCTCAGAACAGGACAATCAGGAGCTTAAAGGGCACACAGGCAGAAAGTAAGGAGAGAGAGAGAAAAAAAAACAGAGGAAAGAGTAAGGATTGCAAACAGTTAAGGGCCAGAAATAAGACATGATTGGAGTGGTGCAGTGCAGTGGCTGTGGAGCAGCAGTCTTCCGGGAGATGTTCTGGAGGATGCGGTGTTGTCCCATCTGCAGGCACCTCTCTGGGCTGAGGGAGGAGGTTGCTCATCTCCAGGCTGAGTTGGCCAGGATTTGTGGGACCTCCTCTTCCATCCAGGGACCACCAGTGTCACTGCCGTTGCCTCAGAGGTTGCCAAGAAAGAGGAGCGGTTGGACCACAGTGGGCTCAGGGAGGGTGAGGATGGTGGAACAGAGGCACATCCCTCCAGCTGTACCTCTCCACAATTCCTATGCCATTCTGGCAAAGTGTGGATTCCTCTATGGAGGCACCCACAGTGGAGACCAAGGAGGATGCTGGGAACCTCCACAAGAAGACCCACAGGAGGGTGGCAGAGGACCCCATGAGAGGAAACAACTCCTGGTGGGGACTCCATTGTTAGGAAGGTAGAACTGGTGGAGGAAGGGAGAGGAGGTAAGGTGCCTGCCTGGCACCATGGCTTGGAGGGACAGGGAGCGAATCCTCAGGATTGCCGGAGCAGCTGCACAGGGGAGGGAGCTGGATGTCATTGTCCACCTAGGGACAAATGATCTGGCTAAGAAAGGGATTAGAGAAGTGCAGGAAGGGTTTATGGAATTGGGGAGGGGCCTTAGTCAAGTAGCACGCACAGTAACCTTCTCGGAGGTGCTGCCCATCTATGGCATAGGAGAGGCTAGGGTGTTCCACACCATAGGATTCAATCAGTGGTTGAAAAACTGGTGTGGAACTCATGGATTTGGCTTCATTGGAGACTGGGGTTCCACCAGGAGTGATGCAAGCCTATACTGGCATGATGGGCTGCATCTGTCTGGGAGGGGAACCAGGATCCTAGGTGATAGGTTTAAATGCTTCATTGGCAAGCATTTAAACTAGTCAAGGGGGGAGGCACTGGAAAGGAGCAGGGAAATTCTAGCCCCCCCCCCAAAAAAAAAAATCACAGTAATAAGTGCAGCAAACACCAACATAGAGGAGTCGATAGGGAGAAGGGCAGGGGTAAATGGAGAAAGTGACAAAGGCAAGAAGGACAGGGATGGGGCAAAAGGGAGTAAGGCCATGAGGAAATGGAGGGTAATGAGTACCAATGCCCGTGAGTCTGGGCAACAAGCTCCCTGAGCTGGTGGCCTTGATGGAAGAGGATGCCTGGATACGCAGCAGTCACAGAAACATGGTACACAGAGAACCATGACTGGGATGTTAACATACCAGGGTACATAACCTACAGGAGAGACAGGCAGTGGAGAGAGGGGAGGGTAGCTCTCTATGTAAAGGAAGGATAAAAGCAACTGAACAAAAGAGTAAACAGGGAGAGAGGAGCCATTGTGGGTCACCTTGAGACTGGAAAGGGCACCACAATCCACACAGGGGTTGTGTACAGACCCCATGTCAGGGGAGGAATGGACAAGGATATGATAGAAGGCATTCTTAGAATGGCAGAGAAAGGGGAGATGCTGTTGATGGGAGACCTGAATATGCCAGATGTTAACTGGAGCACATTTGCTGCAGCCACATCCAAGAGCAGGGCCATTCTTAATGCCCTACAGGTGGCAGGCCTCAGACAGCTAGTTTCGGAACCCACTCATGAGGGAGCAATCTTAGACCTCGTACTCTCAAATGGGGGCAGTGAGAGGATCTCAGATCTAGAAGTGGGTTGCCATCTGGGAACAAGTGACCATCAAACAGTGTGGTTCACGTTAAACTCAGCCACAGAGTCAAGCCATACAAAAGTGAAGGTACTGGACTTTAGGAGGGCTGACTTTGGCAAGATGGGAGAGTGCCTCAGAAAAGCACTAGCAAACAGGCTAGAAGGAGGTGTGAAGCAACAATGGGGAATCATCAAAACTGCCATCACAGAGGCAACAAGCCTTTGTGTGAAGCAAATAAACAAATCAAAATGAAAGAAAAAGCCACTATGGTTCTCATAAGAGGTGGCTGTGAAAGTCAGGAAGAAAAAGATATGGCATTCCGGTAAAAGGAAACACAGAAGGAGCAGGACACAGAGCTGTACCAGTTAAGGCAGAAGGAAGCAGGGAGGGAAGTCAGAATAGCAAAGACCCAAACTGAGAAAAGATAGCCAACTCAGTTAAGAAGGATAAAACCTTTTATAGGTACATCAGCGAGCAGAAAGACAAAGGAGGGATAGTGAGGCTGAATAGAATGAATGGTGGGTGGGCAGAGGGGACAATGAAAAGCAGGGATACTGAACGAATATTTCTGTTCAGTATTCACAAAAAGGAGGAAGTGCCTAATCCAATTAACAGAAGCACTCTTGATGGGTGATCGACTGATCCTTTCACAGAAGAAAGGTTCTGCAAGAACTCCTAAAACTGAAGGTGGACAAAGCAATGGGTCCTGATGGAATTCACCCAGAATTCTAAAAGAATTAAGGGAGGAACTAGTGAAACCACTGGCTACTCTTTTTAATAAATCATGGGAGGATGGTGTGGTGCCCAAGGACTGGAGGAAGGCGGATGTGATTCCCCTTCACAAAAGTGGGACCAAGAAAGAGGCAGGAAACTACAGACCTGTCAGTCTGACCTCTGTGGTAGGGAAAGTGATGGAGTCACTTCTGAAGAAAAGAACAGTTGAGTACCTAGAGGCCAGTGAGGCACAGGACCCAAGGCAGCATGGGTTCATAGCGGGAAGGTCATGTCAGATGAATCTAATAGATTTCTTTGACTGGGTGACCAAAGTATGAGACCAGGGAGGGCTGTGGACATGGCCTACCTAGACTTAGCAAGGCATTTGACACAGTCCACACAAAGATTAATAGTCAAATTAACCAGCCTGGGAGTGGGTCCCAGGGTGGTAGCCTGGTAAAACATTGGCTGCCAACAGGACACAGAAGGTAATTGTAAATGGAGTCCACTCTGAAGAAAGAGGGTTACTAGTGAGGTACTGCAGGGTTCAGTATTGGGTCCAGTCCTTTTAATGTCTTCATCAGTGACATTGCAGAGGGACTGGAAGGAAAAGTATGCCTTTTGCAGATGACACAAAGATCTGCAACAGGGTTGATAACAAGGAGGCGTGGAAGGATGAAAAGGGACTTGGCAAGGTTGGAGGAATGGTCAGAAGTATGGCAGCTAGGATTCAATGCAAAGAAGTGCAAAATAATGCACCTGGGAAACAAGAACCCAGGGGAAGAATACACAATGGGTGGGGAGGTAGTAACAACAACAAAAAAGGAAAGGGACCTGGGGGTAATCATATCAGATGACCTTAAGGTTAGCAAACAATGTGAGAAGGCAGTAGGGAGGGCTGGGGGTATACTGGGAGAGGGATATATATATATAGGGAGAGGCATCAGAAGCAGAAAACAGGAAGCTGTTATCCCTCTGTACAGACAGTTGGTGAGACCCCATCTGGAGTACTGCGTCCAGTTCTGGAGACCCCATCTCCGCAAGGACATAGACAGGATAGAGGTGCAGTCCAGAGGAGTGGCAACTAAATGGTGCAGGGTCTGCAAGAGAAGCCATATGAGGAGACTAAAGGAGCTTAATATGCATACCCTTGAGGAAAGAAGGAGAGGGGGACATGATAGAAACTTTTAAGTACCTCAGTGGAATCAACAAAGTCCAAGAGGTAGCATCTTTCAGAAAAGAGTCGGTGCAAGAACAAGGGGACACAATTTAAAGATAGAAGAGGCGGTTCAGGGGCAATGTGAAGTATTATTTCACAGAAAGGGTAGTGGATGCATGGAACAGCCTTCCTGAGGAGGTTGTGGGGTCTAAAACTGTGGGAGAATTCAAGAATGCATGGGACAGACATAAGGCAATTCTTGTGGGGGGTAGGAAGAAACAGGCTGTTGGTTAACTAGGATCTGCGGCCTATCCTGTAGGTAGGGAAATGGGCAGACTAGATGGGCCAAGCGGTCCTTATCCGCCGTCAAAGTCTATGTTTCTATGTTACAGAGCATGACAAAGGGAAAAATTAAATATGAGGTAATTCAACAAGGGAACCATGTAAATCCACCACGGTGAAGCAAGGGTGGGAGAGATAATGGCGGGGGCAACTTGGCAGGCAGCAAGCACTACAAAGAGATGTGGCAGAAGAGAAGGAAAGCTTGCATAGGGTGTGAGCGCCAGGCACAAGAGTGCTTTCGACTACTCTATTTAGATGCTGTGGGAATCCCTTTAGCTGCCACTAATATACAGGCACCAAATGCAGTACAGCTATGTAGAAAATAAGAAGGTGAGGGTAGGGAGTTTGGGAGGGGTAATTGTGCAACTCCTAGAGGGCTGCAGGCTAGGACAGTCCCCTGGGGTAGCAGGGCAATGATGGCGGGTGGCAGGGGCTCTTTCTGTCTTCTGGTACTGACTGTCTTTATCCTTTTTCACAAATGTATGCTTACGAACAGCATGAATTTGGACCAGCTGTTAATCTGCCTGTCTGCATATGCATTATTTTTTAATTTACTTTACATGCACTGGTTTACTATGTGGCTCAGATATTTTTAATTGGCAACCATGAAGAAAAAATACAATTGTGAGCAACAAAGTCCCCTGTATGGTGCAGTATATATTAGCATCCATTATTTTTTAACAATTCATAAGGAGAAAACTCCCTTTATTAGTGAATACAGTAGAAAAAATAGAAAAGAATGTGACAGCAATCAAATAACCAAGTGTTGTACATTTAGAACATATGAGAAACTATAGCAGTCCCCTCTACACACATCTCCTATGAACACTTGACACAAAGACATAAACATATGCAAACTGCAAACACTACACACATATATGTCACAAAGGCACACTAGTAACATACTGACTAGAACTGCAGAAACAGCGAGAATCACTACAAGCAGACCACAAACTACAATCACAAAGCACAGAGACATATACATTCACAAAACATAACACACAGATCCTCACACAACAACAACATGTATACACAGCTCGATCTTCAAAGAGCCCTTAGAGTGACATAAGTCACTCTAGGAGCTAGTCTTGAACTCAGTAGGTGTCCGGGACTCTGGGAAAACCTACTTTATAAGGGGGGGTATCTTCAAGACAAAAAGTTACCGGTTGAATGTTCGAAACCACAATAGCGTGGTCAAAACCGCAATGTCAAAACAGCAAAATGTACAACAGCTACAGAGACATAATAGCACAGGTAAAATTACCACTATCCCTGTAGCTGTTCGGGGATAGGGAGAAAGCTTCTGCTTCGGGTGTGATGCCGAGCAGCTGCTGTGGCTCAGAGGATAGGGCCACAGGCAGTGGAGGGCGGCAGAGCGTCAGAGGACTGCAGTTTGATTCCCTGGTCTCAGAACATTTTTGTTTGTTTGTTTGTTTTAGGTGTTGTCCCCCCCCCACAACTTACGCTCTGTGTGTGTGTCTGTCTCCCACCCTGCACTTTGGTCCCCAGCTGGTTGTCCTGCTGGTTCCCGATCCTCAGAACACCCCCAAGAGGTTTGTCCCCATCCCAGGCTACCTCCCAGATGGTTATAATAGATTGAGGGGGTTCAGGGGAGGCGGGGCAGAACCCCCCCACAAACAGTCAGTTTGTTTTTTTGTTTGCTGTTCATGGTGGTAATGCTCGCTGTTTTTACCAAGCACTGTCTTTGCAATTGCTGCTTTTGCTGTGCGGTATTTGACTGTGCTGTTATTGACTTAGCTGTTTTGACCCCGTGCCCACCAAAAGCCCAGGAGTTGCTGCAGCCGCAGGCTAGTGCCAAACATTTGGCACACCTGTGGGAACTGCAGCAGGGATCGTGGCACCCCCCCACATGGCGCAACATTAGAGGGGCTGCAAAGGGGTGTGTGTGACAGTGTATGGCAGGAGGGGGCTGGCGCAAGAAGAAGCACAGGGTGTGCCCTGGGGGGCTTAGAGGAGATGGTGGTAGACTAGTGTGGTGATGTGGCACCTGGCTGTGATGAATGCTGCAAGGACAGGTAGTTGATTGTCTGGTGGTCCAGGTAGGGTTGGCAGGGAGGTAAACTGACCTGGCCCCAGGTGGGCACAGCCATGGCCCCTGCTCCAGAGCTGCCATGAGCCCCAAGCCTCTACGTGGGAGGCAGCCTGCCACAATGTGGGGCCAAGGAACTGCTGCGGTGCCCGGGGAAGTTTCCCCTCCACCACTGGCAGATCTCACCCTGCAGCCAATGCTTCCCACATACAGGCTTGTGACTCATAGCACCTCTGGCCCACAAATTACAAGCACACACAGTAGAGAGACAAGCACACATTAATGGACATACAACACACACTGATCTTCACACACATGCATACACAGAGACATGCTTTCACACACACACACACCACATACATTGCACAGAAACGTCATGAACACACAGCACAGAGACGTGCACACATCCACATACATAAAACAACACACGCATGGATTTGATACAGTGAGAGGAAGGAACAGGGTTCAGTCAGACCCAGTCAGTCATTCTCAGCGTGCACAGAGCTGGCTGTGCAATATTCGATCCCAAAAAAAATCACTTCTCACCCGTCTCCATTTATGCACAGTCTGTGTGCTGTGAAGGGCGTGCCAGACTGGGCTGTGGGGAGAGAGAGATACAGAGAAATGCAGGGCACTGAACTGCCCTAGTTTGTGAAGTCTTCCCTCCCCCAAGCTATTTTATTGAGGGGGGGGGTTGGTAAGGCTGGTGCTGCCCACCCAGAGTGCAGGATTCATGCTACTCCAGGGAGGGTAAAGAGATTTTATTTACTGCATCCTGCCTAGTGCCCCCATTGGGTGATGCAGTTCCAGCATTGCTTCAGATGCCAATCAGCCTGCACACGTACTAGGTAGCAGAGTTGGACATCACTTTGTCACCATGATGTCCAACGGCAACCCTCCCCCACAGTTGCCCACAGAAGGCACTCTTAACTTTGGATCCTTCACTCCATCCCAGAGCCAACAAATACTACCTCAACAGCATCTCCCTGGCTCCTCCTGCCCAGTGTGGTGGATGGCCTCAAGCACTGAATACAGAACATCACCATGGAAGCACAACATGTTCTGCTGCCACCACCAGGCTGGATGGTGCTTTGATTATCTTTACATTTACGAGCATTAGGAGCTGCTCCAGTGTGCAGCTAATTTTCATCACTTTGGGTCCATTCACCTGTTGACCACCACTGCACTAACAGTGTATTAAGCAGCTAGTCTAGACTTCTGGGGCCACCACTGTTCCACTTGTCCCTTCTTACTTCCGTAACACAAAAATTGGTCAGAGTACAACTTCATTTAGCAAAAAAGCCATGTATTCAACAGCTTTCCATTGCTGGATCCCAGTTCTAATCAATGATCCTGTTTTCCGAAATATATCTAATTAACAAGCAAAACAAAAAAGTCTAGAGTACTACAAACTGGATGCAGTGGACTCAGTCCTGCTACTATAGGAGTACTAGAGATGGGTAGATGGTGGGGTCAGGACTGGAACTGTAAGATTACTAGAGTTTGGGAAGCTAGTGGACTCTGTTCTGTCATGGCAGGAGTACTAGAGGAGGAAAGATAATGGACTAGGGCCTGTTACGGTAGGAATACTAGAGATGGTAGGATACTGGACTCAGGCCTGTTACTGTACAAGTATTAGAGACTGGAAGATGGCAGACTCAGCTCTGTTACTGTAAGAGTACTAGAAATAGGAAGATAGTGAACTTCAGCCTTATACTGTAGAAGTACTAGAGATGGAAAGAGTGGACTAGGGCCTGTTATGGTAGGAATACTAGAGATAGGAAGACAGTGGACTCAGGCTTGTTATGGTAGGAGAACCAGACATGAAAAGATAGTGAACTTGGGCCTGGTACTGCAAGAGTACTAGAGATGGTAAGGTAGTGGACTCTCCCCCGCCTCTCACCGGAGGCAACTTGCACATGGACCACAACCATGGGGGGGGGTGGGCTTCGAGCATTTGTGAAGTGGTTGCCCAGCACCTAGGCCAGCCCAATGAGCGTTGGTCTCCAAGGAGGGGCTGGCCCAGGCATCCCGGGGAGGACTGTGGCTGGTATATAGGAAACTCTGCCCCTGGCTGGTTCAGGGGTTGTTCTGAGGTATAGCACAGCAGCGGGGGTTGCAGCAGCTTGGGTCTGGACCAAAGGGGAACCCTCGACAACACCCAGGGGGACCCGGGGTATCCGGGGGTTGCAACAGGGAGAGTGGACAGAGGACCCTTGCCCCGGATCCCGGGACAAAAGCGTCTGACTAGGCAATGGGGACAGCTGTTCCAGCAGGGTCTTTAGGTGGCAAGCCAGCAGCACAGCCTGGGGGCGCAACACCATCTACACCCACAGTCACAACGCCCATTGACAATAAATGGGATATGCAGGGCTGGAGGATCCTTTGGGGGATCATCTATCCGATAACGTTAAGAGAGAAAATTTGGAGGGGAGAATACATCAACATGTTTTCCCTTTTACATGGGGAACTCCCAGAGGAAGAGAATGATAAAAAAGAATGGCTGTGGAGGCCTAAGGTCCCCCTCACTTTTGAAAACTGGACAGCGGCTTTTGGCATCTTTATGTCGTTATACGGGATGAAGTACCCAGACAAGCTGCTACCCCTACTAAAGTACAGGGATACGATTGTTTGTGAATAATCAAAATAAAGACACTCAACCCTTTAGTAGCTTATTATCTCTGTTCTCTATAATTATTCATTCAATACAGTGGTACACTTAATTTCAAGCATCACAATCAATTTACAGATCACTGAAATACAGTTAACAATACTTTTCCATGGAAGGCACTTTGACTTTAATTTAAATATATATAGTTTTCCTGGGTAAACGTTTTCAGAAGACTGAGAAATAAGGAGCCTATTAAATACACTGACAGAATATATAACAGGTGTGTTCCCCTTATATTTTAAGACTACTCTATAAAATATTAATTTACTAAAGATAATTGTGAGGGTCACTAAAACATATATTTATGTATCTTTTTTCAAAACAGGGCACATAAAACACTATTAACAGGGTCTGAAGAAGGGACAGGATGGTCCTGAAAATGTTTACCCAGGAAAACTATATATATTTAAAGTCAAAGTGCCTTCCATGGAAAACTATTGTTAATTGTATTTCAGCGATCTGTAAATTGATTGTGATGCTTGAAATTAAGTGTACCACTGTACTGAATGAATAATTACAGAGCACAGAGATAAAAAGCTGCTAAAGGGTTGAGAGTCTTTATTTTGATTATTCACATGATGATTACTCCCACTATTTAAAGACACTCCCCTTGTGTGTTTTTTTTGTGTGTGTCCATTTAGAGTGTTTCAATCAATCAACTTTATTTAACCAGGCGTAAACACCATTGAGCGAGCTCATTTTCAAGGTGGTCCTGGACAACAACATATTACAGGCACAGGTAAACAGTCACAAAAGTACAAGAGGAGGTAATGCATAGCATACATATAAGATAACAATAGTAAAAGCAGATAGCAAGATATAACAAAACATAATTTATAGGCATATGTGTAAATATATATATATAGATATATACAGTATATATATACATATATATATATATATATATATATATATATATATATATATATATATATACATACATATATACACACACACACACACCAGGCCACAATATAAAATAGGAGAGCATAAGTGTAAGAGAGGTGGCGGGAGAAAGAGATTGAGAGAGGAGGGAAAAGAGAGTGAGGTAGGGAGGGAAGGGCCGGAGCTTGTGAGGCGAGGGAGAGCGTGATAGAGAGGAGCAGGTAAGGAAGGAGGGCAGGGGAGAAAGAGGGAGGGAGGTGTGAGAGAGAAGAGGAAAGAGTGAGGGGAGATGGAGGAAATGGGAAGAGGGGAAAAGGGGGACAGGAGCTGGAAGCTCTCTAACTAGGGAACTGGATGAACTAAGTGCCAGAGTAAAACATGAAGAATACTGGTGGTTATGGAGGCAGGGTCACTTAAAGCATGTACAGGTTTCTTTCATGTATTCAGACAGCTTTGCTTTGAAAGTGAATGGGCCGGGAAGGGTATAAAGTTTTAGAGAGCTTTGCAGGGTGTTCCATAGCGAAGGGAAGGAGAAGGTGATAGCGGACGAGCCATAAGATGTTTTAACTCTTGGTATCAGGAGGCAGATTAGGGAGAAGCGTTGCAAGCCGTAAGCACCCTTGGCACGCACGAGGAGACTTGAGATGTACGCGTGAAGCTTATCAGTCAATGCTCTGTAGAGCCAAAAAGTGTTTTTCCCTCCTTGAGGAAGGGAGGCCCATCAACTCACGGTACAGTAGACAATGATGAGTGCAAGAAGGTAAGTTGAGGATGAACCTCAAGGCCCTGTGGTAGGGGTGTCAAGCTTACCGAGTGCTGAGAGGGACAATGATCGTACAGGAAGTCAGCATAGTGCAGGAGTGGCACGAATGTAGATTGCACTAGCCTCTTCCTGGCTTCTTTAGTGAGGAGGTGTTTGATGTGGTAGAATAAGCCTAGACGTTGTCTTAGTTTTTTGGTGACTTCATTCAGGTGACATAGAAAGTTAAGTTTATTGTCCAGCCAGAACCCCAGATATTTGAAGTTGTCCACAGTTTCAGGGGGGTTCGCCCAACAGAGTTAGGATCTTATGATTGCTAGAGGGGCTATGGGCTGCCTTAGGTGAGATAATAATGGCTTTAGTTTTTTTAGTGTTGAGTAGGAGCTTATGTTTAATTAGATTATGTTGTAGAGAAATAAAGTCTTGCTGTAAGTCCTCGTGAGCCAAATCCAGAGGGGGTTGAAAAGGGAATATAGGTGAGAACTAGATACTTACAGCGGGCATGTGATCACCTGTCCAAGTTCTGGCGACAAAAAAAAGTTCAAGAAATGGGACAAGAAAGCATGTTATGATTATAATAAAAGGAAGAGCTTTCGGAGCCACTGTAAATTCCAGCACGTCTGCAAAAACTGGGGGGGGCGCACACCGGGTCACAGAGTGTAAAAGAGCCACGGCCGGCACCACAGTGTCATCCCATAACACCGATAAGTCAAAGTCCGGTGCCAGCTAAACTGGCCAACAGTCCCGTCAACTTGCAGCAGATGTTGACATGGCTCTCCCAATACCCTGACCAACAAGCAGCAGAATTTTTGTGTGAGGGTTTTAGTATGGGTTTTGAAATCCCCTGCAGGGGCCCTCGGGATCGCTACCTGGGCCCGCAATCTCAAGTCTGCAATTGCCCAGCCTAAAATTTTGGCACTCAAGATAGACAAAGAGGTGAAAGCGGGATGGGTAGCTGGCCCCTTTTGGGCAGCCACCTTTCCCAACACTTCTGGTGTCCCCACAAGGTCTTGTTCCAAAAAATGCTCCCAGGGAATACTACCTGATCCACCAACTTTCTTACCCGGAAAGAGGGTCAGTGAATGACCACATTGCACCAGAGGACTCATCAGTGAACCATGCGTCCCTGGATGTGGCAGTTGACCCAGTACATGGTTTGGGCCCTGGCACTTTGATGGCCAAGAGTGACACTGTCGGCCTTTCGGCTTCTCCCGGTGCAACCAAAGGACTACGAGCTCCTGGGCTTTACTTTCCATGGGTAATGGTATTATGACATGGTGATACCCATGGGCTGTTTGATTAGCTGTGCTGCTTTGGAGGCATTCTCTACATTTCTGGAATTGACAACCAAGGTGTTTACAGGTAACACCGCAGTCATTCATTATCTAGATGATTTTCTATTTGCAGGTCCCAAAGATTCCAGTAAGTGTAAGGATACTCTGGATGGTTTTCAGACCTTGATGGGCAAATTTGGGGTACCGCTGGCCCTAGAAAAAACAGAGGGTCCCACCACATGCATTTCCTTTTTGGGTATCGAACTGGATTCGATAGCCATGGTGTCACGGTTACCTTTGGATAAGGTAAAAAACCTACAAAGTCTGTTGGGTGAGGTTATTGGGGCTCAGAAGGCCACCCTCCTGCAACTCCAGTCCATTAGGTCACCTCAATTTTGCATGCAGGGCAGTGAGCCCTGGGAGCTCATTCTTCAGAAGACTGTCGGCGGCAATGGCCGGACCCACTAAGCCATACCACCATATATGGGTGTCAAGGGGCCTCAAGGCCGACCTGCAGGTGTGGGAATCCTTTTATGAGATTCTAATGGCATAAGCATGAGGCAGGACAAGACCCACTGGCGTCAGGGTTTGGACATGGTGACTGATGCTTCTGGGGGTTTGATTTTGGGGTCTATTTTCAGGGGTCATGGTTCGCAGGCAGGTGGCTTCATGAGTGGTGTGAGCAGGGGTTAACAAAAAACATCACGCTGCTGGAGCTGTTCCCAGTTATGTTAGCAGTGCGGGTGTGGGGACACAGGCTGAGGAACCAGTCAGTGCTGTTTTTCTCAGACAACAAGGCAGTGGTGGATATCATCAGCTCGCAATCTTCCAAGTCTGAGGATGAGATGAGGGTGCTGCAAGTGTTTGTGTTGTGCTGTCTCTCTCTGAACATCACATTCCGGGTGAGACATGTACCCGGCAAAAGAAATGTAATCGCCGATGCCTTGTCTTGATTGCAGTTTGACCGCTTCAGACAGCTGGCACCGCACATGGAGGCATTCCCAACACTGATTCCAGACACACTCTGGTAGCTTGGGAGGCAGGAAAGCTACAACTGGTTCAGCTCACTGTTGCCCCCTTGACCGGAAGAAGTACTCAGGTAGTTTCACAGCATTTGTCAGTTTTTGTGGGCAACAGGTAAGCAAGCTCCTACATGAGACCCAACAGCAGGTTCAAGATTATGTGCTCCACCTTATACAATTGCACAGGGCCCCGTCGGCTATCTGGGAACATGTGTCTGGTATAACATTTATTTGGCAGGCATTGGGCCATCCCAACCCAACTGACACTTTCGCAATCTGCAAGATGTTCAAAGAGTGGACCAGATCCAGGGGGAAGAAGTGGGACCTCAGGAAGACGATCGGCCTAGTCACGCTCTCCAACTTACTGGCAGCCTTAGGGGCAGTCTGCAGCACGCGCTATGAGGCCCAGTTATTTGGGACCTCTTTTCGTGTGCCTTTTTTGGCACATTCAGGATTTCAGAGCTGGTGCCTGAATCGGTAGCAATGGAAAGGGGGGCTAACATCCAACTTGAGGACGTCTTCTGGATGCCTGACAGGGTGTGCCTCCTGCTCCGGAGATCCAAAACAAATCAATCTGGCGCCCCAACAACTATCACATTACATCATGCCGGGGCTGGGGAGTCCTGCCCATGGGCCTTACTTCAGGTCGATGTGGCGGATAGACCTAAAGGGGAGGGCCATTTATTTGTGCATGGGGATGGCAGCCTGGTTACCAAGCGCCAGTTTACTGTGATCCTGCGTAAGGGTTTGTGGTTCACAGATAAGGACCCCAAGAATTTTGGCACTCATTCTTTCGAATTGGGGCAGCCACAGGGGCCTCAAGGTTGGGCTTGAGGAAGGCACAGATCAAAAGAATCGGCAGTGGTCAGCCACGGCCTTTAGGGGATATATCAGGCCCCAGCAGTGCACATAGGCTACCAAAAAAAAAGTGAGTTTCATAGAGGCATGTACTAATGGTTACCCATACTGACTCGTTTTTTGTTTATGTTATAGCTGAGCGAGGAGCGAGACCGGAGATATGGGTCATCTTCCATTCATATGCCCGGGAGGCATACAGTAGAGCTTCAACTCGCCCGTATGGTGTACAGCTCGGGGTCCCTAAGGAACAAGCAAAGATTCATTGGGCCAGAAAAGGGGGCATGCAATGGGAGTAGCTGATGGAAACGGTGCGCAGACTGGGGCTGGAAAGCCAACCGCCACTGGCACTGGTTTTGGAGGGTAATGATCTGGTGGGACTGGGGGGCCCAAGACTCTGCGCAGATATCAAATGGGGTCTGACCTAGCCTCAAGCTCAGCTCCCAACAACCAGGCTGGCCTGGCCAAGGATTATCTCCCGGCAGCAGTGGAGAGGCGCCCATAGCCTCAAGGGCATCGAGAAAGCCCGGAGGGAGGTTAACCGGGAGGTGTCTTGGTTTGCTGCCCCCTGCGGAATTGCCATACTGTGTCACTACCTTATTCTTAAGACATGTGACGCAATGTACAGAAGGGATGGGGTACACCTATCTGGGATTGGGAATGACATTTTTAATGCCACTGTCCAAGATTTCTGTGATGCAGTAATAAAGCAGGTAAGACCCCTGGGGCATTAGAGGGAAAATGTTGGAGTGGCATAAATTCATGGCTGGATGGGTTAAATGAAGCTGTCATTGCACTGGGTGACATGGGGCCCGGTGGTGCGACCCCGGGGAGGGTATGCTACAAAGGGAAAGGATCACCCAAAACACTGATTGGCATGTCAGGGCACATGACTTACAAATGGGGAGAGCAGCCCTGGGTGGGCACCAGCCCTGTTCAAAAGTCATGGTGATTCCCCAAGATGCAGTTGGGGGTGGGGAACTATTTGAGAGACAGGCATGGCCCTGGGCGGGTCTGCCTGACTCGAGGGCCATAGTTCCCCCACTTGAAGTACCATGCCGGATCAATTTGCTGCCCCAAGGGTCTTTTGCATTTACATTTGTAACTGTTTGACAGTTGTATGTAAATTGTATATATATATTTTCCAGAACTGTTTTAATGTAAATCAACAATTTGCTGTAAGTAAAGCTGCGGCCTTTTCTGCCAAAAAATAAAACCTGGTGTGTGTATTTATTGTGGGTCCGATTGGGCAATGACACACCCGACTTCTCACTGGGGGGGGGGGGTAGCTTTGCACACAGCCCACAACCGTGAGGGGGCTGGGCTTCTGCGCCTTCAGCAAGCGGTTGCCCAGCACCATGGCCGGCCCAATCAGGGTGCTGGTCTCCCAGGGAGGGGGTCTGGCCCAGGCTTCTGGGAGGGGGGATAGTGGCCGGGTATTTAGGGGCAGGTCACAGGGGCGTGCTCCCTCTTCTGATCCTGCTCCAACCCGACTGACTCCCACTTACCCACCTCTCTGTTACCGCAGTTGGCCATGGCAGGCTAGTGTTGTGAATGCAGTACTCGTAGATTCAGACAGGGTTAGTAGTTCCCGTGACAGGATTATTCACAAGTTGCCTGGTAGTGGGGCTTATTTTTGCCCGCATGGGTCGCCTACTAAGTCGCAGCAAGGGTTAATTGGGGGGGGGGGCATAAATTCATGGCTGGATGGGTTAAATTAAGCTGTCATTCCATTGGGTGACATGGGGCCTGGTGTTGCGACCCTGGGGCAGGTTCGCTACAAAAGGAAAGCATCACCCAAAACACTGATTGGAATGCGGCACGTTGGGGCACATGACCTATGAATGGGGATGGCTGCCCTGGGCGGGCACCAGCACTGTTCAAAGGTCATGGTAATTCCCAGAGTCGCAAATGGGGTGGGGAACTGTCCGAGGGAGAGGCATGGCCCTGGGCAGGTCTGCCCGACTCGAGGGCCATAGTTCCCCCACTTGAAGCGCCATGCTGGATCAATTTGCTGCCCCAGGGGTCTTTTGCATTTGCATCTGTAACTGTTTGACAATTGTATGTAAATTGTATATATATATACATATATATATATATATATATATATTTCCCAGAATTGTTTTAATGTAAATCAACAATTTGCCGTACGTAAAGTTGCGACCTTTTCTGCCAAAAAATAAAACCTGGTATGTGTATTTATTGTGGGTCTGATTCGGCAGAGGCCTATTACACTAAAAGTACCAGAGATGGGAACATAATGGACTCAGGCCTGCTTTGGTAGGACTACGAGACATGAAAAGATAGTGTATTTGGGCCTGGTACTGGATGAGTACTAGAGATGGAAAGGTAGTGGACTCAGGCCTGTTACTGTAACAGCACTAAAGATGGCAAGAAAATGGATCTGGGCCTGTTACTATAGAAGTACTAGACTCTGGCCTGTTACTGTAGGAAAATTAGAGATGGGAATGTAGTGAACTCAGGCCTGTTACCGTAGAAGTACTAGAGAGGGGAAGATAGTTGACTCAGGCCTGGTTTTGTAAGAGTACCATAGCCAGGAAGGTAGTGGACTTACTGTAGTAGTACCACAGATGGAAGACAGTGGACCTAGGTGTAACAGCCCCCTAAACCCACCTTGGCTGTTTCCGGAGCCCTCAAGTCTCACCTGGACACACCTCCGAGGGGGCCGGCCTGAGTTTACTAGTGGACAGAAGAAGAAATGGAGTGGTGCCTCCACCTTGGGTAATGGCAGGAAATGCCTGTGAACAGATGGCAGGTTACCACCCCCCAGGAAATATACAATTGCTGCCCCCAGCGACACTTCCCCCTCACAATAACAGTTCCCCCCCCCTTGCAATGATTCACAGTACCAGTATATAACATGAACAATTTTTATTGGAGGGAGGGGGAAAGGGGGAAAAATATCACAACAACAGTAACTGTTCAACAACGTTACACCACACAGTATCCCCACCTTTCACCTGCAGGTGCACCCAGCTTCCCCACTGGCAGTTGCTAAGAGTCTACAGTCCCTTTCAGATATAGTAGATATTAGCTTAACCTTCCTTTAACCGAGTTTTAACATGTGAATTCACTGTACATCATTGTGTTATAAACATTATTTTTCTCTGTATGTATAACTGTCTTATAAAGCGTATGATGTGTTTGCTGTGTATCAACTATTGAACCTTGACCTTATCAGGTCCATCTTGTAAATGAGCCTTGCTCAATGATGTTCGCCTGAATAAATAAAGATTTGATTGATTGATTGATTGATTGATTTCAGTGGGTACGACACTGCGGCATAAATTTAGATGCTGGGGAACTTGTGTTGGGGCCCAAATAACTTTAAACAGTAACAGATTGTTGTTAAATTGGATGCCTGAGTGCAGCTTGAAACTTGCTGCAGTCCAGCCCAGGACTTAACCTCCCTCTCCTGACTAGCTAGCTAGCTAAATAAAGACTCCCCAAAGCCGCAGTTTAAGGGTACTTACAGTCTGAAGTTCAAAAAGGGAGGTTGCAGGAATATGGTTCACGGTAACATGCTGGTATCAGGGATTGTTGGTGGTGCATCACAGCTGCAGGGCTGACTGAAGAGACGAGGAACGCTGATCTTCACCTGCCTGGCCTTTAAAATCCTTGCCTCTGAGGCCTTTGTGGACAGTGTTAAATAAACAGGCCTTGCGTTATCTTCCTCTCTGGTCCTCTTCTCCAATAGGTTTGGGGACAGGGCAGGCTTCGTCCCGTAGACTTCTCTGTGCAGCTCAAAACTTTTGCACAGAAGCACTTTTAGCTGGCTATTTGGCTCAGTTTCTAACCCCAGCACAAACAGTCACTTTGGCAATGAGCACAACAGCAGCCTCTAACTTCTTGCCCTCCGATGGGAAAACACTCTCCCTTTCTCTGCTGCAATTCTCCCGAACTCTAGGTTGCAAATTACAGTCTTGCTCCTGACTGCAACTTCTCTCCACACAGGCTGCAAACTCTCAAACTGCAAATTCTCAGGCTGCAGAACTTTTATTTTCAAACTGCAAAACTTACAGTCTCTGCTCTTTACACAGCAACTTCAAGCTCTCTCTGGCTGAAGGCTTCACATCTATATTTTTCAGGCAGCACAACTTCTACGTTATCTTCCTCTGTAGTGAAACTCCACAATCTCTCTCTCGAGTTCTGATAACAAAACTCAAAATTCCCTCTCTCTAGGCAGCAAAATCTCCAAAGTCTCTCTCTCTCCCTCTACTGGTCTGGCCTTTTGGGTGCAGGTATTGGACTAGGTAGTCCACAGCAGTCTCTCTTACATTCTGTTTTCTCCCTCTCTCTCTGGACTCCAGAGGAATCTATTTCTGTGGGCTTTCAGTCCCTTTTATGGTTTTCAGAGTCCTCTTTTGATTGGCTGCCCTGTTCCAGGGCTTTTTCAGTGCCCTCTGAACTTTCCCAGCAGCCCCCTTGCCTGCAGGAGTGTTTGTTTGCTTACATGTTTCCTCCCAGCAAACACAGCCTCAGTACTTGTAATTTAAGCCCTTTCAGGAGGCTGAAAGTTATTTGTCCTGGCTCTGATTTGCCTAATGGAGCCAAGACACCTTTTATTTTAGTTGTGGGAGGCCCTATATGCCCACCAGGGCTCCCGAAACACACTCCCCCTGATCGCACCCTTTTTTAGGTGCTTCGCTCAATGGGGCCATAGCTCCTTTAAATTTTGCCCTGACAGCCATACATCGCTTCGGTGCATCATGGCCATTTGTTATTACATTTTGTCAGTCTGTGTTCCAGCTACTCCCGGACCAATCATTATTCCTCATCAGTGCCGGGCGCAAAACAACTTTTTGGACCAGGATAACGGCTGCCACAGTCGCGGGAACCAAAACAGGGTGCTAGGGCTCAAATCCCACCAGAGTCACCGATGGAACTCGCATAGTCAGAGCCCTGATAAGGTAAGCCCCCAAGCCGGGGGGAGGTTATATAGGCCTATTACAGTAGGAATTCTAGGGATGGAACGATGGTGGACTCAGGCCTGTTACCATAAGAGTACTAGAGAGAAAGGTAGTTGACTCAGGCCTGGTTTTGTAAGAGTGCCACAGTTGAGAAGGTAGTGGACTTGGGCCTGTTACTGTAGCAGTAATACAGATGAGAGACAATGGACCTAGGCATTTTACAGTAGGAATATTAGAGATGGAAAGATAGTGGACTCGGACTTGTTACTGTAGGAGTATTAGATATGGGAAGATAGTGGACTCAGGCCATTATGATAGCAGTACTAGAGAGGGGAAGGTAGGTGACTCAACTCTGTTACTGTAGGAGCACTAAAGAGCAGAAGGCAGTAGATTCAGGCCTGTTACTGCCAGAGTACTAGAGATTTAAAGATAATAGGCAGGTGCCTGTTACTTCAGGACTACTAGAGAAGGAAAGATAGCGGAGTCAGGCCTGCTACTGTAGGAATATTTGAGCTGGGAAGATTACTGACTCAGGCCTGTTACTGAAGAAATACTAGAGACAAGTAAGCAGTCAACTCAGGCCTGTTTCTGTAGGAATATTAGAGATGAGATGGTAGTGGACTTAAGCCTATTACTACCAGAGTACTAGAGATTTGAAGATAGTAGAGTTACTGCAGGAGTGCTAGAGATGGGAAACTACTTGACTAAGGCCATACTGCCAGAGTATTAGACAGGGGAAGGCAGTAGAGTCAGGCCTGTTACTGAAGGAGTACTTGAGAGGGGACGGTAAGGGACTCAGGCCTGATATTTAAGTAGTACTGGAGATGGGAAGGTAGAAGACTCAGGCCTGGTACTGCCAGAGTGCTGTACTAGAGATCTGAAGGTAGTCTACTCAGTCCTGTAAATGAAAGAGTACTAGAGATAGGACAGTAGTGGATTAATGCTATACTGCTGAAGTATTAGAGGGGGAAGGTAGTGGAGTCCAGCTTATTACTGTAGCAGTACTAGAGAAGGGAAGGTAGAAGACGCAGGCCTGGTACTGCGATGGGACAGTAGTGGACTAATGCCATAATACCAAAGTATTAGAAGGGGAAGGTAGTGGAGTCCAGTTTGTTACTGTAGGAGTACTAGAGATGGGAAGGTAAGGTATCTATGTCTGTCACTGGAGTACGAGAGAAGGGACATTGGTGAACAAAGGCCTGTTAATGTTGGAGTACTTGAGAAAGGTAGTGCACTAAAGTTATACTGCCAGAGTACTAAAGAAAGAAAGACAGTAGAGTTAGACCTGCTACCACTGGAGTACTAGAAAGGGAAAGGTAAGGGACCCCAGCCTGGCATTTTCGGTGTACTAGAAATAGGAAGGTGGTGGACTTCAGCATGTTACAATAGGAGTACTAGAGAAGCGAAGGTATGGACAAAGACCTGTTACTGTAGGAGCACTAGAGAGGGTAAAGATAGTGCACTCAGGCCTGTTACTGTAAGAATATTAGTAGCAGTAAAGTAGTGGACTCAGGCCTGGTATTGTAGAAGTACTACAGATGAGAGGGTTGTGGGCTCAGGCCTGTAGCTGTAGGAGTACAAGAGAGACAGGTATAGGCTCATGCCTGTTGCTGTAGGAGTAATAGAGATGGAAGGCATTGGACTCAGGCCTGGTACTGCAGGAGTACTAGAAAACGGAAGGTAGAAGATACTGTGTGTAATTTCAAACGTTAATTCACTTTTTCATTTTGCACCTACAGATGTTTAAAACATAATACACCTGTTTTTGTGTATGAATTTTGTTTTTCTACATTCAGTGTGGCACTAAATGTTTTGTTTGTGTTCTAAAACACTGTCAAACTTTATCCGGAACATTATCTGGAACAATGTTTAGGCACCAGCAAATGTAGCTTGTAAGCACCTTTTGTGTTCACATGTGTTCTTTTCTGCATTTGGTAAAGTTTAAGATTACTTTCACTCTGAGTGATTCGACTGTGCTGATGTCACTGCTGATGTCACTGGTAGTGCCTTTATGTCTTGGTGCAGTGTTTCAGTCCTACACAAGCCTGGGTTTAATTCCCAGCATGGCACGCTTTTGCTTTCTCACTACGACTGATGCAGTGTGAGAGAAATTGCCAGATGTCATTGCTGATGTCAGTGACAGGGTTTCAGCAGGGCTCAGAAACAGACTTTCAGAACATCCATGATTTCTCTTTGCAGTCCTGCAGTTGTTTCTGATATTGGTTTGGACCCCTTTCACCTGTAACTCCCATTATTGTTTTCAGCACTTCCCATTTCCCTAGCATCGTTCATTCCCTCTGTTCCCTATTTTGATATGCTGATTAATATTTAATTGCACTTTAATTGCTCTTTCTTCGGTTCCACAAGTTACTGTATGTAACTTACTCTTTGGTAATTTTATTTTTAAACACTATTGTCTTGTTATTTTGATACACTTATTTCCATTCTATGTATTTTATACTCTGTATTTTGTATCTGTTCTCTCCTCTTCTCTTCCCCTTCCCACAGGATGCAACTGGAAATGAGCTGTTACCAGCTCAGTATGTCTTTCCTGGTAACAACTTTGAAATAAATAAAAAATTAATAAACAGAGAATAATACATGAGATGGTGCGCACTATGAGAATTCTATACACACCCTCTGTGTGTGATGCTACATAAACCCCGTAAGCGAGGCTAGAGGGGATTATTCAAGCATCACACATCGAGGGTATGTATTAAATCTAAGCAATTGCACCATGCCATGCTTTATTTTATATAATTACTGGTCATCACTTTTTAATCCCCCAACCCCTACTAATGTTCACCTCTGGTGTTACCATAAGGACTGTTGGTTAACTCACAAATCACTTTATCACTGTTCCTGAGGAACATCTTTAGTGAGATAAAGCTGTGCAGGTTATGAAGGGCTAGTTTTCTCCTTTAAATGAATGAAAGTGGGGCGTCTGACACGCTTGACTGTCACCATCTTGGCTTTTCCTTGAATGACTGTGACACAGGAAGTGCTGCACTCGAGATACAGACAGAAAGGCAGTCTGGAGTGCAGCTGTGTTTGGGTTAATGTTTGTTTTATTTCAGGTTGCTTATTGGCATTATTTATGCAGAGCTGGTTGAATTAAATACAAAAATCACACATTCCCCACAATGCAAAGCATCAAGGGCTGCATATGCAAATCACCACAGAATATTATGCTGGTTCAACTTTAAGCAGAAATGCATGGTGCCGAAAGGCCTCTCACACAGTTTGCAAAGGGCACCAACAGAAGACATAGACACATGTTTTGTCCTACCAGGACTCATCAGTATGCCTCATCTGACACCCCAGTGGAATGAACCAGCTACCCTAAGATGGTCTATCTGGGGTATATTGTGGTGAACCCAATTAAAACAAAAAACAATTTAAAAGACAAAGAACCTCTGTGTGCAAGCACTGTGGCAATGGTTACCCCAAAGGGCATTTGGCTGGGAAGCCAAGTTTCAAAGAAATACAAAATCACACATGCCCCCACAATGCAAAGCATCAAGGGCTGCAAATGCAAATCACCACATAATATTATGCTGGTTCAACTTTAAGCAGAAATGCATGGTGCCGAAAGGCCTCTCACACAGTTTGCAAAGGGCACCAACAGAAGACATAGACACGTGTTTCGTCCTACCAGGACTCATCAGTATGCCTTGTCTGTTTGACACCCCAGTAGCATGAACCAGCTACCCTAAGATGGTCTATCTGGGTTATGTTGTGGTGACCCCAATTAAAACTAAAAACAATTTAAAAGACAAAGAACCTCAGTGCACAAGCACTGAGGCAATGGTTACCCCAAAGGGTATTTGGCTGGGAAGCCAAGTTTCAAAGAAATACAAAATCACACATGCCCCCACAATGCAAAGCATCAAGAGCTGCATATGCAAGTTGGTTGAATTAGCCCATTCTGCAATCTAGTTTCACTTTTAGAAGTGAAAGTGTGTACTCCCTGAATGGACTGCTGCGCTCGAGACATAGTGACACAGCGAGTCCTGAGTGTAGCTGCTGTGTTGAAAGGTGTGTCTTTGTTGTAATAACCAGCTGGTCATTACGGCAAATAATAACTGGTCATCAACACTGAAAAAACTGATGATCAGTTATTATATACATTTAACTGTTAGCGCTACACTGCAGTCAGCTTAATTAGGCTCTGAAGCTTGTCTTGGTTTGAGTGCAGCTTGGCAGGAAGCATTCCTCACTGTTGGAAGAGAGTTATTACTAAACTCCACTGCAGCTATGTACTGTATTGGGGGGGGGGGGGGTCTGCACTTAATGCAGGATATGCTTTGCTACAGCATGTGTCTCTGTCTAGAAACATTATGTCCCACCATGTGGAACAATAGCACAGTGGCACAGTGCAAGAACAGTAGTTGGGGGGGACTAGGTTCAATTAGCAGAGGGGAACATTTTTTCTCTCTACAATTTATGTTGTTAGCAAATATCTCTGTCTAGAAAACTTGTGTCCCACCATATGGAGTCATAGCACAGTGGCAGAGCACCAGGACAGTAGTGGGTAGGGTTGTATTCAATTTCCAGTGGGAAACCATTTTTTCTTTATCAGAGGCCATAGAAATAAGACTTATGAGGATAGACTCAAGAGGTTGGATCTATTTACCTTAAACGATAGGAGGGTGAGGGGTGATTTACTTTTATTCTTTAATATAATTAAAGATAAGCATTTGTGTGTTGAGCTGGGGCTAGAGTTCAAGAAGCAGTCGTATAATCTATGTGGGCATAAGTTTCAGATAACAGAAACACAACTGAATAGAGATAACAGGAAGTATGCATTTATTCCCAGAACAGTCAGACTGTGGAATAGGTTACCAGAAGAGATTGTGACTTCCACCAGTCCTGTGAGCTTTAAGAACAAACTTGATCAGGGGAGTATCCAGACTATAGCCTGAAGGCCTAGGTCTTCATTTGGATTTAAACATACTGACCAAATGCCTTAACTCAGCCGGCCATGGATACCAGTATGCCCTAAACAGCATGTACCTATGTTTGTGCCTTCAGTTTTAAAAATTTCAGTTACTCCCGATGACGAACTTATAGTGAACAGTTGTTTGTTCAGCCAAGACCACCGAGAAGTGTGTGTGTGTGTGTGTGGGGGGGGGGGGTGACTAATATGGGCCTTCAGCCTCTTATCATCCTAAAACCCCCGAGTATAAACTACAACTTATGTCGTTAGCAAAATCTGCGCAAAGTCCATAGTACCCATAGCACCGAACAAAACACACTGACCAGGCGAAAAAAACAATAACGTCACATTTATATAGTGCTGAAAGTGCAATAACTGGCAAAAGTGGCTATTAGCAGAGATAAAACAACTGCCATTTCTCCCAGCATCCTGCCAGACTTCTTCAGGGTAATCTATGACAAAGACTTCGGTGCTACATTTATATAAATTCAAACAGTCATGTGCTGATAAAAAAACAGTCAAATAATCCTGACTGGTCAGTACACCCCACCTCCACAATTAAAGTGCTAGGTGCACCAAATACATGATTACTAAATTCAAAACTTGGAACAAGCATATTAGCACAATTTTGTACATAAAATGCAAAACAGCATGTTCGCTGAGATTCAGTACTGGATGAGTGCTAACTGGTTAAGAATGAATCCAGACAAGACTGATGTGCTGGTGGTGGACCCTGGTCACCGTGTAGAGAAGTTGACTCCTGGGTCTTCCTCTGGCCTTGTGTTATGGGGTAACCAGTTGAGACCTTCTGAACAGGTGCGAAATCTGGGCGTAGTACTTGACAGAGAGCTGGCGCTTGAGATACAGGTGTCAGCCGTTGTTAAGTCCTCTTTTTATTATCTGAAGAATACAGCCCGGATAAAACACCTTGTTCTGCACGATGACCTCCCGGTGTTGGTTCATGCCTTTGTATCTTCGCATCTTACCTACTGTAATGCTCTATATCTAGGGCTGCCGGGGGTTGATCTCCGTCATCTGCAGCTGGTGCAGAACACTGCAGTCAGGTTGTTGACTGGGTTACCAAGAACTTGCCATATCACACCTGTGCTGCACGAACTGCACTGGCTGCCGGTGTGATGGAGGATCACCTTCAAGGCCGCATTGCTGACCTTTAAGACCCTAAACGGACAGGGGCCGGGCTACTTGCAAGATCTCCATCAGCCATACCGCCTTCTCCGTTCCACCGATGAGGGATTGCTAGAGATTCCCAGGGTTCGCCTTCAGTCATCTGGGGCCAGAGCTTTTCCTTTTATGGCCCCAACCCTGTGGAATTCTCTACCTCGTCGGATTAGAGTGCCTGTCCACGGAGTCCTTTAAAACTACATTGAAGTGTTATTTATTTGAATTAGCTTTTTAATATAACATCTACTTGTCCTGCTGCCTTTTAAAGGTTTTATATTTGTATTTATTATTATGTGTTGCTACATTTGTTTTGTACTTGCACTTTGATATTTCGAAAAGCGCATTATAAATAAATCTTGATTTTATTTGATTTGATTACAACCAGCTATAACAAATCTAGTATAATCCTAAGTCAATATATGTGCATTCATATTGCACTTCTTTTATTTTTGACTTTTATTTTTAATTCCTCTAGGTTTCCATGGCTGGTGTTGTTACACAATTATTGTGTTCTGTATGTGCTGTCTGTTCCAGGCACCAATATTCTCTTTTTGTTTCATCACAGACAGAAAAGCCCCCCCAAATTCTATATAACTATATGTTAATGATGCATTATGCAATTCATTTAGAAAGTGCTTATAATTTTTTATATAATTTTCTGAGCACTTTCACAACATACTCCAACAGCACTGACCCTGCCCTTTTTAGCACCTGTACTTTTTTAAAAAGGAGGTCAAATCAACATTGTCGACTTCCGGTGACGTCAGCAACCTGAATGGCAGCATAAGCTAGCGAGCCTCCTGACCCAACCTACAATCTATAGGCATCTACAGTTTTTAAAATATGCAATCACCAGCCAAGACGACGAGATCGAAGGCAGTCTCGACCAGGAACACCCAGACCCCGGCCCAAAAGCTACAACTGCTGCTGCAAGGGGGAAAAACGTCACGAACAACAGGGCCTACTGAGGAAGAAAATACTATGGTAGCAGAGACCAGGCCAGATGATGACTACCCGCAACTCATAGCCTCGATCATGCAGACAGCGAAAACAGTGCAAAAAATAGATACTTCACTCATGGAGTTAAGGGCCGATATAGGGAGAATTGAACATAGAGCAGATAAGCAGGAGATGGGACTTACAAATGTCATGGAACAAGCGGATCGCCATGACCATCTCCTGCTGTTTCTGATGGCCAGAGAGAGGGAACTACGAACTAAGATGACATCGAAGGAAGGAGTAGACGACAAAACCTGCGGATATATGGCATCCATGAGGGAGCCGAGGAGGGAACTTCTGATTCAATCACTTTCTTGCAGAAGATATTGAGGGACTCCCTTAAATTACCTGCAGATCTTGATACTTCAATGGACCGTGCACATTGCTGCCTGGCACAGCGCCCCTCTGGTCCTGATTCCCGCCCGAGGTCCTTCGTTGTGAAGATGACCAGTTACAACTCGAAGGAGGAAATACTCACGAGAGCGTGGAGAATTAAAAAAATCATGTTTGGGCCTCACCGAATCATAATCGACAATGACTACACTGAGGGGATTCAGGAGGTGCGTCGCACTATGTGACCCATCTTAAAGCAGCTCTGGTCCAGGAATTTAAAGGCACAGATGCTATTTCCTGCACATCTATGAGTGGAAACTAAACAAGGAACAAAAGTCTTTGAAGATTTGCTAGCAGCCAAGAGATTTTTGGAGGATGCCAGAATTCCAGTTCCTGGGTTGAAGAAAGAGTGCATGGAGAGGGAGTTGCGACGCTCAGCCTGGTCGGTGGCACGTAAAGGAATGACCCGCCATTCTCAGCCGCACTCCACTAATCTACGAGACGACATTACAGCACTGTTAAAACCCTACATCTCTCCGATGCAGCTGGCCGGGATCGCCTCACAAAATGCTCCAGAATTAGAGGTACAAGACCAGATGATGACTTCCATGCCGGGTAGCGCTTCCATAGAGTGAAGGGGCAACTCCACGCCTAGTGGGTCTGCTTACAACATGAACGATCGATGTCGCAGCTTTACTGCATAGGACTTACTTAAAGGTATTGTCAATAATGGCCACGCAATTGGACTTTGGCCTAAAATTAATGGAAGAAAAGGGGCTTAAGCAGCGAGGGACGGCCGGAGAGGGCTGCTGTTAGAATGTGAAGGTGCTCGGGGCATGGGGGATTTTCTTTCCTTTCTCATATGTCCTGAGTGGATTTCTGGGGGTGCTGGAAGAGACGTGGGAACCTAAAGGATATAAAAAATGCAATACAAATAAATACAACAGTCTTGTCTCAAGATGTAAAGGTTAAAAAGGGCTGAAAACAATACTATTACAGTGGAAATGAATGGGGCTGTGTTACATAATATCCCAGCTGGCACGGTATTTTCTCTTCTCCTTTCCTTTCCTTTCCTCACTGGATTGGTGGGGGGGAAGGAGAGCTAAAGAGATGGTTGCCTTATTGCTAAATGGATTTGAGAGGGGAGGACCTCTCCGAATCTAATTTACCAAGGGGTTGGGGGGAGGGATGGGTCACAAGATCTGAGCTTAGAATTATCTTCTTCTGCCTACTGGCTCTGCTGATGTCAGTGCTACCTCTGAACCCTGGGCTAAGACCCAAGAGTGGAGCTCAAAAGAGGTTTAGCCCACAACATCATAAAGGGCAAGGTGTCCCAAATGAGACACAGACCAGTCCAAGCTCAGGAGAATGGACTAACCTAGGAAGCTCGGTACCCAAGAAGGGTTCACCACAACCCCTCTGCAATATTTTCAACAGAAAAGAAGATTGTATAACAAAAGAGGAGCAGAGGGAGGAGCAGAGGGAGGGATACCCTAGAACTGTTTAAATACGTTTAGTTATCAAGTTCTGAAGGTTGATGTTTGTTAGTTGACAGACTCTCTGTTATACACTGTTAAAAAGGTTATACCCCCATCTAGTGGGGAAAGATTGCAATATGTTTTTATTAATGTTCAGGCTGGCTGGTGGTTGAGAAATACAGGTTACTCACCTGTAACAGGAGTTCTAGGAATGCTATATGTTGTTCATCCACACTTATTGGCAGGTTCCTTGCCGCTTTAAATCTTGCCAGAAGGTCTTCAAGCTGGCTCCTCCCACCCACCCGGGTGGTAAAACTCTCGGCTCCGCCCCATGACGCCAGATCTGGCCCGCTGGAAGCTCAGGTTGTGCGTCGGCCGGGAGGAGGGTGGGTGGTGTGGATGAACAACATACACCATTCCAGAACTCCTGTTACAGGTGAGTAACCTGTATTTCTAGGGACATGGATATGTTGTTCATCCACACTTATTGGCAGACTCCTAGCAGTTCTCCGGGAGGAAGGAGGCAAGGCGCACACCCCCTACTTAGGGAAAAGAGACTGGAGAACCGAGGCCCCAAAACCAGCATCCCGGCGTGACTCAAGGTCGATGTGGTAGTGGGTGATGAAGGTGTGTGCTGACTTCCAGGTAGCAGCCCTGCAGATTTCCTGGATAGGGACATCCCTGGAAGCAGCCACCGATGCAGCGGTATGGCGGGTAGAATGAGCTCTTATCCCTCTGGGAGGCTCCATGCCCGCCAACCTATAGCAGAGATCTATGCAGGAGGTGACCCACCTGCTTATCGTCCGCTTGGCTGCAGGTCTGCCAGGTGCGGCTTCAGCGTAGGTGACAAACAGCTGGCGAACCTCTCCCCGAATTTCAGCCGTGCGCTCCTTATAGTAAGCAAGCGCCCTTCTAGGGTCAGAGTATGGAGCCTATGTTACGACCTCCAGTGTGATTGGGGTAGAACACCGGCAGAGTCAACACCTGGTTAGGTGAAACTCCGACACCACCTTCGGAAGGAATTTCGGGGGGCATGAGACAACCTTGTCCCTGTGGAAGACCAGGTAAGGAGACTCGATGGAAAGCACCTGGAGCTCTCCCATCCTTCTGGCTGACGTAATAGCCACCAAGAAGGCGGTCTTCCACGACAGGTGAGAGATCACACCTGTGCATTGGTTCAAATAGCTGCCCATGAGCTTTGCCAGTACCAGCAGTAGATCCCACGGAGGTGGAGGTTCTCGCACTGGAGGAAATGTGATCAAGGCCTTTGAAAAAGCACCAGACCACCTTCTCCTCGCCACCGACTGCTTCGGCCTCGCCCGGTAGCAGAAGATAGCTACCAGAGTGCACCCATAGATCGTCGACCCTGAGCCCTTGCTGAAAGGGACCATAAATAG
This sequence comes from Neoceratodus forsteri, assembly GCA_016271365.2. Lineage (NCBI taxonomy): Eukaryota > Metazoa > Chordata > Ceratodontiformes > Ceratodontidae > Neoceratodus > Neoceratodus forsteri. The sequence goes on from CM057451.1 coordinate 278,355,402, forward strand.
TCCAAGATGCTTGCCAAGGAACAGGAGGAAGGGTCCAGGCCCTTGCCTGACACCAAATGGAAAACCTTTTCCATTTGAAGGCATAACATTTCCTGGTCGAACTCATTACGGGACGCCTCAACTACATTGAGGACCTCGTCGGAAAGACCCAAGGCCTGGAACTCTGGCAGCTCAGGAACCAGGCCGTCAGGTGCAGGATTGAAGGTCCGGATGGAACACCTTCCCTGACTGACTGAAAGCAGGTCGAGGCGAGCTGGAAGCTGCCCGGGAGCCTGGAGCTGAGGCTGAGGAGATCTGGGTACCAGCATTGGCGGGGCCAGTCTGGGGCTACCAGAATCACATGCGCCTTGTCCCTCCTTGCCTTGAGAAGCACCTTGTGGATCAAGGGAAATGGGGGAAAAGCGTAGAAAACCCGGGGTCCACGGCCTCGAGAAGGCATCCCCCTGCAGCGAGCCCTGCTGAGGGGGGTGGGCATGGAACAGCCTCAGCTTCGCGTTCTCCCTGGAGGCAAACAGATCCACCTGAGGTGTGCCCCAATGGGAGAACAGATCTTGTACTACCTCCGGCAGGAGAGACCACTCGTGGGACACAGCCCCTATCCGGCTTAGGGCATCGGCCAGGGTGTTGGAGGCTCCTGCCACATGAATGGCTAGGAGATCCGCCTCCAGGCTGCGCACGAGTGACCAAATGCGGAGAGCTTCCTTGCACAAAGGCATGGAGCGCGTCCCGCCCTGGCGGTTTAGGTAGTACATGGTTGTGTATTGTCCGTCTGGACCCGAACCACTTGACCCGTAAAAGAGGCGAAGGCAGTGAGGCTAGCGGACTGCTGGAGCTCCAGCAGGTTGATATGGCATCGGGACTCCCGAGGGGACCAGAGGCCGTGCGCTCTGTGCTCCCCCAGATGGGCACCCCAACCCATCAGAGAGGCGTCGGTCGATAGAGAGACCATCGGCTCGGGGCGGACAAATGGGATGCCCTCCTGCAGATGAGCTGGAACGATCCACCACTGGAGAGCGTTCCACATCCCTTGGGTCACCGTCACTAGCTGGTCCAATGGATCGCAGCATTGAGACCACTGGCTGGCCAGCCCCCATTGAAGGGGGCGCATGTTCCAGCGCCCCAGCGGACCACACTGGTGCAGGCACGCGTGAGACCCAGGAGGTGCAGGAAGTCCCGGGCAGGCGCAATTGCCCAACCAGAAATGATCGGGCAAAGGAGGAAAAGAACCTCGGCCCTGTCCGCTGGGAGCCATGCTCTGGCTCGAAGAGTCGAGCTCTGCCCGATGAAGAATCACCTGCTTGATTGAGTTCCGACTTAGCCGTTGATGAGGAGGCCGACCTGAGAGCAAACCTGGAGGGCCAGATCTCTCGACTGCCCCACCTCCTGTCTGGAGGGCTGCTATCAGACAATCGTCCAGGTAAGGGTACACCTGGACCCCTCGGCGCCGCAGGAATGCTGTCACCACTGCCATGCATTTGGTGAAGACCCTGGGTGCAGGAGACAGGCCGAAGGGCATGGCTCGGGAACTCGAAAAGGATCCTTCCGCTCGGCGAAGGATCTTTGGTGTGACGATGGATAGGGATGTGAAAAATCGTCCTGCAGGTCAGAGAGCAGAACCACATGCAGCGTTCCAAGGATGGTATTATCTGAGCCAGAGTGATCATCCTGAAGGTTGAGACCTTAGGAACTTGTTTAGAGTCGTGTGGAGTGAGAATGGGGCGCCAGCCCTGTCGTTTTGGGACCAGGCGGTACCTGGACACAAACCGGGTCTGAGGAGGGTCCACCACCTCTCTGATCACCTCTTTCTCGGGAGCAGAGCGATGTCGGCTCGTGAGCCGACAGCGAGGCTGCGACCCGAGCCCCCTGAGGCGGCGGCTCTGAAGGGTGGGGCCTGCTCAAACTCAGAGGCAGGCCCTTTCCTACCACTTCCAACACCCACCCGGTCTGTGATAATAGCAGACCAGGCGGAAAGGAAATGCGGGCCGTCCCCATGGGGAACCTGGAGTGAGTGGCGAGGTTGGGCGACACCCTCAACCCGTCACTGTGCAGAGCTTGGAGGAGGGACCAGCCGAGGGACCTCCTGGGCCTTTACCTCCTTCCTGGAGGAGGAGGAAGCAGCAGGCTTGGGTTTGGGGCATGAGCTGAGCCTGCTGGGCCTGATGCTGCTGGGCGGACGTGCAGTGGCGCAGGCAGACGAAAGAGCTTGGGTTGCGGTCTGCGGCCCTTGTCCCTCTGAGCCGGATGAGACCGAGTCAAAGTGGCATTGGACTTTGATCCTCTGGGTGGCCTTCCACCCAGGGCCAAGGAGTCGGTCCCAGGAGAGGGACATCTGCCAATTGTGCTGGGTATCCGCTGTGAAGGTGGATATCCTCAGCCATGCCGATGGCGCATAGCCACTGTGGCGCGACTGACCTGGCGCATGAGTCTCCAATGTCCAGAGCAGTCTGAAGTTGCTGCTTGGCCACTGCCTGCCTGGTCCCGCACCTGCCTAACCGTGGTCTGCAGGTCAGCCGGAGATGAGGACTTCTCGTCCAGGGGCCCAACAGGGCATGGGAGAAATGTGCCAGCACAGCCGAGCTACAGCCTGGCCGAAGGCCAAGGGAGGGCATGGCGTGGGCTTTGCAGCATGAGTCAATTTCTTGGACTCCTTGTCGGGAAGGTTTATCACGTCCTAAGCGTTTCCGGCCGCGAGCAGCTGTCGATAACAACCCCTCAGCTGAGAGATGTTCGAGAGCCGGACAGGACCGCATGCTTCCTGGCCATCCTGGCCGAGCGCAGGGCAGGAAGCAGGCGCTGCCAGGCTCAGGCTGGGCCCACAATGGCCTCGGCCACAGAAAAGGCCTCCGTAGGGGAATCCCCTCGGTCCAATATCTCTGTGAGGGGATACTTGGCCCGCTTGGATACGGGCTCAAGCTGCATCCCAGTGGACTCCGAGATGAGCCTAAGCAAACCCAGAAAGGACGAAGGGCTATCGTCCAGCGACTGACCTCCAGAGGACTCCAAGTCCACTCGCCTGGAGAAAAGGGAGGAATCGTCGTCAGACTCAGAAGAGTCCGCAAAGAGCTGCCTCGGGCCTGAGCCACCCTCCACCTGTCGAGGGCGATCGGGAGTGAGGGTGACAGACAGCCTATGGGGTAACCCCTGAGCCGACCGAGAGTTCTTGGTCGGAGCCCCAAACAACGGCTGTGGAGGCGGAGGATTCCACCATAGTCGGTGGAGCAGCTGGTTTCGGCTGAGCAACAGGCCTGAAACAAGCACCTCGGCTAAGCGAGGGTTGCCCGCCGCTCGGTGACAGCCACTTAATGGCGGGAAGGCGGCGTCGTCGGCTTGTTCCTGGCCAGCAAGCTGTTGCCACATGAGGTCCTCGTATCGTCGGCGTAACGCGTCAAAGCCTCCCTGATCCGAGGAAGAGGGCGAGAAACAGTGTGACGCCCTTGCCTGATGCGAGACGAGACCGCCTATGGTGGCGGGATCGGCTGGACAGCGAAAGAAGTCCAAGACCGAGACCGCGAACCTCGGCTTTTCCGAGGAGGTGCGGGGCAGGAAACCGCCCTCCCTCGGCTGGAGGAACACCAAGGGCTCCGGAACGGAGGCACTGGCAGCCACAGGATCCTCCAACCACCACCGGGGGACCGGGAGAGAGGATTTTCGGCTTTGCCGGTCAACAACCCGTCCAACGGGTCGAGAAAGATCTCGACTGCATCGACGGAAGTCTCAGTCAACTCACCTGACAGGGACACCGTGAAGCCAGTGGCCGAAGCCGAAGGATCGACCGAAGTCGATGGTCGACCACTCGGGGAGGGGGACCTCTCCCGCTCCCAAGAGCGTCGATGGAGGGACTTACCCTTGTCCTTCTTTTTGGACTGAGAGGAAGGTCCAGCAGATGTTGGTCTCTCTCCCTTAGTGGAGAGAGACAGACAAAGCTCCTTAAAGGAAGCAGAATATGAGGATCCCAGAGACAGCAGGATAAATGCCGTGGCCAAGGAAGATGCGGCCCGCGCCACCTCCTCTTCGAGGGCGATCATCTGCTCTAGCTGATCCGCCGAGCCCGCCGCCGTGGAAACCGCCAACCGGGCCTCTTTTGACTTTACCGGAGGGTAACACTTTTCGGTCGCCCAAGTTGCAGACGGGCAGTACGGTCTTTCAGGACGTAGGCCGAGAAAGAAGAGCACAGGTCGCAAGCCTGCGGGTCATGCTCAAGGCCCAAGCAGTAGACGCACGTGGAGTGCAGATCCGTCCGAGACATCTTCTGCCCGCATGGGCATCTCCAGAAACCGGGAGTCGATTTGTCCATCGCAGCCATGAGGGAAAAGCTGACCGAACTCTAGAAAACCTTAGAGATTAATTTCGGAAAAAACGAAGAGTTAGGAACCAGTCTTATAAGCAGAGCGTTTAGGAGGGAACCTGAGCTTCCAAGTGGTAAGGAAGATCTGGCGTCATGGGGCGGAGCCGAGAGTTTTACCACCCGGGTGGGTGGGAGGAGCCAGCTTGAAGACCTTCCGGCAAGATTTAAAGTGGCAAGGAACCTGCCAATAAGTGTGGATGAACAACATATCCATGTCCCTAGAACCAGCAATTATTGTTTATATAATAGGCATAATGAATGGCACAGAAATAACTGTAAACAAATACATACTGATAATAGAGATGGGAGAGAGGGGCAGACGTCAATTCCAAGGAAAAGAGAGGATGAAATAAAGAATAAGGGGGTAGAGGCTAAGTCTTCTAAAAATACCAGGGGGAATAGATCATTGAATATGGTTGAAGAATTTCAATATGGCTAAAGTTAAATCTAAAATATTATCCTACAATGTCAATGGTATAAATCACCCCATTAAAAGAAAACAACTTCAAAAATTTTTAAGAAATCAGAAATGCGAGATACAGTTCCTACAAGAGACCCACCTATCCCCTAATGAAGTTCGAAAATTGAGAAGCAAGGGTTTTCTGACTATTTATCATGCATCTCTAAAATAAATGGGAAAAAGAGGGGTGTTGCGATACTTTTGTCTGCATCCCTCCCATTCGAGGAGGAGGAGGTGATCGTGGATGAAGGGGCACGCTATGTGCTGGTTGTGGGAAGAATCCAAGATTTGCAGGTCACTCTATTGAATGTGTATGCTCCCCCAGGCTCACCTATAACTTTTTTTGCAGAACTGTTCAAACTACTGGCAGAAAGGGCAAAAGGGGTGGTAATTGCGGGAGGGGATTGGAACGTGGTTATGAACAGATCTCTAGATACCACCTCAAACATTCGGGTACCTAATGGGAGGATTTCCAAGTCACTGAAAAGACTTATGAGGGACACGGGTTTAATAGACATATGGAGGGAGAAATATCCATTAGCATGGGATTTCACGTGCTACTCCCCAAGATACAAAATTTATTCAAGGCTGGATATGTTCTTCACATATGGTAGAGATCTATCGGTGTTTGAGTCTATGTGGGTGGGCACTGAAACCCTATCAGATCACCAACCCATATACACAGAGATTGACCTGCAGTTACCTAAAAAACCAACGCAGTGGAGACTGAATGTTAGCCTGCTTAAGGATGAAGAGGTCAGGGAGGAGATTAAGGGGATAATAAAGCAGACCATTCAAATGAATGATGGTCCAGATACTACACCACAAATCTTGTGGGACACGGTTCAAACAATGATCAGAGGTAAACTGATTTCAATAGCCACATATAAAAAGAGGGAAAGGGGTAAGCAAATATAACAGTTAACTAAGAAACTCAGAACCTTAGAAGGACAACAGAAATAAAAATTCTGTAGAAACATAGAAAAGGAGATAAAGGAAGTTAAGTCAAATCTTCAAAAAATACAGTTATTAGAGACTGAAAAAGCCCTGTTATACATAAAGCAGTCTTATTACGAGGGGGGACCAAAGGCTACTCGTTTTTTGGCATACCGGCTGAAACAACAGTCTGCCCGGGCTCATGTTGCAGGCCTCCGACATCCGAATACGGGGCACATCTCAAATAAATGGGAACAGATAGCAGATACATTAGTCGCATATTATAAACAGCTCTACCATCCGCAACAAGAATCACACCCAGAGGAAGCCCGGATATTTTTAGAAGCTTTAAAGCTGCCTAGGCTCATGGAGACCTAGAGGCAGTCGTTGGAACACCCAATCACCCATCAGGAGATCCTCCACACAGTTGGGGACCTTAAAGTGGGTAAATGCCTGGGACCGGACGGGTTTGGAGGCAAACTATATAAAATGTTTGTAGCAGATGTGGCCCCTATACTAAAGACCGTCTATAATCAGGTATGGTTGGAAGGTGAGGCGATCCCTCCCTCGTGGAATTACACCACCATAACCGTGATTCTGAAAGAGGGAAAAGACCCAAAAGATTGTGGCTCATACAGACCAATTTCACTTCTTAATGTAGATTATAAAATCTTTACAGCCATAATAGCCAACAGACTCCAATCCTTCCTTAAAAACTTAATTCACCCAGATCAAACAGGTTTCATAGAGTGCAGGCAAGCCCCTGAAGGTGTCAGACGGACCGTAAACATAATTGACATTATTAATAAACAACACACTCCCACTTGCATTATGAGCTTGGACGCAGAAAAAGCATTTGACAAAGTCAACTGGAATTTTTTGTTTCTGGTACTCAGAAGAATGGGCTTTCCGCCAACATTTCTGGAGGTGATCAAAGCTCTATATGCCTCCCCACAGGCTTTTGTAAGGGTAAACGGGGGAATTTCACAGAGGTTTAATCTGGGGAGGGGTATCAGACAAGGCTGCCCATTGTCACCGCTCCTCTTTGACATATATATAGAACCCTTGGATCAGGCAGTAAGGGAGGAAAGGGAGGTGGCGAGAGTGGAGATGGGGGGGGGAGCATAAAATCTCTTTATATGCGGACGATGTCCTCTTATATATAACTAACCTGGACAAATCCATCCCTAAATTATGGTCCATAATAGATAAATTTAGCCAATATTCGGGATATTCACTAAATAAAAATAAAACAGAGGTGCTGAAATTTTCTTATAACCCATCCCCAAATATAATGCAGCTATTAAACATGAACTGGAACAGAGGTAAAATAAAATACTTGGGCACCCAAATCCCTAAAAATCTCGCGACACTCTACTCGACTAATTTTGAACCACTAGTGGCCCAGATCAGACAAGATATTGAAAGGTGGGAGGCTCTGAATCTACCTCTATACTCGAGAATCCAGTCAGTCTCGATGAATGTCCTCCCTAAATATTTGTACCTCTTTCAATGCCTCCCAATAAAAATACATAAAAACCAATTCCAAGTTTGGCAAAGAATGATTACAAAATATATTTGGAACAAAAGGAGACCCAGAATCAAGAATGCAATAATGCAGACTAATAAAAAAAATGGGGGAAGGAACATCCCTAATCTGGAGGATTATTTCTTGGCCACTCAATTAAGATGGGTCCTTCTGTGGTCGGCTAAAGAACACACAGCCCGATGGAGGGCAATTGAGGAGGTCTTAACAGATGGGATGCCTCTGGGGGCTAGAGCCATGCTACCAGGAACCCTGAATAAAGATGGCAACACCTCTCTGGTGTCAGTGAAAAACACTCTGGGGACCATGAGATGTCTTTGGACTAAACACAGACTTGGTGAGGAGACGTGGCCCTTAAGATGGTTTGCATGGGACCCAGAGTTCCTCCCAGCCAGACAGGATCTTACCTTTAAGAGATGGGGAAGAGTGGGTCTATATTCCTTAAGTCAATTCCTAGAAGGAAATACAGTTCTGGAGTTCAACCAGATTAAAGAAAAATTCTTCCTACGACAGGCAGACTACTTCAGGTATTTACAAATAAGAACATATATACATATATATATAATCTGCAAACTCTGTTTAAACAAACCAAACCCTCGGAAGGATTGATGAGCATCATGATTGAAATAATGAACTCAGTACGAGTTAAGGGACAGGTCTCTGCCATCTATAGGGCTTTAAGAGATAGGGGAGGGGGAAGAGTTGCCCAGATCAAAAACAGATGGGAACATGAGATGGGAGAGAAATTAGCTGAAGAAGACTGGGACTTTGCCCTCGCACAAGCTTTTAGGACCACATGTTCCCCGATGTGGAAGGAGTTTGAGTGGAAAGTAAAAATGAGATGCTTTATTACACCAGCAGTCCAATGTAAATGGGATAAGAATTGTTCTGGGAAATGCTGAAGGGGATGTGGGAGGGACAAGGCGGACTACCTACATACATTTTGGACATGCCTGGTCCTAACAAGTTACTGGGCAGAAATTGGCCAGAAACTAAAACAGGTACTCTCTATTGAGACCACCCTGGGCCCCAGAAATTTGATACTGGGAGTGAAACCAGTGGAAATTAAGGGGGACGGACAAGATCTATATGTGGAATGTCCTCCTAACATCTGCTCATAAAGCTATAACCAGGAGATGGCTTTCACCATGTCCACTGACATATCAGGACTGGGTGTCCATTATAGGCGAAATCAGAGACATGGAGGAGGTCACTTATAGAATAAACCTGAGGATGCAAGGTTTTGTGAGACGATGGACCCCATGGCTGATGACACAGGGAGTGGAAAGGGAATGATTAGGGTGGAGGAAGGGAAAGTGAGGGAGAGGGACACAGGGACACTAGGGTGCTACTAAAGAATACTGGAAAATTGTAATAAATAGACATCTCTGTGTAAACTAAGGATAAATTATTAGAACTGAAAGATGTCCTAACTGATGAAATATGACTATATATTAAGATATCTCTACCATGAAATGTATGTACTCTTGCAGTTAAATGTGATGGAAATTACTTTTATTTTGTGTATACCTGTGCCTAAATATGCAATAAACTTGAATTTAAAAAAAAAATCAATATTGTCATTGAGTCCTTTGTTCCGGCGTACTCCCAATTCAAATATCCAATAACTTTCCCTTTGTCCTATGAGTTTATTCAAATCCCCCCCCCCACCATTGTTAGCAAGCATCTCTTTCTAGAAAACTTGTGTCCCACCATGTGAAATGACAGCACAGTGGCAGAGCACAAGGCCCTGGGTTTGGGTTTCGATTCCCAGTGGGGAACAGCAGTTTATGTTGTTAGTATGCATCTCTGTCTAGAAACTTAAATGTCCCACCATGTGGAATGACAGCACAGTATCAGAGCTGAAGAATAGTAGCAGGGGGAGGAGGGGCTGTGTTCAGTTCCCACTGGGGGATCATTGTTCCTTTCTCACTACAATTTATGTTGTTAGCATGCATCTCTGTCTATAAACTTCATCTCCCACCATGTGTAACAATAGCACAGTGGCAGATCACCAGGACAGTAATGGGGGAGCCTGGGCTCAATTCCCAGTGAGGAACTTTCTTTCCTTACTAAACTTTATGATGTTAGTACGCATCCCTGTCCAGAAACCTTATATCCCACCACGTGGAATTACAGTACAGTGGCAGAGCACCAGGACAGCAGGGGGATGGATTTGATTTCTAGTGGAGAAAATTTTTTTCATTCTTACTACAATCAGTGTTGTTAGCATGCATCTACTGCATAAGAGAAATTGTTAGATGACATTTCTGATATCAGTGATAGGACTTTCAGGGCTTGGAGCAGGTTTTTAGACCATGGTACTGTTATCGACCTGAGAACGAAGAACATGGAAAATTAATTTTCTCACTTCATCGAGATTAATCAATCACAAGAGGGAGTACTGGAGGCTAATCAATTACAGTACAGCTCGAGATCTTTTTTTGGGGGGGTTACAATAGATCATGCTGGCTCCAAAGGCCCTTGTAACATGACAATTTATGTGGCAGTGAAATAGAACAAACCGGCTGGTCAAAGTGCAACACATGACCAAAGTTGAGGACAGCATTAATCCCTGGTAATACCCGCTCCGAGGTGTAGTACTTAAAAAAAACACTATGAAATCGCCAGTGAGTAAGGTGGGGATTTATGCCGTCCTCACTTCTGTTGTATTTCACTAGATCAGTCATTGCCATGCTAGTAACACTAAGCTTTATTCCACCCACCCACCGAGTGGAACTCTGCATATCAAATGACGGTCTCACAATCCTCAGCATGAATCAGAAAACTGGAAATGGTTAAAATGTTCCTCTGCTCCCGATTGACAGTTCTATGGATATAATTTTGCTACGATCCAAATAGTCTCCCAGCGCCGTATGTTTGTTAGCGCACCGCCGCATGTAGCCGGGATACCTCTTGAATGAAACTGTGAGCATACAGAAGTGGTAGCTAAATGCTGGATTCCCTGACAATCGTTCTACTTTGTATGTAGAAATGTTAACAAGTACACGTTACCGATGACGGTAGAAGGCAAGCATTAATCCATATTAACAAATGAATACAAAGGAATCCCAGCATTCAATGCAGCATGTAGCGTGGTAAAATATACCAGTTAATAATTCCATAGCTGTACAAAAACAATCACCACCTGAAAATAAAAAGTAGTACAATCTGTTATGATCTTGACAGACTATTATATATTCATGCCTTTATTTTGCACCATGACAACGTAAATAAATGTCATAGTAATGACGTCCTATGCTCAAAACACTACAGTCGCTAAATAGTTGCTGGTGTACATTTGTAATATGTTTTAATAAAAAGTCCTAATTATAATAATAACTTGTAGTAGTACTTGCCATGTTACAAGTGCATTAAGCCACTCTGAAGGAGGCTTCTACTGGGGAATTAATGCATGGTTGGGTGGTTGTAGGCACTCGGCCACACACCACCCCACCCAACCATGCATTAATTCCCCAGTAGAAGCCTCCTTCATCATGGCTTAATGCTTACTAGTGTAGGATCTGACCAGGTTAGAGGTTCAGAGCTTGCGTATTGCGTGAGATATGCTTGTTTATTCTGTGATGTGTATGTGTGTGCTTGCATGCATGTACAGTATTTGTCTATACTGTGTAGCATCTGTGTGTACACTGTTTAGCATGTATATGTGTCTTTTACAGTACAAAAATGACACATCCATACCCTGACGCTGCTCAGTACTATTTGTACTTTGATTTACTACTATGATGTGGTGAGACATTACACTCCTTTATTACTTACTTGATGTGGCATTAGATGACTGTGTTAATTATGTGATGGGTATTAGGGTGCTGGTTTAATTACCCCGATTGTATAGTATATTGGACTGCTGTATTATTTACTTGATGGATATTAGGGTACTGGTATAATTACCTGATTGGGCATTAGACTACCCTATTAATTACTTTGTGGTGCATTAGGGTACAGATTAATTACATGATGGTACTGCACATTAGATTTCCATATTAATTGATGGTGCACTGGGGTGCTGGTTTAATTACCTGATGGTACAGAATATTGGCCTGCTGTATTAATTCCTTGATAGAGTATTAGGTTGTTGGTTAAATTACCTGATAAGGCATTAGACTTCTGTATTAACTACTTGATAGGGCCCTAGACTGTTGTATTAATTACTTGATGGGGTATTAGGGTTTTGGTTTAATTATCTGATGGGGAATTAGATGACTGTATTAATTACTTGTCGGAGCATTAGGGTGCTGGTTTAATTAGACTGCTGTATTAATTAGCTTATGGGGCATTAGGAGACTGCTTAATTATCTGATGGGACATTAGACTGCTGTATTAATTACCTGACGGGAAATTTGGGTGCAGGTTAAGTTACCTGATGGGGAATTAGTCTACTGTATTAAACAGTTGATGTAGCATTAGCATGCTGGTTTAATTACCTGATGGGGCATCAGACTGCTGTATTAATTATTTAATGGGACATTAAGGTGCTGGTTTAATTACCAGATGGGGCATTAGAGTGCTGTATAAATTACTTGATGTGGTAGTAGGGTGCTGCTTTCATTCACTGATAGATGAATCAAACTTTGTTGTTAATTATTTGGTAAGGAATCAGACTAGAATGATCTGATGGGGTACTATGACTGATACATTGCTTTAATCAACAGTCACTGCCTAGCTGTAGTACTCATTTTCAAAATACCTTGGGAAACTGATCAGCATTTTTCAAACATGGACCAGCACCAACTGTGTTTACGTGCCTTGTCAGTATTCCACATCTTAAACAGTGTCTCTTTGTGTTTCCATTCTCCAACCTTTGCTAAGCTGTTAAGACATGTTTACTGAGACTGTAACACAAAAGGCTTTTCTTATCGACCTTTGTGGCCTGTAATACTTAATTTATTGCTTTCCTACGGTATTAATAGAGTGAACTGTTTGAGAAGACCAGTACGCTTGCTGGCAAGCGGACCCATAAAAACTCTTGCATCACCAAAGGACTTTTATAACTTACCAGGATGTTTCTGTTTCCTTTAATAAAATCTCGGAATGCTTCCATGACCTGCTCCTTGGTTTTTGTCTTCTTAAAGTCCCTGTTGATGGTTCCATCCTCCTTCTGTGAAAAAGAGAGAGAGAGACATTAAGAGACTTGCATTGGTTGCCCACAGTTGAAACTGTTTTGTGCACATCTTTGAATCTCTTGAAGTACAAGTTTAAAAAACACAACTCGGAAATACTTTTTCCCACTACAGATAATGTGAGCTGTGATTCCTAGAAGTGGTACTCTAGTGTCAATAGGTCCCTTGGCCCATTGTGTGGAACTTGCTGTTATCTGTCCATGACCTTTAACATTAACTGCTTACTAGGCATAAGGACCACTGAAACATTAGACCAAAGAATCAAGGCAAACAATGTTAGCATTCAGTAGCTCTGAAGACCACCGCCTGGTTTGGTATGTTTGCACTTTCTTTGTAATTCACACAGTGATTTACTATTCCATTTTTGCACTGATAAAACGTTATTGCTTTGGCATTATTCCTGGCCTCTGAGTTGCCCCTACTATGGTCTTGTTAGTAATTTTGAGCTATTCTCTCTTTGGGGAGGGGCACCTACCACTGCACTGGAGCTCAATTCCCTTGTACATTTCTGTCATTTCTGTCTACATTTTATGGCTCCATCACTGCAGCTTCGACCCCACCAAAACCCAATACACCTCCCTCCCCAGTCCCTACCTACCTACATGCTAGCTGCATCACCAGATCTGCAGTTAACCACCCCACCCCCCCGGTTATACATGCAATTCGTCAGGCAAAGGAGGAGGAGGTAGCAGGGACCAGCCCGGAGGTACCATGGTCCATAAAGATGCCAACACCTTGCTTTTCCAGTTTTTTATTTATTCCCCGCAATGATGTCAGCACATTATGGGGGCTAATGCATGCAATTCATGCAGAGCGCAGGTCCCCCAACCAACATCATCCCCTCCCAGCCCTTCTCACTTGGCCTCCTTAGCTGCACTGCCACCTGTGGTTAACAAGGTGGCAGTTTTTATTTAATAATTTATTTGAATTTTGATAACTGGGTGGACCCACTGAGACAGACATTTCCCTTTTTTTGGGAGTGATGCGGAGTTAATTATATTTATAACATGGCCAGGGAAAATGGTTAGCTCCCATTTGTCCACAGCCATCAGCTGACCATGGATTAATATTCAAGTAATCCACAGTTGCTACCTGCACAGATCTGACACAGTAGCTGAACGGATGACGGGCAGCGTTCCACAAGTGTACCCTGACTCTTGTCTTCACTGTCTGAATATTATTTGGCATGTTTACATTTTCTCAGTGTACTGTCGCATCCTTTTCTTACCCTCCCCCGACTCGACTTATGTGCTTCCTGAATTGTTCTAGCCCTCCATTCTTACTGTTGTTAAGTGAAGCTCGTCCTCTTGTTCTGTGCAAGTCACAGTTTCCAAAGTTAGTTCCGTATGCATGTTGTGGAATAGTTTTGTTCTTCTCTAGTACTAGCAATTTCAACACTTCGTTCCCTGTACATGTTATACAGTGTAGTAGTAGCAATTTCAGCAGTTCATTCCCTGTAGAAGTTCTACATTCAGAGTGGTTGCGTTGTGCTCCGACTGACTCTGCAATCTTGTGCCCTTTCTTGCTGAATAAAGTTTCCACTTGCAAAATTGAACCTCTCTGCCATTTCTGTGTGTGAGCATACAGTCCCCATTTTCCCTGGCCATGTTATAAATGTATTAACCCATTCCAGAGCTTGGGTTACATGGAGAATTAATCCATGCAACTCGGCCTGCGGCCTCAAATGACCCCCCCTCCCCGACGTGGAATAATTCCCCAGTAACCCTCGCTCTGTCATGGGGTAATCCTTACTCAGAATACATACAGTAGTAATTATTGCACAGAAAATATCATTGGTATGTTTAGAATACATACAGTGGTAAGTATTGCACATAGAATAATCACTGGAAGAAAAACAATTGCACTGATAAACTGTACATACACGGTGTAGAACTACTACACAAAACATACAATCATTTAAGTTGAAGACTACACTGATCCAAAGTACAGATGTGATACATAGCTTAAATTACAGGCTGAGACAGTAGCAATACAATGAGTCACAGCTTTCATTAAACAAAAAAAAAGTGCACATTTACACAAGGGGATAGCAGATCAAGCTCTGTCAGGATGGGCAGCAAGTGCCAGAAGGACCTGAAGGGTGTAGGTAAGTACACTGCAACTCAGTGGTTACACCTGCATTGGTTCCCCGCTGAGCAGCAAGCCTTCAGCTTGTCTTAAATGATGCAAGAGTGGAGCAGTTTAGAATCTCAACTCAAGAGACTTCCACAGACAAAGAGAAGTGACGGAAAAAGATCTCTTGCCTGTAGCTGAGGTCACCCTCTGAATTTCCAGTTATGGGCTAAATGGGGAGTGTAGATGCCTTGAATGTTGTCAGGACTTGAGGACTCCCTCAAGGCTGGGTGGGGTACAGACTTTAGACAACTTATAGGCTAGGCAGAGCAGAGGGACCTCCATGTGCGCTTCAACAGATAGCCAACGCAAGGGAGGCAAGCACATCCCAGTGGTGACCCCTGAAGCTGGCACCCACCACAGAGTAACTCACCTTGTTATATAGGGAGTTGAGCCTAATTTGCTCTGCGGCCTGAGGGGATTGTAAAACAAGGGAACCACAGAGCAGAAACGGCACAAATGTGCTGTTTGCTATGGCTAGGTAAGCATCTTCAAAAAGGTAGGGGGAAGAGTCTGTATTGTAAGCTAAGTTTCTGATATACTACTTTGGGCATATAGTCCACATGGGCACTAAAAGTTAGATCATGGTCGAGCACTATCCCTAAGTGTGTGAATGAGCTCACCACATCCAGATGAGTACCCCCCCACATGATAGGAAATCTGAGTAGGCTCTGTCACTCCCACATCTAGTCTTCTGGGGCCAAAAGGCATGGCTTTTGTCTTTCTGACATTTAGCACTAGTATGTTTCACAGAAACCAGGCCTCCAGCAAGTTGAAGTAATTCCCCAGCTCAGAGTTAATTCACCTGATATCAGCAGAGGACCTGTACAGGACAGCGTCATATGCGTAGAGTTGCAGGGAAGCCCCCTCACAACTGTGAACAGGGAACAAAGAAGGGGACCCGGAATTGAACCTTGAGGCAGACCATCAGTTATTTCTCTGTGTCTGGATAGACAACCCTGTCACCTGACAAACTGTTTGGGGTTTGACAGGTAGTGACTGAACCAGCAGCAAGTTAAATCATCTAACCCTGTAGCCCTAAGTTTTGCTAGAAGGAGGGTGTGGTTCACCAAGTCAAAGACATTGCTGAGGTCTATGAAAATAGCTCCTGTGGCCATGCCTTTCTCAAGTACGTCTAAGATAGCAGTCGCCCTCACCAGGGCAGTAGCAGTACTGTGTTTTTTCTGGAACCCCTGTTGGTAGTATGTGAGGGAGTGGTGAAGTTCAAGGCAGTCTTGTAGCTGACTGTACACTAGCCTCTCTTGTATTTTTGCTGAAGGGAGATGGATCTATACTTTTCAAATGAGTCTTTCAGTCCACCTTTGTGGATGGAAACCACAATGGCGGGTTTCCATTTTTCAGGGATGCCACCCTTTAGCAGGGATTTATTTATAAGGTGTTTGAGGGGAGTGGCAATGGCCAGTGCAGCAAGTTTTAGGAATCGAGGCTCAAGAGTGTCATAGCCAGGAGATCCTTCAAATTTTTATTTAGTATAACTGTGTGAGCACCTCCTCTTTGGTAACCAATCTAAAAAGAAATCTGGGTTGGTGTGCAAGGGTTGAAGATTGAGGAGAGGTGTAGGAACTCTGGGAATTTCAAGTAGAAGGGAATTTAACTCTATCCAGGTCTGTAAAAATGTATTGAACACAGATGCCAAGGTACTAGGATCAGATACTATTTGGCCATCAACTTTGTTATCATGTGTGTGTAACCCCTAGATGGCGCTATCCCAGGGGCTACTACCCCTGCCTGATTTGCCACTAACAGGTTGAGGGGCCTGGATCCAATGGCGGGTGCCTCCACCCAGAGGTCAGGGTTTGCAATAGTTAAACTAACTTGGTCACAGCCCTCTGGGACACTGCAACCCCCCTTTCTTCCCACTAGTGGCCCACACAATATATCAGAATTACCTTCACAGTATACACTTACCCCCAGGTCTGGTTCCGGCACTGGGACCTCCTGTGAAATGAGATACAGTGCAACAATCACAGTACAGTACTTTAACATAGACAAATACCTCAGGCAGTATAACTTTTGCTGAAACAAGCAGCTCTGATTTATTTAGGGGATATAACAAGGACAGGGAAATCAGGTTAATTAGCTTATCACTCTAATAATCTACCTATGGCTCTGTGCACAGGCCTATCCCTATCAGTTACTGTCCTGGGTACCCAAGCCCTAGTGGCTAGTCCAAACCGTGGCAGCTGGTAGGGCCCTTTCACACAGAGAAAAGGAGAATTAAACAGTCAGCAGTACAGTAATTCCATTTGGATTTAATGTGGCAATTCAACGAGGAGCGACCCTGAATTAGTACTCACGACCTCCAAATAAGATAGGGTCCTTCAATGTCAGCAGGGCTCACTTGAGGTACACAAACCTCTTCACATCCATATAAAAGCACTATACCAGGCAGGCTGCATCTGTATCCCGATCGCAATTACTGCACAATACCGGGAGAACACACAGCAGATTCAGTTCCTGACAGACAGAGTGCAATTTTCAGCAATTCCTCCAGTCTTCTACAGGGTGAGCCTGGTTTCTACTCTTCAGAGATCCTTTGATTCTTTTCACAGGGCCAGTTCAGTCCTAACAAGCTGTTACACAAGCTGCAGACCGGAACTCTGGGCCTTACACACGTTTTTGACTAAAACTGCACACTGAAAAAGCACAGGGCTCCTTCTTCTTCACTGCCAAAGCTCAACTGAAACTCCAACCGACAAAACTGGGCACTTCCTTTGAGTTCCTCCCAGTTCTTGACTGGATTGGCTGTCACTCACAATAGACTGCTGCTGTTGGTCCAAAAAGGCACTGAAGTCTAAACTACATCTCCCAGAGTCACTGCCCATACAATCCTTTTGTGGCTGGCTCAGACTATGAGTCCAAGTTCTGATTCGTCCAAGGCACCATTTTAGAGCTAGCTTACCCCACACTGATTGGTCCAGTTCAGCAGTTCAAAACTAGAATGGGGAACTAGCAGACACAGTTCTGACTGCAAAAAAGCAGGTTAGACAAACTGTAATTTCATTATTACTCTAAATAATTTCTGGCAAACAGTTACATCTTTCAGATAGGTTCCCTTTGCACTCCTAGTGACTGCAAAATGAAGTGAATTGGCAGCAGCTCGAGTGGTACTCAGAGAAGCACACAGTCCCCCATACAAACTAATTATGTCTGCAAGCAGACAGCTCTTAAAGAGACAGTACCAGAGGCTCTAAAAACACTCACTGATAAATGGCTTAAATGCCAAACACCATTCAGGCTTGGAGCATTCAAGCAAGCTCCTGGAAGTCTTTTGGGAACCCCCATTTGCAGGGGGGTTACATGTGGGTATGCTAGACCATCCTTTTAGTATGGTACGGTGTGTATCTGTGCCCAGATGTTTTTAGGATTTGATAGGTTTTTGACTTGGAGCTTCTTTAGGTAGCTCCTCTTGGTGTTTTTAAGATTAACCTTACAGACATTTATTAGGCTCCTACAGGCATGCCAGTCTAATAGTAGACCACATTTTTTATATTGTTCCCAGGTTTGGTACCTCTGTTGCATAGCATTGTGAAGGTCTCTACGCATCCACTTAGCACATCGTCCTTTCGCTCTTTTCTGTTTTATGGGGCATGCTTACTGACAACACTGGTAAAATGTCTGATGAAGAAGTGAAGGGCACTGTCGACATTAGGGAGATCAGCTATGGGCCCCCAGTTTATTTCCATAGGGTGAGCTAGGAAGGAATTTTGGTCAAAATCTGACAAATCTCTAGCCTTAATGATTTTTGGGGTGGCTTAGGGATATTAGATAGATAGATAGATAGATAGATAGATAGATAGATAGATAGATAGATAGATATTTTATTTATAAAGCGCCCATTTCCGTAGACTCTGGGCTCTATACAAAACAGTTCAATAACAAAATACATATAAACAGTAGCTCAGCACAAACTTAAAATCTATCCATCCCATTAAAATCAAATCAATCATTAAAAGCCTGCTTAAACAAATACAATTTTAGTGTCTTCTTAAAGGTTTCTACCCAGGGGGCCTCCCTTAAATAACCAGGAAAGGAGTTCCACAGAATGGGTGCAGCAACTGAGAACGAGCTATCCCCAGAATGCCGCAACCTCACTCTGGGAACTCCAAGGAGGCCTCCCCCGGCAGAACGGAGTGCCCGGGGTGGACAATAGGGGACAAGAAGATCTTGCAGATAGACAGGTCCCTGTTCGTGTAGGGATTTATAGGTCAGGCGCCCTATCTTGAAGACAATCCTCCACCTGACTGGCAGCCAGTGCAGTCCGCGGAGGACCGGGGTGATATGTTCATTCCATCTCGCCCCAGTCAATAATCTTGCTGCTCCATTCTGCACCAGCTGCAGCCTGCGGAGGTTGCCCCATATAACCCTAGGTACATGGCGTTACAATAGTCCAGCCTGTAAGTGACAAAAGCATGCACAAGTGTGGTAAGATCCTCCGGCAGGATCAGGGCTCGGATTCGTGCAATGTTCCGTAGATGGTAAAATCCACTCCTGAATGATTGCTGAGTGAGTCTGGGAGGATTCCTGCTGCTCTGATCCAGTCTGGTTGATTTACTAGAATCCAGTTAAAATGTGAGTGGTTGCTAGTTCTAGTATTAATCCTTGTGGATTTCCCAATAATCTGTGAGAGCTGCAAATCTGACAGAGCTAATTTACTCCCTTTATAATTATTATTCAGCCAATTTATATTGTAGTTGCCTACTAAAATTAATTCACCTATTGATTGGTTACTTAGAAAACTGGTAAGGGAGGAGACGGCAGGAAGTGCAACACTAGGGGGATTGTAAACAAAGCTGACATGGAGGGTTTTGTCCCTCCCATGGTTAGGGATATGAAGATGGCTTCACAGGGCAACTGATCTAGGGCAGGAAAGGTAACCTCACGGGCGCTGATGGAGGATCTGATGTACAGAGGGACCTCACCTCCTTTTTTGCTTTTCCTGTTTTTCTTGAAGACAGTAAATCCCCAGAGATCAATTTTATGGGTTTGGATAGGAGGTTTGAGCCATGTTTTGGAGATGCCTTATATGACAGGGAAGTCTAAGTTGGTCCGGGCTTCTAGCTTGTGCAATATGGGTCGTAGGCTGTTCTCATTAATGTGGACCATTTTGAGGCCCTTAGGATTGGTCCAACAGGAGTAGGACACCCTAGTATTGCAGAGGACAGGACCTGGGGTGGCTTCCACATGGTATCACATCTGTACAATGACAAATCGACAGCGAAGACCGCCACAGTGACAAATCTCTCCAGGTTGAGCTTCGTCACTGTGGTGGTCCTCTGTATGCCAACACCATGACTCCTGGTGTTTTGCCCCCATCCCGAACCAACTCCAACTCAGAGTTGGTTATTTAGAGATGGTGGGGTGCAGGGGGCACAGTGCTCCGCAGAAAAACACTTTGTTCCAATGGGAACAATGCCGACTGTCGGCATTGTTCCCGATATTATGCAGAATGTCGACAACACTGTTGTTGCTATTCTGCCATGGAACCCTTCCACATCACCAGCAAGCATTAAGAGTGTTAGGAGCTGTAGCCTGGGGTAAAAGAATACAAGTCCTGAAGGAGTGGAACAGCGATACCAGTGGTGCTGGTCCAGTGCACATGGAAAACGGCAGCCAGACCCAAACATAAATAGAACAGCAATATCTGTAGCACTCGAGGGAAACAGGCTGAAACCAACTGTGCACACAGTGAGCTCCACAAAATGTAGTTTATTGTTGAAATTTCACAAGCTGCTAAGCTCATTGAAACAATAAATTAGTGACACCAAACAGTATAAGGAATCAGCTGGTGGAGCCTGAGCTGCTTGTCACTCATCCTAGCACTTCAACCTCAGAAAGTCTTCATTAGAGGCCCCCTTTACTCCTGTGGCTGACTCCCAGGCAGACTCCCTTGATGCCCTTTGCGCTGCGCCCCTTCACAATGCAGTGCAGAGGGCCACTAGAGCAGGAGTGTTAAGAAGGGATGCCTCGTCCATTCATTGGAAAGTTACACACTTCTGACTGCCAGATTGCAACCACTCAGAAGACACAGCATGACTGCCAACAATTGTTCAAGCAGACGCCTCCTCACACACATGTGAAGTGGCAGACTGCGTGGCAAGATGGTGGCACCTGAAGATGGTGGTGACACTTCAGCAATCAGTGGAGGGGAAAGGCTGCAGTTGCAGAATCAAGCCTTCTCAACCACCTGGAGAGCTCCACTGGTGCCCTGACGAAGAGTGGTGGAGAACCGAGCTTGGCGATGGCCTAAGAGTCCCCCAGGGTGCTGTTGGCTTGGTAGTCCATCCTCTGGAGAGTCGCTTGCTTCCGACTGGTGGATTGTGGCCAATCAGGAGACACAGCACGACTGCTAACAAGTGTCTGAGCAGCTGCCTCCTCACAAAAGTGCAAGGTGGCAGACCATGTGGGAAGATGACTGCATCTCAAGATGGTGGTAGTGGCACTTTGGCGATCGGTGGAGGGAGAAGGCTGCGGCTGCAGAATCAAGTCTTCTTTACCCCTTTGGAGAGCTCCATTGGTGTCCTGATGAGGTGTGGTGGTGAATAGGGCTTGATAACAGCTGAAGAGTCCCCCAGGGTGCTGCTGGCTGGGTAGTCTGCCCTCTGAAAAGGTGCTCGCTTCTGACTGGTGGATTGCAGTCAATTAGGAGACACAGCACAACTGTCAACAAGAACGTGCAAGGTGGCAGATCACATGGGAAGAAGGCAGCATCTGAAGATGATGGTGGAGGTGCTTTGGTGATCAGTGGAGAGGGAAGGCTGCAGAATCAAGCTTTTTCAAACCCTTGGAAAGCTCTGCTTATGTCAGCAAGGATGGCAGCCCTCACTCCATGAAGAAGAGCATCCTCTGGGACACTCAATCTTCTTCCTCCCGGCTGGTCCCCTGATGACCCTGGCTTATTCTAGAACCCAGGTTGCTAGCACTGTAAACGGTAGCCTTACAGCTGTGCCAACTGTCAGCTCCCTTGTGTGTTTTTGCAAATGGGGCTAGAACTCTAAGAAGACACAGCTCTCTAAAAAGTTATATTTATATGTCCATTGCTGTCACTTTTTTGCAATAATAATGTTACATTTCTTAGCACCAACAGCCCATGGGCTCTGTTCATGGCGGGGACTGCATACCTGCCAGCTGCATGCTGCAGGCCCATGAAGCTCTACATAGTATTGCTGCTCTGTGCATCTGGAGTCCCAATGGCATTTCACTGTCCCTGTCTACTTTCTTATACCCCTGCAAAGCACATAAGTGGAGGTAGCCAGGAGGGGTGTGTGGAGCTGTGCTGGGATACCTAGCCCTGCTCTGAAGCACCACAGGTTAGAGGGATGTGAGAATAAACACAATAACAGGAATGTGCAGTGGCACGTGAGTCAGTGCTACTGCAACACAGGATGAAATTTGCCAAAGGTCAAGAAAAAAGCACAACGCAGTGCACATAGAAATAAAGTTAGATGTCAAAAGGTGACTGATTAATTTACAATTTGCATGCAGCCAAGACACCAACCACTCCAGCATTTTGTGGCAGTCTGTCACTTTGTTACGGGGTCTTCCCCTTCAAAGCCAATCCCTTGCTTGCGACCCCTAAACTATGTTCAACAGAGATCGCACACCCCACCTGCACATATCAACATGTGACTCAGCGTGGGACAGGACAGGGCTGCCATGCTCATGGCATGCAGTGTCATACTCAAATGTATGGCTACCACCGTTGCACCAGGCACTGAGTTGTGCAACACCCCTGCTGTAAGAACATTTTAGAGCAGGCGGTAGGGTGGTGCACACAGACATCAGGGGACTGAGATCTTCTAGTGACCAATGACTTAACACAGTATGGGAAGGTAAACGGCTAGGAAGGGGGATCTACCAGACTACCAAGGATTGCTTTCAGGCAGGGGTTGGGGGGGCTACTGGACTAACAAGGAAGACAATGAGGGACCGAACAGAAGAAAACTCACCTGTGCCAACAAGTAGACCACAGAAATGTAGCAGGTAGATGGGGAGAGGTGCAGAGGGGGAAGAGACTGCACACAACCAAGCATTTTCGTACACTGCACTGTGCCATGTGCAGAAGTGCATGTGTTTGTAATATCCGCTGCTCCTGTGCACAAACTCAGTTGTGAGAGTTTCTGCATAGTAAGAGCTGGAATGGCTAATCTGCAGTCTGACATATGTACCTGAAGGACTTCTTCCCCAGGTGCATAAGTAAAGTGTTTGCTTTAGAAACTGTATGGCTTGGCACAAAGGGCTGCCTCTTTGCGCACCACCATGCTGCTCGTAAACTTGCAACTGCGAATCAAATCCACTGTATGTTTTCTTTAAAATGTGACCCTGTTAAGAGGGTGGACAGTTATGGAAAAGTACATGAAAGGAGGACACTGCTTAACTGATGGGTCGCCCTTGGTGGGGCAACCCGGTTACAGTACATTAAAGGTGCTGCGCAGTAATTCCTTTTTAACGCTAGAAACACTCGCATGAGGTTTTATTATTTTAAGACAGGTGTAACATTGGTGTGCATACTTCAAGCAAGAGCAATGGAGAAAAACATAAAAACTGATTGTTACGAGACAGGAACAACCCGAGTATATTTCACAGTACAATCAGTTTGATTGGGAGGAACAAGTGGACTACCTGACCGTAAGTTCTAGAGGTTTCTGCCACAGTTTTTTCCCAGGTGTCCACAGTAAGTCCATACAATTTAATAGTACTGCTTATCATTAAACAAGGCCCACAGATATTTCTTGCAGAACTGAATGCTAAAGTTGCCCGGGTGGCAAAAGAACCCCATGGACCCTTGGTCTTACTCTATCTATATAGAATTTACTACAGTATGTTCCTATGGCGCACTGTATTAGGGGGAAAGACAGCAAGTGTTTCTGTGCTTTGTTAGCCAATTGACTGCCAAGAGGCAGAATACCTCACGTTAACAGCCTCAGCACTATGGCACTCTGCCTTGTAAAACTGGCTGAAAACATGGCGTCTCTGTTTCCACTATCAGAAGAAAGTCAAGGTGCAACTACTGAAAACTGACTACAGTACTTCATATTTCTCATATATTCCTTGTACAGTTTCTTATGTAAAACTGCAACTAGTGTAAGCTGTCACTGACCTACCCCATGAATCAGCTAAGAGGTACACACTGCATACGAGTGCATTTCTTGCTCACGTTTTTCACAACTAATGCTCCTCCTTCACCCTAGGAGTTAGTAGCAGTAATAACATTTTTATCCAGTGAAGTACTCATTCTGGCATCAAGTCCACTCTCAAGTGTATTCCTGCATAGTACAAACATTCCAATCCTACAGCGTGGCGAGAGTTTCCCACCTTGCTATGGGATTGGCCCTCATGTGCTAAGCCATAACATAAAAACACAGAAACATAGACTTTGACAGCAGACAAGAACCGCCTGGCCCACCCAGTCTGCCCATTTCCCTACCTACTGGATAAGTTGTGGATCCTAGTTAACCAACAGCCTACTTCCTCCTGCCTACTAGAACTGCCTTATGTCTGTCCCATGCATTCTTGAATTCCCCCACTGTTTGTGACCCCACAACCTCCTTAGGAAGGCTGTTCCATGCGTCCACCACCCTCTCTGTGAAAAATGTGCAGATCCTCAGAATCGGAATAGAATAACCACAGAAGAGCCAAGTGCTGTGCAAGTTGGAAGTGTGAAAGCATTTATTCTGTAGTCATGGGTGTACAGTTTGGATGGTAAGGACAGTATGCAAAAAAAAAAAAAAAAAAATAAAACAGGCAAATATCAAGAAGGCTTTTGTATATTCTACCTCAGATTCCTGGCATAAGTTCTCCCCTTAACTTAGGAATGCCCCCAGCCTACAAGCGTTCAAAACCAGTATCTCCCACTTGAGAACCTCTTGTGCCTGTCTTGGTCCAGTGACAATCATGCCCCATCACATTATGTGATACATCTGGTATCCCATCACCAGTGCGATGGCATTATGGCGATGGCCATTGGTGCACCACAACCATTTTGACACTCAGAGTAGCGAACTGGTTGTCAGAGCACCATAAACCCAGAGCACCTCACCGGTGCTGCCCTCCCTCCCCAAAATCCCTCCCCCACCAGAGGTGATTATATTAATGTTTCCGGGGGTAAGGGGGCAACAGCCTTGATGTGCCCCGGTGCTTTGGGCTACACGGAGGTAGAGTGGCACAACTTCCGGTCAACAAGGTTGCCATTGGCATATTGGTGTCGCTGTAATGACGGTCACCCTCTGGGATTTCACACCAATGTGGAGGAACCGATACATTTAAAGCAGCAGTACAACGAAAAACGTTTTTCCAAAAAACCTAGTTTCAGCTTCAGTTAAGAAAAATATAAGCATACCTGCCAAATGTATTTGTTTAGGTACCTCCTGTGCTGCACACCATGAGTCTCTTTTTAATTTTTTCTGTCCTAACCTTTGCCAGGCTGTAATGCCACAGTATTTCTGTGCAAAATGTGGTAGCCATCTTTTTTCTTGAGAAAAAATTGAATTCAGTCATTTATAAAATACTCAAATGTTGCTGGAATTAGAAAATTATACCACCAAATAAATTTGGAAGATGGCTGTAATCTTTAATAGTGAAAACAATGTAGGGTCAAAATTTTGCCCAGTTTTGTTGCACTGCTGCTTTAAGGCCCAATATTCCATACTACTGTTATTTTACTTACGTCATCCTTTAAAGAATTATTTTTGTATCTTATTTGCTTTTATGTTACATTTCTACCTTATATTTGTATACTGTTTGTAACTGTTTTTCTGCTGTGCTAAATTATACAGCTGCCTGCTGTTGATATCCCTGGGACCCCCATGAAAGATGCTGCATATTATGTTTTTTTCTGATTGGAGAAATTTGCAGTTGGGCATTAAATGATAATCACTTGGAGACAAAACTCCAACTACCCCTGACACTGTCCTTCAGGTATCTTCTCACTAAAGGTTCTGGACACCCTGAGTAAGAAAAATACTTTTGTTAATTTGCAAAGAAAACAAGGAAACAAAAGTATGTTGCCTACTCAAGATGTGCAGTGGGATTTTGTACAGTGCATCACTTTTGCAGATCAGGGTGGGTATGTGCTGAAAAACAAGAACAGCTGTAAGGCTAGCCAGAATTAAAAGCACAAAGTCTGCCTAGCTGTAAGTGACCGATGATGATGGGCTGCAGAAGGTGTTCTGAGGGTCTCAGTTGGGTAATAGATCAGTGTATGGAGTAAGGGTAAGAGACTGTGAGGTGCAGATTTCGGAGGGTCTCTGGAAACGCAGAGTGAGATATGAGCTGCAGAGGTAATGAATGCAGAAGGCTCTGAGAAAATGCAGCGGTCAATGTGTGGGCAGTAGGATGGAGAACAGCTTGCTGTAGAATGCACAGAGGGGTTGGATAAGATGCAATGTTCAACATGTGGACAGTGGGATGGAGAGGAACTTGCTGCAGAATGCAGAGTAGTGTGTTAAGATGCAAAGGAAAACAAGTGGACAGTGGGATGGAGAGGAACTTGCTGCAGAATGCAGAGTAGTGTGGTAAGATGCAGAGGCCAACAGGTGGACAGTGGGGTGGAGAGGAACTTGCGGCAGAAGGCAGAATAGTGTGATAAGATGCAGAGGTCAACATGTGGACTGTGGGATGGAGAGGAACTTGCTGCAGAATGCAGAGTAGTGTGGTAAGATGCAGAGGCCAACATGTGGACAGTGGGGTGGAGAGGAACTTGCTGCAGAATGCAGAGTAGTGTGATAAGATGCAGAGGCCAACATGTGGACAGTGGGATGGAGAGGAACTTGCTGCAGAATGCAGAGTAGTGTAGTAAGATGCAGAGGTCAACATGTGGACAGTGGGATGGAGAGGAACTTGCTGCAGAATAGAGAATAGTGTGGTAAGATGCAGAGGCCAACATGTGGACAGTGGGATGGAGAGGAACTTGCTGCAGAATGCAGAGTAGTGTGGTAAGATGCAGAGGTCAACATGTGGACAGTGGGATGGAGAAGAACTTGCTGCAGAATGTAGAGTAGTGTGGTAAGATGCAGAGGCCAACATGTGGACAGTGGGGTGGAGAGGAACTTGCTGCAGAATGCAGAGTAGTGTGGTAAGATGCAGAGGTCAACATGTGGACAGTGGGATGGAGAGGAACTTGCTGCAGAATAGAGAGTAGTGTGGTAAGATGCAGAGGCCAACATGTGGACAGTGGGATGGAGAGGAACTTGCTGCAGAATGCATAGTAGTGTGGTAAGATGCAGAGGCCAACATGTGGACAGTGGGATGGAGGGGAACTTGCTGCAGAATACAGAGGGGTCTGTAAAGATGCAGAGATCAAGGTGTCAATAGTGTGTTGCAAAGGAACTTGCAGAATGCAAAGAGGGGTTTGAGAAGATGCAACAGTAAGGGTGTAGGCAGCTGGACAAAGAAGAACTTTCTGTAAAATGCAGAAGGGTCTGAGAAGATACAGAGGTCAACATATGGACAGTGGAATATGGAGAGAAACTTGCTATAGGATGCCCAGAGAGAGTAGTCTGAAAAGATGCAATGGTCAACATGTAGGAGCAGGGTGTGTGGCCTATGCAGGAGCAGAGATGGCCACCTGATCTTGATGCTGTGTGAACATCATCTCTGTATCTAAGCTATCCAACAAACAACGGTAACTTTCACCTTACAATTGACATACAAGCACTCCAGAATGACACTGATCCTGAAATCTGCTTGAAAACAGACGCAGATGGCATTTCAAACAGTCTTCGAAGGGAGTAAAAGTGATGGGCCTATTAAGCCACAGTGCCAGGTAGAGCATGAGGGCTGGAGCGGGAGAACAGCATGACCTGCCTTTCCCCAGCACTCTCACTCCCTCAGTGCAGAAACAGAGCATGGAGCTGTATATGGTTAGGGCTTACTGTGCACTGAAATCAAGCACCTCAAAAACCTTGCTGTGCACATTCTAAAGTTGCTGTGCACATTCTATAATCACGGCACCTTTGCACCACTTGCGAAGATTGCCTCCTGCCCACACTGATGGCCGCTCACCTGATTTTACGTTCTTTCGGCTCAGTCACTAATGTTACAGTAAAGCAACAGTATTCATCAGTACTTCAAAATGCTTATTATTGGATTCCAGCACACTGTTTGCTTTGTCAGATACTCCAGTTCCAAATGTTTAATTTGGGAGATGTCCGTGACTGTAGTTCACACTGAGCAGGACCAGAGCATAATATGCAACAGTTTGCCGTATGCACTCATGTCTGTGCGTTTGACCGACTTGCTATCGGTGACTGCAGCGAAACTTACACAGACAGATGGTGACTGCAATGATTTACACTACACCTATGTGCAGTAGTTTAAAAATCAACTACTCAGCAATAGTCAAAACATATTATTTGCTTCCCTGCAACTGCATTGTTTCATATCACACTGATTTTTATTTTTTTTAATCATTTTATTAACAAAAGTACTATAAAACTATTTTTGTCAAAACCATACACTATACTGTGTAAAATAATATATGCACTCATAATACATAACCGCCTTTGTATTTCCATCTCGGTTGAGAAACCAGCAGAGACCTCTCAAGCTTTGCTTTTGAATAGCTGTTATCGCAACCCTTCGATGGAAATACAGGTTCATGTATGGTCACCCATATATTATTCCTTCTGTTGTTAATAACTTCCTTGAACTATCTGCTATGTTGCTCTTTCATTGTGCCAACATTAACTCTTTCATGCTTATAGTACTCATTGTTGTTAATGGCCTGATTCCTTGCACTGTCTGCTTTGTTGCTACTGCTATGCTTTTGTTGCTTGTTTTTAACTGTTTTCTTGTATCTGTATTGTCTCTCACCATCCTCATATTGCAATGCCAGGCATTCTAGATTGTGTGAGCTACCCTGCTGTCCTGTAGCATATTTTGGGTCACTGAGCATTTTGTACTGCCGCTATACATTATGTACTGCCTTGTTGTTTTTGATATGTATCTTTCCTGGGTTGTGACAAAAATTCACACCTGTTTGCCTAGTTTGTTTACCAGATAACAAAAATAAATAAAATATCCATGCTGTGTGAAGTAATGCTTTCTCATGTTTCCCCTTATCCTGCCCCCCCCTCCCAATTCCCAGATCAAGATCTACCACGAAGGGCCAGTTTGAGGGCATGTCTTCTAGCTCTGCTTGCACTCACCAGCTTGAACCAGCTGTATGTACTTCATCCTGTGCACCCCCTTTAGTGGTCAGGTTCAAATAGATTTTATTGTTCGGCTTCATGGCCATTACCAAATAAACATACAGTCACTTTATAACCGACACACATAAAATTCTCAAAAGAAAAAACAAAACAATGAATAACACAGTCTACATGACAAGGGGTCTCTAGCAAAATGCATTTATACAACATATGTAAAACATTTGAAGCAGTAACTAATATCTGTTCATATTTCTACCTTTGATTACACTAAATACAGCATATAGAAGATTACCCAGAGATAAATGGAAGGTTATATGAAAAAAAATTTATAGGAGTGTGGAGATGTTAGCCTATTAGCAAATACCTTTAGTATTCAGAATACTGTCAATGTATGCTCTCACATACTAACATACTAAAATGCCAGCAGAATAGGCCTAACGGTCTTTCGTGTCTGCTCGTTTGGTCAGCCCCCACCCTGGGTGCTGACCTTGCTGCCCCCCTCGCCTTCTTTGGCTTCTCCCTTCCCAGTTCCGGATATTCTTGCTGCATTGGATTTTGCTTCCAGAACCCTTCCCCTGTACCTGTCCCACCCCTTCTTGAACCCCTCCACTGTCTCTGCCTCCACCAGCCCCCTAGGCAGTGCATTCCATGTTTCCACCACCCTCTCAGTGAAGTGGCACCTCCTCCTTTCTCCCCTGAATCTTCCCCCCTCCAGCTTCCACCCATGCCCTCTAGTGGCCCTCCTCCTTCCTTCAAGCACCCTGACTGTTCCTCCCTATTTACCCTCTTCATGTACCTGAAGACCCTATCATGTCCCCCGTCCCTTCTCTTCCAATGTGTACATATTAGCTCTTCGAGCCTCCTCGTAGGTCCTGGGTCCCCAAGCCCCAAATCATTTTGGTTGCCCTCCTCTGACCCTCCAGAAGGTTAATGTCCCTTTAAGTGTGGCTTCCAAACTGCACACGCAGTACTCAAGGTGCGGCCTCACCAGCAGTTATACAGAGGGAGTATCACTTCCCTCCTTCTGAGGTGATCCTCTAGCGATGCATCCCAGCATCCTGTTGGCCTTGGCTGCTGCCCTCCTACAAGTCTCTGAGTTGTTCATCTTGACATCCATCACCACCCCCAGGTCCCTCTCAGCCATCGAGACTTGTAGCATCCCCCCCCCCCCAGGGTGTACACTTGGCCCGAGTTTCTGGCCCCCAGGTGGAGTACCTTGCATTTCCCTGCATTGAACCTCAGTTTCCACTTTCTAGACCATCTTTCCAGAGCCTCCAGTTCCCCCTGTAGGGCCACCCTCGCCTCCTCCCCATTACTCCCACATCTCTAACCTTTTTTGCTCTTATAATTGTACTACCACTATAGCCCTCTATAACTGCTCCTAAATCATATTTGGTCTTCCTGTTGTTATGGAATCAATATGTCGTGTATATTTGTATTTTGCTATTTTGCACTGTTTATTCTCCCCGCTTGTCTCGCATTCTTGGCAAGTTGTCATTGCACCCAAAAATAGCCTAGGGCCTTGTAGCCTACGTTTCCCCTTCATGTGTCTCTCCACTCCATTCCTCTTTGCCTCTCTAGTCCCACTCCCCTATCACCCATGTGTCTCTCTCCACTCCGTTCCTCTTTGCCTTTCTAGTCCCACTCCTCTATCACACTCCCTCTACCTACAAACCCCTCCCTAGCCTCATTCTCCGATTCCTAGCTAGCCCTGCCTTTTTTGGTTCTTTTTTTAACCAGCAATGCATGTAATAAAACTGTATATAACCTGTGTTATAACCTGCACTACATGAGTATGGGAGTAGGATGAGCCTCTTCGCGGATGACTCCAAACTGGGAGCACTGGCTGATGGGGAGGAAGCAAGGGTGGCAGTCCAGAGGGATCTGGATACCCTGGAGGGTTGGGCAAGGAGGTGGGGGCTGAGGTTTAATCCGGAGAAGTGTAGGGTGTTGCATCTGGGGGTCAGAAACCCAGGACATGTATACACCATTGGGGTCCCACTGCAAGCCACTTCGAGTGAAAGGGACCTCGGGGTGGTTGTAGACACCAGAATGAACAACGGTGAGAACTGCAGAAGATCGGTGGCAAAGGCAAACAAGATATTGGGCTGCATAGCCTGGGGAATAACGTCCAGGAGGAGCGAGGTGATCCTACCTCTGTATAATGTCTTGGTCAGGCCGCATCTTGAGTATTGCATGCAGTTCTGGAGACCTCACCTTAGGAAGGACATAGTACTGTTGGAGAGGGTCCAGAGGAGGGCAACCAGGATGATCCAGGGCATTGAGTGATAGGACCTATGAGAAAAGGCTGGAAGCCTTTAGGCTGTATTCGCTGGAGGAGAGGAGAGGAGAGACAAGGGGGACATGACTGAGGTATTCAAATATGTGAAAGGGATTAACAAGGGCAGAGCCAAGGAAATGTTCAGGCTAAAGCAAGGGGCACAACCAGAAGCCATAATGGAAGCTGGAGGGAGGAACCTACAGGGGAGAGCGTAGAAGGCATTACTTCACTGAGAGCGTGGTGGAGCCATGGAATGCATTGCCCGGGAGTCTAGTCAAGTGAGGCACTGTGGAAGGCTTCAAGAGGGGGTGGGACAGATGCATGGGTGTACTGAAGCCAAGGTGGACCCTCTCGGGGCCAGGGAGAGAGGAGGAGCCAGCAACCAATAGGGTCTGGTTACCAAGCAGACACGAAAGACCATCAGGCCTATTCTGCTGGTTTTTAGTATGTTAGTATGTATATATAACTTGGCACTAGACCGGAATATGCCAGATGTTAACTGGAGCACCTTTGCTGCAGCCACATCCAAGAGCAGGGCCATTCTCGATGCCCTACAGGGGGCATGCCTCAGACAGCTAGTTTTGGAATCCACTCGGAAGGGAGCAATCTTAGACCTGGTACTCTCAAATGGGGACAGAGAGAGGATCTCTGATCCTGAAGTGGGTAGCCATCTGGGAACAAGCACCACCAAACAGTGTGGTTCACTATAAACTTAGCTGTAGAGTCAAGCCACAAAAGTGAAGGTACTGGACTCAGGAGGGCTGATTTTGTCAAAATGGGAGAGTGCCTCAGAAAGCACTCAGCAAACAGGCAAGAAGGTGGTGTGGAGCAACAATGGGAAACATTAAAACCGCCATCACAGAGGCAACAAATCTTTGTGTGAAGCAAATAAACAAATCAAAATGAAAGAAAAACCCTATGGTTCTCAAAAGAAGTAGCGGGAAGGTAAGGAGAAAGAGACAGCATTCAGGAAGTATAAGGAAACACAGAAGGAGTAGGACAGAGAACTGTACCAGTTAAAGCAGAAGGAAGTGGGAAGGCAGTCAGAATAGCAAAGGCCCAAACTGAGGAAAAGATAGCCAACTCGGTTAAGAAAGGGGATAAAACCTTTTATAGGTATATTAGGGAGCAAAGAAAGACTAAAGCAGGGATACTGAGGCTGAATAAAGAGGAAGGTGGTTGGGCAGAGAGCGACGGTGAAAAAGCAGGGATACTGAAAGAATACTTCTGCTCAGTATTCACAATGAAAAAGCAGGGGGATATACCTAATCCAGTCAATAGAAGCACTCTGGATAGGAAATTGATATTAGTCCTTTCACAGAAGAAAGGGTTCTGAAAGAACTCTTAAAACCGAAGGTGGATAAAGCAATGGGGCCTGATGGGATTCACCCCAGAATTCTAAAAGAACTAAGGGAAGAACTAGTAACACCACTTACTACCCTTTTTAATAAATCATGGGAGGATGGTGTGCTACCTGAGGACTGGAGGAGGGCAGATGTGATTCCCCTTCACAAAAGTGGAAGCAAGACAGAGGCAGGAAACTGCAGACCTGTCAGTTTGACCTCAGTGGTAGGGAAAATGATGGAATCACTGCTGAAGGAAAGAACTGTTGAGTGCCTAGAGGCCAGTGGGGCACAGGACCCAAGGCAGCATGGATTCACAGCAGGAAGGTCATGTCAGACAAATCTAATTGATTTCTTTGACTGGGTGACCAAAATAGTAGACCAGGGAGGGGCTGTGGACATGGCCTACCTAGGCTTTAGCAAGGCATTTGACATAGTCCCGCACAAAAGATTAATAAACAAATTAGCCAGCTGGGGAGTGGGTCCCAGGGTGATAGCCAGGGTAAAACACTGGCTGGACAACAGGATACAGTGGGTAATAGTAAATGGAGTCCACAGTGAAGAAAGGAGGGTTACTAGTGGGGTACCGCAGGGTTCAGTACTGGGGCTGGTCCTTTTTAATGTCTTTATAAGTGACATCACAGAGGGAGTGGAAGGGAAAGTGTGTCTCTTTGCAGATGACACAAAGATCTGAAACAGGGTTGATACGCAAGTTGGAGTGGAAAGGATGAAAAGGGACTTGGCAGGGTTGGAGGAAAGGTCAAATGTACGGCAGCTTAGATTCAACGTAAAGAAGTGCAAAGTAATGCACCTGGGAAACAAAAACCCAGGGGAAGAGTACACAATGGGGGGTGAGATACTGTCAACAACAAAAATGGAAAGGAACCTGGGGGTAGTCATATCAGATGACCTAAAGGTGGTCCAGCAATGTGAGAAGGCAGTAAGGAGGGCTGGGGGATACTGGGATGCATAGGGAGAGGCATCACCAGTAGAAAACAGGAAGTTGTTGGCCCTCTGTACAGACAGTTGGTAAGACCACATTTGGAGTACTGTGTACAGTTCTGGAGACCCCATCTCCGCAAAACATAGACAGGGTGGAGGCTGTCCAGAGGAGGGCAACCAAAATGGTGCAGGGTCTGCACCAGAAGACATATGAAGAAAGACTAAAGGAGCTTAAGATGCATAGCCTCGAGGAAAGGAGGGAGAGGGGGGACATGATAGAAACTTTCAAATACCTCAATGGAATCAACAAAGTCCAAGAGGGTAGCATCTTTCAGAAAAGAGATGTGCAAGAACAAGGGGAAACAATTTGAAGATAGAGGGGGGATGGCTCAGAGGTAATGTGAGGAGGTATTTCTTCACAGAGAGGGTTGTAGATGCATGGAACAGCCTTCCTGAGGAGGTCGTAGAGTCAAAAACAGTGGGGGAATTCAAGAATGCATGGGACAAACGTAAGGTAATTCTAGTGGGGTAGGAGGAAGTAGACTGTTGGTTAACTAGGATCTGCAGCTTATGCGTTAGGTAGGGAAATGGGCAGACTAGGTGGGGTCATGCGGTCCTTATCTGATGTCAAATTCTAGGTTTCTATGTTTCACTGCTTGTCTCCTGGCATCACCCCAAGTATTTTGTATATAATGGCCTACCAGTATCTGCTGTACATTTTCTTTTTTCATTACCACTCCATGTTTCGGGTGTGTACCAATGCTCTGTATGTACCAATTGTCATCCATGTTGCCACCTCGTGGCCCTGGTTGTGCCTGAAAATGGTCCACTGGACCAGTGCACCTACCTGGTTACCAAAGACATAAATAAATAAATTCTCTCCACCCTGTTGACCCATTCTAAACTGTAAAGTATTAATTGTTCTCCCAAACACTGTTGTAACTGTACTGCACCTCTCCCCCGTTACATTTTTAAACTGTACTATCTCAGTCTTGTTCTGCCTCTACACTGATTTCACCTGTATGCAAATTTTGTTGCGACACTTTGTTGGCCCAGCCATGCCTGAAAACGATCCCTAGGATTAGTACACTTACCTGGCAACCAACGACTTAAATAAATAAATAAATAAAACTGCCTTCTCCTAAGCTAAATAATTTTAGGTTCATCACAACCCTAACCAGTAAGACCAAACTATGACTGGTTCATCCTTATCCTTGGGTCTTTTAAATAATTTTGGTATGCCTTGTCTCTCTCCATACTGTAGTCTTGCTGTAAATGCTGCACAATACGTCCCAGCCCCAAAACATGATCGGGACACCTGGGCCAGGTAAGTCTTGCCATTCATCCCTTTCAGAATACAGAGAATGGGAAAATTGCTAACCTCACCCAACTACACTCTCAGTTAAGTTTAGAATTCTGTTTGCTTTCGGCTTTGATAATATGTTTATCAAAAAGCAGGATTTTTACATTTGCTGTCACGTGCAGGCTTCCTCACATTGCAATGCTGGTGAAAGATAAGGGACTGATAGGATTAAAGACTGAAGCCATATGTTTATCCAGAGACTGGGTACACAGCAGGCTTCCACACCGTAATGAATGTAGGGATTGTGGAAGGTGAGGGACTGACAGCACTAAAGACTGCAGCCGTATGTTCACCCAGAGACTGGGTACACAGCAGGCTTCCACATCGTAATGAATGTAGGGATTGTGGAAGGTGAGGGACTGACAGCACTAAAGACTGCAGCCGTATGTTCACCCAGAGACTGGGTTCACAGCAGGCTTCCACACCGTAATGAATGTAGGGATTGTGGAAGGTGAGGGACTGACAGCACTAAAGACTGCAGCCATATGTTTATCCCGAGACCTGGCGTGGATAGGCTTCCCCAAAGTGGAATGAATATTGTGCTGGCGAAATGCGAGAGACTGACAGCTGGAGACTGAAACCATGTTTATTCAGGCCCTGTACAACGTGGGCTTCATTATACTGTGATGAATTTAGAGGTCACAAGATAGTGAGCATGGCGGATGTGGGGTGTCAAGGACCAAATTCTTCCTTTCTGTGAGCAATGCCATATAGATGTGAAATGCTGCAGTAACAGTCCTATACCGTAAGGGTGAGGAATTGAAAGAGCAGCACTCTCCTGATGTGAGAAGTAGAAGCACTGGTAAAGTTAAAACCATCGTCCCTCTTCCCAGCTTATGGAAACTACCCTGTACATGAAGGGTTAGAGGCAAGCTGTCACATTTGGGACTCTGGGTCCATGTTTTAATTCCCCTTGTCTTTATTCCAGCTTTCTCTTTGTGATTTTCAAAAACATCAGATTGAGTTCAACTGCCCCCCCCCCTACACACACACACACACATATATACATGTCCTGGGTTTTTGACTTCATCATGGTCAGCTGTCATGGAAACCAGGGGTGACTGGAATTGCCTGAATCTGATCTGATGGGAATTTTTAGGAATTTAAGAAATATTCATATCCCTTTCCTATTTTGATTCCAAAAAGGACTTCGAAGTCGTAGTTGGAAAGAACGGGCTTTGGAATCCTATATCCTAAATCAGAATTTCTCACGTAAAAAGTAAGCATTAAACCATGACAGAACATGTTTTATGGAAGTAATCCATGGTTGGGGGGGAGGTGTTGGGGGTGTGAGGCCACAGGCCAAGTGCCTCCAACCTCCCAACCATGGATTAATTTCACAGTAGAACTATAGTCTGGAGTGGTTTAATGCACTTGTAACATGACAAGCGCTTCATTAGTAATATGTTGCCAGTTTTCATGAAAGAAAACCACCGCAAACAATTACTTAGTCTGCATAACACATTTTATGTTCCAGCTGTGTAGCTCTGGAAGCAGGTATATAACAGGAAACGTGTGCGTGCACGTTCAATACTCAAGTTCTATTAATACAGTGGTTGAACACTGTTAACACATTTATGAAGTGTACAAAATGTACACAACATGCTAACAAAACATATGTATTACACTTTTCGTTATAACGCTCATCTTCAGTTTTTTAACCTTCATATTTAGCTCTGCTATCAGGATTCTTCTGTTGTATTATGGGTATCACTCTATGTTTGCATATTTCAAGAGCTCTGTCTTTAAACTTTGTCTAATACTATGATTTCTACAAACGTTCTTTAATGCCAGCAAAAGTCATTTGCATATTTACATCCGAGGACAAATATCAATATATCCGATTTCAAAACGTTAATATTAACATTGAAGGTCTGTAGCTCTGTAGAACACTTGACATGACTGCTGCCCACGAGTACAGTTCAGGTTCTGACCAGGGACACATGGGGATGTCTGATCTTCACCGGGCTAGATTATGACTAATTTTGCAGGCTGAAGTAATGTAAGGATTCTTATTTTAATAACGGTTCTGATTAACTGTGGGCACACTTTTCCATTTCAGGACTAACTGCCGGGGTACAAGCCCTACACATAGTCACTTACAGTGACCACTCCAGTAGAGGAAATCCACAGGGTGGGTGGGTGGGAAGAGCTACATGGAACAATAGTGGAATTTGTGTATTTTGCTCTCTTGCAGTAGGTATGGTGACCAATCAAGTCGCTGAAGTTGGGAGAGAGAGAGAGAGAGAGAGAGAGAGGGGCAGCAGCAAAACAGGACTAAGGGGAGTGGTTGCTGACCGTGGTCCCAATGGTACCTACATGATTTCTGCAGCACGACCCCGATAGCAACCGTGGTCTAATTTTTTCTTTAGCTTACTCCCGATGCCAAGGGAAATTAATCCATGGTTGCTCCATGGTCACATGTTCCTATTTATCCAATCGATTTCAGTTATTCTGCTCTGTTGTGTTGTACTTCTACTATGCCATGTTACAACATGTTTCAGATTTTAATTTTGGAATTAGGATTTACAGTTACGTGACTTGGAATCCGATCATCCCTAATGGAAAGCTCTGTCCTGTCATAAGTAGGGCATGTATGAGGTCAGGAAATCCTCCTTGCTGCATTTTGTAACTGATACACTTGTGCAATACACTCAAAGTGAGACCACTGAACTACAACACAATGCACTCCCATGTAACCTGCAGCCATGTAATCAATGATATTTCAAAAGGTAATTCCTGAATTATCTCCCTAGGCCACCGCACCTCACACTGCTTCTCTGTTCAGCTTGTCAGTGGGCATCTACCAATGGGGATACTTTTTGTTATTCTTTGGTAACCTGGTAAGGACCACTAGGCAACAAGTGCCTATTGTCAGGGGGAGACCCAGGAGCACTGGGGCGGTTAAGTGACTTTCTCAGAGTCACACAGTATGTAAGTGGAGGCTGTCTGATTCCAACTAAGGTCTGCTGGATGTTCCAAGCTCATTCTCAGCTGGTTACTCTAGCCTCTAGGCTACACCGCCAGCCCCAAACAGGGGATGCTAGTCGTACTAACCCAAGGACTCTGGTCAAGATCACTGCCACCATACTCTGTACACCTTGCAAGAGACCCCCCCCCCCACATCTGTAGCAAGGCCCAATAGGGAGGTGAAGCCAGGGTTACATGTTCATGAAAATGGAGTGGTCCCACATCCTGTGTCATGGCTGCCTCACACAGCCATGTTCATTCAACTGAGGCATAGACTTGTGTCCCCTACATAGCTTCCCCACCCCACCCCATCACATCAGGAAGCCAGTTTGGGCCTTTGTAGGGGAGATGATGGCTGATTTTGAATGGTGAGTCACCCAGGTAAGCAAGGCTGCTCTTCACTCCTCCAAAGAAGTTGCTCCAGCAGCAGAGTGCCCTAAACGCTTCCCACTCAGAGTCTAAGCACATGCCTGTGACTATCCTCTTGCTGGGGGTATAGTATAACAGTCACATCCACAATATGAACCTGTGTATCCCACATGGCAGGAAAATGTGCTGCCTACAATACCACTGGGCTGGACCTTAATCCGTCAATGTCAGTAGCACTCTCACCTCTGGGGCCAGATGATCAGCAGGTCGTGGGTTCTAGCCTCACACCAGGTTCTTGGGGTTAATACTCATGACTAACACCGTAGTGCAGTACTGGGGGGGGTATTGCACTGTTAAGCTGCCATCCTTTAGATGAGAAGCCCCTTATGCCCATCTCTGGTCACTGACCATGTGGAAGTAAAAGATTCCACGCTACCTATTAAAGAAGAGTAGGTGAGTTTTTTTAGTGTCATGGCCAACATTCCCCCTGTTAATAAAACAGATCCATGGACCCCTCCCCCCCAGGAAGCAGCTGAAAGTAAGACGGCACAGCTTAGTGTGTCTTTCCTGATCAAAATGATAAACATGTGCTGTTAGCAGAGTAGGAAAACGATCAAAGGAAGTCATATGCAGTGTGCTTGGCTGTGCACAGATACACACTGCATACCAAAGCGCTTTACAATGCAGGAGAGGGAGAGAAGAGAATGTTGTTGCCATTAGGTGACCAGGAGTCAAACGGCACTGAGAGATACTGTGGAGTACAGGGAAAGATCACAGAGAGATTAAGTACAGGAAGTAGACTTGTGTGAAATTTTCAAATTCTGCTTCTTCCCTGATTCCACGTGTAACCCCCCTACAAATGGGGGTTCCCGAAAAGTCTTCCTTGAGCTTGCTTAAATGCTTACTGCCAGGCTGGTGTCCTGCGTTTTAGCAGTTTAAATGTATTGCCAGAGAGTGCCTGTATAGCCTCTGTGTACTGTCTCTTTAAGAGCTGCCTGGACTGCAGTCATAATTAATCCGAGAGGGAGCTTTGTTAGAAGGTGTACTTGTTTGCTGATCATTTGTTAGAGTAGTAATAATATTGCAGTGTGTTCTAACCTGCCTTCTTTGCAGCATGAACAGTTCTGTTTGTTTCCATCATCTTGGTCCTGGACTGTCAGAATGGGCCAATCAGTACATTTGGGACTCTAAAATGGAGCCTGCCTACAGGGACTTGGTGGGGCCAGAACTTGTAGGAATTGTAGTTTTGGGCTTTTGGCGCCTAAAATAACTTGGAGGGGGAGCCCTTGTTGTGACTGACAGATAGATCAGCCAACCGAACCTTTTGGATCTTGGGGAAAGTTCCACACTGCTTGCAGTTTTAGTTAGATCTGAGTTGGGAAGTGAAGAAGTAACAGCTCGAGATAGTTCGAGCAGCAATCCATAGTGGATTCATGTGGGAGAACTGTGGAAAGGCCTGAGTTTGGCCTGCATGCCTGCCTGCTGTTCCTGAGAGGGAACTTGTGCTTTTTTTGGACTGAATCCGAACTTGGAGAGCGAATTAAAGGGGAAGTAAACATTGCAGGGGTCTTTCAAATTGTGAAAGCCCATAAAAAGATATTTCAATCGAGGTATGGAACTTCCTTATAGGTGTCAAGAGTCCTGAGATATGAATATCTAAATACTCTGTAAATCAAAACAAGGTAGCAGCCATTTCATGGGATCCTGAGACAGAAGGTGATGTCACTGAGGGGCAAGTTGTAATTAACAACATATAGTTGGCTCCTCAGTGACCTCACTTCCTGTTTTAAGATTACATGAAATGGCTGCTGCTTTGTTTTCATTTACTGATAATTTGATATTCATATCTCAGGACTCCTGACGCCTACAGCTAAGCATAGTACCTCATTTGAATGGTCTTGTCTTGCACTTTCACAATTTGAGTGACCCCTGCAATGTTTACTTCCCCTTTAAGCCACTGAATTGTGACCAGGCTTTAACCTGAAGAAGACCGAAGATTTGCTGAATGTGATCGGCCTGTCAGGACTTCCAGCTACCTCTGAACTCCCAGATTGTGCAGAGACTCTGTAATTGCGACCGGAGAGCCATTTGCCTGGTACAGTGGAATTTCCTTACATGTGAATGTGCTGTTTGCTTATAGTGGGTCGTGATTTGGTTCCCCACTGTGTGTCTGAACTGTGTTTTGCTTGCTGGAGGCTGTATCCAGCTCCACGGACTGAATCCATATCCATTTGCCTGGGCCCTGCAACACTGGCCCAGCCAGAGTACCTGCTACGCAGAGAAAGTCATCAATGAGAGACCGACCTGGGGATCAGCACCCTGCTCAACACCTTGAACAGGAATGATGCCTCGGTGATTCGTGTGGGCCCTGCTTCTCCGGGCACTCCAGCTCAACAGTCTGCAGTCTCGATTTCGTCCTGCCTGTGTCGAGTATTGGGTATCATGAGTAAACATCAGGGTAGCTCCCTGCAACAACAGCTAAATCTTAAAAGTGTTGTCATTTGATTGTCTTTTTGCCTTTTTCTTTCATGGACTGAGCCCTCCAGCTCCGGATTACAAATAATGTGTGTTGTGCATATTGCTTTCTTTCATCACAGGGCCCCAACCAGCTGCAACATTCCTGGCTATCCCACTGTTTTCCTACCTGGGTACCAAGAGTTTGTGACTGTGTAAGGACTCTGAACTGCATGCATAACTGTCTGATTAATATAGTTTTTAAGCAAATCAACCTGATTGCGCCCCTCCCTTGTTCAAGTCCCATGAATAAATCAGATTTAACTTTGTTTGCATTTAACCTGACTGTGGTCCCAGTTTGTGCCAAAAGTATGGTACTGTTGCTATTTGCTGTGCTTGACCTTATTTTACAGGGGTCCCCAGGGTCAAGCTAGAGGCACCAGCATTGGTGGTAAGTGCAAACAGTGTGGGTAATTGCCTGGTGAATAAGCGTCATTGTGAAAGTAATTATTGTATATTGTTCAGGCCACTAGAAGGGAAAGAGGGGGGGTTACAGTGTCCCGGAGGGCTATGCCCAGGTTAGCTTGACCACTAAAAACCCTGACCTCTGGGTGGAGGCACCCGTTTCATTACCCGTTCATTTGTATGTTCGTATTACCCAGGCCCCTTAACCTGCTATTAGCCAAACAGGCAGGGGTAGTAGCCCTTGGGATAGCACCACCTAGGGGTTACATACAGAATTTTGAAAATTTCACCTAATTCTGTTGAATTCTGTCAGAAGCAGACTTGTGAAATTCTGAAAGTGAAAGTTATTTTTTTTTTTTTTAAGACTGGCAGCTGTCCTCCCCAGACCCCGCTGCATGGAGCAACTGTCCTGTCAGCCACACTCATCGGCTCTCCTATGCTCCCAACCCTACTGCCTGCCCTGGTGTTGGAAGCAACTATACCAGGTCCATCAGCCCCAACTGGCTGCTCTCCTTGCCTGACCCTGCTGACTGCCCCGGGGTCAGGAGTACCTGTGGCATCAGCCGCGACTGACAAATACAAGTAAGCAAACATTCAGCACTGACTAATGCTTGTTCTTTATGTCACCAAACCTTTGAAATGTCCCACAATTATATAAAGCAATGTCACAAATTTTACAGCAAAACATTTTCAGGCCCTCTTTAAGGCTGTTTGCTCTCAAATATTAAATGAGGTATTCCACAATATGAAAGCCTATACAATAATGTCAGGCCAGTATTCCTTGAAGATTTATTATTTAACTCCTTAAATTTTGGCATCAGTCCTTCCCATTATAATGTGACTAAGATTCATAGACAGAAAGCAAAAGAGTGAATTCTTAAGACACATTTTCATGCATCTTTTGTCATATGCTGCAGTTTTTTTACATCACATTCCTGATTTGATTGTCTAATTTCATCGGTTTGGAGAACGTTTCCTCCATTTGTTGAGGAATGAAAGCTTTCAACAGACCTTCACAACACCAGGTGTGCTTTATTTACACCAAAATGGCCCCACCGTGTGGCTGCAGTGTGGCTAGGAAAGATGAGATTCACAGCTGTCTTAGGTTTTTTCATCCTTAGCGGGTGGGCGGTTGTGCTGCAAAGGCGAGTCACCTGGCTTCTGGACAGGGAGGGCATCAGCTACCCAGCATGCCCCCCTACTAGCCAACCATGGAGAAGCACTGATGCTGACTGCATAGGGAGCCACTCTCCCGACCAGTGATGAAAGTGCAACCGCAGCGTCCCAAATGATTAGGGGGTATGACTGAGTTATCAAAAGTTCACTTGGCTCAGGCTCCTGCCAGATGTTTTCAAATTCTATTTCATAATGCCTGAAGAAAGGTTCACCAGGCTTCTGAGAATGGGGAAAATTTGCCAGTGGTACACCATGTGATTTAAATGTTAAAAAGTGATATAGCTCGCATTTTATTTGAGAAATTCTTTTACGAGAACAGTTTGTTTTACAATAATTACTTTTGGATCCCCTTATTATGCAACCTTCCTTCGGGCTCTCAGCCTGCTGCTTCCCTCTGGTCTCCAACTATTTATTTATTTATTTGAAAGTTTGTGACCAGG
Source organism: Neoceratodus forsteri (assembly GCA_016271365.2). Classification (NCBI taxonomy): domain Eukaryota; kingdom Metazoa; phylum Chordata; order Ceratodontiformes; family Ceratodontidae; genus Neoceratodus; species Neoceratodus forsteri. Next base: position 278,397,937 of record CM057451.1, read on the forward strand.
AGAGGCACACTAAGCCGTGGCTTGTTTCCAGGTGCAACCTGGGGGCAAGGAAAGGGGAATATGTGTACAGACATAGACTGATTCACAGAACCAAATTAAGCGTTGGTGGTATTTTTAGTGAACTACTGTCCTAGACTCTGCCTGTCCATGTGCCTGGACAACCCTGGCTTGCTCCCTTGGGTTCCCCATTTCAGCCTGGTCAGGACCTCATCAGAGAGAGGAGGAACAGATCACATTTGACACATACACAGCATCATTTGGAGGGCCAGGGTGGGAGGAATCAGTGTGTAATGGAGCGGGGGCTGCCTACTGAACCACCAGTCATTCCACATCCAGTCAGTCAGGCCTAGTGGCCTAGTGGGAGGGGGGAGTGCTAGGGTTCCAGGTGGCTCATGGTCAGCCAAGCCACCAGAGGCACTTGTACTGTGCCCCTCCTAGATGCTGCTCGAAAAACACAGAAACATAAACTTTGACGGCAGATAAGGACCGCTTGGCCCACCTAGTCTGCCCATTTCCCTACCTAGACGATAAGCTGCAGATCCTAGTTAACCAACAGCCTATTTCTTCCTACCCTCCACAAAAATTGCCTTATGCCTGTCCCATGCATTCTTGAATTCTCCCACAGTTTTAACCTCACAACCTCCTCAGGAAGGCTGTTCCATGCGTCCACCACCCTGTCTGTGAAAAAATACTTCCTCACATTGCCCCTGAGCCGTCCCCCCTCTATCTTCAGATTGTGTCCCCTTGTTCTTGCACATCTCTTTTTCTGAAAGATGCTACCCTCTTGGACTTTGTTGATTCCACTGAGGTACTTAAACGTTTCTATCATGTCCCCCCTCTCCCTCCTTTCCTCAAGGGTATACATATTAAGCTCCTTTAGTCTCTCCTCGTATGGCTTCTCTTGCAGACCCTGCACCATTTTAGTTGCCCTCCTCTGAACTGCCTCCATCCTGTCTATGTCCTTGCGGAGATGGGGTCTCCAGAACTGGACGCAGTACTCCAGATGGGGTCTCACCAACTGTCTGTACAGGGGGATAATAACTTCCTGTTTTCTGCTGGTGATACCTCTCCCTATACATCCCAGTGTCCCCCTAGCCCTCCCTACTGCCTTCTCACATTGCTTGCCAACCTTAAGGTCAACTGATATGATTACCCCCAGGTCCCTTTCCATTTCTGTTGTTGCTACTACCTCCCCCCCCAACCCCCAATTGTGTAATCTTCCTCTGGGTTTTTGTTTCCCAGGTGCATTACTTTGCACTTCTTTGCATTGAATCCAAGCTGCCATACTTCTGACCATTCCTCCAACCTTGCCAAGTCCTCTCTCATCCTTTCCACGCCTCCTTGTGTATCAACCCTGTTGCAGATCTTTGTGTCATCTGCAAAGAGGCATACTTTTCCTTCCAGTCCCTCTGCCATGCCACTTACTGTATAAAGACATTAAAAAGGACTGGAACCAGTACTGAACCCTGCGGTACCCCACTAGTAACCCCCCTTTCTTCAGAGTGACTCCATTTATAACAGTGCTCCAAGTCACTCACCTCTGGGAGAAGAACTTCTTTACAAATGTTTATGGCCCTTCCTGATGGCCACTGCTCCTGCTGCCTGGGGTTTTGGGCACAAACTTGGGTTGCCAGCCTGCCAGACAGCCCCATGCCAAAAAGTCAGTACAGGGCAGTCAGCTCTTTTAAGCTAAGTAAGTGTGTTTACAGCTAGACGATACAGACGAGAATCAACCTGAAGTCTTCTGGTTACAAGCCCAATGCTTATCCTTTGGGTCTGCAGGCACCCTTGTTCACAGGCTAAAGAAAGCTTGTGGCCTAGTACATTTTACATAATTTTAGAAGCTTACTGGTGAACTATTCAAGATTTTACGAAACTCAATACATGCTTGTATGGCTCAGTTCTGTCAGTGCAAAAGGACTGCTTGTCCTCAACCCCCCTTTGGTTTGAATGCCACCTTCATTTACTAGGTTCTCTTGTTTGTTAGCTGGAGTGATCCGTGGTGACTCAGCCTTTTGGTCACTGAAGCCTTGGAGATAAACTCCATAGCCAGCGCAGTACAACACACACACACACACACACACACACACATATAGGTAGAAGAACGAAGAGAAATTATGCAAAGCAGGAACTCAAAGGCAGGAATAAGCATGCAAAACAGAGTAATTGCATATAGTATGAAATTTCCACCGCACAAGGAGATTACATCAGTCAGTGGAAACTGAATACATGACAGGACCAGCCTAAATGTAAATGACTTGGAAACAAGTGCCAGATTCAAAGTATCCATACAGTGGAAAGGAATGTGTTTTTCAGATAGTGCCATTTATACAAATGTTATCTGAAATAACTCTATAAGCCATATACAGATGCTGCAGCCATTAGGTGAGGACAAGGAGTTTAAGTGAGAGACTGTGAGGCTAAGGAAAGCTAGTGGAGGTCAACCACAAAGAAAGAAAATAAGGAGGGAGGAAGGAAGGAAGGAAGGAGTGATGGAGGGAGGAAGGAAGGAACCAGTGATAGAGGGAGGGAGGGAGGGACAGAGGGTGGAAGGAAGGATTGATTCTACGTAGAACTCTTAGGTAGCCTCACATGTAAACAGCATTCCTCCATCAGGGAAGCCAGCTCCCTGGCCCTCCACCAAAGGACGAGTTGGCAGTGAAGCATTTTGCCAGACCACCCCAGGCTCCTCTTAGTTGAATGTCCAGTTGGCAGCAATCAAGATCTGTTCAGAATACAGGTGGCCAGCACAGCAGTGCATCGGGCAAATGAAAGGCAACTGGATGTCCAACAATTGTAATTATATACAAAAATGCAAAGTCACACCCCGGCTGATGACCAATGATGTAATCAATCAGCTCTCTGTCCTACACCTACAAATCAAAGCAACTACATCCCCTGCACTGCGTAGAGAGGGACTTAAAAAGAGGCCCTAGCACCACAGGGAAAAAGTCATATGTATACACCACTCAAATTTTTATTACATTTCCTGCATTTATCTTCCATTTATTTTTAGTATTTAGGACAGTTGCATGAAAACACAATTCTGTCACTTCATCTTCAATTGCTCTTTTGCTGCTTCTCTACAGCTGACATAATCCTCTGCTTGTAACATCACAGTGGTGACAGTAGAAATCTTTATGATGTGAAAAGCAGAGGATTATGATGTCACTTGTACACTAGCAGCCAGCACTGATGCAGACCATGTGAAGAGATCCAGTTTTCATAAAAATGTCATACATAATGATTAATAAATGCATGAGTAAAGGATAGCTGTGACAGGCACAATGTTCTTCTCCCCAGTTGGTGGGATGGCCAGAACCTTGCAGCTGCTGTATCAATCCATAAACAAAACGGGGTGTGTGTGGATTCTATTGTTTCAGCTTGAGATAGGCCACAGTATGACAGGATATGTCATTTTCCAGCACGTGGCAGGTAAGAACATACTATGGTAAGCAACTGTGCTAGATAATATGTTGTGTAAATCTCTTTCACCTGCAAAGATGTGGCGATGTCACAATCTCTTGCAAAGCACGAAGGGACCACATTTTGAGAACTCTAAGTCGCAGTGCACTTTGAGAAATGCCGCAAGGTGCTTCATCACTGAAGTCAGCTCTGTTTTGCCGTGTGTGTATAGCTAGGCAGATCACATAATGTGAAAAAGGCCGAAAAGGTTTTTTTTTTTTTTTACACAAGATATTTATCCTGCAGTGACAGAGCTAAAGTTAAGGGGGAGGGGTTATAATTTTGCTGTCAGGATGAGCTAGGTACATACAGTAGCCCATGAGTGTAAGCCACCAGTGTTTCCAAAAATGACTACTGTTGGACATGTAAGGAGGATGACAGACTTGGAATGACTAGAGATGGGCACATTAGGGTTCACCCCTAAGAAAGAGAAGGAAGTCTGCAGTGAGAAAAGCTAGGCACACAATCTACCCAGTAATGTGATAAATACTAGAAATGTCTCAGGGTTCTGAACCCATTGAGTTATTTACAAAGGGGTAATTAGAAACAAAAGGAAGGTCAGGGGCTCTGGGAACTATGAAAGGATTGAGTATTTCTCAGTAGGAACAACAGGACAGACTTGATGGACTTACAGTCTTCTTCTGTCCTAGACACCTATGTATGTACACTGGATTAATTGTACAGTATGTATTATACGATGGATTTGTTATATTCTTATTATTAGGAAAATGTATTTATCTGTTTTGAGAAAGGATGAGGTTCAGAATGACTGAAGCTAGGCTCACTGGAGTATAACCCCCCCCCCCGGATGAGGAGGAGGAGGAGGAGTATGAAGTTTGGATTGACTGGAGTAGGCCCCTGAGGAGGAGAAGGAGGAGGAAATTTGGAGTGACTGGAGTTGGACCCTGAGGTGGAGGAGGAGGAGGAGGAGAAGGGGGGGATGAAGTTTGGAATGACTGGATTAGGCCCCTGAGAAGGAAGATGAGGACAAAGTTTGGAATGACTGGAGGAGGAGGAAGTTTGGAGTGACTGGAGTAGACCCCTGAGAAGGAAGATGAGGATGAAGTTTGAAGTGACTGGAGTAAGCCCCTGAGAAGGACGAGGATGAGGTTTGGAAATGACTGAAACCAGGCACACTGGAGTAGGCCCCAGAAGAGGAGCAGGAGGAGGAAGTTTGGAGTGACTTAAGGTAGGCACACTGGAGTACCTGTATCTACTGTACTGTACTGTATGACTGATTTTTCTAGATTATTATTTATTATTAAGAAATATAATCATAATTGTTAATATTGGAATAGGCTCTTGTGGAGGAGAAGGAGGATGAAGTTCGGAGTGACTTGAAGTGAGGCACACTGGAGCAGAATCCTGAGGAACAGGATGAAGTCTGGAGTGACCAAAGCTCGGCACATTGAAGTAGGCCTGTGCGTGACAGGGTTGGATAGGGCCCTGTCCCAGTTGTTCTGGAGAAAGAGTTTAAATGCAAGGATCTGTTCTAGTCGCTCCTTTTCTGTCTCTTGTCTGTCTGGTTGTGCAATCAAATGTTCTTGTGAGACATAAGACTGATCACCCCAATGGTCTTGCAATTCTCTGCCTCTCTGTCTCTCTACCTTCACTTGCTGTTCTGTCTTTTCTCCCCCTTTGAATATCTGCAGGTATAGAAATATATGTGAATCATTTTGTGGAAATGTAATTGATACTGGGATCTCTTTGTTTAAAACTGTATATAGTTATACTGTTGAATTGATTGCAAAGTTAAAACTGTATATAGTTACACTGTTGAAATGATTACAAAGCTATTTGGAACTCAAGGGGTTAACCTAAGAATGCTGGATGCAAAATCCCTTTGCAGAACTGTGAGCAAGAGGTCAGTTCTGGGTCACAATGTTCTTTTTGCTGCACCTGCATGAAACTGACAAGAACACTGGAAACTTACAAGAACACTGTGTGATAAGCATGCAGTTTTCTTAACAAGCTCCTGCACAGGCTTATAAATAGGAGCTGCAATGTCTTGCAAAAGAGAGACACAAAGACTGAGATAGACTGAGACTGGAAATTGAGAAGAAACCCAGATGGACTTTTTCTGTTTATACTGCCTTTTCTAAATAGTTATACTGAACAAGTTTATCTTTCTGTAGTGGGTAACAGCAGCAAGACCTTGTCACCAGGCTCAAAAACTTTTCCTTTTACCCCATGGTCATAATACACCTTCTGCTGGTTTTGGGCCTCTTCCTGATTACTATGGGTGATTTCAACATATTTTGCCAGCTTTTTTCTCAGGGCACACATATAAGAGGTTATAGATTGCTTCTGATGGGGGTTATCTTCCCATGTTTTTTTATTAAATCTAGTTGCCCTCTAGGTTGTCTACCATACAGCATTTCAAATGGTGAAAAACCTGTTGATGCCTGTGGCACTTCTCTGTAAGCAAAAAGCAGGTAAGGCAACTGTTGGTCCCAGTCTTTCCCTTCCCCTTTTACAAACCTTTTTAACATGCGTCTTAGGGTTTGATTAAAATGCTCAACAAGACTGTCTGTCTGACGGCGATAAGGGGAGGTTCTTATGGCAGTGATACCTAGTAGTTGGTACAGCTCCTTCAGTAAGGCAGCACCAAAATTACTACCCTGATCAGTAATAATCTCTTTTGGTATGCCCACTCTGCTAGAAATTTTTGCAAGCTCTGCTGCAACATTTGGGGCTGTGACACTACACACAGGAACAGCCTCTGGGTATCGAGTAGCATAGTCACATACTACCAAAATGAATCGATTTCCCTTTTTACTTTTTGTCTAAGGGGCCAACCACATCCACTCCAATTCTCTCAAAAGCACATCTATCAAGGGTAGGGGAACCACGGGCATCTTGTTTTTTTTAGTCACTGGGGCTACTTTCTGACACTCAGCACTGGAACTGTAATAGGTAGCAACATCTTCATGAATTTCAGGCCAGTAAAATCTGTACAGCAATTTGGCAAGGGAGCGATCCCTCCCTGAGTGACCAGCCATAGGACTATCATGTGCTATTTGTAACAACTCGGATCTATATTTTTGTGGTATAACCAACTGTTCTATCTGGTCCTATGTCTGAGGTTTAACCCAAACTCTGTACAGTAACCCATTACATTTTTTAAACATAGGTTCACCCTGTTTTGGTTTCACCCCCAGCTGCTTAAAATAACCCTGGAGAGAAACATTGTTAGCTTGTTCTGAAAGAAAATCACAATCAGTGATCAGTTTAGTTTCAGCAATCTCATATGTTAACCCCTTATGTCCATCGGTCTTTTGTTGCCACAGTTTCCTCAGGCGTTGTCTTTTTTTCTCGGACTTCTGGATCTTGGAGTTGTGCTCAAACAAGTCCAAATCAAAATCAGTGAAAGGAAAAGAGTCCCCACCATCTGAGATTTTCTTTGCCTGAGCTCATCACCACAGCTGCTGAAACATCAGGATTTACTCCCTATTTGATTAACTTAGTAAATCCTGTAAAGTAATTTCTAGTAATCACAGGTACGATCCCCACTTTCATTTGGTGCGATACACCCTTAATAGTCGGTCACTTAGCTGGTAGGATAGTATCATGTGTCCTCGAGTATGCAGATGACACCAGTACCTGGTCCTTTGGGACACTGTTTTCCTAGTACTTCAATATGTACTAGGATCTGTCTGCTTTCCAAATCTATAAGTCCCTTCACAATCTTATCTCCCACCTTCACATCTGTTAAGTACTTGCCCCAATTTGCTAAGGACAAATCTGCTCCAGTATCACTCTTCCCACTATAGCAATTTCTTGCCATATGACCTGGCTTATTACAGTTATAGCAAATTAAGTCTTTGGGCACAGATTTGTTACCCCCACCAGAGTTCTTATCAGACTTGGAGTTTAAATGGGAAAAATAATATTTTACTGGTGCTTGGCTGTTACCTTGCTGCTGTGGCATCTGTCAGGCCATTTGGTAGTCTTTGGCCAAAGAAACAGCCTTTTCGCCACTTTCTGGTTGGCGTTCTTTCACCCAAAGCTGCACATCTGCAGACAGGATGTTGATGAATTGCTCCATTGCAAATGAGTCGATGATCTGAGGGACTGCTTTGCCCTCTGGTTGGAGCCATTTTATCAGAAGTTCTCTGAGTCAGAAGAAGGCTTCTCAAGGATTGTCGACTGAGTTGTACTTCAGAGATTGAAATCTCTGCCTGTAGATCCCTCCTGAGAAGTCATACCTTTTCAGGATTTCGCTTTTCACCAGGTCACAGTTTTCTGACTATGCAGTGTCCATACTGCTGTAGGCAAGTGGGGCTTTCCTTGTCAGGTAAGGTACCAATCTGATTGCCCATTGCTGCTTTGAAGCACTGGCAGGCTGTGGCAACCCTTTCAAAAGTTGTCAGGTATGCTTCGATATCATCCGAGGGACACAACTTTGTAAGTTTAATGTATTTTAAGTTGTTAGTGTCCTGTTGCTCTGCTGCACCAGTGCCAGATCCTCCAGCATTGATAACTTGCAAGGCATCCATCCATTGCTCCATCTCTTTTCTCTGCTGTTCGAGTTGTTGCATTTCTTCTTTTCTCTGTGCTTCTAAACATTGAATCTCCTTTTCTCTCTGCACCTCCATCTCTTTTTGTTGTATAGCCCCCATTAGAAAAAGGCAGTCAGGCTTTCAGGTTCTGCCACTGCCTGTTCTTTTTCTACAACTGGTGCTAGCTATACAGTCTCAGCTTGGACTTCCATCTCTGCTAGTTTGGCTGCCATTCTCCTGGTAGCCACTCCTGGGCTTGCTGCTGCAGAATCCATACCTTTCTTCTATACTTCTCTGGTGCCAGGTCTAGTACCCATGCACAAAACTCCTGGCTTAAGAGTATGCATGGCGTAAATCCCACTTCTGTAACCATCTGTCATCGGAGCACAGGTCAAGAAGCATAGGAAAACCAGAAGCAGTTGTAAAATTTGCAACAAGTGATTTATTAATAACACTAAAATATAAAAATAAAAATAAAAACTTGTTCGATATGACTGTTTACAAAGGCAGTATAAACAGATACAGTCCATCTGGGTTTCTTCTCAATTTCTAGTCACAGCCTCTGTGTCTCTCTTTTGCAAAACATTGCAGCTCCTTTTTATAAGCCTGTGCAGGAGCTTGCTAAGAAAATAGCATGTTTATCACACAGTGTTCTTGTAAGTATCCAATGTTCTTGTCAATTTCATGCAGGTAAGAACATCGTGACCCAGAACCAACCTCTTGCTCACAGCTCTGCACAGGGATTTTGCATCCAGCATTCTTAGGTTAACCCTTGAGTTCCAAATAGCTTTGTAATCATTTCAATAGTATAACTATATACAGTTTCAGCTTTACAATCATTTCAACAGTATAACTATATATAGTTTTAAACAAAGGGATCCCAGTATCAATCACATTTCCACAAAATGATTCACATATATTTCTATACCTGCAGATATGCAAAGCGGGAGAAAAGACAGAACAGCAAGTGAAGGTAGAGAGACAGCGAGAGGCAGAGAATTGCAAGACCGTTGGAGTGATCAAATCCTAGGTCTCACGAAAACATTTGGTTGCACAACCAGACAGACAAGAAACAGAAAAGGAGAGAATACATCAGATCCTTGCATTTAAACTCTTTCTCCAGAGCAACTGGGACAGGGCCCTATTCAACCCTGTCACACCATGAGGAGGAGGAGAAGGATGAAATTTGGAGTGACAAAAGTTTGGCACACTGGAATAGGTCCCTGAGGAAGAGGGTGAATTCTGGAGTAACTGAAGCAACCATCTATTACAGGACAAATTTTTAATATTATTGATGACTGCTCCACCAACAATGTTACACTGTATATTGCAGAGCATCTGCATAGCCATGACATAAGATCCACACTTAGGGCTGTAAGTATCTTTGCATTTAAGTTCCTCAGCCTGCATATATTTAACTCCAACCTGCCCAGTGCACACCCAGTCCTGGTCCAATGCCAGCCATAACCTCTGTGAAAAAGTGGTTCTTGACATGTTCGTATCACCAGAGAAAAAACAACACAGAACTGCCTTACATGAATGCTATATGCCATCTACTGCAAATGTTAATATGATGTAATGACGGTATTGTACTGTGAGTAATAGTCTTGTACTATATTATATATACATCATAGGGATTGGTAGAACTGTGTAACTTTTTGTACCTAAATAACTGAGTTAATATAGAGGACACAACTGAAAATGAGCCATGACTCGGTGATTGTAATATCTTTCCTTGACTTTCAATAAAAAAACATTTGATGATGTTTAGTGAAATGTATTATACATATTTATTTCTATAATATTCTGATCAGGATGGATAATGTGTGGAGTGACTGAATCTAGGCACACTGGAATAACTATGTTTGATTTTTTAAATAATAATACTATTTATTAGTAAGAGATTTTTTAATATTTATTCGTTTATATAATAATAAGATGGGAAAGGATGAGGACTGGAGGGACTGAAGCTACGCACACTGGAGCTGAATTGGGAACAACTTCAAAGGACTGTGATAAGGTTGCATTAGGAGATGCAATCATCAATGACTTCCAGCTGCTGATGCAGATTACACAATGCCTCCCTGTGCACACATAATCAAGCACAGCCTAGGTCAAGAATTGTATATGTGATGTAATGGGGCCAGGCAGTGAGTGAGCAGTTGTGCACAAGCACCCAAAGGTAATCCACGGTGTGATATCTGATGAGTGTGACAATGCACGTGAAAGGGATGGAGCGTGGTACAATATCCCTGAGCTGGAGAACAGCTCAAGTCATAAATTATGAAGAGAGATTGAATGCCACGAAACTACGAAGAAAAGTTGTATCTTTCAAATTAATTTTTTTGTTATATTAAATCTGATTCCTTATCACATTATTTTTTATGAGAAATACTTATTTTTGTTTCTTTGCTTCTACTGCCTCATCTGCTACCCAAACTGACTGCGTGTCAGGAAAAGGAAAAGATTCCGGTACTACTCCTTCATCGCCCCTGCTCTGGTGCTGGGTGTAGAATAGGGTGGGCTCACTGTGGCTGCCTTCATCTTCTGCAGTCATAGCAACATTCAAGGTAACAAATATTGAATTTGGCATGGACTCTGCTGCCTTGGGACACTCAAAAATATAGGGGACCCCAACCCCTGCTCACTTACTCACTTTCAGTCTCACTCATACAAAAAAATTCCCACTCCCCACCCCTCAGCAGCACACAGGTTGACTGGTGTTTCATAACTCTACATGCATTGTAATCAAGTGATCCTCCTTTTGGAATGTATCTGTCCCCATCAGAAGAGACAGCATGATTCTAGCACAGGTGTACTCATTCTGTGGAAGACATACATAAAAATTACTCATTTTTTTCCAACACTTTTACACCAGTGGTATGCAACATGACTGACTGGCTAGTAAACTGCCCACCTCTCAGCAGCAAAACCACTCAGCATCAACTCAGAAAAGGTGAAAAACAGCATCATTTCCACACTGCCCAACTCTCAGCTGCAGAAGCACATCAGCAAAGTAAAAGTGAAAATGAGAAACGTGACAATGAGAACAAAGTAGCCTGATTTAATAAAATATTTATTATTGTTAATATTTATTCATAATTTCTATATGCAAAAAACTGGGAGCTGTCTCAGTTGTGAAGCAGGACTATTGCTATAACAGCAACAGTGCCCAGCAGCACAGAAAACATACAACATGATAATGTGAAAAAGTAGATTGCTTTCATAAACTGAACTATTGCTATTGTAAAGAAGTATCATTTTTTTCCCATATTGCTTTTTCTGCCTTGGGTCAGTGCAGGTAGGCTATTAGCCCTGTCCCTGTTCTCCATGATGGATGCTCACCTCCCCAGTACCCCCGGATATAGTCCCCCAAAGATTGCCCCCTGCGGTGGGAAGAGGAGCCCCCCCAATGTATATATCCAGATTATCCAAAGGCTGGGCGGTGGTGCAGGCCAGGAGAAGTGGGCAGGGCTTCATTAATCCCACAGGTCCCCACTTTTCATTTTCTCCCTTGTGCCCCTAGCTGTGGAGGCACTTAAGTACGTGTGCTTGGAGGTGTGCATTCACCACAGAACCATGGCCTCTCCATTCTATGTCACTCAGACCTAGGCTACCAACAAGCCTCCACTTAGTCAAAGGCTGAGACAGCATGACTCCCCACCCTAGGAGACAGAAGATGTCTGCGGGACACTCAAGCCTTCTCCTCCCCAACTCAGATCCATTCCTGAACTCAGGTCGCTGGCATGGCAGCAGGTTAAGGCGCTCAGCACCTCTGCCCTCTGCATCACTGTGCCAGCTTAATAAACACAATAATTTTTTAAATCTGTTTATCCTCATGTGGTCAGAACAGGCTGGGCTCCCTTCAGCTCTACCCTGTCGATCCCTATTGTTCTACATCTCCACAGGACTTACTTCCCCATGCTGGGGCACGCTCGTCAATGTGCACGTGTGGCGGCATGTGCACGCTGCAGGGTCACTCGGCACCTCCCTTCTTCTGCTGAGCCTGTCCTACACTACCATCAGGCCTCCACATTCAGTGGAGCAGGCAGTACTCCCTCTTAGGGAGAGAAGTGCAGTCCTTTGGATGCTCGAGCCTCTCCCCCACCCCTGCCAGCCAACCCTAGCAACCCGTGCTGGTTTCTGAACACAGGAGGCCGGCATGGAGTGAGGTGTGGCGTCTAGCACCTCAACCCTCAGCACCTCCGGGCCGGCCAATAAATATAATATTGATTGTATAATTTCTATATATATATACAAAAGGAGAGGGGGTAAAAATGAGAAGACAAAAAGTAATATCTTGGCTGGTGAGAACAGTATCAGCAAGATATTCAAAATATGTTCCTGTTACCATTACCATGATATCCAAAATATGTTCCTGTTACCATTATCACCATGGGTATCTTCAAGGTTAGTATAATCACCATAGAATACTGAACCAATCGAATTGTTTGTCTTTGACTGAACTTCACCTTGTCCTTGTCTGTTTAGTTGCTGGTTTTATGATATTCGAATACTAACTGTTGTAAATCCATATTGTTGTCAAAATGTATATTTATTGTCTATAACTAAATTACTGCTGTTATGTATTCTGTTCCATAATGTACTAACTATTGTCTGTCTCTTCCATATACTGAATTCCTGTATTATAATTTCATGTACGTAATCCTGGGTTGCCCTTGAAAAAGGGACTCCCTGAGGCCCAGTGGGTTCATCCAGTGAACAAAACTCAATGAATAAAAAGCGGACAGCAGCCTTCACAATGCTGATGACATCACAACTGCTTAGTGCAGTACCAATGCCGGCAATTGCTTGAGTTGTTCTTACTGTTTATTTTCTTTGTATGTAGTTAATCCCGGGTCGCCCCTGAAAAAGGGACTAATGGTCTCAGTGGGCCTACCTGGGTGCCAGAATTCAAATAAACTGAAATCAAATAGAAACGGTTAAATCTTCAAACAAACTGCAGATTTAAAAGCTAAACTAGTAAACTGATGTTGTATATAGAGGATATGCAATTGCAGACTCAGAACATGCAATTTATCTTTAAGTGTGAGAGAGCAGGACCATAACTCACGAGTTGCTGAGCCTTGGGTGAGTTATGAAAGTCCTGCCCCCTCACAAGTGATGGAAAACTGCATATTTTAAGTCAATCCACTGCACATCTGTTATATACTGTACAACAGTAGTTTACTTGTTATAGATTTTAAATCTGATGCTTGAAGAACTAGCTGTTTCACTTTTATTTCAACATCTGGCTTCAGTGCTGCACTAGGCATTGTGATGTCATCAGCATTGTAAAAGCTGCTCTCTGACTGGTTTAGTATTCCACCATGGTGATAGTAACCTTCAAAATATCCATTGTGACAACAATAACAAATATAGGTTACTAACCTGTAACCATAGTTCTAGGAGTGATATACAGCTCACATTCACACTTTGTCAGTTCCACTGGAACAGGCTGATTCAATGGACGTCTTCAAGCTTAAGCTCCTCCCACCGCCGGGAAGTATATCCACTTGCTCCACCATGTGACATCAGACCTTTCCATTCTGGAAGCAGGGATCTGTGTACCCAGCCTCCCCTGGCAAGTGGTACACTCTGTACCACTTGCCAGGGGAGGCTGGGTTGGTTGTGTGGATGTGAACTGTACCCACTTCTACATCTATAGCTACAGGTGAGTAAATACAGGTTACTCACCTGTAACAGGAGTTCTAGGAATGGTATATGTTGTTCATCCACACTCATTGGCAGTATCCTTGCCGCTTTAAATCTTGCCGGAAGGTCTTCAAGCTTGCTCCTCCCACCCACCCGGGTGGTATAACTCGGCTCCGCCCCATGCGCCAGATCTGGCCCGTGGCTGCTCAGGTTGTGCGCCGGCCGGGAGGAATGTAGGAATGGATGAACAATATATACCATTCCTAGAACTCCTGTTACAGGTGAGTAACCTCGTATTTCTAGGGACATGGATATGTTGTTCATCCACACTCATTGGCAGACTCCTAGCAGTTCGGAGGAGGGAGGCAAGACGCACACCCCATATACTTACTTGGGAAAGAGAGACTGGAGAACCGAGGCCCCAAAACCAGCATCCCGGCGTGACTCAAGGTCGATGTGGTAGTGGGTAATGAAGGTGTTGCTGACTTCCAGGTAGCAGCCCTGCAGATTTCCTGGATAGGGACGTCCCTGGAAGCAGCCACCGCTGCAGCAGTATGGCGGGTAGAATGAGCTCTTATCCTCTGGGAGGCTCCATGCCCGCTAACTTATAGCAGATCTATGCAGGAGGTTACCCACCTGCTTATCGTCCGCTTGGCTGCAGGTCTGCCAGATGCGGCTTCAGCGTAGGTGACAAACAGCTGGCGAACCTCTCCCCGAATTTCAGCCGTGCGCTCCTTATAATAAGCGAGCGCCCTTCTAGGATCCAGAGTATGGAGCCTATATTCGGCCTCCGAGGTGTGATTGGGGTAGAACACCGGCAGAGTCAACACTTGGTTAAGGTGAAACTCCGACACCACCTTCGGAAGGAATTTCGGGTGGGGGCGCAGGACAACCTTGTCCCTGTGGAAGACCAGGTAAGGAGACTCAATGGAAAGCGCCTGGAGCTCTCCCATCCTTCTGGCTGACGTGATAGCCACCAAGAAGGCGGTCTTCCACGACAGGAGAGAGAGCACACCTGTGCATAGGTTCGAATGGCTTGCCCATGAGCTTTGCCAGCACAGCAGTAGATCCCACGGAGGTGGGGTTCCCGCACTGGACGGGAAATGTGATCAAGGCCTTTGAGAAAGCGCCAGACCACCTTCTCCTGCGCCACCGACTGCTTCCCTGCCCGCGCCCGGTAAGCAGAGATGGCTGCCAGGTGCACCCTTAGGGTCGTCGACCTAAGCCCTTGACTAGAAAGGGACCATAAATAGTCCAAGATGCTTGCCAAGGAACAGGAGGAAGGGTCCAAGCCCTTGCTCTGACACCAAATGGAAAACCTTTTCCATTTGAAGGCATAACATTTCTGGTCGACTTACGGACGCCTCAACTACATTGAGGACCTCGTCGGAAAGACCCAAAGCCTGGAACTCTAGCTCAGGAACCAGGCCGTCAGGTGCAGGGATTGAAGGTCCGGATGGAACACCTTCCCTGATTGACTGAGAGCAGGTCCGGGCGAGCTGGAAGCTGCCGGAGTCCTGGAGCTGAGACTGAGGAGATCTGGTACCAGAACTGGCGAGGCCAGTCTGGGGCTATCAGAATCACCTGCGCCTTGTCCCTCCTCGCCTTGAGAAGCACCTTGTGGATCAAGGGAAATGGGGGAAAGGCGTAAAAGAGGCCCGGGGTCCATTGCCTCGAGAAGGCATCCCCCTGCAGCGAGCCCTGCTGAGGGGGGCGGGCATGGAACAGACTCAGCTTCGCGTTCTCCATGGAGGCAAACAGGTCCACCTGAGGTGTGCCCCAAAGGGAGAACAGATGCTGTACTACCTCCGGCAGGAGAGACCACTCGTGGGATGCAGCCCCTATCCGGCTCAGGGCATCGGCCAGGGTGTTGGAGGCTCCTGCCACGTGAATGGCTAGGAGATCCGCCTCCAGGCTGCGCACGGTGACCATCACGGAGGCTTCCTTGCATAAAAGCATGGGCGCGTCCCGCCCTGGCGGTTTAGATAGTACATGGTCGTGGTATTGTCCGTCTGGACTCGGACCACTTGACCCGGAGGAACGGAGCAAAGGCGGTGGAGAGCTGAGCGGACCGCTTCGAGCTCCAGCAGGTTGATGTGGCATCCGGACTTCAAGGGGACCAGAGGCCATGAGCCGTGTTCCCCAGATGGGCACCCCAACCCATCAGAGAGGCATCGGTCGACAGAGAGACCGTCGGCTCGGGGCGGACGAACGGGATGCCCTCCTGCAAATGATCTGGAACGGTCCACCACTGGAGAGCATTCCACATCCCCTGTGTCACCGACACAAGCTGGTCCAAGGGATCGCAGCGTTGTGACCACTGGCTGGCCAGTCCCCACTGAAGGGGACGCATGTTCCAGCGGGCCCAACGGACCACGCTGGTACAGGCCGCCATGAGACCCAGGAGGCGCAGGAAGTCCCGGGCAGGCTTGCCCAACCAGAAATGATCGGGCAAAGGAGGAAAGAACCTCGGCCCTGTCCGCGGGAGCCGCTCTGGCTCAAGAGAGTCGAGCTGGCCCGATGAATAAAATCACCTGCTTCGCTCGAGTCGACTTGGCCTCGTTGATAAGGAGGCCCAGTTGAGAGCAGACCTGGAGGGCCAGATCTCTGGACCACTCCGCCTCCTTCCTGGAGGGAGCTGCTATCAGCCAGTCGTCCAGGTAAGGGTACACCTGACCCCTCGGCGCCAGAGAATGCTGTCACCACTGCCATGCATTTGGTGAAGACCCTGGGAGCTGGAGACAAGCCAAGGCATGGCTTGAACTCGAAGAGAGATCCTTCTGCTCGGAAGCGAAGGAATCTCTGGTGAGACGGACGGATAGGGACGTGAAAAAACGCGTCCTGCAAGTCCAGAGAGCAGAACCACACGCCGCGTTCCAAGGATGGTATTATCTGAGCCAGAGTGACCATCCTGAAGGTTCGAGACCTTAGGAACTTGTTTAGGTCGTGTAGGTCGAGAATGGGGCGCCAGCCCCCCGTCCGTTTCGGAACCAGGAAGTACCTGGACACAAACCCTGGGTCTGAAGGAGGGTCCACCACCTCTCTTACCACCTCCTTCTGGAGGAGGAGAGTGATGTCGGCTCGACGAGCCGCCAGTGAGGCTGGGGATCCCGAAGCCCCCCGAGGGGCGACGGCTCTGAAGGGTGGTGCCTGCTCGAATTCCAGAGGCAGGCCTCTTCCCACCACCTCCAAGACCCACCTGTCCGTGGTAACAGCGGACCAGGCAGAACGGAAGTGCGGGAGCCTGCCCAGGGGACCCAGGGTGCAGGGGATGGGCGACACCCCTCAGCCCGTCACTGGGCAGGCTTGGAGGAGGGACCGCCGAGGGACCTCCTGGGCCCTTTCCTCCCTGCCTCCTGTTAGGAAGCCGGCGGCTTGGGTTTGGGATGCAAGGCCGAGCCTGCTGGCCCTGGCGTTGCTGGGCCAGGCGCGCGGGGGCACAGAAGCGAAGGGCTTAGGCTGTGGTTTGCGGCCTTGTCCTTCTGAGCGGAAGAGACCGAGTCCAAGGTGGCATTGGACTTCGATCCTCTGCAGGTGACCTTCCACCCCAGGGCTAAGAGGTCAGTCCCAAAGGAACATCCGCCCAACTTGTGCTGGGTATCCGATAAGGTGGATATCCTCAGCCAAGCCCGCCGACGATAACCACTCGGCCGCCACCGATCTAGCACATGAGTCCCCTACATCCAAAGCAGTCTGAGCTGCTGTTTGGCCACTGCCCTGCCTGGTCCCGCACCTGCTTAACCGTAGTCTGCAGATCGGGCGGAAGATGAGGATGACCTCATCCAGGAGCCCAACAGGGCATGAGAAAAATGTGCCATGAGGACGGCCGAACTGGCCTGACGAAGGCCGAGAGGGACGCAGCGTAGACTTTTCGCCCGACATGGTCAATTTCTTGGGACTCCTTGTCAGGAGGTTTGTCCACATCCTGGCGTTGCCGGTGGCGCGCGCTGTCGGTAACCAACCCCTCAGCAGAGGGGTGTTCGAAAAAACGGACAAGGAACCGTGGGGACGCACTTCCTAGCCATCCTGGCCGGCGCAGGGCAGGAAGCAGGGCGCTGCCAAAGTTCCAGTGCCGGACCCACTATGGCCTCGGCCACCGGAAAGGCCTCCGTCGGAGAATCCCCTCGGTCCAGAATCTCCGTGAGGGGATACCTGGCCCGTTTGGAAACGGGTTCGAGCTCCATCCCGGTGGACTCCGAGATGAGCCGAAGCAGTCCTAGGAAGGACGACGGGCTATCGTCCATTGACTGACCTCCTGAAGACTCCAAGTCCAGTCGCTTGGAGAAGAAGGAGGAATCGCCTTCGACTCGGAAGAGTCCTCGAAGAGCTGCCTCTGGCCTGAGCCACCCTTCACCTGCCGAGGTCGGTCGGGAGTGAGGGTAACTGACAGCCGATGGGGTAAACCCTTAGCCGACCGGAATCCTTGGTCGGAGCCCCAATTGGTGGCTGTGGAGGCGGAGGTTCCACCGGAATCGGTGGAGCAGCTGGTTTTGGCCAACAACCGCCTGGTATAGGCCTCGGACAAGTCGAGGGGTTGTGTCGGCTGCCCGTGGACAGTTACTTAATGGCCGGGAAGCGCCTGAGTCGGCTTATTCCCGCCACAGGAGGAGCTGTTGCAAAATAAGGTCCTCGCGACTGGCCGACGTAATTTATACGAAGCCTCCTCATCCGAGGAGGAGGGACGAGACGAGCGGCGACGCCGCTATCATGGTGCCGAGACCGAGACCGCTATGACGGTGGGAACGCTGGACCGCCGAAGAGGTCCGGACCGAGACCGAGTCCCGGAATTTCCGGGGTCGGTGCGGGAGGTGTCGGCCGGAACCGCACTCCCTTCGGCTCGGAAGGTCCATCCGAGGGCTCCGGAACCGGAGGCACAGGCGAGCCCACGGGATCCTCAACTCCTCCCGGGGGAACCGGGGAGAGGGGAATCTCGGCTGCTAAAGGCGACAGCCCGTCCAATGGGTCGAGAAAAATCTCGACTTCATCAGTGGGAGTCTCGGTCAACTGACCTGACGGGGACACCGTGAGGCCAGTGGCCGGAGCCGAGCGGTCGACCGAAGCCGACGGTCGACGGCCGGGAGAGGGACCTTCCCGCTCCCAAGAGCGCCGACGGAGGGACTTACCTCTTGTCCCTCTTTTGACCGAGAATAAGGTCCAGCAGACGCAGGGCCTTCTCCTTTAGTGGAGAGGGACAGACAAAGCTCCTTAAAGGAAGCCGTGTAGGAAGAACCCAGAGAGGCGGGATAAATGCCGCGGCGAGGAAGATCTGACCGCGCGCCTCCTCTTGAGGCGACCATCCGCTCGAGCTGATCCGCCCGAAACCGCCGCCCGCGGACACCGCCAACCGGGCCTCCTTGGACTTCACCGGAGGGAACGCTTCGACGGCCCAGTTGCAATGGGCAGCACGGTCTTCGAGGACGAGGCCGAGAAAGATGAGCACAGGTCGCAAGCCTGCGGGTCGTGCTCAAGGCCTAAGCAGTAGACACACGTGGTGTGGATCCGTCCGAGACATCTTCTGCCGCATGGGCATCTCGAAATCCGGGAGTCGATTTGTCCGCCGCGGCGCGGGGATCGAAGACTGAAGTCTTTTGCAAAATATTATTTTTAAATCCATAAGCGGAGAAATAGGAACCAGTCGAAGCGCGGGCGTTAAGGAGGGAACCTGAGCTTCCAAGCGGTAAGGAAGATCTGGCGTCATGGGGCGGAGCCGAGAGTTATACCACCCGGGTGGGTGGGAGGAGCAAGCTTGAAGACCTTCCGGCAAGATTTAAAGCGGCAAGGATACTGCCAATGAGTGTGGATGAACAACATATCCATGTCCCTAGAACCTATATTTCCAAGGGCATGAATACAGTTCACTATCCACACTTTGGTTCACTCTTAGCAGTTCTCCAGGAGGAGGGGGTAAGGTGCCCACCCCTATTTGGGAACAGAGACTGGGAAACCAAGGCCCCAAAAGCAGCATCCTGATGCGACATGATGTCGATGTTGTGGTGGGAAATAAAAGAGTGTGCTTTATGCCAGGTTGCAGCCCTACAGATCTCCGTTATGGGGATATCCCTCGAAGCAGCCACTGAGAAAGTGGTATATCTGATGGAATGGGCCCAAGCCCTTTGGGAGGCTCCATACCAGCCAATCTACAGCAGAGGTCAATGCAGAACGTTATCCACCTGTCAACTGTCTGCTTTGCTGCCAATCTGTCAGGAGTGACTTCAATGTGTGTAACAAACAGCTGGCGAGCCTCACCTTGAACTCCAGCTGTGCTCTCCTTATAAGTAAGTGCTCAACACAGGTCTAGAGTATGGAGCCTGCAGCTGGCTTCCCAAGATGAGTCATTAAAGTATACTGGAAGGTTTTTCACTTGGTTATGGTGAAACTCCAATACCACCTTTGGGAGGAACTTTGGGTGGGGGCGAAGGATGACCTTATCCTTGTGAAAGACCAGATAAGGAGACTCCACCAACAATGCCTGGAGCTCACTAATCCTTCTAGCTGACATGACAGCCACCAAGAAGGCAATCTTCCACAATAGGAGTGATGTCTAACACCTGTGCATAGGCTCAAATGACTTGCCCATGAGCACAGCCAGTACCAACAGTAGGTCCCAAGGTGGCAGTGGCTCACGCACTGAAGGGGACAATCAGTCAAGGCACTTTAAAGTGCCCAACCACCTTCTTCTGGGCCACCGTCGGCATACCAGCTCATGCATGGTAAGCAGAGATGGCTGCCAGGTGTAACTTCTGGGTCCTCGCTTTCAGGCCTGATTGAGAGGGACCAGAGGTAATCCAGGATACTCATCATAGGGCAGGCAAGAGGATCAGGCTCCTTGCCCTAGCACCACATAGAGAAGCTCTTCCATTTAAATGCATAGCATTTGTGAGTCAACTCCTTACAGGAGGCCACTGCAATGTGGAGCACATCTTCCAAAAGATCCAAGGCCTGGAACTCTAGCCGCTCAAGAACCAGGCCGAGAAGTGCAGGGATAGAATGTCCAGATACAAGACCAGGCCTGCTGCTGTGGCTAAGGAGATCCAGGTACCAGAACTGCCTGGGTCAGTCTAGAGCTATCAGGATAATCCGTGCCTTGTCTTTTTGGGCCTTTACCACCACCTTGTGGATCAAGGGGAAGGGAGGGAAGGCATACATGAGGCCTGGGGTCCAGGGTCTTGTAAAGGCATCTCTCAATGGTGTCCCAGACTGTGGGGAGGGTGGGTACAAACAGACTCAGTTTTCTGTTCTCCCATGAGGTGAACAGGTCCAACAGGTGGCTTTCCATCTCCTGATGCAGGGACTACTAGTTCAGTGTCTCTCCCACCCAGCTGAGAGCATCTACCAATTGATAGTTAATTCCTGCGACATGAATCACCAGGAGATCTGCACCCAGGCTGAGCACAAGTGTCCAGAGGTGGATGGAAAGCCTCCCAGCACAGGAGAAGGGAGTGTGTTTCCCCTATCTGTTCACATAGAATATGGTTGTGGTGTTGTCCATCTGGACCTGCACGACCTGACCCCTGATCAGTAGAGTGAATTCTGTGAAAGCCAGCAGCACTGCACAAAGCTCCAGCAGGTTGATGTGATGATGGGACTCCCAGGGTGACCAGAACCTGTGGGCTCTGTGGTCTCCTAGGTGCACTCCCCACCTCACCAGAAACGCATTCATCGTGATCATGACTGATGGTCTAGGAGGATAAATAGGATTCCTTCCTCCAGAGGTTACGGGGCCAGCCACCACTGGATGGCATCCCACATCGGTTGAGTCACAAGGACCGGCTGGTCCAGATGACCTATGCCCAGCTCCCACTGTAGGTAGTGCATTTGCCAATTTGTCCAACAGACCTTGCTGGTGATGGATGCCATGTACCCCAACAGCCACAGGAAATCCTGGGCATGGTGCGAGAGCCCAACCTTAAATGATCAAGCTAAGGAGGTAAGATACTGAGCCCAGTCTGCAGGAAGACAGGCTTTGGTCCACAGGGAGTCTAGTTCTGCCCCGATGCAGCTGATCACCTGCAAGAGGATCAGTTCAGACTTCTCCTGGTTCACCAACAGGCCCAAGCCTCTGCAGGTCTGGAGGGCCTGATCACCAGTCCTCATGGCAGCTTCCTTTGACAGCACGGCTATCAGCCAGTCATCCAGGTAGGGATACACTCTGACACCTTTGCACCTTAGGAAGGCTGCCACCACTGCCGTGCACTTACTGAAATCCCTGGGTGTGGACAAGAGGTTGATGAGCATGACCTGGAACTGATACTGAATTCCTTTGGTACAGAACCGAAGGTGCTGACAGTGGGATGGGAAGACTGGGATGTAAAAGAATTCATCTTGAAAGTCCAGGGAGCAGAACCACATACCTTGTTCCAGGGATGGTATAATTTGGCTCAGAGTTACCATCCAGAACTTGCACTTCCATATAAACTGATTTTGACTGTGCAGATCCAGTATGGAGCGCCAGCCTCTCGTTTCTTTTGGGACCAAGACATACCTGGACATGTGCCCCTGACTTGACAGGGCATTTGAGACACGAGCTATCACTCCTTTCACATGGAGCTGAACGACATCCTCCCTGAGGGTGGACAGCATACACTGCAACACCCTAGACTCCCAAAGAACTTGGAGTTTGTAAGGTGGGAGAGCCTCAAAATCCAGAGGCAACCCTCTGCCTACCACCTCTACTACCTACCCGTCTGTAGTAATGATGGAGCCAGGTCAGGATGACACCCTCCATCCCATCACAGGGCAGCTTTGGAGGGGGCACCAGCCACTGGGGCTGGAGGGGAACCACTTCCCCTGCTCCCACCTCTTTTTGGTCCCTGGACACCGAACTTGGGCTTTGGGTGTCAAGCCTGCTACTACCCCTACTGAGGCTGCTGTGGCGGAAAGGACCTGTACTGGAAGGTCTTTTTCTTAGGCTTCTGAGCCTTTGGGTCCTTCTGGGATGATGGTACAGAATCTAGGGGGGCACTGGACTTCTCAAATTCTAGTGAGATGTCCCTCCACCCCAAGACAAACAGACTGGTGCCCAAAAGGGGACATCAGCCAGTTTGTGCTGGTATCTACTGTGAAAGTGGAAAGCCACAGCCAGGCACTGCAAGGCGACAGTCATTGCAATGGCACAGGCACAAGACCATGCAGAGAGCCATCTGAAGCTGGTGTTTAGCCAGCGACTGACCCTGGTCTCCAACCAACTTCACCGTGAGCTGATGGTCAGAGGGAAGGTGAGGGAGGACATCATCCAGCACTCCCAAGAAGGAGTGGCTAATGTTGGCTAGCATCACAGCATAGCTCACCTGATGGAGACCCAACGATACAGCAGCAAAGAGCTTCTTAGCTGCATGGTTTGTCTTCCAGGACTCATTGTCCAGGGGCTTGTCCACGTTCCTTTGGCCAATGGACTTCCAGAACGCCAGGTCAGACACCAACCCTTTGGCTGAAGACTGGACTGAGAACACCGAAAGGGACCTTGTAGGGATCGTATAATTGCAGATCATAGGGTGGAGGGTGCTGGGCAGGATGCTGGCAAGGCAAGGCACATTTATTTATATAGTGCCCAATCCTGGAGGCTCTGGGCACCTTACATAAAAACAGTTAGGGATAATACAAGAATAAATACAAAGAAAAAACACAAATAACGTAATATAGCTTTAAAAGAATAAATATAAAATACATTATCTAAAATTAGACTAGCTCTGGTTACTTAGTCAAATTCATCAAGGAATGCCAAGCAGAATAAGTATGTCTTTAGACTGTTTTTGAACATATCAACCATCGGGGCCTCCCTGACAGAGACTGGAAAAGAGTTCCAGAGGGCTGGTCCAGAGACATCAAAGGTTTGGTCGCTGGAGGTTTTTAATCTGACTCTTGGAAGCACAAAGAGGCCCCAGTCGAGAAGCGGATGGAGTGGACTGAGATGTCAGGTGTCAGGAGACCAGCCAGATAGCCAGGGCCCAGTCCTTATAGGGTCTTCTAGGTGAGCAAGCCCTCCTTGAAGATGATCCTCCACCTGACAGGCAGCCAGTGCAGTGCTTGCAGGACCAGAGTCACATGACTAGACCTAGACAGGCCCGTCAGCAACCTGGTCACTGCATTCTGCACCAGCTGCAGCCGGTGGAGGGTTCCTCCAGTGACCCTGAAGTATACAGCATTATAGTAATCAAGCATGGATGTAACAAAGGCATGTAACAGTGATGGCAGGTCTTTAGGCGGAACTACGGGTTTAATCCTGGGGATATTCCTTAAGTGGTAGAAACCACTTTGGACAACAGATGACACCTGAGCTTCAAGTGTCAATCTGTCATCCAAGATAATGCCAAGATCCTGTACCCTAGGGGAAGCCATCAATGAAGCAGATCTCAGGAACAATCCTGTAACCACTCCGGAGGCACTCCCATCAGGCCCGCGACCCGGCTCAATCACCAGAACCTCTGTCTTGTCGGCGTTCATTCACAACAAATTGGGAGGACATCCAGTCATTGGTCTCAGCCAGGAAGCTGTTAAGCATCTCCATGGCGTCATGTGTTCCAGGGGCAAAGGACATATACAGTTAGGTATCATCTGCATAGCAGTGAAAACCCGAACTGTAATGCCTAATGAGCTCACCCAAGGGCAGCATGTACACCGCGAATAACACTGGCAACAAGATCGAATCCTGAGGCTCTCCCGTTGCTTCCTGCAGAGAGATAGGACTCAAACCAGTTGATGACAGTACCGGTGAGTCTACAATATGCTCTAAGGCAATCTCGAAGCACAACGTGATCCACAATGTCACATGCTGATGAGAGATTAAGGAGCCAAGAACTGACCTGTCTCCTCTATCTCTCTCTGGATGCTGCCAAAACTCCAGAGCTGGTCCCAAAATGGCCTCAGTCACAGGAAAGGCAACCCCTGGGGAATCATCCCTGTCTAGGATGTCAGTGAAAGGGTATTTATCCTTCTTCTGAACTGGCTCCAAGGGCACATTCATGGACTCCGACATGAGGCACAGTAAAGCCCCAAATAACACTGGCCCATGGTCAGTGGTCATGTCTTCGAATGAACCACAGTCTTAAGTGTGGGTCCTCGAGGAAAGCATGGATAACACTTCAGAGTCATCTGAGGATTCCACAAAAATGGCCCTCGACCATTTAGTGCTGTGGACCACCCTGGCGTCTTTGGACTGGGTGATCTCTACTGACAACCGGCCTGGCAAGCCAGCAGCAGAACAGGAGTCCTTCGTGGCAGCTCCCTCCAAAGGCTGCGTTGCTGATGGCTCAACCTTCAGGATTGAAGAAGCAGATACTGGGGACATCTGCTTGGATGAACCGGCGTGGGAATGACTGGTGCCTGCCAGGTGACTGAAAGTCCAGAGGATAAAACCCTACTCCACCCTGCAACGGTCCACTACTGGACAAGGAGCTCCTCACAGTGATGCTACATCTTGTGGTGGTGCCTCTCCTCGCATGAGAGGGCTGAAGAGCACTGATGGTGGCACCTCCCGGCCAAGTGGGATCGAGAGTGTGAGCGGCACCTCAACTGTGACCTCAACCACTGACTTCGGTGCCGACTTCGAGATGAGCCCTCTGGAGGATTATGGTAGACAACTTGCCGGGCTATGTTTAGTAGCACCAGCTTTGGAGGTGCAACCATTGGCTGAGGCTGGTCCTGCAGTGACCCACTGAAGGACACTGACCAAGTCATATCCTTCTACATGAGAACGGGAAGCACTGGGATTTGGGAGACAGACTCGTCATTGAGCTCCTCTGACAACCATTTGACAAGTTTAGAAATATCCTGACCACCTGCTCGACCAGAGTTGAGGTCAACAAGCCCAATGGGGGTTCTAAGGAGCTCTCAACCTGCCCCTTGACTGACGGAAGCTTGACCAAAGTCAAGCGGTCAGGGGAATCAAAGGAATAGGAAGACCTTGATCACTTCTGATTCCACGACAAGCACCAGCGGTGCTTGTGGTCCATGTTCCAGTGACAAGAGCTCCCTCTGAAAGTCTGGAGGGCCCGACACATTTCTTGAAAATCCTCAGAGAAAGACCTTCTGACACTGGCCCCAGCCAGAAGCAGCACCGAGACTGACGAGGAACTCACCGTAGCTGCAGCATCCTCCTCAAGGGCTGCAAGTTGCAAAATCTACTTAGCATCTGTTGAGGCCTTCTTGCAGCCCTTAGGTTAATCCTTAGGATGACCCCTCTCTGAAGGTCGACCGAGGGTAAGCCCAACCTGAAGATTCTCCAGTGACACTGGAAGCATTGACTGGCAAAGGCCACAACTCACCACGTCACGCTGCCCTCCCAAACAGTAGAGGCAGGACACGTAGGGGGCCAGTAACCAACATTTTCTGCCGGCACTTAAGGCAAAATTTGAAACTCCATGGCTTCCGATCTTCAGTCCTCAATGCTTTTCATCATTGTTGAAGGGTAGAGCCGGAGATGGGGCATACTAAGCAAAAGCTATAAATTAAGTTGAAAAATTTGCTATAAACTGCTGAACTATTGAATATTCCATCTCAGATGGAGGAGTTAGACAGGGAACTAGCGGGACAGATCTGGAGGACCTGCGAGAAGGGTAATGTGGTGATTGTGGGGGACTTCAACATGCCAGGAGTGGACTGGAGCACCCCAACAACCAGGAACAGAAGGGAGCAGGTACTGCTGGATGCCTTCCAGGACAGCTTCCTGCTGCAAATGGTCAGTGAACCAACCAGGTTAGGAATACCCTTGACCTTGTGCTGGCAAATGGGGACTTTATGAGAGAACTTACAGTGGAGGAACCGCTGTCAGGGAATGACCACCACTCAGTAGGGCTCACATTGGATATGGGCAAGGAAGGAGGAATCTGGCACAAGAGTGCTGGACTTCAGGAGGCTGACTTTGGGAGGATGGGGAAGTGGTAAAGGGTACCTGGCCAGAATTCAATCTAGTATGGATACTAACCAGAGATGGGAGCTCATAAAGTTGGGGATAGTGGAGGCAACCAAAACCTGCTGCAAAGCCCAGAGCAAGAAGGCTAGGGCTAAGAAACCGAGCTGGTTGAACAAGGAGGTCATGGAAAGGTAAGGAGGAAAGAGCTGCCTTTAGGAAATACAAGAAAACAGGGAGGGGGAGGACAGGAGGAGTACTTGACAGAATCGAAGGAGGTGACAAGGGCAGTAAAGGAGCCAAAGCATCTACAGACTCAGGCTGGCACAAGGCATTAAGAAGGGAGAAGGACTTCTTTAAGTACATCAGGGAGAAAAGGAGCTGTAAGGACCACATAGTAAGGATTAGGAAGGAGGGGTTGGGTGGAAGCAGGAGTGCGATAGGCGGAAGCACTAAATGAGTACTTCTGCTCAGTATTTACTAAAGAGAGGAGGGTGACACCCAAGATGGGAGAAATGGCAGACGAGGGGGAAGTGGTGACAGATGGGGAAATCATGGAGGCAGAGTTCGAGAGGGTTTGAAGGCACTGAGGGTGGACAAGGCACCAGGCCCAGATGGCATCCACCCCAGGGTACTGAAGGAGCTGGCAGAGGTCCTTGCAGGACCTTTGGCAGACCTATTTAATGCCTCACTACACTCGGGTGTGTACCTCAGGACTGGAGGATGGCTCATGGGTGCCCCTCCACAAGAGTGGCCCCAAGGATGAACCGGAAACTACAGACCAGTGAGCCTCACATCCATCGTGGGTAAGCTAATGGAGACTATCTTGAAGGAGGGCTGGTGGCCCTCTTAGGCCAAGGACTACAGGACAGCAGACAGCATGGCTTCCACGTGGCCGATCCTGCCAAACCAACCTGGTCGAGTTCTATGACTGGGTAACTAGGCAACTGGACAGGGGACATGCAGTGGATGTCCTGTATCTGGACTTCAGTAAGGCATCTCGACTCAGTGCCACATGGAAGGCTGGGAAGGAAGTTAGTAGGCACAGGGCAGGTGCAATGCTGGTGAGATGGGTAGGAAACTGGCTGCAGGGAAGGCAACAGAGGGTGGTGGTGGGTGGGGGCTCTCACACCCAAGGGCAGTGACGAGCGGTGTCCCACAGGGCTCGGTGTTGGGACCAGTGTTGTTTGGGATATTCATTGCAGACATATCATGGGACATCAAGAGCCAAGATCAGTCTGTTTGCTGATGATACCAAGGTTGGCACGGTGGTGGATGACCTAGGGGGATGGCAGAGGTTGCAGGATGATCTGGCAAAGCTTGAAACCTGGTCAGACACCTGGCAACTGGGCTTTAATGCCAAAAGTGCAAGGTGATGCATTTTGGGATGAAGAACCCAAGGAGGACTTACCAGCTAGGGGAGTGCAGCTAGCCCAGACAGAGGAGGAGAAGGATCTGGGTGTGCTCATCACAGGGTCAATGAACAACTCGGCATAGTGTAGGAAGGCAGCTGGGGAGCCAACAAAGCGCTGGGTTGTATTGCAGGGGTATATCCTCGGGAGGGAGGGAGGAGGTGATTCTGCCACTGTATGGGTCATTGGTTAGACCACACCTGGAGTACTGCGTGCAGTTCTGGCGTCCGTATCGGAGAGGGACATTAAGTTACTGGAGGAGTGCAGCACAGGGCGACAAAGATGATCAAGGGGCTGGGGACTTATCATATGAGAGGAGGTTGAAGGAGTTGAACATGTACTCACTGGAGGAGAGAGGAGAGGGGGACATGATTGAAACCTTTAAATACATGAAAGGAATAAACAAGACAGGTACAGAGGGGCTGTTCAAAGTAAGGGAGGGAGGGCCACCAGGGGCCATGATATGAGACTGGGCGAGGAAGGTTCAGGAGGAGATGAGGAGACACTTTTTACAGAGAGGGTGGTGGCTGGGTGGAATGCATTACCTGCAGAGTGGTATGCAGTAGAACAGTGGACTGCTTCAAGCGAGGATGGGACAGGACAAGGGGAGGGTTAATGAAGGGAAGGGTGGAAGGGAGGGGCAGCTGCAGAATAAGGGGTGCTAGCTGCACATTCGAGCAGACTTGATAGACCTCTAGGCCTTTATCTGCTGGCAAATTTCGTATGTTCGTATTCCTTGAAGGCTGCACAACTGCAAAGGAAAAAAACTGTTCCTTCCAGTGGAAAGAGAGACCTGACATCACAGGGTAGAGCCAGAGGATATATTGCCCAGGTGGTGGGAGGAGCTTAACCTTTAAGACATCTGACACATCAGCTTGCTTCAGTGGAACTGCCAAAGTGTGGCTAGCGAACTGTATCCATACCCTTAGAACACATATTTGCTATGTTGCACTTACTGATGTCTCCAGCCAAGAAATCACTTTTATCTTGTCATTTTCCTACCACTCCAGTTATACTGTATAAAGGAAAAAAAGGAAGGCAAAGGGGATGGGGATAGTGAGATTGAAAGGGGAGGATGGCTTTAGAGTGGAGAATGACAACTGCAAAGCAGACATACGAAACAGATACTTCTGCTCAATCTGTACGGAGGAGGGGGCAGGAAAGGGGCCAGAAAGGAATTTAAAGGGTAGGATGGGTATGGAACTGGATACAGGTCCATTTCCCAAGGGAAAGGGTCCTAAGAGAACTGGAAAAAATAAGGGTCAATAAAGCTATAGGGCCAGATGGGGTACACCCCAGGGTGCTGAAGGAGCTAAGAGAGATGGTGGCAGAACCTCTGGCAACCTTGTTCAGCCTGTCACTGGGAGGTACCCAAAGATGAGGAGAGCTGATGTAGTTCCCCTATATAAAAGCGGAAGCAGAGAGGAAGCAGGAAACTATAGACCAGTCAGCCTGACCTCAGCAGTGGGGAAACTAATGGAAACACTACTGAAGGAAAGAACAGTGGAACACCTGGTTGCCAACGGTCTACAGGACCCAATGCAACATGGTTTTACAGGAGGGAGATCATGCCAGATTAAACTCATTGAGTTCCTCGACTGGGTGACAAGGGAGGTGGATCAGGGAGGGGCAGTAAATGTGGCTTACCTGGACTTCAGCAAGGCCTTTGATACTGCGACACACAGAATGCTGTTAAGCTAGGGAACATGGGAGTAGGGAATATGGTGGTAAAGTGGGTGAAAAATTGGTTAGATAGCAGGACACAGAGGGTGGTGGTAAATGGCTGTCACTCCACAGAGGGAAAGGTGACCAGTGGGGTTCCACTGGGATCTGTGTTGGGACCAGTCCTCTTCAATATCTTTATCAGTGACATTACAGAGGACCTAGAAGGGAAAATTTGCCTGTTCACTGATAATACAAAGCTTTGCAACAGAGTAGACATGTCAGAGGGTGCGGAGAGAATGAGGCGAGATCTGCAGAAACTTGAGGACTTGTCAAGGGACTGGCAATTGAGATTTAACACAAAAAAGTGCAAGATAATGCGCATAGAGCACAAAAGCCCAGGAACAGCGTATCAGCTTTTGGGGGGGGGGGGTCTAGAATGCTCCAAGCAGGAAAGGGACCTAGGGGTCATCATCTCTGATGACCTCAAGGTAGAGAGTAAGTGAAACAAGGCAGCAGAACAAGCAAACAGGATGCTGGGATGCATAGGCAGGGGTATCACCAGCAGTAAGAGGGCAGTTATAATTCCACTATACAGGACATTAGGGAGGCCACACCTCGAGTACAGTGTCCAGTTCTGGAGACCTTACCTACGAAAGGACATAGACAGGGTGGATGCAGTTTAAAGGAGAGTAACCAAGATGGTGCAAGGATTATACCACAAACCCTACGAGGGCAGGGATAAAAGACTTAAATATGTACTCCCTGGAGGAGAGAAGGGATATGATTGAGACATAAAAAGATCTCACTGGGAGAAACAAGGAGCAGGAAAACACAATTTTACAAAGAAAAAAATGCTCCAGGACTAGAGGACATGGGAGGAAACTGAAGGGAAGGACAGTGGTTCAGAGGAAACATGAGGAAGTACTTTTTCACAGAGAAGGTGGTAGACAAATGGAACAGCCTGCCAGAAAAGGTTGTGGAGACAGAAACGATTACAGGATTTAAGAATGTATGGGAAAGGCAAAAGAGGATCCTGGTAGTCGGGGGAAGGGGGATAACCTAGTTCCAGGGAAGCTTGAACAAGCACAATAAATTGTAGTAATGGGCAGACTAGGTGGGCCAAAGGCTCTTATCTGCTGACAACATCTATGTATATTTAGGGGATATATGACAGCCTGACTTAAGATGTCATTTTTATCTTCATGAGAGGGTACTGATCTGTTGATATCTCACAACATGTAAAGGACTGCTTTCAGAGTCCTGCTCCTTCATTTAAGATTGTAAAACTGCACATTGTACAAGGGGTTGCAAGGTAAACTTCCTGCTGTGGTGTACCACATGGCCCTCCTTTTGAACAGAAAAACAGTCTGTTACCTGCTCTCCAGCATGCACTCTGTGAAGTAAAAATGGACTTCACCGGTGAAGTTTTGCCATCACAGGACTATGTGAAGTCCCAATTCCCTATGCTTCATGGCATAAACTATGTGAAAAACACAGCTTTTTACTTTTCCGCAGACTATGCATAGTTTTTTTTACCTTTGTTTTACCAGGAGAGAGACACTAAGCTGAAAACTTGTTTACGGGTGCAACCTGGGAGCACAAGGAAGTTAAATAACTTGCTCAGGGTCACATAGTATGCAAGTGGGGGCTGTGGGATTCAAACTCAGGTCTCCAGCTTAGAGCCTTAAACCACTGCGCTACACTGCCTTCTAGTTTAGAGGATGGACTTCACCCATCCCTAGAAAGTTTGTATATGAATTATAAGGTAAGCTGGTGTATTTATTATATTTTTGTAAAGTCTCTTTAGTGATGTCAGAGACTATTCAAACACTGTTGGACTTTGCTTGCTTGTTTACAGCTTATTTACCCAAGATAGCCCAACTGAAAAGCGCACATTAAAGAGACACTGCTTACTTTAAATTTGTAGCTTAGTTGCCACTTGAATCTGATTGAAACTTCTGAAGAGTGACTGAAAGCGAAACAATACAGGACAGAGAATAACAGTTTGATGCAAAAGTAAAAGAAAAAAAATGTTTAGTCACATTTAACAAAAAAAAAAATGTTTGTTCTTTTAAATTTTGGAATATAACTCATTCCTTATTTGACTCCCCCCACCACCACCATCTTCAAGCTAGGCTGTTCCTCTATAGGACCCCCCTTCAGGTGACCTCCATATTCAACAAGTTCTTGTCTACCAGTGCACTCCCACTACTCCTTCCCCTCTCCCTTCCAGCTCACCTGGTTCCCATCCCATCCCCTTCTCCAGTTCTCTTCTCCTCTTCATCCACCTCTCCTACTGCCTTCTTTCGTGCCATTCTTTCACGGAACCTGTCCAAGGGCAACAGCCCTGATGGCGTTGACTTAAAGCTCCACCATCTCTCTGCACCTGCAATTAGTGCCCCTATATCAGTTCTCCTTACTTATCCTTCCTCACCGGTAAAGTCTGGATCTACCATGACGCATCGACACCAAAGTTGCTGACATCCCCTACATCGCCAGACACAATGCCAAGTGTCGGCATTGTGCTGTTGGTTTTCCTGTGTGTTTTCTTCGGGGGACTCCACCTCAAACACCTCCCTGTATTTTATTAACCAACTCTGAGTTAGAGTTGTTTCGAGGAATGGGCGAAACACCGGGAGATGCAGTGCCGGTGTCAGCGGGGCCCATTACAGCGACCTGTCGATTTCTGTCGCTGTAATGGTCTTCGCTGTTAGGGTTTTCATTGTTCAGTTGGTACACCGTAAAGTCCCTTGTGACTTAAGGGTGCAATAGTTCTTTCCCTTCATAAAAGGGTCAATTCTTTCTCTTGGAGGAACCATCATCTTTTCTCCCTTATCCAGTATTTGCTAAGGTTCAGGAGAAACAGGTGCTCTCCCAACTCTACTCTTTCCCTAGGCCTTTAATTGGATGTAATACGGATTACTGAAAAAATTTAGTTTATTACTTGATGAACTTTACTGAGTACTGAACCTATTTATCAGAAATATTTTATTCACTTTTATCACTGTTTTAAATATGTTCTCCTTTCATTCCCTTACTTGTTTTCATGTAAGGCACCCAGAGCCCCCGGGAATGGGCGCCATAGAAATAAACTTTGCCTTGCCTTTTTAGTCAGACTTTCTGAAGACCTACTCCACTGCGTCATTCTCCTTAAGCTAACAGATTCTGTCCTGAAGCAGATGGATCAAGGCCTGCTAACCCCTGCCATATCTGTATATCTAGCAAACTTATTCAGCGCAGTGGCACACCTGATCCTACTTGACAAGCCAGCTAGGGCTAGCCTTTCTAACCTTTCTATCAGTCAGATGGTTCTGCTCCCACCTGTCTGACTGGTACCAGTCGGCCACTGTAGGTGACTCCCTTTCCCCAGTCATCTTATGTTATTCTCAAAACTTGGTCCTGAGGTCCATCCTGTTCTCAGTCTTTCTTAATTGCCTTCATAAAGCCTGTGAATCTGCACACATTCACATATATGTGGATATCACAGTGCTTGTGGTCAGTGGACACAAAGCCATAATGACTTCAACAATGTCCAACACTGGTTCCAAGCTAAACAAGCTCAGAAATATACCGATAGGGGCGCTGCTGAACAGCTTTCGAGGAAGCAGCAAAACTCCTAAGCTCCCAGGATTTTTTGTAATAATTTCAGTAAAAATTGAATTCTATTGGCAGAACGTGTACAGAAAATGCTTAGAGTATTCAAGATTGGCAGTATGGGCAAAACTCATGGAAATAATGCCTCCTCTGCGGACCTTTTCGCTCCTAAGAAGCAGCAGCAACAACGGGAGGAGTGGCCTGCATCTTCTGGAGGAGTCATGTACCCTGCTGATCCGCCACTCAGGGGAGCGATCCTCGCCTCGATACAGACCACCCTGAATCAGCTTGTCAAGTCAGTCCAAAACTTGGATAAAATGTTTGATCATCTAACTCCTAGAGTGTCCGCCTTGGAATCGAGAATGGACAATTGCAAGTAAATGGTCCAGCGCTCTGAAGTATTGGTTCTTAAGGCCTGCAATGCAACAACGAAGCTGATTAAGGAGAATTCACTGTTGCGACAGTGCCTGGAGATCATGGAAAATCAACCTGGGAGAAGAATTTGAGAGTGGTGAGGTTAACTGAAGCTATGGAAGGTGAGGATTGTCTTAGTTTTGTTCATACCTTCCTTCCTACTATTTTGGAGCTTTCTAAAGACGATCCCCCATCAATAGAAAAAGCTTACCGCATTACCCCATGATGTGCTGAATCAGGTTCTGTGGCTCCTAGAACTTTGATGGTGATTTTTACAGATACCGGTGACTGGGATCAAGCTCTGGCTATGACCAGGAGATGGAGAACCTTTAAATATAGTGAGGCCATTGTGATGTTGTTTCCAGACCTCTCCTATAGCACCAGACAACAGCACAAAGGGTTTGAAGTGATCAGGAGTCAGCTTCGGCAGCTAAAGGTCCAGCACCAGTAATTACTCCCCGCAAAACTTCGTTTAACATGGCAGGGGCATCAGTACCAGTTTAATGAGCCTAAAGATGCTGACAAAATGATCAGCTGTATTGAACAAGAGATGGCAGGAGCAGGGGATGAAGGAAACTTGTTGGATGAGGGCTGATGCTCTGTTATGAACTATGCAGTAAGTTTGGGACTTGAGCTATGGTTTAGGCTATACATCACAGCCTGGCTGATTCTATACTGCTTGAAAAGTTATATACTCCCGCTCCTGAGCTCTAACTACTGTTTATGTTTACTGCTGTTAAAGGGATTTATGCTCTTGGTCAGGAGGGGGGCTGCTTTATACATCACGGCTGATCATTCTATCCTGGCCCTGTTTGTAATATACTGCCTGTTTGATCTTTGGGTCAATGTTTTTGCTGCCTTTAAACCTAAATGTTTGGACATATTACTCGAGGACTTGTCCTGGGAGAGAGGGGAAATTATGTGGAATATACCCTCACAGATCTGAATTACTCTGTATTGTATTCTTACCTTGCTTGCTATTTATTTAGTCCTGCTTCAATGTATTCCCATACTTGCAAAATGTTCATATTAATGTAATGTCATGTTGTACAAGTATCTTATCTCTTATGCTTTGTATACGTTTTTTGTTCTGTACCCTCCTGGGTCGTGCCTGAAAATAGTCACTGCCATGGCTAGTGCACCTTACCTGGTCAACAAAAACTAAATAAATAAATACGGTGTACGTG
Source organism: Neoceratodus forsteri (assembly GCA_016271365.2). Lineage (NCBI taxonomy): Eukaryota > Metazoa > Chordata > Ceratodontiformes > Ceratodontidae > Neoceratodus > Neoceratodus forsteri. The sequence goes on from CM057451.1 coordinate 278,432,675, forward strand.
ATTACTTTGGGGGAATCTATTTGACCACTGTGATAGGTGGGTTATTGTTAAATTTGTATTGCCTATGCTATGTTTGCTTCTGCTTTGTTCTTCCTCAGCCCACATGTAATGGAAATGTTTTTACTATAGCTACTGTGTTTTGTGGGCATCCCCCCCCATGTCATAGCTCGAGGGGAGGTGTCTTTTATGGATCCTTTGTAACAGTATGTTCTGGTTCAGAATTGTACTGTACTGTTAACCTCCTGTGTGCTTACTGTTTTATTGCTTTCCTTAACCACCTTCATGTCTGGAGTTTTGTATGCCTGCACTCTACCCCAGCTCTCATCTAGTATGACTTGTTGCTGTTACCTCCTGCTGTTCCCTGCCATCTACCTCCCTTATGCTCTTGCTGACCTGCTTCCACCTCTCAACTTACTAGTAATCTTTCTTGCTTAGGTGTACTATATGTCGCTGTTGTATTGTGCTCTGTGAATTTTATAGGATTCTATCCTGTGCTGTAACACATTGCTGACTTATGCTCTCTTTGGCCCAGGTCCACCTTGTAAATGAGTTCTCTCAATGGTGATCCACCTGGTAAAATAGAGATTGATTGACTGATTCACAGAAGGAGTGGTGACAGGGTGGAACGGAACAAGCTCCCAGTGGGGGTTGTCATTTTAAAGAAGGTGGGGGGGTTCAAGAGGGTGGGAAAGGGTGAGGGTTGGTGGGAAGGGGGAGCGGAGCCCATAGTAGTTGCTGGATAAGGGACTCCCCAATCCAGCAAACTACTGTAGAAAGACCATAAGACCTTATTCTGCCGACTATTTTTGTATGTTCATAATGTATTTGATTCTTTGTTGAACCTCTGTTTTACTGTGAATATTATTTAAGGTTCATATGTAAGTGAGTCTGTTTTTACCTAACTGAACTGGGGCTTCCCTTCTGGTTGTGAGAAACTGAAATATATTACATGGCTAACCCCTGGCCATTTCCTAACATTTTCCAGCTTCTGAGAAATAACCATTACCCATTGCTAGGAGTGTGTAACACAGTGTTCAGGCTTGTCAGTCATCTGTTACCCACCCCTAGCAGTCGTAGCACTGGGTAATCGATGAATGACAGGTCAATTAATATTTAGTCTGTTATCCACTCCTAGCAGTGGGTAACTGATTAGTCACACTGCTACCTGCCTGCAAAGTCAAACTAATGTGGCCTACCTACAACACAAACAAAATAACTCTACCCCCCAACAGATGTCACACACACTCTTTAACTTGCCTATAAAAACTAAAAAAAGGACTTGCCTGCAACACAACAAAAGTGACACTGACTCCCCTGCAACTTAAAATAATCAAACAAAATGAAAGAGACAATCCTGAAAAACAACAGTAGAAAAATACAGCCCCAAATAAAATCACATGGATCTACAGTATAACAAAACTACTACAGGAACAAAAAGTTAAGGAAACTGTTATGTGCAAATGCCTGAAAACAGCGTCAGAAGAAGATCAGCAAATAGGCTGGAAAAAATTAAACAATAACCTGTAATTAAAACACACCTAATTCTAGCATGCAATGTCTTAAGCAGTTGCTGTAAGCACACACACACACCCACACACACACACACACACACGCCCACACTGGCAGTTTTCAAACGAACAGCTCTAAAAACAAACTCTGGCCAGAGCCAATATGGCTGCAGCTGAGGAATTTGGAGTAAAAATATTGAAAATTACCAAAGTTATGAGTCTGCATTAGCAAAATGTAACATAGGTTCATAAATTTGTTGTTTAGCAATATATGTACACCAAATGTTCAACATAGTTTTGTTATGACCCCACCTCATGAAGAAGGGCAGAGCAAATGTTCAACTGCTGCTCGAAAGGTGATTTTGCGCAGGGACTGCAAAATCAACTTTCGGGACACAAAAGCACATTTTGGGCAGGAGCAGAAAAATGACAGATATCACCTTCATGAGGTGCTGTAAAGATATGGCTATGTTGTGAATTGGGGTAAAAATATTGAAAATTACCAAAGGTACGAGTCTGAGTTTGCAAAATTCAATGTAGGCTCAAAACTTTGTGGTTCTTTAATATTTGTACACCAAATTTTCAACATAGCCAGCTGGACCAGTGGCATGGAGGGCTAAGGCATCATGCCTTACCTCCTGCCACACTGACGACCTGTGTTTGTGGTGTGAGCGGGCTGCCAGGAGTCAGGTGGGGAGGGAGAGGATCGGGCTTCTGAAGGACAGCTCTCCTCTCCTGGGGAGAGGTGGGGATGGAGTCTGCTGCCTGCCTGACCCCTAGCAGTAGCTGGGGGCTGGCACAGTGGGCCCACACCTAGGGGGCAGATGCCTAGCATGCTGCGTATGGAAGCGTGTGCGACTCGGCCTTTGCGTCACTACACGCCGCCACACTCGGGAATGGGGAAACCAAAAAGGAGGAGAAAACTCTGGCTGGCAGGATGATGCCAGACCCTCGTAGGCTGCACACCCAGCTACCTGGCACCTCGCTAGTGCAAGAGAGGTAAATCCAGTGGATGCCAGGGTGACGGGGCCAGGGAGGCCAGACGAAGGGGGCTGGGCACAGAAGCATAAAAAAAAAAAAAAAAAATTTCAACATAGCCATCTTACGACACCACCAAATGAACAATGGTGGAGAAAATCTTCAGCTCCTGCCCAAAAGGTGATATTTTTCACACAGCGACCGAAAAATTACCTTTCGGGATGTAAAAAAAAAAAAACATTTTGGCCAGGATTTGAAAACAATGACAGCTGTCACATTCATGAGGTGCTATAAAGATATGGCTATGTTGTAAATTTGGGGTACAAATATTGAGAATTACCAAAGTTACGAGCCTGCGTTTGCAAAATTCAACGTAGGCTCATAATATTTACACCAAATTTAGAACACAGCCTTCTTATGATTCCACCTCATAAACAGTGGCAGAGGAAATTTTCAACTCCTGCCCAAAAGGTGATTTTGCTCAGGGACTGTGAAATCACCTTTCGAGTCATAAAAAATCATTTAAGCCAGTATTTGAAAAATGACAGCTGTCACATTCATGATGTGCTATAAAGATATGGCTATGTTGTAAATTTGGGTTAAAAATATTGAAAATTACCAAAGTTATGAACCTGTGTTCACAAAATTCAATGTAGGCTGATAACTTTTTTTTTTTTTTTTAATTTTACACCAAATTTTTAAAATAGCCATCTCATGACCCTACCTCATGAACAATGGTGGAGAAGGAGGCACTATGGTGCAGTGGGTTAAGGCTCTGAGCTACAAATGTGGAGACCTGGGTTTGAATCCCACAGCCCCCTAGGTGCATACTGTGTGACCCTGAGCAAGTCACTTAACTTCCTTGTGCTCCCAGGTTGCACCTGCAAACAAGCTTTCAGCTTAGTGTGTCTCACCTGGTAAAATAATTGGTAAAAAAAAAAAAAAAAAGTTCAACTTCTGCCTGAAAGATGTTTTCGCAGAGCAACTGCAAAATCACCTTTGGGGGCAGATTTACCTTATGTCACTTGCAATGTTCATAAGATGGTGTCCCAAAAAGGTATGTTGAAAATTTGGGGCAAAAATATTGCAAAAAAGGCCAAGTTATGCTACTAAGTTCAAAACCCCGTTGAAATATAGTACATTGAACTGCATACCTTATTTCCTCTGTTCAGTCCAGCACTGAAGAGTGAAGACTTGTCTGCAGTCCAGAAGGATTATGGCATTGGACCACCAATGGGTAACTAAGGAGGCTTGAGAAGTGCAGGTGCTAAGTGTTAGGTTGTGTAGGGGACAAAAATGGCCACAAAAGACATTGATGGACAGTTTTTCTTTTTACTGGGTTTAAAAAAAAAAACACCCGAGGCTCTGGATCACGACACTGGGGGATTGGGCACCCCCACCCTCAGTGTCACTGTCATGTTTCTGGGGAGGGACCTGAGAGGGAGGTTGGGTGGGGAACATTAAAAAAAAAAACACAGAGGGTACTGATGGCAACATGGGGGGATTGGGCACCCACAGTGTCACTGTTATGTTTCCGAGGGGGGGGGAGTTGCTGAGAGAGAGGGTCAAGTGGGAGGGACATCTGTAATTTAAAAGTAAAAAAAAAAAATTAGTGGTCACATCACACTCCGTCATGTCCTACACGGCCCCTGCAGTTCACTGCACATGTGGCAGTAGTCGCACATGCACAGTAGACTGCGGTGGCCATGTTGAACACAGCAGAGTGTGCCGTTACAACCATTTTTTTTGTCTTTTAAATTATAGACATCCCCCCCACCGACCCTCCTTCTCAGCACACACCACCCCACACCCCCACCAGAAACATAACAGTGACACTGGAGGTGCCCAATCCCCCAGTGCTGTGATCAGGATGCTACTACAAAAATAGTGTAGTGCCCCTGCAGACAAGGAGCGGAGTGCTCCAGGGACACCACGGATGCAGAGGCGACTATGCTCCATGTCCAACATGTTGTTTGGTCAGAAGGAATGCGCTGAGTCCTTTTTCTGTAGCAAGAGGTCTGCAGGGCTACGCCCACTGCAGCCCATAAAACTGACATGCTTGTAGAGGAAAAAAGATGCTGGAATCAGCAGCAGAGTCACAGTGGCACAGAGAAAACCTGGACCGGATCTATCAGTCAAAATAGGATCAGTTAAACATAATGCTCAAGGCAAGACTAGGGCTGGTTTCTGTTAAAAAAAAAAATTCCCTGCAGTCAGTATCCTTTTTTTTTTCCTTTTTATATGTCACATTTTTATCTCCCACTGCTGGTAGGGCGCATCTGTACTCTGTCCCCTCCCCCCATTCGACTTGTTGGGGATCATGCAGCGCAGCAGCCGAGGCTGGATTTTTTTATATTTTTTCTGTTCCATTTTTTGTCCCAGAAACCCACTTCTGATGATGCCAGCACAAAGAACAAAAGTCCAGGCTGGAGACATGCTGACGGACATTTATTTATTTATTTAAGAGATTTACCAGGAAGGCATGCTGAGCAGAGTACCGCTCGATTCCAGATGCGCCCTGGGGTAGGGAGTTTACAATGGTACAGTAGAACAGAACAACACAAAACAACAACAACAACAATAACAGCAAGTTATACATAATGCGTTTGGTGCAACAATGGATGAGGCAGTCATAATATAAGTAGAGTAGTGCATTTTCAATAGCATTTAGCAATATTAGGTGCAGACCGAAACGGAAAACCAGGCTGGTGATAACAGCTGGGAGGTAGGAATTGAGATGGGGGTCAAGCGTGGGGGGGCAGGAGCAGATGGAAGAGAAGTGCGTTTTAAGAAGAGAATTCCGTTGTGGAGTGCTTGTGGAGTGTCTAATATCAGCTGCCAGGGAGTTCCATAATTTGGGCAGCCTGTAGCTGAAAGCAGCCTGGCCAGACCGGGTGGATCTGTATGGAATGTGCAGGAGCCTAGAGTCTATGTTTCTGAGAGCGTAGGCCAGTTAGGGAGGATGACAGGTAGGACGGGAGCGTCTGTGACCACAACTTGGCAGAGGTTCTAGCACAGTGAAGCAATCATCGGTTATGTAGTGAGGGGAGGCCCAAGGACTGGTAGAGGTCACAGTGGTGGGTATTGGGAGGATGGTCCAAAGAGAATCGGCAGAAGGAGTTGTAAAGGGGATCAAGCCTCGCTAAGGAGGTTTGGGGGGCGGCACAGTAGACAACATCACCGTAATCCATAATCGGGAGGATCATTTTTTGGACTATTGTTTGCCTGGTTGGTAGAGGAATGCAATTCTTATTCCGGTAGAGGGCTCCCAGTGTGGGGTGCAATTTTTTTTGTGTAGACTGTCTATATGCGCCGAGAAGTCAATGTACTGATCTAGCCAGACGCCGAGATAATGATATGAAGTGCAGGTCTCGAGTGGAGATCTGTCCAGAGTATAGAATGTGGGTGGTGCAGTAAGCCGGGTTAGCTTGGCCCGAGATCCAAAGGTGGAGGGGCCTTTTTTTTTTAAGTTCAAGAATAGTTGGTTTGAAAGGAACCAACGTTGGATGGAGTCGAAGTCCTTCTGTAGACAGGCTGCCACGGTGGTTGCGGATGGGCCAGAGGCAAACAGCACTGTATCGTCTGCGTACATATGGATAGCCGATTGAGGGCAGGCAGCAGGCAGGTCATTTAGAAAGATAGAGAACAGCAGTGGGCCGGGTACAGACCCTTGGGGGACTCCACTGGTGACAGGAAGTGAGGTGGATCTAGCCGACCCTATGCGGACTGATTGGGACCTACCTGACAGGTATCAATGGAACTAGTTATTTGCGTTCACCGACAGACCAGCTTGGGCAAGTTTTGCCAGCAACAGGGGATGAGAGACCGTGTCGAAGGCTTTTGCTAGGTCTATAAATATGGCTGCTGTAATTTCCCCTTTGTCGATGCCCATAAGGATGGAGTTAGTGAGGCGAAGGAGGGAGGTGGTGGTGGAGTGATTTTTTCTGAAGCCGGCTTGGTAGGGGGTGAAAAATGATATGGTATCTAGATGGTGGTGGAGCTGAGATAGTACAAGGCGCTCTTGAATTTTGGCTAGGATGGGGAGCAGAGATATGGGACGGTAGTTGGATGGGGAGGAGAGGTCCCCTCCTTTGGGTAGGGGAATGACTGTGGCTTGTTTCCATGTTGTGGGGACTGCCCCGAGTTTAAAAGATAGATTATAGAGCATGGTTAGAGGGTGGGCTATGGCTGGTCTGAGAGTAGGAGCATTTTGGAATCAAGGCCCGATGGACACTTTTCTTTGGATGGGTTAAGTGATTGCAGTAATTTTAGCACCTGGCCAGGTGAGACTGGACGGAGCGAGAAGGGGGTCGGGCAGGATACTATAGGGGGCGCAGTGGGCGGGGAATGGGGGTGGGAGGAGAGTAGAGAAGAAGTAGTGGTGGAAAAATATGAGTTAAACTCAGTGGCGACCAGGCTGGGATCCATGATGATTCTTCCTTACAGATTGACAGTGGGAGGTGGGGGTTGGGTTGGTGGGGAAAGGAGGGATTTTATAGACTTCCAGAATTGAGAAGGGTGAGCGAAGTTATTGTTGAATGCAGTTTTAAAGTAATTTGATTTGGCCTGACGTATGAGTCTTGTACAAGCGTTTCTTAGTGATCGGAGTGTTGCTGGGCCATTTGAGTACCTGTGGCCTTGAAGGTTTTCCAGGCACGGTCTCTGGCTCTTAGGTGTTCCAGGAGGTTAGATGTTATCCATGGCAAGTAGGATCCTCTTACTCGGGATCTCCTGAGTGGAGCATGGAGGTCCCAGATGGCAAGGAAGTTAGTAGAGAAATATTTTAGGGCCTCATCCATAGAGGTGGCCCTGGGGATGAAGGACCAGTAAATGCTGGTGAGGTCGTTTAGGAGAGCTGTCAGATCAAGAGATTTATAAACTCTGATGTGAAGCGTGAGGGGTGGAGGGGCCATTGGGCGGAAGATTTTACGCACCATATAAATCATACGGTGGTCGCTAAGGGAGTCTGGTAGTAGGCCAGCTTTAACTATCTGATGAGGGTGAGTAGTAAGTGCCCAATCCAGTAATGTGTGTTTATTGGATTTATGGTTTAGGCGAGTGGGTTCCTCTATTTGCTGGTGCAAGTTTAGAGCATTAATTTGGCATTGTGATTTAGAGGCCGCGCTGCCTAGCCAGTTCTGATTGAAATCTCCAAGTATATGGAGTTCACCACCTTCCGTAAGGGACCTCAGGTTACCAAGGTGGTCGAGAATGCTACCCAGAGGTGTGTCAGGCGGACAGTAGGACCCTGCTATGTATACTGGGATAGAGTGTGGCAGGGGATTTGACTAGAAGTGAATCAATAGTTTGTATGGGTGCCTCGAGTGATTATGGAGAACTGGAGCTTTGAGGAGATATACATGGCAGTGCACGCACCCTTCTTTCTGCCCTGTCTGTCATGGCGGATTAAGGAGTAACCGGTATTGAGAATTCTTCATCTCGGTTATGGGGTTTCCAGCCAAGATTCGGTGATGATGACAATGTCAGGGCAAAGGACAGACAGTGGTTTGTAGGATGCTATTTTGTTTAGGATGCTACATACGTTTAGGTGGAGAATTTTAAAACCCTTAGGGAGGTGCGTGGTTGATGCGGGGGGTTGGCCAGCTATGGGGGTTGGTGGACCCGGGTTCCGTTCAACGTCCCCGGCTACGATGAGAAGGATAGTCAGGCTGTGCCTTAATAAGCGCATGGACTTTACAGATGACCCCCGTCGGGTGGGATGGTTGGGAGTTAGTGAGTTTGTCATTTGGTCTGAGTAGCGTGGGATGTAATGGTGCCCCCCCCCACACACACTGTGAGTTCCATGCCACCGCCCGTACATCCACAGGCAATGGTAATGGGGTGGTGTGACAGCCCTTCACCCCCCAGAGGAGGAGGAGAGCATCCTATGGGATGCTCAAACCTCCCCCACACACTGTGAGTCCCACGCCACCACCCATACATCCACAGGTAATGGTAATGGGACGGTGTGACAGCCCTTCCCTCTCGTCGGAGGACAGCATCCTATGGGATCCCATGGGATGCTCAAACCTCCTCCCCCTGGCTGGTCCCTGATGACTCTGGTTGTTCCTGAACCCGGGTCACCCTGCAGTCAGTATTCTATGCATATTTCCACCTACCCGTGTTGTATAACTCATTAGGCAAGGTTGTCAGTGCAGAACTCAGTAGGTCCAAAAAATGGCAAGCAACTGCCCATGGGCCATTGTTTTTTGCATTTTAAATTAATGCTGCTCTGAGTGCATTGTTATTAAAACCCTGGAGTGGCTTCTTTTATGAAAGAGGTGGTGAGTACCTGATTTACTTTGGTTGTTTCTGTATGCTTTGATATTGTGTGAATCACTGACTCAATTCAACTTTATTGTTGTGGTTTTGCTTTTAGTTCCTCTACTAGTATTCAATTCACATTCAAACTAGGCAGTTTCCACTGAGCATGCTCAGTCACCAGAACAGTCTTCGAGTCTGACTCCTCCCACCACCTGTGGTGTCATCCTCTGGCTCCACCCTACTTGAGCTCTGATCTGCATGCTGGAAACAGGACTCCAAGCAGGTCTTGCCAGGGGACATCAGGTGGTTCATGTGGATGTGAACAGAATACAAGTAGTAGAAGTATGGTTGAAGGTAGGTAAAGAACAGTTACATAAGAATTTACCATAACAGTAGATCTTCAAGGAAATCTCTTTCATCAGGTCACACCTATAGAACTTATAGCCATCATGCAGTAGGACCACACGGAAACTTTTGTAGCAGTCTAGTAGGGGCCGCCCTCACTGACATCGTACACCAACGTCCCTGCATATATAAGCGTAGGCAGCCCCGCTCCCTCCTCAATTACCCGCCGGAGATCAAACTAGCTAGGCCTCCCTCTAGGAAGCCAAGGAGAGAGATGAAGTGCCCAGCTATAAGAAAGGCTGGAGCAACAGGAAAGCCAGTCTGGAGACAGAATAGGGGGAAGGAGAGAGGGTCGGCATGACCTAATGAAAGAGATTCCCTCAAAGATCTACTATGATAAGTTCTTAAGTAATTGTTCTATCTTCTTTGGGGATATCGCTTTCATCAGGTCACACCTATAGAACGAGTCCCAAGCAGTACAGACAACTAGACAGTCTGGCTGACAGAAGGCCAAGAGCCCAAAAAAGAAGACCTTGAAGCACAGCTAGGCCAAAGCCTGCCCTTCGTCTGGAACAATGTCCAGACTATAGTGCTTTGTGAAAGTATGGACAATATGCCAAGTGGCAGCGGCACAGACTTCAGCAGTGGACACGTTCCTGAAACAGGCAACTTAGGTGGCCATACCTCTAGTGGCGTGAACATGAACAACTCCAGGAAGATCCTTACCATACTTCCAGTAACAAAAATTAATACAGTTTGCCTACCATTTGGACAAACATTGCTTACTAACTGGAATGCCCTCTTTCCCAGGGACAAAAGAAACAAATAACTTAAGAGGAGTTTCTGCAGTCCTCTGTACACTGTATATAGTACCTGAGAATTCTATGCACATCTAGTGTATGGAGTAACTGAGTAATGCTTCCCCTGGATTGGCATGCTCTGGGTAATAAACAGGCAGATGGATAGACTGATTTAGAGTAAACTCAGACACCACCTTCCAAACAAACTTAGGGTTAGTGTGCAAAGACACCCTGTCTTTGTGGAAAATCAAATAGGGCTGCTCACACATGACAGAATGTAGCTCTGAAATTTTCGAGAAGTAACAGCAACTAAAAATAATGTTTTACAAGACAGAAAGCGTAGCTCACAAGATGTGGCTGGCTCGAAAGGAGGCAAAGTCAGCTTTTCTAGAACCAAGCTGGGACCAGATTATTTATTTATTTATGACTTTGATAACCGGGTAAGTGCGCTGATCCCAGGGACCGTTTTCAGGCACGACCCGGGCCATGACACATGGCACAGGGCACAGGTTGGCAGAGAATGCAAGATGAGCAACTAATTATACATGTAGGACAGCAGAATCAGATACAGCAATTGAAGCACAATACATTGGTATGATACAACTCCAGTGAGTGACAGCGAATGCTGTTTACAATATGACGCTAAGTACACAAACAGTAGTTGTAAACAAAGGTAGGTGCATAAGTCAGGTGGGCATGATTGTGACATAGCATATACAGTGGGAACAACTATACAGTGCCTCATACATAGAATTATATATACATTAAGTACAAGGTTGAGAGCTGACACATCAGTAACCTATAGAGTAAGAAAACAGGCAGGAGGTAGATTGTAGTAGGGGACAAGTGAGGCTAAGTGGGTAACCCCTGGGGGTAGGTTGACCAGTGTGGCTAGGTGGGTAAGCCCCTGGGAGTTAGTAGGCTAGTGTGGCCAGGAAGGGACCCCTTGGGACAGCGGCAGTAGGAGGTTGCCAGGAGCCATGTTTTGAGGCGGGATTTGAAATTGGGATGAGTGTTGATGGTCCGGAGTTCTGCCGGCAGGCTGTTCCACTGCAAGGGGGCGGCTGTAGACCAGACCCTGCTGCCCTTGTTGGTAGATACCCTGGGAATAGCTAGATGATGGATACCAGTAGAGCGGAGGCTGCGGTGTGGTGATTATGGATAGGAGGCTTCAAGCGGAGAATGCCTTGCAGAAAAGTATGGGTTACATCCAACTGGGCTGTAGTACGACCATCTATGGGCACATGGAAGGCTGATATAGCTTTCGGTTCCACCACAGACCTGAACACAGAGTAATTACGGAGCTCCTGACCTTCCCTGACTTTAAAACTGTTAAATCTACCATCCTCTAACTCTAAACTACCGCAAAGGCAGCAGACATGGCAGGAAACAGCCACAAAGCTAGAAGGGACCCAAAATCTCCGAAGAAAAATCCCATTCGAGGAACAGATGAAGATGGCTCGGAATACAGCCTACAGCATCGGGAGAGAAGCATGTCTCCATCCAGCAGCAGAGGGTCTGATGCGGATATGGACGGGGAGATGGAACATCTATCACGGAGTAGATTTGAAATCCTCCTTAAAGAGATACAAAGTTCTAGAACTGAGAACAGAAGGGAGTTTAAAAACTTGTCAGATAAACTCACCAACTTGGAAAAAAGAATTGACCAGGTAGAGGAGTGAGTTGGAACCACGGAAGACCAGATGCATCAACTGGGAGAAGCACTTGAGGTGGTGCTACAACAGACAGCTGCACTGTACGCCAAGACTCTGGATCTTGAAAGCCGCTCGAGAAGAGATAATCTACAGATCTACAGGTTAGCGGAGGGAGCGAAGACTTACCTGATGTCAGATTTTAGGGCTCTATGATCTACGACTCTGCACAGGAGGCCAAACAAGATTTTTTAAAGAGGGTTCTTCAGGTCTCAGGACTGCTGGCGGAACATCTTACCAGCAAACAACTGTTCCACCTGGACTGGCAATTAGCCCTGAGCAAGCGGAAAAACGGAACTATTAAAATGTCCATGCAGGAGGCGGCGAGATGAGTCACGATGCTGCTGAAGCAGGCAGCGAAAATGCCAGGAGACCCAAAGGGCACATCAGATACCTGGAAGTGAGTACAAATGAAACTGATGTATAATGAAGCCTTGGTCCTACGCAGAAGCATCTAGGATTAGCTTGCAAATGACCTTACTCCTTGAACTTTTATACAGAGGGTTAATTGGTTCCAGAATTATATCACCATTAAGGAACTGCACAGGGGAATATATCTCAGATGGAATGTACAGCCTATTGCACATTTAATGCAGGACACAGCCTGATTTAAAGGCGGACTTATGGATTTAAAGCAGTTGGGGGGGGGACGAGAATACACTTGGGAATGTGATGTCTCTTATTTCCCTTGGTTGTTTGTGTTCTTTTCTTTTTGCTAAACATCAATCGCAGGACTTGGCTCGCTTTCTAGGCTAATACATAATTCTAGGGCATGGTGAGAATCTGATATTTTCAGTTTAAAATATTGAAGGGGAAGGGAGATAAAAGGAGGGAGTAGAAAAGTAACCAACCTGTGAGAAGTGTCTGTGGCAGACTTACTGAAACGAACCGAGGGAGTTTCATCGGACGGCTCGGGGGGAGGATCCCTCGGGAGATAACGCCCATACCCCTTCTTGGCACGCCCCTGAAAGGGAAGAGTACAGAGAACAGAAACCCAAACACATGGGTATCCTACCTTGGGAGTGGCTACTTCTAATTGGTTATACAGCCCAGTTGGCTAGTTCACTGTTAGATGCTTTGATATGTTTTACAGTTGTTTATGTTACTTTGTATTGTGCTACAACTCTACCTTCAGATGTTCGGGGAAACCTCATTACGGAACAAAGGGGAACACTGAATGATAGTGCAAAACCACAAAACCCCCCTATTATAAATGGATAATAAAGACACGCAAATATGCTCCTATAATGTACATGGGCTTACTAGCCCTATCAAGAGAAGTAAAATTTTGAGTTATCTGAAAAAAAAACAAAGCAGACTTCTTTTTCCTGCAGGAGATGCATTTGTCACATGCAGAACATGAGAAACTAAGTAAAATGGGGTTCGGTGAAGCACTTACTTCCTCATACAAAAAGGGCAGGAGAAGGGGAGTAGCGGTCTTACTGTTGAAGGGGGTACAGTTTCAGGTAGAAGATAGACTGACTGATGAGGAGGGCAGATATGCCCTGCTGAAGGGGACGTACAGGGGCACAAGGTCATGCTGGCGTTGGTGTACTTCCCCCAGGGATCTGAATACCTCAATTATATAGCATTCCTGATTAAACTGCAGGATTTGAGGGAGGGTACATTAATATGTGGGGGAACTTCAACTTAACGTTCAATCCCAATTTGGACACCACATCGAGTACTCAGAGGGGAACGCACAAGGTAGCTAAACAAGTAGCTAAACTGATGACTGAGTTGGGAATGGTAGATGTATGGTGACAACTTAACGTGAGTAGAAGGGATTACACGTATTTTTTAACCCTGCACAGGACATACTCAAGACTGGACTATTTCTTCTTGCACAAAGAAGACTTAAAGAAGGTATCAAATACTTGGATTGGTGACACAATCCTTTCAGACCATGCCACAGCATTTCTTAAATTAGGCCTTGGGGAAATTTGAAAAAACACACTGTGGCACCTCAGTGTTTCCCTCCTTCAAGACAAGGAGTTAAGGAAGACAACTGAGGAGACCTATGTGTAACCCCCTTGCAAATGGGGGTTCTTAAAAGCTCTCTCGGAGCTTGCCTAAGTGCTCCCTGCCAGGCTAGTGTCCTGCTTTTTAGCCATTTAAATGGGTAGCAAGGAGTGTTTTTGAAGCCTCCGTATACTGTCTCTTTAAGGACTGCCTTTTGCAGTCATGATTAACTGAAATGGGGGGAGCTGTGTGGTTGTATGCCCGAGTCCCGGCCGAGACACTGAAAAGTAGCTCGCTTCTGCTGTCGCTAGTGGTCCAGAGGGAGCTTTGCTGGGGGGATGTGATTGTTTGTTGAAAATAATGTAGCATGGTAATGATAATGTAGTTGTTCTAACCTGCCTTCCTTTGCAGTGAGGACTGTTTCGGTTGTCTCCTCCATTTTTGTCCAGAACTGCTGAATTGGACCAATCAGTACCTCGGGACTCTGGAGAGCTGTCTGACCAATAGAGGAACTGCTTATAAGTTGGAGAAGGCATTATGGGCTATAGCGCCTTTTCGCACCACTGAGGGGCAGAAGATGGATTGACTGACAGGCGTGACAGCCAATAGACACGAGTAGTGCCCGAATTGTAAGGAGAGCCCCATGCTGAGAAGGGGAAGATGCGTAGTGCTTGAGGAGACAGAAGGAGCTGTGTGCTTCTGCGCTGGTGGAGTGTTCGCGAGGGAAGTGCGTGAAGGCCTGAGGGTTCGTTTCTGCCGTTGAGTGAGTCGGATCAAATCCGCTGCGTACGGTCAGAGGAGGCTGGTGCCAGCCCAGCTACCCACCAGGCTTGACCTGTTTGGAGGATTGGAGAATCTGCTGAATCACGCTCAGTCCTCGGGAAAGCTGAAACTGCCGTTGCAGCACCTTAACCAGCTGAGAATTCATGTTAAGCCTTGGAAGCTGCGGCCTGGTGTGGTACCCCTCTGGAGTTACCATATAAATGTGTGAGGAGGCTGGTGAAACTCGGGCTTAGCCCTGCCAGTGGTGCAGAAACTGCTGCTTGCTGGAGTCGTGAGTACTAAACCAGGGTAGCTCCCTGCTAAGTTGCAACAGTGGTCTCAGGTTGTTTTATTCTACTGCTGGCTGCCTAGCTAAATCTCCTTTCCATCCTGACTTTTATCAGTATTGTAAAGGCTATCGGTGTCAGGGCCCCAACCAGCCGCCACGGTGGACTAGCCATTAGGGCTTGGGTACCCAGGGACAGTAAATATTAGGGTCAGGCCTGTGCACAGAGCCCCAGGTAGATAAGTATAGTGATAAGCCAATCAACTTGATCCCCTGTCCTTGTTACTTCCCCTTAAATAAATCAGATTGTTTGTTTCGCAACTACCCTGGCTAGTTTGTGCATTTATGGTGAACTACTGCATAGTGACTGTGATATAACTGCACCTTACTTTTACAGGGGGTCCCTCAGAGTGAGCTGGAGAGATACCAGCCTGGGGGCAAGTGTACTGGGGAAAAGTATTGCTGGTACCTTGTGTGACCCATTAGCGGGACGAAAGGGGGGTTGCGGTAACCCAGAGGGCTGTAACCGAGGCAATCTCATCAGTATTAACCCCGACCTCTGGGTGGAGGCACCCGCCAACGGATCTGGGACCCTTACCCTGTCTCCGTGGAGGCAGGCAGGGATAGTAGCCCTAAGGGTAGCGCCCCCTGGGGGTTACATATACACAATTCATAGAGGAAAAAACCACACCAGAAATTTCACCAGGTATTCTGTGGGACACGGCGAAAGCTTTACTAAGAAGGAAATTTATAGAGTTGACCAGTAAAAAGAAGAGAGAAAGGGAAGCCACAAGAGTCAGATTACAATACAAAATAAATGACTTAGAGGGACAGCAAAAGGTTAAATGTGACAGAGACAGAGCTGGGAAGCTTAAACACCTCAAGGGGCAATTGGGAGAAATACTGGACTTCTATGTAGAACAGAAGCTTATTTTTCTCAGACAGAAGTACTACGGCGGGGGGGGGGTGCCTCTTTCCCTGAGACTGCTGGGTAGCAGACTGCGAACCCAGAGGGCGAGAGCAACTATTTCTGTTCTGACGCACCCAAACACAGGGGAGACAGTACATCAGGCAACAGACATAGCAGAAGCTTTTAAAGCATATTATGCAGATTTGTACTCCTCAGGGCCAGTGCCATCAGAGCAGGCAGTACAGGACTACCTACAGACACTGAAACTTTCCAAACTTTCAGAACAGCAGAGAGACGTGCTACTAATCCCTATAGCTCCCCGAGAATTAAGGACAGAAATAATGAGGATGAAGACTGGTAAATGTCCGGGTCATGATGGCCTGGCAGCAGAATTGTATGCCATTTTTTGAAATGTTACAGCCCCTTTTGTTAAGATCATTTCAAGATGTCTTTAAGGGGGATGGGAAGTCGCTTCCTTCCTGGGCGCAGGCTGTGATATTGGTGATACCCAAACCTGGAAAGGACCCCACTAGGTGCCCATCATATCATCCCTTCTTGCTATTAAATAATGACTATAAGCTTTATAACTCCATTCTGGCCCGTCGGTTGCAAGGGATTCTCCCGGACTTGATACAACTGGATCAAACATGGTTCATACCGGGCAGACAAGCCTAGGATAACCTGAGAAGAACTATTCATATTTTGGATCATATAAATTATATGAAGACCCCCTCCTTATTCATGAGTTTGGATGCCGAAAAGGCTTTTGACAAGGTGTCCTGGCCCTTTTTGGCATGGGTCCTCTCAGGGTTTGGGGCCCCAAAAGAATTCATAACAAACCTGTTTAAACTATATGATGGGCCAAAAGGGTACGCGAGAGCTAATGGACACATTTCAACAGAGTTTCAGTTGGGGAGGAACACGAGGCAGGGGTGCCCCCTCTCTCACCTTCTATTCGCTCTGTACATCGAGCCACTGGCGAAGAGTATCCGATAGAGCCCCCACATAAAGGGAATTAGGTTGGGGGAAGGGAAAATAAACTAGCTTTATATGCAAATGATATACTAGTGTACCTGACATCCCCTGAAGACTCCTTACCAGTACTGTTTGAACAGCTAGACCGCTTCTTCAGCATATCAGGTTATACGTTGAATAGAAGTAAAACAGAAATATTATGTCTCCATTATGAACCCACTCCAACAATTAGAGGGAGGTTCCCAATGAAATGGGGGCTCCTTAAAATGCGCTGCTTGGGTACTGATATAGGTACCACCTCTGACAAACTATATGCACTTTACCCTCAATTGACTGAACAACTTAAAAGGGACTTTCAGAGATGGTCCTTGATGGCACATCACTGGGTGCCCAGATACAGGCACTGAAAATGAATGCCCTGCCGCGCATTCTATACTTGTCTCAATATGTACCCTGTCCAGTTTCACAAGCTAATTTAGCCAATTGGTAACATCGTTTCTTAACATTTGCATGGAGAAAAATCCGACCCAGAGTTAAAAAGAATCTCTTATGCTTGCCAAAGTGTGAGGGAGGATTGGCCTTCCTGGATCTGGCAGGATACTGGGTGGCATCACAGATGAGAATAGCTATTCTCTGAGGAAATAGACACTATGATGCCCTCTGGAAGAGAATAGACGGGGCAGACCAGTTGCCTCCCCCCCCACCGGCAGCTTTAATTTTTCAACCGGTAACTAAATTCACCTGTCAAACCTATTTATCTGGAGTTCGAGCAGTGCTGAAGGGTTGGAGGAGAGGAGTCAAAAAAGGCAGCACTCAAAAATGTATGTGGCTGTTTAGGTGGTGGGCATATGATCTATAATTTGCACCGGCACAATATGATAACTGGTTTAGGAGACAGGCTGAGCGAGGGATTACCTCCCCATACCAACTAATGAAGAACGAACAACTGATCACTTTTGAACTAGCCCAAAGAAATTTTGGATGGTCCCAGGATGCCTTAAGATTTCACCAGATAAGGGACTGAGTGAATGCTTTAAGGCACTGGGGAGCCTGTATCTATGAGGTGTTGTTGGACAGGACAGGACAGTGGGTCCCAAGGTGGTAGCCTGGATAAAAAACTGGCTGGACAACAGGACGCAAAGGGTAATAGTAAATGGAGTCCACAGTGAAGAAAGGAGGGTAACTAGCAGGGTACCGCAGGGTTCAGTGCTGGGACCGGTCCTCTTTAATGTCTTTATAAGTGACATTGGAGAGCACCTGGAAGGAAAGGTATGTCTCTTTGCAGATGACACAAAGATCTGCAACAGGGTTGATACACAAGGTGGGGTGGAAAGAATGAAAAGGGACTTGGCAAGGTTGGAGGAATGGTCAAATACGTGGCAGCTCAGATTCAATGCAAAGAAGTGCAAGGTAATGCATCTGGGAAACAAAAACCCAGGGGAAGAGTACACAATGGGGGGTGAGTTAATAACAACAACAAAATCGAAAGAGACCTATGAGTAATTATATCAGATGACCTAAGGTGGGCAAAGCAATGTGAGAAGGCAGTAAGGAGGGCTGGGGGATACTGGGATGCATGGGAGAGCATCAACAGTAGAAAACAGGAAGTTGTTATCCCTCTCACAGACAGTTAGTGAGACCCCATCTGGAGTAC
The DNA here is from genome assembly GCA_016271365.2 of Neoceratodus forsteri. Taxonomy (NCBI): domain Eukaryota; kingdom Metazoa; phylum Chordata; order Ceratodontiformes; family Ceratodontidae; genus Neoceratodus; species Neoceratodus forsteri. The sequence goes on from CM057451.1 coordinate 278,450,831, forward strand.
TGCGTGGCAATCTGGAGACCCCATCTCATAAAAGACATAGACAGAGTGGAGGCTGTTCAGAGGAGGGAACTAAAATGGTGCAAGGTCTGCACCAGAAGACATACGAGGAGAGACTAAAGCAGCTTAATATGCATACCCTTGAGGGAGGAGGAGGAGGAGAGAGGGGGACATGATAGAAACTTTCAAGTATCTCAAGGGAATTAACAAGGTACAAGAGGGTAGTATCTTTCAGAAGAAGAGATGTGCAAGAAGAAAAAATTACTCACCTTAGTAATTGCTTTTCTTCTCATGGAGTCTTGCTTATTATGACAGAAGCAGTTAGCCACAGCACTTGAACTGCCCCGAGAGGAAACAGTTAACCCAGGCAGACTGGAGTTCTAAGCCCCTGAGCGCTGTACCCAAAGCTCTATCTGGCTAGTTTCAAACTGAAACTGTCAGATCTTTTACGTAGCTAACACTAGCAACAAGTCTGTGTGGAAAAACTCACACTAGCCAAGTGGCTACCTACTAGTAGGAAAAAACAATAACAGAAACAACAACAATAATAATAATAATAATATCACCCCCAACAAGCACTATTAGGCCCCCCTTCCCCAAAAGACTCAAGTCCAGGAGAAGGGCCAACATATTACCCAAAAACAGAAATACCTAGTTCCCCAACCCCAAAGAAAAGGGGGGAAAGGGAAAAGAACTAAATGGCATGACACAGTGCTTGCACTAATTTTGCCAACCCCTTACCCAAGTAGAAGTTCTGAGACGGGCAGGATGGGGTGGTTCATAATAGCTAAGACTCCATGAGAAGAAAGGCAATTACTAAGGTGAGTAATTTTTTCTTCAAACACCATGAAGTCTTGCTATATTATGACAGAAGCAGATTACACAGCAGTACCTCCATGGAGGAGGGTCAGAACCTACTTAGGAAATAGGCTCTGAAGCACAGCTGTGCCAAACCGAGCATCTCTCCTGGACTGGACATCCAGGGAATGATGCTTGGTAAAAGTGTGAACTGTCTTCCAGGTAGCAGCTTGACAAATTTCCAGAATGGGAATATCTCTAGCAGCCGCTAGAGATGCAGCTGTACCCCGGTGGAGGCCTCAGTCCTGAGGGGTTCTCACCTAGTTTTGGTAACAGAACTGGATACAAGAGACAATCCACCTTGCAATTGTCCTCTTAGTGGCAGGTTTCCTTTGCCAACCTCCGCCAGGTAAGGAAGAGTTGGAGGATTCGAACCTGTGACCCTTGGTGCGCTCCCAAATAGTAGCAAGGCTTCTTTGATGCTCAAACTGTGCAATCTCCTCACCCGAGGAAGAGTGCTCAGTAAAAAATACTGGAAGGAGATGGATTGGTTCAGATGGAAATCTGAAACCACTTTAGGTAAAAACTTTCTGTTAGTCCTGAGGACTACCTTATCTCTGTGACAAGAAATAAAATCCTTTTCCACTGACAGGGCTTGTAATTCACTTATGTCTGGCAGAAGTGATGGCCACTAGGAAAACAGTCAAGTTAGAAACTTGAGATCTGCTGAAGACAGAGGTTCAAAAGGGGTTGCATTAACTGAGCAATGCAAACATTCAGGTCCCAGGCAGGAGCTGGGTCCCGAAAGGAGGAGTTAGTGGAAGTAACCCCTTAAAAACTTGGAAAACACAGGGTGAGAAAGAAGGAGGCAGGCTTCCTGCTGATACAAAAGCAGAGACAGCTGCCAGATGAACCTTACGGTAGCTGGCCTAAGGCCTAAGGAATTTAGATGGACCAAATAGTCCAGTAAATGGGCAAATCAGCAGATTCTGGGACAATTTGCTTCCCAGAACACCAGATGGAAAACCTCTTCCATTTGGAATTATAAGTGGTCTTAGTGGAAGGCTTCCTTGAAGCTTTAAATATCAAGGACACCTTGAGAAAGGTGAAATCAGCTATTCTAACCCTCAAGAGCCAAGCCTTGAGGTGGAGGGATTTGAGGTCCGATACCACACTCTCCCCTGGGCACAGGCCAGCAGTTGTGGACCCTGGGCAGGCTCAGGGAGGTGGATGAAGGGACAGAAGCAGTGGGTACCAGGGCTGTCTGGCCCAGTCTGGTGCAATCAGGATCACTTTGCAGGGCTGGATCTGATTTTTACTAATACCCTGAAGAGAAGGGAAGGGGAAAGGCATATAGGAACTTCCCTTCCAATCCAACAGAAAGGCCCAGGGGGACTGAGCCCAGCACTGGAGGCCTGCAACAAAATAGAGGAAGTTGGTGGTTGTCTGGGGCCGCGAAAGATTCTATCTGAGGAGTGCCCCATCTGGCAAAGACTGACCCCAGCACCAGAGGATTCAGAGACCATTCGTGGATGGCCTTGAGAAATCCTGGCTGAGGGCATCCGCCAGTGACATTGTCTTTCCCTGGAAGGTGAACTGCTATTAGGGAGGTGTTCAGGGAATAAGCCAGAGATCACAACTTCATTGCTTCGGTGCACAAGGCTGATGACCGAGTGCCCCCCTGCTTGTTGATGTACCACATTGTCGTGGTGTTGTCTGTCCTGACCTGAGCTACCTTGTTCTGGACAGATGCAGAGAAAACCTGAAGAGCTAAAAAGACAGCTCTGAGTTCCAATAGGTTGATGTGGAGGAGAGATTCCTGAGGGGACCACACTCTGAGGAAAGGTCGCCCAGTGAGCCCCCACCCCAGCAAGGAGGCATCCATGGTGAGGGTGAGAGAGTGGGAAACAGGAATGAAGGGGACCCCTTGTCTTAAGTTGCTCTGCTCCTGCCACCACTGGAGAGTCAGAATCAGAGTTTGGGTCACTGGAACCAATTTGGAAAGGGGGTCCCTCCTTTGAGACCAATAGGCCCTCAAATGGAATTGAATGTCCCTCATCTGGAATCTTGCTCCTTGCACTACAGCTGTGGAAGCAGCCATGTGTCCTAGGAGTTGCAGAAAATGCCTTGCTGGTCGAGAGACCCGCAGGGTGAAAGAGGATGCCAGGGCAATGAGTCTCTACCCTTTTCCGAGGGAGAAATGCCCTGGCCAACTTTGTGTTCAATTCCGCACCTATGAAAGTTAGTACCTGAACTGGTTCTAGAACTGACTTTGGTAAATTCAGCAGGAATCCCAGGAAGTGAGAAGCTGCTGGGTGACTTGCAAGTGGGATTTACTGATCTGAGACTGACCCACAATGAGCCAGTCGTCCAGGTAGGGAAACACAGCAATCCCTTGCCTTCTTAAATGAGCCACTACCACAGCTAGACATTTTGTGAATACCCTTGGAGCAGAGAGTAAGCAAAAGGGCATTGCTCTGAACTGGTAGTGGCCTGAGGGCAGTTCGAACCTGAGGTATTTTCGGTGAGAAGGCCTGATCAGGACATGAAAATAGGCATCCTTGAGGTCCAGGGAGGCTAGCCAGTCCCTGGCCTCAGGGAGGGCAAAATCATTGCCAGAGTTAACATTTTGAACTTTGGTTTCAAAAGATGCTTGTTCAGGTACCTTAAATCTAGAATGGGCCGCCATTCTCCTGTCTTTTTTGGAGTAAGAAAGTATCTGGAGTACAGCCCCTTGCCCTGGTGACAAGAAGGAACCCTTTCCACTGCTTTGCAGTCTAGAAGAGAAGAAACCTCTGCTTCCAAGGCAAGGGTTTCTGAAGGATTTGCAAGTGGAAAATGTCTGGTTCTCATCTTTGGAAACTGTTTGAAGCCGAGAACCAGACCCTGGCTTACTACCTCCAGAACCCATTTGTCCGGAGTTAGGGACACCCAGTTCTGGCTGAAATAAGCCAACCTGCCTCCACCGGTACAGGAGAATCGGCCCTGGGCACCACATCAGGATGCCTGCTTGCAGCAGCAGCCTTAGGCTGAGGGAGGGACGGTTTACCTGCGCCTGGCCTACCTCTGCCTCTGAAAACCCTCTGTGCAAAAGCAGAGGAGGCTTGAGATTGATAAAAGGCCTGTGGAAAGGCCTGCCCTACCTCTGGGAGTGTGCCTTAGTGGAGTGGCATGCTCTCCTTAGCCTGGGCACTTTTGTAGGTAGTTCTGTACTCATCCATCTTTTCATATAATTTTCTGTTTGCTTTCCAAACAGAGAATTTCCCACTACAGGAAAATCCATAGCTTTTGACTGAATATCTTGGGACAGATTAGTGCACCTGAGCCATGCCAACCTACGGAAAGCTACAGAAGTGGCCATGACCCTAGAGGAAACATCATTAACATCCACAGCAGTATGAAATTGAACTTTAGAGGCTTCAATGCCATCAGCAGCCACCTGTTCCAACTCACTAACCAGCTGGCCATGGGCCTGCTTGGATAACTGCAATACTGTGTCCCATCTAGATTTCTGATATCTAGCCACATAAGCCATATAATTTGCCTGCCTGAGTCCCAAAGAAGCTGCCATATATTGTTTTTTAGCCATGGCATCAATCTTCCTGGAATCTTATCAGGAGGATGTGAGGCCAGGGAATATTGCTTGTCACAGCTGCAGCTTGTACCACACCTACATGACTACACTGCTCAATGAGGAAGTCTATATCAGGGCCTGATAAAGTATACCTTCTGTCCATTTTTACCTACAGGAGGGACAGAATGAGGATTTTTAAAATTTTTGTTGTTTGCTTCCTAAATGACTTATGCAAAGGAATAGACAACCTCCTAGACTCTGGTATATCCATCATTTCTACATAATCAGGCTCCTCTTGCTCATCCACAGCCTCTTCTAAAGGAAGCTGGAGGGTTTCTGCAACCTTTTGTAAAACATAAAATGAGAAGGGACTCAGACAGCATAGGGGAGATTCTAAAGGTCTGTCTGGAGAAATGTCCGTTCAATGGGCACGCCCAGACCCTCCCAGCCACATACATAATGATCAAAATCTTCCTCCCCTCCTGTGGTTCATAAAATTCCTCAACATCATACTCTTGAACCACTGGAACCGAGCAGAACCAACCTTTTGCCAACTGTTGGTGGATTAGGCGGTCCCTGAGACAGTGACTGGACAATCTGTATGGCTTTACAGCTATCTCTGCAGCAGTTGGAGGACAATTTTGGACTCAGACCTGCTGATTTCTTTGACTTTTTACTGGGACTGGTTCCTCTGAACCAGCCTTCCTTTTAACCGAGGAAGTCTCGCCCTGGCCAGAGGGCACTCCCTCTGGTTCAGTGGGTGCTGGACCGGGTTGGCCATCCGGGTCAGCGGACTTTTTGGCCTCTCGTTCCCTGAGCCGGCCCAATCTCTTCTCCAGGGTGGCTGCATGGAAATTTTTACACACCTGGCAGTCTGACAGGAGGTGGTCAGCCCCCAGACAATAAACACAAGTGGTGTGTGGGTCAGCCTTGGCAAAGGCTTCCCCACAGACATCACAGTGTTGAAACCCAGTGGGCCCGGTTTTTCTTTGGGTTTCAGACATAATGCCAGCCTATCCAAAACTTGCCCTTTATGCAGTGCCAGGCAAGACAACCTTATCGGTTCCTAACCGTGTCACGGTATTTGAAAACCCACTGAAATAAAAAGGTTTTTTTAGAACCGATAAGAACCGGGAACCGCACTCTAAAAGCCCAATATAATGTTTAAAATACTTTTTTTAGCAAACCGATCGGTTCAAAACCGAACCGATAATTAATTTCCACACAGACTTTGAAATCCTGTACTTACGGTTTACCAGATAGAGCTTTGAACCGAAATGCGGTAAAATAAAATACTTATTGCCGATTCAAATGAACCGAAAATACTCGCTTTAACCGAGAAATGAACCGAGATGAAGGAGCTGATCTCCGGAGCGACTGTTCAGTGAAGCGGAGTAAAGAATCTGACAGTTTCAGTTTGAAACTAGCCAGATAGAGCTTTATGCACAGTGCTCGCAGTTTAGAACTCCAGTCTGCCTGGAGTTAACTGTTTCTCTCCGGCAGTTCAAGTGCTGTGGCTAACTGCTTCTGTCATAATATAGCAAGACTCCATGAGAAGAAAAGCAATTACTAAGGTGAGTAATTTTTTCTTTTGCACATCTCTTCTTCTGAAAGATACTACCCTCTTGTACCTTGTTAATTCCTTGAGATACTTGAAAGTTTCTATCATGTCCCCCTCTCCCTCCCTCCTCCCTCCTCAAGGGTATACATATTAAGCTGCTTTAGTCTCCTCGTATGTCTTCTGGTGCAGACCTTGCAGATGAGCTTTCGTACAAGCGCTCGCGCTTCTAGAACTCCAGTCTGCCTGGAGTTAACTGTTTCCTCTCCGGGCAGTTCAAGTGCTGTGGCTAACTGCTTCTGTCATAATATAGCAAGACTTCATGGTGTTTGAACAAGGGACACAATTTGAAGATAGAGGGACGGCTCAGAGGTAATGTTAGAAAGTATTTTTCACAGAGAGTTGTGGATGCATGGAACAGCCTTCCTGAGGAAGCTGTGGAGTCAGGAACAGTGGGAGAATTCAAGAATGCATGGGACAGGCATAAGGCAATTCTAGTGGGGGGCAGGAGGAAGTAAGCTGTTGATTAACTAGAATCTGCAGCTTATCCATCAGGTAGGGAAATGGGCAGACTGGGTTGGCCAAGCGGTCCTTATCTGCCGTCAAATTCTATGTTTCTATACCTTTTTTAAAAATATGGGCAACTGCTCATGGAGAGCAGGCCATCTCACTAGTATATAGCACTTATACTAGGGATAGGACAATCTAATCTCTGTATATAAACCAGAAGTGGGAGGCAAAACTGGGAGTTGTTATCATGGCCCCACAGTGGTCGAAGGTATGGAGGTACACATGGAGCATGGAGGCAGTACTGTTGGAAGGTAAGAACCCGCTATTTCCTTGTGCCAGTGGAGGTCACACACTGCAACCCACAGGTCCCATCCTCATGCTGGAGAAACTGCGGGGGCCCGAGGGCTAATTAGGTGCACATATTCTGGCAGTGTCCCGAACTTACCTCTTTTTGGGAACAGGTCGTAGATAGATTAAAAAAGAGTCTTCATGACACATACACAGATAGGCCTTAACACTTAATATTGAGGCTGGTCCCGAGGACCTCAAAGCGAGAGAAGGAAAAAAGCTATGGTGCATACTGATAGCTGCTGCCATGAAAACCATCACTAGAAGATGGCTCCAAAGTACACCCCCAGAGATCAGGGAATGGTTGACTATTATACAACTCCAGAGATTGGAGAGGATAACATGTAGCATTGACCAGATAATAGAACAGTATAATAATAGGTGGAACAGGTTGGTATTGTGTCACCTAGAAGATGACACTGAGGACCCAGTGGGTCAAGAGTAAAGATAAAATGATGATTGCCCCCAAACATATAGTGGAGGAGCTTCATCAAAAGGGAAAGAGAATTTAGGACTGCCCCAAATTGTATGGCAAAATGAAACAGAATAGAAGAAGGAGGATGACCTTGATGTCTGTAGGTAAGAATGTATTACACCAGTTACGTTAAGATCAGAATTACAAAGGATTAGAGTGGTAGCTGGTTTTACTTTTTTAAAGTTCATAGTTATCTCATTTGATTAAATGCTGAAAATTTATCGGCCGGCCCATTCAGGGCCGGCGTTAGGCACCCGCCAACCCCGCGGCCACAGGAGGCCCCCAAATGTAGTGGGTGGTGGCACAGTCAGCACTTGAAGTGGGCCCCAGCACTCGCCAAGCTGCAAGATGAGTCCGGAGTTAATCTCTCTCTCTCTCTCTCACAGACTAAACCCAAAGGTTCCCAAACCAAATCCCCACTGCACTCCCCCTGATCAACATATAGCAGCAGCAAACAACAATACCTTCATAAAACTCATGCTACCCCAGCCCACCCGATTTCCCCAAATGGAGAACGCTGAACCACACTGTTCTGCTACCTGTCCACACCATCATTCATAATTATACCTTCCTTTATGTGTCAGGGGCCCCGCTGATTTTCAGCTGTTGTGCTGTTCACTAAAAAAAACTCATGTTGCCTGTCACCTGCCGATTTCCCCAAACACCAATAAACCTCCATGCTGGCCTCAGCCTGTCCATAGTCCACGCCACAATGCTCACCATCACTGAGCTTTGTTTGCTGTTTCCCCACCTTCCCCTATTGTGCCGCACATGCTGACATGGGAGATGCTTTTGGAGCCAATCACAGGGCTCCACTTGGTCCCTTGCTATTATCGCACCTCCTCCCACTCGGACCTGACAATGTTTGTCTCCTCAGAGGGCCACAGCTGCAGCATAAAAGCGATCCCTCTGGTGCTCTTGGAACCATTCAGCCGAGGACCAGTTCCAGAGTGTAGGAGAGAAATTTACTGTTGAAGCCGCTGGAGGAGAGAGAGAGAGAAAGAATCACTGCCCGCCACAACTAGAAGTCAGCCAGATGGTCCTTCCTGGTTCCTGATCTGACTGCTGCCATGCCACTGCCAATACTCCTGCTGCTAGCCTGCTAATGCTGCTTGCTGAGAGGCTGTAAATAATTTTTTTTTTTTTAAAGAGCTCAGACAGCAGCAGGCAGCAACCAGTCAGCTGCCCGCAAATCCTCTAAACCAGCCACATAGAAAACAACTGGTGCACGGAGTCGAGGAGAGACCCAGAGGAGGAGGAGAAGGAGGATTACACACCTGCCTAGAGACTTACCAGTGCATTGCCGTGCTGGTATTTATTTGTAAATACTACTACTACTATAACTAAGAGATGGGCTAGGAGATGAGATGGTTTGGAGTGGACCATAATTTGAACTGAAAATTAATGTTTGTTTGAATAGCCTTTAGTCTCACTCTCTGACTCTGACAACAACATATACATGATGACAGTCAATAACTGAGTGACTGTGTCATCATGTATATCTGTTGTCAGAGGCTCTATTCTGAAGATTTATTTCAGTTCAAATTACTTCAGTACAAATCTATGTACAAAGATCACTGGGGGGGGGCGCCCTGTCTGAGAGGGGGCCGTGCCCAGGGTGAGGTGCCCTGTCTATGGGGGTGCCTGGGGGCTCTGTCTGTGGGACCCAAGTCATTGAGTTTGCTGGAGGCCCCCAAAGTCCTAAAACTGGCCCTGGGCCCAGTGGCACCGAGGGTTGAGGCGCTGGGCACCACACCTCGCACCACGCCGGCAACCGGGGGAACAAGCACAGGTTGCCGTGGGTTGGCAGGGAGGAGATGGATTGAGCGTCTCATGGACTGCTCTCCATTTCCGGGGAGGGGGGTTTCCAGTGGCCGGTGCTCGCCTGACCCCTAGCGGAGGCTGGGGCTTGGCGGCACAAAGCCGCACACCATGGGGGCGGGCGTGGCGGCAGGCTGACAGGGAGCACGACGGGGCGTAGGGGCACCCAGTCGCTGTGTCATTGCACGCCGTGAGCCCGCAGAGGGGAGAAAAGCGGAAAAAGGAACATCCAGTCGCGGCGTGCTTGATGGCCGCCTGTGAGCAACTTGCCGCTCCAGGAGGGATCACCACGCGTGGATCTGTACTAGGTGGGGAAGTCTCCCGCCAATGGGGGTGTTTTCATGAGGCAATTAGGTAGTCGCCTCCAAGGAGACCGCACGGGTCAGACAGCGCCAGAGAAAGGGATGAAAGACGGATTGATCGACTGGTGGCCCCAGGAGAAACAACACCCACAAAAAAAAAAAAATACTGAAAATTTATGACTCCGGGAAAAGACATACATAGAATTGTTTTAGTACAATAGTGACTGTAAAAATTATCAAGAAAAGTTATAAGAAACGAATATTGAGAAATGTATGTACTAAACAAGATACTTCAATAAAAGTATAAAAAAGGAAGGCTGATATAGCAGACAGGTACACCTTAATAGGGGAAAACTGGAGCCCTGCATCTGACAAGGACAGGAGATATTCTAGAACCTAGTTCACCGAACAAGTTGAACGGGTCCAGGTGATTAGAAGCAGCCCATACAGCAAAGCACTTCCACTTCATTGAATAAGTGGCCCTGGTGGAGGGTTTCCTGGTGACCACCAGGACATCAGCCACTTTTTGAGACATCCTGAACTGAGCAATGATTATGTCCTCAGTAGCTATGCATGCAGGTGGAGGGACTTGAGGTCCGGATGGACCAGGGTCCCCTGTGCCTGTGTCAACAGGTCCCTGCAGAGGAGTAGGGGAATTGAAGGTTCTACAGCCAATTGTTGCACTAATGGAAACCAGATCTGATGAGGCCAGAATGGTGCCACCAGAATTAGGGTGATCCTCTCCATTTGGAGATTGATGAGTACTCTCTGGATCAGAGGAAAGGCACAGAGGAATCTCCCTTTCCAGGAGAGGGACAACGTGTCTTGCCATAAAACTCCAGGCCCTGGATCTAGCAAGCAGAAATGTGGCAGTTTTGCGTTGAGTGGGGACACAAAGAGGTTCAGCTCTGGATGACCCCACCCATCGAACAGGTCATCTACAACTGATGTCAACAGCTCCCACTCGTGCATTCTGGACTGTGACCGTCTGAGGCTACCCACCAAGGTGGTTTGGTCACCTGGAGCATGGATGGCCGGTAGCTCTATACCGTGATCTAGATCCCAGTACTAGCCTCTCACTGCCTCTCTGCACAGGGGGTAGCAATGAGTCTTCCCTTGCCTGTTGATATAATAAACTACACTGATGATGTCCCATTATACCAGCAGGAGACCCAGAGAGACATGGTTCTGGAAGGCATACAGAACTGCCCCCATTTCTAAAACATTTATGTGGAGGTGAGCCTCCATCAAAGACCAGGTCCACTGGGACCAAGATGCGCTCCCCAACCCAGACCTGAGGCATCCGTGGTGAGGATCTGTTGAGAAGGTATGAGAAAGGGCACCCCTCTTAGAAGATTGTGGGGGTCCATCCACCACTAAAGTACTTTGCGTACAGGGGAAGAGACAAGAACCTGCTGATCCAGATCATCGGTGCATTCATCCCACTGGACCTGCAGAGTTCACTGGGAGATCCGCATATACAGTCTGGCCAAGGGTACAGTGACAATGGCCGCAGCCATCAGACCCAACAACCACTGGAACGTCCTGGCTGTGACGTACCGGCTTTGGGTACCCAACTTTACCTAAGCGTAGGCATTCCACTCTGTATTGGTGAAGGAAGGCCTTGCCCTGGACCATATTGAGAATCACTCCAATATACTGCAGCCATTGACACTGGGTCACGACAGACTTGGGCAGACTGACAGTAATCCCTAGGGCTTGGGACAACTGCCTGGTACGTTTCAGGTTGAGTAACAAGAGATCCCTGGACTGGGACTTCAGTAACTAGTCATCTAGATAAGGGAAGACATACAGGCTTTTGCACCTGAGGGTCACTGCTACTGCTGTTAAGCATTTGGTAAAGACCCATGATGCAGAGGATAAGCCAAAGGGCAATACACAGAACTGGTAATGTTCCACCTGGAACAGGAACCTGGGGTATCATCTGTGTGGGGAGCAAACCTTGATATGCAGATAAGCATCCTGCATGTCCAGGGAGCATTACCAGTCCCCCTGCCTGAGCAAAGGCAGCAGGCCATACGGGGTGACCATCCTGAACTTCTTGTATTGGATATAGAAATTCAGGCCTCTGAGGTCTAGAAAGGGCCTCAAGTCCCCTGTTCAGTTGGGGATGAGGAATAACTGGGAATAGAACCCTTTGCTGCCTGGGCACTGATTCTATAGCACTTTTGTGCAACAAGGTGAGCACCTCCTCCTGGAGCACCGGAATGTGGTCGGGAGAATAAGTGGAAGGAACAGGTGGAAAATCTGGAAGCTATTCTAGAAGTTCTAGAGCATGACCCTGCTCAATTAGCTGTAGGACCCAAACATCAGTTGTAGGGGCCCTCCATTGATCTAGATAGAGGGGGAAACGACCCCCAACCAACACCTCCTGGCTTGGGGCAGGAGGAGGGGGGGGTCGGGCAAGGAGTCATGTGGAAGCACAGCCAGCAGCTAGGGCCACACCCCTACCTCTGGGGCATTTGCCCCCAGAAGCACCTGTGGTAGAGGAATTAGCAGGCAAGGCGGGCCCTGCTCTGCACTTGCTCTGAGGTCTGGTTGCTGACACAGCCTTATGGGAGACCTTACGAAAGGAGGGTCTCAGTCAGCTCCTGTGTCGGGTATGATAAGGGGAATGGACAGACCTAATGATTCAGCCAGAGGCCTGCAGGCTGTTGATAATATCCTGCACGTCAGGGCCATAAAACTTAAAGCCCCCAAAAGGGGCATTCAGAATGTTCTGCTGGATATCGGCAGCAAATCCAGAGACCCACAGCCAGGAGTGCCTTCTAAGGTAGATGCCATGAATGGCCCTTAGGATATGCCTGCTGATACCTATCGCAGCCTGGAGAGACTTAAAAAGTTTCTGCCTCTGGGAACCCTCAGGAAGGGCCTGTGTTGCAGCTCTGGCCTTCTTCCAGAGGGTCTCTGGGTATCTGATCATGTGAGACAAGTAACTGGCAATCGTGAGACCTAAGGTGGCCGAAGCAAAGGTCCTCTTGCCCCAAATGTCAATCATCCTAGATTCCCTGTTGGGGGGAGGGAACAAAGGTGCTTGGACACCTTGGACCTATCATGAGCTGCTTTGATGACCACTGAGTCAGTTTCTGGTTAGGCGGCATAGAAAGGCTTTCCCAGAGGGGCCTGATAAAGCTTGCTAGCATTCCTAGACATGGCAGGGACCATGTTAGGCCTGTGCCAGGCCACAGTGGCAGCATCATCCAGGGCTGGTAGCAAAGGAGGGATGACCTTGGGAGGAGATTCGGAAATCTCCAGGAAATCCACCAGGTTCTTCCTGGTGATATCCTCATCACTCTGGAACCCCATGGCAGCTTAAAGCTGCTTCATGAGGGAGCAGAAGGAGGGGTTCTCATGGGGGGATCTTGGAGTATGTTTCGTAGAGTCCTCACTCCCTGATGAGACAGTGGATCTGTCTGTGGAATCACCCTTAACATCATGCTCTTAATCCTCGTCAGGGAGAATGTGATCTAAGTGGTACTCCTCCTCGACGTTGATCTCATCTGAGTCAGGGGCCGATGGAAAAGGTGCTGACAATGCCCAAGGGGCGCAAAGTGCTGGGGCCGAACCAGCGTCGGCACAGAGGCAGCACCCCTTGGCAATGGTGACTAAGGCACAAGCCAGGGAATGAGCGCTGGATTAGCACCATTGTAATAGAAGAAAGCACTGTGTTGAGGTTGATGGCAGGAAGAGGTAACACAGGTGCCAATGGTGGTGACAAAGGGGGCAGAGGCCCTGGCATCACTGGAGCACCGCCTGCCAAAGCAAAGCCAGTGGGGCCTGGCACCAGTTGATCTCGGGGTTGTGAAGGTCACAGCAGCAGAGCTGGCATTGATGATGTGGGCGAACTCGAGGTCGACGCCCCTTCACCTGCCGCTGAAAGGCTGGCGGAACTCACCACCAGGGATGGCCTGGAGAGAGCTGAGACCTGGGCGGCAGGAGTGGTCGACACTGAAGCGGTCGATGGTGCTATCCCAGAGGAAGAGGTAGTAGCAATCAGAGACTGGGAGCACCTCTCGGGGGAAATGGTCTGTTACGTTCCTTGTCCCAGTAACAGTATTTCCCCAAAGACTTGTCCCAGGCCTTGGTGGCCTGAGAGCCCAAAGACTGAGCCAGCGACTGGAAGGGGGTAGTCCCTGAATTTCCCTGCTCCAGTCTGGCTAGTTGTTGCTCTGGAAGAAGGAACTGCAGGGCTTTCTTGTGGTGCTGCCAGGTGGCGAGGTTAAACTTCAGGCGAGGGCATCATGGCTAGGCTCGAGGCAGTACACACAGAGGTCGTGCTTGTCTTTGGAGTAAATCTTCTTTAAGCAGCAGCAGCAATGGAAAAGGTTGGAGGAATCTTTTGCTCTTGACACACAAAATTAAAGGAATCACTTTAAAATAAAGAGAATGGACACTAAAAAGAAAGAAAAGGTATACAGAAAACTGGCAGTCGACTGAACAACGAAGCTTCTGCAGAGTCCGTGCAAGTATGGTTGATGGTGGGAAAAGAACCGAGGAGGGAGCCGAGCTACCCATGCTTACAAATGCAGGGACATCAGCGTATGATGTCGGCATGGGCAGTCTCTACCAGACTGCCAGAAAAGTTTCTGTGTGGTCTAAATGCCTGACGCCTATACGTTCTATAGGTGTGACGTGATAAAAGAAATATCCCCAAAGAAGATCCACTGTTTCTAGCTACCTAGATTCAGTTCACTAGTCACACTTAGGCAGACTGCTATCCATTCTCTGGGAAGAGGGGGCAAGGTGCGCACCTCAAAATTAGGTGAACAGAGACATAAGAACTGAAATTCCAAGTGAATTATCATGACAAAGCAAGTTGATGCTGTAGTGGGATATGAATGTATGCACACTGGACTAGGTAGCAGCCATGCAGATCTCCTCAATCAGGCTGTACCTGGCAGCAGAAACAGATGCAGCAGTATGTCTGGTAGAATGAGTCTTCAGTCCCTGGGGCAACTCCTTCTCATCCAACCTGTGACACAGATCAATGCAGTATGTTAACCACTGGCCATAGTAGCTTCAACATATGTAACAGCTGGCGACCTTCACCGTGATACCATTGCACTCTCTGAAGTGCAGAGGCACCTGGAATATGTCCACAGAATGGAGTGCACACTCAGCATCTGAAGCATGCAGTTTCAGGAAGAAGGTGGGGGTAGGGTATCACCTGGTTAAGGTGAAACTATGAAACCACCTTTGGCTGGAACATCTCGTGGGGTCTACCTTGTCATTGTGGAAAACCAGATCTGGAGACTCCACAGATAACATCTGTAGCTCACGCACCCCATCAGCTTCACAAACTCCAGCATGTCTCATGGAGGTTATAGTCCCACTGAGGTGGAGGCTGCTGCGTCACAGGGGACAGGTGATCTATGCCTTTGAAAAAGCACCCTTCTAATTTCTGCTGTGCCACTGTCAGTATACCAGCATGCACCTGGTAGGCTGAGATGGCGGCCAGCTGCACCTTAAGGAACCTGGCTGACAACTCCAACTGAGAAAGGGACCAAAGACAGTCAAGGATGCATGCCCAGGACAGGTAAGAGGATCTACCTTCTGCCCTGCACACCAGTGCAAGAACCTTGTATGCTGAAACAAGTAAGGATTAGGAGTCTGCTCCTTCTGGAACACCTCTAAAGCACGGAGGACATCTTCTGAATGACCTAGAGCCTGATACTAGCTACTCAGGAAACAGACACACAGGTGCAGGAACTGCAGGTCTGGATCTTGATCACTCCCCCTGCTCTCTTCCACAGGTCCAAGTGCAGAGGAAATTGTCATGGGGGCCTGGTGAGGCCAAGGAGATCCTGATACCAGAACTGCTTTGGCCAGTCAGGGGCTGTCAGGATCAAATTCACCTTCTTTATGTAAACTTTTGAGAACCATCTTGTGAATCAAGGGAAAGGGAGAGAAGGTATTCAGAAGGCCCTGGGTCAAGGTCCTGGAGAAGGCATCTCCTATCAGTGTTCCCATCTGAGGGGGCTGAGCAAAGAACAGCCTCAATTTTATGTTCTCCCAGGAGATAAACATCCCTATCTGAGTGTGGCCTATATTCCCTTCCATTTCTAAATTTTAAATTCTGGCCTCCTTCCTTTCTGGGTGAAGCCCACATTCCCCCAAGTTTGTTCAGGTATCATCCCTTCTGCATGAACCCCCAATCCACCTTACTCTTCTGCTCCTGCCCCATATGGGTGAAGCCTGTCCCCTCACCTATTTTATTCAGTGTAAACTGTAGGGCGAGTTCTGCTTTGCTAATCTCCCACTACACTGCTCCTAAACTTTTCCATGCTTCCCTTCTTGCTTAACCTCTTCTCTCTACCCCCTTCCCCATCCCAACCTTCCTCCTTCCATCTCCCTTCCCCTTCACCCTCATTCACCCTTCCCTCCTCCTACCTTCCCACCCTATCCCACTTCCCCTGACATCCTGGTTGCAGTCTTCTCTCATCTCCTGGTGTCACCTCAAATCCCTCTGTCCTTCTAGCCTCCTCTCTTCTCTACCCATAAGTGTCTCACAGACTCTCTCAATCTCCTCATCTCCTTACTGCTTATAGTTCCAGGTGATTTTGAGCTCAACCCCGACCCTGCTCTGTCATCCCCCTCTCTCCAAAGGTCTGAGAGTGGCCCATGTCAACACTGGCAGCCTCCTCGCTAAGCTTGACCAGTTGCAACCACTCTTGGTTAACCTCAATCCAGATATGCTGGTGACCTCAAAGTCTTGGCTCTCCACCAGAATCCCTGATACTACTGTTGCTATCCATGGTTTCACCACTGTTCGACAGGATCAAGAAAAGAGGGGTGGCGGAGTAGCCATTTACCTCTCCTCAAACATCCAATTTCAGCCTGCGATCTCTGCCTCCGCCCCCTCTGCCTATGAGATGCTCCTTCTCAAACTCCCCCTTCCTTTTTCTATTCAGATATTTATTTCCGGAGTCTACTGCTGTTCTGGCATGTCAACACCATCGGTCAATGAGCTACTCACCACCATCTTCTCCCATGCTTCCTCCGGTGAGTTACTCATCCTAGGCAATTTCAACCTCATTTGGCTCACCCAACCCTAAATAAATTTTGACTGAATGTTAAATCCTTCCTGCTATCTCAATCTATCTCTGAACCACTCATCACAATCTCAGATCTCTCAATCCCTCCCTCTTGGACTCAGTCCTCTTCTCCCATCCCCATCATATTGTGGATGTTGGTGCCCTCCCTGTTGCCCTCAGTGACCACTATATGGTCCACGGTGTGCAGAAGATTCATTGCCCCAAAGCTTCCTCCAAATGTGTGCAGATCCAGTCCTTCCAGTTGCTGGATTGTCCCCCTCCATGCCGAACTGGTTGCCACTGACTGGTCCCCAATCTTTACAGCTGGCAATGTTAATAATCCCCTTCAATTCTTCACCTCAAAATTTATGTCTGTCTGTGATCATTATGCCCCCTTAAAAAAAGGGTTCAAGGATCTCACCACCCATGGGTCTCAGCAGAGTTGATGACTTGTCACCATGCCCATGACCTTGCCTGGTGGACCTACAAGTCCACTTAATCCTCTTCTTACCTTACCTTACTAAGTATTGGACCCCCTCCTAATGCCTTTCCTAGAGCTACCAGGCTTGTGAAAGCCAAACATATCACAACCACACTTCAAAACAACCTTAACCACCCACCTAAGTTATGGATGGTAATTCATGCCCTCTTCTCCCCTCGACCCAGTCCCCTGCCCCTGTTCTTAAAGTGGGCGACTCTCATATCTCTGACACGACTGCAGTCGCCTCCTTGTTCAACTCCTTTTTCACCGCCTGTGCTCAGTCCTTCCTCTCTTCCTCCTCCTCCCCTCTACATTCCCTCATCCCCCCTTTTTTCTTCTCTCCCACCATTCCTGCTGCCTCACTTAAGGCCCTAATGGCTCTAAACTCCCACAAGGGGATAAGACCTGATGGTCTTGACCCCAAACTCCTTTATCTCTCCATTGATGCCATTGCTCTCCCTATCACATAACTCCTCAACCTCTCTTTCTTCTTATCCTCAATCCCTAATTCAGGGAAGCTGGCTGCAGTCATCCCTCTTCCCAAAGGGGGCGATCCCTCTTCCCCTGGAAGCTACCACCCTATTTCCCTCACCTTGGCTAAACTCCAGGAACACTTTGTTCTCTCCCACCTCTCATTGTTCCTTGACTCATCCTCCTTCTTCTTCACTCCTTTCCAGTCTGGTATCAGGAAGTCCCACTCTACCTTTTCCTCAGGCTCACTAACACTATCCTCTCTGGCATGAATCAGGGATGTTCACCTCCGCCATCTTTGAAGACTTGGACAAAGCCTTTGACACTGTTGCCCACCCCATTCTCTGGACAAGCTTAAGGCAGCAGGACTCTCTGTCTCTTCAGTTAGATGGTTCTGCTCCTATTGCGAGGACAGGTCTCAAGCTGTCCAAACTGGAGATTGCTCGCTATTCCATCCACCTCTCCCCTCCCAACTCCCAATCTGCCAAGCTTTCCCCCAAGGATCCGTTCTTGGATCAATTATTTTCTCCATTTTTCCAAACAATCTCCCCACTGCCTGCTCCTCTGTATCCATTCACGTGTATTCATCTGACATGGCACTCTTTACCTCTGGCTCCTCTGCCCCTGACCTCATGTTCCAGCTCCGGCTTGACTTTAACAATGTCCAGCACTGATTCTGTGAAAATCAGCCATCCCTCAATGCAAATAAATCTGTCTCCAAGGCTTTTAGCACTAGGCAGAGGCTTGCGAGACTCACCACTATCCCCCTCCTTCCATATCCCTGATGGCAAAGTGATTGAAGATGTCTCTTCCTTCAAGTATCTCGGGGTCTCTCTTTGGACCTCCACCTTGATCTCTCTGTTTATGTGGATGCAATCCACCAGAATCTCCACCCCCTACTTGGCACGCTTTACAGGAAAAAGAGAAGCGAAGCATCCCTCTTCCTGCTCACATAGAAATCCTCTTAAAGATGATGCTCTTCATTTCTGACTGTGGTGATATCAATTACAGTGCTGCTCCCAAGTTCACCTTACTCAGACTGGACCCCTTCTTACACTCCTTTTTTCAATTTGACCTCAACAGTCCCCTGTGCACTCACCACTGTTCTTTGTACACCTCCCTCTCACACCCCCTCCCTTGACGCAAGGCAGCTTGCCCTCCATGCCTCCTTTATCTCCAAATTGTGGCTTGGCTCCCCCTCCTCTTCCCCCCACCACCACTTACTCCTTTCATAACTGTTACTCTCTTGCTTTCTCCCCACTGAACTCCTCTGCAGGTCAAGCTGCTTTCTTTTTCTCCTCTTTCTGGGTATCTCTCCTCGCCCGCCCCCGCCAATCATTCTGCTACTTCCTTCATGCCTGACATCTCCTCTCTGTGATTTCTCCACTCATACCTGCAGTTGTCCCTGACACTGGGTTCTGGACTTTTGCCCACTACCCGCCACCCCCAGGATGCATCTGGAAATGAGCTGCTACCAGCATAGTATGTCCTTCCTGGTAAAACATTTGAAACAAATACATACATACATACTGTATGTAATAAAACAAGGAGTAGTTTGTCAAGTTCTGGAGGCTGCACTTCAGAAAGGAAATAGACAGAGTGGAGGCAGTGCAGAAGAGAGCAACTAAAATAGTGCATGGGTTGCATCAAAAGCCCTATGAAGGGAGACCGAGTGATTTCAGTACGTGCACTCTGGAACAGAGGAGAGTGAGAGGGGGACATGACAGAGACCCCAAGGGGGTGAACAGCGTGCAGGAGAGGAGCCTCTTTTAAATGAGAAAGAGCACCAGGACCAGATGGCATGTGATGAAGCTATGGGGGGAGGGAAGAGCTTAAGAGGAATGTGAGGAAGTACTGTACTACGTCACTGAAAGAGGAGTGGATGCCTAGAACAGACTGCCAGTGGATGTGGTGGAGGCAAAAACAGTAGGGAGCTTCAAGCATGTGTGAGGTTGACATAGGGGAATATTAGTAAATAGGCAAGGAGGAGGAAAGGTCACCAGAGATCAGTTACAGTCTGAGTAGACAGACTAGGCAGGGACCATCTGGGTAGACTGGGTGGGCCCAGCGCTCCTTTACTGCTGACAGATTCCATGTTTCTATGTTTCAAGTCCACCAGAGGCTGGCTGCACTTGGCTAACAGTTGTTCCCCACATCATGGTGTAAGCACCACTCGTGCAACATCTCTCCCACCTGACTGAGAATGCCCGCCAGTTGACTATCCAACCCTGTGATGTGGACTGCAAGCAGGTGAATCTGCAGATGCCACATGAGGGACTAGGTGCAGAGTACATCCTGATTTGGGGGAAAGGAATGTGTATCACCTAGCACATGGTGGTCATTTTGCCTGTGTCGACCTGCATGATCTGATCCCTGATCAGTAAGGCAAACTCCATCAGTGCCAGCTGCATTGCCTGGAGCTCCAGCAGTTTGATTCGCCGTCAGTGACCAAAATCTGTGAGCTCTGCAGTTCAGCAGATGAGCACCCCACCCCACATCAGTTGTCAGTTTTAGGGACGGCGCCACACAGACCAAGGGAATTCATTCAGATAGATTCTGGGGCCACAGCCACCATTCAATGGTATTCCACTCTGGCTGAGTCACCCAAATTGACTGGTCCAAATGACTGTGGTAGTGGGAGCATGACACTCCAGTTTCCTTTGCAGGAAGTGCGGCCTTCAGCAGGCTCAACAGACCACTGCTTTTATAGATGCCATGAATCCCAACAGCTGGAGGAAGTCCTGGGCTGGGTGCAAGTGCCCAACCTGAAATGACTGGGCAAGGGAGATAATATCCTCTACTCATTCTGAGGGTAAGGGTGCACTGGTTTAAAGGAGTCCAGTTCTGCCTAAATGAAAATAATCACCTGCTTTGGTACTAGTTCTGAATTGGTCAAGTTGGCCACAAGGCCTAACTCCCAGAATGTCTGGATGGCCAGATCCCTAGGTCACTCCATTACCTCCCTAATACTGCCCAGGATGAGCCAGCCATCCAGGCACTGAAACATCCTTATGTCTCTGTGCCGAAGAAAGGCTCCCACAATCTACAGGCATTTGAGGAATAACCTGGATGCACAAGACAGACCAAATGGCATTTCCCTGAACTTATACAGAATGCTGTCCACCTGTAAGTGAAGGAACCACCTGTGGGACAGACAGATAAGGATGTGAAAATACGCATCCTGGAGGTTCAGAAAACAGAACCATGCCATGGGCAACAGAGACAGTATGGTTTGGTTTAGGATGACCACACAGAGCTTCCACCTGTGCACAAACTTGTTCAGAATGCGCAGGTCCGGGATGGGATGCAAGCCCCTTGTCTATTTTGGTACTAGAAGGTAAAGAGACATAAACCCCTGTGAGATCACAGCTACTGGTATAGCGTCGACAGCACTGCGTTTTCAAGAGCTAGTGATCTCGCAGTAAGTGGCTAGAGTGTCCTCAGTACCACGGACCCCAACGTACTAGGGTCAACCCAGAGGTAGAGTCTCAAATTCAGGATTGGCCCAAACCCCAGAACCTTCAGAACCCACTTGTCCAAAGTGATAACAAACCACTGTATAAGGAAGCGTGACAGCTGACCCATGACAAGCAGCAGTAGCAGAGACTGAGCAGGCAAGGGAATGGCTCTCTGCAACGTCTCTTTTTACTTGTGAAGGGGGCTCCAGAGGACTGGCCAATAGATGCATCACTGCTCCCCGCCCTTTTGACCCTGACCACTGGACTTGCTGGGCTTAGTCGGGTGGTAGTGCTGGTACTGGTACTTCTGCCACTGCTGGGGTTGCTTCTGATGGTGGTATCCTTAGCCACAAAAGGGGCTCTGAAAGGAGCCCTGCTGCTTCAGCTTAGGCTGCTGCATTGCTTGCTGAATAGATACTGCCAAATTCAAGTGACATACAACTTTGAAACATGGTCAAGAAGATCCTTCACTAGGGGCCAAAAAGGGCAAGTCCACCAACTTATGCTATTACTCGATAAATGGGGAGCCAGGCCTGTCTGAAACGGACACCACCACCACCACCACTGTGTAAGTCAATGGCTCAGCTATGTAAAAAGCCACTAGTAATTGGTGCTTAGACAGGGATAAGCCCATGTCCCAAAGTTGCCGAGCTTCAAGCTAGCTACCTGCTGGTAGCAGTGGAATCAAGTATGCGTGCATGTCAAAAGGCTTGTGACCAAATCTGCCCATCAATTCAAGTAGGCTAACTAGATTTAAAAAAAATCCAAATACAATCCACACACTGGCGAGCATTACATTTGATTACCTTGACATCAGTAATGCATTGAGATGACTTACAGCACCATACAACAAAAATCTCTCCACTAGAGGACAAATAAAAATCAGCATCACCTTAATTCCCTCAATTCTAAAGCCCAGTGTCGCTGTAGAACTGATGGTCTCCCTCCACTGCATGTAGCGGGGTTTGGTGACAGCTCGCTGCTCATTTTCCTCAGAAGTTGGGGCCTCTGGATCCACTTCAATCATCTTCATGTACATGTCCTTCCGCAAGCTGGGCTTCTTCCGGGCCTTCGTGAGTTCCTCTTCCAAATAGGTTCTGTAAGGAGAAGGTAGAAAAGGCAGTGAAAGGCAAGATATACTATATATGTAAAACACACAAGTCAGATATTGCCTTAGATACGAACATAGGAATCTTCCAGCAGAAACAGGCCTTACAATCGATCAAGTTAGTCTGCTCAAATGCGCAGCTGGCACCCTTATATTGCAGCTGCCCCCCTCCTCTCCCCTCACCTTACTCCCTCGACCATGTCCCATGCCCTTTTAAAACTGCCCACTGTGCTACAGGATACCACCTTCTCGGGTAGAGTGTTCCGTTTCTCCACCACCCTCTCTGTGAAAAAATGGCTCCTCATCTCTCTCTGATATCTTCCACCCTCCAACCTGAGACCATGCCCTCTGGTGTCCCTTGCTCTCCTCAGCTTAAATATCCCTTCTGTGCCCGTTTTGTTAATTCCTTTCAAATATTTGAAGGTCTCAATCATATCCCCCAATCCTTCCTCTCCTCCAGGGTGTACATATTCAACTCAGTCAGCCTGTCCGTATAGAGATAGATAGATATAATGTATATATATATATATATATATATATATATACACACACACACACATACTACACACAGTGGCATCCCCCAGGATGAAACCCACTTTTAAAGCACTCTGCAGTACGCTGCAGCAGATCTACTGAATAAAACAATGTAATTTCAATGGCAGTTAATCCCTTTTGTCATGCAGGAAACTGTGGCAATCACTTCATCCTGGCAGTGGCACATTTTCCTGAATGACAAAAGGGACTAATTGCCACTGAAATTACATTGCTTTATTCAGTAGGTCTGCCGTAGCATTCTGCAGAGTGCTACAAAATGCTGCAGAATTGGGTTTCATCCTGGGGACGCCACCGTGTGTGTACATATATTGTGTGTATATATATATATATATATATATATATATATATACATACTATATATATTATATAGGTTCATGTTAATATTGTGCAACAAATCAAGCGCATATGTTGTAGTCGTATTGGCCGCTATGTTCTCGTATGTCAAGGGATTAGAGCGAAATAATAGTGTATGATTGCGTCGGAAAAAAAATACACCCTACCTTTCTTCTTTGACAAATACTGATATCGGGTCAAGGTTCATGTATGTTTGTGTGTTCCTGTCTATTCTGTTCATCACAACTGGTGTTATTCTCAGCAGTTCCCCCTACAGTCTCTTCCTGTCCCTCCCGGTCCCTCGCTCCTCCTTCCTGTCCCACGCACTCCCTTCCAGTGACACAGAATAACATCAGCCTGAAGCAATTGCAGTTAAAAAGGTAATCTTTATTCAATATTCAATACACCCAGTTAGTGATTCAGCAAAAAAGTTTCTGCAGAAGTATCATTTCATTTCATGTACTGTACTGGCAGAGTCAGTTCATAGTAGCGGCAGTGTTTGGGCATCTAGGCCTGCAGCTGAAAATTATAAGCCACCCCCCTCAAATACTCAGCTCTAGATCTTTCTCTGTATTCCTGCACAATGTCACAAATACACTTTGCAGTGTCCTTATACTTTTTGCTCTGTTCACACACAGTGCTGCTTGCCACTAGCTGCTCCATCAAGGTGGTGTTGCACTGCTGTTCCATTTTTAGATATTCTATGAACTTCCAGATTGAAGGATGGTGTGCCCTTACAAAATGATTTAATTTTCTATGCCATGCCTCCACAGAATTTATTGTGCGTGGCAAGTCGGACTGCACAGAGTCATAACAGTTCCACAATTCTGGTGCAAACATGGCCTTGCATCTCCCACCACGACCCAATGGACTATACAGCCATGTGTCCTCAAAGTAATCATTAAGAGGACTCAGTAGTTCACTGTTTTCACTGTAAAAATCCGAACTCAGAATATCGACAAAGGTGGTCAGTACATCTTGTAGAGGAACACATGCTAATGCAGGGAGAAACTGGATTTGCAATGAGACTGTAGGGTCTGTCATGTATTTACTGCAGACATCAGGCAACCCTTTGAATTTTTCTCCACAACGCCTGACAAAAGTGGAAAAAACATCCACGCATAGCAGCAGCTGGGAAAGCAAGTTTAAATCCCTTAATTGCTGCAAGTTCAAAATCAATTAATATAGTCTCAGGATACAATGTGCCACATAACCTTTGTAACTCTGCAAACACTTTGTTATATGAGGCAGCAGTACAGTTTGCCATCAGAATATAAACCAGTGGGATGACTTTGTTGAATCTGATAACATGTATTGTGTAGAGCTGAGTGAATATTGATGGACAACATTTGAATGTCCTGTCTGCAAACCAGTGAGGTGACGCCTTAAGGTGTGCTAGGTCGGTAGTGGCAGAAAAAATCAATAACCTGTCAGCAGATGGACCTGACTCGTACATCAGGAAGTTCTCTTTCTGTAAAGTTTGCACACATTCAGGGGTTAGGACAAGCGATGCTACATCTGCTGGCTCAGGGGGAAGCTGTGAATTTACACATCTGTTTCTCCTTATGATGCGTTTTAACAAAGGTACATCTGGAAATTGGCTGGAAACAATAGGTGGCATTTGTGAGATACCTGCAGCAACAATTTGGTGTGTTGTCTCGCAGGTTGCTGTTGACCGTTCTTTCACATCGGCTAACGCCTCCTTCACAGAAACAGAAGAGGGATCAGGTACATGTTTATGCTTCCCAATTAGTTTTAGTACCTTAGCCCCATCTAAATGCAGATTTGCACTACAGAACCCCTTACCATATGCTAAGCATTTCCAGTATGATTTAGAGGACGTGGTGCACTCTCGGCAATAAATAAAACCATCAAGGGTAGCTAAGTCACTGCCTTTCTGGCTCTTCACGAAGTGCACATCCTTTTTACTCTCCATCGCAAAAAACAGTAAATCTGATGGGCTAGAGTATGCTGCACTCTTATTAGCATAGATTTCACGCTATTGTTACCCTGCACTACATTGACAGGCGCTATTTTGGTCCCACGCTGAGAGGACAGCGCTATTTTGACCCGCGCTATAGTGGGTGTGCTATAGTCACCGGATACCATGTATACACATATATATATATATATATATATAGAGAGAGAGAGAGAGATAGATCAGATAGATTGCTTAGATGTAAAATGTGGATGGCCTCTATGGAGTGGATGGCCTCTATGGAGCCAGCTACAGCACCATAACATGTTACAAAAACATGTCAATTTACTGTATAAAGCTGAAAGTAAGAACTGGCCATATTTGGCTAGCACTCTAACTCAGGCAGAATATAAGCATCAGCAAGGAACTCACAGTTGCAAGTTAACGGGAACACTGGGCTGCATTTCTTACGGTATAATAGTGCCATCTTATGCAAGTTTGGGCACAAGGACTGCAAGTTGAGTGGGTCTGACTGCCCAAACATGTGAGAGATGATGCTCTTACACCATAAGAGGCACAGCTCAGCACCTCTGTTTTTGTTATAAATCAGTCTGCTCAATAGCACATCTGTACACAGTATACAAAATGGGGGAGGGTCTCAAATCCTTACCTTTGATTGGCTAGTGGATCTTAACTGATTTATAATAACCTGAACAGGGAGACATATTGAGACAGCTGCATGGATAAGCAGACTTTTTATATATTTTTTGCTCCTCCATCCAACTGGGCATATGTGCCACCTTTTGGCCATACTGACCTTCATGAAATTGGGGGGGCTTACCCTTAGTAGTCCCCAGTTACTGGAAGTCCACGTTGTGGGAAGCTGGTTCAAGGACAACTGCCCTAGTGGTAATGTGCACATCGTGCACCCCACAGTTCTGCAGCCCCCTTTCATGAAGCCTGCTGCACTTCTACCTGTATTCCTCCACATGGTGGTGACAGAGTGGGCTGGCACAGCCCTAGCCCTCCACAAAACCGGTAGACTTACATTCGTAAGGTTGGGGGGGGGGTTGGGGACTCTAGCAAGGTTATCCATGGAGGCCCAGTACAACCTGTTCTGTTTATGGCTTTTCTTTCTTCTCACAAATCTATTTTTTTTTTAACTTTCTGTTTTTTGCTTTAAAATAAAACAATACAGCTAGTTTTCTCATGCAAGAGATGTCGATATACAATTCATATGCAAGTAATGAAACATAGGTTACTCTTGCATTCTTGTACAGAAGGAGTGAGGGGACTGTAATAAAGGTATAAACATACCCTAAAGTCTCTATTTATTTAAAAGGAAATTGCCAGCCGCCAGTGGGCGTGGAGGGTTGAGGCGCTGGAGCGCCACACTTGAAACCGCCCCGGTGACCCGGGTTCAGGAGCAAGCCGGGCCACCGGGGGTCTGCATGGGACGAAAGAGATCGAGCATCCGGAGGACTGCTCTCTCTTCCTGGGGTGGGTTCGGGGAGTATCCGCTCGTGCAGCGACCTCTGGTGGCAGCCGGGGGAGCTACGACATGGTGATGCGGCGTATGCCTGGGGGCGGAGCTGTGGCATAATGTTGCCTTGCTAGCCGCGCTCCACAGGGAGGGGGGAAGCAGGGAGCACAGACATGAGAAAAAAATCCTCTGGCCACCTGGTTAGATGACAGAGGCCCTGGTGGAGTACCCACATCCCTACGCCGGCCCAGCGCACCCAGGTATCTCCATGCCTGACCTGGCGACAAGGTAAGTCCCTCACACTTAAGTATACAGAGCCACCAAAGGAGGGCGGTCCCAGCCTCAGAGGTGATCCAGGGTTCGGACTTGCTGAAGTCGTATGGGAAGAGCCTGGGGAAAGTGGGGGTTCAGGCTGGGAGTGAGAGGCACATCTGTGTGGGCACTCCCAAAGGATGCCCAGGTGGTCCAGTGCAGAAAGAAAGTTTAAAAAAAAAAAACAAAGGAAATTGCCAGCTGCTTCAATGGCAAAGGCTGATGTCCACAGGTAGCTTTGTAAGGTAGAAATGCTACACTAACCAGTAGTGCTACAACCTTTATAAAATGTAACTCAGGAATTACAGACCCCCAGATTTCTGACCTTCATCTCCCATAACCACCATATTCAAGAAAAAAGAAAATAGGTATGCCTCAAACTATAACTTCAAAATGCTGTCATAGGCAGTTATCTCAAAAAGAAATTACATTTTATGATTTTTATGAGAAGGTTCACAAAGGAAAATAGGGCACATTTTTAAAACTTTAATATAACTTAATGTTTAACACCCACAAAGCCCCTTCTCTTGTTCATACCTTCCCCTAAACGTTTTAGTTAACAAACCAAACTCCAGCTTCCCAATGTCCATAACAGCTACAAAATATTAATGTGTTAGGGACCAATGTTCTGGTACTCAACCTTCTTCCTCTGAATCCAAGCTTTCGGCTGCAGAGCTTTTCATGAGCTGTTTTTGGAACTCCAGATCAATTTTCTCTGTCCATCGACCAGCAGCTTTGGGGTCACTGAATTGCCATTTTTTACCACCATATGTAACTCTCAGACACGCTGGAAGTAAAAAGGAATGAGTAATTCCCAATGCGCTGAGCTTTTGCCTGTCCGTGTCAAATTGCTTTCTACAAGCCTGGGTCTGAAACGACAGGTCGGGGAAAACTCTGATGTCATTGCCTTGAATTTCTAATGGATAGGTGGACTGTGCTGTGCTAATAATGATATCTCGCACCTCCGAGCCTATGGTCTTCAGAACCACTGTCCGTAGCTGAGTCGGATCTGTAGGCCGCACCCTTGGAGTTATCCTGTAAGCCTGACATAGCTCCGATCACTCAAAACCCTCAGAGAGCCCCAAACTTTCAGCCATCCAAGTTTTAATATGTGTTAGGAGATTTGCTCCCTCAGGTACACCGATTATGCGGACATTTCCCACCCGCATGGCGTTCTCCACAGATTCAAGTCTGCCCCAGAGTTGCTGGTTTTCTTTGGTGAGTAAAGCTGCCGTTGTCTACACTGCAAGAGATGTTTTGTTGGCATCTGCTACGGATGATGTCAGGGAGGCAACTGCTGCATCGTGTGCCTCCAGTTTAGTAAGGGTTTTCTCGATTTTCACATCCATTGCCCTTGCTGACTCAAGTATTGCCTGCCATGGAGGTTCCTTGGAGGAGGAGGCTGTTGAGGATCTGCTGATTCTGTCCCCTTGTGCTGTTGCTAGACTGATGCACCAGGCCACTGAGTTGTTGAAGCGTGGGGTTGAGTATGTTTTGTTCGCCCCATCGCAATTTTGGTATTGTTGGATAACTGGTAGTATGCTGCAGAAGATTATCCCACTTGCCTTTTAATATTTTGCAAAATAATTACTTTTTAGTGCGTAATTAGAGGATTGGAGACTCAGAGCTCTGGAAGAAACGTCCTACCTGGAAGCTGGCTCTCTGGCACCCCCCTTCTCACAAATCACTATCTCAGTTCTGGGCCAATAATCCCTGATTAGTTTCAGTATGAATGAAATACTCTCTGATATCACAATGTGTTTCTTTCTTTCCTACAGGATTTTTTTCTTGCTCAACCCCCCTCCCCACCCTGATTCTGGATTAACTATCTTTAAAGGTGCACTGTCAGCTTTACCCCCTCGTTTTTGTTAATAGCCATACAGTGTGCCTTCTGGCACACACCAAAGTAAATTGTAATGCAGAATAACCCCATATACATCAAAGTGGAAAAAAGTACCTGTTTATAAATATAGCATAGTGGTCTTTTAGCGGGCCGTCCTCGTCGACCGACACCAGAAGCATTACCCCCATCGAGGACGCGCGCCAGGACCGAGAGCACTCACGAAGTGGCATTTTATGCCAAGCCTACTTTAGTTACACGCTGCCCTTATAAACTACTAAATCGCAAATGGCTCCAGGAACTTTAAACTTAAAACCGAGCCCTGCGTGGCTCGCAATCCACTTTAAAAACTGGTGCTGTAATCCTGCGCATGCGCAATGGCGGCATGCTCTTGCACATGCGCGGGATCTCCACACATCTTTACTCCTCGCATGCGCAGGATTACAGCACCAGTTTTAAAAAGTGGTTGTCAGCCACCTGAGGGCTCGGTTTGAGTTAAAAGATACCTGAAAACGATTAATGCCACTGTGAGCGCACTGTCCTGGCGTGCGGCCCCATGTTAGTACGTTTGGTGTCGGCCTATCATGGACGACCCGGCTAAAAGACAACTATGCTAAATATTTATAAAACAGGTACTTTTTTTGCCCTTTTATGTCTATGGGGTTATTCTGCATTACAAATTACTTTGGTGTGTGCCAGAAGGCACACTGCATGGCTATTAACAAAAATGAGGGGGTAAAGCTGACAGTGCCCCTTTAACTTCAGCAACCTGACAACAACTAAGTTATGGCCATCCAGGCACCATGGCATCAGTGTTATAATTCACTCTGTATATAGCCTGCTCTGGCTTTCTGGGACACCATTCGCAGGCAAGGCCAGATATCAAATCAGGTCATACAGCCAACACAAACAAAAGGCTGGTGTATCCTGCCTGTTGCTGTGTCACCAAGGCTTGACTGGTCTATTTATAACTCTCCTTCCCTGTGGGATTGAATTAGTTCTGTCAACTACAAGGAGCTGATGTCAGTTGTGAGCAGACCCTTGCATATGGGGACTTCCCCCGCACAGGGACTGTTTAAGACAGCTTTATCAATGCCGTTCTCTTCAGCGCATCATCAGGCAGTTAAGAGATCCCCCAAAAAAAAAAAACAATGAGTGTGATTGCTGTAATCATCATTGGTTGAGTGTTGCCTGCATAAGTGTTTACTGCGTGGGAC
The DNA here is from genome assembly GCA_016271365.2 of Neoceratodus forsteri. Classification (NCBI taxonomy): domain Eukaryota; kingdom Metazoa; phylum Chordata; order Ceratodontiformes; family Ceratodontidae; genus Neoceratodus; species Neoceratodus forsteri. The sequence continues at coordinate 278,480,445 of CM057451.1, forward strand.
CAAGCAGCTCACTTTTGAGGCTAAGAGGAAGGAGAGATTAGCATATTAATTTCCTTATTTTTTCCTCTGCTGTCTGCAACTGATGTGTTTTGGGTGCCAGATATAACTTCCTGGCATTAATCTTCCTTGGCTATAAGAATTTCATTATATTTTTAACCCCCGGAATGCCAAGGAACAGCACAGTGACAAAAGTACACCAGACTCAATGCAGTGATCCCTTTCCGTAGGGCACTAAACAGCCCACGCATTGGCCTTTTGCTGCTGCAAGCATGGATATGAATTCCGACTCAGGTCACAGCTGAATTTTAGTCTGGTTGTTTCTGCTCAGTTCCTTAGCAGACAGTTATGCAAACCACAGCAATACCACTGACTATTCAGTGCAGTCAACCCCCTCTGAAGAGGCAGAGATTGAGCAAGCCTTTCCAGTGACAGTCCATCCAAGACAATTAGGTACAGGGGCAGGGCAGAAAGAATAGTGTAAGGAAACCTGCCCTGTGCCTTTCTTTCCTTCCCGAAGCCTGCAGATATACAGGGCTTCTTCAAACCTGGAAATGGGGTCTAAACCCCCCATCTCAGGCTCTGGCCACTCCTAGTTTTACTGAGGGTCCTTGCAACTCTGGACATGGATCCTGCTCAGAGTTCACAGCCAACGGGGCTGCCAAAGGACATCTCTACTGATGACTTAGAGCCCCTGTCTGTGGCCGAGTTTTACCCAGAGCAGCAGGTCTGTGTAAAACACCACTGTGTGTCACTCATAGTCTTTGTAAAAAAGGAAGCACCACAACAGCAGGAAGTGCTACGAGATGGGTATCTGCCCTGCAGCTAGTCCTTCAGGTCATGTTTGACACTGACTATGTGGAGGACCCATACTGTCTGCTCAGACCAGTGCTCCCCTTTCATCACTTCAGTGTTGTGGGCCACCACCCTGCAGTCTGTTACCACTTCTCCTTACCACCACCCAGTATGTTTGCGCCACCACCCTATATTTTTTTGCAATTCATTGTATGCACTGCCTGGATGAACCTTTTGATCATCCTTGTGTAACTGGGTCACTGTACAGACATTACAGATGTTACACTCCGTTACTATCCCTGTCCATGGGGGCCAAGCAAGGTCGAGGGGCCCGGGCTCATAAAACTTCTCAGCTGGGGTTTTGGTTCTGACGGGATATAGGTGCCTCCACCCAGAGAAGGAAATAGCTGGCCTGATAAAAAGTAGAATTCGCCTCATTGTATAAGTCTGATTGTAAGGAAGTCTGGCTAAAGATACAATATGGTATCCTGGAATGGTACAGTTCTCTGTGTTTTTGGGTAGGCAACACTGTAGCTGTCTAGGTGACCTGTTTTCGTGTTTGCTTGCACGCATGTGCAAGAAACACATTGCGTCAGCTTTCTTCACAAGGGGGTTGTGGAGGCGCGGCAGTGTTGTGGCCAATAGCAGCAGTCCATTTTAGGGCTGGTCTCTGCTGCACCAATACAGCAGCATGCTGTCAATGATGACAGTTAACCTAGCAGGCCACTAGATCAAAGTAACTGAACTGCTGCAAACAGGGAGCACCCCGTCAGCGTGCAATCAGCTGTTTGTATGCTCCCTGACTGCAGCGGCCAATTACAAAGCTGCAAGTCGCCGCCCCCGCCTTCAGTGTGCCTTCCCGGTGAAAGAAACAGTTAAAAAAAAATGTAGCCCACTCCCCCCATGCACCTCTATGTGCCGGCAGGGATGCCCAATCCTCCTGTCTGCATGCCCCCTCATTCATCATTTGCCAACGGGAAGCCCACTCCTGTCGGCATGATGTTCACCCCTACCTGTTTTTGCCGAGGGGTGCCCAATCTCCTCGGCTCTTGTCTCCCCGCCCCGATAGGTGCCACAGGGTGCCCAATCCCCTGTGGCTACAGCACCCTCAAACAGTCAGGTGGCATGCTGGGAGCCCACCCCAGCATGCCCAAACAAAATGTTCCTATAAAAAGAAAACCTTCCCGCAATGTTTTTTTTTTTTTTAAATAAACCTGTAAAGTAGAAAAGCGGTCCCCTGTAGATTCCTCCCCAACCCGTGCCCACCCTCTGCATACCCCACCTCCCCACACACCCCTCACCCCATACTTACCTCCGGACTCCGGCGCAATGATTTTTGGTGGACCGGGAACAGGTCTGCACTCTTTAAAGCCGACTGCGAACTAAGGAAATGCCGATATGCTGTATAATGGGATAGATAGGGTTTTTTCAACTTTGAAGCATATCTCAGGCATTTTGGGGAGTTTTTTCACCAAATATTCAACATGGGGTTTCTGGAACCCCAACTCATGAATTCTGTCACTGTCATTTTGTTAATTGGCCTCGAAAGGTGATTACGCAGTCACTGCGTGGAACCACCTTTCGGGACCGATTTACGAAACGAAAGTGTCACAGTTCATGAGGTAGGCCCCCAAAAACCCTATGTTGAAAATTTGGTGAAAAAATTCCCAAAAATGACTGTTTTACGAGCATGCATTGCGCTGTTCCTATGCACGCTCGTAAGTTCACGAATTTTCAATATTTTCACTCCAGATTTTCAACATTGCCATTTTACCACCTCTCCTTATGAGCAGTACAGCTGTCATTTTTACACCGCCCAAAATGTGTTTCCGCGCATGTAGCACACAATGGCGCAGTCGGTGTGCGAAATCAGTGTTCAGCACACATTAAGAAAATCATAGTGACACTGTTCATGAGCAGAGGTGTTAAAATGGTTATGTTAAAAATTTGGTGAAAAAATTCTCCAAAATGACTGTTTTACGAGCGTACATTGTGCAGTTCCTATGCACGCTCATAACTTTGAGCATTTTTAATATTTTCACTCCAGATTTTCAGCATTGCCATTTTACCACACCTCCTTATGAACAGAACAACTGTCATTTTTCACATTTCACCCGATATGTGTTTTCGCACGTGTAGCGTACAATGGCACGGTCGGTGTGCGAAATCAATGTTCAGGACAGAGTAAGAATATCACAGTGACACTGTTCATGAGGTAGGCCCCCAAAACCCTATGTTGAAAATTTGGTGATCAAATTCCCCCAAATGACTGTTTTATGAGCATGCATTGTGCAGTTCCCTACACACGTTCGTAATTTCGAGCATTTTTAATATTTTCACTCCAAATTTTCAGCATTGCCATTTTACCACACCTCCTTATGAATAGTGCAACTCTCATTTTTCACATTTCACCCAATATGTGTTTTCGGACATGTGGGCTGGGATATTCAGACTGTGCCCGGCTGTGGCACAAGCCTGGGCATAGTGCAACTAGGCTGCACCAGGGCGAGGACCAGATGTTATTCAACGGTGCTGCACCATTGAATATGGCACTGAGGGTGCAAGCATTGTGCATGGTGCAGTGGCAGAATGGGGAAGGGGAATGTGCCAGCACAAGTGCACTTGCGCTAGGCACATCAAAGCGATATTCAGAACTGCAGTGCAAATGAGGCCATTATGCATGCAAGGCACAAATGAGGCCATTTGCATTTCATTATGACCCTATTTGCATGTGGTGCGCCGATCCCCAGCGAGTTGCGCCTGGCGTCCTGCGAGGCTGCAGCAGTCAGGGGCCAACGCCCTGCAGTTCCCCTGCCTGTCCGCCTGATTGCGGGCATACATGAACAATATATCCCTGGTAGTCCAGTGGACCCCCTCACCCGATTGCAGGCAAAAGTGTAAGACAGATCCCTGGTGGTCCAGTGGACCCCCCTCGTCTGATCGCAGGTAGAAGTATAAGACAGATCCCTGGTGGTCCAGTGGACCCCCCTCGCCCAATCACAGGCAGAAGTAAATTAAAAATCCTTGGTAGTCCAGTGGACCCCCCCCCCCATCTGATCACAGGGATAAGTAAAATAAAAATCCCTGGTGGTCCAGTGGACCCCCCCTCGCCTGATCGCGGGCAGTAGTATAAAATGATTCCATGGTGGTCCGTGAAACCCCCATCGCCCGATGGCAGCGCACAAACATACAGAAATACCCTGGTGGTCCAGTGGTACCCCCTCCCCACCTGCCCACTATGGTACCCCACCACCCTGCACTCCCCCAGTCAGCAGTGAGCAGTAGCACCCCGCCTGCAAGCCGCCCAGCCACCCGCCAGCTGACAGTGTACAGTTTGGCTGTACACCTATTGGTCCACTGCATGGGCCAATGGGCGTGCAGTCCAAACTGTACTACACAGTCCCGAACTGTGAATGAACACAATTCGGGACTGCGTAGTACAGTTTGGGCTGCATGCCCATTGGTCAGTCGGTATGCTTCTGCGGGCTGGGTGCTGCCACCCGCCGCTGACTGGGGGGGGTGCAGGGTGGTGGGGTACTGCAGTGGGCGAGTGGGTACCACTGGGCCACCAGGGTATTTCCGTATGTTTGTGCCCGCCATCGGGCGATGGGAAGGTGTTCCACTGGACCACCATGAAATCATTTTATACTACCGCCCGCAATCGGGCGAGAGGGGGGAGGTCCACTGGACCACCAGGGATCTGTCTCTTAGTTCTGCCCGCGATCGGGCGAAGGGGTCCACTGCACCACCAGGGATCTATCTTTTACTTCTGCCCGCGATCAGGCGAGAGGGAAGCAACTGGACCACCGGGGGGCTCTGTGCCCTGATATGGTGTCTGGGGAGGTCGGTGTCCACCCATGTCAGGTGGCTTGCCGTGCACCATGCAATACGCAGCCCGCCTGTGGGGGTCCCTGACTTGTTCCCTGTTTTCAGGAACATCTTTCGCGCCTCCCTGTGTGGCACAATGCGGGGGTGCGCCGCATATGTGCCACACATCCCGGGCTGAATATCGGGATGTGCCGCATATGCATGGGCACACCCCCTGCCATTGCGATGCATACATTAGGGTTGCACCCCAGCGCATCGGGATTTGGGCAGCTCAGCTTGCCCTTTTCAATATCATGCAGGGGCGCAATAGTGGGTTGCGCATGGCGCAACCCTATTGCGCCATGTGCATCTCTTTTGAATATCCCGACCAGTGTCCAATGGCGTGGTTGGTGTGTGAAATCAATTTTTGGGACAGATTAAGAAAATCACAGTGACACTGTTCATGAGCTGAGGTGTTAACATGGCTATGTTTAAAATTTGATGACAAAAGTCCATAAAATGACTGTTACGAGCATGCATTGCACAATTTCCACACACCCTCAAAAGTTCACGAATTTGTAATATTTTCAGTCCAGATTTTCAATATTGACATTTTTCCACACCTCCTTATGAACAGTACAGCAGTAATTTTTCACACCTGGACAAAATGTGTTTTCGCACTCCTGGCGCAGAATAGCACATTTGCTGTGGGAAATTAGTGTTTGGGACAGATTAAGAAAATCACAATGACACTGTTCATGAGCAGATGTCCCAAAATGCCTATGTTGAAAATCTGCTGTAAAAAATCCCCAAACTAATTACATTACAAGCTTACATTGCGCATTTTCTACGCACGCTCATGACTTCACCAGTGTTTGTACATTTTCACTCCAGATTTTCAACAATGCCATTTTTTTACACCTCCTCATGAACAGTACACCGGTCACTTTTCACATCCTGTTCAAAATCTGTCTTTGCACCTGTGGCGCCAAATGACGCAGTCGCTGTGCAAAATCACCTTTCGCCTAAAGAACTGATAGTGTCACTGTTCATGCAATGGGGTCACAAAAAGCTCATGTGGAAAACTTGGAGTAAAAATACCAAGAAACGCCTAGGGTGTTCGGTTTTTTGACCATAACGCCCTACCCTGTAGGGACTGACAGGCATCAGGGGTGTGACTTGGGATTGTCGACAGTAATGTTCATGCCATTCCACCCCCACCCCCACCGTGCAGCCAGTGCTAGGCATCGAGGTGCGCCTGGGACCCTTTGCTGACAGAGTTCACCCCATTCTCCTATACTGCATCCATTTTAGCGTATTTCCTTATGGAATGAGGTGAATGTAAAGCCCAAACACTCCAAGGCACACCTCGACACTTGTCAGTGTCTGAGGGGTAGGGTGAGGTGAAATGTCGTGACCGTCATGGGCGATGGCCCAGAGGCACACCCCAATGCCTGTCCATCTCTGCAGGGTGAGGGTAGTGTTGGCATCAGTTCAATACTTCAATGCCATTCCTATACTGCATTTGTCTAACTCCTGCATTACTACTGCTAATGCCAGCAAGCAAACATTCGGCACTGACAAATGCTATTTTTTTATTCTAACAATATTGCTTAAATTGAAAAAGGGACTTGGGCCTCCAGAATACTGTGTTAAATGGGAGAGTCGTTAAAGGTTAATGGCAGGCCCATTAAATCAAGCCTGGGATACTGGAAACTATTTCCCATACAAAAGGCCATGGGCCCAGAAGCAGCATGAAGGTGCCGTGGAGTCTGTAGTTCCATTGTCTTCGGACTTCTGCACCTGGACTGGAGCACTACAACTGAATGGCAGCCACTTAAGGGCTAACTGGTTTATTGGGGGACAGAAGGTAAACAAAGGACCTTGGAGAAGCAACGCCAGCAGGGGGTGAGACATGCTGACTCCAGTCATAGGTTTGGGAGAGCATCTGTCCCCCCCCCAGCTAACAAACTGTACAGTTGAACTTTTAAATTTGAACATGGAGAGCTGGTTGGTCTTTTCTCGGCATGTGATGAGGCCAGCCTATCACAGCAAGGAACACCGGAGGAAGGACTTCTGAATTTTCTTAAAAAGGCCTGCAGAGCTTTGCTACAGGCATGACTCTCTCAGAAACTCTCCTGGCAGCAACAAACACTAAGACTTGGCCCCCATCTGAATTTCACCCAAACAGATGGGAGAATCAGCTACTTTCTAAGAACACTTCTTTAATCCCAGCCACTAAAGACTTTTCAAGGTTTAGTTTAGTTTATTGTTAGTGTGCTCTATCTCATTGTGACTCTAGGCGCTTTACAGATACAGTAATATAAATAGAGTTAAAATAAAATAAAAAGATATAAGTAAAGTATAATAAATTAAAAGGAGGGGAAGCTTTACTAAATAGAACGGTCTTCAGATCCCTCTTGAAGGCACTCACCGTGGGTGCCTCTCTAAGCAAGCGTGACAGAGAATTCCACAGGGTAGGCACTGCAACCGAAAAGGCTCGAGTGCCAGATGATATTAAACAGATCCTGGGAATCACTAAGAGGTCCTCCTCGGTTGACTGGAGGGGAAGAGAATGGCAGTAGGGCTGTAGGAAGTCTTGCAGGTATCTGGGACCCAGACCATGCAGGGCTTTGTAGGACAGTAATCCAACCTTGAAGGTGATCTGCCACCTAATAGGAAGCCAGTGCAGAGAGTGCAGCACAGGCGTAATGTGACACGACCTCGAAAGACCTGTCAACAGCCTGGCTGCCACATTCTGCACCTGCTGTAGGTGGTGAAGACTGGCCCCCAGTAGCCCTAGGTAAAGGGAACTGCAGTAATCAAGCCGTGATGTCATGAAGGCATGACCCAGTGATGGCAGATCACCCGAAGGGATCAGGTGTTTAATCCTGGCAATGTTTCTAAGGTGGTAAAAACCACTTTGGACCACAGCCGATACCTGAGATTCAAGTGTTAGGCTGCTATCCAGTACAATGCCACGATTTTTCACCCTAACAGGTTAAAAGCTGGAAATCTCCAAGCCTCAGCCTGGTGACTTGACCAGCCTGCACACCAGCCCTCGGGCGACCAGATTCCACCAACAGAACTTCCGTCTTATCCGGATTTCACCTCAGAAAGTCAGTACTCATCCAGTCTTGGATCTCAGATAGGCACCAATTGAAAACTGAGAGCACATCCTGTTGTCTGGGTGCAAAAGACAGGTACAGCGGGGTGTCATCAGCATAGCAATGAAAACCTAGTCTGTACCATCTTATAATGTTCCCTAGTGGAAGCATATACACCTCAAACAACATGGTGGACAAAATGGAACCCTGCGGACCCCACACGGCAGGGGGAGTGGTCGAGAGGAAAAGGCCCCTTAAACCACCTTCTGCATCCTGCTGGTGAGGACAGAATGGAACCAGTTACCTCATTAGAGAGTCCACAATGAACCTGCAGGCAATCCAAAAGTACCCCATGGTCCACGCTGTCAAAAGTAACCGAGAGATCAAGGAGAACAAGAATAGATCATTCTCCTCTATCCCTCGGCACCATGAGATCATTAAGCACCCAAACCAGGGTGGTCTCAATACTGTGCCTTTTCCTAAAACCCAAGTGGAGAGGGTCGTAGATGCTGTTAGTTAACAAACAGGTCTCCAGCTGTAAAGCTACCACTTTCTCAATATCCTTCCCTTAAAAGGGTAGGTTAGAGATAGGTCTGTAGTTTGCCAGGCAGTCTGGGTCTAGCAAAGTTTTTTTCAAAAGGGGCCTCACCACCGCCTCCTTAAGGGGCTCAGGAAAGACCTCTGTTGCTAATGAACACCGGACTATCCTGGCAAAGACCAACCGATGGACTTGACGCATCCTACAAGAAAGTGCGCCGGGCCCGGGTCTAAACTACAATAGGTGGGTCTCAGCTCATGGATGATCCTAATGACATCCTCGACCACCACATGGTCAAAGTCAGACCAGACAGATGGAATGCCTGCAGCAATCACGGGCTCGTTACTGCAAGTCCCCATGGAGAGTGCAGACAGGATCCCAGATCTAACAGAGGAAATCTTGTCAGCAAAAAACAGAGCAAACTTGTTACATTTAGACTGTGAAAAAGCTTTAACTGGCTGAAGACAGGCTGGGTTACACAGCCAGTCAACAGCCCAGAAGAGCTAAACTGGTCTGTTAACTGCTGCAGCAATTTCCCTGGACAGGAACTCTGCCTTCTTACAGGAAATTGCTGTTTGATAATCTCTATACTAAGATATCAAAACAAGCTTATCCCCGTCAGACCAGGATCTCTGCTAGCAACTTTCCAGCCTTTGGCCCCTTGCCTTCAATTCCCTAAGAGTCCCATCAAACCATGGGGATCTCCGGTATGAGGGGAGGGGCCGAACATAGACTGGTGCAACAAGGTCGAGAGCGCCGATGATGGTCCTACTATAGGTCGACACCAATTTCCCTGGCTCCTCGCAAGCTCTCATCACACCTGATATATTCAGTACTGCCATGAGACCCTCTGGGGACAAACCCCTCAAAGGGCGGTACTGGACCATCTCCATAAGGGAGGGTCTATTGAGGGGGCTTCAAACGAGAACTTCACAGTATAGTGGTCCGACCAAATGACCGGTTCCACAATGAGGTCAGTGACCTCTAATTCCAGGGAAAAGACAAGGTCTAAGGAGTGACTGTGTGAGTGGGTTGCAGAGGTAACCACCTGTGTCAGGCCCAGTGATTGCATTAACCGGAGGAAGTCTTGTCCAAACTGAGTGTTCATCGTCGATTCAAGCATTGAAGTCGCTCAGGATTATCCATTTGGGCGACTCCAAGACTAGATCGACCATGAAGTCTATGACTTCCTGCAGGAACTCTCTCTCATTCCCCAGAGGATGGTAAATGAGAAGGATCCTGTAATCTGCACTTGCAAACCCCTGAATGGCCACACATTCAAAAGACCTTGTTGTTCCCACTGGGAGAACCACAAAGTTCAAGCTTGACTTAAAACATATAGCTACAACCCCAACCCTACGATCTTTTCTCAGGCAGTGAACCAACGAGAACCCATCAGGAACCGCCGATTCCAATACTGGGCCAGCATTTTCATGCAACCAGGTCTGTGTGATGCAAGCCAGGTCAACTGCAGAGACAAGATCAGCTATAATAGCTGCCTTGTTTCTAATGGACCTGGCATTGCATAACACCGCTGGAGAAGGACAGGTGGATGAGGCTGGTCCTTTGGGTACCTGCCCACTAAATGTGGAACTCTTGGGTATGGGAACAAGACAGGGAGGACCCCTATCATGAACCCATTTTGCCCCAGGGTGCCTCCTAGAGGTAGAACTACATCACTAGTTTTAACAGTATATCTTTTTTTGTATAATTTCCAATTTTCTTTTCATATCCTGTAACCAATATCTAAAATATTTACTTTTACGTTATTTATAGTACTTAGTAACTAATAAGTAAAGCCTTTGGCTTAATTTAAAATAACTCTGTCAGTGTCTGTTGGTTTTGGAAAGATTGTTCAAACAATACTACACCTGTCTAATGTTTAAGGGCCAGACACTACCAAGATAGAATCCAAGAAGGGACTCTGTGAACGAAAAGAGGGGGGAATACAAAAGGTCTCTCAAAGGGGTTTGTGGGGTTTGAACCGGTCTCTGCATTTTTCCTGGGAAAAGACACATACAGGATATAGAGGGCATCCCTGAAGGCCTATACACACCTGTGGCTTTTCTGCTTCACTGCGTAGTGGCCAAGAGGGTTCTCTCCCAGGAACACAGACTCAAGGCTATATTTTCACTCCTCATACAGAGGAAGCCCTGGACCTCCTGGCGGACGTTCAGTTGTGAAAACAGCGAGTGCCCTAGAAGGACAAGAGGGGGAATATTCCTGACCCAGTCACCGGGGGATTCGCTGTAGCCCAGGGAATCCTGCCCCACCAGAGTGGGCCTGTGACACAACCTACCTCTTTCTGTATCAAGTACTGTATACACCACTATTTTCTCTCCATTTGCTCTTTGTTCTCATTTCTTTTGTTTTTAATTCTATTTATTGAAGATTTTAAAATTGGTAACACAGAACAACATCAGCCTCTCCACATTCAAACTGGTAAGAGTCACAACATAACATAGCAATAAAGCAGCATGAACGGTAGCAATGGCTTACCTATTCCTCCAGATATGAATACGTTGACACGGTAAACAAGAACGTAAAATGTAACAGCCATATATAAAACCTAATACACAACCAAATAAGAATATCATACTCAAATCCATCCAGTAGCAGTATAGCATGGTTGGGACTACTAGCAATTAATAACAGCGACCCTGGTAATACCATTAAACTCTGCTAGGGGCAGGAAAAAGAGAAGGGAGGGACCCCCCCTAGGGTGCCCAAGGTGTGCTAATAGGCCAAGTTACTCTTCTTAACCCAACCTAAGCATAACTTGCTCCGCTAGGAACGAGTCTCTGTAAAGGCTCCAAAGCCTATCAAAACCAGAGTCTCCCTTCTAACCCCCTTCCCTACTTTTGCCTCCTCACTTCTTCTTTGTCTACTAGACACTTCAGGGTACTTCCGGCTCAGGTGGTTTGATAATTATCTTACACCTCCGTAACTGCGGCAAAACCTTTGCCATGTAATGAGTTTCAGGCATTTTTCCCACTCTGCTCCACCCTCCCCAACCCCCTGTTCCCTTTTCTGTTCTTCCTTTTCCCCTTTGTAATTTATACAGCACTTAAGGTATACTGTACTCCGGTATTTTCACCTCTCTAGCTTGCATTTCCTCTTCAGCATGCTTAGCTTTGTCCCCTCCTTTTCTCTCTTTATGCTTTATTTCTCCTTCTCCCCTTTTATCCCACCGTTCCCTTGGACTGCCCTGCTTTACTTTTAGTCTCGATTTTCTTACATTTGTACTAGCTATTTGTGTATCTTTTTATTGTCACAGTCCACTGTTCTCTACCCTTCTATTTCACAAACACTCCCATTTCTGTCACTGTTATATTTTTGGGAGATACATAATTCAGTGTTGGGAACCTAAATTTTTTTTTAGGAAGCGTTGCCAAGGGAGCCTATTTCATTTTTTGCCACAGTGTCTAACTGGTGGTACTATACCTTTAAATGTTCCTGTAAACATTTTGTATGACTGCTCCCTTGGCTCCCTTCTGATGAAAACTGATCTCGAGTCGAAACCACTGGGACCAATGCGATCATCCTTACTTATCATTAAATACTTTGCTGCACCTTTTCTGAACTCCTGCATTGTTACTTTTAAACTGTATTGAAATTTTTTACCTGACTCCTGGAGTACAGCACCATATGTCCTTTTAACTATATTTTTTGTCAGCATCCTAATTTGCTTTTTTTTCTTTCACACAAATTTTTACAGTATTTTGTCTTTTTCTCCCCGATCCACCGGAAGAAAACAATGAAACATCATTCAGTGGGGACAACTCAAGCAGCCATGGGCAAAAAAAATTACAACCCATTCAGTGGGGACAGCTGAGGCAGCTGCAAGGATGAAATTCCGCTCAGCAGTGACAACTGTTGCTGCCAAAAGTGGCCAGAACTAAACCCCATTTGTACTCCAGGCTCTTACAAGTGGCAATAATGAAACCCAGCTGGGCAGCAGTAGCTAAGACTGATGTGGTCGGGGGGGTCCTGTATAAATGACCTGATGGCTTGATTCCCCCAGGAGCAGTGCAGGCAGCATCAGAGAACAGTAATGGTGGTGGATATGAGGGCCCGAAGAGCAAGAGCCAGCAATACTCCTGAGCCTAGTATGTAGAGCCACTAGGATCCCTATGCAGTCTGAAATGTGCAGTGCAGATGTATCATTCCTTGGACTGCACCTGGAAACGAACCTCAGCACAGTGTAGTGGAGCTCAGAGAGGTGCTGGCTGCATCCCTGACAGCTTTGTTCAACTTATCGCTGGAAACAGGGATGGTTCTGAGGGAACTGGAAAAGGTCGGATGTGGCCCCACTTCACAGTGGGAATAGGGAGGAGGCAGGAAATTACAGACCTGTCAGCTTGAACTCGGTAGTGGGCAAGGTTATGGAATCACTATTGAAAGGAAGGATAGTGGAACACCTCAAAACAAGTCAATTGCAGGATCAAAAACAACATGGTTTCACTGCAGGGAGGAGTTGCCACACAAACCTGATCGAGTTCTTCAACCGGGTGACCAGGAAAGTGGATCAGGGTGGAGCGGTGGATGTGGCATACCTGGATTTTAGGAAGCCCTTCGACATCGTTCCACACAGAAGACTGGAGAACAAGCTAACTTGTCTAGGAGCGTGCCAGAAAGCAGTAAACTGGGTAAGAAGTTGGTTGAGCAGCAGCAGTCAGAGGGTGGTGGTAAATGGAGTCCACTTGGGAGATGGCACGGTGACCAGAGGGGTGCCTCAGGGGTCAGTACTGGTCAGGTCCTCTTCAATGTCTTCATCAGTGACACTGCAGAAGGGCTGGAAGGGAAAGCCTGCCTGTTTGTGGATGACACGAAAATCTGCAACAGAGTGGTCACACCAGGGGGGTGGAAAAAAATGAGGAATGATTTTCAGAAGTTAGAGGAATGGTCAAGTGTTTGGCAGCTGGGTTTCAATGTTAAAAAGTGCAAAATCATCCACTTGAGGCACAGAAATCTGGGGGCTATGCACTAGTTGGCAGGGGAGGTACTGGCAACCACCAGACAGGAAAGGGACCTGGGGTTATCATCTCTGATGACCTGAAAGTAGTCAAGCAGAGTGAAAAGGCAGTGGGAAAGGCTAGTAGAATGCTGGGGTGCACAGGAAGGCACATTGCCAGTAGGAAGAAGGAGATAGTGTTGCCCCTATACAAGTCACTGGTGAGACCACACTTCGAGTACTGTGTCCAGTATTGGAGGTCCCATCTCTGGAAGAACACTGATAGGGTGGAGGCGGTACAGAGGTGAGCAACCAAAATGGTACAAGGACTGCATCAAAAACCCTACGAGGAGAGACTACGATAACTTAATATGGACTCACTGATGGAAAGAAGGGAAGGATATAATACAAACATTCAAGTACATAACAGGTATTAATAAGGTACAGGAAGGTAACATTTTCCGAAGAAAGACAGACTTGAGGACAAGGGGTCATGCTATGAAGCTGGGGGGGATCAGAGGGAATGTGAGGAAATATTTCTTCACAGAGAGGGTGGTGGAGGCCTGGATGGCCTCCCAGTGGAGGTGGTAGATACCAGAACAGCTGCAGAATTCAAGTATGCATGGGACAGATACAAGGGGAACTTGGATGGATCACAAGGGAAGGGGAGGACCAGAGACTATGCTGGGGCTGCGATGGCACAGTAGGCAGGGGAAAATGGGCAGACTGGATGGGCCATTAAGGTCTTTATCTGCTGACAACTTCCACGATTCCCAGTTACCAATTTTCAATAAATAAATAAATCATTCTGCCCCCAAGCCCATTGACTGTAGGTAACACTTTGTTGAATACAACTAGGAAGTAAAGGTGAAGTTATTTGGCCCGGTCCTCTTCAATGTCTTTATCAGTGACATTGCAGAAGGGCTGGAAGGGAAAGTCTGCCTGTTCGTGGGGCGGTAGATGTGGTCTACTTAGACTTAAGCAAGTCCTTCAACTCGGTTCCACACAACAGGCTGATAAAGAAGCTAGACCACACAGGAGTTGGATCAGCAGTATTTAGATGGGTTAAAAACTGGTTACAGGGCAGAACCCAGAAAGTGCAGATAAACGTAGCACTGTCATTGGAAGGTAGGGTGACCAGAGGTGTTCCCCAGGGTTCAGTACTGGGGCCCCTGCTCTTCAATATTTTCATATCAGACATAGCTAACGGACTACAGGGAAAGGTGTGTCTGTTTGCAGATGACACCAAAATATGCAACAGGGTCAACACCCAGCAAGGAGTGGACAAGATGGAAGCTGACCTCAAGAAACTGGAAGAATGGTCTGGAGCATGACAGTTGAGATTCCATGCCAAAAAGTGCAAAGTCATGCACATAGGAAAAATAAATCCAAATAAGCATATTACCTTGGAGGGGAAAGACTAGCTGCCTCCACCCAAGAGCACGATTTCGGAATCATTATCTCAGACAACTAGAATGTAAGTAAACAGTGCGAGAAGGCAGCATTAAAGGCCAGCGGTATGCTGGGATGCATTGTGAGGGGAATAACAAGCAGGAAGAGGGAAGTGATCCTGCCGCTGTACAGATCACTGGTTAGGCCTCACCTGAAGTACAACGTCCAGTTCTGGAAACCCCACCTCAAAAAGGACATTGACTGAGTGGAGACGGTGCAGAGAAGGGCAACAAAAATGATTCAGGGACTGCACGAGATGTCCTGTGAGGACAGACTGAAAGAACTGAACATGTATTCCCTGGAACAGAGAAGAGAGAGGGGTGACATGATCGAAACATTCAAGTACATAAAAGGCAAAAATCAGGTGCAGATAGACAATCTCTTCCAGTTTAAGAAGGGCAGCAGAACCAGGGGACATGATCCAATGCTGCAAGGAGGGCAGTTCAAACAACATTAAGTCTTGCTGTATTCTGACTATTGAAGTTAGCCCCAGCACTCAAACTGCCCCGGAGAGCAGAGGGTTAATTTCTATGCAAAGCATAGAACGTTGAGCTCGAGTTCGGTTCAAACCTCCGTTTGCTGCACTCTGAAGCGCGACTGTCAGATTCTTTACTCCGCCTAACTGAACGGTCACTCCGGAGATTTCTCCTTTGCTCAAGGTTCAAAAGTCGGTTAAAGTCCTCAGTTTTACCGATTATTTTTCGCAAGTTTCGATTCAGATATCTGTCTGTGGTACAGTAAGTACTAGGTAGTGAACCAGACATGGTAAACTTGTGGAAATTGTAAAAATTTATTTTTCGACCAGTTCAGCTGAACCGGCCGTTTAGTGAATTATATATTCTGTCTTTGTTTCCAAATTTAGAGTGTGGTTACCGGTCCTTATCGGTTTTAAAAAAAAAACGCATTTTCTTGTGGTTTTTCCAATACCCGTGACATGGTTAGAAACCGATAAAGGTGTCTTGCCTGGTTGTTTGCCATAAAATGGGTAAGTTGTGGTTAGGATTGCTACGTCTGAGAAACCCAAAAGAAAAACCGGGCCCACTGGGTTTCAACACTGCAGTGTGTGTGTGAGGAGGTCTTTGCTAAGGCTGATCCCCACATCACCTGTGTTTATTGTCTGGGGTTTGACCACCTCGATTCAGACTGCCAAATCTGTAAAAATTTCCCTAAGTCTACCCTGGAAAAAAGATTAGGTAGGCTTAGGGATAAGGAGGTCAAGAAGTCCATTGACCCGGATGGCCAGCCCGGTTCTGTTCCGACCAAACCTGAGGGAGTGTCCTCTTACCAGGGCGATACTTCTTCAGGCAAGAGGAGAGCCGACCCTGAGGGATTGGTCCCTACAAAAAGAAAAAGAAAAGAAAAATCGGCTGGTTCGGATCCAGAGACCCATTTTTCGACCACTGAAGAGATTGCCAAAGCGATAAGGATTGTAGAATCGCTTCGCCCGGTTCTGTCTGATCCGGCACCTTCTGGCAGGCGCTCAGTTCGGTTGGTTCTTCTGGTTCAAGATTATGCCCCTGAAGATTTCTATGAACCAGATTTGGAGGGGGATTGAGATGATGATGATGATGATGACAATGATGATGGTGATGAAGGTCTGGATGAGCCCATTGAACCGGACATCTCCCCAGACAGGCCTTCTGGTGTTTCCCCTCCTAGGCTTTTTGAGTCCCCTTCCCACTACATGTTTTACAGGAAAGTGGCAGAAACCCTCCAGCTCCCTATGGAAGAAGCTGTAGAGGAACAAGAGGAACCTGATTATGTGGAGATGATGGACATCCCAGAGTCCAAGAGACAGTCTACTCTTTCATAAGTCTTTTGGGAAACAGACACAAAAGATTTTAAAAACTCCAAATTCTGTACCTTCTATCGGCAGAAGGATGGACAAAAGGTACACCTTATCAGGTTCAGGTACAGAGTACTTGTATCAACAATGCAGCCATGTTGGGGTTGTGCAGGCTGCAGCCTGTGATAAGGCTAATATACCCTTGGCTTCACACCCCCAGATAAAGACTCCAGGAAGCTGGATGCCATGGCAAAAAAACAGTACATGGCATCCGCCTTGGGACTCAGGCAGGCTAATTATATGGCCTATCCAGCCAGGTACCAGAAGTCCAGGTGGGACACTGTACTGGCACTGGCTAAGCAGGCCTCCCCCCAACTAGCCTCGGAGCTGGAGGGGGTGGCTGCTGATGGGATTGAGGCATCTGAGGTACAGTTCCATGCTGCGGTGGACTCCAATGATGTGTCATCTAGAGTCATGGCTACATCTGTGGCTCTTCGGAGAATGGCTTGGCTCAGATGTACTAGCCTCTCACAGGACACCCAGGCTAAGGCCATGGATTTCCCTGTGGTGGGTAATTCTCTGTTTGGGGAGCAGAAAGAGAATTACATGAAAAAGATGGATGAGTATAGGACCACCTATAGAAGCGCACAGGCCAAGGAAAGGCAGGCAACTCCTCAAAGGCAGCAAGCTAGGGGCAGGGGCAGGCCTTTTCATAGGCCTTTCTACCAAGCACAGGCCTCTTCTCCCTTTCCTCAGAAGGTGTTTTTCAGAGGGAGAGGCAGAAGGAGGACGAGCAGGGCTGCATCCATCCCTCAGCCTAAGGCTCCTGCCAAGCAGACACCCTGATGTGTCAGCCCGGGTCGACTCTCCCATTCCTGTAGGAGGCAGGCTGGCTTACTTCGTCCAGGACTGGATATCTGTTACCTTAGACAAGTGGGTCCTGAGGTGGTAAGCCAGGGGCTGGTCCTCAGCTTCAAGAAATTTCCAAAGCTGAGGGCCAGATCTTTTCCACCTTCAAGCATCTCCGAAACCATTGCCCTAGAGGCAGATGTTTCATCTCTACTGGCTCTAAAGGCTGTAGAGAGAGTTCCTACATTGCACAGGGGCAAAGGTCTGTACTCCAGGCACTTCCTTACCCAAAAAAAAGACAGGGGAGTGGCAACCCATCCTAGACTTAAGATACCTGAACAAACATCTTTTAAAACCAAAATTCAAAATGGTGACTCTGGGAATAATCCTTCCCTTTCTAAGGCCAGGGGACTGGCTAGCCTCCCTGGACTTAAAAGATGCCTACTTTCACATTCCCATCAGGTGCTACCAGAGAAAGTACCTCTGGTTCAAATTGCCTTCAGGCCATTATCAGTTCAAAGCTATGCCCTTCGGCCTGACATCAGCTCCAAGGGTATTCACAAAATACCTAGCAGTAGTAGTGGCCTTTTTATAAAAAGGAAAAATATTTCCATATTTCCATACCTGGACGACTGGCTCATTGTGGGTCAGTCCTCAGACCAAGTCAAGTCAGACCTGCAAGTGACTCAGCAAGTGCTCACTTCCCTAGGATTCCTTCTCAATCTTCCCAAGTCAGTTCTCGAGCCTGTATAACTCCTCACCTTCATAGTGGCAGAGTTGGATACAGTCTAAGCAAGAGCTTTTCTTCCCCTGGAAAGGGCAAGGGCTATTGTAGAGCTGGCTACTTCATTCCACCTTCTGGTCTCTCAGCCAGCAAGACACTTCCTTCAGCTTCTGGGCCACATGGCAGCTTCTACAGCAGTGGTCCACGGGGCCAGATTTCAGATGAGGGACATTCAGTTTCACCCGAGGGCCTTTTGGTCTCAGAAGAAAGATTCTCTAACGAAACTAGTTCCATTGACTCAGACTCTGATCCAGGCTCTCCAATGGTGGCAGGATCAGGACAACCTCAGGCAAGGAGTCCTATTCATCACTCAGTCTCACTCTGTGGTCCTAACCACGGATGCTTCTTTATTGGGGTGGGGAGCCCATCTGGGGACTCTCACAGCCCAGGGACTATGGTCCTCTCAGGAATCCCTTCTTCATATCAATCGCTTGGAACTCAGGGCGGTCTTTCTGGCCCTGCAAGCTTTCTCTCAGTCAGTGCAGAACAAGGTGGTTCAGGTCAGGACAGACAACACTATCACCATGTGGTACATCAACAAGCAGGGAGGCACTCGGTCCACGGCCTTGTGCATGGAAGCCATGAAATTGTGGTCCCTAGCTTATTCTCTGCAGACCTCTCTGATAGCAGTCCACCTTCCAGGGAAGGACAATGTGCTAGCAGATGCATTGAGCAGGATCTCCCAGGGCCATCACGAATGGTCCGTGGACCCTCTGGTGTTGAAAGTGATTTTTTCAAGGTGGGGCACTCCAGAGATAGATCTCTTTGCAGCCCCAGACAATCACCAACTTCCTCTGTTTTGTTGCAGACCCCCCCGTCTTGGGCTCAGTCCCTCTGGATGCTCTGATTTTGAACTGGGAAGGGAAAGTTCCGTATGCCTTCTCTCCCTTTCCTTTACTGTTCAAGGTTTTGGTTAAGATAAGCTCACAACCCTGCAAAGTGATTCTGATTGCTCCAGACTGGGCCAGGCAGCCTTGGTACCCCCTGTTGCTGTCCCTAGCAGTCCATCTTCCCCTGTCTCTTCCCAGGAATTACAACCTGTTAACCTCCTCTCAGGGGAGGATTTGGTACCCCAATCTTCGGTTTCTCAATCTCAAGGCATGGCTCTTGAAGAGCTAGAGTATGCAGATTTGCATCTGTCCCAAGGGGTTCTGGATATTCTCAAAGCCTCTTGAAAGCCTGCCACCAGAAAAACTTCTAACTCCAAATGGAAAAGATTCAGCATTTGGTGTTTCAAGAAGCATATATCCCCAGATACTGCTGAATTGTCTACAGTTCTGGATTATATGGTTCATTTTGATGGCCTAGGCCTCAGACCAGCTACTGTCAAAGTATATTTGTCCGCTGTTTCTGCTTTTCTGTCAGTGGGAAAGCCTTCCTCGCTGTCATCTCACCCTGTATTCTGTACATTTTTCAAGGGATCGCTTCATACCAATCCCCCCTTTAGGGATCCTACCCCTGCTTGGGATCTTAATGTTTGCATTGCTCAGCTTATGCAAACCCTTTTGAGCCTTTGTCTTCAACAGAGCTTAAGTACTTGACTTGGAAAACTGTGTTACTGGTAGCTATTACCTCTGCCAGGCGTATCAGTGAATTGCAAGCTCTGTCAGTGGAGCCTGATTTTATCTCATTCCACAGAGATAAGGTGGTCCTTAGAACTAATAGGAGGTTTTTACCTAAAGTGGTTTCAGAGTTTCATCTGGACCAATCTATGTCTCTCAATGTGTTCTTCACTGATCATTCTTCTTCTGGAGAAAGATGTTTACACAGTTTGGATGTTAAAAGAGCCCTTAGTTACTACATTGAGTGTACTAAGGCTCACAGGTTTGACTCCCTCCAGTTGCTTCTCACTTATGGGGAAGTGGGGAAGGGCAAACCTGCCACTAAGAAAACTACTGCCAGGTGGATTGTCTCTTGTATTCAATTCTGCTATGAGAAGCTAGGCAAAATACCTCCCTCAGGCATGAGGGCTCATTCGACTAGAGGTACAGCTGCTTCCCTGGCTGCGGCCAGGAATATTCCTTTGCTAGAGATATGTAAAGCAGCCACCTGGACAGCAGTCCATACATTTACCAAGCATTACTCCCTGGACATCCAGGCTAGGAGTGATGCTCGGTTTGGTACAGCAGTACTGCATAGCCTATGCCCAAGGTAGGTTCAATTCCCTCCTCCATGGAGGTACTGCTTGGTAGTCTTGCAATAGTCAGAATACAGCAAGACTTCATGTTGTTTGAAGAAAAAAATACTCACCTTAGTAATTATGTTTCTTCTAATGAAGTCTTGCTATATTCTGACCTCCCTCCCTCCCTGCCTCCCCTCTCAGAACCTGTTTTTGGGAAGTGGGCTTGCAGGTTCAGTGTTGCACCCCAGGGGTGCATTTAGGCACTCCCTCCTTTTAGAGAGGGGGAGTGGATTACATTATTAATTTAACAGTCTTAAGTTGTTCACTACCTGGTTTTTGATTTCTTGACTTGAGTCTTTTGGGGATCCAAAATATTTGGTTGCCATTTGGCTAGCAGAAATTGAGCAATTTCCACATAGCAGTTAGCATTAGCTCGGAAGAATCTGATGGTTGCGCTTCAAAGTGCAGCAGACAGAGGTTTGAACTGAGCTCGAGCTCAACGTTCTATGCTCAGCATAGAAATTAACCCTCTACTCTTCGGGGTAGTTTGAGTGCTGGGGCTAACTACAATACTCAGAATACAACAAGACTCCATTAGAAGAAACATAATTACTAAGGTGAGTAATTTTTTCTTCTCCACCAACACCAAGAAATTTTTCTTCACAGAAAGAGTGGCGGATGCCTGGAACAGCCTGCCTGCAGAGGTGGTAGGTTTCAAGAATGCTTGGGACAGATATAAGGGAGCCGTCAAACCCAAGGGCAGTTAGAATGCTAGGCTAAAAGATGATGGGCAGCCTAGATGGACCAGGTGGTCTCCTTCTGCCGTCAACTTCTATGTCTCTATGTTATCCTTTTGAATTTTAATAGCGTAAACATAACATTATAATTACTGGTTTAGTCTAATATTAACCTGAAACCAGTATCTAAAAATCCCATAATACATGGTTGTAATGTCACAACCAGGGATTTTTGCACTTTTGCTTTCAAACGAACTGATGCTGACTCACACTGCCGTCCATTTCAGAGTGGTGTGAATTAGCGTCTGAAACCAGTAATTATATGAAAATAAAATATGAGCTGTGTCAGTTACTTTTTTTTTTTTTGTTACCCTTGATGTATGATGCCAGTAGAAATCTCTCAAGGTTCGCGCTCGTGGGTTTTGTGTCATCACTCACCTCGTGTGTGTAACACTGTTGCTCATACACTGTTCTATATATAGTTTTTATTTTTTGGGCCACAGAGGTGTTTATCTCTCCTGAGCCAGACCTGGGCGGCTATTCAGCCACTTTCCTTAGGGTACTTCTGACCGCCCTTGTTCCTCTCGCCACACTGGGGAGCTAGTTCCCCTGCAGATCCCCACCACGGCAGGGGAGGGCTGTACCCCCCCCCCAAGTACTCATCCAGAAATACCCACCAGTCAGCATGGAAGAGTGGGTCAAGGTGTCCCCAGGAGGGCTTCACAAAGTCCTGTTCTGGTCGTTTTTCCTTTTCCTCCTTTCTCGGTCCTGGAGGCATGACAGCACGGATGATGCATGTGCTTGGCGGTGTGCATGTGTTCTTGAACCACAGCTCCTTCCAGCCCCCCAGACCTACGCCTTGCCTCCCGCACATCGGCACTACAACTAGGCTTCCACCTGGTAACAGCCAAGAGTCGGGTATGGCCTGCAACCCCAGTATGAGTCAGGAGAGCTGTCAGGCAGCTGCTCGATCCTCTTACGACCCTCCCCCCACAGATCCCCAGCGACCTGAGCTCATTCCTGAACTCAGGTCGCTGGCATGGGAAAAGGTTAGGCACGTACACTGCCTTAGCCCTCTGCGCCACTGGGCCAGCTACACAATTCTATATTTAATGACACGTTTAATGCCACGTCGCTCAATCTGCTTCCTGCCTAAACTTACCCAGACAATCACACAGCATGAAGGTTAAGGTGCTTTAATCGGTAGGGTCTACTTTGTGTATTTATTTTTCAGTCAGACTCAGAAACTGGTAACAGTAGCCCTTATGCTCCACACAAGTTAAAAAGCACCAACTTGAGAATAATTTAAATGTTCTCTTTTCTCAGGTTTTTAATACAGGCTTGGTCCTATGTGGCAGAAGACATAATTTGTGCTTCTGTACTGCTGCACCTAAAGGGTTATGTGCCACTGTTTTATAGCATAATTGTTTCCGAAGTGTGTCTGTTTATTGACTGTCTAAGACTGTTTTATCTTTTGACTTGTATGGTGCTTCAAGTGGCAGAAACCTTAGAAATAAAGTTTCTCATAATGACTTTGCAACCTGCTTGTGATCTGCAATTAGCCCTCTCCTCTCCTTCTGTCCTTCTCTTGGTCTAGTCCCTGGTCCCTTACCCTGCAAAAGTATATCATTTATTTTCTTATTTTTATATACAAATGTGTCAATTTTTCCATTATACTGCAGCTGTTTTATTCAATTACTGCATTTTTCTAACCTCTCACCTGACTGCACCTGGAAATGAGCTTAGGCCAAAATGTGTACATAAATTATTATCAAAAGAGCAATTGGCCATCACACCCAAAATGTTCTATTTATTTGCCAATATCCCCCTAACTTTATCAGCTATCTTTCTCTCCAAGCTCGACAAATTACTTGGTAACTTCATATGGGATGGTAAACTACCGAGATTCAGTTGTAACAAGCTTCGTGAGCATTGGAAGAAAGGAGGTTTTGGACTGCCTTGGTTTAAAGCTTATTTATGGGCTTTCCGGACCTCTCAAACTATCAAGCAGTTCCATAAGCCTTCACCTCATACCCCGCTATGGGTTACAATGGAATCCACATCCTCCCCTGGGGGAATTCCTACAGCCTTTATCTTCAGTCCTCTTCCTCCCAAATTAAAATCGCATCCCACTGTTTCATCCTCTGTGATTTACTGGAAGCTAATCCACAAATTCTTAAAATCTAATCCAGCTCCCTGGTTCTATATCCCTCTTTGGGGTAACCCTTTTATTACTTTAGAGAATCAAACTATCTTCTGCCGCTCTTGGAGGAACAAAGGTATTTTCTTCTTAGGGGACATTCTAGATCAGAATTCATTCACTCTTAAAACTTTTCTAGAATTACAGAAAACCTGGAATCTTCCCAAACAGGACTTCTGGAAGTATTTACAAATACGCGCTGCCTATAATTCTCTATCTCATTATGTCCACAAGCATAATTTACAAGATCAATACATTTCACATTGGATTAAATGAACTGCAAAATGGAATAGCTCCATCTATAAAGACATCATGGACGTCTTACCTGATCAAACTCTATCAGCTAAAAACAAATGGAGTGCCCTCTGTAAGTACAACATCACAGATATACAATGCAGTAAATGTTGGCATATAGCTCATAACACATTCAAAGATGCACGCAGTTCCCTAATTCAAATTAAAATCCTACACTCCTGATATAGAACCCCTTCGGTACTCCATCATATAGGATATTTAAACAACAATAATTGCTGGCGATGCAATCTGCCTAATGGTGATACTGTTCATATCCTATGGGCTTGTATTCCTATCAATAAGCTTTGGCATAAAGTTCATATATTTGCCTCTAGAGTAATCAGACAAAAAATCCCACTAGACCCGAAATTTTTCTTATTAGGTATACTTACTTTAAGCAATACTACCCTCTCTCTCATGCACATTTCCGATAGCTAAACATTCTGTCTCTTCTAGTAGAACGCCTAATCCTCATGAACTGGAGATCAATCCAAGTACCAACCTTCTCAGATGTTCTTCACAATTTATCTCAGTATGTATCTCTAGACCGATTATCGCACAGTACCCATGACCGAGTCAATATATATTATAGATGTTGGCAGGACTATTTCAATTACATTGACACTTCTACCATTCCTAAGCCCTAATATTTAAGCACTCACCCCCTTATTTTCATCACTTATACTTCAGAGTAGGGTCAATAATACTCTCTGACACAAATATCCTTCTCTTTTTTTTTTCTTTTCTCTATCTCTTTTCCTTCTTTCCTTACCCCTATCACTCTCCCTGTCTATTCTCTTCTTTTTTCTTCTCACAGGTTACTTCCATCTATTCCCTCTTCTTCCAGTGTATTTACCGTATTCTCTTATATGTGGCTCTATGTAATCAGTTTTATGCTTAACCTCAGACACTCACCGGCACTTCTTTCTATATCTAGTGGATAATTTAAACTCAACTGTTTCCTAACTTATTATAATCCCTTCATTTTTCACTTGTGGCCCTGTTTCTTTATTGTTAACATGTAAACCTAATCTAAATACAGTGACTCCTCTCCTACAGATTATGTACACTGTTTTTTCAATATTTGATACTTCTGCTCCTTATAGGGAAGATGATGTGTACCTGTATTATCTGTTTGTTTCTCTTTTATGGAAACTTTCAATAAAAAGATAAAGTGGAAAAAGGGCAATTGGGCTGGAAAGGCAGTGTTGGTACACATCAGACTGGAGGAGCAAGGTAAGCAACTCTCACCAGCACAAAAAAATGAAATATAAACAGAAGTTAAGGGCAACCAATGTAAAGTCACATTAAGTACTTTTGCTCTTGTACAGTATAGGATTCCCCTGGTATGCTCTGATGCCAACACACAGATGCTGGAATGAACAGAAGCAACTACTAATACTTAACTGTAATATTACTAATGCAATCTGACACAAGGAGTACCCTTTCAGAGACCTACTTCTGGTCCCCATGGGCATACCCATTCGAGGTGAAACTACAGTACACTACTGTATTTCATTACACACCCCTTCAGTGAAACTCTCATATGTCTAACTATGCAAATACCTGTCAGCATGTATCAACATCTAAATACATGCACTCAAATTAGGGTGGAAAGATAAGCTGGCTGCATCCTGGCTCTGTACTCCACTCAGTTCTGTTACACCCCCTCCCCCCCACCAGCACCATCACATTAGGGTTCCAGTTACTATACTTTAAATCCAAGCTGGGTCACTGAGAAGAAAAAAAACTGAGAACTAGCAGTAGGGAAACATAGAAACATAGAATTTGACAGCAGATAGGGACCACTTGGCCCACCTAGTCTGCCCATTTTCCTACCTAACGGATAAGCTGCAGATCCTAGTTAAGCAACAGCCTACTTCTTCCTACCACCCCCCAACTAGGACTGCCTTATGTCTATTCCATGCATTCTTGAATTCCCCCACTGTTCTTGACTCCACAACCTCCTCAGGAAGTCTGTTCCATGCATCCACAACCCTCTCCGTGAAAAAATACTTCCTCACATTACCTCTGAGCCGTCTCTATCTTGAAATTGTGCCCTCGTTCTTGCACATCTCTTTTCTGAAAGATACTACCTCTTGGACTTTGTTGATTCCCTTGAGGTACTTGAAAGTTTCTATCATGTCCCCCTCTACCTTCTTTCCTCAAGGGTATACATATTAAGCTCATTTAGTCTTTCTTCAGTATGTCTTCTGGTGCAGACTCTGCACCATTTTAGTGCCTCCTCTGGACAGCCTCCCTCTATCTATGTCTTTATGGAGACAGGGTCTCCAGAACTGCACACAGTACTCCAGATGGGGACTCACCAACTGTCTGTACAGAGGGATACAACTTCCTGTTTTCTACTGTTGATGCCTCTCACTATGCATCCCAGTATCCCCCAGCCTTCCTTACTGCCTTCTCACATTGCTTGCCCACCTTTAGGTCATCTGACATAATTACCCCCGGGTCCCTTTCCATTTTTCCTGTCGTCAGTATCTCACCCCCCATTGTGTACTCTTCCCCTGGATTTTTCTTTCCCAGGTGCATTACCTTGCACTTCTTTGCGTTGAATCCAAGCTACCATACATCTGACCATTCCTCCAACCTTGCCAAGTCCCTTCTCATCCTTTCCACTCCATCTTTTGTACCAACCCTGTTGCAGAGCTTTGTGTCATCTGCAAAGAGACATACTTTTCCTTCCAGTTCCTCTGCAATGTCACTTATAAAGACATTAAAAAGGACCAATCCCAGTACTGAACCCTGCGGTACCTCACTAGTAACCCTCCTTTCTTCACTGTGGACTCTGTTTACTACTACCCTTTGCATCCTGTTGTCCAGCCAATTTTTTATCTAGGCTACCACCTTGGGACCCACTCCAAGGCTGGCTAACTTGTGTATTAATCTTTTGTGTGGGACTATATTAAATGCCTTCCTAAAATCTAGGTAGGCCATGTCCACAGCCCCTCCTTGGTCTACTACTTTGATCACCCAGTCAAAGAAATCTATTAGATTCGTCTGACACGACCTTCCCACTGTGAATCCATGCTGCCTTGGGTCCTGTGCCCCACTGGCCTCTAGGTACTCAACAATTCTTTCCTTCAGAAATGATTCCATCATTTTCCCTACCACTGAGGTCAAACTAACTGGTCTGTAGTTTTCTGCCTCTGCCCTGCTCCCACTTTTGTGAAGAGGCATCACATCCACCATTCTCCAGTCCTCAGGTACCACCCCATCCTCCCATGATTTGTTAAAGAGAGTAGCCAGCGGTGTCACTAGTTCTACCCTTAGTTATTTTAGAATTCTTGGGTGAATCCCATCAGGCTCCATTGCTTTGTCCACCTTCAATTTTACTAGTTCTTTCAGAACCCTTTCTTCTATAAATGGACTAGTATTGACCCCTGTCTTCAGAGTGTTTCTCTTGTTTGGTTTAGGTACCTCCCCCTCCTCTTCCTTTGTGAATACTGAGCAGATTCATTCAGTATCCTTGCATCCTTTTTCACTGTCACCCTCTGCCCACATTCCCTCCCCTTTATTAAGCCTCAGTATCCCTCCCTTGGTCTTTCTTCGCTCCCTAATGTACCTATAAAAGGTCTTATCCCCCCCTTCTTAACTGAGTTGGCTATCCTTTCCTCAGTTTGGGCCTTTGCGAAATCTGGGAGTGATTCTGGACAGGAGCTTAGCCATGGAGGCTCAAATATCCTCCATGGTTCGTACCTGTTTTTTCCATCTCAGAAACATTGCCAGGATTAAGCCCCTTGTTCCGCCTCTGGACCTCCCTACCTTGATACATGCCTTAGTCACATCTAGGCTTGACTACTGTAATGCGCTCTATCTCGGGGTCTGGGAGGATCTCTCCACAGACTGCAGCTGGTGCAAAGCAGTTGCCTGGTTGCTGACTGGGCAGCAAAGTTCTGCCACATTACACCGGGGTATTATACGGGTGCACTGGCTGCCCAGTCAGGTGGAGAGTCCTCTTTAAGGTGGGTCTTCTCACCTATAAGGCCCTACACAGGCAGGACCCTGGTTACCTGTCAGACCTTCTGTTACCTGCCCTCCCTACCCGCCCTCTTCGATCTTCTAGTGGTGGCTTCCTGACCATTCCCAGAACGAGGCTTAAATCGGCTGGCGATACAGCCTTTAGTGCTGCGGCTCCCGTTCTGTGGAACTCTCTGCCAGCTCAGGTCAGGGAAGCCCCCATAGTGGATATCTTTAAGGCCCGCTTGAAGACATTTCTTTTTTCCCAAGCCTTTGATATTTAGATTAGTATATACAGTAAAGGTTGTGATTTTATTAGACTTATTTATTCTTATTCTGTAAAAATTTTGTGTTGTTTTTGATTTTGTGTTTTTAAATCTTGTTTAAAATTTGTGCAGCGCCCAGAGCCTCCGGGATTGGGCGTCTTTTAAATAAATTTTGCCTTGCCTTGCTATTCTGACTGCCTTCCCTGCCTCTTTCTGCTTTAACTGATAAAGTTCAAACTGATAAAGTTCTCAATCTTGCTCCTTCTATGTTTCCTTATATTTCCTGAATGCTGTCCTTTTCTCCTTAACCTTCCCTGCCAGCTCTTTTGAGAACCATAGCGTTTTTTTCCTTCGTTGTGTTTTGTTGATTTGCTTCACACCAAGGCTTGTTGCCTCTGTGATGGCTGTTTTGATCACTCCCCATTGTTCCTCCACCCCATCTTCTTGCCTGTTTGCTAGTGCTTTTCAGAGGCACTCTCTCATTTTCTCAAAGTCAGCCCTCTTAAAGTCCAATACTCTTGCTTTTGTATGGCTTGACTCTATGGCTGTGTTTATCGTGAACCACACTGTTTGGTGGTCGCTTGTTCTCAGATGGCTACCCACTTCTAAATCTGAGATTCTTTCTCCATCCCCGTTTGAGAGTACCAGGTCTAAGACTGCTCCCTCCCGAGTGAGTTTCAATACTATCTGTCTGAGGCATGCCCCTTGTAGGGCATCAAGAATGACCCTGCTCTTGGATGTGCCTGCAGCAAAGGTGCTCCAGCTAACATCTGGCATATTCAGGTCCCTCATCAACAATAGCTCCCCTTTTCCTGCCATTCTAAGGATGCCTTCTATCATTTCCTTGTCCATTCCCTCCCCCTGAGATGGGGGTCTGTATACAACCCCCATGCGGATTGTGGTGCCATTTCCTGTCTCCTGGGTGACCCAGAGCGCCTCATCTGCTCCCTGTTTACTCTTTAGTTCTGTTGCTTTGATCCCTTCCCTTACATAGAGAGCTACTCCTCCTCCTCTTTTACCCCTCCTGTCCCTCCTGTAGATTGTGTATCCTGGTAGGTTGACATCCCAGTCATGGTTCTCTGTGTACCATGGTTCTCTGTGTTCTCTGTGACTGCCAAAATATCCAGGCATCCCTCTTCCATCAAGGCCACTAGTTCAGGGAGCTTGTTACACAGACTATGGGCATTGGTACTCATCACCCTCCAATTTTTGATGGCCTCACCCCTTTTAGCCCCATCCCTGTCCTTACTGCCTTTGCCTTTTTTTGCATTTACCTCTGTCCTGCTCCCTAATGACTTCTCTACATTGGTGTTTACCTCACTAATTACTGTGTTTTGTGGGGGGAGGCTGGGACTTCCCTGCTCCTTCTCAGTGCCTCCCCCCTTGGCTAGTTTAAATGCTTGCCAATGAATGGGATGGAAGAATATCTCTATGCCCCCAAGGGAGCAAACACTGCCATTTTCTTTTGCTAGGGATGATTCCTGAGCAGCACAGGTATACAGTATCTAACATGATATGCGTGGTCACGGTTTTCCACAGTTGAAGAATGACATCTAAAGATAGATATGTATGGCTGGGACATCACAAAGTCCTAATACTACCACTCTGATGACAGACCAATTGTAGAACAACTTAAAACTTCTTCTGACTGCTGGAGCTGCATCATTTGCCCATGTTTCTGAACAAAACTTGGAACATACAAGTAACCCTACACTGTCATATATTGTAAAAGAAAACGCAAGTACATACAAACCTCTCAGCACCATCCATGCACAATACCATCATGGCAGAACATCAGAAATACTATGAAAAAATGTGTGTGTGTGTGGGGGGGGGTTTACTAAATTGGCTAAGGGAAAGGCAACAGTGAGTAGTAGTTAACAGGGCTAGGGCAGGGGACAGAGAGGTCATGAATGGAGTGCCACAGGGATTGGTCCTAGGACCTGTCCTATTTATTATGTTCATAAGTGACATTGGGGAGGGCATCCAGGGAAAGTTATGTCTCTTTGCTGATGACACAAAGCTATGTAGCAGGGTGGATCAGGAGAAAGGGATACAGGAGCTCCAGAAGGACCTAGAGAAAATAGAGAAATGGTCTTAGGTCTGGTAGTTGAGGTTTAATGGCAAGAAGTGCAAAGTAATACACCCAGGTAGACAGAATCCGTGTCCAGAATACTGGATGGGAGGAGTCAGACTGGCCACTGCAACAGATGAGAGAAATCTGGGGTCATAATCAGTGACTCCTTCAAGCAAACAAGTCAACGCAACAAAGCATACAGCACTGAGGACGCTGGGTGTATAGGGAGGGATTCTGACAGTAGGGGGAAATGACCCCTGGTGAGGCCTCATCTGCAGTACTGTGCCCAGTTCTGGAGCCCTCAACTAAGGAAAGACACTGATAGGCTACAGCTGGTACAGCAAAGGGTCACCGAGATGATCCAGAGCCAGCACGGAAGATCCTATGAGGAACGGCCACGGGTATTCGCTGGAGGCCAGGTGGGAGAGGGGGACATGACTAAACCATATACGTTTCTCAGGTGGGGTATAAACAAGGTAAAAAGTGAGGACTTACTGTAAGAAATAGGGATGCAGTCACTAGGGGGCATGACTGGAGACTGGTGGGGGGGGCAAATTCAGGAGAAAGTTGAGGAAGTCCTACTTCATTGAGAGGGTGGTGGCTGAACAGTGGAATAGAGTGCTGGCAGAAGCAGTGGAGGCAGCTACCCTTAACAGGTTTAAACAAGGTTGGGACAAGGCAAGGGGATTCATAGTCCACAAGGGGGGGCACCAAAGGTTTGAGGGGTAGGGTATACTGCGGTGGTGGAGGTGAGGGATATACCAAGGCAGTAGGTCACTAGGGTGAGGTAGTATAGTAACGGCAGACTTGATGGACCTTTGGTCTCCTTCTGCCGTCAGATTCTATGTTTCTAATTATGTTCTTCTCAGTACAAATGCCAGTCTATCTTGGATCGTGCCGAGCCCTGTCAGTTCTTTGGGTGGGTGGGAGGGGTTAATCCTGAATCTGTTTGCCATTTCCACTACCTGCATACATCACAAGAAGTTTGTACTGCTTTACAAATAAGTTAATATATTATGATGTAATATAATATATTAGTATATTTAATATATTATAATATATTAAGTTAATAAATTATAAGGAATCATTACCGACTGGGGGAGGTATTAGAAAACAACAACATGGAATGACTGACGTCACATGCAGAACTAGATAAAAATGAACGATTACCTCACTGCTTAGAACTAAACAGCACCAAAGCCCCGCTTTAAAGCCAGCCACTAGAAGTCAGTCATTTTGCTTGTTATGACGAATGTACTTTGATGAGGGTCTAGTATGATGCAATTTATTGGGAAAACAAAAATTAGGCATCACACCAATAAGTCACCTGAGACCTTATGACAGAAAGAAACCCTTATAATCTGGGCACTGGAACTGTGTGGTCTGATGAACAAAGGGACTGCCGGTGAATTTCAAACTAGCCATGGAACTTAAAGACTGTCAGAAAAACGAATCCGTGTTGGAGTTTTAAGCCCTGTCCACAATATACTTTTTAAATCATTTTAAGGACTCTAAATCAGTTTGTAAGTGTATGCTACAGTTTTCGTTCACACAGCACTGTCATTTAATCAGTTTTTGAAAACCATATTTGTGACCTGCTCGGGGGTAAGCTCACAAGCTGTTTAAATTTAAAAGAAAAACTTTTAAATGAACTGGTTTGCTTACAGTGTGAACAAGGCGAATACAATTCTGTAATGGTTATTTACTATAAAAATTTCAGTAATCATTGTAAACACACACACACACACACACACACACACACTGTAACCACTGCAGGATGAGCAAAGTGGACACACACACCCATTTTTACGATTGTGGGTGGAGCCTACAGGAGTATTGCATGTACAAAAGGAGTGATGTCATGTTTTCTGTCCGTGGAACTGACTGAAGGTGTAAATAGTCTCCTCCGCCTTACCCTCCTCCTAGAAATGTTTTCTGCCCTCAAATAAATACGCTTTCATGTTAGTCAATGGTTGTAGGGTACTATTTTTTTTCTTAAATGGGTGGTACAAGAACTGGAACCTGAGTAGTGGAAGGCAGCATTGTTTTTTGGGGGAAGTATGATCCAACCCACCTCCACCAAGAAGCCCCTAAAAATCCAGCCCACCTTTTTTTTTGATTTATGTGGGAGGGGCATGAAGTGGATCCTGTCGTGCTGAAAGAAGAGTCTGTCTATACATTTTTAATTGTCTTTACAGATAAATCATGCAGGTTCATGCACTTGGTGTACACAGTCTGTGATGAAATGTATTTTACTTTTTTTCTGGCTCAGTTTCTATCAGTGAAAAGAAAGACTGGAACAATTATCAGAGCTGCCATCCCCCCAACATCCCTGCTGAGTTTATACTCATTGGAACCTTTTATTCCATTTTCTGCTGTGTGTAGTATATAGGAAGCTTTAAAGCATTATTTTTCTTCTGGCTTGAGGAGTTAATTGAGACCACAGAAAGTTAAAGGAGTAGTCCACCCAGCATGTGCAAAAGACATATGTTATGTAGAGTGTTTTGATATGTATGTTAAATCCTAGTGTGTCCTTCCTTCTGTCTGCTATTAGGAGTTTGTCCTAAATTAGCTTGCTAGCCGTATGGTAGTTTTATGACCCCTGGGGATCTCCATAACAAATAGTTTTATTTGCTTTCTTTCTGCTACAATGCCCCCTGTCTCATGTGACAGTGATGTAGCCATGCCCTTAGATTTAGCATGTGTACTGCTTTAAAATTAGTTTAGCAACAGCAGAGCCTTGTAGCTGATCTTATCCAGGGAGCACAAATGTCAACAGTTAGTTGCCTGCTGACCCACTGAAACAGTGATGTTATTACACAGTGACATTACCGTAGCTTTGGATTTGGCTCGTTTCTTACATTTTCTCTTAAGAAATATTTTTCCACACTAACAAAAACATCCTTTAAGTTCTGTATATAACAACAAGCCATTGTATAGTTGCAATAAGGCACTCCAGGGTGTGTGTTATCGTGTAATAACGTCACTCCTGGGGTGGGAACCCTTGGCTTCGTCTCTGCTTAAATATGCCCTTTCTCAATGTACTGTACTTTGATTCAGTTAGTGTATGCAACAGCCTTCATGTGAACACTCTGGGCTTTTCTTTGACTCCTAATGTCTATTTGCTTTAGCTATTGTATATTGTTTGAACTGCTTTGGTCTTCTTAATGTGGTGCCTGTGTAAATGAGTATCTGACTGAAAAGTTTGTAAATCTCATATTTTTTAAATAAATGTAACCCCTCACCCCTGCCTTTCCAGCAAAACGACAGGTGGCATGCTGTTGAAGCTGACAGCAGTACCTGGTGGGGACTGGGTTCGAGGAGGATGAGGTTACTTGGCACAGGGAGGCCTAGGTTTGGCTTTTATTCACATCCAAGCTGAACAAACAAAGCATAGACGGACCCCCATGGGGCTACATTCCTGGTAATGCAGATTAGAGACTACAGAACACTTTATCACTACTTCCAGCCCTCAGGCTCTAAACCCACCAGGCGCACAGCCCGGACTTGCACGCAGCTTTGGGTACACAGCCCGACTTGTACACTACTTGGGTTTTCCCCACTGGACCGGCTCCCCCGCCGGCCACTTGATCTGCGGTCCATTTGAGGAATGAACCAATAATCCTGTTGTGGCTCCCCAAACCACACTAGAGCCTTCGACTCCTAGAGAGAATTTTCCTCACAATCCCTTGTCTGGGTACTTCCCTCATCACTGGCCAAGTGCCTGAGGCAAAGTAGAAATCCACAGAAGAAATCCGTAGAGGTGGACCTGGTCACTAAAAATGGGGGGGCCACCCACCTCCAGCTCCCACAGCCCATACCCGGCCATTTCTCTGGAAACTGAACCATTCCTTTACTGAAACTTTCAAAATGTAGATTCTGGGTGACGTCTGTCACATCTCTCTACATATTATTGCATCCCAACAAACTCTGGACTTGAAACTACTTTTAATTTGTAGCCCATTACTCTAGGCTTCCCAATATTTAGTAGTTCAATCCTCATATTGTCACACAAGTCCCAGGGTGAAAAACATAGGCCCCTTTAGCAAGAGCAGACACTCACCCTCACGCTGCAGGTGCCCCACAGGCGACTCACAAATCTTCTTGTTCTCCCAAATAAACTCTGGAAACACATAGGCAGCTTTTCCTTCACAAGCAGAATTAGGGGGTTGCCCCAGGAATCTGCAGGGAAACCTTTCCTGCCCCCCCCAGAGGGAGGGGGCACTGAGACCCGAAAACAGCGGTCTCCACCACTTCAGTTATCTTCTATGTCTCTCTTTAAGGTGGAGACACACACCCTTTTAAACTAAAAGTAGCCCTCGGTCAGGGCTGAGGCTCCTAGAGCCTTCACTGAGCTGCTTTCTCAGCAAGCTCCCAACTTCACACACACACTAACTGAAGACTGACTTCAAAACCTCCTAACGTTCTATGCCAACTCCCTTTGCTGCAGATTCCAATGTGGCTCATGCAGCTGCGATAGTTCTATTGGTGATGTCATCCCTCAGTCTCAGCTGAGACTGAGAACAGAGTGAGACAGTGTGAAACCCATTTAACTGGAGTTTCACAAGCTGCCTTCCTACCCTACACTAGTCTTACTGGGATTCTAGTAACCCGGATAACAAGGGGGGTTACACTTCATTGACCATGAAAATGACTGTCTGCAGTCATTATTTATCTGCCTGTATTATCCTAATTATGTGCTACCCAAGAGGGGGGTGATCAGGCCCTCCTACCATGTGCAAGCACAGGCAGGTAACACTAAGGGCCTAGAGGCCTTTAGCTGACATATCAGCCTCTACTCTATCCACTTACTATGGACGCCTAGTGGCTGTGGTAGAACTATCCATAGCATAGCCCTGATAGATCAGCACTGCAGTTCCAATGGCCATTCAGGACCACAGCCTGTCTATCCCCCCTAACCCTCTAAGGAAAACCTATCTGCTTTTAACCTAATACCCCCAAAACAAAAACAACCCGGGGACCTCCCCGACCTTGGGCAACCTGCAACCACACACCATTGAAATACCACAATTTATACTGTTTTACTGCCTCCTCCCTACCCTCACAACCACACCTGTGGAAGGAAAGGGTTAATACAGTAATAACAACAATAACACCACAGTACTTTAAATTTTACACACTAAAGTACTAATGAGAAACTCCAATGAGCCCCTCCTCCTCTTCTGGTCTTCTCTTGTGTCTTCCCAGGAACACCTGTAAGATAAAGACAACACATGCTCCTAATCTGCATACACAGTCTACCTAGACCCCTACCATCAAAACACTGAAAAATCCCAAAAAGATTTTTTAGAAAAAGGTAGAAAAACAGTATTTACATTAGAAAACAACGACATTATTTACAATACACATTTGGGGGGATGGAGTGCCCTAAAAGTCCTAACTAGTGACCACAATGCCCGAAGGCTAGTCCAATAAAGAGTCTCTCCTGGGCGGGCCAGTGTGAAGCACAATTCTAAACAGGCTAAAGTCCGAAGAGAGTCTTTGAGGACAGTTCACACATTTTGAAGTCTGCTAGTGTAGGGGTGTACTGCAATGTCATAAAGATAGAAAAGTTCGGACTTACCAGCCACTTGTAGTATGGAAATTTTGGGACCAACCTGCACCTCTGACGAAGACTCTCCCTGGCAGCATTTCTTCCGATACAGCTGGGCGGACATCTTCCGGGAACCACAGGAGGGCACATCTGAGAACTGCTGGGCTGATGTCATCTCTGGAGATGGAACCTTAGAACAGGAACAAAAAGAAAACAGCTGGTCCGACGTCATCCGATTACCAGGCGATGAAGCAGGATACAGCTGGGCTGGTGTCCTCTCTGGATCTGAAGTCATCTGGTGGGCCAGTCGATGGATTCTGGAAAGGCCAGTACACTGCAGACTGATGAATGTGGGGCACCTGAGTCCTGGATGTCCATATTGGTGGATCAATAAAGGCACTTCACAGTCTGGTGTGGCAGTATTGACTACCACTGCTCAGCTTTCCATTTAATAGGCACGGGCACATTTGCTGGGAGGTCCTTGCACTGAGGCCAATAGTACCGGGGGCCAGGAGCTTGAATTATTACGTCTGGGGCGCCTATAATTCACAGTGGGAGATTTCCGTCCCTCCGTCCACTATTCTCACTCTGTCCATAAACAGTGTCCTGCCTCTCTTCCACTGGGTATACTTTTCGTGGAACAGTCTATTCTTTACATGCTTGTTGGCCCCTGGATGCACACTTTTATTGCTTCATCCCAGATCCAGGATTTCCTGCAGTTCTCAATCTCCTCCCAGACTTTTCGAGGAAAGGTAGGAGCGGTCATACCATAGATCTCATTTGCCTTCTATGAACCAGTCTCTCCTCTTTACTTGCTTTGGTCAATCTGAGACCGCTGGCCTGGCCTGGGGGTGGCCAGTCCTGGTTCTGCCAGCTTCGCATCCTTAAAGAAATTAGAAACGGAACCCTGACTTCTTCCTCTTGCGAAGCCAGGGCAGTGGCATCACCACTTTCTTCCATACATTCCTCCGAGGCAAGATCTTGAGGCTGTGTACCCGTTCCTTTTTCACAAGGCCACATGGGTTCCCCCTCATCTTCCTCTTCACTGAGGATCTGAGCCCAGGAGTGAGCAGTCGTCCTCACTCCTGAGACTATCCACTCATCACTAGGCGCGGAGGTCGACACCTCCCACTCAAAGGCCTCCCACATCTCATCTTCGTCTAAGAGACTTGGGCTAGGCCCCTCCCCCCCAAGGGTCTATGGATGCTTTATCCTAACTTTCCTTTTGGGATCCAGTATCCGAAACTTCAGCTTCTGGTTCTGTCTCTAACTCTGCACCCTCTAGCTTTGTGCCACACTCCCCCGAGGGGCCTTCTTCCACAGGCTCCACCTGGTGCTGCGTGCTGCCAACTGCAGATTCCTGAACCTTTGTCCATGTGGGAGCCAACCGAATTTGAGGCGCTTTATACAAGCCATACTTTTCTAGGCATTCAGCACAGTGAGGAATCATGAAGACGTCCCTTCTAGCTCTCAAGCATATTTGACATACATGCACTGGAAAACCAGGAATCGCCACAAGAGGAGACAGTTGTCCTCCATAGCACCACTTTTCAATATCCCTCAGTCTATTCACTGCTGCTGTTACTGCAACCCTGGCATGATCCGGGTAACGAGCTGGTCCTGAGGCCATAACTGCAGAAAAACAAACAAAAGTTCACTGTAACTGAAAGTCCCACTTTATTGAACACACTCTTTAGTTGTAAAATGGCTCCTCTGCTGCTGTGTTTACTTTACTACCCCACCCTGTAATGGCGGCGGCATCAACATTCAGAATCTGGGTCAAGCCACTGCGCACCCGATTTACACAAACTACTGATAACTGTTGCTCAAACTGCACAACTTGCTCTGTTCTTGCTTTAAACACATTTACAGGATTTTCCATGGACTTTTTACATGCTGATTCACAGTCCCTTAAAGCTTCAGGTTTTTAGCACAGGATTGCCTATATTACTAGTGCTGCACATTGGCTACAACCCACAGTCTCTCTCTGGCTTTAAACTTTATACTGAGGCTGAATTCATTACTATGCACACAGTCAATGGCTTAACAGACTTGCACTTGCTGGCAGGACTTCACACAGTCGTTACTTGCAAAGCGACTACACTGCTGCACACACGTTTATATGGCATAGGGCAGAAAATCACTGTTTGAGCAGTTTTTAATGTTGTTACTTACTATTATCAGTAGCAGTTTGCTGCGATGGGGAAAAACGGCCTGCAGCCAATTCTTGGAGGCCTCAGAACAGAAACGGGTGGGCAGTCCTGCCGATCGTCTTTTCAACCACCACTCTTGCAATTTCAATGATCGATTAGCGGGTTGAGCCCGATTTTAAACAAGATAGTCTATTTTTAACAAGTTTACAGCGATTTTAACACTCCGCGACATTCTTCCACTGCCAGTACACGCACTCCACTCACACTCCCTCTCGAATGCTGGGTCAGTCACTGTAGAGCTGGCTGAGGGGCGGGACTGATCTCAGCCTGACCAATCACATGACACCATGCAAATGAGCCTCTTCTTCCTCGCGAGGACTCTTCTCCTCACGGCGATCGTCGAGCAGGCAAATTTAAACTGCAGAATGCAACTTTTTTTTTCTTTACCAACTGACTCTACGGCGGGAGCCCATTTCAGCCATTTAACATAGCCATTACACCTGCAAGTCTCTCAGTCAATTCAAAAAGCATTTCCAACGTCCAGGGCACAATTTTCCTGTTGCTACCCCTAGTCTTCCTCACTTTTCTTTACCACAGTTCATTTTAAAGGCAGGCAAAAACGCTGTAAACAATTTGATGCAGGACAAGGGCACACTCTTTGGCTTTACTGCTCATTGGTAAACAGTTGGCAATTTTAAACAGCAGCACAAGATCCACAGCACACAGCAACACACTAGGGAAATTGCTTCAGCTTTTGGGTTACCCACTGCCAGATAGCCAAAATGCTAGCCCCCTTGCCCAAGCACCTTCCTCCCAGAACAAAATCCAAAGCGGTGCCTCCATTTTTGTAACCCCTCACCCCCTGCCTTTTTAGCAAAACGACAGGTGGCATGCTGTTGAAGCTGACAGCAGTACCTGGTGGGGACTGGGTTCGGGGAGGATGAGGTTACTCGGCACAAGGGGACCTAGGTTTGGCTACTCTGCACAGGGGCACCCAAGTAAATCCGAACACAGGAAGCAATAACTGTAATGTCCAGAACCAGGAATGGGATTCTCCAGTGTGGCTTTTATTCACCTCCAAGCTGAACAAACAAAGCATAGACGGACCCCCATGGGGCTACATTTCCTGGTAATGCAGATTAGAGACAACAGAACACTTTATCACTACTTCCAGCCCTCAGGCTCTAAACGCACCAGGCACACAGCCCGGACTTGCACGCAGCTTTGGGTACACAGCCCGACTTGTACACTACTTGGGTTTTCCCCACTGGACGGCTCCCCCGCCGGCCACTTGATCCACGGTCCATTTGAGGAATGAACCAATTATCCTGTTGTGGCTCCCCAAACCACACTAGAGCCTTCGACTCCTAGAGAGAATTTTCCTCACAATCCCATGTCTGGGTACTTCCCTCATCACTGGCCAAGTGCCTGAGGCAAAGTAGAAATCCACAGAAGAAATCCGTAGAGGTGGACCTGGTCACTAAAAATGTGGGGCCACCCACCTCCAGCTCCCACAGCCCATACCCGGCCATTTCTCTGGAAACTGAACCATTCCTTTACTGAAACTTTCAAAATGTAGATTCTGGGTAGACGTCTGTCACATCTCCTCTACATATTATTTGCATCCCAACAAACTCTGGACTTGAAACTACTTTTAATTTGCTTAGCCCATTACTCTAGGCTTCCCAATATTTAGTAGTTCAATCCCCATATTGTCACACAAGTCCCAGGGTGAAAAACATAGGCCCTTTTAGCAAGAGCAGACACTCACCCTCACGTTGCATGTGCCCCACAGGCGACTCACAAATCTTCTTGTTCTCCCAAATAAACTCTGGAAACACATAGGCAGCTTTTCCTTCACAAGCAGAATTAGGGGTTGCCCCAGGAATCTGCAGGGAAACCTTTCCTGCCCCCCCCCCAGAGGGAAGGGGCACTCAGACCCGAAAACAGCGGTCTCCACCACTTCAGTTATCTTCTATGTCTCTCTTTAAGGTGGAGACACACACCCTTTTAAACTAAAAGTACCCCTTGGTCAGGGCTGAGGCTCCTAGAGCCTTCACTGAGCTGCTTTCTCAGCAAGCTCCCAACTTCACACACACTCACTGAAGACTGAACTGAAGACTGACTTCAAAACCTCCCAACGTTCTATGCCAACTCCCTTTGCTGCAGATTCCAATGTGGCTCATGCAGCTGCGATAGTTCTATTGGTGATGTCATCCCTCAGTCTCAGGTGAGACTGAGAACAGAGTGAGACAGTGTGAAACCCATTTAACTGGAGTTTCACAAGCTGCCTTCCCTGCCTACCACTAGGTCTTACTGGGATTCTAGTAACCCCGGATAACAAGGGGGGTTACATAAATAAATGATTATGTTTAAGCCCATGAAACACCCTTATCTAGTTAATGCATTCACAGTCATAGTGGCTCTGCCAGAGCTCGTTGCAAATAGTTACTATAGTACAGTCTGGAAAGATGCAATAAGCCATTTTACTTAAACCAGTTTTAAAAATAGTTTTTCAAAAATGGTTACACGGTGATGACAGGCCCTTTGTTATAACATACTGGTATTCATGCCTGCTCTCCATTGTGTTTTTCTTGCCTCGCCCTCGTGCTCCACTTCACATGTCACTGATGACATCACTTGGTATCCTAGCCAATGGCTGGAGAGAAACCTGCTGCTAATGTAAACCAGTTCTACTGCAGTAGATTACAAGCTCTGCTTCTGCTGCAGAGCAGAGGACTCTAGAGACAAAGAGATGAGGGTTGGGGGCTGGGCTGATTATCAGTAGGGTAGGGTATACTGTAGTTCAACTATCCAGTGGTTCTATGTATGTAATTTTTTCACAATTTTCTAGAAGAGAGAAGAGAAAAATTGTAGAATTCAATACGGCAAACTGAAGGGCATGACATGACATGATAATCAGCTTTTGAAATCAGTAGGGTGTAGTTCAACGATCCTGTGGTTCTATGTAATTTTTTCACAATTTTGTAGGGGAGAGAGAAGAGAAAAATGGTGAAATTCAATCTGGCAAATCGAAGGGAAAGACATGACAATCAGCTTTTGAAAGTGCTGTCAGAGCTACCCCAGCTAGGGCAGAGCAGTTGCTGATAAATGGACTGTGCCTCCCTGCAGGGACACATTCAAGATGCTGTCAAGGGGTAGCTCACAGACCAAAGGACATGACAAATTCCACTTAAAGAATGGGTGGTGCTGCAGTGGTCAGTAAATTGCTGGGAAAATATTTCACTTGCCACAAAAAAGGTTTGGTGAAACTGGTAGGAAGGGGATTGGGGATGGCCGGTGCTACCCCTCAACCTTGGATTCATTATTTGTGCCTCTACTGAATTCTTTCACCAAAAACAGCTTGCCGACTGGCAGCAATTCCCAAGTGGGCTAACTGCTGAGATCAGCGTAGGACTGGCAAGAGTTCATCATTTTTTTGTGCAAGTTTGTTTTATATAGGGTACAGCAATTTCAAAGTATGACCGTTTGCTTCTGACAGCCTTATGATTTTCTCTGGCAGGTTGAAAATCAAGCTTCAAGACAAAGGTCACTGTCTGATACCCTCATTCTCAATGGTGGACACAGGACACTATCCAATATTCTCATTCTCACATGATTGTCTCATAATTCATACATACAAACTGGCAGTTCTTCCTCTACACAGGACATTGATTTATAGATCTAGTCTGCCTACCTGGTTGTTCTGCGATTGTGTGACCACAGCCCTACCTTCTAAATCTGGGGAACTAAAAACTCCAAGGAACCACCAAGATAAATCAGGGTAAAATCTTACAATAAAATGGGCCTGACAAACTGTAATATACTGCCCTAGGTACTCTAGGAGTGGCTTCATCAAATATTTAGTGTTGAGATTGCATGGGAATTCTTCATCAGCGAACTAAAGACTATGGGCTCGATTTTCAGAAGCCCGAGAATGCCGAAAGCCCCCGGTGTGCTGATCATACAGTGGAAAAGGCTTGTGGAACTCTCCCGGCACGGATCGGGATTTTCACACTCGTGCCAAATACCGCAAGTTAGACTAGCTCCCCCTTGGTCTAACTTGTGGCATGCTGTGGATCTTTTTTACGGGGTTTGCGCCAACTATTTGTCGCAAGCTGCTGTATAGAGCGGAAAAGTGTTGCAACAGCATTTAATGTAGTAAAATCGGGTGAAGTTGCGCCAAAGGAGTTTGGCGCAGCTGCGCCACAAAATGGGGTTAACATAGGGTTTGACTTAAGCTCTGCATCAGCCTTTGTAAATCGAGCCCATTATGTGACAGGCTACAGACATACAGATTAGTCAGTGGTATCCGCAACAACTGGATCTTTCCTGAACTTCTGGACTGCTATCATCAGAGAGATGCTATCTGGGCAAGGTACAAATTCACTCTCCAGATCAAAATTGGAAAAACTACTAAAAATAAAGCCATCACTTTCACAAGGAAGGCAAAAGCTGACCATTCTATAACCACTGGGGCACTGCCAGCAACTCCCCTACAAATTCTTACAATAGCATCAACAATATCTTGGGCAAAAGCCTGCCCACTACCATATCCCACCTGCTATATAACGGCAACTTAATCACTGTCAACTCTGAAACCGCAGACTCTCTGAACATGCACTTTATGAATCTAAACCTGTCATAACTCTCGTGTCCTCAGCACTCACCCAAGGTTCTGGTACAAACCTCAACTACAAGTCCTTCATTCACCTTTCAGGACATTCCCCATGCAGAGATTTGACAGCAGCTGCACAGCCTGGACACTACTCACAGCCCTGATCCAGCCTTGCTTCAACTCATCGTGGCTCAGCTGGCATAACCAATAACTGATATCCATAACTTATCTCTCTGCACTGGATATATTTCTAGACCTCTACATAAATCTAGTTTACCATCTGATCCTAACAACCATCAACTAATTTTGGTACCTCTGACACTAAATAAAATGCTTGAAAAAGTAGTCCACAAACAGTATATGACCCGCACCCTAGAAAATCAACTGCTAGCAGAAGAGCAATTAGGTTTTGGGCCTTGACATGCTCATTAATGCACTCTTCTTGCTAGCCATCGAATATTTAAGTCAGGTGCAAAAAACAGCATGCCATACAGCTTTGTGAAAAATCTCACTTGCTTTTAGCAACCTTTGTAGATTTGCTCCTGGTTGCGACATTCTGACTACTGCACAGCATACAGTCCATTAGATCTACTTCCTCTGGATTGTCAATAAAACAGGTCTGTGGGTCTATGCAACTGGAAACAGGCTATCTTAGCTTATAACATGGGGTAGAGAAAGAGAGTTACCTGACTGGTACAAAGCCATCTGGTGACTGTTGATTAATCCATGATATACGCACAGCACGTGGTGAAGGGGCCCCAGGGAACAGATCAAGAAACCCACCAATCTTGTTATTGTGGCCGAAACAGAGTTTGAATGGCAGCCGTTAATCTCCCTTGCTAACTGACGGAGAGAGCCACAGCAGAAGCAGCACGGAGGAGGTGAGCTGCTTACTATTCAGGAACCTCACACAGATCACTTCTGTCGTGCTGTCTCTGTTCTCCTACCCCATGTAATAAATGGTGAATTATTTTCTCCTTCCCACTATCGGGCTTCCAACCCACCCACTCTGTGGAGCTCTGGGGACCCAGCGGACAATCTTACAGCCAAGTTCGACCCCAAGAAACACATTATTGTCCCAGTCCATGTCTTTTATTTATGCGCATTTTTGTCCTCTCTCTCCACTGCTGTGTGCCCCAAATTCGGACTGCTTGTGCAGTTCCTGTTGCAGCCTATACTATGTT
This sequence comes from Neoceratodus forsteri, assembly GCA_016271365.2. Classification (NCBI taxonomy): domain Eukaryota; kingdom Metazoa; phylum Chordata; order Ceratodontiformes; family Ceratodontidae; genus Neoceratodus; species Neoceratodus forsteri. Next base: position 278,523,697 of record CM057451.1, read on the forward strand.
AGGTGTCTCTCTGCCCCCCCGTAACTAGCGATATGTTCACTGACAGGAGAGAGAGACGGCTTACCCATCCACGCTGGGGATCACTAACTTTTCCCCACAGCAGTATAGTAATCCGCCTGTCATATCTTCTGCTGAGATCCAGAGAGAGTGAATATTTGTGGCTGCCATCCATGCTCTGTCTGTGTTTCTCAGGGTGTGTTGATTTTGCCCTCTGACTCCTTCCGAAGCAGATGTCCCCAGAGGTGTAAGTGGCGCTGTGTGGGACAGAGGGAGAGACACAGCGCTGTGTGTGATAGTCCCATCCACTGTCATTGCTCCGAGGCACAGAGAGAGAGGGAAAGAGAGACACACAGTAGGTTTATGTCTCTGTGAGCTCTCTACCTGGCATATCTTTGCTTATTTTGTTTACTCGATCTTTCCCTCCATGCCTGGTAGGAACGCTGTGAGCGACTGACAGCCTCTGTGCTATTACCTCCGTGGCCATGACAGAGAGAGAGAGAGAGAGAGGAGGGAGGAGGGAGGGAGAGAGAGAGAGAGAGAGAGAGAGAGAGAGAGAACAGCACTCTTTTCATAGCAGCAGTGGACCAAAGTTGCTGCAATGCCATTTGTCTTTCTCTGTCTCACAGTAGTCCCTGTATATCGACACTTGTGAATAAGTGAGGTTGCAGTGAGAGACAGTGTGCGAGACAGTGAGAGATACACAGTATTCAGCGGTATAGCCGCAAGAAGATCGCACCCCCTCCCCCCAGGACCCGAAGGACAGAGAGAGACAGCGACAGACAGGAGACAGAGAGACAGGTGAGTACATTATTTGTTCTGGCAGCAGAGTTTGCTGCTTGTCTGTTTAATAATGGCACTGTAAAGCAGCTGTTGTTCAATGTAGTGGGGTTGGTGATCACGACTGTGTGAGACAGAGAGTGACAGGCAGATCGTGAGGTATTTGAGGGGGGACAGAGACAGGTTTGAGCAGGAGCTTAATTATTGCATTATGTACAAGAAATAGCAATCCAGAATGCATTATTTGTTAGGGACTATTTTGCAAGGTGGCAGGATACAGTACCTTTTCTGCTATTTAAACAGCAAAGAAAACAGCTTATTTGATATTTTTTTTGTTGTTTAAACGTACCCCATGTTATAAGCAACTACCCACTCCAGGGTGTGCTGTTGATTAATCAGCACCCGGTGCTGTGGAGAACACTTGGCCTGCAGCCTCATGCCTCACAACACACCCAGGGTGTTGATTAATCCCCAATAACCGCACACCCTGTTGTGGGTTACTGCTTACTTAGTGTGTGTGTTTCCTGGTCAAAATTTACAAATAAATAAATAAAACAAAAGATGGGAACACAAATGGAGCACTCTGATCTGCAAATGTGCCCAGGGCCTGTATCTTAACAACATTTCCAATCTACTGAACAGGACAACAGTGGTCTGCCAAAGAGGTCACTTGTCAAAGACCTACTTCTAGTTCCTTGGACCCATGAAACAACTAGCATTATGGCCTTCTTAGCAGTTGGTTGCAAACAATAAAAACAGCTCAGTTCCTAGAGCATGGGTGGCCAACCTGTAGCTCAGGAGCCACATGTTGCTCTCGAAGCAGTTTGATGTGGCTCTCAAGGGGTTTGTCAATTATGTGTCAAGTACATATCACAGTCTTTTAAATTTGAGAAAAGTCAAAATACAGGAGCTGAAAAGTGCCCTGAGTGCTCAACAAGCTACTTTTACTAAGCCTGCAAGCAAATCTAAAGCTCCAGAGCTGCTATGAGTATTTTTTTTAAAATACAACTATTTTTTTAAAAATACTGTAACTTAATAAAACTTAACATATGATTATTGACTATGACTATGTTATTATTTTAACTCCTAAATATGGGTAAATATGGGTATGTTAAGGGTCGTACGTTGGGTATGGTATGTTGTTGTGGCTCACATCTTACTCAGAAATTTAAATGTAGCTCACAACCTCGAAAAGGTTGGACACCTGTGTCCTAGAGTGTGCTCTCTTCAAAACAAGCAATGGGGGACTGCAAGAAAGCTGGCACCACTCAGTCAGACGATAGAAAAAAACATTATTACTCTCATTTGATGAGCATACATGCTGTGCAGTAACATGCAAATGCTGTAGGGAGAAGAAAAAAAGTGACAAACAATATCAGTCACATTTTTTGTGCTACTAAATTACTGCACTGCAAAAGGACAAAGAACAAAAGACAAAGAATAGCATAGCCATGGCACCACTATGGCACCATTTTATGCTTATAGGAACTAGAAAGTATCTCACAAACCCTCTCTGTACAATGAAAAAAAAATAGCTGAGTTTCCAGTCAGTCTGAGTAGCCAGGCAGGCCGTGCAGAGCTACGGCTTCAACTTTAAGTAAAAAATGTAATAGGTCAGAGCCCTCCATTTTAACTGGTGCTAACTTTATAAAGTGCAGCGAAGGGAATACTACCTGGCATACTATTTCTTTTAACCATAAAAAACGATGCCCAACTCATTTGTGAATGAGTGTTCCAATGGATTAGCGCCATTTTTTCCACATAGACAAGCAGGAGCGGGGGCCAGCCAACATTTAGGTCAGGATGCTAAAAAAGTAATTTTGTTTCCCTTTTCTTCAATTTTAGTAGTTTTAAAATGCATTGAATACATAATGAAATTCATAGTGCACAGTATAAAAGTATGCAGGACATTGAATACATAGGAGATAGTATTGTGTACCTATTGTTACCAGACTTGAGGGCATTCTAACATTATTATAATACTTTAAACAGTAAGAAACATGGAGTTGTTTATGCAGCATGACCACAGACTCTAATCCTCGGAGTTAGCCAGTAAGTTCAACTAATGCCTAGGCACTAAAGGCATCACGCTTCTGTGACGGTAAGTCTGTGAGATGGACTGAATAACTAATTATTTTTTTTTGCAGTTAAACATTTTTATTAATTTTCCATAAGATATACAGACAAATCTCTTACAGTACAGTACAATGTGAGGATTTTTTTTTAAAGAAATTGAGGCAGCATATAATAAGAACATTGCTACAATAATACAAGGAGCTTTTGGTTTAAAATATAGTAAACAATACAGGTCATGTAATTAGCATATACTTGACATTTGTAGTAAACTTAAAGCGGATAGTATGATTAGATACGGTTTATATTAAAATGTTACATAATTATATATGATGCTGCAAAAGGGAAAAAGTACATCAGAAAAAGGATTGTGGAGTAATAAAGAATGATTGAGAACAGAGTACAGGAAAGAAAAGATATATAAGAAAGTTAAGAAGAGAGAGAGGAAACTATAAAAAGGGGAAAAAGCTAGACTACAATGATGTAACAGTAAAAGGGAAAATCCATATATATTAAGTCCATAATTGGTGTTGGAAGATTTAGTTGATTCAAAAAATTAAAAAGCCCTGCCAACAATTGTTATATAACATGAGTCGGTCAGACAAGATATATGTCATACGGTCCAGAGAGGCATATTGCAATAGTTGGTTAATGATACCGGAAGCGTGAGGGATTATGTTGGATCTCCAATGCATGAGGATTGTGCGTTTAACTTGAAGGAAGAGTATATTTAACCATCTGCTCTCTCGAATATGAAATTTTATAAGAACGGTGATTAAAAATACCAAGAATGCAATGTTTAGGGTCTAGTGTAAAAGGTTGACCTACCACTTTCATTGCAAATCTGTGAGTACAGTGCCAAATCTTTGTATGAGGGACAGTGCCATAAGATATGCAATAAATCCCCATTGGGGAGCTGCAGCGCCAGCAATTGTTATTGTTCAATAAACCCATTTTTGTAATACAACAGGAGTTCTGTACCACAAATGAAGGATCTTGGTTTGAATGAGGGAGCTGCGTTTATCATTAAAGATTTGTGACAGGAGAGCCAACATCTGGACCATTGTGCATTGGTGATATTATATTGTAGCAAAGTACTCCATCTGTTTTAGCATTGACAGAGTAGTCAGGAAGGATATCACAAATATCTTTGTAAACAGTGCTATTTAAATTGGATGTTGTTTTTATCCATTTAGAGATGTGCTTATCATACAGAGAATTGATAGAGAAGGGTGTGAGGTAAGAGTTGCATGCACGAAGCTGTAGATATTTCAAAAATCCTGATGGGGAAGATTCCATATGCCTCGTAGGTCGGTGTAAGATTTTAACTTTAATGACTTGGGTTCAAGTATATCCTGCAAAAAGAGAATACCCTTATTTTTCCAGGTACGACAAAAAATGGGGTGATTATCAAGAGATATATGGTGGTTACCCCAGATGGGGGTGTAAGCTAAGGGTTTGGGGTTAGATTTAATATGCTTGTGAATGATTTTCCAATAGAATATAGAAGCAGCTATGGTAGGGTGAGACTTTAAAGAAGAGGTAAGGGTAATAACTAATTATTTTAACAGAAATAATGGCTGCATTTTAAAGAGAGCAGAGAGACAAATTTGTCTTCAACCTGACATCAAGTTAGATCTATAAACGTGTAACAGCTTATAAACTGTGCCCTGCTTCCTCAGCTTTGTCATTAAATGAACCTGACACATGGAAATATTTTCCTAAACTGTAATTTAGCAGAATAAATTTTAAATCCCCTTCTAGTTAAGTGGGATTATAGAGACAGCAGATATTATTTTTGCCAAACATGGCTCGTATACATGTTGAGTTTGGTCTAAATGTGTGGGTGCCCTGCGGTACGCAACATCGGACTTCTCCACAAAGCATCTCTCCATGCGGCCAGTGCCATCTTGGGTTCGCAGCCTCCTTATAAATTCCCAGATTTCTCTTCACGCACTGCCATCGCCACCCAAACACATGTTAATTACTAATTTAACTCAGCTGACCATCAATATAATTTGCTGTATATTACCCAGCGACCAAAACCCTCAACATTTAAACAAACCAATGTGTTGTGGGCTTTACATTTATTGCACACTTCTCAGTCCTCTCCTTCCTGTTCCCCTTCATGTTCTTCTGAGCAAGCAAAGTCACTCTTGATCAAGTCTAGCCTTTTTCCGGCTTCAACAGGATCAGAAAAAATAAACGTTTTACCGGCATACTGGATCTTCAGTTTTGCAGGAAATAGGAGGGTACAAGTAACCCCCAACACTCGTAGTCCAGCTCACACTGCTTCAAAACTTTTGTGGCGCTCTCTTGTCACGTAGCTGAGAACTGGAAAACAGTAGATTTGGGTGCCATCATCGAGGTGAAGATCTCTGCTTCTTTTGGCTGCTGCAAGGATGTCATCCCTGACGTGTGCTCCGGAGGTAATCAACAGCACAGTGCGTGCTTGCTCAGGATTCTGTGGACGTTTCAATGGATTTATTCTGTAAGCTTTAATCAACTTACTCTGCAGGTTTAAACCCATTAATTTTTCCAACAGTTCTTGTAGGAATTCAATAAGGTTATTATACTCTATATTTTCAGAAAGACCCAAAGGATTACTGTGCTTATCCTTCTTGTATATAATTCTGTACATAGCTTTTTTATCCGTTTAAATAATAGTTTACCTCTATTATACTCTGTGTTTTGTTTTAGTACCTAATCTGCTTGTGTTCATGACTGTATGACTGTATGAATGTATGCACAGGACCTCCTTGTATGTGTGCCTGCTCAATGGAATATTTTCCTGCTAATAAACTTGAACTTGAACAGTATTTGGACATTGGGCTGGCGTGCCCCATTCTCTAGCTGCTCCAACTGCATCCTTGTGATCTGGTTCTCCGCTATCACTCCTGATACTATTAGGGTCGATTTCCTGGCCGATTCTGTAGCTGCTTTGGCTTCACTTGAAACTATCTCCAGCTTTGTGTCTAGTACAGTGAATCTGGCAGATATGGTTTCAGCTTTTTTATCCAGGTCCCTGATAGCTTTGAGAAGGGCCCCATTAGAAGGCTCTGACCCCCTCATTCGGCCCTCCATGTGAGCCGCTCATCTCTGGTATTTCATGCGGCTTTCCTTGCATCCCTTTGCTGGTGTCCTTTCCTGTCGTTTTTCTTGGGTTCTCCATTATTCTTTTCACTCACAATTACAATGACTCCACAAGCTGCACAATCTCTTTCTGGTAAGCGATTTTTGTCCAGGGTTAAAGAAGTATAAATTTATTAAAGTTGTTACTATAGTAGAAATCTCTGGATCTCTCGTGAAATGCGACCTCTACTGTCGGCTGCTGGCTCTGCCCCCCACCCCCAAAAAAGGTAATTTTAATGAAAAACATGTAAATGTTTTACTTTTTGCAGCAAGCAAGAGCAATCTGTGGACATGGAGCAGGCAACACAATAAATACCTGCATGCACTTAGAAAAATGGCATAAAACCTGACAGCGCCCCTTTATAGAACCGCATCCTCTTAATCAGCCTCATATTCTCTATAATGTACAGCAGAAGTCACTTAACAGGTAGGTACATGCTGGGAAAATGGTAGGCACGGACATTCAGACACAGAGCTCAGCACTAACAATTGACGGAGCGTGTGGGGGACATTTGGGCTGAGACGGGATAGTGTTCTTCTTGCTCTGCCAATTAACAGGTGGCTATGAGCTGGGAAAATGGAAGGAAGGGACATTCAGAGACAACGCTCAGCACTAGCAATTGACACAGCGCGCGGAGGACATCTGGGCTGAGATTGGGAGTGTCTTCCTCTTGCTCTGCCACTCTGCTCAGCATTAATGGGTGTGTATGAGTTGGAAAAGTGTGTGTGTATGGGGGGGAAACAGTCAGATTGTTCTGGTGCAGTGACAGAGTTTAGCAATAAATCATGAATAACATCATTCTGCAGCTGTATTGACTCTGAACAGATTTTGTTTATTCAGATATTTATCCTACTGGTCACCCAAATATTTATCCTACTGGTCACCCAAGCCAGCCTCCTTCTATTGGCACACGCCAGCCGCATCAACCACTTTCTTTCGGACTTACCTCAACACTTTTTTTATTTTTTTTTATTTTAGTCTTTGGTAACCAGGTAAGGCCCACTAGGCACAAGTGCCTGTTTTCAGGGGCGACTTGGGAGCACTGAGTGGTTAAGTGACATGCTCAGAGTCACACAGTATGCAAATGGAGGTTGTGAGACTCAAATTCAGGTCCGGTCTGCTGGATGTACCAAGCTTGTTCACACCTCATTCCTCTAACCTCTAGGCTATACTGCCAGCCCCAGAGAGCATAAGAACCTCTGCCAGTAGGTGAGTGCCTTGGTCAGGGGTGTGTGGAGGAGTCTGCGTGGGTGACGAATTCATCCTGCCAGCTAAGGGTTTTAAATCTTGTTTTCACCCCAAGGGCAGGCAATGTGCAATGACACAAGTACACAGGCGGAGGCATGCACTCACACTACCATATCATCCTCCCCATGCTTATGCTTATCTGCTGTGGCAGCAACCTGACACAGCGTTCAGTGTCCCCTCCACCCAAGGGAGGAGAGCTGTTCCTGGGATGTTTGACCCTCTCTCCTCTGGAAAGCCACCAAGCAACCACACTCCACTTCCAAACAGGGTTGTCAGTATGGAGAATGGTAGTGCTACCAGGGCTGGCATCCCTGTCCTTTCTTTAGGTGTTTATACCCCCTCGCTCTCCACAGGACACCCACTGGTGCTTGATTTCCCCCAGTCCTCACACCCACCATCCCTGGGGCTTACCTGTTGACCCATAATCCCCATGTATAACCTCTCCATGACAGATGGGGAGGGCCATCCCTTCCCCAGTTACTCATCCAGAACTGCTAGTTACAGCCCAGTCGATGACTCAGGACCTGCGAGTATGCTAAGGCATCATCTTGTCCTGCAAGGTTCTTCCATCCTGATTTCACCCTGCTCACCTCTCAGGACATCCTGCGCAGCCTCATTTTGGCTTTGACATGCTGGGCTTCCCCTGCAAAGGGACAGCTCCACAGCTCAACCGCAGGGGGTTACTTGACCGACAAAGCATGATGCCTATACCTCCCCAGAATGGAAGTCAGGCCACGTGGCAGTTTCATCCACCAGCCCCAAGATGTCCAGCCAGCTTCCCCAGTTCATTTCTGAACTCGGGTCACTGATGCAGGAGCACGAGATATTACCTGCTGGGCCATGCGGTGGCCCTTCCCTTTGCTTACTTTAACCTTCCTCAACCTCTTTTCCACCCTGTGAATGCCGAATAGCCACAGTAGCTGTTCATGGGTTGTAAAGGACTGTGATACAAGTTGCATGAAAAAGTGCTTTAAGGAACCTTCTGCCTTCCATCTCCCTCCCTTATTTTACATCTCACTTTCAGTCAGGGACATGCTTCTACCCAAGAACTCAGTAGTTACCTGAGGCACAGAGAGGTTAACTGACTTGCTGAAGCTGGTCCGATAGTGAAGCAGTAGTGTTACTGCTTGCTACACTGGGAATGGACTTGGGTGTATGTGTATGTATATAATATATTGCATAACAAGACAGGCTAATGGATGACCTGTGCTTGATGAATATGGTCCTAGTAAACCTAGATTGTGTTACTATATGGTACATGAAGCTAAAAGAAGAACCAACATATTATTGGTCATCAGTATATGTATCAATGATCTGTCTTGTGTTTTTCAGTCCTGTTGGTTCTGCTGTATGGTGGGCCCTGGAGTCCAACAGAGATATACTCCCACAATCACCTTTACCAGGTCCATGAACTATCACTGTGGGTCATATATCTCTATGGCACTCCACAGTCCTTACTCATAGGTTCCTAAAAAGCAATGAACCAAAGGAGGGTGGGGCAGACCCAGTACAAATACAGACTGTGCAGCACTCCTCTAGGTATATAGCCAGAGTGAGAGAGGAGTGAGTAAGCTGACTTTGTCTCGATGTCAGGATTTTATGCTCCTCCATCGGTAGCTGGGGGAAGCAGCTGCTTACCATTCTCTAAGTTTCTGGATCAGAGATGCCTGGTGACTAGTGAATCATTGCCACTACCTTATATTCTTAGTAGACTATGCACGATAATTCCTGTGAAAGAGTGTGATTGTTCTCTGTTTATTGTGGCCTCGGTGAAGACAAGGTGACGTCTGAATTTACTATTAATCGCTAATGATTCTGAGTTCCGGTTGTGTGGGAACACTAATTAGTGACTATCATTCAAGGGATTCCTAAGTTAGATTTCACTAGAAATGGGTCGAGGTCGAAGTTCTAGTGGTCCCTTTCCTATATCTTTCAATGGGGGAAAGATGCCTGAAGGGCTTTAGACTGTGGACCATTTTAGGTTGTCGATGGTCTTCCTCCCTGTGTTGCCATAGTTGTTGTTAGGGCCCTTTTTGACCATGTTGCCTTAATGACTTACCTTGAGAGTATAGCCATGTGCTTGGTCTGTGGTTTGTATGCGCTGGTTGACAGGGTGGTCGACCCCTTCCTATGACCAGTGTTATGATCTTACTGTCATACATAAGGTGCATTGTGCTCTGAAGGACTATGACTCCATAGTCTTTGTTGAATGTCCGTTTCCAGCTGAGGGGTAAAATAGACTCCATCCAAGTTCGCTTATAACCTGCACTGCCACTGCTCTGCAGAGTGCCCATCAGCTCGTTGTCTGAAAGCTACTATCCTTACCAGTACTGAATAGACATATAACTCCATAGATCACACACCTCTCATCCCAGTGCTTTGAAAATCCATAGGCACTTTGTATAAGTGGTGTGAGTAACATACCTGCTGCCTTCTGTGCCTTGCTGTACATCTCCGTGGAGAGATGTCGCTAACCTGAACATGTACACCAGGCAGTGTATCTCGGGATCCCTCTGGTGTTTGTCGATAATTATTGCCTTGCTCTGTTCCACCTGAGGCTAGGGCATGGCTAGATTCTGCACGGCCCCAATTTTTCTGAAGCAGTTTGGGACCAAGTTCTGTGGTAGGATTATCATTTACCATAGAACTTCTGCAGTGCTAAATTGTAATTTCTGTGGACGTTCTACAACACCAGGGAACTGCCATGCCACCGCATCAGCTTGTCATCCTGACACCATGCCCATGCCACTGGCTATTGCAATCGGGATGGGAGAATGCATACTACTAGTACAAAAAAATAAACCAACAGACTTTTAGAAATAATATTTTTATTAAAAAAAAAAGCTAAAAAATCGATCACTTAAGGTTCTATTCTATTGAATAAATGAAATACGCAGAGGGGACCTAGTGTGAGAAACTATTTATTTATACTCATGCTGTTTAAGCCACTCGTGAGGTCCCCACTACATATCACTTATATATTTATACACAATTTGTAGCGTAGTTTTAAAAAAAATAAATTTCCCTTTTTGTGATGGTGAAATTGTATCCTCATTCATACAGGTCCCATTGGAAATGGAATAAACAGAATAGTGGAGATATTTCAAGACACATTTTCATACCAACCCACTTCTCCAGATGAAATGCATTGCCCCATCAGGCCATGACATGCACATGAACCCCTTTGAGGGAAGGCTTCCCATCCCATCACAAGTTGTCAGCTGTGCAACAGAACATATGCGCCATGCCTTCTCAGGCTTGGAGTGGTGGTGTGTGACAGCATCAGCCCCCCCCCCCATCCTCATGCTGCTCAGGCAGCTCCCTGAACTTGTCCTAAACTGGAGTCACTGGCACTGGAGCACAGTATACTGCCTGCTGGACCAGAGACCAACCCTGCACACAACATTTCTTCATAACTTGTAGGTAATTCTATCAATCCATGATAATGCGTAATCAATAATCCTGGCAAAAAATGTGCACCGTACAATTATTAATTTAACAGGCCTGTTCTTTCAACAGGTCTACACATCATTATATTCCACCTTTCCGGGCATAATTCTTTTATTTATTTAGTTTTTTTTTTAAATATAGGTTAATTCAACATAGGACTCTGGGAGGACGGGGAGCCTAAATGGACTCGGATATCTCTGCAATCACACATGCATCATCAGCCTATCAGGTGGACATAACCCATGTGTAAGGACTGTGGAGTGCCATGGAGATATACTGCTACAATCACCTTTACCAGGTGAGTATACTTCCATTACATCACCCTGTTCTGCAAGGACCTCCAGTGACTTCTCAGTACCTTAAGGTAACTAATTAAGATTGCTCTCCCAGTCTTAAAGAGTCTGTGGATTTTTCCTCACCCCATCTCAGTGACCTGTTCACCTTCTGCTCTATCTGTCTCCTCTCCAGTCCTCCTTGCTGCACCCCCCCCCAAAAAAAAACCTTGCCACTGCTGGTAAAGTGCCTTCTTCTCTGTATCTCCTACAGTCTGGAACTCCTTCCCTGCATTTATCTGCCTAATCAGACCCTCTCTGCCAATCTCAGCTTAAAACACATCTCCACAAATTAACTAACAAAAAAAAATAAATCTCTGCTGTCACTTGCCTGTAGTACCTTATCTCATTCCTTTGCTATCACCTCTGCTATCAACTGCACTATCTGAGCCCTACTATTGGTCTAATGTCCAAATATAAACTACTACAGCGTGCTTGTTTTGTTTTAATAAGCACCAACGAATCTGTGAACAGCCCATCAAATGACATATATTCCTACAGTATTAAGTGTTTTATACTGTGTAAACTTACACTTACGTACGTCTTACTTACGAACATACGAAATTTGCCAGCAGATAAAGGCCTAGAGGTCTATCAAGTCTGCTCGAATGTGCAGCTAGCACCCCTTATTCTGCAGCTGCCCCTCCCTTCCACCCTTCCCCTTCATTAACCCTCCCCCTTGTCCTGTCCCATCCTCATTTGAAGCAGTCCACTGTTCTACTGCATACCACTTCAGCAGGTAACGCATTCCACCCAGCCACCACCCTCTCTGTAAAAAAGTGTCTCCTCATCTCCCTCCTGAACCTTCCTCGCTCCAGTCTCATATCATGGCCCCTGGTGGCCCTCCCGTAAATCCTGTAAAGTGTTCTAGATAGAGTTTGCATGAAAAATGCTATAAAGATTGTAGTGTATTGTATCAGTACGCAGCATACAGTACACGGGAGAGGAATACTGTGGTTCCATTCCAGGCTATCTTGTATCAGGCCTGCAGTCTTTACATAAACACTGTGCAAGGGTTAGTCACAGCTGCAAGGCTTCTCACTGCTTGTTCAAGTAAATTATAAGGAAATTACCATTCAGAAACTCTGCGTAGAGATATACTGTTTTGGGCAGTGAAAGCTGCTTAGAATATTTTCCATTTGTTTGTGCTGTAACTTGAACTCTGTCATGATTTAGGCAAATAGAGCTCTGTTACACTGCTTGGTTTGCGCCCTCACCCCTCATGGATGACTTAACATTCATTCTGCTGACTCCTCAGACTGTCACACCTGACAAGGAACCTTTCCACTTTTACTGTGACAAGAAGCCAGGCTAAAATATTAAACACAGCTGCACATACTGAAGATGAGTCCGTACTAGGGCTCATAGAACTCCGTGAAGTTCTGACCTTTATTAAATAAGACCCGAAACACAAGGGATTCTAATTTGTTCTGATTATTTATAAATATTTGAAACAATTTGATAAAATGCATTAAAGGAATCAAACTCCGTAATATTTAACAGAGGCCCAAAGGAAATCATTTAGTTCATTATTTGCATGAAGGTAAAGTAAAACTGCTAAAGCAAAGCAATCAGTAACTCCTTGAAGGATGGTCTCCCTTTGTGACATACCTGCTTGGGCCTGTGAGTATGCTGAGGGAGAGAGGGATAGGAGTTTGGGGGTGGGGGGGGAGGCAGACAGACAGAGGCAAGTCCATACCTACCACCATCCAATACCAAGCAGCTAAAATATTTATTAATGTTGGTGGAGGAAGGGGTATATTATGATGGATGTTCCAGAGCAGATCAGGCCAATAAAATGGCTAATGAATGATCAGATGAGCAGCAGTAAGAGCCCACCCACCCTATCCATGCGATGGAGCTGCACTGCATGTCCCATTGTACTGTGGTATGGTACACTACCTGGTCCAACAGATGTTAATGTCTTCTACTACTTCTACTCGGCATAGCAACATCTTTTAAAGAAGAAATGAAAAGATACCTTCTTACTGACCACCATCCAGGCAGTCACATCAGTCAAGTGCAGTGCAGGCAATAACATAAAATAGTTTGCCACAGCTGTGTGTGCACCTGGCACACAAGGGTAAAACATCCTTCCCAGTTCCAAGAAACAACTGCTGCCTGTGCCAAGCATGTCAATAGTAAATAAGTACACAGTATAATTTCAGTTCAGTTTCTGTAACTAGGCTGCATTACATACTACAAGCAATGAATAACTGAATGAATTCAGTAAGATTGTTGTGTAGTAACTGCAGACAAATATGGTGGGATGTGAAAATAATTTTATCCAAAGTAGAGCACCCAGACTTCAGCTAACCCATCTGTTGTATGACAATTAAAACAGCAATTATAGTACTAACATCATACTACAGTACAGTCGGGTGGTAAAATATTTTTTTATGCAGTAGTAGTAATAATAGTAGAAGGGAGCAGTGACCACCTTCCAGATCACAAGTAGTACTACTACCAAGTAAGTCTGGGGTATGAAATGCAGTTGCTTGCTGTATTATGTGGACTCTGTACTCAATGATGTTACGTTTGCATGTATCTGTGCTCACTGTGTTCATTCAGGTAATTCAGGTTTACTCTGGCCTGTCCTGACCTGACATCTTGCCACTATTTCATGCGTGCCTCGTGTAGTAGTAGACTCTATTCACAAAAGAGTTTTCACCATAGGCACAATGGGAGAAATGGTTTCATGGATAGGGCCTGCTCAGAGTCTGAATGTGAATGTTTCATTCAAGTATCATATTTAAAATTAAAGTGAGGACTGTTGACTTTCAGCGTTTTCTGGTGTCAAACAGGATCTTGTGTCAGTAATAGCATTACCAGCTGAACTGAAACTTTGTTCTGAACATATGGTAGTCAGAGGGCAATTCACGTACTTCATTGCAATTTGTACTAAAGCAGGCCACATATTTTGCTTTGACTTCCAATATTTTAAAGGATCAGCATTCCAATTAATATTGGGCTCTGCCAGGTTACATCTCAACAATGGTCTGTGCTGAGGCTGTGTTAGAAGAAGTGGATGAAGATGTTACAATGACGCATTGTGACTAAAGAGACCTCAAGCTGAACCATGTGACTGTGGGACAGTTCTATTTTTGGATGATGGTGAAGTAGGAGATCATGCCACAGTGGGTGAAGAGGAAGAGCGAAAAAATGCTGGAATACCAGAGAAGGGCCACCTGATGCTTTGCTGTGTTGTGACAAAGACTGTAAATCTGATGCTGTACTCTGTTCCATGACAGCATGAACGACACCAGTTATTTCTTGTTTGTTTACCTCAAAAGAAGTGTCATCATCATTCAATAGTTGCTCTGATTTGTTATCATTGGTCTAAGATTGTTGCTTTGCTTTGAAGCATTTTACATAGTTTTTTCCCCCCATTATGCATTTTATGTGTTTTTTTCCCATTTTCACCCTCCCCCAGTCCTGGATGCATGTGCCGTGTTCCGAGACGCCCTCCCAACCTGCTGCCACCTCCCACCTGCACTACCACCGGATCTCCACCCGGTGGCAGCGGAACTACGGGGGGGGGGGGTTACAGCCACCTCAGGAGAGGAGAGCTGCCGTTAGGCGCTTGATCCTGTTCTACCCCCCTGTGCTGCCACCCCGACGACCTGAGGTTGTTCTCCAACCCAGGTCGCCAGAGTGGCGCAAGGTGTTTGCATCCACAGCCTCAACGTTCAGCACCACCGGTCCGGCCATTTAATGTAGTTTTTGATCTTCATCAACTCTTTTTTTTTATCATTCATCTTGTGATATTGTCATATGCAGATGGTATGGTTGTTTATACAAACTCAAAGAACATGGTTGATATTAACTCTGCTTAATGCTGATTTTGGCAGAGTTCAAACATGGCTGTTACAAAATAGACTTCTTCTGAATACCAGTAAGACATACTCCATGTGCTTCAGTTATGTTCCTAAACTCAAAGCCCGCCCAACTGATCTAACTGTACTGTGTTCAAATGGGTATCCCCTTACTGAAGTTAAGTTCAAGTTAAGCAGTGTCAGTGGCTCAGTAGGTAGCACACTCACCTCTGAGGCCTGGAGATCAGAGGGCTGTGGGTTCAGTTCCCACATCTGGCACCTGGGTTAATATCCCAGTACTGACACCGTAGTGCAGCATGAGAGGGGTGCTGCATTTCTGAGGTGCCGTCCTTCGGATGAGACGTTAAACCGAGGTCCCATCTGCCTGGATTGGTGGTAGTTCAGGTGGATGTTAAAGATCCCATGGCACTTATCGAAAAGAGTAGGGGAAATTTTTATTGAAACAAATAATAATACAAAAATGGTATTACAGCATACAATTCATAATGAACAAAAACTAAAAAGGTAGTACATCAGACATTCTCTCCGGCAAAACCAACCCCCCACCCACCAAAAGAGTAGGAGAACTTTGTCAGATGAACAGTATGACAAATCAAGACACTGTAACAAGGCCTGTACAAATTTCCCTAAAGAAAAAACTCAACAATAACCTGAATAAAAGAAAAAGGAAAAATAAACATAACAATTCAGAAAAGATATACTGAGCTGCATACATAACATACCCTGTAACATCCCTCAAGTAACCCCCTCAAAAAGGATCAGGGGAAGGGCTCTCCACCAAAATGTTACTAAGGAGGGAGGCAATGTCCGTTTTTCAGAAACATATAACGTGGATACTTCTTTAGTTATTTGTTCCATTAAACCAACCAACTCTGTCTGTGTTTGTTGGAGAACAAACAGGCATCTGTGTTGCCAGATACACCATTTGAAAATGGCACAAAGAACCCTAAGAGTTCCAGGATATAACAACCTCCCATTCAACACCATATTTCCCATATACTAACTCAGTGTAAGACATGTTAGCCAACACAGGTAAGGACCACTTTTGAGCTGAGTCCATAATAAGGACAATCAAAAAATAAATGATGCATGGTTTCCACTTCACAAATACAGGAGTCTCTAATGCAGAATCTCTCTTCCAATCTTTTATGAGCATGATTCCCTTTGACATTCAGTATATCAAGGCAGCACATCCATAAAGTGTCCCACATTTTCTGTGGAATTCTACTATCTAGCAATTGTTTCGTTAAATGCTATTCTTCCACCCCGGATAAACACTTAAAACAGGGTTCCGTCAAAAAATTCTGATTAAGTACTGAAGAGTAGAGAAGTTTTCGATTTTGCAGAAATGATAAATGGGAAGACACATTCCGTTGTTTTATCTTTTTGTAAAACTCAATGATATACCCATGAATCCATGGAGGGATGTTAGTAAAGGGTTTCCAATGTGTCGCTCTCCATTTATCCGTAAAATACCTGGTCCTGGAAGAAAAACTCTGAATCCAAGCATCTTTATGGCCAGCCAGACTAGGGTAAATGTTAGCATGAATAAACAAGGAAAATAAAAATAAAACAGGATTTAACATATTTAATCCCCCTTTTTTAAGTGGCCAGTAAGTAACAGATCTTTTAACTGGATTTAGGCGACTACCCCACAAAAGCTGAAAACCTAAATTATACATACGTGCTTTTAATCTGAGGGGAAGAGGAAAAAACACAACAAACCAGTAAAAAAAATAGAGACAATAAAGGTTTTAAACATATGCACCCTTTTCTGCCGTGACATAGGATAGGATTTCCATTTATGCACCTTTTCCTCAGCAATGGAAAACCGTTCTAACCAGTTTTTCTCTGCAGCCTGTGAACCACCAAAATAGAGGCCAAGAACTTGAAAATTATGGGGTTGAATACAAATACCAGCAATCTCCTCCTGTCCAAGATGTGAACGTTCATTCACAAATGTTCCTACACTCTTGTGAGTGTTCAAAACCGACCCTGAAACTAAAGAAAAAGATTGTACAAGAGTAAGGGCCTGTACCCCAGACTCGTTCCGCAACCAACAGACAAAGATCATCTGCATATGCCATAGCACTGGGGAACTCCCCCTGCAGCAGTATCCTGTATGTATCTAATAGTGACATCACAATTCAATCTTCTAAGAAGAGGGTCTATGGAAAAAACATAAAAGAGGGAGCTTAGGGGACAGCCCTGTCGTACCCCCCTTTTAATTTGAATATGAGAACCTTTAATACCATTAACTACAGGGGTCATCGAGGCATACTTATAAAGAGTTTTAATCCATGAAATAAACTCATGTGGAATGCCATACTGCTGCAATACTGCAAAAAGATAGGCATGGGGAACCCGATCAAAAGCTTTAGATCCAGGGTAATAACATATCCACCCGTACTGTGACAATCAAAGACTTCCTGTATTAGTTTTAGATTATTCAACATAGATCTATGTGGAATTGCACATGCTTGAGTATGAAAAATTAAAGACGGGGCTACTGTAGATAATCTATTATGTATAACTTTATATAAAATTTTCCAGTCAGAGTTCATGAGACTGATAGGCCGCCAGTTATCCAAGTTGTCTTTATCATTATTTTTATATAAATAAATCAGGTTACTGTCAGCAAGAGAAACAGGTACTGGTAGTAAACCTTGAATGATAACATTAAAAACCGCAGTTAAATAAGGCAACAATACCATTTGGGTCTTTTTATAAAATTCATTAGGAATGCCGTCCGGTCCTGGAGTTACATTACTTCTTAACTGACCAACAACAGTACTAACCTCATCCACTGTAATAGCTTGTACCAAATCATTAGTATTATCAGCAGACAACTGTGGGAAATCTAAATGTTTGAAAAAATTCCCCAGTCACATGGTTGAAAATCCTGATCATATAAGTTTTTTGTGTGGGTGGAGACTAATTGCAGTATACCATGGTTATCTGAAACTCTAATACCATCATGTGTAACTTGAGAAGGCATATATTTTGTATGCACCTGCTAATTGCAACTATCAAAAGGATAAATGACTTTGGCCGACCCATTACGGACATATTTTTGTTCTAAAAATAATGACGTGGACCTACTGTACTGACAAGCATACATTTCCTTCCTTAACTGGCGAATCTGTGAGGAATAGTCCGAATTAAATTCTGTCTGCCAGGAAAGCAACCTTTGTAAGTGTCTTCTTTTATCCAAATAAGTCAAATATTGTGTTTTAGAACAAGATTTCGCCAATCGTTGACAGAAGCGTCAGATTTCAAGTTTCATTTCTTGACACCAAAACGTGGGGTTACCAAACAAGTTAAACACACAGACAACTTGTCCAGCAGAACCATGTACAATTCCTGCCAACCAGAATCATTACCTAGAACTGTAATAATTATAAGTTTCCGGCTTATTAAGGGGGCTACCTAGAGACAGAACAACCAAGCTATGGTCTGAAGCTTCACAAGGGATTACCGTGTGTTTCAGACCTGGTAACCATTTGGAAATAAAAAAAATAGTCAATTCTAGTAGAAGATCTCCCACGATGAAATGTATGTCTGGGAGGATGAGGCTCAAATGTAGCCCCATCAATTAAATTTGCTGTTTTATAAAGAGAGTTTAGAAAATTAGAATCATTATATAATTTTTGAGTCGTTCCAGTTTTGTCTGAAAGTGTAAGGATACAATTAAAGTCTCCCCCAAAAACTATAGATTTAGAGGAATGAAGAAAGAGTTGTATAGCCTTCTGGGTGGCTATCCGCTGGGTCTTAACCTGAGGATTATAAACATTAATTAATCTCCATTCTTGAGCCTGTATAACAACCCGACCTTGAATTAAATCCACAAGCCTAAGAATTTGAACTTCTAATTTATGAAAAAGAATACTACATTCCGGGTGTGTACCTCAGGACTGGAGGATGGCTCATGTGGTGCCCCTCCACAAGAGTGGCCCCAAGGATGAACTCGGAAACTACAGACCAGTGAGCCTCACATCCATTGTGGGTAAGCTAATGGAGACTATCCTGAAGGAGAGGCTAGTGGCCCTCCTAGAGGCCAAAGGACTACAGGACGGCAGACAGCATGGCTTTATATGGGGCAGATCCTGCCAAACCAACCTGGTGGAGTTCTATGACTGGGTAACTAGGCAACTGGACAGGGGCCATGCAGTGGATGTATCTGGACTTCAGTAAGGCATTCGACTCGGTGCTGCATGGAAGGCTGGGGAGTAAGTTAGTAGGCACAGGGGCGGGTGCAAAGCTGGTGAGATGGGTAGGAAACTGGCTTCAGGGAAGGCAACAGAGGGCGGTGGTGGGTGGGGAGCTCTCACACCCACAGGTAGTGATGAGCGGTGTTCCACAGGGCTCGGTGTTGGGACCAGTGTTGCTTGGGATATTCATTGCAGACATATCATGGGACATCAAGAGCAAGATCAGTCTGTTTGCTGATGATACCAAGGTAGGAGCGGTGGTGAATGACCTAGGGGGATGGCAGGGGTTGCAGGATGATCTGGCAAAGCTTGAAACCTGGTCATACACCTGGCAACTGGGGTTTAATGCCAAAAAGTGCAAGGTGCTGCATTTTGGGATGAAGAACCCAAGGAGGAGTTACCAGCTGGGGAGTGCAGCTAGCCCAGACAGAGGAGGAGGAGAAGGATCTGGGGTGCTCATTACAGGGTTAATGAACAACTCGGCACAATGTAGGAAGGCAGCTGCAAAGGCCAACAAAATGCTGGGTTGTATTGCAAGGGGTATATCCTCGAGGAGGGAGGAGGAGGTGATTCTGCCACTGTATAGGTCATTAGTTTGACCGCACCTGGAGTACTGCATGCAGTACTGGTGCCCATATCTGAAGAGGGACATTAAGTTACTGGAGGGGGTGCAGTGCAGGGCGACAAAGATGATCAAGGGGCTGGGGGATTTATCATACAAGAGGAGGCTGAGGGAGTTGAACATGTACTCACTGGAGGAGAGGAGGGACAGGGTGGGACTTGACTGAAACCTTTTAAGTACATGAAAGGAATAAACAAGACAGGTACAGAGGGGCTGTTCAAAGTAAGGGAGGAGAGGGACACCAAGGGCCATGATATGAGACTGGAGGGAGGAAGGTTCAGGAGGGAGATGAGGAGCCACTTTATTACAGAGAGGGTGGTGGCTGGGTGGAATGCGTTACCTGCAGAAGTGGTATCCAGTAGAACAGTGGACTGCTTCAAAAGGGGATGGGACAGGACAAGGGGGAGGGTTAATGAAGGGGAAAGGTGGAAGAGAGGGGCAGCTGCAGAATAAGGGTTGCTAGCTGCACATTCCAGTAGACTTGATAGACCTCTAGGCCTTTATCAGCTGGCAAATTTCATATGTTCATATGTTCGTAATAGCCACCCCAGCACAAACATCCTCTGAAAGGGACCAATAGGACAGCCCTCCACTCCAATCTGATGTAGCCTGGCCAGTCTCTCTAAGAGAGTAAAGTCTAGTATCCTGTAAAAAAATAATGTGAACATTAGAGGCTGCTAACATAGAAAAAATGGTGCGTCGTCTTTTGGGGTTCTTTAAACTATTCGTATTCAAAGTACCAAAAGACAACCCGTCAACCATTTAACAAACAAAAAGTAAAACAAATTCAAGACTTCTTTTTTCCTTTTCCAGGATACTTCATTTTACATCTCTTTTTGCTAGAAGTTCTAGAATCACTAGACAACTGGTCAGTATCAGTAAACAGGTCTTGCTGAGAGGATGCCACAGGGGAAGCATCAGAATCCTCCTCCATCTCAGTGACTTGTTTTTGTTTATGCAAAGGTGCAAATTTATTTCTGGAACAAAAATCAGTCTCTGTATGGACTTGGGTGGTTTTTGCCCCTTTAGTAGTCCTACTTCGAGTTTGCCTCCGAGTACCAATCTGTACCCAGTCCGAGTCTTCAGGTGGAGGCATTATATCCCTATGATCGAACTCAGTGGCCAGGGTAGGAGTGCTAGGTACTGGGTCAGAAACAACAGACACCATAGGTGCCATGAAATCCATATGAGGAGATAAAGCTGGCTCCTTATGAGAGGTATCCATAGTTGACTGAGATCTGGGGGGTTCTATTTGGGAAATATCAGGGGCAGGGACTGAGGACTCAGAGGAGAGCAAACTGGAAGGCTGAACAGACTGCAGTTCAGAACGAGGCCAGAACTGAGGCCTGGCCTGTGCATTTTGTTGGGCCTTGGAGACTGTGTCCTCTTGATCCTCCTGTGGTGTTCCAGGAGCGTTGTGAGAAGCCCAAGGGCAGTCACGATAAGAATGGGATGTATCTTCACATAAATTACAATAAATAGGCGTAGGGCAATTAATACTGGTATGCCCAGAGCCAGAACATAAAGAGCATTTGAGTTTATCACAAACATTGCTTAAATGTGTTTGTGCCCCACATCGAAAACAGGACTTGGGTTGACCGGGATAAAAAATAAAACCCCTATCTCTGCCCAAGTAAAAACAACTAGGTAAATGATGAATAGTTCCATTAACTTGAGGGAGCCTAACTTGTAGTCTCCATCCACCAGTCCACAGTTGTTCCAAATCAGTGATTGGTTCTGGCAAGCCCAGAACAGTGCACTTCGAGGATAACCATTTTATAATGTCATTGACTGCGATACATTCATTTTTAAACAGAATTGTGATAGTTTTAATCGCAGGCTTTGTCAATGGAATAGCAGAAAAAGGTGCCCACAGAGGAGTGTGCTTGACCTGCTGATAGCGCTGCCCAAATGTTTTTAGACCCACTGATGTTTTAAAGCTCAAGTCAAAATTATTATCTCTCGAAGCGTGAATAAGGGCATAAATGTCAGATGGCATAAATTGCAAACTGTCCTTAACTAAAGTTTTTCCAACATATATTCAGTCAGGAAATATGTCAAGCCCACCCCTGTATCTCAATCGCACTGCATTCCTTCGTTTAGCCAGCTCAGGAGGAGTATGGAACAGGCCAGCATAGGTTCTTCCCCCCTGACGCCTCCCATTCTGCCCGGGGGGGTTTGTCCTTCTGTGGCTGTTCCCTGTCCTGTGGTTGCTCCCCTTGTCATCCCCGACCCCCATTCTGGCACTGTACGCCATCTTGGCTCGTATCACGAGAAGGACCTGCAAGATTAACAACAGGGGGCAAACCCCGAGCTCCATCATCCATGTCTGCAGGAGGGAAGCCCCCCACTTCTGAGTCATTATGACTTTAGGCCAAACAGGGTTGTGGGTTAAATGAAGCTCCGGTGGAACTTCTAAAGGGTCAGACATATCAATTAAGGTATCATGAGGCTCTGTACTAATATGGGGTGGTGAGGACCAAGTGTTAGTAGCAGAGGATTTCTACCAACCGGCCCCTTTCAAGGCGTCAGCAATAGTAAGTCCACTGACAGAGATATCAGAATCATAATCCGGAGAACAAAGCCCCACCGCTGGGGCAGAATCAATATCAGGACACAAAGAGTCAGAAACAATGGGAGAGAACTGGGAGTCATTGGGTATAGTGCACTCAGGCTTATGTGAGAAAAGTAAATCAGCTTGAGAAGTGAAGGCAGTACCTGTAGCAGAACCCTCAGCCGAAGGTAGACGTGAAACAGCAGGCTGATCACGGTGTGGCCGGAATGTCAAAGCTGCCTTCTCCGCCGATAGAGGAATGTTAGTAAGCGGCTCCACATCAAGTAGTAGGTCCACAGACAGAGCACAGACAGCTGAATAATGTGCAATTTTCTGTAACGGTGGTTGACCATCTCAAGACTCTAGGCACTCCCCAGTTACAGAGATCGAACTGCTAGTCCCTATAGAGACATCTATTAGCGGAGCCACAGAGCCTTGCAAAAGCCCGCTGAAAGCCTTTGATGATGCTGCATCATCTCGCAGCTGATTCATGCCAGAAGCTGATTGCCTCGTACTGACAGAAAGAGCTAACTGTAGTGAAGCTGAGGTCTGAATACCAATGTAAGCAGGCGTTTCTCCAGGAGGCACAATAGTAGCGGGAGAGTCTCCCGAATGTTTCTTCGGTAATCCATATGAAGGCAAGGCAATAGTAGAAAACTCCAAATTTACACTAGTACTCGATGGAGAAGAGACTGAAGGCAATTCGGCCACATAATCTCCTCCTGCCGTGTCGGTCTCTTGCAAAAATCGAGGTAGAGGAGGAGACCAACTCCCCCACCTCCAGCACGTCTGCACCGTCCGGCACTAGGCTCCAAGTGGCCATTACAGAGAACAGCCAAGCCCCCTACAGACAGAGTAGGGGGAATTCCCCCGGTGTCCTGGCCATATTTCCCTCATTCACTAAAAATACCACCAACAGCTTAATCTGGTTCAAGGTCAGTTGGCATTCATCTGTATCCCCCTTCCCCGGGTCGTGCCTGAAAATAGGCAGGATTTGTCTAGTGCACTTACCCAAAAAACCAAAAAACTAAATAAATAAATAAAAGTTCTTTAAGTACCTGGGCATTACATTAGTTCCCTCCTTACACTTTTCCCTTTATATCTCCAATGCATGCAAATCAGTGCACTCTACATTAGGATTTGCATATAGAGTCAGGCATGCCCTCACCCCTTCCGCTAGACTTGCCACTGAACGTTGAGTATTATTACCTAATCTCACCTATGGCTTGGTACCCCTCTCCCAAACTAGCTCAAGTGTCATCTCTAAATGGACCACAGGCTACAGTGGCATTTGTCGCCTTGCCTTATCTGCACACAGGTTGACTCACCACTGTGCCCTTTACAGAAACCTGGGGTGGCTATCGCTAGCGTCTCTTAAACCCCATGCACTTGGGTATACTATTGACAAACTCATTAGATCAGGCACCCCTGCTGCCTTGCGACCATGTTTACGAAGTCTGAACAAGTGTATCCCCTTCGGTTCATTCACCTGGAGCTAGTCTTAATACCTAAATATGTAACTAATATGGGTAAACAGGCATTTTGCTACTGCACTCCGTGATACTGGAACACTTTGCTCCTTACATAAGGCCAACACAGTCACATTCTATCTTTAAGGCTAAACTTTAAGAGTACCTTATATCCCTTGACAATTGTTCCTGCTCCAGTTCTTGATACTCTGTGCCTACTAATTTATGTATTTTGTTCAACCATTCTGTATTTTGGGAAAGTTTTTGATATCTGCTAACTACTTCTCCCCCACCCTTATTGTAATGTATGCTGATGTCTACTCAGTCTTGATCTTTCATGCTATAATTACTCGATGCTCTGTGCCAGCTTCAGTTGTGACTTCCCCTCTGTGCTACTTTACTGAACGGCATCAGGTTACTGTTAATTCTCCTCTTAAGCACTGCTGGTTTGTATACTGATTATCTGCCTAATCTTGTTGTACTATTGTTGCATTCATTGTTTACTGCTGTACGATGTAATTCTCCCAGGTCATGCCTGAAAATAAGCATTAATTTGTCTAGTGCACCTACCTGGTTAAAAAACTAAATAAATAAATATAGGTTTGCCTTTGCCTTCTGGTGGGCAACCAGTCAGCACCACTGGCAGTATGTGCGATGGAATTGTCTGCATTCTCTAAATTTCTCCACATCAGTTTCAATCTGAATTTTAAATAAAGGGTATCGCCTGACTCAGAGTTGATGTGTTTACCTCAAATGGCTGGAGATGTAAAATGACAAACTCCAGGACGGCCCACTGTGGTGCAGTAATATAGACATCTGCATCACCAATTTTGTTTTCGAAGGTGTAATGTCCGATAGCTTTCTTTTGTTCCAGCAGCCTTTGGAACATAAGAAAGGTCAAATTCCACCCAATAGAAATGTCTTGGATCAGTTTGTACAAAGGTAAATTGTGCTCCCCCTGTATTTTTCAAACAAATAACAGGCTTTGCTTGAGTGTCTGAAATGAATGCAGATTCTTTTAGCAGTGCTAACAAAAGCTGTAATGTCCCTATCCTCCTCAAGAAAACCATGAAGTATTAAATTCAAGCAGTGCACAAAGTAGCAGGTGTGAACAAAGCCCTACTCCTCCAAAGCCTTCCTTATGTTGGACTCTTATCTTTATCTGCAGCTATAAAGCCAACTGACAGTCCCTGTGATGTGAGCCATTACCGTACTGATGGCTGAGTGTCTCACTGATATTGTATGAGTTACAGTATGCTCAGATGGAAAATAAAACATTCTTAGAACAGCAAACTGGGATTCACTGTCCCCACAAGAATTATCAAAACATGCCCAATTTGCAGTGACAGACATGAAGGGTTTGGGCTGACAGCATGTCCAGATATCTGTTGTGAGATGCACCACCCTCCCAACAGCACTGGCCAAAACTCGTCTTGAGTTTTATTTTTTTTTTTTACATATGACATTGCAGAGCACTAAAACCCCTGTTGAGGAGAAGTATTTTCTCAATGGTATATTATATCAAGGTTTGAGGTACTCAAGCAGTCACCTGAATCCTATATGTTCAACCACGTTATATGGTAGCAAGTCAATGGCAATCATCTCTGTCAGTTTCTGTTACTGTAACAGCAACAGTGTAGGTCGAGGGATATTTGACTTTAGGTTCGTATGTTTCTGAGATGGTAAGCTGTTTCCTTGAAGAATGGGGCTTCTGAACACATGGCCACTACCAGGAACAGTAGGACTCTGCATTTTGCGACTGGAAGGAAGTGCTGGAGGTGTTTCTGTATTGTTGCAGGGGCTGCCACTGCTTACATCTATCGGAGTTATCCCTGAGTGTAGTGAGCTATCATCACTGTCACTTTCTCTTCTATTCTCAGAAATGGATTTCTCATTAATGTTTTGACATCTGTCTAGGTGTCTTTTCAGTGCTGAAGTTCCCAGCATTTTTTTTCTTTTTACGCCTGTTGCTTGCCCATTTACAAATAGTGGATATTGTCACCAACTCACTAGAAGTGCTAACGGAGAAGTATGACCAAACAAAATACATCTTTTTGTTTTTTTTTTTTTTTTTGCCAGGGGGTAGACACTGCAGCTCAGCCACCTTTTCAGGTTTTTATTTTGTTCCACATTTTTTGGGGGGCTGTTCTGTTGTACCTTATTTCCTTCCTTTAACCTACTGTCCTTCTCCTCAACCACAGAATTAGAAACATTTACTTCTACTTCTTCCTCACTTACAATTTCGGTCCCTTCCAGTAAACCTTGTGCCAGATCACTGCCTTCATCATCTTTATCTTTACCTTCGTCAGGCTCAGCCTCAGAGGAATCGGATGCTGTCCATAAGGGACTAACAATAATGTAGTATGTAATTGTCCCATACCTGAAGTGTCTCTGCAGGTGGTACCCACCAACCTTTTTGTTTCATCTAAAGAACCTTTTTTCTGGGGACGGATCCAGCAGCTGCACCTTTATTGGACTCAAGCACTCACTCAGAAAATGAAACTTCAGATCTACCAGAAAGACTTCATGGGTCTGATTTTGCTGACCCTGTGCAGGACGATTGCTTAGCCTGCCCTTTGGCCCTCCCTTTTGGTTGCCTAAAGCTGCAGTACCTCCCTGAGACTCAGAATTTTTTTTTTTACATTTTTCCACTAACGCGGAGCTGGCAGGTGGCTCTGGTCCTTCTGTAAGGGCTTGTTCGCTGGTGCTGGGCGGCCAGGTCATCATGGAACCTATCAGCTCCATTTTCTCTCCCCGGGCCCCATGAACATGCGATGGGTGAAGCAGCTGGACTCCGCCTCTGCGGAGGCAGCCTCGCGCCCTGGACTTGGGGCCCTTCCTGTTCTGGCGGCATGCACTGACTCCCAGCAGCCGCTAGGTGCCAGTCAAGCAGCTCACCATACTGTCCCCAAGGAAAGAAACCAGTTTACCGATGCTCAATCCTTCCTCCTCCCGCCAGCCCTGTTCATTCCTGAACCCGGGATGCCGGCGTAGTGCGAGGTGTGCCACCCAGCAACTCAATCTTCAGTGCCACCGGGCTGGCCTGAACTGTGGTAGTCTTTTTTTTGGCTTAATTAATGATTGCTTTGCTCTCCTCTGGCCTACCCAGCCAGCAGCCCTGCACCATCTGTGACTATGGCAACTTGAATTTTTTTTTCTTTTTTTGCTACAGAACTGTAGTATTTTTTTTAATTAATGATTCTTTGCTTTGCCTTCCCCTGGACTACTCAGCCAGCAGCACTGCACCACCCATGATTGTGGTAGAAGAATGGTATTCTCGCACCAGGGACTAAGGCAGTGCCTGGGTCGAAGAAAAGTACATGTAGAAAATAGCTGAAGCAAGTTAGAGATTCGCATTTCGTTGTTGGTGGGTGATTGTTCTGTTGCCGAAGCAGTAATGGTGATGAATAACCACCCTCGACGGGATGGATACTCATTCCAGCCCATGAACAGTCAACGGCAGTTGTCGCTGCCAACAAAATTGCGCCACCACTTCCGAAACATCTCTCGGCCGCCACCTGATTGTCTGCTTGTCTCAGTTTCTCTCAAAGGTGTGGCGTCTCACCAACACACACCTTGAGAAAGTTGGATGTTTAAACACGCCAGGTGTTTGGGCTAATGAGTGGAGTGGTTTCCAGGAAGTGAGTGTGAGAAGTTTTGTTTGGCAACATTGTTACTTTTGACTTTGTTTGCAATAAAGGATTTAAAGATTGGAATATCCATCACAGTTCGGGGTGAGTTTATTCACCACTACATTGTTACTGCTCGAGAATGAAGACTTTAGAGCTATCACACTAGCCTATACAGCCTTAGCAGGTGCCGGGTTTCCTAGCTTGTTTCAGCTATTTTCTACACCCATGATTGTGACCTATAGCAACTTGTATTTTTTGTTTTGTTTTTTTCCATTATAGAACTGTAGTATTTTTTTTTACGTTAATGATTGCTTTCCCCTCCCCTTGACTACCCAGCTGCAGCACTGCACCACCTGTGACTGTAACCTATGGCACTTGTATTATTTTGTGTTGATTGTGACCTATAGCAACTTGTATTTTTGTTTTGTTTTTTTCCATTATAGAACTGTAGTATTTTTTTTTACGTTAATGATTGCTTTCCCCTTCCCTGGACTACCCAGCCAACAGCACTGCACCACCTGTGACTGTAACCTATGGCAACTTGTATTATTTTGTGTTTATTTTGCTATAGTAGTATTTTGGGCCAGCCCAGTGGCATGGAGGGCTGAGACATCACTGCCTTACCTCCAGCCACAGCGCCAATCAATGTTTGTGGCACGAGTGGGTTGCCGGGGGTCAGCCAGGGAGGGAGAGGATCAAGCATCCAGAGGACAGCTCTCCTCTCCTCTCCTGGGGAGGGTGGGTTGGCAGTACCGCTGAATGACTGCCCCCAAGTGGAGGCCTGAGGGCAGAACGGGTCGGGGACACTAATGGACGGGAGGGTGCTGTGGGACTCTACAATGTGTGTGTGCCTCCACGCATGTGCAGTCACGTGTCGCGCCCAGTAATGGGGGGGGGACAAAAAAATGGTCCACTGGCAGGATGACACAGGCTCCGCACCTGGCCAGCTGGGCACCTTGGTGCCATCCAGGTAAGTCCCGGTGGATGCTGGGGTGACGGGGCTGGGGAGACCAGTGGTAAGGGGGCTAGTCGACCTGGAAGGAGGAAAAATGTAGATAGAAAAGGAGAAAAACAAGAACTGTAGTATTTTTTTAAGTTAATGATTGCTTTGCCCTCCCCATGCCTACCCAGACAGCAGCACTGCACCATCCATGGCTGTGACCTATAGCAACTTGTATTTTTTTATTATTATAGAACTGTAGTATTATTTTTCAATTAATGATTGATTTGCTTTGCCCTCCCCTGGACTACCCAGCCAGCAACACTGCACCACTCGTGATGACCGTGACTTATGGCACCTTACATTTTGTTTGCTATAGAACTGTAGTATTTTTCTTTAAATTAATGATTGCTTTGTTTTGCCCTCCCTTGGACTAGCCTACTACACACACACACACACACACACTGATTGCTTTGTTTCGCCCTCCTCTGGATAACCCTACTACACACACACACACACACACACACACACACACACACACACTGTTTACTTTGTTTTGCCCTCCTCTGGACAACCCTACTACACACATACACACTGATTGCTTTGTTTTGTCCTCCCCTGGATTACCTTACCACACACACACACATACATACACACACACACACACACACACTCTGATTGTTTTGTTTTGCCCTACCCTGAACTACCCTACTACACACACACACACACACACTGACTGCTTTGTTTTGCCCTCCCCTGAACTACCCTACTACACACACACACTGACTGCTTTGTTTTGCCCTCCCCTGAACTACCCTACTACACACACACACACGCACACACACACACACACACACACACACTGACTGCTTTGTTTTGCCCTCCCCTGAAGTACCCTACTACACACACACACACACACACACACTGATTGCTTTGTTTTGCCCTCCCCTGAACTACCCTACTACACACATACACACTGATTGCTTTGTTTTGCCCTCCCCTGAAGTACCCTACTACACACACACACACACACACACACACAAACACACACTGATTGCTTTGTTTTGCCCTCCCCTGAACTACCCTAATACACATTACATACAGCTTGATTACTCTGGTTTGCCCCACCCCACCAACCCTACCCAGCCAATGACACTACCACCTAATCAAACTGGCAACTTGTATTTTTTACTTTTAGTTTGTTTATTTTCCTTATAGAAAAGTATTTCTTTTTAATTAATGTGCTTTGCCCTCCCCTGACCTACCCTGGTCTACAGAGTCAGCAGCACTACTGCACCATAGCAGCACAGCACCCATTCAATAATTTTTTTTCACTCAGCCACTTTTTCCCCATAGATCGTTAAGCAGATGCTACTGCACAAGACATAATCATTCTTTAAATCTCTATCTTCTTTTTTTCATCTGGGCTTGCCCACCCATCTGACTGCCCAGTCTCTCTCCCCCCCCCAATCTTGGATCATTACTAGAAGACTGAAACTGGTCTCATACCCCCTGTCCGTGCACTCTTTCCTCTGTGCCACATGGTGTACTTACCAGGCTGTTATAGCCTGACTTCCCAGTGTCACATGACACCCTTTCTGACATTGTTCCCTATTGGATGCCGCCGGCCACCTTTGCTGATGCTCTGCATGGAGTGTGGTGTGCCAAAGGCATCTAAGGAATGTGGGCTGGGCAAGAACTGGACTGGCAGTGACAAAAAAACAAAACAAAAAAAACACGGTTACAGTGCAATGCTTACTCACGGACCCAGAACTGGACGTTTTCCGCAAAGTCCATATTTTTCCAAGTCTGCGGGTAAGCGCCAGTCCAACCAGCCCTGGTCCATCCTAGCACAGCTGGCCTTAGCTTAGTGCTAACTGTGCAGCTACACAGAGCTCTCAAAGGACAGGAGCTCTCCAAGAGGTTTCCACCTTAACTCTTCCTGATTTCATACATCTCTCTGACCAGTTTTATAAACAATTTACTGTTTACTATGAGTACATTATTTGTTTATACCTAATGATCACATTCTAATTCAGCAGTTGAGTCACAACTAGTGACAATAAACTTTATTAAATAGAACAGAGAGACAAGCCGAGGCAAATGCCAGGATGTGGAGGTTTCTTGGGCTCTTTACTCTCATTACGTGGCCAATTAAGAAGGATTCTTGGCTGTCTGGATAGCTTGGGCCAGCATTACGCACTGGCACTCACAGTCAGCTTTGGGTTAAACAGTTTTTGACTGACAAGCCCCGCCTTCACCGACACCCAAATTAGCAGGACAAGCCTGCTGCATACTCTCAACTGTCCCATATCAGTGAGGGTAGTTCCATACTTTATCCCTCACCCTCAGAAACCCCGAATCCCACATGGAAAGGGTGCTGTCCGGCCACACTCTTCTACAAGATTTTAAAACAAAACAAAGAAAATCATATCAATTTATGTTGCTCAATGAACAGCACATGTATGAACCTGAAAGCATACATCTCCACAGTGTTTTGCACTTCTCTCTCAAACATGTTGTGAGGCAGCCCACATTCTCTCCCTCCCACCACATTTGAGGGCCTACACTCAGTTCGGGTGATGGAAGCCTGAGAGGTGTGGACTACACGTTGGTCTGACTAATACGGAGGAAGTAGCAAAGTTAAGGCCACCTCAAAGAGGCTGGGATCAGCTGCTACAAAAGATGTTTACTCTGCAAGATTTCCTATTTTTGTTGCCATTTGTCACTGTTATGTTTTAATACCTGAGGCAATTATACCAATCTTGCACAAATCTGTTTGCCTTGTGAGTTCTGTAGTGTTAGGTATGTATGTGTGTGGGTGGGGTGGGGTCATGATAAGTGCCACCAGGCTGATTACAAACAAAGAAAGCTGTGAAGAGAAACGGAATGGCAAAATGTGTGCTAACTGCATTTACATAGATATTTGACAGACCTGCCCTAAAGAAAATAAATACACTGACACAGTAACTGGCAGCACTATGTCATAAATATCTTAGGAATGCTCAGTAACAAAAAGTCAAATGCCACTTTGGGTTATTAAACAGCTGCTAAACTAACTTTCAGGCAGATGATGGTCGCTGTCAAACAGTGACCTTCACTCTAATTAAGTAAATGTTTAATGAAACCTTGGGTGCCATGAGACCAGAGGCAGTGGAACTGGCTCAGCCTCTGTGATGTTTGAGAGGGACGAAAAGGGAAGGGCTGGCACAGGGGTCCTCTGTGTCCTCTGAGCTGAGATTCCAATACAAGTCTCCTGTTCACAAGGGAGTGAGCTGAGACCCATCACACTTATTTTAAAGGGAACATAAACAGGTTTTGTTTTTGTAAAGTTCATGAATGTTATCTTCATATCTAAGTGCACCAGGTTGCTGGAGTGTCAAAAAGTGAATAAAACATGCATTTGCGTAAAATTTAGCCTTTGTTAATGGTGTCAAAGTAGCACGTTCATGAGCACTGACTGTCAATGAGCTGGTTAAGTCAATGATCAGCTGATGTCAATTTAGCAATTCCTGTACCTGGATAGATCTGAAAGTGCTTTGAGTAAGATGGCAGAGGCAGTCTAATTCCCCCTTTCAGCTAGAATTTAATTCGATATACTTCCCTATATGTATGAGCCCGATGCCATAGAAAACAAAGGAAACCTTGTTTCATTCAGTAGTGACTCCTCTGATGAAGACGAACCATTGCTGACTGGTCACCTGGCAATAAGAAATGGACGCCGGCACCTTGATGCAGATGACTGGTGAGTTTCAGTTTTGACATTTGTATTGGCAACTGCTGGAAACACAGGCAAGGAGTTCTAAGGATAACTCTGCTCCCGCTCCAGTGACCTGTGCATTTTTTAATAAAATATTGTTTAAACCACAGTAAACACTGTGAACACAAGATGTCCAGACCATCTAGCTGGTTCAGTGTACTACGAGTTCTTTGGAGATCTCCGCTCCACTGCAGCATCCTTAGAATGTGTAAAAAACAACAAAAAAAATAATAAGTCATAACCCGCAGAACACACAGGCAACACAGGATTTCCAGCCTGTCTTGTTGACTCTCTGTGTCAAGAGTTCTTAGGAGAGCTCCGCTCCACTCCAGTATCCTGTGAATGTGTTAAAAAAAAATTAATAAGGAGGAAACGGCTGGAAACTCTGCCAAAACATGATTTCCAGTCCCGGTTTCCAGCCCATTTGGCTTGCTCTGCGTGACACGAGTCCTTAGGAGAACTTCACTCCACTTGTCAAATGGGTTAAAAAATTATATGGAGGAAACCACAGCATAAACTGCCAAATCATGATTTCTGGCCCGTCTCACTCACTCGGTGTGCCATGAGTTCTTAGGAGAACTCCGAGCCACTGCAGCATCCTGTGACTGTGTAAAAAAAAAAAAAAAAAAAAATCTGTAAACTGCTGGAAACACTAGAAAACCAGGACTGCCAAGCTCCAAAGAAACAAACAAAAAAGCCCACCATTGTGCGGTGCATTGGTGAATACACTGTTCTAACACTGGCCCCCCTACATCCCAGCAACCTGTGCCCTGGGTAAAATCAACTCTGGCATCTGCTTTCAGTAATTCATGTCATCCTTGTTATTGTTCACAAACATAAAGATAAGCGAGTCAGCAAGTTTGTTCTGTTCACCCCTCGATACTTTGCCAGTGTTTATTTTGTTTTTGGAGGGAGGGTAATAATCTAATGAACCCCAGTGGTGCAGGACATCGCAGTGCAGTATAGAGCAGTGGTTTAAGGCTCTGAGCTGCAAATCTGGAGACCTGGGTTTGAATCCCACAGCCCCCCCTTGCATACTGTGTGACCCTGAGCAAGTCACTTAACTTCCCTGTGCTCCCAGGTTGCACCTGTAAACAAGCTTTCAACTCAGTGTGTCTCACCTGGTTAAACAATTGGGAAAAAAAAATCTGTTGCAAGTGTTTTCAGCTGTTCCTTTGTGTTGGCTTTTTACCCGGCACCAGTTCCCTTGTACTGTTTTTACACTCAGCACAGGTTGCATAGGTGGAGCTGCGTCTCTGTTAGAGACCCTTTTTTTTTACCAGTACACAACTAAACAATGCTCTATTTTGGTTTGTTTGTCTGCTGGCCGGCAATCCTTTATTCCTATAAGGTTTTTTTGCTGTCCCCAAAAAATTATCTTGTGCATGAAGTGTGAAGCATATTGCATCTGCAGATCCTGAATATCTGTCTGATGTATGCAGCTGTGAGAGGAAGATCCTGCCACTCGAGGACCGACCTTTTCTTAAATCTGTTGCAACAGTTCTTCTAATTCTTAGCTTAATCTGTTCTTTACAATTTCTAGTCCATAAGGTTTTATTTTATTTTATTTATTTATTCATTCTTGGATTGCAATACCTCTAAGCACAGACAACTCATTTACAAAGGTTCCACGTCAGTGGGGAGGGGAGACAACACACACAAAGGGGTAAAAGTACCATGTTTCCAAAACAGTAAAATAAAGTGAGCAAATATATGTGACAGAAATGGTAAGGAAAGAGTTAATGGTTTGGATTCTCTAGCTGGTGTTTTTTTAGCAGTTTGAAAAAAAAAACACACACAGGCTAAAATCCACTGTCCAGCAGCATCCACAAGCTGGAATTTTCAGTCCTCCCTAGCTGCTAGATAAGAGCTGGGTCATAAATCCTGACACACAGACATGCAGAAACATACACAGGCCAGTTTGAATGGATTGGGTCATTCAAATATAAACTGAAGGTTAAAATGAAATATAATTGGTCTCTGATAGGTGTTCAGTCTGATTGGGACAATCAAATACATACATGTTAGCTGGCTGGTGCATTCAAAGGGGGAATAGGCATTACCTATTCCCAGGAGAATATACAAGAGGCTGAAAGACAATGAAGTGGTCTCTCTTACTTTGGAAGCTGGAGGGGGAAACATAAGTTTGGAGCCTACCATTGTAACTATGTCCGTGGGAGCTGGCAGTTAGAATAGGGTTCAGAGTCTCTTGTAAGGACAGGAAAGGGGTAAGTTTAGTACTAGCATATTTCAGTAATAACCTTCTTCTTTTGCCATCTGTTATTTAAAAACATTTGTTTACTTTTCCTGTATAAGTGTTATTCTCTTGTGTTGTAAATATATATCCTGTAAATGCTCAGTGCACTTTCTGTTACGTAAAAAGCTATTTATTTGCTCAACAGTTGTGACTGTGATGTCATTTTTCTAAGGTAATATTTGGTTTCCACTGGTTGAGGTAAACTCTGTGTAGCATCCACCACCTGAGAGAGACACACACTACCAGACTTTAACTTGTGCAATTGCACGTTTTATTATTCAAGTTTGTAAGCTTGAAGGAGGTGCTGGAAGAAAGTCCGGCTGGTGGCAGCAAATACCCAAGGACAGACACCTCTCTAAAAGCTGTTTCAGCCCAGAGGGAGAGGTGGGTTGTCACATACTGGTTGGCAGTGGTGGGGTGATGATAGCGGACTGCGTAGCACACTGAGATACAGAGTTTGCCAGTGGAACAGTTATCTTAGCATTGCAAAATAGGATATATAAGGGAATACATTTGTACAGCAGTTTTATTTGTTTCCAGTTAGCACAGTATAGCGTAGCAGTAGGGAATGAGCTCCACGGAGTACGTCTCACTTACTGTGCAACAGCTTTGTGAAAGGTGCCAGGAAAAGGGGATTCAGCCTGAAGGTCTAAAACACAAGAAAAAGACAGACCTCTTGGCACATGATCTGAAGCAGACAATCTCTGGGGGTGAGTCAGGAACCGTTGTAGCAGATCCCCCAAACCAACTTGAAACACTGCAACTGCAGCTGTTGCTGCAAGACAAGGCGCTGGAGGTGAAAAGACTGGATGCTGAAGCAGAAGCAAGAAGGTTGGCAGTAGAGAAAGAACTGGAAGAAAAGAGACTGACAGACAGAGAGAAAGAATGTGAAGAAAGAGAGAAGGAACAACAGCATGAGAAGGAGATGATGACCCTGCACAGCCAGCAAACTGTGAGTAATGGTGGAGTGAGTTTGCCTCATGAAGCTAAAATTAATTCTAAATTGTTCCCTCAGCTTAAAGAGGGAGATGACCTTGATTTATTTTTAAGGTCATTTGAGAGAGTATGTGGCCAATTAAAATTGACTAAGGCTTCCTGGTCAACCTATCTCACACCCTTACTTACGGAAAGCGCTTTGCATACATTTGCTAAAATGAGCAATTAAGACTATGCTGATTATGATAACATTAAAACAGTGTTGTTGAAACGTTTTGAATTAACTCCTGAGGCTGATAGAAGGAAATGTAGGGAGTTAAAGAAAAGCCCAGAAGACAGTTATGCAGAACTGCAGGTTCAACTGCGTACTTACCTTGACAGGTGGGTGGAGAGGGCTAAAGCAACCACTGTAGAACTAATCAAAGATGTATTGGTGACAGAACAATTCCTTAAAATTGCACCTGAACTAAAACATAGGGGCGAGATCAGTGACAGAAGATCCTGTTCTCTAAAGAAACCTACTACAGACACTTCTGAGTGTGAGGTACTCAGTTTAAATGCTAGATCTTTAAATCAGGTTAAAATGGCTGAACTTGAAGCTATGTGTCAACTGAATAAATATGGACTCATCTCTATTACAGAAACTTGGTGGGACCCTGATACTTCCTGGATCCAGCACATCCCAGGGTATAAACTATATCATAAGGACATGGGGACAAATGGGTATGGGGGTATGTCTATATGTTAGAGATGACATACCTTCATTTCAAATCCCCTCAACAAGCGATACTGAATCTATTTGGGTTAACATCCAGTTCAAGGGCTACCCACAGCTGATGGTAGGGACATGCTACAGGCCCCCGACATCAAACAAAGAATATTCTACTTGCTTAAATAATGAAATATTAGACATGACCTCTAAAGGAAAAATCCTCATACTGGGTGATTTCAACCTACCCACTATAAATTGGTATTCTCTATCTGGAAATCTGGCGGGCTGAGAAAGACCTTCTCACACTCATGGTCGATATGGGCCTTGAACAAATCGTTCTAAGAACCAACACGGTGACAATATACTGGACTGGTTATTACTAATATAGGGAACCTAATATCCAAGGTTACAATTGGTGCACCACTAGGATCAAGTGATCACTACTCCATTTCCTGACACTGTCATTTTGTCATCATACACAACTGTACTGAATTGAAAAACTATAAAAAAGCGAATTTCAATGGTATTAATTTTCAATTAAACTCAATTTCTTGGGATACAGCACTATCCTCTCTCACCATGGAAAAATCTTGGGACTTTTTTAAAACTTCCATTTATAACTTAGAAAAATTATATGTTCCCACAACAAAAAAATATAACAAAAAGGGGAAAATACCCCTGTGGTTTAACAAAACTATCAAAGCTCTAATAAAGAAGAAGCAAAGGTTATTTGCACGAGCCAAAAATAGTAAGGATAACACCAGAAAATTATTGTTCACCCAATATAGGGAAACTCTAAAATCACTAAAACAAGCTATTCTGCAATCTAAAAAAAAACTTGAGTTTCATCTAGCCCATACCAAAAATAACCATAAGTCACTATTTTCCTACCTTAATAATAAAAAGATAAATAATAGACACATGGGGCCCCTATGCATACATGACACAATTATATCAACAGACAAAGATATGGTAGACACTTTTAACGAACAATTTTGCTCAGTATTCACCAATAAAGAGATTCCTAAACAATTCAAAACTGCAAACAATGTTACCCCCTTCTATATCATCACCGAGGATGACACACTAAAAGCAATTTTATCCTAAAACCTAATTCCAGTCCAGGTCCTGATAACATCAACGCGATTTCTAATAGAGACAGCAGCTGCTATTACAAAGCCACTCTCAATTATATTCAACAAATCCTTATATGAGAATTATCCCTCAGGACTGGACAATAGCTACTTTAGTCCCTATCTTTAAAAGGGTAACCATTCTAGACCAGAAATTACACGCAATAAGTCTGACTTCTGTTGTAAGTAAGATCATGGAGAAAGTTATTAAGAGTCTATTAGAGCACAAATCTATTAGGGTAACTTGACTGACACTACACAACATGGCTTTAGACAGGGATACTCCTGTACTACTAACTTGGTTTCCTTTTATAATCATGTCAGCACAGCAATGGATAATGGCATTCCTGTGGATGTGATACTTCTTGACTATAGTAGAGCATTTGACAAAGTCCCCCGTGATATACTACTTGACAAAATGAATGATATGGGATTCTCTCACTGCATAATCAACTGGGTGTCAGGTTGGTTGAATGGAAGATATCAGCAAGTCAGAATTAATGGCTCACTTTCCCACTCACTGAGTGTGACCAGCGGGGTCCCTCAGGGGTCTGTGTTGGGACCCACTCTGTTTAACATCTTTATTAGCGATTTGCAGACTAGCCCTGAAAATGTTCTCTCAAAATTTGCTGATGACACCAAACTGTGTGGCTCTGTTCTTACATCGACAAACAGGAAAATTATGAGGAATAACCTAAAATCCATCGAAGAATGGGCAGTTTCAAACAAAATGACACTCAACTCAGATAAGTGCCACATTGTACATTTTGGTAAAAACAACCCTAGGCAGACTTATTTTTTGAACAGCATGGCCCTCCATGTGTCACCATTAGAACGTGATCTTGGGGTAACCATTAATAATAAACTATAGAAACACAGAAACATAGACTTTGACGGCAGATAAGGACCGCTAGGCCCATCTAGTCTGCCCATTTCCCTACCTACAGGATAGGCCGCAGATCCTAGTTAACCAACAGCCTTTATCTTCCTGCCCCCCACAAGAATTGCCTTATGTCTGTCCCATGCATTCTTGAATTCTCCCACAGTTTTAGACCCCACAACTTCCTCAGGAAGGCTGTTCCATGCATCCACTATCCTCTCTGTGAAATAATACTTCCTCACATTGCCCCTGAACCACCCTCCTTCTATCTTTAAATTGTGTCCCCTTGTTCTTGCAAGTCTCTTTTTCTGAAAGATGCTACCCTCTTGGACTTTGTTGATTCCCTTGAGGTACTTGAAAGTTTCTATCATGTCCCCCCTCTCCCTTCTTTCCTCAAGGGTATACATATTAAGCTCCTTTAGTCTCTCCTCATACGGCTTCTCTTGCAGACCCTGCACCATTTTAGTTGCCCTCCTCTGGACTGCCTCTATCCTGTCTATGTCCTTGCGGAGATGGGGTCTCCAGAACTGGACACAGTATTCCAGATGGGGTCTCACCAACTGTCTGTACAGAGGGATAACTTCCTGTTTTCTGCTGCTGATGCCTCTCCCTATACATCCCAGTATACCCCCGGCCCTCCCTACTGCCTTCTCACATTGCTTGCTAACCTTAAGGTCATCTGATATGATTACCCCCAGGTCCCTTTCCTGTTTTGTTGTTGTTACTACCTCCCCACCCATTGTGTATTCTTCCCCTGGGTTCTTGTTTCACAGGTGCATTATTTTGCACTTTTTGCATTGAATCCTAGCTGCCATACGTCTGACCATTCCTCAAACCTTGCTAAGTCCTTTTCATCCTTTCCGCCTCCTTGTGTATCAACCCTGTTGCAGATCTTTGTGTCATCTGCAAAAGGCATCTTTTCCTTCTAGTCCCTCTGCAATGTCACTGATGAAGACATTAAAAGGACTGGACCCAATACTGAACCCTGCGGTACCCCACTAGTAACCGCCCTTTCTTCAGAGTGGACTCCATTTACAATTATCTTCTGTGTTCTGTTGTCCAGCCAATGTTTTACCCAGGCTACCACCCTGGGACCCACTCCAGGCTGGTTAATTTGACTATCAATCTTTGTGTGGGACTGTGTCAAATGTCTTGCTAAAGTCTAGGTAGGCCATGTCCACAGCCTCCTGGTCTACTACTTTGGTCACCCAGTCAAAGAAATCTATTAGATTCGCCTGATATGACCTTCCGCTGTGAACCCATGCTGCCTTGAATCCTGTGCTCCACTGACCTCTAGGTACTCAACTATTCTTTCCTTCAGAAGTGACTCCATCACTTTCCCTACCACAGAGGTCAGACTGACAGGTCTGTAGTTTCCTGCCTCTGTCTTGGTCCCACTTTTGTGAAGGGAATCATCCGCCTTCCTCCAGTCCTCGGGTACCACACCATCCTCCATGATTTATTAAAAGAGTAGCCAGTGGTTTCACTAGTTCCTTCCTTAATTCTTTTTAAATTCTGGGTGAATCCATCAGGACCCATTGCTTTGTCCACCTTCAGTTTTAGGAGTTCTTGCAGAACCCTTTCTTCTGTGAAAGGACTGGGATCGACCCCCTATCAAAGTGCTTCTGTTAATTGGATTAGGCACTTCCCCTCCTCTTTTGTGAATACTGAGCAGAAATATTAGTTCAGTATTCCTGCTTTTCACTGTCCCCTCTGCCCACCCACCGTTCATTCTATTCAGCCTCACTATCCCTCCCTTTGTCTTTCTACGCTTGCTGATGTACCTATAAAAGGTTTTATCCCCCTTCTTAACTGAGTTGGCTATCTTTTCCTCAGTTTGGGCCTTTGCTATTCTGACTTCCTCCTGCTTCCTTCTGCCTTAACTGGTGCAGCTCTCTGTCCTGCTCCTTCTGTGTTTCCTTATACTTCCGGAATGCTATCTTTTTCTTCCTGACTTTCACAGCCACCTCTCTTGAGAACCATAGTGGCTTTTTCTTTCGTTTTGATTTGTTTATTTGCTTCACACAAAGGCTTGTTGCGTCTGTGATGGCAGTTTTGATAATTCTCCATTGTTGCTCCACACCTCCTTCTAGCCTGTT